>CM059585.1:28093333-30741666 GCA_030407085.1 Trichopria drosophilae
AATAGAATATTTTTTAGAAGCAATGGCCGATTCAAAATGGCCACGGAACGAAGCGAATTTTTTCAAAATTATTAATTAACGAAGGTCAAGTTGTATGAAATTCAATGCCGTGTACCGGAGGCCATTTTGAATCCGCGATTTTGATCTTGTCAGGTCAGAATATGTATGATATTCATAATTGCCTAACATATCTTCAACTTTGAAACACATTTATGGAACAACGAATCATATAAGAGGTACAATTCACATAAGGTGGCCATTATGGATCCGCTATTTTAAATTTATCAACTCAAAATTATTATAGTTTTCGTCCATAACCAGTCAATATTTATATCATAATTTTATTACTAAAACGTACTTCGTTTAGCGGCCATTTTCAATCGGTAATTGCTTCTAAAAAATATTCTATTAGTATATTATTTATGTTCAACAATTGGGATCAGTTTTTATATATGCAATTTCGTTCATTAAAACCCGTTTCGGTGGAGAAAAACGTGAAAAATTAAAAAAACGACCTAAAAACATGGCATTATTTTTTATTTTGAAAAATGTTTGCAGAAATAGTCGTTTTTGGCCATTTGCTCCACGGGAATCGATAGAACATACCTCAAAATAGTCGGAAACGTATTTTCCAAAAATTAAAAAATGTCTTTGTACTGTAGAAACTGAGCTGATGTTAACGTACCTGCTTCTCTCATTTTGGACAAATAACGTGTTAAAACACAGTAAATTCTTGTGGGCTGGAGAGTGAAAAAATTATGCTCGAAGTTCTACATCGTATAATAGTATTTTTTGCACCAAAGGCATGAAATGGTCGTTTTTCGCCCGGAATGAGGAGTAGGCTCCCAAGGGTCACCTTATCTCCATGAGGGTCACGTCCATGGTGCAAACAATATTTTTCGATTTAGGGGGAGTAAAACGACCATTCATTCTATCACCCAAATTAAAGTTGTTTACGAATCACTGTGATGGGCAACACTGAGTAGCGAGTTTATTTTTAATCAGTAATGTTTATGTTTATAATAGAAAATTCGTGTAATACCCCACTACTACGCATTTATTTGTATTTACAATTGTCGTTTTCTATTGTCCCCCACCATCATCATAATGTATTGTAATGTAGAAAATTATAAGAAATCGTATTTAACTGCTTCGCTGGTAGCCAACAAAAATTGATTTCAAAAGCGTATAACTTGTAGCCTCCATATTGAATCCGCCATATTGAAAGCACTATCTGTGTTAATGCATTACTTTCAGACCGAAGGAAATGTTATTCAATTATAAATTCTGAAGAGAATGCGGAAAACTATGGGTGCCTTCAGAACCCCCATTTTATACTAGCCTAACCTCTAACCAACATAGGTTCATAATAATCGAACCTACGTGAACTATATGTCCCTAGAAAAGCATTCTGATAATGTCTGCGTGCAGAGCCCCGGCTCCTTCTTTAAAAGGCTAACGTATTATCAGTCACGTTTATTGCTATTTCACAGGCTTCCCTTTGTGATTACGAAAAATAGATATCTAATTTTTTGTAGAGAATTCAATTCTGTAGCTTTAGACCCGTATTTTTCAAGATAAATGCAATCCGCAAAAAATCAAGTTTTTAGCTGTTTATTGTTTTATTTATTTTCAGGAGACAAAAATACATTGAATGCACCTTATCGATTTTTTTATTTCGAACACGTCGAATTTCCGAAGGTTTACCCCGAGGCCGGGTAACAAAGTTCTGAAAATCAACACACCGTACGGCCAAAATTTCGATATAGCCGAGGATATAGCATGGATCCAGCGTGATTTTCTTCATTTTGTCTTTGGAAATTTGGCAAAAAGAAACCAAATTAAAATACCTTGGACTCACGCTATATCAAAATTTTTGCCTTTCGGGGTTTTGATTTTCGGAAGTTTGTTCCCCGGCCTACCCCGATATTCTTACGTGAATTAATGATAATGTGGGGGGGGGGTTGTTCAACATAACAATCATTTGCGTTTATATGTACGAGATAAAGCAGTTTATATAGATAACTGTAATAATATATTGAATAATTACTTACAGAGCGAAATATCACAAGTTAAAATATGGAACTGATCCAGTAATTCAAGGAGATGGAAAGCCTGTGTACGACGACGGTAATGCATGTACCGGATCCGAAGGAGGCGCTGGTGACGGAGAAACACCGTTCACAACCATAAGCAATATTAGTTGGAGACAGGGTCGCCAAATTTTAAGGCGGTGAGTTAAAAATTGGTTTCTTTCCTACGACACTTGCACTATTATTTAAAAGAAATATCAGTGGATTAAACTTCTACACAGAATTTTTGAGCGATATATCAGATCTTCTCTAATTAATGTAGAGATCAGAGTGTGCACATTTTTACTACATATCTTTGATAGAATACAATGGTTGTTAATCAATTATAATAAATATAGATTTGGCAATATTATTGGAGTTCGGCGAGGGTATCAATAAAGTAGTCGAAATTCTGTGGTCGAAAGGCATAACAACATAACTGGCGCAATAATTATATTGACATCAATAACAATATTTTTTTTTTGAGGTTATTAAACTATCTAAATCGCATAAAAAGTCGAGCTGCAATAATTAAAAATTTCGTTTTGTCCAGATTAATGAATTTTTTACGAAGCTTTCATTTCTCACTTTAATTGTTCAATTCTGAAATTGCGGAAGTCCCCATGCTATAGGGTCATGAATTGTATTTTATTCTCCACATCACACTGCTAAGAATCAAACAATTAAATTCGGATCCACAGGAAAAGTTTAGTACAATTTTCTTCTATTAGTATTTATTACCTCTTGGTGTCGGAGCATTCACGTATGCAGTTCGGAGACAAGCGATACTTTCGCTTGTGAAGACCCTTTGGTCTTTTCAACTGACCTTCATTAAACATAAAGTTCGCCTTGAGCTCGCCCAACCATTTCTGGATGGCCTTGTTGCTATTCTTTATTATCGTAGTGACATGTTTATGAGTGCAGGCCGCCAACTGTTTATTAATAATAATTTTTTTCCTTTTACGAAGGACGAGAGAAGCCTTTAAAATGCATCAGAAGGGAAGTGACACTCTTTCTTTTTACTTAATAAAACCCTCTACCCTTTCTTTGACGAATGTTAAATAAAGCGACTCCGAAACACCCGTAAGAGCTTTAAGTTTGGGTGACGCTACTATCATTATCCCTTATGGGAATTTGTACTTGGGATTTTTGGAATATGGAGAACCCACGTATTTTATTCCCTCCATATTTTATCGTCCGATCTTATTGAGTGATGGCACTATCCGTCAATGTGTTAAAATGGTAATGGTCAGATTTACTTGCTAGTTTGTGACATTTATGAGTCAAATGAGCAAGGTTCTTATCATCCCTCTTAGGACGACAAAGACAAATAAATATACGTAACACCTAAGAGACACCATCAACAGCTAGTCAGCAGCATTTACCGCAACATATTATCATTTATGATAATATTTACGACGCGACCACCACGAAATAACCGTGTACTGTGCCGATAACTACTGACTTAGTTAAGGTAGTAGTCCCAAATTCCTATCTTCACCGAGCAAGGTTCCTTGATTCCTTTATGCAAATAAACAGAAAAATTTGTGGAACGGGGATGCGGACTTACGACCTAAGGAACGTTCAGTTTACGAGGCGAGCATGCTAACCACCACCGCGTTTCCGTTAAAAAATAATAATGATTTGACACTATTTTATTTTGAGACTTTTAGGACTTAGTTTTATTACAACAATCACCACGTCGTTTTGAAAGTAGGTTAAACAAATTTGAATAGGTGACACAACAATGTATAATACCTGCTGCGATATTTTCGGATATTTGTACTAGATAACACAACTTTTTCTATTTTAGCAAATTTTATGATAAAGTGTACATATATATAAATTTGTATTTATGTTCAGGTACTTGCAAGAAATTGGATATACAGACACAATTATTGACGTCAGATCCAACAGGGTGCGATCACTTCTTGGTTTGAACAATAATACTGACACTGACGATGCGAATACTCCTGCATTAAATGGGAATGAATGCGTTAACAAACGTGCGCGAAGATCAAATCAGGTAATTAGTAGTTTTATACTGAAATGTTCACGATTTGCATACTCGTTTTAATTTAGAACAAATAAACTATAGAGTGTGTTCGCTTTAAATCCGTTCCCCATGGAACACAAATTCAGGGATGAACTGACATTGAAGAAGCACTAAACGTTCTTTATTAGTACATTTATCCTATGTTGATCCTTCATATAAAACGAAAAACATTGTTTGGATATGGTCCCCTTTGACCTCCTTGTATTTCTTAAAGGAATTATTGGGTCACCATACATAACAATTTGATATAAAAGAAAGCTTTTTTGCATGAGGTTCGCCGAGACTCTTTCGCCGTATAATTTTTTTCAACGTATAACTTGTTATTCAGCCTCGGCATCCTCAAACAATAGCTGAGAAAATGATCCTTGACACTGAAGCCGCGGTGATGGCAAACTTTGAATTCTTGGCGGACGCTGATATCGATATTGGAGAAGAGAGCGGCGACGAAGAAGAACCACTTTACGACCTGCACTCTGATGCAAAACAAACAAGAGTACGGCAATTGATTTATTCGGAAATTTGTAGGAAAATAATGTTATATTAACGTTACATACGTTTTCAGTCATCCATGCTAATAGGAGAGGATGTGGATGCCGAAGCAGAAGAAGTATTAAACGAATTACATCTACTTTCGGAACACGAAGAATCCATCATTCATGGTATGGGCGAGGCAGAAGACCGAGGTAACAGTTCTTTCGTATATTACTCGAATCTATTTTAATGTAATTAAGTTGCAAACAATGTGGAAGGATAAATTTAATAGTGAAATATCATCTGACGTGTGCCATGTAAATATCCATTGTTCTGTCCTAGAAATACGAAGAAGTTTAATAACAAATGTTCGGCATCCTTGTACAGAAAGTGATTCAAGCCTGGGCGAGTTGGCATTGTTAACGGTAAACAACGATGCAGAAGCACCGTACGATGTAAGTATAAGGACATATTAATTGAATACACACATTTAAAAATCTTCGAAAAATCAGATCAGTAAACTTTCATTAAGATAATTAAGTGAAATTTATTATTTCATCAGATATCTTCGAACAGTGAAGAACCTTTTAGAAAATCTTGGAATGCCAAGTACACGTTACGTTCACACTTTGACGGCGTCAGAGCACTTGTCTTTCATCCGGCCGACCCAGTTCTTATAACTGCAAGTGACGATCATACTCTCAAATTATGGAATCTTCACAAGACTGTTCCCGCTAAAAAGTAAGCGTTCGAATCGAATAAAAGTGATAAATGCAAGCTGCAAATGTCTTCATGGTTAAATTGATTGTTATTCGCAGATCTGCATCGTTGGATGTTGAGCCACTTTATACATTCAGATCACATACGGGGCCCGTGCTATGCTTGGCCATGTGCAACACAGGAACCCGTTGCTACAGCGGTGGACTCGACGGCAAAATTCACTGCTGGCTACTTCCATCAGCTAGCATAGACCCATACGACTCTTACGAACCTAGTCTGCTCAGCCAAACGCTGACAGGCCATACCGACGCGGTCTGGGGCCTGAGCATGTCCTACCCAAGATCACAATTGCTTTCGGCCAGTGCTGATGGATCAGTGAAACTGTGGAGTCCACAAGCTAAAGCACCCCTCCTTAATACGTATATTTCCGACCAAGGTTCGTGCATTGTTTCTTTGTTTTGGTTTTTTTATTTAATATTAAACTAGCTATATCCCACACGAAGAGAAATTTCTAATGTTTATACTCTTTATATATAAAGTAGATACCTAGTCGGCTTCGTGGCCCAGGCGGTATCGCGCTGGACTACGGAGTCGTAGGTCGGGAGTTCGATCCCCAGTCGGGTAGCAATTTTTCGAAATTGTTTTTAAGCAGCGGTTTGCAATATGTAAGACGAGCTATGCTGTTTGTTAACTGTTCGAAATGTTTATCAGGCGGGGATTGACTTACGCCTTGATGTGGGTTACTGCAGTTTCCTACATCCTCGACAAATATGAAAATAACGACATCTAAAAGACGCTCTGCAGCTCCCGCTACATCGACGTACTATGGCTCTGGTGGGCAAGGTTTCATTCAAGCGGCCGAGTTTTTACTACAAGGCTCGATGAGGGAATCAAAATCCCGCCTGGTTGCATTTCGATTACGACGTAATAAGTACATGCCTAAAAGTATTGTACTGATAATAGAAGCGTTAAACGACCTAGTAGAAGCTAACGTAAAACGTCAGGAAAAATATTAAGACGGCACCGAGACATCTCAGAGACATTGAAATGCTAGTCTCGCTCGAGACTAGGGTCTATATAATAAGGGAGATCAGGGTCTCCCTTATTGACTACTGCAGATTTTCAAAATGGCGGCGATCTCCCTTATTCTCTACTTCCCCTTTACCCACACTCTTAGTGGTCGACGGTTGACAACGGTTCGAGATTCGCTCAGCCGCGAAGGTTTGGTTAGGACGCAATGGAGGAGGGGAGCCGACCGAAGGGAAATATATGCAATAAGATATCCTAAATGCAGAGAATAAAAGATGTCTAGAGAATAAGGGAGGATTCAATAAGGAAGACCCTACTGTACTTATTAAATATTTATTATTAGAATAGACTGAAAAATATAACAATAGTTGAAAGCTAATGGTAAAAAGCTCTTAAAATAAACTTGTGCTGGGTTCCAGCACATAGTGGTATCAGCGGAAATGAAGAGCAAAGGAGGGCACTGCCACGCAAAATCCAAACAGGATGATGGAAGTGGGGATCCCCCTGGAAGTCATAAAGAGGAAGATAGATCGGTTTACCCTGAACAAAGCTGGAAAACGCTGGCAGGAACGGGGAGAATATTTTCATGCGAGAATTTTGTGGCAATCCTATGACGAGGGCAAAAGCAAAATTCTTTTGAATTGGAAAAAGGCACACGTAAGAATACTTCTGGGTGCAATAACCGGAGATTGCCTGATAGTCAGGCATGCACGGAGAATGGGCGTCAGAGAAAACGACCTATGTCGAAGCTGCGGTGAGCCGGTGGAGGAGACAATCCAACATCTCATATGCGAATGTCCAACCTTGTCTGTAGCAAGGAGGAAGAAATTCGGCTGCGAAACTTAGAGGATCTAGGGGAAGCGTAGGATTATACTCTGTCAGCCATGAAAAAGTTCATTGAACAATCTGGCTAGTTTAAAGAGGGGAATAGAGTACTACGAGGATCAGGAGAAGGAGAGATAGGTGAAAAGCAGGGCACAATGGACTCCAGAAGGCGTCTAGGTGACGGATACGTTTACGCACCACCCTCTAAACTAACTGACTAACTAAAAGCTAATGAAATTAGCTTGTTAATAAGTAATGAATGTGTACAACAAATTAGCGTTTTCTTGGTGTTACGACATAAATACGAATAGTAAGGAAGCAAACATAAACAAGCGTCGTTCTCAACAGCGGCGAAATAATTAAATTTGGATCTCTATTAAGAATTGAATGTTAACTTAAGGACCGATAATATGACAGATAATATCCCAATAAAGGTCCCGATAGTAAACACGGAGGTTGGTGCCGTAGCGAGGACGTCGCGAGAATGACTTTAATCCGAGAGAATACGACGTACCGAAAGCGAAAAAGACGCTGACGGTATCGAAAACTATCGACTGGCGTCCCAAAGTACCTTCGCCCGACATGTAGTCCCTGAATATTCCAAACACTGGATGTAAACAGAGAAAAATACACAGACGGGGGTTCGACCTCGGGATCTGAAGCCTAAACCCTCACGACCATCTGGAGTGATTTGATTCATTTTACGACAAAACAACTCACAGTTGATAAAACTGAAAAATTGATGACAAACGAGTATTTTCACATCTATTTTGGAACTTTGTAGACGTTTAAAGTAATTATCACATGTTTCATATCATAAAACATCTTCCTCGATGTTAATAGGGAAATATAAAGTCAAACTGAAGTTTGTAGATGTTAATTTAATAAAATTCCATACTGAAACCTGACAAAAAATCGAAAAATTGAGTTGTTTTAAACTTTCCTCGTCCGATTTTATTCTTTGTCGTCTTAAAATAATCGTGTGGCATCACTGAAACAATATCACAAAAAAATGTTATGTTCATGAACTGTTGGGTTGAAGTTAGTCCAAGTTATCCGTGAGTCTATAATAGATGAAAAATGAGAACATTGCAAGGGAAAAAAGAAAAAGATCAATCGAAGCAATTGTACAATGGAATAATGTAAAATGGAAAAAGGAAAAGAAAACGACATGTATCTCGAGAATGGAAAGTCCTCATGCGCATTGCTCTGCTTGTCATGGTCTTTCCAACTCCCGAAATTATTTAGAGGGACCGAAAAGAATGGAAGATTTGAGACCTTGACAATATGAATTCAGAAAACTTAGAGAAGTCCGAGGTTGATAGCCTGGTAATACGAGAAGTATTGAGCCAATTGTGAACTTGGAGGATTTCGTAAAGTAGGGAACGACTTTTACTGCCCGTCAAACTATGTACAGTAACGTCCCGGTATAATTGCATCTTGCTATATTTACTTCCCAGCATATTTGTCCAGTTCCGTTTCGTTATACCTTGCGCCTTGGGGCCTCAGGAAGGGCCTGCTGAGACGTCACGAATACAGCACGATTGAGAAGAGTTAGAGAAGCCGCGCTCACCTTCTTTTGACAAATATAAGATGACGGGAGGGGAAGGTGAAAAACCAAGCAGGCAAATATACAGGGACTGCAATGTATAAGGGTGTATCTTCTATATTTTTATACACCGTGTAACGCTACCTATGACACTCCGTTTACCTGGAGGCGACTGCCGATAAACAACCAGAAGTTCCTCTTCCAAAATTGGATCTGAGGCTTAAAATTTGATTGGCAAGCCATCGAAGATTGGAAAAAAATTAACTATTTTTGCAATAACTCGGTTCTTTTTGAAGTTATGTTAACCAGTCAGAGTTCATGTCAAAGTTATTTTTTAGCTCTACAATTCACATCCAAGGCTCTTTGACCTTTATTGAATATTTCTCTTGTTATAGCCATAAAAAGGGCGAAAAATGCCAATTTTTGCGATTTATCTCGTCCAACTTTTTTCGCTAAACTGCTAACGAAATATCACAATAAAGAAGTTGTAGGCCATAAAAAAAACGAACGATTTGATCCGTAATCGGAAGCGATCCGATAAAATTTAAACCCACAGGAGTGTTAAGTCGCAGAATTGACGAAAAACGTCTTGATATTCGCAAAAATCGTTTTTCGCCAATTCCATGACTTTAAAAGACTCCTCGCGGTTTCAATTTTTATCGAATCACATCGTATTAAGGGTTAAATTGTTCGTTTTTTCAAGGCCTACATCTTTTTCCTGTCTGATATTTTGTTAGCTGTTTAGCGAAATAAGTTAAATGCAAAAATCGTCATTTTCCCCCTTTTTTGGCTATAAGAGGGAAAGATGCATGGCAGGTCAAAGAGCCCCGGAGCTGAATTGTAGAGCTTGAAAATATCTTCAATATAGACTATCGCTAGTTAACATAACTTCAAAAAGAACCGAGTTATTGCAAAAATGATGATTTTTTTTCGAAACTTCGATGGATCGCCAATTAAATTGTAAAACTCAGATCCAATTTTGGAAAAGGAACTTCCGGTTCAGTTTTTTATCATTTATCTCCTAGTAAACGTGGTGTCATAGGTGGTACACGGTAGCCTTAAAGCTGCGATAGGTTGATAAAAAACGAATAAACAATCGCCCTACGGGCGACATACATTAATTATAGTTATAAACAATCGAAAAAATTGTTAAAAAATGTTAAAATTTTAAATGTATGTAGGAAAGTCAATTTTCAACAGTACTGCGTAGAACGAAATTCTTTACATATGTCTGTAAGGATTTAACCATCTTCCCTAGTCAGGAACGGAGCCAACTGAAGTCAATTCCTTATTGAATTATGACATGAAACCTTACTGCTGTGATAGAGAAATTACTTGCTCTTACCATGGTAATGTAAACAATAACAACTTTGTTTTCACTGCCAGACCAATCAAAAACAATGGTACCGTTGTTTATGATTCATCTGGCAGTGAAAACAAAGTTGTCAACAACAATGGTGCCATTGTTTATGATTCGTCTGGCTGTGTACGAAATTTCTACAATACTGAAGTAAATATAAAATTACTGACTTAAATCATGAAATTATTCGAAGAATTTAAAAAGGCTGTTGTTGAGTTACCTTCTCTTCATTTATAACGTGTCACATATTTTTTAATAAAGAATATTTTCTGTGTATATTTAGTTTTAAAACTGTTTGATCACACGTATTTTGTCCAAAAAGTAAAAATAAATGTCTTACTTAGTATATTGGTGACTATCATTAATGAGCGAGTAATGCATCCGTCGCAGCAGCGCGCATACTTTGTAAAATGGTAAAATTATGGTTTTCTCTGATATTTTTAAGTCATTTAAAATCACATATTAACTATGTTCATTTTGTCAATAAAGTAAAATAATATTTTACATAAATTTGTTTCCAAATTCATTTGAGCCTTAGAATAAAAATTTATAAAGTTACATGCATCGTAAGCTCAAATAAGTTTTTTGTTAACAATTTTTTCGATGTTTATAACTATAATTAATAAAGCTAATATATTTTGGCAAAAAGTATTAATTTTTAATGCGAAAATTTTTTTTTTACCGTGTGATCATTACGGATGACGCGTCAAACCTTAAAAGTTAGTTTTTGATACAGTGTGCGTAAAGTGCGGCTTTATGCATTTTTGACATTTTTTAGGTGCACTTTACACACACTTGCATCAAAAAATATTGTTGAGGCATGTGCGAAAATGTTTTTTCTACCAATGTGAATGCGCACAACACTCACATTCGTAGAAAAAATTTTTACACACTTGTATTGAAAACTACTATTAAACAATGACCGGGACTGATAGGATTTCGATTCAAACGGGATTTTAATCTGTATAAAATAACGATTCGAACCCCCTAGGGCGATTGTTTATTCCTTTTTGATCAACCTATCGCAGCTTCACGGGTACTATGGGTATTACACGGCGTATTATATATTTATGTTAGAATATTCTACTCAAAACAACAAAAAAACGGCGAATTGCGACTTTCCGCTTGCCACTTTTCGCGATTTCAGGATAGAGTCAAAGGGAAGAAGAAAAGCTTGAAGTTCAATCCCGAAAATCATATGGAATAGAAATATTGGTAGAAATTTCAGACCTAAATTTAGAACGTAGCAGATTAATATTATAGGAGATATTTTTTGCTTATATATACCTTAAAATATCATTATAACGGATTAAAAAATCATTGAAATTCATATAAAATTGTTAGCATTTTCAGATGGTGTACCTACTTCTGTGGATTTTATACGTGACGAACCACAGAAACTCGTCGTTGCTTACGAAAACGCTTGTGTAATTTTCGATGCTGAAACCGGATCGATTGTATCCAGATTAGAAGGAAACGGAACGCAAGGAGTAAATCGTCTCGTGGCGCACCCTACACTACCATTGGTTGTATCGGCTAATGAAGACCGGCACATTCGGTTTTACGATCATCGTACAGCTACACTTGCCCATGCAATGGTAGCACACCTAGATGCTGTTACTAGTCTTGCTGTAGATCCCAACGGTCTTTACTTGCTTTCTGGAAGTAAGTACACAGATATCAATTAGTTTAAATGGAAATTTATATAAAAAAAAAAATAATGGATTTGTAATTATTGTTCTCTTTTTAGGTCACGATTGCAGTATAAGATTGTGGAACATGGACAATAAGACTTGTGTCCAGGAAATAACAGCCCATCGTAAAAAGTTTGATGAAAGTATTTTAGATGTAGCATTTCATCCTTCGAGGCCATTCATTGCAAGTGCAGGCGCCGATGCTCTCGCCAAAGTATTCGTGTGAATACCAGAATCAGATCGGCATTTTCTGGTCTGAGTCATTTAATGGTTTTTGTACTCTTATTATTTTGTAGATTTACGTGTACGCATTACACTTCCAAATCTGTTTTTACTTAAGACATTATTATTAATAGAAGTAATAACTCTAGAAGATATTTAATGGAATGTTCAGATATGCAGTTTAAGATATGATTATTATTGTATAATTTTCCAAAATTAAAACTATTTGAAGTTAAACCGCTTCTTGTTAATACAATGATATATCGGATACCCAAACTCATCACGAAATACATTATTTTTTTTAGACATTAAAGGAAACCAAGTACGTCCGATATTTTAGAATTAAATAAAGTGCATACCTAATTTTGACACTGGCAGTTGGAAATTTGTAAATAATAACAGTTAGAATTGTTTTTAAGAGATTTTCCGCATTCTTGTATTGTACCCGCTTAGAAAATCATCCCATGAAATATAATATAATTTTGACTAGGTATTGTATATATTTTATCAAAGTTTTTCACCTTTATGTTTTCCTTAATTTTGAATTTCCTAGTTTTACTTAAATAAGTTCATTACGTCTTCATAGCTGAAAGAAGATCGAAGTATCCTGACAATGCCTTAGGTTGTTTAAACCCTTCATCCAGAAATATTATTGCAGGAAAAAGTAAAAGGAATTCGGTAGTACAAAACAATATCAGAGTGAATGGAAAAAAGTATATAAGGTCGTGCAAAGGAAACGAAGGTCGAAGAAGATGGGTGAAAGCGATAGAGTGATTGGGAAAAGAAAGGAAGTGGGATGAAGAGAGATCATGAAAGGGGCAGAGAAAGAGGAGTGGAGCGTATGAGAAAGAAAGCGTGGGTTTTGGTGCGCGCGCATGAGTGTGCCAGGCTACAATGTAGTGTGAAAGAAAAAAACGTTAGTTGTACATAATTTTTGTAACGTATCATGTAAAAAGTCCATGTAATCAGAAATGTGAAGCGTTAATAAATTCATTCAATATATAAAAATAAATCAATAAAAAATAAAACTGGTAAATAATTCGTTTTGTACAGCAGGTCAGTACTGGGCCAGTGGTAATCAGTACTGATTACTGATTCCGTACTGGCGGACATTACTGAACTCCAATCAATTTCTGTCTGGGTCTTACCATCCACGGCAATAAGCTGATACTGTAATTTTCAAATGTTTACAAGCCTGTATTAATTTTAAAACATGTTTTATCATTTCATGCGTAAAATATCGATTTTACCTACTCGCACTTTACGCACACACTACATAGTATTGGTATTGGTAGAAATTTCATCAGGTTCAGGGTTTATACCTCAGAAATTAGCACGCTTGACAATTTTTCAGATGGATAGCCAGCGTTATTTGCAGAAGCTCAGGATCTGCTAAAAATTCCTCCGTTATACTATTGTTTCCTTCATGTTTTCGTCACATAACGGGGAGATTTTTTCCCCACCGTATGTCTGTGTTTGTGTAAGTTTCCATGTCCAGCGAGGATTTCAATGGAAACTTATTCTTGTTTTGTTCAATTTGGTCAGCTGCTGAGCCCATCTCTCCGCCTCCCTGGTAAAAATGGTTACTTAAGAGTGACTAACAGTGTCAAAAGGAGTGTAAAAAGCATTAGAAAAGCGTGCCAAAAGAGTTAACAAAGAGTGAATTTGGATAAAAAACGCTTAACAACTCTTCGATTTTTTGTCAGAGAGTTAGGGAGTGTGTTAAGCGTATCATAAGCACACTGAGAGAAATTTGGCAACGTAGCTTCACAGACTTCAACTGTGGAACTGCAGCTATATGATATAGGCAGTCCGATTTTTAGGGTATATGCTCCTTTAAGCGTGCTGATCAAGAGCGAATCTTTATAAGCGTGTTGCCGCGCTTTTCAGTCGGACATAGATTGTACGCGCTTAATAATCACTGTACTGTCAATAATCATGCGTATTTTTCTAGAAAAGTAACTTGAACTAAAGAAACGATAGCAAAATGTGATAGAAAATAGACAAAATAAAAATAAAAAATGCCAGAAGGAAACGAGAACCGAAATGAAACCACAGCCGTCGACGAGTAAAATTCAACTTTACGGCCATGGATCGAAAACTATCATTTGGGTGAATTAAAAAAATGTGATACCTTTGTGTCCCGAGTACATAAATGGTAAATTAGCATTAAATTTTTAACAAATTAAGGAACAAAACATTAAACCGGGGTATAATCTCGTATATCAATGAATATTTATAAGTTATAAGTGACCGCTTGATATCATTTTCATGCTCAAGATAGAGAAAATGTAAACTCCGTCATGTGTCCCCAGCACTGTATTTGAAAATTAACCAACATTTGTAGTATGATTCGTTCATTTTTTTAGAAAACTGGAAAATGTAACTTTAAATATGTGTATCTATTATTCACGCTAATATAATTTTAAAACAACTGATGTTTGTTAAATTCGCTATAATTTGATTTTAATTCTGTCCACGAGTTTTGACAGTCGTGTTGAAAACAGTGTTAAACAAGCTATTTTTATATTTTTTAACGTAATATTTGTGTGATTCAGTTATTGTGCACGTTCTAATCAGTTCTTATACATTCAAACTAAACATCGATATATTTACATTAACATATTTCGAATAAATTATATACATAATACCACGGTAAAGGTAAGTGTCAATGTGAGGTTAAAAATTTTTGAAAACTCCGGGCACAATTTATACATTAAATTAAACAATATAACTGCATTTTGTAACGATGATTTGATAGATTTAGTAAATATCAATTGTACTCCGAGCGGAAATTACATTCTGTTTCAAATTCAAAAAATTATTTCTTATATATGGCAGTTTGTAAACTCCATCATAGTTGTATAGTACTCTTATTTTTAATATGAGAAAATCGTTAAAGCTTTGAATATGAATAATTTAAATTATAAAATACAATATATACTTAATATTTTTATTATATTTTAATTATTTTAGTATTTTTATTAATATTAAAAATTCATTTTATTTAATTTTGATATTGTAAATATAGAAATGAAAACTAGGAAAATAATAGAGGACACGGAAAAACGAGTTGCAATGCAACGGGTTAAGAGCAAATTGAAAAAAGTTTCATCAAAGAGGAAACCTACTATTACGCAGAAAGTACAGTCCGAAAAGAAAAGAAAAAATCGCGAATTAAAACAATTAGCAAGGCAAAAGCTCAAGAGTAATGTTAAATCCATGTTATGTTAAATTGTGTTCAATAAATATAATTAATTTTTAGACATTAAATTTTTTATTGGTGTAATGAAAAAATAATAATTAAAATTAATGTTTATGTTGAAGGGCTATTTTAGTAAATTATTGTCAAAAACATTTTTATTGGTAATTAACAAAAAAAATTGAAATAAAAATCAGATACAGATGCAGTTTTTAATATACATTGTGTATTGAAGATTATTATCATATTATTGTAATTTCTACTAATTACATTTACAGATGTACTCACGTTTTACAATCGAGTTTGTCATATTAGACGCTGTGTTTAGAGGAATATAATTTAAAATTTACAATTTTAAATATGAATTTTAAAAATCGATTGTAAAACAAAGTTCAAGTGAATTAATAGTAAAATTTGAGGACACTAATTTTCAATACGTAAATGCTGTAAACTCCGTCATCACAAAATTCACTCAAGTCATGATAAAAACTATTTGGAGTAAGTTGTAGTTGCAATATTCCAAATTTACATTCATGTAAACATACTTAACAAGTTCCCTGAATAAAATTTCATTAAAATGCATTTTGAAATTTGAAAGTTTTATAAATCAAAATGTATCACATTTTTTGAATTCACCCATTTGTAAGAGTTGTTCTTTCCTTATTACCATCACCATCATATCATTTGCTGCTCTTTTTGTTTACTTTTAAAAACACCACGCACTGATGCCGATTGATGTTTTGGTTTTTATATTTTTTAAAATTAGGATCTTGTCTACCCTGTAATCCTTCGGCTGTTTTTCACGAATATCATATATTCGTTTTTCAAATAAATAAACAAAACTTTTTTCAATTTTTTTGCAACTTGTTTCGTACAGAATATTTTAGAGAATAAATATGATAATATTAATATAGTGAGGCAAAAGATACGCTTCCATGTTTAACAAATCTTTAATAAAAAGGAAAGGAAACAGAAATTATGTTTTTAAGGTTGCTTTTTGAGTGTTTTAGAAAATGAAATATTTTAAAATGCGTATATTTATAAACAATAATTATAGAGTTTTATTGTGAAATTTGTAGTAGCTCTAAAGCGCCTTTCTGAAACTTGCCTTTTTTTAATTCGGTGATCAACACGACTAAAAATCTACTACATCAATCGTTATGAAATGTTGTATACTTCTTCACAATATTCATCGTGTATATCTGGGAGTATTTTTTTAATAATTGTTAATTCTGCAATAAAAAGTTACTGTTGATTTACCAAAAATCAGCACTTTGACTTTCAAGTGCTGCAAAAAATTATAAAACATAATCTTCATAGCGCTACCTCGATAAAATTCGCCTTTAACCCGTTTCGTCCCAAAACGACAAACTTTGTCGCTGTTTTTCATCCTCCGTAAGTTTATGGATATCTTTGAGATATTGTTATGAAATGAAGGGTTCCGATAGTTTTCGGGTATGCTATTTTCGAATCTGAAGTCCGTTTTTCGATATCACTTTCCAGTTTTTCATTGTGGCCACTTAAATGAAAGAAAACGTGGAAAAAAGTGAAAACTTTTTCAGTAAACTGCAATTTCTATTGCCAAGCAGTTCCGGAATTATGTCGAGCCTCAAAATCCTGTGGCATAATGAGTTTTAAATTACCGTTTCTCAGAATTTTAGTCTGCTATATTGAATCCGCCATTTTGAATTCTGCAAATATGATATTGGATTCGTATTCCGCACCCCTAAAAATCCCTGTATACCAAACGTCAAATTATAATAGACATTAGTTTGTCCTGACATAGATTTCTTTTGAAAATTATGCTTTTTTGAAAATAATTTATTATTGTCAATCATTATTTTACATAATTATGCAATATTATTATTTTTAGTAACATTTATTGGAGTCTTAGGAAGGGCAGGAACTAGAAACCATAACGAAATCGTTAATCGTCTTATCTTAGTGATCAATAAAGATTTTTCTAAGTTTAAAAACGGATTTTGAAGGGCAAAACAGTACTTTGAGATACCGTGACGATCATTTAAAAAAAAATCTGTATTGAAGTTACAGCACCTCAAATGTACCCAAAAAACGTATGTTTTTCACTTTTAGGTTAAAATATCTCAAAAACCTGACGTATAGAGGCTATTCTGAGGTTGGACTCGAATTCAGCGCGTCAAATACCTTCGGAAAAGTATGTTCTGGTTCTTGGTTCTAGAATTTGTCGGCCTGTGTTATTCATTGCCATCATTATTAACTACTCGAAGAAAAAATCGAGTGGCCTAACTGTAATAGCAACTTTTGTGGGGCGTTATGTGTATTTTTTATCATTTTCCCTCCTCTAGCGGTGCCTTTCTGTCATTCGAATTTTTTTAAAATCAGTCAGATTATTCATTGCCATCATTATTAACTATTCGACGAAAAAATCGAGTGGTCTAGCTGTAATTGCAACTTTTATGGGGCGTTATGTGTGTTTTTTATCTTTTACCCCTCATCCTACCCGAATCCCTGATGTTATAGAAACAGTTGTTATCATTAATTGGGTTTATATATAATAAGGATTTAAAAAAATATCATTCGTCCCAAAAAAAAATTTTTTTGGACCCCAAACGGCGGCTGAAACGTGTTGCCACATTACCGATTTTACGTAAATTCAATTTATTTGGAATTTTATATTTATAAAAAGAAATCAGATAAAAATAAAATTCTTGTAATATTTGAAATAATCGATACGTATATCAAATTTTTACACATTCTTTTATTGCATTTTTCAAACCGTTTTATTTCTACGTTACATTATGTCCTGTCTTCTCTTTTTATGTATCTCTATTTCAACAAATTTGCATATTTTTTATTCCCTCATCTCGAGACACGAGGCATACCTAACACTACAGGTGTAACGAATTTTTATTGATTGACGGTGCATAGACAATTTTATTGCATGCGCAATTAATTTTATATAAAATAAATAATTATTATTGTATATGGATCGGTATTTCGTCCCAGGTCTGCCCACGGACTCGTCAGTTGGGTTATGTGAGCAGACCGTGCCCAATACACGAAACTAATCGTAAATAAATATAATAAAGAATACTACTCACTCATCCGGACCGCGGCGCGCGAAACCGGAACTGCTACCGATCCTTAGTGATCTTCTTCGCGACACAAACTAACTGATATTGATCAACCGAGTTGATATTTATACGATTGTCATGCAGGTTTGTAAACAAGCATAATAAATATAAACAAAACTATTGAAGATTCCTTCCCCATCTCTTATTTTTCTTTATATTCCTCTAAAATACCGCCACCTCTAAAGCATGGTGCCTCATAACAAATCACACCGTTACACAGGTAAACTGCTATTAAAAACAGAATTTTTGCATGATTTTTTAAGAACTTACCCAAAATTATTGAGTTGCCACAAAGAAAAATTTTCATAAAAAAAAAATTGTCGGAAAAAAAGAGACATTCGTTTTAGGCAAAACGTTAAAACTTCAATTTTATAATTTATGTAATCCCTTTATTTCGATGTAATAAGGATCTAAATGAATATTAGGACCGTTATGGGATTCTTTTTTTTTTAAATGATTTTGCATTTCTAATTTTGTTTCCAAATTCTGTCCAGTGAGTATGATACGAATATTGTTTCTAATGTAAATCGTAATGCTACAAACCTTAATCGATTTCGGCTACTTGGCGCTCCCCTCATAATAAAAATGAGTAAAAGCACATAAATATTGAAACGTGTTCTTAGTTTTAATAACTGATTTGTATTTCTTTTATGAACAATCAATGTATAATATCTTTAACGCTTTAATGACAAACAATGTCAAAATAAATCAAACAATTACAGTCAATTTTAATAGTACCTTTATGAATTCATAAGTAATATTATCTGAACAGCACATTGTAATGAAAACGTGTGAAACCACATCTTCAAATATTCCATTATATGCTAATAAGAATAACCGATTTAAGATTAAACATTTTCTACTTTCTGTATAAAGATAATAACCATGTTTCCTACGTGTCAGATTTCTATTCAGAAATTATAAGGTTAAGGTAACTTTCTACCACTGTCTCATACATACATAAGAATGCGTGCATGTGAATTTGATATGTGTATGAGTTAGTGAAATACTAGAAAGTTACTTACCGTCATCTACCCTGAGATTCTTTACGAGGGTATCTCATTATATATATATATTATACGATATTACATCTTAACACTTCATTAATTATTTACAATGGACATCAAACAAACATAAGTTAAGACTGATAGACGCTGTATACTTATTTTCTTAACATTGTCGCAAAATACAGCTTATGAAGATATATATGCGCTTGTTTTGTGCGTGCATCTACGTGCATTTGCAGGTCCTTACATACATACAGTTTCATTCATTCACGTATGTCTAAGAGGTTCGATAGAAGATATCTAGCAAATTGGCGTAGCTTAAATTGATTCGTACAGACAAATAAAGCTTAGGCCAAAATGACCGGAGGTAACGACAGCTTGGGTTTGGCTTTATAAAAACAGGCATGTAAACCCGCAGAAGGTTTGATTTGCTATTAAATAAAAAGTGAAGCAATGTGAAATGAATTGGAGTAGAAAAACCAGTACATTCCATGGACATGCCTGTTTGATAAACCAAAACAGTTGTTACCATACGACGTCGAGTTGCATTCACTTACAATTTGTTTCTATGTAAATATTGTTGATAGAAAATGAAATGTCCCTGGAAGAAAAATGTTGTTACAAATCCAAGATATCGCGAATGTATAACAGTTAAGTCTATTTCATATTTTACAAAAGCACATAAAACCTGTATGTGTACACACGGGGAATAAATATAACCCGATATTGAAGATTTTAAATATATAGAGGTGGAAATAATTATCCTCAATAATTTGAGCTTAAGCATTACATTATACAGATTAAAAGGACATAGAGTTTTCCCTTTATTTCGTTTCTTCAAAATGTTGACTCGCCCAGCAGCAACGCGAGTAATTGCACCTGCTACAATACAATATTATATAATATGGCGATGCATATAAATATATTATGCTACGAATCTAAAACATTGACCAGGGCCATATTGTGCACTTAATTTTTAGAAAACGTCACGTTACGATGCATAAATAGATATTTGTAATATTCCTACGCAAGTATAATATTTAAATACTTTTTACAAATGTGATTTGTCACACCTACTAAGCAGTGGTTCATATTACAATTATCAACAAAAATATATAAAAATGTTACTACTGCGAGAGTAGTAATATCTAATTCAATTAAATGGTAATCGGTGACTGATTACCATACTAGTAGAGTTTCATTTCAATAATTAAAGAAATGTGTAATACTGTCAGCTTCACAAACAATAGCTGAATAATAAAAACCTACCAATTAGAAATTATTCTTGTAACATGCGCACGAAGCTAATAGGAATCATCCCTCTTCGTTCGGGTTCGCGTTCTAAAAATCCTTCTATCCAGTTATCGTCATCGGTATGTTCATTTGTAATTACTATTAAATCGCCTTCGTGAAATGATAGTTCATCTTCGTTGTCTGCTTCGCAATCGTACATTGCACGGCATCGACGAAAGCCACTGAAACTTGGTGATGGTAAGAGCTGGACTGGCGGACAAGCGTATACTTTTTGTTGTAGAGTCTGTAAACATTTTCGAAATGTCTTATACCTTACTTTAGGTTTTCTACTTCCTTTAATTGCAGGAGTACAAAGAATCAACTAATAGTAAATATAAGTTTTAAAAATTACCTTCCGAGGTGGTGGCAAAGGGTTATCAAATGTTGGTGCAACACAACCAACGTTTAATGGCAATTCACTACTTAGGTCTTCGTTTTGTCTTCCTAGGGGAGCTGGAGGTGGGGGGTTTCGTGGTCTTTGAAGAGTAGATGTATTTTGACACGTTCTATCTAGACCTAAATGAAACGAATAGATACAAATAAGAATAAACCTATTGTTTCGTAAACTATTATTCCGTACGCATAACTACTAACGTAAATCATCCGGAACATGCCCTAATGACGAATCACTGCTTGGTGACCTTTTGTGATTTTGGTTGTTTAAAGATCGTACTGCATGGGAAATCGCTGGAATAGCGTGACTAGTTAAAATTGGCTCACTGGTTGTTCGGCTATGTGTAGGAGAAACGAAAGATGCTGAAGTAGGAAGTATTCCGAAATTTGGAGATAATGTGGTACTGCTATTAAGCAATGCCGGTGGAGGTGGCGGCGGAGCCGCTCGTTTCTTCAGTGACCCGAGAAAGTTGTCTGGCACCACTGGAGTTGATACCGCTAAAATATACGGAATAAATATACTATTAATTTTCTTTAAAAAATTATATTCACTTCTTTTGTTAAATTTAAAATTATTTCAAGGTAGATTCATAATCACAATGCTAACATACTCTACATCGATATTTCAAATTAAAATATGAAACTAATGTCTTCGAACACGCGGCTTGGCTCATGTACTTATCGACTGGACAAGTATTTAATTGACTATTCGCCCTGTTAAGTCTGCTACGCGCGACTCCACCGGCGAAAAAATAAACTACTGAGAGGGGGATATGTGACACTATTTATATGAGGAAACGGGCTTATTTTGCGAATAGCTTTTCGAATGTCATTTTTCAGCAAACTGATATTTCCAAATTACTTCTAGTCTTTGAAATTCCGTACGATGAAACAGTAATATCAACCGAAAAATGTCTGTTTGCAAAACTATTCGCAAAATAAGCCCGTTTTCCCTTATGATTAGTGTCACATACCCCCTCTCAGTAGTTCATTTTGTCGCCGGTGGGGTCGCACACAGCAAAACTTAACAGGGCGAATAGAAAAAAACTGAAAGTGATCATTTACAAAACTTCGACCCCTAGGACATATCAGCCGAAGCATTATTATTCAACATAATGGATATTATTATTATTATTATTATTAAGTCTTTTCAACGGCGTTCGTGTTGTTGAACTTTACTTTTTAAATTCTATATGGACTGAAGAATTTTCCTTTGGTTTTATTTCCTGAACCAAATTGAGTGGTTTTACTTGATTGTTACAAAATCTCATTACACGTAGTTTGACTTGGACCTTGAAAATCTGTCCATTCGCTTCTTTTCGGATATTATCTCGATCTCCTTCAAAGATTGTTTGTAGCTCCTTTTCGAGAAGATTATTGAATACTATGTCGTCTTTGCGACGCAATCATCTCAAAAGGGCGTTCTACAATATTTTTATTAAAAAATAGCATTCAAGATTTGCTGGAGATTATTGACGTGCAAATAGCATAAATTTCAAAGAACCGGAATTATCGTTCAATTTAACCCATTGGGGCCATTCAAGTATTACGTCAGAAAATTTTTCATCAAATTTGAGCCCCCCCCCCCTTCCCCCATGTCAGCACATGTCAGAATTCTTCACCCCCCCCCCCCCCCCCCAACTTACGTCAGCTTCTACTGTTCCACCCCAGGCCATTATTATTTCATTATATTAATACTACTGCTATAATAATTTTTCTAATATTTTATTTATAAAATTTATTCTTAAGATTAAATCCCATTAGTTTTATATCACATTTCTTTTATATTTTAAGAGAATCTGCTGATAACTATTATTTAAAGACATTTATATTAGGAACTAGGTTCATGTGACCAGGGACTCACGAGCCATTCAATAAGTTTGTCGATAACTTGATGAGATTCTTCTTGACTAGGATCAGTATTTTCTTCAGGCACATCCACTTCCCCCTCTAAAAGCCACTCTGCATCTTCGTGCACAGAAATCTAGTTGAATTTATATGGTTCATGATCGAATCAAAACCTTCATTCGGTCATGAATCATACAAATTCAACTAGATTTCTGTGCACTTTAAAGTTTTGACCGGCCTAGTGACAACGCGAATTAACGCGCTTGGGAGTACATTAGACAGCATGCAGTTCTAATCGATCTATTTATTCGGCAGCATGCGATCCTAGCGGCGGAAAAAGAACTTGGGTCATTTTGGACTAATCATATTAGGATTTTCCAAATACCTTCGTTTATCCATATTTTTCTACGAAATAACACTTAGAATTTTTTTAACCGCTGCATAATGAAACAATAATACCTGCATGAAGAAGCATGAATTATGCTATTGAGAATTTAATACCCTCTAACAAAATTTAAACTATTTTCTGAATATTTGCAGTATGGAAAAGTGTGTTTTTGTGAACGTGTTCAAAAAGTAAATCCGTTATTTCATTTGATTAATAACCAAATTTCTCTATTTCCTCGTTAGGTTCGCACGCACCGGAATTAAGAGTGTTCTAAAATGGTATGCCGATAAAGTAGGAAGTTATGCTAAAAACCTTGAATTAAAACTAAGCGAATCAATTATTTAAGATTTAGGCTCTGTAAGGACAATTCTCATTAAATACGAACTCCTAAAAAATACCAAATAAATTGATTGTCAATTGACCAAGTCTTTTTGAAAATAAAGAAAAATAATTTATTCCCGACAAATCTCAGTGTATTCAATTAATGTCTTTTGTAGTTTTTATGTGACCGTATATAGTAATTAGAATTACGTATACAATGACCGAATTTCGAAAAATTGATTCAGTCATCTTTAATTTATGGTTTTTAGTGAAAATTCCTACCTTTTCAGCGTTAAGGACCGCCTGAACAAGGTGAATACTCTATCGATAACTTAAGAGTACTATCGTAATATGGCGGAAAAATAAAATACGTTACTACTGGCAAAGTAATAATATAATGTATACATGCTGACGTAAGATTTCGCCCCCCCCCCTCTAACATGGTGAGGTAATACTTGAATGACCCCTTTGAAGCATACATCTTTCTCTACACGGAAATTGGCTGAAAATTGTTACTCAGGGGTTTTCAGGTTCGCTGATTACGAATCTGAAGTCAGATTTTCAAAATTCAATATGGCGGATCCAAAATGGCGGACCGTAATGTTAAAAAGTTATTTAATTGATATGAAACGGGGTATTCGGGTTTTCGGATTTTCAAAATTTAATAAGGGGGATCTAAATGGCAGACCTAAATGTGAAAAAGTTACTTGTTTTGATTTCAAATTGGAATCTTGTGGGTTTTCGAGGTCGCTGCTTGCGAATCAAAACTCAGATTTTATAAATTCAATATCAATATTTTCAAAAGAAAATCTGTAATGTGTTTTACCATGTTCGCAAAATAAAAGAAATAAAAAACATTCCACATAATAAGGAAATACAGAAAAGTTTTCTTCACAATACATAATATTTGGATTATTATAAACTATTATAGTTTAGTAATTTACGCCAGACAATATTATTTTATAGGATATCAATTGCGGAATAAAATATGCTTCCGACGCCCCTGCACTAAAACAAAATCGTGCCCTAATTCGCTTGCGAGAAAAAGTTCCGCTAAACATTATAAAGTCCAGCCCATATAAAAGATCAGGTGATAAATTTGTAAAATTGATAAACGACCCGTCGATTCCTACTTGTCCTCGAACTATAAATCGATTCAAGAGAATATAAATTTGTAAAATGACTCACATAAAAATGCTGGAAAAATTCAAGCATCTCACAAAAAATAAATTTCTGAATGTTTGTAGATTTTTCTAGTTATTTATTAAAGCTGCTAAAAGATAATAAAAAGATAAAAAACGTAGTTTTTCGATTTTTGAAAGTCTTCCATAACAAAAATGAACTTTTAAACATTTATTCTTAATGGTACGGTGGACCGGGAAGGTTGTGCAATTTTTTCAATTTATAAAAGTGAATTATCCGCGATTCTGTAGGTAGAATAGAAAAATGTATTTCTTTGCAAGTAACAATTGTCAATAACCACCGACATCGAATCCACAGTCGGGAATGAGTCGTGCAGCTTTTACTGGAATTACTCATTTCCGACGAGCAGGTAAATATCAGCCAATAAACCTGACATCGTGCTTGTTGTCCTCGATGAAAAGTCCATCTACATCATTGAGTTCTCTCAGGGAGAGATATTCCATACTCTGAAAGAACAACTCTCGTATTTAGGCAGAATCTGACAACCTCAATTTTGCCTAAACAACGAGTAATAGACAGAGCAAATAGCCTACTTCTGGATGCTCTTCCGGAAGATAGTGACATGTGGCGAAACAATTGTGCTAATTATGAGGCTGCAAGTGATCTGGTGGCTCCGTGAAATCTGTCAAAGAAATCAGGGAGCTGAAAGATTGTCAAACGCTTGTCTCAAGTGTGAACGGCAAAACTCGATTGATACGGAAACTGGCGGTCCGAATTCGACGTGTGATCGAATATATACTATTTAGTCGTTCATTTGCGGCCAAAAACAAGATGCAATATTTTGGTCGAATCTTTCCGACCTCTTTAAATATCAAGTCGTAGCCTCATGTAAAGTTTGCCGATAATCTCGGTTGAGGTTGAGGTTGAGGCATTCTGGGGGAGCATCTGTGATAAAACAGGGTAAACACTCCATGCAGTCTTTCATTAAATCTTTGCCTAGTTATATGCCGAACTCACAAAACAAATTGAATATGGACCACCCGTTAGTGCAGTAAAGGCGAATAATACCATTTAAGTGCAAGGAATTTCTCCTGGCTGGGCTATGGTGGAATTAACAACTATTTATGGAAGAAGTTTACTTCGGTCCACCAACGCCTAGCTCGAATATTCATTTCTTACATAACTAAAGACCCATCCATAGGCGGCAAAAAGGGTGTGTTAGGTTGCGAGGAAAACTTGCTTATCAACAGGTATGTACGTCAGAAATTAGTGCAGTGTAACGATTTTTTAATGGTTGACGGAGCACAGACAATTTTATTGCATACGTAAATAATTTTATATAAATAATTATTATTGTATATGGATCGGTGTTTCGTCCCAGGTCTGCTGACGGACTCGTCAGTTGAACTATGTTAGCAGACCCTGCCCAATACACGAAGCTAATCGTAAATAAATATAATAAAATAAAGGATACTACTCACCCATCCCTACCGCGACGCGCAAAACCGGAACCGCCACCGATCCTTAGTGACACAAACTAACTGATATTGATCAACCGCGTTGATACTTATACAGGTCATGCAGGTTTGTAAACAAGCATAATAAATATAAACAAAACAATTGAAAGAATCCTTCCCTACCCCTTATTTTTCTTTATATTCTTCTAAAATTCCGCCACTTCTAAGCATGGTGCCTCATAACAAAACACACCGTTACAGCAGTGCAAGCCTAACCCGTCGATACGATATGAAGACTGGCTGAACGATGATTCTACAAGGGCTATGTCATTTTTTCGGTACTTTTTGATTTTTCAAGAGCCTTTGATACTCTTGTTCATTCAGTAATTTTATCTTGTCTAGGTGGCATTGCAGTGATTTTATCTTGTCTAGGTCACATGCTGAGTGATCTGTGATTTTTTTTTCAAAGGATTGAAGCATCTGTCAACCCATGATTTTGTACTACTTTTAATTATTTTAGGAGCCATAATCACGTTAAAACTACAAAAGGTGAAGAAAAGGAAAGACAGACCGATACATGAGGCAACTATGCAGTTTATTCTAACTCGGAAACTATTTTTTTTTTATATTTTATCATTAACAATTTCAATTCAGCTGAAGAAATACACGTCGACGAATTTCAATTCGCATCTGTTTCCCACGCCTAATCGACCTTATTCGTATCTTTCGAATTTCTACTTTAATTGCGAAAAACAAAAAACGCGTGTTGTGTAGTAATATTACTGTATCAAGAATGGCGCGTGGTTGGGGCGACGTGATGCTGGACTGCTAGTGCGACGCTGCGGTTACGTGAGTGCGCTCCGGAACTAAACGTTAATTTAAGGGATCAAGAGGGATTCAGTCCACTTTTTGACTTATATATTCTTATAGGAAAAAACCTGCTCTTTCCATGAAAACAAAAACAAACGCCAAAAAAATTGTTATATTAAAAAATGCATAGGATCAATCGAAAGAGAAATTTCTTCGGAACCAATAATAAAATAAAATTTTGTTCGTTCTCTGCATGATGATAAATGATTCGGTGGCAAAAAAACCTCCCAGGACACTGAAAGTTGCACATTAAAAGTAGACGCTAACACTTCGTCGATAATTTAATAAATGACTTTTATCAGCTTATTTCGGTAGATAAAACTAGCAACATTTTTCGATAACTAAAATAATTAAAAATTGCTTAAATTAATAATTGAAAATAAATCACCTCGCGTCCGCGGTAGAACAGAGAATCTTGTTCTCAGCGGTCGCGATCAACAAATCCCGTTCCCTCTGTAAACAATTCGGTAAACATCGTGCGGAATAGGGTAACGCGACGAATGTTACGGGCCAGGGTAGCTATAGGTAAAATCTACAAAGTGGAGACATCAGTAAGGAAGACCCCAGATTGTAGAAGATGATTTTCTTGTTCGTTTAGAAGAGAACTCAGGTGGAATCTCTGTCGTAACAAACAGACCAGTTGATATCTTCAGAGTGCCCCAAGATGCCAGTACTAGTACAGGCGTTGACAGCTCCACAGATTGTAAATAGAGATTTTAACAAATAAAATGCGCCTCTGTAATTCAAGACTGAGGCTTTCAACCCGATCCCTCAGAGGGACGAACCAAATCTATCTCTTTTCTTCAACCACTCAACATTCATCTCTGTTTTATTTAAACTTGAATTCCCGCTCATAATTGACATATAAAACAAAAAGAAAATAATTAAATAAAAAACAAAAATAATATACTCATTAACAAATCGTTAAAAGAACATAATTTTAGCTGCTCAAGTCGTCAGAAAGTTTACCCGCCAAACCGCACACTTATAAATAAGAAGATTTTCTGTGATTTCTCAATTTACTTCACCTTCGGTATCTTGTAACGAAAGAAGTTCGTTACTAAATTGAATTTAGATCAATTTAATTTTAAAAATATTATGTTCAAATTAATAAAGTTTAACAAATGTAATATATACCAATTCCAGGCTTCTTTGACTGTGGAGGTGGAGGCGGAGGCATCTGTTCTTTACTGCTGCAGAAAACTGGCGATAAAGTACTTTGAAAACTGTCGCAAGTGCTGCTTCTATTACGTAGTGTAACTGGTGAATCATTCGGACAGCAAGTTTCGCCACTTCCAGCATATGAAGGAGGTCGACTGCGTAATTTCTTTTCAGGTGTAGCACAGCCATTCTACAAAATCAAAAAACATTTACAAAATAAGCATCAAGACTATTTGTACATTCACTTAATAGAATTTATTATATTTATTATACACCAGCTCTATATATTCGCTCCCTAATGCTCGCTTGGGACATATATTTATTAGTTATGATTAGAAAACGGACTGAACAATATAATCATTGTTAAAAGTTAATAAAATTACCTTGTCAATAGACTAGATTGTTCATAAAGCGCTTATATAATAATTGAAACCATTTTAAAGTAATAGTTAACAAATACACTTCGATTTTAGACATGTGCGAACGACTGGATCATTTGCAAGCTTCGTTACATTGCTTTGTTTCATTACATCTAAACTATAAAGTATGTAACAGGTACAGGAGGATTCGATTGTTCACTTCTTTTGTCTTGATGACCAAGATTAATACAATGCTGCAATTCTGAGTCAGTTTGAATGTGACTTTCTTCCTTACCTTATACTACTCCTAACATTATTCGAAAGGAGTTGAGGGAAAGAAATTCTCGATGTCTTTGCGCTACTGGCAATGTCTGATACGTTACTTGTGGGAAATAACAGGAAAATTTCTTGAGGCAGTTGCGTATTGTAATAGGACGATTGCTAAACGATATTAGCCCTAAAATCTACATGCGAAATTGGCATAGTACGGCTGCGAATAACAGAAAGCTCCGGGATGCACCATATTTATAGCTATCCCTGAAGGGAAATCTGTTGGCCAATCTGAAGGATAGAGCTTAAAAGGTTATAAATTAAATATTTGAATACCAGCTAGATGACTATCTAGAAATAAAGAAAATAAAAATGCCTATCATTCGATTTGAACACGAAAATTAACTTCCTTACGAAAAATAAACACGATATATAAAAATAACTTCCTTAAGAAAAATAAACGCGACTTTGCCCTGTTTTATTGAAATAGTTCGAATACGGCAGTACGCGGAAAGGCGGTACAAACGTGATGCGTGCTGGATTTCGGCGGTAACGTCGACCGGGGGCAATGTCCTCTGGGCGCAACCACAGAGAACTTCCAGCGGAAGTGCTTTTCTTTGCAGGTGATATTACTACATAAAGCTACAGAATTGCAACTACATGTGCTTGAGAAACGCATTCTGCGTAGAAAAGCAGAAGATTACGATACAAGTCGAATATAAAAATTCGTAGGTGGCAACAATTGGTAAAATGAGAAAACAGATGACTTTTCATAATTTTTACCCTTTAAAATGCATTTTATTTTTCATTTATTAAAATGTATATGTTCGAGAGTGGTTGTATATACGAACTCACTTATAATTATCACAAAAATACTTGCAAAATACATTTCATTAAATAACCGAAGGAATAATTTTTTTGGCTTGGATGATCGAGGATCGTTTGCTGCAAGTTCTCCAAGATGAGTCATATGTCCCCATGAAGACAGTAGACATGAGTATGCGTGACAAACTTTCGCACAACCGGAGAACGATTGGATGTTTGTAATTGCCGAAGAAAGATGGGCATTATCTAAACGATCCCCACCCTGCACGAGTCCTTCTTCGCCCAGAAAAAGCTGCAGCGACGTCAACATACTTTTGGGACCTACTGGACTTCCAGAGCGCACATTCTTCAGTTCGCTTGTATACCGAATGGATTGCAGTCATTTGAATATCATGTGAGTGACTTGACGTATCTCTGAAGGTGCAAGCGGTCTCCGCGGATCAGAGTACGACCACGGACGCCAGCGAAATATGAATGCTAATATGAGTATCAACCTTTTCTAGGTCGAGACAGGGTGTGATAAGGCGACGAGTGTGTAATTCACTAGAATGACTGCTGATGCTATGTGTACGCTAGCTTCGAGAGGGGCATCGGGTTCAAGAGGAAGCGGCGAATACGCCTAAAATTCAGGTGGCAACGCGAGCTACGAAGGTCCACAGGTACATAGATTCGACGATTTTAATTCAAATGCTGAGCAACCGTGGGACGCGAGGTCAGCCGCAATTTCCGATCGTGGAACGTGACGCCATATATTCCATGGAAGCAATTATTTGGACCTCGGATACGCGGTTAGCCTTGAACGTCTTCCTTCATGCACAGATGACGCAGTCAACGGAGGACAGTCGTGGCGTCTACCCAGCAATAAAATGTTTTTTTTTTTTTTTATATTATTTTACATCGACTTTTTGAATCCACATGGGACTAAATCGCGACGGGACCTACAGTTTATGAAGTTGGAATCCGAACCACCTGAGCTTTTGGCGTTATTAGACACTTATAAACAAATACAGGGGTGTCCCGATGACAGATTGCAGAGGCCGGGATCGAACTAGGGTTTTCTGATTATGAAGCCGATACTCTACCAACTGAGCCACCGCCGCTCAATATGTAATAAAATGTTATCGAATTAAATTGACGGACTGCCGGATAATATCAAAAGTTTGGAGAGAAGAATAGCCACCCACAGCGACCTTGGTGCGACTCATCAACAAGTCGATCGCACGGGACCTTGATCTACTACGTTAGTATACGACGAATGTTACGGGTCAGAGTAGCTATAGGTAAAATCTACAAAGTAGAGACATCAGTAAGGGAGACCCCAGACTGTAGAAGATGATTTTCTTGTTCGTTTAGAAGAGAACTCAGGTGGAATCTCTGTTGTAACAAACAGACCAGTTGATATCTTCAGAGTGTCTCAAGATGCCAGTACTAGTACAGGCATCTAGTAGTAAATTGACGAACTGCCGGATAATATCAAAAGTTTGGAGAGAAGAACAGCCAACGACAGCGACCTTGGTGCGACTCATCAACAAAGTCGATCGCACGGGACCCTGATCTTCCACATTAGTATACGACACCAGTATATGCGGCGTTTGAGGTATCTTAAAAGACGCATGAGTTTTGCATCGTGAATTGACCGGTCCAGTGAGGAATCGACCAGTTGTTTAGCTCGAGAAGATCGTTGTAAAATGAGTCCCACCTGGTACGAGTATCATCCGGGACAGTGTCATCCCAGTCGAGAGGGAGTGACCACAATTTATGTAGTATAATTTTCGCACCAGACACCGCGATTTGAGAACTCTGGCTAACTCGTTGGTGATGAGGGTCCATTAGGAGCCTTGCTCGTGGAGCGCCCGCATTCGGAGTGATGAGTCGAACCATGATGAAGCCCACCATGGCTAACAGAATGCACGATGGCTTGACAGGTTGATTCGAAGAAAAAAGCGTAAGTACCACTTCGGTCTCCGTGGTAGGGATTAGGAGATAAAGAAGAATTTGGATTGGGAGCGGAGTGTCACGAACCAACCGAAAGCGATTCCGAACAAGGGGCGTGCTCTCGATGAAGCAGCATATGGTGCTTTCGTTTACACACGAAACAAGTGTTAGGGCTTGAACATGAGGACACCTTATGCTGTCCGAAACAATTAATGCATAAATGATGACATTGAATAAAATTATAATGCGCAATTGCACTGAGTTTTTATTTGGTGACGATTTTATGGGTTGTTTACCCGATTTTGCGTATGCGGTACCTAGTAAAGAATATGGGCAGGTAGCTTGCAAACCATAAATAAGATTTTGAATAGATGATTGTAATGTGTCGAATTTCGGGTAGTATCCAAGTAAAATTACTCTTGGATGTCAAAATGGTATTCAGAGAAGTACGGATGTCGTCGTTCCAGGGCGGTAGTCGTTTACAGCATTTTATGTCAATATGACAATCGGGCTCTTAAGTTTGCCGCAGACCGATCATCTTTCATAACATATATTCTAATGCTTTTTGTATATCTTATGTATATACCAATGTATAGTTGTTAAACTGTATGATATCAATTATAATTGTTTATATATTTATTTGATAAAATAAAATTTCATGAAATTGTTCTAATTGTTTGTTATTAATCAAAACCAAGCATTGATACACACAAACAAGACACCACAACTATTTGAAACATTAGTTAAAATGTATTACATAATTGCTTCAATACTTTATTGAATTCAAAATTACGCGTAATTATTAGTTATAATATAAATAAGAAAGAATTAGCTATAATGTGATATAGCTCGCTAGTCATAGGAATAACAACAGAGTGAAAAAAGTTTTGGATTTTCTCAGTATTGGTTTATGATGGTTGAGAATATTGAGATTAAAATGTATAAATTAAATAAAATCTTACTCTTTCATCAATAATGGTTTCATCATCCGAGAAGTCAGTAGAAGCTTCGTCATGAGATAAATTCCAATCGACATTCACATTTTCGAATAAGGACTTTTGTCGTTGAAGAGCATGATTTAACTGCAGCAATAAAATAAGAATTTTATGTTTTACTATACTACGTATTGCTTCATCATTAAAATATCATTCAGGACATAAAAAGCTTTACCAGTTCTTTGCATGTGTGATGACCAACTTCTTGTGCAATGTCCAAGGGAGTTTTTCCCAGTTTGTTTCGGCAGGCGGGGTCTGCTCCGGCTCTCAGAAGTAACTTCATTGCTTCTACCTTATCATGCTTTGCAGAAATGTGCAGTGCCGTATCGCCGTCGATTGTAGATTTGTCGATGGTGCCAGTGGGCATATTTTGAATTAAAAAGTCGACTATGTGTAAACTGTTTCCCATTTCACGCAAAACTGCTAAATGGAGAGCGGTTTCGCTCACGTCCTGAACATAAATAATTTAACTGAAATTATATAGTAGCTCATATTGATTATACATGACTGATGATGTTTGTAATTAATTAGAATGACAATAAACGAATAAAATGAGATGAAACTGTATATATTTTAATGTTGGTGGAAAGTATTATGGCGTGCAAACGTAAAGGAAAATTTATTAAGATACACCAACCAACGTAAACTATTCAAATGCAATACCGATGTCGGTAAACTTGCTGCTAAATCCACGTTTTCTGCAAACACTTGTAGTAAATGATGTAAATCTCTATTATTTACAGCGTGTTCTAAATCCGAGAGAAGATCTTGTTCGTTAACACAAGTTCGGGTGATATATTTTCTGTCTACATATTTGGCTCTTATGAATTCGTATCGTTCCTCCCTAAATGAACAAATATTATGTTAGACATTAAAATATGGCTAATTTACAACAAGGGTTTGGATATCGTATTTGACACTTACATCGTGGATGTCGGAGTAAGTTTAAAATTATGGCGTAACATTGCTTCCATCACTTCATTGAAAGCTTGATTTGTCATGCATCGCGCTAATAATAGTTGAGAAGTACCTATATTATCCAAAGTTAAGGATTGTATTCTTGATATATGTACGCCAAGGTCTCTGTGGATACCACTGCACTCGATACACACGATTATTCCAAAGTTCGTAGATAACCACGTTGCATCTATGAAATTAACATGCATGAATTAATTATTTTCAATTAAGAAACAATATTTTCATAAATCATGTAGAGGTCGTAAAGGAGTTTTATCGCACATAATTTCTCACAATGAGAAAGAGTAATATTCGGAATCAACTTAGTTATAATAAATTCTGAAACGTTGAAACCAAATGCTTAAGCTTGGCTGGATTACAATATTGTCCATGCTTTGTTGGAAATGTTAAAAACGACTACCAACAGGAATAATTTTCATGTCCCCTTTGACACATTTCTTGTAGAACAGTTTATAAATTAAACGACAAATTCTAGAGGATGTCAAAAAAGGGCTACAGTGGCTGAAATATGGCTGCACATCGTATGGACATTACTATTATGTAGGGGAAATCACTGGACATTATCATTAGTTGTGTTAGATGACAAAATATTCATATATATGTATTGCGCTGCAACCGCTAAACCTTTACTGCTTATATAGCGTTAGTATATATGCACTGAGTATTCTTTTCGTTACCATACTTTTCTGAGTGTTTTTTCTTAGTTTTGGTTAAGGCTAATATTTTATACCCCCCCCCCCTCTCCTTTAATTTAAGCCTAATCCAATAGAAATCGATTCAGTAGATCGCGAGATATGAATTAATTAATTAATAACCCCGAGATTCTGCGATCAAACATTTTTCTTCTTTTCATCGGACGCTGTGGTCATTGAGATAGATATCAGGGTATTTATAATGCTCTTCCGGCTTTATGTGGCACAAGGAGACGTAGTTCCTGCAAGGCCTGAGCTCGTTGCGGGGGTCCGAGATACCCCTAGTCAGCGCGTCATAGATGTTGGGGAGGACTACTGACATGTCGGCGCGCCCCTTGGTTCGGAGCAGAGCACTTTCCAAATCGTTACGGCTTTAGCAGGCCGAGCTGATTGATGCACAGCATACCCGCCGGGGTCCCCAACAGACATGGGCACAGCATATGGGCTAAAGCGTCCACCACCCTCGCGAGTCCTAGGTCCCATATATATTAAAATATCTTGATAATTTGTTTATAATCTCGAAGTAACTATACATCGTCATAACTGTAAGCACTCAAGGAAAGCAATCATGTTTGAAAAGTTGTAAAGTTGATACAAACAATGAACAAATAATCACGGCAAAAAATAACAGACATTTAAGCAATAAAAAATTAGTGAAGACCATACAAATAAAAAAAAATGCTCTTCTTATAACCAAAAGCCCAGTTTTAAACTAAATATTTAAAGTTTTAATCAATAATTAATAAAAAAAAAATCATTTTTTCAAATAACTTTAGAGTTGTAGTATTTTGTTACACTTTTAGTTTTCTAAAACAAAAAACAATAATAGTTTTTTAACATCTATGGAAAAACTGTACAAATTTTCGCAGCAAAACTGATATTTCCACACCCCAACCAAATCTATAAAAAGGCGACTTTCACACATATCTCTACTCTCTACTACTGTCGTAGTACTAGTACTCCAAGTAATGTTTACTGCAGTGCGGTATTGTGCCAGTCGGCTACTCCACCTACTAGTTTACTCTACTCTACTCTAGCTCTACCGCTGTCCTGGTATTCTGGCACTCTACTGCTCTGATACTTCGCTGCCCTGGCATTCTGTGACTCTGCTGCTTTCGGTCTTGCACTGGGCGGAACATGAATTTGGATCCATTGTGAGCATCTCCACCATCGCCGTTATTGTCCGTATCTCTACCCTCTTCTCCTTTCTGATGAATTCAGGCCCAGACGACCGTATTCAGCTACCACACCAATTCAGGCCCAGGTGACCGAATTGATTATTATCCTATGAAATCAGGTCCAGGCGACCGGTTACATCCCTCCACATCTGATTCAGATCCAGGCGACCAAACCATTTCCCTAACTTTCACAGGTTGAAACAAGGGTTTTACGGGTACCGCTGGCCCGCCAGATTAAAACTGATATGGTCGAGGACCTTAAGTTATTGGAGTTTTCTTGAGTCGTAGGGAACTAAATTCGAATCGCAACGTCATCCAACGTGCTGCATCAATTATTCAAAAGAGAATATATTTTTTGTCACCCTCAACTTAATTACTTTTTCTCCTCTTTTTATTTTATCTTTAAATAAATATATAAAGTTTTTGAGAAGACACTGCAGGAATGTTTCGAATAAGTGCTTATTTATTAATTATTCATTATATTACCTAGATTTTTAATGATAATTATTTAGTTCTACCAATATCCTTTTATACACAAATAGGAAACATGCAGCCGAGTTTCTATCGAAAGATTTTTTGTTTACAAAATACTTGTTTTTTTTTTTAAATTATTACACACTTTTTTGAAAATAATTTATATTTTTTATAAACATTTTGTTTAGTATATAACTTTTGTGTTTAGTAATGTATTTGCTGATAGGAACTTGGCGAATCGATTTACATAAAAATGCTATGCTGGAATTACTACTACTGCTGATTATACTCGCCCAGTGTGCCCCCTCCCCCTTCCTCCCTCGGGGGATGCCCTCCACACGTTCTTTGAATGTGATACCTGGAGGAGGCTACGACAAGTGTTGATAGAAAGCGAGCGTGGCGTCGGGCATGACAATGTCATCGGCCAAATGTTGGAGTCGGAGCGGTCGTGAATGTGCGTGTCTGCTTTTCTGGCGACTGTTTCGCAAAGAGATCGCGAAGAGTGCTCACAGGGCCTCTTAATGACATCGAATTAGAAAGGACGCCACTCGAGGAAACCATATAGTGGCGCCACCCGGATTTGAAAGCCCTGACGGGTATACGCGGACGGCTGTACCATACTAACATCTGCGGCTGGTAAAGATGGATATTAACCTGAAGTGTACTGCTGTTACTGCCATCTTTTTATTGATAACACGGGGCCTTGGAAGGGAGGTCAAGGCGGTCACTCCGCTGCTGATATCATGGATGTGTTCGAATTTATACTTTCCCATCCCGGCTTGGGACGGTCGGTGAACCCGTTTCACAAGTAGGTTACAGATTCAACGCAAGAAAATGATAATTCAACATTTTTGAAGAAACGGAGGAATCCCTACTGAACCCGAAGAGTCGTTTGATATTACTACATAGAAAATATAATAATATATAATAGTACTTGACCCCGGAGTTTTCACGGACTAAAGCCCAAGAATTCACAAAAACAATTCTTTTTACAAGGTAGCCCCTATGTCGGGGACGCAGTTCGCTTGCCAGTTTCGGATATTTGTTTTGCATTTCTTTGGTTCTGACGATGTTTTATTCCGCTGGGAACGCCATTATGCCATTATGTGATGCACCAAATTCATTTTATGCAAATATGTTTACTAGAGCAAAATGCAATAATATTCAAATTAGTATCTTACCGTTTTGAGAAGAACAATCACAGCACTTATCGTTTCCCGGTAATCGCAAAACACATCGTATGACAGCTTGTTGGAGTTCAACTAAACTTGGATTTCCTTGATTTGCTTCAAGTTTTCCACTAGCATCAAATGCTTTTAATAAAGCTTGTTCTTTACAGTTGACTAGGACGGACATCCAAGCCCGCTGATCGACTTCATCTTCTGCTTGAAAGTGATAAGTCCTATTATCTAAAAAACATTACTATTGTTAATTCATCAAATGTTTCAATATTAAGATTAAAATCCTATCAGAATGGCGTAATTCTAGTTCAAACTTTATTTAAAAAATATCACATCCTCGAATTTGTGACAAAGTAGCAGAATTATCTTACAACTTATAAGGTCGAAGCTTCTTTTATCGTCCGATACTAGCTTAATTTGGCACGTAAGTAAATTGACACGCGTCGGTGCTTTTCCCTCGTCTGCATGACAAATGTCGAGATACCCTTCGGATTGTACGGTACACCTTCTTTTCTGCCATACTCGTCGCATTTTTCCCTCGCTCTTTTTTAAAAGATATCCTGTACGTGTCACTCCGTGGTGTTTATCACCTTGCAGCTGATGCAACGAATATCCACCACTAGCGTTCGTATTTAACTATCGAGATGTAACAGTAATTAATGACTATTTTGCATGCTCAAATTACACGTAATATGTTGTTACATTACTTTACCTCCTTGTCGCATCCTGAACTTCGCAATAAACTTCTTAATTCTATTAAACGTTTCCTCTCCTCGTCTTGAGCTTGTCTTATTTTGTGTAACTTTACGCTAAGGTCAACAACGTATGAACCAAAGTGTTCAATAGTCTTGAGTCCATCTTGAAAGTAACTGCAAACGTATAAAATCGACTACATTAGTTTCTACATGAAATTAGATTTCAAACATCATAAAGGAGTAATAATATTTTACATATTTATGTTTAAAATATCCAATCCTGTATATAAATATAAAACAAAGCATGAATTAGTTGTACTTAAAGATGTATGACGTATTTACGACTGTTAGTAAGTTGTAAACTCTTAAGTTCTTAATTGCTATTTTTTTCATCAACCATCGAGTTCCTATCGCAATTGCTTCGAGCTGGAATGCCGCCAAATCGACCCTATATACGATATTATGTCACTAGACTCGAAAATCACACGGATCTCCTAAAAATTAAACGGCCAACGAACTACTAAGCAGACGGAGGCAATCATATTCGTTTATTAAAATTCCTCATGGAAGAATATCGTGTTGTCTGGTCTAAGCAATACAAATGACCAGCTATTCTCGAGCCGCTGAAAGCTTCCAGGAAACAGATATCATTCGGAGGAGGAGGAGGAGGAGGCCGAGAATAAAGTTTTTATTTTCGTTTAAAACGGAGAAGACAACTCGTTATTGGCGAAAACCAAAGTTAAAAAGAAATACGTGGTACGACCGAGTGAGATTTGAACGAGTTCAAAATGATGCAAAAAACGCCCGTGATTTGAATAAATAATTAAATAAATAATATTATATTTCATAAAATTATAATCAGTATCGACGTATTAAGTCTTTCAAATAATAATAGTCATTTTATTTTTTCACGTGAAGATAAATAAAAATCTATGAGGTTATATATTAACACTTTTATCAAATTAATTTATGCAATTATATACAATTACATACCTCGTGTTTATACAACATCACAAAAACACAAATAACCAAAGGTCGTAGATGAAAAATTGGACTTTACTCAAAAGAGCATTGTAAGGAAAAATTGATTTCCTCGAAAAAAAAATGGTAGATTTGTTTCTGAATAATTCGTTTAATTATTTTATTTGTATGCCCTTCCATAGTAGTGAACAAAACAAGCAAAACCAATAGCACCAATGTTGAAGCTATCATGTCAGTAGTATCTTCATGGAAAAAAGTACTTTTCATGGAGTGACCTAGACTAGACAGCGAATGGAGTGCATAGGAAAGCAAAGAAGACATGTGAGAAATAGTTGCTCTCTTGCTTAGAAAATATACATAAAATGCATTCTGTAAAATGTAAGTCTCGTTCTTCGCGATAATTTTTATAATATAAGGTATAGTATAATATAAAGCAGTCTTCATATTTCATTTTGCCATTGTAATAATTATATTTGAAAATAACTATATTACCATTATACGAAATTTTATAAAAAACAGTTCTTTTCGTTTAGTGGAATACGGTATTAGTTACATTGTTAGTTGTATCCGGCCTTCGGTAAAGCCTTCAAGTGGTTATCTTTTGTGATCGTTCGGAACTCGGGAGAAATAGCTAGAGGTTCGGGAGAACGCAAAGTCGAATATAGTGTGGTTATCTTTATCGTTTTCGGAAGTGCAGGTCAGGCGGTCGATAATAAAGATGGTAACGAATTTTCAATAATCTCCCATCCAATTTAAGAGAGACACGGTTAGATCATAACTCCAGGTAGTTCTCGTAAGCTGAACAGTGTCCTTAACTATATTTAGTAAATGTTACTGTCGCGACATCTTAGCAACATCCAAGGACGAATACCGAAAAATGCGTCCATGCCTTAGATGCGTTGGCTTCGGTGTCTTAAGCTTACCTGAACTATAGTGGAAATTGAATTAAATACAGTACACTACATATCCGCGACGATTTACGTAACCGTAGTACCCGTATTATAATGAAATTGAGCTGGAAATACACCAATAACATTAAAACGGTAAGCCGAAAATAGAAATCGAAATACTTGTTGATCTTAATATGTTATTTACGTGCTAAAAAAGCGAAGCCACTCCGGAGCGCTCTTTTTGGTTAGAGACTCCTTGTCTTCTTGAAATATATACATTTTCAAAGGCAACATTTTCTATACCAACTAACGGCCACTTCCAAGTAAGCCTACCGAAGTGTATATCTCCGATTTATGTGAAATTTGGAGATGTTGTAAAGCACGAAAATTAAGAGACACGCATTTTATTGTGCGGAAAAGTATTTAAGGTTTAAACGGACCCCGAAAATCATTTTAGACGTAGTTTACCCCATAATTTTCACCCCCCCCCTCTCAAGATGACTAGGCCAACATTTTTTTTCTATTGAAAGATACTTTACTAGCAAGAATTATTAAAATCACTTAATAATCTTCAAAGATATCGCCATTTTTCTAACTGTGCCCCAATTTTGGGGGATCTGTTACCCATCCGAAATGTGTCGGAAATTTCCGACGCTAACAACAAAATATGTGCCTCTTAGTTTTTTATTTTTTACAACATACCACAATTACATAAAAATGGAAGAATTACACTTCGGTAGGTTTACTTGTTAGTGTTTTTTATATTTGACCGTTTACTTCCATCATGTAGGAATAAATTTATAAGGGCATGCGAAGGGATGGAACTCGGTTTTAAAATGAAGGAGGAGTAATGCATTCTTACAGGACAAATGGGTGATGATTGATGTATTTCATTTTAGGTTCTGTAAATAAATCAAACGTAGACGAAGAAATAGTAAAATATTGCAATATAAAAAATAATAAACGGTTTTTTACGTGGAATTCTATTATGTACGCATTTTTAGTTGGAATGAACATCAAGATAAAAAGGTTTTTTTCTGCTCGAGTTTCTTATCAGGGGACTGTATGTAATCAAATTAATTCTCTGTAATTGCCCATATTCCCCTGAAATGCAGGTACGACTCTTACTGAAAAGGACTCGTCACTCGCTCTGATGGCCATTTTCAATACCTCAGTCAAATTATTTTGTACCCGTGTTACAAATGGATATCAATTAACATTAATTACGTTAGCGAGGCTTGCCATATTAGCACCAGAATTGTATTAAATTAATACCGTAGTACTACAACTCATTTTTGAGAACGATAACAAAGATCGTCTATGTGAAATTTCTGAAATGTCGATTATTCAATTGTATTAAATGAATTAATTGAGAATAGAAGATACCAATTTGAAATATGACTAGTAGTAAATCTACAAGAATAATACTCACTTTGTCTGTGCGTGGTAATATTCCACCAAATGTTGAAGTAATTCTATACCCTTCTTCGTCTTGATCTCGTTTACTTTGACCAAATACTACAAAATATTAATACAATAATGTAAATTATACTGAGCAGTCGTGAAATTTACACATATTTTTAATAAATATGATTACCATGGTATATTTGTGAGTCTTGAGCAGGTTAGAGTATGTAAGCATTTGGTTTGTGTATTATAGGTTTTGTGTGGTTTGTGTTTAACATACATCCAGTATATAAGCAAAAAACCAATCATTTTTCCATGAGAATTCCATTTGTATGAAGTCATCGGAAAGTCCTTTCCCATGGCAAAATATCTTGTCGGTATAATGCTTTTAAGAAAATGTTAAACACAAAATTTGATCAATTTTTCCACGGGTATCTAATTGTGGCGCTTCATATAATCTCGCCATATCATTAAGAATATAATGTTTCCAAATGGGAACTATTATTCCTTCGTAGTATATTGCAAAAGAGGAAAAACTTTACGCATGAATATTTCGGAATATATTCATTTTCATGGGAACATTTCAAATGTCTAGCCATTTTTTACATTACAATTAAATTTTATTTTGATAATCGGATTCTTATTCTAGTAAGATGCATTCGGAGGTGAAATATTGTAGATATTTTGCATAGAAATTGGAAACAATGCAGTTAAATGAAACATATCATAAAATAATTCCAATGGTTATTTCGACTTTCACAACTTGGGCATTTATGCTAATTTGACCAGGTGTGATATACCTGAAATTCGAGCTGAAAATTTTATGATAAATGTAAACCCCACAAAATATTTTTACATGCGGGAATCTTGAGATCACCCTGCAGATTCCTTATCTAATATTTAATGAACAGAATAACATTATGTGAATCAAAAAGTCCTAAGATTACAAAGGCCTACAAAAATAGGTATACGATCCGGGATTGCCGCAAGGTTATTCCTATGTATTTTGACCCATTGAACATCGGAAATAAAAAATGGGGATTTCCAGCACGTCATCGCGAAAATCATAAAAATCGGAAAAAATGGCGTTTTTTATAGTGAATGCTGCAAAACGTTTGATTAAACTTGTGTAATTAAGTGAAATAATTATGCATAAATCATCAAACCAGTTTTCTTATTATACAGTAGCTAGCTGAATGACTGTTTGCGTTTTTTATCTGTAAAGCATTCACTCATTATATAAAATATCTGATAGATCCCAATCTGTAACAATTAATTGTGGTCGGTCATAAATTCAGAAATCTCTACGATGTCAAGTTCTACAAGATGCAAAGTTAAGTTTTCTCCTTTTAATTATTTTCACTGCAGATATCTATGAGTGCTGTTAGTGATGACATTCCACCTGACAATACTATTGAGGTTTAATCGCCTAAGCTCTGATTTGTCCGATATAGAAATGTAAACCAATTATAATGCGTCATTATTGATCTTCAGAAATCAAAGATTTTGTTAGTCGGCAGAAGCAGCTTACTAAAAAAATCAGTCTTACTCCATTCCAAATTCTCATAGAACATAATCTCATCCCTGTCGTTAATGCAGCGAAGAACCTGAGGCTGAACATTATCAGTTTTTGGTACTTTTCTCCTCAAATATCTAAAAGAAGACCTCTATTTCTTATAGAAAACTACAGCAATTTTTTCCACACAACTGTGTTGTTAAGTGCCCATCTTCCCGTACACCTATGACGACCCCTATTCCGGACTATTCAGATTTGAGTGATGTTATGCTACCACCGCTGGTTGCGATGACGAATGGCGGGCAACAATTTAGCTACCACATTATTGAAAGCTGCAAAGAGATCTTTCCACCATTACCATTAACCAGCAGAAATCATCCAAAATAACGGTTACTGCCCACTGAACATAACACGGCATAGCCGTAACTGTAACGTACTACCGCACACTGAATAAGATGAAATTGTTTAACATCAATAAACGTTTGTACGATAAAATTCGGGTTTTGGCGGATGCCAAAAAGCGGCTAGAGAGATGGGAAGAGAGAATTCGACAAAATGCAATAGTTTGGTCGAATCCTTCATACCTCTTTAAACATCTCTGGAATTCAACAAGCGAGGCCGAATTTTTATGGTGGTTTCATATTCAGTGGATAAAAATACCGAGAAATTGTGTGGTCTCATCCCGAGAAAAATCACATTTTTCCAAGACTTTATCTATACAATATTTCTGTTCTTCGTCCTTTTTGTTTATCTCCAAAATTTAAGGCGAGAGACCTATTTTGATAGCAGATTTTAATTCATTAGATGAAAAAATACAGAGATAGTATAGTCTTAACTGGAGACAAGTCATGTTCACGTTGTTTGAGTCTTTTTCGTTATAAAATCGCGTTTTTTGCCTTCCTTTGATATTATTTCCAAAAATGCAAGATACGAGGCCTCTTTTTTGTTGCAGATTCGTATTCAGCGGATGAAAATACATAGGATATCGTATTTTCTCAACCGGAGAAAAGTCATATTCTTTTTTACGTCTTTATGACTATAAAAACCCAACTTTGACGTTTTTTTGAGATTTTTTAGAATAGAGTGCCGAAATCTATTTTTTTTCTTGTATTCAGTTTAGTGGGCAAAATAAGTAGTAGTAAACATGCATGCGGAAATCCTGGATTATTACACTTCATAAACCAAATAATATTATGTGTGTGAAAAAATCCTGGAATTATTACAGTATTCTGTGCAATTATATCAGTGATATTGTCAAATTTCAAGTATTTTCCTCAATAGCTTTATACTCATTTTATGGACCGAACAAACATATTTCATGGAATATATTCATAAATACATATTTAAACATACACACACTCAAGCATTCAATAATGCATACCCATCTTCTACATACTTACGTAAAAATATACAATTCTACATAAGTACTCACACCTCCTCACAAATCAACAAATGCTTAACTGTAATCGTAGTTAAATGGGTAGCTCCAAACAGCCCCCTCCCCCCACGCACATACACACATTGTGTATATATAGATGTATATATCTGTGGTATTATGGAAATAAGGCACAAGTTCATTATACGTGATGCGTGGTCTGGCATCGGGTGATCAAACTGAATCACTTAAATAACAATAGATGTACGCATTAAACTGAATGAAATAACTCAATTATACGACACGAAGCAATATTTGCCAAAATATATATTGCGAAAGAACATTCGATTTTCCACGGCGGGGTGTTTGGGGCCTCCCTTCTTTGCGAGGCGATTTTTATGGAAATCGAATTTCGTTTTATTTAATGGAACATGTGCGACGGAAATAGGCACATAATGAATTCGGCGACACCAACAGGGTGACTCTTACGACCGCACAGAGTTATTTAACTTAAATCGTTAAAATTTTAATAACATGAATTTAAATAGTATTATGTTCGTCTATTTATAAAACATTAGTAGTAAACAATACCCTATATTGTTATTATGAAGAATTTTTATTCTGTGATAAAATCGCCCGAAAAATCTTAATCCGGAAAAATTACTTATGTCCATGTTGTCTCCATTAAGTACTACGTTGGCCTATTTGTCTAAATAAGAAATATAAATATTACCTTTGATGAAATTTATGTAATTAATTAACGTACAGTAAGTTTTTGGTGGACTTATTCATTTTTTTAAAAATCGCGATTTAAACTATGCACAAAACCTAATTTTTTCATTCTCAGTCTATTACAAAAGGAACATTAAACTTTCCTAAATTTAAAAATATAATTATCTCGTTTTTTTCAAGAATAATGGCCTTATTCCCTTTTTCCATATCCCTACAAATATACGCACGAAAGCATTATAGTGAGTACCTCGCACATTTGCAACTGGAACAGGCGCCTTTCTTTTTCCATTTCATCCGCAACTTCTGCTGGGGTGATTTCCGTCCGTATGAATCCAGCTTCTTTGGCATGTTGTTTCTTTTCTTTTTCGATTTTTGCATATTTGGCTTCATAGTCTTTCCAGGCTTTATCGAATGGTCTCTTCAAATCTCCTTTGACACCTTTGAGATCGCCTTTCAATACGGAATCCAATGGAAACATTACAATGTTACTAATATTTTGCATCTAAATCAGAAAAACAGAATATATACATTTATTAGTCTTTGCGCATACGTTACTTTGGATGCATGCACATTATTAGATACGTAAGAGTTTTCAAGACTAAACATTGCTAGTTATATATATATGCATATACATATATGTATGTATACAAGGGCGGATTTTGGAACACTGGAACTGAAATGTGTTCCCGGGGGAATTTGCCCCTCGCCCCCCCCCCCCCCCGTTAATTGCTATCCTATCCCAACTGGACAGAAGACAGGTGCTATCTCCAAAACTGCAATTTTTTCACAATTTATGTCGACTATCAGCTTGAATAATATTAGGATAACGTAGTTAATAAATTATTTCTAACTTTTATTTTAAAATAATTTAAATTCGCCGTTGCATTATTTTCGGAAATTAAAAGGTTTTTAAAGGAAATTGCATAGAAACCAGTTCCTAAACAATTTCCATGATCCATGAAGCATGTACGCCAGAAGATATTTATGGAACAAAAATGAGTCCTATGAAACACCATAACTCGTGCTGCTTAATCCTCTTACAGACATGACCCTCAAGAATAAGAGTTTATCTTGGTTCAAATAAAATTGCATTAATACTACTTTTTCAATAGTATAATTACTTTTATGTACCTGCGATAGTCTCTGGTCCAAAAAGTAAACTGAGTCAAGACCAAAAATATCTTATGAAACGCGATTCTAATTAAGGCACGACTTACCTGAACAAAAAAGTTTTTTTTTTGTCGACAAGGTTTTTCGTAAAAGAAAATGTCATTTATTTCGTTTAATATTACGTAAGGAATCAAATAAATCCATTTTTTAGCCAAATATTGGTATGCCAATTTTGACCTTATGAGGTAACTCCCCTCTCGTAACCTTGACCCAATCAGAGCTAAAGCATACTTTTCGTCAGTTCGGAATGTACGTTACTTACTATTTTCAAGGATGTTCTTTCGAATGGTGACTTCAAAATTTGAAAAAATTGAGTATTTTCCTTTTATTTTGGCAAAAGTATGTGAGAAAAACACATTTTTGAGGGTAATTTACTTTTCAATTTCATTTTTCATGTTGATACCATGATTTCTATGACCGGAGAAGTGCATAAAAAGTGCATAAAATGTTTGAATTTAAAAGATACGCAGGTAGGCATTTTTTATTTCACCTTGAAATATCCAAAATATCGGCTTATTCCAAGAAATTTTTTAAAAATTTTGGAAGTATGGAATTATAGCATTTTAAACAAATGTTTGTGCGCGACTATCTCGCCGATTATGCAAATTATTTAAGAGAGATATTGCAGGAAAGTCCATTTACAATCTGATTATTACAGAATATAACTAGTGTTGGCGTGGTGCCTCGCTCGCTTCGCTCGCTCAGAAACTTCGACCCAGTAGAGGGTCGGCTATTCCTTAATACTCGTTTGTTTACTAACATCTTTCAATTATATTATAAAATTATATTGATATTTGGGGGTCCAATCATATTTAGGCCCAAGTGGCTTTGATAGATATGTTACAACAATATAGTGTTTGTTATATGTATGAAAATTGAAAATGAGCATTTTCAAAACTTCGACCCCGACAACAGGCCAGCCGAAGTATTAATAAATAAAAGTTGCAAAACACTTACTTCAAGCACTTGTATTGTACTAGACTATTCGATGCATATTACATGTTTAAAGTGTTTTACTAAATACTGTCTGTATCATTATGATCTTATATATACAATATATATATATATACATCTAATTCGTCAAAGATATCTTGAAAGTGTCGAAAGGATCCCTGACGCATATCTTTTAGATACTATAAGACATCTTTTAGATATATCGAAATAGTTATTTTCGTATCAAGGGCGTAAAAGAACTTATGCGCCCATAGGTGATCACCGCGCCTGAGGGGCTGGCGAAGACTACTCCTGGGGGTAGGTGGTCGAAACGTCGAAATTTTATGAAAAACTATAGGGTAATTTTTTTGCCGAGGTGACCAAATTCAATACTTTTTCAGACAATAGTCATAAGTATTTTAAACCAGTTTTTATGGCATTTTCGTTGACTTTAGGAAGAAAATGCATACAACATTTTTTTTAGAGAATTTCATGCTCTATATTTTTTGTTTGAAACATTTTTTAATAAAATTTGTATTTTTCAAAATAAATGCAAAAAACTACGAAGAAACTTAATTGGGGCTATTTTTTTTTTAGTAATGGACAGATGGATCTGCGCCAAAATCTAATCAGATCTAAGGTATGCCAAGACGCGTATTTTAAATAAAAATTTATGTCAATACGCTTACCCGTTCGCGAGTTATCGCGTTGATAAAAAACGGGACGTACGTACGAACGTACGTACGTACAAGATCACGGACACAAATTTTTTTATTGTTGATTTGGGTTCCTTAGGGTCTGAAACGTCGACATTTGATGACAAACTATAGGGTCATTTTTATGCCCGAAGTGACCAAATTCAATACTTCATCCAGACTTGGACTGGGTCGAAGTAATTATGTGCTCGTTTTTCATTGTAGGATTAACTACTTGTATATTTTTAATTTTAGGTAACGAATTTATCACACCGTCAATGACATTTTTCAATCTTAATATTAGTCGCTAAGTAGGTCACTTTTTAAAAATTGTTAGAATTATCTGACAATTCTGTCTCTCCAGGACTTTTCTATGGAGTCATTCGATCTGTCTGTCATTTATTTCTCAACAAAGCATGGAAAAATATACTGAAAAATTCTCATGTTCCTTGAAACGCAGTAAGTAAATTGTACAATACATTTCAATATTTATATATTAAACACAGTGTAACACACTATCATTTTAAAAATACAAAGTAAATGAGTGCAATAAAGATATTTCAAAATTTATTTTTAATTGGATTTATAAAACTTATTTTGCGTTCGCTTTTCCCGTATCGTACAATCCCGATAATTTCTGGTAGCGCTCAAGAATGTCCTATTACTTTTTTTCAGAATCCCGGAATACCCAGTTCCATCTTGTTCGTGCATCTATTTACATTTCGGTCCGGCATTTTCGATCCACCATTTTGAATGTCGAAAATTTAAGATTACATTAATAATTAGCAACCCCAAGAACCCCTGATATTTTTTGTTGACCAAAGTGTTAACCTAAAACAATCTAAAATTTCTTGCAGTGAAAATTACTTTATAGAAGTTGCTTGCACTTCAAAACATTGAGACTTGAGTCATTTTATTTGAGGATATTTCAATTCTCATTGTTTGGGTACGAAGATCACTTCTATAAAGTGGTTTTCACACCAAAAATGTTTAGAGTGTATTGAGTTATAACTTTTATGTTCTATCATTTTAGATGTATTCATATTGAATCATAATTTAAGAGAGAGTTGTATGAATAGGACGCGTCGATATGTACTAATCAGATATACTAATGCTAAATACACATTGTTTGCATAATAAGAGACACCCATTAATTTAAATGTAAAAATATAGTTTTTAACTAATTATTAATTATCAGTGGCTCTTACTTACCAAAGTTTTCATAAGCGCGCTTAGTTCTTTGGTAACAACAGCAAATTTAAGAAAGGCGGCTCCAATATCTGGTTCCTGCTCTTTAAGCGCTGCATCTCCTAATTTTTCAAGGGCTCGTCCTAGATACAAGTCATTGTCGACATGTGCTGAAAACAACATATTATTAAAAAAAAATAAATCGTAGAATGTTTATGCTGAAATTATCTATTAATTTATAATATATTCATAAAACTAAGTACGAAGGCATCTGTTCTGCAAAGTAATTAAATTTAATTAAATAACATAAAATTAAAAACTATATAAAGATAAATAAGCACCTTCCTTTCTTTGCATTGAGCCATTTTCAATAAAGATATTTAAATAATAATTTAATATTAATAGAGTCATTCCATGTCAACAATATCAAAGTTGTGGTCGATGTCGCGGAATTCAACGAAAATGAAATATTTGACAGGTATAGGCGTGGAAAATACTGTGGTAAAATATTTTTCCAAAATTTTCAAAATGGCGGCCGTGAGGTCATATTCGCTGAATTTCTTTAAATTACGATATCTATTTTTCTAATTATCGCATTTAAATGGGACTACGCGCATTTTGTTCACAAAAATGAGCACTTTTATCTAAAAATAAGACAACGGCGAAGGCCGGAGTCGCGCTCTTTAAAAAATCATATCTCGAAAACGAAAAGAGTCTCCGTCAATTGTTTTTTTTTTGAATGAAAGCTGAAAGGTTTTTCTACAAAATGAGATGTCGAATTTGAACAAAAAATATGCGTTTTGTGCAAAATTTAAGTTGAAAATTTTTTGCCCGTTTTTTGGTCAAATTAAGAAGACAAAAAATTGTCTTATTTTTAGATAAAAGTACTCATTTTTGTGAACAAAATGCACGTAGTCCCATTTAAATGCGGTAATTAGAAAATTAGATATCGTAATTTAAAGAAATTCAGTGAATATAACCTCACGGCCGCCATTTTGAAAATTTTGGAAAAATATTTTACCACGTTATTTTCCACGCCTATACCTATCAAATATTTCATTTTCGTTGAATTCCGCAACATCGACCACAACTTTGATATTATTGACATGGAATGACTCAATAATAATTTTTCAAATTTAGGTTATCTTTTTCTCTTATCACTTGTTATGTATAAATTGTTTCTGTAAATTCTTTAGATGGAATTTTTAAAACTTTTTTCTTTGAATGTTTGTTTATTTAGTTATAGTATCATGGCTGTGAATGGTCACATTACCTAAATCCTATCTGAATAGGAACATTTATTAAAATAATAGTAAATTTGAACCCAATTTCAAGTCTGTCTTCGGAATCCTACGCAAAATAATAAAAGTTGTTACACAGGTTTTCTTGGTGCTGCAGTATAAAACAATAATAATATGAATATTTTCTTAGGTCTACGGCCCTTGTGCAAATACTTATAAGAACAACACATCCTTAAATATTGAATAACACGTATGACCTATTTTTATTACTTTTGAAGAGGCTGAGTTATAGTAGGAAACAAAAATTTGTAAATTTGTACAATTTTCTTCACTTTTTTATTTTATTTTATATTTTACAACATACAATTGTTCGCATCGTCTTGGGGTCTACCTAAGAAAATATTCACAGTATTAACACATATGAGTGTATTCAACAACTCAAGAACGAATGAGCAGAATAACTTTTTTAACCCCTTTTCATCTTTTCGACCTCGAAAAGCTTTTAGCCGCAGTCGAAAACACGCGACCGAGTCCTTTTTGTACTTGTGGCGACCTATTGCGGCAAATCAGTTTGCAATTCTGTCCAATATTATAAAAAATCTTTATATTTAGTTACTAAAATTGAAGCATTGGAGACGATAACAAGTGTTTCCACAACGGACCCGTTTCTTTTGTTTTCTCGGTAGCCTTAAGCATTCCGCGCTCTGTCGAGTCGAGTCCGAACCCTTGTTTTTTTTTTTTTTAATAACGAACAATGGTCCTTCGAGCCGGATCGGAGTGTAATGAGTTGTAGAAAAGTGAGTAATTCTAGTCTCAGTGTTAGTGAGTAAGTTTCTCGTGACTCAAAATTCAGCATAGATAAAGAAGATCGGTCGAAATAATTGGACCATACCGGGAACAAGAAATCGGCTTGATATCCTCAAGGAAAATTGTGCCCTTTGAACCGAACGTCACGCTAAGCTGATGCGACTGGCTAATCGCACTGCTCAATAATCCAATTCTTACTTCAAAGATGATGAATTCACAGAAAGGGAGGAAAACTTTCAATTGCAGCCACCTTCCACTTCAGCCTCGGGCGCTGGAACGTCAGCTACTGCTTTCGCAGCTCCAGACATTTCTTCTATGCAAGGTTTGTCACCGGTCGAATTACCAAGGTTCTCCGGAGATTTTCGCGAATGGGAAAGTTTTCGCGACCGTTTTATTTCAATGATCATAGACCGCGAGGGTTTGAGTAATTCACGTAGCATGCATTACTACAACATCTTTCGGGCGCTGTAATCAACTGCATCTCCGCGTTACCAAAATCTTTACAAGATCGGTACGAAGGTAAACGCAAGTTGATATAAGTGTAGTTGGATAGTTTGTTTAATGTCAAAAAATTGTCTCACGGTTCAACGAAAGAATTACGCGCTTTATCCGACACTGTAAATATATATCCTAAATCACTCGAAAATTTGTAACGTTTAGTGGCTCACTGGGGAGACATAATTGTCAATCGCGAGGCGCAATGTTTAGGCGTGGATATGTGGCGTGCTTGGGAGCTCACACTCGGTGACTCCACGGATTTTCCGACCTACGCTGCTCTAGATTTCTCGAAATTTCTCGGTGTTCGGAAACGCGCGCTAAAAAATTTCGACGAAGCATCCCGCTTTCAGGAGAAGCACGGTAAACACGAAACGCACACATCGAAGTCCGTCCAATCACATGTCGGCACGTCTAGCTCCGCTTCGGATCGTTATCATGTTTTCGACGGAAATAATTTTTTTGTTCTTGTGCTGTCTTTAAAAGTAAAATGTAGCGAATCAATATAAGCGATATCTTAATTGCTTGAGGAAACGTCAGGTGTCAAGAGAATGCCCAAGTAAATATACTTATTGAAAATGTAATAAGAAACACCATACCCTCTTGCATTTTGATTCAGATTCGGGAGAAACCAACTACGGATCGTCCGAACCCAGTAATTCGCCTGCATCCGAGTTAGCGATAGCCGCTTCTCACGCGCCTACAATTGTCAATTCTATTCATCAGTCAATGAAACCCCTGTGAAAAAACGAAGCATTCTATTCACGACGGCCTGGGTTCGGGTCTATTCTCCTGAAGGATGCGAGCGCGAGTTCGGGCTTTATTGGACCAGGGTTCTGAGATTTATTTCGAGCGGCTTGGTACGGTCCTTGCGCGTCATACGGTGGCGGCGTGTACATTGCTCGATCAGGGGCATTGGTGAAACAGACGCTGGAACCTCTGTTACGCATTCCACCGTGACCACCATAAAGCCGTGCAGGCGAGATGACCTTACGTTCTCTGCGGAAGTGTTCGCCGGCACTTACCTTTACGGAATGGAACTCACTGATCCTCCCAGCCTCCAATCATCGCCGATCGAGCTCTTTATAGGCCCGGATATTTACGCTTTGATTTTACGCGATGGTCTGCGCCACGGTGACCCCGGGCAACTTCCGCTCTAATACAATTTTTGGCTGGATTTTATCCGGTCCTGTCGGTGACCGTCCCTTCGATACGTGGTTCGGCTCCCTTTCAAAGCCCACGCTCCGATCGGCGAATTTAAATCGAAGGCCCTAGCCATACTTCGCCGATTCCCAGCCTGCAATCGAGAACGATTCCTCTGCGTTTCTCAACGAATATCTTCGCTTAGGCCACATGGAGCGCGTCTCTCTCTCAGAGGACAACCCCGAAAAAGTAGTTTACACACCTCATCAAGCAGTGGTCCGCGACGAAGCTCCCCAGAACAAACCTCGGGTAGTTTTGTGTAATGTCAACTGGCATTTCATTAAACGACCAACTATTGGTCGGGCCAAAGCTGCAGAGCGACCGGTCTGCTATTTTATTGCGATGGCGATGGTGGCGTTTGATTTATTCATGAGATATTAGCAAGATGTATCGACAAATTTTAATTGACCGACGCGATGCTGATGTTCAGCGAATTCTTTGGCGTTTGCTACATTCAGCAGCCACCCACGAATTTCTCTTATTGACAGTCACTTGCGGCACCGCTCTGGCAGCTTACGTATCTATTCGCGTACTAGATTAGCTCGTCTAGGATGAAGGAGAGGATTTTCCGCTCGCCATTCCCATAATACGATGTCATACGTACGTCGACGACTGTCTCTTCAGAGCGGACGACTTCGGCTGCATTATGAAAATTCGTGCTCAATTAAGGGCCCTCTTGACTGCCGGCGGGTTTCGTTTGCACTAATGGGAGAGTAATTATCCCACTCCGCTCAACGACCTGTCTCCTGACGAGCACCATGCCCGAGACATCAAAACAGTCGAAGCTGAAGATGATCAGACGGTTTGGGTGTATCTTGGAAATGCCTCTCAACGCTTATATCCCCCTCACTAAGCGTGAAATTTTGTCCACCATATCTCGATTTTACAACCCGCTCGGATGGGTTACACCAGCTGGGCCAAGCATTTGTTGGACGCAGCAGTTGTGGACAGCGGACAATCCTGCTGATTGCTGTACACGTGGGCTCTCAGCGAACGAATTCGTCAAATATGGGTTGTGGTGGAACGGGCCAATTTGATACGATATACATCGGTGCGTAGTGTGAAAGCGGATGTGGCGACGCAACTCATGGGTAATCTCTCTGGAAATCGCGTGATGCCTTGTTCTTGTGCGTTCGTGCACAGCGGGGTGGATTATCCCGGACCTTTTTCAATTCGAAGTTCGGCGGGACGTGGTCAAAAATGCTGCAAGGCTTACGTTGCGCTTTTCGTGGGCCTTGCTATGCGAGCTACGCATCTTGAGCTCGTCAATGATTACACGACGGATGCTTTCAACAGATTTTGCGCGCGTCGAGACTTACCTCAGAGCATATATTTCGACAACGGCCAGAATTTTCGGGGCGCCGATCGGGAACTCTCGGCTGTTTTCCGTGCGGTAACTCGCGATCCAGACTTGCTCAATTTTCTTGTCACTGACGGTGGCTCCTGGCACTTCATCCCTCCCTTCGCTCCGCACTTCGGTGGACTGTGGGAGGCGGGAGTTTGAAGCGCCAAGCATCACATGAGGCGCGCCATCGGCGCTCACACCTTGACATACGAGGAGTTTATCACTTTCCTCACTCAAACCGAAGCGTGCGTGAATTCGCTTTAAAATTGCGATACTTTCCAGGTCGAACAATTGTACAGACTTCGTATTAGTATCTCGACAGGCACGCGCCACCTTAGTTAATTGAACCGGTCAAAGTTCCTTTTTTGCGAACCACAACGTGTCATATATCCAATTTTTAATTATTTAAATTTTAAGTTAAAAAAATTACCAAGGAAAAATGTGTGGCGTATGAAATTGCAATAAATTCTTAAAATATAAATGTAATCAAGTAAACGTATACAAAATGCTCGTAATTTTTAATGTTATTTACCGTTTCCTGAGTTATAAATTGCCTTAATTGCTTTCTTCAGTTTATTCAGCCCTTCTCGATCATAATCTAAAGCCTGCAAAATAAAATAAATATCATTAAATACGCAATGTTCGTACTGTGTTAATAATAAATATTATGTATGTGATAAATCAACGATTGATGGGTAGCATAAATTCGTTCTATAATGAAAAGCAGTGTGTTAAATTCTATTGATCGAAAAATATTAATAGAGAACTTGCATGGTATGGAATTTTCACATATTAAGAGTTAAAATTGATAAATTATGACTAAACGAGAAAAGTTACAACACAGTTTTGCAATTTTCGAAGTAATTGTTTAGATATAAATTATTAAAATTTGCCGAAAACTGAACGTCGGTTTGAATCGATATCACGTGACTATAACGATATAGTGGAACTACATTGCATATATATAGATATACATATACGTTATATGCATGTACAAAACGTCAAATAAAGTTATTGTTTACATTTTGAAATACGTAAACAGATTTTTTACAATCTAATTGTTTAAAAGTGTCGGCAACTGAATTAAACATTTTAAATATGAAAGGATTATTATAAAAGGGAAAAGAAATTTTGCAAATAATAGGAGACATCGACAGAAAACAACAATTATTAGATAAGTATACACAATTAGTCTGATAACCAGAACAAAGTTATAATAGTTTATAATAATTATTAATACTAAAATATATTATAAAAGTGTATATACTTTGTGTAAATTTCATTTGTTTCAGGAGCGGTTAAAGGAAAAATTGGATTTGTTTTGCTTATATTAAACGTGAGCGTTCCATTTCAATCTTACATATATACATACATGTAATACATGATAGTATGCTTGTTTATTCTATTAATCTTTTCAGGTTGATTGCCTACAGCTTCGCTCCAGGTTTTTCTTTTCAATTCAATGTAGGGAACACAATTAATTCTTTTTTCGGAGTAGAACTCGAGGTTGATTTACACCTAGGAATAATGCTGTATTTGTAGCTATGCAAAGATGGATTTCTTTTCTTTAACATTTTTATTGATTTGTCTCCTATTGCATTGAATTTCTACCTGACGGTTAATGGAAACTCCACTTCTCACTGTGGTTGTTTTGAAAATAATAAAACAGAATTAATTAAAGAAATATGTTTAGATTTTCAAATTGTAAACATGGTTTAAGATTTGAAAAATACATTTGTACGCACTTAAACATACAGTGTTTATATGTAACTGCGCACGTACAAGAAATCTGAAAAATCTCTTCGGTTCAAATTCATAAATCTGTATGACTTTATTTGAGGTAGAAGGTGTTCTACAAATCAGTATTGAGATGCTACAAGGAAAAAATTGTTTGCCAGAAAATACATTTAGTGTATTATTGTAGTATTAAAAAAATATTATAAAACAAATAACCGTGTGCATGTTATTTGAAAAATCCTGCATGTAATTATTTATATGTTAAGCGTACTCTATTTCATTTGAATATTAATAGAATAAACAATCATACTATCATGTATTACATGTATGTATATATGTAAGATTGAAATGGAACGCTCACGTTTAATATAAGCAAAACAAATCCAATTTTTCCTTTAACCGCTCCTGAAACAAATGAAATTTACACAAAGTATATACACTTTTATAATATATTTTAGTATTAATAATTATTATAAACTATTATAACTTTGTTCTGGTTATCAGACTAATTGTGTATACTTATCTAATAATTGTTGTTTTCTGTCGATGTCTCCTATTATTTGCAAAATTTCTTTTCCCTTTTATAATAATCCTTTCATATTTAAAATGTTTAATTCAGTTGCCGACACTTTTAAACAATTAGATTGTAAAAAATCTGTTTACGTATTTCAAAATGTAAACAATAACTTTATTTGACGTTTTGTACATGCATATAACGTATATGTATATCTATATATATGCAATGTAGTTCCACTGCATTGCCGTTAGCGACGCCACCTTACCGACTATTTCGTCATAGTCACGTGACATCGATTCAAACCGACGTTCAGTTTTCGGCAAATTTTAATAATTTATATCTAAACAATTACTTCGAAAATTGCAAAACTGTGTTGTAACTTTTCATTTCTAATAATTATCTTTCGATTTAAATTAAATTTAAAAGTCATGCAAGTTCTCTATTTGCCCTTTTCGATGCAAAAGTTACTATGACAACACCCTGCGAATACGGAAAGTAAAAGTTATGTAATATTTACGGAATGGTTACATTATTACATAAATGTTACATAGTTGTTACATAACTGTTACTTTTGTGTTTGCAGGGCAATTACAGTTTTATAATATATACGATAGTAAATTGTGGAAAAATATTATATATGATATTATATTGCTATAAACATTACAAAGGAATATCATTTGTTGTATGTGCAAAACGGCACGGGTTTATTAATAAACTTGCCAAGTAAGAAAATATTATGTTTGTCCTATTAGTAACAGTGGAAATTAGATATAGGGCGAATAAAGCAGGGCTAATGGGTGGGAGAAGAGGGGGCAGCTAACTCTTAAACAACGATCAATTTAAAAGAGCGCATGGCCATGAATTTATTTTATTTTCTTAAATAAACACATATAATAGCATTATTATGTTTAGCTGTAAAAACAATTCGGACGAACGATATTTTTTTTTTTAATTTTTTTTTTTTAATTTACTTTTTTTTTTTATTTATATATAGAAATTCTTAAATATTTGTTTAAAATTCACACATTCTTAACGGTTCACCTTATATGGCGGCTGCAAAATAAAAATTTGTAAAATTCCAGTAGTCCTCTTTTGAACAATATGAATATTTAATAGCTATTAATTGCAATAAAAAATAGTACATTGTATTTTTCAATAATTTATCTACCCACATATGAATACATTGTCTTCTTTTCAAACTTCAATATAGCGGAACCGTAATTCAATATTTGAGAACGGGATGGTTAAATGTTTGGAAAATCGACGAAGTAAACATTGTTCGGCGACGCTACGAATTCGGGAACACTGTCGACCCGCGTCGGCAGTTTTCCGGTACCGTCAGCGGCTTTTCCGCGGTCGGTGCGTCGGGGGCATTGCCTCGGTAAAAGATGGGGTACGACTCGCGTCGCACTCGCCCCGGTATAGACCGCCGAATAGGTTAATAGTGGTACCGACATCTCATCATAGACAGCAGTCAACTTCTGTCGAGAGTAAAAAGAATTTACTCTTTTGAACTGGCATAAGCAATATAAGTAGTAAGAGCGAATCCGTTATAAACATAGAACGATGTGGACTGTTACTACTTAGATTGCTGCATTTTCCTATGTAAAATCTGCGACTTCAACAATGATTTTTTCAACTTTCCGACGTGATAAAATAATCGAATTGGTATGCGGTGTTACATCTCATCATAGACAGCAGTCCACTTTTGTCGAGAGTAAAAAGAATTTACTCTTTTGAACTGGCATAAGCAATGTAAGTAGTAAAAGCGAATCCGTTACAAACAAAGAACGATGTAGACTGTTACTACTTAGATTGCTGCATTTTCCTATGTAAAATCTGCGACTTCAACAATGATTTTTTCAACTTTCTAACATGATAAAATAATCGAATTTGGTATGGGGTGTTACATCTCATCATCCTCTATCCGAGATAGGTAGGTTTGAAGTCCTCGGGGGACAAAACCACTTATATCCGTGGGCGTCCTCCTTAGGAAAACATACATACATGGTAAGGAAAGGAAAAATTGAAGAAGAATATGGTCAGTTCACTGATTATTTTTGTTTTAGGTATTGGGTATAAATTTGTTACTTCGGACATAAGCGCACCTGTTGCGTATTCGCTCCGTGACAGACGTTGGAGGGGATATAGAAAAACGATCGTAGCGCTCATGGTGTTGAAAACGATCAAAATTTCAGGACTCTTACTTAATGAAGTATTGACGAAATTATACAAATTTGAAAACTGTCTTTTTAGACGAAGGTTTTCAATTTTGTAAGGCGATTTACGTACATGGTAAATAATATAGAAGTTATTTTTGCTTTTCTACATTTGCTTGAATATCATAAAGAAAGTAGAGAAATTGTAGAATATAGATAAAAATAGAAAATAGGTCAAGTATTACAAGCATTTATGCACTACAGGTTAACTTTGAGATTGTGTTTGAAGTTTTAATTTATTGAGCGATTGGTAGTTTAATTTTTAAAAGTAATTCATTAATTTAACTGAAATTTATTATGATTACGATGTACATAACAAAGATGGATTTAGCTATCAGGAATGGGCTTGAAAGTCACTAATTAAATATCCGACTAAAATCTCTTTCAAAAGAAAAATGTTTAATGCAGGGCATGTTTTAACTCTTTTAACAAAGAGTTAAAGAACATAGAAAAGGAGGAAAATATAAAACTTACATTTGCTATTTTCGCTGTTATTTTCGCAAACGGTAGAAAGTAAAGTAACTTAACCTCAAAATTAATCTTAATATGTAGTGCATGAATATTTATAATACTTGATTTATTTTCTTATTTTATCTACTACAATTGCTCTACTTTCGTCATGATATTCAATAATGTTATAATAGAGCGTTTCAATAGTAATAATTGTAATACCTGCTGCATGTTTACATTCGTTTCAATCCATATTGTGCTTTTCGAAAACATAAAAGAAAATGTAAACATGGAAAAATAACTTGTATGTTATTTACCGTTTATATATTACGCTTTATACAATTGTAAACCTTCGTTTAGAAAGCCAATTTCCAATTTTTGTATATTTTTGCCGATATTTCACTAAGTAAAAGCCCTGAAATTTTGACCATCATTGGACGCCAGATGGCGTCAATGAACCTGCACGGAGCGAATATAAGCGATGGGCAGCACTAGACGGCTAGACGGCTTGCGGTCTTGCGGACGGTGGGCCGGCTGGTGCACAGTGGTCGGGTATACGATCAGTTATTTATCAATTACAAAGCTAAATCTTTCACGAAATTAAAGAAAACACTTTTGCGAACAATCTTTACTCATGGCACGAGATGCAAAAAGTCGATAATCTGATGGAAAATGGAGTCACAACAAAATAATTTATTTATTTTATTTACACCAGTAGAAAATTTAAGCCTTTTATACATTTTCGTATTGAACGTTGTTTTCGCGGAATTGTACCTTTCGAGATATCGTTTTATCGTTTAGACTTTTATCAATAACTTTTGAAATGATTAATATTTTTGGCTAACGTTTGGTAGATAGGCTTATCTTTACGCGTTCCGAACGTAGCTCATATTTAAATAAGTTCTAAAACTTGACTCTGAAATATGGGTGATTTCACAGGGAATGCGCCGTATAGGTGTACCGCGCCGTAGTTTTTCGTGATCCAGATGTACTGCTCCATAGTATTTGATATCTAGGTGTCCCGTTACGCGGTTTTTCCGATAGTTTTCGGTGTCTAATTCTACTACTCCGTAGTTTTCGCTATTCAGGTTTCCGCGACCGTAACAAAGTCTAGAAAAACGTTGAATCTGGACATCGAATACGATAGATAGATCAACCTAGGCATCAAAAACTACAGAGTGGAGAACCTGGACATCAAAAAGTACGGAGACGTAAACCTGGCACCGAAAACTAAGGGAGACAGGATATAGCATTTCGGGTTATTGTTAAAAAAAATTGTATTCATGATTAATGAGATTAATTTTAAAAGAATTTTACTACATTAATTCAATAGAAAATATTAAGTACAAAGATGACTGAATAACATTTGAAAAATTTGGGCTCTGTAAAGATAATTGTAATTATTATAGACGGTATCCTAAAAGTACCAAAGACATTAATTGAGAAAGGGCAGATGAGGGATTTTTATTTACTGCAGATTAGATGTAAACACATTGTTTTTAATAAAATAATGGAAAACATTCAAAGAGACGGATTATGCCCTGGTCTCAAGTAATATTTTATTGTGTAATTAATCTTTCTTCATATATTGTAAATTTTAGTGTAAATGCATCACTTTGCAGAATCATAATTTATTTGAAAGTTTAATTAAAAATTAAAATATATATTTTTTTTCCAGGAAACGAAAATTGACTGAAACTAATTACACTCCTGACTCTACTCCAACCTTTTTGCATTCTAAAGTACTTTGAATTTATGTAAATTTATTGCAAATTTCTTCTTTGAATATATCTGAATATCTAATTTGCAGTAAATTTATTGAAATTATTTTCAACCCATTCAAATCTGTGGCATTTAATTTATATGATTTCCTACAATTGAAAATTATTCTCAAATGAGTTTTGAGAGATTCAAAAATTGAATTTAGGAATTGAAAAGAATTCAAATGCTGAATTATTTTCAATCGATCTTCATTTTCTGGATTCTTTCCTATTTACGCAATCTTAAAAAATTATAATTTGAATATAATAGAATGATTTTCCTTCCTTTTTGACCAACCGTGGATTTTTGTCTTTTCATCTTTCTTGTGGAGCATAATTTGTAATCTACTGTATTTACAGAAGGTCCAAATGAAACAAAAACCTCTAAATATATAGTTTTGTCTGTTTGTTACTTCACAAAAAAAAATACGATGGAAAAACCCAGATAACACACTGGGCAAACTTTGCCAGTGATATGTCGGAATGTTGTAGGTAGGTAGGATAAAGCGAACATTTCTGCTGTTATGTTCTTTGGGAAGTGAAATACAAACATTTATACTCAATTTTCTTAATACATACTATATTCAATTTCCTTTCTATATTATATAAAAATTTCTTTTTAGTGAACTACCCTTATTTATATCAAATAAAAAATATAAAAAATGGACAGAAGGAAGCTTATCAACTTATATTAAAACCAATTTTTATTTGTTAATTCCTTATAACAACCTGACAACCGCCTTCGAACAAAGATCAGATGTATATAAATATTTAAAATATAAACGATTCTTTACCGACAAGCGTCTTAGTGTGACCATAGAATATCACAATCGCATATTTAATTTCAATTTTCATTGGAAACATAGAAAATACAATTAAAATTGAATGTATTATAAGTTAATATACTTTTTACATTAATCAAATTGAACACACTACATTAAATATAACAACGCCTTTACTAACTTTGCAATTAATAAACTTTAAAATTATTGTAATTACCAAATTTATAAAATAATGATTACATTGTTTTGAAGATCACTTATTAAATTGAATACATGAACATATCACTACTTCAATGTATTCTAATATTCGAAACCAAGTTAACGTAATTTATTTCAAAGTTACTAAATATTTTAAAACAACAAATTTATATCTGCCTATATATAATAACACTCATTATTTTTACAATACAATATTTAATTTTCAATAATCATTTCATTTGGCTGTGTATGTATGTTTATCAACTCTGACAAGGAATGTGCACAAAATCGTTCACACTCACCTCTTCGAGAGCAGTAATTGTTTGTCGACACTGTGGCATTCGAGAAACGAATGTTGAGGTTGTCGGTGAATTATAGTCACCCCTTGTCTCGTCAATAAAATCGGTAATCGCGATTAGACCAGGCATGATAATTTCCTTGTATTTTTTCAATCGCAGCTAATGTGGTGCAACGGGTGCAACTGACAATTTGTTGAAATCTTCGGTTGTCCAAAATCGTGTATAAGTACAGCCACTCCTCACTAATTCTAGGATTTAGCGTGAAATTCACAAACAGGGATAAAACGTCATTCAATATGACATTTGCGCACTGGTAGAGTTCTAAGTATTCTGAAGCAACTGTCATGTAACCATACTATTTGCACCTTTCTTTCTAGATTTTGTTGATTCCTCTTCCGATTCACAATTGTTCACAACTTCCAATTGAACCACTTGAAAGAACCCATCTTCGCTGACCATTTTACAATTACATGTCCGAATCCAAATTTTTTAGTGGCTGATTTTCATTAATCCACGGGTGTCCACGGGTCAGGGGCGTAACGACTTATTTGTATTTGTATATATGCCTACCTCTTTCGTATACGTGAGTTCCTTGCCTGACAACTTTCTCTAAAATTCACTGTATATATATGTACTTCCACAGAGTGCTACCTATATGTCAATGTAGGGTTTTCATATTCCGTTAAGTTTCCCAATAGTAACTGGAACATTTGGTAGGTTGGCAGCAATTATCGTTACTGTCAGATCTCTAGGAGCGCTCTATTCCAAGTTGGCTGTTCCTCGCAAAATGCTTTTCTAATAACTTGTAAAGTACAACCCCTCAATTATGGCACCTCGCAATTATTGCATGCCGGACCTCCGCATGTATAGCAATTTTTACCTCTCATCTATGGCTTCAATTTTCCCTAGATATCTCCTCCTCTCCCATCCATTCCGCTACGGCCATTGTATTTATGGTCGCCATTTCAAAATAACTAGATTTTGGTGATGCTCTTTACAAGAGATATGTTCTATATATTTTTCGGCCATAATTGAGGGGTTACCATAAAATCGGCTTGCACCGACCCGGCCATAATTGAGGGGTTGTACTACAGATGAAATATAAAAGAAATAATTTAAATTATTATGGTCATATTGGACCCACCATTTTGTACTTAAAAAAAATTGACTATTGATTCGTAATCAGAGATATGAAAACTCCTCGTAGATTGAGTTTTTTAAAAATAGATAGAAATTTTAAATTAACATTGGCCATATTGGATCCGCCATTTTGAATGTTGAAAATCTAAGATCGGATTCATAATCAGCAGCTCCGAAAATATCAATTTTCAATATTTTGTCCGTCATATTGGATCCGCATATTGAACATCGCCCAATAGACGTGGAATCCGCGATCTCAAGACCCACGGTTCCAACATCTTCTAGTTGAATATCTCCATTTAGATGAATTATACATTCAAAAAGTTAAAATTTCCGTGATAGTGGCACGTTTAACTTTTCAAAACTATAATAATCTTTTAGTGTAAGTCGTTATGCCACTCGATGAAAACGTATGTCCCGATTGGATAACGTCTTCTTATAAAAAATTGAGAATTTATTTCGAAAAAGTTGATTTTCGTTCAATTTTTTTTTAATTTCGGGCCGCCATATTGAATGGGCGGCTGATTATAATCGACAATTGATTGCAGATTCGGAAAGAGCACACTCAAAAATAGCAGGGTATGGCTGCATAGAAAAATGCATTAACGCTTTTTATAAAATCAAATGAAATGAAGAACATAAACATTTTATGCCGTCTTAGGCGTTATCGGGTTCGAACGTAAACAGGCTCGCCGTGGGGAATCAACCCTACGGTTGTAGGGTATGAGACTATGAGATGCAGGCCTCTCCAAATATCACAGTAACAACATCATCACAGATCTTATTTGTGGTTCCTGGTGGACCTCCGAGGGAAGGTTTGGACTCGGTTTCAACACATAGTCCTCATTCGTTCAGTGTCATCGGGAGTATACGCAGCCCTGCGACGCTGCCGGCGACGAGTTGTGGGTAACTCGTCTCTCTCCCTCCGTCCATAGTTCCTCCCAAGGCTAGGTGAGATTCTTTGTCGGTTCTCCCACCTCGGGGAATGTCGCAACCAACTCCATAGAAAAACCAGGCTCTGTCCAGACACTTGCTGTTGGATCTCCGTCCGGTTCTTCCCGCTCGCCGATACGATCCTGGACCTCGAACCCCAAACAGGTGACCTCCTCGCGTCAGTTTTTATCGTTGGGTTCCACCTTGGAACTGATATTGGTCGCCATAATACTCTAACATAATTTCAGGTTCGCACATCAGTTTTTCTACCATGTTATATACTACTGGATAATACGGAATAACAGGGACTCCATGGATATTACAAATGCAACCCATTCTTGCTTCTCTCTCTCCTCTCTCTCTTGTTTTACTGTATACTACCTCCCCCCTCCCCCGCAACAGTTATTCTCCGGTGTTAGTCCCACCTGTAAGTGGTATGTGCCGCTTGAGATCGAAAATGTGAACTTTTATTATAATGTAATAATTATATTAATTCGACTGTCTCCTATGTCAAACCGATATACCGTTGGTTATTACCTGATCCCCCATCTAGACCGTTAGGTATGTACGCTTACTCCTATAATACAATCTTTACTGTCCCTCTCTTGCACTGTCTATGTGTCTCGCTACTAAATCGCGTAACCCGTCTAATCCTTTATCCTGTCGGTCCACTCCTCTAGGTCTAACTAGATCTTTGACACTGTGAGCTCTGCCACTCGGCGTAAACTCTTAATGTGTTACGAGTGACAGACACAATTAAAAAACGCAGGTGAAACCTTCATCGAAGTCTAGGTGGCTGTATTTGCGGCATATCTGAATTTATGAAGGTGTATATGCGAGTCCCGGTGGTCGGCTTTCAAAAAGGTTGCTATCATCATTTTCAACACTCGTATGGTTCTTTCCACTTAATTTGCTTGGGGATAGTATGATAGCGTCGTTATGTATTTTATACCATAATCATCCAGCACGGCCTTAACTTGTTAATTATCAAACTCCTTGCCGTTATCCGTTAAAAGGAAATCGGGGTTCTCCCATTGGAATATTATTAATTCCTCGAGGTCCCTCGCTACTGCTTTACGATCAACTGCTCGCGATGCTTTTAGTTCTACCCAGTTAGGGTGAATAAATCTTGAAACATCATCAAGTATTTATTTTGTCTTTTACTGGGTGGGAATTTTGTCATGCCCGCCGCTACTCCGTTCCACGGTCGTTCGGTGATTCGTTTTCCCATTAATCCTACTGGGGCTAACTGCGGAACCTTGTATAGTTGACATTCCTCGCACCCTCTCACGAACTCATTGGTATTGTGCCATACTCCCTTCCATCAATATTCCCTAATCATCCGATCATAGGTTTTCTCGACTCCTAAATGCTCTGAAGATTTCTCTGTGGGCGTTTTCCAACACTCTTTGTCGCGTTACTCTAGATACCACCATGTTCCATCCCCTTCCTCCTCTCAGCCAATTGAGTCTAATAACTCGTCAAGGTAATCGAAGATATAGGGCTCATATTAGTGGCCAAACAATGCAGCAATGAGACGTTATAATGTCATTGATGCATTGGTAAATCTAAGCGGCATTCTTTAGCACTATCACAAGCCCAACCCTGGGACTAAACGCTGTATACTTTTTACTCCTTGGGTCCATGGGAATCTGATAATAGGCCTGTTTCACATCGATCTTACAAAAAAAAAAGGATTTCCCCCGCTTTAATGGCGATTTTGTTTGTTTGCGGATCGGCTCTCGGGTGGAGAGGCGCAGGACAGGACAGTGACAGTAACGGTACAAGACATAACTAGGCAGACGCACAAAACCCACCCAGAGCCAGTCCCCCCTACCCCAATATCGGCACCACCAACAGATGCGGCGATCTGTGCCATACCGATCGCGGATAAGACGCTGACGGTACCGATAACTGCCGACGGGGATCGGCAGCGGTTCCAAATTCGTACCTTCGCCCAGCAAAGTTCCCTGACTATTCCAAACACTGGACGTAAGCAGAGAAAATTGCACGGACGGGGATTCGAACTCGGAACCTTCGCGACGTTCATTTCGTGCGTACTAAGACTGACGCCTTAGCCGCTCAGATTGATCTTACTTTGCTTGCCGCAGCTTATCTAGGATTGAATCCGTATTTGGGATATGAATCCATTTCTCCTTTCTCGTCACAGCGTTCAAATAATGATAATATATGCAAAGTCGGATGAATCCGTCCCTGTCTTCGCGAAGACGGGGGTATTATTTCGGTCTCTGACAGACTACTCAATGACTCCCTCTTCAGCTAACTTTCTCACCTTTTTAGCAACGACCTCTACATTGATATGGTGTTCGGTTACCGGCATCATTCCCGACTCCCGTTCTCGATATCTTTCAGTATTCGCTCAACAAGCTTTTTGTTAGCCCCCTACTTGTTGACTTTCTTTCGCGCTCAACTCGCAAATACGAGCACATTCGGCATGGATCAGTTGTTCACCGGTTGATTTTTCCGTTAAATCGTGCTAGGATGATATAATTGAACTCTGCATCCGTGGATTGAAATTCAATGACCATTGAATAGTCATCCATTTCCATTCGAATGTGCAATATTCCTTGAAAAGAAGTTACTTACCCCTATACGTTCCTCGTTACAGTAGTCGCTGGTTTCAATCTGTCCTTGAATCTATCCATGACCCGTGGCCCTATTACCGAGACACTATCGCGTCACTATACTTGCCCTCCTCCTCGTTTCCTCTCTTTCTAATCGCTGTTGCATTTCTCGCCATTCTTACTAATCCCTCTCCCATTTCTCTATGATTTTCTTCTATCCGCGGAATCACCCCTAGAAATTGACTGCACAGGATGCGGGGTTCAGTTGCCCTCCAGCCCTCTCGTTTTCCAATCTTATTCGCAATGGAGCGCATGGCCCGCATGTCGCAACGAGGTTTCCTAGTTTCACACAATCTTAACATTTCGTTATTATTTGTGATGCTATGTGTGCTTTATTCGCACAATTATGTGCTGAATGCCCAGTTTGGTGGCAAGCCAAAAAAATCCTTGTTGTTGACAAACAAAACAAGGGTTATGTGGGCAAACTGCTGTCCGATGGCCTCCTCGTTGGCGATAATAGCAGGCCCCAATCACATATGGAGTGGTTGGCCAGGCTTGCTTAGTATTTGAATCTCTTAGCTGATCTCCTTCACCATAAGTCTGGTTACTAAGGCCTCTTCGCCAGGAATGGTTTCGGGAGAACCGTGTTGTACGATTAGGGGAAATATCTGTGACCCGGGCGAATGTCGTCGATTTTCGCGTGGTCTCTAGACTTCCTTGGAACCCCCTCTGGTTAATCATTACACTCGGTGGGATTCCAACGGGTGGAACTATCCGTGACATCTGTCGTATTTCACCAGCCACTTCTGCTTTTCTCCTACCGCAGAAATGGGTACAGCATTGGTGACCATAGTACAGGCTTCCCTGACAGATGAGAATTTTCTTTACCAGGCAGGTCTCTATATCTACGATCCATGTCCTGTGATCCCTCATAATGGCGGCCCCTTTTCTCCAAACTCATAAAATTCTCTTTTTCTTCTTCTCCTAAATATCAACGCTATTCCGGTATCAAATTTATGATATTGGGCTATCGGCTCCTTCTTATCTTGGCTGCAACTTTCAACGTGCCTTCCAAATCTTTCTCATGTAGTTCGTCCATAAAATTGTCGGAAAGCTTTTCAGAACCCGGCAAACCTTAGTCCCCATTCATGCGATACCTTTGTACGCCGACTTTCGAAGTCTGATTCCGCGTTACTTCGTCGTCGTGTGTCTTCATTACGATATCTTTCGTCATCACCCTTTTCACTATAATAATCGTATTCGATTAACTGTTGCCATCGAAGTATATTGTCTCTAGCAGATTCTGCCCCGCTTGTCCCACTAGTTCCGGATTCCAAGTTTCCCCGAAAGACTAGCATCTCTTTATCCTTACGCGATGATATCCTTTCAGGGTATTGCTTCATCAAAATAATGAAACTAATGTCACAAGAAGGTACGGAGGTGGTACTTGCTTTCCATCCTGTGTATGAGATAAACATACAGCTTTTGGTCATCTCAGAGCGACGGCGAGGGACGATGGTTTCTCTCACGACGTAAAGAGAGCTATAGCGAGAGACGGAGAGAGTGGGAGAGATTAAATGGTTCGAAATAAAGTGACGAATGGCGACAGCCATTTTTAGGCACACCGTAAAAAAAATCGACGTAATTTTACTACGTGTCACGTTGGAACAAAGTAAAAGTATAAGCCGTATGCAAAATAGCTTTGTGATACGTCGTAAAAATACAAGAGGTGTGTAAATTTACAAATTGGCTGTAATTAACAAATATGAAAATTCGGACGTTTGTTTCAGTTTATATTTATTTTAGAAAAAAGATGTGCTTTATTGTTTTTTATGAGCTGAACATTTTTTATTTTGGTGAATTGCTCGTCGATTGTAAATTTTCGACGTATCACGAGGTTATTTTGCACACGGCTTGTACTTTTACTACGTGACACATTGGAAATAAATTAATTCACGTTTGACGTAGTACGAGTGGAAGCTGTGTGCAAAAATACCACGTTTAAACTTGTAAAAATGAAACGCGTTGTATTTATATCAGGTATTGGAGTAAATAATGTGGGTGATAGTAAATTACACCTTGACTGTTCAAAAGGTCGAAGATTATTGTCCATTTGCCACTGCGAGACTCAGGAGCCCCGGGTCATTTCCATCCATGTCTCTGCCTCTTCTGTCAGAGCCATGCGAGGCCTGACCCGCCTGAGCATTTGGTGTTGGATTCGCGGTGGCAACCCCAACCGCATCTAAATTCGTGGCTTGCCATGAATTTTGATACTGTTGGGGCGGGGGGGGGGGTGGTTTCGCTAGAAAAAGATAACTAAACCCTCGACCAGTAGGGCCGGCAGGTGCACGACTGTCGGAAAACTGGTAGTCATTGCCGCGCAAGCTTGCTTCGCGGGAATGATGGGGTTTGGCAAGCTCCACATTTGCCCAGCTTCTACCCTAAATTTGGGAAGGAGCTGTCCGAAACTGAGAAGTCACGGAGCGCCCGCATGGCTTACTCCCCGGGCGCTTATAAATCTTCATTAATGTAATATTACCGCAGAGAATGTGTGGAAGAGAGTGGAGCTGGTATCTCCGTCCGCAAGGAAGAGGGAGGGGTCGAAGCGCACGAACTCGAAGAGGAACAATGCTTTTGAACGATTCGCTACTCTTAGCAAGTTTTGAGAATTAACGACCTCACGGACCCGATCGTTTGGTTGGTCTGTTACTATCGAATGCCTGATCGAGAAACGACTCGTGATACTCACCATACTGAGGATGTCCGAGTGCGGTGTGAAGCCCCTACCGGCGGGTTTTACACGGGGGAGCGCTACGGTGTGCCGTGTCCGTGTCAACGGTAGTATCCGCGATAAGTGTAGGACTCTGACGGATCGCGGTAACGCTAGAATGGTTTCTTTGAACCAACAGAAATATCAAGGCAGGCAGCTTGTTATTAAAAATATGGTAGCTGACTTGTTGTCGTTTTTCACCGGTACAACCAACGGTGTGGTGCATCACTCCAATATGGCCCGAACCTCTTGGGAGGAGGCGCCTGAATGGCGGTAAGCTCTGGGCGCTAAATAAATATAGACAATATGAAACATTACCGCGTGAGATATTTTCGTGCGATACAACTGCAATATTACTGCAACATTACCATGTGATATATTGCCTTGTAATATTACCGTGATATTACTGCAACATTACCGCGCGATATATTTGCGTGTAATATTGCTGTATTATTACTGAAATAATACAAAGTTTCTGTAATATTGCCGCAATATTACAATGTTGCTGCAATATTATTACAATATTACGTGCCGTGTGGGAATAATACATTTGTTTTTGGGTTAATCGATACGAACGAAGTGTATACGCTATTCTACCATGCAGTAAACGCAAACGGAACAAACGAAAACACAAAGGGAGACCTGGATAGTGGTGGTTGTATAACGCCATGGACTACATCAACGTATGATAGCGATTGCGGACAGGGAAAGCACAAAGCAATAAAAAAGAAGTTCTGTTGGCACAAATACTTTATAATTAAAAAACGATTGTTATCTGGCACCTATTTACGCTTTAAGCAAGTGCTCAAAACACAAAATTAACAAAACGTTCTGGGGGACGAAAATTTATTTTTGCGCCATAGAACGAAATCTTAAATAATTAAATAATAATAATAAATAAAATGTGACCATTAGCGAGATGAAACAATACCTTCCCGAAAAATCTCCCGTATTTTATTCCGACTTACTTCTCAAAAAAAATTATGCTTTTATAAGTCTGAAAAGTAATGTTTTTTTTTAAACTATACAGACTTACAATAAAGAACGCCGCAAAATGTAATGAACACGTGAAGAAATAAGTTCAACCCATTAAGGCCCATGCGTAACATAGCGGAGATACCGCTAAATTAACTACTGGAAATATGATATTTCCCAAAAATACAATACTCCTGTCTTTTTTTTGTTTATAAAAAATAATTGTTTATAACAATTTGTTATCAAAAAATAAAAATTCTGATTGCAGATGGCACCTCGCAGCGAAATCATCAATCAGATGCCTTGCAAAATTAATGAGCACATCGGGAACCGATGTCATCGAATGGCACCATATTTATGTATTCAATCTATAAATCCAAGCATCGTCTGCTACATCTACAGTGAATATGATAGTTTAATATACATAACTTGTTACAAAAATGTACCTATCGAAATTTAAGAAGATTTCACTCAAAATGTGGATGGTTTCAATTTACAACACAAGTTCAACAGACATTACTAAAATTTGTTTAAATACTTAATTAAGACCTTAAACATTCAACCAGCTGCTTCGTGTCATGACTGCTTTGTTTATTATTATGAAAATGAACTTTATTTAATTCAAAGACACATCGTACGAGTAGCACCCTCACCAAATTCGCCATTATATTTTGGCGAACCATCACGAATACCCAAACCCACAACCAGCGGACATCATCAACTATGCATAAAAAAATTATGTACAATGAGGCAATACCGAAGATCAAATAGCAGTATCCTTTCAATTTGCACAGATTCTCACCCAGCTTCAAGACCTTTACCCGAAACATTGCAGATATTAAACGTTGCTAAATTGTACTACGGTTACACAAATTACGATTCTGAACAATTCAAGAACGTTTTTTGATACTGCTGTCATTATTGTAATAAATAGGTACTCTCGATGCAATGGGCAAACAAATGTAAAGTCTGTATTTTTCCTTAATGCAAGACTTTCAATGCATACATTTACAGGTAGAAATTAATCACACCTTCTTAATTCCACCAAAACTGCACTAACAACGTCAGGAGAGGTTTGCATGCCTGGATATCCAGTCACATTTCAAGAGAGGATGTGATACATCACAGTGAAACATATATTTTAAAAAAATCGTAATACTTAAAAAAAAGTCATGAAAACTCGCAATTCCTCTTCATTGCAAGGCGAACGAGAAAACCAAAAAATCAATAATATTAATAAGATTTAATGAACATTCAGAGTAGAGATTAAAGGAATAAGTGATGAATAGTTTCCGGACTTCAGGGATTGTAATGCTTAAAAGATATACAAATGCAATGCCCTTGTCTGTTGTTATCATCGTTTTCATTATACTCATCATGGCTTGAAGCTTAGATGATGCTTTGAAATAAAAAGTACAATTTAATAATATCTGTCAGTAAACGTTTTTCAGTAATCGTTTATGTGCGAGTATAAGGAAACATGCAAATGTCCTTTCATACACCAACAAAATGTGCGATATTATGTACTGTTTATCAGATAAAATCAGGTTAGAATACAGAGGATGTTGAAGGAGAACTGAGTAACACTACTATGAGGCATAGAATTTGAGCCCCGAGCCATTTCTCTTGTTATAGGCTAGATAGGGGTATAGTCGGCCACTTAAGGACGAAGTCCCATTTTTTTTATTTTTTTAGTTCTTAAATATTTCTGTAGTATTCTATATTAATTTGTTTAGTATCATACTCATTATTTTTCGAAATAATTAAAAAAAAAAACAAGAAAATCATAAATGCTGCAGTGGTCGGCCACCGTCTAAAGGAATGGAATTTTGTTATTTATTGTTGTTAGGTAACATTCTAATTCGTAATTAACCAAATTAAGCAATCCATTGTTCAGCATTTTGCAACTTTGTAACTTCGGAAAATATCGTTTCTAAAAGATATGATTACTTTCTTACAAAAAAGATGAGAAAACGGCGGCATTTTCCATAAAATGCGTATATCAGTTAAAATTGTCAAGTACCACGTGTGATATAATACCAATTACGTACGTGTGTAGCATACGCGTTTCGTAAAAATTACTGACGTAATTTAAAATAATTTATGTCAAAAACCAAAATGTGTGTCCGACTATTGGGGCCGGCCGACATTACCCTCACTTACCCTAGCCACGGATATGGAATTCCGATATTTAAGTTTTTCGAGTCTAACTCATTTTCTATATGGCTAATGAAATATCACACATTAAGCAACTTCTACAACAAAATAGGCCTTTAAAAACAAACAAAAATTTGGCCCCTAATTTATCTACAATTATTATTATTATTAATTTAATAAAAAAGACCAGGAAAAGCTTCGTAAGTCACGGAATAGGCAAACAATATCTTGTTAGTTAATAATAATAAATGCGTTTTTATTTGTATGGCTGTAACAGAAGTACTATAGTAAAAAGTGTACTCCACATTTCAATTGCTCGTGGCTCAAATTCTGTGCCCCGGAAGTAAGAACAAAGAATTTTTTTTGTTGAAATATATCTTGTAGAGCTACCATCTCTCGGACATCCTCTAAATACAAATATTCAAAAATATTACATTTTATAAAATCAATATAAATAGCAAAATTTCCATTTCAGATCCAATCAACGTTTGAGATCCTGCCATTTCTACAACTCGCAACGTGCTTATTGTTCTCATTATATGTAATTATTTTATGCAACACATAATATATTCACAGGGCATTATCTGTTAATGTTTTAATAGTAAATTGTTATCATCGTATTATTTAAGAATGCTGAAGAATGCAGGAATTTTGCACCGAATAATTTCACTCATATACGTATAATACGTAGAATTGTATAGGGTCGCACGTTTTACAAGTGGGTAAATGTATATACTCGCGCCTGCGTACATACGTACAGATGTGCGTACATACAGTACATTACATACCTGAGTGGGAACAAAAGTAAAAGGGAGGGCAACCGATTGAAGCGACATAACGTCAAAAAACGGAACTTTCAACTATATGTTAAAAATAATAAATAATCGAATACAATATTTTGTTTATAAAAATTATTGCTACAGAATAGTTAATATTATACTAACATATAAAAATAAAGAAAGTATTCTTTATTTTGTTCAGGAAACTTTCGTTTCATAATTTCACGCACATCCATTTGGCGAATATGGCGTGACGGTCGACATCGAGATTCGAAGCTTCCGGCTGAGAAGGCGTGTGCGCATGTCACTCGAGTTAAACGTTCTCTTTCTGTCGTTGCATCTGGAGGTGAGTGGTTGTGCGCGCTTCGCGACTCTTAATTAAATCCATTGATCTCAGTGTTAATCGGCACCCATCCTTTATTAATTAATACAACAATCCGTCACAAAACTAAGAATTGCTACGCTAATATTATATTGCTTGTAATTTTTAACTCTGTTTAAAGTTAACTTGAGAAACATTACCTCGAACCCTAGCAGGGTATGTTGGAACAAAGTTTATCACATTTCACATCTATTCCTTTAAAGTATTAGCTAATATTATTATTTATCGTTGAATCTAAGTTCATTTAAACGTAATCGGGTATTTTTAGTGTTTTTTACGAAAAATTGCCATTCGTGGGTGAAAAGTGTTACTTTTCGGAAAAATTCCACGATCTTGAGGAAACCGAAACTTTTGTTAAAACGACCCATAGTGCCGATATTTGGACTGTAATCTCTTCAGTAATTTTATTTTTTCGTTACCGTACTAAATTCACAATAATTAACCATTTTCCGTTAACCGGGAATGCAATTTGCAAGAATTTAAATTACTTGTAATATTTGCAATAAAACTCGAATTAGAATATTTCGGTACACGTGCATTTTTGTGTAAGTCGGTACATATCGAACACGTTTATATTTTACTTTTGTATAATTGCAAAAATTCTTGCACGTAAAGTGTAGGTGATGCAATTACTTGCCAAATTTTAAAACGATTTGTGGAGTGATTAACGCTAAACATTAATATATTTATAAAATATACGCAAAGTTATTAATTACTCGGGCGGATATATCGCGAAAAAATTCGGTATTATGATTTAAGTAGTAAAGCGTCGAGAAAAATCTTGACATCGTCGCGGTGCACGTACAAAATGGCGGACGGAATTCTGGAATATTCAGTTCGAAGCCACGTGTACATCGAAACGAAATTTTAATAAGAATCTAAAATATCGCCGCGTATTAACATTGTCGTTAGTCCGCGCGTGTATTTTAACTTGTTGACGAGATAATTAGAATTTTGCCGGCATTAATTTGAAACTTTTGTGTTTTTTACAGTACTATTTACGAGATATAGATATTATATTTTCACTATGGGAAAAGAGAAGATTCATATTAACATCGTCGTTATCGGACACGTCGATTCCGGCAAGTCTACGACGACTGGTCATTTGATTTACAAATGCGGTGGAATTGACAAGCGAACGATTGAGAAGTTCGAGAAGGAAGCCCAGGAGGTAAATACTTTTTCTTTCTTTTAATGGTTTTTTTGTGAAGATTTTGTGTTGTATTAAGGACTTATTGTTAAAAAACTAATGTACATTCTTTTTTCGCAAGCATGAACAGTTTCGTGTTGAAATTTCTTTGTTCTGAACACTGCATCATGTATTTGCTAATATTAATTGATTTTATTAGAATTTAAAAAATTTGAAACTGTAATTAGGGAAATTTAATTTTACTAATATTTTAAAAATTGTAATTTTTTTATGCGATTGATATTATGATGTCTTTAGAATTGTAATTTAAGTATACCAAATTAAGGTTATGTTATTTTTATTTCAAACATGAAAATTATATCAAATGTAAAAATAATATAACAGTTTACTTTGATCAAAATTAGGTTTTCCTAACCTCTAAAAATATATAAGGGGTCCAAAATTTTGATCAAAAATATTTTTAAAAAAAATTTTTTTTAATTTAATTTTGAAAAGTTAACAAAGGATTTGTAATCAGGATTCATAAAAATATAAATTGTCATGTAAAGTTTTAGAATTTTATATTCGTAAATATGATTTTTTTTTCGTTTTTGGTACTTTACTTTTTTTTCTAATTTTTTTAATAAATGATATTAATTAAGAATGATTAATTACAGATGGGCAAAGGTTCGTTCAAGTATGCATGGGTACTTGATAAACTTAAGGCTGAACGAGAACGTGGTATCACTATCGATATCGCATTATGGAAATTCGAAACCGCCAAGTACTACGTAACGATTATCGACGCACCCGGACATAGAGATTTTATCAAAAACATGATTACTGGAACTTCGCAAGCCGATTGCGCAGTGTTAATTGTCGCTGCCGGTACCGGAGAATTTGAGGCTGGTATCTCGAAAAATGGACAAACGAGAGAGCACGCTCTGCTCGCTTTCACCCTCGGGGTAAAGCAATTGATCGTCGGTGTCAACAAAATGGATTCTACCGAACCACCATACTCCGACACCCGATTCGAAGAAATCAAGAAGGAAGTTTCGTTGTACATCAAGAAGATCGGTTACAATCCAAACGCCGTTGCTTTCGTCCCCATCTCTGGATGGCACGGAGACAACATGTTGGAGCCATCCAGCAAAATGCCGTGGTTCAAGGGATGGTGCGTCGACCGAAAGGAAGGAAAGGTTGAAGGCAAGTGCCTCATCGAAGCTCTCGATGCCATCTTGCCGCCAAGTAGGCCAACAGACAAACCACTCCGTATCCCACTTCAGGTAATTATATTGATTTTTTTAAATTTTATTAATTCAGAATATTATGATGATAAATCTTACTTAATTCGTGGTTTCCACCAGAGAACGTAATGTTCGTTGATGGCTAAAGATGTCTGAAAATATAAAATCTTTTTAATGTTTTTGTTTTGTAGTTTACATTTACTAATTTATTTATTTATATTTCAGGACGTTTACAAGATTGGAGGTATTGGAACAGTACCAGTAGGTCGTGTTGAGACAGGTGTTTTGAAACCAGGAATGGTTGTTACATTTGCACCAGCCGGACTTACAACTGAAGTAAAATCCGTCGAAATGCACCACGAAGCTTTACCAGAGGCTGTTCCCGGAGACAATGTCGGCTTCAATGTTAAGAATGTGGCTGTTAAGGATCTTCGTCGAGGATACGTTACTGGTGATTCCAAAAACAACCCACCAAAGGGTGCTGCTGACTTTACCGCACAGGTAACATAACCTTTAATAAATATAGAAATTATTGTAACAAATTGCAAGATGATGATATTCATTTTTCATTCGTGGTTTCCACCAGAGGTTATTTGCCTATGACGGCTTAATGCGTCTGACTGCAATTTTATTTAGAATAATTCTAATCTGACTAGAATTATCAAGATATTTGATATATTTTTCATTTTTCCAGGTAATTGTGCTGAACCATCCTGGACAAATCAGTAACGGATACACACCAGTATTGGATTGTCACACCGCTCATATCGCTTGCAAATTCGCTGAAATTAAAGAGAAGTGTGATCGCCGTACTGGCAAAACCACGGAAGATAATCCGAAAGCCATTAAATCTGGTGACGCTGCCATTGTAAACTTGGTACCGAGCAAACCGATGTGCGTTGAAGCTTTCCAAGAGTTCCCACCTCTGGGACGTTTCGCCGTACGCGACATGCGTCAGACGGTGGCGGTCGGTGTAATCAAGGCCGTGAACTTCAAAGATGCCTCAGGTGGAAAGGTGACCAAGTCGGCTGAGAAGGCCGCGAAAAAGAAATAACTACTTTGTACGCGCTCGAACTACCGGATGCACGCCAGTGTATGATAGCCGAGGTAGTTTGTCTTCTATCGCAGTGTTACGTACGTGAGGTAGGACGATCAGAAAGTTGGGCCTTTTCATCGATATTCTGGGCACGCACATCGAGTAACAGTACTAACAGTAAAACGTCTAGGATACTACCGTGTTATTCAATTGGTCGTTTCTTTCATCTGTCCCGGCGATTTTTGCGACATTTTTTTCACCGTAAAGAATTGCGTAGGAAAGAAGCATTTATTAATTGAGTTGGAAACAAACTACCTGTATGAGCTATTACACTGATTTCAAGAACATCAATAAAAAATAATAAATCTTATATCTGCGAAATGCTTGAAACGTTTTATTATTTTTAAATCTTCATCGTCTTTTGTTCCAAGTCGATTTAGTTTTCTGTGATTCGTCGCCATTCTCGATTCTCTGGAAAGTCGATTTTGTACAAAAACTGGCACTAGAGTAGCTACCGTGTTCGAACATGTAGTTCAGTTTTAACAAACTGAGTTTTGGTGATTGTTGGGAAATATGTTGAAATAAAAGGCATTTTTTATACTTTTTTTTTTTAATTATCAAAGTTGTGATAATAGAAACTGATCATATTTAAGCCTTGGAAATTAGAATTTTCTTAATCATGAAAAATACAAGTTTCGTAAAGCGTTACAGAAAAATTCTCAACGAAAATAGCATTTATATACTAATTTTGTGATCTTAATAATATAATTGTAAAACGCCATTAAAAATACTGAATTTTTCAATCCTGGTTGAATTTTCATTTGTACTAGTGTGTTTTATATTCCCAGCGTTTTTACGAGGGTACATTTTCTTCAAGTCATGGTAACAAGATTACTTTTTTAATTTCAATATTTTTTAAGGTTAGTATTTTACATAATACAAATCTAATGGTAATACGTTAGACACCAGATTCTGAATACACTTCCGAAAGGGTAATCAAAATATTTGACAAAATAAGAACTTATTAAGTTAATTTTTATTCGAAGGAAATTTTTGGCATTCAAAATCATTTTCTTATGACGTTAAATAATTTTATTTCCTAAAATAATTCCGTCGAGAAAAACAAAATATTGAAAGGGTTCTTTTCTTTTGTAGTTGTGTTGTTCAAGTATGTCTGGTGAATTTTCAAAACACTGGCCAAACAAGAAAACAATTTTGTTTAGGTTAGGTTAGAAAATTAATATTTTAGTACTATTATTGTGCATTTAATTTAAAAATGCGTTTAATAGGAAAAATGAACTTCTTTCAGTCACTTATTTGCTTTTCAACAAAATTTAAAGGTTGCTGATTACGAATTTAAAATTCGTTTTTCAAAATTCAAAATGGCGGACGACAAAAAATGATCCGATTCGCTTGAAAATGCTTACTCGGTGGTTTTTAGGATCGCTGATTACGAATTTCAAATACGTTTTCAAAAATTCAAAATGGCGGACGACTTAAAAAAAATAATCTGATTCGCTTAAAAATACTTACCCGGGGTTTTTGGGATCGCTGATTACGAATTCCTGAAATCCGTTTTCAAACATTCTAATTGGCGGACGACAAAAACGATCTGATTCGTTTAAAAATACTTACCAAGGGTTTTTGGGATCGCTGATTACGAATCTGAAATTCGTTTTCAAAAATTCAAAATGGCGGACGACAAAAAATGATCCGATTCGCTTGAAAATTCTTACTCGGGGGTTTTTAGGATCGCCGATTACGAATTTGAAATTCGTTTTCAAAAATTCAAAATGGCGGACGACAAAAAATGATCCGATTCGCTTGAAAATACTTACCCGGGGTTTTTGGGATCGCTAATTACGAATTTCAAATACGTTTTCAAAAATTCAAAATGGCGGACGACTTAAAAAAATGATCTAATTCGCTTGAAAATCCCAATTTCTTTTCTGGGCTATGCCTGGTATCTGCAGCAAAGTGCAGTAAATAATAATGAACAATCTATAAATTGTAATTCTTTATTTTAGATTTTGGCAAAATAGTAAACATTTTTAAAATACAATATGTGATGCGTTCTGAAGAAAGGGACCTAAGCGTCCGAACGGCAATTATGAGGAGAGGGAAAAGAAGAGGCGAGACTGCGGCGCAGTGTTTCCGATATCTCTTACTCTCTTTCTCTACACTACTAAGTCGAGTTAGGAAGATATGCTGAAAATTTCAGCGTAGAATATTGAAAATTGAGCCGTTGGTAGCATATCTTTTCCCTCTCCTGCACAATTATCGTTCGGACGCTTACGTCCCTTTCTTCAGAACGCGTCACATATAGTAAAATCTTAAATTTTTTGAAATTATTTTCACATTATTGGATTTATTTTGAAATCCTAAAAGTTAACTTTAAACTTTATAACCAGCGATCATATGAACCCTAAGATAAAAATTCAACAATCACAAAAATTCCTCCGCCATTTTGATTTTTGAAAATCTGACGTCATTTTCGTAATCAGCGTCCACGAAAACCTCAGGGTGACGAATTACAAGCGAATTTCTTCCGATTTTTAGAAATTCCTCCGCGATTTTAAATTTTTTAAAATGGATTTTAGATTTATAATCAGCAACACCGAAAACTTCAGAGTAACAAGTTTGAGGGCAATTTGATCGATTTTTAAACAATTCGTCCGCCACATTGGATCCGCCATTTTGATTGTTGAAAATCTGACATCATATTCGTAATCAGGGACCCCAAAAACCTCCGAGTAACAAATTTCAGCTATTGTATCTGGCATTTTAAAATTCGAAAATCAGATTTCAGATTCGGAGTTAGCGACCTCTAGAACGTAATATATCAATTTTTGTAGCAATCCAAACATTTTAGCAAAGTTTGGTCCGCCATATTAGGTTCTAGAAGTCGCTAACTCCGAATCTGAAATCAGATTTTCGAATTTTAAAATGGCAGATACAATATGGTGGACAAAATTTCGCAGATATAAGGTGCAGAAAGTGGACTTGGGTAATTTTAATGAGACTTTTACAAGTCTCAATAACTAATGCAACAGTTCTGTGGAATCTTCGTTGTCAAGAAATTAGTGGGAAAGAGAATAATAGAATAATCAAGAGGAGTTTCAAGATTGAGCGCCATGGAACATGAGAGGCAACGGGACTCACGAATATTAAGCACCCAAAAGGGATCGTATCTCCGTTACGTCCACATCGTTGATCCTGGGTGATGCCTAAATCGGAAATAGACAAAAAGACAATTTTTTCGAAAAACTTCTCCCTCTTTTTGAAAGAAAGGAGTAAATCGAAGATGGTTCGTTTGTATTATTCAAAGAAGTTAGCGACCTCAAAAACAGTGATATACGATTTTTGTTTCTATTTCAACGTTTTACCGAAATTTGGTCCGCCATTTTGAATTTCGAAAATCTGATTTCATCCTCGGATTTAGCGACCTCTAGAACGGTAATATATCATGTTTTGTTGCAATCCAAACATTTTATAGAAGTTTGGTCCGCCATTTTGAATTTCGCAAATCTGATTTTAGATTCGGATTCAGTGACCTCAAAAACTCCAGTACCTATACCAACTTCTGTTGTAAGACAATCATTTTTTAGAAAATAATAAATTTCGTTACAACTCGACATGACAATCAACCGCCATCTTGAATTTTTAAAAAATACCAATAAAACCTTATAGTACAACAAAAAATTCCACCCGATACAGAATTTGGAGCAAAACTGAGCTGTTTAACTGAATGTAAATCGCGATTGACCAAATTAAAAATTGAAAATTAACACATTTTTCCTGGAAAATGTTTGTAGATAGAATAGTGCATATTCCCTAAAAATTTCATTAAAAAATTCCAATTATTGTAAAAGATATGACGAGTTAAAGACAAAATAATTAAGTTATTTTATATTTCAAATAATTTCGTTTTTTGCGATTATATTAAAAAAGGAGAGGGATAGAAATTTTTGATTTTAACAAAAAATTCGCGTAATTAATTTTCCTATTAAGATATCTAATGAAAACTTTAAAATTCGAAAGTCAAAAAATTACGAGCCGAGGGGCCAACAAATTCTCCGACGTTTCGCGCGTATTCGCCAGGGGTTCAATTGACTATTAAAACTGTTACTATTTTATGATTAATTCAATTCCGAAGAAATTCGGTTGTTAACGTGTACTTTTGATTATTGTTAGTTATGTTTTCGGGGTCGCTGATTATGAATACGATATCAGTTTTTCGAAATTCAATATGGCGGACAATTTTAAACATTTGAGAAAAGTTCGTCAAAATCTGTACCCGGAGGTTATCGGGTCGCTGGTTACGAATCCGATATTAGTTTTTCGAAGTTCAAAATAGCGGATCCAATATGGCAGCCAAAATTTTACATATACATGTTGGTAAAATAAATTGAGGGAATCTAGCGTATATTTTATTATTATTTATTGAATTAGCACTTATACGTGATTGTGTACTACTATACAAGTATATGGGCATTATTCTAGAACTTTTAAACTTTGAGCTTGAAGAAAATTGCATATTTTTTTTAGGCACATTCATGAAATTAATTTTATTGGCTTTAGAATTGATCAAATGACAGGAAAAACCTTGCGTGACTCATTTATACACAATGTATTTTTTTTTAATGTAACAATATGTTACGTTACTCGTAAAATTAGTTTTTAGTTTTGTAACGTTTAATATACATAAAAAATTCAGTTCTTTTGCTTATGGCCTAATTTTTAGAAGCTAGTATATAAAATTAAACGTCTAGTTAATAGTTATTCAATTTAAAATAATGGATTAAATATGGCGGACTATTTTTACAAAATTTCTTTGATTTTTATAAAATTTGATATGTTAGGGTTTTTGAGGCCACTGATTACAAATCCAAAGTCAGTTTTCATTAAAATTTGAAATCTAAATACATGATTTAACATTAAGGATACTAAAAAATTAAAACGATTTGTAAATAATAATCATTTTATTATTGTCAAAAAGTGTGTTTTTTGTTGTATTAAAAAAACACAAAAGTTATAAATACTTTAATAACATAGGAGAAAAGATCACAATGATTCCAAAGTACTTAGAAGCTAAATTGTAGATGTGCCATTAAATAATTTGATTTTTCAAAGTGAGTTTCGCTTGGAAATTTAAAGTTTGACGTGGTCGCATTTTTTATGTATAGGTGACACACATTCGGGCATAGGCTCAAATTACTTCTTATCATATAGGTAATGTACCCCTGTTGTGTCGTTTCTTAAAAACCAATATGAAAAAAATTATCTAAGGTTGATTGCTAAATTGTCAACTATAAAAAAAGTTATCTCGCAAGTTTGAAGGTATATAATTTTATTCCTCAGTGAGTCACATCATTAAATTAAGGATTTTTAATTTGTTTACATCACCAAATACTTCCACAAAAAACCACAGACCATAAAAAAATAGGTTCAAAAAGTTTCAGTGTTAAAACTGAAAAAATGTAGTGAGTGTCGCGCACCAAAAACAGGCAAATTCACTACTTTTATTTACTCTCATTGTTTTCTACATATCTGTAATTAGTAATAAACACTTATTACATGTAAAACGAACAAAAATTTGTTGATCTGTAGTGTTGCAAAGTTATATTTAAAATTTTTAAGGTATCATAATGAGCGACAACATAAAGTTTAAAAATTCTAGAACAATGCCCATATATATCATATGGGTCATTCCACGTCATTTTTAATCAAATTCCGGCGCATGAGTAAAATAATGCTGAAATACATGATATCTGCATAAAATTCAAGAATTCAACCCCTCCCCCTTGGTTGATATTTGATTAATCGACAAAATTTTTTTAGCATAAACTACTATCACGTAGGACAACATTTTGCCCAAGTTTGAGCCCGATCAAAGAACATCGATTTTCAAAGTGGGTACACTTCAGAAATTATGCCCCACATATATGGGTCATTCCACGTCAGATTTACAATTAAAATTTTAAATTCTGCGGCATATTTTTTTTTCATATTCTAGACGAAAAAATAAAATACACGTGTTTTTTTATTTTAATATGATATCTAAAATTTTCGAGTTATGATTTTTCAAAGTTTACGATGTTACAAAAACGTATTGTTTTCAAACTCCTGTAACTCAAATTCGTTTGAATATAGAAAAAATATTTGTTTGGATGAAAGATTCGTATTTACTGACGCTTTGCGATGAAATATAAAAAAAATTTTAAAAAATATGCTTGACATATTTATTTGGTAAATGTTATAAACAAATTCGATTTTCTGAAAAGCGGCAGGATTTTTTAAAATCTTTTTACATTAAAAATATTCGTTCAACTATGTAGAAAATACTGTAAAAATTTCAGAAAGGCCCGTTAACAACTTTTTAAGTAATTTATTATTGTTTAAAGAACTGCGCGCGGACTCGCCGTTTTGCCGTTTTGTTTTATCGGAAAGAGCAGGTTTTTTCCTATAAAAATACATAAGTCAAAAGTGGGCTGAAACCTTTTTGATCTCTTAAATTAACGTTTAGTTACAAAGTGTCGTACTAGCAGCTCAGCATCGCGCCGCCTCAACCACGCGCCAGTCTTGATACAGTAATATTACTACACAACACGCGTTTTTTTTTTCTCGAAAACCAAGTAGAAATTCGAAAGATACGAATAAGGTCGGCTAGACATAGGAAACAGATGCGAATTGGAATTCGTCGACGTGTGTTTTTTCAGCTGATTTGAAATTGTTAATGATAAAATATAAAAAAAAGTTTCCGAGTTAGTATAAACTGCATAGTTGCCTCCTGTATCGGTATGTCCTTCCTTTTTTTACCTCTTTTGTTTTAACGTGATTGTGCCTCCTAAAGTAATTAAAAGTAGTACAAAAACATGGGTTGGCTAATGCTTTAATCCTTTGAAAAAAAATCACAGATCTTCTAAAACTCGACGTATTTCTAAAAATGTATTATCAAAATTTCCTACACTTACTAAGCAATTGAAAATGTGTAATCCTTGTAGAAAAGAGACTAAACTAAACGAAATCCCAGCTTGAAATTTCGATGACAATAATCAACCTCATAATGATGATGTTTTAAACGAAAATGTTGACGATTTCGAAAACGACGAAAGCATTTCAAATGATAATTATGATAATGATCATAGTGATGATGATCTCGACTTCTCAGAAACTCTGATGAGTGAAAACCAGTTCAACGATAATTATCACAAGGCCGCAGTTGAAGTTAGTACTAAATCAAATTAAAGACAAAACTACCATGAGCTACGTAATACATTCGGAATTTTTATAAGAGGAATACCTTTTTTTGTAAGATAGAAACTTGGCTTTTGATGCACCGAAATCTATTAATATAGCTCATGTTACAGTATTATGATATAACTTATAAAATTGTAGGCTCAAAGCACACTGGGCTGCGGCTGACGACGCGACTCCTTACTTGAGTGCGCCGGAACTCAACGTTAATTTAAGGGATCAAAAGGGTTACAGCCCACTTTTTGACTGTTGTACTCTTATAGGAAAAACCTGCTCTTCCCGTTAAAACAAAAAAAAAACGCAAAAAATCTGGTCCCTTTTGGAGAAAAACGTAAATTAATAATTGATATTCGTTTTTCAAGGTCAAACAAATGTTATAATTAAAAATTCATATGACAATTCGAAAGAGCGTGAAAAAATCTACAAAAACCATATTTTTAATCAAATTAATTATTTCAGACGCATGAGTAAAATAATGTTGAAATACATGATATCTGCATAATATTAAAAACTTCAACCCCCCCCCTCTGTTAATATTTGATTAATCGACAAAATGTTTGTAGCATAAACTACTATCACGTAGGACAATATTTTGCCCATGTTTGAGCCCCATCAAAGAACATCGATTTTCAAAGTGGGTACACTTCAGAAATAATGCCCTATATATGGAACATCTGTATAGAAATCACGCATAAAGCTTTTATTGACGGCATAATTGTTCTTTTTCAGGCGTCTCAAGTGAGGCGAGTTATTTGCGGTCTTTAAGGCCGTCTTCTGAGGGTGCATATCGCGTCTTTAAGGCGTAGCAGAACTGTCTTCAAGACTAAAAAGTAAGACTGCCTCGAAATTGTCAGGATGGTTTTGCGTCCAACTTTGAGATGTCTGGATATTAGCTGGGTATAACGCGAACATAGGGTAGCCCATCTTATAGGAATGGGGCCTCTTGATTGGTCAGCGTTAGACACATGTCTCATGAACAGACTAAAATTCCCTAGATAGTCTGGCGCTGACCAATCATGAGGCCGCATTCTTGTAACATGGGCTGCCCTATTTTCGGGACGTCACCCTTTATGTAATTTTAAGACATAAGACAAGGCAATTGTGCAGGGATGCATAATTTTATACACACCTCCAAGACGTCATAATTAGCGACGGTGCTTAGACGACCTTTTCAAGGCGGTCTTCCAAGGCCGGCTTTTTGTCAGCTTTTAGACACGACTTTAAGTCATCTCGAAAACGACGCCTCTATGGCGTGTTTCCGCAGCTTGTGTTAACTGGGATAGGTACGTCTTCGCCCTGTTGAGGAGAGTGGGGCGTTATGAGCAATTTTGCTTTAATAGTGATTTTTTTTTATATTGGAACTCATGAAGTGTGTGCATTTGCATTTTATTGATAAACTATTCAAGAACGAATATCGGTACCTTGTTACTAATAAAGATGCAACAATATTTAATAGCATAGTAATTAATGCGGAGAGGCAAAATATAGCCCATTGAGACCCGTCGGTGGGGTAAAATGAGCAAGAGACGGGGCAAGATGAGCACTAATTAGCGGGGCGTGATGGGCACACTAGGCAATATACCAGTGGCAGTGTCGCCAAATGAGTTTGTGGTGGTGGCTTGTAAGTTAAAACATCTGACAACACTACTTATTCCACCATGTGACAACACTGCTCAGTGGGGCGGTATGACCAGTTGATTTTTACACTCATAACCTCTCACAAGATTATTTTAATTTCCAATGAAATAAAACTATATTTTATGCTGTGTATATATTGTATGCTGCGTTTAGTAGTTAGCAACATATATGCCTCACTGAAGTTTTCGTCATTCAAAACGGCTTCAACAGCATTTCTTATGCTCTCTTCAGACCAGTTTTGTAGGTTAGATTTCATTATATATGATCGAACCATTTTATTTCGAAAAATAGTTAAAAATTAAAACGAAAATATTACAAACAATACCACCTCTCATGAAAGTGATTTATAGCACCTTGGACAGTGAGATTGTGAAGTTAGGTTTTTCCTTTTAGACAAAATTGCGCGCATCGCCCCGCAGATACTTAACCATTTCGCCCCAAACACCTTCCAGGTTAAAAACAGTTAAGCTTATAACATCATTAAATTTGAAAAAACCAGTGTGCATTTTAAACCTAAAGACCTGGTCTGCCCTGACAAATATGCAAAAAATTCGTTATAAAATAAAAATTAGTATTTTTTGTATGCTAAAATTCTAAAACGTAAACCCCCAAAAAATGAAAATTCTTTTATTTAACAATAACACAATAAAAACCGAAATCACAAAGAAATCTTATTTCCTTTTTTAGCTCCTTTAGTATTGAATTCCAATAATCTAAAAATTTGAGGAAATCGCTTTTTGTGCGTTATGTACTTTTATGCCATGTATGCAGGGTGGAAGCGGTGGAAGCAAGAGAATGTTACATAGGGCAACCCATTTACAGCCGATGGCCAATGAAAAATGAGCTTGAGAATGTAACTAACATTAATTGACCAATAACGTAAGGACCATGTAGTCCAGCTCTACATACGTACGTCTGGTTACTTATCCGACTCGGTAAATTCACTATGGCTGTTACGGATTCGCAAATGTCTAGTTATGTAGGAACTATGTACTCCGAGTACCGCAGGGCCTACATCTGGTGAGTCGGGTAGCAATAATTGGGAACACTCCTATGATTAATGTAATAGAATTTATTGTGCAGCGGCGCAATGACGATCTGCATAGCACTGAATATAACGTTCGACTGCGTGATGTGTCGGCAGCGCAACGCTATGGCTTCTCGCGACGCGCATCGCTGGTAGACATTGGGGATTAGGTGCATTTGTCCGACACGCCAATTGTCGGACTCTTAATCTCGGGTATATTTTGGGATACCTTGTTGGCGAATCTAGAGTAAAATCTTCTGGGTGGAAAAATTCATCAGGTATCCTTCCTCCTTAATAACTTCAGGTTGGTGTCATTCCTCCCAGCACTCCAATTATGAGCACGACGAGCTTGACTTTAATAACCTCGATAACACTCGAACAGGAGTTCCTGATATTTCATCTGTATTTCATCGGCTTTGCTGACTATGTTTGTCTCTGCTGGCGCAGAGAACTCGATGATGAAGATAGATTTTTCATCGAAGTCAACAAGGACGATATCAGGCTTATAGACTGATATTTGCCTGCTCGTCGGAAATTAGTAATTCCAGTATATTCGGCAAGACTCATTTCCGACTACGGATTCAATATCAGTAGGGACGTACGGCAAAACGGGGGTCGCATCAATACCGTAGAGGTGCTGCGGAGATGATAATACAGCACTCGGAGAGCCGCATTGTTACGTTCGATGCATGCGGAGATTCCATATCTTGGACAAGCCACCAAGATATGCATTAGAGTCTTAACATGACATCTTCACGACCTACAACGCATACTCGGCGGTGCCGAGTATGTTTCTGCGCCATTAAAAGTGTGAGCCAAAAGCACGGCATTTGCTAATTTCGTTCTAACACAGTCAAATGCCGCGTTGGCTTCGGTAGATCACGGAATTTCCCAAAAAAGTTTGGATTCTTTAAGGTACTCATTTAGGGAAGTTTGAGCATTCGCGGCATGGGGAATAATATTGCGATAGAAATTCTCCATACCGAGAAAACAACGTAACTCGAAAACTGCACGAGGTTTCGGGAACTTAATTATCGCTTCCACGTTATCATAAGCCGGTTTAATGCCTTCGAGAGGAACGAAGTATCCGAGAAAACCGACTTTGACTTGGCCAAGCACGCATTCCCGGATATTTAGACGTAATTGAGCTTTACTGGGGCTCTCGAATGAGGTTCGACTTCGAGTAGATCATCGAAGAAAGCGAAAAGGAATTCTTAAGCCGATCAACGCGCGATGTAAGTGTCGCTGAAAGGTTTGATTAAAAATTAATATAGTCCGAAGGCAGTCGTAACTGCGGTCTTCGGAACGTCATGCGGAGCCACCGTGATCTGATAGTACGCACGGTCGGGGCCTAAGGTTGACAATATTGTTTTACCGTGTAAGTTAGAATTTAAATCTCTTAAAAGCGGAGGAGGATGTCGATCCGAGATAATGATGGCGTTATGATGACGGTACTCACCACATAATCGCCAACTTCCGTCTCGTTTCCATCGTAGACGATGGACGGCAAATGCCTTCATACGCCGAGAAAGATGAGGAGAAGTTGACTCCAAAACGCTTCGTCAATTGTTGTTTCGTCCAATCCTTTGTCACGGCGAGCTGACCACAAAGCTCGACCTAAGTCCCTGGCAATGATGTACCGGAATGAGGTTCATCCTCCGAGCTGTGCCCTCGAATGCTTGGTGAGCTTCTGACAGGCCTCGCAGATGCAAGAGAGATTCCTTTCGAATCGTCAATGCTGAGAAATTGAGTTTGCTACATGAGTTGGTCGGCTTCTAATCACAGGACGACCATCATTAGTTGAACTCGCATGATCTTAAAACTGCGGGAACTGGAAATCCTCGCAACAACGATCGCGTCGGTGTCATCAATGTAGGAACTAGATACTTAGAGTACCGTACGCCTACACAAGCAAGGTTGAAAAGATATTTCTTCGTAATACTGAGACAGCCGTGATCAATCGGGGGCGTTAGGTTAGGTTAGGACGTAATGTAGGAGCTACCTAAGTTGCCGCTGCCTTTTATATATCCCTACTTGAAACAATGTTTTTTTTGTGTATTTTTCGCAGCTGAATATGAATTTTTTAGGTGGAATGCTCAAAAGTGATCGGTTAATTGTTTATAACAATTTTTGTACACAATTTAATAATTTTGTTCTTTTTGGTCCGGAAAAAGTGTTTTCATGTTTTTTGGGTAATTTTGAACAAAATAAGTGTTCAGTAACTTTCACGTAGGACGACAACATTTCAAGATAAAAATTCTCAATTTAAAAAAAAAAGCGATTGACGCCATTTTTTACACACTACGTTTACTCAGCAACCAATCGATCAATTTTGACCAAATTAGGCTTGATCGTTTGCGATTAATTTGCGAATTATAAATTAAAAGTGCTTTTTCCGATTAATTGTGAAATAAAAACCGTCGCGATATACAAAATTCATTAAATGGTTTGCGATTCTTATGTAATCGGCAGCATCTGAATTTGTGTGAAAGCCAGGAGTTTCAACAAAATTTCAGAAAACGCAACCAATCGAAAAAATCCAAAGAACGAGTGAGCTTTTAAATAATAAAAATAATTACATAATATTTCAATTTTATGATTCATATATTTTACGTAGAAAATGAATTAATTACATAAATTTACATGTACATATTTTGTACGAATTTTCAGTCGAGCGTCTTTTGTATTTTATTAATAATATAATGTTTATTAATTTTTTTTTAAATTTAACAAGATGTTTTTTTTTTGTTGTGGGAATCATACATTTCTGGCAAAGGTAAGTAAGTCAATGGTAGGTAGGTGACAACTAAGTCTCTGTATACTTAGAGTTTATTTTAATATACCTCTGCAGTGTACCTCAGCAGTGTACTACTCTGGTAAAAATTTCTGATTCAATCCGATTGGGCAATCCGCAATTTGTCTCCGACCTAATCAGTTTTAAACGGACCTAATCCGACACGTTTGCACTCTCTCGAAACGGACCTAATCTGACTGAATCGGACCTGGTCCGACCGATAATCGTTTAAAAACACTAAAAAGAACTAGAGCTTAAAAAAGAACGAATTATTATAGTTATTTAATTTGACTTTTATTAATATTTATGTGAGTGTTAGATGTGTTATTCCGGATTATTCGCTTAGTGCAAGACGCCGGCCACGCCGCCTGGTGGTGAATTTTGACAACTCGCATCTGCAATTTGTATGGAGTGTGATATGAGAAAGTGAAATATTTAGTTTTTTTTAAATTTTCTGCGGGTTTTCAAAAGCATTAGTACTTTGAGTATATTGTTTGAAATTCGGCCCAAATTTTGTACATTTTTGTTTGTAACAAAATATTATACTTTTTTAATTCGAATCATTTTTAGTTGAACAAAACGAGGTTAAGGGGCGTAAATGAATACGATAATCCAAACTGGGTTTGAATCAATCACAAACTCAATAAACTTTAATCCAGTAAGTACAGAAAAAGGAAAAAATTTAGCTGTAGGATATGTAGTTCGTGTAGAAGAAGTATTTGGAATATGTACAGAGCATAAATTAATTCGTTCCAGTGTAATTCGGCAAACCTCGGTGACTCTTCCACCGTACAAAACTACATTGGAAATAAGAAAAATACCATGTTTATCTATTAACTAAATTACTAATAATGGAAAATTACAATATATACATAAATATAAATATATTTCAGCTGAATAATGAATTGTATTCTATACAATTTCGAACTCGGAGTAATCATTTTTTTTTGCACAGTATAATATAAAATGAACCCTTTCAAATGGTTCTTTAAACCATAAACCTTACTTGCAACACTTGCAACAGATAGAAATAAACTTTAAAATGTCTAAAATTAATGAATAAATAAGAGCATTTTTAAATTGACTTTAATGGAAAAGCTCTGACGTTGCAGATGCGAGTTGTCAGAAATCTCCACGCTGAGCGCTGCCGTCGATTTCGATATCCCCTCCATCGCCATGCACGAAGCGAATAGTTTTAAACAAAAACTTAATCATTTCTTTGCAGACGTTAATATTTACTTACGCAAACATTTCATAGAGTTATTTTTCTCGTAAAATATAAATATAAATGTTATTCAATTTAAATTATATTTAATTAATTTTGGCATTTCTATATAAGAAATAATGGCATTTTATATGTTATTTTCATATTTATTAGTCATTTATGAATATGTTAGACATTATGAGTTGGACGTTAAGACAAGTCCAAAGGACAGCAAAATTACGTCTTCGAACAGACTTCATTCTAAAGATGCCTAAAATCCGTATTTTTATAGTGCGACATTAAGGTGTCCTCCCAGCTAACACAAGCTGCGGAAAGAAGTCATAGAGATCGTTTTCGAGACGACTTAAAGTCGTGTCTAAAAGCTGTCAAAAAGCCGGCCTTGGAAGATCGCCTTGAAAAGGTCGTCTAAGCACCGTCTCTATTTATGACATCTTAGAGGCGTCTATAAAATGATTCTGCCTTTCTTGCAAGTAGCAAAGTTTTATGTAGACCAGTATATATGCAGCTGAATGATTAATCACATATCACCTTTATCTTATGATACGCTTTACACTTATATACACTTATGATACGCTTTATACTTATAAAAGTAAACATTACAAATAAATAAATAAATAAGTATGTGTACCAATTATTAATGAACATTAAATATAAACATTACTATATTACTGTATATGAAAAAATAGGTTATCAACGCTAGATGATAATATTAGTGGCGCCACGTCGAGAAACGGCATACAATACAAACTCGATAAGACGCCGTGGTCGGTTCTAGCTTCCCCTCTCGCCTCTCGATAATACGTCGTCCGAGAGTGAAAGTAAGCTTCTCCTTCCCAAATCTGCACAAAAGCATGCGCAGCCACGACCGCTCAGTGTAAGGGCTGTAAGGTAGGGAATTTTGCGAAAGGTTAGGTTTTTGTCTGCGCTGAGAAAAAAGCAGTGGTGGGGATGAGAGGAGGACATGAAATGACGTCTGTACGAGCGATAGTTCCGACGTCTTATCGAGATGACGTATTAATGCGGTGACGTCTTATCGAGTCCGTACACTGAAAAAAGTGTGAAGTAAAATTACATTGCATTAATGTATGTAATCATTTTCAACGATTTTTGTGGTGAAATTACAGATTTGTTGAAAATCATTGGACACAAAAATACCACTGATAATCGTGGTAAATTTTCATTAAAATGGAAAAATTAAAAATTGTAATATTACAGCAATTATTTAAACTACTAATAGTTTAGTGCGATGTCACATTGCAGTCAGTGTAATAATAACCTAACTGGTGAAAATTCTCCTAATCTTGTACTAAAATTACATTGCTCCAAGGTAATTTTACACCGATAGGTTATATGTATTTTACCAGCTCGTGGCAAATTTGCTGTGATTATCAGTGGTATTTCTGTGTCCTACGGTTTTCGTGGTAAATTTCCTTCAACATTTATTCCAGTGTACTGTAATTGTTCTTTTTTAGATGTCTTAAATGACACGACTTATTTGCGGCCTTTACAACCGTTTTCTGAGTGTACATATCACGTCTTTAAGGCGTCGCAGAACAGTCTTCAAGACTAAAAAGTAAGACTGTTTCGAATTGTCAGGATGGCTTTGTGTCCAACTTTGAGACGTCTCGGTGTTGACTGGGTTATAATGAACTTTGTATGTATATCGAGGCGTGCTGGATCTAGTAACTTTAGATACAAATTCATTTATTTTCGCATTATTTATGATGATATTCGGGGAATCCGCATTATCTATTCGAAAACGAATCGGAAACGTTGAGACCTATTGCAAAAAAATCGCTAACATTTTAATGAATTTTGTATATAAAGGAGATATAGGATAATTTATTTTTTTTATTTTACAATTTATCGGAAAAAACACTTTTAATTCATAATTCGCAAACAAATCGCAAACGATCAATCCTAATTTGGTCGAAATTGATCGATAGGTTACTGAGTAAATGTGTTTTACAAATGCGAACTTGAAGTTGGCCGGTCATGTCGTTTTTCGCAAATTTCAAAACGACAAAGTCGCGAAACGAAAAATCGCTATCAATCGCAAACGATTCTTCGCGGTATTTTCGATCGATTTCATTGCAATGGTGAGCTAACTTCACGGAGGTCCGAATCAAACATTGTAGGATAGAATATTATAAAGTGGTCGATTGCTTATAACAATTGTTCATAACAATTTGTTTATTACAATTAGTTGTTAAATAATGTAGTATTTTTCTATTTTCTGAAATATTTTCATGTTTTTCTGTTATTCGCTATGTTAAGTGCAATGGTGGCGCCGTCTGGTGGCCACAGTTCGAAACTTTGAGTATCCCTCGAGACACGGTTTAAACTGAGATAAAAAAGAGTTGAAAGGAAGATGAATTCTTTAATTAATTTAAGCGAATTAATAGAATACGTCGGAAGTGGATCTCGCAAATATGTACGTGGAAGGAGAGAACGTAATGCGAGCTAATCATCTCATGTTCGTAGGGATAACCTCAGAAACGGCAGAAGAAATAAAAATTATGGCACTGTGTTTAAAAAGCAGTGATCTATATGGAACACCGCACGAAGTTACGCTTATATACAAAATAAATAATGTCAGTAAAATTGATTGCAAATGTTCGTGCAAAGCAGGGCAATCTGGACGATGCAAGCATTGTGTCGCATTGCTTGTTCATTTGATATTTACATCGTGTTCATATTGTAAACATTGTGATCATTGAATTCCAATATTGCATTTAAAGTTACAAAGTATTTCACATATATTTTTTATTTAATTTCAGATGTGAAAGAAAAATTTCACGTTTGACATTTAGCAGTTTGAATAAGACTGCGAGGGGTACTCAAAGTTTCGAACTTTAGCCACCAGACGGCGCCACCATGACACTTAACATAGCGAATTATAATCTCTAACAAATCAAAGGCAGATGGGCAGAATACATTGACTGCAATGACTGAAAGCAAAACAAACGTTTTTCAGAAAGTATTACATGATAAGCCTATATACACATTGTAAATCTAATTGCATTGGGATGGTATTTAAAAGTGTAGTAATTGTTCAGAGGTATTCAGTTTGGAAAACATCCATCGTGGAAGAAAATTAGGACTTCATTCGGTCCTAGCTATAAAATAGTTATTCAAATACAAATACTAATGCAATGCCTAAAGGCCGACAAGCAATCCGAAGCTGCCAAAAAAATACGGAAACTTTGCGCCATATAAACATTCAATTTTTAGATTATTTTCTCAAAATTTCTCAGAAATATGATCTTCATCATGGTGTAAGTATAGAATAGCAAGGGCTACCAGGTGAAGTAATATAGTCTGGATTTGTTGCTTGTAAATAGCAAAAATCAAACCTGAAAGTGTCATGTTTGGTATAGAACGTGACAAATTGACAAAGGAAAATCAACCTTCAAAATTGGATGTCAAACTTGTAGTTTTCATTTTCCCTACGTATAATCAACGAATCTTGGATATCTTACTTCAGCTGGTAACCCTTGTAATCAGGAAAATATGTCTGTAAAGAAATTCTGTTAAAAAGATGCCATCTTTTTTGACAGCTCACGGAACGTTCCGGCCCTTAATAAGTAAAGAGCATATTTCTTCTTTTGTACATAATTTGTTTTATAAAGTATAAATGTTTATTTCATCAAACAATGTATACTGTGACACGAAAGGTTCATTTTGCTGTAGGTTGTGATGCTTTGAATAAAGTTTTTGCTTGTTATATATCAGATAAGTAAATCTGCACAAGAGAAACGAATAAATTTTCGCCTTAGCAATAGAAAAAAGTGCCAAAGAACATTGTATACGAGCAGTGCAAGAAGTGCGTGTTTCGATCATAAAAACTATCAAGAAGAATTGCCAAAACAACAGCTGATAAATGAAAAGTCTTATGTTTCTTATAAATAATTAAAAAATAATAATATTGTTAAATGATCAAGAAAAAGATAAAAAATATGTTTTAAATCCGCAGATTACTGTTATGTTTATTGCATTTGAATATCATTGTATTATAAATGTACTATGTACTACATTAATAAAATGAAATCTGTCCATGTGTATTTCTAGAATATCCTTGTTTTTCCTATCATTTTCTACATTTAAATTAAATTTATGTATATATATGCATTTCTTTAATTTCCTTATTTATAATTTCTTACCTTTTTATCAATTACCTATATTTTTTCAAAATGGTATATAATGTTATTTTGGTTCCATAGATCAGGCACATGAGTATTCTTTTTGGCAAAGCTAGATCAGATGACTTAATACTATTATTTTATACTGGATCCTTATCCTACTCAATTAAGCATTATTTATTTATTTATTTATTATAAACAAACGGGCAAAACAAGATAAGACGAACAAATTACAATTAATTAACAAATTTCAAAAATAATTCGCGACATTTGATATAAAATAAAGAAAAATTATTAGTGTCGATATCATAACGAGAAATTCTGTTCCATTGTCTAGTCAGTCTAGGAATCAATGAATTAAAATAAAAATATGATTTCGAATTTTTTTTCCAAAAGTGGTCTATAAAATCGATGTGCATAAAATGCACCCCGAAGTTCAAAGGAATTTTTCAATTCTGTAATTTAGAATGTATCGTGCAGTATATTTCTAATAAGCAAAATATCATCGACTTCATAAGTAGATTTTATGGTGTATATATTAAATAGCACCGAGTGGGACAGATAACTATGCGAATAAAATGACATTGGATTATTTTAAATGACAAATATCTGATAAATTTCCGTTGTGTTCGTTCCAGTAAGTTGATGTTACAGAGAGTAGATGGAGTCCACATAGAGGATGCATAAGTTAATTGTGCTAAGACAAGAGACTTATAGAGCATAATAATTGCTTTAGTGTCTTTGAACGACTTAGTGGAACGAATTAGAAATCCCAGTGCAATATAAGTCTTATTAGCAACATATTTGACATGTTCATTAAAGGACTTAAGTCAAACAATACCCCCAGATCTTTTATAATAAATGTTTATTCTAAATCTAAATTAAGCAATGAATAATGGAAATTCAAACAACTTTCGTGTTTGGAAAAACCCATAATCTTAGTTTTATAAGAATTAATGAATAAATTATTGTCTGTACACCACTCAGAAATACTATTAAGATCACGCTGTAAACATGAAACATCAAGTGGAGTTTTCACTACACGATAGATCTTCATATCATCTGGAATTCGAAATGCAATTTACAATATCATTAATAAAAATATTAACTAACAGAAGACCTAAATGAGTCCCTGATATGAATATACAGTTTTATATTAAGATGTTGATAAATCTAATTTAGTTTTTCATGGCTCCTCTGGCTCGTCTGTGTAGAAATTGAAACTGTCTTCCTACAAATAATCGCAATGAACCCTGTTTCCCTTTATTTTTAAATAAACTAAAAAGGTTGATATTACAAAACGAAAAATTGATCATTTTATTTCATTGAATATTTATGTGAAGCATTATTTTCGAGTTATATTCTGTAACCTAAACCAGAGGATTGATTATTTTGAGCAATAGGTTTGTAGTTTACATTATTTTGAATTAAATGCATTACACTTTATTTTGAGAGAACGCGTCCATCATTTTCTGAAAAAGTTAAATTAAGAATTCTTCGTTCAACAGCTTTATACGATTCTCTGATTAATAACACATGAATCCGCCTGAATTTCTGTACATTTCTCCAAATCACTTACAACATTAATTATAAATATTAGGGGAGAATCCGGTAGTCCGACCACTAATTAGTTCTAAGAATGTAATCACAGATTTTGACTAATTTTATAATATTTTTATGGTACACTACCGAAAACTGCAAATTTGAGAATAGGATGCTATTTGTCTTTACTTTAAAGGTATTGCAAAAGTTTTCATTCATCAAACTCATAAAATGAACATTTAAAAAAAAATAGGTAAGTTTCTCAGTTAATATTTATTATCATATAACAAATGGGCTAATTATCGTTGGTTGTATATAAACATTCACCCCTCAGCATTCGATTTAGGCTATAAAAACTTTATTTTTTATGTCTCATTTGTTTATAATAACAATTTCAAGGCTCACACATACTTTCCAGTACCAACGACTTAGAGTCCCCTAGCCCAACCAGTAAAAATATTGCTTATCTTATAATTTTTAAAGCTAACTTGACTTTGGTAATGAAATTAAGCTTAAATGTATATAAATTCTAAGGGCTATGCCTACCAAATCTAACGATTTTTTTAAAACTTCAAAAACTTACTTTATTAAAAAAATAATAAAAATTAAAAAAATATACAAAAATTTTAAAAACAGATTAAAAAACTGTGTTATGTAAACTGTGTTACATTCAGACAGACTCTTAAAGAGGGACCCGAGCAGTCCGAAACGTCGAGTCGAAGTTTTTAATCAGTTTTAAATATTAAAATTTTTGTATATTTTTTTATGTTTTATCATTTTTTTAATAAAGTGAGTTTTTAAAGTTTTAAAAAGATCGTTAGATTTGGTAGGCATAGCCCTTAGAATTTATATTTATTCAAGAATCAAGCCTATCTTAAACCACTATTTATAAGCTTAAATGTCATTAGTTTTTTCGTTTATTCTTCAAAAAAATCCTCTCGCGAACAGACTGACCCATCGTATGGTGGCTTTAGTTATGTGAAGTGATTTATAGATTTATTTAGGAAATAAATAATTTTAATAACATTAACGTAAATTACCAGATCTTGAGTACATAGTTTTCTGCATTACATTTTTCAAAAATAAAGCTATTTTTAATAATCACTGGGAAAATCCGTATTCTTTTCGAAACAATAGACTCTTTTTGCCACAGGTCCACAGAACTGAATATGGTCTTAACTCTCCTGTAAATCGACTTATTAAACTTGGTAATTGCCCTAACTGCCCTGCACTTAAACAGCTTTCTTTTGGTTGCTTCAAAAGCCAGGCGAGAATTACATTTTTACAAGATTATCGTTAACATTAAGCCTTTTATAATAACATTGTAAGTAGATTCTTGTTATCTTTATATATCAACGCGCACCGGAACCTTAGGTTAATACTTTACATATTATAAATTGTCAATTTCTGTAAGTTTATTTTTTTTTTTGCAATAGATGTAATTCTTGGGCAGTAATGTCCGTTTTGGTTAATAAATAAATAAATAAATAAATAAATAAATAATAATTTTATTTTTTAATACTAATAACAATAAACATTTTTTAATAATATAGAGACAAGCTGATCACTCGGAAATTTTAACTGACAATGTCATTTACGAAACTGCGAAGGCAAAAGAACAGGAAAATATTATATTTATGTTCAATAGTTTTAAAAATTTCTTCAAAAAACTTCTTTAACGATATGTTTATTACGTTGCTTACTACATCTATTTTAAGTTATATTAAACAATGGAGCATGTAAATATTAATTTATTTCGAATAAAAATCCATTATAAGTATTTAATGATGTATTTTTACCATATACAAGTTAATTTATTGAGTGGTCCGGGCTACCGGACAAGTAAAATGGCGTAACCAATTTTATGAACAACGAAAAGGATGAATTTCTATAACAGATTTGATATTTTGTCTTCAAATTCTCCACGGATGCATTCAATGTGATACAAATATTATTTTTAATACTTTCTATTACTTGTTGAAATCACGAAGAATAAGTTATATGCCAAAAACCTTAGGTGGTCGCTGCTACCGGACTCTCCCCTATATCTTTTTTCTGAATAGATAGATGCATAGTACTGTTAAGAAAGTGTGTGCATTATTTATAGGCAATGAAATTATTTGCGGTTTATAGAAACTGTTAAAAGCATAAAAACAAGTACATTTTTCAATTTAACTCTTCTGTATCGAAAATGGTACAAGTTTATATTGGTAACTCATATAGAAAGTGCAAATTAACTTTTTTTCCAGTTAAAATATTCATTTTAGATCTGCTCCATTCCTGACTTTTTATTTAAAATTTCCTGCTCTACAAAAAAGGTTCAGGGCAATTTAGCTCTATATTGCACCAACTTTGAAAAGAAAGTTACAAAAGGAACATTAGCGAGAAAAATGTATTAGTTTTGACGCTTTTAACAGTTTTTATAAACCACATAAATAATTTCATTGTCTATAAATAATACATATACATTCTTAACAGTATTATGAAACTGTATCCATTCAGTAATAGATATTTTTAATGTTCTTATGTTATTAGTTGTAATGTCAAAAGTGTTCTGAATTTAATGAATAACTTTTCAATATGTAGAGTAACAAAATGTTAAAATAATCATTTTCACATGTCAATTAAACGGGAAAAATGAATGTTAAAAAAATTTATATAAAGCTTGCTTTTTTGGTATGAATCTTGACCTCACATACATTTTTTCACAGGTGAGAGCAGAAATTAAAACTATGTCCAAGAAATTAATAACCCTAATACATAAACAAGATCAAATTTCTCAAATTAAACTATAAATACGCTTGTTGATAAACCACAGAATCAGATATTTTTAATAAGTTTAAGTAATTAATGTCATTTGAAAAAACAAATAGAATATTAAGAAATTAATGCGTAAAGTGTTACTTTTATATCTAAATAGCATTCCATTTTGTACTAGAATGTGTTAAGTTTTATTTCACATGTTTACTTTTGGTATAAATGGAAGTTTTCATGTTCTAGTACAAATAAATTTGTAATGAGCTGATTTATATGTTAAATTAATCTTGAGGTTTGCAAGGAAATATTTTAATTCTCTATAATTATTAAATAGTCTAGATACGTTTGTTACAAACCAGTAACATAAAATTATGTTTTAAACATTTTAAAATTATACCACCTACCTGGTATACTGCATGGTAAAGCTCATATGTTAAAAAATAATTATTTATACTAATATAAATAGATTTCATTCACTCAATATAATACACACTTATTTATCAAAAGAATAAATGATAAAATATACTTTTCTCATATTTAATAATAAACTTTTACAATTTTTGTTGGTACAGAGTTTACAAACTGAAAAATTATTGGATCACTGTACTAGACAAAGTAATAACCAAAATGAAGAATATGTAATCGTTAATACACTTGAAACCGATTAGGAAATTGGTTTAATCTTGAAGTGAAGTCCAATAAGAGAAAAAACAAGACACTTGAGGTCTTGTACAAGATAATAAAAACATATAAGTCCTTCGGGATCTCGTGACTGATTTACTTCGAGTAAGGAGCCAGTCTTCGAGGTTGTAAAGGATATGTGCTCATCTCCAATTACAATCTCTAGTTCTTGTCTACCAACACGATCTGGCTGTGGCCATAGAGAGTCATCTTCCTGCATGATCTCAGAATCCTGGATTATCCTTTTCAGTTCTTCCATCACACATTGGTGTACATATGCTTCTTTCCGGATCATTGTATCATTTTTATAATTTGAATTGTTCGCGTATCTTAGTTTACCATCAGGTCGAAATTCAAATTCTAGAAATTCATGACCAAATTTGCCTTTATGTCCGACATAGTAACGAATGTAAAAATCTGTCGACATCTTCGTCTGTACGTTATACGAAAAAGTTTGTTACAGTTACACGAGTTTTCTTGGCTTGGTAATATGTATCACAGATCACAGAATACACAACGCGCAGAAAGATACACAGGGTTGCCAGATGCCGAACACAGTAGTCGCCACAAGTTGGCGTTCAAGTCGCCCGGGGGCGGGGGATGACACTCCCACTTTACCAGTTAACATCGAGACGTCTTAAAGTTGGATGCAAAGCGGTCCTGACAATTTTGAGACGGTTCTGATGTTACGTCTCAAAGCCTATTAAAAGACTCCTTAAAGGCATCATGCACCCTCGAAGGACCGGTCGTAAAGGCGATAAAAAAATCCTCTTATTTACGTCGTCTAAAAGCTGACAAAATGTTGCCTACAAGATAAATTAAAATAACGGAGATATAGACATTCCGTTGACTTTGTGACGTCTAATATTTGTCAGATTGTTATGCCATACCATAGATGTACATTGTACATATTTTAGACGTTCTCCACATATTTTAACTTTTCGAGTTAAGGAAGTGGCGGCTTCTTCTCTTAATTTAACGCTTTCTCTCTCATCCCACGACTGTCAGTAGGTGTGTTCGATTTAGGTTCTTTATATCGTTCGTTCGGTAAATCGTTCGGTATATTGTACGGGGGTATCCATTCCCGCAATTTAACCGTATAACGATATATCAAACGATTTACCGAACTCACTCTTTCGAACACATGTATATACATACAGGGTGGACCTCGGCTTGCGGGTCATAGGCATCCCATGTTAAAGAAGTAACTAGATCATTAGTCGATTAATCCCGTGGTAATTAGGGTTTGCTACAGGATTTTAATTTCTTACAATGCATAACAAAACAGAATTAAGAATTGTAGCAAAGCCGACAAGTTCTAAATACCGCGTGATTAGTCGGCTGATCTAGTTACTTCTTTAACATGGAATGCCTATGACCCGCAAGCCGAGGTCCACCCTGTATATGGACTGCTGCTACAAATGCATGACGAATGGTTGGATAACTCATGAGAGGAAAAAGTTAAAATAAGGAAAAGATTACTGTATTAAGTCTATACAGTAGGCCCCGTCCTAAGCTATACCGTCGGTTCTTTCAAAATGGCGGAAGTTTTCCAAAGTTATAGCCCCTCACTATCCCCACTTCCATAACTATTTATCCGTGCTTCTGCACTCAGAGCACTTTCGTATGAATTTCGTATCTACGAGGTTGGCAGCGACGCTAAAGCGGGTGTGAATCTTCTTTCATACGTATGTACAGCTTTTCGTACATCTGCTATACCCCAGACGTTCAACCGCTGTCCGAACACAAGGGTGTGGCAGCACTCTCGTTTTTAGGTAATCTGTTACGCCTCCAGGGTGCGGAAACGGCAATGTTAAGTTTCCCAACGCTTAAGCTCGGCGCATCTAGCGCCAGCTACGCAGAGTACCGCTGTTTGTGGAACTAAACACGTCCACCTGTACATCTCACGTACACCATTAAAATTGATTCCAAAATATAACCACAAGCGTGCTTTAGGTGTTTAAAGTTGCCGATTACAGGCTAAGGGTAGCGCGCCCCGTGTTTTTTTATAATTTTCAAAAGATTGCGTCCTTCGGGTGCTTAAGGTCGCCGATTACGAAGTGCACGTACCGATCTTCACAGTTTTTGATATTGTCATGTAGAATGATTACTCCAAGTATTTAGGGTTGCCGATTACGAAGTGTAGGTAGTGCGCTCCGTAATTTTCATAAGTTCAAACAATACATGTGTTTAGGATCCCCGATTACCGAGCTCAGGTAGCGCCATCCATAGGTTTTGATCTTATCATGCGTAGAATACTTACTCCAGATCTTTCAGGTCGCCATTTACGGAGTGTAAGTAATGCGCTCAGTAGTTTTTTTAAATATTATTTCAAAACCTGCCCTAAATGTACAGGACCATCATCCTTGAGGTCAAACTTCAAGGTCAAATCATTTTTTAAGGTCAAATCATTTTTCAAGGTCGAATTTTTTTTCAAGATCAAATTTTTTTCAAGGTCAAATTTTGTTTGACCTTGAAATGACCTTCACAATTGTTCCCGAGATCAAATGGATTTGACCTTGAAGTGACCTTGAAGTTTGACCTCAAGGACAATGATCCCGAACACCTAGTACAGGTTTTGGAAATAACATAACGAAAACCTATGGAGCACGCTATCTCTACTCTATAATCGACGACCCTGAACAACTGGAACAAGGGTTCTGCAAGACAAGTTCAAAAACTGTGGAGCGCACTACCTGTACTCCTTAATCGGTGAGCTTCGACATCTGGACAATATTTTCCAGTAAAAATGATGAAAAACTGTAGCACGCACTACCTACGCCTCATAATCGGCGACCCCAAGCGCCTACAGTACGTATTGTGCAAGATAATTTAAAAAGAAAAATGTGGGACGAGCTACCTAAACCACGAGGTCCCCGAGATCGGCTACCTCAAACACGGTACGTATTTTGCAGCCTGAAATCTCCTGCCCCCATCCTGCATAAGTTCGACTCCAACGCCATCTACACACAATCCCGAAATGTCGGAACTAATTTAACGGCAAGCTCGGCCCCTATGCCCGTTTCCGCACCCTGTGTGGAGTACAGCTGCTGTCCGACAATAGGAGACAGCAACAGTCCTGTTTTCGTACAGCAGCTATACCCCAGCTAAGTACATCAGATACGCTACAGTTACGTACGACATTCGAACTACAAGTGGCGCCTCTGTTGTCTTAATATTGAGATATATATAGCGGATGTACTACAGTTCATGCGAAACATATACGAAAGTGCTCTGAGTGTGTGTGTGAGTGTCGCGAAGCGAGAGTGGCTCAGCGATACAAAGTGGTGGGGGAGGGAGAGGAAGAGAAGAGAGTGGTATAACTTTGGACAAGCCAAATGTATAGCTTTGGATATACATGTAACTTTGGACGGTAAAACTTAGGGCTGGGCCTACTATATATATATATAATTAATATACCAAGAAAGCTATCGCATATAAACGTGACGCAATTTTTGTATTATTACAATCCTGCGTTCTTTTTCTTTGTATTTTGTATATCGTACAAAATTATTCCGTGCTTGCATCTGAAGAGAAATACTTCAAAAAATATTTACAGCCTTGAGACGATTTTATATTATATTTTATACATAATTAATGAATATACGTAATATGCAATTAGCAATATTCGATACAATTTTCACTTAGCTGTAGGTTTTCTCATTCGTCTCAAGGCTGCAAATATTTTTTTTATTTATTTAGTAGCTGTGTACACTACACTTTCTCGCAAGTGGCAAAATGTTAAAGAGGACAATATATATGATGTCGAGTGATTTACACATGTATCATTTATCTACGTTAAAATAACAAATTAATTACATTAGTCCCCGACCTAAGTTATACCCTCGGTTCTTTCAAAATGGCGGCAGTTTGTCCAAAGTTATAGCCCCTCAGTATCCCCACTCCCGTAACTCTATTTATATCCGTGCAATGAGTACTTCGATGTGTGAGTACCGCGAATTGAGTGTGGCTCAGCGAAACAATGGGATGAGAAAAGGAGAGGAAGGGAGCGGTATAGCTTTGGACAAGCCAAACGCATAATTTAGGATAGACACATACCTTTCGACGGTATAACTTAGGGCGGGAACTGTTGTTCTTTGGTATGAATGAGTATTATTTATACATACTACACATTGTTATATATGAAAAATTAGAAATAATTATAGGAATATATTTTCAAAACATGGGGTAACAATCAAGAAGGTCACACGTCTGCATTATAAATGACTGAGACTTCATTTTACGGACGATTTTGGGACGTCATACAATGCCCACAAAAACGCTTGTCTCTAATTAGTCGTGTAAACGACAGTCATTTCTGACTGTATTATAACATCTCAGGAATGTAATTAGTAATGTCATCACGGAGAGAACTCTACATGTATGAAACTGCAGGGATTCCTTCGCATTTCAATGCATTGATTGTCAATTTTATATGCATAAAATACGGCATTCTTCATCCCTGACCATTTGCATAAATAAATTAGTGTTGGCGTGGTGCCTCGCTCGCTTCGCTCGCTCAGAAACTTCGACCCAGTAGAGAGTCGGCTATTCCTTAATACTCGTTTGTTTACTAATTGCTTTCAATTATATTATAAAATTATATTGATATTTGGGGTCTAATCATATTTAGGTCCAAGTGGCTTCGATAGATATGTTACAACAATATAGTGTTTATTATATGTGTGAAAATTGAAAATGAGCATTTTCAAAACTTAGACCCCGACAACAGTCCAGCCGAAGTATTAATAAATAAAAGTTGCAAAACACTTACTTCAAGCACTTGTATTATAGACTATTCGATGTATATTACATGTTTAGAGTGTTTTACTAATTCCTGTCTGTATCATTATGATCTTATATATACAGTATATATACATATAATTCGTCAAAGATATCTTGAAAGTGTCGAAAAGATCTCTGACGGATATCTTTTTGATACTATAAGACATCTTTTAGATATATCGATTATTTTCGAATCAATGGCGTAAAAGAACTTATGCGTCCATAGGTGATCACCTGGCGAAGATTACCTTTGGGGCTAGGGGGTCGAAACGTCAAAATTTGATGAAAAACTATAGGGTAATTTTTTTGCCGAGGGGACCAAATTCAATACTTTTTCAGACAATAGTCATAAGCATTTTAAACCAGTTTTCATGGCATTATCGTTGACTTTAGGAAGAAAATGTATAGAACCTTTTTTGTAGAGAATTTCATGCTCCATCTTTTTTGTTTGAAACATTTTTTAATAAAATTTGTATTTTTCAAAATAAATGCAAAAAACTACGAAGAAACTTAATTGGGGCTAATTTTTTTTAGTAATGGACGGATGGATCTGCGCCAAAATCTAATCAGATCTAAGTTATGCCAAGACGCGTATTTAAAAAAAAAATTATGTCAATACGCTTATCCGTTCGCGAGTTATCGCGAGACAAAAAAACGGGACGTACGGACGTACGGACGTACGGACGTACAGACGTACGTACGTACAAGATCACGGACACAAATTTTTTTATTGTTGATTTGGGTTCCTTAGGGTCTGAAACGTCGACATTTGTTGAAAAACTATAGGGTAATTTTTTTGCCCGAAGTGACCAAATTCAATACTTTGTCCAGACTTAGTCTGGGTCGAAGTAATATTACTGTTAAATCTTAATATATAAAAAAGTGTGTTTCATACTTGAATCTTTACGTTTTATGGCACACAAAACAATTAAGTAATAAACTGAATATTTTAAAATGGAAATTGTATTCCAGAAATGGATGTATACCGTAAATGTGTGTTGTTTTGATCTGCCCAAGCACCAATTCGATACTGGTATATTCTGCAACAACTTCAAAATATGAATAGACAAGGCCGCGCTTTCCTTTCATCAACGCAGCGACATCTACTTAACTCGCATCCTTTGGTACTACACTGTAACGGGAACCTTTTTTCCTATTCAGTTAACTCCCCCTGGCCAAGTGTATGATTCTCATCACAGGTCTGGAGATTTTTCCTTTGCCGCCCGATTTTAGATCGGCCTCCCACAACTGGGATGGCGTTCACAACGCCTCTTCTGTATACCATCTTTAACATGGAACATTCGCTTTTCTTAGTGATGTATGCACAACGTACATATGTGCATCATATATACCGGCTGTATGTATATTTCCCTCTAGAAGTACAACATGTATAATTCTCTGTTGGTAAACAGAATGTATATGTATGCCTATATCTTGACTTACAAAATAATGGAATGATTAAAAAGCCATATTTCATACAACAGTTACAACAAATAATTCAATTAATTCCTGTGCAACTTTATGAATTAACTAATGAGTAGTACGTAGTTAAAATGGAAGAATGTGGCATGCACAGCAGTAACACTGATTTGAAATATGAACACTTAGGAAATGAAAGTAAGTTTAAAGTGTTAATGCATTATTAAAATATTATGTATGTTATATTTGCGATTTAATGTGATGTGTCAGATATCATATGGAAGTAAATGATTAATTATATAAGAAAAAAATATTCACGTTTAGAAAATATATCTCGATGAAATGTATTAATGTATTGTATACATATTAAGGACATTTGTTTTGAGATCAAAATACAGTCTTTTAATTGAAACAAATTAATTGTGAATTTGAGACACTTCAAATCGATCAAAGTTGTAACTTGTTTTGAATACAGAATACATCTCATATCTGTCAATATACTAAATTCCGCATGAACAAATTCCACTCGTATGACAAATCACTTATATACCAAGTATATGTATTTAATTGAATTTGAAATATAGTATTATATGGTATTTATCAGTTTAATATTAATATTTATGGAAGATTGTTTACTAAATCTGAATGTTTGAAAATTTAAAAATATAGTTTATGTTAAGGGATGTGATAAATAACCGAATACTGTATTGGGTAAACAGATTTCTTGAAACCTATTTCTATACTATATAGACAACTAAATGTAAGTTTTCTATTAGAACAAGCAAGTCACATAACAGTAAAATCCAATTTCATCTTATCATAATACATTTCTAAGAATATATATATATATGTATTATAAAATTATATATAATCACAACGTATATAACAGTTATTGTAATTGCATTTCAATACTTAAATACAACAAATTATTTCTCAGAATAAAAAATATTATTTATTATAAATCTATACGTAATTTACTTATTTCTAATATTTTACTTTAATGTAGGTTTTTATTTATAATATGTCTTTCCATTTCTTGTTTATCAAGGTCAAATTTAGTTACCTTGCATTTGAAGGAATAGAAATTTTACCATTCAATTTGTAATTTTAACATATAAACATAATTGACACTAATTTTCTTTCTTCCAATGTGCTATTACAATAAAGATTCCTATCTACCACTACAGTCCTATTCCAACGGTGTTAGTTTATCACTTATCCTATATTGCAATAAAAAATAAAATATACCAATTTACATATACCTCATAAGTTTCTCTACACCTAATTAAAATCAAGTCATAGGTCTTATTTCCATTAATTTATTGTATTTTAATTCCATGGTTGTTTTCTATTCTGGATAAAGAATAAGATATAATTTGATTTTGAAACAAATCCGCATATGTTTAAAAGTTACACAGTTTGGCAATTCCATAAAATTTTGGCCACTTTTTGGAGTCGAGTCATGACATTTTTTTTCAAACTTGGTATACATTTACAATATGCCAAAATGAGCACACTGTTAAAATTTTAGATAAAAATATTAATTAGTTTAAGAGTTATTGCAAAAAGAGTTTCGCGGATTTTCAGCATTTTTCACCTTCCTGACATTCTTTAAACGGCCATATCTTATCAACTACTGATCAAAACGGGACATTTTTTTTTCAAAATGTACAGAAAAATATATCAAATGATATATGCAATTAGTACGTAATTATTTCAATTCTAAATATTACATAGGGCTTATTGAAACGAATAGCGCGAACGGGATTTCCTTTAATTCGAAGAAGGACTCTCGGTGTAACAGTCAGTATTTTACTGAACTGCGAAACGGTCGGCAGTTCCCGGGCATTGTCTACAGTAGTACAGTAGCGCCAAATGTTAGCGACAACAGTGGCTCAGGTTGGAAGCGAACTGGCGTACCAAATCATAATATAAATATTACTCCCGGGTCATTGGGAAAAGTGAGAGTACTGCCGCATGTAAACATTGAGACAGCTATTTTATTGTTTTGCGACGGCAGTCCTATCAAACTAATGGAAACAGAGCGGAAAGTCAATATAAAACGGATCTCTTGCTTTCGTAATAGCAGTCGTCTCCTATGGTACGACTTCTGTCTTAAACTTTTCTCCGCGCAAGTACTGCGCGCTAAACTGTATGACTGGCTATGAAGCCTGAGAATTTCCCGGTGAAAAATGCTGAAAATTCTATCTACGGGCGATCGCCCTTTTTACAGAATTTTGTATACCGCTTTTGAATCCTTAAATTTGCGGGAGCTGCGGTTGTCTTCAGAGATGGCGCCATACTTCATATCTGTGTATGAAATGTAGGAGACATTAAACCCGGGAAATCCAGCGTTTCGAGATTCCATTTCGAGTCCGTGAATTTTGTGTTTGGAAAGTGAAAACTTCCAAAAACACGTTCAGGTGTGTGTCATGCCTGAAAAGAAAAGACAGCAGGACAAAAAACTTGGGTCGAGTTGTCGGCCCGAGATGATAACGCCCACCATCAATTATAGGGGACAGTAGAGAATGTAAAAATGGGAGAATTATTGCTGATAAATTGGATTCCATTGAGCTAGTATTATTAAATGACGACAGTCTCACACATATTGAAATCTCTAATACAGGGTGCAGTTTATCGAATATCGATTTAACCTTTTCCTCTCCTGAAATGGCCTTAATGATTGATTGAAGGGTATTGGATGATAAGTGGGGTAGCGACCACTATTCAATATCCATAGGGATCAACACGAAAGCACAGACCAAATTTAAATTAGATTACAGATATAATTTAAAAAAAACGGACTAAAATTGGTTTATAGAAGAATTAGGAACAAATAATACATACATAAAAAGTTTAGAATTTTGCAATCTGGGAGCTATTGAAAGATATAATTTTATGGCAATTCTACATACCAGTGTAGAAAATTCGATACCAAAAACAGGCAGGACAAATCAAATCCAGACGAGCGGGAATTTTACAATAGGCCTTCGGAAAGCGGCGCCGAAATCAGTTGTTCATAGTTTCACACTGGATAAGTTTATGGAAATAAAGAGAACTGATGGCTTAGTTAAAACATATGCTAGAAACTATTGACAATCTTTGTGCGCCAAAAATCCTCGATGACAACGGGCTGTGAAGAGTGCAGGAGGTATCTATGGAGGGGGTGATGATTGTTCGAGTTTCCTGTCGGCCCCTTTTTATTTGACGAACTAAAGTGCGTTATTAATAAGGTTAAGGTAAATTCAGCTCCAGGATTAAACAAAATTCATTACGAAGTAATTTCAAGATTGCCAGAATATATAAAAGAATTTTAATCGGTTTATATAATGATTTCTTACAGTTCCAAATTTTCCCGGAAGAATGGCAGTCATATTTTTTTAATTAGTAGTTATTATTTATCCCCAAAAATAGTCATAAAATAAGGCCAATATCACTAGCATCATGCGCTATAGTAGCTTAAAGTACCCTAAAAACAATCCAACTAGTTTGATTAAACATCACGCACCGATTGTTTATTTATAACAATTATTAACAATTACAGCAACCATTGTGTAAAATGAACACGCATGGTCCTAGAGCATCGGGAAAAATTGCTTCTGGTAGCTTAAACTACCCTAAAAACAACCCAACTAGTTTGATTAAACATCACGCACCCATTGTTTATTTAAAAAAATTATAACAAATTTCGTCTGAAATAGTGCAAAATGGTCACGCATGGTGATGGAGCTCCGGAAAAAATTGCTTCCGATAGCTTAAACTACCATAAAAACAACCCAACTAGTTTGATTAAACATCACGCACCGATTGTTTATTTATAAAATTTATTAACAATTACAGCAGCCATTGTGTAATATGAACACGCATGGTCCTAGAGCTTCGGAAAAATTGCTTGTGATAGCTTAAAGTACCCTAAAAATAACCCAACTAGTTTGATTAAACATCACGCACCGATTGTTTATATATAAAAATTATTAACAATTATGGCCGATATAGTGCACAATGCACACGCATGGTCCTAGAGCTTTGGAAAAAATTACTTCCGATAGCTTAAACTACCATAAAAACAACCCAACTAGTTTGATTAAACATCACGCACCGATTGTTTATTTATAAAAATTATTAACAATTACAGCAGCCATTGTGTAAAATGAACACGCATGGCCCTAGAGCTTCGGAAAAATTTGTTTTTGATAGCTTAAAGTACCCTAAAAACAATCCAACTAGTTTGATTTGAAAAGAAATTATAAGTATTATAGAAACCCGACATTAATTGCCACCAAGGCCAACGAGGAGGACCAACGTTTCGGGTTGGTGGCCTCATTTTTTTTACTTTTCTGTTTTTTATTTTTTGTTTACATTTTTGGCGTTTTATGTTTTTTTTTTAACTTTTCGACTTTATGTATTTTTTTTCTTTCTTTTTCGACTTTATATTTTTTTTCTTTTTTTTTGCCTTTTTCCGGGTTTATTATTTTAAGTTTCTTGTTCTTGGCCCATTTTCATGTCTTGTAGCAATGAAGCGTATAGAAGCGCACGCTCCCAGTGTGGAATCAAATCCGAACGGGCTTGTGTCGACTTTTTTTATAATTTTATATAAATTTTGACGTTGTCCATTATTCAATTCGGATATGTTTTTCACAATGACAGCGTTGCATTTAACGGTCCCTTTTTCTTTTTGTTTGTGTCGCATTTGGCTTCTGCTAATTGTTTAGCGATTCCTTTCCTGGCATTGTTCATGTCAATTTCAGAAAATGATTTCAATTTTTCTGTGGTGATTACGTACGCCCAACTGCAAAGGTGGCCACCGCAATTTCCACTGATGATATTTTTTCCTTCGGGCATCTTACATTGTGATGGGATGTCTGTGGGTGTGTGCAGCGACCACTCATCCCATGCAATGTTTTTCTTCAACTCTATATACTGTAGTATTCCGTTTAAAATTAGGTTATTTGGTTTACCATGGAGTGAGTCAAGGTAAATTATTATTGTTTCTCTTAATAAAACAACAGCTAAAGTCCAATCTAGGGAATAATTGATGGGTATCATCTATACGTTCTGAGTCCAAGCATATTTAATTTCGCCCTATTTCAGGAACCCTTTCGTTATGTAATCATTATTCAATATACTTTCGCAGAACATGGTATCGAATGGTAAGAATTCAAAATTATGCTTTGCAGCCTCAGAATGGAATACTTGCAGGAAACCATTTATGACCTCATCTGTAAGATATTCATCGTTACAAGTATATGGTTGAAGGGTTTCAAAAGACCTTGAGTTTAGTATATACCCGTTCATATTATTGTCGATATTTGGGAATTTTTTTTGGTACAAATTGTTTTCAGTAAATAAACTTTTTTTCTTCTTCTGGTTGTTGAGAAGTTTTCTTTTGGTCTTTTTTGTTCTCTTTTGATGAGACTTTTTCTTCATTGGTTAAGGTAACTATATCAATGTTATTATCTGTGATGTTTAGATCTTCACAATTAATTCCAGGCGTTTTTGCGAGATGACACTGAAGTTGGCAGCCACATTCTAGCAGCCACATTGAAAGAAATCAAGTCTTTTAAATTAAAAATGTGTTTTTAAACTGAAAATGAATTGACATTTACTAGTCAATACAAAAAATAGCTCATCTTTACAATATAAAATAACACAAATAAATTTCGTAATGTGGCTGCTAGCTTCGGGATAATTTTTGCGAGGTCTTGAAATGTTTTATCCATTATGCCGATGCTAGCATATTTGTCTGCTTTCAAATGCCTGTTCGAATTCGGAGCAAACCTTCCCCGTTTCCACTTTTCCTCAGGAACTCCTGTGTTTATTATTTTCCTTTTCTGTCGTGTTGTTAGCAAGGAAAACTGTCGCTCCTTCAACCCGCCTTTTATAAATTCATAATTTGTCATCATCAAGCGTGGTGAAGGTATTTTGGTTTTGCCGTTCAATTCATCATGCTTTTTTATTTTTTAATAATTTTCAGCGGTGGCGTTGCTGTCGCCTATATAAAAAAATACTAACGTATAGACAATTTCATGCTGAACAATGTTTATCTCGAACATTTTTTAATTTGATCTGTAGATTCGGAGAAAAAAAATAAAAACTGCAAAATTTTGTATCCGTGAAATCAATGTTTTTTTATACATAGAACACGATTACTCGGGCGTACATCAACGGAAAATTTTGAAATTTGCACAGGATAGTCGGGATAAGTGTCCGAAAACAACGCGCCCCATAAAATGTCTTAATTTCATTGTAGTCCATAGTTATCTGTCGATTAACGTTGCGAGTGTTTTTTTTTCAACGTTTCACCTTCAAACGCTTGGGGAGTCGAGCGAAGTTTTCGTAATTGGAAATCTAAAAATACCCGTTTGTAGCTGAAGAGTTGAAGAAGTTTTTGGCGAAAACCAAACTTCAATGTTATTGTTCTATAAATAACTACGAGCGTTTTTCCACCGCTTTACGGCCGGCCGCGCGCGTCATTTGTTTACAAGGGAGAAAGCTAGCCGCCTCGCGCTATACACGGTGTCGCCGAAATTCGCGCCACCTATACCGCATTTTGACGTTGGTAACAGTTTGTTTATAATGATCGGTAGATAATCTATCATTACATAACGATACATATTACTTAGAACACTTTATATTTTTCAAACAGATTTCTATACTGTATAGTGAAGAACAATTTTGTTCTTAGAATCGTCTTCCATAGAATTTTAATGAATATTTACAAGTACGTTCTGCGAGGACGAAGAGTTAGTGCGATCGGTGGCATTAAATAGACTATTTAGAGGTTATAACATGTTTCGTCGTGAACTTTGATTTAAAATTATTATCTAAGCGGTTGTTTAATAATGGGAGATCTCGAAAAGCAATCTGGGCGCAAAAGAATAAGGTGTGAGAAATCTTGGAAACGCAATGTTGCAAAAAAAAACGCGGAATGAGGTATGCTATTCACTTTAATTAAAAAGCGATCTGCGATCTTTTTTCTTAATATATTATGAAGAAATTGCTAGTGAAATAATACTTAAAAAATTTGTTTACTATTTATACAACGTTCAGAGGTTGAACCCAATTTAATAAAAAAAAATCTGTGAGTTTCTAATTTTTTTTTCAATTTATACAGGGAAATGAGTATGTTTCACCGCGTAACGGGAAAACTGTTCCTGCAAAAAAATTTGAACCTCCTACCTGCTGCTGTACAAAGAAATGTTTCGAAAATACTGAACATCAACACCAGGAATCATTATTTAACAAATTTTGGGAACTTGGGGATTATACGTCGCAAAATGTATTACTAAGTTCGCGTATAAAAGGAAAACAGTCGAATGATTCTGATGTAAACAATGGAAAAAAAACTTACTAAGTGGATTTATTACTTTTCTAATAAATTAGTATTAGGTACTGAAGATACTGTAGTATGCGAAACATTTTTATTAAATGTGATTGGTATCAAAAGAGCTAGGTTAAGAACAGTTCAAGAGAAATTAAAAAAAGGCCAGTGAACGTGGAAAAATGAACGTGGAAAAATAAGTAATCATTTTACAAAATTATCCGATTCATTGAAACATTTGATTATTGAACATTGTGAAAGCCTGCCTCACTCAAAATCACATTATACTAATTCACAATTAAATTATTTCAATGACAGTAGTTTAACTTTTAAGGATTTATATAGGAAATTTCTCGAATATTATACATTAAAAACCGGGGTTACGGATATTCCGATCGCAGAATCGACATATTGTAAATATTTTAACCATTATGTTAATTTCAGTTTTGATGTTCCACGAACCGATTGTTGTGACATTTGTTATCAAAGTGAACAGAATAGTAAAGACGATGATCCACAAATTAAAATGCATAAAATAAATGTCACGAACTACAGAAATCTAAAAAAAAGTATGTTATCGACATATAAAGAAAATTTATGTTTAGAATTCGATTTTGGTCAAAACCTTCCGTTGCCAAAACTTCCGGTATCAGCGTAATTCTAATTGCGATTAATTTGGCTACATGTATTTAATTCATGTAGCATGTTCATGTTCATGTTCATCGCGGTAGTGAAGAATTTTGCCCAAGTTACATGTTTACCTTTATGGAAGGATTTCTTAAAAAAGGGGGGAATACAGTCTTCAATTTTGTTCTTTACGTTATATTTGAGGAATTTAAAAAATGTTATTATAATAAAATATTATTATTTTCTGATTCATGCGGGGGACAAAATAAAAATTATAGCATGATGGTTTTTATGTCGCGATTATCGAAAAAATTTGAGGTACCCATTGAGCATTTATTTCCAGTTAGAGGTCATTCGTACTGCCAATGCGACCTAAATTTTGGGATGTACGGGCGAAAGAAAAAAATGGCAGAAAGTATTCAAACCGAAAAAGAATATATTGATTTAATTACAAATGCAAGGAATCCTCCTTTTACCATTGTACAACAAAAAGATTGTAATATTAAGGAGTTTGAAAATAATATAAAAAATAAATATAAAATACCCAAAGGTGTACAAATCAGCAAAGCGGTTAAAATCGATTATTTTCCTAATGGCAATGTTGACGTCTATTACAGTTACACTGACAAGCCTTTAACGTATTATATCGATACATCAATAGATTTCGATTATTTACAAAATTGTCCGCAGGCGGAAAAAGTTGGAATAACAAATGAGAAAATAAAAGACTTGAAGTCATTACTACGATTTGTAAATCCGGAATCGCGTCAGTATTATGAAATATATATACAGGAAGTAGGGATTAAATCGAAAATTGATGCGTAATATGTTAGATTTTAATAAGGTTGTAAAACTGTTCATAATAAACATTATTGAAACTTTTTATGGCGTCTTTTTTTTCTGAAATATTATGATATTATTATAGTGAAACTCTTATTTTTTATAAAGGACGATAAAGGATGGTAAAAAAAATGTTCTTAATAACAAAAAGGCTTTTTATGAGCCGTATTGTGATCAATATTCCGATAGCAGTCAGTGCGGTATAAGCGGCGCGAATTTCGGCGACACCGTGTAGAGTGCGAGGCGGCTAGCTTTCTCCCTTGTAAACAAATGACGCGCGCGGCCGGCCGTAAAGCGCTAGAAAAACTCTCGTAGTTATTTATAGAACAATAACATTGAAGTTTGGTTTTCGCCAAAAACTTCCTCAACTCTTCAGCTACAAAAGGGTATTTTTAGATTTCCAATTACGAAAACTTCACTCCACTCCCCAAGCGTTTGAAGGTGAAACATTGAATAAAAAATACTCTCAACGTTAATCGACAGATAACTATGGACTAAAATGAAATTAAGACATTTTATGGGGCGCGTTGTTTTCGGATACTTATCCCGACTATACTGTGCAAATTTCAAATTTTTTCGTTGATGTATGCCCGAGTAATCGTGTTATATGTATAAAAAAACATTGATTTCACGGATACAAAATTTTGCAGTTTTTATTTTTTTTCTCCGAATCTAAAGGTCAAATTAAAAAATGTTCGAGATAAACATTGTTCAGCATGAAATTGTCTATACGTTAGTATTTTTTTCAATTCGTTTTTCGAATGTTGATTTTTTCAGCCTTTATCTACTGCCTCATCGGCCGGTTCGAGCGTAGAGGCGGTTGTTGCACGCGGACCCTCAAATATCTTTATTAAATTCTCATATATCTCGATCGCTTTTTCTAGCTTATGAGAATGAAGAAGCTTGTTAATGAACATACCAATGACTCGCGTGACGTGTTTAGCTCGCGGAAAATATTTTTTGCATTTCCTTAAACCCGTTTTAATGAAATGGGAGGAACAAATATGAATTGCGGTGATATCATCGTTTAACGATTTTCCTGCCAAATATGAATTTTATATACTGTATCAAATTCATATTGTTGAACGCAGCACAACATGATTGCAGTAACGCGAGACTGAAGTCTGTCTCTATTTTTTGGACGCTTTTTTCTAACGTAATTGCATCATGCTTGCCGGAGATCAGCTCATATATCGGAAGGGGTCCAAAATCTTCCCCACCTGGAGTTACCATACAATAATAGTAAATTGTGTCTGAGTGCAGGTTTATAAGATTTGGAACCGCTATGAGCGAACCGGTCGCGTCTACATGCAGAAAATTTGTGACACAAAATACCGCATTTGATCTTCAGTATATAACGCCACAGAAAATGGTTTTACCGAAAAACTTTGGATATATCCATTGATAACTGATCCAGGGGCGTTTTTAGTAAAAACCTCATCTAAGCGAGACGTAAAAGTTACGAAGTCATTATGAAGCTCTTCTTTGGATTTGCTTTCGCTCGAGATTTTATGTAAAAGTGAGAAAGACGGAGCTGAATTTAAGTTGCCCATTTATAAGATATCATTCTCTGAATCATTCAAAAGTTTTACTTTTAATGCATGCGCTGATGTTTTTTTAAGCTCCTCGGCTAATTGTTCCCTTTAAGGACCTTGATATGGGCGACGGTGGCTTTTTCCGCCACTATGATCGAACTCTGATTCCGTGTATAAATGTACTGTATGATCTACGTGGGGCTCACTAATAATGTCAACAACAAATTTGTATTTCGTACACGTTGAATGAGCACACTTTCCCATTGCGTGAAAACTGGCGCCACCATTTTTTTTGACGAACATTTGTGCCATTGGTTCATTACGACACAGTACTTGTATGATGCAGAAAAGTAATTGTAAAACTGATCCGCTCATGGTGATTGCAATGATTTTTTACCCGTCCAATGTTTCCTCCAAAATTCCGCTGGAACAATAAAAGAATTTCCTTCCTTCCACGAGGAAAAATTTACATTTTTATTGCGTTGTTCATTTTTATTGTTCCTTTCTGAATTACTTAAAACATTACAGTCATTAGATATCCTCGAATGTATAACTGAAATGTTTGAATTGTCCTCAACGCTGACATTCGGAGAAGAAGATATAAGCGAAAGGACGTCTGCACTAGGCTGGTTCAAAAAAGAAAAAATTTTTTCCTTTCACTTCCCACCCTTGCAAAGTAAACCTTCTGGGGTCACTATTAACACCTCCTTGCGTGGGTGCGAGGCGATTTTTTTTCGCGTCGCGCATCGCGAAAGACTTTTTCCCATTTAATTAACACGTAAATGAGAGACTTGGCTCATTCAACTTGGCATATCACTTCAGAAGTTCATTCAATCATTCTATACGATCTGGTGTCGATAAAATATGTATGAATACTCAACATTCCATTAATAGACTTCGTAAAATGTTAAAAAAAAACATGCTAATTTCATAGACGTAAGTTAAAAATACTGAATTTTTTCGATCCTTTTTTTCAAACATAATTTTCAACTTGAAAAACCTTTTCTTTATTCACAAAACGTTTTGAAATGGTACAATTTGATCTCGAATTGAAATGTTACGAGCATATAAAAATTAATTTCAATATACCGAATCCAATACGGCGTCCGAAATGGCGCTTTAGCAACATAAACTTTCCTGATGTTTTAACCCCTTGTGTCACGATTTGCACATTGTATCTAAATCGCTTGAACATTCTTACGGTGGGTTTTGGGATCGGTGATTACGAACCTGACCCATAAATTTTAAAATTCAAAATGGCGGACGAAACTTCTTAAATTTAAATTAAATTAAACAGAACCCTGTATGTATTTGGCGGCTTTCGGGGTCTCTGGTTGGCATTCGACCTCAAAATTTTTAAATTCAGTATGGCGGGTTCAATATGGCGGACAAAACATTATGTTAAATTCAACGAAAATTAAAAATTTTTTGTCCACCATTTTGAATATAGAATTTGTGATGTCGGAGTCCTAATCGGCGACCTAATAACCTCAAAATATACAGTTCTGTTGAAATCAATAGAAATGTGAGATATTTTGTTCCCCGGACTGCATCCGCCATTTTGAATTTCAAAATTTTCAGATCAGTGTTATGAGTTCTAAAGTTTTTATTGTGTAACATTTGTTCTTGAAAGTGAGCGCATTTGATTTGAAAACACCATAAAAGTTTACTTTCCCAATGCGCCATTTCGGACACCATATTGAATTCGGGATATTGAAAATGGTTTTTCAGGTTCCATAACTTTTTAGTTCGAGTTTCAATTGCACGATTTTAAAAGGTTTTGTGAAAAAATAGAAGGTGCTTCAAGATAATAATGAAGTCTGAAAAAGAGATAGAGCGAAAGAACCGTGTTTTTAAAATAAATCTAAATTATTTTAAATGAAATATAAATAAAATGCATGATTTTGTAGTTTTTCTTCATTTTGATGTGATTGAAGGAGCATATCCAAAAATAGTCTTATATAAGACTATAAGTCCGTATATACGGACTTTAAGTAATTTTTTCTCCAGTTGCAGGTAATTAACACTGCATTAAACGTAGACTTTTCAAAAATTGCAATTTTAGCGTTTAAGGGTTAATAAACATATTTTTCACAAACAAGATATTAAGAGCTATATTTATATAAAAGTTATACGTGGGTAAAAGAGTGATATTTAAGAGTTATATCAATTTATTACTATAGAATAGATATTAAAATCTGTGTTTTGTATTTTATTTTATATATCCAAGTGTTAATAAACATTATCTAATTATTTCCATATTTCATTTTTATATTTAACATGGCACATGTTGATTTTAACATCATGTTATCATTCCTCACCATGAAAAACTTTTCCAATTCTGATCACCTGAAGATACATATTTATCAGAATCATTTATTTCTTCTTTATTTCATGTTTTATTAAAAACAAACTTTCTTTTTCTTAAATACTTCAATAAAATTCATCAATACTTTGACAAAACAGTTACGAAATTACATCTATTTTTAGGACTTCTACCCATTTGTCATTTGTATAAAAATTTAGACGTATTTTGTGCCACTTTAGGACCACCTGCTCTCCGTTCGTTTTTCTCGCGTTGCAAAATCATTCTTTCTTTAATTCCTTTTCGTGTTTGACTTTGCATATGGCTCAGACATTTATTTAACGAATTTATATCATTATGAGCAACAATAAAATTCATCAAATACGTTAATGTTAAATAATTATAAACAAAATAATATATTATTATATTACGCTATTCCGACAAATGGAATTACAGTCATTCTTATGTTTTTCCGGTCGCGGACAAGGAATCTGATCTTAAAATTTTGAAATTCAAAATGGCGGATGCAATATGGGGAACAAAATATCTTACATTTCTATTGATTTCAACAGAACTGTACATTTTGAGGTTTTTAGGTCGCCGATTAGGACTCCGACATCACAAATTTTATATTCAAAATGGTGGATTAAATTTTAAATTTTCGTCGAATTTAACAAAATGTTTTGTCCGCCATATTGAATTTAAATATTTTGAGGTCGAATGCCAACCAGCGACCCCGAAATACAGGGTTCTGTTTAATTTAATTTAAATTAAAGAATTTTTGTCCGCCATTTTGAATTTTAAAATTTATGGGTCAGGTTCGTAATCACCGATCCCAAAACCCACCGTAAGAATGTTCAAGCGATTGTGATACAATGTGCAAATCGTGACACAAGGGGTTAAAACATCAGGAAAGTTTATGTTGCCAAAGCGCCATTTCGTACGCCATTTTGGATTCGGTATATTGAAATTAATTTTTATATGCTCGTAACATTTCAATTCGAGATCAAATTGTACCATTTCAAAACGTTTTATGAATAAAGAAAAGGTTTTTCAAGTTGAAAATTATGTTTGAAAAAAAAGGATCGAAAAAATTCAATATTTTTAACTTACGTCTAAGAAATTAGCATGTTTTTTTAACATTTTACGAAGTCTATTAATGGAATGTTGAGTATTCATACATATTTTATCGACACCAGAGCGTATAGAATGATTGAATGAACTTCTGAAGTGATATGCCAAGTTGAATGAGCCAAGTCTCTTATTTACGTGTTAATTAAATGGGAAAAAGACTTTTGCGATGCGCGACGCGAAAAAAAATCGCCTCGCACCCACGCAAGGAGGTATTAATAGTGACCCCAGAAGGCTTACTTTGCAAGGGTGGGAGGTGAAAAGAAAAAAAAAATTTTTATTTTGAACCAGCCTAGTCTGCACCCGTATCTTCACGTTCACATTCAAGCGTGTGATATATATCGCCGTCTTCGTTATTTATTGCAGTAAATGTTTCCTTTTCAACATAACTTGGTGCATTTTGTAACGGACATACTTATGTAACATTCTCTGCTATTTCACCGTCAACGGGTAAACAGGGATGTACATTATCATCATCTTGCAAAATAAGTGCTATTTTTTCGGTTTCACGTTTATTATGCATAAGTGCAATAATATCGACAGAATTTCTTCGACAGAAATAATAACATTTTTGTATATTTTTTTTTAATCGTTCGCGAATCCTTATAATTTTGTAATAATATAGAACAAACTTCAAACCGTAACGACTGTTTAAAAAACTTTAAATTGTCTATCAACACTTCAAAATCTGAACAAATTGAGGAGGAAAACACGCGCAATAATGCAACGCATAAATTTTCTTTCGTCATCCAACTCATTTTGGAAATGAAAGCGATATAATCGCATACGACATGTATCAGTATTTTATATAGTTTTGATCAAATATCAAATGATTAAAAGAAATTATAATAAGGGAAATAGGAAAATTTTCCATGATTTTTAATGCTCCTGGGCTTCGAGATATATTCAATTGAAAACGCATTTTCATAACGAGAGACACAAAGCGACTCGAGAGCATCTAGCGGCAATATCATGAATTACATTACACTGACTATAACGTGTATAGCCATGGGAACTATACAGATGGTTACGGTGGCAATACTATATGGCAAATATCAATATTGCTGTGAGAGCAATACCATATTGCTGCGGGAGCCAAACTGTATTGCCCGCGAGCCAATTTCAGTTTAATTTTGCAAATATCAAAAACCCACTAGCAGGTCTGCATTAATTGAGTCGAGGTCGGTCCCCCCTATCGATATACCCCCAAAATTTTGTCAGATTTTGCGTATCTCTTGCCGTTTTCGAGATATTTAAGAAATATGAAAGTTTTCATTTTGCCTGTCAACGCCTGAACGCCTGAAGGGACATTTTTACTTCAATTTTGAACAAAATTGAAAGGTACATATTCTACTATTTTCGAGGTCGCTCTTCCAGATTAAAAGGTCAAAAGTGAGTTTCAGCCATCAGGAATTCCAATATGGCGCCAAATTTGAAAAAATTGTCAAAAATTTGGAAATACTTATGCTTATCAACTTTTTTCGACCTAGTAGAATGGTGGGATTCTATTGAAACTATGCATAAAGGTGCATGAAATACATGAATTTTAATAAAAAAATTTACTGCCATATACCACTTCATTGTAACGAGCTCAAAATGGCGACCTCAATGAAAATTTCTTGTAAAAATTTCTGGACGGTCTAACACAAAAACTTTTTTAAATTTATAAGGTTTTTTAAAAAAATGCCAAGGATGAAATGTTCTTAGAAGACATCGAGGAAAATACCGGAATTTTTTTCAGATTTTCTTAATGACATTTTGAGAATTTCTGTATTTCAATTTTTTACAAAATAAAAAAATATCTACCAGAAATTCCGAACAATGTTTAGTACATTCTTTCATAAATTCTACGCATTTGTAGGGTAGTTTAAGCAATTTTTCCGATGTTGTAGAACCATGCGTGTGCATTTTGCACTATATCGGCCATAATTGTTAATAATTTTTACAAATAAACAATTAATTTAATTGGATAATTTTTTATTGTTATAAACAATTGTTAGTAGCGACTTTATTTCATGACTGTAAAAGGTCGGATGGTGATATTAAACCATTTCTAAGGGTTTTATACGTTAATAGTATCTGAATAACGATATGGCCCCTGTAGGTCTGCGCCTATGGATTTTCTAAAGTGGCTGCTGGAAGTGGCTGCTAACTTCAGGTTCATAAAAGTTACAGTGGTGGATGGAAGAAAATAAGCTACTTGCCAGAACACAATATGGATTTCCTAAGGGAAATGCATTGTAACGGTCTTGTTTTGGTCCTGCTGCTAGTTTTGGCAAATATAAAAACAATATATGCACCCGGCCAGTGCATGTCACCGTTACCCCGTACTATGGTCGGATCGACACCTCTAACAGAGGAAAATAAGATGAAATAAAAAAAAATAAAGAAAATTTATTATACATGATGGAATGGATGGCTTTTCTCAGTATTAAAGTTCTCAATGGATGTTTCCAAGAATCGTGATAAGTATAATTGATTATTTAATTATTTAAATTAATTACTTTCATTTTTTTTTATTTTAATGAAAACAATTGAAAATTCGAATCTAAATCAATGGACCGGTATTCCAATTATTTTAGTCCGGGATACCGGGGCCAATAACTCTCACTATTTACATCATTTTTTCTGATATTTCGTCAGGAATGCCATAATTTAAAGGCAAGTCAATGCTTGTGTGAGTGTGTTAACGCTCACACGTTCATATTTACGATCGAAAGACTGTTTACGTTTCGGAGTACGGTGGCTCTCTTTTCCTACTTCCTACCACTGGAAAAGGATAGACTGCCAATGTATTCTCCTACACGGCATCATAGGAAATCGAGCATCATTTCTAAGTAATGCCGATCAAATCAGAGGAAGGAATTCCCTTACGTTTATACTTAATCGTATATCATCGAAAGATGGGAATATTTAGGAGTGATCTCTCACCCTTTTACGGAGCGAAATGACCGTGTCACTTCAGGATTCAGATATTATAAATCTAGAGTCCTTTTGGAGTGACTATGTCACCCAAGGAGTCGGATGGAGTGAATAAATCACCCTTGGATAGGATTGGAGTGAACTTGTCACCCTTGGATTGGATTATTGTGAAAGGATTAAAAATAAACGGATTTCATATTTAGATTTTAAATACAACGAATACATTAAATTTTATTCAAAAAAAGAAATTAAATTTTCAAGAAATTTTGTGGTTAACAAAAGGAATTGAAAATCGCACATTAGTTTTTGGCGCAAGAAAAGAAAATCATAAAATTTGTTAAGTCGAAGTCGCAGTCTATAAAATATTTCAGTTGATTGTTATAAGGAGATCAGCTAATCGAAGAAGAGTGTCCTTTCGCACTGTCGCGCATCTATATTTATAGTAATCACACGTACACCAAATCACACTCATACTACAAACTACCCTATCGCAGTGCGAGGTCCGCATTGGCCCGCCCAACTAGGCATGTGATTCGGTATACATAGTTTCCACGTGCTGTGACGTAGCACTCGCGTGCGACGTACAGCGCTCACTCAAAGTTTTTATTATTATTTTTTTTTTTTATAAATGTAAGCCACTTTTGAATGGCCGGTACCCGAATCGGGCATTACAGCATGGATAATTTGAGCATCATCACTACCGATGTCCAGAAAGGTTTTTTCAAGAAAGCACTCGTACACTGTTTTTAGACATACGATAACGTAATAGCAGACATATTGATATGATGGTGAAGTTAGCGTAAGATTCGCAGCGTAAGATTCGGAGAGCAGTGGTTCCCAATCATTTCTGAACACGCGATGCTAATTTCAATGGAAACGCATATATCCATTTGAGATATCTGTTGAGATTTCTTAAAGGCATGATAAATAAATTCGAAATACAAACAATCATTGAAAAGCATACCACCTAGCAAAGCTTCCCTTCGTATCCAGAAACAAGTTTCCAATAGTGAACAAAATTAACAAAAATGCTAGCGTTTGTTATAAACAATCTTATAAACAATTACGGTATACAGGCGCTATAATGCCAATTCCGGCCAGCCAAAAAGGCGTCCGGGGCTGAAATTTTCACCAAAGCTTCTCTTCATATCCCCAAACACGTTTGCAATAGTGAAAAAAATTAATAAAAATGCTAGCGTCTGTTATAAACAATCTTATAAACAATTACGGTATACAGACGCTATAATGCCAATTCCGGCCAGCAAAAAACGCGTCCGGGGCTGAAATTTTCACCAAAGCTTCTCTTCATATCCCCAAACACGTTTGCAATAGTGAAAAAAATTAACAAAAATGCTAGCGTTTGTTATAAACAATCTTAGAAACAATAACGGTATACAGACACTATAATGCCAATTCCGGCCAGCAAAAAACGCGTCCGGGGCTGAAATTTTCACCAAAGCTTCTCTTCATATCCTCAAACACGTTTGCAATAGTGAAAAAAATTAACAATATAGGAATATAGGAAGAGAAGCTTTGGTGAAAATTTCAGCCCCGGACGCGTTTTTTGCTGGCCGGAATTGGCATTATAGCTTTTGTATACCGTAATTGTTTATAAGATTGTTTATAACAAACGATAGCATTTTTATTAATTTTTTTCACTATTGCAAACGTGTTTGGGGATATGAAGAGAAGCTTTGGTGAAAATTTCAGCCCCGGACGCCTTTTTGGCTGGCCGGAATTGGCATTATAGCGCGTGTATACCGTAATTGTTTATAAGATTGTTTATAACAAACGCTAGCATTTTTGTTAATTTTTTTCACTATTGGAAACTTGTTTCTGGATACGAAGGGAAGCTTTGGTGAAAATTTCAGCCCCGGACGCGTTTTCGTATTACTGGAATTTACACATTTATCATAATAATTACTATGCAACAAATATCTGAATATTGTTTAAACTATGGTGGTATGATTTTCAATGATTGTTTGTATTTCGAATTTATTTATCATGCCTTTAAGAAATCTTAACAGATATCTCAAATGGATATATGCGTTTCCAGTGAAATTAACATCGCGTGTTCAGAAATGATTGGGAACCACTGCTCTCCGAATCTTACGCTGCGAATCTTACGCTAACTTCACCATCATATCAATATGTCTGCTATTACGTTATCGTATGTCTAAAAACAGTGTACGAGTGCTTTCTTGAAAAAACCTTTCTGGACATCGGTAGTGATGATGCTCAAATTATCCATGCTGTAATGCCCGATTCGGGTACCGGCCATTCAAAAGTGGCTTACATTTATAAAAAAAAAAAATAATAATAAAAACTTTGAGTGAGCGCTGTACGTCGCACGCGAGTGCGCCATCATCATATTGATTGACGATTTGACCGATGTGAGGATCCGAAAACGGATATGCTCCTTTATCAAAAACTTGATATTCGAAAGGAGAGTCACTTTCTGCACGGACACAGGCCCTACTAATCGAGTACTGGTAGAGGGTTTTCCACAAGGCAATTCCCTTAGCCCACTCTTGTACGCGATATATACAGTAGCCCTTCCCTTATTCCAATTTCCCTTACTCTAATGTCTTCCCTTATTCTAATTTTTTCTCTTCTCCTATTCTAATATTTCCCCTCACGCGTTCTTCCCACTGCCATGTGTGGACGTGTGGATTTTCTATAAATACAAATAACGGCGTATGCGCAACAAAAGAAAAAGAGACAAAAGTTTAAGTAGTGGGGGAGAGGAGAAAATTAGAATAAGGGAAGAAGGTCGCCATCTTGCCTGACTGGACAAATTAGAATAATATTGAAAAAGAACTATATTGTACAGTGATAACTAATATATAAGTTGCGTAGATAAGAATGAATAGAATAGTAAATTTCAAAAAAGATCCTTTTCGGGGCTAAAGCTAGATGGAGCTGCGAAAGTAGATTGTGAGAATCTCATATATCGACTAGATATTTTACGCGCTTAAGGCGCACTTACATGCATGATGGCAATGTAACTTTTAGTTGTGTCAATAAAACCTCTATTATTGATTCATTCATTCATGAAATGCAGCAATTGCGGAAACCTACACCAAGTACAGCATCGGTCACGAGTCGATTTTCGCCAGATAAATAACATTGCGAAACGTAAACAAATAAAGTGGCTCGTCTTACGAATGGCGAGCTGCTGCTTGAAAATCGTAATCGAAATATTATTCCCTGGACGGGGATCGACCTCACGACCTACGACTCCATAGTCCAGTGCGCTACCGCCTGAGCCACGAATACGAATTTTTCGTAAACGTTGTAAACGTTGAAAATATTCTATGGTAGTGGAATATATTGCACCCAACGAATATTTTTCGATGCTACCATCCAAGGTGAGTGGAATGATATTGCAGGACTCCCTCAGTTACCGTAAGGCTATGGATTCACTACTAGAGATCCCAAAGCCTCAACCGTAGCCACGTCGTGTAAGGGCCTACATTAATCGGATTATTTTGGTTTGTACTCCTAAGGCGTAGGAATTGTATCAAGGTTTTTTTTGGAAGGGATCAAAAAATACGTGTAATTTAGCCTTGTGTCACAACCAGATGTGAATGGCGGCTGAAAGCATAAAAATATAGTCTTCAGTGCCACGATTACGAAATCCTGTTAGTTCTTCTGGAAAATCATTAAACATATTTGCGCAAGATAATAGCCAGTTACTTATAATAATAATAATAATCGTGTTTATTGGCATAATAAAAAAAATACAAAATAAATATTATACATTTATATATACATATAAATATTTCGACGGTGCCAAAGGGCGATATATCGCTGTTTTACAGACTGACCCACAATTAATTTGCGAAAAGAGTTTTGCTACGGCATTGTTACGTCTATAGCTCTAGTTAAATGGATTAGTTCTTGCTCCCTTCATAAGTAACAAAAAGAGTATCATTTTTGTTCGTGCTTATGGTAGCTCTTCTGTTTCAAAAACTTTATTGAATCGGGCGAGGATATAATTTAACCCATTTTCATTTAAGCCTTTATAGAGTTCCGTTACGATATTATTAGGCGCGAACGCCTTGCCTGTTTTCAACCTCTATAAGCTTGTCCTTACCTCTACATTTGTAATAGGCCTATCAACTGGGGTTCGAATGTGCCATAATATCGCGTCTATACTGTGAGGTTACCATGATAAACACTAGAGAAAAAGTCATTCCATTTATCGACGGAGATGTACATAAGAAGATTTAATTCGAATTGATCTGATTGTTGCCCAAAATGCTCCAGAGTGATGTCTTTTTAATGATTGAATAACTGCCCTGTACGATTTCTTATCGTGTTTACTTCTACGTTAAGAGTAAAGAGCTCTTCTCATAGTTGTATACGCATTTGTCATTAAACCAAGGCTTACTTTACCTTTCCCTTCTTTACATCCCCTTTATGAGCAACCTCCCTACCAGCAGAACAAAGTTTTTCGTACATAGTATCACAAGAATTTGAGCTAAATTTAACGATTTTAACGTGGAGAAGCAGCTTTAAGTTGCTTACATTCAGCACATGCCTTTGGCGTCCGTAAATAATCTGAAAAAAGAATCGAAAATAGGAACATTGTTTACATATGCCTTTGTTTTCGTATAACATATTTGTCTACAAAAACAGAATGCGTTTCAAACTATGCAATACAGCCAGTCCCACGAGCTTAGTGGTGCGGCACAGAACCCTCTTTAAGGATAACGCTAGTTAGCGCGGAAATGAAGCTCGCTGGTTGGCGCGGCCCCGAACGATCCTCTCATATAAATGTAGACGTGTGAGACGAGCGATATTCGTTTTTTTAGCGGACCAGTGAAGGGAAAGAATGACAGCGGCGACGCGGCTGCGGCGAATGAGACCAAGTCCAGCAACCAACGATTTAGCGAAACCGCTATCAGAGCGAAAGGCCTATACCATCTACGCACGGAGAATCTATAAAGGACGAGACAATATTCGGCGTGCAAGGCCGAAGTCAACGATCCTTACTAGGAATAACAACGATAAAGCCAAAAACATCTTTAAATTTGACAGGAACCAATCAACAACAAGCACCATCCAACGACGAAGCAGCGGCGTTTGGAAATTGCTGATCGCGACACTTCTTGAATACGACACAGTTAATCTGCTGATGGACGCGGGCGCCAGCAAAAAAAATTCAACCAGATGCAGGGCAACGGGAAGTCGTCTGTTGATCAGCGTATCTCCGGAGATACGTGACAGATGATTAACTTCGGGTCTGCTGACTTGACGCGTAGATCCACCTCTTTCCATCATCAATACGATATAGAAAAATCTAGCATTCGCCGATCGCGGAGTAAGGTTTCTTATCAATCATTAATCGTTATTGCGCGCTCGTTTTAGATTGTTCGATGATCACGGTTACTTTCATGGCATATTTCTTTATAGGATTGGTCATACGCTTCGGTTTCTCCCTTTTATCTAAATCTTGAATAAATAGAAACATAAGGGTAACTACTACGACATTAAATGCCAAACCATTTAAATCGTGCGGATTTTATCTAGGGAGCAAATAGATGCGCAGATTAGGGCAGCAGTCCGTGAACACTCGGCGGAACTCGCGAGAGTATGGGCACTCGAGGACGTTCATCGCTCTAATTAACACTTTGTACTATTATATAAAAAAGTATGAAAAAAAAATAATTTTGTTGTTTTTGAATTAAGTGTCAAGAACCCGGATAACCCCTTAATTTCCCATTGACGTATCCGATTTCTTATTCGCTAGGAAATTTAAAGATCTTTCAGGGACTTTACGAATTCGACCTCGACTTTTTATAAATTTGTTACTCAACATTTTATTATATAGGGAAGTAAGTCTATACACAAATCTTAATTCACCAACTATAAATAACGAAATAACAATTGTTTTCTAGAAAAAAGAGATACTGAAAAAAGATTGGAAGATGTCAAATCCGAAAAGGTTAGAGCCAACCTTAAATTCAGTAGTAAAATGTAGACTGTCAGGAGACACCCAAACTAGATTAACAATGGTAGTTTCACTGTCGTCAGAAAAGTGTAGTGTGGAATAGGGTCACTTTCAGAAATTTAATAAAACGTAATTATTATTGTGCACAAATTCATTAACCCTTGCATTGCTTCGGTTATCATGTGATTGTTTTTTACGTTTATTCCACTATCCTACAAACATAAAAAGCAAGAAATTGTGGCGACACACATATTTGTAATGTTATGGCAGTAAACGTAAATACGCGCATTGTACGGCCTTCGGGAGTTTTCGAGATACTAGCGTTTCTGCGCTCCCACTTTCCAGCCAGTCGTTTTTTACACTGATATTCGAAATCACGCTCTTAATCGACAGTTTTATAAATAGTTGTAATAAAGTCTTGTTTAATTAACTTTTGTTAGTTCTTATAATGCCACAAACCAAGAACCCTGCAGTTTTTTCAATTTTTTTCAATCAAATTTTTGTTTGTTTTGATTGCTGGCCTAGGATAATAATTGAAATTTTTTGATCACTATCTCCGAAACCTTTACATTAATGCTCCGAAGGCTTTATTCTACCTAATACTACTTGCACGTTCTCCTAAGTCTCTAATAAGCTTCGTTGTGCGAGCTATTGGAATAAATGTATATGTATTGAAGCAGAACAAATTTAGACTTCTCTTCGTCTTTATAAATGTTAGGTTTTAATTCTTCATCAACCACTCCTTCCACATCTCTACAGAATAACAGTGAATTCTCCACATCTTTAGCAAAAAATGTTCGTAACTCCTTTTCTGCTTCACGATAATAGTAAGTTGTAGTTTCTTTTGATAACATATTATTCTGCTTCAGATTGGCTGCTAGGTATTCAGCTTGATCTTTGGATAATCCAATTTTCTTAGTAGAACATTCAACCTTGCTTGGTTATAAAAGTTGGAAGTTTTCTGAGCCCACTTTTTCCCTGCTGGTTTGTATTCTGATATTTCACCTGATGGCCATATGGCAGCTTCTGATTTCTTAATACATTCCAGATGTAAAATATTGAGAAATTTCAAAACTTATAATATTTCTTTAAAATTAACCGTTCCAAATGGTTAAAATCTATATAAAGAGATTGCAAAATCTCCAGTGCCTATAACCAGGGTGCCTCCACGTGGTGACGGTGGGTTTCGGATACAAGGGGTAAGGGCGACATGCTAAGCCCAGGGGTAAGGGCGACATGATAGACACCGTCATGATATGTGCCGGGACTCGAAAACCCAATATCGGCGGCTGATTAGGGTGAGAAACGTCAATAGTTCAAATTATTACATTATGTCCTCGTTTCATTAGCGGAAATAAACCTCTCACTATTATGTCAAAACTGACACCGTCTTTTTCATCTACCCATTTTACCTCATTTCATATATTTTCGTCTGCAGCGTTCAGTTCCTCTTTCCTTCTATTACCTCCCTTATACGGTCTTCTTCCCTCCTATCTACCCCCATTTCATTTTTTCATACTCCCCTCGCTGATAAATAGTTTCATTTCTCCACCATTACTATCTATTGTCTACTTTGGATAAAGGTTAAGTTTTCCATCAGCCCCCATCCTGCATTGAAAACAATTTCGTGTTTGACCTAAATTATGAAAAAATATTCTAGTGTTTCGAAGGTTTTAACACTCCAGCCATATGATTTGAAGGTTAACATTTCCACGAAATATCAAGAATTTAGCTGCATGTTCATTTCGGGCACACCCGAAATTAGAACTGCATATCTCAGATAAAGACATCATACGTGGTCTTCCATCGGCCAAAATGTTTAATTTTTTGTAACATGATATTTTTTGATAAATAAATTTGAAGCGACTCAGTACGATGATATAACATATATTTTTAAATTGGTTTGAAAAATGGGAATTAGAACTGAAGGTTTTCCGCTCCGTGGAAACTATATAGCTTCGCTCTTGGGTTTGAGAATATTGGGGAAGGCAACTTTCCTCATCCTCAAAAATTGCAGACGGTCTTCTTTTCTTTTGTTCCTTGTCCTTTCCTGTGGGGGCTAACATGGCCCGACTCATCGCTGATTCCATCTCGGAGTGTAGCTTACGTTGAAGTTCGTTGCATCCGCGATGGAAGTGTGCAAAAAAAAAAGGAAAACTCATTAAACGTTTTAACATGTATCATGCAAATGTATCTACTCAAGAATTGAGACAAGCAATGTCGTGCAGTTGTGTAATTGTCTGGAAGCATGCATGCATATTTATAATTTCGTGAAAGGATGCCGACTCCCCTTCGAGATAATGAGCGCCATGCATCTTGGAATTGCAATCAAAAATTAAATTTTGTGGAAGTATGGGAACTCCACCTTCGGGACTTTAACACCATGCATCTCGGAATTGAAATCATAAATTCAATGTTTTATACGTATGGCGATTCCATATTCGATACAAAGGTACATATTGTGTAAAAAATCAATACATAACCTGATCCTCGAGATACCCGATTCTTTCACACCACTGCCAGTTCCTCCAAGTTCCACCTGTCAATATATTAATGGAATTTATTTATTAGCTCATTATTCTAGTATTTGTCCATACAACAAACTAAAATGGAAGTTAAAAAAAAGAAGTAATTTTCGATGCAAGTAAAAAAAATTTTTTTTTTCTGTGAACGTAAGCACGTTCGTTCAGAAAAATTTGTTGCACGTAATAGTATATTATGCAGAAAGAGGCGGTGGAGGGAATTTTGAACTACGACAGCAATTGTACGGCCCTGAGTTGACGAGGGGGAATAATATTGTCCGAGTTGTTCTAAGTCCCCGCCCCCATGGTGCATACGATATTTTACGTAACGAAGGCAGAATACTGGGGTTTTTCATCTCTGGCACATGGTTTATGAGGAGGCAGGTTATGAAGGGGTACACAAATTCATTAAAGGCAACGGTAGGTTTTATAATAGGAAATGGAAATTAAGAGAAATATAATGAACTCACTTTTGCGGATGATATTCAAATAAAAGTTGAAGTTGTGGCGCCAAGGAAGGAGAGCCTATGTTCCTCTGGATTTCCGGGTTCGGTGTGGTAGAGTACGGGACCTTCAGATCGGTGATCGGTGTCTCCGAAGATCTGTTGTCCAAACCATGAGGACTAGTGTAGGAATCTGTATCGAAAAGGATGGAGGAGGAGAATGGGATCATTGTTCGTAATTTCGGTAAAATTTTGTTAAGTCGAATTCTAATTTCCTAGAAAAGGGGACACATACATAGCGAAGGAGTAAGCTCACGCATGCTTTATCTCGAACGATTGGAAACGTCAGCAGTCTCATCTCCTACAATGTTGAATATTGTGTTTGTTAAACGCTGTACCTTCTCGACGGTTGTTATCGCCGGCATTCGTTTATTTAGATGTTGGTCATTCCTTCGTTCCTAACCTGCCTGGGCGAGACAGAGATAAGAGCGCACTTGGAATTCGACCGTTCTTTTCGCTGAGGAAATCGAGAGTTTGTTTAACGCTTATCCGTGAAATGCGATGGAGGTGCGACGCTACATGCATATACGTCAAGCCAAGGATTAGGTACAAGGAGGGTCTATAGTATTGCACTGTACGACTTAATTCTGTATTTGATACAAGAAATAAGTCATAGAGCGCCGCGTCTTTACTCCGGTAGCTATTACTAATGTTTATTGACTCAGATATCGGTCGAAGACGTAACATATGAAACTTTTTCGCGCCATGTTTTTTTCAATATCATCATTTTCTCGGTAGTAAGGGTCAATTTACAAATGATATAAAATTTAAAAAAAATGAAATAATTTTTTGGTTTTCGATGGAAAACACGAAAATGGTAAAAAGATGAACTTCGCCGGATTTTGTATGATAATCGCGACAAAACCTTGACTTTGGAATATTCATATCTGTATTTAAATTGATTTACATATAAATGGGTTTTGTGTCCCTCTAGCGACTATCGTAGAAACAAGTGCCTATTGTAAATAATATACATTTCGTCCCAGGATCCCGTGTAGACTCTTCAGTAGGGCAATCACGGGAATCCCTGCCCTAGATGTATATATGGTTTCTTCATTTAGTGTGCAATTTTTAAATAAAACTATCAGAGGAGGAAGTGATAGAGTTATTATATAGATATATATACGACTATTATTCGGTAACGGAATATCGTTATCCAGTACGTATATATATTTGGTATCCAATGATAAAATCAAAATAATTGTTGCAACTAGCAACGAAAGGGTTTCTTCTCTTAAATTTTATATCATTTGTAAATTGACCCTTACTACCGAGAAATACTATGAATTATACTTAATTTTAAATTAGAACGGTCGAGAAGAAACCCTTTCGTTGCTAGTTGCAACAATTATTTTGATCATCATTTTGTCCATAAATTATGATAATTTTCTGTGATGTATTGAACTTCCGGTTGACTGGCCCAAGGTGTTAGAATAAAATGTGAAACTTGAAAATCGGTTTTTAACGAAGATAGGCAACGTATAATTAAAATAAATATTTTCACGAGAAAGCCCGTGAAACAATCTATAAAATCTATGTTTACAAATTTCTTTTTTATTACCCGTATTAATAGTAATGTAACAAAAAAGACAATACTGAAAATTCGCATAAATAAAAAAATTCTCTAGAAATTTGTAATGAAGGGATAAACATTTTTTGTATGGGCTAAAATTCAACATTTGCATATCCGTATGACAATATGGAATGATTACAAAAATTTTTAAAAATGTCTAAATAAGTGGTTCTTTACATAGAATGCCCCAAATGTGGCATTTTCTTCTAACGCGATTTATTCATCATCGTTAACGTCGTCGTCGTCGTCGTCGTCGTCGTCGTCGTCGTCGTCGTCGTCGTGGCCGTCGTCGTCGTCGTCGTCGTCGTCGACACTGAGAACGGCGATGACGACGACGACGACGAAACCGAGAACGAGGATGACGAGGACGACGACGAGACCAAGAACAAGGATGACAAGGACGAAGACGACGACGAGACCTAGAACGAGGATGACAAGGACGAAGACGACGACGAGAAAGATCACATTATTTTCAATGGGGAGCCACAGGAATTGCCAAGAGAACCACGAGCTGAAAAGTTGGGAACCCCTGTTCTAACTTGTCACCATCCTGGTACTCGGCGTATAATTTTCGTGTCTTTATAATGCAACTAACGAAGAAATGTGTACACAATGTGTACCACAAATTATGTTTATATATATAGTTTTCGATACAAGTGCGTGTGCGTAAAGTACTTTACAAGTATCGAAATATTACTTACGCATCGGTTTTCGGTGCGTAAAGTAAAAACAAGTGCGTAAAGTTTACTTTACGCGCCGAAAACCGTTGCATGAAAAGATTTTTGGCGGTAAACAAAAACAAATATATTTCTAAAATACGTAAAGTAGAGACTAGTTTTTGGCCTTCGTCTGCCAAACTCCCCTCACAAGTTTCCAAGAATCATTATCTTGGACCATACGTATGTAGTGCGTATGATGATAATGATGAATGAGGACAACGGCAGCGTATGGTAATAATGACGATGACGACGACGATGATGATGACGACGGTGGATGAAAACGATGATGATGATTCAATCGTATATTTACATCGTTATTAGATTCATCATTGAAAATCCGGAGTTTCTGATTGTTCTGATAAAACAACCTATTAGATATTCGAATCACGAATATCGATTCGAATAGTGATTCGAATATTTCGAATTATTTTTAATCGAATAGTAGCACCTCTAGTCTCATAGTCTCTAGCAGAGACTCGTAACGTTATCAGGCTTATACATTGTGAACATAGGATAACATAACGAAATATTACGTTTTCTTTTCGTTATCCCATGTAATGTTGGTATAGTTTTAATTTCGTTACTTTCGTTGCGAGTCCCTGGTCTCTAGGTTCAAGTGATGGAGCTGGATGCAGCAGGTAAGCACGGTGTCGCTAGGTAGCAGACAGTCGCTTCAGTAAAACAACAGAAAAGCAATGTTAAAAAAATTACTCGGACATGTAAGACACAATGTGATATACTTGAAGTATACTTCACTAAATACTAACTCACGGAAATAACAACAAACAGAATAAATGTCCATGTTACTTAAAAAAAAACAATGCTAGTATTATACTTATCGCATAAAGATATAGGAAGCATATAATTTTCTTATATCTAGACCCATTGCAGATATAGATGTTGGATATATATTGGATATATATTGAATATTGCCGAAGACACATACGGGTGCATATATAAGTGACATACATAGTAAGATATATGTTGTAAATATCCGAAGATATAATCTGCATATAAAAGGGATATATCCTGAAACACATTCGGGCCAGTCATAGTGGATATATCTCGCATATAAAGCGGATAGTATACTTTTTGCCGAAATATATCCTGCCTATCTTATATACAGGATGTCCCATTTTAAATAACGGATTAGAATATCTCGGATGGTAAGCATTTTGGAGGAAATTTGTTTAAACAAAAGTTGAAGGGTACAGACAGAGCTAACTTATGGTGACCTTGACATTGACCTTGACGATTGCCTTCAAGGTCATTTCAATATCAAGTCAATTTTTTCAAATGGAACCCTTTATTTTTTAACCCGGAAATGGAAAGAGCGGAAGACTTTACGTCATAATGTGACCTTGACCTTGACCTTCGCCGCTACCTTGAAGGTCATTTTAATATCAAGTCGATTTTTTTAATGGAAGAACTCATTTTTTGCTATGGAAATGGAAACAGAGGACAAGTTCACGCCCGCATGTGACGTTGACATTGACCTTGACCTCAACCTTCAAGACCATTTGAAGGTCAAGTCGTTTTTTTTTAACGGAACCCCTTATTTCTATCCCGGAAGTGGAAAGCGTGGACCTTAATAGAAATGATCGATCCGTCATCCATCCAGATGGGGAAAGATGGTGAAAACACACAGCCACTTAATTTAGGCACACTAACAAAATTAAGGCACACGCTCCATGGCGTGGTGCTATAGTTTTTTTCGGTTTGTATCCGTTAGTTTGGACCTCCCTGCTGGCCAGCATTCAGCATGGTTGAACCTTAGCTGATAGAGCCCGAGCAGATCGTAAGCCACAACACCCCCACCACGAGAAGGTGGACACATGGGGGCACCCAGCCAATCAAGGCAAGGTCGTAAGAATCCCAGCCACTTAAGGCAAGGTACGCGATGACCCAGCCAGTCAAGGCAAGATCGAGAATGACCCAGCCAATCAAGGCAAGGTCGTAAGAATCTCAACCACTTAAGGCAAGGTAAGTGATGACCCAGCCGGTCAAGGCAATATCGAGAATGACCCAGCCAATCAAGGCAAGGTCGTAAGAATCCCAGCCACTTAAGGCAAGGTACGCGATGACCCAGCCAGTCAAGGCAAGATCGAGAATGACCCAGCCAATCAAGGCAAGGTCGTAAGAATCCCAACCACTTAAGGCAAGGTAAGTGATGACCCAGCCGGTCAAGGCAACCCTCGATCTTTTACGATCTTCCTCGTTTTTTTTCGATCTTCTTCGATTTTTTTCGATCTTTGTCGAACTTTTCAATCTTTTCCGATCTTTTACGATCTTTTACGATCTTTTCCGATCTTTTTGGATCGTTTACGATCTTCCTCGATTTTTTCCGATCTTTTTGGATCTTTTACGATCTTTTCCGATCTTTTTGGATCGTTTACGATCTTCCTCGATTTTTTCCGATCTTCCTCGATCGTTTACGATCTTCCTCGATCTTTTACGATCTTCCTAGTTTTTTTTCGATCTTCCTCGATCTTTTTCGATCTTTGTCGAACTTTTCAATCTTTTCCGATCTTTTTCGATCTTTTTCGATCTTTTACGATCTTGTAGGATCTATTTCGAACTTTTTCGATCTTTTACGATCTTTTTCGATCTTTGTCGATATTTTTCAATCATATAGATCATTTTCGATCCTTTTTGATCTTCTTCGATCTTTCTCGATCTTTTTCGATCATTTTGACCATTTCCGTGGTAAAGGTGAGGGGTTCCATTAAAGGAATCGACTTGATATTAAAATGACCTTGAAAGTAGCTGTGAAAGTCAAGTCTAGGTCAAGGTCATATACGAACGTAAAATCTTCCGCGCTGTCTTCCAGGGTAAAAAATAAGGGGTTCCTTTAAAAAAAACGACCTGACCCCCAGAATGATCTTGAAGGTTGAGGCCAAGGTCAATGTCAACGTCACATGCGGGCGTGAAGTTGTCCTCTGTTTCCATTTCCATAGCAAAAAATGAGTTCTTCCATTAAAAAAATCGACTTGATATTAAAATGACCTTCAAGGTAGCGGCGAAGGTCAAGGTCACATTATGGCGCAAAATCTTCCGCATAGGATATCATTTTGCCTTCAAAAAAGATTGTGCGTTTCACAAGTACCAATCTATAAATACATATTACTATCAAAAGGATAATTTATATATTTTGGTTTTATATATTTTCTAATTATATATTTTTCTATCATATATTTTTGTATTTTATATTTATGATTTAAACATTATGGCACTATTTTTTTTTGTCGTATATATTTTGTCGTGACACCGAAAAGTGACATCTGCTACCATTCTACAAACTCTCGAGGCAGTGTGTACAAGAGCTTTGGAATTCATACCGAACATTTCTCTCTCAATTAGCGTATGCTCCTTTAAAAAGTGAAGAAAAAAAAGATGTCGTTTCGCATTATTCAAAAACAAACAAATACGCAACGTATAAAGGACAGTATCTGAACACTATGGATATTATCGACTGATACTTGTTTTCGACGTAGAATAACGCAACTATAGCCTGCAAAAAAATGCTATTATGCACAATAACAAAAATCTTGTTTGATGCGGGATAGTACTTTGTTTGTTGATTCTGCAATCACGTTTAATAGAGATTGTTAACAACATTAACTTCACTAGTCGTCTACAATAGCCTTTAAATTTAAATTTCAAATAACTTTACGGATGTCGAGTTCCAGGTTTAGAATGCCGAAATGAATCGCTACGCTATCTGTTAAAGAACGGATCGATGTTTTATCGACTGCGGTACGCGGCGTATGTTTATTCCCACAAACTGGTTTTCCCTAAGCAATTGCACACCCGAATGGGAGTACTTCCCAAAAGGAAGGTGTATTAATTAATTGCTACCAACAATGAAATGAAAAACCCCATTGCTTAATAACACATATAAAACACGCATATAATGCTCTAAATCAATGGGTTGTTATAATTTTATTAATATCATTTTCATGTTTTTCTTAATTCAGGTCTTCTACGAAAGAAACGGCTATGTCTTGTCGGAACGGCCTGCGATGATCCTTTATTAGAGGCTAAAGCGCTAATGTTTTCTGTTCCGGTTCTAAAGTCAGCGACTGGGACAGAATATATAGAGGATTTCACATATTGTACTTATTTTGTGCTGACGGATTTTGAAGGGCGCGAGTATGACATACTGCATAAAAGCGCTCACAGGTAGATGGTGTTCATAGAATGTGAATCGTAATTTTTCGGCACACAATTTAAACACATATTTTTTTCAGAATTCTGGGACCAACTGCTCTTGTACAATTGGCGGAAAAAAATGAGAAATTACCAAGTATTACGCGTCCATTGTATACCCATACGATGTTAGGAGCAGTGATCGCTTTCACGGGATTTCGCAAGAAGGAAGAACTTGTGAGTATGCTGTATTCATTAATTTTATATAATTGACATTGAATATATTATCAACAATATATTTAAATTTGTAATCGTTTGAATCGTCCGTTTAAAACTTTTTTCTATCGTAAACATCATTTAATTCTCTGATATCTGTATTCAATTAATCAGTTTCTGCTTCAATACAAGTCAAACACTTCCTTTTAGTGGAATTGCAATGCAGTAACCATCTTTCACTTTTATTGAAGTTCAATTTACGATCTTGTGGGTGCATTTTAAACCACAGTATTAATTAAAATGCTTGAGTTACAGACAGAGTCTAAATAGAAAGCCCGTTATGTAAGTAATTACTACAATTCGCGGTCCATTACGGACAGAAACTCGTTTGTGAAGTTTGGTCATGCATCTTTCGTTAAAACTTCAAGAGAGCAATGCTAACACATGCGTGCATAAATGATTTTGATGCTTTTTATGGAGTAGGTCTTGAAGACAATTTAAAATTACTTCAGTATGCCTCGTTTATTAAAAATTCTATTCTATTTTCTTAGCTGAGTTTGGTTCTATTTTCTTTTTTTTATATGAAAGCGCAGAAACTGACAAATTATTGTTATTTTATTTAGTTAAGAACTAAAGTTAGTCACTATTCTCTATTCACATCATAAGTCTAGTGGCAAATAAAATAATGCAATGTGGGACCGTTGTCGAAATTCAGAATAAATATATTGGTAGTTTAATGCTTCGGCATACTGGATTTTTAGAAATCAGTCATTGTATTGGCCAAATATGCAGTATGTGACAGTCATCAATGTATGTGATTTATATGTTTGGTTACCATGCGGGTCATTCGCAGTCGAAATTCATCGAGATGAAGAATTTTTGTCCGAAGTTATTTCACTTTTAAATGAATTATATTTGTCAGACTGTCTACGTAATTTATGTTATAAGAATGAAAGTTAATATTCTCAGATTGTATATTCAGCCACCTCAAAAACGTCAAAAACAATCTACATATTCATGAAAGCACACGTCAAGATACCAGAAATATTTTAATAAAATGCAAATAACAAACAAAATTCCGTATGAGTCCGGCTATTATGAGGATGCCATTTTGTATTTTAAATCGTAATTTTTAGTAAAACTCATTATACCACAGAATTCTGAGGCCTGACACGATCCCGGAAGTTTACTAAAAAAGTTTCCGCTTTTTCCACGTTTTTCTTTCTTTAGGAATGCCGTATTTAAAAAATGGAAAGTGATATCGAAAAATGGACCTCAGATTCGAAAAGAGGATAAAAACAGGCGACAAATTTGGTCGTTTTGGGACCACAGAACGGGTTAACAGATCAACGAAACTATCGAGTTTGTGAGGTGGCCAATTTTCAAAGTCCGTGAGAGTGTGGAGTTTTGAAAAGCATTTCTCCTCTCCGAGTTCAGGCTCTTCGACCCGTCAAATCGACACAAATTCAACCACCAAAGAAGGTTGAAATACTAGAAGTATCAGGCATTAAAGTGACGGAGCAGTAATTATATCTAGCAAAATAGTAAACGTCATTTACTGGTATGGGAGTTTTTCTTCTAACTGCCCTGTTTCCAATATAAGTACTATTAAGGAGCATCTTGAAAGGTGAATGATAAAAAAATGTCAATAAAGCAGCTGTGAACCTTAGTGTGTCGAAACAATATCTTCCCGATCAATTTCTCGTTAAATAATATCATTTATTCACGTTTTCCTTGAAATTAGATAAAATGTTATGGTGATGGAATGTAAACAATTTTGTTTTAGAAATGTGCAATGTAGCCGTACCTACGGAAATTGGCTTATCCATAGTCGCGCACAATTTTGTTAACTCAATCGCGACCAATTCTTCGCCGAATACATCTACTGGATCAAAATTTTCTTTTCGGCTTCATACCTTCCTTCACATTTCGATTTAATACGTACGTCGACCCGATTGCGCAAACGCCTTTACCAAAAACCGCATTATTCATTAGTTTGTATAAGTTCATTTCAAAATCATTCGTCCCGGTTATGCAAAATTTTGTAATTAAGTCAATGTAAGCTAAGACTTTAACTATGCGGTTTGTTGGAAATTGAGCACTCAATGAATTTTATTTATCACAATACCGTGGGCGAGCATTGACTGTGAGCTTCGATAATGAATAACATACTGATTCTTATCATTAAATGTTGCCAGTGATTTGTGTTGTATTTAATCTAGGGAAATGCTTGTTCGGGACACAACGGACGGTCTTTTTGAGTGTCATGGATCTCTGTGGAGTAGAATAAGTCGACTTAAACAATGTAACTGATTTCTGACTTATGGCCAAGAGCATCGCCCCACGACTACTTTAACCGAAAGAGGATAAAGAACCCAACTTTGAGCGCAATAGTAAACCTCGCGTCCATTTTGGCGATCTGAGCCATCTCTTAAAAAATTTGAGCTGAATTGATTCCTGTTTGTCTAGTAATATAAGGACCAATATGATACCGTAGAGAACAATGTAGCCAGATCATCATCGGCCTATTGAGTGTAATGGCACTCTCGTCGAGACGCTGGTGCCCAGACAGGGATAGGATGGTGCCTCTTCCAGCTGATGATTTTCATAGTAGAAGGTCTCAGAAAAAGAGTTAAGTGGGCCGCTGTTTCTTAAGACCTCTATTTTAGTTTTGGTGATATTAACAATTAAATCGGTAAAATAATTGGCAAAAATCGTAAGTCGTAATAAATAATTGGCAAAAATCGTAAGTAGTCGTCGGCAAAGAGTAAGGAGGCAGAAGGAGGGTAAGATTTATAAGCCACAGTACCGAAAATAACTGAGAATATGTGCGGTGTAAGGTAGAAACAAAAGCAGGTTCATTATTTCACCTTGAAGGGCACCCTCAGATATTCTGGTTAGAAGAACCTGTTGCATAATAAATTTTAGAATAAGCTAAGTGGTAAAGCGTCTTTAGAAGCTTACCCATCTTCGCCCTAATACCGAGATTACAAAGCTTCTGCCACAGCTTGTCCTGGACGATCCAGTCGAACGCTCTGCGGAAGTCGAGAAATAAAACATAGCATTTTGAGGCTAGTTTCTTTAGAGACCCCGCCCTTCGCTCTAATGAACAAAAACCACCGATGAATCTTTTTCTGTTCCTCTCGCGCGTATCGTGAGCGGATAAAACTTGCTTGTCCTGGTACTACAGCAGACTAATGGCATCCGTACACCAAGTCTCAGAGAAGTTGATACTTTCATTAAGCATAATTGAAGTTGCTCGTGCGAAATTTTGGGGACCATGTTCCAAAATACAATGCTACCGACATCGCTTAAGGATGTTAGTAGGGGGTGCTTTTAGGTGTTTTTTTTTGAAGCGGATTGCAGAATAATTGAGTACGGTGCCAGCGATGATCCGGGTATCTTCCGCTCGAATCTTCGATGCCGTGTCTTGCGAAGCTGAGTCGCCTTCCGGTAAAAATCTACCCGTCTCATCGGATTAGGCGAATCAAAAGTTCTCAATCTGTACCCTTCGGTACTTCCTCGTTCCCTTTTTCTTTTCTATTTTGGCCTGTTGGATCATCCTTCTAGTGTGGTAGTCGATTAAGTACTCTCTCTCCGTCATGTCCCCATCTATGAAGATGTTCTTGTTTGCCAGACTTTGCTTCTTAGTTGCCATTATACGAGTCTTTGAACTTGTTGAAAAAGCTCGACTAAACTAATTGATGGCTCTTTTCGGTCCAGGTATACTACATCGCCGGCGCTTTTGATGTTGCACGATTTGTCCAAAAATTGTTTTACTTTTCTGATGACGTCACCTGCAACATTTAACCCTTTAATTTAAAATTGTTTTTCTTTATAAAAAGCTTCCTTTGTTTTTCTAGCTTCAAGTTCAACTACAGCATTTGCGCATCTCATTCAGTAAGCTTCATTTTCAATTGAAGTACTTCATTTGTGACCTCACTTCTAAGGCCAGCAAGTGCGACAAGACTTTCTTGTGTCTCTGCATCTACATTTTCGTAAATGTTTGCAGAAAGGGTTGCAATGATGGAATTGTATAGAGATTTTAATTGTGGCTTCGTGTTTTAGCGATTAGAGATGTTAAACCCGATTCTTTTATTACCGCGAAGCTAGCAAAATGTTTTTTGCCGGAAGAGCGTTAAACGAACATGCATGCTTTGATCTCGTATAGAGATTTGGTTCTCTATATGCAAGCGATCTTCTCTCTTTCGGCGTTTTCGCGACCACACTAGAGTACGCACGCTTATACAGCGCAGCCATGTTTTTTCGGTTTCTTATATTGTCACATCTCACATCTGTATCCAACAAGAAATTTTTAATAAAAATAACAGTTTCGAATTGTCAATCCGAAATTTTGAGTTATCAATGATTGCAAAATTTGTAGGTAATATCAATGTATGATCAATATAATATTCAATGAAGGTAAAATCGTATTTACATTCGAAAAGGTCGAGAAAACTATTGTTTGGCATAATTTTATACAGTTTTATTTTATCACCATAAAAAAGATGCATACTTTTAATTTATTTAGTAAAAGTATTGTAACACACATAATACAATGGAGATTATTCAACTTACGCTAAACGTTCACTAATTTGACGATATATCCAGCTACTAGGCAGTAATTTCATTGTACTCAAGTATAAGATAAATAATCCCTAATATGCACATTAAATTTCCCTAGTGGATTCTTTACAGTAGGTGTTGAAATTTTTCCGAATTATCTTCCAAATAAGGAGTGGAGTGTCCACAGACGTTCCGCGAGTCTTTCGTAGACTCACTTCTTCAACCGTAGTAGGAATAGAAATGGGTTGCCACGTCCAGAAGTCCCTATGGTGCGACAGCCATTACGGACCGTTCCATAATAGAGAGAAATCGACTAACCCGAGGGGCATCAGACCTCGGCTTGCGAAATCCGCCGGATTGTACTTAGAAGAAACGTGTAACCAAGTGGCTTGAGGAAGGTCGGTTTGAATAATTGAGACGCGATTCGCTAGGAAAACGTCCCAAGTTTCCGGTGGTTTTTCAACCACGAGAAGGATATCGTCGAATCAGTCCAGCAAAAATCGCTGTTGGCTTACCGATCGACACCTTTGTTGAGTAACATATGCAACGGATGAGAAGAACAGCAGCACTTACCCAGTAAATGAAAACGAATAGAAAGTTCAAAATACGAATTGAAATGAATTAAAACGCATGAAAATGATTAATTGAATCCACTTTTTAATTCATTTTAATCCACTTGAATTCATTTTAATTCACTTGAATTCACTTCAATTCGTATTTTTAACTTTCTATTCGTTTTCGTTTACTGGGTAGTTCCAGACGTGGGATGCTAACAGTCATAATGGGCGCAACTTTGGATTTGGCCATCGCAACGGAGGATCGAACCTCTCCAATCATTACAGCCGTCCATAGATACACAACAGCAACGTATGCAATCCTCTGTCCTGATTCAATCACAATTCCAGAAGTCGACTAAATCTGAGGGAAGTAGTTCATTCCAACCGAATTTTAGCACCCACAAAACTTTGGAGAAAAATGTTTGGCTTTACTGTCACGGGCGAGGCCATCCCAGTGGGTCGAAAAGCCCACTAATCATGGACAAAAGGTATCGTTTCGTTGGTTCAAAATGTTTGGGTGCGGAGACAGAGAAACGAAATTGGTCCTTGATAGGACACCAATGCAATCCTAAGACCTTGCGTCATCTAGTGAATTATCTCGAAACGTTAATGTAGAGCTATGTGCTCCTTCGACCTTAAGCATGGAGAAACAATTAGACCACCACTTTCGCAGCGTAATCCTCCGCGTTTGAAGAACTCAATCATCGGACGCAGAAGCATTAACATTTACTGGATAGGATAGGATAAAGGAAAGGAATTATCCCCAGCTTTAATTACATTTTTAGCCTATTCGCGGGTCGGGTCTCGGGTGAATAGGTCGGACAGGCAATTGATAACATTACAAGACAATACACAGACAATACAAGGTTCAACCCCACAGAAAACCCAGACAGATACAGTCGACGAACTACTTTATCATCAGAGGATACCCTCTGATGGTAAAGCAGCTGTTTCCCACTCAGCAATCGGCGTGCTATCTTTACCGTAGCGGGTGCAACGCTCGTTCATTTTTCTTTTTATTTTTAACAATTACCCTTCCAAGTAGGGATCCCCAATCAAGATGCTTTATTTGAAAGAGCAACTGCGCGTCGCGCCGACCACAGGGCAATTGCTGTCGGTTTAACATTTACCGATTCACTTTGAATCTCTGATTGACCTGTAGCGATCGTAGCGGCATCTTTTTTACTGACAATGGCGAGTTCGCGGGATGGCTATAATGGCAGATCGTACACGTGTACTTGCACTTGGAAGCAGTGACTGCGTGCAACGAATTCAAGAAATTAATGCACATACGCTACTTTCGTCCGAACGCTTCACGCATTTCAGTTGGGATCGTTTTAAATTTGTCGCATACGTAAGTACGGTGTTCGGACCGACAAAATGGACATTTATTGCTGTTCGACTTCGCTGCTGACATCGAATGCGAACAATCCGAACGCGTTTTACTTTTTCCGGACTCTGGATTCAAAATTGACGTCGAAGCTCCCGAAATAACTTTCAATGAACCTCCCAGCGAAGTCTCCCATTCCTTACTCGAATTTCGATAAGTTTTTTTTTTTCAAAAGAAATACGAAAAACTCATCCCAGTGTTGCACTGGTTGCTCAAAATTAGTCAGTGCTTCGACTACTTCACAGTTCGTATCGCGCAAGCGCTTCAATACGTTTAAATTATCGTCTTATACCGACAGAATATCAAATAAGGTTTACGAGTACGCGGAAACAATGACGCGTTTGTTGTAGTATTGAGAGATGCTGTGGTCATGGTGCGGAAGAAATCTCAAAAGTTCGGCCAATCTAAATAATTTCCAAAAAATTTGGGCAGACTTATCTGTGGTACTTTTGTTCACACGCTCGTCCTCGTTTACCTTGAAGTCATTGTGTCGTCTTGGCAGTTGTTGCATTGAGACTTTGAATCACAACCACAACTTGAAAGCAGGCGATTTTCTTGGAGATATTAGGTTGAAATACGACAAGATTTCCGTATCTTCCTTTGAAGCAATCATCTTTTTTTTAATATTATTTTACGTTGACTTTTCTGAACCCATATGGTACTAAATCGCGACGGGACCTTCAGTTTATGAAGTTGAATCCGAACCACCTGAGCCTTGGGGTTATTAGACACATATAAACAAATACAGAGGTGTCCCGATGATAGATGACAGAGGCCGGGATCGAAACAGGGTTTTCTGATTACGCCTGTAATTCATCGTAGATTGACAGAAATTTGTCCCAGTCTCACTCAATGTATTGAAGACGGCCATTCAATACCGTTTCCGACCAGTTCAATTAACCCGTCATCATCTTCCACCGGAACTATTCCATAGTAATTTTGATGACAAAACATTTACCTTTTCATTCATTACTCCAGAAATTCTGTTCTGCCACATTCGTCGCGCACAGTTGGAAAGTAAGGGTGTTGACCAACTACCATTTTCTTTTTAACTAAAACTCTACCGGCAAAAATCCCTTATTTACTTGAGTTAATGAATTTTTCTCTACAGGGATCCGGTATACCCTAATCTTTGGAAAAAAGTTTTGCTTATACCGATTGAAAAGTTTAAAGAACCAAGCCCACCCACGCAATATCGACTAATATCCTAGATGTGTTCTCTCTCTCTCTCTCTCTCTCTCTCTAAAATTCTTGAGAGAATCGTTCACGAACAGATCACTGAATTCTTAGATGATAGTAAATGGTTTGATTCATACCAGTCAGGATTTAAAAGAGGTTTCAGTACTCAGGCAACACTTATTAATGTAACTGATAATGAAATCCGTCATGCGATAGAAAAATGAATGGTTTGCATTGTTATTTTATTCGATTTCAGTCGAGCTTTTGATACCGTAGATTATTTTCTTCTCCTAACTAAACTTCTTTTGTGGTTTGCATCCTACTTACTAGGTCGTCAACGAGTGATATTAGGGCCTGATTGAGAGCAATTTAATTGGTTTCCTCCCATATCAGTCGTTCTGCAAGGTTCTGTGTTGGGTCCTTTTCTGTTTTCGATATATAACAATAGATTTCCATCTGTTTTAAAGAATAACATATTTGCTGACGATTCACAAATCATGATCAAATGTCGACCTAAAGAAATCGCTAATAATATTCGTTTGATCTCTTAAGATGCTGGACGATTCGTTGATTGAGCTCTGTACACCAAGGTATTATTAAACATCGTAAAAACTCAAGCGATTATTATTGGTACTGCTCATAACCTCGGCATATTAGATCAAGATACCATTCCTAATATTATTATTAAGGGACAAATTGTATCGTGGTCCAAAACATTTAAAAGTCTCGGGGATATCATTGATCAGACTTTATTTTGGAAGGATATGTGACACAAATACAACGAAAGGTTTATGGATTATTGAGGCTGCTTAGGTTAAACGCACTTGATTTACCTAAGTCGCTCAAAATACTGTTATCTCAAACTCTAATGTGGCCTTACTTAGATTCTTGCTGCGCAGTATTTAATGACATGGATAGTACCACTAATGGTAAAACAAATATATTGCTTAATGCAATTTTAAGATTTATTTTTAACCTTCGCAAAACGAATCATATCACTCTTTTCAGATTGGAATTAAATCATTGAAATTACTTCATTGGCACACTAAACTATCAAATCTTTACCCCCCCCCCCCCCCAAAGGAGTATCTATACAACCTTTACCTCTGACGGGAAAATGTAACATCGCGTGCTAGAAGGCAAACTGAAAAAGTTCTCCGCGGCCCCAAACATCGAACAAAAAAAATTTCGAAATCCTTTGTTGTAATTTTAACGAGACTGTGGAACGCCTTCCCTAGTAATATGCGTAATTCGTCATCGACGCATTTATTTAAAAACAAATTATATGCTCGAGGCTGAAAAAGAAAACCGCTCTTTTATAAATGTAATAATATAAAGTACCATGATCTGTACATCAATTTTTTATTATTTTGTATAATATACGTTGTGTGCGCTAATTTTGTGGGTTATATATCATATAGTGAGAGGGAGCATTATTTTACAATCGTACTTTTGTAATTATATTTTGAAGTATTTAATTGAACGTATTAGTTTGTTTGGCTAAGAGCGTTTATAACTCTAGCCATTGAATAAAGAGACTAACAAACTAACTAACATGATAAGTCCACGAAGTATTGGTTTCGTATATTCATGTACATATTTACATACACATAATACACTTCCGAACTGTGCCACGTCAAAATCATCTCTCATTTTTAGAAATTAATGAAAACCCAATAAAACAAAATATGGGCAGAAATATTAAATCTTGCAACACATTCATATTTAATCGCCTACGGCTTACAAATGAACTCCATGGTATAAATAAATAAAGCCAGGAAGTCATTAACTAGAAAATTAATATTACTGAACATTATAATGGTAAGGTAACTAGCTATTTGAAAGTTACAAATCTTGAGAAACTAAATCAAATTCTACATATTATTGTTCATTAGACTTATTCGACACATCCACTCTTTCAGCGTAGTGGCTCGTCCGTTCCACGATTGTAGGAGGACATACTTTGAATGAGTTTCCTGAATTCAGACGCATTACGAGCTCAAAATGAAATCACGTTAGGATCGTATATTGTTTAGGCATTGTCTTACAGAATTACTGTCATAATCTGACAGGCTGTTGGATGGAATCATTTCATGTCAATAATATCAAAATTAAGTGGATGTCATGGAACATCGCGAAAATGAAGTATTTGAAGTGTGTGAAAAACGTCATACTTATTATGTTTCTCTGCGCACAGTGGGTCGGAGAAGTCCTTAATTACGGCGCTATGCACTACATCGCTTAAGGGTCGGCTCGATGGTAGTGACTTTCTTTCAGATCAACTGAATTAATTTTTGGGCTATGTAACGAACTATTATGAAAGATAACATGATAAAGAATAACCCAAAATATTACTTGCCGAAATTCGAAAGAGTTTAGATTACGCTTAGGTTGTGCTTAATGAAATTCTGTAATAGAAAGTACATGCATTACGTTTAATTACGATATCTATTTTTTAATTTTTATATTTTAACGTTGCGGTGCGCATTTTGTTCATAACAATAAGTACTTTCATTTAAAAATGAAATAAATTTTTTGGTTTTTGATTTCTAAAAAAATTGTCTTTTAACCTAAAATTTAACCTGAAAATTATTTAACCTAAATTTTGGAGCTCTTACCTATTTTGTTTGCTTTCAATTAACACATTACAGAACATTCTTCCTTTAATTTTGAAAAAGAAATGAACCGAAACATTCTTGGTTTGGGAAATGTAATTTTTTTATGAGCCTACTGTGCGACCTTCTTTGACGCGCTGCGACAAAATTTATTTTATTTTTGTAATAAAATAACCTAGAATACACAATTTTATCATTTTGGTTTTCATTTCATCATACTTAGACTTAGTTTTATTCAAAATATAAGCAATCGACATAAAACGATATGATTTTTTTTTCCAATGTACTGCGGAACTAGTTCTGTTTAGTGACTTTGTATATTGCATTCTTCACCATAATCTATGGTGCACTCTTAAAAAGAAGTATCAGTGCTAAATCCGTGAAGAGTACTGTGCGCAATAATAGGCAAAATGTGTACAATCTCTATTCGCAGATATCTAACTAAGATAAACTCGCCCTCACTCAAATAAAAAAATTCAGATTGAATCCATGTGTGTACCGGATGAAATAATTACAGTATTCATCGTTACGCCTGTTAATACTCCAAATCATGTTTTTGCGATTTACGATGATGAATATTTTTTTATATTAATATGTATGTTGAGTCTAGTTTGTAATATATGATAACAATTTTCAAAATATGATTGAATGTTTGAATGCATTGTATCTAATGGATCAATTTTTGTGTTATAGACAAGAGTAATCAACAGAATTCATCACATGGGTGGCAGTATACGAAAAGAAATGGGTTCAAAAGTTACGCATTTAATTGCAAATTGTTGTGCTGGTGAAAAGTACCGATACGCTATGACATTTAGAGTACCTATTATGTCAATAAACTGGGTAGATGCGGTTTGGGGAATGAGGGATGACATTCACAATTCTTACGACAACGAAACGTTGGTACGGGCTGTTGTAATTATTAAATTTCTAGTAATTAGCAATAATTATATCGCAAATAATGTAAATAAATTACGTCAACATTCAACAGATTTCCTTTCTAGAATCATATTTATTATGACTATTCATATTATTATATGTAATGTAACATACTATTCTCAGTTGGAAATAAACTCTTTGCAGGCTGCTGCATTTAAATTGAAACCATTTTTCGGAGCGAGAATGTGTTTTTATGGATTTCCCGACGAAGAAACCATGCATATGCAGGAAGTACTTAAACAACAAGGTGGTGAACTAAGTGAGATTAACTGTAAACGATGCACACACGTGGTAAGAAGCATAAATATCATTTCATCTTGTAATGTAGAAAATGATTATAATGGAATTACATTCACAACTTTTAGTAAGACATTATTCATTTCCTATACGCGAAAAATTTCGTGAAATTGAATTTAGAATAGTTGTTTATGATATCACAAATCTTCAGGAGGCAATCTATAAATATTTATGCAACCATCGACATTATTTGTTGACTATGTATATCTAATATTTATGTACATGATTATTATAACTAAATATTTATGTCAATGATAAAGGTTTAGTAAATATGTCGGCTATTTGTTCTTTTGATCGCACCCATTGAATTTTAATTAACACTCTTTAATATGATGTTCTTTTATCTCAAGTATATGTCTCAGCTTATTCCCCCATTTGTTTCTGCATTCACGAAAGCAGCTTTGTTATCACACCATAAAAACATGGGAAGAAAGGATTCGTTTAGAAATAATTTTAAAGAGTTATACGTGGAAAGCATTTCCTGACTCGCCTCGCTCATGGCAACGTACTCAGCGTGACAAGTTGATAAAGCTACATAGGGTGGCTTGTCTGTTTGCCAACATATTGTATCTTCAAATAAATTAATAGTGAATCCATACGTAATCAACGCAAATTTCTGCAGTCTCCGAAAGTCGCATCTGAAAAGGCGAGTCTTTTCTATGTCCCTTCTATGTCGCTAGTCTCACCTCTATATACTAAATCTACGTGTTTAGTGCCTTTTAAGTTGTAACGAAGTTACTAAAGCGCGCCCGCTGCGCCTGCCGTATAGGCAACCGGCGCGTTCCTCCCGCCGATGTCGTCGACTCAACCACGCGCCGAAGCGTCGCGCCGTGCCGTGCCGCCGCATCGTCGTGCACTCTCTCGCCCCACCAAGAGTGCGGATATAAAAGGAGGCACGCGACCTCATTTCGACACTTCTTTCCAGCCCGTGTCTCGCGGGCTATCCTTTCCCAAAAGGGGCTCGGTGATTCGCGGAGCTCTTTCCCTCTTGGGGCCTCGGGTTTATTGCCCAGGCTCTACTCTTACCCGTAACCTGGTGGAAACAGGGTGACGCGCGGTGTTTCTGCTTCCCACTCTGGGGTACGGTGACGTGCGGTACCTCGGATCCTCCAAAACTCATTTCCTAGGTGGCAGCACGGTGACACGCGGTGCTTCCACTTCCTGTTCCGGGATACGGTGACACGCGGTATTTCGGATCTATATCCCCGTCCTATCTCCACCTCCAATCCTAAAGGAGAGCTTTTTGGGCGACCACGAAACTCAGTTCTATAGACGTCGGGAAGAATCTTAGATTACCGCATCTTATTTTCCGATTGAGTATTTTCCGATTTCCGACAAGTGCTCCCGGAAGAGCACTTCCGTTCCGGGTTTAGGTTCTCTTGCCGAAAACCGACTTAGTTTATACACAAACACGGCCAAAGCGAGGCCCCCACCACCGCACACACCGACAAGTGTATAAGTAGGGCTTTCTTGAATATATTAGTGTTCTTTTTTAATCTACGAGTATTTCTTTGAATTACCTTCCATTCTTTTTCTCTCGATTTCGATTCACTTTCTGCGCGTACCGAACCTGGTGTACCGACTGAAGCTGCGGCACGAGCAGTCTACGGAGGAAACCACCGTTACAAAGTATGAACCATAATCCACTCATTTTGAGTTGGATTCAGTTGGTGTCTACGCAATACATTGACCGTGTAGGTTATGTCTGATCTATTCGCGCCAGGTAGATACAACAGACTTCCTACACCTTCTCTATAAGGAACAGCTTTTATTACTAATTCATGTAATTCAATTTCATTGTTTTCAATTTCTCTCATCTGTCGTTCTCGATTGGTTACTTGATTAGTATTCATTGGGGGTCTCTGCGGATGAGAATACGCAAAACCTAATCGTTGCAGTATTTTCTCTATATATCTCTCCTGGCTTAGGACGATCACTCTGTTTTTCATATCTCGTGGAATTGAAATGCCTAAAAACTCATTCGGTTCACCCACGATAGTCGTTTCAAATTCTTTATTTAACTTGCTCACCATCTCGTCTAATTTTGATTGACAGTTACTGGCTGCTAATATGTCATCGACATATAGTATTAATATTGAGTTTTTTCTCAACTCGTCAAGTGAAAAGACATGGTTCTACATCGGAGTTTTGCAATCCTAGCTTTAGCATGTAACGAGCGATTTGTGATGTGCGAAATTTTGAATTGCGCGCGCGAAAAGGAAGATGGACGGGTAGGTGTGTTCCGCAAGACGCTCGGAAGAGAGCGCGACAACCACGCTGTAACCCAAGCGCATACTGAGTTCTCTGTATGCAGCAGCAAGTTTGATGTCGATCGGAATCCTCGAATATTTTAAATTACCGATCGTGATTTTTCGGAAAATATCGCGAATTACAACGCCCGTTTCGAAAATTTTTGTGTGTGGAAAGGGAAGGAGGCGGAGTTCTTCGTTTCGACTTCCGAATCTACGCAGGGAAGTCTCGCAAACGCCGATTCGTTGTGAGTTATCTCAGCGAGAGGAGCTCCATTTTTTTTAAAGAAACTTACTTATATCGAGATATTCGATGTGTAAGTTAAGTTTTAACACTGAACGAGTCGTCCTCGGAGGAAATTACCTACATCGAGATCCTGCATCAATTATCCTCAACGTTCACCTGAAAAGAAATGGTCATCGGGATGGAACCACGAGGTACATAGCAATCAGCTATCATTATCATATTTATTTACGACTGCAAACACAGCTCGAACTAGCGTGAGACTTGAAACTGATGCATACGTTTCGCTCAATTCGTAATAGTGTTTATCTTTAAAACCTCGGATGATTAACCGCGCCTTGCATCTCTTTTCTCCTTTGATAACCCTTTTACATTTGAACACCCATCTATAGTCAATTACGTTGCCTTTCCACCCATCTTGTATTTTAATAGGACGTTTAACTAAACTCCACACCATACTTTTATACATAGATCTTAACTCATCATTAATAGTTTGTTGCCATAGCATTTTGTCTTTTGAATTCACAGCTATTTTGTAATTCAGAAGATCTGAATTTATATCAGCCAGCAATGCGTGAAAGATTCGTTATTGTCAATTGATTCTAATTGAACTTTCCGCGGTCTACCTCATTTCCTTTTTGTCAGTCCCTCCGCTTTTGAAATCGCTTATGATTCACTTTCGTCTTTATTAAATTCGATGAACCATTTTTGTTTGTTAAAGTTCTCACCCTCACCATCTAGAAAATCTTTGATTCCATTTTTATTGAATATATCACGATACACTAATCTTTTGTTAAAACGCACATCTCTATTTTCATCAGGCTTTATGTATTGATCACTCATCGGTATGTAAGCCTTATTTTGGTGTAGTTTTCCTTTGCACTTTAACCCTCCTGAGCACTAGTTTTTCTTTTCCCATAAGGAAACAATGTAGTTTGGACGAGTATACTCGTCCTTATGCACAGGAGGGTTAATATACGCTACGCATCCAAATCTTTTGATTTGATTTATATCAAATTTGTGCTGAGGATTAAATATTTATAGGGGTGTAAACATGTTATTAGATTTGTGAGGGGTACGATTGTAAGCATAAACGGCAGCTGACAGTGCGAGATCTCACAGATACTCTGTCAATTTCGAATCATGCATGCTCGCACATTCTTTTGAATTGTTTGATTAAATCACTCCGATACTCCATTTAGTTCTGGGGTATCAGGTGGAGATAGTTGTAGTTCCGCACCTAATCTTTTCAACACCTCAACTGCATATCCACCCAGATATTCTTCACCTTCGCATTCTGACCTAACAAATCCCTAGCGCTTCGTACAAACATTTCTAGGCTGTGTCCAACTTCACGCTTACTTTTCACGGGTTATGCCATAGCTAAACGAGAAAAGTCGTCTATGGAAACAGAAATAAATCTATATCCCTTTGCTGAACAAAAAGGCAATTGGTTAAATTTTGAAATCAAACACACCTCACATTTTAATATAGACTCGTCAATGATAGCCTTGTTTGATTCTTTTTTATTTGGAAATTTTGATTGCAATAATTTTAATATGATCGTGAAATTTTCTATCCCAAATAGTAATTTCAAAGTTCGATTGTTCGTAAGGTGTATTATTTTACTTATCTAGCTGTATTGTACTCTTCTTTTTGTCAATTGTTTCACCTAAAACTCTAGTTTCCATAAACTCTACTACTTACTCGTCAATTTCCATCAATTTCCTACACTTTTTGTACGAGCGTCTAATTTATCGGAGTTTTTTTTTTAATTTTCTTTAGCAGTTATATTACCTGAATAATATCCCTCTTTTACTGGCTCAGATTCTGTTAAATTTGCAAATACCTATTTAATTTTCTCCTATTAAATGTTATGTCTTTGATTTTATCAGTTAAATTACAATCACAAATCTCTAATTCTATAACCTAATACGGTCTTTTATACACTCCTGAAATAAACTTTTCATTTGACTTTGGATAAAAAATATTAATTTTCTCTCTGTCTAGATAAATAGCTAATCCCATCTCTGCAAATCTACCTAAAGATAATAAATGTTCATTTAATGCATCTACTAAAATTTTCTCTATCTCTGTCAATGCGGTTCCTATTTTCTAAAATTATTTCTATTTTCCCTTATCCCTCCAATTTCAAATTCGCTGAACTGTTTTTATTAGCACACCTAATCTCGGCGTAATTAAATTCATCTAACGTTTTAAAAATGAGTTTTGATTTAGTTAAATGCATAGTCGCACCTGAGTCAACTATAAATTGTGTTAGACATTTATCCCCTTAGGTCTGTCTAGTGTTGGTATAAGATTTTTCATTATTTACTAAACTACATTCTATCATTATTGGTGATATACAATTAATAAAGGATAAAGGAAAGGAATTATCCCCCGCTTTAATGACATTTTTAGCCTATTCGCAGGTCGGCTCTCGGGTGGATTGGTCGGACAGACATTCAAAGACATTACAAGACAATACTTTTAGATAAACACAAGGATCACCCACCCAGAGCCAGTCCCCCCATTACTGCGCCCCGTAGAGCGACTTGACCCCTCTGCATCGCATTTGCACGGGGTCTGAGAAAACTACGGAAAACCCAGACAAATACAGTCGACGAAGTACTTTATCATCAGAGTATACCCTCTGATAGTAAAGTAGCTGTGTCTCCCACTCAGCAATCGACCTGCTATACAGGGTCATCGAAAAGTATCGGACCCCCCTAATATCTTCAGTTAGAATGCACTTAGGAGAAAATGTCCAATAGCAAAGTTGTATGGTTTCAAGCGGGGAGTAAGATGATGACCTTGACTTTGACCTTGACCATGTCCTTCAAGGTCATTTCAAGGTCAATCTTATTTTTTTAAATAGAACCCCCTACATTTTATTGCATATTCTTATAGCTTATCTCGAGAGCTTTCCAAAACACTATAATAAAATATTTTTTATTAAGTAATTTTTGAGTTATAAAGGTTTGAAGTTAACAATTTTTTGACACAAAATGTAGAATATCTTGTAAAATATTATTTTTCTTCATACCGGGAGGAAAGGTGCGGTATATCCTCCCTTGTATGAAGAAAAATCGTATACTTCCCTCGGAAAGTAAAAAAGAATGGAAGGAAAAGAAAAGAAAGTAGGAAAGAAAAAGAGGCTTCGCCTCGGGTAAAAATTACACGCAGTCTGAGGCATTCTTTATTTTACGTCCCTTGGTGAGTAATATACTATAGTTTTCAGTAATCATAACCTTAATACTTTTGTGCGCGAAAACTCTTGCCTTAACTGGTCGGACTCGCACACCACTCTTGCCTTAACTGGTCGGACTCGCACACCACTTAACAAATTGTTTCAAATTAACTTCAAACCTTTATAACTCATAAAGTACTTAATAAAAAAATATTTTATTATAGTGTTTTGGAAAGCTCTCGAGATAAGCTATAAGAATATGCAATAAAATGTAGGGGGTTCTATTTAAAAAAATAAGATTGACCTTGAAATGACCTTGAAGGACATGGTCAAGGTCGAAGTCAAGGTCAACATCTTACTCCCCGCTTGAAACCATACAACTTTGCTATTGGACATTTTCTCCTAAGTGCATTCTAACTGAAGATATTAGGGGGGTCCGATACTTTTCGATGATCCTGTATTTGCCGTAGCGGGCGCAACGCTCGTTTTTTTTATTTTAACAATCACCCTTCCATGCCACGATCCCCAATCAGGATGCTTTACTTGAAAGAGCGACTGCGCGGCGCGCCGACCACAGGTCAATTGCTGTCGGTGATATACAATTAATATGACATTGACTAACATCTAGGTCACCTTATTTCTGTCCTTGGTGATCCGGTGATTTACTGCGAATACTTTTCTTTCCTTCGCCTTTTCTTTGAATTTTAATTTTATTACCATTAATACCACTTCCAATTACGCCTTTCATACCCCTTAGACGACCTCGTTTGGAATAATTCGGGTTTCCAACGTCTGATTTTCCTTTTAAACCTCGACATAACCCTCCACCATATGTACCGCGATTTAGATTATTATTATGTATGTACCTGATGACTCTGCCTCTACCTTCGGGTGGTCCGCTTGAAGTTGAGGGTTGATTGCAGCAGTCCTTAGTTTTGTGTCCAAACTTGAGGCATATATAGTAAATCACACCTTTGCCCCTGCTTCTATTTGTCCGTAAGCCTGACACTCATACACCTTTGAATTTGCACCACTACCATCATTCCCGGCATTGCTGAACTTATTAGGTTATTTCAATCATTTTTAATTTTATTAAACATTTCATTCTTTTCTTCGAATTCCTCATTTCGTCTCATCATTTTATTTGATTGTTCATCTACAACCTCTTCTTCTTCTTCAGAATTCTAGGGGTTCGGTTGGGCCTGCAACACGTCCTCCAGAGAGTTATGCACACCATTCACCGACCTTATAGTGTCGTTTAGCACCATGTATTTTTGGGCATAGTCTTGTCCTGTCAGCTGCTTTAGCTCACTCACCTTTTCATGTTCTTGTCTCTCCTTTTTGTTTTCAGCAATTTCTTTTCTCGCCTCCTTTAATGTTTTCGTACATTGCTCCATCATATTTGTAGTTGTCTTACACATTTTATTTACTGTCTCTATTAAGAGGAGGCTCCTGTATTATTTTGACCCCTCGAAATATTAATGATTGAAATGGTTTATATATTTTTTCTTGTTCGATTTTAAGGTCAAATTCATGTCAGATTCTTAGAAAAAAAATTCGATATGGCGGCTCAAAATGGAGGCTAGAAACCAAACAAAAATTGAGAATTGGAATCAAAAAGCTTGTGGGAAAGAAAATTGGTGTTCTATTCGATTGGTTTTGAGCTCAAATTCTTGGATTCTGACGTCTTCAAAAAGTTGGTAAGGTAGATTGATGAAATCCCCGATGGCGGATTTAAGATAGCGGCTGAAACGTCGAAATCGCCGTGATTTAAAAAAGAATCGTCAGAGAAATGCTAAAATTCGTTTACGAGGGTTTTGTAGGTCGCTGATCATGAATCTGAAGACGGATTTGCAAAATTCATAATAGCGGATCCAATATGGTGGACAAATTTTAGAATATTTTTCGAAAATTTGTGTACCATATTGGATTCGCCTTCTTGAATTTTGCAAAACCGTCAATTTTTTTTTCTAAAAATCCGACATGAATTTGACCTCAAAATCGAGCAAGAAAAAAATATAAACCATTTCAATCATTAAAATTTCGAGGGATCAAAATAACACAGGAGCCTCCCCTTAATTCTTTTTTTTTCGCCTCTCGGGACTTATTCTTTTCTCTACTGAAAATTTATTTGCATTTATGGATTTAATTTCTTTCAATACTTTTGAATTTTTTCAAGTGGTTTTATGGTTTTGAGGTCTAGATTTGTGGGAATAATTTTTCTAATTAAACATGAGGTTTTACCTGATTTTAGTGCATCGACAATAGTTGTCTTGCTCTTCTTCTTCTTTCCATCTGTTCTTTCTACTTTAGACTTACTTCTTAGTTCGTACTTCTTACTACCGGATGATAAAAGTGGGTGCCAGACGAGCCCCGAGTTCCCTATTCGGCAAGGGAAAGGGCGGTATTCTCTGGCGCAGCGCAGAATCCATCCGTCAGGGGGCATTTCATCAGTAAATCTTATTGAATAAGTCCAGGATGATTAAGAACCAGTCACCGGTAGGCAATTTTAAGATTTCTGCAGGGATCCCGTCCGGACCTATAGCTTTTCCCGTCTTCAGTTTCTTCATGCTTTCCAAAAGTTCACGAGACTTGATAGGGGCATCTAACACATTCTCAAATGTGCCAAAAAACGTTAAGGGAGACAGAGGCCTTGGAGGGTAAAGGGGGACTTAATGAGCCACATTGGAAACTTCACCTAACATTCGCTAAAATTTTCAGATAATTGACCCACTGTGACATTTTTCTATATTTATTCCAAACGAACTTACTAAATTGATGTTAAAGGTTCTAATATTCGTAATAAAGTCCGGTTTAACCCCCCACGATGACAACCCCTAATATTCGATAAATGTTTTAAATAATTGATCCACTATGTTATTGTTCAATATTATACCCGAAGGAAGTCCCTAAGTCGACTTTTAGCTTTTTATTAGTCATTGGATTGAAAATTCAAGATGGCCTATCCAATATAGACAAAGAAATTTAAAAAAATTAATCGAATTCACTCGATACTTCTTACTTGTTGGTTTTTGGAGACACTGAGCACACAATTTTACGTGAGTGTTTAATAATTCAAAAAGTCTAATTTAATATGTCAGACGATTTAACAAAAATAAATCGAATTTATTATTGGAAGTTGTTGCTTGAATTCTTTTTATGGTTGCTGATTATGAATGTGACAGTCAATATGGCGAATGAAATTATACAAATTTTATTTCATTCACATGAATTTAGTTCCATGGCAGTTTTTTCATCGCGCATCACAAATATGAAGTCAGTTTACAATAATTCAATGCGGTCTTACAGTTACAATAATAACAATAGTTGTAACATGAGTCTCATTTCTTTGCCGTCAGTACAGTAGAACCCCTTTTTAATGCCACGTCCGTTTATCGACATACTCTTTTCTACGACACTAGTGACACCCCTTTTAACGACATACCAGCGATTCCCGTCATCCCCACCACGTCTAAACGCTTCTCCTCACCAGACGGCGCATGTGTACGTGCATAGCCCGCGAAACAACTGCATTGGTCGAGTGACGTGCGACATCACTTTAGCATGCTTGTCGATGGGTTGCGGTGGGGGAACGCACTTTTCTAGCTTGCATGTCGATAAACGGGAGCTGGAAGGGAAGTCGCAAACCGATCCATGTTGTAAAAAGGGGGTCCTACTGTAGTAGCAAATTAGTTCAGACGTTACTTTTAATTTTCTGTACTTTGTATTTTTAAAATTTTATTTTCAAGTTGTTGTCATGGGTGACAACGTACCAAGTATAAGTTTATTGCTGTGAATCAGATTAATTTTTAAAAATTTTGACCACCATGTTGGATCCGCCATTTTGTATTTTAATTATTCAGACTCGTCATCAGAGGCCTTAAAATCGCGAGATATTAATTTTCACATAAATTCATAAATTTTTTAAAACAATTGTATACCACCAAAAGTCTGACACGTTTATGGAGGTTAGGAAGAAATTATGTTCATGCATTGTATATGCACTGAAAAATAATTTTAAGAACTCACAGAAATTCATGTCTACTCAGAAATTCCCCAAGTTTGTATTCAGAATGAGAAAGAATTTTTCCAATACGTCCTTAATGTCTAAAATAAATAAAAACTGAAATGTTAGATTTTTCCCTTAGAAATATTATGCAAAATATCAGACCACTTGGTCCACCTATAAATCTAATCGAATTGAGTACCAAATGACAAAAAGCTATTTTATTCTCTGTCGAATAACCACATTTGTAGGTTTTTGGATCACCCTAATATGTATATGGGTGGTGCGTACTGACGTATGTTTAAGGTACAGTCCCCTAGTACCTTTATCGTTCGTAGATGGCGATACGAAAATCACGCCTTTAGTCTCTCCATTTAAATATGTGGTCTTTTATTTATAAAAGTTCGATCGGCCATTTTGAACTTTCAAAATTTAACATCGAATTTGAATTCAGCGACCTTAAAAACATTTGTTTATTCAGTTTCATACAGATTGATTAATATTTGGTCTCTACCAGAAGTGGCACGGAAATTCAGTTTCGCAGTACCAGTCGATTTAAAAGAAAATTCAAGAAATAACCCTTATTTAAATAATCCTTACTGGTATTCCTGAAGACGCAGAAAACGCTGTCTTAAATGATAGATAGATAGACAGATCATTTATTCACATATATAGGGGATACAAAAAAGTCCCACAGTGAAGGGATTCGATTGCGGGATGAGTTGAATTCCATTTAGCAGTGATTACGATATAGGCTAAGCATAACATATAATTTTATAAAATAGTAAAAAAAGCAGCAAAAAGAAATAGCTTTTTAATTGCGTAACAGAAAATCTCTTCGGAAAAAACAAGCCTTTACAAAATTGTATAAAAATTTCGCAGAATTCGCATCGTTTGCGCATATAGATTTAACTAGAGCTGATTCGAAAGAAGAGTCTGAAAAATCGCGTAAGTACGCACAATTGTAACGCGGACCGATAAGTAGAGGACACTCTAATAAAATGTGTGCAAGATCTCCGACACACCGTAATTACATAAAGCATATACCGAAGTAGGATCATATTGGAACCGGCGGCCACAAATCAGTATAGACCTAGAAAATTTTCTCGTCAACCTGAGTTGCATCTTCACTTCGAGAAAGTCAGGAGACAGACGAGCAGGATAGAAGGTTGCAAAAGAATCAGACTGCTGTCTGAAAATTGGAAGCTGAAATGATTCGGATCTATACTAAGCCTGTAGATCGTTTTTCTTTTTTTGATTAGCATAACGAGATACTATCAAACAGCAGTTCTGCTCCCAATAATCTGCGTTAAAATTGTCGTCCAATGACCCTACTCTCGCATTATAATCACACCGAGGACAAACACACTATTTAAAAATTGTGATTTAACACCATCTAAACAATTCTGCAAGTTTACAAGAATATTAGGTAAATCCGCAGTTGGCGAATTATAAAACGATCCTACAGCTAAATTGACGGGTACGGACTTAACATGATAAAAGGTCCAGTTAGATGATACATCAAGGATCGAGACATCAAGATCTTTTCTTATTAGCGAAAGTAGGCCCCCGCTGTAACGGCCTCGCTCTGAAAGTCACGTAGTCGGCGAAAAAGCGGTTACAAATCGCGAATCTGTCTCTGCCACCTGACTAACGTCATGACACCATGATTTGGATACATTTATCATGCCAAAATCCGTATCAAAAGATCGACTTTTCAAATTTTTAAAACCACGAACATTCCAAAAAATTAAATATAAAAGTTTACAGTTTAAAGTAGATTGAAGCTCAAGCGTTGAAGGTGAAGAAAGTGATGTCCCGTCGATCTTCGCAGTAGGCGTGTTACTTCTTACACCAGCGGGCGTTTAACAAAAATTTGTAGAGCTCGACGACGTTGTATATGAACCCAAAGAAGGGTCGTTGACTTCCATAGGCGTTGTAGGATTTGATTTGCGCGGCTTCTTGTTAGCGAGGGTTGCCATAAACTTGTCTTCATCTTCCGACCAGGCCCACCAAGTGCAATTTATTTGAATTTTTGGTAAGATCTTCTTATAGACTTTTTCTGTTTTTTAGCCGATCTAACTAAAGCACGTGCATGGTACTCTATTTTCCTCTCTTTCTCGGTCAGGTCGTTGTCGATATAAATTTTTTGCTTACCAAGGACCTCTTTTTTGTCTACATGATAGAATGTTTTGCCCTGCTGGACATCAGCTGGACCAGGATTACTTCCGGTTCTTCACTAATGATAAAGGCAGAATCTACAGCCTCAGTAAGGTTGAACGTGTTTTTTTTTAATTTTTCTACACATTCCATCACGTCACCATCGATCTTGAGTCCTCGTATTCTAATGTTTTTTTTGCAAGGCCTTATCTTGAAGTTTACTTATCTTGTCTTGCCGATCTAACTTCTCGAACATTTTTTTAAATTCAAGATCATTCTGCTCCAAATTTGTTTTAACAGCATCGAGTTCTGTCCTCATTTCCATTTTAAAATTGGTGCACCATTTGATAGTTTTGTCCCACAGCCAGAATTTGATGTCACCACACAGAAGGAACCTTTTAAATTTTTCAGGCAAACTATGCAACCCTGCTGCAGATGTTGCAGGTTGGATTCCTCTGATGCACTGACAGTGACCTTCTGTTTGGCCAAAAATATCCTAAATATCCTAAGACTGGACTAAGATTTGGCAACAGGGACACTAAAACTCTCATTCACTGTCTTTTCTTTCTTTCTTTATAAATTATCGCACTTACCGTTTAGCGATACTTTCGGGAGACTTTTTTTTTACTCGAGTAGTAAACCCAAATAATGATAGAAAAATGTCTATAGCCCAAGGGCTATGGGTGGGGAGAGGGGTGGATAAACACACACATAAAGTCCTGTAAAAGCTGCAATTACAGTTAGCCCCCTCCCCTCTTTTTGTTTCTTCGAATAGTTATTAATGATAGCAATAAATAATCTGACTTCTTTCAAAAAATTCGGATGGCAGGAAGGTACCGTTGGAGGGGGGAAATGGTGAAAAACACATAACGTGGCATAAAATTTGCAGTTACAGTTAGGACCCCCTTTTTTGTTTCTTCGAATAGTTAATAATGCAATAAATAATCTGACTTCTTTCGTTGGAAAAAATTCGGATGGAATCGTTGCAAACATCAACATCATTGTTCTTCAAATATTTGCCAATTACAACAACTGTATGATTAAAAGCATTACAAATGTTTCGCAATTATAACAAAAGGTTAAATCGAAGAAAGAAAATGTTGTAAAAGAAACACTATCAAAGGGGTTTAAAACCTATACTTAGGTTGAAAAAAGCGATTTCTTCATTCTATGTATTGCCAAATACAAATTCGCTGACTGCTCGAAGCACACAACGCCTAACTCGCACCACAAATAATTTGTGCTTATACTGCAAAAAATGCCGATGCAAAATCACTAGAGAATGATAAAATTATACTTCAAACGAATATAACACAACGTAAAATCGCAACTCTAAGAATGGTAAAATTACAATTCAGTTGCGTGTTTTATTATGATAAATGTAAATGTACTATAAAGTTGTAAAATGTTTGTACTCAGAGTAAGTAATTATAGCTACCCAATTTGACAGTAGTCATTTTACTACTGCTAAATTGTAATTCCACTACCCACAAAAAGTGCAATGAGAGTAAAGTTGCGCGCATAAATATTCAGAATAACTCTAAAAACATAAAATTTGTTTACAATTGTTCGTCCTTGCAAAATTCACTCGCGCCGTGTGAAACGGCGTGGGTTTGCTGACGAGAGATGAGACCAGGATCGCGTTACAATCGTATCAGGGCACAGTAAAAGAATAAGAACACTTGTAAAGTATTTATTGATTCTAATTAACACAAATATACGCTTGGTTTCGCGACACAGTCTCACGTTGAAGAATTTCGCACTCTCCACGCTCCACTGAGGACAAAAGATTAAGAAGCGCAATAGTTTCTTGACGAGCTGTGTAGCTACACTGGCGCAAAAGCGATTCTTCCCTAACCGCGAGAAAGACGACGGGGGCGCGAAGGCGGCGGAATCACGAGATAAAACGAAAATGACCGAATGCCAGGCAGAGCACGACCCTAGTGACTTTACGCGGGAGCTAACAGTAATAGTATTTACCGACCTTACAGATCGGTCGACATTTAATGCACATACCGCAACAACAATGTTAAATTAGATGTTATTATGTCAAATATCACATTAGATAATGTTCGAACAGAAACATGGCTTTGTTGATTGATTTTTAATAAACCATGGTTCTGTAACAAAACTATGTTACATTATGAGCATGTATATCTATTATATTTTATTTGAATAGTCATTGAACAAAGGATCGGGATTATTATTGTTCAAAAAACGAAAATGACCGAATGCCGGGCAGAGCACGGCCCTAGTGACTTTACGCGGGAGCTAACAGTAATAGTCTTTACCAACCTTACAGATCGGTCGACATTTAATGCACATACCGCAACATTCCGCCCCCTTGCGACACTGTAGGGCTCGCAATAATCCGAAAGAAACTGTTATGCATTAGGCAGAGTCCGGATGAGATTCATTGGCTTTTAGTCGCAATAACACAATTTTCGTTATCGGACGTACAAATTCCGACGACGCGGTTCGTAAACGAACGACACGGACTAAATCATCGTCGCCTCGAATATATTCCACCACGCGGGCGAGAGGCCATTTAGTTGGAGGTGAGTTAGGCGTTCGCATGAGAACCAGCTGGCCAACATCTACGTTTTCCTGTGGCCGCTGCCATTTTGTTCGATGCTGCAACGATCAGAGGTAATCGGATGACCACACCTTCAAAAATTCCTCCAATAGTTGTCGATACAGTTGCCATCGAGATAACCGGTTCGTATCAACGTCAAGAATCGTCGGACGGGTACCGCTGATAGGGAGGTGCCGATCAAAAAATGACCGGGAGTGAGAGCATTGTAATCCGTTAGACTGTCGGTAAGAGGCATCAAGGGCCTTGAGTTCAAGCAGCTTTCTATCTCGCAGAGAAGGGGGCTCAATTCTTCGAACGTCGGAGTATGAGCACCTAAAATTCGTTTTAAATGAAGCTTTACGCTTTTTACTCCAGCCTCCCACAGCCCCCCGAAATGAGGAGCAGCAGGAGGCAGAAAATGCCAATTTATACGATCCTTGAGCAAAACATTGTGCAACTCGGGACTTCAAATAGCGCTTTCATATGCTTGCATGAGTTCCGTATTGGCACAGAAATTTGTTCCTCGATCGCTATAGAGGTCGCTGGGCAGGCCACGACGACTTACAAAGCGTTTAAACGCTGCGATAAATGCATTCGAAGAATAATTCGACACTAACTGTAAGTGTAAAGCTTTAGTAGCAAAGCAAACAAAAACTGATATGTATGCTGGAAAGGATTTACGGCCACGCCCGCTACCATAACGTACTTGCAGCGGACCAGCATAATCCACGCCACAATGCTGAAAAGGACGTTCAGGCTGTAGAACGTGCGGGGCAGGCAAATGTCCCATTAGTTGCGTAGCCGTCTCAGCTCTGAGACGAGTGCATGTTACGCAATGGAAAATTTCTGAGCGGATAAGTTTCCGATCCTGAAGAATCCATACTGTTTCGCGCAACCTTTGCAGAGTGAGAGATACGCCTCCGTGGAGACATCGCTGATGAGCGTCTCGGATAATGAGTCGAACGACTGGATGCACCTTAAGAACAACAGGATGAGTCTCGTCGTAACTAAAAGAAGCATGACAAAGACGTCCACCGACTCGTATAATGCCCTGATCGTCTACAGAGGGAGATAACGTTTTCAACGGGCTGTGGCATGACACTGAGGCGTGAGCTTGTAGAGCTGATAACTCTTCGACAAATAAAGTCGACTGCAACCATCGAAACCATACTGCGGAGGCTTTGCCAGCATACGAGGAAGCAGACGGATGAGCAGATTTCCATGGTCTATTCCAGCATAATAGATAAGTAGTAACTTTGATAAAGTGACTCCAATTCGAAAAACGTGGAGCCAGGTCATCTAGGACATTAGTTTGGGAATACGTCGTAAGCGCATTCGACCGCTCCTCGAGCGGAGTATCCGTGCTCAGTTGCCACAGATTTTGAGGCCATTCAGCACGAGAAGCTGATAGTCACTCAGGGCCGGATTTCCACAAAGCAGACTCAATAAAGTCACGCGCTGATATACCGCGAGAAGCCATGTCGGCGGGATTATCAGGCGATGGAACATGGCCCCATTCAACTTTGGAAATTGTAGTCTGCACTTCCGACACTCTGCTGGCCACAAAGGTATGCCATGTCGTAGGAGGCTGAGATATCCAAGCTAGAACGATAATCGAGTCGGTCCAACAATGCAGACTGAAATCTGTGAATTGCGGTACATCGATAAGAGCTCGCAATGAACGTGTCAGAAGAACGGCAGCATTCAACTCTAAGCGTGGTATGCTTAATTGTTTGAGGGGCGCTACTCTAGTTTTACTATACAACAACGACACAATGACTTCGCCCGAGTATAGGGTAAGGCGTGAATAAATAACGGCTGCATATGCGGTTTGAGAAGCATCGGCGAAACCATGCAACTCAGATGACATGACCTCTGATCCTGTGCCGATCCAACGCGGGATAGTCATGGCCTCCAAATGATGTAATTCACTGGCAATGCGGTTCCAAGTGGATAGGACAGAATCCGGAAGAGGGTCATCCCAATCGAGTTTTAAAAGCCAGAGTTGCTGCATAATTGCTTTGGCAGTGACGATCACTGGAGCCGCCCAGCCGAGCGGATCATAAAACCGAGCAATCTGCGAGAGCAAAGTACGTTTGGTATGAGCCACCGTTCTGAGGGAAGCAATTTGAAATTGGAACGCATCTCTGTCCGGATTCCAAAAGACGCCTAATATTTTAAGGCTTTCGTCAGAACAGCGAGAGGAGTTCCAGGCAAGGCCATGATTATCGGAACGAATATCCGCGAGCAATGAGGAATCATTACTCGCCCACTTTCGTAGAAAGAATCCGCCACCTAGTAACAATGACTCGACATCTTTTCGTAGAGCGAGAGCTGTGACGGCATCATCGGTTCCGAAAAGGCAGTCATCTACGTATAGACCTGTTAGAAGACTAGAGCGAGCAGATGGATACTGGTCACCGTCGTCGGTGAGTAGTTGACGGAGTACTCGCATGGCCAGAAATGGAGCACTCGAGATGCCAAAAGTTACGGTATTAAGCAGATAATGGTATACCGGCTGCTCGGGAGAAAATCGCCAGACAATGCGTTGGTAGTCACGATCACGTGGATCTACCAAGATTTGCCTGTACATATGGCTGATGTCAGACGTAAAAACTATTTTATGCAGACGCCATTGTGTCAGAACTTATACAATGTTAGTCTGCAATTTAGGACCAATGAGAAGCTGGACATTTATTGAAGTGGAGTTGGAGGTTCTGCTCGAAGCATTGAAAATCACTCTTAGGCTCATGTGTCCTTGTTTCAGATAATCCGTCATGAAGTCGGAGTATAACCGATAGTCGTCAGGTGTACCCAACAATCGACGTTCAAGGGATTTGAACGACCTCACGGTTGCATCGTGAGATAACCCGAGATCCGGCTGATCGTTGCGAAAGGGTAGACGTACTGAATAACGTCCTGAAGGAAGTCGAGCATGAGAGGCAAGAAAATGAGCCTCGCAACGTTTGTCCTCCTGGGAAACAATAGTTTTTTTAGGAATCTCCTCAGTTTTCCAAAACTCTTCCATGAGCTCGTAAAGTTTGTCGTGATCGTTGCACGTGTGTACGGTAATGCTTGAACACACCTGTGATGTCGGACTATTTACAGGACTTGAAAGTAGCCATCCGAATATGGATTGTTGGGCAATGGGCTGATTAGGCGGTCCTTTAATTAAACCCTTCTTAATAATTGAGCCACAAAGGTCGGCTCCAATGATCATTTGAAGGGCAGAGGATCCACCTGGATTCTTATCTGCCAAAGATACGTGCCTCAAATGAGGCCATTGATCCACAGACCCGCCGAATCGAGTCTCGTAAGTTGTGAGATCCTTAAGAACGATCGCCTGAGTGGAAAGCGTTGGGCTTAACGTCTGTACCGGTGCAATCGTAAGGGCGGCAGCATAACGTGCGACGCCGGCTGAGGAATTGCCAACGCCTGATACTTTCGTTGATCGATGGAACAAGGTCGGTTGAAGGGCCTTGACCACAGTGTGCGATACCAGTGTCGCCGTTGAACCGGGATCAATCAAGGCTCGCAACTTCATGGATCGACCGTTCGACGACTGGACCATAATTGTAGCCGTGGCCAAAATCACTAATGACTGTGTTGCTGAAGAGCCTGACACAAAGTGAGTCCGTACCTCGTTTGGTGACGAGGGTGTTTCAAACGACTCTGAAGAAGTTGCATTTATCGATCCGGATACAGATGGCGTCGGTTCATCCTCCTGCGATCGATGCAGCATCGTATGGTGTTTTTTCTTACACCTAAACAGGAGAATTTACTAGGACATGTTGCTAAAGTATGGTTCGAAAGGCAATTTACGCATAATTTTTGACGTTTAACGACATCAAATCTTTGAGATACTGACATATTTTGAAACGCCCGTCAATGTCGTAAAACATGACCTTCTTTACATAACAAACAAACACGCGAGGTAGTTGCTACTGTAAGAGTTTGCACGTGTTGCTTAGAATTTGCCGATCTGGCGCTAAAGTTGGATGCTGATCTTGTCGAGGTATCGGTATTTACTGACTCAAGAGCGCGAGCGCGCGTTAATATAAACTCTTTAAGATGATCGAACGTGGGATAGTCTGTCGAAGACGTCAGACTAAGTTCCCATGTCTTTCTGGTTTCAGCATCCAGTTTTTGCACCGTCAAATATACTAATATGTCGCTCCAATTATCAGTAGGAAAATTCAAAGTTTTTAAAGCCGCTAATGATTCGACCGACTTATCATGTAAAGCTAAAAGACCCGAAGTACTTTCATTGTGCAATGATCGGATTGAAAATAGATTTTCAAAGTGCGAATTAATTATCGATAATTTACACGCGGATCTCATCCTGAGGACTTGCCATGCTTCAATGAATGCGTTTGAGGTTAATGTAATGTGGTTAATTAAAGCAGCTGACTCTGGAGCCAGTGACGTTTTTAAATCATGGAAACGTTGCAAGTCGTCAAGCGATGTATCATTTATCACGAGACTAGTGAAATAATCACTGAAAGAGTTCCAATGTTCAAAGCGTCCATCAAATTTAGGAATAATGATTTTTGGTAAAATCGTATTTCGAAGATGATGTTGGCTGTTTTCCGTTGATGAAGAAGTATGCAAAGGGCTGGCCGTTACGATAGGCGTTAGGCTGATGATGATATCGATGATGTCCCCAATGACGTCGAAATAGATTTGCTCGTGAGACAAGAAAATGTGATCGTCGAAGTAGGGCAGCTGCAAATCCTCGGATGTGACAATCGCTTGAAGTTGCTGGTCAACAGAGCAGTAGCGTGCCCACAATTATTTAATACGCTCTAGTCGAACCTTGAGTCAACCTGGTGTGCGATTGGCTTCGACGGCAGTTTGCTTGAAAATGAGCTGCATCTCCTCAAAGTGCTTCATCAGCTGTGAGATGAGACTATCGGTCGTCATAGAAGTTTCCATTCTGTAGTCGGATGAAGGGCGGTAAAACGGAACCTGTAATACGCCAGAAAAATCAAGAGACTGCTCTAACAACGATTCACAGAAGGCGACAGCGGCATTGCTGTCCAAAGATTCGCCAATTGCAGTGGAAGTGCGAAGCAAGCAACGCCTTGCAGGCCGCTTGTATAATAAAAGCTGAGATAAGGGCACATACAGAGCCCGCTAATCACTAGATATTTAATTGAATTGAAATAATTTTACCGACTTTCAAACGAAGAAAATAGCTCCAAATTCCAAACAAAGGCAGCTGTCCTCGATGACCTTTGAGAATCGACCGATGTACGTGTTGACCAAATTGAGAGCGATACTCCTATTTGTAGAAATGTATGAACTCGTTTTCGGGCTTCTTCGTGTAACGTCGTCGGCAGGCTTCGTTTACGAAGAATGTTGTGACGTCACTTCACGACGTGATACTGTAGATTAAATTAACATGGCTGACTTTTCGAATCATGGCTGACACTTCTGTGAAAAATGGCGACCGGCCGCGTGGCGAGCGATTGCGAGCGACGCCAAATGACGCACGAACTGGAAGTTATAGTTTTCGAATTAGGTCTCAGCTAGGGCGTTTTGAATCGATAAACTGGCACGCAAGACTGCGAAAATACGTCGCAATGACGAAGATCATTGAAAGAAGCAGTTTCGTTAATTAATAAAGTAAACCGCGAAGGCCGTGAGCCGAGGCGCAGGCACGCAATGCCGTGAAAAATCCGAACGCGAAAAAGTTGCCGTATTATGGAATCACCAACAAGCGCGAGCGTGATGCCGCGGAACACGCAGTTGCCGATTCGGAAACGAAGAAAAAATGGCGAGCGCGGAGGCCGAGAGCCAAAGAGCGCACACGACACGGTTACGGACAAGCGGGCGAGACACCGCTACAGACTCGCAGAATGCCGAAAATTTGCAGCCAATGGCGAGAAAATGTGAGCCAAGATGCGTGCGCGATTTCACAATAAAACACTACAAAAACCGCACTAGCTGGTTTTATTATCGTACTGTGTTCAAATTCATTTCACTCGTCACTTTCATATGCACTAAAACTTTCACTTGATCCTGGCAGGATCGTCAAAATGTTCGTCCTTGCAAAATTCACACGCGCCGTGTGAAACGGCGTGGGTTTGCCGACGAAAGATGAGACCAGGATCGCGTTACAATCGTATCAGGGCACAGTAAAAGAATAAGAACACTTGTAAAGTATTTATTGATTCTAATTAACACAAATATACATTTGGTTTCGCGACACAGTCTCACGTTGAGGAATTTCGCACTCTCCACGCTCCACTGAGGACAAAAGATTAAGAAGCGCAATAGTTTCTTGACGAGCTGTGTAGCTACACTGGCGCAAAAGCGATTCTTCCCTAACCGCGAGAAAGACGACGGGGGCGCGAAGGCGGCGGAATCACGAGATAAAACGAAAATGACCGAATGCCAGGCAGAGCACGACCCTAGTGACTTTACGCGGGAGCTAACAGTAATAGTCTTTACCGACCTTACAGATCGGTCGACATTTAATGCACATACCGCAACAACAATGTTAAATTAGATGTTATTATGTCAAATATCACATTAGATAATGTTCGAACAGAAACATGGCTTTGTTGATTGATTTTTAATAAACCATGGTTCTGTAACAAAACTATGTTACATTATGAGCATGTATATCTATTATATTTTATTTGAATAGTCATTGAACAAAGGATCGGGATTATTATTGTTCAATTGAAAACATTATACGCCCATTTTTCTTATTTTAGCACCACATTCGCGTATCGAGCTCTACTGCAATCCATAAACTCATATATATCGTCCTGCGATCTTGCTTTGCCAGAAGTTTATCCGAATCTGGAAATAATTTTAGAATAGGGTAAACCTCTTTCGTTAACAATTCTTTGTACCTCCCAGAACTCGCGAATGCTAAGTCGAAAAATTATGTTATTGGCTTGAAATTTTACGTTTATGAAACAAAGTGACTATTTCGCCCTAGTGGGTGTAAAATCCAACTTTAATATTTAAGAAACACTCTCGCAACATTTAATTGGCTAACAGTTCAAAAAATTGTAATTGCTTTTGAAGAATCTTTTGGAATTCCTGTTTAATTCTTTAATAAAATATCTTATTTAATTTATATTTCCATTTTATATTTCTATTCTTGTAAACATTAAACATTTCCAGTTTTCATACTGGGCGTTGGATTTTCAGTGATTCTTGGTCGTCTAGAAATTCGAATGTTATTTTGCAAACTTAGACTGATTAGATAAATATTATAAGTAGTGGAGGACGGGGCGATGCGGCGCGGATTTTGTTGTTGTCTTATAACTTCTCATGTAATGAGAATACAGAATTAAGATCAGTAACAAATGATAGGTTAGGTACCTAACTAACTAGATATTACTTATGTAACAAGAGGAACTTCAGGTGCGATTCTCACCAATTTTATTGAATCTTTACCATCATGTAGTGCTTCGTTTTCTTTTAATTCTCAGAAAGTCAAGGACGCAATATTCAGCCGTTTTCGAAAAAAACACGTTTGAAGTTTGTACACTTACCACAGGTACTCTTATTTAATAGGCATGTCCGTACAATCCGAAGTTGCGATGGCTCAGGTAACGAGCTTACTTACCGTTCCGGATTTCGTGAGTTCGATCCTTGAAGTCGGATTTTTTTTCGGAAGTCGCCTAGTTTGTTAAAAACTATTTAAACTTTATAGTAATTTTAATTTTGTTCCTTTTTTTTAATTTTTTAAATTAATAATGGTCGAAAATATACTTTTTCGTGTTTCTGACTAGTAAATACTTACTAATGTGATAATTTATTAATTAAAAAGTTAATACTTTACAATAATTAATGATTATTTAAGAAATAATGATCGAATGTGGAATTGTATTGTACAACAATAAACATATTTAATATTTCTTATTTTTATTATATTGTAGTTTGTATAAAACTGTAGAAAGGAATAAAAATCTACCTTACTATGTTTGTGTAAAAAACAGTTATTGTATTAACTTATTATTAATTAATCAGGAATTTTCATGACTAATTTACATTCATAATTAAAGTGCTGTCACGTTGAAGTATTAAGAACAACATTGTGATTGTAAAATCTTCACTTTCATTGGATGGGCTCGGTGTTTTATTACTTTTTGTTTTGTGTGTTTTTGCGTTTTGTTTTTATGATAGTTATCATAAAAACACACGAAACAAAAAGTAATAAAATGGCGATTCAGTAGCCAAATTCCAGTTACCCAAAAAGCGGATTTGATATTGGTTTCTGTTGCTCAAAGTTTTAATGTTTCTTCAAGAACGAGTCTTTGTCGCTTATTACCCCCGTTCCCTGGTTATTAACCACTAATAACAAACAAAGAATAGGAGCGAGATGGCTCAGGCGTCCACCTTGCTCCGTAACCTGGTCGTCTCCGAAGGTTCTGTGTTCGATTCCCCGCGTAGACATATTTCTGCGCATGGAATTAAACTCACTGTAAACACTGCAATCTCTTACCTCATGGTTTGGGTCGTGGTTACAGCGAAACTGCATACTGATCTGGTAGAGATTTGAGCAAAACTGTTCGACGGGAGCAATTTTTTTTATGGAATCGGTCACAAATGACGCACTTAAAGAGAGTCTGAGCTTTCCAATATGGCTGATGAACAGAACCGTTTTTTTTTAACAATTTTTACCAGAAAGACAATGTACGCGCAGTTTTTGCTTATATCTCGGGTCCTCTTCAACGTACAGAAATAAAAAAAATATCAGCGTTTTCGTAAGACACTGTACTACAAAAAAGGTGAGGTGGTCGAATTTGAAAAATTGCAACCTAACCTAAAAAGAAATAAAACTTCGAAAAACTATGATTTTTTGTTTTTCCTTTGTAACTGTTTTTTTTTATCATTCGATTTTAATGATATTATGGAAAATATACTTCTTGTGGTAATAATTAAGTACGCAAAATTTTAATTAAAAATATTGATTAGGATGGCCGTAATGCCAGTTTAAATTTTAAAATTGGCAGGCTGATAACTACTGTGCAATACATGCTAGCGACTTTTTTTTTTAAATTTTTCATTTTTTCATGCTCTTTAAGATGAGTATGAGCAATATAGTCTGAAATGTTAAGAACAATTGTAAAAAAAGGTATAAATTTTTAAAAAATTTTTTTTAACAAATTTTTTGTAGGAAAATGGCTTTTTTTTATAATGAACACTGTTTTTTATTATAAAATTGTATACATGGGATCAAATTACATAATATAAAGTAGAATTTCAAAGTGTTACTGTAAACGTTGTCGTTTTGAATGTCTCGAACAATCAGATGACTCGGTATCACACAATATTCATCGATGTCTTCCCAGTCTAAACGAACGTTTGATATGATAGAATCCATTTCCGTGTAAGATTCTCTGCCGCTCGATTTTGATGATTGTGAACTCACGTCAGAAATATACAGTTCACCACCACCATCATCATCATCGTTATCAAACTCCAAATTTATTTCCGCTATGCGAATTGGCTCTGCGTTTGCACAGTTTAAACCTGTGCAATATTTGCAAGCAGCTGCACATTTCATACAGTGATTCTGACACGTACACTGCCTTGATTTGCAGGCACACGATACGAACTCAATGAGACTTTCCGGCAATAATTTGACGCCTTTTGGTAAACTAATTGGGATTAAACCATTACTCGTAATCTCCCACCCATATTCGCACGGCAACTTGCTTTCAGTAGCATACAACTACTATTGTACTTGTAAGTACACTCGTAGAATATGCTGGTTCGCTGAAGCTGCTGTTGGTGGTAAATCATGCAGTTTACAAGCTGTACTGGTTGTAAACTTTTGAAAGCAGCGGTATCTAAGTGAACCTAAGTCAATACATCTTTCAGGGTCAGAGTTGTATAATCCTTCAATACAGCCTTTCCCTGTGCCATATAAAGCTGTTTTAGTTGCCTCTGGATCGTAAAAGAGTTTAAGGCTTTTGTGCAAATTTGGGTACTTGCGCACGACACCGCAAATTTGTTACTTACCTATACCGTGAAATGTGTATGGGGTATCGCACCCGGTAAAAGCGTGTGATACTAAAATGCGATCTGTCAAGTCAGGATATTTAAAAGAAAATTGATGATATACTTTACTTTTTGATTTTCCAATTGCAGGTTTAAAAAATTAATGAAATCCGAAACTGACGATGCAAAACTAGTTAGAGTTACAAACAAGTAGGTCAATATCTTGGTCCACAATGATGACATCAGTTTCCACGTTATTATTTTTTTCCCATAGTGCGGCATTAATTATGTGCACGTCAGCATCTTCGTCACATTCTTTATATTCAATTCCCATATCTTGAAAATTACAGCATAGGAGAGAAATAAATTGCGTTTTGTCATTACTGTTGAGTAAAAAGTTTTTCTGGTTCGTTGGAGGACATGTATGAATGTCAGTAACTTTAATTTCTGTTGAAAAAGCATCGTGCAATCTTCCAAGTCGTTCTGAATTTTTCTCGCGCGCGCGCGCGTGTGTGTGTGTGTGTGTGTGTGTGTGTGTGTGTGCGTGCGTGCGTGCGTGCGTGCGTGCGTGCGTGCGTGCGTGTGCGTGTGTCCGGGCACTCCGCGCTTTGGGAGATGCGGAAGCGATGCAATTAGCTGCGAAAGCAGCCGTGCTCGGTGAGCACCTGGGTCAGATGACAGGTGACGTGTCCGTGTTATCTGGGTTGACGCAGTGGGTCCATCGCCCCGATTCTACTGAATCCCATTTTCGTTCCCACTCTTCAATGATCCTCCTGGACCATCTACTGTGGTTCCGGTCCTGGTCGTCGATGTTCTGCCTTGTACCCTTCTTAGCGTTCTGCGGCTCTCTCGGTTGCTAAAAGGTGTAGGGAAGGAGGTCTCGCGACCACCTATAGAGCGGTATCCGATACAGTCCGGTAGGCGCGAGCCACTGTTAGGGTGGCCGTCCTGTAGGCCCGTCGGCAAGAGGCTCCGTAGCTCTTATGGGTTTTTATGGCATCAGCCCAGATCGGTGCCCCGTAAAGGATAACGGAGCTTACTACCGATGAGAGGAGGGACTTCGGCCCCCTCCCCCCCCCCCCATATTGGGCATGCTGCTGGAGAGCGCGCGGGCTACTTTGGAAGCCTTTGCTAGCATTCGTCAGGTGTTGTTTGAATCACAGCCGCGCATCGAGGGTGACTCCAAGATATTTAACAGAGTCGCGACATTTTCTTCGCTCGAGAGATGAGCACCGCCTCTGTCTTCTCTGCCGCCAGTTCGGCTGCGAAAGCTATCATGGACACCCCGTCTGGAAGTGATTACCTAAGCTTCCCGGGGATGTCCAGCATCCAGAGAGGTCGGAACGAGGATGGATCATCCGATGGTTTGTTTCCCTTGGACAGAAGCTCCAATCTCTGTTCCTTCCACTGCGCCGAGAAACGTCCTTCCTTCAGACAAGCGCTGAATGCGGATGTGAAGATGGTCGGGACATTCAGCGCTGCGATTTTCACTGCCATATCAGGTACCCCATCCATTCCTGGGGCCTTACGGATGGAAATCTTCTCAGCAGCCATCCTCATCAGACCAGTGCCGATCGGCCGTTTCCATTGTTCCGGGAATAGATGGCCGACGACTTTGTCAAGGAAGGATGGACAAGGTGGTGCGTTGGGTCCCCTGGGCTTGATCTTGTTCATGACCGTTTTATATGGACGCCCCCAGGGGTCACGGTCCACCTCCTCACAAAAGTCCTGCCAGCACTTTCTTTTTGCGGCCTTGATGGCAATATTGAGCCTCTTCCTCTTCTTTTCATAGTCCGCAGCCAGTTTGTAGTACCGGGGCTTATGAATTGCTCTCTGGTGTAGCTTTCGAGCCCAAAGGCGCTCTCGACGAATAGCTGCGATGTCCTCGTTCCACCAGTAAACCGGCGGTCGGCCGCGAGGATTTGATTTCACGGCCATAGAGGCATCGCATGCCGCCGTTGTTCTGCAGCTGGTGGTATGGGGCGTTCCTCTTTCTCCTCTTCTTTCCTGGCCCGTTTTGTGGTGGCAACTTCAGCGGCGAGGGTCCTTTACGCTCTGGACGTTCGGGGGGCTTACGGAATAGGGGCGACGTTTGGCTCGCCCCGTTCTGGCAGGTGACCGACGACTGCGAAGCCCCCAAACTTTCTCGTGCCTTGGCGTAATGGCTAAAGGCACGCAGTGTTCCTCTGGTCATACTCTTGAGCTCTTTGTGGAGATTTCTCTTCTCCATGATAAATTCCACAAGGAGCTGGAGTTTCTCTTCGAGGCGCACGAAGCTTACAGACTCGTGCGCCTTTCCTGACAGAATGTCACTTGTAACATTTAATGTTGTAGAGGCCGAGTGACCAACCTCTACAACACTTTATTTTTCCGGTACCCTCCAAATCTGGCGAGCATTCCCCTATCCGCCACCTGGGGAGGCGCCCGATGGGTATCCAGCAGCACACACACACGCACACGCACACGCACACACACCCACTTTCTTAATTCGTAAAAAATTTGAAAAATTGAACTTGACCTTGAAATGACCTTCAAGGTCATGAACAAGGTAAAATTCACTGGTACAATTAAATAGCCAGGGAAAAATTCTCAAACTTTTGTCGGAAACATTTTCAGAGAAAATGCACTCTCGCTGAGATATTTAAGCGTTCCTTTTCCCATCACTGTTTATATATAGTATATATATATATCGGTTAACAACCGCATCATTTTTAGCGGTCAAAGCTGAAGTGATTGCCTCGAAGAAACTCCGCGGAGACGGCGCGGCGTGATGACTGCGCGAATAAAAGAAATGGCGGACGCTAATACATAATATAATAGGTACATAAATAATTATATACTCATTATTGCATACAAACCCCAAACCGTGTTATAACCATAACAGAGTGACAAATGTCAAACATTTTATTAAAATACATACAGTAATATAATTTTTCATTCCCATAGGCCACCTGAGGACTGTTTTCCTGGCAAATCAAAACCATATCTTTCTCATTTAATGCGTCGCGACACGCGCCACTTAGTTCTTTTCTGCAGGGCAATGAGATAATCGCATTGCCATGCCTTCCAGAATTGTTCCCGCATTTTTTGGATCCATGGCCAGCGACTTATTGACAACGACTTAAATGTGATCTGAATCCTGGAGACAGGATAGTTCTGAAAGTGCAATTAAAGAACGTTCGGTTAAGAAGTGGCCAGGTGTTAACACACCCAAGTTGTCCAAATCGGAATGAAAAGGCGCGAGGTGCCGCGAATTGAGGCAACCCTCGATTTGGCACATCAGAGGAACTCCTTAATGGTTAAAGTATGGTCGGAGATAACGCGTCGCAAGTGGTGTTTCACCAATTTGGCGCCTGCTTCCTCCGAACCCACCGAAATGTTGGAAGTAAGCGGGTATGAATCGCCAAGAAACACTTTGAGTAGCGACACAGGCTTCGACGTCGGGATCCTCAGTCAGTCGTTTTAGACTATGACGAAGTTCATTAGCACCACTCTAAAAATGTTTACCGTAATCACTTAAAACGAGCATGGGTAAACCTCGATGAGCCGTGACTCGACGAAACGCTCTTATAAATGAGGGCGAGAGCAATCCATGACGAGTTCTAAGTACAATGCCCTGACTCGCAGGCAAACAAATAAGGATATGTAAGCCTTATGTGTTTGTCGTCCGCGGCCAGCGAAGGAGCGCGCGAAATATGGTTCCGCGTAGTCGACGCTAACCGTAGCGAAGGACGGTGCCACCGTTACGCGTTCACAAGGCAATGGAGACATCTTTGGTGTCTGCAAGATATCGGCTTGTTAGCAGCAGGGGACACATTGCACATTTTTGCAAGGGTCATTCCGACCTCAAATGCTGGAGCTCTTCATGCAAGGTACTCTTCTGGATAAAAGAAAACCAAAGATACGTGAACGATCAATTAGCGTGACATCATATCGCGAGAAATATTGCTAGGAGAACGCAAGCTCAAATTAAACTTAAATACTAAAGCGGTTATGCGAACAAGTTACCCCAATCCGAGAAACGATGTGCCACATCCCACTCCTCGAACAACGCCATGTGCACTTGTGCTAGTTTTTCCTGAAGATCTATGTCCGCCGCTAACTTATAGTTTTGAAAGGGCCAGGGGGGTGTCTCCAGGATGCCGCAGAGCAAGTGGTTTGGATGTTAGAGACTCGATTGACAATAAATAACTTCCAATGGGAAGGGCACCCGGACATCCAGTGAAGTTCAACAGATGAATCAGTCCATACGTAGATAGGAATGGAAGTGTCGTCAAGGGTCTCGGATACCCAGGCCAACAACGGGCTTAACAGTACAGCCCCGCAGAGCTCCCTGCGAGGAATCGATACATACGGTTTGAGCAGTGCGACTCGAGTCTTGGCTGTCACTAACTGCACATGAATCCCTTCAGCAGTCACCCTTAGGTAAACTACAGCTGCATACGCATAACTAGATGCGTCGTAGAATCCATGTAGTTCTATAGTGTATATGGGTTTAAAACCTAACCAACGAGGTATCCGTAGATTTATAAACGTCTGTAGCTATTCAATAAATGTTTGCCAAGTCTCGATCATATCACCAGGCAAAGGACTGTCCCAATCTAGGTGCAAAAGCTATAATTATTGAATGAAAACTTTTGCAACTATAACTACTAGAGCTACTAGCCCTAGTGGGTTGAATATTTTAGCTATTTGAGAGAGAATCAAAAGTTTCGTCATTATCGTTGGAGATTCAACACATACCGGGAACTGAAAGACGTCGGCTGGGTGAGACCAAGATAACCCAAGTATTTGCAGACTCATGTTCTTGAAACAACTTCTCAGGCGCTATCTCGCATTCTTCAGGAGGAATTTCTAACAGCAATTTGGGTGAATTAGCGCTCCACTTACGAAGTGGAAGGCACCCAGCATTCATCAAGCCGATACCCTCATCTCGTACAAAAATACGCTCCGAAATGCTCGCTGCACCGAATAACACGTCATCAACATACACGTTTGGTAAGAGGAAAATGAGTAGCTTCATCGGTCCCTAGCTTCTGCAAAACTCGCAATGCGAGAAACGGAGCAGGCCCAGTACTGTATGTTACAGTGAGCAGTCGATTAGTCCCAATCTCCGAACTAGGAGACGGTCGCCAGACGATCAATTGGAATTTGGTATCTGTTTCGCGCACATTTATCTGCCGAAACATTTTAGAGACGTAGGCCGTACAAACATAGCAATGAAGATGCCACGAAACAATACGGAACTTAATTATTGGTGCAATTTGGAACCGTGATGCAACATATCGTGTAATTCTTGGGGTTTTTAGGTGTAAACCTTCATCCGCCTAGAGTAAACCTTTGACACTCCTCCCAACCGTCAATATCTAGATACACTCGAGGTGCATAATACGTTATGTTTTTAATAATTAGACCGTTACAGGCAATAAACTCCGCATCGTCAAAACGGGTGCACAGAATGATCTAAGTGGATTGCCGAACATGACCCGTTCGTTGAAAGTTGATATCTGTGACGGTTGCTTAATGGCGCTATCGAACAACATATGAAAAGATCTCTTGGAACTTTGATAGCTGTGGAACCGCCAAATGAGTGGCTACCGTGGGTGTGACTAGAGTCGGATTTCCGTTCTTTCCACGATTTTTTCACTCACGATCGAATTATCAGGTTTTGCGGCCAGTGAATCATGCAACAACGCATGATGCTTCTTATCACATAAATTACAGCCCGACCGACGAGGATAATGTGGTGGAGTGTGTTCGCATGTATGCAGCTGCAACAAAACTGACGACTGCGGATAAGATTCAATCGGGACGTAGAATCCATGTTTTTGAACTCGTCGCGGTTATGTAGCGAATGATCTAATTTGCATATGACACACGAATTCGTAGCGGTCGAAATGTGCGAAGATATGTTAACCTTACGCGTTATCCAAGGAGTCGGCACAGTTTTAGAAACGGGCTTGAACGTCGGCGAGTGGAAAGCAGAAATTTGCAGAGATTGAATACATTTCAATATGTGTTTTTCAAGAGCATCAAAGATGGTGAAATCTTCTTTAGCAATTAACTGTTTTCTCCCAGCTCTGCCGAGTTTAGATTCTAATCGTAAAACCGTCATAACAACCAATAAGGTATCCCATTTCCCCACGGGCTACTCCAACTTTCGTAACGAGGCAATAATCAAGATAGTTTGATCTATTAATTGACTCAAAGCGGAGGCTTTCGCAGAAGGTACAGACGGCAGATTTAATAATGGCGATACGTGAGAAAAGATAAGTAAATAGCGATTAGCAAACCGTGACTTTAACTTATCCCAATATTACTGCGAAAAAATACACAAAAGACACTTGTGGCACAAAAAACTGCGTAAACACGGTCCTAGTTCACTACAGCCTTATAAACAACACTTTTTCAGAATAGAGCTGTAAATATGAATTTTTAAATCACTTTGTAATCAGTGAATAATAATCAAAGTATGTATAACAATGTTTATATGTAAAGGTTGTTCAGGATCGATGAAGACTTTCAAATATTTATGTTTGCAGTGCGTCCCAATTGGACGAATACTCTCGAACTGGCAATATAAACGAAGCACCTTGCATCAACACTGCGTCCAAGTAGGTGTAACGAGCAATGTGTACCTCACGGTGTGTTGCCGCGAAATGTCGAGTTTAATTTCAACCGAGTACACGATATGGCGCCGACGTGCGTCGGTGACGCTCGAACTGCGAATCCAAAATGGCCGCTTTTCACGACGAAATACGTGGTCTTTTAGCACAAAGCCGAATGGCGGATTTCGATTCGGCAAATACCACGAAATATCGCCAGAAAATTATGATACGACAATATACGTTAACTTTTTCACAAGGTTCATATCCGGCTCGAAGGACCATGAATGCAGTTTTTCATCTCGAAATCGATCAGGACTAGAGACACAATCACGCGAAATTACCTGGTTGATACACCGGGAAAAATAAGGAACGGGCAGGATCACTGTGGTCGACTAGACTCAAAAATGCTCCTTTTTTTATTTAAGTATAATTTTAATTGATATTACTATTTTCTAAGAAGCGTTATATCTATATGACGTAACAACCGTGTATCCTTTCCTGCGGTCAAAGCGGAATTGCTCACATCGTGGAAACTCCGTGAAGATGGCGCCGCGTGACGATTACGCGAATAAAAAATAGCGCACACTAATACATAATATAATACATACATAATGTACTCATTATTGCATATACTCGAAAATACTTATCGAATAAATATTACACCAGATTTTGAGGATGTTGTTGAATTATAATTTGTGGAATATACGGAAATTCGGCGGCAATTATAAACAGATAAAAAATATGGTAGTGTCAATAGATTTCATTATTTCGTGCATTTATAAATTAAAAAAAATTCCCGATAATATTTAAAAAGATAAATTGTTAATAATTTTGTAAAAATGTGATTGCTGGTATATTGATTTATCTTTTTTGCTTCAGTATTCATTAAATGAGAGGTTATGACTTAATATAAGCTTGTTACTAATGTATCTTAATAATCATTAAAAAATAGTTCTGCTGACTGTGGACAAAATTAAATGAGTTGAGACATATTGCTTAGGATTTTTAAAAAATATTTTTGGATATTTTAATGATGATGTGTATTTATTTTCTATTTCCATGCGACTGAATTTCCCTGAAAATCAATCGTTTATTTCATGTCTTGATATTCTTTTTTTGTTTATAATCTTTATTTCCAGTTGTCTAAAAAATGATTCTTCGCGAACTTTAAAATTATGTAAAGGCGAGCTATACTTTTTTTTTTACATGTTAAACATTTCAATATATTTAAAAGTATTTGTTTAATTTGTAAACATTTTTCCAGGGATTAAAACCTTGGTGATGAAGAACCGCCCAAAAACCAATAAAAAAGTGAGAATTGTTAACATAAATTATCTCAACATACCGATATGTTTTAGGCCATTCATTCTAAGTATCATCAACTAGCATTGACAAAATGTTTACAATGCACTATAATTACCTAGTAAGCAATGTTATTAATCGGAAATTAGACTGGAGAATTTTATTTTTTCAACTTTTATCTCCATAGAAAATTATATTATTGTCTAGAGACTTTCTTGCTTGTTAGGGAAATAGAAAAACAGCGCGTTGAAAAATCAATGTTGTTTGGTGGAATTAAAAAACATAACGTCGGCAAATCTGAGTATTTTTACAAATATAAAATTTTTTTCAGACTCGAAATTTTTTAGCTTTAAAATTAAAACTGAAATAGGTTCTTTTAACCTTCGCCGGTCACACCTCCTCAAAGTGCGATTGACGTAATAATGGCCGCGTGTAAGTATCTTTCCATATCACTGCCTAAATCTGACTTTGAATCCAATGCAAAATATATGGATTCCACAGACCCATGATCCTCTTCACTTTCTAAAGCATCTCTGCCAGTCGTTTCATCTCATTCAGTCTTTCTAATTGCCTACGAATATTTTTGTAGTATACACATATGTTTATGTATGTTTTTATAGAATATTTTATCATCCTCTTGGTTGTTTAAAAATTACAGAAAAAATTTATTGTTAAATAAATGCTGGAAATTTGTTTTTTCGCGACGTTCATAATTTTATATTAAAATTCAACATTTTTCACACGAATACAAGAAATCAGTAATGATGTGTTTTTCTTCGTTTTGGAGAAATTGATTATTAAAGTTGGCCGGTCGCCGCGAGCGTGTGCATGGGCGCCGTTTCCACTCCGGCGGCTAACGGCCAACGTCAATAATCAATTTCTCAAAAACAAAGAAAAATACATCATTGCTGATTACTAAAAGCTCAAATTTTTAATTGTTTATAATGCGGTCAATTGTGTTTTGACTTCCGTAAAGGGTGCACGTACGTACGTCTCGGCCCGTAGAAATAATCTTAACCCGTTTCTTCCTGAAATGCCCTCAATTTTACCTTTTGTTCACGGCGTTCGTTTTTAGGGAAAGAATCAATAAATCATTCTGGAATAATCACGTCATTTGTATTTTTTCCTCATCTTTCCGAATCCGGTCTCAGATTGGCGCTATATGCCGCCGTTTTTTTACAATGGCGGCTTAAACGTAAAAAAGTCGCGAATTTTGAGGATTTCTTTTCAAATAATTGTGTTTTTCAGCAGAAATCCGTATTCCGATCGCGCTAGATCTCTGCATCTGGTGGCATAAATAGTTATACTAAAAGATAGGAACGTTAGTAAGTCGAAATTCAAGATGGCGGTCTTAAACCCGTATTTGGCTAGGAAAATCTTGCAATGATTGCCTAGCGGAAGTGGCTAAACGAATTTTCTTGAAACTCCTTATATGCATGTTTCTGAGGTCGCTGAACCCAAACCTGCAGCCAGATTTACAAAATTCAAAATGGCGGATCCAATATGGCGATCAACATTTTCTAAAAATTTTTAATTTTCATGAAAATTACTATGCGGGGGTTTTCGGGGTCGCTGATCACGAATTCGTTGTCCGATGTCCAAAATTCAAAATGGCGGAACCAATATGGCGACCAAAATTTTCTGATAGTTTTCAATTTTCATGAAAATTACTATACAGGGGATTTCAGGGTCGCTGATTACGAATTCGTTGTCAGATTTTCAGAATTCAAAACGGCGGATTCAATATGGCGACCAAAATTTTCTAATAGTTTTCAATTTTCATGAAAATTATTATACAGGGGTTTTCGGGGTCGCTGATTACGAATTCGTTGTCAGATTTTCAGAATTCAAAATGGCGGATCCAATATGGTGACCAAAATTTGTAATAGTCTTCAATTTTCATGAAAATTACTATACAGGGGTTTTCGGAGTCGCTGATTACGAATTCGTCGTCAGATTTTCAGAATTCAAAATGGCGAAATGACATTTGAAAATTTCAAAAAGCTTGAGGTATTAGCACATATATGCCAGAAAAGTATATAATACGCATTGGTATCGTCCGTCTGCCGTAACACAATCGCTACGTTGCCCAACTCTTACCAGCGTGGAGGTGGACGCTTCTAAAGAGTCTTCCTTTTTTTGCTTTTTTTCTTTTTTTTTTGTTTTTTTTTTTGTTTGTTTTTTTTTTTTTTTGTTTTTTTTTTTTTTTTTTGTTGTTTTTATTTATCAACGCGAGAGTCCAGTCTAAAATGTATAGTTTAGGCACAAGCGAGCCCGAAACATAGACAGGTTGACGGCCGGACAGTAACCAGTGCTTTCCAGACAGCACTCAGTACTCTCTGCTTCTTTCCGTATATAATAGATTCGAAAACCATTTGGAGCACTTCGCAACTTATGCATATTACATTTTTGTTATAAAGAAGTAAGATCGTTTTATCAATATACCAAATGTTTCGTACCGAATTGTTGATCGGAACTACACAAGTACACGAAAGAAATTGGGGGCAAATCATGTGCTCTCGTGGATTGAAGAAGAAACAATATATCGTGAACATTTAGAAAATTATATTTTACTTCGTGAAAAATAGAAATCCTTTCGTTAAAGTACATCCGAGGAACAATATGTGTTATTTTTTAGAGAAGAGATGTAAATATGTATAATTGCTGCTGTATCTGAGAATGATTTCAGCTAGTACAAACAATGAACACATTTATTGGAATTTTATTGTTAACATCGTATAATATTCGAAAAAATCACACTGAATATTGGTCCACAGACCCACTTTTGAAACACAACGTTGTAGCTTCAGCTCTACATATAACTTTCATATACAATCAAAAATAAAAGATTGTAAAGCGAAAGATAAAATAATTCTGATAAACCTTGGAAAGTCAGTGCCATGATCAATATATTTCAAAGAAAGACCTTACTTTTTTCAACACCTCTTTCTATGGGTAAGATGATGATATGCTTTTTAGGTCGAATTACTCGGCCGTAATACTTACTATTGGGGCCGCATAAATTTTGTAGGAAATTTTGGGCTCTTTGTGAAAACGAATTCATAGTTAGCGGCCCTAAAAATACATGTGTATTAATTTTCACGTAAATATAATATTCCTCTAGATTTTTGGTCGCCATATTGGATCCGACATTTTGAATTTTGGAAATCAGACAACGAATTCCTAATCAGCGACCCCGAAAACCCCTGTATAGAAATTTTCGTGAAAATTCAAAACTATTAGAAAATTGTAGTCGCCATATTGGATCCACCATTTTGAATTTTGGACATCGGACAACGAATTCGTGATCAGCGACCCCGAAAGCCCCCGCATAGTAATTTTCATGAAAATTAAAAATTTTTAGAAAATTTTGATCGCCATATTGGATCCGCCATTTTGAATTTTGTAAATCTGGCTGCAGGTTTGGGTTCAGCGACCTCAGAAACATGCATATAAGGAGTTTCAAGAAAATTCGTTTAGCCACTTCCGCTAGGCAATCATTGCAAGATTTTCCTAGCCAAATACGGGTTTAAGACCGCCATCTTGAATTTCGACTTACTAACGTTCCTATCTTTTAGTATAACTATTTATGCCACCAGATGCAGAGATCTAGCGCGATCGGAATACGGATTTCTGCTGAAAAACACAATTATTTGAAAAGAAATCCTCAAAATTCGCGACTTTTTTACGTTTAAGCCGCCATTGTAAAAAATGGAGGCATATAGCGCCAATCTGAGACCGGATTTGGAAAGATGATGAAAAAATACAAAAGAAATGATTATTCCAGAATGATTTATTGATTCTTTCCCTAAAAACGAACGCCGTGAACAAAAGGTAAAATTTAGGGCATTTTAGGAAGAAACGGGTTAATTGTGCAGTCTTGTTTATGGCTGGAAAGTTCGTTTTAAGAATCACTTGTGGATGCTTACTTGCGAGAAAGAAGAAAGTGTCATCAATATATTTATTCTCGGATTTCCGAAAGAAGAATAGTTGTTTTCATTAATTCGAGAAGCTTCGAGAATGTCGGCTCATATACACACCGTGATAATCAATTGTATTTCTGCGTGTGTTCGGATTCACACAATCTCGTGGACGGCTATCTGTGTCTATTGGCAGCAACGCCTCTATAAAGGTATTATCTTGCGCGATAAGGCTGAGTGTGCGGTTCACCGTGAGTTGAAGAACCCCTTCTTTTCATAGAAGGCTATCCAAATGTATGCGCCAATACAGACGTAACTTTTCGTAAGACGGTGATATACGTCGCATACGTCACTTTAATATTTGCATTTATTCTGAAAAATACGCCTGAGTGAATTTTTTAATGCTTAAAGGGTTTTGAAGCTTATCGCAGATATTCTTTTTTCTTGCTAACAATGGAGCTCTGGGTCACATGCAAATTGGAAAGTTCGCCTGAACGACGTATTGACTGCGTCCTATGCAAAAAATCGTTTCATTTGGAATGTACACCTGGTTCCAGTGTTTACACTGCTGATAATATTCTTGTAATCTGTGTAAGGAACTCTCCTTATGTTTATGCACGGATCGAGTTCAGTCTAAATGTGGGTACCCTAGAGCGGATAAATACACAATTTAATAACGAATAATTATATTTCTTTATTTACTTCTGAATAGACGATTAAATTATTATCATACTCTCGTTAATGTTGGAAAATTCCGCCCTGTACTTATATCAGGATCTTTTTTAATTTTTTTTTATTTAATTGATTAACGGGTGGAATCGCTCTTTTTACTGAATTGCCGTATTATAAATCGTAGGATTTTTGCGAGAGCTGCAGATCGACTTAGAAAGATGGCGCCATACTTCACATTTGTGTATGAAATGTAGGACTGCAGAAACCTACACCAAGTACATGAGCGGCCATGAGTCGATTTCCGCCAGATAAACAATACTTTCGAAACGTAAATACAAGCAACGTGGCTCGTCTTACCAACAGCGAGCTGCAGCTTGAAAACGAAATCGAAAAATTGTTCACCAGACGGGGATCGAACTGCGTTAACCGCCTGAGCCACGAAGCCGATATATGTCTGTAGAATTGCTTCATTAATGTCCCTAGCCAACTACATAAAACTGTATGGCTGTCCGAACCAGATATTTATCGATGTCTTATCCTCCAATAAGAATGATCTATTCATTACAACGCAGGTGCAAATATATATACGAAACTACTATGATGTAGTTATTAACGATCTATGTATTATTGGACTACTTTTTGATTGGTTAGTTCCTTAGTGACTTCACGACCCGTAGTATTGTGACTCACAGATGAATATTTATTAACGGTTTTAAACGTTACTGAGATATTCGAGTTACTTGAATTTCCTACGTCGTGTTTTCTGTCGAGCTAGTAACTTTCTTTTGCCCGCTTCTTATCTAGTAACTTTATTAACGACTCTATATAATTACGGAACGAAGAATTTAAATTCCGCATTCCGTATTACGTCTATCCCAATCTCTATGCTCATCCGGATATCTCAATTTACGTACTAGTTCTTTACTTTTCGCATGTATACATTCTAAACGAACCCATACGTATCTGTTGTCACTACCGTTCCCCCTGTTGGTCGCTATTTCTCTTTCTTTTGGAATTCAAGATTGAAGTCTCGAACGCCCCCAGGATTAAACGGTAACGATATTTACTAGACTATTCTTCCTATTTTTTCTTACACTTTAATTTAGTCTTTTCTTCTTTCAGATTTTATCAATAAAAATATTCAAAAATAAATAACAAATGTTTTTAACAAATTAAATACGGCTTATGCTCCACCAATGAGAAATCTATATTTTACGCCTCTCGGCCGACTCGCGTGCATTCCCGAGGAGGAAACATATATCAATCACGATGAAAAATTGACCGATTTTTAATTGAAAAGGTTATTTTTTATCATCAGACGAACGAAGCAGAATTCCCTCATTGAAAAAATGAGAGAACTCCACATCTGGCGTTTCATTCCGATCAGCACCTACTGGAATCATCAGCAAGGCTTGTTGGTGCAGATCTGCCTTGTATGCCACTTACTATTCTTCACGATAGAAAGTCTTATGTACAGAATAGGACGGACCTCGCTAGATGCAAAAATTCAACCACCGTACTCAAGACATCTGTCGACGATCTACCAAGTGTGAATGACAAACAATCACTCACTCGACAAGGTAGACCGCGACATTATCGTCTGATGATAAACAAATGTTACCGATAACCTTTTCAATTGTTGATTTTGCTTTTTTGCTCTATCTCACCCAGAGCTGATTATAATAATGAAACGATGTAACGTGGGTCGGTTTTTAACAAATTAAATACGGCTTCTGCCTCACCAATGAGAAATCTATATTTTCACACAACTTAACAAATGTTTTTATTTTCCATACATAATAGTTACATGTGAGACAAATTTCTATAGGATAATTTGTGTCCTCACAGCTGTACAGTCAAAACAACGGCTGATAAGAAACTTAAAGCTGCAGTCCCGCTATTTAAAACTACGCGCATTACATGAAATACAACTAATGCCCAAATAGACTGTTCCAATTCAAGTTCGACCAAATTCTTCGTAGTGCCAATATTAATGGAGAGGTAATGGACTACCTAAAAAGACTTGATGACAAAATGAATAAAGTCTTAAATTTTTATTCGACAATTTTGATCGTCTAGTCGACACAGTCACAGAAAATAAATCTGACATTCAAGCCATGCGTCTCGATTTTGATCAGCACAAAGCTCAGACGGAATATGACCAGCATAAATCTGAAATTGTTATATCCAATTTTCCAGAAAACCCGTCGGAAAATCTAATTAACATCATGCTGTCCCTGGGAAATCTGCTAAAAGTCATCATTAAAGAGAATCAAATATTGGACATTTATCGTGTGCCATCTCGTGTTAGCTCCAAACCATTATGTACAAGTTTTTCATCTGGGGATTCTTCTTCAATGTCTAGTCTATCATTAAGACCAAGACTTATTCGTGTCAAATTGGTATCTTCCAGACTAAGATCCGAAATCATCCAGGGCATGCGAAAGGTTAAAGCGGTATTCGCCGACATTAATAATAGTTGCTGCACTTACAAAGGAATCGTATACTATCGAGCATCTAGAGGTGCCCCAGCAATCCAGCTTCTATCTGAAAATGATCTTAAGCTGATCGAATGACGCCATGAATTAAGCCTATCCACGGCAATTGAAGAAATTAGTGCTACCTCTGATTCTCCAACAGCTTTTCATAATTTGATGGAAGGAAGTCATCAAACTACATCAACTTTATGTCTTGGATCTTCTTTAACCTGCTCTCTGTTTCGAAGAAACTCTCCTTTACAAAGCTACCCAAATGTTACGAATACGTTAATCTCTGATGGCAAATTAAAAATTGCCCACTTAAATGTGAGATCGCTGCCTGCTCACTTTCCGCTAATAAATGACATTGTAATGTATGAAAACTATGACATTTTTTGTGTTTCTGAAACTTGGCTTAATTCAATACCGTCATAGATGATTATTATCGTATTACAGGTTATACAGCTATTAAGAGCAGAACGATGCCATTCAAGGGGTGGAGGTGTAGCCATATATATATTAAATCCAATCGTGCCTTCTCGATGGTCAACATAGAACTTGATGGATATGGCCTTGAGCAACTATGGGTCAGTGTTCATCTTCACGGTCTTGAACTTGCCATTGGTGTACTATACAGGCCTGCTTTGGTGTCATTAAATTGTCTGGAAAATATTAACACTACGTTAACCGCTTCCTGACTGGGTGCCGACCAGGTCCTTATCTTGGGCGATTTAAATGTTGATCTGCTTAATGTGGAGTCTTTCCCTACCATTTAGCTCCTTGAATGGTCTCGAACTTGTGATTTGCGTCAAATAGTCGAATATGCTACAAGAGTAACCCCCACTACCTCGACATCACTGGTCGTTATTCTAATTTTTTCTTGTGTTAAAATAATTGATGCCTTTTCATCCGATGATCATGAAATTGCTGACCCTTACCTAGTTGGTTGCAGAACCTTTGGTATCTGACACGGTTAGAACATTCATAAGAAAGAGGAACTTGGCGCAAACAAAATGGAGATAAAAAGAAACGGATCTGATTTTATCTTTTAAAAGTCTGCGTAATTTCCTTATATCGATGGTCAGAAGAGAGCGAAAGGCATATTTTCGGTCTATCAGTTTTCTCTCTGATAAAACGTTTTGGAGTTCGATTTAATTTTTGGAAGTCAAGGGAGGCATCTCACCTGAAATTCCACGACACCTTTCTGACCTAAATTTGATTAACGACCACTTTGTCTCAGCTCCTAATGTTTTGCCCAACTCTGAAACTATTAATTGCTTCTTATTAACTCGATTTTCTAACCTGTCCAGCAACACCTCTTTTTCATTCAAAGTAATTTCATTATCTGAACTAACTGATGTCATATCTAAAATGAATGTTTATTCTGTCGGCTCTGACGGGATTTCTGGGGAGATGGTCCTGAGAAACCATAAACAATGCCTACCTAACATATCATCAATCATATCAATACTTCCTGTTCTTATCCCGATCAATGGAAGCATGCAATCGTGCGACCTATGGCGAAATATTATTATTTATTTTTGATGTTGAAAAAAATCTTGAACCACATATTCATAGCTTTGAAAACTGATATTAATGGGAATATCTGAAGAAAATCATTGCTTCCATAAATGTCAGGATCATTTTGTATATCGTGGCTCCGTTCAACACAGAAGTACTCAAAAATAATTAATAATTCTTAGAGTTGTGCGGCACAAATTAGTTACTTATGAGTACTTCTGTGGTGCAGGGAGCCACACTATTAAAGAAAATTCATTTTAGAGATCTCGTTAAACCTGTACGAAATTACGGGTTGCAATGAAAAAGCGACTGCTCCTTTTTATGCTTGGGCCAAGGAAACTGGGCAATAAAATATGTTAAATTTTTTGTTTTTGAGTTCACGGCATGTGTTTGCTGTTTATGTTTTTCTTGACGATAGAATGACGTATGCAGTAGAGTAGCTCAAACACTATTAGCCGATAGGGACAGTGACATTTTTAAATCTCCGTTGTTGTTGGCTACAGCCCGGTCGACCGGTCTGAAGAACTCACCCTGTATATATATTTTTCAAGAAAATAAATTTCTTCTTTACTTTCCATATTTTTTATTTCTTAATAGATCCACCATTTTGGTTGTTAGGAAAACATCATAAGGCTTTAGAAAATAAATTCTTTAACGAAAATGTTGAGTCCTTATAAAGCAATTTATCTTAAAAAGAAATGGGGAGAGGAGGGGTGCCAATTTCACAGCCTCATATACATATTTCTTTACTTAATATGTTACGTAACCGACAGCAGTAGACGAGAAATTCAGAGCGATGCGTGTTGCATTCTCAAGTTAAGCATCGTATGCAGTTCTATATGAAGACATGAGTATTATATACAAATGAAAATAAAAATATGATTCTATAATTCAAGGTGCAATTACAAAAACATAAAATAAACATTTCTATGAAAATATATATTCACTTATGTCAATTATATAGATATGTAATTTAAATGTAAATATTTTAAGTAAATGAAGTTATTTCACTCGGATAAAGAGATTAAAATTATTAAAATGATTAAAATTCTTTGACAAAACTAATCCATGTTTCTTTAATTTGTAATTACCTTGAGATATTTAATTGAAGTAAACTGACTTCATTTGTAAAGATGAAATGGGTTTGATTTGCAGGTTGTTGATGAATCCAATCTTAATACTCTACCAGACTTAGAGTCCGTAAGAGCTTATGTAGTGAAAGCTGAATGGTTTTGGAGTTCTGTGCAAAATGAAGGAGCCGCCGATGAAAAAGAATATCTTTTTGAAGATGTGAGTATATATGAATAATACATCATACCTCTGATTTCTTGATCTGGTAGAATTCTATGTAGCATGGTCGTTAATGGGGTTCTAAACTGTACCTTACACCGATATTTTGTCATGAAACTTTATTTCTGTTTTTCTCCACCATTTCTGAAAAAAATGCTTTCTGAGAATTTTACTGAAATGGCAAACACGCCAAACTTTGAGCAATCCTCTTTTGTGAATTTTTTTGAACATTTTGTTGAATGTGGTCCCTGTTTATGCTATTTTGAATAAGCATTGTGGGCAGAGAGCAGTCCGTACAGGAAACAGATACCGTTGCCTTCTCTAGAGTATAACTGGTATCAGCTAACACTCCTTATTTGCGAGTTTAATTTCGGTTTGGTAGGTCGCTTACCCTATACACGGGTCGGATCACGAACACACGAGTAAGCAAGCGGTGTGACAAACTTGAATTTGTTCTTCCATATTCAGTTTAAATACTGTTGTTTTTAAATTGGACATTGCGTTCATTGTCGTCCCGAAATAGCGGATCGTGTATGTGCGTGAGTGTGAGGTGGCGTCTCCTGTGCCTGTTAGCGGAAGGTTGTAAACCCAAAAGAAAAAAAAAACAAATAAAAAATATTCAGGTAAGTAACAAAAAAAGTTATTTATTAATATTGACACAGATAAAAACACAAATAAAAATCCTACTGCATTGATTTTAAAAGCGAACATATTTCACTGTACTCAAATTGCCAATCCCCGTTGTGAAATTATATTAGGTAACTAATTTATCCTTATAGTTACAAAACGTGTAGAAACTAACTACATGTTTAGTAGAATATTAGCTTTGGATTTGGATATCACTGGAAGTGTTAAACCTTGCAACGCAACTGCAGAATTGTATCTAATATATCCCTTTGGTTAAAAGACGTCTGGAATTTACTTCGTAGCTTTTTAGAGTATTCGTTTTTACATTTAAAATCACTGGATATGCTAAATCCCATTACAAAATTATATTAGGTAACTGACGTATCCTTCTAGTTTAAAGAAGTGTAGAAGCTAGCTGTAAATTTAGTGAAATATTCACTTTTAAGCAGGTGTTTCTATCCAAAATTAGCAGTGCAGTATCCAGAAGATTATTGTTTTTAGCTTCTCAGTAAGTTTTTTTAACATAGTAATGTCCGAAGACTTTTGATATCCTTAATTTTTGCTATTTTGCCGTCAACTTAGCATTATTATATTTGTGGTTGTAGGGAAAAAGGGCATAATTTTTATTACGTCTCATCCGTCGATTGTTTTTGAAAACTGAGATATAGTAGAGTCCCGGTATAATTGTATCTCGCTATATTTATGTCCCAGCATATTTGCCCGGTTCCGTCACGTTATATTTTTTGCCTGTCACCGTTCTCTTTCCAACCTTGCGGCCTGCGGCCTCGGGAAGGGTCGGATGTGACGTCACGAACATAACGAGGTTCAGGAGTGTGGGAGAAGCGGCGCTCTCCTTCCTTTGGCAAATATAAGGAGACTAAAGGGAAAGGCGTAGAACCGAGCGGGCAAAAATATCGGAACTCTACTGTAACTAGATTTTTAGATGTAGGAAAGCCTAATGCTTCTTTTGTAGTAGGCTGTGTGTTACGACCCTATGGTCGTCGTCGACTACGCGTTGATTATACAATTTTGATGAAACATCGCACATTTCTATCAGTGAATGAAGGAAAGTTGGAGCAACGGGTACGATTCAGAATTCCGAAGTGTCATTTGTCCGAACAAAATATACTATTACTATAGATATACTGTATGCAATGATGGTAATACATGACAAATGGCACTTATGAAATTTGAAACTTACCCGGTACAAGATCAACATATTCCCATCAGTTGATCATACGCTTTACACCGCGACGAAGAAGTCAGACCGGCATCGACGTATAAACGTAAAACGGCGACTTATCATTTCTACACCCGCCCTACCGCTCGCGTTGTTGCATACCTAAGGTACGTAACATCCCTGCTTAGAAAAACGCATAGAAATGGATAGGATTGTAAGTCAATCCGCTTGCGTCCTGTTTTCTAAACGTATTATTTTAATCATTCTTCATCCGAATATTGGATAGAGAAACAATACGTTTACATCCACAGATTTACGAAAAGTTCCAATCCGTTTCTATACTATGACGAAAATTTTTTTCTTTAGTTCCTTCAGAAATTGCGAAGAATTTATGGAGTTATAGAAGTTGGGTGGTCAAAGATTTTTATGTTTAATGTTTATTTTACAATGCCCTCAAGAAGACGAATTTTCAAGAAGGCTCTTGAATTTTACGTTTACTCATATTATTCAGGGGACATTTGTGAGGAATATTCCTCTAACCATCCTCCTGCGTATAATAATAAGAAATGAAAAAGTAAATAAGAAATGCAAAATTTCGCTCATTTTTACGAATGAAACCACATTATATTGGCTGATTTGTCTAGTAAACAGTCCTATATTTTTTTCTTTCGGACAAAAAATAAAATGTGCTTTTTCTTAGAAGGACCTACACATTTTTTCGTCATAGTAGGCGTAAAGTTCAACTTTATGCCCCCAAAGTGGGCGTAAAAGTGTACTTTACGCCTACTAGGCGTCAAGTAGAAATACGGTGTAAAAATTTATTCTTACTCTTATTTAAGAGTCTTCGGATGAAAGTGGAAAGGATTGGCGTTCAAACAATAGGATACAAATGGATAGAATTGCACATTTCAGTTTCGGATGATACAGTGGATTAGATTGGATATGATCTGTATACGATTAGTGGACAGAAACGGATAAGACAGTCTTCGGATGATAGTGGAAAGAATGTGTATCCGTTAGGTCGGATGAAAATGGATGAACTTAGTGGTTTTTATAGATTCTTACAAAGTTGGATTAAGTTGTAATACTTTTTACGGATATTCTCGGATAAATATGAGTGTATTGGATAGAAACGGATTGAAATGGAAAAAAAATGATCGAATTTCGGATAACATTTCTATCCATATGCGTCCATTCCTATCCGTTTTTTTAAGCAGGGATATTATTTCTTTAGTTATCGTGACGTAGAACTCTGATGCGAGCGAAAACGGCGGTACTGGAAGGGACAGACCGAGCATGGATATAGCACTTAACGTCACGAGCAAATACACAACATTATGTATTCGGTTTATTATTGAAAAATATCCCCGCGCTCGAAGAATGAAACGGTTCCTTACATGTATAGCACTCAACTTTATCGATGACGGGTTTTTTACACTTGGCCAAGATCGAAATGTTAACTAAGTTTTTCGAATTTTTTGATTTGGACATTACATCATACCTTGCGAGAGTAACGAAATTACGTTGACAGGCGCCGACGAATATATGCTCACAGCCTAGTATAGCTGACTAGTGGATCACCAGCTGATCTCGGTAATTTGTGCCATTAACCAGTCGGTGCCGTTATTTTCGTGTTTCTAAATCTTTAGTTTGGTTATAATTAGTTAATAGTTAATAATTCAGTTGTTATTTTTAATAAATTATAATCTCAATTTATTATCACATTTCTATGATATTCCTTTGGTAGGGATTTAGTTCTATGTGTGGCGGATTCCGCCCCTATAAAAAATACGCACGGAAGCCGAGAACTATTATTATAATATATCGGGAAAATATAAGTAATAAAAGTGGCAGGAATCTGTCACTCGAAATCATTCTCAATTCCGAATTATTATAATCCACTAGTATCCGGGAAACATAGTGAATTAAAGTGGCAGAAATATTACACATTTAATAATTTAAATTTGAAACAGAAAAATAAATATTTAAATGCCCTTCCGAGTATTTCCCGGAAATAAGGAGAATCCGATTATGTAAATGTTTCAAATTAATTTTTTCGTTACCGAGTTCAATTGAGTGCAACCGGCACAACATAATTATGCTATGGGACCTCGTAAAATTTATTCCAGAGCAATATAAGCCCAAAACTATTTGATAAATTACGAATACTCGTTTTATAAGATATTAAATTAAAATTTAATTTTGTTGGCCTGCAACAGAGGCACGAGAAACTATGGATATTTGGTACGAGGAATTTTTATAGAATCTGTAGGAGATATCATAAAAATTCATATATTAGGAGATCTCAACTGTAATATAATAGAACATTTTTTTATCGTTAAAAATTAATTATCTTAATTCTATAAAGTTTTATCCTTCTAATATGAAGAGATAAGAATGAATTTTTTAAGCTAAAATGTCGAATTTTGTTTTTTTTTTTTTAGTAAATTAAGGTATGAGGCATGTTAACCCCTCTTTCGAACTTTTGGCCAATCAAATAGGCCCAAAATACAGTACAATACGGATAGTACAGGGTATAAATAAGCGACCTTTCCAATGGCATAGACACTCTAATGTTCTTTTCGATCGCTATACAAAGTTAATAATATATTCGTCGACATCTTCCTGGCCACGAATAAGTCGAAAGGATTAGGCTACATACCAGAGGACAACATTGTTTTGGATTGGGCAAGCTCACAAGGATTGGACAGTTACTGCAGCATCCTCATATTAGTCTTTGCTCTCCCGCAGCATCATCTGGAGATGGAATTGAAGCACCTTCTAGGATCCGACTTGGGACTAACTTATTCATCCTTTTTCAGTCCTTATCAGGGCTACCTTATATAATTTTTTATTCACAGCTTCGGACGGATCTTCTCAAGTCCAGTTGAGTGCAGTCTCTTCACTTCGATAGATTTCTACAGCACAGATTACGTATCGCCTGTTAGGCGCTGTTACAGGATTGCATAAATCGAAGGAGGTCTGCTACAATCGGTAATTGCCACCCGTGGGGTAGGCAACCGGTTTCTCAAGTTCTGCGTCCTTTTGCCGCCTGTTGGCTGGCTCGCTGCTACACGTTTTTATAACTTAAGCCGCCTGCTGGGCAAGGCTTATTAGAGTCAGTGATTCGCGTATAGCTTAATTAATTTTTATTATTTTTTATACATCAGTATTTTTAGTTAATGTCGTCGGTTGCATCTCGGGATAATTCATTGAATGTGGCGCGGATACGCGAAAATGTCCGGTTACGAGCAGAAGTCCGAAATAATAATCTCGTGCCGTATTTTGATTCAATAGATTCGCATTCATCACATTTAAAAAATGCTAGTGCAAATTCCACATGTGAAACCTGCGATTTTATTCATAGTTCAGGTTTATTAGAATATGATCATTTTAGTGGCGATGAAGACGAATATCCAGATGGCATTCAGGCTCGTGTTAAATCTATAGTCGTCATTCCGAACCGTTGGAAATTGTACTCGGTTGAATCTGTCCGAAAACAGCAAGCACCATATCATTCCGTCTTAACAATTACCGCTCCTCGTTTCGATAATCAATTCCTAAAATTTGAAGCGACCTCATCTGACCTTCAAAAGATATACTGTCAGTCTTAGTTAAAAAACCAATTCCGCCTGATCTAATCATAAAAATAGACTGCACCGAGCAGGATGTGCTGGCTAGATCACGTTGCAGAAAAAACACAAAACGGCATAATCGCGCCAAACGTCTCCGTTTGATAAATGTTAAATAAGTTTTGTATGATTAATTTTTGTTAAATATATTTTTTGTTATATGTTAAACTATCCTTCGTCTCAAAGTTGTTTGCCTGTAGACGAGCATCGCAACAGGGTAGCGGCATTGCAAGGAGCCGTCTTAATTTATTCTCAAAGTGCATTAATTCCGAATTGTAATCTGTTATATTACAATTGTTCGAATTTCCGCTTTGGATATTTCTTCGGCTTTACTCGTTTTCCGGCTCTCCATAAGAATGCGGCTATGAAGGTTCGATATCGTTAAAAACGCTGATCATTTAAACGATATAGTTATATTTCGTAAATTAACACACATATCTAAATATGTTAGCAATATTTTCATATATGGTGTATCATCCATATATTTCTTTTTTCTATTTCCCTCTTATAATTCCCGCAAACATTTTGTTTTCTTTAAATTTTTCAATATCTGGCTTCCATCCATTTGGGTACAATGATCTATTGCGTGACTATTCTCACGCCATAATTGCACGGGAAATAAAGTTTTATGTAAATATTTCTGATTATTTTGTGCAATGTAACTAAATCTTGATTTGTCTCATCGGTGGGTCTGCCGCTGGATAGGTGGCTAGTGAAAAATGTTGACTTTTCTCTTATACTTATTTGGATCACGAAATAAGTATACCATGTTGCCCACTGGTTGATGATCAGTCGTCCTGATCTCTGAAAATAATATCTGCAATAGAATTTAAGTTATCAGTTTTAGCTGTGTATGTTGTGTCTAAGTCAAAAATTCTTCTCAAATTTCTCGAACATCTCAACATTTCTATGATACTCGTTTTTAACGCAATGGCGTTAGCTACGCTTTGTTTTTAGCGCTGACATCACCCAGATATGTATACAAACAATAGAATGCCTAAGATAACATCTGCCCATTTTAGTTCTGTAGCTGTCTTTGGTTTCCTACAAAATAATTTTCAGTAAAAGATATATCACTACTTCTCGATCCAACTAGTTACAGTAATGATCTGATAGCATCGCCTTTTTTTATTCCACTACACACATATACACACGTACACACAAACAAACGTATGCGCACTCACCTTGTACACGCATACACAACATTATCCATGTTACTAAGCCAATACGCTATTTTATGTATTTCCAAATTTGTCGAAGTTCGAAAAGAAAGGATAATGAAAAAACGTTTTACCCCAACCGAGATTCGAACCTAATCCCGACAACCGCACTAAAAATTTGCGTGCCTTGACACGCTAGGCCGTTAGTTCTTTAATCTTTCCTCTGTTTGTTTATATATTTATCAACGTGATAGGCGGTTTTACCGCGAACTTGATCCAAAGAAATTAACGAATTGTTACAACTCAGACTCGACAAAAAGGAAAATCACACCCTGATCATCAGATTCACTCGTGAATAGCGAATATGATTGGAAATATTTCAAATTTAACGAGGTGATTGGAATTCAAAACAATGCCAATAATCAAAGGAATGCTTAAATTCGAGAAAATGATTGAATCGAAGTAATGAATGGTTCCACTAAAATTGGAAAGAAATTACCGACCAAGCACTACAATGTTGATAAAATCGACGTAAATCCCTACGGTATTGATAGAATAATAAATTATTATAAATAATCGCGATACATACGGTCACCATAACAATTATATACAAAAAAGACATATTTTTAACGTTTTCGGCACTAATTTTTGTAGCCATCTTCAGAATAAAAACTTAGTTGAGGAGTATAATAAATAATAAATAATTGAAATATAAGTTGTCAGACAGATAAAAATAAATTAATTCATTTGCATACTATGACGTGCTGAAGATTTTACATGTATCAAGACACCACCCAACCTCCCTAAGGATTTTTGATTGTATATGAAATGCCTCACAAATGAATATCATATCCCAACGATATTCATTTTAATGTCAAGAAATATTCCGAAAATCTGGATGAAATTTGTGTCCTCTTGGGCGTTAATGGGTTAATGCTTTCAAACACGTTTTTTCAAACTTGTTTTTTTATTCAATTACTTATTTCATTTTATGTTTTTGGCACTTACTGCAACAATATATACGTATTGCATTTTTGCATCACAGAATAATAGCATAATAGCAACGTAATGACCGCATGTAACGCTTGAGCCTGTGAAAGAATTTCTTTCTTAAGTATCATTTTTACATTTTTTAGATTTCTTCTTTATTATCACTGGTCGAATATATTTTATTTCGTGATTTTACTTGGCATTTTTTACACATCTTATTGTTGCGGAGATTACTTGCGCTCGCACAGCATGATGCGATAAAATAATGCATGTGATTGGGAAATATAGAAAATTCATTTTTTTCTTCGTTTTACCTTGTAAGAAGCGGCTATGACTATTGAACTCAGTAGTCCGTAGTTTTCTGGGGGGGGGGGGGGGGGGGGTGAGCCTGAACCGCACTACGTGCGTTCACGCAGTTGACGGATAAGGAAATATTTTCCAGCAATGGAATATAGGGGTGATGATCCGGAGTCGTTAATATGTTCTCCCACATTTTAAAAGTCAGAGGGTATTTACTTGTGTTTTTATTGCAATAAAAAAGACAAGACTCTAGTCGCGAATTGCTTTACTATGGTATATTGAAGTAGTGGATGAATGTTACAGACGCCGCTGATACTTCTCCCGCGGACCACAAGGCTACGCGAATTAGGGAACTGAAAATACACGAAATCCATTTATCTAGCATACATATGTGAACTGCACCGCAACGTCTCTCACAGGACAGATTTCTGTGTGGTTTTCTGTAATATATCTTAAAAACATATAATTTGATTTTAGGTCTTTCAAACCAAATACTTGGTTATCATTTTCAAGTAGAATGAAACTAGATATTTCACTTCCTCAACGTTGAAGCTTGAATACAAAGCACGAATACCAAGGATTTCGAGATGTGGGGAACTATTTATTGCCATGCAAGTATGAACTACGGCGACTATTACTCACTACTAATTGCTACCTCGACGTCTGGCTGTTCTGATATCAGAAGATTTAATTATGTAAGTGAACATACGTTTATTATGTGTTTACTTACTTACTTTCGTTTGTTATTGGGAATGTCAAAAATTACATCTTTATTTCAGTGTGTAGCAGATTCATGATTTGTTTATAATTTTATAATTTTTCTGATAATATTTTCTTCAGTGCTGCAGAGTTCGTATTCTCAGACAGTTGTAACTATGTATAATGTATTTTTCAATAAGAAATAGCGATAGTGGTAGATTCTTAAAGCGGAGAAAGAAAATAACATTATCAGAAAATGGAGCAGATTGCATAAAACGTTCTCAGAAAATGAATAAAGCTATTGTTCTATATCATATTTTGATAAAAAACAAATTGAAGTATAAAAAAAAGAATAAAGGAAAGGAATTATCCCCCGCTTTAATGACATTTTTAGCCTATTCGCGGGTCGGCTCTCGGGTGGATTGGTCGGACAGACTTTCAAAGACATTACAAGACAATACTTTTTTTTAGACAAACACAAGGATCACCCACCCAGAGCCAGTCCACCCATTACTGCGCCCCATAGAGCGACTTGACCCCTCTGTATCGCATTTGCACGGGGTCTGGGAAAACTACGGAAAACCCAGACAGATACAGTAGACGAACTACTTTATCATCAGAGTATACCCTCTGATGGTAAAGCAGCTGTGTCTCCCACTCAGCAATCGGCCTGCTATCTTTGCCGTAGCGGGCGCAAAGCTCGTTTTTTTTTATTTTAACAGTCACCTTCCAAGTCGCGATCCCCAATCAGGACACTTCACTTGTAGAGCGGCTACGCGTCGCGCCGACCACAGGGCAATTGCTGTTGGTAAATTGAAGTATACAAAAAATACATATTTATTAAATAACAAAAATTTTTGTTAATCTATATGAAGTATTCCTGGTCGTTGATTACTAATACGACCTTAGATTTTCATTATTTGAAACAGCCGCGGCGGATCCAATATGCGGATAACAAAATTAAAAATTGATTGGATTTCCTTGAAATTTGTTACTCGGGGGTTTTCGGAGTCGCTGATTATGAATATGATATTGAATGTTCGAAATTCAAAATGTCAATTTTCAATTTTTTGCCCGCCATATTGGATCCGCCTTTTTGAGTTTTTCAAATCTCAGGCCAGATTCGTAAGCGGCGATCTCGAAAACCCTCGATAACAAATTTCAGCTTTTTTCCGTGTAAGGAAAAATGTATGCTTCAAAGGGTTAATCGTCGGTTTGTAACTCATAAATCCCAAATGAACGAATTTTTTTCGTATTGGTTAAAATTATGAGCCGTTCAAATAAATTCGATGAAAACTTCTTTACTGAACAGATTATAAATCGACAAAATGTGAGAACAAAGATATTAATAATTTTTACATTCCATTTAAATTGGGTATACATATTTCGTAAAATAAACACTATATTGTTTTCTAGATTATACAAGATGGGACTGGAGTGATGTTGAAAAAATGAAGGAACAACTATTACCCTAATTTTTATGATGTTGAACATTAGAAAGAATGCCGAAAGAACCCGCCGATGAAATTGCACGAGCTCTTTTTGTTTTTTAAAAGAATTAAATGACATTGCGTTTGACAAGTATTTTCATGAAACTATATTAATTCAATAACTAATTCAATAATTACAGTATTAAATCGGAATATTAATACATTTAATCGTTTTTATTACTCAACTTTTCTAATAATAAATAGATTATAACAAATTACTTGTATATTCCACGCATTCCTCCAACATATTTGTCTAACTATTCTCAGCTGACGTGAAATATACTTTGCATTAAAAAAGCAGTACTGTTGTTTTCATTGATTCTGTCAATTTTTCATACAAATATTTTTCTTACCTAAATTTATAGGAGGTGCTGTACATAGAAATCCTTAATAGGGTTTCTAATAATCACGGAATGGGAAACAAATAATACAAAGTGCTGAGGAAGGAATAAACCAATAATAAGGCTGATTATAGAAGAAAATTGACTTCACCACCAGCAACGATTACAAAGCTCACAATTTTATAGCATACTAACAACTAATATAGCCCTTAATTTTCCTATTGAATTTTTTAATTTCGACGACCTTGTACGCATTGCTGCTAGCATTACTGCTAGCATTTTTGCCTCGAGTTAAACTTCCGAACATGTAGACCATAAATGCTGCATGACTCCAATCAGATATTAACGTAAATAGTATTCACGTGTAATGTAATTGAAGGGCCGAATTTAATAAAAGTTTATTAAAATAAAATGCGTCACGATTTACTGGGAATTGCAGTTTATATGCTTGACGACCAACTTTCATTTTTTAATTCAGGTATACGTGTTCTTTTCTAATTTCATAGCAAGGTATCGTGTTTAGATTTTAATTCAGGACACAGAAAAAGAAATACTTAAAATCAGCCAGAATTAAGGCTGAAAGTAAGACGTAATGTAAACAAGACTCCGATTTCTTAATTTCAGATATAAAAATAACTGAATTTCAGCAGTGAAATACTTAAAATCAGCCGGTTCGTACCTTATTGGTCCCTGATTCGTACCCTTTGCGGAACGTGGGAATTGGGAACGCGATTCAAGATCGATTAATCGGTTCATATATACATGTATATGTATATGTACGTACATGTGAAAATTTGTGAACTTAACCTATCAATCTTGAATCGCGTTCCAAATGCACTCGTTCCGTAGGGTATACGAAGGGTACGAAGCATAATTAAAATTTGGAATTGATTTGATGATCGTTCAGTTTGTTGTGATCGTGTTGTGTTAATGCTTCGGTCTCCAGCCACTACGTGTTTTTGCAATGTAATTCTTAAAACAATACTAAAACTTATTTTAAGAAAAACTTAAAATAAGTCATCATTTGGGATTAAGGTTCTCTTTTGATATCTTCTAAATGTCAGCTATTATGAAGTCTATTTTATAGTATATAAATTAAACTGATTTTTTAAGCTCTTAATGCAGTCCTAATAAAATGAGCCATTACTTCAACCTATAGAGGTATTTTACTTATTTTAAGACGATATTCATACTGATTTTTGTTTCCTTGCTTAATTTAAGACTATGCTGAATTTAAGCGTACTCATTTTAAGACTTTCTTTTTTTCTGTGGAAGCAAGGGAGTATGGCCGTATTAAAACCACGATCTTGAGACGCGACAACCACTTTAATCGCTTCAGCAATTTTTCTAGAGATGTTTCGAAGATCCTCATTACGACGACCTGTTTTTCCACTTTTTTGACGCGCGGATTAAGGTTTAGCAACTTGTCAAGTTTGAAATTCATCTCCGCCGACGTTTTTCGATATTGGAGATAGAATGTATAGAAATCGGCATACGGATCAACAGAAGATACTGATGCAACTAACGAATTGCTCGAAAAATATCTTAGAGTAGAACGGCGGTTTTAGGAACGTGGTATTTGTATTACCCTTCTTCGACTTATCTTGAGAATTGGAAATGCAGGAAATAAAGTAGCCCGAGTTAGTAAAAATACCATCAGCGGCGCAATGTTTATGGTATATGTTATTACAAGAAATGCATGTAACAATTTCATCTATAATTACTAAATTACAAAGCTTGCAAATTGAGTCCATATTAGACTTTAACATGACTCATGAAAAATAGTTGCAACTGGACTTAAATTCATTCTCGCAACAAACTGAAATAATTGACAGCTGAGCTGTATTGTCGGGACGAAGTTCACTGTTCCGTTACAATCAAAATAATGAGGAGCACCTTCGTCGACACTGCGAAAATTGACAAAAATCGGCGAGTCCCTTTCTAATGGCAGATTGTACAGCACGCTCACACACGATAATAACCGATATAATCACCGACACTATATAGCTGTTTTTCCATATGTAATAAATTTAATGCTATGTATCATAAATTATATGTGAGATTTGTTAATAATAGGGGTTTCCTAATGTCCTGTGGGTCAATTCTGCATTGGCACGTGTCAATCCCGGAATAAACCGAGGCAGGGCGCACAAGTTCTTCCAGACAGAGATAGAAACGCCGGGTCTAACGAACGTGGAACCATGCTCTGCCCCTTTTTATACCAATTTTGGCGGGCGGGGATTATAAATCCGTATGCAGAGGGACAGGAAGGCCGGGTCAAATTTGACCCTGCTCCAGAGCTCCGACCTTATCCGGAATAACCGTCCGATATTATTTCCTAATTTTTGCTCCCTTTTCCTAATCTTATTTAAAATCAAAGGTGAAACCGCTAAGCTGGGGTGGTCCGGATCAGTTCGAGGGCGGAGTCGCCAGTAAGTAAATAATTGAGGTTTTGGTTCAGGAGGTGCCTGTATTTACACTGGAAACCCCGTGGTGAGATGTTCCAGTTTGAAATGCCGTGACCTGTCGAAGAGAGCGTAGATTTTTGTGTCACATTTCACGTGATTGCAAGATTTGCAAGTGTTCTCAGGATTAAAACGAATCTTTTTGCGCATTTCGATAGCTATGCTAATTTTGAGATTGTACAAAAATGAACGATAGTTGTATCTTGTGTATAACTAGAGATATTTAATTGTTAATGTTTAATAAATTCATTCTTGAATAATAAAAATTATTTATTTAGAATAATAACGTGGTATAATTCGTGAGATATTATTAATCTACAATATTTAATGTACTAATGTTTCTTTATTTGTTGGTTTGGTACCAGATTCAGAGCTGAAATTATGAAATTTTGTTTGAGTCTATTTTAATATCAGGAAAAATAGAATTAGTTATTAATCAGAGTTATTATAAATAAACATTTTATTTGAATTCTATAAGATCTGTACACTATTTTGAGATCAAATTTATATTGAAGAATAATCTGGCCAACGTTATTGTTCTATTGTTTGTCATTTTTATTTTACACTTTTTATGTTATATGAAAAAAATTTTTGAAAAGAATTTTGTTCGAAAAGAAACGTTCGTCTGTGTGTGTCTAAGCGTGTGCGAGAGAAATCGGATGCACTTTGGAATTTTTATTACTCTTTAAAAATAGAAGATATTTTAGAAAGTTTGTTTCGAATAGAACACAATGATGAATGATTTTATTAAATAATCTGATTACTAAAAACTATAAAATTGGTGATTCGTGTTGGATTTTATAAAAATAGATCTTAGCGGTTTTAATTATATTATTTTTTATCGTTAATGCAGGAAACTGTAAATTGGAGTGAATGTTCAAGAACCATAGGGTTCTTTATTTCCGATCGGGATTGGTAATCTATTTTGTTAGGGTTCGTTGAGAATGTTCAGTCTCTGTAACTAGCCCATAGAGCCAGGACATTCTAAAACCTGACAGCCACCATCCAGCAAACAAAGCCTAAACTCGTTTATGCCACTTAACTCAATAAACATAAAATACATAGGTCTAATAGCGGAGCGCTTACCACCCACAGCCCGACGCCGGCTGATATGAAGAGAAATATCGCAACGGACAAACGCATGCCACCCTCGGATAGACACCTTAAGGACGGTCTTGCACACAGCTACTAAGACGGGCGGAGTACTAGACCACTGGCGGAAAAACACGCATACTTTATGACACGCTATGATGGCGCTTCCCCGAAAATCAATAAAAAAATCACCGCGAGGAATGACGACACAACAGCTTCAAGCCTCGGTACAGCTGTATATCTGCTGTTTGCCAAAGGAATAAACGTATTACAAATATAATAACAATGGATAACAATAGTCCAACAATACAATTACTAAAAATAATAACGAGTGACAACTGGCCAAAGACACACAATACATCTGTATTGATTCATGAAATAAGAAATAACAAATCATCGAGTCGCTATTTACGCATAATTTAATGAACTATTTTCTGTGCATTTAATCGCGAATTCAAATTGAACTAACAATTCTCATAATTTCATTAATCAAATTACGCGATCGGTAACTAATGAATATTATGTTATTATCCAATGAATGTTTATCATTGTAAAAACTAAAATTGTAATACCTATCGATAAGAACATATGCACAAAATTTGCAATATCCCCACTTTTCTTTTCCACCTAATTTCCTAACTTTCTTTAATTCCAACGCCAAGTCGCAGACTATAAAAGACCAAGTCGATGATCCCTAAAGTTAGTCATATGGCAGTCATGAGACAGTCATAAGACAGTCACGAGGCAGTTACCAGACAGTTACGGGGGAGTAATTCCAGTCGACAACCAGTGCGGAAACTAATAGCCCAGTCAGTCATCCTGTCCGAATTCGCAACAGTGAATTAAATTGGAAGGTCACCAAAGCAGCAACGCATCCCAGACCAGCAGCCCAACAGTACTCACTGGGATCCCCGCCGCCATAACATTTTCCCGGCTGTTCCTGAAGCGAAATCCATTAGTGGCCAACAAAGAGGTAAGCGATCCTTTTCCTCACAGGTACAAACCTCGGCCCGAGTATGTCCCCTCGGCCAATTTCTTTGTCACCATAAATTTTATTTATATAGGATAGGATTTACAAGATTAGGGTTTGATGGCTTGCTGTTTATGAGCTTGGAATTTAAGGGCTTGTAACTCAAACTGGATATTCAGAGCTTTTCGGACACTAATATCCGCCATTTTGTATTTTCCAAATCTGAGGTCAGATTTGTGACCATCGACCCCGAAATCCCCCATGAAACAAATTTGAACTGTTTTCCTTGTGAAAAAAATATATGCTTCAAAGGGTTAATGGGCTTTGCCAAATCATGTATGCATAAATTCAAAAACATGAAAATTTCAAAATGCAATATCTCTGCGAAAAAATAATAGGTATTTAATCAAGCGACGCGCAATTTGAAAGGGGAAGGCTTATACTTTGAGACTACCTTGATAGTTTTTTGAATAAAAGAAGACAAGATAAGTTCAATGCTACGTAAGCTTAAATATAGCCCAAAATCGCTATTTTTGCATGTTTAGGTTAGGATATCTCGAAAACAAGAGCCAGTTGCGAGATTTGGACCTTGAATTCGGATTCAGCCCACCGAAAACCTTGTCTCTACGTCCGAAAGTCACTGAGTTTTGTCTGAAAAACGAATCTACGACGATTAAAATAATATTTAACATCGTAAAAAAAAGTTTCACATTGACCAGGTTCTCGGTGCGTATAAGATTGCATAAGTGACGTTCGTTAAATTTCCGCAACTGATGTTAATGCTACGGGACGTAGCTCGATGGACAGGAGAGGAAGCAATCGCGTAAAATGTGACTCAAAGTCTCGTTTACACTCATGTTGCGCAGCGAGCAAAATTCGGTTGAAATGTAAGGAAAGATGGAGCATCCTATAAATATTGAACATGAATAAATAGTGGCCATACTAAGCTGGAACATTATTATCACAAATGCAGCAAAACATCGAAGTGGACATTGGTTGATAAGATTGAGGAGTGTTATAGTGATAGTAGCTTTGGAGGTCGTGGTTGCGTTTGGAAGTTGCACAGTTCTGACAGACCTGTTTAGGATGAGAATCCCAGTAGTCCGCAGATAAATCCTCCCAAAGATCTTCGTAGACGAACCAACCCCAACTTCAAGAGTACAAGATAATCTGGTGGCGATGACGGTAACCTAAGCCTAAGCCATTAAACAAATACGACTATGCGGATTCTGTCGGCTGTTGGTGGCAGAGCGACCAACGGGCAGTCGCGTACAGCAGAGTAGACAAGATTATCGTGTGGTAAAGCTTGATGTCATCTTATAAGAATAATACTTTGCGGAAGCCATGATCGCGAGTGCTGAAACAGTAGCTTGGCGAGTTTTAGCTACGGCATTTTTTGCAGCCCTCAGCCCTCACGCCGACGACGAGACAAATGTGCTTAAATAGGGGTAACTTGGGGCCATCTTCAATTGCGTATTTTTATTAAAACAGAAAACAGGATGAAGCGTCTAAAGGCCTTCCTTTTCTAAAGACTATTACTTTGGTGTTCGCCGTGTTGATAGCTAGGCCATTGGTGTGGCAATACAAGGATAACACTTTTAGCGTAGATTCCAAGTCGGCAGGCGAATATGCAAAATCGCCAAGTCATCGGCAAAGAGGGAATTCAACTCCTCGATCTCTCTCAAAACAAAAAAAAAAAACAGTTACTTCTGAAATTTAGTGCACATAATGGAGCAGACTCAGGATTTTACCTTGGAACACTCTCTACGTTACTCCAAAAGACTCGGATGAACTTGCGGGAGACTTGATTCGTGTTTTGGCTGAATTGTAGAAGGCGGAAAGTTGTCTCGCAATCTTAGCACTCATGCTAAGTCTACCCATCTTCGGTCAAAGTTTGTCGCGAGAATTGAGTCGAACCCCCTGCGAGAGTCTACAAATAGAATAGAATAGAATAATCTTTATTTAGCTTGTTCTTGGCGGCTAAAAATTTTTTTTAGCGTGTTCTGGACGGCTGTTTATAGTACAAAAACGTTTTTTTCCCGCAGAGCGTCCTCTTCTAAAATTGGCTTGTTCGTTGGGGAGAAAGTTAAGTCGTTCCGACCATTTTTCAAATCTCGCCTCTTAAGGAGCTTTAATAGGATGGAGTCCGTCCAACCATCAGACGGTATTTCATTTTTCAAAATGGAGTTAAATAATTACAAAATAGGACCTCGGCAGAGATTACATATCACCCCTACGCTTTGGGACTTCAGCCCCTCCATTCTGCCCAAAAGTTCTTGTATAGATTGAAGAGTCAAGTTCGTCGTCCAAAGTACCGTAAAAAATCAGGGTTGAATAGAGAACACCTGGTTTCTGCTCGAGAGTGTACTGCGCGTAAACTCTTTTTCTCTGCGAGATACGGTGTTTGATATTGCCTTGTGTAAATGTTGACTCATTCAATTTAGGGCATGGTTCACGGCCTTACGCGCTTGTCAACAACTCGACCTTTTGTCTCTGAACGCCGTACCATCGAACTACAAAAACCACGGCGATTATAGCATATTAAGCCCACTCGCCAATGGAAAGAGATTTCAGGAAGGATATAAATAAATTACAGATTCCGAATATTACACGGACTGTCGCGACAAAATAACAATTTAAGCAAAAAAAAGCGGTGATTACCAGCTAAGCATCTTGTTCAACCGTTCAAATCTGGAGGTGCATTTTTAAGTTATAATTTACTGCATGTTTTTAAAATGCTAATGAAAATTAAAAGGTAATTTAGCGTTTTTTCGTTGTGCCAGCTACCATCGTTCCTGCACCTTTTGCAGCTGGCCAGATTCACAATTCAACATGTTGTTCAAATTCGGTTTCACAGAATTGCACGCACCTCAGGAATATGATTTTAACGCGTAAGGACCGTATTTTCTAGGCGAAATTAACGAGAGGCAAGTCTGTCGCTCACGATTCACTCGCGAAGGAGTACGATAGGACGACGGCAAGCCGCTCATGCCACATTGCTTTGTTTCTTCAAATTGGCTCTGGCGTCACTCGCGAAACGCGACACAAAATACACCCGTTTTACTCTCAACAGTCCCGGGTTTCTGCACCAATTTGTTGCTGGGTGGAAATGAAACACACGTTTCGGCTTCAAAACTAAAACTTCACTTTATTGGGGACATTGGTGGACCGCGGCCACGATATAAATCGTATATTCCGATGCTTTCAGTTTCGAGTGCCAAAGCTGACTGACCGCCAAAGAGTACGATGATCGAAGCCTATTTCAAAAACCAAAACTAGTGTTGACGTGGTGCCTCGCTCGCTTCGCTCGCTCAGAAACTTTGACCCTGTGGAGCGCTGGCTATTCCTTAATACTCGTTCGTTTACTGACAGCTTTCAGTTATATTATAAAATTATACTGATAATTAGGGGGTCCAAGCATATTTAGATCCAAGTGGCTTCAATAGATATATTGCAACAATATAGTGTTTCTTATATGTATAAAAATTGAAAATGACTATTTTCAAAACTTCGTCCCCGACCACAGGCCTGCCGAAGAATTAGTAAATAATACTTGTGAAACACTTACTTCACGCACTTGTATTGTAATAGACTATTCGATGCATATTATTACATCTTTACTATTTTTTACTAATCAGCTGTCTGTATTATTATGCTCTTTTTATTATGTTCATTATTATGAACCGACCTCTGATCGGAGCGTCCCCTTATTCCCCTAGTCTGGAAGCAACAGTCAATCATTAAGTGCGAAACAAGTTAGCCCCTGATGTGAAAGTTTGATTCACCTCAGAATATTTCTTTCGTAAGTTACGTAAAGTTTGATATTATCGCCATTTTAAAATCTTTACAATAATGGCCTAACAGGTTCCTGTCCTGTGGGGCTGCAGCTGACTACTGAGAGAAATCCCCCCACGCGGGTGTGCAACGGCACGGGGAAACTGTAGAAACACCCATGCTGGGTACCGCAAACCTGTGATTCGATACCGTCCTCGACAAAAATGGAAGGCGTTAATTATTCTTACACAAAATATAATTTGTTTTTATTATCTTAAGCGTTCTTGATGTAACAATCAATAGTTTTACGATTTCCTTCTGCCATATCAGATCCATCAAACACAATTTAAGAATATTGGGCAAAATTCATTAAGTGGTCCAAATGAAAAAAATCAATGTCGCCCGATCGAGCTGAAAATTGGCTCAATTGTTGCTCTATCATATAGTAGTGCATGACCCAAAATTCATTTAATTCCATTTGTAATTCGCTGAGATAGAGGGGGTGAAGTTTTGGGGTTCTGCCGATAAGTCGTGTATGTAACCGCGTGTAACTTTTATGCGTCGCTCCAAACGAAAAGTTACATCAGACTTTTTTCTTCGTTTTTCTATGCCCTTTCACCTGATTATATTTTTTTTCTAAAATCAAAATTTAACCCTTATTTTTGTAAATAAAAAATAAAATTAACTTTTTTACCAAGTAGGGTCACTTTTATCGGTCTGAAAAGTATCTAAAATGAAAGCTGAGTTTTTTTTTCGATAAGTTTCAAGAGGTTTTTTTTTTGTTTTCGGGTTCTGGAATTTCTAATGACTGAGCGCAGTCGCTCAAGCCGTCTCGCGCTGCCCGCACGACAGCGTAAGATCGCCGACGCTGCATTGAGTCGTGGCATCGTTTTGCGGAGTAGCATTGTCTTCAAATCATGAAAGGATTTGTTTAAAACAATATAATATTCTTGGTTTGTTTTGTTGCTGTCAATTTTTAAAGTAATTTATTTTTCTGTATCCCATAGCCGAAAGTACGGACTCGCCGGACGCATTTCGCTCCGGGAGCAAAAGCTTTTGCGGCCTGCTTTTAACAACGCGCGCTGTGATTGGCTACGAGATTTTCGTGGCCGTTTACGGTCATTCGAACTACTCGCGGTATTCCCTCAATACGAGAGTGAACAGCGACCTTCACTAAACACAATACGGCACTTTACGTGCCTCGTAGCATAAAGGATGAGTCACGTAGAAGTGCGGATAGGGAAACCCATGTTAAATCTACGCACCTCCTGATTGGCCGCTTTCAATTTAACGCCCCTTCAAATGGCTGCTAAAGTTGCAGTCAGCCGAAGAAAATTATGAAGAGATATTCATGGTGGGAGATATGTACATATGTATAATTTTCTTCGGCTGACTGTAACTTTCGCAGCCAATAGCAAGCAGCGTTGCATTGAAAGCGGGTAATCAGGAGGTGCGTAGATTTAACATGTACTCGACACATGCATACATACTGGCATTCTCGCTACAGCCTTCAGCCAATCACGGACGCACATAGCCTTAACACAGTCATTGCAGTAGTACTGCGTCGTGTTGGTCCTTTAGTAAAAACCAAGGGGTGATGTAAAGAAGTACAGAAGATTAGCATGATATTTGTGGTCTTTTTTGGTAAAAAATGTTATTTTATGCATTTTTTCGTATATGATTGGCTTGTATGCCCGCCCCGACCAGCAAAGGCCTCGGCTTTGCAAAAGTCGGGCGGGCAACTGGCAAAAAGAATAAAAGTTATAATCTCACAACACTATTTTATTTATGTACTTTCGGCAGGGATAAAGAAAAATAGTATACGACACGCAGCCAAAAAGTCGGATGCCCTGGCGGACGTTATATAATGCCTCGGCTTCGCCTCGGCCTTACATGTTATGCCCGCCAGGAAATACGACTTTTTGGCCACGTATCGTAATATACTATTGATTTCGTAATAAATGTATTAACAACGTGTTTGAAACAAAGATTTTGAAGCTGAACTATTTAATATTATTTACAGTTATAAATATAACGTGATGTCCTAAAACTAAACTTTTGGCAAAAATGTACAGTTGTCCAATGTTTATACTAAGCGATCGTGTAGATAAATCATTACTCAAATGATTAAACGTTTTTTAGGAAATCATTTTTGGACCACTTCTGCGTCACCCAGGATGCACCACGTGGAAGTATGATCCATTAGCATCCCACACACACACACACACACACACGCACACGCGCACGCACGCACGCAGTCACGCACAAACACACACACACATTTATTGAAAATAAATAATTGAAGAGATGAGATTATATAGTATTTGTTTATGATTATATTATATAGAGTTTGAATAGTGTGTTTTTCTTACATATTGATATATTTGCGCTGAATATAAAGGAAAAAAATTAGAATATAAATATCGAACGTGCATTCAAGAATTAAGATAAATAGTTGTAATTTAAAACAGTGATTTGATGCAAAAAAAGTAACGAAAATTTTCCAACATATAAGCTAGTTTACGATTCTTACATTCTTACATTAGTTCTCAAAAATATGTTGTTACAATACATGTATTGCGAAATCGAAACAAATTACTTTAAAAATTTATAGGAACAAACAGAAACAAAGAGTCTTACAGTGTTTGAAATAAATCCTTTAATGATTTGAAGACAATGCTGCTCCGCCAAGCGATGTCACGATTCAATGCAGCGTCGGCGATCTTACGCTGTGGTGCGAGCAGCGCGAGGCCGCTTGATCGACTGCACTCAGTGATTAGAAATTCCATAACTCAAAAACAAAAAAAATGCCCTCTTGAAACTTGGTATACTTATCGAAAGAAACCTCAGCTTTCATTTTAAATACTTTTCAGACCGATAAAAGTGACCCTTCGTGGGTGAATTTTATTTTTAATTTGCAAGAATAAGAGTTAAATTTTGTTTTTAGAAAAAAATGAATATAATCAGGTGAAAGGGTAAATCTGATTTCGTTAATTTGTAAGTTAGGAATGAGGACGGAAAATATTAAGAGTGGAACTTATTTTGTTTTTGTTTGCTATTTCTTGAAGGTTATTTTTAATTGTAAGAATCAGTAATATGGCACCCACAAGTATAATTGCGTAATATAGTATATGTTTTTATTTTCAATTACCTAAAAAGAAGTGTGTCAGGCGAGGGTTGGCTGTGCACCGACGATCCCGCGTTGCCGTGGGCTCCCGCGAAAACAGACAGCATGATTCCTCGTTGTTGGTATTAGAAAATCGCATTCTCCAACGACGGTTTCCCTGGTAAACCGTATTTCTTTATGTGTTGTAAGATGCGAACCGGTTTGTACGGTTGGACGATTATCCTTTACATATTATGCGGTCAGCTGCAGGGGAAATTTGTAGATTGGGCCGTGCGACATCCATTCGTTTGAATGAGCGTTATTCATTGTTGGATCCGGGCGTCCAATATTTCAAAACGACTATCAACTACTCGTAGTACATGGACCGTAAAATTAATTGTAAGTACGGGCAAAGCGCCTAGTCTCGTTAGATATCTGAAGAAATTAACTTATATAATATTTATATATCATATATACATCGGTTATTACTTCGACCCAGACTAAGTCTGGACGAAGGATTGGATTTGGTCACTTCGGGCATAAAAATTACCCTATAGTTTTTCATCAAATGTCGACGTTTCAGACCCTAAGGAACCCAAATCAACAATAAAAAATTTGTGTCCGTGATCTTGTACGTACTTACGTCCGTACGTCCCGTTTTTTTGTCTCGCGATAACTCGCGAACGGATAAGCGTATTGACAAATTATTTTTTTAAAATACGCGTCTTGGCATAACTTAGATCTGATTAGATTTTGGCGCAGATCCATCCGTCCATTACTAAAAAAAATTCGCCCCAATTAAGTTACTTCGTAGTTTTTTGCATTTATTTTGAAAAATACAAATTTTATTAAAAAATGTTTGAAACAAAAAAGATAGAGCATGAAATTCTCTACAAAAAAGGTTGTATGCATTTTCTTCCTAAAGTCAACGATAATGCCATAAAAACTGGTTTAAAGTGCTTATGACTATTGTCTGAAAAAGTATTGAATTTGGTCATCTCGGCAAAAAAATTACCCTATAGTTTGTCATCAAAGTTTGTCGTTTCGACCCCCTACCTCCCAGGGGTAGTCTTCGCCAGCCCCTCGGGCGCGGTGATCACCTACGGGCGCATAAGTTCTTTTACGACCTTGATACGAAACTAACTAATTCGATATATCTAAAAGATGTCTTATAGTATTTAAAAGATGTCCGTCAGAGATCTTTTCGACACGTTCAAGATATCTTTGACGAATTATATGTATATATATATTGTATATATAAGATCATAATGATACAGACTGTAATTAGTAAAACACTGTAAACATGTAATATGCATCGAATAGTCTATTACAATACAAGTGCTTGAAGTAATTGTTTTGCAACTTTTATTTATTAATACTTCGGCTGGCATGTTGTCGGGGTCGAATTTTTGAAAATACTCATTTTCAATTTTATTACATATAAGAAACACTATATTGTTGTAACATATCTATCGAATCCACTTGGACCTAAATATGATTGGACCCCCTAAATATCAATATAATTTTATAATATAATTGAAAGCTGTTAGTAAACAAACGAGTATTAAGGAATAGCCGACTCTCTACTGGGTCGAAGTTTCTGAGCGAGCGAAGCGAGCGAGGCACCACGTCAACACTAGTTTAAATTTGAATTTCCGTCATATTATTTCAAAAAATATATGTTAATCATTCAATTACTTCATATTTTCATTAAAAATAGGCTATATCAGATCCGAAAGCATGAAATTTTGAATTTTTAAATTGAAATTCTTAATACGTCAAATCTATTTTTACAATGGACAAAAATATTTTTTTTTTTGATAGAAAGAATGGTGGCCGCAGCTATCCCGTCCATGCATCGAAATTGATCATCTTTTTCCAAGTATCTACATTCGTTAACATATTTAGCACGGATGAATTTACCCGTTCGATATCTTCATTCGTCACTAACTTTTAAGATTCTTTATCTTCTAATCCATTTTAAAATTTTGTTTTATGAAAATAAAGTCCCCAATGATTCATCTTTATACAATCATTCTTAATTATTACACTAATTTTACGTTTATAATATTAAATTAAGAAGTATTATGACACTGTGAGTAAAAGCTTAAATACTGAAAACTTCTGTGTATTCTAGTGTATGAAATCAAATACAATTTTTTTTCTTCGATTTGTTTATTCATCGTGATTTCATTAAGTCACCAGTAAGACTATTTGGAGGAGATTTTTTAGTCTATCATCGTAATTTTTGCAATACATCTGGATTTCTTCCTTGGCCCTTGGCACTTGAAGGTTGCGATGAATGCTATCATTAGTCAGAAACCATGCTAAGGCGACTATCATTCTTAATACAATTGGTTGGAAACATTGTCATATCTATATTAGAGTTGGCTGCTGTGCTTCATAACTGAATTTCGTACGTCCAGGTTGGTTATAAAATCGTCTTATACAGCAGAAGCTTATTCTCTAGCGTGAGCCGAGAATCTCGATTCAAAAGCCAGAATACTTTCCATAATTTGAACACAAGCTGCGTCCTTGTGTACCTAAGTATTTAGCCACTTCAGACGGGGATTTGTTAGCAGTTCAATGATACCTCAGGACACATCTTATTTCTCACAGTAAAAGTCACATGGAGCGATGTCAATTCTTTGGCTTTTATTCGCCAAGTGTTTAACCACTTTTGAATTTTGGTGAGATTGCTTTGCAACGTTTGAGTAGATAAGATTGTGATTTAATGAGAATCTATACGGCAGTATAATAGTATTTATTATAGTAGTAGTTTGTGGGCCGGACAGCGGTGTAGAGATGATCGGCACAAGTACTTCTGTCAGATGTTGGGAAAAAATTCAGCTTTTCTTGCGCGCTTATAGCTCATTTGCCAGCAAACAAACGCAGTGATGGTAACGAGGCTTGTGGTCATTTTAATCTCTTAGTTGTTCTCCAACCTGAGTAATCAGTGCCTTCAGCTATCCCAAGTAGATGACTTGTATGTTATCAATTGCCTCCGATTTCAATAGTTTATGCTGATTTGTAATAGCCTTGTTTTGCCAGCTTTTCAGCTCCGAGAGACTTCTTATTTGCCGTTTTCTGCTATTTTTTGTCTTACTAGTATAGAAGTTACGTCGACGTCTCGTTTTCATGTATGCTGGAATCACATTTCATGCTGCTTGCTGGAACTGCTCTACTACCTCCCTAATATAATTTTCTGTTTTAAATGATAGAGATATTTTGGACACTTCTTCGACTTGTATTTTGTAATATGCCCAATCGGTCATTTTGCTGCACAATATAGGCTTTTTTCTCTTTCAATACCTTTACTACCTAACCCTTTGAAGCACACACTTTTCTTTACATGGAAAATGATTGGAATTTATTACCTGTGGGTTTTCGTGGTCGCTGATTACGAATATGACCTTAGATTTTCAAAATTCAAAATGCGGATTCAAGATGGCGAACCAAATTAGGAAAAAGTTGCTTAATCGAGATAAAATTGGGAACTCGGAGCGGAGGTTTTGGGGTGTCTGATTAGGAATATAGCGTCGAATTTCCAGTATTCAAAATATTGGATCGAGGATTACAATTTTAGGGCCTGGGTAAAGATTCGACGTCCAAGGTCCTCAAATAAGCTGAAATCGCTTTAAAAAAAAACTGCGTTTTTTAGTGTTTGTTTATTTATAACATTTTTACAACAAATGCAATGTGAATATTAGTGGTATAATATTGTAGACAAATATCTTTGCTACTAGAAAAACCCAGGGACTGACACGGTAAATCGTGTTCCTTTGTGTCGTTTTGCGATATGACACGTTAGCAATTATAAATCGTTTTCGTGTTGAACAAGGACAAAACACGTTACAATACGATATTCAAGACAAAATAATTATTCATTACGCGCTCTCCCTCTGTCTCCTTCGCGTGATCACGCTCACTTTTGCCCTCTCGCGCTCTTTTTTGCTCTCTTGCCTATCCTCGCTCACTTTCGCTATTTTTCCTTCTCTCTCACTCTTTTTCACCTAATAGTTCTTTTTAGCAATATATGAGCTGACATACGTGCACTAGGTGGCAGGGGCCGCTAATTACGGAATGTAGGAGTAGCGCTCCATAGTTTTTTATAATATGAGCTCATATACGTGCACTAAGTGGTCGGGGTCGCTGATTACGGACTCTAAGAGTCGCTCTTCGTAGTTTTTTATCAAAAGAGCTCACATACATATACTAGGTAGTAGGGGTCGTCGATTACGGAGTCTAGGAGCTGCGCCCGATGTTTTTTTTTTCATATCAGCCAAAATACGTGCTCTTTGTGGTAGGGTTCGCTGTTTACGGAGTTTAGGAGTCACGCCCCGTACTTTTTTTTATCAGCTAAAATACGTGCACTAGGTGCTAGGAGTCGGTGATGACGAAGTCTGGCAGTCGCCCTCCTTAATTTTTCGTCATATGAACTAATATACGTGCACTAGGTGTTAGGGGTCGCTGATTATGGGTATTGGAGTCACGCCACATGTTTTTTTTCATATCTGCTAATATACCTGCACTAGGTGATAAGAGTAGCCGATGACGGAGTCTGTCAGTCGCTCTCTGTAGTTTTTCATCATATCAGCTAAAATACGTACATAAGGTGTTAGGGGTCGGCGATGACGGAGTCTGGCAGTCGCTCTCCGTAGTTTCTCGTCACATGAATTAATAACACAGGTCAACATTTCATCTAAAAGGATACTCTGAAAGTCGACTAGGCCTTAGTAGGTTTTTTGGATCGCTGATTATGATGAGCGGGTTGGTTAAGCTCCATGACATCAGGTTCAAGGTCATTTGAAGGTCAAGCGGAGAGAAAACCGTCGAAAAAGTCCAAAAAAATTCATAGGTATGTTTTTGAGGTCCCCAATCCGAATCCGTAGTTAGTTTGAACCCATGACTCCTCCTAGAGGTCATTCAAGGTCATTCGTAGGAAATTTGTAGATCAAGTAAAGAAATAACCGTCTAAAAAATCTGAAAAAATGCATGAATATGTTTTTGAGGTCCACGAATCCGAATCTGTAGTTCGTTGGAACCCACTACCCGTCCTAGAGGTCATTCAAGATCATTCGTTGGAAATTTTAGGTGAAGTAGAGAAATAACCGTCTAAAAAATCCGAAAAAATGCATGGGTATGTTTTTGAGATCAGAATTCGAATCCATAAATTTTTTTAACCCGCGGCCGAGCCTGGAGGTAATATAAGGTCATTGTAAGGTAATTTGAATATAAAGCACAAACAAAATGTATTCATATACATTTTTTGTACTTTAGTTTTAGATTCCAGAATTGAGGTTTGGTTGCAACCAGGGCACCTTTCCGTGGTGACGGCGGGCAACGAGTTGCCTCACTATCTGGCGAAGTCCCTGGGTTACGGCGATTACGCCGGCATGGCAACTAAACCTAGAAAAGTTACGAGACAGGGTTTCGGATACCCAGAATCGGCGGCTGGTCAGGGTGGGGAAGCGGGCCCGCAGGCGTGGTCATCGAGCCACCGCAGCTCTACAGTGGTGGGAAACTTGGCCTCTGTAGAGTCGAATGCTACAAGACATTTGTCATGTGCTATGGACGTGAACAATTTTTGTATTGTTTGTGGGGAGTTTATTCCACAAAAGAAAGAATTTGTATTTTCAGATTCTTTAAAAATTAAATATAAACCACTTTATAGTATTGATACAAGTTCATTGGACAACTTATACAATCCCAAAACTATATGTTCGAGATGTCGCAGTGTTCTTAATCAAATCAACAAGCAGGTATTTTCTAAACCAATGATATGGAGATCCCCAACAAATCATGCTACCGACTGTTTCTTCTGTTTAACAAACGTGAAAGGTTACAACCAAAAGAATAAAAATTTAATTTCATATCCACAAGTCAGATCTGTTGCTTTTCCAGTTCCTATTCACAGGAATACTAATGATAGCAAGGAAATAAATGAAGAGGAACTGGAAGATTTAAATGATGAAGATTTGTTAGATGAATCATTCGAATGTGATGAGTCAACATCTTAGCACAGAAGAGTCAGATTGTGATGAAAATACAGCACATACTGAGAAATGGGACCAAGATGAAGTGATCTTTGCAGGGACTTAGGTCTTTCGAAAGAAAGCTCAGAACTTTTAGCATCCAGGCTAAAAGAAAAAAAAGGTCTTTCTGAAGGAACAAAAACTTCTTTTTACCGTTTGAGAGAAAGAAGTTCCGAAAATTTTGTTCAAAAATGAAAAATTTAGTTTATTGCCATAATATTAAAGAGTTACTGGAAGAATGCGATATAGAATATACATCGAGCGATTGGCGACTTTTTATAGATTCGTCAATAAGAAGTTTGAAAGCAATCTTGCTACATAATGGAAATATTTATGCCCCTTTACCAGTTGCTCATTCAGTTGTCTTAAATGAAGAGTACCATAATTTAGAATTGTTGTTACAAAAATTGAAGTACGAAGAAAATGAGTGGTATCTGTGTGGAGATTTAAAGATATTTACAATTGTACTAGGACAACAATCTGGAAATACTTCTTTTCCGTGTTTCATTTGTGAATGGAACAGTCGAGCTAGAGATCTGCATTACATGAGAAAAGACTGGCCTGTGAGACAGGAATTAATTTCTGGTGAAAAAAATATCATAGGCCCAAGTTTGATATCAACTAATAAGGTCCCTCTTCCACCTTTGCGCATAAAATTAGGTATTATCAAACAGCTTGTCTAGGCTATGAGCCGAAATGAAAGTCCCGCTTTCATGCATATTTCTCAATTACTACCTAAACTTTCGGAAGCAAAAATAAAAGAAGGCATCTTTACTGGACCACAGATAAGAGATCTCTTGAAAAATGACGCATTCGAGAGGAAGATGAACGACAAAGAGAAAGCAGCTTGGCAAAGTTTTAGAGAGGTGACAACGAAGTTCCTTGGAAACTATAAAAATCCTGATTACAAAAACATCGTCGCAAAACTTGTTAAAAATTTTGCAGAAATGGGGTGCTTAATGAGTCTAAAACTGCATTTTCTCGACTCTCACCTCGATTGGTTCGCAGGAAATCTGGGAGCTTTTAGTGAAGAACACGGAGAAAGAATGCACCAGGACTTGAATGAATTCGAAAAGAGATATCAAGGTGTTTGGGGAAAAAATATGGTGACAGATTGCTGCTGGAGTATAAAGAGAGACTCGAAAAAAACTCATAAAAGAAAAGGAATTCGAAGATCATTCAACGAAAAACGTAAGCGTTCATAATAAGAGTGAGTCTAGCCTTTATTGGCCGGATTCCAACTCCTCGCTGTAACTAGCCGAAAAATACGCCTTGCTAAAACTGGCCGGGTCACAATTCCTTGCTTTAAATAGCCGGGAGTATCCGCCTTGCTTTAACTGGCCGGGGAACAATTCGTAGCTTTTACTAGCCGGAAATTCATGGCTAGCCTTAAGTGGCCTGGAAACAATTCCTTGCTTTAAATAGCCAGGAGTATCCGCCTTGCTTTAACTGGCAGGGGAACCATTCGTAGCTTTTACTAGCCGGAAATTCATAGCTTGTCTTAAGTGGCCTGGAAACAATTCCTTGCTTTACACAGTCTGGAGTTTAATAGCAGTTTATGTCTTGCCTTAACTAGTCGGGTTATAGTGTCTGCCATTGACTGACTAGAACTGAATTGACTTATAACCGACCTTGAATGACCTTTAAGAAGTCGTAGGTTCAAACAAACTACGGGTTCGGATTCGCACATCTCAAAAATATATCCATGCATTTTTTAGATTTTTTAGACGGTTGTTTCTCTATTTGACCTACAAATTTCCAATTAATGACCTGGAATGACCTCTAGGAGGGGTTGTGGGTTCAAACGAACTACGAATTCGTATTCGGGGACATCGAAAATATACCTATGAATTTTCTCGGCGGTTTTCTCTCCACTTGACCTTGAGCTTGATGTGATGGAGCTTAACCGACCTCACATTCCGATTTTCTAACCTCGAAACGATACACACGAATTTTTTCAGATTTTTCGAAACGTATTTAATATTTTTATCCGAAAAAAAAAACGTTTAAAAACCTTAAAATAACCTTTAATGACCTCTAAAATAGATCGAAAGTGTAAGTGGACCTCGGATTCGGATTCAGCGACCTCAAAAACATATTCATGAATTTTTTCAGATTTTTCCGTTGATTTTTTTCTCCACTTGTGATGGAGCTTAACCAACCCGCTCATCATAATCAGCGACCCAAAAAACCTACTAAGGCCTAGTCGGCTTCCAGCGTATCCTTTTAGATCAAATGTTGACCTGCGTAATTGTGCACTGCATGGCAGGGGTACCCGATTACGGAGTGTACGAATCGCTCTTCGTAGTTTCTCATTATTAGATCTCATATACGTACACTGGATAGTAGGGTAAGTCTAGGAGTCGCTCTCTTTAGTTTTTCGTCATATGAGCTAAAATACGTTCACTACAGGTTTGGGGTCGTTGATGAAGGAGTCTGGCAGGCGCTCTCTTTAGTTTTCAATCATATTAGCTAAAATACGTGCACTAGGTTCTAGGGATCAGCGATGACGGAGTCTGGCAGTCGCCCTCGGTAGTTTTTCATCATATGAGCTAAAATACGTGCTCTAGGTGCTAGGGGTCGCCGATGACGCAATCTGGCAGTTGATGAAGGAGTATGGCAGTCGCTCTATTTAGTGTTTTTTATATCTGCTAAAATACGTGCAAAAAAAGCGATATGGTCATTTGTCTTCCAGTGTGGCCTATTTACTTTATGGGATCAGCTTCTTTTATGGTGTGTTTTCAGCCAAATTACAACACTATAGCCTAAAGCTTATTGCAGAAAGTGGTGCAATTGAACAACCTTTGGAACCGATCATGATAAAATGAAATATGTTGATATATGTGCAATTCTCAATTAGTTCGAACTTTCGCGAACTTGACAGTATTTATTCTCGGGTACTTTATTTTCGGTGATATATTAGTAAAAAATTAGGTTATAAATGTTGTATAGATTATGTAAATCCAAAAAACAAGACTACCCTACATATTTCTGGGACAAATATGCATATAATACACAAATAAAAGTGAGAAATTCAGATCGTGACTCCCTTATTTTTTTTTTTATTTTTACGCTGCCAAATTTGGTGCGTTGATTGTTCATGTTTAAAGTAGTAAATAAATGGCACATTTTGGAGAATCGAATCAAATGCAATAAGTATGTGCTTGCAGTAAAAAAAAGTTATAAAGAGTTAATGTGCCGTGACTCCTGTTTTCGAATTCTGATATTCATGGCCAGTACAGTGTGATGTGGCCGGTGCGTACCTTAACTGCACAACGGAAAAGCTACGGAGAACGACAACTAGACTCCGTCATCGGCGGCGACCCCTACGAGCTAGTGCACGAATTTTAGCTGATATGAGAAAGAACTACGGGGCGCAACTCCTAGATGCCGTAATCAGCGACGCCAACCACCTAGTGCACCTATATTGCCTCATATGATGAAAAGCTACTCATATGGTAAAAAACCACGGAGAGCGACTGCCAGTTTCCGTCATCGGCAATCCCTAGCACCTAGTGCACGTGTTTTAGCCGATATGACAAAAAACTACGGGGTGCCACTCCTGGACTCCGTCATCTGCAACCCCTATCACTTAGTGCATGTATTGTAGCTGATACGAACAAAAAATCGAAGGGGAGTGACTGTCAGACTGCGTCATCGGCGACCCCGACCACTTAGTGCTCTATATGAGATCATATTATAAAAAACTACGGAGCGTTACTCCTACATTCCGTAATCGGCTACCCCTACCACCTAGTGCACGTATGTCAGCTCATATATTGCTAAAAAAACTATTAGGTGAAAAGTAGTAAGAGAGAAGGAAAAATAGCAAAAGTGACCGAGGATGGGCAAGAGAGCAAAAGAGCGCGAGAGGGCAAAAGTGAGCGTGATCATGCGAAGGAGACTGAGGGAGAGCGCGTAATGAATAATCATTTTGTCTTGAATATCGTATTCTAGTGAGAAACTACGGACAGTGACTCCTACACTCTGTAATCGGGTACCCCTACCAGGAAGTACACAATTATTAATTCATATGACGAAAAACTACAGAGAGTATTTTAGCTGATATGAAAAAAAAGTACGGGGCGTGACCCCTAGACTCCGTAATCGGCGACCTCTACTACCTCTACTACCTAGTGCACGTATTTTAGTCGATATGAGAAAAAACTACGGAGCGTCACTCGTGGACTCCACGATCAGCGACCTGTAGTATCTAGTGGACCTATATTGGCTCATACGATGAAAAGCTTCGGGGAGCGACTGACATACGCCGTAATCAACAACCCCTACTGGGCGTGACTCTTAGACCTCGTATCGTCGACCTCAATTACCCGGGGCATGACTGACACGAGGAGAAAATCTCCGGAAGGAAGAAATACCGTCTTGATCGACATTTGTACTTGAGACTATGTTATCGTGTCGTCGTGTCGGGTCTTTTCTTAGCACGACACGTTTTCAGTGATTGACTTGTTTCGTGTACAACATTGAAATACGTAACACTCATACGCATATAAAATATTTCAAAAAACGTAAACAACTTTTAACCCTCCTGAGCACGAGTTTTTCTTTTCTCATATGGAAACAATGTAGTTTGGACGAGTATACTCGTCCTTGTGCACAGGAGGGTTAAGGGGGGAAGGTCCCGAAACGAGGTAGATTTTCAAGAATTTTTGCTTAGGTGAATAAGTGTTGTTTTTTTTGTTGAAAATCTTTTATTGTGAGTTAGATACATCTTTAGTATACGATATGTTTTTTTTTGTTTTTAGCTCTCAAAATGGCGGCACTGTACTGCGTCAAACTCCAGTGTTTTTTAAATTTGTTTGCAGGATGGCGGCTTTATTTTTTATCTGTAACAAAAAATCAAAGAGGTTTTGTCAGTAACATTATTTATAATACTCCAAACCTTTAAAACAAAAAAAAAAGTAATTTCTACAAAAATGAGAGAGATTTTTAAAAATTGAACGTTTTTTGTTAATTAATTTGTTTGAATAAATTCCGTAATTTGCATTAAAAAATCCCAACCATAGGTTTGGAGTATAGCCAGATGTTTCAAGAAGACCTCCACAAAATTTCAAAGCAATTGAATAATTATTTTTTGAGTTATCGTGCAAGCAGTATGAAAAAAGGAGGGTGTTCCGAGAAAAACGCGTTTAAAGCTGCCGCGTGCTACAAAACCGAGCGTATATCTGCGGTAGAAAATATGCTGACATTTCAATACTAATAAAGATTTTGTTTTCAAATTTTAAGGAGACATCCTTGAAATGTTCTAGAACAAGTACAACAATTTTCGAAACATCGAAAAAAAAAATTTTTTTCCCCTTAAAACACAGTATAGAAGACGTCTTATAATAATAATAATATAACGTAAATATTGTTATGCATCAAGCATCCAAAGTAGATAAATTCACATTAACTTTACACAACAAATTGAACAATAAATTCCAATGGTTATTATTTTAAAGTAATCGTAACAATGACCAATTTATTAACTTTTCTAAAATTAAGGATAATGGATTGTTAACTTGTTTGATAAAACTAGTACCCTAATAAAATTTACAGTCCTCTTTGATAAAAAATCGTTCGTTATCGGAAACAGAAATTAGATATGCTGTGAAGAGTATGTTAAAATGAGTTATTAGAAATAAAATAATACTGTTCAAATATCGTTAACCGATAAATACATAAAAAATTGTTTTTGGGAAACTCGCACATTTATCAAAGATGTTAATGTTTACACATACATACAGTGCACCATGATAAATTACTATCCTCTCAAACTTTTACATTCTTTATCCTGTGAAATATTAAACTTTTTTAATGAAAATGATTTTTTAGGTTATAAAGCCCATAAAAATTCTCTCACTCAAATTGACAAGAGTCTTCCGAGAGATTATGGCTCGCCTAAGATACATAAGCCTAACATAGTGTTTAGACCTTTCATCTCAATTATATTTTATTTTCTTTAGATGTCGTTCCGTTGTTTACGAATGATCCGAATGAACTTGTTAAGGACATTGTTGTGAAAAGACATTCGCGTATTGCACGAACTTCAAGCATGCATCTTGGTGACATCCTGAACATTGTGGAATTTTTTTTCGACAACACCTTTATCTCTTTTAATGATAAAATTTATAAACAGACTTTTGAAATCCTTATGGGGTCTTCAGTATCTCCGATTTTTTTCTAATTTGCTAATGGATAACCTTTAGTTACACTCTCTATAAAAATTACCTTTTATTTCGCCTTTTTACTACCGCTACGTCGATGATATTCGTACATGTAACCTCTAAAACAAAGTTGAGGAGATTACTACAATTTTTAATAATTTTCATGAGAGAATGTTTATGTTTATTTTTTTGAGAGATTGAAATTTACACACGAATTAGAAATTAATTCTCAAATCTCCTTTACTGACATGGCAATTATTTGCAATACTTTAGATCAAGGTTTATCTTTCAACTCGTGCTGTAAACTTACCACTTCTGTTAGAACTTTGAATTTGAATTCAAAACACACAACGTCACAAAAAATTGCTGTTATATACAATTTAGATGACAGGGCAACATCTCTGTGCGGGTGCACTTACAAAACCGCAAACTTGAACAAGGTAAAAAATTATCTGTTGAATAATAATTACTCGAAATGAAATATGAAAACCTTTATAGGTGAAATGCAAGGTGCTTGTAGTTCATGACGATTGTGATAAAAATTTCTTAACAATTGATTACGTACTATTCGAAATTATGGGGAAGTACTATTGGAATTGTCTTTCGTTGCAAACGTAGTGTAGAATTATATGAACTAGTTTTCTTCGGTAGAATAAATATTAAATATTAGATTCAATTATGACGTTATTCACCAGTGTATCATTAATAAATATATGAAATAAACGCCACACCATATAATATGAAGCAAGTTTAAATATGTCATTTACCAATAGAATAGAATTAATTATATATTAAAAAATATTTTTAAATTTAACATAACGAAGTGAACTGTTGCTGATAAAATTTATTTTTTAACAGTATTTGGAATCTGTTTTTCCACCGTGTGAGTTATCCAGAAAAGAAAGTCAACAAATTTCAACACCAATCTCATCAACAAGAAGAAAGCGTAAACGTCTTGCAGAAACTTTATCTAGTCTCGTACGAAATGGTGCGGATTCTCCGGGTGTCCACAAGAGGCGATCAAGTATTAGCGATGCTGGTCACTTGAGTATTAGCGGTAGCTTTCTTGATTGTACCGTTAGTCCTGATAAACAACTATTGGATGGTAGGTTTTTTTAATTTAATTGTATAACATACATAAATTTAAGCAATATGTGGGTACGTCCATCTTAAAGTGAATTCGATAATTATATACAGAGCATGGAATAGGTACAATACAGTTCTGAATCCAAAAGATAAATCACAAAAAAATAAAACAATCAGTTCCTAAACCATTTCAAGAGATATACTCAGTTGAACACACGGTAGATCAGGTTGTAGGCCTTTTGAAGCTTTATTAATTATTTTAAAGTAACATTGCCTGATCTAATAACAAGTACACTACCCACGAGTGTCTCTTTGATCTGATTGAAACTTTGCACACATGTAGGGTATCAAATTATTAGATTATTCTTTTGTTTAGGTCATTGAAACCAGTATTCTAGGGGTTAAATCCATCGTTCTCTATAATATATTTGTATCTGATTTTGCTTTTTAAGTCACGCAATTAAGATAATTAAAATAATTGAAAACCATAGAGCATTTATAGTTTTTGGTGGTCGCAGAATACTATAATGGCGCATCTCATATAGCTGATTATAAATTGGTAAATCAGCAAAAACGTATGAAAATCACTACTTGGGGATTGGGGATTATAAAATTTCAAAATGGCGTATGGTAAATTTAAAACATTAGCGACTCGCTACTCGGAGAGTTCTGATGATGGCAAAATACCGTTAGGTACGAATTACGTGATACAACCTATTGTTATGTTGTTTGCATTTTCATGGGTGTATAAGTTTCTATATAGATGTTTGTTGGCTCTTCATTTCTCTTCTATAGATATTTACGAGGTCTTTTGAGTTTTAATGGGTCGGTATCCATTATTTTTTCCCCTATGTAGTTTATGGGGTCTGAACTTATGGGATCCTGAGAATTAAATGAGGTTTAAGCTGATATAGGTTAAGTTCTTTGAGATTGGGTTTGTGTTGAGTGTACACGGAGAGAAAATTGCGACTGTAGTTCATGGCAGCCCCTGCATGACTCAGTTCAGCAGGCCATGTTTAGTGACACGGGCTTTGTCGACACATCAGTTTTTGCAGTGTTAATTATGTTACTGCTGCGGTATGCAGGACAAATAGCGCCCGCCGAAGTGAACAGTGCTAGATACCTTACCTATAGAGCATTATCTTGTTATGTATATATTGTACGCCGCGAGCGATGTTTATAGGTGTATAGAGAGCACCGAATTTAACAATATAATAAACACGGAATGTTTCCGCGATGTTATACCGTTCACATGTACCCGTTCGTATTGGGCGATTATGGCGGGCAGCTGATCTGATGATTTTGCAAAAGTTATCAACAATTGAATTTTAAGGAGATTTTTTTAAATGACAATTTCTCAACAACTAATTGATAAAAATTAATGAAAATTGAATTGCATGTTCATAATTAGTAGTATAATAGAAAACCATATCGTTTGCAGGAAAAAATGTAATTTATTATTAAGAAAATTAATTTTGCAATAAACAAATGACTATTTTATTAAATATAGAATTTCATAACAGGTTTATGCGTTTTTTATATAACTAGGCATGAGTATTTACTTATTTACATCGATTATTCATTTATTATTTTATTATTTTTACAGTTATAGATTCAGAGTAGCTTGACAAAATTTTACATTCTAAAGAATTTGAATCGACCAACACTTTTGCGTGTTTTTTGTATTCTGATAACGTACAAAAATCGAAATTAATTTTTTATTCAAAACAATACAAATTACTTACAAATTCCTATTGCTTCAAACAAACCATTTTTGTTTTGAACTTTTAAGAATGTAAAGATTTTTTAATCGCTCTTAATTTACAGTTGTACCCGTACGGAAAAAAAGTTGATAAAAATATATGTAACAAAAAATATATGTCATATATTACATTTTTCGCCAATATTATATGCATTATTTATTTTAAATATATGCCGGATATAATTTTACACGTATATGTGCATACAGTACCGCTCAAAAGTATGAGCTCACCCTTGCGGAATTTTGGCTAAATTAAAATGTTGATATCTCATCGCCAAATTAACGTACGGGAAACATAAAAAAAGGGAATTAAAGGGGGGACTTTCAGCTTCTTAGTCGCGGTGGTTTTATTTATATATATATACATGTCTCTACGAACTATGTTCGATTTACTAAAGTCATTTTTTCGTATTATTTTTTTCTTTTTCAATCCGCTCCCATTTTTTTTAAATGATTGCAGCAGAAATGTACAACGTGTAATCGAAAGGTAATCCCTATAGCTTTAATTTGCCTCTTCAGCATTTTGTCTAATCTTTTTTTACAAATACTTATTTAATTAAATATACGTCAAATTTACGCTTTTGTGCTGCTATTATTAACAGATATAGATTTGCATTTCAACTATGCTCAGTTTGAGATATAATAATTCATGTACACCTATTTATATGAATAATGAACTTTATTTTAACATACATAGAAAATATCACCAATTGTATTCATGTAATTAAATATTGCTTTCTTAAAAAAAACCCCACGCGCTTTGCGTGAAACATCCAAATAATAAAGACAAACATAATCTTAAACTTAATAATAGTTTAAATGCAACTTTGCATCCGAAAATGATTGTTACACAAAAAATGTTGAAGTCGACAAAATACGATAAAAAAAATTTCCTTCCAAAAATTTGAAAAAATTTCAGTCAATAGATAATTAAAAAATGAAACTTTTTGTTTATTAAATATTTTTTATATTACGTCAATTTTCCGAGATATAGCAATTAGAAAAAAAATCACATTAATTTGTTCAAAATTAAATAAGTATTTGTAAAAAAAGATTACACAACATGCTGAAGAGGCAAATTAAAGCTATAGGGATTACCTTCCGATTACACGTTGTACATTTCGCCTGCAATCATTTTAAAAAAAATGGGAGCGGATTGAAAAAGAAAAAAATAATACGAAAAAATGACTTTAGTAAATCGAACATAGTTCGTAGAGACATGTATATATATATAAATAAAACCACCGCGACTAAGAAGCTGAAAGTCCCCTCTTTAATTCCCTTTTTTTATGTCTCCCGTACCTTAATTTGGCGATGAGAGATCAACATTTTAATTTAGCCAAAATTCCGCAAGGGTGAGCTCATACTTTTGAGCGGTACTGTATATCAACATATATGCCATATATTGCATTTTTCGCCGAAAATATATGTACACTTATTGAGCATATATATTTCGTATATACTTATTTTCCGTGCGGGTAAAAATAGTAAAACATAAATAAATAATCAATGTAAATAAGTTATTAATAATCATGCCTAACTATATAAAAAATGCATAGAACTTTTATGAAATTCTTAAATAAAAACCTGAGCGAATTAGTAGGCGAGGGGCGCTGCGCCCCGGTCCCGGCCGACGTCTAGCACGCTGGGCGCGTATATACGTCGACTTTCGAAAATGCATATCTTTTTTTGGGATCGAGAGCACAGAAATATTTTTGCATGATCGATTAGTGTATACTTTAAGGAATATTTTCAACAAAAAAAAATTTTGTTTAACGCAAGGAGAAGTCGGTTTAATAGTCATTTGTTTATTGCAAAATTAATTTGTTAATAATAAATTACATTTTTTTCCTGCAAACGATATGGTTTTCTATTATACTACTAATTATGAACATGCCATTCAATTTTCATTAATTTTTATCAATTAGTTGCTGAGAAATTGTCATTTAAAAAAAAATCGCCTTAAAATTCAATTCTTGATAACTTTTGCAAAAATTAATATTTTTTAAAAATATTTGGGGATATTTCTTATAACATATGGATCTTCAGAAATCGTAAAAAAAAATAAGAAATTCGATGGCTCGATTTTTGGTGGCCCACTTCAGAAAGTTTGACTCAATTATATTAAGTGCGTTAGGGGAAGAGGTATTTGGTAATCAGATAAAAACGTGTTATATTTTCAGATGCCCTGCACCTCTGCAAAGTTTCATTCGGATCAGGCAGACACACTTAGATAGGGTTACTACATGTAACTGAAAAGTGCTAGACGCCAGAATTCCTTGTCCCCTTCCTTGAAAATATAACTAGAGAACAATTCAGTATTCATATGTCAGAGCATTGGTTAAAGGAGTAAAAATTTACTATTTCTTCAAGCTTCATAGGAATGTCGCACCAACCGCATGCAACGGATCTAATTTTGGTACAGGAATTTATATTTATATTTTGTATCAGTTACATGCAAAGAAATTCCAAGTTGAGACTGCCGTATAAGGGAAATAATAATTATCGCACAGGCTTGGAAAATTTGTAACGGTTTTCTGTTTTCGTCCGTCTCGTCGTGCCCCGCTCTGTCGGTTCGTCCAGGTTCGTAACGGCGATTACCGACGGTCGGTCGGTCGGGAAGATAGAACGGAGCAATACTCCAGGGAACGGTCGGTCGGAAGTCGAGAGCAATACTCCGGGGAACGGTCGGTCGGAGGTCGAGAGCAATACTCTCGGGACGGAGCAATACTCCGAGGAACGGTCGGTCGGAGGTCGAGAACAATACTCTCGGGACGGAGCAATACTCCGGGGAACAGGGAGGGCCTGTTACGCGAGCACAGCTCAGCGCCTGGTTTTCTGCTTTGAAGGCAAGACTCTCGAAGTTGGTTGCCCGGCGACAACTGGTTGTAGCTGGTTGCGCTCGGCCTTATATATACGTGATAAGGCACGGGGCGCCGACGCCTGCCAACGCGTGGGGCCCGTTAGGTTCGGCCTACGGCCCTGTGACGCGCGTAATTCAATTCTCGCGTTACACCCCCCTTTTTTCGGGAAGAGAAGAAACAAGACGCTTAGGTTACCAACCATTTTAAATTGTCCCAACTTGTTGTGATACGGCAAAGTCAGACTTAATTACCCTGGTTGGGTCGAACGGAAAAAAAAAACAATAACTGAAACGGTATACACATACTTAGTAATCGCAGTCGCGGGATTAACTAACGCTAGCGGCTGCGCAGCCGGTACACCCGGGAGTCATCTCGCATTACAACCTGCGCGGGTACTTATATACTACGAAAAAATAAACGGCGTCAATGCCTGAAGATAACGGGGATCGACCCGGTGATCGGTCTACGCACACCCGCTGGTCATCTTAGCTTACAAAAGAAATATACAATAAACATCTTACGTCTCACTGCTTCTCTGATGGAACACGACGCTCTTCAGACGGCCTTGGGTATCCCATCGTGCGATGTACTGCCCCTCGCTAGTGCGATGTCTCCATCGTCTCCGGGTTCTAGGAATGTACACCGGTATCATCACTTGGTTCGGCCCCATCATTATCGGAAAAGTATTCGGCGAGGCGTTGTAGTCGGTCGGCGAGGGTTCCGCGCCATCCTCTCGTGGTGGGGCCGGTGGGACTATCCTCTCGGCACTTATAGGCTGGACTGGAACGGTGGTGGTCGGTAGTATGATCGCTGTTTCGGTGACCGGCACTAAGGGCGGTACTGGAGTGCGCGGGCGTTCGATAATGGGGATTTCGTTGTCGCTGTGGCTGTCGCAACTGTTGCATGTACTGCAACTGCTGCTGCTGCACGTACTGCAACTGCTGCTGGACTCGCTGTTCGTATCGGTTCGAGGCTTCTGTACCACTGTGGATTCGCCGGTTATGGGTACTGTGCTCGCCGGTGACTCTAGCTCGGTCGGCCGCTTCTGGACAGGTACTGGGCTCTCCGCTGGTTCTGGTGAGGTCAACTGGGTGTCGGACGGTGCGGTGTCGATGCATCCCACTATGTTGGGTGCTGTCCGGCGACGCGGGATGCGATATCCGGGCTTCAGCCCGCTTCGCGTCACCAAGAATGTGGGAGCACTTACCTTCGGCGTCTCGGTCATTGGCAGCGGTACAGTCGGCGGCTGTGCCGGGCTTTGACGACGCGTCGTGGTACGCCTGATTCTGCGAACTTTCGGTCGGTTTTTTAAAATTCAAAATGGCGGATAGAATATGGCGGACAAATTCTTCAGAAACGATCGATTCAGCTTGAAGCTTGTTATCTGCATGATTTTTGGGTCTCTGAATCCGAATATAAAGCAGATTTTTAAAATTCAAAATGGCGGATACAATATGGCGGACATTTTCATTAGAAACGATCGAATTAGCTTAATGCTTGTTATTTGGGGCCTTTTCGGTCGCTGATTCCGAATCTGAGCGCAGTTCTTCAAAAGTCAAAATGGGTGATCCAATATGGCGGACTTTGCATTTAAAAATGATGGATTCAGCTTAAAGTTTGTTATCTTATTATTATTATTGTTATTGTTGTTATTATTGAAAAACAGAGATAACAAACTTTAAGCTGATTCCTTTATTTTTAAAGAAAAAGTCCGTCATATTGAGTCACCCATTTTGAATTTTGAAGAACTGACCTCAGATTCGGAATCCGCGACCTGAAAAGCCCCTAAATAACAAGCATTAAGCTAATTCGATCGTTTCTAAATGTCCGCCATATTGTATCCGCCATTTTGAATTAAAAAAAACGGGATTTCGACAATAAATTTATGTTAGTTTATTGCATTTTTAATTATTTTACGTAGCAATTTGAGTAACATTTTTGAGCCGGATGGCAGATTATGTGTTCGGCATTTTATAATGAATTATATGTATCTTATAATTTACATAAGCAAACTTTAAAAATGTTTTTTTGACTCCACAAAGTTGTTGCAAATTATGTAAACTTCAATTAAAAAAAAAAATTGCACAATCGGTTTAGTGGTTCTCTCGGAAAGTTGATTTTCCCAAAAAATCGCGTTCTGGACCAACGAGGAGCGTGGCAATGGGCCGATTAAATCGCTACTGGCATGTTGCCACGGTTCGTCAACGGGGGTAGCGTGCATATATCCAGGTGTGGATTGCTGTGACGGCTTATATTCGGCGTAACGTCGGCATTGCCAGACATAACGAGCGGTGTCTCGTGCGATTCCGGGCCAGTAGTAGCACAATATAGTCGTCGTAGCGTTTTCGTGAGTCCGAGATGGCCCGTAGTTGGCGCATCATGACACTCCTGTAGCACGGTTAACCTGTCTTTACTGGGCACACACAACTTCTATTCATGCGCGTCCGGTGTCTGGAAGTTCTTAGGGATCCGTCGATACAGTTGACCATCCTGCATACGGAATCTTTGGTCGGTACATGTGCCGCTCTGCACTGCTCGAAACATCCGATCGTGCCAGTCGTGTGTGATGGTGCTAATTTCTGCGACAGGTCTGCGTGATAGTGCATCGGCTGTCATTTGCGTTATCGCTCGCACTTTTTCAGGGTCGGTTTGGACCCCACCATCCGCGATGATGTGCCCGAGATAAACTAACGAGTTTTCTGCAAAATTACATTTCGACGGGTTGATGCGCAAGCGTGCCGCCCGAAGTCTATGGAAAACCTCCTGCAAATGTTGCATTTGCCTTCGAGTGACTGGCTGAACACGATGATGTCGTCTAGGTAGCACATCGCGTAGTGTTCCAGCTCCGGTCCGAGGAGGGCATCAAGCATACGCTGAAACGTGACAGGCGCCGAGTGCAGTCGAAAGGGCATTACCGTAAACTGCATTAAACCCCTTCCTGGTATAGTGAAAGCGGTAATCGGACGGCTTGCAGGGGTCAACGGAATTGCCAATAACCATTATCGAGGGTAGCCTGTATGTACGGTAGCGGATAAGCGTCCTTTTCGGTGACCTTGTTGACTTTCCTGAAGTCGATGCAGAATCGAGGCTGTCCAGATTTCTTTTTTACGATCACTACTGGTGAGCTCCAAGGACTCGTGGACAGCTCGATAACACTTGCCTCCTCCATTCGACGGACTTCTTCGTAAATAACCTCCTGCATCGCAGGATTCCGCGGCTGGTATCTCTGCTTAATAGGTTCAGTGTCTGGTAAGAGCCGGAATGATGCTGTGTGACCTGTGTCGGGCCGGTGATCTGCTCAAATTTCCTTAACTCAGCTGCAATGAACACCTGGAATTGCTGTTGAACGGGTGGCTTAAGGGTGCTTAGTGTAGGGCCGGCAATAATCGGTCCTGATGTAAACTCCCACAGGGCATCCGGCATTTTTAGTTGAATGCCCAGGCGCTGCAACAAGTCTACGCCAAAAAGTATGTCCGTTTTGAGGCCAGGTAAGATAGCGAAACGATGGGTCATAGTGTGGCTGCCAGTTCGTAGTGGTGGTTTTAGTGTACCTACGAGGTGTATTTCTGTCCCATCTGCCAACTGCGCGGCTTTGGTGGGATTTTGTGGTAACTGGCCGTGATGTGACTTAGTGCAGCTATGCGTTCGCTTACATAACTCTCGACTGCCCCAGTATCTAAGAGCGCCACGCAGGTCGTATCATATACCTCTACTTCGAGGTGTGGCCGCGGGTCAGTCGTGATGGGCGGGTCGGTGAAGGCGGCTGTTTCTCGACCCGGTGTCAGTTTCCCAACATACACTGACACTCATATGACCTCACGCCCGCTTGGCCACATCTCGAACAGAATAGTTTACGCGGGTTACGGCACTCACGACGGTTGTGTCCACTCTCACCACATCGCCAACATATGGTTGTCCGATCCCATGTACTGGCGGATTGTACCACGGTGGCCGGTTTGGTTGTTACCTGACGGTTACTGCCCACCGGTGCCTCGTCGGAAGACCGGTGGTGCGTTGCGGTCGAGTGACCTGGGTCACGACTTCTAGTCTCCGCCACTGGTTCATGGGTCCGGTTTTGGGTTCGGTTGGCGCGTATCTCCGTCTCTTCGGCCCGCTTAATGTCTTCGTATTCTGTCGTGAGACGACTCAATTCCCGCAGATTCAAGTCGGCGGGATTACGTATATACATTTTATACGATGCCCTCATATTCTTGTACACTCTACGCGCTTGTTTCTCGGGTGTGAATGTTCCGGCTCGCCGCATCAGTGTCTGAATGTCGTTGCAGTACGACTGAAACAGTACGGACGGTTTTTGCACTCTGTCGCGCACTAGCTGTTCCATTTGGCCGCGCACTTTCGGGTCTTCATAGCATCGGACCAAATCGTCGGTGAAGTCTGGCCATCCCCTCCACTGGTCTCTGTTATTCCGCATCCATAGCAACGGGTCACCTCGGATTAATTCCGGTAATCCGGCGAGTAACTGTTCGTCAGTGATCCCGTAGGCGTGTCGGAGTTCATTCACACGTTCCAAGAATGCTGTAGGATCTTTCCTGCTGAAATGACACCTCCAGAAACTTGAAGCAATTTGTCTTAAACCCATCGGTTGAAATTATCATGCTCAAAAAGTTAAAAGAAAATAATAAAAAATGTAACGTCGACGAGACTTTTTATCTTTTTATTTTAACTTTTTGAGCATGATAATTTCAACCGATGGGTTTCAGACAAATTGCTTCAAGTTTCTGGAGGTAAAAGGTATCCAGAAACTTGAAGGAATTGGCCTTAAACCCATCGGTTGAAATTATCATGCTCAAAAAGGTAAAACAAACTAATAACAAATTTAACGTCGACTCGACTTTTTCATACTTTTTTATTTTACCTTTTTGAGCATGAAAATTTCAACCGATGGGCTTACGACCAATTCCTTCAAGTTTCTGAATACCTTGTACCTCCAGAATCTTGACGCAATTTGTCTTAAACCCATCGGTTGAAATAATCATGCTCAAAAAGTTAAAATAAAAAGATAAAAATCTCGTCGACGTTGAATTTTTTATTATTTTCTTTTAACTTTTTGAACATGATAATTACAAACCATGGGTTTAAGACAAATTGCTTAAAGTTTCTGGAGGTAAAAGGTATCCAGAAACTTGAAGTAATTTGTCTTAAACCCATCGGTTAAAATTCTCATGTTCAAAAAGTTGAAGTGTATGTAAGCACGATGTGGCTTTTTGCACATTTGGGAAATGGCAATCTGATTCATTTGTGATATTTTATAACAAATTTATAATTATCACAGGTTATAACCAATACTGAAATCCAAATTACTACAAGTATATAGTTATAAAATTTGTGTTGAAACAAAAATTGATGTCAAGTGATCATAACTGAACTAGATTGACACTTTTGTCCAAATATTGAAAAAGACGAGTCGGGCTTAAATTTCTTAAAATTTTGTTACAACTTTTTGAATGAGATAACTTTAATCGATTGGTTTGAAACAAATTTCATCAAGTTTATGAACGCAAGACATATACAGAAGTATATTTTCTGAATAATTTTAGTGTTTCGGCAACAAATTTGTAAACATTCATGCGGTGAAGTTGTATAGAACCTTTTTGTAAAAAAAAATAAGCCGTCACTCATAATAATCCATTCATTTTTTTTAATTTGTAAGGCTCTTTAAAAAGGCAATAAGAAGGCAACAAATTGCTTAACACATTAGAAATTACCCACTTTACATACAAATGTTACGTGTAATTAGAAATGTCGAATGTGATATTAAAATAACAAAAGAAATGTGTAAAAATTGATTTTTGTTAATTTTATATTTACGTATTTATAATTTTAAAAATAATTATACAGAATAATTTTAGTCTTTGCTTGCTTATAAGCCGATTCAGCGGTTGTATATGATATGACGAAAAAGTCTCACAAGGCGGGAAAGCTGCAAACTTCTACAAGAGTGCGCATCTTTCCGCGCATGTGGTCACGCGTTTCACTTATTTTGAGTGAGCAGCTCACTCAATTTGAGAGATCTGCATTCCCTTACGAGGTCTCTCAGCTTAACTTCGATTGGCAGTGCGGCTATCCCCAATAAGACAGCAGCGCATTCAATGTGTTCTCAGTGCGGCGGTACGTATTGTAGCGGCGGAGACGGCTGTACATTTGGCGGCGATGGTGCTTGCGGTCGGGGTGGCGGCGTTGCTTGCGGTTGGGGTGGCGGCGCCGAAATGCCCAACGGCGTCTGGTTCCCAGACGTCTCTGCTTGGAACAATCCTCCGAATGCGTCGGTGTTCCCCTCGCCTTTGGTTTTCTCCATTGTAGTATCGGAGGCTTCTGACTGGTAGCTAGAGAACTGATGTGGGTGTTGTCGCACTAAGGCACGGAGGCGACTCCGCAACTCGTTGATGTTCCCTTCATCGTCCACTCGATGTTGACGTAGGAGAGTTTGCACTTCGCGCTTCTCAAGGCAGTTCACCCACGCGAGGTTGACACTCATAACCGTCGACAATTCGGTTACTGTTCACTAAAGTTCACCGTTCACTGGTCACTATTGCGTACCTAAGAAGTACGTCCCTGTTCGGGCGCCATGTAACGGTTTTCTGTATTCGTCTGTCTCGTCGTGCCCCGCTCTGTCGGTTCGTCCAGGTTCGTAACGGCGAGTAGACTATAGGTACGGTGAAGGAAAGACAACTAACTCGATATTTAAAGAATTAATATAGTATTTATTCGATCAACTTAAATATAGAACAAACAGCAGCACTTAACCGTGAAATGACCGTGCACGAATATTACCGAGGTTTACCGAATATGGGCAATCCAGGACCGGACCCTCTCTGCGATAGAATAGGGCAGTGTACAAGGTTCCGGGACAGTCGGTAATGAAGATCGGATGAGTCGAGAGCAGGACTCTCGAGGCAGAAAGACGGTCGGTCGGTCGGTAAGATAGAACGGAGCAATACTCCGGGGAACGGTCGGTCGGAGGTCGAGAGCAATACTCTCGGGACGGAGCAATACTCCCAGGAACGGTCGGTCGGAGGTCGAGAACAATACTCTCGGGACGGAGCAATACCCCGGGGAACAGGGAGCGCCGGTTACGCGAGCACAGCTCAGCGCCTGGTTTTCTGCTTTGAGGGCAAGACTCTCGCAGCTGGTTGCCCGGCGACAGCTGATTGTAGCTGGTTGCGCTCGGCCTTATATATACGTGATAAGGCACGGGGCGCCGACGCCTGCTGGCTCGTGCCTGCCAACGCGTGGGGCCCGGTAGGTTCGGCCTACGGCCCTGTGACGCGCGTAATTCAATTCTCGCGTTACAAATTTTAAAATAGGGATTGAAATAAGACATCATTAACCCTTTCACTGTGCCCGACAAAAATCAGAAAGTAGACTCATAGTGCAGAATGGGATCCAGGCAACGAAATTTAATGGCTGAACGTATACGACTGTTTTCGGGATCACTGATTATGCATCTGATGTCCGATTTTTTAAATTTAAAATGGCGAATTCATCATGACAGCCGAAAATGTGAATTTTAATTCTTGCGCGTTAAATTAGCCATGTCTTCTATAGAAGACATCGACAGTGAAGGGATTATGAAAGAACATTTTTATGAATAGATCCACTTTTATTACACGTTTAAGAATATTTAATCATAATTTCTAGACATTTAGTTGCTAATAATTAACTATAGACCGAATCCATCTCAAATCGAACAGCGAGTCCGATCACAAGCCATGAAATCAAATGATTTTTAAATATATTACTTTTCAATGAAAATAAGGCGACCTGTATTTTACAGTTTTGTAAAAGATTTTTTTTTTTACAAAGTTGTGATTTTTTGAAGTTTTACCGATTAAAACTGAAATAATGAAAAAACGGCGAGAAAAAAATTTCAAATTAAGCCACTGTCAAATGTAATACAGTAGAACCCCCTTTTAACGCCACCTCCGTTTATCGACATACTCTTTTCTACGACACTAGTGACACCCCTTTCAACGATATACCAGCGATTCCCGTCATCCCCACCACGTCTAAACGCTTCCCCTCACCAGATGGCGCATGTATACGTGCATAGCCCGCGAAAAAACCGCATTGGTCAAGTGACCTGTGACGTCACTTTAGCATGCTTGTCGATGGGTTGCGGTGGGGGAACGCACTTTTCTAGCTGGCATGTCGATAAACGGAAGCTTGAGGGGAAGTCGCAGAACCGACTCATGTCGTAAAAAGGGGGTTCTACTGTATGTTTATTTCACTTTTTCTTTTTTGGGCTAATAGCTCATACCGTCCTCTTGAAATGTAACCTAAGAAAATTTGTTAAAGTTGATATTTAACAAAATGGCTGCTGTTTTTCGAAAAAAATTAAAATTACATTTACACAAAAACCCCATCGTTTTTTTGCTCTTGATTTTTGTTTTGGGACTTCTACCATTATAACCTACATATACCATGTGGTTTTATGGCGTGCCCATCATTTGTAAAGTAAAGGGAATTTTTTTTTTGTTTATCGCGTAAAATCTTTTGGGCAATTCTGTAGTGGAACTGATATATTTTCGAAATTCAAGATAGTGGCTCTAAAATGGCGGACACCTAATCGAAATTTTACCTTCTTTGCAAATTAAAAAATTTTATCGTATTCTACGCGAAATTCTGATCTGTAGATCTTGTACTTTTATTTTTCGAAATCACAATACACATTTTATATAAATTTTATATATTAATTTTTTACATACTACAATATAAAAATAATGTAAAATATAAAAGATATTAATACATTTTATTAAATGCCTATTGGCACGAGAGCATAAATGCACATTTTATTTATGCCATAATAGAAAATTTTCTGTTTAGACATTCGTCATTTTGAATCCGCCATATTGAATTTCGCAAATATGATCCCGGATTTGTAATCACAGACACTAAAAACATTTAAAAATATACGGATTATAATGACAAGATAATCTGCATTCAACGGCCTGGTACGAAAATACGGAACAGAAATTTCTGCATTTATTTTCTCTGCAACTGAGAAGATAATATATATCTGTCTGATATAATATACTCATACCAGACATTTTTATTCAGAATTTCACGTAGAATAAGATAAAATTTTTTAATTTCCAAAGAAGGTAAATTTTCGGTTAAGCGTCCCCCATTTTAGAGCCGCCATTTTTAATTTCGAAAATATATCCCCGGATTTGTAATCAGCGACCCGAAAAACATATAGAAATATTATCAGTTCCACTACAGGATTGCCCAAAAACTTTTACGCGATAAACAAAAAAAAAATTAAATAAAAAAAATTCCCTTATTTTACAAATGGAGGGCACGCCATAAATCCACATTGTATATGTATGTTATAATGCTAGAAGTCCAAAAAAAATCAAGAGCAAAAAAACGATGGGGTTTTTGTGTAATTGTAATTTTAATTTTTTTCGAAAAACATCCGCTATTTTGTTAAATATCAACTTTAACAAATTTTCTTAAGTTACATTTCAAGAGGGTGGTATGGGCTATTAACCCAAAAAAAGAAAAAGTGAAATAAACATATTATATTTGACAGTGGCTTAATTTGAAATTTTTTTCTCCCCGTTTTTTCACTATTTCAGTTTTAATCGTTAAAACTTCAAAAAATCACAACTTTGTAAAAAAAAATTAATTTGCAAACCTGTAAAATACGGGTCGCCCTATTTTCATTGAAAAGTAATATATTTCAAAATCATTTGATTTCATGACTTGTGATCGGACTCGCTGTTCGATTTGAGATGGATTCGGTCTATAATGATTTGTCAACATTCTTAAATAGTACATTACAATACGAGTGCGCAAAGTAGGTATTTCCCACACGAGCGCAGTTTTCCACCCGAGCGAAGTGAAGGTGATAAAAAAGCGAGTGTAGGAACACCTACGCAGCGCACGAGTATCGTATACTATTTTTCCTATTAAGTGCGCAAAGTTCGACACCTATATACAACATTTAAAGTGGTGGTGCAAGGGCGGTGGAGACGGGGCTCCGCCCCCCGACCCAAAACAGTATTTGTAAATGCTTTTGTAATAAATAAACTAAATTTATAAATGTCTATGTAATACATTATTTATTATCGTTATTACTGTTAATTGTTATTAATATAAATGTTACAATGCAATTACTAATTTGAACAAATTTTAATGAATTTAAATAATCATTTGCATTGGCGTTTTCGGGTACATTTTCAATTACATTGTTTTGACAACAAAAACAAAGTTTGTGACTAATTTATTAACATAGGCCGCAGCTCCCACAGACTTTTTTGTGGGAAATTTCTTGCCCTACAAAAAAGGCTGAGTGCACTTGCCAACAAAAACGAATTCGTATTTTAATCGCTATTTTAAAATTGTCAGATCCTGCGCGGTAACTATTACTTTCTGTGTGCGGCAATCTCAGATTGAAATTTCTTTGCGTGGATTTCACAGTAATATTTTTCAAATCAATAATTATTTCACACGTGTAACTCCATACACAATTAATGTTTTGCAACTTCTTATTACCAGTGAATAAATATCGTATCATGCGCAAGCGTTTGCGCAGTTAACGCTTAATAACCCTTTAGAATTTTTTAATGCACATCTGTTTCGTAAACATATCCAAATAAGCACAATGTTTCCTGCCCTTTAAGTGTGAAATAGAGTAAGCAGCGTTCATATTAAGAGGTTCTCCATCATGTAGTGCAGCCTGTGCATATTTTTACGCGGAATAAAGTAACATTAACTTTTATTCGTGTTAATAGCTAAACAGTTGCTTTAGTGATAGAGCAAATATTGACTTTTGAGCGATATGTAATGATTTAAATGAGGTCGATTATTTTCGTGGAAAAGAAAAATTATTAATACATTTGTCAATACTGTTTAAATTTTTTTTTATTTGAAAATCCGTTCTTGGCTTAGCTTTTGAAATTCTAAAAATATTACTTAAATATTAAATTAAAAGAATGAACTTTGTTGCTATATGAGCTTTCAAACATTATGAATGAGTTTAGGAATAGTATAATTGTATCAATAAAAATTGTTTTTCCTCTATAACGCTACGAGCATTAAATTCTATAAGTAGGCGGCATAAATTTCTATTTCATTAATCTCAAATTAATGCTAAAGAGTATTCGTTTTTACTACTTGTACGCAGTTCGTTTTATTCACAATATCCCACTTTCCAATAGGAATTATAAGATTGAATAAAAATTTTTTTCTGTTTAAAATTCAGTCATATATCGAATATGAACTCGAAATTCTCTGTTGAAACGAGATATTGATGATTTTCCAGTTTCTGTCATTTTTGGGATAATTCAATTTATTAATAAGAATGGATTGCTAGCATTTTTTAAATTGTAGAACGACGTTGCAGCATTTCAACAAACCTTACCTAAAATAGATATGTAACATATCAATATTATGCTAAAAACTGATTTACTATGTCGTAAATTGGGGGACAAATCACTTGACGCTACTTAGTATTACGTTAATAAAATTAGTCGTAAAAATGACGGATTAGGGGAGAGGAGAGGAAAGAAGAATTCGGCGTCTGGAAGCCGATCAATCACAGACCGCAGCGGTTGGAAGGACATCTGGACATCCTTCCTTCCTTCGGATGATCTGATTGGAGGAGTTGGTTCGACTTCCTTCCTTCCTTCTTAGGCAGAGGGGCGGATGACTTCCTTCCTTTCTGTCTCCTGTAGATGAGCGAGTTGGCTTCCTTCCTTCCTGGCAATGATCTGGACCGGCTGCGAAGATGGTCCGGGCGTGTTTTCTCGGCTCGCGGTCGTCGGCCGGGTAATCCTGACTATAAAACTCAGTTTCCTACGACTGAGGTAGACCCACGGCGTCGGCTTAGGATCTGCTGGATTCCTCGCTGTAGGTGAACAGCCCGTTGTCGGAAGATATGCCTTCCATTGCTCGCACACGTCCGTCTATACTAGGCGGCGTCCGCCTTCGCTGATGCGTTGCGCCTCAACGGTGGCGCTCCGCTGCGGCGAAGGCGCGAACCACTGGAACCTTGTTTGCCGGCAGGATGATAGGAGGTTGCGGAGAGGAAGATATGAAGGGGGAGATGTAATTTATTCCTTCCGTTAAATTATTTTTCCAATATTTATTTTCTTTTTTTATTCCTAGTCCGTTGGGCTCTAGAGGAAGAGGAAAGTGCTTTCGCGATCCGTTCCGTTTGACGGCTGAAGGGAGAATATCCTGACTTTGCGGTCGCGACCCGTTTATATACGCGTATGCATTTCGGTAGCGCACCAACCAGAGTCGAGTTGGTGTTCAGAGCTGTGATTGGTTGGAAAGAATTATCGCAAACCTGAGCGTAGGGTTTTAAAACAACTTTGATTGAATTATCTTTTAGACATGAGACATTCCTTTATAAATCGCACTTTCTTTGGACATTTTTAGATAAGCGAACACGTGTGTCGTGAATTTTTTTATTGCTTGTTTTCGAACATATAGCGATTTTTAATTTTGAGTGAATGCATATTGTATGTAGTAATTTTGAAATTATCGTATCTCCGTCATTTTTTATTGTAGAACAATTTTGTTTCATTTTAAAGGTAATTTCTTCAACTTTTTAATAAAGTTATTGCCCTAACCAAAAAAAAATTAATTTAATTTTAAGAAATACTATTGGATTTCTCGGAAAATTTACTAAAAAATATCAAAATTTCAGAATGGCATTTTTTAAAATCACCTGGGAATGATTTAAATAGCCTGGCAACCCGAGTTAGCGCGCGCGGCGAACACTGGGTTTTTCGATCCGTCCGGCTCGGTGGCTCTTACAATATGTCTGCACATCTCGTAAAGAGATCGTTGTATTGATCCTCGCCTGATGTATATAATTTAAAATCATCCATATAGAATAAATGGGTGATCTTATATACACGTTCACCAGGCAGAAGAGCAGAGGACTCAGGGAATCTCCCTGATAGACACTTCTTTGGAATTGAACCAGTCTAGACATGGTTCTACGCTTGCCCGATGTCATAACAAAGCGCGTTTTCCACAGAGGCATCAGGTCTTCTACAATTCTCACTATGTTTGGGTGGAGATGAAGGCGTTTGAGCAACAAGCTTAAAAGCTCGTGCGATGTTGAGTCATACGCCTTCATGTAATCCAGCCAGGCTATCGATAGGTTACGCTTGTACTGCACTGAGTCCTGACAAACACTCCTGTCCATAAGCAAGTTGTCCTTGCAGCCGGATACACCCATTTTGCAGCCTCGTTGTTCTACTATTCGTTGCCACACCGGTTTTACGGCTTTCTCAATACGTTCGTTCAAGATGTTAGTAAACCATTTGTATAAAGTATTGCGACACGTGATTGGTATATGGTTTCTCGGATCAGACAAGACTCCCGATTTTGGGATTAATGTCGTTCGGCCCCCCACCACCCAGTGCGGAATGGGTTGGTCTCCATTCATATAAGAGGTGAATATTCGGACTAGGTGTTGACGGATAGAAGTGAACTTCTTCCACCAATAGATAGTTGTTAATTCCAACCCAGTCCGGCGAGGAAAAATTCCTCGCTCTTTTGATTGCATTATTCACCTCTAATGCACTGACGGGTGGGCAGACTTCACTTTGTTGTGCGAGTTCGTCACACAACTCGGTAAAGATTTCAATTCCTGGATTGTCTGCATTAAGCCTAGATGTTTTCGCGTAGATGCTCCCCCAGAATTCCTCAACCGAGGCCATCGACGGAAACTCGCGTGAGGCTGCGATACGATGTTTGAAGAGGTTGGACCAAAATGTTGCATTTTGTCGAATTCCATCCTCCCGTCTTGGCAGCCTCTTTTTGGCATCCGCCAAGACCCGAAATTTATCTGCCAAATGTTGCTTGATGTTGAGCAACTTCAGCTTGTTCAATGTGTGATAGTATGTCCGCAGATGTTGCGCGAACTTCTTGACTTTAGCCGTAAATGAACGACCAGATATTATGTAGTCGATCACACACTGAATTCAGGAAGCGAGCTTCCGTATCAGTCGAATTTTACCGTTCAATTGAGAAATGCGTTTTAACCCTCTTGAGCACGAGTTTTTCTTTTCCCTTATGCAAACAATGTAGTTTAGACGAGTATACTCGTCCTTGTGCACATGAGGGTTAATCTGTCGACATCTCGATTTCTGCGTCAGATTTTTGGGAGTCACCAGATCACTCGCAGCCTCATAAACGGCACAACTGACTTGCCACCGGTCGCAGTCATCCGGAGGAGCATCTAGAAGTAGGCCATTTGTACTATTGCTCGTTGTAGAGGCAACATTTTTGTTGTCAGATTTCGCCTAAACACGAGTGTCGTGCTTTCATAATGTGGAGCATCTCTTCCAGTACCTCGTACGGACTCAGTCGTTATTGTCCGCACATCCGGTACCGGTTGACAGATCGAAACAACGAAACCTATCCTCCTCAGATAGGCCACATAATTTCTCAGATGTTGTTGAGAACAGCGATCTGCCAATTCGATATGCATTAATGCAAACCGACTTCGCATTCGCGCCATGTAGCCTCTCTGTTGCTGACAGCTATCCTCGTAGCAGCGCATGAGATCTTGTCTGAGACACTCCGTCCACTGAAATCGTCCGTGGACATTTGCCGACCGTCGTCCCGGGACGTCGGTTTCAGCTCCTCCACCTCGGGATTGGGTTGCATCCGAAGTAGCCCGATGGTCAGGAGCCCTTCGCGTTCTAATTCTAGTAACCGCAATTAAAGGGAGTAGGGTGGTTGGCCCTACTCCCCGTTGTTATGCCTCTCTCGTTTGTCTCTTACCTCGCCATCCACTGGGGTTGGTTACCCAATCTCTGGCAAGGTTGCTAAGAGTTCAGGGCCCACCGGCTTTAATAAGCACTCGTGGAGGTGAGAGTAGGACATTTGGGAAGATAATCTAGGATGCAGCTTTTCATTCCCGCATTGTATTTTTTTTTCTTTGACGGAGGGGGGAAATGCGTTAGGTATCATAGGGGGTTGATAATGTTGGTTTAACGGATTAGCTTAAAGGATTAGCTTTTGATGGCATAATTCACCTCTAATGCACTGACGGGTGGGCAATCTTCACTTTGTTGTACGAGTTCGTCACACAACTTGATAAAGATTTCAATTCCTGGAGTTTGCATTAATCCTAGATGTTTTCACGTAGATGCTCCCCCAGAATTCCTCGACCGAGGCCTTGGACGGAAACTTGCGTGAGGCTGCGATACGATGTTTGAAGAGGTTGGACGGATTTGACCAAAATGTTGCATTTTGTCGAATTCCATGTTCCCGTCTTTGCAGACACTTTTTGACATCCGCCAAAACTCGAATTATTATTATTGTTATTGGTTTTTTTATTTTGATAACATCTTTAACAACATTGGTTTCTTACTGACTGACAATAAATTTATTATTGTCCCGGCCTCTAAGAGCCGTGGACAAACAGCATAGCATCCCGCCGTTACATACTATCGGTCAGGATGTAAACGATACAAAATATTTCTTAATAACTATATATCTCTCTCTGAGTAACAAAATCGCAGTTTAAGTTCGCAATGGCGTAACTACTAGATAAAAACCAAAAGAAAAGAATGTTTTATCGCATTATATGTAACAAATATTAATATATAAGTGTAAGGAGCAAACTAATGAATAAGTAAAAGTCGCCTACGATGGTTCTTCTGTAAATAAAGTTGCAAAGAGATTGGTCCGAAAGGATGAGGCTCATGAAAGATTTTGCAGTGATGGAGGTAAGGTGTTCTAGTACCGAATGGCAGTTATCCAGAAAGATAGAGCGTAAATGTTAGTGCGAGTCAATGGAAGGGTGAAGATGGATGATTGAATACGGGATGAGCGGCGCAATGAGCCATCGATTTTGATAAATCTAGAAGAAAGATAGGGATTTGTAGTAACTATCTGGTGGGTTAAACTACCAAGGAAGTAAGCCTTCTAGATGGGATGGATAACCAGTTCGCCTGTCATCTATACGGGGCCTGCCTCTCATTTGGGCGCAGGCGTTTTATAAAACTCAGAACGTTATTCTGTAGTCGTCGTAGTTTGGTATTTTGAAAACCTGATGCGTCCGCGATCACGAGAGTTGCATAGTCTAGATGAGGGATGACCAAGGAGTTCACAAGAGATAGTTTGCCGGATGGAGAAAGGAATGATCCACGATATTTAAGCGTATAGAGGACATTATGAACTTTCGATGAGATGGAATTTACATGCCGATTCCAAGATAGGTCAGATGATATGATGACATCTAAATCCTTCACTACGTTGAATAGGGGATTCTATAATTACCAATTGTGATTTTCGTCAAAGTCAAGTCTTTGATTTTAACAAGATTTTGTGTGGAACCAATAATAATTGCTTGAGTTTTACGAGTGTTAAGCGTAAGCCCAATATCCTGGGACTAACTGACCAGCACAGTAATATCTCTATTAAGTCGTCTTAAAGTCTTGCTAAAGAGACTTATAGGCGTTGATAGATAGAATTGCCTATTGTCGGCAAAAATAGTGTTGTCTCTACAGTGACGAAGTCTAAAAAACAGCGTGTTGATGACAACGATAAAGAGAATCGGGCCGAGGGAGGTACACTGTGGGACTCGTTATGTTGTATGCTCTAGCTGAGATGCTTGGCCATCCAGTCCTAGAATCGATTGGGATCGATCGGACAAGAATGCATTTACTGGAGCACTGAGCTCTCAAACCCTAGGTCACGTAAACATGTCAGAATTACAGAGTGACGAAGGGAGTCAAAAGCCTTAGAGAAGCCGACAGGACCAGGATCGTGACATCCTCTGTCGAAACCCATCTTGATGTCGTCCAGAAGACATCAACAGGTATCAGATAGACCTTGTGGATTAGCGATTTTGTTAATTGCTAGGATGTAAGATGATTTCCAGATCGATGGGAAAATGCCTGTTGAGAATGAGAGGTTGAAGATATTAGTCAGGTACGAAGATGTGACAGAGAAAAGTGGGTTTAGATATGACCGACAAAAATGATCAGGGCTTAACCCCCGTGATTTGTTAGAAATGTAGTACAGACTTTGTTTAAAACTTCCTAGCATTCAACGGAAGTAAAGAAGAACGATGGATGAGTGATAGGTAACATGCGCTGTATAATGACAACTGTATCTGAATCATATGGTGGATGAGCTGGTGAGACTAAAGCGAAGTGACGATTTAATATGACTGGGAAAGGGAGAGAGAGAGAGCGAGTGAGAGAGAGAAATAGCGAGAGAGCGAGAGAGAGAGAAAGCGAGAGAGAGAGAGAGAGAGAGAGAGAGTATAAAAAGGGAAAATAATTAAAAATTGCAAATAATTTACGAATAACAATGTATATTATTTTTATAAAATGTTCTTTTTACTTTTAAGAATATATTCTTAACAAAAACCAAAATATTTTCTACAAATTGTACACGATGTTTGCTACTCGTACTTAATAAGATATTAAGAATGTATTCTTAGTCATAAGAGGGACTGTCTCTCAATTTAAGAATATATTCTGGGAGCCTATTTAAGAGTCACGTATTCTCAAAATAAGTGGGATATCCTTAAAATTAGTATATAAATTTGTCGGTGAACATTAGCTATTCGCATACTGGGTACGGGAATTGATTTTCCCGATGTTTTTTTTTAATTTAGGATTTAGTGGTTTTTCATTATTAATTAAAAATTATAATTTTTTCTAATATTTGATGTACAAGAGGTTTTGAGGTCGGTAACTACAAATCCGGCATTAGATTTTCAAAATTCAAAATAGCGGAGCTAATATGAATTTTGTAAATTTTGAAAATCTAACACCAGAATTGTAGTAGGTATCTTTAAATATACCTACACACTAAATTTCAAGAAAAATATCAATTAATTTAACCTGCCATGAATGTCTTTGGATAATTATACATTTCCGTTAACAATAACTTATTATTAGCATCAAACATCATAGTTCTAAAAAATAAAGATATGTTTGATATTTACCATTTTTTATTGAGAATGGTTAAAAATTCATATTTCTGAATTCATTTATATTGAAAATGAAATTTTTCTAAAATAGCCACTCCAAATTTTTTATTTTTTACGGAAAAATTACTTCAAATAGCCCACTTTTAACCCCAAAATGAAATTGTCAAGTGCTGCACTTTTGGTTTGAAACTAATTAAAGCCAACCGTGCTTCTTTAACCATTCCAATGATATAGTGGAAGACGGAGTGATTATGACTTTCAGGGTAATGGCAACACTGTTATTATTTCGCTTGCAGTGAGAAATTATGAAACATTTTTTATGTCGATGAAAGTACAATTGAATTTTTTACAAATGGTAATGTTTTGCAGAACATTAGTGTTTAAATTGAGAATTGTTTTCATTAAAACGAATTTGTTGCGTCAAAAAATTCTTTGTTGTCATTTCTTACCTGTGAGAAATGAGTGTGAGGAATAATTCCGACGTTGGTGCTCTCTTAATTTAATTTAATCCATGCCATATAATTTCATGCTGTGACTAACTTGAATATGTTTATAATCGGATGTTAATGTGCGTTGGATCACAGGCAAACATTTCAAAGTAAAAAGGAGTTCTGATGTTTTTATGGCTGATATTGTTCATTTAGTAGACTATTTAGGTTTGTGGTCCGTTTGGTTTACTCCTGATTTAACCAATGATCCGTGAAAAATATGAATGTTTTAATACTGAAATTTCCAAAAAAATTGAAATCCAACTTGCTGCTATTTGCGCGTGATAAAATATCAGAAGAAGCGCTATATCACACATCACACTTGTCTAGATTTATGTCCCCTTCATGTAGACTATCACGGTAAAACGTTTGACTTTAATATGGACTACTCGGATTTCATTAAATTACATTATTTTTAAGACAATGGATGGAACAAAGCCGTGTTTCTGTAACGTTATATAAAAGTTATATGTTGAAACGAATGTTGAAATGCATAAAATAGAACATATTTTTCGCTGTAAATATTAGTCTACACTTTCCAAAGATTAGATCTCTAAAAAATTTAGTTTTTATGGCCTTGGTGCACTAATGTACGTGATTTTATTAAATCAATATTCATGGATATGAAGTTCAGAAAAATTGTAAGAAACACAAGCTTTTTGTCAACAAATAACATTACAGTCCCTATTGTGTGGTTATTAGAAAATGCTGAAGAAATGAGCAAAGATCTAGAATCGTAATATTTTAGCTTGGATTCGACTCCAAAAATAAATACCTTTACTGAGAAATTTGGGACTGCTCTATCCTCTCCTGCTCTCCTGGTAATTTGGTGCGCATGTTAATCCTCGGTTTGGTTACGAATCATTATCCATAGTATTCATGTGTAAATTTTGTTTCATTCCACGCAGAGACCTTTTGATGGAAAATAGTATACGCATATATATAAAATTTTTTCAAATAGTTTATTGTTCTACGAATTTCTGATCAAGATGGCCTATCATTTAGAGTAATTAATTGCAAGATCGTTATTTAGGGCTCAGGTATAAAATCTTTCTGCATCCTTGGTAATACGCATAAGACATTCCTCTGTTTCCTGCGGAGTGCTCTGGGAAAATTTCTACGTCATCAGCAAAAATCATGTATTTGGTATGTTGTGGGACAGTCGGAAGATCGTTTATAAGTATTGAAAATAGTAGAGGTCCCAATATAGAGCCCTGTGGTACTCCAGCATTTACAGGTAACGAAGATAGAGCGACCTTGTTGTTAACAAGAATGGCTTGTGATCTGTTTGTCATGACGGAAGCATACCATGCAATGACTCATTTAGAAAACTGGGTGATGGAGAGAGAAGGGGACTCGCACATCGAGAGTGTGACGAAAATATTCGAACACGAGCAGATGCTTTTACGAGCAATTAATTGCTCGAATTGCAATTGACGGACAGATAATGGGAAGTGGGAGGAAATAATGCAGGTAATAACTGAAGGAAGAGATAAGAATTAGGATGGTAAATTTGCAGATGATGCTCTAGCCTCAGGGTTTTTTATCCACGTGACCTTAAGTTTAGAAGAGGTCACCGATCTTTCCACTGCGCGGCTTTATTGGGATTTTCCAGTTGTCCGCGTCCTGGTAGGCTGGAATCTCTTCTTGACCTCTTGTCTGGTCACACTTAATCAGCAATCAAAAGTATTTTATGGTGGAAACTTATAATTTAAATAGGGTGGAGGTTAGATCAGTGACGTATTTCGTCACAGCACAAAGTCCTCCTTCAACCAATCATTGCGTTCGGAATATTTTTATCATAAAACTTAAAGATTTTTTATAAGACCAATCACCGCGAATTCACGCTCGCCACTCTTTTGTTTTTACAATTACCGAGAACCTAAAGGTATCGTGTACGAAACCGCGCTCGACTAATCACCGCGCACGAATCTGATTGGTGTTGCGTCGCACGATTACAATGGGATTGATTCCGACTTCGCCCTTCGAACACAGCGGATCTCCGAGCAATAGATGTTCGTCCCTGAAAATTGACCAACGGATTAGGTTGAAGAATAATAAAACAAGGAAAGAAATATAAAATAAAGAACCATTTTCCTGTTTCTTCCTTTCGCTAATTACAAATCCGCTCTTTTCAGAGCGCAACGTAAGAACAAAATTAAGCCATAAATAATTAATAGTTAGATTTCGAATCCGCTATGAAATCTCTGATGAGATTTCATGCGAATTCAACAATTCCGAAAATTCGGCAATTACCGACTCCATGGCCGTTTAGCTCTCCTGATTGGTGATCCAATCTGAATTCCCCGCACTGTCTACTTAAGAAGCACCATCCTGCATAACCCCCCATTCCTCATCGATCTTAGGGACGTCATGCCAAGGAAAGGAAACAAAGCGGTGAGAACACGAACAAAGGACAGATGCGATTCGTACGGGCAACCACTACTGGATCCAATAAATTCCATGTTGTTGGACGCCATCCACAGCATTGAGGAAGCCTGCGAGGAACGCCACGACGATCTTGCGGAACCCATCATTTTTCCCGAGACAAGGGAATTAAAGCAGGTGCTAATTCCTAGCGGGGCTCCCAAATGGCGGTTACGGGAGATTCCGATTGGCCCTAAATTAGACTCACGGCTGTCCAAAACTCCCAGCATTCCGAGTCAACAGAAGCCTAGGGTCGACGAGGACCAAAAACGACTCACTATCCGGCATCACACCGAAACTCCGTTTTCAACGTATGCTACTCAATTATTCCACCACTCAATTATGCACGGTTTGTCATTAATTATATTTCAATCTTTTATGACCATTCGTCTTCCCATATTTGATGACTGATGCTCACCCGCCTGTACGGCTTTAAGCCCGAACCAATGCGAGACACATTTTTTCGGTGCCTCGTGCAATCTATCTCAAAGCGGCAAGACTTCTCGAGCTACTCGAAGAGGTGGGGACCTTTCTAATGTCTACGGCACTCTGCAAGGTAGCACGCGACTTGCATTGCAACTCGCACATCGGAGCAAGCGAGACCTTTCAGACTACGGGGTGGGTCCTTCCAGCCTTACTCTGCATCTAACCCAGCTTGCGGGCTATTGAAACCACTACTTGCACGAGTGCTATACCAATGCCTAATAGGGTCCCCCGAAAGGTTTCCCGGTTTGACAGTCTCCGCTACTACTATTTAATATGCTCCCGGCATATTTCTCACTATGCGCCCTCCAGGCGGGTCGCCCCAATCTTTGTCCCCCGAATTCGGATGCCACAGCTTTGGCGCCCTACAAAGTGCGCCTTATCTCGACGACGTCTTTGTGTCCTAAAAGGACAGTGTTCGTGACCTCCGCCATGCCAGAGGACCACGTTTGTCATTTGCGGCCTCGGTTCACCGAATCAGGTACCTCAGTCGTCCAAGTTTCAACGACCACTTGATTGGGTGCCTCGGGGCTGATCCCGTTTCCATAGCTTGCTCTCTAGTATGGTTGTTCGCTCAACACCTTCAAACAGGCCCCCTGAGGGCGCAGCCGAAGCCACTTGTCTGGGTCAACTCGGGAGACGATCCACTGTCCTGTAAAGGACGTGGAGCCCACAGAGAGCGGAAATCTCTCTTCCTCCTCTTTCCCTGAGTTTGCGATGCAGCCTTAATTCCCAGATGTACGAACCTTCGGCCGTCCAAAGCCAAACCCCGCTTGCGCCGGGGCATGTCAACTGTCGTAGCCGCAGCCACTTGTCTCGGGCCCCTCGGGGCTGACCACGTGCCCGTAGCCTGTTTTCCAGTATGGTCGGCCGCTCAACACCTTCTAACACGACCCATGAGGTGTACAGTCGAAGCAACTTATCTAGGGCAACTCGGTAGACGACCAGCTGTCCCTTAGGTGAGGTGAGTTTTGAGTTCCTTATAATGTGTGTAAACCTTGTAAATCGAAGCTGTACCAGGGGTTGAAACTGAAAGACAGAGAATATTTAAAATATGGTTTTCCATTATTTTGAGCCGTAGAATCCAACTATGGAGTCAAAATGGCAAAAGTTAATAAAATAAAAGTTTTTTACGTTTATCTCTCCAAAACGGTCCGGAGTCCCACATTTTAACATCAAATTTGGATTCAGCATCGAAAAATACATAGGAATATGTATGTCCGGTCAAAAGTACAGAACATTTTTTTTGGACACGTGTAATTAATTTATGCCCTTATAAACATACCTGCAGTGAAATTTCATGCTGATCTGATAGAAATTTGAGCAAATATGTCTCACTTTTCGGACAGATTGAGCGACATGAGAAACCAATGTCATTAGTGAAGTTATTGTTAAAATAATAATAATAACAATAACAAAAACAATAACAGAGACACAAAGGATAAACGTCTTTACTGTTACAAAATAACAAATAGTGAGGCTCAGCAGAATTACTGCTTTTCTACAGACTCGCCAAGAAACAGTTAATTAAAATTACATAAAATATAAATAAATTTAAGAATAAACCATATACAATAAAAATGTACACGTAGTAACGCACTGATTTAAATGACATATTTACACATGATATCGATATCGTACCCGGCCTTCCTAAGATTAACAATAATAATACATAAGAAAAATTTAAGTATTTTGTAAATTTATAAAGTGCAACTCAACACTAGATGTGAAAAACCCTGTCGACGCTCAGGAAGATCTAATTAGAAGAGGCAAGGAATTAAAAATATGCGCTGATACATAAGAGAAGACACCCTTGAATTTTGCAAACCAGTCGCGGATAATTTAGTACAGCAGAAATGTCCTGCCACATGTTATCTCTGCCACTGCCTGACATCTCTAACCTAGAACGGAGATACTGAGGATATCCAATTGCAATCAATTTGCAAATTGGAGTAAGAATCTTAAAGCGCATTCGAGAGTCCATATTCAGTCACCCGGAGCTGGCATAATCCGAAGAGATGTTCAAAGGACCACACATTACTTAAATGGAAAAGTGGCCCAGGTCGAATAAAAAATAAACCACTGAAAAATAATCTTTGGGATATATTGATTTAAAGAGTCCAGGGTAGCAACCTTACAAAAACAAGTTTAAGCTGTCGAAAGACCAATTGAACTTAATATATTTGAAAAAATCAAATAAGTTAATATGATTGCAATTATGTATTATTTATTATTATTTTTATTGTGATATTTGTTATTTTTTTAGTTTTTGCCCTTTCAAGAAACGGAACGGTTCTATTCTAATTGCTATGCAGTGTATAACTAAACTGTATTCTAGTTTGTGTAATTAAACTTGATTTTATGCATTTTCGTTGCAGTATTCCCTTTTATGGTGATTTGTTATGATTTGAACAAACGCACATATTGTTGTTGCGTTTAACACATGCACACAGAAAAAATATGGCAAATCGATGTTTTGTCTGTAACATCGTGCAACCACACAGAAATCTAAATAGATTACGGGGGCATGAAAATATCAAAACTTTCATCCAAATTTAAAAAAAATAATACGGTATTGTATATGCTTATGTTGATTTCTTTTACTCTCAAATGGTGCACTGAGGTCGTAGTTTGTAATATATTCGAAATTACGAACCCTAACAACTACTAATTAATTATTCAACTACGGACGTAGTAAATAAAACACAATAAAATCAACAATGATTTAGATATGAGAATATTTTTTCATTACCTTCAGCATAATATACCATAGAATAAATGAACAAAACTTATTATATTCACTTAAGTACCTTATTAAAAATAAACATATAATGAAAAATAACAGTATTTTCGGACATTTCATGTTTAGATTTGAAGTACACGTATTCTTGTCAAATTTTAAAACTTATCTGTTGATCACAAATTTTAGGTCTATACAGGGTGTATCCGAACTACCGCAATCCAGACATATCCCGAGATAGGGCATATTTTACTTAGTTGAATGGTAAAAAAAAATAATTGTTTTGAAAGTAGGAAGTAGTTGTAATTGCATTATGAAAATGTATTTACTTTGGAGGCGATTGCGCCAGTAAAACAATTTCAACTGTTTTCCGCGAATGAACTGAAGCGGTCAGAAATCAATGTTGCTTTGTTGGCAAATTGTTTTACTGGGGCAATCGTCCCTAAAGTAAGTCAATTTTCATAATGCAATTACAACTACTTCCTACTTTCAAAACAATTATTTTTTTTACCATTTAACTAAGAAAAATATGCCCTACCTCGAGATATATCTCGATTACGGTCGTTCGGATACACCTTGTATAACAACATTGATAATGGTGAAGTGAAGATCTTAAACTTCAAATAATATTTTTTATTTGTTGAGGCAAAAATGACTCAAATTATATTAATTTGTTGCCAAGAAGTCCATTACATCTGAATTGCTGTTTTTAATCTTTAAAATGTGGATTAAAGCATTAACTTCGGAAGGCACAGAAAACGTACTCCAATTTAATCGCTTATTTCCAATATGAAATCGCATCTCATTCTACCATTTTCGGGGCATAACTTTTAAATGATGGGGTGAACATTTTTTAATTTGAGATTTATAATATATTTAAACTTTACGATGTCGGATTATGGCGACAGATGGCGACATATCTAGTATTTTATAGCTTCAATCTGAAAATGTTAAAAATGAACTTTAAAAAAAAGGTGAGATATTCCATTATCAGGAATTTATGTTCATGAATGCGAAATCAGAAATAAGAAATTCAAAATGGCGGATCCTCCATTACATACCTAAATGAGAAATATTCTCCAATTCGCATGAAGCTGATTACCGGTGGGGGGGGGGCGGTAATTTTAATGGTCAAAATGGCGGACTGACGAGAACTGTTCTGGAATTCCCATGAAACTTGGTGTTCGCGGGTTTTTAGTATACTTAACGATTCCAAATGAGGAGCAGTGGCGTCTGAAAGAGGGATATCGCCCGTGCTCTGCTGTCCCCGTCTTCGTTCGGCTATCTTCGTCGGCTGAAGCTTGGCGGTCCTTTAGAGTTGAACGGGAATCGCAGGGAACGTGGAAGTAAAAGGATCGGTTATGGACGCTAGCGAGGGGAGCGGAGCTCGTGGGGCACTAGGCAGGAGAAGGGATAAGTGAGATTTTAAAACAAATCACTCAAGATGGAAATTTAAATACAATTTCTTAAATTAATTTGAAATCAGTTTTCCGTAGCTAAGTGGTCTAAATGTTCGGTATACGGCACTTTTAGTCACAAACAGTGGTTCGAGTCATGATTATTTTTTAAAATAATTTTTAAAACTCGCGTTAAAGAGTAAATTAAAGAATTGACTTGATATGAGTCATAAATAAGCAAAACAATGTAATAATTTTAAATTCAATATTAAATTCAATAAAATATTCAAATATATCTTTGATATAATATTATGATACTATTTGACACAGAAATTTTCAACTTATTTGAAATCTACCAATGTTTGACATATTAGTATTACAATGATTGATTTCATAAAAAAATGGCAGATTTCAGTAATCTGTAAAAAATTGAATAACGAATACAAAATATCGTCAAACCCAATGTTCGGAAATATTTGTCGACTTGACCATTTCTAGTGTATAATAGTAGTTTTCGATACAAGTGCGTAAAAGTTTTTTCTACGAATGTGAGGTTTCACATTCACATTCTTGCACAAAACATTTTCGCACATGCGTCGAACAATATTTTTTGATGCAAGTGTGCGAAAAGTGCGCATTTTTGACATGTTTCAAATGCATTTTAACAATACACCAAAAATAAAAAAAGACTATATAACTTTTATTGTTATAGTGGTGATAAGTTTTAACAAACGCCATAATCATTCATTAAATGTATTGTTTCAAAGCTTTCTTTATCTCTTTTTCACTTGTGTTATCCATTCTTACTGCCCGAAAGATAGGACGACAATTTTCCGCGTGGGTTCTGATATTTGTTTACATTTTTCAACGGGCGAACAACTTATACGATCTAATTACAAACAGATAATAAGTTGTGTGTAAATAGGCATATATGGACACCCTTTCGCTATATTATATTAAAGTTTTACCATTTTTAAAATTGTGTTTAAATAGTTAAAGAAATGAATATGCAATTTAAGCACCAATTACAACATTAAGAAATAGAGTACACATAAATGAGCTTAGGGTTATAGATCAATCTGAAGGGTATTTTTAGTGTGCCAGCAAAAAATGACAATTTTTAACACGAGGGGCCCAGCAACTATTCTGATTTCAGAAGCTTATAAGTAAGATTATTTATAAGGCACAGTCGTGGATTAGATTGGTATTTCCGAGTAGAATATATGCTATTTATTCAAATATGGTTTGCAAAAAATTTTTTTCTGGAAAAAAAAATAAAGTTTCTTCTTTCGATTTTTTAAAAAGTGAGTCATTTTTCTTCTCGTACCTTCTACTTGTTACCTTATGGAAGCACATTCTTAAAACATTTTTCAGTCTATAGTATACATGTAAAGGTACCTATGAACAAATTTTGAAGTGATTCGCTTCAAACTTTTTTTTACAACGCTAAGAAACTAATTTTTATGATGAGTTGCACGTGAATTCTTAATAAAATCTCACATTTTCGAGTTATAACTTCATAACTGTAATCGATAGCTTGAAATAAACTAATGGGGTATATTTGTCATCGTTAAATACACAGAAAACAGTTTTCGCACAACAAACAGTTACCAAAGGCATGAGTAGTCCCCGTAGATGGATTTTAATGACTATGTGTATTTTTGTTTTCGGGGTAGGTGATTACGAATCTGACCTTATATTTTGACAATTTAAAAGGGCGGATTCAATATCGCGGATGAAAATATTCAAACTCTTGAATCTTTTAAATCTAATAGGAAAGTTGGAACATTAGATTTTAATTTTGTTTATTACGGAAATCTGTCATATCAGACCTAGGCTACATCGAAACGTTGCTGAAATCAATTTCGTTGAACTTTAGTTTGCCAGAACTTTGGAGCGACGTTTGTTCATTAGATGTCAATTATGAATATCTCATGAAGTTGGAAGAAATGTATGTATGCTCAAATTTTCATGGTCTTCATATGATTTTAATATTATATAATTTGGCAAATAATAATATATAAACATATATAGTGTTTTTCTATGTTTCGCAAAATATAATGATTTGTATTTCATTGTTTTCCTTACATTGTTATTAATACGCCTAGAACTGTTATTATATATCTATCGCCTAATAGTTTATCCTTGCAATTCATGTTACTAACGTATTTAACTTTTATGTAGAACATCGTGTTTGTGTATTTATTATTCGAAAAAAAAAATATATATTTTGAAAGTAATTTGACTACAAATTATATCGAATAGAATTTATATTAATATTAATTTCGTTTCGGACATTATCATTGATTTTTAGTGCCGGCCAATACTGATATAGTACTGAAGTCAATACTGACTCGACTCCGAATGTCAGTACTGATGTGGTACGGAAGTCAGTACTGATTAACTCATGATCACGACTACTGACTGCCAGTACATAGTCAGTACTGATGTGGTACGGAAGTCGATACTGTCTCTATTCCGTATGTCAGTACTGATTGTTAGTACTGGTTAAGTACATTTCAAGTGGTGCAGGGAGCACTGATTCCTCTCCGAAAGTTAGTACTGTAGATCAGTACTGTGGTAGTACTTTACCAGTGGTGCAGGCAGTACTGATTCCTCTCCGAAAATCAGTACTGTGTATCAGTGCTTGATCAGTACCCCGCCGGTGGTTAACTCTTGCGAGCTACGGAAATTTCTACCTAGGATGTCATCAAATATTTTAGTAATTGTTATATTGGAAAAGTTTGTGCGTCACGCAAATATCTTGCATAAACTTTATAAAAGTAACATTTGTTTATTTTTGAAAATTACTTTTGATACATGCATTTATTCCATGACTTCACAAATCATTTGATTTAAATTTGTTACAATTAGTTGATAAACAACAGTTGAAAATGGATACACCGATTAACCAAAACTTAAAGCCGATCGCCTATTTCACTTCCAAACTTTACGTTTGCCGTTTCTAAACCGCCACTATAAACTGCAAATAACTTAGGTGTAACAATCCAAATTTAACATTTTACCTTGAGCTTATTTCATTATTCTTGTTTAATTTCAAATTTCCAAGGAAATAAATATAAAATTGTTATAAAATAATTTCTATAATTAACGTTAAGTAACCTATTTTTAGGAATTTTAGGTATATTTTGCTAATTCAAATTTACTTATTTTTTGTTTAAATTCTCTATTCATTTATAACCGCGATTTTGGTCGGGTTAATAAATAATTATTTAAAACCGGCAACCCACACGAGTGCGTCGAGTGTCGACTCCAGCAACAAGGAACCTTGTGCGGGAAGAGGGGCATTCCTCTCCCACTGCGGCGCACACCACTACACCACGGCCCCTGTACGCTAAATGTATGCGTCTTGAAACGTCAACAACGAGTGCAACAGGGACCAACATATCCAAGGGACGAAGACAGCACGAAAACGTGCATCGGCAGTCTTCAACTCAAATAAAAATGACATATACACTTAATATAATTACGGAACAAGGACAACGCTATAGGAAAGAAAGGGACAAACGAAATATGTTTACTTATCGATACCAAAAGAATAAATTCACGAAAAAATGGCGTATTGACACAAAATGTAATGCAATCTTTTTATGATGTTCAGGTCTGGGGGTAGATTGACGATATTTCGTCACACATTATCATTATTAATCATTAAATAAATATTTGCATCATTCGGCATTAAAATATCGTTGATAAGTTTAACAAGTGCTGTAAAGTTTCTTGATTTTACGCACGAAAAGTAAAGTTTATTATAATTTTATTTTTTTCTCCCTTTATTTTTAAACTTTTTTTTGTAATTTTTCTGCATTTTATTATGTTTTTATTTTTTCTTCCAATTTTTGCATACTAAAAGGAGCAAAACTGTGTTAAAAGTTCCGTGCTTCTTTAACAATGCTTATAATAATAATTGCAATTATTACAAAAAATTCTAATCCTAAAATGCTAAGGCATTTTATTGCAATATCTTTATTGATTATTCGTTTCATAATTAGGTTTGTCAGGTTTAGGTATATATTTCTTAGCAATTGTAATTAATCATTAATAAAAAATCATTAATACATGGTAAGTAATGGTATGCTAATTCTTATGAAAATTATTCCCATGAAGTTTTTTGTCATATTATAGATTATTTTTATCATTCAGATTATAAACTTATGTTTTTTAAATTTAATTTTATCAAATTTTTTGCGATTAACATGCGCAATTAATTAATAATCGAAATCGCATATGCTTAACGCGCTTAAACTTAAACTTCAAAACATGATCATTTTGAAATGGAATTGATCAAATTTTATTTACATCCAGGAAATTTGTGTACTCCATATAGTATATCCAACAATTTGAATTTAGATATTATATATTCATGATCATCACCAGCGACCCCAAGAACTCCAGGGAACCAAGTTTCATGCGATTTCTGGAACATTTCTCATTTAGGCCCGCCATATTACATCTGCTATTTTGAATTTTAGTAATTGATAGACAAGGGGTTAAGCAAAATAAGTTATCATCTCGAATTCAATATCGCAAATTTTAAATATATTCCAGTGTATCTTTTAAGTATAAGTACTGAGTGCACGCGTGTAATATATTTTGACTCACTTAAAGCACGAAATTATATAAAAAAACTCGATATTTATAAAAATATACCTTACAAAATTCACATTTTTAACTACATATGTCAACATTATATATAAATCTCAAATTAAAAAAATGCTTCTCACCATCATTCGAACGATCAGCCCCGAAAATTGTAAAATGAGGTACATTCGATTATTTAGAAATCTTTTCATGTAGGAAATTAACGATGAATTTTGAGTAAATTTTCGGCTCTTTCAGGTATTAATGGGTTCACTTAAGCATCCGAACAATCGCTTTCTTTACCAATTACATACGTTAGATTATATAATAGATGCTATCAATCTGCTAGTAAAATTTGGATATTCTTGTCGTGTTAATTTTCCGAATTTATTTTGCAAAGTAACTTCAATAATTTTTGTTCCTATTCAGTGTTCAGTATTCGTTTATGATTTTGTTCTCTACCTGAGCATAATATTGACGAAATAGATTTTGTTGATCTCCGCAGGTATTCCAGAAGTGGACGATATTAATATAGAACCGAATCGAAAACATCTTTCACCACGTCATCAGGTTTTTCTGGAGTTAGTACAAACAGAGTTAAATTACGTCGGGATTCTGAGCACCATAATGACGGTAAAATTCAATCCCTTATTAACTCAGTATGCATAATAACAACTTTATGTTGTAATGGTGTAATAAAATTAAAAATTTATTCTTGAAAAGTTTAATGTTAATTTTAGCTATTCAAATCACCGCTGGAAGAACTAATAGAAACAAATGGTGAATTATTGAATGGTACAGAAGTTAAAATAATATTTGCCAATTTTCCACCTATCTATGAAGTGCACAAGCTGATGCTAGAGGAATTGCGGTTTAGCGCAACTCATTGGACCGAGAACATTAGTGTAGGAAATATATTTTTAAAGTATGCTACAGATTTAATGAAAGCATATCCACCGTACATCAACTTCTTTGAGAATACGAAAGAAATGTTAGATCAATGTGATCAAACAAAGCCACGTTTTCATGCATTTCTGAAGATCTGTCAATCAAGACCTGAGTGTGGCAGGCAAAGTTTGAAGGAATTGCTGATTAAACCTGTTCAACGTCTGCCAAGTATTAGTTTACTAATAAGCGGTGAGTATTTAAAAAAAAACATTAAAAATAATTAGTATTTTTTGAATAATTTGTAATTTATGAATGTTAGAAATATAATGATTGATATGTATCTATAGAACATATAATTTATAATATACAAAAAGGTTAAAAAAGGAGCCCAGCAGAGTCATTGAAAGTCGCTGAGTTTACGGTATTTAACAAAACTGTATTTGTGCAACACAGTGACTTTGAGAGATTCTACTGGGCTCGTCTTTTAATGAATCGATAGAAGTAAGTAGGATCAATTATAAATTTACTAGCTCTACAACTTATTCCAAGATCAATTTTTTATATCTCTTTGCCGAAACCAGCGAGATGGGGGAAAAGCGCAAGAATAAGTAATTTTTTATTATTCAACTGTCTGTAACTTGAGACATACATATTATCGGCCAACATACCTAAAAGATTAATTGTAGGTCTTTGTTAGATCTCTTTCTTTTCATCATCTACGTTTAATCTTGTTACCAGTTTCTTCTTTTCCGCAGAAACAGCACCAACAAAAAATGCTATTGGGGCGTTTTCAGGATAAAAACACCACGAGTGACTGAGTATTTTTTTTAGGAAAACTCCTGAAATTTGTTCATTTACTGTTCTGAATTTAATACACATATTTGTCCATAAGAATTTTCAATGTATAAATGAGGCGTTGAGGTGCAAAACCTGCCAAGTCCGTTTTATGCAGTTTTGAGAAAAATGCGGAAAACTATTTGCTGCTAACATTGGAATGATAGCAGATTCATACGTGTACAGCTCCTGCCTTTTTTTGCATATACACAATCTCCAAACATTTAAAGAACTATATGTAATGTATATATGATTATCTCAGTTTTTTATTTTTTTGGGGTTGGCAGGTTTTGCACCCCAACACCTGAAATCGTCTTTGACATTCATCGAGCATGGTTCCTTGCACTTGGGTGTTTGAAAACATAGTTTTCGACAGCTTTTTGCCTGTGAATAGTAAAGCCAAGCACAGCCATTCCTTGCATTCTTGTCTTTCAAAATTAAGTATCAGCTGCTGCCTTATTGTTGTTTTAATTATTTTTTTATCATTTTTTAGTGCATCTTCTACAAGTAAATCGGAAATTCCCATTCAGTTTTATCACAAGTCGGACACTTTTCCTTGAAGCTTTGAAATAATTGCTCATTAGGTCTAACTGTGCCGCGTGGCATGATACTCCGCAAGGGCAGCGCCTGCCGCATAGGCTACCCGACCGTCGCGACGCCGCGCACGCACGTCGCGATGGTGGAACACGAGCCTCTTGTGGGGCGTCTCGTGGTTCCCATCACATTATTTGGTATTTTTTAGGAGTTCGTATGTAATTAGAATTGTCCTTACAGAGCCTGAATCTTAAATAATTGATTCACTTATTTTTAATTTACGGTTTTAGCATAACTTCCGACTTTATCGGCATACCACTTTAGCGACCCTAACTAGGAAATAGAGGAATTTGGTTATTAATCAAATGGATTAACGGATTTACTTTTTGAACACGTTCACAAAAACACATTTTTCCATACTGCAAATATTCAGAAAATAGTTTTAATTTTGTTAGAGGGTCTTAAATTCTCAATAGCATAATTCATGTTTCTTCATGTAGGTGTTATTGTTTCATTATGCAGCGGTTAACAAAATTCTAAGTGTTATTTCGTAGAAAAATATGGATAAACGAAGGTATTTGAAAAATCCTAACATCATTTGTCCAAAATTACCCAATTCTTTTTTCCGTGATATATGTCGTGAAAAAATCAATCATTTTATAAGTACGATTTAATACCCATAATTCATTGTTTGTACAGACAAAATTGAGTTGTCGCATATCTCTTACTGATTCTGCGTTTGAACATTCGACTCTTAGGGGTCGTCCTCCCAAGGCCTGTCAGTGGAAGACATATAAAACAGATTCTTGTAAGCCCGTTCCCAGCTACTTTCTTACTAACAAGGGGAGGGTCAGACCAACGGAATTCAGAAAAATTCGAAACTTCCCCTGGTGAAAGATTATTAGGTCACATTTCTTGTGGTAAAGTACTAAAGCGCAATATGCAGCAGGTTTCGAGAAAAATGAGTTTGAAAAAATTGCGCTTGCCTAGCTTTTCTTAATATGCTTCGTTGAGGAAATGAAAGTACGAAGTGGTGGTGGCGCAGTGGGTAGAGCGCCAGACTGCTAATATTGACGTCGCGAGTTCGAATCTCGAGCGTTACGAGTTCTTTTTTTCTATTTTGTTGTGTGTATATATTTTTTTTTCAATAGTTGTAAAATTAATAATTTTTAATAACTTCAATTACTTTTAATAAAACTTTTTTTTTTAATTATTTTTATTTTTTTATTTAATTATTAAGAAATTCTATTTAATATAATATAATGAATAAATATGAATATATTACTTACTCGTATACTGAAAATTATTTTTTTAAAATATGAATTGTATATTACGTGATTTTTAATAAATTAACTGACAAGTATAACATATATCGTATGAGAAGTTTGTAATAGCAATAAAAAAAATATAATGTGTTCGAAATAATAGTACAAGGATATGAACATATATTATAAATATAATGTAATATAAACATATATATTATCTGATGTAAAATGTATATTTATTTTGGAAAATTGAAAATATTGTAAATAAGAGCTGTATGCGAAAACTGTTCTTTTCCTGCTGAATTTCACAGTTCGAAAATATTGGCAAGAATGCGTTCGCATTGTTCAGTTTTCAGTTGTCTATTATACGGCAAATTAATTCGAAGCGCACGTGTGCAAAAAAAAGTTTTTCTAGAATTTTATTTCTTCTGCTTTTCTTCGTTTTTTCCTCAAAATAAAATACAATGGCAGAGGAGATTAGTAGTGGGTCTCATTCCGCGATTGAAGAACAGCTGGATGAAAATTCACTTTACAGTTACGCATCGAAGCAACGCTTAAAAGATGCGATTACTTATTTTGAAAATTTGCTATTGCAAGAAAATCTTATCGCTAACAAATGTTCTCCAGTTATCTCCGAAGAAGCGAAGCGAATTGATTAAGAAATAAACAAAATCATCCAGCTGTTCTTTAATCGCGGAATGAGACCGGCTACTAACCTCCTTTGCCATTGTATTTTTTGTTGAGGAAAAAACGAAGAAAAGCAGAAGAAATAAAATTCTAGAAAAACTTTTTTTTGCACACGTGCGCTTCGAATTAATTTTCCGTATAATAGACAACTGGAAACTGAACAATGCGAACGCATTCTTGCCAATATTTTCGAACTGTGAAATTCAGCAGAAAATGAACAGTTTTCGCATACAGCTCTTATTTACAATATTTTCAATTTTCCAAAATAAATATACATTTTACATCAAATAATATATATGTTTATATTACATTATATTTATAATATATGTTCATATCCTTGTACTATTATTTTTGTTGCGCGTTACTTGCCGCGCTTCCTAGACATTGCGAAATTCACCGCGTATCCTGCGTCATCGCTGCGATCGTACTTGTCGACCCCACGCCCGGTCTCGCCAGTCCCGCTCTGGCTTTTGTACACGTTAGACGTCAGACCGGCAATCGGCACGATAATAATTCGACGCACGTTTTTCGAAGGCGTTACGTTTCGGCGCATATCGACGCGCGCGAGTTTTCGTACAAAACGTACATCTCTCGATCGCCAGTGATGTGTATTATTTTGTGAGTTGAAGAAAATTCGAAAAGCAATAAAAGGACATTTTATTGGCCAACATCAGATTTAATTCGACGCCTCCCAATCCACTCCAATTTTTGTGTGCACGCTTCAGCCGACCCGATCCTGACCACCTCTATGCTTGGTATTTCGAAGAACCTTCCGAAATAAACGAACAAGCTTTTTTTGGCGATCCTGCCAGGATCCGGGCGTTTTCTGTGCGTGAAGACATTTTTGCGTTCGCGAGTGGTTTAAGTGCCATTTAATTGCCAAAGGATTATATCGGTGCTTTGGAATTTTGTGAGCATATAAAGTGGAATTTGTGCTTGGAAACCTTCGCCATCTTGGAAACGTGGTGGCGTTTACGGTCGCACAATTTCCGACATTTTCATCGTCGTGCTCGTGCCGATTACCCCTTTCACGGCACCATCTCTCTCCAGCCCCGCTCTAGCTGTGCTGCCGTCGGCTTCATTTCCCCGCTCGCGGCCTCACAACTTCGACGCCCCGCTCCGGCAACTGTTCCCGGCCGCACCGCACCTACCGCGGCGCCGACACTCGGACGTTTTAATTTTGGCAGTCGCGTCGAGAACTCTGTGATAAGTCTTATTTGAAATTCGGATAGACGCTTGTGATTGTGATAGACGACAGGTGTGCCTCGTAAATGTGGATGAAACGATCCCAGAGTTTTTTCGACATGGCTAGTGAGAATTCTAGACTGCATGACGAAGAGACTTTGGAGGACTTAATTGCATTGCAGACAGTCAATTTCAATAGTTTGGTCCAAGCCCAAACAAGTATCCCGGAGGGAGAAGGTCGCACTGTTTCAAGCATACGAGTGCGTATGGAATACGTTCGCTCAACGTGGACGGATTGTCGACGTATTCACTCAAGAATTATTAAGGCGGCTACTGATTTGGAACGCCGTCATCCCTATTTTACGGAGCATCGCTTTGAGACGCATGAGCTTAATTTCCTCAACATTCTGGGTGGCCTTGAGGAAATATTGTCCAATTTAACTGCCACCATCGAGCCTGATCGTAACGATCCCACGTTAGCAGATAATCGAGCCAACGCACGTCCTTCAACGCATCTTCCAAGGATACAACTTCCTACGTTTTCGGGTGACTATCTAAAATGGGACTCTTTCTGTGATTATTTTAAATCTATCATAATAAACGATGTTTCTTTGGATAATATTCGAAAGTTTCATTATTTGAAGTCCTGTTTGCAAGGTGAGCCTTTGTCAATGATTAACCATTTGACTTCAACTAATGAAAATTTTGATGTTGCCTGGAATGCACTTGAAACCCATTTTTCAAATAAACGCTGTATTATTGATCAGCAATTACGAGATTTATTCGCTCTTCCGTATTTACGTAAAGAATCGGCAAACGAATTACGCGATTTATATCATAAAGGCGTTGCGATCGTTGGCGCGTTGGACGCATTGGGAGAACCGGTCTCTCAATGGAACTCTATTTTAGTTCATATTTTCAGCTCTAGGTTGGATCCAAGCTCAAAAAAGGATTGGGCTATTCATCTCGGGTCGCGGAAAACGTGTCCGACTTTTGACGAACTGAAAAAGTTTATGTCTGACCGCGCGTGTGGTTTACAGTCTGTTACACCCGTTTCGATTAGAGGGACCGGATCCAATCCAGAGCTGAAACAAAATCGTAATACACCGAAAACATCAAGTTCTCAAGTGCAATCACACGCAGCTTCGCCTTCGAATAAGCGATGCCCGTGTTGCTCCGGCGAGCATCTATTATGTCAATGCAAGCGATTTAAAGGTCTTCCGGTTTCGAAACGCGCGGATTTTGTAAAAAACCATCGCCTGTGTTTAAATTGTTTCGGTTCTCATGTGCTTGCGGACTGCACTAGTAAATATAACTGTTTTATTTGCGAACAGCGCCATCAAAAAAAGGACAAAGGACAAAGGACAGGTTATTTTCCCCCGCGTTAATGACGATTTGTCTATTTGCAGGTCGGCTCTCGGGTGGAGAGGTACAGGACAGAGACAGACAGTACAATGACAGAACTAGGCATATACAACACAACACCTACCCAGAGCCAGTCCCCCTACCCCAATATCGGTACCACCAGCAGATTCGGCGGTCTGTGCCTTAGCGAGTACGACGCGGGGCTTATCCCCTCTTGATCCGAGATCAGACCCACGACGTACCAACCGACGAGGGTCGGCAGTGGTCCCAAATTCGTACCTTCGCCCAGCAAAGTTCCCCGGTTATTCCACACTGGACATAAGCAGAGAAAATTGCAGGACGGGGATTCGAACTCGGGCCCTTCGCGACGTTCAGTTCGGGCGGACTAAGACGCCTTAGCCCGCACGACCATCACGCCGTCGTACTGTTTTATTTGCGAACAGCGCCATCATACATTGCTCCACCGGGAGCCTAATTCGAATGAACGAGCGAAAACCGACGGGGTTAAACCCGCTCTCAATTCAACTTCGACTAACACGACAGGTGCCGAAGCCGCAGATGTGGTCTTGACTCATTTCACTTCTAATCAACCCATCGAGTCGGGTTGCATTTTATTAGCCACGGCAAAGGTACTCGTCACCTCTGCTTCCGGACGCGCGATCCAAGTTCGGGCACTGCTAGATCAGGTATCCACCTGGACCTTCATATCGGAAGGTCTTTCAAAAGCGCTTAATGCTCGTCTCAGCCGAGTATCGACCTCCATAAAAGGTATTGGCGGAACGTCCGCCGGATCGGTTTCTCGCGTTGCCGACATTCGGATCTCTCCTGTCCACGCCCCCAACCCGAGTTTCTTCAAACAAGCTTTAGTCATGCCAACTCTAACCTCATACGTTCCTGTATCGCGGAGTCCATTGTCCCAATGGGCGCACATCCAAAATCTAAATTTGGCCGATCCTAACCCTAACAGTCCTGACCCGGTACACTTGATTATCGGCTCCGACTTATATGGGTCCATTCTACTGGATGGGTTGATCAAGGGTACCGTAGGACAACCACTAGCCCAAAATACGGTCTTTGGATGGGTTCTATCCGGTTGGACCGCACAGCCTGCAGAATGCGCTCCCTCAGTTACATTGGCACACCTAAGCGTTGACTCGAACTCTCTTAGCGACGCGTTGCAACGATTCTGGGAAGTGGAAGACATTCTCCCACCCCAGTCACTCTCACCGGAGGACGACTTGTGTGAGAGGCATTTTGTTGATACACATTCACGCGACCCTACCGGTCGCTATGTCGTCCGACTTCGGTTTCGCTCCCCTACGTCGGTGAATATTGGAAAATCGCGAAATGCGGCCTTCAACTCATTCAAATCATCAGAGAGACGATTGCTGCGCAACTCCGAAATAGCCCAGCCGTACAAAGAGTTTATGCGTGACTATTATTCTCAAGGACATATGACCCCTGTTCATCCTGAACAAATCGCGCCGCGCGCCGGCGGTCTATTTACCACACCATGGCGTTAAGAAGGAGACTAGTACCACCACGAAGCTCCGTGTGGTCTTCAATGCGTCACACAAGACCACAAATTCAACATCATTGAATGACCATTTATTGGCAGGTCCGAAACTTCAAGCCGACCTACATCTTGTGCTGTTACGTTGGCGAACTTCTCGCCTCGTATATTGCGCCGACACAGCGCAAATGTATCGGCAAATATCAGTCGATCCCCGCGACCGCCATTATCAGTGCATTTTGTGGCGGGCTGACTCGGAATCCCCTGTTCAAGATTTTCAGCTGAACACGGTCACTTTCGGGGTCTCGTGCGCCCCATATTTAGCACTTCGGGTGCTAAGACAACTCGAAAATGATCATGGCACCCAATTTCCCCTGGCAGCTGACGTGCTGCAACACGGACTTTACATAGACGACTGTCTATTTGGCGCCGATGACATCGATTCTGCACGTCGCGTTCGCGCCGAGCTCGTGGCGCTGACGAATTGCGGCCGATTCGTCTTACGTAAGTGGGCTAGTAATGCTCCGGAGCTTCTCTCGGATATAGATCCGTCGAATCACGGCCTTGCGTGGGAGAAACCGTTGCAAGAAGATGACGGCATTAAGGTTCTCGGCGTAGTCTGGAACCCTCAGAGCGATGTTTTCCAGTTCAAAATCAATTTGGTGTCACCTGACCAGCTGACGAAATGCTCGTTACTTTCGATCATTGCCCGGTTATACGACCCTCTCGGGTGGGTCTCCCCCATTATCGTAGTAGCGAAGATTCTAGTTCAACGGTTGTGGTTGCTCCAATTGGATTGGGACACCCCTTTGCCGGATGACGTATGCGCGGAATGGGCTGCATTTTATGAGTCTCTGCCATCTCTCAATGGCTTTTCAATTCCCCGTTGGACCGGTCAAGGGGCAGATGTGTTGACCTGCTCTTTACATGGGTTCTCAGATGCTTCGAGTGTTGCCTACGCGGCCGTCGTCTACCTACTTGTAACTTATCGCGACGCGGCGCCACGTATCATTTTGTTGATGAGTCGCACTAAGGTTGCGCCCATCAAGCAGTTAACTATTCCCCGGCTAGAGCTCTGTGCTGCGGTTATCCTCGCCCGTGTCTTGGACACGCTGCATAAGGTACCGCAGTTCTCTCAACTGCCAACTTACTGCTGGACTGATGCGACGATCGTGCTGCATTGGTTGCAACATCCACCAGTACGTTGGAAAACGTTTGTGGCAAATCGAGTTGCTGAAATTCAGCGGCTCCTACCAGACGCGCAGTGGAATCATATCATGAGTTCAGACAATCCTGCTGATCTTGCGTCTCGCGGGACATTGGCGTCCGCTCTGCCGCCATGTCCCCTTTGGACCAATGGACCGACCTGGTTGTCTCAGGATCAGGAGCATTGGCCGTGCGTCATTCCTTTATTGCCTGATGACGTTTCACTTGAACAGAAAAATTTCGTCACGTGCTGTACAAGTCAAGTAAATGATACTTTTACAGCTCTCACGACTTCCGTCTCCACGTGGACTCGACTGATTAGGATCGTAGCGTACATCCTCCGTTAGAGAAATTGTCTCAACGGAACCATACTTCGTGGTGCCTTGACCGCTTCAGAGATACATTGCGCTACCTTAAAGATCTTCCAATGGCTGCAAGAAACACTCTTTCTCTCCGAATTGATAAAATTACGGGCAGGTCAGCCCGTCTCCGCTAAGAGTAGGTTGGCCTCTTTAGATCCCTTTATCCAGGATGACGGCCTTATCAGGGTCGGTGGCCGATTGAAGAATGCAGCGCTCTCGAACTCAGTCAAGCACCCAATCCTACTCAGCACGCATCCTGTTGTTCGTCTTTTGGTGATTCACATCCATGACCGTTGCTTGCACGGCGGAGTGCAGTTAACACTCCGCACACTACGACAAACCGTTTGGATTCTTCAGGCGAAGAAAACAATCCGATCCGTGATCCACAAATGCGTGATTTGCACGCGATTCCGAGCCAATCTGGGTGGTCAAATGATGGGGAACTTCCCATCACCCAGGGTCTCCCGTCCGGAACGCCCATTCACCCACTGCGGTATTGACTACGCGGGACCATTCCAGGTTCGCTACGCTAGTGGTCGTGGCTCTAAATCACACTTAGCATATGTAGCGCTATTCGTGTGTTTTGCGGTCAAGGCGGTCCGCCTTGAGCTGGTGTCTGACTATTCGTCACCCACTTTCATTGCTTCCTACAAGCGATTTTCTGCGCGACGTGGGCTTCCCAGTTGTTTATATAGCGATCAAGGCAAGACATTCATTGGGGCCAAATCGGAACTGTCTGAAGCCTACAACCGGGCCATTAACGACGAGAATTTCCGAGATCTCCTATCGAAGAATAACACCGAATGGCGTTTCATACCTCCTTTTTCTCCCCACTTCGGCGGGTTAGGGAAGCTGGAGTAAAAAGCTTCAAGTTTCACTTAAAGCGCGTATTGAAAGATCAGACTCCCACGTTTGAGGAGCTGACCACGCTCCTCTGTGAGATTGAGTGCGCATTGAATTCCCGATCTCTTGGTGCCTTATCCGAGGATATCGACAATTTGGATGCCCTTACGCCAGGACACTTTTTAATTGGGGGCCCTTTGAACGCGGTGCCCGAACAATCGATTTTGAGTTATCCAACATACCGACTGTCGCGATGGCTAATGTGCAGACAACTCTACGAACGTTTTGTGCACCTGTGGTGCTCGCTCGTATCGTAAAGCTCCATCCGGGTGATGACGGACTTACACGCGTTGTCACAGTTCGCACCGTGAATAGGGAGTACATACGACCTCTGACCCAACTTGCATTGCTTCCAATCGATCTCGAAAGTACGTAATTCAGACGATCTTACGAGTTGTCTCCTGTTAGCTGTAAGTTGGATCTAAGTGTTGTATGTATTCCGAATTTCTTAGGTTAAGTTTTCTACCTTTGCGAAGCGAGTGTAAGCTTCACAAGGGGCGGTATTGTTGCGCGTTACTTACCGCGCTTCCTAGACATTGCGAAATTCACCGCGTATCCTGCGTCGTCGCTGCGATCGTACTTGTCGACCCCACGCCCGGTCTCGCCAGTCCCGCTCTGGCTTTTGTACACGTTAGACGTCAGACCGGCAATCGGCACGATAATAATTCGACGCACGTTTTTCGAAGGCGTTACGTTTCGGCGCATATCGACGCGCGCGAGTTTTCGTACAAAACGTACATCTCTCGATCGCCAGTGATGTGTATTATTTTGTGAGTTGAAGAAAATTCGAAAAGCAATAAAAGGACATTTTATTGGCCAACATCAGATTTAATTCGACGCCTTCCAATCCACTCCAATTTTTGTGTGCACGCTTCAGCCGACCCGATCCTGACCACCTCTATGCTTGGTATTCCGAAGAACCTTCCGAAATAAACGAACAATTTTGAACACATTATATTTTTTTTATTGCTATTACAAACTTCTCATACGATATATGTTATACTTGTGAGTTAATTTATTAAAAATCACGTAATATACAATTCATTCTTTAAAAAAATAATTTTTAATATACGAGTAAGTAATATATTCATATTTATTCATTATATTATTTTAAATAGAATTTCTTAATAATTAAATAAAAAAATAAAAATAATTTAAAAAAAGTTTTATTTAAAGTAATTGAAGTTGTTAAAAATTAAAAATTTTATGACTATTGAAAAAAAAAAAATATATATACACAACAAAATAGAAAAAAAATAACTTGTAACGTTCGAGATTCGAACTCGCAACGTCAATATTAGTAGTCTGGTGCTCTACCCACTGCGCCACCGCAGCTTCGCACTTTCATTTTCCCAACGAAGCATATTAAACATATTACAGGCAAGTGCAATTTTTTCAAACTGATTTTTCTCGAAACCTGCTGCATATTGCGCTTTAGTACTTTACCACAAGATATGTGACCTAACAATCTTTCATCAGGGGAAGTTTCGTATTTTTCTGAATTCCGTTGATCTGACTCTCCCCTTGTAAGAGGAAAGACGTTATTTCATTTGGTGTTTAACCTGGCAAGGGACAGTGTAGGAAATTGTTCGTTATCTGATTCCTTCAATCATCTACTGGAAGCGCCGGAACTGGACATGAATAAACCCAATCAAACCAGGAAAGGGCAGTTCATTCACTTGTCATCTAAGTCAACAAGCCACAGCTCCAACTTGACAAAGGATGATAAGCTTGACTATCTCATGAATACGCTATTCCAGAAAGGACCTTGCATCGTTCAAATGCGAGATGCTAGCTTCCAACAAGATCCCTCGATAAATGCAGTCACCAATGCAACCTTACAGTTAGAGGTTACGTACGCAAATCTCTTGGAGATCTACGCAAGGATTTATGTGACTTCTTCACTTTAAACTTTGGTGTGGAAGGGCGTATACTCCAAACATAATCCCGTGCCGCTAGAGAACCCAATTTTTTACTAAGGATGGCCAATCTGGATGACCATGATAAAATCATGATTGAGAAATCCGGAGTTGACGCACACACGCACAAGCACGAACACGCGCGCGCCCTGTGCTCTTTCATGTTTTTTTGTATTTTTCATTTTTATGTTCTTTGTAATTTTTTATAATTTCATTTTTTTTTTATTTTTGTTGTTGTTTTTTGTCTATTTTACAATAAATAGTGAGATATATTGATATTATGCATAGCGGATATAAGCTACAGTACATTGATAAAAAGGAATGGTCTACTATTTTACTCGCTGACACAGAATGTCTTGTTGATTTTTTGGTAACTATTGTTTGTACAAAATATAATTTTGTCATGGCTAATGTACGCCGATTATTCATCGTGGCTTTTGAAAAGGAAATACCTGCAGTTTTTTACAAACGAGTAATATACGAACAGAAAAATAATATTGGTTACACTTTCATTTTACAAGTAATATGTATACTAAAAAACATAGATGATCTCGTAGCTTTGAACAGTCTCCTCACTCAATAAAGAAAAGGAAAGTGCAGTCAGTCCGTTCACTCTCATACCGAAGTAAAAGTATCAGTTCTGTAAAATTTACGAATTAAATAAACCAAAAGACTCTCAAACATTACTTAACTCTTTGCGGCAAACATTTTTCTTTACATGGAAAATAACTTAAATTTGTTACTCGGAGGTTTTTGGGGTCCCTTATTACGAATTTGAAGTCAAATTTTGAAAATTCAACATGGCGAATTCAATATGTCAGACGAATTTTTCAAAATTGATCGGATTCGCTTGAAATTTATTATTGGGGGGTTTTTGGGGCCGTTGATTACGAATTTGAAGTCAGATTTTGAAAATTCAAAATGGCGGATTCATTATGGCGGACGAATGTTTAACAATTCATCGGATTGAAATAAATAAAAAATATGGCAAATCGATTTTATCAGCAATATTGAAAAGGACTTCGTTTTATCCGTTATTATTTTTACCCAGTTAAAAATGGCAGATCAAACATGCCGGATAAACATTTTACAAATGACTCCATTTGAAGAAAATTTTATATTGGAGGGTTTTTAGGAACGTTGATTACGAATCCGAGGATAATGTTATAAAATCCGGAGTCAATGGATTTGGCAAAATTAACGTTGGATTCGTAATCAGAGATCCCAAAAACCCGCGAGTAACAAATTTTGTTAAAAATGAGACATTTAATTTTTGTTTGTTCGACATATTGGGTCCGCCATTTTGAATTTGGTAAAACTAACGTCGGATTCGTATCCAGCGACCCGAAAAATCTTTATAAATAAATCTATAGTAAAAAAACCTTACGTAGTTTGCAAAAATGAATTTATTTAAAAAAAACGCAGTTTTTTCAATTTTATTTGTTAATAGCAATTGTAATAATAACACTAAACGAGAAAATTATTTTTTTATAGTTATAATGGTTCTATATAGGAAATGGAAAAAGATCTTCTTTCATATTCTGGGTGCAACGTATGTATCACTATGCCGCAAAGGGTTAAAACATATTACAGCATATTGATGATTGTTCAACAGAAGCAAAAAAATGGCATCATTACTATGAAAGTAAATGCAACTCTGGCTTTTCATGAAAGAATTGCAACAATAAATCGAAATGCGAATAGGTTCATTCATTACAAAGTGTTAGCTGATGAACCCTTTGCCGATTTTAAGTTTCGCGGTTTTTACAGTTGTGCGAAAAACGCGCTTTCATTAATTAGTTTTTAGTTTCATCATACTCAGTCAGCAGAATTAAGATCGCGCCGATCTGCCGCTCGACGTGCCGCCTTACGTTTTTCCGGCGGTTGCTCGGAAGGAAGAGGTCCGGGAACTTGATGCACCTTTTTTTCCCCTATGTCGTTTTGAACGTGTTACGCATCGACATGTTCCGCTTACGCACAAAGTCGCTTTGGTATCATATGGTATCCGCGACATTTCTGCGCGGCAGTCTAATAAATTCGGCGTGAACTTACTCAACTTGATTTCACCGAATTGTACCTGAATTTCGGCTAAATCAGTCTGAAATACCGCGAATTCATTATGCCGAGAGTGCCGCGATCTGTTAAGACCACGTGTGATCGGGTGTGATTTGTTTTCGAACTTTGTATTTTATGTCAATTTTCGTGGCTTAGTTTAGTAAATAAATTATCATACATTAAACTAAAATTTATATATTAATATCTGAATCTCCATCCTGTCGCACCACGCAATAGTTCATTGAGTCAGCGGAATACAGCTGCCCGCCACTTATAACGAAACGTAAAGAGTGAAGACGAAACGCAAGGTAAAAAGGAATGCTATCTGGTTAACTATAATTCAATATCTGAGTTTGGAACAAAAATTAATTTACAGACATTGATAAGTGATCCATCTTTGCAGAAAGATTGCTGTGAGAATAATGAAGTCACCTGATTTAAAGCAGGGTGGACAATTCGATTAGGAATAATAAAAGTACGATATTTTTATCACATTAATGGAGCCTACTTGTATGAAGTCAAAAACATTCATGTTATAAGAGAACCATCGTTATGATTCAATAAAATAGTTCCAACCAACTTCTTACGAATATCGAAAAGAGCTTGGGGATAACGGAGCTTATGTACTCATTGTACGTTGTCATTAAAAACCTTCAGTTCAAAAAAAATGGGGAATGTGTCCGAGATATTAATGGAAAAGTTTGTCAATGCTTGACAAACACTTCTACTAATGTTTGTTGTATCTACAAGGCTAAATTTCAGAACAAATATTTTCCAACAAGTTTGAAGCCAATACATGAATTTAAATAATTATAAGTTCCATTTGTCAATTTGACATAAAAAGATGCGCTTCATGAAATATAGCACATTACGTATCGAATGGATTTAGGAAAATAGTATCTTAAAAGATTATGTTAAACAAGTTTTTAAGGAAAGAAAAGTTAAAATTCAGAAGTCTTAGTCGATGACTTCCGAAAAATGGCTCTAATAAAATATCAAATTATGATTACACGAGGTACCGATTACAGTTTCACAAACAAATTCGGCCTCTGTCCAAATGATGACTTGGAAAAAACATATCGATGTAGATAAATTTAACGCAAGTGAATTTATTTTGTATATTGCAGATTTAGATTCCTTTTTTCGTATGCGTAGCTGCAGAGGTATCTCACCTCCACCTGCGACCTGCTCATGCTCCTCTATGTAGACCACTTGACTCTATTTGCCTATTCTCTGATTGATGACCCCTTTCTTTGCAAATGTTGAAGTGAGGATGAATAGCGAGAAGCTGGTCGAGACGTTTTCTTTGCAAAGAGATGCAGGAATTTAGTTTTCATAAAAAAAACTACTTAGTCCACGAGGAAAAAGTAAACTGAAACTGAACTGGGACCGATCTGCAACTGAGGACGATCTATAACTAAGAGGACTTTTTATATTCTATTCGTGACCTAGAAAATTCGGGGATTGCACGATGAGTGGGAGTGTCTAGGTGCTATAAAAGTGTATGATTTTACATGGAAATACTATTGTTCCATTCTTTATGGATCAGATATTATAACAAAATATTTTACAATAAGATAAAAAGAGTTTGTACAAAAATGAACGAAAATTGTAGCATCAATACAAATAAAGATATTTATTGAAATAGAATTTTGTATTAATTATTTATTAAAGCATAAAATACTTTAATTGAAGAAAACAGAAAATGGGTTTGGTTATAAAACGAACATTTCTAGACTTGCATGACAATAATTTCTTTTTAATTTTTTATAATTAAATAATAATTAATGAACAAATGTCCATTCCTGCACCCACTGCCGACTACGCCATACGGGTGGAACTTAGTCTCCTTTCTCTGGCATATAACATTGTCACGCTTGTAATCGGATGTGTTACTAGGATACTTAATATGGCTGTGTCCAGAGATAATTATGATTCAAATAATATTGGGTTCACTATTCATTCTTCCCGGGATGCTCCATTATATTTCCTTCGATCCAGGCTTCAAATTAGACTTGATTCCATTCATTCCTCGCGGTTCTGCGCGGACAAGTACATGCTGCGCCTGGACCCAAGGCGGAAATGTTCTTCACTTTTCTGCCGCAGTATGCTGGAGACCACCGAGCATTTGCTTTTATTCTGTTCCTCACTGGAGGACTTGATCTGGACTCTATGTTCCTTTATGTCGAACCCAGACAACATACCTTCTCGATATCGGAAAGTAAATTGCTAACTGATAACAACGTCAACGCCCGCCTAAAAGATTCATATTCCTTAAAAAATTATTTAACATGCGTTTATACTTTTGCATTCGCTTTCCCCACTTGCTTACAGATGTACCTCTTATAAAGAATAAATATTAATTACTGCTACTAGTGGATGACAGCGTGTACTTGGCTTCATTTAACGAATCTCTTTGTTGTATTACGAATATTTACCAATGAAATGACAGATTTCTCCTGACAGTAGATATATTAACAAAAGACCAAAATCAACAATACATAATATAATATCTTGAATTATACCGTAAAAAATCAGTATTTTAGGTTTAATACTACAATTCATGTTGTTGATATGTCGATTGATAATATGTATTTCTCAAGTTACATCCAATTGAATAATAAAAAATAATTATTTTTGCGCTTTTTCCCATCTCACTCGTGTCGGTCAAGATATAGCGAACATTTACCTGGCAGTAAGTTGGAAAATTAATACTATAATTTACCCCGGTTACTTTTGTTGATTCGTTAAAAGACGATTTGTTAGGGCGTAACAATAACGTATACCATAAAAATATCCAAATTCCTCCAAAACTAACGTTTTAAGTACTAGTTCGATTGTATATACCGTATGGATGCGAGAGAACCGCACATAGGGGAACCCATGTATAGCCGGCAGCCAATGAGATGCGAGCTTTAGCTTTCGTCGTGCGGGAATTGACCAATGGCAACGAAGTGCTACCGACTTGCTAGTTGCTATACCCATGACCATGAAGTGGAGGTTAGGCAGATGGCTGTCACGTTTGACGTTTTTATTATTCATTTTATTTTCTATTATTCTAAAGTTATTTTCGCGTTTTAAAGTAATTTTCGGTCACCATCAACTCTCGCAGTCACAAGAATGTGACTACAGAACTTCCATTACTAATTGTAGGTCAGTAAATTTTACATTTTAATACCAAAACACTGTTTTATTATTATGCAAAATTTTACAGTTTTGGATGTTTGTGTTTCAGAAGCAGGTTTTTCTGAATAAAGGAGAATCCATCAGATAAGTATACATTTTCATGATTTTCATCGTGTTTTGAAAGGTATGATTCTTTGGGGAGCATTTTTAATTCTTTTAGGTTACTCTCAAGAAAAAGCGAGGCAAGTTTTCGAGTCCCAGGGTCACAACGTAGATATCGGACACTTCTAAATTTGAAAAAAGATTGGCTTGGACGCGAAGGAAATCAAGCTGTTTCCTTTGCCCAAGGTCCATCGCTAATTACAAATCCCTTGGATGAACTTAAATCAATTCTTTTGACGCCCCTTCAAGCCGAGTCAGGAAACTGATGCTGAGGACATTCCAACTCTTTCATTTCTACAAGTGGAAAACCCTGCTACCCAGCATCCTGTAACCTACAATTGTGGTGGCAAAAAAAAAGGAAACGTTTCGTGACAGGTGTTTCAGTTCGGTCATACGAGTCCCTAATATAGGCTTTGTGTAATTGTGTAGTGAAGTGAAGGAGAAATAAATAAATATTTAAATAAATTGTAGGCGTAAATTATTAAAAAATAACAACAAACAAGTGTTTGTGACATAATTAACATTTCATTGTGCAGTCATATTTTTTCTTCGCACTTGCGTTTAATTTTGCACTCCATTTATATTTTCAGTTTGTTTACAAAGTGCGTCATGATGCCTACAATTGAAGAGAATACGGGAAAAGCAAAATAAAAGTAAACAGTAAAGATGGACAAACTTCGCTTTTTCCTCGTGTACCATTCAATTCTGCATTCTAAAAAGGGTAAATGAATTTTGAAGTCCCATGTTCATTTTCTCAAAATATGTTTAATTTACAAAATTAACTTTAATAATAAATATAAAAATAAAACAAATAGAAATGTAACATAAATATAACATTTTAATTAACACATTTCTAATTTAAAAATTGCTCGAAATGAAGTCTGTTAGCAGCAGAGAAATAGCCCAAGCGGTCATAAAATTCGTTTTGAGATTTTATTAGCATGTCTGCAGTAATTCTTTGTATTATTGCAATTATTCGGTCCCGCAATTCAACTGCAGTGTGGACAAAAACTGTGGTGCGAGGTCTGGAGACCGTGCAGGCCACTACATTGGACCGAAACGACCCACCCAGCGTCCTGGGTAATTTGCATTTTGTAAATTAAACATATTTTGAAAAAATGAACAGGGGACTTCAAAATTCATTTATCCTTTTTAGAATGCAGAATTGAATGGTACATGAGGAAAAAGCGAAGTTTGTCCATCTTTACTGTTTACTTTTATTTTGCTTTTCCCGTGTACTCTTCAATTGTAGGCATCATGACGCACTTTTTAAACAAACTGAAAATATAAATGGAGTGCAAAATTAAACGCAAGTGCGAAGAAAAATATGACTGCACAATGAAAAGTTAATTATAAACAAACACTGGTATGTTGTTATTTTTTAATAATTTACGCCTACAATTTATTTAAATATTTATTTATTTCTCCTTCACTTCACTACACAATTACACAACATTTTAAGAGCCTATATTAAGGACTCGTATGACCGAACTGAAACACCTGTCACGAAACGTTTCCTTTTTTTTTGCTACCACAATTGTAGGTTACATGATGCTAGGAACCCAGAAGGGTTTTCCACTTGTAGAAGTGTCCGATATCTACGTTGTGACCCTGGGACTCGAAATCTTGCCTCGCTTTTTCTTAAGAGTAACCTAGAAGAATTAAAAATACTCCCCAAAGAATCATACCTTTCAAAACACGATGAAAATCATGAAAATGTATACTTATCTGATGGATTCTCCTTTATTCAGAAAAACCTGCTTCTGAAACACAAACATCCAAAACTGTAAAATTTTGCATAATAATAAAACAGTGTTTTGGTATTAAAATGTAAAATTTACTGACCTACAATTAGTAATGGAAGTTCTGTAGTCACATTCTTGTGACTGCGAGAGTTGATGGTGACCGAAAATTACTTTAAAACGCGAAAATAACTTTAGAATAATAGAAAATAAAATGAATAATAAAAACGTCAAACGTGACAGCCATCTGCCTAACCTCCACTTCATGGTCATGGGTATAGCAACTAGCAAGTCGGTAGCACTTCGTTGCCATTGGTCAATTCCCGCACGACGAAAGCTAAAGCTCGCATCTCATTGGCTGCCGGCTATACATGGGTTCCCCTATGTGCGGTTCTCTCGCATCCATATATATATATATATGAGGCAATATGCCAAACTAGCCACCACCGCGGTCTCCACTCATATTTGGTATTAGATTGTACTGAAATAAAGTATATAGCAGTAACATGCTGCAGTAAAATGCTGCTTTATTCCATATACATCAGCATCTATGTTGGATATCATAAATGTAAGCATCATTTAAATTCATTTTTATATTCATCAATTTCTTCATGAAATTTTCGCTTTTCAATAAATATTGCAAGCAGTGTAGTTTGCTTGGTAGGCGCCAGGGTTAATCGCCCCTCTCACGCACGCTCTTGTTACAGCTCTACATTTCCGTTTCCTACATGAAAAGTTTTATGGAGACGAGGTGGTACTCTGCAGATATATTCACATATTACAGGCGTGTATATTCTACATTCATTTGTTGATAGCAGTGTTTCTTACAGTTGCTAGTTAGCTACAGTTAAATGTTATCATCACACTTGAGCACGCTATAAAAGCTATGTAAGACTTCAATCATTGTTTTTCTTCCGCAGATTTTTTAGGAAGGGTATAAATAGGGAGGGGGGGGGAGTAAAATTGGAAGTTAGTATGAATGAAACAGTTTATTCACTGTTATTGTCATAAATGATTGTGCCTCAAATTTTATTTTATAGTTTTTATGTTTGTGACGGATCATTCGCCACATGACTCGGCGCTCCTTAGTAGGCGAACCGTTCGCTGCCGCAAGCTTCGATTTCCCGATCGCCGAAGAATTAAATTGCGTGCGACTGACAAATGCGTTTTCGAATGTTTGTTTCAGCGACTATGTTTTCGACCGAACGAGAGAGACCGCCCGGGAAATAGGCGATAGCGGCGACCGATGATGAGAGGGGCGCGGAAGAGTGTCGGAGCGTCACGTGCGATCCGCGAAAAGTCTCGCGGAAATTTCGGCACTTCGTTGCGGACCATCGAGCGTCTATATTGTTATAAAGAAAATTGTTTTTTTTTTGGTTTATCTAAATTTGCTCGACAATCTATTATTATCTTTAGTTTAAAAAAAAAAAAAAATTTCATTGTGCGTCGCTACGACCGATATATTAGAGAGTCCCAAAGAATTGTATCTCACAGAAGGCGGTAAGTCCGAATCGCCTGTCAATTTTATTGAGTGTTAGTTTTCTCCGGTTTCGGTCTCGCGAGTCGGTACTCCATATATTGTTTAATTAGTTAAATATAATAAGTGTTCCAAATTAAATGAAGTGTACTCATTAATTTTAATTCGTATCCCTAACTAATAAAAATAAATTAAGTGAGGAAGAAGAAAAACCCCTCGCATGTTATATGATAAATCATCGAAGAGAGGCAATGCCTCATTTAGATAGAGGTTGTCCTTTCACTAAAAAATGGGAGGGCATCAGGTTTGGATTCGGTAAGTGATTTGCTATGTCTACAGTGAGATTAGAAAATTCAGATTAGATTCTCTGAGTATTCTCATATTCGATCTTTTTATATAGAGAGAAAGTATACTCAGGAGACGGAGACTCGGTTTGACTATTCTGAAGCGCAAATCTTTTTGCAGATTTAGTGTTTAATGGTCGAAGGATTTCCTTGGATACTTAATCTTAATAGTTAGGATTAATATGAGAGGGGAAGAAATCAGTGTCCGAAAAATTGTCCAGTTGAAGTATCGAAGCAGAGAGTAAAGAGGTGGGTGGCGCTATCGGGAAGGGTGAGAGAGAGAGAGGGGGGGGGGTAGAGGAGACAAGAAGACTGGCGAACGTCAATTAAAGATCGATTGTTATCTCCCAAGCGTTGGAATAGAGATTGATTGATTGAAGACATATTTATTAGTGCCCTGGCCACTATAGGCCGTGGGCAAATTTGATATAACATCCTGCCGTTACAATGTTTAGAACAGGATGTAGCGATAAATAATACATTATAGTCTGTGCTGAATGGCAGTAATCGCAAAAACATACACACAGTGATTTTAACCCACAAACAGGTTAAACTTAACACAACGAAAACGGCTTGGTGGACTTTGAAGGAGGACTGTTCACGAGTGAAAATCCGTTTAGTTTGAAATCGTAGCTGCTCCTTTTTTTGTGAAATATCTTAAAAGTAGGTTTTGTGATTTATTTACATTTTACTGCGTGGCTCGACAAAGATTTCGTTTCGGTTTCTTGTCCCTGCCCTTCCTAAGAGTCTAATAAAAGTTATTAAAAAATAATAATATTGCATATTTATGGAAAATAATTATTTTGAATAAGAAATTATTTTCAAAAAAGCATAATTTTCAAAAGAAATTCATGCCAGGACGAACTAATAGTTATTATTATTGGACGTTTGGTATACAGGGTTTTTTGCGGGCGCTGAATACAAATCCATATCGGATTTATAAAATTCATAATGGAGGATCCAATATGTCCGACCAAAATTCTGAGAAACGGTAATTTGGTCTTATATTGGATCCGTCATTTTGAATTTTGTAAATCTGACACCGGATTCGCAATCAGCGGCTCCAAAAACCCCTGTATACCATCACTGGGGGATTTCGTGATTTAAAGGGTTAATCAAATCAGTTATTGAATTATAAAAAGAAAATCGCAAGCTTCCATGAAAATTCAATAAAATTACATAATCAATTAAAAAATGAAAAATCAATGCCTCATTTGACAGCTCATTCAGTGAATTCTTTGGAAGTCACTGATTCCGCAGAGAAATATTTACGACCTGATCACTATTTCGAAAAATAAAAATACAACAAAAATACAATAAAACGACAACAAAAAAATAAAGAAAAAAAAATGGAACCAAAATACCACCGCGTCCACGTCGTTGTTTCTGGGTAAAGCTGAGAGTGGTGTACCATTTAGTTTATTACCATATGCGCGAATATGCAGTAAAATGTAAATAAAACACAAAACCTAATTTTAAGATATCTCAAAAAAAGGAGCAGCTGCGATTTCAAACTAAACGGATTTTCACTCGTAAATAGTCCTTCTTCAAAGTCCGCGAAGTCGTTTTCGTTGTCATTTTAGTTAAACCTGTTTGTGTATTAAAATCACTGTGTACAAAAGGTAGTAATGAAAAACTAAGAAAATGCGCAGTATAAATGATGAAGATAAGCAATAACGTAAATAAAAGAGGACTGGTACTTAATCTAAATATATAGCAACTAAGTTTATTGTTGAAACTAATTATTAATATCGATACTTAATTAAAACTTATATACTTGTCGAGTGCTTCTCGTGAGCACAAAAATAAACCTAGAGTCCTAATTCTGGTCTGCTCTAGACAAATAGGAGAAGAGGTTGAGACGAAAAGATGCAAGGGTGGTAAGTGAGTGGAAATGACGAGAGAGAGAGAGAGAGAGAGAGAGAGAGAGAGAGAGAGAGAGAGAGAGAGAGAGAGAGTTTCAGAAGCCTATCGCTGAAATACAGAATGAGCGTGCGAAGATTTTGGTACGTGGGATAGGAAGGGAAAAGCGAGAAGAGAGATGGCGTGATGATCGACGTACAGAGTCATTGTATGGTATAAACCTACCAGCCAGATAGGGCTGTGAAGTGGTAATGATCTGGTAGGTTAGATTACCAAGGAATAGCCTTGATGCAACAGTAAGCTAATTTGCTTTCTGCCGGAACAGGGCTAACCTCTCGTCATGACGCACGCGATATACATAACGTAAAGCTACATTTTGTAGGCGTTGGAGTTTAGTGTTTAAATATCCAGTGAGGTCGACAATAACAAGGGAAGCATAGTCGAGATGAGGGATAATTAGTGAGTTAACAAGAGAGAGTTTGATGGATGAAGGAAGAAAAGCACCGTGAAATCTTAGCCTGCAGAGGACATTATATACTTTGGAAGAGATGGAATTAACGTGACGATTCCATGCAAGATCGGACGTAATTATTACAACTAGATCTTTTACTTCACTTACGTGTGGTACGGTATCTGGCCCAATAGTCAGTGGTGGTAAAGAGAGCTCTTTGATGTTAAAGATATTTTGCGACGACCCGAGGATGATGGCCTGGGTCTGACGCAAATTTAGTGTGAGCCCATAGTCATGCGACCATTTGACTAGTACGGCGATATTGCTATTTATATTGCGAATAGTTTCGCTTATACGACTTAAGGGGGTAGACAGGTAAAACTGCTTGTCGTCAGCAAACATGATGGTAGTATCACCACAGTATTTAAGCCTTGGAAATAGTGTATTTATTACAGTAATGAATAAGATTGGTCCAAGGCTTGAACCTTGAGGTACACCCGATGTGACAAACTCAGGATCAGATGATTTGCCATCTAACCCGATTATCATATAGGAACGATCTGTCAGAAACGAGTGAACCCATCTCAAGGCTGACTCCTCGAAGCCAATGTCACGCAGACACGTTAGGATTATACTGTAACTCGGGGTATCAAAGAGTTTCGAGAAGTCGAACAATACTAAGACCGTAATTTTCCCACGATCGACACGCAGGCGAACGTCATCTATAAGATGTAGCAGTGCGGTTTGCGTACTGTAAAATTTACGAAAACCACACTGTTTGGGGTGAAGTAGGCTATTTTCTTCTAGGAATTTCGTGATTTGTTTCGTGGCTATGGAGTCGATGACCTTAGCGAGATGCGGGGGATTTGTGATTGGTCGAGTCTCAAATGGACTGAGTGGATTTGCAATTTTCTTTAAAGGGATGATTTACACACTATGATATACCACAGCTTATTAGGACTCGTATGCTCGAGAACTAGATCTGCTAAATATCGATTTTTTTGGCCTTAAGCAAATTTTTAATTTCGCGTCGCAGGTTTTGATACTGAACAAAAAGAGTTTGATTTCGCGTTCGTTCAGCCCGCATATACAACATGTCACGTTCTTTAATTCTAGCACACAGGTCAGGCGTAAGCCATGGTATAGAACGGTTAAGAATACGTTTTGTAACGAAAGGTGTATGTTTATTTAGCACTACGGTTATACTATCTTACAGGATTTTAACATTTAATGTAGGATCGCAATAATCGGGGATTGATAAACATCGCTTTCCAGGGCGAAGTAGTCACAATGAGAGAAATTACGATAGGTAATAACATTAGGTACACTATTAAGGTTCGTGAATTCATATCTAATAGTTATAAGACTGTGGTCGGCAGCGAATGGGGAAGTAGATTTAGAAAAACTAATATCTTATGGCGGGAATCTACAATCATAACATCGAGTTGTGAATAAGAAGTTCCGGATTGATGAGTCGGCCCGAAAGGTAAGAGCGACTAATCGTTGATAAAATTTTTTAGATATGTTGAATCGAATGTATTTTCTATTAAATTACAATTTAGATCGCCGGTTACAATAATATCTTTGTGCATGGAAGTATAGGCATTAAACTTAACTAGAAAATCAGCAAAAAGATGACTACGCGGGCGACGGTACATTATTATAAGTAGAGCAATCCTCGACGACGATTTGATATCGAGAAAAGATATTCAGGTGTATTGATGTTGGAGGATGTTGTACGGCAGAGATTTGTACAGATAGCCACCAACACCGCCACCTTGTACGCAACGCGTCTCTCCTTCAACGCAGAGCGCTCGATCATTTCTAACAAAGTGATAATCGTTTATAGATACGCAAGAGGAATCGATGAGAAGGGTAAGCCAAGTTTCTGTGACTGCCAGGATATGGGTCCAACAATCAGATAATAGTATTTCGACAGCATGCAAATGTGCACGGAGTGAGTTGAGATTTGCGCAAGAGATGTTTAAGAAAGAAGATCTATCGGCAGTTACATTTTGTGACGAAGAAAGCATTGGTTGTCAGACAATGTTTCTTAGATCTAATTCGGTCGCAATTAGTATTTCTGGGATCCCTCCATCTTTGCGCACAAAAATGTTACCATCACGGGCCCAGACACGCTTGTACCCCGCATTTTTAGCAGCTTGCTTGCCTTTTCTTAGTAACGCATAGGTGGAAGAGGGTAAAAATTCATGTACATATACAGTATGAGAAGGATCACTCCCCTCAAATAACTCCGGAAGCAGTTCTTGAACGGCGATTTTCCCAATATTGCGCTTTGCATCGACGATCAAATTTCGAATTTGAACCGATTTGAAGTGTACTTTAAAAGAGAAATATCTAGAAGTCGCAACGGTGCGGCGCTAGCAGCAGCGAAATACGTAGATGGAGCTCGCTTTGGCTCAATTTTTACTAATTTTTAGAATGTCTGCATATAACCCGGTAGTTGTAGGTGACTAAGTATACGACGCATAACGTCTTGGAGGGACAAGGTACAACTATTGGGAATACCGTTAATTAGCAGATCGGACGTAGGTCTAGCTGGGGCATTTGAATGCTTCATGTAAGCGATGTCTGTTTTTAATTCTTTACATGAATTTGAGTTTTCCTGCACGGTAAAATTAAGTGCAGTCAGTTCTTGACGAATAGCACTGACATCTGTTTTGACACTAGTAAAATCAGTTTTTAGCTCTTGCATAGCGTTAAGCAGCTGCGATAACTGGTCGTTAGAGAGAGCCATGCTAGATAGTGCAGGCGTGGACACTGTAGGCGCAACGGATTGTAGCTCCTTCGCGAGGGAGCTTGCCGTAAGTATGCGAGACAGAGCTAATACAATACGATAACTAAACGAGGGGTTTGACGAAGGAGAGACGACATGAGCCGTGGGGAGGGGATAGACCGAACGTGGCCGCTGAGCGCGGGAAGGAGGCGCGCGAGCGAAGAAGGTGTGACAGAGATCGCACACAACACACGGTCTCCGCTTTACCGCTAATGTATGCCCGAGGCCACGATTCGTGAAATGACGTGTCGCACGAAAGACAAGCAGAACAATCGACCGCGGACTTATGGCACTTGGACAAAGGACAAAGGACAAAGGACAGGTTATTTCCCCTGCGTTAATGACGATTTGTCTATTTGCGGGTCGGCTCTCGGGTGGAGAGGTACAGGACAGAGACAGACAGAACAATGACAGAACTAGGCATATACAACACAACACCCACCCAGAGCCAGTCCCCCCTACCCCAATATCGGTACCACCAGCAGATTCGGCGGTCTGTGCCTTAGCGAGTACGACGCGGAGCTTATCCCCTCTTTATCCGAGATAAGACCCACGACGTACCGACCGCGGATAAGACGCTGACGGTACCGATAACTGCCGACGGGGGTCGGCAGCGGTCCCAAATTCGTACCTTCGCCCAGCAAAGTTCCCCGGTTATTCCACACTGGACATAAGCAGAGAAAATTGCAGGACGGGGATTCGAACTCGGGCCCTTCGCGACGTTCAGTTCGGGCGGACTAAGACGCCTTAGCCCGCACGACCATCACGCCGTCGTACTGTTTTATTTGCGAACAGCGCCATCATACATTGCTCCACCGGGAGCCTAATTCGAATGAACGAGCGAAAACCGACGGGGTTAAACCCGCTCTCAATTCAACTTCGACTAACACGACAGGTGCCGAAGCCGCAGATGTGGTCTTGACTCATTTCACTTCTAATCAACCCATCGAGTCGGGTTGCATTTTATTAGCCACGGCAAAGGTACTCGTCACCTCTGCTTCCGGACGCGCGATCCAAGTTCGGGCACTGCTAGATCAGGTATCCACCTGGACCTTCATATCGGAAGGTCTTTCAAAAGCGCTTAATGCTCGTCTCAGCCGAGTATCGACCTCCATAAAAGGTATTGGCGGAACGTCCGCCGGATCGGTTTCTCGCGTTGCCGACATTCGGATCTCTCCTGTCCACGCCCCCAACCCGAGTTTCTTCAAACAAGCTTTAGTCATGCCAACTCTAACCTCATACGTTCCTGTATCGCGGAGTCCATTGTCCCAATGGGCGCACATCCAAAATCTAAATTTGCCTTAGCCCGCACGACCATCACGCCGACTGACTTATGGCACTTGACGCAAATAATGCGATCCGTTTTGGTCCGAGACTTGCTGTGACTTCTTGGCATTACATGAATGTACCTTATGAGTGCAAGGTGTTGTTCATTTACGATGAGGTAGCTCGAGGCTGACATATTTGTTATCACCCACGTGACTTGACTTTGGCGATCATGCGTAAATTGGACTTGCTCCGATATGGCCGTTGACACATGCACGGTGGTAATGGTGAAAATTGCTTTTTAGGTGTTCCAAAACAGCGTACCGTGGACTTTATAGCAGGTTAACACCAAAAAATGTTGCACCGGTATGCTTGTCTACGTTTGGTGCACCAGGTGGAAAACGGTTTCTCGCTCGGAGAACAAGATATCGGTGAGAATTTGCGAACTATAATAGGAGCCAAAATTAGCACGTCTAATGTGATTGCTCACTAGCAGCAGAGGGGGGAGCGAGAGAGAGAGAGAGAGAGAGAGAGAGAGAGAGAGAGGGACACAACACAGTGAAGAGGAAGGAAGGCGTGTGGAAAATGGAGGAGAGACTTATAAAAAGTTCGAAGCGCAAGCAGAAATATTTAATGCATTTAAAAAAGAAATACTAGAAATGAAACAGGAAATACGAAAGGACGTTGAGAAATGGAAAAAGGACAAACAACGGGAAATGGAGGAATGGAGAAGAGAACAGAAGGAAGAAATTGACACATGGAGAACGGAACAGCAGCAAAGATTAACAAGAAAGGAAGAGACAAATGAAGAGCTTAGACAAGAAATTAAAATGATGGAGAAGAGATTCGAATATCAAGAGAGTAAGGAGAGAAGGTGTAATTTTATTATTGAAGAGGAGAAAACGGAGGGAAAGCAGACGAACAAAATTGCAATATCGGTGTTGAAAAAGTTAGATGCCGGTGGTAAAGTGTCAGAGTAAAAAAGAAGTGCTGGATAATCTGTAAGATACGATAGGAGGAGAAGGGGAACATTTTTTGGTAGCGGGAGATTTTAACACCAGAATATGGGAAGAAGGGGGATAGGACATAAATGAGGAAGAGGATAGAAAGATAGAGGAGGAACGAAGGAGTTGGAAAGATGGAGTCGTGAACAGACAAGCGAGGAACTTGATAGAGGTGATAGAAGAACGAGAATGGATAGCGTTAAACAGGGAGAAAGAAGGAATGAGGAGGAGGAATGGGAATATAAAGAGGCAGTTTGGAGATCCGTGATTGGTGAATTGATAGGTATGCGAGAAGGTAGAACAAATGGACGTAAGAGGTAGACGAAATCAGATCATCAGCCACTAATCTTTGACATTGGAAAGAAGTATATAAATATATATAAGAGGTAAACACTTTATAGGGGTACTGGGAGGAATGGAACAGAGGAGTTGCCGAGTAGGAAAAGGTAAGAAGATAAAACGAGTAGAAACACGGATAGACAGAATTAGGAACGTGGCGTGGAAGAATGGAGTGGAAAAGAACGAGAATAAGTTATGGACAGTTATGGACAGTGATCAAAAGAATATGGGAGAGAGAAGGATTTCCAGAATAGTGAAGAACAGGTGTGGTGGTGCCAATTTGGAAAAGAGGAGATAAAAAGATGATTGAAAATTTTGGAGGGTAACATTGGCCAGTACAGGCTGTAAGTTATATGCAAATATGGTTAATAAATGTTTGGTGAAAGAGCTGGAAAAGAAGGAAGGATAGAATCGATGAAGCATGGGGGAAAATATTAAAATTCTAAAGCATATAGCAGAGAAAAGGATAAAGGAAAAGAGAAAGGTATTCGCATTTTCTACGGATTTGAAGGCGGGACTGAACCACTTTTAAATGCAAGTGTCATGCATATGGAATTTTCCAGCTAGAATTGATGATATGCAATCATACCAATGTAACATGACGAAAATTAAAATATTGTATCTGGCCCAAAAAAAAATCGCGATAAAGTATCAAAAAAACGATATAAATAAAATTTCAATTCGAAACATTCATGATTGTATGCACATAAAACAACCTATTAAATTATTTGACCTATTATAGTGCGCAAATTTCGATTTTGCGCACGTATTCGCGTGGGCAAAGTGCCACTTTCCCACACTTTACTGATCTTATAGTTTAGCACGCGATAAATAATTTTGAGTGCAGTAAAGTCGCTCAAGCGACATGTAGTGTAGACCTGTCAAAACTTACATTTGTTTTACTTTTCATTCTCGGTTCTGCTTCAGTATGGAAAACGATAGTTGTAGGTTAATTCTAACCTCTATAAAGAAAAGTTAATAGTGCGCGAACATTATGTCACTGAGTGATAATGATAGTGACAATTTATCCAATGATGTGCCACCTGAAATACTCGAGGCAACAAAAGAAATCGCCTTGAATTCATATTATAATGAATTTTAAAGCAGAGTATAATGAATTTAAAAAATGGCGAAGTACAAGAAAAACTAGATCATTCGCAGAATCCGTTTTACTAGTATATTTTAATGAAATAGCTAACAAGTTCGTTCCATCGTTATTGTAGTCGAAGTATTCTATGTTAAAGGCAACGATTAAAACTTACGACAATATTGATATCGGCATTTATCCACAATTGATAGCATTTCTAAAAAAAAGTAATGCAGGATATAAAGCGAAAAAATCTAGTATATTTACAACAAAAGACCAATCGAAATTTCTTGAAGAAGCACCGGAGGCACAATATCTTGTTATGAAAGTACGTATACGTATATATATGGGGCATTCTTTGTCAAAACGGCCACCCCCCTGTGCATTTCAATTTTTGAGATAAAATTATTTATAAGGGCTTAAAATTTTGTTTGAAATGTTCATTTTTTAGAGCCGTATGGTGTTTTTCGAAAAACCAAAATGGTGGACCTTTTAAGTAGCCAAAAGTGAGAAAAGTAATGAAAAAAATTACTTAAAAATACAATACAAACGATCATAAAAAAAATATGTAATAATGCCTAAATTGTAGAGTTAAATATGGACTATTATTAATAATATCGTATTTTATAGAATTCAAAATGGCGGACGAATTATGGGAAAATGAACGGATTTTGTTGAAAATCGTTACTCGGGGGGTTTTCGGGGCGCAGATTACGAATCTAATGTCAAAATGTACAAATTCAAAATGGCGGATCCAATATGGTGGACGAATTTTTGAACAGTGAATGGATCTTGTTGAAAATCGTTACTGGGGGTTTCCGGGGTCACAGACTACTATATTGAAAATTATTTTTTTGGCATCAGAATTAATAATTAGTTTTCCCACTTAGAATTTGTGGATTATAATTTTTCGCATTCAAAATGAGGGATCGAAATGGTGGACCACTATCCAAAATGCACTTGATTCGTGTGAAACTCGGTACTAGGCAGTTTTCAATGTCGCTGATTACGAATCTGCAGTCAGATTTTAAAAATACAAAATTTTCGAATGAAACACCTTCCACTCCAGATTGGTACTCGCAATCTATAACGCCAAATACCCTCGAGTAACAAGTTTCGGCCAAATTCACTCACTTTAAATAAATTCATATACCATATAATATCCGCCATTTTGATTTTGTACATTTTGACATTAGATTCGTAATCTGCGCCCCGAAAACCCCCCGAGTAACGATTTTCAACAAAATCCGTTATTTTCCCATAATTCGTCCGCCATTTTGAATTCTATAAAATACGATATTACTAATAATAGTCCATATTTAACTCTACAATTTAGGCATTATTACATATTCTTTTTATGATCGTTTGTATTGTTTTTTTTAAGTAATGTATTTTTTTTCATTACTTTTCTCACTTTTGGCCACTTAAAAGGTCCACCATTTTGGTTTTTCGAAAAACACCATACGGCTTTAAAAAATAGACATTTCAAGCAAAATTTTAAGCCCTTATAAATAATTTTATCTCAAAAATTGAAATGCGCAGGGGGGTGGCCGTTTTGACAAAGAATGCTCCATATATATTTACTTTACTGTTACTAATCAATATTTATAAAAAAATAATTGGATTGCTTGTTATTGAACTTTCTGGTGCTTGTAGAAGAGAGGAATTGACAAATTTATGCATGGAGGACATACAAGATCATAATTCATTTATATTCGTAATATTGCCGAAAACCAAAAACAACACCTTAAGGACGTTTGGGAATTTTATGAAATAGTTAAAAAATACATGGGAAAAGGCCAGAAAATTAAAAAACTAATGGATTTTTTTTAACATACAGAAATGGAAGATGTGTATTACAGCCTCTTGGTATAAATAAAATTGGTAATATACCCGCAGAAATTGCCAAATTTCTGAAACTAGAAAATCCCGAACGTTTTACAGGCCATGCATTCCGAAGATCATCCGCCACCATAGCCGCAGGTTATATAGCAGAATCACTTGCAAACAAAAATGCAATTAGCCATCGCATTGAAAACGCAGTACCATCTACATAAAAAAATTCAAAGCGTTTACGACTCTATAATCATACAATAGATACTACAACAAATCCTGAAGAAATGGACATTTTTCACAATACCTTGTATACCAACCGGTCAGAAAATAGTATTGTTATCGAAAAAGATCCCACAAACACCGTGATACACAAGAAATACCTACCGACCAATGCGCAAAAGAAAACAATATAAATATATTGAACGTCGAAAAACAAAATAATAATGTAATTGAAAATGTACCCGTAAACACGAATGCTTTACGTAAAAATTTGAAAAAAAAATTCTGGACGAAATTTTTAGGCAAGACAAATCACAAAATTTGTTTTCTATTTTTATATGAAAGTGCTAATTTTCGGAAGAAAATGATCCTAGTAAAATTAAAATGTGTAAAGTGGAAAGGTGGATATCGTAATTTTAAGATGACATCACGGCCGCCATCATGAAATTTAAAAAAAAAATATTCTACCATAATGTTTTTCAAGTCAATACCCGTAAAATAATTCATTTTGGAGGAATTTGGAGACATCGACCTCAGTTTTGATATTATTGCCCTGTAATGACTCATCTACAACTTGTCCATAAAATATGTTTCGATTGGAGGACAACTTTCGTAGGAAATGAAATTCTAAGTTTTTTTTATACATTATCGTGATTTTCTTGAAAAGGACCAAAGAAAATATTTTAATTTTAGTCATATTACATTCGTATTATCAATTCTAGCTAGAAAATTCCATATACATGACACTCGCAATGAAAAGTGGTGCAGGCTCACCGTGGGAGAGAGACACGGGGGGGGGGAGGGGGGTGAGCGAAGAGATGATAAACAGAGTGTGAGAAATATACGAAGAAACAAGATGTGTGGTTAAAGTGGGAGACGAAAGCTCAATGGAGTTCTGGGTAGATAGTGGAGTAAGACAAGAGTGTGCCCAAGAGCCTAATATCTGGAAACAAATTACTAATTGTAGCGGAATGGAGATATGAAACGTTATCCCGAGTAAGCGGGATAGAAAATAGTCACGAACGCGACCTCTTGTCTACGGGGTGAACGCGAGGGAGTATAATCCCTTATGAACCCAGAGAATGGCTCATAAGGGATCGGACGGGATCGGATTTTGGTGTATGATCAGGTGGCGGTGGTCATGCGGAAGTAGCGGAGGAGACACTTTTTTAGGGGGTCTGCATTGGATGCAGTTCGGGCAATCACTTCGTCACCTGAAAGCATGAGACGCACCGTCTAGCCGCCCGCTGTCCTCGGTTACCATCCAAACCTGGATTTACGAAAGGCGGAAGCCCGTGGACCGGGATGCTGGGATGGAAGATGTAGACGGTTCAGGTCTCCGCACGTGCAAACACGAGGCCAGGTTTCGCCGATGGTGTTCTACACGTGAAAACACAAGTAGCGGAACAGGCAACAGCAAACAGGTGTCGGGAAAAGCGGCGAGGAAAAACCGTTCGGGAAGATATGATACGTGGAAACACGTAGTTATATGCTCCGTACGGGCGTCGCAGACGGAGTGCCCGGGTAAACACGTGTAAGCCGGTGTGTATCCGTTGGCTCCGTACCGACGACTGTTTGATAGCCGCAACGGAACCGCCTTTATCCCCCATCGGGACGCAGTTCACTAACGCGTACGCAGGCGAACGACGCTCTGAGGTGGGATCAGTTCGAAAGAACTACCAACGGTAGTTCTACCGGCGGGACGGCAACGTCTCTCTCGTTGCACTGCCCCCTCGTTTCGGAAGCGGATGACGGGTTTTGAACCTTACGGAGTGCCCCTGATGCATCGAACTTGATGGTCTGCCGGTGCTCTGCTCTGATCAGTGTATATTTTTTTGCTCCTTGGGGCACCTCCACCCAATCGCCATCGGGTAGCTTGATGCGGACCATTGTTGCTGCCGTAGTTCTCGGGTTCATATTGACGGTTGCGATCGGCGTTTCTGGGATCGAACTGCTCGCTGTCGTGTCGCGACCCTCTTCTTGCAGTTTGATCTCGTTGGCGCCGGTCAATTTTTTCGGTCGGTAGTCGTACTGAGCCACCGGGGTCTCGAGGTCAGGGTTACGATTCTCGGTCGCGTTGGCACCCTTACGTAACCCGGAGTTGCCGCGTCCTCGACTATCTCGAGTTGGGCGATCGCGTTGACTACTTTGTGGATGGTCGACCCTGCACGGACCATTTTGTCCTCCCACATTTCCTGGAACCTGTACGTGGGCTGCGAGGCAGCCTCGAGATCGTCGAGTATACGGTCCAACTCATCGCTGGACATTGTTTACGACAACTGACGGGTTTCGATATTTGCGTGCTTATTAGTGAGTGAGACCCGCTCATTAAGTACTTTATTACATCATTTATGGCCTAGAGTATTATCAGATCAAAAGAGCTTAAGTTCGCTTATGTGTATATTCGTTGTTTGTTTGCCTCGTGAATCGCATATATCAAAGATTAATTACAGGCGAAACTTTTCTAAACACGGTAAATGGCCATTCGTATTTTTCTTCTAATTTAACGGTAACTCCGCTGCTTTTATTCGAAAACACGTAACGGTGTTTTAAAACTTTCGCGCCGATTTTTGGTGTCCACTTTCAACTACGGAAGTTGTAGTGACGCTCCTGCGTGGTGAAAGTCTTCGCCATATTTGAGCGTGCTAAATTTACGGTGTTACGCTTTTGTTCTTCCCGTTCTTTCGCGCTTCGCGGCATTTCGAAATGGGGAGTTTGTCGTAGCGCTAACAGGCGCCAGTGGTTCTCGGCGGTACAAGAGGTAGGCAGGGGAATACCCGGTGGAAAAGGTGGAAAAGGTATTATATGAAAACATTACTTCCGGTAGGAATGCATCCCAACGGTTGTGCTTATTTCCTACGAACTGCACATTAATAGTTTGTATGACCTGTGTGATCCTTTCGAGCGGGCTACATTGCGGCGTATAAGGTGGTGTAAAATTTGATGAAACATTTGCTGAAGTAATATTTGAATGGCCCCAAACGTATTGAATTAAATTAAATTTTGTTTACTCAGAATAAAATCTGACAAGGGGACGCTCAGGAATGGCGCTCTCCGATTTGGTTCGTTTCGTAATTCGAAGGTTGTGCGTTCGAATCCCGGCATTCGGGACAACGAAGTGCGTTCGAATCCCGACAACGAAGTTCCTGATATTTCATTCGTTTTTCGTCCTCTTTGCTGACTGTGTTTGTCTCTGTTGGTCCAGAGAATTCGATGTCGAAGATGGATTTGTCATCTATGTCAACAAGGACGATGTCAGGCTTATTGGCTGATATTTTCCTGCTCGTCGGAAATGAGTAATTCCAGTATATTCGGCACGACTGATTTCCGTCTACGGATTCAATCTACAAAGCGTACTCTGCTGTAAGATGGTGTAAGATGGTGTGGTGGTATGCTAAGGTATTGACGACCCCATCCTGGCGTGCGAAGATAAAACCCTCTGTCTCGGATTTCAAGCCGGCTGATCTTAAGAACGAGAAGGTCATCTCTGCCGAAAAGCCAAGTTGTTGGACATTTCGAAAGAATTGTCCATGCAATGGCTTGTCGATATGCCTTCCCTCGAACATACGGAGTTGTTCCTTCCGTATGTTAGCCCTGACACATACTGGGCATAGATTGATAACTGATTCAGCTTCCTGTGTACCACGATGTTCCACGTTGAAAACCAGACCCAGGTTTCGCACCGCTTTATAAAAGAACGTCCCCTTTCCCTGAATTTCATGCTGATGAATCAGTATCATCCGTTCGATTAATCACGTCGCAAGCCGTTTCGAAGACCAATCGGACATGCATACGCTCCAGGCTCAAAAGGCCACGACCTACCATATTTTAGAGCAAATACAGTCGTTCCACGACGTACGGTATTTCTTAGTGATGGTGGTTTTAGCAGCCTGCGCATCCTGGACATGCCTTTGAGGTACGCTCAAGTATGTGTAGGCTTCTTCGGCGCTAAGGTGGCGGATGACATTTCCGTTGACGAGCTCCATATCGTTGTTATTGGAACCTGACCTTACTCTGTGCAAATGAATGACTGCACACTTGTCCAATTCGAATTCCATGCCGATATCTCTCGACTATGTGAGGGCGATGTTCAGAGATCGATGTAATTGATCCTCGCCTGATGCGTATAATTTAAGAACATCCATATAGAAAAGATGGGTTCAGGTTCACCAGGCGCTCCACACATGTACTCTTGAGATTGAGTACCCCGGTGGGCAACAGATAGAGGCAATAGTGAGATGCAGAAGAGCAGAGGACTCAGAGAATCTCCCTGATAGACCACCCTTTGCACTATATTTGGGTGGACATGGAGGCGTTTGAGCAACAAGCTTGAAAGCTCGTGCGATGTTGAGTCATTCGCCTTCATGTAATCCAGCCAGGCTACCGACAGGTTACGCTTGTACTGCACTGCGACCTGACAAACAAACCTGTCGATAAGCAAGTTGTCCTTACAGCCGGATACACCCATTTTGCAGCCTCGTTGTTCTACTATCCGTTGCCACACCGGTTTCACAAATTTCTCAATATGTTCGTTCAAGATGTTAATGAACCATTTGTATAACGTATTGAGACACGTATCCCGATTTTGGGATTAGTGTCGTTCGGCCCTCCACCAGCCAATGTGGAATGGGTTGGTCTCCATTTGTTAGAACAAGACAAGAAATGCTCATCAAGAGATATAACATAGTAGAAGAAAAGTATACCTGGCGAGGTTGTAGCATCATTCGTCAATTCGGTTCTTAAGAAGGTGGTCATACGATCGTGGCATGAAGGGGCGGCAAGCTTACATTAGCCTAGGTCGTGCGGTACTGCGTGGTAGAGGAGAAGTGGTGCTATCCGATTGAGGTATCGTCTGGTAGTGGGTCGCAAGAAGACTCTTCCAGCAACGGGTGGTTCTCTCATACTTGTTCTATCCTGATGGTACAACCGACTTACACGGTCGTGACTAGACGCGTGGAGGTCAATAGAGGCCGACATCTTCCGTGGACGGGGACTCCTCGATTAAAGCGGTTGCGCCGCAATAGCGGACGCCTCCCATTGCAGGGACCAAGATTGTTCTTTGAATAAAGCGGTAGCGCTGCAGTAGCAGACGCCTCCCATTGCAGGGATCAAGATACTTATAGATTAAAGCGGTAGCGCTGCAGTAGCAGACGCTTCCCATTGCAGGGATCAAGATACTTATTGATTAAAGCGGTAGCGCTGCAGTAGCAGACGCTTCCCATTGCAGGGATCAAGATACTTATTGATTAAAGCGGTAGCGCTGCAGTAGCAGACGCTTCCCATTGCAAGGATCAAGATATTCCTTTCGTGTATAATTACTACATGTATACCAGCCCGGAAGAGCCGCAAACAGGCGCGTGGATGCTCGTGGAGGGATATCTCTCATTTAAGGGACCATTTACTTACGGGACTAAAGATTAAGGGACAGCATGCACTGGCGTGGGTGCGCTAGTCTAGCCACCTCTCATTTTAGGGAACTTCAACAGGAGTTAATTAACCACAGTTGATAAATTATTATAATCTGCCATTAAGCTTGACAGGGGAATGTGATAAGGCGTGGGTGCTCCGGTTGAGACACCTCCCATGCAAGGGAACATTAAACTACTGTAAGGGGGAGTCATTTATTACTTGTTATCGTATATATCAGTTCGGCAGGCGCTGTGCAAACGTGTGGGTGCTGTGGTTGAGACACCTCCCGTGTAAGGGAACAATGGTTTAATTATCTGTATCTCCGTAACTCACCAAGCTGCGATGTGAACCCCGCGGCGTCCGAGCTCCGACTGGGCACTGCTGCGGCCGGCGCGCCCGCACGACCGACGCGCATCATGGGACTCGGAGGGATCCCCCTCTACGGGGCTACGTTTTCGAAAAACGTCGAGGTGGCAGGGGAAATTGCGACAACAATGCTAAATACGTCGTTCTTGATGTTATGGTTTTCATTGATTATATTGTTTCATATTATTTTATTTATCTTTATTAGACAAATGCACAATCCATAAATATTATTCGACTATATTTTGTGCGTTAATTTTCTGTACTTTTAACACCATTTATATAAGAAGTGAATATTCGGGCTAGGTGTTGATGGGCAGAGGTAAACTTCTTCCATCAATAGTTGTTAACTCCATCCCAGCCCGGTGAGGAGAAACTGCTCGCTATTGTGATGGCATTTTTCACCTCTAATGCAAGTTCGTCACACAACTCGGTAAAGATTTCAATACCTAGAGTATCTGCATTAAACCTATATGTTTTCTCGTAGATGCTCCCCCAGAATTCCTCAACCGAGGCCATCGACGGAAACTCGATTGAGGCTGCGATACGATGTTTGAAGAGGTTGGAAGGAATCGTCCAAAATGTTGCATTTTGTCGAATTCCATCTTCGCGTCTTTGCAGCCTCTTTTTGGCATTCGCCAAAACCCAAATTTTATTCGCCAAACGTTTGATGTTGAGTAACTTTAGCTTGTTCAATGTGTGATAGTACTTTCGCAGTTGTTGCGCGAACTTCTTGACTTTAGACGTAAATTGAGACATGCGTTTTGTAATCTGTCGACTATTATTATTTTTATTGTGGTTATTACTATTGACTACTAATACATCGGGAGGTAAAATTTGGAGAGGAGGGAAGCTGGACGCGGTCCTGTAACTAACATCGTGTGTTCTATAACGGATGCTTGATCAAATGCGAGAAATTCCGCAATTTTTTAATAAAATTAGTAGAAGTTTCTTGTAAGAATATGCTACAATAACTCCTATTTTTATTCTATAATACAGATTGATTTATATTTTCATATTATAGTGAACGGTGAATTGAAATTATTAGTAGACAATAGTAATAACAATAATAATAGTAATAATAATAATATTTATTATCACGATAATTAAAATTATCTTATCACTTTAAATAAATGTTCATTAAGAATATTAGGAAGGAATAAAAGAAAATACATTTTTCCTACAAAATGATATTTGAAAAACTATAAAAATAATTAAAATTTACAATTTTTATAATTTTTAATAGTTTATAACAAATTATGGAAAATAAAAGAGAAAAAATGAAATCACCAATATCGGGATTCGAACGCACAACCTTCAAATTACGAAGCGAACGCGCTAGCACCTGAGCCAACGCAGCTTTGTATTGTTTTGTCGTTTGGTACGTATAAGACGATGCAAGACGTCAGTGTAAAATCTTAAAACGTGTTTTTCTCGAAAACGACTACGTGTGGGGTCGTGTTGCTTTATTACAAGTAAAAGGGTACTAAGCACCACATTATGGCCAAGTTTCAACAAAATCGGAGAGCACCATTCGGAATGGAGCACCAAGTTATGGACCCTTGTCCATACTGCAGTTGAAATCGAAAGGATAGTTTACCCGGCGTATACATTATTTCGAACTCTACATTTGAGTCATTACATTGAAATTCAATTCTCAATAAATGTTGAATTGTTATTTAATTTTACACGATTTTAAATTATTAAATAAATTTGTAAAATTTAGGAAACTTTTCAAGTAATTTATATATAAGTTTTATAAATCTCAAATGCCTGCTTAAAAAAAAAGTCTTGTAAAATTTACAGATTCGTTTATTCCGTGTGACGGTTTTGAGTTCGATGATCACAAATTCTTTATCCGTTTTGAAATATAGAACTAACGACCTCAAAAACCTTTCGACGCCGCGCTTGTTTAAAAGGAGAATGTCCACGGTTATGAAAATAATCCCCCCCCCCCCCAGTTTAATCTGTGAAAGTTACGTGGGCTTAAAGAGTCCAAAATACTGAAGATTTTAAAAAAATGTATGATTCACAGATGAAGGGCAATTTGTAAATATTACCCGTGAATATTTTTGCCTAACCTGGAAACTTTCCATCATTTGAGACTCTTCAATTTTTAAAAAACATGCAGTTCGTGGCCCAACGCTTGGTGCCTTTTTACTATTAAAAATTGTAATTTCTTTCAGATATTCCATTGTATTGCTTTTATTAGCATAATTATATTATACGTTCAAACGGCATATTTAGCATAACTAATTCAATAATATAGATCTTTAATAATATTTTTTTTGTTAAATTTATTTAGTTGTTGTTTTGCAGATATTCTTAAACATACAAGCAAACATAATCCAGATCATGCTGCGCTGGAATTGTCTCTCAGCAGTATCAAAGAAGTAATGACTTACATTAATGAAGATAAACGAAAAACAGAAGGACAGCTTGTAATATTTGATATTTTTAATGAGATTGATCACTGCCCTCCCCATCTCGTTTCCTCACATAGATCGTTCATCGGAAAATGCGAAGTCATAGAACTTAGTGAAAGTCTTAGCGGTCGTGGTGACCATCTTGTACTTTTTTTATTTACGGATACTCTTGAAATATGTAAGAAGAGATCAAAAGCGTTTAATTCAACGAGGAGTCCAAATTCGTCCAATAATGTACAATCCGTGAAGTTAAATCAAGGAAAACCTTATAAACATATAAGAATGTTATCATTAAGCACGATAAAAAAAGTCGTTGACATTCGTGAAACGGACGGTAAGCTATATTATTTTTAAAATATAATGTTCTACCTAAAAATCGTTATATTTTTAATTTGTTGTATGTATAAGGAAGTTTTAACATGACTTTCTTGGTTTTCATTTTATGTAGAATGTCATCGAGTATTTGCACTTATGGTTCGAAGTAACCAAGAACTGAAGGAAAAGTTATACTCTTTCGTAATTAACGATGAAGACGTAAACAAAATAAATTATTTGAAACTTTTGTGTCGACAGATGGCAAACACCGTCTGTAAACCTGATGCGGTAAGTAAAAAATTTGAATATTTAATATATACCCCGTATCTTAATGAATTGATAGGTAACTGCAATCTCTTGTATTTCAGGAAACGTTTCTTATTAGCCTTGACTCACATCAATTACATATTGATACCAGTGACGTAGCATTAGGGACTTTAAGTAAAGCATTTAAGTAAGTATTTGGGTATCATCTATACAGTGCATATATAAATAAAATAATAAATCAATACAGGTACACATATAGGCATATATAATTAGCGTGATAATGGCATTTGTATATTATGTTATTCATACGTGCAATCGAAATCAGTCTTCTATCTTCTAGGAGATACCTTCTGCAACAACAGAAGTTGCATCCTGTATTGTACATTGTCGTTTAATGATTCAAAAGTCTATGTCGTGACGAACTATATCGATCACGTTGAGTGTATGTAAGGTTCATTCCAGAATGCAAGGAACATGGAGGTACTACTTATATACGACGTATTGTATACCTGTATACGACGTTCTGTCCATCCGTAAGAATTGCAATGTGCAAATATAAAAATCTACAACGCATTGTATTATTTCAGTCTCAATGTAAAAATTGAGAATTAACCTACCAGGAACAAAACAATCGAACGTAATTTTTCCCATTTTCATCCGTATGTTGTAGAGAAAAGGGGAGTAAATGGATATTTCGATGTCTAATGTATTTTACGAGATGCTGACTCATTCGCGAAACGGGCAGTTCCACTTCGCGCCATTCGGAAGGCAAAAAGCCGTTCTGTTTGCGGCCCTCTTTGAGAAGTTTTTGTATGTCTCATAGAGCCATCATATGGTTATCATTCTATACCCTCCTTAGCCATGCAATTTCGTACGTTTTCAAATGACTGCGCGGTTCCATTTAATAACTCGTTCTTGCCCAGTTAACGTGCTTTCAGTTATGTGTTCTTTTGTAAAAGTGTCTATCGTCATTTTTAAAATGGAATAATATGATTCTCTATGTTGTTCTTTATATTGAGTACGCACACGAAACTAAACGCACGTGTTCTAAATATCTTTGTTCAGTTTTACTAAATTGTTTGTTTACAGTTGTAATTTTTGGTAAATATTTAAAGAAAAATTATGACATTGTTTAATGCATATATAATTGTTCTTATTTATGTATTAATGACACTGGAAAACTAGTAATTATATTCTATAATCACCTAAAGGAACATATTATGGATGAAACCAAGAGTACCAGCTCTAAAGTTTTATTATGCACTTCGTGTATGAAGCCTATTTCAAAGGATATTAGAACTAGCAAGTTATGTAATTTATATATTGAGATCATCCTACTTGTAAAGATTTGAAAAACCATAATAAACAATTTTGTTCTCGTAATTCTTCAAAATTTGAAAATGTTGGATACAATATGGTGGTCGAAAGTAAATAAAAAAAATTATTACATTCGCCTCAAACTTGTTATTTGGGGGTTTGTTATAGTGGATGATCTCAAAATTGATGCAAATTTTCAAAAATTCAAAATGGGGCGTCCAGTAGAGCTGCAATTTATTTAAATCCCTTGAATTTCTGTCAAACGCCTTATTAATTTTTTCTTGAGTTGCTGATATAATACATTCAACTTACATTATTTTCTTACATTCGGCCTTCGTGTTACCCTACGTATATTGCGAGAAGATTGCACGATCGGATTTGGACATCATATAGCCCTTGAAAGGACTGATTAGTGAATCTGCTGATTTTAATCATTTTCTTTTTTCGAGCTGTACCTAACGAGTTGTTTTTTTGGAAGTTCTGTGTAAAGGATTTCTTCGGTGCTTCTGGTCTTGTCCAAGGGGTTTCCTTTTGCGTATCATCAGTACTAATCTGCCGGCATATTAACCCGCCGCCATCCCTGGTAGTGAGTTTCAATAGCTTTAAGATCTTGGTAGAAATATTAACTACGATCCTCGCTGTAGTACACCGGGATTTTAAACCACAAACAGGTTTAACTAAAATGACAACGAAAACGGCTTCGCGGACTTTGAAGAAGAACTGTTCACGAGTGAAAATCTGTTTAGTTTGAAATCGTAGCTGCTCCTATTTTTGAGATATCTTAAAATTAGGTTTTGTGTTTTATTTACATTTTACTGCATATTCGCGCATATGATAATAAACTATATGGTACACCACTCTTAGCTTTGCCCATAAGCAACTACGTGGACGCGGTGGTATTTTGGTTCCGTTTTTTTTATATTTTTTGTTGCCTTTTTATTGTATTTTTTGTTGTATTTTTTGTTGTATTTTTAATTTTCGAAATAGTGATCAGGATTTTTCGTTGTTTATTTGATTATGTAATTTTATTGAATTTTTACGGAAGCTTGGGATTTTCTTTTTATATTTCAATAACCAATTTCATTAACCCTTTGAGTCGGGAATTCTTCCAGTGATGGTATACAGGGGTTTTTGGAGCCGCTGATTGCGAATCCGGTGTCAGATTTACAAAATGCAAAATTACGGATCCAATATAATACCAAATTACCGTTTCTCAGAATTTTGGTCGGACATATTGGATCCGCCATTTTGAATTTTGTAAATCTGATATGGATTCGTAATCAGCGCCCGCAAAAACCCCTGTATAACAAACGTCAGATAATAATAACTATTAGTTCGTCCTGACATGAATTTCTTTGAAAATAATTTCTTATTAAAAATAATTATTTTCCATAATTGTGCAATATTATTATGTTTTAATAACTTTTATTGGACTCTTAGGAAGAGCAGAAACAAGAAACCGAAATGAAATCTTTGTCGAACCACGCAGTAAAATGTAAATAAATCACAAAACCTAATTTTAAGATATCTCAAAAAAAGGAGCACCTACGATTTCAAACTAAACGGATTTTCACTCGTGAACAGTTCTCCTTCAAAGTCCTCTAAGCCTTTTTCATTGTCATTTTAGTTAAACTTGTTTGTGGGTTAAACTCATTGTGAGTATGCCAAGATTTCGGGAAAGTTTTCCACATGAGAATTTGGAACATTCTCCTAGTCCGTGATCATCTATGTCTTTATAATGTGGACTTTTGCCCTTCCCTAGGAAGTTATGAGCGACTAACCGAAAACTCAGCCAGGCTACTTTCTCCCGATCATTCATAATATTATTTTGTAACGTACGGCATTGGGGTCACATTCTGCGAATCAAGGCAGACAGAACTCTTCTTGTTTTTCTCCTCAACCACCCTGTCTATGCTCTACCATCTACCATGGTACTTTGCTCGCGATGCAGCCTGGTAGACCTTCGGACGGAATACTGACCGATGGTGGCCCTGCAGCCGTATTTATATGGTTAGTGACTACGTTCCACACTCGCTAAGTGCCATTGTTCCATCAGTTCCGTTTTCCTTTCCCATTATAATTTAGGCGATTTCCTAGATTGCTGAAGATAATACAATCTGTGAGATATTATTTATGTACTATTGAATATACGGTCTATCGTAAGTTGGCGAAGGTAACGAACATCCTCGCACTGTCTCGTCTGGCGAAGGTAACGAACATCCTCGCATATAACGTTTGGCGAAGGTAACGAACATCCTCGCATATAACGTCTATCTTATCAATGTTTACGCTATGACATGCCATGCCCATTCTGTTACATTAGACTGAAAGCTTACTATACTCTAATACGTACTCAATACCGACTGCATCACCACATGCCGTGTAATAATCGCACCAAATGATATTTATCATGCAAACCGTAATTGGAGCCTGTCGGCGACAATTATATATAAATAAAGGCTTTACCCAGAACACTTTTCGAATTTGAGAACCATCGAATATTCCCTCTTTTATTGTGGCTTCTGAAATTGCAGAGAATATCTTTCAAGCTCTCAAAACATTTACCCGTTTTATCAAGCGCTTTGACAAATTGTTGCATCAGTCCTAGAGGAGGGATTAGGATAAGCTCGACGAGACGCTCATGGATAACATTCCTAGTTAGTCAATGTTTTTCGTTATAATGCTGACTGGTACTATCCAATAAGCACAAGTCGTTTTCAGTATGATAGCTCTCTAGCTGATATTTTCATTAATCTCCATAATTTCGGTGTGTTCGATTACGTTAATGTTGTCAAGATCAGTATCTTTTTTGTCAATGGATAAATTCGGAAGTCCAGTGATGTTACTGTTTTATAATCGAAGTTTTGATTGTTCTTCACAGTATATTTTTACACATTTTAGTGAGTCTTTAGGAGAGTTTTTATGTACTTGATTCTTGATGTCACCAGTTATTTTTTTTTCTTTAATGAACTAGCCACGTATTTGCAGCAAATGTGACAAAACACACCACGATTGCTATCACAATCGTGAGATGGACTGTTTCTTTTTTTTTTCGTTGTATTCGGCAGTACCCAAGCATGGTGGCGATGTTTGCGAGCCCGTTTTCTTTCCCCGACCATAAGTCGATACTGGCATTACCAGTACTTGCGTCGTAATTACCTGAGCACTTCCATCATGGCGGCATCAAAGCCATGATCCAGAGACGGTCAGATCACGGTATTGCTCTGTTGCCGCTCGTCACCAAAGAGAGGTGATCTGAAGGCCGACGCAAGCAATCTGTAGACTCCTGGGATAGCATCTTAGCATTGAATTCTTCAAAGAGCATATTAAAATCAGGCTGTCACAACCAACGCTTCAACCTCTTCGGAGTTAGGTCCATGACCTGTATGAGCATTTTCTTAACCACCTCTTTTATCCAGCACATTTCGTCCTATACTCACGGTGGTTAAGCGTGCTAAACAATCACGTTTATTTTTGGACTCCCAGCATTTCACATTTACTTTACTGGACGATCCAACCAATAAAAATTCATGAAGATGTGCGTAACCATTACGACCTTTAATAATTACTTCTAGTTCTCCTAAGGCCAGTGTATAGCCGAAAATAATACGTTATAATTTGGTTAAAAAGTAACTATGAATTTAATGCTTCTAGTGATCGAAATGTCAAATGTTTATGCACAACAAAATAAAGATAACGGCATAAACGACTTCATTCAATTTCTTCAGTCTTTTGTCCAATGTCATTCCGTGAATTTGGACAAAATGTCCAAAAATAAACTATTATAATTTTTGGACTTCAATGATTTTGGACTTTTTGGTGTGGACATTTTACAAATAATACAATCTGCCGTCTTTAGTAGTATTTAGTATTATGATTAGCAATTTGAATTATATCACGCAAGGTACACATTCAGTGATGTGCGTCATATATTAGTACATTTTTACACAAAAACAGAATTGTCAATGGTCATTTACATTACATATAAATACTATTAATTATATAGACACTGCTTACATGATTAATCCATTGGTATCGTTTTCTTCAGTCTACTTATTCTGCTTGTAGGCGTCATTAACTGTTTAACAAGCAAATTTGGATGATTTTTTAGTCTATCGCGGTGCTCAGACAGTAATTTTTATTTCTTCTTTTACTGTTGATGTCTGCAGATCTCGGTGGATGTCAATATTCGTAACAAGCTATGGTACATCGGCGATGATCCTCAGTACCTTCGATTGGAAACGCTATAGTATTTCAAAATTAGTGTGGGATGCTGTACCCGATAATTTATACCATAGGTCCAGATAGGCTTCAGAATGACTTTGTACAATAAAATTTTATTTTGTGTTGATATTTGAGATTTTTTTCCAAGTAACCAAAACATTTTGCATAATTTAAGTCCAAGTTGTTTCCTCGAATATATAATTCTTCCATGTCAACCTGCGATTAAGATGCATTCCCAGGTATTTTACAGTTTCAGCTTGAGGTATAGGTTTATTGTTCAGAAGCATTGGAGGGAACGTTTCCTTGCGTGTAGTAAAAGTCACATGGCGCAATTTATTGTCATTGGATTTTTTTGCCATTTTTCAAGCCATATTTGCATATCGTTGAGACTTTCCTGTATCATTTGCGAGGCGATTTGAGGATCTTGATTTGTTGCAATTAACGCGGTATCATCAGCGAAGGTGGCAGACATAGTATTAGGTGTAGTAGTTATATCGGCAGTGTATAGAAGATATAGCAATGGTTCAAGTACGCTCCCTAGTGGTACGCCAGCTTGAATTTCACTGAAGTCGGTGATTGCATTTTGAAACTTGACGGAAAAAAGTTCTCTTTCGTAAGTAATTTTTTTTCACGACTTTTTCGGCCATGTAGCCGTACGGCGAGGCTCAGCGACAAATCGATGTTTTACAGACTGACCGCGAGATACTTAACTATGTTTTACAATTGATATTCACCGCCTTTACACAGGTATCCCATAAGCTCTCAAGGTGCTTGTGCAAGAACAGTGTTGTAAAGGTGTGCAATCATATACGCCAGAGCTGCAGTTCGTCTTTAGATGGCGCCATACTTACATTTATCGAGAATGTAGGAAACTGCAGAAATCTACATTAAGTACAGCAGTGGCCATGAGTCAATTCCCGTCTGATAGACAATAATGCGGAATATAAACTCAACAACATGGCTCGTCCTACATATTGCGAGCTGCTGCTGAGAATATAATTTCGAAAAATTGTTCCCCGGCGGGGCTCGAACTCACCACCTACGACTTCGTAGTCCAGTACGTTACCTCCTGAGCCACGAACCCGATTTTAATAAGATAAAATAATTTAAGGGTAGAGTTTTTAGTCGAGTAATTAAGTCGTATCCTAGTTCTTTATGTGGACATCGTTTTTTCTGGATAGTTGTAATCACTGTTGATTTTGTTAGTGACTTAATTGGCCATTCAAGCAGATATGTCTCATTTAGAACTTCTTACATCGCATTTTCTTCAGCAGTTTTGAGTTCGCTTAAATTTGAACTGAAGACTTCTTCAAAGTGGGTTGCAAATATTTCCACTTTCTCTTTATCCTTTCTTGCTCATTTGTCTTCAGCTATTCTGATAGGTGGTATCGGGATCTAAAGTTGTTTAAGTTTTTTGTTCCTTTCCAAAGAGAGTAGTCAGTTGTTTATATAGCTCTTAAGTTCCTTAGGTATTTTTCAGTACCCTGATATTTTGCTTCCTCCAGTGTTTTTTTTTTAATTTTTTGTAATTTCGTTGAGTGTAGGTTTTTAGGGAGATTCTGTCTTTGTTTTCTTAGTTTTCTTTTAACTGAAATTTTTTGACGAATCGTTTTTGTTACGATGTTGTTGATTAGCATAGAATTCCATGCAGCATGTTGAATACAGTAGTTGAAATGCTCAACTGCGCCCGTAATTTGTTGGTCACTTTTTAGTGGAAGCGAGGTATTTATTATTTGCTCTACTGGAAGTTAAAATAATTTGCAGTTTATATTTTTGTTACATAGTATGCAAGGCCTTTCTCTTTCAATTATTTTGCGACTCTGTTAACAAGACAGGCGAGTGATCTGAAGATAGTTCTAAACATGATTCCACTTTAAAATACTTTTTATTAATATTCTTGATGACGCCGAAGACAATGACATCAGGAATCTTGGGTCTATCAGTTGGCCAATACGTCGCGTCGATTCCCCCGTTGATATTATTTCCAGTTTTTGATGAAGGATAGTTTTATACATCTCTCTTCCTTTCGTTGTTATTAATCTTAAGCCCCAAAAGATATGTTTCGCAGAGAAATCTCCACCCGAACAGAATCTAGTACTGTGGGTTTTAAAACATTTACCGAAGTCTTCTTCATTAGTGCTGTGTTTCGGTGGGCAGTAGATAGCCGTATTGGACAACTTCGTCTGTTTATGTGGTGCTTGATATTTGTTTTAATTATGACAGCTGATTCTCCGTGAGCTAAGTCATCAGGATGTGTAGTATGGTATATTGTATAATGAGGAATTTTAAGGTAACTTTTTTCAGTAAGGTGTGTTTCAGAAATGAGCATTATGAAAGTTCACTGTAACCACGCCCTAAACCATGAGGTAGGAGATTATTATTATTATTAAGATTGTATTATTATTATATAATCCGCTTCGTGACTTAGGCGGTAACGCACTGGACTACGAAGTTGTAGGTCGCGAGTTCGATCCCCGCCTGGTGAATAATTTTTTTATTTTGTTCAAGCAGCAGCTTGCTGAGTAGTTTGTGTAAAAGGGCGATTCCGCCGGTTAAATAACTAAATAAATAAATTATTTTTAAAGTTATTCCCTGCAATTTCTGAGGTGAAAATAAATGAGGGGATTTTCGATGGTCCTGAAATTGGGAACTTCTTCAAAGATAAGGTATTTCTTTATTATCATAATCGGGAGAAAGCAGCCTGGCTGAGTTTTTATCCGAGGGAATCGAAACAGTCCACTGCATAAAGAAATAGTCCCCAATATGATCACGGTGTAAGAGAATTTTGATGTTTAATGAACTTGAAGCTACATTTCATGCACTATTATCTCGATAACTTTCCCCGAAATCTTGTGAAATTACAGCGGGGAACAGGGTGAACGTTTCTATCAAGATAATAAAGTTATGTAAACTTGCTACCGGGTCGATGAGGCGTTAATAAAGGTGCAGATTAGTGATAGATGTTCAATAGTGAGATCTTTGGACAATATAAGAAGCGTAGAAGAAATCTTTTACACATATCTTTCGAAGAAAAAAAGAAATTGATTAAAATCAGTACATTCAGAAATCAGCCTTTTTAATAACTGAGTGGTATACAAAATCCTATTCTTTAACCTGTTCGCCAATTCTGAGGGTATGATAATGTAAGAAACTAACGTTAATTTGAAAAAAGTAACTTCAAATTCGCTATCAGCATCGAAAAAAAAACGGCAAGTAAGATGTTTAACGAAAATTCGAGGAATTCAACCAAATTAATCGCCACGTTGCGACAGACATGCACCAAGTATCCCAGAAAGCGTATAACAGAAAATTTTGCATATAAGTTCGTTTTTTTGTAATATATATGCTCCAAACAATTTAATAGGTTTTTTGAGGGAAACGGTCCTGTAGAAAGAAAAAAAATTCGAAAATCGCTGAAACACGTGAAACAATGGAAAGGACAAAATGTAAAAAAAAAGTATCAGAAATCTGCCTTTGATAGTCCCGAACCAGTGTTAAAGAAGAGGGTGCTAAGAATTTTGTGTGCTATTTTGGATCCGAATATTGGTTTCTGATATTAAAAATTTCAAATGACGAATACTTCCGCGCTAAGTGGACGCAACGGCATCTAAGCCTAGTGTTTTGTATTCGTCTCGAAAAGACCTTTCAAATGAGCCCCCACTCGACCCATGTTGCCATTTAAGATATTCATCCCCCTCGTGTCCCCCCCCCCCCTCCGTGGGGTGGAGGGGTTGGAACCCTGCAGAAATAATTGATTTTTTGAAAAATCGTTTCACGTGTTTCAGCGATTTTCGAAATATCTTTTCTTTCAAAAGTTACAGGAAGGTTTCCATACTTTTCGGACACCCTGTATATTCATATATATGAATATCTTATATCTTATATTATGTATATTCATTATATGAATATTTTATATCAAGACACCTTAAAATAATTTTGCAACGTCATCATTATTAGATCATATATATATTGGTTTTCCAATTTAGATTCCTAATTTTTAATCACCAATCCTAAAAATTCTTAGAGGTCATATTCAAGAAAGAAAAAAGAACATATAATTTTCCAAATTATTTATTAATTACAACTACCATTTAAAATGTTTCAAAAGTTAGTTGAGATTTATAATCAATACCATTAGAAACCCCACATTTTATTAAAAATATAAACATTTTTTCAAAATATGTCCGCCATATTGGATTCGTCATTTTGAATTTTAAAATTGTGTTTGCAGATTCGCAAACAGTACCTCTAAAAATCCCTAGATACCAATTTGTATGAAAATAAAAAAAAAATCAAAATCTGCCGCCATATTGGATGCGCCCTTTTGAATTTCAGAATTCTGACCCCAAATTGGGAATCAGGACCCCAAAAACCCCCACAAACCAACTTATATGAAAATCCAACCACACGAAACAATTTGTAAAAATAATTTACGCGGTATTTTTACTCTTATATGAACAATGCCAAAGGTGATAAAAAAAGTTTCAAAAATGTGCCTTTAAAAAAAAAATTAAGTTTTCTAATATCCACAAGTTTAAAAGTTCTACATATAGGTCTATATATATCTATATATCAATGTCAAGTTTAGATCATTATTTAAATGCTCTATTCATTATAACAAGTTTTTCAGTCATCAATCTTAAAATAATTATAGAGTTTGACCACCGACACGAAAGTCTAACGAAATCATTTGTATATCAAAACATTTTATGTTATATAACTGATACTCTTATGATATATTTTCATACAAAATTGAAAAAAATTATTTCTTTAGCAATTTTTAACGAGGAATTCAATGGTGGTAATAACATATGTACAAAAATTGTTTGACCCATAAATATCAGCGCAAAACAAAATTTGTCTGCTTAGAAAAAAAAGCTACTACACTTTTCTACATTAAGTTGTGAAAAATTCAAAGAAATTAGTCTGAATTAAAAAACACATGTCCGAAATAATTTCGAATAGATTTAAAGAAATTTAATTCTTTCGAGAAAAATAATTTTTTTTAGACACGAAAGTCTAATGAAATCATTTGTATATCAAAACATTTTATGTTATATAACTGATACTCTTATGATATATTTTTATACAAAATTGAAAAAAATTATTTCTTTAGCAATTTTTAACGAGGAATTCAATGGTGGTAATAACATATGTACAAAAATTGTTTGACCCATAAATATCAGCGCAAAACAAAATTTGTCTGCTTAGAAAAAAAAGCTACTACACTTTTCTACATTAAGTTGTGAAAAATTCAAAGAAATTAGTCTGAATTAAAAAGCACATGTCCGAAATAATTTCGAATAGATTTTAAGAAATTTAATTCTTTCGAGAAAAATAAATTTTTTATGCCTCAAATAAATTTTGTCCACTTTTCATTCTAACGCCATTGTGGGTATACCATCCCTTAGAAAGTTATATGGAGATTTGCCCGTATACGCGACTAGTGTAGCAGCAAACCCATGACGCGTGAATTCCGAGCCCTGCGCCTTGGCGTCTATTGCTAGCTCATGTGATGGCATTCTATGCTCAGGCCGTGAAAATCAAGACGCATGCATTCGACAGCTGTCCCATGCGCATGCTCGGAGTTCCAAAGAAGCGCGACGCGAACTTGTTCTAGCCGGTGCGTCGTGACGTACCTTCTAAGCGCTTAGTCGGGAAATTTCTCTTAGCGTGGTATTAGTCCCCGGGCTTTGCCATACATGCGATTGTAGGCGCACATCGCCTTTTCGCTTTGTATATTGTGTAGACAAGTTCTTCAGTTTTCTATTTTGTATTATACCTTGGTATTTGACCTTACTAGAGTAGTTTAGCATAACTACACTGAATATTAGTTCTTGTAACAGAATTTTATTCCTATTTGTAAACGGCACGAATAGCCTTTTGTGTGTTTAAGTTATGCCCGTCCTCTTGACACCACTGTAGAGTATATCAATGTGCTCTTTGCATGCCGTCTCTGACAAGATAGTTCCTGCTTGTGATTTACCTTACCCTTTTGCTGTTGTTGTTGATGTTTTGGACGACATTCTGGTCCGTTGCGATTCTACGCCGTTGCCTATTGAACCATAGCAGTTGAACTATCCGATGTCATGCTGTCGGCATCATCGATGTTAATGAAGATGCCAATAGCAGCAAGCTCTTCTTCGACATTTAACTCGGAAACAAAGGACTCGAGGTCTCTATGATCCGAATCTATAACGGTTTCCTGGGGCCTTACAAGGTATTAGAACCGCTTGCAAGGTACTTGTTTTCCCGGAATCAGGATGTTAAAATACGTTATTGCGTGGCAAATTACTTGGAAACGGAAAGTCATGAAAGGTATTTAATTTTTCTACATGGGAATTGACCTATGACGTGGGGAAATAGTTAAAACCCCTTTGTTTCGATTGTATTCAATTAACCCTTTGCGGCACAGTGGTTCCAATTGGAACCACCTTTTTGAAAACAATTTTTTACGAATTTGAAGTAGTTTTTATTCCATTTATCCGCTAATTTTTTTGTTATATGTTTATGGGATGTTAAAATATCAAAATTTATGCACAGATTATGTAAAATTATTGTCATTTTGTTAATAATTAATAAACAAAGTGTAAAAATTGCCATTTTTATATAAAAAATTCATTATTGACGAACCTCTTAGAGAAAATCTTACGAAGCTGTATACTTGGGGGTTTTTGGGGTCGCTGATTACGAATTTGACTTCAGATTTTAAAAATTCAAAATGATGGATCCAAGATGGCCGATCGAAATGTGAAAAATTACCCGATCGAGATGAAAATAGGTAGTTTAGTGATTTTGGGGTCTCTGATTCAAATATGAATTCAGATTTTGAAAATTCACAATGGCGGATTCAAGACGGCCGACTGAAATTCCGCCATTTTGAATTTTCAAAACCTGAGTTCAGATTCGTAATCAGCGACACCAAAAAATCCCGAATACACACTTTCATCTTGATCATGTAATATTTTACATTTTGTCGGCCATCTTGAATGCGCCATTTTTAATTTACAAAATCTGAGATAAGATTCGTAATCAGCGATCCTAATAACCCCCCAGTACCGAGTTTCATCTCGAACAGGTAATTTTTTACATTTTTGTCGGCCATATTGAATCCGCCATTTTGAATTTTCAAAATCTGAGATCAGATTCGTAATAAGAGACCCGACAAACCCCCGAGTACCCAGTTTCATTAAAAATGGTTCGCAAGAAAAATGTATGCCGCAAAGGGTTAATAAAAAGGCATTCCGCGAAATGACCAGCGAAACTTTCCACCAAATATTATTTAAAAAAATTCATTTTTCTGGGAGTTATGGAGGGAGAAAGAAAAATAAAGAAATCTATTTTTTTCGCAAACCACTTGATCGAATTTAATTAAAAAAAATATGTTATGTAGACTAATGAAAGTAATTAACAAAAAGAATTTCAAACATTTTTGTAAAAAAAAAGACAAAAAAAATTTTTGAATTTTTGAATATTATTTTTGAGGTACCACTTTGAAATTTTCAAAAAAATTCTTTTCGGTGTCCGCTGTATCATATATTTTTTCACATTGTTTCAAATGGTGAAACATAGTTAAAAATACGAAAATTTCGCATTATGGTGAAAATCGAATATAATCCCTTTTTTTTAGAAAACGGAGTGGAAATTTTCAAAATCGTTAAAAATAAAGTTGACATTTAATTAGATCACGAAAAAATATTTAGGAACCTATGGTAGGAAATTGTTCTGTATGCTTTCAAACAAAAGCTACATGCATTAGAAAACTCTCTCTAAAAGCGTCGTAAGTGGGGGTGGAATCAGTTGACATGGAACGCCATATATATACATTTGTACTTTTATAATTCCGAAATTGGACCTCATATTCGTAATTCACGAACAGAAAAACCTCTGTATACGTTCTTTCGTGCTCATCGATTAATTGGAACCAATTTTTATAATTGATGACTGCCGCTTTGGATCCACTATTTCGGATTTTAATATTTTAACCCTATATTCGTCAATAGCGACCAGCCAGTTCCCTTTATACCTTTTGGATCATAAAATTGGTAATAAGTTGTTGCCTAAAGTTAAACTATATTTCAGGATACCGTCATTTTTAAATAATACTTTTGGAAAAATACTTAACTCCGATGTAGACACTTTTGACGAAATTGTTCAAAGGATACATATTCGAAAAAGCGTGGAAAATACTTTGGCTATTACAGCTGAAAAAAAGGGTTGGTTTTGACAAACATATCCTTTCCAAAGTATTGCATATAAGGACTTATTACATTTTCCGGAAATGACACTAAGATATTTAAAAATATTTCTCACGGGATCTTATCAACTGTCACAATCGGTATCTTATTTGGCGGAAATATTCGATACAGACGGAGAACTCAATCTCAAATACGTAAAAAGTGAGAAAACTGTGCTCAAACTTAAAGTTCAGTCCCGACACGTTTCTCGTAAAAATTATCGGTGTTTTTTAAGATATATACCAAACAGCACAGAGATTTCTGTAACACATTATGTATGTGAATGCGCTAATGGGCTATGAACAAGTGGTTCCTGCTGTCATATTGCTGCAATTATATATTATTTATCTCATGCAAGATATTTATCGAAAATTTTCAAACCCGCAGAAATACTCAGCGATCAACAAAACTAATAACATTCCTGTAATAGACATAGATAGTGATGAAGATTGAAAATATGCTATAAAATATTGTTATAAAAATAAAGAACAAAGATTGAAAAAAAAACAAAAAAACCTAAAAAAAATGGGTCTTTAAGGTTCTTAAAAATATATATTGACCGCTAAAGAGCGCGATTTCAATAGTTGTGAGTTAATGGTATTTAAGGAATGTATAATGCGTTTAAGAATGAACAATTTTAACATTAGAAATTCAATAATGTAGGTTTTCACTCTGACATTCACTTGTGTTGAGCTGACGTCGATGATGACTAATTTGGGGTCGCAAATGAATCATCTCAAGATTTGGGACTCAAAAATAATATTTATCACTTTTTCGTCATAATTGTTCAAGTTTTCGACCTTCCAAATAATCTATATTTGCGCAAGAAAATGAAAAACCACAATCTGCAGGCGCTACATTGGAGCCGCCATTTTGTTTGCTGAAAAAATGTTGTTGAAAAAATTTCAACGGCAAAATGGCAGTAAAAAAATATTCTCCATTAGCACCTTTTGCAATGACAGTATTCTCTTCACGAATGTCAAAGCGACATTTTTAACTATGTCCCACTACCTTTAAATATTTACTATTAAAATTTTAAAATGGTACGTTTAAAATAACATTGTCAAAAGTTTGTCGGTATCTTTTTTGGGCAAAATTGTGGGTCAATGGAAATTATAATGCCCTCCCCCCTTTCTCTCTTTCTATATATGTAATGTGCTATCAAAATGACATCGAACATCTGTAACGGAGTATGGCAGCGTTTGTAAGCTGGAATGATGCAATACTTATTTTCGTTAAATATGTTCCACCATTTCAACAAATTTGAAAAAAATATGATATAGTGGACACTGAAGAGAATTTTTCTTGAAAATTTCAATGTGGTACCTCTAAGATGTCGCTCTCAAAAATAATATTCAAAAATTATTTTTTTTGTCTTTTTTTGGCAAAAATTGTTGAATTTTTTTTTTGTTAATTACTTTCATTAGTCTACACAACATATATTTTTTTCATCAAATTCGGTCAAGTGGTTTTCGAAAAATATACATTTCTTTATCTTTCTTTCTGCCCCCATAACTCCTAGAAAAATGAATTTTTTAAAATAATATTTGATGGAATATTTTATCGTATTGGTACTAACTAATGACATTAATGGTAGAGGGCAGATTTTACATGCTTACTCCGCTAGACCCTTTGTGATAAATGTAAGATAGGTCTTCAAATATGGTTATGGAAGCAAATTTCTCGATATCTAGATATCTCTGATTCAAAGAAGAGTCGCTCCTCGCTTTAAGTTCTGGCAAAGAGCCGAACCGACTGGACGGTATGTCTACATATATCTGCATATATATAAGTATGAGTCTTTGGCTTACCTATCATAGGAAATGTCTTTTTAAAGCTTTTAGACAATGAAAGTTGAACATTGTCGCGAATCGCCAATGACATCTTAGTAGCGAATTGCCTTACTAAAGATCCTAAAAGTAAATAAATAATTAAATCACTAGAGTAAAGAAATTTGTTACTTCACATTTTGACTATATCTCCCTTCTCGTTGGTACAAGTTTTCAAATTAATGACTACAACTTTCAGCCTTTTTTGTCAGTTTAACTAATATCCGAGAAATATGGTTCAATCGACACGTCATTGATCATCTGTTTTCGGCAAACAAACACTCACACGGTATAGCGTCGTGACCGCTCCTGTTTCACCCCTCACATAGCCTTAGTTTGAATGTTTTTTTTCTTTAATATTAGCGTCATTGTGTGGAAACATTTTTCCCGACATTATTTAGCGGGTGGGAAGTTTTTTCCTCTCCGATATCGTAAAAGAAGTGGGCGGAAAAAGTATTTCCACCCAGTTTCAATCTGATGGCGGCTTTTCATCGAAAAACAATATTTCATAACACTTCAATTGAAGAAATTTCTAAAGGTCATTACTTAAATGCTATTGATTGGTCGATGTATGAAATAACTAATACGTTTTGATAACTTGTACGTCAGAACAGCCATGGATATTGAAGAAACATTACAATTTCAATTTAAAAAAATTATTGTGAATTACAAGTGAAAAACATGTTTTTGAAAGATTTGCTACAAATAACAAGCAAACAAAATGCAAAAATAACAAAATAACTATAATTATTAAATTAATAAACCTAGTTCAAAAATTTAGAAAATTCCAAACCTTATCAGCACAGCTAAAAAAGAAAACGAAAAGGATAAAACATGAAATTGCATTACAAATAAAGTAAATTCAGACATTGTATCAATAAAGAAAATTTTTAACAGAAGAGATGGAGCAGTAACTGTAAAATGTCAATATAAAGTTGATGTCACAAGAATGAAAGAACTATTGCAGTCGAAAATTGGTAAAGATTTTAATATCGAAGAAGAAAGTATAAAGAATCATGAAAATAACAGATGCAAATAACAACGCCTTTTCCTTAACATTAATGAAAGAAATTTTACTCAATTTGACAACAAGTGTAAAGCATTACATTCTTACAGAAGTGGAAAATATAATGCCCAAAGTCTGATTGTTGAATAACAATCTGACATATATATATATATAATCATATCAAAAACGAAAATTATTCAATATTATATTCGTAGGATATAAAAAATGTCAACTTTTTGATGACTTCATTGTTTGACCTCGTACAATTTGTGGCACATTTGTTTTCAGTAGTAGCAGATGTAAAAATTATTGCACATGTCTTACACGTATATAGCATCACATATTACAGGTATGTCATAGATGTATGCAGCGCATAACCGCCCAGACCGAGGCCACGCCGGTAGCCCCCATGGAGGCCATGTCCTGCACCGTTAATGCAGTTTTACCTGTACATTACACTCTATGCTGAGCAGTGGAACGGCATTCACAAAGAATGTGTTTCTATCGCCTCTCCACATTACCTGTAGTCCGGCTAATCCGCCATGTGAAAGGGCTCCATATCCAGATGATGCCCCTGAGTATGAGCCCTCTCACGTTCTCTAGGTCCTTGACGTGCGTAGTCAGTGTGGACCTATTCCACCAGGTCAGTGAAGCATAGGTTAACTTTCGCTTCAATATAGCGCAGCATGGTAGCCGTTTTAATACCCCAGCTGCTACCTATGGCCCGTCTCATTAGCCATAGGGCAGCTGAAATGCAGGCGCATCTGTTCTTGAGATGTTGCCTCTAGCTGAGTTTGCTGTCCAGAATCATCCTAAGGTATTTCGCTGTATCCGCGTACTCCAGTCTCAGACCCTTTCCCATTTGTAGTTCCTAGTGAGCAGTAGTACCTCTGTATTCCTGGGGTTAATAGAGAGCCACGTTTCCTGACGCCAATAATTCACAAATGTAAGTGCCCGTTGTATTAAACTTACCAACGGACAATAAGGGAACCCCGGCGATAATAAGGGCGCCATCCGCATATCCCGTAACATGGAGTCAAGCTCCGTTATCCCATTGAGGAACTCATTCATCACCACATTCTGTAATAGTGGCGAAAGAATCCTTCCCTGTGGTCAACCCGAGTCAAGATTACCCCGGATTTTTGTATCGCCCATCACAGTTTTCAGGCTTCGATTCGCCAACATGTGGTCCACCCAGTCCCTAATCGTTCCCAGCGTATCGTACGCAATAAGGGCTCTCCATATCACACGACGCGCGGTGTGATGGAAGGTCCCCTCAATGTCCCGGAGAGCGCCCGTTGTGAAGACCTTATTCTCCAGTTGGGCCTCTGTCAATGTGGCTGCCTGATGCAGCGCCGTCTCAGTGGAGAGACCCGGCCTGTAGGCATGTTGGCTCCCAAGCAGTGGGCATCGTTCTAAGACCGTATCCCTCATGTACCTATCCACGAGTCTTTCAACTAGCTTTAATATAAAATACGTTAGCTTAATCGATCTAAAGACCTTAGGCGATTCATGACCACATCTCTCTGCCTTAGGTATGAAAATCACTTTAACACCCTGCCATGCGCTAGGCACGTAGCTTCGGAAGAGACTAGCTGTAATTAGTCTAATAAGGTGTCCTATAATCACATCGCCTGCTCTTTGAAGAAGAACTGGGTATATCTGACATCTGGCCCCGGTAATTTGTATTTTGTACCTTATCTTTACGGGGATGATAATTTCTCGAGCGATTCGACGTCCAAATTCTCTGCATGCCTTGATCATCCCTCTTCCCGCTCCAAAAACGTCCCGGTTTAGGTAGACCTGTAAAAGCCCGGAAAGTGACCTCGGATAAGGCATTTCAGTATCTACCCGTCAGTACTGGTGCCATCCGGCAGTTTTAATACTCCCAAGATAGAATAAAGGAAAGGAATTATCCCCCGCTTTAATGACATTTTATCCTATTCGTGGGTCGGCTCTCGGGTGGATAGGTCGGGCAGACAATCGAACACATCACAGGACAATACATAGATAAATACAAGGCAACACCCACCCAGAGCCAGTCCCCCCATTACTGCGCCCCGTAGAGGGACTTGACCCCTCTGTTTCGCATTTGCACGGGGCCTGGGAAAATTACGGAAATCCCAGACAGATACTGTCGACGAACGACTTTATCGTCAGAGGATATCCTCTGATGGTAAAGCAGGTGTGTCTCCCATTCAGCAATCGGCCTGTTATCTTTGCCATAGCGGGCGCAACGCTCGTTTTTTTTATTTTAACAGTCACCGTTCCAAGTATGCATTCCCAATTATGGTGCTTTACTTGAAAGAGCGACTGCGGGTCGCGCCGACTACAGGGCAATTGCTGTCGGTTCCAAATTCTCTGCATGCCTTGATCATCCCTCTTCCCAAAAACGTCCCGATTTAGGTATACCTGTGAAAGCCCGGAAAGTGGCCTCGGATCAGGCATTCCAGTATCTACCCGTCAGTACTGGTGCCATCGGGCAGTTTTAATACTCCCAAGATTGCAGCCGGATTCCAAGCCTCGCTGCTGGAGGCCCCTTCTCGTCTTCGGAGCAGTAGGATTCCCAGCTGTCCTCCTTGGCCTTTCTAACTGCTTCTCTGTAGTCGTCCCTGTACTGTCAAATAGCTGTCCCAGGGTTTAGGGTGATTCTTTACCCTGGCAAACCTGAAAAGGTTATTGACCTTCTTCGCATCCAGGGTTTGGTTCCATTAGGTCATCAGATGAAATGTAATTATCATGTGATCCAACAAATACGGATCACCTTTAACTTCCAGTTCTTGATCTTATGGAGGAGGCTACTGTTACAAATTGTGAGATCCAAGACTTCTTGATTTTTCGCATTTTTTTAAAGGTTATCGTAAATATTTTCATCAGAATAACCTTTAGATCTAGTTTTTTTTTTACATGAACGTTTAGATTTTTGACCCTAGAAACTTCTTTTGTTTTCTGTAAATATAAATTGTCCCAGGCATTCTGCGACAAAACAACTCAAGAATACATTAAAGTACTAATACTAAAAAGGAAACATTGTTTTATCTCATTTCGTTCCAAAGTTAGAGCCTTTCGAATATACGTTTTAAAGAATATATCTAGTACAATTTGTTTCAACTTTCACATGTTGTTGATTATATTGTTCTACACATGTCTATGGAAAAATCTGAGAAAACGAGTTCGAGTAGACGAATGTCCGCACAATTCTTAAAAAAATAAATCTTTCTATCTATTGTATTTACAAAGTTACAAAGTATACAGGTTTTACGTATGTTTATTCCACGTTCATCGCATATTGCATTCCTTAGGAGAATACAATTTTCTTGTCGCGTAAATCAACTGGAGTTTGTTACTCGGGGATTTCGAGGTCGCAGATTATGAATCTAATGTTAGATTTGGAAAATGTGGTAAATTTTCTCCCCTACCTCGGTAGAGGTTCTCAATGTATTGTAGACATAGCCAATATTATTAAATACCCTAATTACGACAATCCGCCGTGATACAAAACATATCTTTGGATTCAGGAGGCGTAAGATTTTTTTCACATCTCCTTTTGTAGAAAATATTTTGTAGAAATGATATTCGCGTTTAGAACTTCGTTTTATGCCCTTCATAAGAAAATTACTATAGGGTAAAATAGTTCGAAAAATTATTTGTATTCGACTTTTGTGACCATTTGTGTCCTGATTACAAGTTATTATTTCCGTACAATGACTATTATTTTACTAACTGCAGTCTGGTGTTTGGAGTAGTTCAGCGTCAATCATTTGATTACCTGGCAAATAACTCGATTTTTATGAAAGTTTTTAATGTAGGTTTTTAATTAACTATAATTTTTTTACATTTTCTCAACAACGATGTTTATTATAAATGCCGTGGTTTTTATTATTAATCCGAATAGAAATCTGAATATCTAGAATTACAAAATTAATTAAAATGTTATCGATCACTTTTGACGGAAAATTTATAAATAGTAGTATAAATATCTGCTTTGATGAATTCAGGAGTGTGTATACCCAATCCTGAAAACCGAAAGTGATACCTTTCTTCACTACGAGTGAACGGCTTTGTATCTGTTATGTTGCCTGACTCTTAGGACGCAACATTTTAAAATATTAGTGTAAATAGTAATTTCAGTTTTCTACATAAACTGTTAAAATCATAATAAAGGATTAGGAAATGGCCAATACAGTTCTTGTAATAAATAACAAATCCAAAAGGATTTTTTATTGTCATTCCCAACGTTTGAAGAGGACCTCCAATGAGATCGAAACGTTGGCCATGACAATAAAAAATATTTTTGGATTTGTTATTTCTTTAAGAGCCGTGTTGCCAATTTCGTAATCCTTTATTGGTAGTGTAAATCTTTCTTTGTGAATTTAAGAATGTTGGGTTCAAATTCAGAAAACCGGAAATTAAACTCCCCTTCACTGCGAATGAATAAATCCGCAACGGTTGTTAACGAAAAGCAACGGTATTAGCGTAAATATCACTCTTTATAAAGGACGCAGGGGGATACACATGTAATAAGTGCCCGACACCGAATTAGTTCAACTTGCATTAAAAATTGGTATTTATGTGCCCAAAAAGAAACCGGAAGTATTATTCCAAACAATTAATTTTTTGGAGAGTTATGGAGGGGGAAATAAAAATAAAAAAAAGTGAATTTTCTCGCAAACGGTACAGCTATCTTGACGAAAAAACATATGTCGTGGGTATTGATAGGGGTATTAAATGTAAAAGTTTTCAAAATTTGTTGGCACATATGTAAACCAAAAAAAAAATGTTCAATAAAATTTGTTTCGTTGTTTTTTTGAGAGTGTCATCTTTATTTTTTTTGCAAAAACATTCTACGAGCATCTAGTTTAATACATCATTTTTTTCTTATTTTTTAAAAATATGCTTTTCGAGTAAAAATATAAAAACCGTATTTATGTTTTCTTTCCTATTGGGATAAGAATAATTCTTATATTCATTTCATCATCTTTGTTGTATAAAAATGGGTAACTTGTCCAGTGAATATTTTCACCTATCATTGACCGTCTGTTGAACAGTTTGATGAATAATTATGCATTCTTTAGCAGACAAAAATCTTTTATCGTCGCTCGGTTCTCACCGCGTGGAGGTCAATGTATACGATGAACCTCTTTATTTTTACTTTTTATTATTATTTGCTTTTTTTTATTTTTATTATTTTTTTTTTTACTTTTTATTGTTTTTTGCTTTTTTGTGTTATTATTGCGTTTTGCTCTTTTTCATATTTTTTCCCTTTTTCTGAAAGGTATAAGTGATTGTTGGTCAGTGTTAAAAATAAGTCAGCAAAGAAAGTGACAAAACGGATTCAGTCTTCTTCGCTATGGGACTGAATCACCGGGATTATTTTATCTGTTTTAAATAATTCAGATAAAATCTCAGCTGGTTTGATAATTTTTTACAAATATCGCGCATATGTAAAATAATAAATAACAGCGGCAATATAGGAAAAACAGCCTACAATTCTTCTCCCATTAGCACATTCGCATGTGTAAGCCACAATATCAGAAATGCGGACACTGTTTAGATTACACCTTAAAAATCATCTGAAAGTATAGCGATTGATATGATGAGACGAAACTTTGAATTTTAACACATTATTATTTTATTTATTGAGCATTTCTGTCAGATAAGATGCACTTTGAGCAAGTTGATAAGATCCGGTAAGTAAAATTTTCAAGTCTTTCTTGGTTAATTCTGGAAAATCTAAAAGGTCATTTTTTATAATTCTTGCGTAAAGGTAATTTCCGCCGAAGCCATCCATTCTTTTCTACTTTATCAGCTAAAGTAGATTTCACATTTTTGTACTGTACATTCTATGAAAAATGTAACTAAATGTATCTACGGATCTACGAATCCAACTTTTTCTTATATTTTGGGTAACAGTTTGTTATCAATTTTTTGGTCAAAAAGGTGGTATTTTTGTTTATGGACACCATGGACAGATTTAACTACCCACCGAAGTTTTGTAACAAAACGGGAGTCATTAGATTCCTCAGTGGTCAGTTGTTTCCTTTTACCTTTACCCCTAAGGGAGTTCTAAAAAGGGTCTTTTGCAGAGAGTTTGTCATCAAAGTTTGTTTTCTCCACGATTAATGTACCCATTTTGCTCAAATTTGGGCAGCGAACTTCTGGAATGTTTACATTTATACTTACAAGGTCAAAGTTTCGAATAGCGTAAAAAATTATTTATTGAATTTTATGGTTCCGCTTCGACTATATGGGGCTGTTACTCGCTCGTCTCAACATTTTACCGTCGAAATAAACTTTACAGAACTTTAAAGAATCCTTTTTCGTGTAGTAACTGCAACGAGTTAGTTTAGAGGGTTGTACGTAAACGTATCCGTCACCTAGACGACTTCTCGCGTCCATTATGCTCTAACCGCAACAAAGTAAAGGAAATAAATTTTATCGCATTTATTGAATGTGGTTTTAATTTATGTTATTTTGGACAACTGAGCTGAGAAAGCAGTCCGGGCAGGAAACAGACGCCACCACGCTCTCTGGAGTATAACTGGCATCAATTTTGGTTTGCCAGGTCATGTAACCCATGCATTGCAGTGTATGCGAGCACGCGGGTTAACGAACGCAAGTACCCAGTGGCCGGTATGTCAAACGGGGATTTGTTTTTGTATATATCCGGCGAGATGGTTGTGCGGGTTAAGGCGTCAGTCTTAGCTCGCTCGAACTGAACGTCGCGGAGGTCCCGAATTCGAATCCCCGTCCGTGCAATTTTCTCTGCTTACGTCCAGTGTAGAATAAGCAGGGAACCTTGTTGGGCGAAGGTGCGAATTTGGGACCGCTGTCGACCCCGGTCGGCAGTTATCGGTACCGTCAGCATCTTTTCCGCGGTCGGTACGTCGTGGGTATTATCTCGGATAAAGATGGGATAATCCCCACGACGTACTCGCTATGGCACAGACCGTCGAATCTGTTGATGGTACCGATATTGGGGTAGGGGGGACTGGCTCTGGGTGCGTGTTGTGTTGTATGTCTGCCTGGTTCTGTCTTGTACTCCTGTATCTCTCCACCCGAGAGCCGACCGTGAATAGACAAATTCATCATTAAAGCCGGGGAAAATGCCTTGTCCTTTTCCTTGTCCTTGTTTTTGTTTATGCGCCGAAAGCGCTGCTACCTTTTATTAGTGGGCTATAAATGGGTATTTTCAATTGCTACTGAAGCAATAATGTCATTGCTAATGCATACGTTACACAATGGCTTCTTATATCGTCATCTGGGGCCCTGAAAATATAAGAAAAATAAATCCAGAGGACAACTAAAATCCCACAAGTCGGATTGTTCGATCCGGCGCCTCAATTGTTGTCGCGAAATAGCGGATCGCGAGTGAGATGGAGTGCATTCGCGAGTGGCCTGTAAGTGGAAGCTGGGAAACCAGAAATAAGAAACAAAAAATAGTCGGGTAAGTAGTAACAAAGAAGTATTTTCTCAAATAAAAATATTTATATTAAAATCCGCAAATCATAAGTTACTTAAAGTGTCAATACTTATTAATAAATTGTATTATGTAAATAATGTATTCCTACAATTAAAAAACTCTTGAAATTACTTGTCAGCTGAGTGCAGCTCTCGCTTTCAAATGTAAAATCTGTAGACGTGTCAATCGTAATAGACTAATTGTGGTCTGCTCACTAATGCATCCGTTTGGTTAAACGACTTTTCTTGTCCACTTCTTACGATACTCGTTCTTAAACTCCAAATCACTGCAAGTGTCAATCCTGATATCACTAGTATATTCGACAATTAGTGTACCCCTATACTTACAGGAAGTTTCGAAATTAAAATTCAGGTTAATTGAGCATTCGATTTGAAACGTAATTTACAGATGTCTTTTAACCGAAGAGGTACATTGGTTACACACTACAGTTGTCCTATAAGGAATGTTAATTTTTAGACTTCTTGAAAGTATAGGGGTACACTAGTTATCTAGCGAGTATTGTAATATGCTAACAAGTACTTTCCACACTTTCCTTAAGCAAAGGGATGGACTAGCTACCACATTAAAGTTATTTAATGAGTATTGTCAGTTGCAGTAATTTTACTGCAGGTCCCTCCCGCGGGCAAGGAGATCCGATTTTCGACAACACCGTTTTTTCGAGAAAGTTACATATGTCGGTCAGTTTTTGAGATTTCTCAATTATCTGAAAACGTGCCATTTTAGATCGCCAAGAGCTACATTTATGTTCAATATCAAGTCGTTATGCTAAAAATTCAAACAATTATTGCAAAAACAAAAAATATCGATTTTTCGGATTCATCTCGAAAGGCAACGGACCCATCGGGATAATAAGACCAAAAAGAAACATATTTTTAATTCCTAAAACTTTCTCATGCAACTTTTTGCGGTAGGAGCTACAGTTTTTCGTTTATTTCATAGTTTTTTAAAACTTTACGAACACTCTTTTTCTTAGAATTTGTTTTCCTATACGACCATATTTTTTGTTTTCTGTTTCCATTTTTTGAGTGTATATCATACCTATTCATTGGACTAGCAGGCAAAACGAGAAAATATCATGTCACATCTGTTATTGCGTAAAAACGGATTAAGCGGTATATAGTGAAATTAACTTTCAGTATACCCTTACCTTCGAATAGATGATTTCAAAACATATATTATCGTATAATTTCGGCTGATAATAGATTGTCGCAGTTAGTAACTTTTAGTTTACTTAAAAGTACCCTTTGTGTCACGTTCTACAAAGGACAGGACGAAGGACAAGATATTTCCCCCGTTTCACTGACGATTTGTCTACTCGCGGGTCGTCTCTCGGGTGGAGAGGTACAGGACAAAGACAGTAACGATACAAGATAGGAACGGAATAAATACACAACACCCACCCAGAGCCATTCCCCCCTACTCCAATATCGATACGACCAGCAGATTCGGGGTCTGTACCTTAGCAAGTACGCCATGGGGATTATCCCATCTTTATCCGAGATAAGACCCACGACGTACCGACGGCGGAAAAGATGCTGACGGTACCGATCACTGCCCACTGGAGTCGGCAACGGTCCCAAATTCGTACCTTCACTCAGCAAGGTTCCCTGGTTATTCTAAACACTGGACGTAAGCAGAGAAAATTGCACGAACGGGGAGTCGAACTCGGGACCTTCGCGAATGATCGTTTGTAGTAGTTTGCAGTTGCATTGCAAAATTATCACCATCGATTAAACTATATGATATTCTTCCTCATTTGTATTGATGGTGAAATGAATCTTTGTTTTTGTTTGGATTGCACTACGCTGTTTGGTGCTCGGATGCGAGGCGGACTAAATATTTCGCCTAATTTTAGTGGGTAGGTGTTGGGAAATGACGAATTCATATTAAAAATGTCTACATTTCCCTGGAAATTTAAAAAAATCGATTTCCGTTTACTACAAACGAGAATTCTTTCACTACAATACACTACAAACAATTTTCTGTCAGAAAAAAAATGGAAACAACAAATTTTTGTTTAAATGGGCGCTTGGCTTTGTACACCATCTAACTTTTTTTTTGTAGGCAGCAAACGAAATTCTCTTCACTACAAGCAACTACAATCAAAACTCTATCAAATAAGCGTTCTATATTTTCAGTTGTGAAAAGTCGGTTGTCTGGTTCATAAAGTCTGAAAAACTATATGATAATTTCCAAAAAATCATGTGTTTTTCAAATGTATTTTTCTCATTTTTTCGCATTTGAATTGTTTCAGAATCAATCCAGTTTGAAGAGAAGAAATCACACCCTCAAGACATGAACTCTACTTTGACGAATAATAATAAATTTGTTGCAAATTTATGCAAACCATATTTAATGACCGTAGGAAACATAATCACAATATATTTGTGGTAAATATCGGTCAAATGAAGAATAAAAATAACTTTATTAATAATATTTAAATAAATCTGAATCTAAATTTGGTTCCAGAAGATCAAAATAAAGATGTAAACGCCATCAAAAATGTTTGTTTGCTATCTTCCACTGCATGTGTGATATCTATTACTATATATAATGTGAAAAATTACTTTATTAACTAGAAAACGTAATCAAAGTACAGTGTTCCCCAGAAGAAAGCATATGACTTCAAAATGCCTATTTTTGCATTTAACAAACATACCTTTCATGCCAGATGCCTGCGTGGACTGATCAGTAGGGCACTCGTCCTGATTTGATGAATAATTTTATCATTTACCAAAATGTCGTCTCAAACAGAAAAAAGCAACAAGTTAGTATAATATAACAGCTTATGCAAATAACCGCAACCTCGTTCAATGAAAGCAATCCAGCCAACGTCTCGCACAAGTCTGGTCATGAAAATAACCGCAATCTCGTTCGATGAAGGCAAATTAGCCAATGCTTCACTCTAGTCTGGTGAGGAATATAACCATAATTTCTTTCGATGAAGGCAACCCTGCTAACGCTTCGCTCGAGTGTGGTTAGGAATATAACCTTAATCTCGTTCGATGAAGACAACCCAGCCAACACTTCGCTCGAGTCAGGTTATGAATATAACCCACCTTAACCTCGTTCGAGGACAGCAACACATTCAACGCTTCGTACGAGTCAGGTCATAGAAATAACCGTATTCTCGTTTGATGAATGTAACCCAGGCAATGCTTCGCTTGAGTGTGGTTAGGAATATAACCTTAATCTCGTTCAATGAGGGCAACCCATACGGAGAGAAAAGTTAAGGATTTTCTGCTAGGCAGTCCGGTAATTTTTGCCAGAGGACCTCCGGCAGTCTACAAAACTGTAGAAATAGCAGGAGTCGGCTGTAATGGATACTGGACGGCCTAATGCAAAATTCGGTTTATACGAATGCAGTAAAATCTATAGGATGTTTTAGCAGAATCTACAAAACTTCAAAGACAAAATAAGCGATTTTTTTTTGTAAACTTCCATTTAGTATATTATAATTGTAGGTTATGTGAATTATATATTGCTAAGAATTATAAAAAATTTTGCAGTATAGAAATTTGTTGTGAAGAGCGTAACACAGCTCCCTTTGACGTCTGACAACAAAGCCGTGCAATGTCGTCCGAAAGAGCATTACACAATCTCACGTGGTTAATGGTAGAATAAAAATATCGAAGATCTGTTTTCGCCAAAAACTTTTTTAAGTCTTCAGCTACAATATGGCATTTTCAATTTTTTAAATACGATAACTTCGCTCGATTCCCCAAGCTCTTGAAGGTGATACGTCAAAAAAAAAAACAATAATATTAAAATAATTGATTGGCCGCGTTGTTTTTGGATACCTATCCTGAGTATCCTGTAAAAATATCAAATGTTCTCGTCGATAAACACCTCAGTTATCGCGTTATTTGTATGAAAAAACATTGATTTCGCGAGTACACATTTTAATGTGTTCTAATGTGTTGGTCGAATAAAAAAATATTCAAAATAAACATTGTTCAGCATGAAATCCTCTACACGGTTATATTTTTTTAATTCGTTTTTCGAATTTTGAATTTTCCAGCTCTATCTACTGCGGCATCGGGCGGTTCGAGCGTCTAAGGCGATTTTGCATCCAGGCACTCAATTTCTCTTTCACATAATCCTTTATATAATATGGAATAATCTATTCACGTAATTGACATGCACACCGGTTGTTGCAGGAAAACTGCATTGCATCTGGAAATGGAATGTTGGTATTACTGCGCATACACTGCATTCATTGTAAGCAAGTCCTATAACAACTGCAGTACTGACATATTGGATCTACCTTACTCGGTACGGGTGAATTTACAGATGACAATAAGATGGAATTTACGGAACTTCTTTCTCCGTGCAGCCAACGCTTCGATCGAGTCAGGTTATGGAAATAACCATAATCTCGTTCGATGAAGGCAAAAACGCAATGCTTCGCTCGAGTCAGATTATGAATGTAACCGCAACCTCGTTAGATGAAGGCAACCCAGCCAACTCTTCGCTCGAGTGTAGTTAGGAATATAACCTTAATCTCGTTCGATGACGGCAACCCAGCCAACTCTTCGCTCGAGTGTGGTTAGGAATGTAACCTTAATCTCGTTCGATGAAGGCAACCCAGCCAACGCGCCGCTCGAGTCAGGTTATGAATATAACCGCAACGTCGTTCGATGAAGGCAACCCAGCCAATGCTTCGATCGAGTCAGGTTATGGAAATAACCATAATCTCGTTCGATGAAGGCAAAAACGCAATGCTCGCTCGAGTCAGATTATGAATGTAACCGCAACCTCGTTAGATGAAGGCAACCGAGCAAACTCTTTTCATGAGTCAGGTTATGAATTAAGCTCTAACTCGTTCGATGAAGGCAACTCAGCCAACGTTTCGCTCGAATCATGATATGAATATGTCCAAAATCTCGTTGGATCAAGGCTAATTCTTCAATGCTTCGTTCAAGTCTGATTAGGAATATATCCATATTCTCGTTCGATAAAGGCAACTCAGCCAACGCTTCGCACGCGTCAGATTATGAATATAACCACAATCTCGTTCCACGAATGTGACCGAGCCAACACTTCGCACGAGTTAAGTTATGAACATAATCACAACCTTGTTCGATGGAGGCAATCCATCCAACGTTTCGCTCGAGTCAGGTAATGAAGTCAACGGCAACCTCATCCGCAGTAATCGACAACTTTTCCTCTACCAGATGTTTAATCATATTCTTATTTACGTACCATTCTGTGTACGATTGTTTACACTTTTACTTATGACTGAAACTTGTATTTTTTACACTGACAAAATCAATGATTCAATACAATTTTGCTTGGTTTACGTAAATATATTCTTTGTAAGATATTTACTAGAAAGAATATCCAGCGTTTACTTGAATTACTTGAAAGAAATTGATATTTACTTCACCATACTATAGTCCAGTCAATGGGCGGTTTTACCTCACAATTTTTTCGGATGGCACAGAGATACACAGCTCGCGAATAGTTCGATAATAAGGTAATAAATAAACACACCCAACCAAATCTTGTATATTAAGTTTTAATGAAAACGCGTGCAAATAATTGAGTACAAAATGAAAGCGCGCGTTCCGTCTTAGGTGATGCGTAAACAGTAACTGACCGTTTCGCATGTAGTTCATTCGTAGTACTGCTCATCACACATTCCACTACATATTTACTGTATCGTAGATGTGTGTAGTACATGAGTTCGCATACAATGGTAGTACACTGACCTATCAGCGATTGTGAATACACTAAAGTAAAGGTTTATAACTAAATCTGCAGATACCCGACATTTTCGAGTACATTTTTCGTAACCAATTTATACGAAATTTGAAATGTAGCTTCAGAAAAGCTCAAAAGACAAAAGTTATATTGTGCCGACGTGTGTCCTTACCCCGGGGGTGGATGCGCCCCTTCTACGGGGGTTGAAATTTGTTTATCGAAAACACCCCACGTATCGATAGAGTTCTAATTCTAAGATTAGATAGAGAATTAGATAGAGAAGATACGATAGAGAACTAATTCTAAGCAAAAAGGGTCCTACAATATGTTTTTTGTACGATCAATACTTTTTGAGTAAGTTGCGCTTTAAGATGTTCGTTTTTACCCTAAAAAATGAAGATAATGAAATAACGAAGAGGTTTTTTTTATTTTTTGTTCTAGGTGCTATAGAATCCAAATGATGGTTCCTATAAGGTTTAGTCGAATTTCATGATAGCAAAAATCGAACATTTCAACAAATATCGGAAAAAGTAACATTTTTTTAAACAACTTAATATAATTTTTTTAAGTATTTGAAAAGAGCTTTAAATTTAGCAATGAGTGGAATAGATAGCACAAAAACTGTCGAAGTAATAACAAATTTAAAATTATTTTCTTGATTTTTGGGAACTAAATCTGTAATAAAATTGATGCCCTTCTGGCCCAAATTGAAATTGAACATAATCCGTTTGTAATTTACTTTATTTAGGTACCAATAATAGATTTTAGAAGTTTGAACGAGATTGGAAGCGTTCATTCCAAAACATGATTGGTATATTTTAAAAAAAAAATATTGAATTTCATAAAAAATTTGCTTTTTTCTTATTATCTGCAAAAGTATCTAAGTTACGAAAAAACAATATCAGACAAAAATGAGGGGTGTTTTCATGCTGAACAATTTAAGTTTTTATACATTTTCGTACGATCAAATTTGACTGAGTTATGACCGTTAGAAGGTCAAAATTAAGTACGAAAAGTAGCTTCACTGACCCCTTTAAACTTGTGAATATAAAAAACGAAATGCTAAAAAAAAATTAAATTCACATAAGCTATGCAGCTTGAAATTCTCTACAAAATGGCGTTTATGGCGAATGTTCAACTTAAAAATCAAGGACGTTACGGCAAATATCCAATCGCATTTTTTTCGTAGCGTTTTACAACAAAGGGAAAAGAAATTTTTCGATCTCTTTCATAGATTGCACACATTTTTTGGAAATTGTTATCAAACAATTATAACTATTTTCTTGATGGGCGATAAACTACGGAAATCAAAACAGTCGGCATACGAGGTATCTTGACTTCCATGAAGATAAATTCCGCAGATAGGGACGATTGACAGTCAGAAATAACTAAAGTTTTGAATTTTAGACAATTTAGTACATATATCTCCAAGCCACCACCCTGACCACATCCGCGATTATTACATGTGAGACTGTAATTATCTACTTCTAGAAAATCACTACTGCAATATTATAGGTAAACGAAGTTTGGGACATTATTATAATGTGACAAAAATTTGTTTAGAAGTAGTTACGCAATTCATTCAGTTTGTTTTCAGCTAGCAAAGATTGTACATTAATATGACATATTTTAAAGTTATTTATACATGTATTGTAATTCGTGTTAATCGCAGGGCAAGTAGACATCGAATAATTTTGAGACCCAGAAACAGGCAGTTGAGGAAAATGGTTAGGTTGCGAGTGTTGGCGTCATTTTTTTAATAGTTTAAGATCTACGGTTGCAATCTCGTTGACAGGAGCGCCTTTCGATGGACGATAGCATACTGTTCCCTGGTATACATACACCACTTCATTTTTTCTCCCTTTTTAGCGATTGAGTCCTTTTCAAGAGATCCAGAGTTTCAGCTGACAAATTCTCGTTAATATAGAAATGTGACTCTGGTAAAGAATTGTCAATGTCCACAACGTTCATTAATTCCCATTGACGCATCCCCCTAGTGAACTTAGTTCGAACTTGGGGATTCGATAAACGAGCTAGATGATGGGCGTACGAGCTGACTGATTCAGTTAGGATGCTTGGGAGTTTAGTGTTTGTGAATTTAGTCTTATTATTCACAGTGCGTCACGATCTTCGAGTGACACCTGTAAGCACTGAGAAATTGTTATGATAATATTCCACAGATTTTCATTAGCGCGTTTGAGAAATTTAGAAATTACTAGATCACAGTTGCGGTTTTCGTAAGCACTTTTAAAATTATCTATTAATTGACGTCGTGAATATACCTGGAGATCTTTAATCGAATTCTCCATTTCTATCATTTTATCTTGCATAATAAGGAGTTTATCAAGTTTTTCTTTGGTCAATTTATTTTATTTTTCCTGAATTGTATTTTGCTTCTCCTGGATATCAGCATAATTTTTAAACCAAGGTGGTACCTCAGCCTGCAATTCTGTGATATAATATAAGTAGGCCGATGATAAGCTATTAGAACGAAGTGTGCGTGCATGAGCTAGAAGTAGTGGTGCTAGTTCGTTTCTGATATTTACGTTTTGTTAGACAAAAAATCAGCGTGCCGTCTGCGGTATGCCCACTACTTGCTGGGATACAACGCTGATGATACGTAGCCTTACAAACAATTTACACGTTACTCGTTCTATCTCAATCATCTCAGTTTTACAAGTAGCACACAAATTCTCCCTAATAAATAGATTTTAAGATGAGAGTAACTGTAATAAATAATAAAAACGAGGTTCCAATATGTTGATTGATGATTCCTTCAACAGTTTAAGAATTCGTACGACGAATTAACAAGTTTTCTTTTTACACCAGAAAACTGCCTCGGAGAAACAGTAGCACTTAATCCGAGTCGTTCAGGAGATATTACACTAAAAGTGTAGACTCCCACAAGGCGGAATTAAGTAAAAATTCAAAGAAAAATACAGATCAAAGAAAAACGTGACCGAATTACTCACCGTTATTGGCGTATATCTTAGTTATAGTAAATACTTGATCGGAACTCGATAATTCTTTACTACTCTGACGTGACGATGTGGCATATTGGAAGAATCATCAACGGCTTCTTTGAAGCCTTTCCTTGGTGATATTAATCGGCAAGAATCACAAATTTCGCATTTATCCATGTATCAGAAGTAAGATTAAACTTTTTACATAGTTCAGTGTTGGACGTAACTGATTTTTTCCAATTTTTGATAAATGACCCTTTTTCTTAAAGGGATTATAACAACGATTCACAGGAGTCATGCTAAAAAATATATTATAATGTAATAACCCACTTGCTTAAATATAAAGAAATTTTCGCAGAATTATGCAGAAGATGTAAAACAGTGCAAGATAATATTTTTGAGAATCTATATGAAACCTGGCGAATGTATTACATATACATTTATACAAATAGCCATTATACGCGATGTTCACCATAACTGACATATATACAAATGTAATCACACTATACTTACGAAGGGAAAAAAACCGGCGCTGATACAATGCAGAATAAAAAATATGCAACATTGAATTGCGTGCAGCGTACAGTTGAGCACATTGGTTTTTGCTATTGCAAAAATCATATCTCAAGAACAAAACGAGCCTCCGGAAATTTTTTCTTTAGTAAATGAAGCGTGAAATCTATTATTTTAAGATGCTATATGCAATTAAAAAATGTAAGTTGAAAAATGTTTTTAGTTACTTTTTTTGCAAAATAAACAATTTTTTAAATTTTCTTATTTTTTACTGAAAACACTTTATTGTATATAAAAAATGCGCATGGTATAATTTAAATGCGGTATTAAGAAAACTTCATATCTCAATTTTATGAAATTCATTGTTCGTGACGTCTAAGCGGCCATTTTGAATATTTTCTAAAAATATTTTACCTCAATATTTTTTACATTTACACCAATCAAATATTTCATTTTCGTCGAATTCCGCGACCCACCACAACTTTGATATTGTTGACGTGGAATGACCCATTTTGAATTTTATGATATTTTGAATCTGACAACGTTTTCGTAATCACGGAAATCGAATAAAGTTTCGAATTTTGGTTCGGAATGTTGGATTCATCATTAACGAATTAACAAATGTTATCATTTAAGGTCTTTGGATTCACTTTGGTTCACAAAATAATATTATTTAGAGAAGGGGCTCTAAGAGACCCCCTGCAGTGGTTGGTACTCCGAAGTCAAATAATACCCCGTTTATCGGTGTAATGTTTTCTTGTTCCGCACACGCTTTAATTAACATTAAAAATGAAAATTGTGTGCTTGTATGGAGAATTTTCTTCTTTATATACAGGGTGATCAAAAAGTATGGAAATGCCTACATATCTCAGCGGGAGTGAATTTTCGGGGAAATTGTATCAGACAAAAGTTTAAGGATTTTTCCCTCGTTATTTAACAGTACCATTGAATTTGACCTTGAACATGATCTTGAAAGTTACTCCAAGGTCAAGTTTATTTTTTCAAATGTAAACCCCTATTTTTTTCTCATAGATTCGGAAAGAGCACCAAATTTTCCGTCCGAATATGATATGGTAAATTTGTCCGGCAAGGTCATTTGAAGGTCAAACTTAAAACTCCCGGAACTGCGAATTAACTCAGCGGGAGTGCATTTTCGGGGAAAATCTTAAATATAAAAGTTGAAGGATTTTTCTCTGGTTATTTAACGGTACCATTGAATTTGACCTTGAAGGTTATTCCAAGGTCAGGTTTACTTTTTCAAATGGAAACCCCTATTTTTTTCATGGATTCGGAAAGCGCACAAAATTTTAAGTCCGAATATGATATAGTCCATTTTCCGGCAAGGTCATTTGAAGGTCAAACTTGAAAATCCTGGAACTGCGAATTAACTCAGCGGGAGTGCATTTTCGGGGGAAATCTCAAACACAAAAGTTTAAGGATTTTTCCTTGGCTATTTAACGGTACCATTGAATTTGACCTTGAAGGTTATTCCCAGGTCAAGTTAATTTTGTTAAATAGACGCCAAAAGTATACATAGAATCGGCCAATTAAGTTTGGATGATTGCATTTTAGGGAAAAAAGTTTCACACAGAAGTTGTAGGTTTTCTTCTTGGCTATTCAATCATGATCTGAGATTTGACCTTTGATTGATTTGATCTTTTTCGATCTTTTCTGAGCATTCACAATATTTTTTCATCTTTCATGATCTTTCCATCTTTTAGATCACCTTCGACCTTTTTCAATCTCCATCGATCATTTGTGATTTTTCTCAATCTTTATCGAGATTTCCCGATCGTTTCCGATGTTTTTCGATCGTCTTCGATGTTTTACGGTGTTTGGAAGTCATTCCGGAACTTTCTCATTCTTGTCGATCTTTCTCGATATCAAAAAAGATCGACGAAGACTAAAAAGACCGAGAAATATCCAGAGACGTGTATGTATAAAGATTGGGATGTAAATCGTACATAGGAGCCTCCTCGTGGCAAATCTTGGGTGTACCTTATTTTTTCAGGTATAGCGAATCCTATAATTTATCAGCAATACAACACTTTCCTAGATTAAAATTACAGAAAAATTCAATAAATTTCTTTAAAATTCGTCCACCATATTGCATCCGCCATCTTCAATTTTTGAAAAAAGACTTCACATTCGTAATCAGCGACCTCGAGAACCCTCAGATACCAATTTACGGGTAAATTTATAGAAATGTTCACTGCCAAAGTCAACTTGACCTTGAATTGACCTTCAAGCGCATGGTCAAGGTCGTGGTCAAAGTCACATCCGGACGTAAAATTTTCCACTATTTCCATTCCTATCATCACAAATATGTGCTTCTATTTAAAAAAAGTACATTCGACCCTGAACGACATTAAAAGTCACATTCAAAGTTAAATCTCAGATCATAACTGAATACCCAAGAAGAAAACCTACAACTTTTTTCCTCAAAGTGCAATCCTCCAAAGTTATTTGGCCGTTTCTATACTTTTAGTGTCTATTTAAAAAATAAACTTCACCTTGTAATAACCTTCAAGTTCAAATTCAATGGTACTGTTAAATAGCCAGAGAAAAATCCTTCAACTTTTGTATTTAAGATTTTGCCCGAAAATGCACTCCCGCTGAGTTAATTCGCAGTTCCGGGAGTTTTAAGTTTGACCTTCAAATGACCCTGCCGGACAAATCGTCCATATCATATTGGGACGTGAAATTTTGTGCTCTTCCCTTATCCATGAAAAAAAATAGGGGGTTCCATTTGAAAAAATAAACTTGACCTTGGAATAACCTTTAAAGTCAAATTCAATGGTATTGGTAAATAGCCAAGGAAAAATCCTTGAACTTTTGTCTGAAACATTTTCCCCGAAAATGCTCTCCCGCTGAGATATTTGGGCGTTTCCGTACCTTTGGATCGCCCTGTATGTCTGTATTTATAAAATATGCAACGTCCTAAAAATGAAGAACTCTGAACTTTTTTTATGTTCTCTTATACGCATAGTCTTGGAAAAATCGTGCTTAGTATCTGTGCCTTGTATTAGTATGTTGGTACGGATAACCGATAAATTCATTAATTAATAATGTATTATATTATACCCATCGATAAATTCGACCGTCGGACTCTAGAAGGCACACGCGCTGAATAAGTTTCATGTCCCACGCGTTATCGGCACGTAAAGGTGCGGTTTTTGCGCAGGTGTGACAAAATCGTTTATTGTGTATGAAGGGCGCGACGGAAGGGATTACGGAAAGAAGAACGACGCGCAGGACGAGGGGGAGGGACGGTGGTTATTTCAGAAAGAGGACTTCGTTGGAGATATTCGCAAAATATCGCACTAGAAAGCGTAAAAAGTTGCACTGTTTTAAAAAACGTTGTAAAAAAAGTTCTGGCCCTCGAACGACCGGGATACTTCAAAATATTTTTATTTACATTGATTTTGACCTATATTTCTTTATATAAAATCGCTCTTTCAGGACAGATTCCATTTCTCGTCAAATTTCTGGTTAAAACATTTTTCAACTAATATACTCTCAATCGAACTTGATGTCGATACGAAGTATATGACAAGCGTTGTGTATGCTTACGTATATAAATTAATAGTTCGCTTATGCGTTTCGCTACTTGCATATGTGAATGTATGAATCCAAACGCAATATTGATGGTTAAACGAACTTACTTGTAAGTGAAATTCAACCATAATTATATGAATAAGATTGTTCCAAGATATCACTAGGTAGTACGGCAACTTGTTGCCAGGTGACGCCACATCAGTTTAGAGTATAGAGAATGTCCCTAGAAAAAAATCTGTCCAATGATGCTGCCCGACCCTTTCCTCCCTATGTACTACCATCCCTGTCTGCCAAGAGCCTCTCTGTCCTCATTTTAGTTCAGAGTTCGTTTAAGGGTGGGTTTTAAGGGTGGGAATTTATATCTTGGAACAAGCTTATTCATATAATTATGGTTGAACTTCACTTACAAGTAAGTTCGTTTAACCATCAACTATATTTCATCTGCTTGTTCCAAGATATCACTAGGTAGATGTTCAGAGCCTTAAGTTCGACTTAAACTTCATTTAGATCCATATGTCAATCTTGTACAAAATGATACACTTATTATTATGGAAAGAACGGTAAGAACACGTATACATAACTTTAAGGTAAGAGTTAATACAATAAAACCGATCTATTTATGAAATCTGTCAAGTTTACTTGCGATATCGAAGGACATAATGTGTGCTTAATCTTAATAAAGAATACATAACCTAAAACTGATTGTTTTCAATGCTGATTACTTATTTTTGTTATAATCTATATCGACTTATTAGCTATGCTTATTTGTAGAATCTATGATGAGAATACTGCTTCAGTAAATGCTGATCTCTGTGGTTCCATTGGTCTGTAGCGGAATTATTAAAATTTAATTCTGCTAACATATTATTTAACGAATGTAAGATTCATACCAAAGTCGAAAAACAGTAATACGGACAATGTAAAAATTTCGCGAAAGTATCTTCTGGACTCTTGCTAAATAATACTTACTTACATAATATATTATTGAATACCGAAATTATAAAATCGTGAATAGTCGATGATTAAGTTAAATTCGCATTATTTCGTTTTTTCTTCTATTAGATTAATTAAATTTAAAATTGCGTTAGCACGGAAACATGGTTGTTGCAAAACGATGCGCGCTGATTAGTACGTTCGCGAACCACGCGCGTCTATATAAAGCGGTGAATCTGGTAGCGGAGTAGTTATTCCACGGGAGACTAGCGCGGCAGAAGGAACTCAGAGAGACGGCGACTCAACTATCGGCGCGCAAGGCTGAATCCACTACGTTTGTATTGTGACCCTCCTTATTTATTTCCCCAAGTAGGAAAAGCAAAGAGGGAATCGAAATAAATCACATCAATTTATTAGTTCCAAACCGATATATTTCCCGATAAGTTTACAGTAAATTATTTTAAATAAGTAATCGATGAATTTATCGGTAATCCGAACCAATAGTGTCTGAGTATTTTCAAATTTCGTGCGACAAATATTTTGCCAGCCAATCAACTCTGAAACTCATTTTAGATGGAATGTGACACGAAATTTAAATTAAATTAAAGAATCTCAAGAATGATTCTTTAAAAATGTGAAATTAAGATGATAAATAATAGAAAATTCAGAAAAAACGAAATGAAGAAAAACACTTGAAAAAAATGGGTTATGGAAACACATTCGCAGCCGGTAAAATTATTTTAAATGTTGCATACGGCGCGGGTCCTAATCACGCGAGGGGAATCGTTACTTAAAAAATGACCGGAGAAATACATAAATCTAAGAAAGAAACGAGGAGACAGGCAAACCGCAAATAAAGAGGACGTGTCTACCTCAGTACACGGAATTCCTCGCAAAAGGGGGAGTATCATAAGAATGGTGGACCCATGGGCGACTTACGGGTCGCTGGACGCTCGTCTGGAAGGTGAACGACGAATTTCCCCAAAGGATGGGATCCTCCGAAGTAGGCCGGGGACGTCGTCTTCTCCTGAAGTATGGATGAGCCGTTGGGCTCTGGAGCGCGTTTGCCTCCGGTTGGTGGGGTCCCTGGTCTTCGGAGCTTAAGTCTGGCACAGTAATCCACAAGGGCACTCTACTTCGTCGCACTAGATTGCTACGAGATCCGTACTACTCGCGTACCGTCCACGTTTTTTCGTACTCAAGGTCCGGGTGATTCTCCCGCGGTGCACGAGAGGCAACGAGATAATTCCAACTGAACTTCGAAGCGCGATCGTCCGTCTCTTCGGCGATTATATCGTAGCGCCACCTTGGGGCCCTGTGTTGGGGCGATCCGTTGAAGGAGGGAGAAAGCGTGGTGGTCGTGCTGCCCGCTCGTCTCGGCTTCTGCCTTCGGGGAGAAGGAGAGAGAATTACATGCGTCGCTCGTCCCCGTATGTGGGGAAGGAACTCCCGACGGCGACTGAATATCGTAGCGACGGCGGGGAGGCATGAACCTCCATAATGCGTATTCCCCGGTACGGCGGGCGAGAGCAGCGACAAAAAAAAGAAGGGTCTCCCCGGAACGCTCTCCTCGATCCGAGTTGCCGGGTTCGATCCGTGACGTCACAGTATAATCAAGTCTAGGCAGTATACTTTCGACGGAGATAGCTAAAGAGAATCGACTCTACAGCAGACATTGCAGCATTGGGCGCATAAGGGGCACATGATACGAACGAACTAACTTTACACAGCCCTTTTCAGGGCTAATTCGTACTCTTTTCTCCTTTTTTTTATAGTTAGTTACAGCGAATCGCCTCGGCCGTCTCCCGTGGGGCTCCAAGTGTGGACAGGTCTGTTGATCTGTCAGACACTCCTCCTTGGTGTCTGATCTGCTGACCAGACTATACCAAGTGATTTCTGCATAATAAATCCAATTAAGGGGGAGTAACACCTTTGCGCGAGAAATTCGCCCTCTTTTTCGTGAATTTTTTTAGGCTTAAGAAATCAACGAATTCAAAATCGGTCTTTTGGGTTTATATTTGTATACAACTAACGTGACAAGAAAATTTTTTTGTGTAAAAAAATTTGAAACATCGTCCTGGGCAGATCGTCAAAGAGGGGGTCCGTCTTCGCCCGAGTTGTGAGTCGGCGGTCCAGATTCCGGCTGACTGGTGTGCTCTGGAACAAAAATCCAAAAAGATTCATTTTCTGTGATAGATTTGCTATCGAAGTACGTAGGATTTTTGAAAAATATTGATTTTTGCGTTTTTGGCAGAGAAATTTGAAAAAAGTGACTTTTTTTCACTTAAAAATCACGAACATTTTTGAGCATAAAAAAAACTATCAATTGAATAAAAAAAATCCTATGTACTTCGATAAAATATGTATTTTAGAATAGAATGGGTCTAGCCTGAAGTCAGTCCGATGAAAATTCAAAAAGTTACGTGGACCGCCAATTTGTAAAATAGTGTTTTTCAGAAAACGCGTTTAAAGTTTTGAAAGACGAAAACTTGTAATAACTCAAAACTCACCGTTAATCTGCTATTCCTGCCCCATACATCTGTCCTTCTATATTGTCAGCTTCATCGTCGGCAAGTTTTCTCGTCGATGTATGTTGCCTACGAGCTTCCTGGGCCTCTGAAGTGATGGAGTTCTCAGCTGCCGAAATGCGCTTTGAGTCGCTTGCCATGCAGAAGTTGTAGCATTTGTTACTAATAGGCAGTCCTAACATTTTCATAATTTCCATGATGCTGTGCAAACCATCGTTGAAACTGCAGACAGCAATATGGGCAGCTATGTCGACGATTTTCTTCGAACTGTGCACGGTTTTCGGTGCTATTGCCCACAGCACAGAATTAAAACTTTCGTTGCTGTTCTGCGTGAAACCGTCAAGACAACGGGTTAGTAACTCATCGCGACTCAAATCTTCATAAATCGGCTTCACAGCTTTAAAAACTTCATCAGGTAACTCCGATTTGTGCTGGTAATGTTGCAATTCGTTGCGCGCTTTCGCCTTCTGCCACGTACACCATGAATTATCTCCGGCTGGACAGTAGTCGTGTTGCGGGTTGCTGTCCGTGGAAATTTTATGGTACAAAGTTGCCCATATTTCACGTTTCATGGCTTCAATCGATGTTGTGTTTCTTCGGATGGCGAGACCGTAAAATATTGTTAACTCGTCGATCAGTTTCCCCGTCAATTTTCCTCGGCCTCCAAGACTTTGTACAGTTTTTTTTTAAATTTCTTAATCTCGTGCCCATTCGTTTTTGAACGTGGTCAATACATTCTTTTTTCGTTACAATCAAGTCTTCATAAGGGTTTACATTTAAAATTCCCAAGAAGGTTTTGCTGTCTCCGTCTCCGACGTAATTAGAATATTTAATTATTATAATCAACGTTTTGAAGAACTGCACGATAATTATATTAAATTATAATTATCGTGCAGTTCTTCAAAACGTTGAAACATTTCAATTACGGCGTCGACCTCCATTTTCCCCGAAGAACCGTTATGATTTTTTTCGCAGGTTTCTTCGTGCTGAGCATACCATTCTTCATAGTCAGCTGTGTTTTCCTTCCCCTTCCATAAACTACAGGCTTGACAAAATTTCGATTTCACTAAAATATCGACGACTTTCCCCGTATACCATACTATGAGAGACACGGCACCGAACAAGGACGCAAATCCCTTTTTTCTCCATGTCCCGTCGCCCGAAACCGTTATTCCGGCAGTCTGTCCTTTTTCTGATGACGTTTTCTTTTCTTTTACAGCTGCTTGTTTCATAGACCTTTCACACACAGAACTCGTGGCAATTATTAATAACATCAATTATTTGATCATGAAACGATTGGTATACGGGATTTGACAGACACATAAAGGCACAAAATTTCTTTATTCCATTGATTCCGACGCCGAGTAGTCTCATTACAAATATTATTCGACGGTTTATGTCATGAGCGCGATTATTTATAAGTGGACATGAATTAACATAACGTGGATCGCACTTATCACACACAACAACAATTTTAAATCCTAAGCCACGACTACTGGCTTCTTCGAATTTTATATTGGAGCCACATACTTTGCACACAATCATTTGTGAAATTGCTTGAAAAACCGTTATAAAATTAATAAAACGATATTCGAAAGTATTGTCGACGTGTATGTTATATTCGTCAACACTGTCTTTCAATTTTTTCGCCGACGCACTCACACCATCACTTTGGCCTTCTGCTGAATATCTATTTACAGGCTTTCTATTCGATATTTTACTTTTTGAAGCACATGAATTATTAAATTTGGACCCTTTTTGGCTACTGTAAACTCTTTTTCTCGACATATTTATTTCAATTTTTGATAAAATGAATGCGAATTGACATGCCGACGCCGGTAATATAACCGAAACTGTTCGTTGGAAACACGTGGTGGACACACGAAATAGAAAGTAATATGACTAATATACGGTTTTCCATTGAGAATGTCATCAGGTGCCATCTACAATACACTTACCGAACTAGCTAGAACTGAAAATTATCGATAGGTACGTTACAAAGACGGAATATTCGGAGAGCGCTCGGAGGCACTTTATGCGCTCTGTGAACCTATGTACATAAATGCTGATTCTGAAAAATTTTCAGTACAAACTTGTCTCGGAATTAATAATATCTTATTCTACATGCCTTAAAGAAGCATTTTAGCGAAAAAAATTTTTTGACAATTTTTGAAGCCTCAAAGGTGTTACTCCCCCTTAAGAGGATCCAGGACGCAGCAAACGGTCTGCTGACCGGCGCAACTCCGGAGTTGCGTGTAGACTCTTTGGTATTTAGTATCTGCTGATCCTAACCTACCTAAAAGTCCCTTGCACACCAGATCCGATCACGCGGAAGAATTTCCGTTTGTTCAATACGGGTTGAATACAAACGATGCGTTTTAATTTACATAATATTTTCGGTCGACTAATCATAGTTTTAATAAATTCTCGCGTTTCTTTAAATTAAGTTTACAAAAAAACGCGTTTTCTGATTGGTTCGTTCTCTAGATGAATAATATCAATTCATATTTTCTTTTACGTCATAAATTAAAACGCAATGGCATCTTCCGGCACATTCCTGATCGACACTTCGAAGCGACATCATGCGCATTCCAGCCGGCCTTTCCCGTGAACAACGAGACGTACAAATTAGGGAGGCAGCTAGGGCGCGTTCGCAAGCGGCGACGCTGATTCAGCAGAGCATTCAGGCCCACGCATCTTGCAAAGTGGATATCCAACTCGCAACAGCTCCGTTACCTGCGATCACTTTCAAAACTCTACCGTCACCTCAGCCGTTGGAAAGCGAACCTCTAAAAATCGCTTACGTTCCGGAAGAAGCACCGCTTTAGGTAGTTCATCGTATAGACCCAGGGTATTTAGTAGCGCCGAAATATTTTGATAATACGGGTTTACCCCCAGACGATCCTAGGCTGATTCCAGTACTTCCGCCGGATAAAAAAACTATTGAATCGAAGAATGAACCCGCAACATGGCTTTTCCGCAAACAAATTACGCGAACGGTCCCGTCGATAATTTGGAAGGTCGGCCACAAGAGAAATCGTACTTTGTAGATTTCCAAACATTGGATAAGAGAGCAGCCAACGCAGTTAATAAGAAGCGCAAGCGGAATCAGATTAAACGCGAGCGACAACAAAAGAAAAAATCAAATTAAAATTACTTTTATTATTTTTTACGGCGAAACGAATTCTCACACTTACGCGTATATTTTAGTTACATATGATTAATAAATAAAGTTATGATTACGTTTATATAGATCTGTTCTTACTTGCCCTAGAATACGCTTAGAAATAAGTTGCACGGTGGGCTAGCACAGTCACGAAAATTTTCTTTTCTCATTTTCACTTCGGAGTCAGCTCACTTCTGATTGGTCAATTTATTTCGTCGTAGATATTCACTTCAATAATCTCCTAGTGAGTTACGACAGGTCGATTGTAGAATTTTGCGAAGACTTTAGATTTCTCTGACCAACCTGCTGATAACTCGATTTTATTTATGTCGGTACCATTTAGCAGGGCTTTTGACGTTGAAGCGTGCCTTGTGCTGTGGGCACTGAACTCTTCACCTACTCCTGCCTCTAACAACACCGACTTATTCCAGCGGCTTACGGTTTACTAAATACAGATCCCAGTGCCATAAGCACAACCAGCTTTAGTGACAGTTTTCTAATGTCCATATTTGATGAAGGTCCCTAGGATTACAATTTTTGGAAAATTATGTCGACGTCCCAAATAGATTGGTATTTGGGCATTGTTGGTTTAAGCCGATAAACGCCTTTAAAGCACCTATGTAACAGAGGGCTACCAGAGAGGTCCTTAATGTTGATTAAGGCGATTGCAGACCTCAACGTGTTAACTGTCCCGTAAGTTGCTCCATCTTCAAATTTCTCAATTAGGCAACTCAGGACTAACTGCTCATCAGCAACGAACGGATTTTGTGCACGTTTCTGGTAGAAATTCCACCAAAATTTTAATGCGTTATCATACTGCTTGTAGGTGCTTTCTGCTATGGACGACATCATTATTCTAATCGAATTTTCTGTGATATTTTTCAACTCCAATGACATCCGGAAACAACTCCTGCTGCCAGAGTAAGGTCTTCGTATAAAGGGTGCTTGATCCTCCTACGAGGGGAAAGGAGCAGTTTAGCTGAGGGTGCAAATGTGATATATTTTGAAACAAGCATCTTTTCAAAATCAGGGTACCATGGTTGACCCGTCCAGAGAGGAACAACTAAAATACCTGTTGACATCTCTTCTTTCACCTTTTTCAAAACTTTGGTTATTAACGAATAGGGTTGAAAGGCGTACCAAAAGTCGTTTTTTCACGAACGGGTAAAGGCATTAATGCAAATGGCATCCGGGTCTTTTTTTCAATACCTTTTGCATTTCGAATTGACTCGTGCAGCGAATAAATCTATTGTTGGAATACCGAACCCCTGACAAATCCTATTAAACGCGTACTCCGATAACTCCCATTCGGTACCCAAATTATTTACTCTCGATTCTTCATCGGCTACGTTATCTTTGGTGGTAATATATTCAGCAAAAATCCACGTGTTTCGCTCTTCGCACCACTGCCACATGTCTTTGGTTATGGAATTAAACTCTTTGGATTTAATACCTCCCATTTTGTTTATGTAGCGCAGTTAAACTGTCCATTCTTAAAAGTATTTGTTTATTGAACCAGGACTTGGCAAAACATTTGAGTCCTATAAATGCTGCTTTTATCTCTAAATAATTTATGTGCATCTGACGCTCATGTTTGTTCCAAAAACCATTAGTTTTTTGTTTTCCGCAAACAACCCCCCATCCAGTTTCAGAAGCGTCTGAAACTATTTCTAGGTCGAAACAACTAGATGTTATTTTATTCTTACAAGAAATCATTTCAGATAACCACCATTGTAAATCACGCATTGCTTCAGCTGATAAGATGGTTTCTTTGTTTGTGTTTTCCTTGTGGAGTAGGAGGGCCACGGTTTTAATTTTTTCCAACTCTTTGTAGTAAAGCCAACCGTAGGCTACTGCTGGGCAAGCTGACCCTAAAATTCCAATAGTTTCCGCCAGATTTGGAATTTTAATTTTCTTTGCTGTTACTAAATTCTCTAACATATTTTTTATTTTAATTCGTTTTTCAGGAGGAAGTTCTAACATACTAAGGGAATTTATATTAATACCTAGAAATTTACACGACTGTGATGGGGTTATGATGCACTGTCATGATTTAACAGAAAACCTAATTGTGTTAAAATGGACATAGTCATAAGGAGGATTTTTGACATTCTTCCATTGTTCGACCAATGATTAGAAAGTCGTCTAGGTAATAAATTATCCTAACGCCTTGAGCACTTAGATGGTTTACCCCTGATTTAATAATCTTAGTAAAAACAAACGGGGCTGTTCACAACCCGAATGGTAAAAAGCGAAAGACTGAATCGTAATGCTCGAAGCGCAGGTATTTTTTACTTGTATCGGCTATTGGAACAAGTAGATAATAGCGTTTTTATATATAGTAGATAAGCGTCTTTCAGATCAAGCCGGCACATAAAACCCTCTTTATTTAGAAGGTTAACAGATGTTTTACGGTTTTCCATTTTAAAGTGTTCTTTCCTGACCAAATGGTTCAAATTTTTGAAATTTAAGATAAATCTGTCCGAACTGTCTGGTTTGGTTATCAAAAAACACGACGATAAGAACTGTCCCTTAGAGAAAGAACACCTTTCAATAGCCCCAAACTTAACCAATTTTTGGATAGCCAAGTCCAACCTACACTGTTCGTTACTACTCAAGACTATAATTGGAGGCTTTTTGCTTTGAACCGGCTCCGATTCTAATTGAATTTCGTAGCCACTTATAGCCCGAAGAATATATCTATCTTGGGTGATTTTTTGCCACCGATGAACAAAAAATTGAAACCTTCCAGCACGAATTACCTTCTCTATTTCCCCTTCCGGTAGGGCTGGGATTGGGTGTAGAACCTTTTCCCTGGGTAGCTCCTCTGATGTCCGTAATTGCTACTTCTCTTATATATTTTGGATCCGTTTTGGGAAGACTTGTAGCCCACTCGGCTTGCCTCCCGTCCGACCGAGCGCTTCCAGTTTAAAGACCGGTAGGTAGATCTTCCTGGTGTTCTTTCCGTTTTTAGTTTTAGGTCCTTCGACACCTTTTCTAAGGCCCTAGCACTATCGATGGTTGCCTTCAAATCCGAACCGAACAGGAATTCGTCTGGTTCAACAGTCCTAAGAACTTTTTGAACCTTTCGTCGAATCCTCCCATAAATAAGAATTTCCTAGTTTAGGTGAGATTATAGAAGAGTTCACTCAACAGTTTCGTGCTATCGGCTAGAGAATTCAGTACGAATTCTCTATCTACGGGTTCATCCTTGAAATCTAAAATCATGCTTAGTAGTGTAGCATTAGAAGACAACGCTGCACCTGCGAGGTTTTGATATAGTCTAAAATAATCGTCTTTGGCTTTGATTTTGGGGTGTACATCCGCTGTGATTTCCTGATTTAGAGAGATCTAGACTCAGATCTTCTCCATTGCGAGGTATGGATGACAGTATTCGTTCCTTTTCATCTTTGTTCTCCAGTCCTTTCGTGGTCCACCTCTTCAGTCTGTCGGCAATCCCGGGTCTGAGAACCATCCTTGCTGATGATTTGTTTTCGGGATATTCTCCCAATAACTCAACCTCGAATTTTTTGTCCAGTTCGTCCTTAACCTCCGTTCGTGGATCCTTGTTTTCCTTGTTCTCTTCCATGACCTCACTCATTGCCTCAGCTACATTTGAAATTATAGATATAGAGAATTTTCTTAAAAGGGTAAAGGCCTGATCTTCGACTGTAAAGTCGGTATGTATATTGTTTTCGACTCTAAGGTCGACATGAGGTAATAAGCCCAGCTTTAACTGATTAAGCTCGAGATTTGTCATCGACTCAGTAGTCGGTATAAGACAATAAGTCAAGATTAGATTCGATTCGAAAGTGTCGACTCAAAATAAGTCGGTATAAGGAAGTAAGCCCCGTTGATTGAAACTTGAGCGGGTACTTGCAAATGTTTCAGGCTTGCAAAATGGCGGCGTGGGAACCTAATCTGAAACCGAACAATAGCATCCGTACATACCTTCCAGGGTCAAATGTTCCTCCTCCAACTCTAAGTCTCGTAACTCTTGCTGTTTTTTTTGTCGTTCCATCTTGGATTTTATGCAGATAGTTGCGACGCGACGTGTCGTTACCGGCGCCAAGAAACTAATGAGGACAGAGCGGCTTTTTGCAGACAGGGATGGTAGTACCTGGGGTACATAGATATGTTATACAAGGATGGTAATACATAGGGAGGAACGGGTCGGGCAGCATCATTGGACGGAGTTTTTTTTAGGGACATTCTCTATACTCTAAACTGATGTGGCGTCACCTAGCAACAAGTTGCGGTACTACCTAGTGATATCTTGGAACAAGCAGATGAAATATAATCGATAGTTCAAGAGTATGTACATGTATATCAACACATACGTATGATAATCATGGCATAGACAGGAGGTGACATCTATCGGACCCTTTATTTTAATTGTCAATTCGGTCGATAACGAATGAATCTGGGAAACCCCGTATGTGATTTGTCAATTGACTTTCGAACTCCTTTAAAACGGCTTGTTTGTTTACTGGAATTGGTTAACATTTCACTAGAATTATGTAGCTTTTACTTTGACAACGGGGTTCGAAAGCTACTAATTCCTCATGGAATTTTTCACAGTCTTCGTCACTGAGTTGGTCAAGATTTTCCGGAAAGAAATTTAAATGCAAATGCAGAAAATGAAGCTTGATTGACATGTTGCATTCGTTGCATCGTAGGCATTAAAAAAGTCTTTTTTTTCTTTGATATGAATTTATGGTGAAACAAAGTTTCCTAAAATTAGTAATATATATAGCGGAATTGAAATATTGACCAAAAGAATGAAAATATGAAATCTTAACTAAACACCCAAACTTTGCTTAAAATTACGAATATTGTAAAATCCAGACATCTCTGTTAAATTTTAACCAATTCAAGTAAACAAATAAGTTATTTCAATGGGAATTATATATACTTTCAAGATATGTTGATGAAAATTATATTCGAAACCAAATAATATCGTAAAATTGTTGTCGAAGTTGACAAACTTGAATAAAAATGAAAATTGTGTATGAGAAAAAAAACCTCAACATTCTCCTCAGTTTTTCATGCCCTACAAGGTCCACTATATCCCGTTAAAATGATATTTTTACTATCACCATGTTATTAATCCGAAAAGAAACCTGAGTATCTAGAATTACAAAATAAACTAAAATTTTATCGATTATACGTGAAATTCGCGAGGAAATCAAGTAGTCATCTAAATAAATGTTGTGAACATCAATGTAATTTTCATATTTTTATTTAATAATTTTGTTAAATTTATTTCATTAAGTTTAAATTTTTTTATGATGTCATTCATAACTACTTGTACAAAATTCATAATTTAATTCTTACTCCGAATTCATCTTAAAATTACGATGATTATTTTATTGTACTAATTATTTTAATATTATTTTATTTACACTTTGTACAAAAATTGTAATTTTCCGCAATCTGTTTATTAATTTTGATAATACCGATTTGCTGTGGCCCTCTCGTAGGTTAGGCATTCGAATTCGCTCAATATTTTTAACAACCAGTTTTCGAACCATACGTTGCTCGCTCAGAAACAAAAAACTGCTGCTCGCCACCGATCCGCATTTCTTGATTTCATTTTCCATGTTCAGCAGTAATGCAACTGTTCGAATCTCGTGTCGAGAATCCTGAAGCCTCTGCTTTTATTGGACGAATTTAATGCTGAATGGTGTGAAAAGTCCAGTTTGAACAATTTTTTTCAAAAGAAAAATGTTCTTAGAATTTAATAAAAAAAATCTACCATTAACCGCATGACATTCAATGGAGGATCAAGCTGTATATGTATGAGGAATTCCACAGAACTTTTAAAATTGCAAAGTACTCGCATGAAAATCCAAGAAATGTCAGTTAAATCGATTTGTATTATTGTGTTACTGAAAGAAGACAATTAGTATAATATCACCAAATTTTCGCGAATTCGCCAGTAAAGATTATCAACGCGTAAAAAGAATGAAAACACATTAAAATTAAAGATTTTTTAAGCGTACTCACTAGACTTTTATCCAGTTGAGGTTTGTTAAAAAAAATATATTTTATCCGAATGATATAATAAAGGGCGGATATTAGTCCTCTTATAAGGATAAAAAAAATGCAACTTGGTTTAGATGTGTGTCATGTGCATCAAACTCTGGAATGCTTTCAACATTGCATTTTACTGTTGTCATGTGAACAGAAAATCATTATCTTATAAGAGCACACTAACATGGCCCATGCAATGTCTTAATAACCCTCGCCATATTTTCCTTTAAGACTATTTATTGAACCAACCTGGTATATGAGCAATTTTTCGACTGGAAGACAATTAAAAAATCTTATTATGGTGTTTCTGCATTTCACGAGCATGAAATAGCTTTACACATGTGCATGCATGAACCATTATGCACACAATTAGGGGCGTATTTATACACATTTATTGTGGAAATATTGCCAATCTTACACAAGAAAAAATGTTTTGCTGTTCGCAGCATCACAACTTTATAGTTTTAGTAGAACTTTTACCAAATTTTTATTGTTTAGATGTCCTATTTCATCAATATTTCATATTTCAAATAGACTTTTTACCAATTATCAATGTTTACGTTTTTTCGACTATAATTTTTCCCAATCGGGGTAGATTTCTGCCCAGTAGTACCAAACGAGAACATCAGAATTAAAAAGAATCTGAACTATAAAAATAATATAATGGAAGATTTACAAACTCTGATTTCAGTCTCTGTTATGAAAATGGACATAATTTAACTGAATGGAAATGCTCGAAAAAAAGTTGAAAAACCGAAATAGGAAATATGTTTAAAAGTCAATTTTTGTATGAATTTACGATCTTTATAGCAAGTGGAGTTATACTACATTCACAATGTTTATTCTAAACATAAGAAATAAATATTATGAATTTCAAGTTTTCAGTTCTAGACACGATTGTAAACAATATTTTCAGAAACCTTATCCTAAAACCTTAAATCGATATACTGGGTGTACACTACGTTCATAAGTTGAAACTCGATAACACTGAATTTCTTAAATTTGAATGTCAGGCATTTTCATTCTTACATAAGGTATTTTTCCAAGGAATATTTGCAAAACTTTCTATTGTCGTATTCTTGATTTAGAAACAAAAATATTTTAGGTATGTTTTTATCGGTCTTTGAATTTTCTAACCGCTATTAATTAAAATAAATTTTTTTTTGTATCTACAAATATTAATAACTGTTAAGAAATTAGTGGCATTACTTTTTTTTACTTATTGTGGCCGTGAAAAAATATAACGTATATGGTCAATTAAGGTGCCATAAAAAAATTTCAATTTTTTGAAAGTCGAATTTTGAAAGTCCCATGGAATTCCTCATATATATATATATTTATATAAAATAAAAAATTATGTCTTTTTATATTTAGATTTGCAACCCGGACGAGAATGAAAGTTGGCAGAGCCTTTAGTTTCAATAAAACTCCAAATAAATTAAAGAAAGCAATGTCTACCATGATGTCACCTTTTGGATCAACACATAGCTTAACACCTGCAAGCCAGCAGCTTGCAGAAATGAGGCTCGCCAGTTGTAATAACATTAAGGTAAGTTGCTCGTTAATGTTTTTCATTTATTATTTTGTTTCAATGCTCTTTCTTCGGTACAACATATTTTTCTTGTAAGCTATAAAATCTGAGAGACCGCCGCAGAAGTAAATGTCCCCTTTTTGGAATATTATTCCCATTCTTGTATTTGATCTTATTATTTTAAGATTCTATAATTTACAAATTTGATCAATATTTATAATTTTGATTATGTAATATGTTCAGAGTCCAATTTAACTTAATTGAATTCACACAAATGTAGTCAGCGGCTCTCAATAACTGTACATTTAAAAGCATGCTTTTCAAAAATGTCTTACATTTCATGTAACAAATTGTATAAGGAGACTTCTCCTTCTGTCATTATTGTGCTTGCGATTATTTCACAGCAACTGATTTACGCTAATCAGCTTATGAATGGCCTCCGACAAGTTTCTCCCACGTATTTCCATATGAAATTAGTTGGATTTCTACATATATTTTGCAATACACTATCAATACTTACTCAGCAAACGCTGAAAAATCTAATCTGTACATCACGAATAAATTAGCATAAAGTTTGGGATGTACAGTTGGTTGACAAAAAAGTGAACTTCAATTTGACGTTTCGGCCATAACGATAGACTTTTCAACAAATTTATTATCGCGATTGACGTACGAAATACATCATAATAATTGTTAATTAACTGCTTATCCTTGCAAGGATAGTCCAAAGAATTGAAATCACCCTTCAACAACACTGATATTGCTGATTCAAAAAAATAATGTACAGAGATATATAAATTATATAAACTGACATGTATATATGGAAAAAGAAACAATGCTAAAATAGCCTTATCGGGTTCCATGCAAAAAGGAATGTTAAAAAACATAATAATAAATGTGATATATCATTAAACACTTGAGATCAACATTATAATAATATAATATAATAACATTGGTCAACCCGAAAATGTTTCGCAGATGAAATGAGCTAGTCTTTGTTAATTTGGGGTCACTGATTCCGAATCCAATAATAGATAGATAGATAGATAGATAATATTTATTCCCATAAAAGAAAATACATATTCTGTTGGGAAGGAGTTACAATTCGGCAGGACAGAAAAGCAGCATATCTGTAAAAATACAAAAATATAAGCGTGAGGTAAGCAGGTTTATAAGCTAAGGTACATAGCAAAAAGGAAACATACGCTATAGTCTATGGGTTCAGTATGAACGCTCTCCGTTTAAAGCAGTTTTTAACATAAAAATACAGCATTTTCCATGCCTCTAAATCCTGCGTAACGACTAAGAAAGATATCAAATTGGAGGTCGAACATTTCCGCTTTTTAAGGTTGTCAGATATAGAATCACGACACGACTTAGTCTGAGCACAGTCACTTAAAAAATGGTAAAGAGAATCAGAGGCATCGAAATTACAAAGGGGACAGCTGGCAGCCGGGTCAAAGCTGTAATGGACACGGTCGAGGGTAAAAGTATACGAGTAGCGAGTGGCCGTTCTCAATTGCATTTTAACACGCACGTAAGATATGGGACATCGGTTTGGATATTCATTTACAAAGCAGTCGGAGAACACTCTAAATATCGGAAATTGGATAGACGCAGAATTATAATATCGTTGGACATCGTTCGTACGCTGTTGATGCGCAAAATGATGGTAGATTTGCTCTAGGTTAGCTTCCCAAAAGTCCGCTGTCAAATTGGTCCACAGATCGGCATAGAGTGGAGAGCTCAAAACGCCCCTTAGTTGCGAGACCCAGCTGTAAGCATCTGGATTGTTTGGCCCTTGGCTTAATTCAGCTAGTCGTAAGAAACCCATACGTGGTAAACTGGAAGGGGGTTGCTTCAAGAAACGTACAACTAGTGACATCGCACGCTTAGCAATCTCCACCGAAATTGAATAGAGCCCGAGTTCTGGGCGTACAAGGTAGGCAGGTGTTTTCCTAGGCAAACAGTAAAGGCGCTTAAAAAACTCGACTTCAGTTGCTTCCAATCGGTCGAAATATTGTAAGGCCTAGCATGGGGCAGCGTAGAGCAGCGCGGACACGATCATAGCTTGGTAAAGCTTAAGAGCACCGGACCACGCGTACGCCCTTGCCGAGGCTGTTATGGCAAGGACAGAGGCAGTCGCTTGCCGCGTTCTCACTATTGCGTCGTCGGCAGCTTTGAGACCCTTTGTCGATGATGAGACTAAAATGCCCAGATAGCGGTAGGTTGGAACAATTTCCACCGCCCTTCCTGCGAAATGAAATTGACTCGAGTTTGCTTCAAGACGACCACCTTTCCGGAAAATAACTATCTCAGTTTTTTTTTTTATATTCACCATTAGGCCATTTAAATTACAGTAGTCGTCAAGAATTCGGAGCTTGTGTCTAAGGTCGGCAGGTGAGTAGGCAAAAATCGTCATATCATCAGCAAAGAGCAACAGCAAAAGATCAAAGAGACGCGTGTAATCAATGCCTCTTACACCACGGTCCCGAAAGAATATGAGAATATCGGCTAAAAATAAAATAAAAAGAAGCGGACTTAAAATTTCGCCCTGGAGAACACCCGCCGTTACCTTGAACGAGTCTGAAGGCGTTTCACCGCTGTTAGTCTTAACTGCGGCTTTGCCATACATTGCTTTCAGTAAACGAATAAGTTTGGCGCTTAAGCCGAAAGCGTACAATTTCTGCCACAAGAGATCGTGGGGGACGGAATCAAATGCACGCCTGAAATCAACGAACAGAGCGTAACATTTCCCAGCTCGATGTCTGAGAAGTATCTGCGCAGCTGCTATTAAGGTGAAAATGTTATCAACCGTCGAACGGCCCCTCCTAAAACACGATTGCTCGTTTGGCAGAATATTAGTGCGATTTTCCCATGATTCCATCTGTTGGCATATTGCGATGAATATCGATATTTAAGAACTCCGGTGCGGCATCTTTTGATCGCGACGGTGAATCACGGCGAAACATATTGATCGATCGGGATTTCGCGACTTTGTTATCATTTGCAATTTTAGTTTATTTTTCTTGCTATTACTTAGTATAGGTAAACAATATATGGAGTTCGCTCGGGCATCGCGTCGTGTCTTTTCCGCGGCGAACTTCGTCAGTTCCGCATGAGTTTTCTAGAGAAAAGCTTCGTTCCTCTCATGTTCGCTTTTCTGCCTCAACCACGATTGTTAATCGAAGAATTTTGTATTCGGGCGATTCGTAAAATTTGTACCAGCACCGGGCAAACCTCTCTCTGGTTTGTCCGATTTTCGTACCGGGTTTTCGGAAAATCTATAGTCGCGGCATTTTCTTTCGAGCGCGCGCGCGTGCCTACGTGGCCCTCAGTTCTCGAGCGTTCTATGCGCCGCGCATCGTTATAGTTACCAAAGGGTTTTTTTTTGTTACTGTTGAGTGAATACAATTTGATTTGGACATCTGAATATTGTGTTTTTCACTTGGACCGACCTGACCTCCTTCTAGGCAGTGCGTATTCGGCTAAGGAACAGCCGACGCAGTGTCGATGCATAACACCATCCTTACCACGATAATCTGAGACAGAAGTTTCGCTAATGCATTAGTTATAGCTATCGCTCTAAAATTCTCAGCATTCGCCGGATCACCTTTTTTGAAGAGCATGAAGAGACTGGCGCTCATCCAACCCTCAGGTATTTGTTCATACATAAAGATATAATTTAAAAGATCAAGGGTGAACCGATGCCATTCCCCCTCCAAGAGCTTTAGGAGCTCCGCAGGAAGACCGTCGGGACCAATTGCCTTACCAGATTTTAGTCTCCTCCTGCTGTCCAAAAGTTCTCGTTCCGCAATTGGAATGTCTAAAAATTGGCCATAAGTGCCAAAAAAGGTAGTCATTAGCGGCAACTTAGACGGGAAAAGGAGTGCCAGATGCGCGTTCCAGGATGCGGTAGAAATTGTGTGGGATCGAGAGGGGGGACCCCTCCTAAGCCTGCGGATCGTAGCCCAGAAAGCATTGGCATCCCTAACCCCGGCAAAGCTGTCCGCAACTTTGTCAGCATATTGCTTTTTAGACAGCCGAATAGTTTTACAATAGATTTGTTTCGCCGCTAAATATATTGACTCTGACTGTGGGGAAACATTGCGTCGTACGACAGTTAAGGCCCGATTCAAGGTTTTCCGCGCTTGTCTGCAGTTCGCATCAAACCATGGCATTTTCGGACAGGACGCCTGGGAACTTGTATGTAAGTCGCATAAAAGACCTGCGCTCACGGCTGAGTTAATCAGGCTAGTAGTGAAGGAAGGAAGGATCGCATCGACTGGAATATTTTCTTTAATTTCAAAGCGAGAAGAAGACTTATTTAGAAGCAGGCGTATAAAGAATCCTTCTTCCTCCTCTACAACGAGACTCAGTTGGCGGCGCTTCCTGTTCCGTAAGCGACAATCGTAATTTTAATAAAACAGAAAGGTGGTCAGAGACGCCTGGTTCGGTACCGATTTCAAGGTCTTGGACATATTGTAGAGAGTTGCTAGAGATCCAGACAAGATCAACTACACTGCGGCCACGCTCGCTCAAAAAAGTAAAACCGGCCGGAAAATCAGCGCTCGTGCAACCATTCAACAGAACCAGATTATTATCCCGCATAAAGTTATAAAGTAATAAACCTCTCTGGTTTGTTCTAGGGTCGGACGAACGCCGATCACAATTGAGAAACGTGCTGGCAAACAAATCGGAAAAGTTGCAGTCGAGGTCCAGGGAACCCACCCAGGAGCTGAAGTCACCGCCAAGTAGAAAAATAGCTTGTGGATAAAGTGAGAGGAACTTATCAATGCTGGCTAGTAACGGAATAAGTATGGTATCAGGAGAAAAGTAAAAGGAGCCTAAAATTAAGTGGGACGGAAACGTTTTGATAACTGAAAAGATCCAATTGGCGGTGACCTCTAGAACCTCGGGGGAACCGCGCCTCGGAATTGTCGTAAGTAGACCTCCACTAAACCTACCCCTAGCGCCATCCCGAACGGCGGGAGAGTTGACGAAGAGATGGTCTGGAAGAAAAATTCAAAATAGTTGCCGCCGTGACATTGACTGTAGATAGGCTTAGCGGGCCGTGGATATTGCAGAAGAGGATAGAAAGTTCGATGGTAGGAGCTGGTGCAGAATGAAAATCCTCTTCATACCGCTGGGGAGACAAGGAGGCCGTCGATGAAGGCTGAGGCAATAAGCGGTGTGCAAGCGCTGAAGTATACCGACGACCACCCACGGTCTTGCTTACGTGGGCGGTTGGTAGACTTTTTTTGATGACGAAGCCCGAGGGTGAAGTGCCTGAGCAAATGTTTTGGGAGGCTTGTCGACTGCCAACTTTTCGTCGCTGATAAATTTGTCCAGGTTATCGGACCATCTGTGTCAGACACCGTCAATTTGTACACGGCGGTGCTTTTTCAGCACTTTTTTCCCCTCCTGTAGGGCTTTCCTGGACAATTCGCGAGCGTGGAATTCAATTTTCGACTTTTGCTTAGTGAGGTCACCCGAAATGAAAATGTTCTGGTTTGTTAGTACACGTCTTTTAATAGAGAGAATGTGCGCCTTGGCTCGAGCAGATGTTAGTTCCGTCAAGATAGTGGGGGCTCCTTCTTGAGAACGTAAGCAATGTCCACTACATTCTCAAGTAGGAAAATTGGTCGATAAAAACTGTTCGACTGCAGCAGTAACATGTTCGGTTGGTTTCAAGCCTGTTATGATAATATTTTTTTCCATTCAGATTTGTCCTGAGACTCGATTCTAGCCGTTAATCTCTTAATTTCCTCATCTGTTTCCTCGATCGTTTTCTGAAGGCCACTTAGTTCACTCATAACCTCGGATTTGAATGTGGTGAAAGCATTAAGAAGATGGTTGGATCCAGTTTTACGCTCGAGATTTGAATCTTCAATTTTATTGTAAACAACATCGATTTTATTGTTAACACCGTCAATTCTGGTTGACAGCGCACCAATAATGCTGTCCTGCAACTTCTGTATAGTATCGGCATCCATTTCACAGCTGGTAATTGATTGGGGAGAATCTTGCAGCACAGAAGAGCGCGACCTTATTTTGGCCGGTTGAATTGTGCCCTTAGTTTGCTCCGTGGAAAGTTCGGGCGACCGCAGACGCTTGGAATTTGACATTCGTAGTAGCGCGTGATGGGAGCTTCGGCAGGGCTACTAAGCTGCCGCCATCGCAGAGCAGGTTGAGACGGGGTGGAAGGCTCGTCCCTAGTGCGAATCGCTGCGGCAGTAGGCGTCGACTCTAGGTTGGATGGCGAGGGAGTCCCCTCTTCGGACATGAGAGGTTCCCGAAACGTGCTGCCTCTGGATGAGACCGGGCGGACTAGCAGCCAGCGGAATATCAGTAGACGTGGCAGCGGAAACCAGGACACTAGATGCACGCTGAAAAGTGCGCAACAGACCCTGAACTATGTCACGAACACGTGGCACGTATCAACAAAAAAAAACTAGCAGGTTAAACACGCACTTCAAACTTAAGGCTCAGAAGATAAAAAACGTTCAAAAGGCATGCGCGTCCACACACTCTCAGTAGCCGAAGGAACCACAACTCACAAAACCGGCGGGGCACGAAAAAACCTGATTTTTCCGGAATTATAATGTCCTAAACAGGTCGTAAAGTGAGAGCAATAGAAAACAGGCAGTGACAGTTTCGCTGCAGGAAACGAACTCCAACGGGATGGTTGGGGCTTGCTCCACTCCTGTCATGGGTTTACCTTGGGGTAACGTTCGAAAAAACGCCGTTTCGTGCAATGTTTGAGATGCTATATCTTTCGACAGAAAAGAGGTAACGGTTTCAGTAATGGCTTAAAATAATGTTTATAGCTCCTACTTTACGGTAAAACTGTAATACATGCAAGTAAAGAAAATAGTGCTTTAAATGGCAATTTCTTTGCATGCGTGAACTGCTTGTCTCAACATTACTGTCTGTATCTACTGCGCCCTAACGCGCTGTGGATGAAGTCAATCGGCGCATCGAACATTGCTAGTACAAAAGTGCTCTATGCTTTAATGTATCACCGCTCTGTTATGTTCTTGAGATTGCAGATTACGATTCCTCTATCAAAATTGGTATTAGGCAGTCGGCGGCCGTTTTAACTGCTATCTCGGAACTTTGTATCGAGGACGTGTCGAGTATATAACCCCATTGTTTTTTTTTTGCTTTTTGTATTTTTTTTTGTATTTTTAAACTTATAAAGTTATACGCCAATTACGACTAACGCTTATAAACAATGTTTGGCCGGTCTCTTACGAGCGACCAACAAAAGTCGGCCATCTTCGTTGCAAACAATTTTCCCGCGTATCTGTTCTCCATCTTCGAGATGTCTTGATGGAAACGCTCTCCGTGTTCATCGCTTACCGCACCTCAGTTTTCTGGGAAAAAATCTAGGTGGGAATGGAGGAAATGAATCTTTAAAGAGATGCTACAACCTAGTTTTTGGTTCGATTGTAACATGTTCTGAATTAATTCCTAGTTATGTACCGTTCTTTCATTTCCAAGAAAATTTGTCGTGTCTAAACGAAACGTATTCTATGCCATTTTCTTATTTCCATGTTGAAACTTGTACAATTCTCGGTCTTTAAATAAATCCCGTATTTGTCGGTCAATAAAGACTCCTTCTTTAATTCTCGCTTCACTAAGTCGCGGAAGTTTTTTTGACAACTAGAGGAATACCGGTCCACTTTTGTTAATTGCCTTTACGAAGTTTTTCATTAGACCTAATTTAATGTGTAAAGGTGCATTCCTGCATCACATTTTTTTCTCCTGGTTTTAGAGAGAGACTCGGTCAGGCCAGTCTTGGGTTACGTAGTGGGAACTTCGTGCTCGGCTGTCTCACTCGCACAAAAAAAAAGAAAATTTAGTGTAACCCTGTGGTAAACCGAGTAAGGTCAAAGCTGTACTGAATACCCATTGCTGACATGAGTTCCTATACGTTATCACAGACAACCATGCAATCCAATTTCTTAAAGAAAGATACAAATCCAGTGTGGCGATGACGAAAGACAGTGACATTTGCACTTTTTTCGAGCAAATTCCACTGTTGCAATCGAGAAGCCAGCAATTCAGACTTCCCTTTTGAAAGTTCCAAATCTCTGACTAGATCGTTTAGCCTGCTCTGATTTAGTCAGCGTCAGTATTATTTGGAACCGTATCGTTGTTTTCATTGCTTGTTTTCAATTTTTTGTTTGGACCTTCATTTTCCTCGGAGAAAGTGCCTTCGTGGATAACCGAATAAGTGATCTGAGGAGACGATATTTATCGCTTGTTGTTCACCGAGTCCTCTACGTATCATTCGGCAGCTTTCGTGGACTTCCACCCACCGTAAGGTTTTAGGGTTATCATGTAAGCTCCACTGACGGATAGCACTGTTGCCGATGTGCGGCGAAAACACTATGTCCCGTATAAAGGTGGGCATCCGTAGTTTTAACCAATCCGCGATCCACTTTGGCATGCCACCAATAGACTGTTCATTTTTATAACTTAAGAACAATTTTTTGTTATTGACATTATTTGGTCTTATTTTTAAATATTTCTGTAAAATACCTTTAAATTTGCCTTCGACCCTGAAACTTCTTGATATTTATGTTTTAGTTTCTGGAATTGTAATCATAATATGTGAGTTTTTCTTTTTTATGTTATCCATAGTCAATCCCTGTATCTCCTCCCTTCTACAAGCCCCGCTTATTCCTGTAATTAGCGCAACTTGTAAATAAAATTGTAAATATTTTTATTTAGTTTTGTATATATATGCGCATTCGGTATTTGTATATTTGTACGTACTTACCTTCGTATCTAAATACGTCGAATCCGGAGTTTCAAAAAGGAATTTATTTACTTCTGTTACTGTAAATACTTTTTACTATTAAATCCAACATTTTGCATTTTTATAAAACTTTTCAATTTACAGTAACGACTAATATTAATATCTTTTTGTATATTGATCATTGTTTTTAACATTGAGTATTTTGACCACAAAGAAGTGGGTACTACTTTAAAAGATAAATTGCTAAAATAAGCCAGCAAAACTCTTTCATCAAATGATTTTGTTTTTTTTTACAGACATCCAGCTTAGTAGATAGTCATACGTTTTCATATAAATCTCTTTTGATTTGGCTTGGAGTGATTCGATTGTTGCATATTCTGCTGCTTCCAAAACTTATGGTGGAATACAATCTTCATCGAATTCTTCATTATCAGTCACTTCCTTATCATCACTCAAATTTCTTGGTCCTACTTCTTTCTCACTTATTTCTGTGCACTTATTCTGATTCACTTTCAATTCACTCATTGTGTTTAAATAGCAATCATAGAACATGTTTTCATGCTTTCACAATAATTACGAGACGAAATGACCCATGTTACATTCCATTAATACCACGGTGTCTATAATGCAAGTGGGGAATGAACTAGAGATCCTATTGTTTGTTTATTTTTATTCAGTAATAATCGTTCAATCAAGCGGTCAATTATTTATTTATTATATACTGTACACATGTTATTGCTTAGACCCAGACCATAGGGCTCTAAGGAGCCTAAATCAACAATATAAAAATTTACGTTCGTACGTCCCGTTTTTTTGTCTCGCGATATCTCACGTATGGATAAGCGTATCGACATAAATGTTTTTATTCTGTTTTAGATTTGTTTCATTATTTATTTATTTATTCATTTATCAAGTTATTGTTTCATATAAGAACCGCTTGATACTTTCATGCATCGATTATAATGCTTACTGTTTCATTAATTTTACTCACAGCATGCGTAAAAGTGATACTTTACGCACTAGTTTTACTTTTACGCACTGTTTCCACTTTTACGCACTGATGCTTACTTTTACGCATAGCGTGAGTAAAAGTGCCACTTTACGCACGGAAAACAGTGTGTAAAATCGAATTTTCGACACGCTTGTATCGAAAACTACTATTTATGGACGACTTTCCGTGCGTAAAAGTAAACTCGTACGTAAAGTAAATTTTACGCACTCCTTTTTACTTTTACGCACGGAATAGACTTTTACGCATTCTAGTGCAAAAAGTGTATTTGTTGACCAGCACTTTATCACCGATAAAAGATTTTATACATCTAAAACCTTCTTTTGACAAAACTTTTATCATCGATAATAGTATATTATGCAACAAGTGCGCAAAGTGCATTTTATCGCACGAGCAGCGAGAGCAAGCACGAGTCGCCGACATAGTCGGCGATGAGTGCGACGCTGTCGCGCGAGTGAGATGAAGTTGGGTATGCATTGCTTATGATATTTTATGCAATTCTACATTGTGCAACGTCTTAATTTGCGCCCGAAAATTTCAATGCGCAAAGAAAATTTTGCCGCAATTGTGGGAAACCTGTGCGCAAAGTAAATATTTCAACACCTACTGCTTAGGCACTAGTGCGGTAATAGTACATTACGATGCAAGTGCGCAAAGTGGGAACACCTACGCAGCGCACGAGTATCGTATACTATTTTTCCTATTGAGTTGCGCAAAGTTCGACATCTTCAAGAGTACGTGCAAGGACGATGGGGATGGAAGGAGGGGGAGACGGGGGTTGGGGGGGGGGGCGGAGCCACACTACAAAAAAAGTAAAACACCATTAAGATTAAATGAAATGAATATTACAAAATGAAAAGGCGATATTTTTATAAGTTTGATTTCATAATCTTTAATACATACAAATAATTCCAAATTGACATCAAAATTGACATTTAACCAGAAAATACTTTTCGCAATATTCGCCGCAAATTAAGTTTGAAAAAGATAAAGATTTTTTATTGTAACTTAACAGTTTACTGAAGATAAAACCGGCGCGTGCCGGAGGCTGTAGCGCTCGTTTCAAATTACAACCTATCACACGCGAGAAGGATCGTGTCTCAAACTAACCAATCACGAACGATAACGGTACTGTAGACTCGACGACTCGGTATACGTGTCCACACTCTACATTCCCGCACGCATTTTAAGCTATATCAGTAACGGGGCACTTTGCACACAGAATTGCATAAAAGACTTTATAGATCTAAAAACTTTCAGTCAATTTTTTACGCCAGTAGAGTATTTGAGGTCTAAAACATTCTTGCGACCAAAGTTTAATTTAGGCAATGCCCTGCTTGCTAGTTACTATTTTGGTAGGGACTCCAAAATTTACTGAATGCTACATGCACATATCCTGAATAAAGAGGAAACCTGTAAGAAATATTTATAAACAATTGAACCTTTTACCTTCAGGATTCTGCGTCAAAAATACTATCATCATCTTTCTTTAAAGTTAACGTAGAAATGTTTAATATTTTACAATAGATTTTAAATATTCTAGTAATTCCATTTACAGCGAGTCAAAAACAAGAATAACTTATTTGAAAAACTTTATTTCTAACTGTATCCATTATTGCTGTGCACACATTTGAATATTGTGTAATTGATTTCGTTGTACCCGTCACTGATCTTGCTCCATGACATTTCTGAAAACAAGCATATTTGAATATTTCTTTTTTGAAACTATAAAAACATTTCTTTTAAATATATCAGTTGTACTAGTTCATTTTTTCTGGATTTGTTGACGTATTATATAACTTTTCCTTTATAATAAAATTTCAAGATTAAAAATTTTGAATTTTAATATACACTCTTGATCCACAAATTACTTTCAATTGTAAACTAATTTTCATTACTGTGCTTCTGAGAAAAACTTTTGTAAAATTTACGGAAAATGTTGAGAAATGATATTTTGCTTCGACAATTTCGCTTGAAATCTGCGGCTAATTTTATCAAATATTGTTTATATATTTTCAGCACATTTCTATTTTGAACATTGTAACTTAATTCTTTTAATTCGACTATTTCGTCAATATTGGCTTCGTGGCTCAGGCGGTTAACGCACTGGACTACGGAGTCGTCGGTCGTGAGTTCGATCCCCGTCGGGTGAAACATTTTTCGATTTCGTTTTCAAGCAGCAGCTCGCTGTTGGTAAGACGAGCCACGTTGTTTGTTTACGTTTCGAAAATATTGTTTATCTGGCGGAAATCGACTCATGACCGCTGCTGTACTTGGTGTAGGTTTCTGCAGTCCTACATTTCGTACACAAATGTGAAGTATGGCGCTATCTTTCTAAGTCGATCTGCAGCTCTCGCAAAATTCTCACGATTAAAAACAATGTGTCAAAAATTAAGTAAAAAGGGCGATTCCGCCCGTTAAATTAATAAATAAAAAAAAAAAAAAAAAAAAAAAATATTGACTTAGTTTGGACGTAACGAGGTATTGCAGAAAATTAGGACAAATTTGTCGTCTCGGTAAGATGTAAATAAATTTCGATATATTTCTAATAAAAATATTTTCTTGCACATCCTTATATGAAAATAGGATAAGGTAAGAATCGACTATAAAGTGTTCTCACCTATTTAATACGAATTTCGAGATATCGAGGTAGTGTTGTTTTCTATCAGATTTCTTTCTATTTTCTATATAAATTAAAGAAATTTTAGGATTAGATGAGCATAGTCCTGTTTTAAAGATATCCTTCAATCTGTCTTTTCTACTTGTTTGCCTAGCATGGTCTTTCACATTTTTTCGGTGCAATTTCTGCTATGCTAACATGCATCTTGAAAAAGATAAGGGTAAAGGAAAACGTCTTGCAATTTGACAACTATGAATCAGCAGTTTATGTTCAGTTGGATTCCTCCGTGCCCCCGGCTATACCGCATAATGTTTACCATTTGTTTCCCGAACCTTTAAATGAAGTCTCTTATTTTTATACGAATGGAATATAACTTCTTCAAGCATGACAGTAAACATTTTTACACCTGAAAGGAAGAATTATGACTATTTTGAAAGAGTGAAAAGTTTACTCTTTAAAAAAGAAGGAACCGTGATTCAAGGTATAGTACATAATTATGTCCTTGTATAAGTGGTCATGTTTCCATTACACTTTACTCTCAGTCAATGTTCGTACTTAATTTAAGTATTTCTTTTTACCAAACATCTCATTAGTAATTTGCAATCTTACTGTAGAAATGTATGAGAGATATAATCTTGAAGGGATACGGATAAAAAATGCACACTACATTATATAGAGCAGTGTTCCTTATTTTCTTAATTGAATCAGTGAAAACTGCTACAACTCGGTGACTGCTCTTCCTTTTTCAGTTGAAAAATATTCCGCTATAGACTATTGAATAATTACCGATTTTACTCTATTTTCACTGTTTGGAATTACTACAGTGTGGAATCATGAAAGCTCTTATTACTTAGCAATCTTGCTTGAATCAATTAATAAATAGTTTAATATTTATAAAAAAATAGCATAATGATGTGAGATACAGGTAACATACGCTTGTTATTTTCCCCACGTACATCCCATGTCCTTAATCCTATTCGGTAAGCCATGTGCAACATATGCTAGAGAGCTTTTCTCGTAGAATGAAGAAGCCCCAGTCCCAAATCCAATGCGGACTTATTCGGTGTAAATGGCTTATCTGGGTTCTTGAAGTTGCTGGTTATTCGGCTATGCTATTTACGCACTTCCAATTTCAAATAACAAATATTTGAAATAAGAATATTGTCAACTTTATCCGATAAGCGGGGAGGCAAACAAGACAATGAAACATATGACACCTAACATCTAACATCTGCGACCTAAGAGGGTTTCCAAATTCGAATTCATCGAAATATTTGAAGAACATTACCATCTTTATTTAACCCTTTAACGCCTGACTTTTTTAGAATAATGCAATTTTTGCATCTTTTGTATTTAGGCGTTTTTTCGGTCGCTGATTACGAATATGAAATCAATTTTTCCAAATCCAAAATGGCGAATCCAACATGGCGGACAAATTGTTTAAAATTATCTAAGGTCTAAACATTTTATTTATCTCTAGTATTCATAGACGGTAAAGAAATATTGCCATAAAGATTATCGAAATTGATCAGAAATTGAGGATATGTGAAAAACTTGACGAAATTTACTGGGTTTTTAGTGAATTTTTAAAATAAAGCGACCTGAGAAACCCTTGAGGAGTTAGCTTGATTTAATTTTCGATTGTGTAATTTTTTTTGTAAATCTTATCATAACAATTTTTTTATTATTGTTAAAATTAAAAAATTGTTAATTCTTTATTGCAATATTTCTTCTTTTCTATAAGAATTCTTCTTATATTTGTTTACAGTTAAGCAATGTATTCTTGCATTTAAATAAAAAGACCTGGCAACTGAAGTAATGTCCTTAACTTGTTTTCTAAAGGAATATGCACCACATGAACAGCTTTCATTTCTATCTTTATATTCGAATTTGGTGATTCATTGACATAATCTGGTTCCTATCTAATCCCGAAATTTTGAGGCTGAACATATGTACTTTCTTTCGTATATATGTTATAACTGCCTTTTTGTTAGGGATAAAAGAATTTGTCGATTAAATAAAAGCAAATTAATTAGGCTAAATCGCCGTAAAGTCATGTACCGCGTTGGCAGTTATAAACGGTCGTACGACTTTTGTCGCACGTTCAGCGGTGTCGGGCGGTTGGTCGTGGATCGACTTTGAAATTTTGACGATCGACACAACCGTTCGATCAACCGATTTTTCCCGGATTTATCGCGGCACTGACTCGACAATGAAAGATCCAATGTGAATGTATGAATGAATATCAACGTAATCACAAGAAACTATATGGACGACACAATAGAAATTGGAATGTTTAATTTCTCAGGAGGAGAAAATGTAACAAGAAGGATGAAGAAAGGATTCACATGGAATTTAATTGAAATAAAATTAGCATATAATTCCACCAAACAAGGTTTTTATCCATGAGCAAACTTAATGAGAAGCCCAGTATTCGCATAAACCGTTTAGGAGGAAAAGCCGGTACTTACATTTAGGCGTGTTTCTACACACGTTTTTCTCTCTCTCTCTCTCTCATACACGTTTGGCGTGCGCTCACTCGCTGGGTTGTGTGGCCGTCACAAACAAAAAAAAAACTAAAGTTCGGACAACAGAGTCCCTTCGAACGAACAATCTTAACGTCCCGTGAATAAAAAAAAAATTAATCACGCGTACGAAACCCGAGGAGGATACAATCATAGGACGCTCCGCAGAACACTCGATCTTCGCAAGGTCTCGCAAGGTCTGGCGAGTTTCGCGGGTTTTCGTTGGCACGCACATCGACCCCCCCCTTGCTCCCTGTACTCGAGTTCTTCGAACTCTTGATTTCGGGCAATGTTTACATTACGAAGCTACAGCATAAAATAATAATAATAATAATGAAATTAAAATTACGTAGATTTAATATTAGCAGCTGTCGCCTGAGCACGAGATATAACGTGATGCCATAGATCCAATATTAACATAAATTACTAACAGAAGGCATTCACGTTACAATGTTAAAACGTAAATATTCGGTAAAATATTTATTAAATAGGTTTCTAATTTCATCTTAAATAAACTGCGTTATATAATATCTTTTTGAGTCTGTTACTGGTTTCAATTCATTTTCCATCGACTTTTGTGGAAATGGAATAACTATATTTGAAAGAAGTATACCGAACATAACAATTACATTATCAACAGCTTTTCCTGAAAGTATAAAATTATATAAGGCAAGCGTAAACTTTTTCTATTAATTATATATATATATATAATAATATCCGTCTGAGGTACCAGCTCTCCAGTCGGTCTCCGAATCTCGAGCACATCTTAGGAGTTAAGAACGACAAAGGAAGGACTAAAGGGAAAGAGAGAGAAGAGAAAGGAAAACAAACAAAACAAACATTTTAGTTGCGAAAATGAACTATAGTCGAGTGCCCATCACCTTTTTTTTTTGTTTTCCATTCCCATTAGATGTGCGTATAAACTGAATGATATGCTAAGTAATCGCAAGACTCTGGAAGAAAACTGTAATATGGCGACGTAAATATCTTCGGACGACAGCCATCCATTTCGCACGTCAATTTCGTGCTCGTCGGCCACACAGTGGGCACTCTTCCCTCACACGATATCGCCTCCCGTGATCTTAGGCCAGGGGGGGGGGGGCGGTACTACGAATCCCCAATCATCGCACAGCTGTATTTGCTAATTCTTTCATAATAACTTCTAGCAAATTGTGGAACTCTCTTCCTCTCAATATTTCAAATAGCGCTACAATTCAGTCCTTTAAGAGCAGACTTTTTGAATATTTGTTGGAGGCTGATAAGTCCGGCCGTAATGTGCTACGGGCATATTAAATGCAGCAATCCCGACTATGTGCAAAGTTGCTAATTACAAATGTATTTACATATTAAAAAGTTATAGATATAGTAAAATTATATCTTAGTTACTGAGTGTGAAATTGGATTATTATTTATAAGGTACTTTTATTCATGTTATCTCTAAATAGTTACTTTTACTTATGAACACTACTATCACATTGTAAATTTTTTCTGTATATATACATAATCTGGTTGGCTTAAGGGAGACCATATCCCGTGCCACAAATAAACGAAACTAGAAACTAGATATAAAGGAGCTTGAGCTCTTTTTAGTTGCAAGGACAAATTGTCTTCTGCAAAATTGAGATTGGCCTGGGCCATCGTTTTCTGCACGGCCTATCTTTTCCGCTCTCCTTGGGCCGCCCACGATGGCCGATCTGTTAGGACTGCCAACTTCCTTTCCGCCTCTTCTTTGGCCATTTGCCACCGAGCTATTCTGGCTTGCCCTTCAGCTAGGACACGAGTAATTCTCCGGTCCTGTTCCTCCGTTTTGAATCGCCGTTGGTTACGGAATTGCTCCCGAACGACCATCTCTTCCCTATAGTCCTTAATGGCTGTTTTCAGGCGGCAAACACTTCTTCCGTGATGTTGGGTGCCTTCCTGGCTACTCCGTCCATCATCGCGAACATTAGCGATTCTTCGATGTCCACTTGCTGCCTCTGCTGGCGTAGCTCGAGCAGCCGTTTTTCTATCTGTCGGGCTGCGAATTCCGGGCAGTAAGGGACAAGTCCCTTAGCCTCAAGTACATTGACCTCCCGCTGCAACGGCTCCTGTCTTAAAAGATGGCCCATCTCTGCATCCCTCAACTGCTCTGGAGGAGCCCCCCACCAATATACGTCTCCAAATAGATGCAGCTTTTCGCTTACTTTTTCCACCTTCTCTTGGATGGTCTGCTCCAGTGTCTGAATTTTGGCTGCCCGCCATCCATCGTCATCCCCTCGTCTCGTGCTTCGGTCGGTCATAATTATAAATCTATCATGACAAAACAGAATGATATGAGGTTTCCCATCCAAGGCATAGGATCCAGCAAAAAGGTTACACGCCACTAAATAACACAACATGCATAGCACAACAATAATTGTTCGCGTTCGATTGGGGCCTATTATATTACTTGAAATAGGAAAACCTGAGACCTTTATTGCGAGCTTGTACGTCACCTAGCTATCGCTCACTAAAATGTTAGATCCTACTCTGAGTAGCATATCTATGCCTTAACGGTCCTAGCGGTAATAGTACGCGGTCAACTTTCCGCGGTCGACCTCTCGGGCGCCTAATTATTTTACTCGCACTCGAATTTGTAACCTTGGTCGCCGTCGCAATCGGCGCTTTCGCTTTTTCGGTGCTATTTGAATTCGAATCATGAATCTTTCTCGGCCTACCGCGTGGTCTACGTTCGACCACATCTGCTTTATGTACGTCAGCTTGAACAGTAAGCTGCATATGCTCTAAATCTTCTGGTTCAGACTCAGGTACTGGCCGTTGCTCGATGTCATCTTCTTCTTCTCGAACATCTTGATCAGACGACGAGTCTTCTGACGACGAGTGTACGTCTTCATGAAACTTTTTCAATTGACTGACATGAGTTTTACTGATCCATTTTCCTGATTGATCTCGTAGCTCATAAACATTGGAACCAAGTCGGTTGGCAATAATATACGGTCCGACAAACTTTGGAGCTAACTTAGCTGCGAAGCCGTGAGCTGCCGAAAATAATACTTTATCTCCGACTTCAAATCTTACATCACGCTTCGTGGCGTCATAATAGTTTGCTTGATGCTCTTGAGCTATCTCTCCATTGTGGGTAGCATCACGATGAATATCTTGCAGTTTCCGCATGCGTGTCGCCCAATCACGAACTGAATGTTCTTCTTGGCAGGTATTTGCCTGACAATCTTCTTGGCGTCGGCATTGATTCGGCGGAATTAGCTGTCGGCCGAAATTCAACATGGCTGGACTCCATGACTGGAGCCGACTCATGAACAGCAGTATTGTAGGCGAACGCAAATTCAGCAATATGTTCGTCCCACTTTTTATGATTGTCATCAACAAAAGCCACAATCATACTTTTTAGCGAACGGTTAATTAGTTCGACAGGATTTGCCTGAGGATGGTAGGCTGGATTTGTCGAAGATTTAGTTCCCCTCTCCTTCAGATATTTTTCAATTTTCGGATTACTGAAGGCTTTTTCCATTATCCGTATGAAAGATTTCTGGCGTTCCAAAGCGCAAAATAATTTTTTCTTCAAACGACTTTAATACAGTAGTCGTATTCACGCTCCGAACAGGTATACATTCCACCCATCGAGTAAATAAGTCTTGGTAAACAATTAAGTATTCTTTTCCTCGAGGACTTTTAGGGAATGGACCCATAGCATCCGCTGCTACCATCTTCCACGGACCTGGTACCATCCTACGTCCCATTTTTCCAGCTGGAGCTAATGGCGTTATTTTACTCCTTTGGCAAACCAAACAGTTTCGGACATATTTGACAATGTCACGACGCATCGTCGGCCAATAATAATATCGGGCGACACGATCATACGTTTTCCTTGCTCCCATATGTCCAGCTGTTGGAAGGTCGTGGTTTTCATGCAGAATCTCTTTTAAATCTTCTTTCCGCGTTACTAATTTCCATGCTTCTTCGTCCTCGATGACGATATCCAAAATTGGATTGGGACGATAGACATATAATCGTCCACCAACTACTTTCCAATATGGATACTTATGTGGATCCTCCTCCACTTGACTTCGATTCTCCAAATACCATTTATCTTCCGTCAGAAGTTCGTCTTGAATGGAATGGATTTGGAGTTCATCGTCCGTTTCAAACATACGGGATAAGGCATCCGGCCCATGGTGTATTGAACCTTTACGATGTTCGACCATATAGTCAAAACCTTGAAGTTCTAATGCTCATCGAGCCAATCTTCCATTTGGATTTCGTAAATTACAGAGCCACCGAAGGCTGCTGTGGTCTGTAATCACTTTAAAATGATATCCTTCCACGTATTCTCTGAATTTTCGAACGGCCCACAAAACAGCGAGACATTCCCGTTCTGTGACAGAATAATTCCGTTCGGCAGGAGATAATGTTCGACTGGCGAACGACAACACACGATCTGTTCCATCAAATTCTTGAATTAGGACAGCTCCAAGTCCTGTATTGCTGGCATCAGTTTCAATCGTGTATTCTTTTGTAAAATCTGGTCGATGCAAAATTGGCGCAGTACTTAACAACTTTTTAATCTGCTCGAAAGCAATCTGCTGATCCTGACTCCACGTATAGGGTTGATCCTTGCGTGTTAGTTGAGTAAGTGGTTCAGCAATCGTGGCAAAATCAACCAAAAATTTTCTATACCACGACGACATGCCTAGAAATCGGCGAAGTTGCTTCAAATTCTTTGGCGTCGGATACTCCACTGTCGGCCGTATCTTCTCGGGATCTGGTCGAAAACCATCCGTATTGACTCGGACACCAAGATAACGAACTTCTTCTTTACCGAACTCACTTTTGTTCAGATTGACACTGAGTCCAGCATCTTTAATTTTCATCAGTACATGCTTCACCCATTTTAAATGTTCGTCGAACGTCATCGTTACGATAATAATATCGTCCAAATAACAGAAGGCGAACGGCTCTAGTTCTGGCCCAATCAATGAATCTAACAAACATTGAAAAGTTGCAGGTGCTCCGCTGAGACCAAACGGCATATGTTTGAATTGGAAGAACCCCTTCCCAGGAACAGTAAAAGCGGTGATTGGCTTGGAATTCTCTTCCATAGGGATTTGATGATAGGCACTTCCGAGATCTAACGCAGTTATATATCGAGCACACTGTAGCTTTCTTAGAATTGAGTCCATGAACGGCAGAGGATATGCATCCGTTTTAGAGACTGCATTAACTTTGCGATAGTCCACACAAAATCGCCATGTTCCATCGGACTTTTTCACCATGACGACCGGACTGGACCATGGACTCGACGAAGTCTCAATTATTCCTTCGTCAAGCATATGCTGCACTTGCTTATGCATCTCTTCTTCTATCTTCTTTGAAATCGGATAGTATCTCTGTTTTATCGGTCGAGCATTACCGACATCAATTTTGTGCTCGACTAAGTGAGTACGACCTATATGAGGACTATCTGCGGGAATGATAGAATTAACGACATCTTGGGGACGTTTACGTTGAGTATCCGTTAATCCTCGTATTCCGGACGACTCTTGATTCTCTTCAGGTGGAAGGGAAACCGTCGCCACTTCGACAGGTGCTCCTGTTTTCTGTCCATCAATTGTTACAAAGTTATCGCGCGGATGCAAAATGGCATTAAATGCGCGAAGAAAATCAGGCTCTAAAATGGGCATTAATAAGGCCTTCAGTCATCTAACCTTCTGACCTACTTGGAAAGGCATCCTAATCTGTCCGGTTATCGAAACGGTTCGTCCGTCAGCAACTCTTGCTCCAACGCCATCGTACTTTTCAATAGGATAACCACAGGTGGTTGTTAACCTATAAGCTACTGGGCCAATTACTGTACGCTCTGCACCAGGGTCATACAGAGCCTTGAGGCGGTGACCGTTGACAAATGTCGTCACCCACCATCGTGTAGAACCATCTTCGGACGTCAGGTGGACGCCCAGGGAAACTGGTGTAACATCTTGTAATTCTGGAGTCGAGGTCTTAGATGCAACCTCAGGGACAGGTGTGACCTCACCTACGCGTCCCTGATTTCGTTTTCCTGACATCGTGGACAATTATACTTGGTATAGCCTTGTAAGTTACAGACAAAACACTTCAAATTCGATCGATCATTGTTCGATCTGACGTCTTTCGGATTTGAAGTAGATGCCTGGTCTGTTCCATATTTTCTACCGAAAGACTGAATCTTCTGAGGCTTAGAAAACTTTTGTTTCGGGTTTGTCCATCCTTTCCTTTGCTCAAAAGGCACTTCTCTTTTCCTCGGCAGGAGTTACCTTGAACCGGATATTCTTCCGACCTATGATTCCGCCGTGGAGACCAACTTCCGTTGAACCATGGTATTGATTCGACGTTCCACTTGCCCTAACATTTCGTCCATCTTTTTCTTCATTTCTTCGTCCCAAGAGGTTGTCGGACGCCTTGACTGCATCTCAACTGATCACACATTCGTAGCCATCTTAAGATCAGTCTTCTTCTGGACAGTTGTCTTACTTTTACTTTTATATCCCATTTCTGGGTAGTAAGACTGTTCTGGTGCTGGAGGAGGTCGATACGACTGACTGGCTTTAATAATTCTTTCGGCCTCTCTCGCCTGGTACAGCAACTCTTCAAACGATCAAGACCGATCTCCCTGAACAGCCATTTGTAATTCAGGTCGAAGATTTTGGTGAAGCCAATCTAATTGTGTCTCTTCAGACGGCACTGGTACCCATCTGTTTAATAAGGATCGCAGACAAATCATATAATCTCTGACTGATTCCTCCTGTCCTTGCGTCCTCATGTGTACCTCTCTTTCCAGACAACGTTGAAGATTTCTGTCGCTTCCATAACATGCTCTAGCATGCTCATGCTAACATGGATGTCGTGCTTGAATTCCGACCATGATCTTCATTTTTGGTATGAAAATCGATACCATTGTAATGCGACACCTGTCAACAGATAGGGTAAAGCATGCAGCAATTCTTCCTCGTTAATACTATCTATTACGCTGCATTCTTGAATACGAGTTAGAAATTCTTCTACACTCCGTTGCTCGTTGCCTGCAAAAATAACGTTCCATTTGCGAACAATTTCATCTAGGTCTCTGAAACGGACGGATTGATCCAGCCTCCATTGGCTAGTATGACGACTGTCATTTTCATTCGCTGTATTAGCCGAATGATCACCCCCCTTCCTAGTGGTCACCTCATTAGGTGAGCTGGAGCATACTTGTCGACCGACTTTTGGTCTTGTCGACCTGTGGTCCGTATTTTGTATTTCTTCGATATTATGTAAATAGTTTATGTCGAAAGTATCCTGGAAGGTTACTTTTCCATTTTTCTCCACCTCTGGCATCTTCGTGCTACTTGCTCTGTGTTGTGGCCACTTTTGCATGGATTGCATGAACATATTTTCCATTCGATCCAGCCTCGCATTTATATTTTCTACTTCAGTCGGCAACTGATTTCTGGATTCGTCTTCAATTATTTCATCCAGATTTTCATTATTATTATTATTTTCCGTCGTAGAATCTTCTTGTTCACGATGAACCTGAGCCTGAACTTGGACCCTATCATTACCGAGGTAATTTTCAATGAATTCGCCAAATGTCTGTAATAACACATCGCGCCTATTTAGTTGGTCAGACTCGTTTTCTAATCGAAAACTTTGTTCAAAATCGGCCGCTGTATAATTGCCTTCGAGCCTATTAATCAGTCTATTAATACAGACACCCTCGCGTCCAGACTTGTTTAATTCAAGTCGGGATAAACCTCTATCTAATTCCTCTCCCGACAATTGGAATATCCAATCGTCTAATTCTTGGAAATCTGGAGTATTCATTTTTCTTTTCAATTTTATCTCGATTTTCTCTTTAATATATTTAAATAACAAGAGTCCACTCCAGACAAAAAGAATAAAATAAATAAATGTGTCCATGTGTCAATTGACTGACTAACTACCTTATTGTTTCAGTCGACAAATAATTGAAACTATAGCTCGTTCATTTGACATACACAATTACACAAAAGGGAATTTAATAAATTAATATATAATTGTGTCAATTGTTAAAAATATAACATCCACATTTATTTATGTCAAATAAATTAATTATTAAAGTTCATTTGTGGTCGATTAATAAAATAGACAAAATATTATTTAAAAATATTTGTCCTTTTTGTCGACTGATTAATTTTCAATTCCAAACGTTTAATTTTAAAATAACACTGGTAATTATTATTTCGACTGTCGTTCTAGTAAATAGTCATTAATTCCCTAAAGATTTGCCTAAATTCCAAGTAATATTGTCGGTCTTTATTTACCGTAAAATATATATCGACCGAAATAAATGTGCCGACCCTTAAAATTATTATTTGTTCGACATTAATTATTTATCCTCAACTAAAATTCCATATAGAATAATATTGGTTCAATAACAGTTGCAATTTTTGGACATACACAAAAGACAATACTTTACTTTATAGTCGCCTTAATTAGTGTCAGTTAATTTTACAATAAAATTTAATATCGGCCGGTAAACCTTCGTCTACTGACCTGTAAGTCAATAAACAATTTCGCCGAAATTGAGATCATCAACCAAAAAAATAGTTTAATGAATTTAAATTAATTCGTAAGGACAATTTTATTAAAATTCTATTAATTATGTCACTGTTTTAAAATAAATGCAATTCTATAGTTTTAAAAACTTCACATAAAATTCAGAATTGTGTTTTATTTGAACCAACATTAATTACTGCGACAATACATAATGATCAACATTATATACATAATCATGAAAAATAGACATGTAATAAGCGAGAATAGTGTGAAAATTGATAATAATTTAATATTTTATAAAAGAAATAAAATTATTTTCCAATAATGAATTTCGGATATAATTCTTTTTCGTTATTTACTTATTTGAATTTACCTATTCTTAAGTGGACTTAATTGTCCCGAATTCTCCGAATTTGTTTATTTACTAAATTGTCGGTCGGCTATTTCCAGCTCTGACCGTTCCACAATAATTTTACTTTTATTCAAATTCAATACCGCTTATTTTATTTAACTTTACACTTTTCCCACTTTACTATTTGATAAATTTTAAATTATAATTTTTTTTTTAATTAGGGGCATTTCCATATATTGTATTGAATGACCAGTATCAAATATGAATTAAAATCAAAATTTGAAAATGCAAACTTTCGATCTATTACTATTATTTTCGCTAATTTTATATCTGGCGTAAATCGAACAAAAACAAACATATGTAAATGACAAATGAAATTGTATTATTATTGTATGAAATTTCAAAATGAAAATTTTCGTTCGGAATACTGTTTGGGCGCCATTTTATAACTACCTGTTTGTTAGGGATAAAAGAATTTGTCGATTAAATAAAAGCAAATTAATTGGGCTAAATCGCCGTAAAGTCATGTACCGCGTTAGCAGTTATAAACGGTCGTACGACTTTTGTCGCACGTTCAGCGGTGACGGGCGGTTGGTCGTGGATCGACTTTGAAATTTTGGCGATCGACACAACCGTTCGATCAACCGATTTTTCCCGGATTTATCGCGGCACTGACTCGACAATGAAAGATCCAATGTGAATGTATGAATGAATATCAACGTAATCACAAGAAACTATATGGACGACACAATAGAAATTGGAATGTTTAATTTCTCAGGAGGAGAAAATGTAACAAGCAGGATAAAGAAAGGATTCACATGGAATTTAATTGAAATAAAATTAGCATATAATTCCACCAAACAAGGTTTTTATCCATGAGCAAACTTAATGAGAAGCCCAGTATTCGCATAAACCGTTTAGGAGGAAAAGGCGGTAATTACATTTAGTCGGGTTTCTACACACGTTTTTCTCTCTCTCTCTCATACACGTTCGGCGTGCGCTCACTCGCTGGGTTGTGTGGCGGTCACAAACAAAAAAAAAACTAAAGTTCGGACAACAGAGTCCCTTCGGAAGAACAATCTTAACGTTCCGTGAATAAAAAAAAATTAATCACGCGTACGAAACCCGAGGAGGATACAATCATAGGACGCACCGCAGAACACTCGATCTTCGCAAGGTCTCGCAAGGTCTGGCGAGTTTCGCGGGTTTTCGTTGGCACGCGCATCGACCCCCCCTTGCTCCCTGTACTCGAGTTCTTCGAACTCTTGATTTCGGGCAATGTTTACATTACGAAGCTACAGCATAAAATAATAATAATAATAATGAAATTAAAATTACGTAGATTTAATATTAGCAGCTGTCGCCTGAGCACGAGATATAACGTGATGCCATAGATCCAATATTAACATAAATTACTAGCAGAAGGCATTCACGTTACAATGTTAAACTTTTTCTATTAATTTTCTCTAACTTTGTACCTTCCATTTCACTATAAGATTGCTGCAAGTTACTTATATCGTCGGTAAATGAATAAATGTGCAGAAAAGAACTGTGTATCTGTAGCTAGTATGTTCTAAAATTCTTTGATCTGATAAGTCATACAGCAATTAAAATTAAACATATATTCAATTTTTGTACATGTTTTAATATTACAGTTTCTGAATATGGTCGAGGAGAGATGTTACTCCACTTTATGGTTTAATTGCAAAATCATAAATTTATTTTTTTTAATTGCCATATGTGATTGCTGGATAAAGAAAATGGCTGATGAAAGATGTATGCTGGCTTTAGACCTGCTAGTGAAGAACCAATCACAAGGACAAAAGGTACTACGGACAGCTTACGTTCTTTGTACATATTAAGCACATCTTGGTTTGAGTCTTATAACCTTGTGGAAATAATCAACATCTAATAAATAGTATTTATAAAGTTTTCTGATATTATTTATTTATTATTATTTATTAGTAATATATCAATTTATTTAAGAGCAATCGAACGTTTCAAAAGGCAAGGAAGGCTTTGTTTCAAGTTGTATATTTTCATCATAATTTTTCTAGAAATTATTTTTATGGACATGTTCACTAACGATGATGTTGAAGTTTGAAACGTTGGAGTACAACGAAAAAATTTTTTTTTTGGACGAATCAGTTTTTTTTTCAATCCTTGTCATATATAAACCCAATTCATGCTAAAAAAAGTTTTCTAACCCCCAAGGGACGGGTGGGGGGAGGGGTAAAAGACGTAAAACACTCATAACGCTCCATAAAAGTTGCAATTTTAGTTAGCCCACTCGTTTTATATTTCGAATAGTTAATAATGATGGCAATGAGTATTACTGTCGATTTTGAAAAAAATCCGATGACAGGAAGGCATCGCTGGAGGGGGAAGAATGTCGAAAAACGATGAAAATGACCAACAACGGTTAATAACTGTTCCAATTTTAGTTAGCCCACTCGTTTTATTTTTCGAATAGTTAATAATGATGGCAATGAGTAATATTGTCAATTTTGAACAAAATCGGATGACAGAAAGGCATCGCGGGAGGGGGGGGGGATGTCGAAAACCGCTGAAAATGACGAACAACGCTTAATAACTGTTCCAATTATAGTTAGCCACCTCGTTTTATTTTTCGAATAGTTAATAATGATGGCAATGAGTAATATTGTCAATTTTGAACAAAATCGGATGACAGGAAGGTATCGCTGGAGGGGGAAGAATGTCGAAAAATGATTAAAATTACAAACAACGGTTAATAACTATTCCAATTTTAGTTAGCCCACTCGTTTTATTTTTCGAATAGTTAATAATGATGGAAATGAGTAATATTGTCGAATTTAAACAAAATCGGATGACAGAAAGGCATCGCGGGAGGGGGGAAAAATGTCGAAAAATGATGAAAATTACAAACAACGGTTTTCAATTTTAACTGTTCCAATTTTAGTTAGCCCACTCGTTTTATTTTTCGAATAGTTAATAATGATGGCAATGAGTATTACTGTCGATTTTGAAAAAAATCCGATGACAGGAAGGCATCGCTGGAGGGGGAAGAATGTCGAAAAACGATGAAAATTACAAACAACGGTTAATAACTGTTCCAATTTTAGTTATCCCACTCGTTTTATTTTTCGAATAGTTAATAATGATGGCAATAAGTAATATTGTCGATTTTGAAAAAAATCGGATGACAGGAAAGCATCGCTGGAGGGGGAAGAATGTCGAAAAACGATGAAAATTACAAACAACGGTTAATAAAAGTTGCAATTTTAGTTAGCCCACTCGTTTTATATTTCGAATAGTTAATAATGATGGCAATGAGTATTACTGTCGATTTTGAAAAAAATCCGATGACAGGAAGGCATCGCTGGAGGGGGAAGAATGTCGAAAAACGATGAAAATTACAAACAACGGTTAATAACTATTCCAATTTTAGTTAGCCCACTCGTTTTATTTTTCGAATAGTTAATAATGACGGAAATGAGTAATATTGTCAAATTTAAACAAAATCGGATGACAGAAAGGCATCGCGGGAGGGGGGAAAAATGTCGAAAACCGCTGAAAATGACAAACAACGGTTAATAACTGTTCCAATTTTAGTTAGACCACCCGTTTTATTTTTCGAATAGTTAATAATGATGGCAGTGAGTAATATTATCGAATTTGAGAAAAATCAGATGACAGGAAGGCACCGCTGGAAGGGGAAAATATCGAAAACCGCTGAAAATGATGAACAACGGTTAATAACTGTTCCAATTTTAGTTAGCCCACCCGTTTTATTTTTCGAATAGTTAATAATGATGGCAGTGAGTAATATTATCGAATTTGAAAAAAATCAGATGAGAGGAAGGCACCGCTGGAAGGGGAAAATATCGAAAACCGCTGAAAATCACAAACAACGAACGGTTAATAAAAGTTGCAATTTAATTAGCCCACTCCTTTTATTTTTTGAATAGTTAATAATGATGGCAATGAGTATTACTGTCGAATTTAAAAAAAAATTGGATGAGAGGAAGGCATCGCTGGAGGGGGAAGAATGTCGAAAAACGATGAAAATTACAAACAACGGTTAATAACTGTTCCAATTTTAGTTAGCCCACTCGTTTTATTTTTCGAATAGTTAATAATGATGGCAATAAGTAATATTGTCAAATTTAAACAAAATCGGATGACAGAAAGGCATCGCGGGAGGGGGGGAAAAATGTCGAAAAATGATGAAAATTACAAACAACGGTTTTCAATGTTAACTGTTCCAATTTTAGTTAGCCCACTCGTTTTATTTTTCGAATAGTTAATAGTGATGGAAATTAGTAATATTGTCGAATTTAAACAAAATCGGATGACAGGAAGGCATCGCGGGAGGGGGGAAAAATGTCGAAAACCGCTGAAAATGACAAACAACGCTTAATAACTGTTCCAATTTTAGTTAGCCCACCCGTTTTATTTTTCGAATAGTTGATAATGATGGAAATCAGTAATATTGTCGATTTTGAAAAAAATCGGATGACAGGAAGGCACCGCTGGAGGGGGAAAATGTCGAAAACCGCTGAAAATCACAAACAACGAACGGTTAATAAAAGTTGCAATTTTAGTTAGCCCACTCATTTTATTTTTCGAATAGTTAATAATGATGGCAATAAGTATTACTATCGATTTTGAAAAAAATCGAGAGCCTGGAAGGGCTCGCTGGAGGGGGAAGAATGTCGAAAAACGATGAAAATTACAAACAACGGTTAATAAAAGTTGCAATTTTAGTTAGCCCACTCGTTTTATATTTCGAATAGTTAATAATGATGGCAATGAGTATTACTGTCGATTTTGAAAAAAATCCGATGACAGGAAGGCATCGCTGGAGGGGGAAGAATGTCGAAAAACGATGAAAATGACCAACAACGGTTAATAATTGTTCCAATTTTAGTTAGCCCACTCGTTTTATTTTTCGAATAGTTAATAATGATGGCAATGAGTATTACTGTCGATTTTGAAAAAAATCCGATGACAGGAAGGCATCGCTGGAGGGGGAAGAATGTCGAAAACCGCTGAACATGATAAACAACGGTTAATAACTGTTCCAATTTTAGTTAGCCCACTCGTTTTATTATTCCAATAGTTAATAATGATGGCAATAAGTATTACTGTTGAATTTAAAAAAAATCGGATGACAGGAAGGCATCGCTGGAGAGGGAAGAATGTCGAAAACCGCTGAAAATCACGAACGACGAACGGTTAATAAAAGTTGCAATTTTAGTTAGCCCACTCGTTTTATTTTTCAAATAGTTAATAATGATGGCAATAAGTATTACTGTCGAATTTAAAAAAAAATCGGATGAGAGGAAGGCACCGCTGGAAGGGGAAGAATGTCGAAAACCGCTAAATATGATAAACAACGGTTAATAACTATTCCAATTTTAGTTAGCCCACTCGTTTTATTTTTCGAATAGTTAATAATGACGGAAATGAGTAATATTGTCAAATTTAAACAAAATCGGATGACAGAAAGGCATCGCGGGAGGGGGGAAAAATGTCGAAAAATGATGAAAATTACAAACAACGGTTTTCAATTTTAACTGTTCCAATTTTAGTTAGCCCACTCGTTTTATTTTTCGAATAGTTAATAATGATGGAAATTAGTAATATTGTCGAATTTAAACAAAATCGGATGACAGGAAGGCATCGCGGGAGGGGGGAAAAATGTCGAAAACCGCTGAAAATGACAAACAACGCTTAATAACTGTTCCAATTTTAGTTAGCCCACCCGTTTTATTTTTCGAATAGTTGATAATGATGGAAATCAGTAATATTGTCGATTTTGAAAAAAATCGGATGACAGGAAGGCACCGCTGGAGGGGGAAAATGTCGAAAACCGCTGAAAATCACAAACAACGAACGGTTAATAAAAGTTGCAATTTTAGTTAGCCCACTCATTTTATTTTTCGAATAGTTAATAATGATGGCAATAAGTATTACTATCGATTTTGAAAAAAATCGGATGACTGGAAGGCATCGCTGGAGGGGGAAGAATGTCGAAAAACGATGAAAATTACAAACAACGGTTAATAACTGTTCCAATTTTAGTTAGCCCACTCGTTTTATTTTTCGAATAGTTAATAATGATGGCAATAAGTAATATTGTCGATTTTGAAAAAAATCGGATGACAGGAAAGCATCGCTGGAGGGGGAAGAATGTCGAAAAACGATGAAAATGACCAACAACGGTTAATAATTGTTCCAATTTTAGTTAGCCCACTCGTTTTATTTTTCGAATAGTTAATAATGATGGCAATGAGTATTACTGTCGATTTTGAAAAAAATCCGATGACAGGAAGGCATCGCTGGAGGGGGAAGAATGTCGAAAAACGATGAAAATTACAAACAACGGTTAATAATTGTTCCAATTTTAGTTAGCCCACTCGTTTTATTTTTCGAATAGTTAATAATGATGGCAATAAGTAATATTGTCGATTTTAAAAAAAATCGGATGACAGGAAGGCATCGCTGGAGGGGGAAGAATGTCGAAAAACGATGAAAATTACAAACAACGGTTAATAAAAGTTGCAATTTTAGTTAGCCCACTCGTTTTATTTTTCGAATAGTTAATAATGATGGCAATGAGTAATATTGTCGATTTTGAAAATAATCGGATGACAGGAAGGCACTATTACTCATTTCCATCATTATTAACTATTCGAAAAATAAAACGAGTGGGCTAACTAAAATTGCAACTTTTATTAACCGTTGTTTGTCATTTTCAGCGGTTTTTGACATTTCCCCCCCTCCAGCGATGCCTTCCTGTCATCCGATTTTTTTTAAATTCGACAATATTACTCATTGCCATCGTTATTATCTATTCGAAAAATAAAACGAGTGGGCTAACTAAAATTGCAACTTTTATGGAGCGTTATGTGTGTTTTATGTCTTTTACCCCTCCCCGCACCCGTCCCTCTGGGGTTAGAAAACTTTTTTTAGCATGAATTGGGTTTATATATGATAAGGGTTGAACAAAAATTGATTCGTCCAAAAAAAAAAAAAAAAAATTTCGTTGGACTCCTACGTTTCAAACTTCAACATCATCACTAACTTTACATTTAGCGCATCAGTGAGTTTGCAGTAAGTCTACAATTAGGAAATTATAAAAACGAAAAATTTCCGTGGCAAAAGTAACATTACAGGCTTCATAACTTGACATAGAATTGAAGGTTTCTATCTTTATTTTATATTCGTTCCTAGCTGCAGAATTACTTCAAATTTACTCATAAGCAAGGTGTAATATTAATAAATATTCCGATATAAAATATTTAAAAAAATAATCATTATAAAACCTAGAAACTGAAACAACGTTTTCCTCGCTTTTTGACGCGCTCGAAGTCCCGTAACGAATTATTATTGTGAATAAAGTGCTTCTTCCTTCAGCAATAGTAATAATATGTTTAAGCTTCCCACATAGAAGAGAAATATCCCGATGACATTTCCAGAATATTACTTTTGAGACATTAATATTCTGGAGATGTTCTCAGGGACATTTTAGAGACATTCCCAGAATGTCTTATGTCTGGTGACATCTGCAATATTCTAGAGACATTGTAGAGACGTTCTGAGGTTATTCTGGAATACAAAATATACATTCTGGAGATGTTCTACAGATATTCTTTTGATATTCTGAAGACATTTCGGTCATAAAGAAAGCTTAAAAAATAAAACTAATTATTATAGATATTTAATTTGATTTTTGTTATTATGTATGTGTCATTACATATGTCATTACGAATATAGTTTTACAATTTCGCTTATAGCGAAAGCTGAAAATAATTTACCCCGACCGAGAATCGAACCCGGGTCTTCCGTTTACTAATCTGATGTCTTAACCACTATGCTACGCTCGAATATATATTATTACCGTGTGAACATTAGTAACTTATACTAAAACGTAGACCGCATATTGATTATGGTGAGACATTTCAGGCGAGGTATCTCCAGAATATTCAAAGAACCATATGTATAGAATGCCTGAGATGTAATATTTCCAGAATGTCTCATCTGCAATGTTCTGCAACGATTCTCGCAAAACATTCTAGCGATGTTAAATTTGAGATATGGTGAGACATTTCAAATAAGACATCTCCAGAATATTCTAATAATAATACATATAGCAATAATACATATAATACTAATATAATATCTCGAATGAAATATTCTCAGAATGTCTCATCTGCAATGTTCTGCAATATTTTATGAGCAACATTCGGGCGACATCAAGTTTGAAATGTTGTTAGACATTTCGAATAAGACATCGCTAGGATATTCTGAAAATCATATATATAAAATATTTCAAATGAAATGTTATCAGAATATCTCATTTGCAACATTTTGTTTGAGACATTTTCAGCATATTCTGGAGATGTTACAATTGCAATATTTCAATTGTAACGTTCGTAACATTCTAGGGACATTCTGGAGATTTTATTTCTATGTGGGTTGTGCGCAATAGAATAACGAAAAAATTTGTACGTTACAATTTTTACATTAACTCGTCATGCACATTGGAAGTCGCTTAAAGTTATTTCTATATATAGAAATTTACGTGCAGTAATTAATTAAATTGGGCAACTTATGACCTACTGTACCAACTGATAATAATTGCATTATTCAAACACTTCGACATGGCTGGAATATTGTTTAAGTCATATCTATGGATATTCTTTCAATTCCCGAACATCGGGCTATTTTAAACAATCTTTAAAAAAAAAATTTAGATGTTAAATATATGAAAAATATAAGGAAAATGAAAATATGTCAAAAATTCATAGAGCATGATGGGTTCCGGGACACGCACAAGCAGACGTCGCTGAAGGGCCTTGGTACTCTTGCGATCTGTTCCTAGAAGAATAGCTTGTAATCTAGAATCACCCTCAGGCATTTCATATAATGTTTTGTCTGGACCCGCCCTGAGTACATTTGTCCCTCGCACGGAGTTAAATGCGTTTTTAACAACCAAGGCGACTGCCAGGTAGTCAGGGCGCACGTAATAATTACCGCACTCCGCCGACCTTGCAGCAGGCACGGCCTCGGAGATCGCACCAACTGTCGAACTCTCCGCCCTCTAGTCATTCTGTCTGTCGGCTAGATCGCAGTAGCTTTCATGGACTCCTGTAAGCGGGATCGCAGGAGGATGTCGAAGAGTTTTCCAGCTGTATCGAACATATAAAGATATCCTATGCCAATGGAGAGTTAGCCGGCCCTTTGCCCTTGCCTATCACCACAAGTCACACAGTCTTCCAGCGGGCGGGGAAAGTTCCTGCATTCAGGCACGTGTTCTACATTAAGTAAGAGCTCAAGATAGCCCTTAGCAACGGCTTTCAGCACCTCAATTGGAAAACCACCTGGCCTTTCGCCTTCTTATTTTTTAACGTACTTACCGCTCTCTTCAATTCCTCTCCTGTATAGAGCGGCACGTCGAGATCCTATGGGTACGTCGGACGAACATGTCTATTAGGATATATGGGATAAAAAGGGTATCCACGATGTATTCGACCATGTCCGCATTCCTGGGCGCACCCGAAGAATAAACGCTTAGTTTACAAGAAACAATTTTATACCACACCCACCTCCTCCCCCCGTATCGTTAACTAGATCCTCGCCCAGCTTCTACCAACATTGGAGCTGACTGACCTGATAGGCTGTCGGAATTATTGACGTTCCACAAGGATGGGCGATGCAGATCGTATGACCGGAGTTGCATCACGAATGCGAAACTTGACGTACTGGTGATCGTTGGCTGTGAAGTCTTCGGTAATCCACCAGCCACGGTATTGTCTACCAGCACCCTGGTCTTCTCAAGGCTGTAATCGCATTAAAATATCCTGCAACTGTCAGTCGGCCTCGCAAGACTCTTATGGCGTCTTTCAACCCTTCAAGTTTGTTCTGGAAAGCACCGATAACCTTATTTAGGGTGAAGGACATACGTGACACCGCCACTCATAACCCAGATGAAGCCATCCCCAGATCCATGGCCCGCGATATGGAATTTTCGGGGTCCCGGAATCCAGATCGTTGCCGTGCCCAGTATCTCTTCATACCACCCTAATCCTTCCCTACGTCGCGTCGGTAATACTCACTAATCATGGCCATATCAGTATGCCTCTCGCCGCAGATCTGGGTCAGCATGTCATGAGCCACCGTGCTCTTCTTGCACTCAATAATACGAATCATCGTTTGACCGCGGCAAGGATGGCACAGAATGCTCGACATATACCCGAACCCGCGATGTGTCCTTCTCATTGGGAAAGAGGAAACACAGAGATGTCCCTCTCTCCCATATTAAAGCGCCAGGTGCTCCTGTCTGGTCCTTGCAATTTCGAGCGACGTATCCGAAACCACGGTACTGACAGCACCTCGTGACTACGTTGCGCTGCCTTATTTTGCAGTTGTTGACGAATCCTAATCGGATCGTCCCCAACTGTAATAGTATCAGAAGCTTCGCTGTATTGATCCAGCATTAGGAGAGTCTCCCTGACTTTCTCCCAGACGTCGTATTTATCGGAGTTCCTGTTCCGAGCGTGTTTGGTGAAGCCATCATAGATGATCCTGACAGTCTCGGCATATTTTTCCGTCCTTTGTGTTCATCGAGATGGTATCGGGCCGAGCGCGATTCTTTCTGGTCATCATTTTGCTCTTCCTTTTATCATCCTCCCTGTCTCCGTTTTGATTTTCCGGTGAAATGCGGACCGTTTTAGTTGGAAGCACGGGTGCCGCCCCTTTGGACGAACTTGACTTCTACTCTCATCTTCTGGGGCATTGACATCCCGGGTGGTGCCCGCTCGCTTTTTATTTGCGGACGCCATCTGGGGAGGAGTTGGGCTCGTAGTCGTCCTCGTCCGACCCGCCTTTACAGTATCCGCCGATGACAGTTTGACGTTATCTTTGGGTTTTTTGGAAATTTGAACAACTTCGTCCTTGCCACTGACACCGCCAGAATAAATAGCAATGCAATAAATAGTCCTGCCTTTCCTTAGATGGTCCGCCCGCCTCCACGCCCGGCCGCTGGCAACCTTTCGTGCTTTAAGAGGGGCCATCCTGGATCAGACTCTCCTGAAGGCCGCCGTACCCCAAAAATCCCCGGTATAAGATTGTGTTTGGGCATTTTCCAATGGGCCTGGCTAAACTAAAGACAACCACTTCCACTGAAGGAACTCCAGTCAAGAGCCAGCACGGCGCATGCAGTCAAGATCCGACTCACTCCATAATTTCGGATGTAGTTCCAGTGAAATTTCACGCTGATCTGGTAGAGATTTTAGCAAAAAAAGTCTCTTTAATAATAATAATAACAATAACAACAATAACAACTACATTAAACAAAATAATAATAACCTTTCATGTGCGGTTAGTAGAAACATAACGCGCAGGGCTCCTGACCATCGGGCTGCTTTGTATGTATGGTGCTTCGGATCTCCCGGCACGAAAACTTGCAAAAGCTCAAGAACGATTTTCGTGGACAGAGAATTTCAGGCAAGATCTTATGAGCTGCTACGAGGAAAATTGTCCGTAACAGTGAGGCTATATGGCGCAAATGCATATTCGGTTTGCGGTAATGCAATCCGAACTGGCAGATCGCTTTTCTCAGCTACATCTGAGAAATTATGTGGCCTATCTAAGACGAATAGATATCGTTGTTCCCAGCTGTGAACCCGTACCAGAATTGCGGGTACTGTGCCAGTACGCGGGGTTGGGAGAGATGCTCCATTTTCTGAAAGAACAAACGCATGCCTCAATTAAACCGCAAAATTCGTTTGACACAGAAACTCGCTTGCCGAATTCAAAGTGTGATCGGCTATGTAACATCTGCCCGTAACATCTGGCTGTTCATTTACGGATAAATTCAAGACGTTCGCACATCAACTGCGGACGTACTATCACACACTCAACAAGCTGAAGTTGCTAAACATCAAGCAACGTTTAGCAGATAAAATTCCGGTTTTGGTTGACGTGAAAAAGAGGCTGCAAAGACGGGAGGATAGAATTCAACAAAATGAAATATTATGGTCGAATCCTTCCAACTTCTTCACATATCGATTTGCAGTCTGATGCGAGTTTCCGCCGATGGCCTCGGTTGAGGAATTCTAAGGGCGCATCTAGGGGAAAACATCTAGGCTTCATGCCGACACCCTAGGCATTATAATATTTACCGAATTGTGTGACGAACTGGTGCAACAGGTGCAATGTCATCAAAAGCGCAAGGAATTTCTCCTCGCCGTACTGAGATGGAATTAACAAATACTGGTGGAAGAAGTTTACTACTGTCCTTCAACACCTAGTTCTAATATTCACCTCTTTCATAACCGGAGTCCAACCATTCCGTACTGGCCGTTAGAGGGGGGAACATCACTAATCCTAAAATCGGGAGATTTTTCTGATCCGAGAAACCATAGACCAGTCACGTCGCTCAACACGTTATACAAATGGTTCACTAATATCTTGAAATAACGTATTGAGAGAACGAACAACGAGGCTGCTAAATGGGTTTGTCCGGCTGCAAGGACAAATTGCGTATCTAGAGGCGTCAGGACTTAGTTCAGTAAACGCGTAACCTGTCGATAACCTGACTGGGTTACATGAAGACCTTATGATTCAGGATCGCACGAACTTTTAAGCTTCTTACTCAAACGCCTTCATATCTACTCAAACATAATGAGAAGTGTAGAGGGCCTAATGCCACTTTGGAAAATGCACTTTGTCATGACATCACGCAAGCGTTGAACCATGTCTAGACTGGTTCAGTTCCAAAGAGGTGTCTATCAGAGAGATTCTCTCTCACTCCTCTGCTTTTCTGTATATCAGTATTGTCTCTATCCGCGTTTGATCAACGTGTGCTTAAGATGTATTCTATGTGATCTTAAATTATCTCTCATTAGGCGAGAGTAAATTAAATCGATATCTGAACATCACCTTCACATACTCAAGAGATATACGTAGGGAATTCGGAATGGACAAATGTGCATTCGTTCATTTTTTCACAGAGCAAGGTCAGACTCAATTAACAATGATATGGAGCTAGTAAACGGAAACGGAATCCGTTATCTTTGCACCGAGGAAGCCGACATGTACCTGGGAGTGGCTCAAAGGCATGTCTAGGATGTGCAGGCTGCTGGGTCAGATCTGGTTATCAGAATTGTCGGGATAAAATAAGGCGGCAGTCAAGAATATGTTGACATTCTCACCAAGATCTTTCATGGAACGACTGTACTTGTCCCGAAAAAATGGGAGGTCGTAGGCTTTTAATCTAGAAGTGTATACATGACAGATTAGTCTTCGAAACAGCTTGCGAAGTGATTATTTCATCAGGATCCCCTGATAATGCTAGTTCATCAGCATGAACGTCAAGGAACGGTTTTTGTAGAACGCGACAGAGCGAGCGGTACGAAACCTCGGTTTGGTATTCAACGTGTAACGTACTAGTGCACATGAGGCTGAATCAACCATCAATCTATGCCCAGTGCGTCTTAGGGCCAACATGCGGATGGAACATCTCCGTATTTTAGAGGGAAGGCATATCGACACGCCAATGCATAACCAATTGTTTTGAAATGTCCAAGAACTTGGCTTGACTGTAGACATGACTTTCTCGTTTATTAGGTCAGCCGGCTTAAAATCCAAGAGCGAGGGTTTCATATATGCATGCCAAGATGGGGTCGTTCTACCTTAGCGTCATGTTGATCACACGAGATCCTGTAACCACTAACTCAATGGTAGTGGGAGTGTTTGCAGTTGTGAAATGGCCGGGTACAGTCTGCAGCGGAAGATATAAATGTTGGAGTCACTCTTCTTCAGCAGTACGCACGTGGATTATGGAGCGCGAGGAAGGTTATGGGTTTAGTCGATAAACCTAGCCCTTACCATCGAGGGTAAGGGAGTTCGACACATGGGGGTTATCCAACATCATCAACCCCCTATGGTACCTAATGCATTTCCCCTTTCGTAAAAAAACGACTTTATTGACGTAAACATACATAGCAAATGGGCAAGACTCAATATGTTCTCTACTGCTTTGCAGACTAACCGCAAAAGAACATAGCTACAAATCTGTCTTAAGCTTACAAAATTAACTACAATACAAGCCTTAATCCGAGATATGGAAGTATTAACTGATAAAACCGAAGTTCTAATTCCAAGAGGTAAATTGTAGAAAAACTGAACAGCTATTCAAGATTAAGAGCCCTTGTATTTCTCTGAATTATAACGAGAGTGTTTAATCGTAGCAGAAATGGCATGTCGGGCATTGCATCTGGTTCGCCTTAACCTTTATAATCTCGCAGCTAGGTTCAGGAGACTCTGATGCAAGCAACCGACGAACAATGGTTAGAATTCTTACTTGCTGCTGGAGTTTTATTTGAAGCCACCCAGAACTAGCTAATGCCCGAGAAATATGTTCAAATTTTCGAACTCCGAAAGTGAATAGGAGACACGCGTTTTGAATAGATTGTACTTTCCTTTGACTATCCCCATTCAGACAAGGACCATAAACCGAAAGACAGTACATAATGTGTACTAAAACCAATTATTCACAATGCTTTAGTTTGACAAAGGCGACAAAATATGCCTAAATGGGTGATGCAAATGCAGCAGCATAAAGGAGCATATTTTTTCTCCGCGTGATAGAAGAAGGACCAATCATTAGCAATGAAAACTCGTAAATTATTTGATTCCAGGATAAATGAAATCACGATATCTTTGATAACAATTACATCCGAGGTTGATTTTTCCATACGACGCTTTGCACTGCCAACCAACAGCATTTTGTATTTCGCAGACTTTATAGCTAATCTATTACACAGGTGAACATGGTTTTGCAATTGGGAAGCTATCGGTTATTTCCGACGTAATTTTGTGAGTAGAATCCGAATCCGAAGTCAGAAATATTTGGGGTTACGCACTCGAAAAAGGCATTTCTTTTTGCTATTTTTGAGGTTATATACAGACGTCACAACATTTATAGGAGTTTTTCCTACCGTTAGACCATACAGTACTACTCTTTCTCTTCAATATGAGAGGCGCCGAATTCCATTACGACTTTTCTTTACCAAAATATGTCTATTTGAAATTACGATATACATGGAAACAAATTTTCCGTGAAATGCCCTCGGAGAACCAGATCAAGGTCAAATTTATTGTCATGAAACCTATATAAATATAAACAATCATAACCAAAATAAAATGTGGATATTTATAACTAAAAACACGCTTCAATATTGTGGCTATTTTTTAAAAACTTTTTTATTCTTTATTGTTTTTTATCCATTTTGAATCCGCCTTCTAGAATTATAAAATTTTAATAGCTTGCCTTCAAATTCGTATTCGGCAACGCCAAACATCCCCAGTATAAAATATATAGTACAGTGATATAAGTATTTGAAGCATATGCTCGTTACAGTAATGGGATATATCTCGTACATCAAAATGGCTGTAACGTTGTAAGGAAAAATCGTAAATGATTGAATAAAAGCTCATTTTGAGGAGGCAGGACTAAAAGAGGTAAGGGTAATACTTAAAGATGCAAATAGCACAGAAGATAAAAAATGTTGCATCCTTTAACCTCAAACGTAGCAAAAAAACGCGTTTTTCGAGAACATAACCTCAAATACTTAAAAATCCTGAAGTGATAGACCAACTGTGACTTCGGATTCGGATTCTGCGTACAAAATTTCGTTGGAAATGACCCACAGCTTCCCAACAACATCCAAGACCCCCTTTTTTGTAGACCTGTGTTATCGAGGGCTCAATTAGCAATATTATCTAGTTCGGCATGAAATGCAGTAAACGCTTGCGCAGATTTGGCAAAAAGGATAATAACACTTGCGCATCACCGGCACACGTTTTAAGACCAACCTGATTATAAACATCATAAATACCGGCCGTGTAAATAATTCAAAGTATTGAACTCAATTTTTCAAATCGATGGCAACCGAAAGACAAAAAAATTGGAATATCGGCGTGATGGTCGTGCGGGCTAAGGCAGTCTTAGTCCGCCCAAACTGAACGTCGCGAAGGTCCCGAGTTCGAATCCCCGTCCGTGCAATTTTCTCTGCTTATGTCTAGTGTGGAATAACCGAGGAACCTTGCTGGGCGAAGGTACGAGTTTGTGACCGCTGCCGACCCCCGTCGGCAGTTATCGGTACCGTCAGCATCTTATCCGGGGTCAGTATGTCGGTCGTGGGTCTTATCTCGGATAAACATGGGATAAGCCCCGCGTCGTACTCGCTATGGCACAGACCGCCGAATCTGCTGGTGGTACCAATATTTGGGTAGGGGGACTGGCTCTGGGTGGGTGTTGTGTTGGGTATCTGCCTGTAGTTCTGTCATGTACCGTCTTTGTACTGTACCTCTCCACCTAAGAGCCGACCCGCAAACAGACTATAATTGTCATTAACGCGGGGGAAAATTACCTGTCCTTTGTCCTTTGACAAAAAATTGGATTGGAGTACAAACAATAACAACCACTTTTCACAACTACAGTTCGTGAAATATAAATGAAATATGATATAATAAGCTTTTAGGCCGCTTCAGATAAGCCATACAATTTTAAGCTGAAAATGATTAGATCGTGATCAAGCGAATCGAAAGCGCGAATAAAATTAAGAAGGGTAATTAACTTTACATATTTATTATCCCAACCAGCAAGGCCATCCTCAGAAACATCCAAAAGTGCAGTTTAACAAATATTCAACCGCCTGAAACCCAATTGAAAAATTGGAAAAAGCTTTAACTGGATACAGTGTTTTAGGATCTGTTCGATATTATATATAATATATATGATATCTTCGCTATATAAATCGCTTCGATCATTTTAGAAAAAAATTGATAGCCCACTGATTAGTCGTAAATCATTAAAAGTGGTTGGCTTTTGAATTTTGGGAATCGGATAAACCATCCCATGTTTCCATGCAAGGCCGGCAACTTCGTATTTGAGCGGGAGTTGAGCTCTTGGAATTTTTAACCTGACCTAACCTATACTAACCTAAAATAACCTAACTTAACCAAACCTAACCTTATATGTATAACTAAATCAGACCAAATCGGTGTTCTTGACGAAGACTAACATAATTTTGTCATTATAATTATAAAGATAAAAGAAATCTGTTAATCTGCATGAAGAGCGACGAAATATAGTTTATTACTTTCTGTTTATTTATACATCAATATAATTACTTATAAAAATTATTATAAAAATAATAATAATTACATTTTATTATTAATACCACTTGCCGTTGGAAATACTTTTAAAAATATTACGCAGAAATATCACTCAGATCGGTTTCAGTAGTAGTTGAGGTATATGCTTGGGTTCGAGTGCCATGTGTTCTTTTTCTGTCGAATTACGTGAGTTTATGTAATAATGAAATAAAATAATGACAATAAAAGCAATACCCTAGATATTTCTTTAGACCGAATTTTGAAGAATTGTAGATCTCATGCAGATTTACTTTTTCTGCAGAAATAAATAAACGGAATATATCATATAGAATAGATATAATAACGTATAATAAAGATTGATTACATTTTAATTAACTATCTTATTATTTATATTAGATAAAAAAAAGTATTACGTCTCGTACTGTTTCGACTAATAAACTCATCCATTACTTTATCAATATCAATTAATTCCGCATCTTTCGAATGAATGTAAAGAATTTCTATAGCATTTTATGGGACTTGCAATATTGTGGATCGTAAATATGATTTCAATCGCCGAAGAGCTGAGAATGTTCTTTCAGTAGACAGTACACGACGATAGATAGAGGAATCGTTAGCATTAATCTGATCAACTTTTTTATCTGTGGTAATAGTCTTATTGCAGTCGCTGGATTTTCGTTTAAATGAAATCGATGACGTCCCTCATTGAAGTTGGATACACGTTTTTTGCTTCATAACGTCCAACAACATTGATCGATGTAAGCGAAGTTGATCTCTGATGAACTCATCTTCAGACATAGGACGATTATAAAACGAAATTATTTTCTGAACATCAACTTCTTTTCCAATAAGGAAATCCTCGATTTCATTTAAAAACTGCATAGTTTTCGATGAATACAATCATTCATAGACGTGATAACTTCGTCCAAAATTTCGAAATATAATTTCCTGTAATATTCTTCCGCGGTAGTAAAAGTATGGTTATTAGTAGAGTTAGAGTCAATTTGTTAGGAGCTCTACGCGGTTTAGGAATCTGGGGTTCGGATAATTCCATCTTTTTGGCTTCTGCGGTATATTTTTTCCAATTAATATTGAAACTTGTCTCGGACTTGCGTAATTGCTAAAATAAGTTTTGAATCGCCAAAATTTTTTGATATGACTCGTTAATTTGGAGTTCACCTTTTCGTAACTTTTTATTTAATTGCTCAACTCTTTCGAAGATATCAATCATAATCGCCAAAAAGAAATAAAATTAAAAATCCTCCATTTGTTTAAAAAACCCTGACGCTTTAGACGCCGCAGAAGCCACAGTATCAACTCCGTTTTAAACATCTTCGAAGAATAAAATTGTAGCTTCGTAATTTTCTTTAAGAGTTTTTAACCACTTTACTCTCATACACCATCTGAAATAATTATTTGAATGTAAGCAACGTTTCGGAATTTTATTTATAAAGTTATTAAAGTCTGTAACATTAGGTTTATTTATACAAAATAATTTAGACAAAGGGCTCATTTTGTCACATTTCCAACTTAAACCCTCTAAAACTTCAAGACCTTGTCATCAGGTCGATTGACCTCTGAAAACCTATCAAGTTTAACCAGAAACCTAATTTAACTACAAAACATATAACTTCAATACTTCTTATAACGTCTGAGTGAGAAATATATTCTTCTTACTCAGACGTATAAAGATACATGGAGAAATAGCATAACTCCAATACCTGCAAAGTGGGCCCTTTTCGCTTGGACGTACGTATATATTGAGACAATATTCAAATATCCTGTTGGGCAAAATGGAGAGAGGTTTGGAGCATTTTCAGATTGAAGATTCTTATATATCGCTAGTCGTTTTGAAGAATCTCTGATGAAATTTATTAGATCTTTTACGGTTCTGATGAAACTTTTCGCACATAAGACATTTTCTAAACCATCTTGAACCACTAGATTTAGTTTATGTGCTACACAGTGAACATACAGTGCACGTGGCTCTATGTCACGAATTCTGGCTTGAAGAACTGTTAATCGGCCACTAACATTAGACGCACCGGCGTAACATTGCCCTCTCATATCAAACATATTTAAGTTGTAATATGTAGTAGCAGTAACCATTCTTACAGATATCGATATCTGCTCTTCCCTAGAAATATCTGACGTTTCATCACAAATCAAAGCATATTGTTTTGCTGTTTTAATCTCCAGAAGATGTTTACGTGTGATTTCACGAGCCATGATTTGTAACATTTCATTGATTATGTCATGATGAGTCCAGGTATATCCGGAACGAGATTTATACCCGGGAAAATACTCAAATCATTGAGTATTGAAAAGAATACATATGTGACGCGTTCTGAAGAAAGGGACCTAAGCGTCCGAACGGCAATTATGAGGAGAAGGAAAAGAAGAGGCAAGACTGCGGCCGCAGTGTTTCCGATATTCTCTTACTCTCTTTCTGTACACTACTAACTCGAGTTAGGAAGATATGCTGAAAATTTCAGCGCAAAATATTGAAAATTGAGCCGTTGGTAGCATATCTTTTCCCTCTCCTGCACAATTATCGTTCGGACGCTTAGGTCCCTTTCTTCAGAACGCGTCACATATACTTAACAAAATCTCCTACATATTCATTACATTTCGTCACCTTAATAGGGTGTTGAAAACAACACCCTATAACCGACTAGGTGTTAAGTTCTCAACACCCTCAACACAATAGTCGCCGATCATGATTCCATGTGTTACTGATTACGTGATCAAACACATGAAGAATATTCGGCAGACAATATCGACATACACGCAGAAACAGTTACTGGAGATCCCAACAGAGCTAGCTGAATTAATCTTTGTTTTATTTCGGGTAATCATAAAGGCAGTTTGCAATATTTCAGAAAAAAAAATTACAAAGTCGGGTTAAGTTCGGGTTAGACTCGTGAAATGATTATTCAGCATGTCAGGATTGTGTACGATGAAATCTCCTGGGATTTGCTTTTGCTATTAACTTCGAGGTAATTCATTGCCTCCCAAAACTTCTTCTCAGGGGTTTAAAAGCACATTGCCAAAATATCCTTTTTTCAACTCTCAACACGCTGATAATACAATTCCGAAGCTGCTTATAATAACGAAAGTCGGAAACCTGCCCGGATTTTCACGCTCTCCACTGCGCAATGTTTCTTATTTTATAAATACTTTTATTGTGTCAGTCGCTCAGGGAGCATGGGATTTCGTAATAGAAATTATTTTCAGGGGCGCGTGACAGACCAAAAGATCAGGGATACAATTTATATTGTGCTTTATCATCAACATTTGTGAGATGTAATTTCTTTTCCCAGGGGGCACCATTGGCATCAGCCTCAAATTTATGAGGATCAATATATTTAAAGTGTCGGGTCGTAATGTATTTGCTCTTATGGCATAGTCGGGTGCAAGAAATTTCATACTCCTTGGTTGAGAAGACGACCGTCATAGCGGATGAAATCGGCATCAGATCTAATAAGGTCAACGATGTCATTGTGGCCCTGGGCCCTAGTGGCTTAAGAAATGATTTGCTATAAGTCACACGCTTGAGACCATTCAAGAAACTTCATGGAATTCGATTTCATAATATTCAACAAGTTAATATTTAAATCACCTAAAATTAGTACTTTGTCAACCCGTGGGAGAAGATAATTGTAGTTATCCAAACAACGAAGACTGACGTTCGGGGGCCTATATAGGTCCCCAACACCAAACCTCGTTCCATGATAAATTAGAGTAACCCACTATCTACTCTAAGCCATAAACATCAGGTTGCGATGAGAACTCGACTATTTCATCACTGACTTTTACGATGACTTTTAAATTTTTCATCTATAGACTGAATCTGCCACTATCGGTTTTTTAAAGCTCTGATTCGTAGTTACCAACCCCGGAAACCCCGGGTTGGGCAATATCGTAAATTTGCTATCATTTTAAAAATATATTTGTTATATTGGATCCGTCATTATGAATTACTACAAACTGATCTCAGATTTGTAATTAGCGACTTCGAAAGTCCCAAAGGATTAACTTGCAGGCAAATCCAATCATTGTGAAAATATTTACCCGTCCTGATTGATCCGCCATTTTGAATTTTCGACTAACTAGTGATATGTGCAGTTGATAATTCGAAAATGTCATATTTTTAATTTTTATATCATATCCTTTCCTTTTTCATTCCAAAATAAACATTGAACAAATATTTCTAACAGTAAAGTCATCTTTTTTCCACCTTCGCTACAAATTTTGAGGTTATAGTTGTTACGTGCACGAAGGTAGCAGTTATATATCGAAGTATTACATATTACGAGTATTTAAAAAATAAATATAAAAATAGAAGCAGTCGGGCTTCCGTAAGGGTCGTCGAACTATTGGAATGTCTTTGTCTTATTTACTACTGTTCAAATTATGTTTAAGAGGAAAGGTGGCAAGCTATACACGCTGTTTGTGGATTTTAAGGGAGCATTTTCTTCAGTCACCCAAGAACTATTATGGCTTAAATTATATCAACTCGGAGTCAGCGCTAAAATCATTAGGATCCTGAAGAATATGCACGTTTCTGCGACTTTATACATCAGAACCAGTGCGAATCCCTCTGACAAGGGTGTCGTTTCGGCGGGTGTGCTACAGGGCGAGATTTTAAGTCCTCTTTTATTCATTTTATTCGTTTCGGACATTGTAGCATTTTTCCATAACCATGGGCATGGAGGACTAGCTAGATATTGACCTAGAGCGTGACCTCACAATGCTTCTTTATGCCGACGATCTAACGCTGTTCGCATATTCCCGGATCTTATGTGACGAAAATTAGTAACCCTTGCTGAGTATTCCGACTTAAATGGCTTGATTGTCAATACGGATAAAACAGAAATTTTATTTTTAAGCGCGGCGGGAAACTCAGCATGGATGACTCGCGATTTCAATCTAGAGGTAACTATTAACCGTATGCCACAGGTAACATATTTAGGCGTCGCACATCTTGTACTGCTCAGGATAGTATTTTGGTTGATGCAGCGATGTCCAGGGCAGTGAAAAGGTACCGGCGTTGAAAAGTTTACACCTATACTTGTACGAAGCTTACCGGTTGAGAGAATCGATTACGGGAACACTCTTAATGTTGTAGAATTGGCGAAAAACTCATTTGGTACTGACGGAGCGCGTTTATAGCCAATTTCCGCGGACTCAATTTTTAACGAAATTGAACGTTCGAACCTTAACGACTTTTATTAGACCGTAGTCGCCTGGGTGGCATTTTATTACACGAGCAAGAGGCCACTTTGCCGGAGGTAGGTTTGGGCTTCTCACTAGCATCAATTGTCCGATTATTAGAAGCGATTCACCATTTCGTTCGTTGCCATAACGATAGCAAGTAATTTAAAGCCAAAAGCTGTATTACAATTGATGACATAGTTGCCAACGCAATACCCGACTAACCGGAATCGACAGCAACGAACCTTCCCACGAGCATCGTACGAAAAGGTCCACCTATAAGGACCCGGGGTAAGAGGCCTCAGGTCATCGATGTCATTCGAAAGTACGTCTAGCGAGCGCAATTCAATGCGAATTCGATCTCACACAGCAAGAGCATTTTTTTTCGTAACCTCGTGCTGATCAATGATGTTTACTCAAAATTGGTAGACGTCGCGCGTAGTGTTCCAAAATAAGCCAAGTATTCCTCCATCCTCTTGAAGTGGTATATGCCATACGAGACCGTGATTGGACTCGTCAAGATCATCAAACAGCTCAGGTGCTGTTTTTGCTTGCTTATTTTAATTGCTTGCCCTTTTACGGAGAAAAAAATCTCCGCACTGGAGAAGCGACGTTAATTCTTATGGACAATGACGCACAGTTTGGACGTCGTCCAAATAAGAAATATCTCAGCACGAGTGCGTTTTTTGGGAAAATGTTTCAGAAAAAATTTTAGGATTTTTCTCTGGATATATAATGGTACCGTTGAATTTGACCTTGAACAATGAAGGTTATTTCAAGGTCGCGTTTTTGTTTTTAAATGGAAACCCCTATTTTTTTCTCACGGATTCGGAAAGAGCACCAAATTTTGCGTCCGAATATTATATGGTCGATTTTTCCGACAAGGTCATTTCAAGATCAGACTGAAAACTCCCGGAACTGCGAATTAACTGAGCGGGAGTGCATTTTCGGGGAAAATGTTTCAGACAAAAGATGAAGGATTTTCCTCTGGCTATATAATGGTACCGTTGAATTTGACCTTGAAGGTTATTTCGAGATCAAGTTAACTTTTTTAAATGGAAACACCTGCATCTTCTCATGGATTCGGACCACAAAATTTCTGAAAGCTACTTGGGATGGCCACTATCGATTTAAATTGATTGCAAAGTACGATGTGGACATTTTAAAATTCAAAAATTAAATTACGCATAAGAGTGAGAGTGCAATGGAATATCATTATTCCGCGTAGAATATATAAAACTTTTCGCGTGTGTGCGCATGTGCGTGCGTGCGTGCATGCGTGTGTGTGTGTGTGTGTGTGTGTGTGTGTGGCTATTTTCGATTACGCTATTCATAATTTATGCTCAAACTGGTATCCGTTTACTATTTGGCAATATCTTAAACGTGTGTAGAAATTCTCCACAACTTTTCTAATAGTATTCGGAGAAACAAGTGCCGCTTCTCACACAATCCTTTGTTGAACATCTTCCAGGTTATTGGGTTTTGTGTAATAAACTTTACTTTTTAGATAGCCCCAAAGGAAACAATCTAGCGGCGTTAAATCGGGTGACCTTGCTGGCCACTCAGTAGCTCCTCTTCTTCCAATTCATCGATGTGGAAATATCTCATTGAAATAGTTTCGTACTGATACACCGTAATGCGGTGGGGCTACATCCCGTTGAAACCAAACATTGTCGAAATCGTCACCGGCTTTGTCAGTTATAGACGGTATTATTTGATTTCTTAGCATTTCTTCATAAACAATGGCATTCAAATTGCAATCTATATAAAAAATGGCCCAATTAAAGTATTACTGTAAATTCCTAAAATCGAGGATTTTGCGTGTGTGCGTCAAGAACCCAATCAGGGTTCTCATCGGTCCAAAAACATCAATTTTTACGGTTCACTTCGCCGTTGACTGTAAAGGTTGCTTCATCTGAAAAAACGATATGGAACAAGAAATCAGGCTGCTGGTCTATCCGTATCATCAGCATGTCACAAAATTCATTACGGCGATCGTAATCATCATCATTTAATTCTTGAATAAGGGGAATTTTATAAGGCTTGATAAATTGTAGATTCCTGCGAACAGAAGTTGCCCTAATTTCAAGTTCCTGCCATGCTCGACTCACAGAGAGTATTGAATTCTCCATGAAAGCTTGTGCAACTTCCAATGCGTTCTCTTCTGTGGTTTCACTTTTCGGTCTTCCAGTTTTTCGCGATTTTTATTTGTTCCTATATTCTCGAAACGCCTAACTCTACGTTCAACCCATGACTTTGAAATACTGTTACCTTGATTACGATAAGTATCATTGAAGAGTGTCTACACTTGATCATACGATCTTTGTCGGTTACCCCATCCTCCCATCCTTAAAATACTTACCCGCTCTCTTTCTGAAAGCTGGGCCATTATTACTCACAAATTACGAATAAGTTAAATGTTCTTTTTTTGTCAAAGTGAAACCAATAAAGAGAGCCTCGATGGACTGCCTAAACGAAATAACTATGACACTACTTTATGAAAAAGTAAACTGCGATGCCTAAAGCATGAAAATGTCACAACAGTTATGGGAATGACACGTCCTCTTGGTCAGAGTACCAGTCACGTCACAAGCACGCAGATATTATTGAAGGTTTCTGCAGGTCCTACATTTCCAACACAAATCTGAAATCTGGCGCCATTTAGGAAGTCGACCTGCTGAATCTTACGATTCGTGAAATTCAAAAACTGTAAAAGGGCGATTCCGCCCCTTAAATAATAAATAAAAAAATAAATAAATAATCAGTAGAAAATTACATTTGTTTGTGGGAAAGGAAGACTTACGCGAAGAAGGGTCAATTTTTACTAATCAGAGAGCCTCCATTTGCCAAATATTGCAAAAATTCAATATGAAAAACTTGAATTCTGTTAAAGCGTCGGTTGATCTTCAGGTAAGACTTGTTAACACGAACGAGAAAATGTTTTGAAAAATCCATTTTGTTTCTGGTCACGGTTTCCCAACCAGATATTGCTATAGGCTGTATGTCTAGTTAGTAGACGTCTTGATAATCACGATGGAACGTATTGCAGTTGCGTGAAACATTGTTTTCAGTATATCAAGGATACACAACATTATGGTTTGTTATTTGGTTCAGTTGATGAAGCAGATGGTCTAATTGGGTATTCAAATGCGGATCATGCTGCAGATCTGGACACACGATGATAAAATTAACTAGAAACCCATAGTTTTATCGCCGTTCCATAAACATAGTTACTCGATATCGATTAACGTGTGATATCAGTAAAGGTAAGCGAAAATATTGACTCAAAATATGTTAACACTCTCGATCAATATGCTAATGTAATCGAAGGTATGCCAAAAATACACAAATAGCGGGGGTGTTGATTATATTAATTTATCATTCACCTTTGTGGTTATTCAAACAACATCTGTTTTGTCAGGAGAAATAAACTGGTGACGACTTTTCCGTAGTGTCGCGAGACATGAAAAAATCACTCCAAGCTCGGAACTCGCCTTGCTCACACCTAACCGCTGTTATCAAATGTTAAATAAAAGTTTCGTTTTTCATTATTAAAGTGACTACAACTCTTTTTCCCATACCTGCTCATCAAATATCGTTTCTCTATTTAATAAAATAAATATGCAATATTATATCCTAATAATAAAATATGATATAGTCACAATAGTTTTCTAAGTTTATTGTCGATCAAAATCATTATATTGCTTTCTGTTATTACATTATATGTTTCGATCGTATACGTGATAAAACTTACCTACATAGTTTGTGAGATATTTTATTATATTTTTCAGGAATTGGGGCATGATATTTCGGATACCCCAAAAGAAGACACCGTAGTAACTCCGATGGCAGCGCAGTCGATGCGGAGGGCTAAAAGCAGTTCCCTTAGCGTCGCTTCTTTTCGAAGATTATAAAATCGTCTACGTAATAATAATCACTTATATTGTGTTCCTGTTCTTTATTACATAGGAATTTTAAATATCACTGTTATACTACCATCGCTTTCCAACGAAAATACTTATTTATATAATTAAATTCGAATTGTTAAGAGAAATGCACCATTAAAGATAATTTTGAAATGATTCCCTTATCAAAAGTCAATGAGGTATGGAGAGTCATTTTTGACATTAATGTGTGCAAACTTATTTAATTTGTAATTTAGGTAAAAAGGAAATGTTAATAAAATAATGTTATATCTAGATATTTTAGTTATTGCGTGTTTGGCAGTAATATATAATTGAGAATTTGCGGAATGAAACTGAGACGAATATTTGTCCTTTTATCACATTATTTGTCAGTAAAGCCATTCATTATTATTAATTGTTGTAAGTTCTGTTTTAATACTTTGTCCAAGCGGATCACGAATATGTATGAAGATATATGGAATTTATGAAAAAAAATGCATGATTTTGAAGAATCTTAAAATTATGATGGCCAGGGGAAATGAACTATTTAGATGAATCGAAAACTAATTAAACGAGCATTAGTATTTTCGTGGGCGTTATTTATTACACTATTAGTTTGAAGAGGGTTAGATAGTTAGAGAAGCACGCTTGATGACCCATAAGGGCAACCGGTAAAGGGCTGACGGTTCATAATGCTGCCTTTCCCTTAATCTTACTTTTCGCGAAGACTACTTGTTAGCGTATTGTTCTACACTGACGATACTTGAATTTATATTCTAGTCCCGAATAAAACCAATGATTAGTACTTCAAGAAAGAAAGAAATCGCGCCCAAATATTTATATGAAATATTACAGAGTAGTTAATGAAAATGAAAATAGCGTTGCTGATGATTCCAGTAGGTGCAGGTCTGGATGAAACGCCAGAGGTGTTCTCTCATTTTTTCAATAAGGAATTCCGCTTCGTTCGTCTGATGATAAAAAATAACCTTTTCAATTAAAATTATATTAAAATCTATTCATTATTAGTATATCCTGGTCGCCACTGCTTATTGCTAACAATAAGCATTCCCGCTTCTCAACAGTAAACGCCCCCCTCGTTTGACCGAGCTCGTTAATGCAAAGAGGCTAACTACATTGGTGGGATTCGATTTAAGATGCCTCATCTGTAATGAATTTGAACTAAATGAAGAAAAATACCGAATGGATGCAAAATACAGAAGAGAGCGGGGACCGAAACGCTGCCAAAACACATGCAAATAACATAGCCAGAAGACGGAATATCAGCATCACCTTCAATTTGGACACGCACGATGCAAGATTACCAATCATTAATGAAAAAATAGAAGGCTATCCAGCCAACAAATGTTTATAGTTGTGCGATGAATGGTAATGTCCGTGAATTATGTTAATTTAAGGACAACTATTTAACGTAACAATTATTCTAAAACATTCTTTCAATTAAAGTAGGATAATGATGAGCAGTAAAATACGGTGTCCGTTTGTCTTCATCCAGTTTAGGTGAAAGAAAATTGAAAGACAAAGGTAGAAAATCAATTAACTCTTTGAGGGGGTTATTCTATTTTATTATATCAAACGAATTATCTTTGCAACGAGAGAGACGATGCATTCCATTCTCGTTGCCGATATCACTACACTCCGATGGGCCGTGGTAACCGGCGATAGGGCGCTGCGCTGTCACCAGGTTGCCGCGCGCCATTTTCTTGGTGGGGGATAGCCGCCACCTATTATATAAAGGCGAGAGTGCGGGTCAAGTAGTGATTACGTACCGAAGTCGTGCTCGGCACGGTGTTCTTTTCCGCTCTACCCCTCGGCGACGTAGTGAATACGTGCCGAGGAGAATTGCGGTTATCCATATCTCGACCGAATGACCGACCGACCGACCATCCGACCCCTCTGCGACGGATTAAATACGTGTGGAAGAAGGAAACAGGACCATCTCCCCTTCGACGTAATAAATACGTGTCAGAGAGAAGACGGTAGATCAGTTAGGTCTACTACGATTTATTTGAACTCTGGAAGCTGTTCCATATCGGGCAACAGAAAGTCGGTGACACCTCCGGGAGTGTGCCGTCCACTCGTTCTCACCATCACCGAGAACGAATAGGGACATGGTTTGCCCATAACCTAAACCGCGAATACAGATAAGCAGGGACTTTAAGTTTCCAATATCTGAGTAGTTGTAGCTACTTAGTGTAGTGTCAACTCGACAACAAAGATTACTCCGTTGATAGGGCATAATTTGCCTATAACCGAGTTTACAGATACCTAGGGACTGAGAGTGTTCCTTATTTGAGTAGTTGTCAGTACATACCGTAAAAAGTTCTGAGAGTCCTGAAAGTCATTCTGCGATATTGATGTTAGGGTTCTTCTGTTCAATCTCTACGACCAAGAAGCCCAAAATGAAGGTGTCGTGATGTATCGGCTAAATAAAGACGGTGTTGTGGCGGAATTAAACCATAACAGACTTGAAACAAGCGGCACTAAGGGGAGAGTACGGCAAAGACTGCTGCGCTTCATCCGGAGCCATGAAGACCTCTACCAGGAGCAAGAGGACTGCCTGGAGGATTACAACGAAGAAGCTGACCTCTCTCGTAAACTTGCCGAGGACATACGTGCAGCTGCAGGCTCGAGTGGAAGTAACCGATATAACCGTGCTACCTCGTCACCGCAAAGACAAGAACAATGACCGAATCAAAGTCAAGTCCCACCTACTGCACGGGATCACTCCCCGTGTAGACACGAACGACGTATAATCGATCAGTCTCGAAATTGGAATTGTTTCTTTGAAGGAAAATACTTTATTCCTTCCTCGAACGCACTGAGGAAATCCGGCACGTATAAAACATCATCCCCGCACAGCTCCAACAAAATGCGCCCGAACTGTTTAAGGGCAAAGCGCTTTCCTGGTTCAGGAATATCGCCGAGCAGTATCCGACCTGGGAGGAATTAGAGGAGGGTCTAAGGTTCTTTTTCCTCTCCAGCACCGAACGCCGAAATCTCGGACGGCTCATTGCCAATAGGAAACAAGGGCAAAATGAATCTGTCCGTACCTATAACACGGCGCTTTGCACATTGATGCGCCGACGAGGCGGCTACACTAATAACGAAAAACTCCACAAATTCTACTACTATTTGAAACCGGAGTTATATTATTATAGGAGCATGAAGCTGTATTGAAGAAGGACAGAAAAGAGGCGCCTAAGCCTTCCAACCGTCCTACAGCAGCAATTAATCCGCCGGCACCTTGGGAAAAGAAAAGTACAGCCGCAAGTAGCACGTATATTAAACAAACATGCTGCTGCTTCTGCAAACAGCGCGGGCATACACAGCGCGACTGTCGAAATGCGCGGCGTCTTTTCTGCTCTCAGTGAGAAAAAGATGACGTAAGAACAAAGGATTGTCACGGTCTCCCGTCGGGAAACAGGGCCCAGGCGGGGTCTACGCCCAAGGCGACTCGACCCGAGACAACTGAGAAGAAAACCGGTAGTACGTCGAAGTAGAAATCAGCTGCTCCGAGGCGCTAATCGACCCTGGTGCTGTAAATTCATTGGTGCATCAGGAAATTTACGAATTCGCTCTATAAAACGGTTTGCAGAAAAAAAATCATGGAAGGGCATCGCAACTGTGGCAGACGGATCCATCACGAAACTCACGGTGTCATCAGGTCCATGTGTGATAAATATCGAAAAGGTAAACGCCTCCTTCTTAAAAATAAAAAATCTCTCATGAAGTCCTGCTTGGAATGGACATCCTCATGCATCTGGGGATCCAGATTTATTTTCAGGGACACGCCCTGGGGAAACCAGTCTCGATTCACCCAGTTTCGGTGAAGAGTCTCGTCGGCTTAATCGCCACCGAGCAGAGTCAACTAGACTCATTGATCGACGTCATCGGGCCTACTCCACTGGTGACCTATGACATCAAACTGTCAGACCAAACGCCGATCAAGTAACGATATCGGCCAAGAAACCCGGCTATGCAGGCAATAATAGACCAGCATATCGACGAGATATCGCCCCTCGTCTGACGGTCGGACGGTATCGGGTCTGTGTGGACATTCGGCAGTTGAATAAAGTCTCAGAGAAGGATGCATACCCTTTACTACAAATCCACGCAACACTAAATAAGTTGCGCGGAGCACATTACCTATCAACAATCGATCTGAAAAACGGTTATTGGCAGGTCTCGCTCACCCAACGAAGCATACCGCTCACCACATTTACGAAACCTGGAAGCGGCCTAATGCAATTTACGGTCCTACCCTTGGGCCTGCATTCCGCGCTTGCGGCGTTCTAATAACTAGTAGACCGTGTCGGGACCCCGTGTATGCGTCTACCTTGGTGACATAATAATCGTTACGGCTACGTTCCAGGATCACATGAAGTTGATCATCGAAGTGCTGCGCCGGTTAAAAGAGGCGAATCTTTCACCGAATTGGGCAAAATGTCAGTTTGGGCGAAAACAACTGATATACCTGGGTCACGTGATCACCATTACGGTATCCATTCGGTATCCAACGGTTTAACGGTACCATATCTTAGTACCGACGGTTCATTCCGAACACAGCACGGATAACCGCACCAATTTATAACAGCTGTCCAAAAAGAGTACATGGGAGTGGGTTGAGCAGCATCAGCGAGCATTTGAGCTCGTAAAAAATACTCTCGTGACAAGTCCGATTCTGGCGTGTCCCGACTTCACGAAGGATTTTGTGCTACAGACCAATGCCATCATAGGCATTTTTGCTCAATGACGGCGAACACGTAATTGCGTACGCCAGTCGCACGCTCAACAAGGTGAAGAGACATTACTCCGTTACTGAGTTGGAATGTCTCACCACAAATTAGAGGATATGGAAAATGTGCGACTATATCGAGGGATATCACTTCACCATCCTGACCGATCATCAGGCATTAGAGTTCCTCGAAAAACTTGAAAGTCATTGCGGTCGAATTGCTCGTTGCGCGGTCGAGCTCGGACAGTGGGACTTTAAGTTGATTACCGCCGAGGCAAAGAAAACGGCCTCGCCGATGCACTCCCCCGAAATCGGGTGGAGGTACAAACTATAAAGACCGCGTACAAATATCCCTGATACATCCTTCCAGGATTTATCATAGCACCCAGGAGCGCTCGGACGACGGTCCGGATTATCAAATATTCGACGGGCATCTATAGTCGGTATTGCCCAGTCTCGACTTTAACGAGTACGACGAAAAAGACTAAAGACCGAAGGAGAATCGCGCAAAAATACGGCATGAAACGCACGACGAACCTAATTCCGGACATCTAGGTGTCAGTACGTCGGTAGTTCATTTTACTCGTCATTATTACTGTCGCGGGATGCTGCGCGATGGCGCACAGTAATTCAGGATGCTCGAATCTGCCGACGTTGACAAAAAATTGAAAAACGTTATTTTTTAACCCTTTCGTGCCCCCGGAGAAAGCAGCGGATAGATTTTGATTCAACTTACCTCTTGGGGGTTTTTGGGGAAGCTGATTTCGAATCTGAGGTCAGTTTTTGAAAATTGAAGATGGTGGATCCAATATGGCGGACTTTTTTTTAATTGCTTATATTTGCTTGAACCTCACCACTGGGAGGTTTTTGGCGTCGCTGATTCCGAATCTGAGGTCAGATTTTCAAACTGATTCTGCAAATTTAGAATTCAAATAAAATTTTATAAGAAAAATATAATATATATTTATGTATATATATACACGAGAGCACCATTTATCTGCAAAATCGCACGAAAAATACGTAAAAATTCGACATCAAGCGGTTCATATACTTATATATCGCGCAATGCGACTCGATAGTGAGAGAATTTTTCCGAACTTTGCATACACCACCTTCCGGACAATAGGAGAAGTTTTTTTCAGAAACGCGGTTTGTATGTTTTTGTGGTCGTTGAATACGATTCTGATGTCTTATTTGTAGCAAATATAAGCAACTTTGAAAAAAAGTATTTTTCTAAACATTATACTATTGTTTATAGTAATTATAATGTTTCTATGTTATTTATGATTTTTTTACACGTAATGTGTAAAAATGTGCTAACTATTTGCTGATTCGTTGAAATGCATAAGAGTTATAACATATTTTGTAGGTGGTACATATATGTAACGGAGGCACGAAGGGGTTATATTACTGTTAATATCACTGTTTTAAAGAGGGTACCAGATACCCCTACTTCGCGATATCAATAATTATTTTGTATTTAAGTTCAATGGGAAATTTTTACCATCTTTGTACTTTGATGATATAAAAACTTATTAATATTAACTAAAATTTGAGATATCTTTCAAGTTAAATTTTTTTACTCGATATACAATTTTTTACAATTGTATTGGGTACCATTTAATTAGTACCATATAGAACTACAAATTTTATGTATTTCGATTGAATTCACACAAATTTAAAAAAATGGTTATTTTCTGTACAAAAGAAAAACGAGCAATTAAAAATTAAAATGTGATTTAGAAAAAATGCCCAGAAAACAGAAACTTTGTCGATGCAGGCAACATCTGTACTATACAAATCGACTTCGAACATGTTCGCGGCTAAGTGCGACTTTTTGAGAAAAAAATTTGTTCAATTTCAGAATTTTTAATTTTTCAAATGGAGCACTTGGATACTCGTTAACCCTTTGAGCCACGAATTTTTCTTTTCATCCAATTGACTGAAAACATGTTAGTGGTGTTAGTTACTAGGGTTTTTTGGGGTTATTGATTACGAATCCGTTGTCAGATTTTCGAAATACGAAATGGGGAATCCAATATGGCGGGCCAAAATCCGAAATCTTGATAGATTTACACGAAAATCGACAGTAGGGGTTTTTTTGGGTCGTTGATCTCGAATTCGTTGTCAGATTTTCGATATTCGAAATGGCGGATCCAATATGACAAATAAGAGATAAAAATTCTTTTTATAGATTTGCATACAAATGATATAAAGTTATAATTGTAGCGGTGCTCATAGGGACAAATTCTTATATTTTACGGTGTTTATCGGGACATTTATTACTTAAAGGGACAGTTCCAATAATTCTATTATATGTAATGATGCTTATAAAACCTCGAAAAATAAGAAATATTGTACATAACAGGATTTTGCACTATTGTCTACTATTGAATTTTTAACTTCGGCGTATGCATATAAGGAACTTAAAGTACCATACCAATTTATATCAAATTTTTCTTTTACTATTTCGAAGTTTAATCGCTATTTCTCGTTCGTTCGAGTCAGTGACGCTAAAACAGCGGACGTGTCGCGTCACCAGCCAACGCGACGTATTTTTTCTTTAGTTGAACTTTTTGTTTGGTCTTAAGTGAGAATCAAATTCTGTCGGAATATGTTCATACTCAGCGACCTCGGGGTACATATTTTGAGACCAAAATATATTATTTTTTAAATATGTGGTCCGCCATTTTGAATCCGCCATTTTCGATTTTAATACTGACCTCAGATTTGTTATCAGCGACCTGCAACCCCCCCCCCCTAGGTTTATATTCTGAAACCAAAATATATTAATTTTTAAATATTTGATCCACCGTTTTGAATCCGCCATTTTGTATTTTCATAGCGATCTCAGATTTGTAATCAGCGACCTAAAAAACTCCCCGCGGTACATATTTTGAGACCAAAATGTATTATTTTTTAAATATTTGGTCCGTCCTTTTGAATCCGCCATTTTAAATTTTAATACTGACCCTAGATTCGTAATCAGCGTCCCCAAAACCCCTAGACTACACTTGAACAGTTTATTTCATTGTGTTAAGGTCGCTTAATTACCTTATGATTGTCGACGTCCAGGAATATGAGCATCCTGAATCACTGTGTGGCGTGATACACATCCGCACCTGCAATAGTTGCCAGAAATACAAGTCGTCACAACAAGCAAAGTGAGGCAAAATTCACACGACAAATGCAAATGACGCATGGGAAAAAGTATCCGTCGACCTCGTGGGTCCATTGCTGCACATAGCAACCCACATGGATTTCGACTGACGCGTCGTGAAACTACGAGATACACTTGCAGTAGCTCGTGCGAATGTGCTTAAAGGCTTTCACGACGCAAGAGAAATATTATAACTTGCGGCGGAAAAAGTGAGCACTAGAAATTGGCAAATAGATGTTTGAAAAGAAGAACGTGCTGTAATAAACTTACTGTCACCCGTTATTGACGGTTTGAAAGAAAGAAAAGTATGGTTATTTTAGGTGTCTTGCCTCCCTTGCGGGTTTAAGGCACCCCCCCCCCCGCAATGTTGTGCACATTGAAAAATCTACAACAATTCAGCTACCAAAATTAGTAGTAACAAGCTGCCTGCCTTGAGACTTCTGTTGGTTCAGAGAACCCTTTCTAACGTTGCCACGACCCGCTAGAGGCCAACCCTCTTTGCGGTTACTACCGGACAGTACGGCACGCCGTAGCGCTTGACACCGCACCCTAGCTCCCCAGTACGGTGGGTGTCTCGAGTCGTTCTACGATCAGGCATTCGACGGTAACAGACCAACCGAACGATCGGGTCCGTGAGGTCGTCAGTTCTCGAAACTTGCTAAGAGAAGCGGATCTTTCATAGAGGAATACAAGTGGAAAGAAAACGTATCGTACGTTATTGAAGAAAACATACGTAAAATAGGATGCGGCTTCTTTATATTGAACATTCTTCAATGTTAATCTAATTTAAAACATTTTGTTGAACTAAAAATATGTCTTTCCCTTTTCTTGTATAATATTTTCACTATATAATTTGAAAGAATTGAGAAGTAAGTGTAATATATTAATGCTTTTAAAGAAACATCCGAGTAAATAAAGGGCACTTTTTGATTGTGTTCAGTTTTTCCATTGGTTGCTATTCAAAAATATTACGTAATTTTTTATTGAAATTTAAAACATTGTTTTTAACGTGGTATAAAGTTTAATAAAACCTTTTAAAAAAGTGATATGGGCTTCGTGGTTCAGGCGACAGCGCCCTGGACTACGCAGTCGAAGGTCGTGAGTTAGATCCCCATCCAGGGAACAATATTTCGAAAACGATTTTCAAGCAGTAGCTCGCAGTTCGTAAGACGAGCCCAATTATTTGTTTACTTTTCGCAATATCGTTTATCTGATGGAAATCGACTCATGACCGTTGCTGTACTTGGTGTAGGTTTTTTCAGCTCTTACATTTTATACACAAATGTGAAGTATGACTCCATCGCTGAAGTCGATCTATAGCTCTCGCAAATTTAAGGATAAAATATATGTATGAAATTCGGTAAAAAGGGCGATATAGCCCGTTCATAAGATAATAAGAAAAAGCAGGTTTAGTGGAATTTAAACAAAAATGTCGATGTGGGAAATATCACGAAAAATAAGCGAACTCCACTTTTTCATTTTAAACTACAACAAAGCTACAACAGTTCAGTAAAGTAAAAAATACATTTTTATTATGTATAACCAAAATGATAACCAAACTTGTATACATATTTCTGGATTTATCTAAAATTTGTACGTAGAACCGGCAGGGTTGAAAAGTTCAACAAGGTTAGACCAAAAAGGATTTAAGTGCTCTCTGCCTAACACCAATATTCGAACGAGGACGTGGCAGTTATCATCTCCATTTTTTTATTCATTTTGTCCAATTTTTTATTTTTTATTTTTTTTATTTCATATTTTAAAATTTTCTTGATTCCTTTCCGTTTATCCTGATATTTGCTTAGTTTCCACTGCGGTTTGTAAGTTATTTGACATATATTTAGTAGTGGTCTCATAATTTATCGAAATTTGGCTACCTTTTCTAGATTCTGTGCTATTATTAGAGCTAAGTAAATTGCCTAAAATATATCGAAACAACCTGCATCAACGAACTTGGGAAAGGATCATTCCATTTTGGGTCGTTCGAATAATCGTGATATGAAGCCAATTTTTTATCCCCGTCATAATATCGATTCCTATAGAAATCAATAATTCACCTTTATTATCAATTGTGCAATCTTCTGTTCCCTACTTTATATAAACATTTGTTTCATGAACTATTACATCTAAAAATCTTGAAAAAAAGCTAAATAACGTTTGCAATGAAGATTTTCCACTATCAAGAATTTCAGTCATTTTCATTTCGTATGAGATAAATTATGATAATTGGTAATTCAAAGTGTACTGTGCTAAATAATAAACAATATTTTTCATTCTAAAGAATCAATATAGTTGTTATAATGGATAGGTGAAACGTGGGTCGGATTCTAACAAATGAAACAAATTAAATTAAATTGGGCTTATGCCCCACCATAGAAAAATCTGTCACTGTCTACCTTGTCGAGTGAGTGACTCTTTGTTTCTTCACACTTGGTAGATCGTTGACAGATGTCTTGAGTACGGGGGTTGGATTTTCGCATCTAGCGAGGTCCATCCTATTCTGTACATAAGACTTTCTATCATGAAGAATAGTAAGCGGCGTACAAGGCAAATCTGCGCCAACAATCCTTGCTGATGATTCCAGTAGGTGCAGATGGGGGTGAAACGCCAAAGGTGGAGTTCTCTCATTTTTTCAGTGAGGGAATTCTGCTTCGTTCGTCTGATGATAAAAAATAATCTTTTCAATTAAGATTAAAAATCGGTTTAATTTAATCGCTATTAATAAAAAGTTTCCTCTTCAGGAATGCTTGCGAGTCGGCCGAGAGGGGAAATCTATAGATTTTTTTATGGTGGGGCATAAGCCGAATTTAATTTAATTGTTTCAATATAATTGTTGTTTTTTCACACTTTTAGTACTCATACACAAGTTTAAAAGAGACATAGTCAGTCTGCATATGCCTACACACATTTCCAATCCGATATATGTGTAACGTGTGTAACGTACCATTAATTTACAATCAGGGAGAAATTGCTTTTTGGCCGTTTATTCATAAAAAATGAGGAAAAGTAAACAAAAAAAAAACAAAGAAAAAATCGGAAATGATACAAAAAAATAACAAATGAAAAATAAAAAAAAAAATTTGTACAAAGTACAACAAAAATGAAGGCGATAACTGCCGATATCTCCGGGTACGGCAGAGAGCGGTTATCTATCTTTTTGTACTTCGCACACGTGCAAAACCTATTGTAACACAACGTAGGCTGTCCGTCTACTTGTGTTTCCAACTTACGTAATTACCTACGCCTCAAGAACGAAGAGCGAAGAATGGTGAACCGTTCCGTGACGATCCACTAGTGTAGCTCCAGGAACCTTTTCCCAACGATGGTGTTTGTCCTGTTAACTATTATTGTTGGTGTCATCGTCCCATCTTGCCCAGCCGTCCAGGAAGCCGAAATACCGGTAAACATAAAAATTATGAATCATTATTTCATAAATAAGGAATCTGTCATTGTCGTGAAGTAATCAAGTCTGTGTCGTGCAAGGAAAAGGAAAGGTTCCTGAGGTATATAGAAGAAAAGTAAATAAAATGCTTACATTCCCAATCATCCCCTCACCCCTTTCTAGACCTTCATCTCCATTAAGTCCCTCAACCCTTTCTAGATCTCCAACTCCTCTTAAACCTTCACCACTTCATACTCCTACTAGACCTTGATCTCCTCTAAAGTCGTCACCTCTTCGACAACCTTCATCTCCTCCTAAACACCCTTCTCTTCCATATACTCCCACTCCTTCTCCTAAACCCTAGAACTACCGCCGAATAGTGCTCCAGTCTATCCATAAGCGAGCGCAGGGGAATGGGCCCCATCAGAAGGTTGTCATCGACCATCCTGCCTCGTGCGTCGGGATCTGCCCCCTTGCGACAAGCGCGATGCTTGCCACATGTACAGATGGAACGGCAGGCTATACAAGCAGTCGTAGATGTCCTCGAAAAGACGAACCGACCGGGGTTCGCCAGCTCACCGCGAGCCTTAACGTCCGTAAAAATTCCCCGTCCTTTATCCTTGCCAACTTCACCTTCCACATCCCCGAATCCTTTTCCTCCAGGGTTTAAATGCAAGAGGCGTCGTCAAGAGGGACATTCGTACGGTTATACTATATACAAATTTTACATGAATCCAGAAATATTTAAAATTTTGGTAGCCATCTTGGATTCGACATTTCGAATTTTCTATATCTGGGGCTAGATTGGTAACGACCCCCCCCCCCCCCCCCCCCCATTCGAGTCCTCAATTTCAACTCGATTAAGCAGCTTTTAACATTTCAGTATGCCATCTTGGCTCCGCCATTTTGAATTTTCAAAATGTGAGATCAGATTTGTAATCAGCTACCACGGAAACCTATGTACCATGATTTTCATAAGGTTATATCTAAAAATGTCTTCAATAATAATTTTTTCATTATAAAATGGCCTTTTTTAGAAATTGTTTATTGTTTATCGATAAATTGAAATGATTTTAAACTTTTTCCGTTTTGTAACATCCAGTAAGCATAAAATTACAAAAAAGCGGCTAAATCGAATAAAAACTACTTTGAATTCGCAAAAAATTGATTAAAAATAGGTGGCATCAGGTGATGCCACTATGCCACAAAGGGTTAAGCAAAGTCTCCCGTAGGGACTGTACAAGGTTTTTGCTATGGATGCTGCATATGGGTATCGAGGAGGGAGTGTAATTTTCAGGCGGGTCAGAGCGTCGGAAAAGTTAGTCCGGGGAGAGAAGAGGTTGGTAGTGGCGGAGAGAAGGAGCAGATCGTCTTAGGTCGATCCATTGATGGTTGGGCCGGTTCGAGGTATAGAGGGGGTGGAGGGAATTGATGGGGCCCATGACAAGAGCGGCTCGGGGTGGGAGGTGGAGCTCGGACCTTGGGCTCAGGATAGGACTCAGCTGTCTCCAGTCGGGGCTTTGTTTTTCCCACTGGACGCAGAAAAGACAAATGTAAGAAAATAGGGGTAGCGAGACAATTTGGACATTGGAGGTGGTTAGGGATTAGGAGGCGTTGAAATCCTTAACAACTGTGTCATGATCAAAAATTGAAAAAAGTGCGAAAATAAGGAAATGAAAAAAATGGCTCGAAAATGCCGATAAAAAAAAGGAACTTCTTAAAATGAAACCTAACAATTCCGACTCATACTTGTGGCTCGATATGCTCTTCGTTCAAAGGACGACACCCAATCATGTCACCAGTATCACTAAGGAAGAAAAATTGTATTTTCCCTACTGATGGTCGGAAGTGGGACGTATATTCATTCGACTAACGAAGCCGCATTAATTACCTACCATTAATTACCCTCATCCTTTGGAGTATTGTTATCCCGGGTGGTGCCCGCTTGCTTTTTATTTACGGGCGTCATCTGGGGAGGAGTGGGGAGGGTTGCCATCCTCTTCTAGATCAAGTGTGGTAAAGTAAAGAGATTGTCCCAATTGACCTACTTACATGGGTACTCCGAATACTTACATGAAAGGGCTGTCGACCGGATGGGTCGACTCTGGGTTCTAGGTGAACGAAGGCGGCTGCGCTAAAGAAAGAAAACTTGGGGAAGGAGACAAATAAGACTGAATTGATTGAAAAGGCGAATTTACTTATCGGAACTAGACTTCCCTTTTACATATGTTTTAAGTTAGGGAGAAGAAGGAAAAAGGAAGAATTTGGAGATGGGAAACGATAGATTTTTATTTGGATTGTTTGTTGCCGTCTCGCCTCGTTGCCAATAACGTCGCGTGCCACTAAGGCGAGGATGCCGGTGGGAGTTCGCACGAACTCCCGCTAGGTGTCCGCCGATCCGATTCCACCTCGGAGCGTCGTTCGCCTGCGTGCACGCTAGTTAACTGCGCCCCGAGGGGAGATAAAGGCGGTTTCGGGGCGTCTATCAGGCAGTCGTCGGCACGGAGTCCACGGATACACACGTGCTTTAAAGTGTTTATTCGGCACTCCGTCTGCGACGCCCGTACGGAGCATATGACTACGTGTTTCCATGTATCATATTAATCGGAACGGTTTTTCCTCGGCGCTTTTCTCGGCACCCTCGTCTTCCGTTGCGTGTTCCGCTACTCTTTCTATTTTCACGTGTAGAACATCAACGGCGAAGCCTCGTCTCGTGTTTCCACCTGCTACGTTTGAGAAATTTTGTCCCATCTACGTGTAAATCAGCGACACTTTTAATATTGTCCATAAAAAAAGATTTTGTTTTTAAATTTTCCTGAAGCGTTTATAAGATATGTATGCGATACATATATGCGAATAAAGTATGAACTTCGAGCATGATTTTGTCATCATTGTTTAATATACATAATAATAACATGCATTGAAACATCTCGCTCAAAAGCATAAATATGGTCATAAATATTATTTTCTTATTATTTCTATACGTTCGCCGTTTTATTATTTCTATAATCGCCAGAACAGATTAGCTTATAAGAGAAAATGGATATATTCATAAACTAAATTCGTGAAGAATTATTTTAAAGAGCACACTCAATCTAATACAGAATATGGATTAAACATTCTGGTATAAATAGTGCTGCGCTGATAAATAGCTAAGGAAGTCAATGTTTGCTTTCTTTATAATCCTGTTAGCCGTTGTTGACGCCAAAATTCTTGCCGAGCTTTCAAAAATGCAATCCCTTCTTCTGCATGTACCATTATATGGTGCACCGAATCTTGATATGCTATTTTAATGTCTGAAAATGAAAATAATATTATTCGCATTAAATGTATGTTAGATAACTAAAATATATAAATAACTAATATTGGTAAAATCAAAATCAAAATTTTCAAATGCTTAATAGAAGCCAATTACTATAATTTATTTATGTACGAACGGTAATAATTTAAGATCAAAACGTTGGATACGTGCCTTCTTATTATATAGTCAGAAGCAAATTTGTTTGCTATGAGTTACTATTTTTACTGCTTTAAATTATGGGTCTGATATTTAGATTTTTATGAGTTTCAATCATTGCACAAAATTTGAAAATACTTCCATCAGACAGAAGGGGGGGGGGGGCGAGGCTGGCATGGTGCAGGAAAGTGTTGTCCAGGGAGCAGTGAGGTATTATTACACAGAGGTCTGTTGTGAAGGTACTAATTATATAACCCTTAAGTCACCCATGACCCCACTGTTTTTTTATGCAGTAATATAGCGCAGATTTATTTTAATAATAAAATAATAATCATTTCATGAATTATCCCACTTCAGATTACCATATCAATACCTTTTTTAAACCTGCACTATTGTAGTATTTTTTACCTTAAAGAGCTATACTTCAAGAGAAAGTGATTCAATTTTTAGATAAAAATATTGAAAAATGTCCGAGTTATGGTTTTTTTGGTAAAAAAATTTAGTTTTTACCTATCTCTAAGCACTTTATTTTTAATAACGGGCTCCAATAATTTTTTTCATAAAACGACTTATCTGCACGGTAAAATGATAGATCGACAGTATCCAGTAATTTTCCTGAAACGAAATAACGTATATCTTTGTTAATTTGCATTCACTGTTTCGTGCAAAATAATGAGAGAAGTTTGTACGATTAGATGGCACGTTTAGCAATATTAGTTAATAAGTAGTTAGCAAAATTGATTTGTTAGTTAGTTACATTAATTCGTTAATAACTAATAAAATAAAATAATCCCTTCCGTCACGATTTTCCAAAGTTAATAACCTCTGACCGGCAACTGCGTCAAAATCTCGACGCGTTTATGGCCTTCTCGAGAGCGCGAAAATCGCGTAATAGACGGTAACCAAAATCTTCTAAACTTTCGCGGGGTCCGGGGTAAGTATTTTTTAATCCCGCTAGTGACTTGAACGGATCACTAGAAATGCCATAGGAAGATTTTAGATCGGGAAGAAAGGCTGTCGCGTATGTCGAAATCTTTTCACAGAAAATTTTCGCTTTCCCGGTCAGCTTTTTCCTCATCATATGTAGATAGATCCGGGTTTCGTCAGCCGATAATAACCTGAATCCGCCGCGACACGCACTTTCGAATTCTGAGAATTTTTCGCAGGTGCCGTCAAATTCCGGCACACTGCTCACTGCTTTCGCAATTGGTGGTGGTCGCGCTTGTTATTCCGCTTTTATTGTCCCCAATTTTTTTGTATTGTTTTGAAAGTCGCTATTGTTAATCTCTGATTCTCTCTTTTTTGTATTCAAAATCTCTTTTTTCTTTTTTTATATATTCGCTAATTGAAAAATACAAAAATTCGCGGAATGTAACAAATCGTAATTTTGAAAATATTCAAAGTTAGTTGGAATAATATTGCAAAGTTAATTAAAATAATATTTCGTAGTTAATTATAATAATATTTCAAAGTTAATTGTGACAATATTTCAGAGTTAATTGGAATAGTATTTCAACATTGATTGGAATAGCATTTTAAAATGAATTCTAATAGTATTTCAAAATGACTTTGTTCTGGTATGTATCAGGAAAATTTATAGGTCACCGGATCGTGGAAAATATTCAAATCGCGAGTTGGTTAACTAGGTGAAGGAAAAGGTCTCCAAAATGAATGGGCACCTTCTTTGATCATAATGGTGTTCTATTTTTTCCTACACAAATCACTCGGATACAGTTGGAGTGCAGATTCGAAGTTTCCGCGACACTTAAAGTAATGCTCACGGCGACAGAACGAATATACCCGATATTCCGAAATTTTAGAAGCGATTATCGATTTGCGTTGTCGGTTGTCGTCGATTAGAGGCTTCCTTTCAACTGGCCACCTCCTTCACACATAGATAGCGTGATCGATATTGGATTCGGAGTGACGCGGTGCGCAAGCGCCGAACGATATAATGGAAGACCGACGACAGAACTCACGGGTCCGTTTATAACGTAGCGTCCCGATCGGACAATCACTTTGCTTGTAATTGGCGTGAATTATAAACGCATCATACAACAGAAATGTAATAGCATTTCAAAATGAGCAATATTTCTAGGTACATAATATTCACAACAATCGTTAAATAGTTTACAAATTTTCTCTTTTTTGTTCCTAATATTTAAATAAGGTTCTAATAAGCAAAATAGAGGATTGATAAATTATTCCCAAGTTTTTTTGAGAAAAATTGTACAGAAATGCAAATTTACTTACATAGCTGCGCTCATGAAGTAGGCGATCAGCGTCTCCTATGTCTTCTCTGCTCTATTTGATGCGTTGAGCTTCCTCAAGTTACTGGGCAGTCCCTCAGGATAGTGAAGCGCTCGCGTTAACTTAACTTAGGTAAGGCGTCCTCCGCGTTCTGGAGCAATGAATCCTGGATAGCTGAGTCGCGAAACAGTATTCATTTACAACTTCTGTACGGAAAGTTATTTTACGCGAACTGGACTCTGTTTACCCGTTCTGATTTTGTTCGTACTTAAAAATATTTTAAAGTTCACTCGTCACTTGCGTATCTCACCGCTGCCACCATTTTTTATGTCATTTTTAAACAAATCACGTAATTTTGTGATTACTCTAAAAAATCAGGAGTTACAGAAATTGATTCTCGGTAGCTGAGAATCGTTTACTTGGGATTTTCCGCATAAGCCGCACTGAATAATACGCCTCCTCGCGTGGCCATGGTGAGAACATCGCGGAATGCTCGACAGGCAGTCGAAAAAAAAAACTCCAGGGGACAAAGAAAATACAGAGGGGCCGATTTGTAATTAGCCGCCCTGTGTACGTCCGCCGCACATTTCAAGCACCAGGTGCTCGTGTCAGTTTCGAGCGATATGTCTGAAACCAAGCACCTCGCGACTACCTGCCACTGCCTTATTCAGCAGTACAGGTCCCTGATCTCGAAGTTCATCCTGGTAGTCTGTTCTCTGACCCTGCCGGTCGCACCTACTAAATTGTGGAGGGCGTCAGTGAGGTACCTCCTATTCTCACTCGTCGTATTTACAAGCTCGAGGAGTACCTCCCCCGAGCGTGTTTGGCGAAGATTGAGTACCGACGCATCGTGACTCTCAGGATCTGCATCATAGATGGCCCTGACCGTCTCTGCACATGTTTTTCCGTCCGTTGGTTGTAGCGAAATAGCAACAGGCCGAGCCCGTTTCTTCTTCATTCTCTTTATCTTTTCCTCTTCTTTTCATTATTGTCATCCCTCATACTTTTGAGTATTATTATCCCGGGTGGTGCCCGCTTGCTTTTTATTTACGGGCGTCATCTGGGGAGGAGTGGGGAGGGTTGCCATCCTCTTCCAGATCAAGTATGGTAAAGTAAAGAGATTGTCCCAATTGACCTACTTACATGGGTACTCCGAATACTTACATGAAAGGGCGGTCGACCGGATGGTCGACTCTGGGTTCTAAGTGAACGAAGGCAGCTGCGCTAAAGAAAGAAAACTGGGGGGGAGAGACGAATAAGACTGAATTGATTGAAAAGGCGAATTTATTTATCGGAACTAGACTTCCCTTTTACATATGTTTTAAGTTAGGGAGAAGAAGGGGCAAAAAAAGGAAGAATCCGGAGATGGGAATCGATAGATTTTTATTTGGATTGTTCGTTGCCGTCTCGCCTCGTTGCTGATAACGTCGCGTGCCGCTAAGGCGAGGACGCCGGTGGGAGTTCGCACGAACTCCTGCTAGGTGTGCGCCGACCCGATTCCACCGATTGATCTAAAATTTCTCCTACGTTAGGAATAGGATAAGCGTCACCGATGGTCGTTTCATTTAACTCCTTAAAGTCCATAACGAGCCGCCACTTCTTTTCCCTGCTTTTTTCGGCACGATCCAAGCCGGCGTGACGTAAACGCGCGTATGATCCCGGCTTCCAGTTGCTCTGTCATTTGATGCTGGAGCTCTTGCTTGATAGCGTGCGGGTGACACAAACGTTTCACCCGTACGGGTATCTCGTCCGTCGTGTGTTTACGGTGTGCGTAGAGATTCTTCACTGGTAATGGCTCGCTTGGTAGATAGAAGCTATTGGCGTGCGCCTTTATGAGCGACCGGATATGATTCCTCTCGTCCTTCGATAACGTCGTTAAATCTGCGAGCGCTAGCATTTCTTCAACTCTGTCGTTTCTATTTTTAAATGAGTTCGTCACGTTGAACTTTCCGTATTTAACGTCGTTGTCCGTAGCATGCGTTTCAGAATCGTAATGAAACATGAGATCAGAAGGTTCCAAGTCGACCACAGGTGTAGGAGTCCTTATCGGTATGTCTTGTTCGTGTTCTCGATAATGGCGCATGATTGCGTTACCCAAAAAAGCGCCTAATTTTATCGATTTTTGGTAGGTAGCTGCACTTGATGTTATTCGTAATTTTTACACGAATTACTTTTCTACGGCGAGAAGGTGGTTCGATAAATCGCGCGCCTAGGAAGCGTATTATTTCGCGTTTCGTTTCGAAGCAGTCGTGTTCATAATCGATCTTCACCGAGTGTCCTCGAAGGAACGGGTCACCCAATAAACCATATTCGGTAATATGATATTTCGGTGATACGATAATGTCACACACCCAAACGTGCGAGTGATTCTTTCTCCGATGCCGCTTAAGTCGTATTTGATGCAGTTATTTTGATGTTGCTATATATTTACTATATTAATTTCTGCGCATGAGTTGACCAAAAAAATTCCCTCTACCTGGCATAAATCGTTAATTTTTATTTTTAATCTTGGGCATTTAGCAAACTCAGCGTGCCCAATACGGGCTGGTGGGGAGTTGATCGGCTGCCTCGGCACCGCGCCTTCGGACAGTGCGCTCCCAGTTTAAAGAAGATACATCTTGTGACTAATTGTTATCATTATTGTGATAGTGATTGCTTTGTCTACGTCCAACCTTATTCCAATTTCTTCTTTTATTGGATTTCGACCCACCGAAGTTATCACGACCGCCTTGATTCCTGGATTACTGACCGTTATCACAAATAGAACGGTCTTTATTATTACGGTTTTTAATGTGAATACCCTGACCGCGTGTGGATGGATTTAATGCATAGCAATATTCGCGTATGTGCCCGATACGCTTGCAATAGTCTCACTGTATGCAGTTATAGTGTAAAGCCTTGCAATTTTTCGTCGTGGCCTTCGCGGCCGCAATATCCGCACCGGTTATGTGGCGGATCACGCGTTTCGCATCTACCATGCGTGCGGTCGCGTCACGTCAGATCTTTCGATTGCGCGGTACGTCAGGCTCGCTCGTCGGTTCATTGCGACCGAAAGTACGGGTGAGGGTAATAACCGTTTCGACCGCGGCTCAAAAGTTTTCAGGATTAATGAATTGAACTCGTAACCCCGTAATAAATGATTTTAGCGAGGTCTATTTGATATACCTTAATAGCCCCGAATGGCCACCCGCATCGTCGCTCGTTCTCGCAGCCGCGATCGCGCCTCAGTACAGCACTGTCATTCGATGCGGGTAGTCGTTCACCGTTTCATCGCTCTCTTGTACTGCATTTGTGATGTTCGCTATTAAAGTATAAGGATTAGTGGGACCCCGATAAGTGTTCTCCATAGCCAGTAGGAGATTTTTTATCGTATCATAATGGTTAGTCTGTGATGCGAATCATTCAGCTTTATCTTTCAGTTTTCCGCATAGGAAATGTTTAAAAATATCTACGCTGTTATTCGGTAAAAGCCTAAGACTACGTCGTACTCCACTAGTGAATGTACTAAATGATCCCCAATAATCAGGTATCCCGGCCATAACTTCCAAGGTCGACTGAGGCATGGTTAGTACAAGCGGTCCATCGTTATTGATGTTTGACAGTGTAGTTGACGTTGGGCTTCCGTTTTCTAACATGTCGCGTCTTCTTCCGAGTCAGAACCAGAGTCGAAAAGTCGCGGATATTATTTACTCTCGCGGGTCGACACAACTGACGGTTCTGCGCGATTCTGCGTTTTTTTACTGGTGTACGGAGGGTCTCGTGAGCTGTGAAATATTTTTGCACCGAAATATTTGTTACAATTTCAAAAATTCAATGTAGTGTCAGTAACGAATACAAGTCCGGCAACCGCGACGGTCTAATGGCAATGGTACACATTTTCCGGCACGATTGACTGGAAGAAACTTACTCGCTTAAATTTAGAAGCAGCAGGGGTGTTGGGCTGCTTGATAGCTCCTGGAACTTTGATAAATGATGGATCCAAAGTTCGCCTCTCGTCCAATCCAAGGGTTTTAATTTTTGCACCGCCGTCCAATCGCGTGGTACGCTCGTGGTTTTATGTTCCTTTTTCGTTGGATACGCGCAAACGGGACACTTGCGTATCCCACTTCTGACACCAAAATTTTTTACGTTAAGTAACGAGACACGAGTTTTAAAAAATGTGTATTCACGAAAGCCGATCATCCCTTTACAAATGGGCTACAATTAACGGATCACGAGGTTAATATCATTAATACGGCGGTAATGTGGTCTTCTGGAATAGTCAGCCAAGACTTTCTGTTCCTAACATCTGCATCGCGATGAGTGGAAATTTCTAAAACGATGAGGGGAACCGTTCAAACCTCGTGATACACTGGACAACATGACAATTGTGTTGCCTACTTGAGACGACCAAGATACAACACAAAATATTACCCAGACTTTCGAGCATCTTGGTGTCGATGCCCCCGCTCTGGCCAGCACCATATATTCCAAACAGTCTGTCACGTAATACTCTACCCACTTGGACAGAAACCGTATCTCACACTCTCGTCAGCTTATAGACAAGATCTACCAACTAATGCGATCCACACTGTAACGGATATTCATTTGACTTTAACGACATTGTGATGATCCGTTACGTCCTCTCCTCTATATAATATATGCATGATTTCTTATTTAGATATTATTTATTTCGCGGATACACATGCCTATACGAATACTAACTCGAAGGTACTTTGCAACTTTACATAGTGAGAGAGAAAGAGAGAGAGAGAAAGAAAGAAAACCTACGACCGATGGACACCGTGTGTGTGCCACGTATTACGTGAAGCACCCATGAAAAATTAGGGAGATTTGCTGTGTCCTCTACTCCGAGCACATTGATCGTTATTGATAATATTAATCGCGGCCATAAACTTCTCGTTTCGTGATAATCGAGGGGCGGATAAATCGTTGACAGTGTTTTGTTGGCAGCAAATCGGCGCTTTCCGGATAATCAGAATAGCTGTTGAAATCAGTCAACGAACTGTAAGTACCACTTGTACTGTCTCTTTTTCTCTCACGCAATCTCGCAGCACCGATTCCTGTCCTCCCGAATTGCGAATTCCCTTATTACGTTTTCCGTATTGTAATATTGTTTCTTTTATATATTTGTATATTTATGATGACATAATATAGGAGATTGATTAATGTGACATCTTTTATTTTCTACCTCCTTCAATTTCCTTTGTGAACCTCGACGCCTCCGCGGATTTTGTTGTTTAGACAAACAAAGGCTGAGTAGTCGGATATTTTAGTTCATTTTATATTTTCCGTTAAATATAAAATATAGCGATGTACTTATATAGAATTTGTCATAACATGAATGAATACACGTTATAACACAATCTGGAAAAGTACTGACAAGATGCATTGTGATAAGGTAAGCATTTTGTTTTTAAACAAGATTTCGAAAATCCCCCCAGTAACGAGTTTGTTCCGATTGCTAATTTATATATTATATGTAACAAAATTGGTAAGAAATATTACTAATTTGTTGATTTAAAAAAAAAAACATTTTTCACCGAATGGGATATGCTCATAACGCCATGATGGTACACAGGACTGATACAAAATTATCAGAACAGTGTTAGGATGTCTTGTGGAGGTCTTGTGCTCTTAGGGTTGTGGCATGTAGGAAGTTTGAAATGTTATGTCTAGCGTATCACGTACAGTTGTAATTAATATTTTTACGTTGAGCGATTCCGAGTGAATCGTTTGAACATCTTTCACAAAAATTAAAAATTTTGCACATTCATAGGTAGTATACAGTACGTTGAAGCGCGTCGTATCGTGACCTTAGGCCTGGTATCTTCGCCTGCCTTAACGGGGTACCGTTGCTGAAGGCCGTTAACGACTTGTTTCGACAAGCGATTAATTGATTGATGTGCCGACAAAAGCGACACGTTGCATTTATGAACCATTAAATATGTCTTAATGGTTTATTTTGACAGATAGATGATACATGGATGTACTGACAATGGCGACACGAAGTGTCAATGGTTTATTTACACAACTGTATAATTTATTAACCATTAACGTCAAAATAAACGATAATTAAAAGGATTGAATGATAAATTAGAGTGTTCGACACACGTCATCACTATCCGTAATGCCGCATGTATTGGAGTTTCCTGGGTATAGGACGTTTTGGCTCCGCAGTTTTGGCTCCGCCGTTTTGGCGCCGAAAGTTTTGGCGCCACATACTTTTATCCGTGATCTTTTTAGTGCGAGGACATTTTAGCGCAAAGTACTAACCTAACCTGTAACCAGTCACAATTTTATGTCCAACTCGCATCGTGTTCTCGGGAGGGGGGGGGCAAGAATCATAAAAATCATAGGACAGGTGGGGGAGGGTTAAAATTAATTTTGGGAAGATTCGATGATACTCGTTAGTCCGTGGTGTAAAGAATGCAAGATAAAACATTCCAAGTTGTAGGCGTCATAGAGGAGGGACGTTTGGTAATACAGGCAATAAGCGATTGCCCGCTGATCCCTCTTACAGAACAATTTCACTATACGTGCGCGTACAGACTAGAGTAACGCTTAATGGCTCCATAGGCTCACTCACTACATCACAAATGTGCAGTTCATACTGTTTCACACGTCAAAATTGTAGAGCACACAAATTTATTAGGCTGTGTCTATTTCCACGTTCGGATCTTCGTACGTCATGCCGCGAACGGGCGTCAGCGTGCGCCCCCCCCCCCCCCCCGCTAAAAAACCTAACCCGCGTAGACCGCATAATGCTCGGACCTCATTATTCCCCGAATAGAAATTTGAGCCATAACGGCGACGGCGCCAAAACGTTGGAACCAAAACATACCGGCCGCAAAACGGCGAGCGCCAAAACGACAGAGCCAAAACGTCCTGCTCCCCAGTTTCCGACCTGCACGGCCCCACCGTCATATTCATCAAGAATTCGTTACCGAGTTTTCGCGAATTTTGATGAGACATCGATCACGAAGCAGTCACGGACCAGATTGATTCGGACGACGAGACAATGATGTTCCATGTGGAGCGTTCTCTGCACACCTCTCATTTATTGTCACACGACACTCACGAGCAATTCGGAACGAAGAAGATATTCCCAACTTGCCATTGTCATCACCGTCAACGTTTCTACTACTTATGACTGCGAACGCATACGACAGAAATGCATTAATACTAATTAAAAATTATTTATTAAGTATTTATTTAGTATTATTAAAATACTAAAAAAAAGGATTTATGTGGGATTAAATTTCAGCGCGGAAGTTTTTCACCGATTATGAAAAGTTTGAACACCCAGACGAGCTAATTCTTCAGAGGTATTAATCGAGAAGACCGACTACATGGAGACATATTTTGAAGAAGGTGGGTTTACAAATTCGCTGCAGTACCAGATAATCAATATCGTACAGTACGAAATTTTATTTACGTTAAGTTATGGATTTAAAGCAGAGACCGACAAGGCCACGACACCACGCGATAAATCGTATTGTGTCGTGTTGCGATACGCGCGTTAGCAGTTATGAATCGTTTTCGTCTTCGACACAGACACGTTAACGGAAGCCAATCGTTTTTGTGTTAGCCCCCGACGCGTTTACAAAAACAAAACGTTTTCGTGCCCATCACGGACACGTCAGCAAAGATTAATCGTTTTCGTATCGAACAAGGGCACAACACGTTACAATACAATATTCATGACGAAATAATTATTCATTAGGCGCTCTCCATCTTTCTGCTTCGCATGATCATGCTCAGTTTTACTCTCTCGCGCTCTCTTTTGCTCTCTTACCTATCCTCGCTTACTTTCGCTATTTTTTATTCTCTTCACCTAGTAGTAATTTTAGCAACATAAGAGCATACGTGCACTAGGTGGTAGGGGTCGCTGATTATGGAGTATAGGAGTCGCGCCACTTTGTTTTTTTTTTCATATCTGCTAATGTACCTACACTAGGTGGTAGGCGTCGCCGATGAGGGAGCCTGTCAGTCGCTCTCCGTAGTTTTTCATCATATGAGCTAAAATACGTGCACTAAGTGGTAGGGGTCGCTGATGACGGAGTCTGCCAGAGGCTCTATTTAGTTTTTTTCATATCTGCTAAAATACGTGCAAAAAAGCGATATGTCTCATTTTTCTCCCAGTGTGGCTTATTTACTCCATGGGATCAACTTTTTTTAAGGGGGTGTTTTTAGCCGACTTACAGAATTACAGCGTAAAGCTTATTTATTACACAATTTAGTAACCATTTGAACCGATCATGGTAAAATGAAATATGTTGATATATCTTGTCGGATCACCCCACTCGAATTACCTCACTCTCCACTATAATAATTATTTTTACATAATTTGGAGGAAAATATATAGAAAATCCTTTTCCGTACGTATCCTCTGCGAGTTAGATAAGCAGCCTGCCTTTAGGAAATGAGTTCTAAACTCGTTAGCCGATTAAGTAGGAGTTTTAAATACAAAATGAAAGTTACAACCTTCAGAATCGATTTTTCAAAATTCACTACTTAAGATTTCTTACAAAATATCCGTATTGCGGTAAATATTACACAATTTTAGCTGATATGAGAAAAAACTACGGGCACGTCTCCTAGACCCCGTAATCAGCGGCCTCTACCACCTAGTGCACTTATTGTAGCTGATAGGATAAAAAAACTACGGAGAGCGACTGGCAGACCTCGCAATCAGCGACCCCTACCACCTAGTACACGTATTTTAGCTGATATGAGAAAAAAAGTACGGAGCGTGACTCCTAGAATCCGTAATCGGCGACCCCTACCACCTAGAATACCGTGCGAAACGGGAATAGAAAACGCCACATTCTTTATATAAACAATATCGTATTATTTAAATTTTAGTATGTAATTAAAGTTTCGTAATTTCGTAATATTTCTTAATGTTTCGAGCATTAAGATATATCGCTTCATCACATTTCATTCCACCTTCGAATGACCGAACGACTCTTACCCGAAATCCAAAATGCATTGATCATCAAATATCGGTATTAAGAAACAATTAATATTTACCGAACCGAGAATCGTTCGATCTGCGCTGTACAAATATTGAAAGTCTTCGCCATCAACTTCTTCTTATTCCCCTACATTAATCGCATTCTCATTCTCGATCAACGCCTCGACTGAAATTGCAAGATCGCAACATGTTCATGAACCGTTCCATACGAATATGCATTTTATATCATTGCGACATACGAAACTCCGAATTCCCTTATCTTTGTGAGTTCTACACTACAAATATTAAATATGAATGAAAGATTTACGAAAATGCATACTCTGCAGTCTTCGCGATCAGACAAATAATGTCGTATTAAGAAAGTTATTGCATAACATATCGGCTTGCCTTTATTATGTACCTCTTATACTATCGCAATACAATATGCTAGAATCCAATCCGAATCCGCTCACACAAAACACACATACTCATGCATTCTTATTTTACTCTGAAATTATTCTGTAATATTATTCATTTCAAAACAATATCTCTCCATTTTCAGCGGTGATATACCAAGAAAATATTAAGACTAAACATGGGTAAAAATTGTTAAAAGTTAATTGGAAATAATCAAATATTACTCCGCCCCAACCCTTAACGAAACTCAGCCTTCATCCCTTAAACTACCCCTAATTTTGAAAAATTATTACTGGAGAATAACCATTTTGTACCAAAAATGTACTAAAACTGAAAATTGTCAAAAATTACTAAAAACTAACTGAAAATAAGTATTTATTAATGCGACTCTTCGTGATACTCAACCTTCATCCTTTAAACTACCCCTAATGCAAAATAATTATTCCTGTACAATAACCATTTTATACCAAAAACATATTAAAACTGAAAATTGTTAAAAATTACTAAAAATTAACCGAACATAGGTATTTTTTAATCCAACCCTTAGTGATACTCAGCCTTTATTCCTTAAACTATCCCTAGAGTAAAAAAATTATTATTGGATAATACCAATGTTAGTCTAAGAACTTATCAATAACAAATTTTGTTAAAACTTACTAAAAATTATATTATAAAAATTATATTTAAAATTAAAACAGTAACTCATTGTTTCCAGTGTTTGGATATTGGTTAGAATAGAATTGAACTAGTTTGTTGCATTAAAACAGCACTGAGATAGAAGTGATATGTAACTAGAATAATTTGTAACTTCTTATTTCTGCCATGTTCAGCAGTGAAAATATAACTCATATTTTGCTTGATCTTTTTATTGATATAAAATTATAGTTTTTCACAGTTATGCGAATATCATCCAACACTTTCTTTTGATATAATTATAATTAACACGTACATACCGGAATATACAATGCTTTAAAACTATGTGAGCTGTAAACGAGTAGCGGCCGCAGAGCGTATACATGGTGTCCGAAAAGTATGGAAACGGTCCTGTAACTTTTGAAAGAAAAGATCTCGAAAATCGCTGAAACACGTGAAACGATTTTTCAAAAAATCTATTTTTATGCGGGGTTCCAACCCCCCACCCCAAGGGGGGATGAATATCTTAAATGGCAACATGGGTCGAGTGGGGGCTCATTTGAAAGGTCTTTTCGAGACGAATATTGAATACCTATGTTATACCAGCAATCCAAAATTTTACTGGTACAGCATTTGACAATGTCGAATCCACTTATCACCTTACATTTTTCTAACCTCAAAAACAGGTAAAAATAGATATTTTTGAAAAATGGTTTCGCTTAATTGGGCAATTGTCAAAACTTTCATTTGTTCAAAAGTTACTAGATTAAAAGTTTGAAAAGTCGATTATGACCGCTAAAAATTGATCGCAGCGCCATCTATGCCTAGTGTTTTGAATTCGTCTCGAAAATACCATTCAAATGTGCCCCCACTCGACCCATGTTGCCATTTAAGATATTCATCCTCCCTCGTGTCCCACGCCCACCCATGGGGTGGGGGGTTGGAACCCCGCAGAAAAATAGATTTTTTGAAAAATCGTTTAACGTGTTTCAGCGATTTTCGAAATATCTTTTCTTTCAAAAGTTACAGGACCGTTTCCATACTTTTCGGATACCCTGTATATTGATATACATTTTCTATAGGATAAGGTATTTGATAAGAGCGACCGCTCCTCTTGATATTAGACATCGCAGTCAGTGTCTTGTCCATCATGCTCCTCTTCCATATCATCGCTGAAAATGGAGAGATATTGTCTTGAAATGAATAACATTACAGAATAATTTCGATTGTCAACAATTTTATAAATATTGTTATTGGCGTATGCATTGTCTATGTTGTAAAGCAAAATCAGGTATAATTTAATACATTTATAGCATGTGAGTCTGCAGTTATTAACAAATAATTACATGCTCTCTTAATCTGAATTAGTCGAAAGTACTGATGATTAGTCAGATTTAATTAATTTTTAGCGAGAAATGAGCTTCTAATCGCATGACTGGATCGGCGTCAGCCAAAAACGAGTTACGAGCGACGAGAGCAGCGAGAAGACGAGAGTCACTAGCCGTCATTTTCGGGAACGAGGACGTCGTCCGTATGAGCCCGGTATTTCCGGAGGACGAAGACGAGGAGCGTCGTCCTAACGAGCCGACCGTTTCGGGGACGAGGACGTCGTCCGTGTGAGCCCGGGGTTCCGGAGGACGAGTAGGAGGAAAACGAGCGAGGAGGCGAGGGAACCGCGACAAACATGTAAGTCGGCCCTGAGCCAGAATTGTACTTTGTGTTGGGCCGTAAGCCCCCTATATCTTTTTTAGTTGAATAAATAAAAATAATACTTATTCATATTTAACTAACTTGTGTCCCGCCTGTTCTTTGCCCCCTTATAATTCCGTGGCTTGTGCGAGGCGGAGTGTGGGAACCGCCACTTAGGGTACGCGATTTTCAGGCGTGGAAGGAGGCGAAGACGACCCTCTGTGGGTCGATCTCTTGCTCCACGAGCACATCGAGTCAGCCGAGTAAGGCCGCTTACCTGGCGCGGCTTATTCCCACCGGGACGCGCCAAAGTCCGTTTAACGGGCGGTAAACGGTCGGGGAAAAATTTGGATACTGGAGGCATATCGTGGCATTTACCACACGGAGAAGCGGTCTGTCATCGGCCACCAGTGAAGAGAGATTTCGCCGGTCTGGGGGCCATTCCTAGGACGTATCGCCCGGAATTCTCCGAGGTAGCACGAGTAGAAAAGGATCACGATAGGCGATGTAATGCGCCACAGCTGAGTGTAGTGGCACGAAGGATGCTCTTCACTGAGCCGTCGGAGGACGAGGATATCGATGACGGGACAACTCAGGATGAGTTGAGAGAATATCAGAGGGAGCGACAGGAGAAGTCGCCGAGAAGGAGAGACGTCGACGGGAGGAGAGTATGCCGAGTGAATCGGCCAGGAAGCAGCGACTAGCCCGCGACGAGGCAACGTCGCAAAGACGGCTTCAGCGGGAGTACTGCCCAGCTTCGCCGTTTCCAGAAGAGGAATGGAGACGTCCACAAGGAGCGTGGACGTTGAAGGAACTTCGCTCATGAGCGGGAGTGAAATTCGGGGGGGGGGGGGGGCTGGAATGAAACGTCGAGGAATTCTTGACCAGCCTCAATGAGTGCGTGGACTGCCTCGAGCTAAATGAAGAGGATGTCCTGAGGGTGATGCCCGGTTTGCTGGACGGAAAAGTCAAGCAATGGGCGCGAGATGACCCCATCGGACGACACGGTTGTCCTTCTCAAAATACACGAGCGCCTGCAGGGACCGACGGAAGTCCCCGAAAACTTCATCGAAGAAATGCGACGTCAATTTCGGAGGATGAGGGTATCGCCATCAAAGGCATACCAAGTACGGATGGCAATCCGGAATTTACGACCAGATTGTCGTAAATCCGAGATCGTGAAAAGGAACTATACGTTCGACGCACTTTTCACCGCAATTCAGGAGATCACCGAGGAGAAACGTTGGGATCTACGTTATCGCCAACAAGTAGCGAGTCAGCGACGGAAAATGCTGACAAGGCCAGCCATGTGTAATCCGAGAGTCGCAGCCGGCAGGATCGAATCGAATTCGGCGTCTGAAACGTCATCCAGCAGTACCGGACGAAGAGCTCGTCGCAACGCGAACAACGAGCGGAGGAAACTCCGAAGAAGTGGCCGCGACCGAGCCCCGGCGCAGATCGGATGCTGTGCCGATCCAACAGCCGGTTGGACCACAATCAAGGTCAACCAAGGTTTCCCAAACTCAGACGGTCCGGTCGGGAGAGCCCAAAGCGACGACGCCGCCATCGTCACCAGGAGTCGGAAGAAGAGGAAGCATCTTGCGAGATGCCCGGTCCTCCCCGACACATTTCGTCCAAGGAGGGGGGAGCCGATGCGAGCACCAAGAGAGCGAGCTACACCTGTGGCGGGACGTCGACAAGGAAGAGAATGTCGCTGCCGGAAGAGGCAGCAAGGATAGGAGGCTGTATTTTGACCAAGTCATAGCCGGAGTCAAAGCCCGAAGACTTTGCGATACAGGCTCAACGCGGTCCTTTGTCGGACCGGGAATTGCCGATATGCATCGCGATGGCATTCTGCCCCTGCAGGGAGAAATGCGAAGTGCTACAGGCCATACGGCGAGGATAACGTGACAGCTACCGTCGGTCGTCGACGTGGGAAATCGGACCATTTCCAATCGGCAGGTTTCCTTTCGCGTCGCGACCACGTTAGATGACGATGCCATCCTCGGGCTAGATTTTCTGAATAAAATGGGCGTGAGCGTCGATCGCGAGAAAGGAGAATGGAGGAGTGGCGACGGCAAATGGAGAAAGTTTGCCATCGCAGAAGAAGCGACGATATATGCAGAATGCGCCGGGCTGGCGGAGGTTACGTCGAGGCAGGAGCAACAGTTAAAGGAGTTATTAAATCAGCTGTTGCCCCCCCCCCCTCCAAAAACCACTCTAGGGACCACTCCTTTAGTTGAGCACGTCGTTGACGTAGGAGACGCGCGATCAATCAGACACCGGTTTCGCCGTGTATCGCCTGCCGTGCTAGAGGCCGCTCAGGCGGAAGTAGACTAGATGCTTCGCAATGTCATCATCGAGCCGTCGAGCAGCGCGTGATCGAGTGCTCCCGTAATGGTGAGAAAACCGAACTTCGTGATGTAAACGCCGTTACGAAGAAGGATGCGTATCCGACTCCGAATATCGACGGCATCCTGGACAAAGTTCGCCCAGCGAAGTTTATTAGTAAACTAGAGCCAGGCGTACTTCCAGGTGCCGCTCGAAACGAGAAACCGGGAAATCACCGCTTTCGCTGTCGCAGGCCGAGGGCTCTACCACTTCAAGAGGATGCCCTACGGCCTGACGAACGCTCCAGCAACGTTCCAGCGTCTCATGGATTCGTTGTTCGGTCCGGAGTTCGAACCACATGTATTTGTGTATCTCGACGACATTATCGTCGTTAACGAGTCGTTCGAGGACCATCTCAATTGGGTGCGCAAAGTATTGGAGACCATTCTGAGAGCCGGTCTTCAAATCAACCGCGAGAAGAGCGAATTCTGCTGCACCCGTGCCGTTTATACCGAGTCGATCGAGTAGGATTACGGCCCGATAAGGAGAAAATCCGCCCAGTGTTAGAATATCCCTCACCACGGACGTTAAAGCAAGTACGACGTTTCCTTGGTATGGTGAGGTGGTATGCGCGATTGATTCTGAATCTGGCGGAGAAGCGATTGCCCCTGACGAAGCTAACGAGAAAGGATCAGTCGTGGGAGTGGGGCGAAGAACAGGAGGAGGCGTTCGAGTCGCTCAAGACAGCGCTGACGGAGGCTCCAGTGCTAGGACGGCCCGATTTCGGCCGCCAGTTCGTATTACAAACGGACGCGAGCGACTATGCACTTGGCGCGGTATTGACGCAAGCCCAGGATGACGGAGAACATCCGATAGTTTATCTAAGTCGCACCCTCACCGCCGCGGAGAAGAACTATTCGACGACGGAGAAGGAGTGTCTGGCGGTGGTGTAGGGCGTGAAGAAGCTCCGGGCATACTTGGAAGGGTACCCGTTCGAGGTTATAACAGACCATAGCAGTCTCAGGTGGCTTCATAACCTACGAGACCCGGGGGCGACTCGCGAGTTGGGCCTTGGAGTGCAAGGCTGGAACCTCACGATCCGGCACACGAAAAGAACATTACACCATGTCCCGGATGCTTTTTCCCGGAAAGTTAAAGAAGACGTTGGTGCCATGAGAATTGCCTCCGAGTGGGACGATTGGTACGAACGGAGAAGAAAATTAGTCGAGGATCACCCTGAGCGTTTTCCAGAGTGGAAAACGGAGAATGGGACGTTGTACCACGCACGGTCGGATCCGTTATTGGATCTGGTGACAGGCGGAGAGAACCGCTAGAAATTAGTGCTACCAGTAGGTTTACGAGAAGAGGCACTACGAAGAGCGCATAAAGAGGCCCACTCCGGATATTATGGCGTAGAGAAGACATATTGTCGACTGACGGTTCGATATTACTGGCCCGGAAGGCGTTACAACGTACTTCAGTTCGTGCGCGGATGCAGCGCATGTCAGATGCAGAAAGCATCGCGGCCCACCCGAGCTAATGGGACAACGGGTGGTCGAGAAACCATGGTCGGTTGTATCCGCCGATATCATAGGCTCATTTCCGCCCAGCCGGGGACAAAATCGGTATGTGTGGAACTTAAAGCGCTAAGGACGGCCGACGGCAAAATATTGCACGAGCCTTCGAGGATCTCGTCTTGTTCCGATGGGAAACTCCCGAGTACTTGCTCACCGATAACGGAAAGGGGTTCCGGAATTTCGTCTTCATTTGTTTCAGAAAATTCTTAGAAATCAATAAATCGACTCAATTCTCGTTTTCTGAGATTTGTGCAGAGAATTAATGAGTTCTTATCTTATTAAAAATAAGCAGAATTGCTAAATTTGGGTTAAAAATATTCACAAATATTATGCAAGATGATGAAAATAAATAAATTAAAAATGGCGCATACAATATGGAAGATAACACATAAAACATGTTAAACCCTTTCAGTCTGGAATTATTCCATTGACCGTTTTTTACGAAATGTGGTATACACGGGTTTCTAAGATGGCCGATTACAAATCTACTCTCAAAATTTCGAAATTCAAAATGACGGATTCAATATGGCCGATCAAAATATCAAAAAAAATATTAATTTTGTCTGATATTTGGTATCGAGGGGTATTGGGGCTGCTGATTACGAATCTGCTAATAACATTACAAAATTCAAAATGGCGGATCCAATATGGCCGATCAAAATATTGGAAAATATCAATTTTACCCCATATTTGGAGTCTGGAGGTTTTTGAGGTCACTGATTAGGAATTCGCTAATAAAATTACAAAATTCAAATTGGTGGATGCCATATAGCCGATTTAAATATTGAAAAATATTAATTTTGACTGATATGTGGCATCTCGGAGTTTTTAAGCTCATCGATTACGAATCCGCTAATAACATTTCGGAATTCAAAATGGCGGATCCAAGATGGCCTATCAAAATACGGAAAGATAGTAGTTTTGTCTAACATTCGGTATCTCGGGACTTTTGAGGTTGCTGATTACGAATTCGCTGTCAAATTTCAGAAATTTAAACTGGCGTGTACAATATGGTTGACTAAAATCTTGAAAAACGATATTTTCACCTGATTTAATAGAAAGAAACATGCATTCTTGAAGAAAATAATATGTCTTCAACAGTGCAGGGAAAATTATTGAAATATCTCGTGCCTCCATTCAAAACTAGATTTAAGAAACCACTTTATTTGGCGGAATGGTTCTGTTCTTCAGTGGTAAATCAAAAGTAGACAGCTAATTCGCAGTAACTTAACAGTAGCGTTTGATGAAGGAAATAATAAAAAAAATTACAATACACACGTCAACTTACAATAATGAATCGTCATGTTGGTTATACTAAATTACAATCATCATTATTGAGAGACGTGTGACTAAAATCGTAATGGAGTCATTCTTTGTGAAATCGATCAGGATTTGACATGACCTCTCAGATTTTGTTGAAAATGGGAGAAAAGTCAGTATTCGGCATACATATGACTGTGGTAAAATGATTTTACGATATTCCGAACATTTTCAAAATGGCGGACATGTCAATTTTTAACTTGAAGAAAAAAACTTATTTTTTAAAATATTCTAGCTTGTAGGCATTTTATCGGAATTTTATGAAATTTGGTACACTATAATATAAGAGTCTGAAGTTTCAGAAAAAAATAATTACATATAAAAATTATAATAATAAATGCATAAAAAAAATATTTTTTCTTTTTCAAAGCCATTTTTGACCACCGTGCACCCTTTTTATTTTTTTACAAATATTTTCATATAATAGCAAATTTTATACAGAATACTTTCCATTTTGGATATTCGTGGTGTCTTTATTAGTTTACTAGTTATGAATTTTTAAAGTTGAACCCACGGGTGAAACTCGGGCGCCCGCGTCGTACACCGCACTGGGCACGTAATGATATGCTGCGTTTAGCGGTGGAAAACCTTTTTTTTTAATTTGTGTTTAAGTGATGCATATTCTGAAAGTTTGTAACATAATTTTGGTGAAACTATGTTTATAACTCTTACTGGTACTTATGGTTTTAAAGCTGTAATGTAGTTTCATATTATTTATGAACTGACGGTTACCTTAAATGCGCGCAATGTCTCTGATATCCAATGTTGTTAACTTTACCTCCGCTAGGTAGAAATATCGCTTATGTCTCTTCTGCTATGGAAGTGGGTTTTCACTTACGTTATATGCGAAGCCTTCCGTCGCGGACGATATAAAGCACGTATTGTATGCATTGAATATTAGTAGCGATACGTGTTAATTTATAAAGTTGAATTCTGTAGTTTTCTCTCTGGTAGTACCTGTTCTTTGTACAAGCTATTATTTATTATTTGAAGTTTCATTTGTTGGGAAAAAAGAATATGAGCACTGTGTCGAAAGTATTGCAGCGCAGGTGTTGCAGCAATCCGTTTCGAAAGAAAAACCACAAAGTATACGGTTCCTCTGTACGGAAAATCAATGATATGTTTTTTTACTACTTGCAGATTAAAAATGAATACAAATGATGATGCTGGTAGTTCTAAAGATTCGGAAACGAGCAATGTTATAAACATTATAGCAAATAGCGATGACGTAATGGATATTGATCCAGCTTCTGATGAAAATGATAAAGAAGAATTTGTTTCAGATGCATTATTATCTACCACGAACGAATATGTTCAATTTTTAGGTTTGACACCAATAACTTTACATGATTTAAAATCGAAAAAAAAAATAAACTATCAAAAATTCAAGAAATACAAAAGGCTATGAACACAAATTTACAGAAAATATTTGATATAGAAATTGAAGATACGAATGATTTGAATATTCTAGTCGGTGAAATAAAAGAGCGGATAAGTCAAACTCCTAAAAAATCAGATATTATTAAACTACTGACTATGGTTCCTAAAAATTGGAACGTGCGAGAGCTACAATCACGATTTTCAGTTTCTTTTTACCAAGCTCTAACAGCTAAAAAACTTCACGAAGAGCAGGGTATTGGCTCTACTCCTAATCTTAAACCTGGAAGAAAACTCAGCTCTGAAACTGATAAACTTGTAAGAGATTTTTATTATAATGATGGAAGGTGCGAGGAGCTCGAGGCGCCCGCAGTCGTTCGAGGACCGAGGAGGAAGAGGTCACCCCCAACAGGCCTCGTTCCCAGCGGACGAGGCATCGTCGTGTCCGGGAGGAGGACATTGTCTTCGCTCAGGAGCCGAATAGGGCCCGCCAACCGGCGGCCGAAGAGGATGGGGCTGTGGGACATCCCGAAGAGGAGCCGGTGAGGGACCGGCCCAAGGGAGGCCACGAACCCGAAGTACTGGCCGTCGAAGACGGGGCGGGCGAGCCCTCAGCCCCGGAAGGATCTGGGGCAGAAGGGCGGTCTGAGTCGACCGACTTCATCCGGCCATGGAACTGGCCACTATATTACGGCAGTTATGCCCGGAGGCCGCCGCCTTCGTCGCGGGACGAGTGGACAAAGGTGATGCTCTGCAGTGGGCCCGCCAGCTGAGCGGACTGCTACCACCGTTGCAGAGGATGGTGGTCACCGCTGCCCAGCAGCCCGCCGCCGGGGAGGTGTAATCCTCCGCGTAGTGGGAAGGTTGAGCCCTGCTCCCTTCCAAACCCTTCGGGGGTAAGTAGGCCGTGACATGAGGAGTTGAGGCATGAAGCGACATCGACATATGGTCCGAACCGGTATCGCGCGGCGGTTCTGCAGGTGAACCTGCGACGAAACTCTCCCGGAGTTTCGGCAAAAGAGAAGGGTTTGTAACGGGACGTTACACCGGCGGACCTGTTACGTTCGCCGTCGTGGAAGTGCGGCCATTTACAACCGTTTCGTCCGTTTTCGTGACGGCATCGTGCCATAGGAACGGCCCCGAACCAGCCCGAGCGCCGCCGATCGGGGCCCTCGGTGGACTCCGTAGTCGCGAGAGTCAGTCGAGTCCAGACCTTTGGCGAGTCAGGAGCGCGCGCAACACCGATAGCGAAAAACCAGTTACGAGCGACGAGAGCAGCGAGGAGACGAGAGTCACGAGCCGTCATTTTTGGGAACGTGGACGTTGTCCTAACGAGCCGACAGTTTCGGGGACGAGGACGTCGTCCGTGTGAGCCCGGGGTTCCGAAGGACGTGTAGGAGGAAAACGAGCGTGGAGGCGAGGGATCGAGCCGACCTCGACAAACATGTAAGTCGGCCCTGAGCCAGAATTGTACTTTGTGTTGGGCCGTTAGCCCCCTGTATCCTTTTTGGCTAAATAAACAAAAATAATACTTCATATTTAACTAACTTGTGTCCCGCCTGTTTTTTGCTCCGTGGGAACCGCCACTTAGGGTTCGCCATTTTCAGCTGTGGAAGAAGGCGAAGACGACCCTCTCTGGGTCGATCACTTGCTCCACGGGCACATCGAGTCAGACGAGTAAGGCCGCTTACCTGGCGCGGCGTATTCCCACCGGGAAACGCCAAAGTCCGTTTAACGGGCGGTAAACGGTCGGGAAAAAATTTCCACAACGGCAAAAGCCGTACAGTTGTGCGTGCCCCGAAAACTACGTCACAACAGAAAAACTTATTTCAATTCGCAGAACATTTTTCAAAATCGCCCTGTGTGCGACGTACGTCAGTTCGTGCGCGGATGTAGCCCATGACAGATGTAGCAAGCATCGCACAGCCGTCCACCCGGACTAATGGGATAACGAGGGGTCGGGAAACATGGTCGGTGGTATCCGCCGATATGATGTCCATTTCCGCCAAGCCGGGGACAAAATCGGTATCTTAAGGGGCTAAGGACGGCCGATGGCAAGAATATTGCACGAGCCTTTGAGGACCTCGTCTTGTTTCGTAGGAAAACTCCCGAGTACCTGCTCACCGACAACGGAAAGAAGTTCCGGAACGATGTCATGAACAATATGCTCCATGGGTACGGGCGGACGATGGTTACCCCGCCGTACCACCTTCAGGCCAACCCGGTGGAGGGAACGAACCGCACGTTGAAGACGATGATTCGGATGTTCGTCGGGGTCGATAATCGCGATTGGGACCTGCACTTGCCCGAATTCGGTGTGCAATTAATATGGTCGTCCACGGGAGCACGATAGTGTCACCGGCCTTTCTGAATTTGGGTCGTCAGTCGACGACTTCGGGGTCAAGTAGGCCGTCGAGTTCGAGCTGCGGAACGGATCGGAGTAAACGCGCGAACTCGAAAGAGGTAACGACGCCTTTCGGAAGAGGTATGATGCCCAGAACACCAAGGTCACCGTCGTTACCAACGAGCACGGAAACAACCCGGTGGACAAGTACTGTGCGTGAAAGAGAGAGAGAGAGAGGGAGTGAGAGAGAGCGAGCAGGCGAGAAACCGCCCACAGCATGACCGCTGCGAAAAAAATGCAAGTCGGCCATAAGCCAAAAATACGTTTCTTTATATTGGGCCCACAAAGTCCAAATATCCTTTTTTGTCAAATTTAAATAAATCGAAATTTTTAGAGCAAAATAAAAGTCCCTCACGTTCTTTGTCCTCCACATTTCGTAGCCTGTGCGGTGGAGTGCGGGAACCGCCATTTAGGGTTTTGTGATTTTAGGCGCGGAAGGAGGCAAAGACTCCTTGTCTCTCTTGTTCAAGAAAATAAACGAGCCATCCAAGCAAGGTTGTTTACCTGGCGCAGCGTATTCCCATCTGGGAAACGCCAAAGTTCGTCCTATGGACGTTGAACGGCCCGGGGAAAATTCGCCAACGGGAAGTCGTCAATTGCGCGTGCCACAACAATAAATACCTCACAATACAAATAGATACCAGGTACCTTATCTATTCAAAGAAAACTCGCATTTCTACATTCTATTGACATCAAAATCAAGGAAGATATAGCGCAAGAAGGCTTTTTTTTATATTTTTGTTACCAGGGGAGTATGGTACATAAGTATCAATTGTAGAGCATTATTGGATAATATGTAAAAAGTTCGAACATTTTACCTGACGTTATTACTTTCAGTACATAGCCACTATATTCAGCGAATCGGCTTCTTGGCTCAGGCGGAACCGTGATCGACCAAGAAGTCGCAGGTCGTGAGTTCGATTCCCGGCCAGGTAGAAATTTATCGAAATTGTTTTCAAGCAGTGGTTTGCAATATATACAACGAGCTGTGATGTGTGCTAACGGCTAGTAATGTTTATCAGGCGGGGATTGACTTATCGTCACTGCTATAGTTGATATGGGTTTCTGTAGTGTCATACATGCTCGTTAAATGTGAGTATGGCGCCACCTACAGGATGCTTTGTAACGCTCGCTAGACCGACGTACTATAGGTGGGGTGGCCAGCGCATTCCATCGGTCGAGTTTTAGAGACTACAAGGCTTGATTGGGGAATCAAAATTCCGCCTAGTTGAATTTCGATTACGAGGTTGCGCCAGGGCTCTGACTACAGGGTCCCAGGACGTCCAGACCTTACACGGTCGGTAGAGCCAATTAGCCTGGAGGAAAAAAGCGCTGGAATTAAAAAAAAATCATCGGAATTAAATGTTTAGGGCCATATAATGAAAAATTTGTCTGCTTCAAGACATTTCGCAGGCATCCTATTATGGCAGCCGATACGAAGTGTTTACGAATAATATCGGGTGAACACGTGACATTCTCATGTAGTTATCGGCAGCGGCTGGCTCTTAGACTTCAGCAGCTGGCATTGGTTAAGTAAGCAGATACAACGACTTTGGAGAGCTTAGCGTTTTTTTCCAGTTTTATGAAATTCTTTTCCAATAGCCTTTCGGAATTCATAAAAAAAATTTTCGCTCGTGCTTTTAAATTAATGGACCTTAAGGTAAATTGATCGCGTCGTTTTTTAAAAATAGTTTTTTTTCTTAGTTTGTGTTTTTCTTCTTTTGATTATTAAGTGATTCCCGAGTGTTTGGTTTTTTGGAAGAAATGTGAATCTCATCTTAAACTATAACAATTTTGTAGAAAAAACAAATAATAGAATGGCTAATGTTCAATTTGTATTCGAGTAGATTTAAGATTATAAAATGGAATTCAAGTATATCAAAGTTTTCATCTTTGAATTCAGAATCAAAGGGACTTGAATGTAGAAATAAAAAAAAGACACTAATAATAATAGCTATCGTCCATGAATTTCGATTCAAGTAGAGGTCAAATTATATAATGCATTTCGAAGATCATAAAGTGGATTCCGACTTTGAAATTTCCGTATTTGAATATCTGTTCAAAATCACATGGAAATAATACAATAGATGTCGTCCTAGGATTTCGATTCAAGACACATTGAAATTTGCAAATACTAATCGTAAACGATTAAAGTGGCTCAGTTTCTGATTGTGCCCCCGAATAATGTTCTCTCATGTGCCGATGCCGTATCAGAGATGAGCCTAGCAGGGCATTCCCTTGATGCGCGCCTATAAATCCAATGCATTAAATATCTGGTTTGCATGTTGAACATTTCGAGAGGCGCGGGGTTTTGGGGCACAATGGATTTGACTGGTTCTGCGTTTCAGTTAGAAAGCCAAGGAGATGTTATTTTCCATTGACTCTGGCGATACCAATTTGATGATCAAAGATTACCGGCATGTATACGATTTTTTATTGAGAAGTATACCTTTCATTATTTAGTTATAGGCTACCCGCAGCTCTAATAATCGTAATTATAAGAACTAGATTATTTCTTCTTTACATATAACTAGGTAATTCAAGTTTAAAGGTGAATATAAAAATATGTGATATATATTTCACAGAGAAATAATATTGCATAGAAAATATATAATTTACCAGATCTTTTTAAGAAATGTTGCAAATATCTTGTGTCAATGTTCAGTTGTCCATGCAGACTAGATTCCTGTTTTACACGCCTTAAAGTTAACGGGCGGTTTTCAAATAGCTTTGCATTTTTATTGATTTTTATTTCTATATTCGGAAGTTTATGGAAATAACCATTCACGTCTTCCGAAGTAAATTTATTCTTAGGACTTCTAGAGCCATATCGTGGCTTCGGTAGGTATTTTTTGTTTGTGCAAATATCTGATATAGTAGAGGTGAGTTGCGGATTATCTAGAAGTAATGTGAACAGAAGTTAATCTCAGTATTTTCTATTAGAATATATCGTATGGTCTTTCATATATAATAATATAATCAAGGTCATTGATGACAATAATTAGTATTCAAAGAATCCGTAGATATTATATTATAGTTGCGCATAACGAGTCACATATTATTTCCATTGGTACTTATAGTTACGTACAATTATTATTACTAGTAGGAGTCGAATTAGTAGTAATAGTAACAGTCGCACAATAGCTACGATATTCATTGGTAATATCTCGAAATGTCAATAAGTATAACCTTAGTTAGACGGATAAAATTATCTCTACGCAGGGTAATCAAATTACGGTACTTGAAACCTTCATAAAAGGATTTGTATTTATTTATTTATTTATAAACGGACTGAAAATACTTACAAAAAAGCATGGAAGAGCGATACAAAACAGTACGTAAATATAATCTATACAATCAAGGGCGTACCCAGGAATTGATCTAGAGGGGGCAACCATATTATATTTTATGGAGGGGGTAGAGGGGGGAAGTATCACAATTATTCAGATGATAAATCTCTGAAATATTTGAAAACGGTTTTTATTAACGGCTACATATGCTATATTATATACTACAGACTTATAATATCTACATTCAGTTTAATTGAGTAAATTATTCTTATTTTAGCAACATTTTTCTTGCATTTAATGGAAATTTGGATATAACTTTTTCTTCTACCATCTGATGGTTTTCTTTGATAAAATTCTGATGCGCGCTCATCATGCATCATCTACTCAGCCCTTCTTCTCCCATAGTGCTCCTAAGTCTTCACTCTTCGAAGCGTACTGAATGGTCGTTCCACAGTCGCGGTAGTGCATAGAATAGTACTTAAAATTAAGAGTGCTTTTCTTATGGCGGAGAAAAAAATATTACATTCGTCAAACAAATCAACGACTCAATATCCCGTAATTTATCTTCAGGTAAATTCTTTTTCATCCAAAGATTATACCAAAGGTCCAGTTTTTCTATGATATAGTCTAATTCATAAAATTCGTAAACAATTCTACGTTCTGGTATAAGTCTGTGGTACTGATTTTGGACATGTATAAAGGATGTAATTTTGTTAACGTAAAGGCTGCAGTATTTCCCGAAGAATACCTATTCTTTAACGATGGTATAAGCAAATCAACATATGGTATAATTAGTGAACATCGGTATTTATTACTTTTGTCACATAGAGGATTGCTCCTGTATTTTTGCTTATCAGCACGACGTGGAATATAAATTTCGATTTCCAATATCCTTGCAGTATCTTGTGCTTTTTTAATTACATCCTCAGTGATTTGATCTGCGTTTTAGCGGTCTTTTTGCAACACTTCCAGGATTCTTTCAATGTGTTCTGTAATTGAGATCATATCAATGGACTTTGCCTGCAAGACGTTGACAACTGATTCCAACATTGCTAAGTACTTTGGTATTATTACTAAGGCAACAACGAACACTGGTTTGGTAACTGCGGAATACAACTGGAATTCAGATTTTCTTGTAGCATAATTTCCGCCTATGGATAATGTTTCTAGGGCTTCTACAACCTCTGGGAAATTAAGAGACAATTTTTTAATTGATTTGTATTTTTCCGACCATCTTGTTTCACACATTCGTAACAAATTGGGTGCGCCATTCTTATGAACAGTTCTCTGAAAAAGTTTATTGTATCATTTATGTTGGCAACTGCATTTCTAATGTCTGATACCACGTTAGCATCGTTTACGACAAGATTGATTTTGTGACTTGAGCAATTGAACAATAATGCTCGAGAATATTTCTTCCTTAAAATCGCTTGTACACCACCCTCTTTACCTGCCATTGTAGAACAGCCATGGAAACCTAATCCGATGCTATATTTAGGTGAAAGATTATGTCTAACCCAAAAATTATCAATTGGTTCAGCGATTGTTAAGCTTTTATCAATCCTATCCTTGGGTTCTATAAATCCTACAAATTCTTCACGAATTTTCATTGGTTCCCGTCATAGAATAGCAAGCCTATTGATAGCTGTTCTTTTCCAGCTACTTCCGCTGTTTCGTCTGCTAGGACTGCGTGCTGTCGTTTTTCTAACATCAGTTATTATATTCTCTATATTAACTTCGCCACATAACCCAATTAATTCACTGTGCATTTTCGGCGACTAAAAACGCTTTAAAAATTTGACAAAATTTTGTAATTATTTTAAGGATACCGCTATTTTTTAAGAATATTGTTGAACATGACAAAATGTTTAAGTTATAAATGCATAACTTGAAATGACGTCAACAACATTTAATTTCACAATACAGTATACAATATTTTTATATTAAAGAACACGAATCAAGTTATTAAAATGTTTATAACAAATTTAATAGACACTAAAACACTCATTTTAATTTTAATACATAGGAAATTAAAATATATTTTTTATTATTAAATTAAAATCAATGTAAAAAGGATGAAATAATTTTTAATGTCTTTTTAACTTACTTTTTGAAAAAATTTTCTAATGTCCATTTCATTCACATATCACGATACGTATAGCAACACTTTAATTATTATCACCGACATCAGAGGCCTAGGTACTCACCGGGTTTGTTTAGATTTTTATCGATTATTCGAAATTTAGCATTATAAGGCATGATGAAATTTCGCAACGTATTCTTAATTTCTTGAATATTATATTATTTTTTTTGTTTTGCCACAATCTCTTTTCTTTTGTAATAGCACGTGCTAGAGGTATATATGCGTAGTAAATGTCCTCTCTTACCCTTGTAACGGAAAATCAAATAATAAAAATATATATATTTATATATATATGTATGTATCGGTAATAATAAGTATAGTTTAGAAAGAGAGCGGGAGAGAGAATAGGTAGGAAGAGAGAGAGAATGCCGATTGAATTCTTGATGACGCGTGTGTTCATTATCACGATAACCTTCTCGGCATAATTTTTGTCAGTTCGTTTGGCTAAGTATCAAGAAATTGGTCTGTTTTTGGATTATGAATTATCATACAAAATTATACGGTTTTGGATTTTGAATTTTTGGAGAGCGTGCAAAGGAAAGCACTTCGTTATTTATCGTTTAAATCTGCACCCACAATGTCTTACTCTGATCACAGTTACTGCAATATATCTGTAATATTTATTTTTCCTAAAACTTGACGAAGAGGCATAGAGTGATCCAAAATATTCAATAAATAAATTGGCTATACCATTATGGTCAGTGACATGCTTATTCCGGAAGTTCGTAGACGATGGCACAGAGTTGCTGTTGTTAAAATTGTTAATAAAAGACCAAAATGCATTTATATTAGTTCGTGAGTTCTTCTCTTTGTCGTCAACGTACTGTTTATATCATGATTTCGATGTTTTTAAACACCGGGATCTAAGTCGCTTGAATTGCAAGGAATCATCATTTAAACGAACTCTTTTACATTTATAATTCACAGTTTTCTTTTGAAAAATCATATTTTTTAATTCAGTGTTGTATCATGCGGTTGCATTAAAGTGAACATGATAAAGTTACCTTTCTAGAAGATGTATTGTTCACTTGATATATATTTTATAAAATTCTTCAACCAGTGGTTCAGAAATGGTAAATGAGTATTTTCACAACTTCGCACTGACTACAAACCATCAATTTTCAGTAAGCTTCAACATTGTCGCGAAACGTCATTCGCGTATGCCGACGATACTCAGTTCTATCTCGTGACACACATTGATAGGACCCAGGAAATAGAGTCACGTCGGTTGGCAAACCGTATTTTCCGCTACCGCGCTTTTCCGCAATTTAAATATCGAGGCCCTACGCGAATTGGAATGCGAATCTGACTTTGATTACCCGTTCAGTTCTTGTCGATGGACAGATTTCCGGTAACGGCGACGTGATCCAATTGTCCTTATCGAGCTCCGCATTTTTTACTTCCGAAATTTTACAATTATCGTCGTGAATAATTTTAATCCGCAAAATCTCGTAACGAACTCACTTCGTTACAATTCACTCCGCTAATCGATATCAATACTTTAGTCGATTATTGTCCTTCAGACATTTGCACGGCCGACGTACATGGCCCTTCGCGCGTCGATAGTGCGTCGCGAAATTCGACATTGTGTACCCATATAGGATTAAGTGCAATTAGTATAAGTTAATATTTGTGATATATTAAACTGGGATTTCAATAAATCACGGATTTGCACCGTCTTACATGTCCTGAGCCCGCACCGCGCAGTTGAAGGCTGTGAAATTCTATTATTGAATTTACAGTTCATAGACGATAAAAGTGATATCGATAAATGTTACAGATGGACCTAGGGACTCAGGAACTTGGCCTTAAGGAGGTTGGTATAGTTAAGAATTTACAAACAGATTCTGACGAAAAAATGACTATAAGTTAATATGAATATAAAATTAATTCCCTGAAAATTTTGAGTAATTTGAATACCTCAGTGTTGAGAAATTGTGAAAAACATTTTGTGCCTATTAACATGGTGTCTGATCTAAATGGCATTTTTAGTCATCATATGCGAGATTTGCACAGAATTAACAAATGTATTTACTTAAAATTAGTGTCGATTAAAGAAAAATATATAATAAATGTTTCAGAGAAAAAATTTGATCGACTGGATACGCTAGGTAAGAGAACTTCAATGAAATTGTTGTCAAAAGTTCATTATCGTACCGATTAGAAGCCATTATTCGACTTCCAAACGGTACTGAACTAGCACTCTCCCATCGATGAACGTTAATCGATATCTAGTACGGTATACCAACGAAGTTAAAGTTCTTGGCGTTTACATATCGGCTGATCTGATATAGAATCGACACGTTTCTATGATTAGCTCGAAAATTCATTATACGCTACATAGACTTAGATGTAGGGGTTCGATTCTTCCATCGCACCTTGTTGTATTCCACTTTTATTATGTTTATTTGTCGTCTTCGTAATTATTTGGGAAGGGATGCAAACCACATTGATAAGTTCTTTATAAAAATACGCACACATACACGTAATCGAGAAGCGCTGCTTCTAATTACTCGCAAAAAAATTTATCTCACTAATCTCAATAAACACTGTAAGGATCAGTAAAATCTAAAAAATTAATGTCAGCAACCTGTCGAATTTATTATACTCGAGAGCCCTTTGACAGTTTATGTATAACGCCCGCTGCATCCCTGTGGGATTTACCCTGTGTGTGGGTAGAGTGTGGAAACCATATATATATGTACATTTTATCCTTCTATCGCAGTCTACACCATGTGATCGGTTGACATGGTATCGTAAATGCAATGTGTTTTGATATCTAAAAAAGTTGTGTAAATGAAAGTGTTTAAACAGTTGTTTAGATTATCGCAGTTCTGAAGATGTCAACATGAATTCGTTGCAACATCAACAGAAATTCGCAAAATTTTAAAAGTTAGTAATAATTTAATATATGGCAAAGGTAGTAGTTCTCTAAAGTAATGAAGAAAAGGTAATTTCCTTTACCTCCTAAAATATTTCGGATGGCTTCTCTTGATTTCTGTGTTCCAAGTCGAAATTGATCAAATTCTGGACGAATTCGCATTCCTCGACAATAGTGGACTAGGCTCAGTTCAAAATCTCCAAGATGATAAAGAGCCTCAGCTTTATAAAATAATGCTTTTGAGATATTAACTTCTTTTGACTTGCCGTTCAAAGCAGCTTCTGCATCGCTTAGGGCATTCTCAGCATCCCCAAGAAGCAAGTGGCATTTACTGCGAGCTGTTAGAGCATTTCTATCATTCGGACATAATTCAAGAGCCTGAAACGCACAAAAACCGTGATGATCGTATTTAATGATTCCATTTAAATTCTTTTATTTGTTTTTTTTTTCAGGTTGAATTATGTAAGGTATGTGAGTCAATAATTATATACAAATATTTACTAGCAATATACAGTTTCCAACCAATAGAAACCATTCCTGTAAAAATCGTTTGCGAGAAATACGTACATAAATATTTCATATAATGGCATCGCTTAAATATGTTTAGGACAAATATTTCTGTACACTTTGGAATATATTTAATGATGTATTACAATAAAACAACCATAAACGCTAACCCTTATAATTAATAAAAATAACAAGAATTACCAATTAATAAAGTCAACCTTTTTTTGCCTACGATATATATATATATATCACATGATAATGTGCGACGGAAGGGGAAAAATTAACAGCCGACGTTAAGTATTTAGGTTTCGATGCCGGACTGACTTTTCGTGTTCCTATGCGTCTTTAATCCCTTCGCCGACCCATTTAATCTCTTCGGCAGAAATGCGTCAGAATCGCCGCAGACTAGTCGGCAGGGGAGAATTTCCAGCAAATTTGCTGTCTGTGTGATGACGCATAATCCGTATTTCTGCCGACACATTCGTCGCCTGACTTTTCCCTTATATGCGGCAATATGCAGCAGATCTGGCTGTCTGGGTATATGCTGAATTTTAACTTGTAACTTTTTCGAAAATAGTGATAGAAAAGATAATACCAAATAATTTTGTTTTGACCACCGCAACTATCCGAAAATAAATAAATTTTGTTATAATAAATTACACTGGTCAACAAAATTTCACTTCGGGAAGTCATCAGAGATGCGGATATACTTTTCTGACGTATTTTTGTGCGGTGATTCCAACCCCGCTAACAGAAGTTTTCCATCACCCTCCATTTTTGAGATATCCGCCATTTTGTATTTTTTCAAAAATCGTTTATTTCAGAATTTTTTGCACTGCAACGGAACGAGATAATTGAACGTATGACCTCTTATTTTAGGGATAATTACTTCCAGAATACGTGTGAATTTTTCCAAAACGAAAAAAAAAACAATTCTCAATTTTATCAGTGAAAAACTTCAATAATTTCGCCAAAAATGATGCAAATTTAGACATTTTTTCAACAAAAAATGCGAATAATTTGGCAAAAAAAATCTTAGAAATATTGTAACTACATAGGGCTGTAGTGGGATAATTCCGCTTTATTTTCCGAGATCGTACGTCTAAATAAGTGTGTTTGAAGATATGAATTTTTCAAAACAACTGCACACCAAAGAGTGATCATAATAATATCGAACGCGCAAAGGCGTCTTCATTTGACTTTTCCCGTACTCTACTTCGTTTACGCTTTTGCTCTATTCGGCCAGCGCCATGGCGCGCCATCTAGCATACCTTCTTCTTACATGTACAGACCACCCGGATGTTATACCGATTTTCCAGTCACATCAATAATATTGGAATATTGTTAATGTGTCTAGAAAATCGTATATGTATATGGGACATTCTCTGTCAACCGGACCCCTCCTTTCTCCATTTTGAACTTTAATTTTTTTTCCTTCAATATCGGCGAGGAGCCAACTACTTTCACAGGTTCGAGCGCTCGTCGAGTTTTACGATCCGGGAGATCAATAATTGTTTCGGAGCCCTCGATGGAAAATATATATCAATTCAAGCTCCAAGACGATCCGGATCCCAGTACTGGAACTACAAAGAATATTTCAACTTAGTTTTGATGGTAGTATGCGATGCAGAATATTATATTATACTATTCTAATATTATATAATTTACCCTCGTTGATGTAGGAGCATTTGGGTCTCAAAGTGATGGAGGTGTTTTTAAAGAAAATGGATTTGTAAAACCCTTAGAGAACAAAAACTAGGCGTCCCAAGGGCTAAAACATTACCTGGCACAATTATAGAATTTCCTTATTTTATAGCAGCAGATGAGGCTTTTCCTTTAAAGGATTCATAATGCCTCCTTATACAGGACTCCACTTGAGCGAAAACAGCACATTTTTAATTACAGGCTGTCTCGAGCACGATGCATAATTGAAAATACGTTTGGTATTTTAGTAAGCAGATGGCGAGTTGCTGTGTACAAGCATTATATTATTGCTGATGTTAATACCATCGAACAAATTGTTTGCGGCACATTATGTTTACATAACTTCGTAAAAAAAAAGAAGAGTCAGTGTCATTATATTCCACAACGTTATGTGGATTCATATGACGAGACGGGTAATTTAATTCGAGGAGATTGGCGTACAAATTTTGATTATCTTGAAGATTTACACCGTACGGGATCAAATCGTGCTTCGAATGAAGCTATATGCAGGATTATTATCAAACGCTGATATTTGTTCAATAAATTTTCCCATGTAGGTGTTCATAAGTTCTACAGTAGGTTCGTGGTCTACAAGGATTATTCCAGCTATTAATAAATATTTATCCCTAATATTGGACGGTAATTCTTTTATAATATACATTACTGACCAGATAGTACGTTTTGATTTTTTACCCAATGGGGCACCATCGGTATTAAAAGTAAGTTTTAAGGAGCAAGTGCTTTGCGATTTTTTGAATAAATGTCCATCATAAATATCTCGAAGCAAACCTGATTATGCCACAGTACTTTTCGAAATATAGACCGTTAAAGCAGAATATAATTTATCGTTTTTAAAAAACAGCTCTAGTTGATATCGTAAGTCGGCCATGACGAAGACATTGTCGCTTAATGAACTTATTTCAGATTGTTTCTCGCAATTCTCGCATAAAACTGACCTTAATTTCAGGATTTTTTTGGTACTAGAAATAACCAATTCAGAGCAATGCTTATTGAAATGATAATTAACATTGAAATGATTAAGTAAAGGACCGAGTCCGTAAAGTCAGCACTTCCCCAAAACAAAGATTTAGTCGGTTATAAGTAAGTGGTCGTAAGCGGTCGGAAGAGGTCGTAAGCAAGTCGTAAGCGTATCTGGAGACGACAGGAAATGCAACACTTTTTGGTAGACTTTCCTACCAGGATATATCACCAGAATCTGGTCAGAATCATGTTTCGTCCGACCAGATTCTAATCCGAATCCTGCTTTCTCCGACTAATATCCATATGCGATACCTGCTCTATATTATGCATATAATAATACAGTGATCGGCATATAATAAAGTGGCAACCCGTGTAATACGAATAAAATTTGTTCAATGAAAAAGCATTCTTTTTAGTGGCCAATGCTATTATTATTATTGGGCATTTTTTCAAGTTTACTGCCAGACCAAAGGTTGTTCGTAAAATAAAAGAATATTAATTTTCCCAATTATGAAAGGCTTTTTCACTGAAAAGATTTTATTCATATTACACGGGTGGTCACTTTATTATGCCGGTCACTGTAGATATTATATACAAGATCCGTTTTACTGTACGGTAATTGTGTATGTGAATATTGTTTCAATTTTTAAAAATCCAGTTCTGGTGTTACGATTTCGAATTAAATTTGAGAATGCTTAATATAATAAATAATATATAATATATAATATATAATATACAGGGTGTACGAAAAGTCCCGGGACGGTTGAATAACTTTCGAAAGAATAAAATTTTCAAAAATCGCCGAAACACGTGATTCGATTTTTCAAACAAGCTATCTTTTGAGGGGGGGTTTCGGCCCCCCAACCTCAAGGGGGGCGGGGGCACGAGGGGGGCCAAAAATCTTAAATGGCAACATGGTTTGAGTGGGGGCTCATTTGAAAGGTATTTTCGAGATGAATTCAGATCACTGGTCATAGAGGGCGCTGCGATCATTTTTCGCAGAGATTTTTGACTTTTTCAGATCTTAGACGTACTAACGTTTGAAAAAATGAAAATTTCGAAGTCGCCGAATCGTGTAATTCCCCCCCCACCTCATGGGGGTGGGGTGGGGAAAAACAATAAAACTTAAATAGTAACCTCCATTTTTATTGCAGATTTGGATTCTCCGGAAAAAAGTACACCAACTTGACCTAGGAACTATTACATTGTGGTACACAGGTGACGCTGTAGTCGACAAAAAGCGAAAGTAAAAAATCCCTAAAATTCGACGTCTCCAGAATTCACATCACATCTGAAAAATAATCATGGATTTGGTTGTGTGTAAAAAATAGTATATTATGCTTTAAGGGAGGAAAGAGCGTGATCCTCGAGTGGAAGGTTTGCGCGAGCGAAGCAAGGGCAGCCCTCTCACGAGGTGCGCGCGCATTCCTCTCGTGAAGCATACGCTAGTTTTTTCCTGGCCGCATCCATTACTTCCGCGGGCAACACTTTTCGTCCCACGGGAGTAATGAGAACGAAGTGCGCATGCGCACGGGCACTCAGACGGAACTGACAACTTTCGCCCCGCGTAGCGGATATGGAATACGATCATTCTAACAAAGCCGAGAAAAAATACATTTAGCGTTACCCAGGAACAACGACGTGGACGTAGTATTTTTCTGTTCCCTTTGGGGTGCTGGTTTTACGTGAGTCCCCTTGCCTCTCACTGTTCACTTACTTGAGTAAGTGTTCGAAATGTTGACCTTCCACTTCAATGCATTTATTTATTCTTTCTTCAAATGACTTTATACAGAATAGTATCATATCTGCAGAAATTTCTGCGCAAGCAGTTCTAATGCATTCCACCATGATATCCGATGAAATCCGATGTATAGGATGTTAAATCAGGTGACCTCGCCGGCCAATTAATGGGGCCACCTCTACCAATCCAACGACCATTGGAATCACGGTCTAGTACTTCCCTTGCTACTCTTGAAAAATGTGCTGGGCAACCATTTTACTTTCTTTGATCTGAAACGAATTCTGGTGACATTCTCAATTTGTAACGATATTTTACACGTTTTCATTTTTATCATCGAACCAAAACTCAAAAACTCGTCGATCAAATTGGTGCACTTTTTTCCGAGGAATCCAACTCTACAATAAAAAATGGGGGTTTCTATTTAAGTTTTATTGTTTTTCAATATCATTTTCAATAATTTCATTATCACTGGCTGCTCCCTTCGTGTCGAACAACTTTCATCCCACGCCTTTTTTGATTTTGTGCATAGGTCTCGAGATATTTCTATGTCTTCAGATAAATCGGCCACCCTGTATATATAATAAATAATATATATTTCTTGTTACTTTCACTGTTATTATATAAAAAATATTTACCTAATGTATCTTGTTCTGCTATTGTTTGAAGTCTTTTCGAAAGCCGTTGATTCCACCTGCGTTTGGTTCTTTCTACATCTTGCAATTGTCTGCAGCTATTGACAAGTGTATCGCCACATATGGTGAAAGTGATTTTTTTTTGTTGGACACTCGAAGACGGTGGCCTTCAAATTGTTAACCACCAGGCCACTTTTCATAATGTTCAATTCACATAACGTATATGAGAACAACCTCTCCGCAAAGGGACAAAAGGCGTAGCTAGGCTGTTTAAGTGTTTAAGTTCAAAGTCACTTGCGGCTTTACTACTAGCTGATTCACCGAGAACTAACACATATTGGCAGATCTATGCTGTCCGTATTTTGAAATAAAATTTATGTAATTACATACTAATACATACAAAAATAACGATAATTGAGCGACCCAATTCTATAACTCGATCGACGCTCGAACGGCCGGAAAAGTTTTGTCCAACGAAAAAAAAACGTTCAATTTTTAAAAGTAGATACTCCCTATCAGGACGGGCGACCGCACTTTAACGGTAATTTAACCGAAAAAAATAACCGGTCGAAAACGGCCAAAAAATGACCGTTGTACAACCATAATTACCGCGAAAAAACCTGGGAAAGGCGTATGGTTAGTATTCTTAAAATAACTACAGAATAACCGATAAAAAACCGATCTTCAAGAGCGTCAACCGGTCGTTTCCAGCCAAATTACCGCAAAATAACCGATGAAAAACCTCTCTTTAAGAGCGTCGACCGATTGTTTCTAGCGAAATTATCGCTAAATAACCGATGAAAAACCACCATTCCAAAGCAGCGACCGGTCGTTTCTTGCACATTTACCTCAGAATAACCGATGAAAAACTATTGTTCCAAAGCGTCAACCGGATGTTTCTAGCGAAATTTATCATAAATAACCGATTAAAAACCGCTTTTCTAGAGCGTCAACTGGTCGTTTTTCCCAAAATGACAGCAGAATAACCGATGAAAAACTGTTCTTCCAGAGCGTTGATCAATTGTTTCTCGTAAAATTACCGCAGAATAACCGATGAAAAACCGATCTTCCAGAGCGTTGATCAGTTGTTTCTCGTAAAATTACCGCAGAATAACCGATAAAAAAAACCGTAGTACCATAGGGTGGATCGGTCGTTTCTCTGAAAATTACCGAAGAATAACCGATGAAATAACATTGTTCCAGAGAGACGGACGGTCTTTTCTTTCAAAATTACAGAAGAATAACCGATGAAAAACCGTTGTACCATAGCCTCGACCAGTCGTTTCTCTCAAAATTGCCGAAGAATAACCGATGAAAAACCGCGGTTCAAGAGCGGCGGCCGGTCGTTTCGGACCAAAATAACCGCTGAAAAACCGCTCTTCAAGAGAATATAGTTAATAATTATTTGCAATAACATGTATATATATGAAGTTTTTATTTACTCATTTTCTGTTTTGTTATGTATATCTATAATCATCTTTTATAGATCTAACAAAATTGCTCAGTCACTGTAGTAAATGTGTATGTAGGTACCGCCATGAGAGAATTCACAAACGTGCTTAGTAAAAACCCGAATGGTCAGGCTTATTGCACGAGTTACGGCGCTACTTTGCTAGGGGATTTCGACGCCACCGACAGCTAAAAATCTATTTCTCGCAAAATGACCGGTCGGCGATCTTGATTAACAGATTTTTAGCGGTTATTCAGCGGTAATTTCGACACGATACGTCCCGACAAACAGTACCCTTCATTCAAATAGAGTTTTCTCGGCCAGCACTAGGTGGCGTCGAAATCCTCTAGCAAAGTAGCGCCGTAATTCGTATAATAAGCCTGACCGTTCGGGTTTTCACCATGCACGTTTGTGAATTCTCTCATCGTGGTACCTACATAAACATTTACTGCAGCGACTGAGCAGTTTTGTTAGATCTATAAAAGATGATTATAGTTATGCATAAAAAAACAGAAAATAAGTAAATAAAAACCTCATATATAAATATATTTGCAAATAATTATTAACTGTTATATTCTCTTGAAGAGCAGTTTTTCAGCGTTTATTCTGCGGTAATTTTGGTCCGAAACGACCGGCCGCCGCTCTTGAACCTCGGTTTTTCATCGGTTATTCTTCGGTAATTTTGAGAGAAACAACCTGCCGCCGCTCTTGAACCGCGGTTTTTTATCGTTTATTCTACGGTAATTTTAAGAAAAACGACCGATCCACCCTATGGTACTACGGTTTTTATCGGTTATTCTGCGGTAATTTTACGAGAAACAACTGATCAACGCTCTGGATTCTGTTGTCATTTTGGGAGAAACGACCGGTTGACGCTCTAGAAGAGCGGTTTTTAATCGGTTATTTACAATAAATTTCGCTAGAAACATCCGGTCGACGCTTTGGAACAATAGTTTTTCATCGGTTATTCTGAGGTAATTGTGCAAGAAACGACCGGTCGCCGCTTTGGAATGGTGGTTTTTCATCGGTTATTTAGCGATAATTTCGCTAGAAACAACCGGTCGGTGCTCTTGAAGAGAGGTTTTTCATCGGTTATTTTGCGGTAATTTGGCTGGAAACGACCGGTCGACGCTGTTGAAGATCGGGTTTTTATCGGTTATTTTGCGGTAATTTTGCTGGAAATGACCGGTTGACGCTCCTGAAGAGCGGTTTCTTATCGGTTATTCTGCGGTGATTTTATAAATTTTAACCATACGCCTTTTTCTCGTAGTCCGGTTTTTTCGTGGTAATTACGGTTGTACGACGGTTATTTTTTGGCGGTTTTCGACCGGTTATTTTTTTTCGGTTATTTTGCGGTTGCCCGTCCTGATAGGGCTTTGATTTTAAAAAAATACATGAATGTAAAAAATGACAAACGCGATCGGCGTGGCCAGGAGAGAGGGGGCGAACAGGAGAAGAGAGGTGACGGACGCAGCCATTTTCTCCCGTTTATCAAGTATCGAAACTATTGAATCGAAAAGATGCGGCAGCGGCATACCCGAAAAACGTGTAAAAAATTTGAATTTTTGAGCAAGTCAGCGCAAAACTTGTTTCTTTCGGAAATCCTGAAGAATTAATTTAAGTTTTAATAAAATAACCTCCTACCAATAAAAACTATTTATAATAATCATAAATTACGTCCAATTTGTCACAGTTATAACGTCTATATTAGACTATAGACGAAACTCCAATTCTGTGAAAGTGTGTAGATTGTGTGGAGCATTAAAAACAGTTGAAATTTAAAAAATGCAGTTGCGATTAAAAATTGTAATTGTAAAAAAATGTAATAAGTTCGAAGTATTTGTGGAACTATATTCGGAGTTTTAAAAACGATAAATTTAACATTTTATTAACAGATTAAATGTATTTAGTACCAAGTCTATTTCTTCTTACGGTGTCATAGTATTATCCGAAATCTGGTTACATGCAGTTACGGATGAAGTTAATGTTGTCCCTGTATAAATGTCTGCAAACTTGGATACGAATCTCATTATAGAAATCACGCAAAATGATGTTCTCAAAGAATGGGGTTCACCAGTAAAATTTTTGTATTATTTTTTATTGTTTTAAATAATAATTTAGGTTATAAATAACACAAATAAAACAGAAAAAAAATTAATTTATTAATTTGAGTATTTTATTTGCCAATTAATAAACTAAAAACAGTTTCGTGTGACGTCACTATGCGGGTTCGGCCGTCAACCAATTCCGTTCGAATATTCTATACTCGAACGAATCTCTACGAGACGAGAAACAGTAACGTCACGACGTTCGTCCAAAGGTGCATCCTTGTAGCTGATAAATGTTACCTATACATAATGTATACTGTAACACAAAGTAGACGTCTGTCTACTTGCGTTCCCAACTAAAATAGTTACCTGAAGAACGAAGAACGAAGATTGGTGCCCGTCCTCTCAACTCGTTGGTGTCATCGTCCCATCTCGTCTACCTGTCCAAGAAGTTATACCGTCCATAGTGTCCAAAGAAGATATACCTGTAAACATAGAAATTATTAATTATAAGTGTTAAATAAGGAATCTGTCATTGTCGTAACTAAGAATTGTCATCGTCCAAGGAAGAGGAATATCTTAAAGAAATGTAAACACTATACTTACATGTTCACTCAGCTGTTCCGATGGTCTGCTTCCTCGTGCCGGAATCGCTGCTGGCTGACGTCCTGATCCTGAAACATAAATTTACCCATCCTTACACAAAGAAATGGTCCTTAATAATTGAAGTTTAAACTTACCGTAACTGCTGCTCCTTTTCGCATTTCTCCAAAACTCCCAAAACTCCTTTTCCCGTTGCCGTCGAGAGGATGACTCCGATTGCATCTTCTCTGTACCCGATCCTTTGGCACTCGATCCCGGAGTGAACCACATAAGAAAACCCGCACAAACTTTAATTTTATCACTTCAAAACACTCGAAAATCCCGAAAACCGTGACGACCTGTCACTTCAGTCGTCGTTCACCGTGGACTGGCTATCGCGCAGTTTTACGCGCAACTCGTCGGCCATCTTGATCAAACTCAGTCCCTATTGGTCAATTCATTTGTACAGCGTCTCTGTCTACCTTCCATATTCGCGTAGTCGACGTACTCATGCATGGAATAGACTATTGCTGTCGCGCTCATCGAGTCGACGTTCGTCGCACTCATGGCCCAATGTAAAATACTAATTCGTCATCAATATTGTCTGCGCTTGTCGCACTCGTTACATATATCATTACCCCTTCCAGTGCCGAGTAAATGTTCGTCGCACTCGTGCAGAAAACTCATTCAGTCGCCTACCCCTTTTTGAAAATTTGGACTTGCCCTACTATACCCAGCATTGCCAAAATTATGTTCCCCGTCTTTGTCCTTATGTTGTCATAAATTCGTCCTTATTCATAATTGTTTTTCCTTTTTGTTTGTCCCCTGAAAGTTAGTATCCAGGACTGACGCTGTGGCGTGATGGTAACGGGCCAGACCATCTTCAAGACCACTTCTTTGTAAACCGTTACGGCGAGCAAATCTTCCATTGTATAACCAAATTAATTATTGCGTAAATATATTGTATTGTTGCGAGGCGTATATAATTTTTTTGTGAATCTCGAGATACTGCAGATTATCGTAAGTACTGTGCACAGTGCGCGGCGAATTATTTTTATTATATTTTATATTATAATTAGTAAAGTCCTCCCCAAAATTTTGTAATTTCCCCCTTTAAAATATATATCGATACCAACACATCCCCTTTGATAATTTTTATTTTTTTTATTCCCCCCTTTTTCTAGAGTAAAAACCAGAGTCCCCGTGTCGTCGGGACTCAGTACGGTTGTAAATGGCGCCCAACGTGGGGGCCGGAAAATTAAAGTGTAAAATAGTTAAAATTAGAAAAAAAGAAAATATTAAGTGTAACGGTCTCGCGAAACGGTTGTTGGCTCGCGTGACCAACAGAAAATTTTTTTTGAACAATAGTATTCTCCAATTCCCTGAACCCCATTTCCCAATACATAATTAATAATAAATGTTATATAATATAATATATGTAATATAAATTTAAATATATGTGATATGATATATATGGTGCAATTATTATATGAAAAATTTTATGTGAATGAAATAATAAATATTTTCTTTCAGGTTTTCTTGTTAACATTAGAAATAAGTTTCCCTTGTATTAATTATTTGGGAAGTGAAATTATCAATTAAGTTAAAGATTTTCAAATTTTATTGTGTTCGAAAATTTCCCCCTCCCCTCCCAGTGTTAATTTGAATTGAATGTGTGATAACAGTGAATTAAATTTTATTATTTTTTTTTCTGTTTATTATTATTGAATTTAATAATTTGAATTGATTTAAAGTGAATTAAATTATTTTTAATATTTTTTTTGTGTGGTTGTTATTATTAAATTTAATTTTTTTTATTATTGATTTAAAAATAAATTTTTTTTATTTGAATTAATTTAGAATATTTTAGTTATTTTTATATTTTCTTTTCTTGTGATAAAATTATTATTTTTTTGTTGTTGTTTATTTGTGTGTGTTTTTAAAAAACAATGGCGGAACAATACCGACTGTTCTGGGATAATCATATTGCCCACAATACCACCCCCACACCGGAAGTACCAACAACTACCACTAGTGCGACAGTCCCAACAATAACCCCTCCAATAATAACTACAGTACCCGTGACTGCAACTTTTGTGACCACTACCTCTACTGCTTCAGAATCCCGAAAGGCCACTAAAGAGCAATATGAAGCCATATTAGAGAGCATTGAAAATATGAATTTCTTAGATTTTATTAAAGAATGCGATAGGGCTGAAATTGCTTTTAGCGGTGACTTTAGAATAATGCAAGATCGGTTAACACGATATAAGGTGTTAACTACTTACCCCGATTCCGATGTTGATTGGAATGAAGCAGTGGATGGTAGAGGTGAAGCATTACCAGTTACCCTTGGTGAAGCATTAAGTGACCCAGTAATAGGAAATATAATCCGGAACCCCTTACAAAATACTGTCCCCCCTCGCACCGTTACTACTAGCGCCGCCCAGGAGCTTGGCGCTCGCGTACGGGATCCTGCCCTTATTTTCCCTTCCGATCGATCTCGCGCGTTTTATAAAGACCCAGAATCTTTTATGGAAGATCAGTCCAGTCATCCTGAACCACCTACCCATTTAAATACCCTTTCAAGATCCTCGACTATCCCTACAATTTCCTTAGCCCCTGCCACTCCTCCCATTATTAACCCAAATATAACCTGTCCTCCTCCCTCTCGTCATACTGTCCATTTTCCCCCTGACCAAACCTATAATTTATCCCTCCACGATCCTCATGGCCACAGTACAAAGGTTGGCCCCACTCCCCGATTCTTGAAAAATATTCAGACTCCTACCATATCATACTTCGGTTGCTCTGCATGTCCGTCGCAGACAACCGGAGTATGGAATAAAAGCGCTGTTGAGCAATGGAGAACCCAAGGTCCAAAATTTTCCGGAGAGGATGCCGAAGACGCCGAAATTTTCCTGCTAAAATTAAAGGAATACGGCGTTAGTCGAGAACTATCCGAGGAAGAATTATTGCGTGCCCTCCCCGAGGCATTCACTGGATCTGCTTTAAATTGGTATCGAGTAGAGCAGGGATGCTGGTCCACTTTTGATCAATTTGTCTCCAGTTTTAAATCGGTTTTTGGTCAGATGCATTCCGAAATAAGTATTCGACGAGATATTTCCCTACGTACCCAAGGTTTAGAAGACCCCTCCACCCCCTGAAGAACAATTAGCTATATGCTGCCACAATTTGCGCCCAGCCCTATCGGAAAGAATTTCTCGAGAAAAAGTAAATAATTTCTCAGAATTGTACCAATTATGTAGACATTATGAAAACATAATGCAGAGGGAAAAACAATATAGGCCCCCTCCTTCTGCCTCCCTATCCTTTTGCCCTACCTATGCCTATAACCCTAATAAAAATAGACCAAAAATTAAAATTGCTGCTACCGATCCAGTTCCTGAAAATCCCCCTTCCTTTCGTACTCCAAGCCCTACCACCTCATCGTCGGTCCCACAAACTCCGATTAATCCTTTAAGGCAATATCGTCCAAAAATTCCTCCACCTCCTTCAAACCGGAAAGCAATGCAAAAACCAAAATCACAACCAGAAGTTTCTTCCATTCCACCCCTAATGAGTAAAGTAGTAAAAGCCCCCTCTCAACCCCTAACAGGTAATAGTGTAAGATGTTTTAATTGTAAGAAAATAGGCCATATTTTTAGAGAATGTCCCGATTCCCTCGGATACTTTTGTTTTATTTGCGGATATCCGGGAAAATCGTCAGTAAATTGCCCATCGTGTGCTCGTAGGCGTACGGGAAACGCTTAACCGGAGGGACCAAATCGTTCCTGTCTCCCCGTAAAAATTTGTTTCAGAAACCCCATAAAATCCGATTGAATAATTTAGGTTTTATACATTCCCCTTCATCAGATCCTCGTTACTACGTTTGGTTAGAATTGAACGGAACCCCCTTAAAAGCCCTTGTAGATTCTGGAGCATCACAAACATACTTAGGTATTGGTTGTGAGAGCATACTGGCTCCATTTTTAAGACCAATTGAAGAAGAGGTAAGAGTAGCAGACGGAAGCGTTGTCCCTTTGCGTGGAGTCGTGTCCCTAGAAATAAAATTAGATAATGATGTCCAATTGCTAGACGTGAGAGTAGCCCCCCTTAGTTATGCATGCGTTTTAGGAATAGATTTTTTAGGATTGTTTGGAATTAAGATAGATTATGAGAGAGGAATATGGAAAACTAAAAACGGCCCTTTTCGTAAATTCGGTAGAAATATTGGTATGATTCCCGTTCAACCTATTTATGATTGTGCCGGTTTAATAAAACCATCATTTTATGCAGAGAAAAGACTTAATGAACTATTAACCCGATTAATTCCCGTATCCCATTCCCCAGTCCTAACCCGTACCCATCTAGCCCAGCATACTATCAATGTACAAAATCATCCCCCTATTCGACAAAAACCCCGTGTGTTATCCCCTTATATGTTGAGAATTGCCCAAACGGAAGTTGATAAAATGTTAAGTGAGGATGTAATTGAAAAATCTATGAGCCCGTGGATGAGTAACCCTGTAATTGTCCCAAAAGCCGACGGTAAGCATAGATTTTGTATAGATTATAGAGATGTAAATAAAGTAACTTTGAAAGACGCATATCCCATCCCTAATATGGAACGTATTTTATCAGCAATGCGTCGTGCCCGTTGTGTTTCCAAATTAGATTTAAGCCAAGCATACTTCCAGGTCCCCGTAGAACCCAGTAGTCGCCCAATCACCGCCTTTGCCGTCCCAGGAAGAGGCATGTTTCAATTTAAGAGAATGCCTTTTGGATTAACAAATGCCCCTGCCACCTTCCAAAGGCTAATGGATAGACTCATTGGTCCTGCTTGGGAACCCCATGTCTTTGCCTACCTAGATGACGTAATAATAGCCACAGAATCGGAAGACGAACATTTTAAGTATTTAGAGATTGTTTTGAAAACATTAGTTGAAGCTGGTTTAGATATAAATCAACAAAAAAGTGAGTTCTTCTGTTCCGAGGTTAAATATCTGGGTTACGTCATAGGCAAGGACGGGTTAAAAGCGGATCAAGATAAAATAACCCCTATTTTAAAATACCCCCCTCCTACTACCCTGAAACAATTACGCCGATTCCTGGGAATGGTTGGTTGGTATGCCCGTTTTCTCCCTAACCTATCCAGAGATCGAGTCCCGTTGACACAGCTCCTAATGAAGAACGCATCCTGGCACTGGGGAGCTGAACAACAACAAGCCTTCGATACCCTCCGTTATTCCCTTACCTGTACTCCTGTTTTAGCTGTTATAGGATAAAAATAATATAGAGTAGAAGTTGGACGGAAATAGAGAACTATGAATAGATAATTTACGAGTAAATTATATTGTTTTAGGAAGAATGCCATTGAGACGAGCGCGTTTCGGGCCAAGGAGCCGAAATACGGAGCGGCCAGAATATGTGGCCCCGAAATGGAGTCCGGTTCCGCAGGCTCCGCAGCTGGAACGGATTGCCAGCCGCTCCAACTTCATTTCGAAGAACTACCCAGCTCCTACTCCTGACCCCACTTCCACATTTGATTTTCCCCCAACATACCCTTCATCCAAATCCCTCCCAGCCTCCTTTAACCCTATTCCTCTTCGCCCTAGACCTTTCTCCTTCTTTGCCGGCCCTCCTAAACCCTCACCCCTTTCTAGATCTTCATCGCCTATAACTCCCTCACCCATCTCTAGATCTCCAACTCCTCCTAAACCTTCACCCCTTCATACTCCTACTAGACCTTTATCTCCTCTTATTTCCTCACCCCTACGACAATCTTCACCTCCTCCTAAACACCCTTCCCTGCCATATACCCCCATTCAATCTCCCATTCCTTCTCCTAAATCCCGAAATTACCGCCGAATGGTGCCGGCTATGGCCAGTCTGGCCATACGCGAGCGCAGGGTAACGGGCCCCAGGACGGACCAGAAGGTGGTCATCGACCATCCTGCCCCGTCGGGATCTGCCCCCTTGCGACAACCGCGATGCCCGCCACATGTGTGGATGGAACGGCAGGCTATACAAGCCGTCGCAGCTGCCCTCGAAAAGGCGAATCACCCGGGATTCGACAATTCACGGCCGGCACATACGGCCGTAATTTCATCAATCCCAGCCCTAATGTCCCTAAAAATTCCCCGTCCTTTATCCTTGCCCTCTTCACCTTCACCTTCCATAAGCCCGAATGCCTTCCCTCCGGGATTTAAGTGCAAAAGGTGTCGTCAGGAAGGACACTCGGCAAAAACCTGCCTGAAACCCCGTTTCCCTACTACCCAATAATCCCTTCCTTATTTCGCCTGTTCCTTTCGGCATTCCCTAGTTATTATTCGCCTGTTCCTTTCGGCATCCCATCGTTATTATCGCCTGTTCCCTTCGGCATCCCATTGTTATTAAATTGCCTGTTCCTTTCGGCAATACCCTTTATTATTTTGCCTGTTCCTTTCGGCAGTACCCTTTATTATTTCGCCTGTTCCTTTCGGCAATACCCTTTATTATTAATTGCCTGTTCCTTTTGGCAGTACCTTTTTAGCATTTTTTTTTTATGTTTTGTTAATAATATGCTTCTTAACTTTGGTAAATATTGTAATCATTTGTGTATTAATTTGTTTGTTCAGTATAAACTTTGAAAATATGCCCCCTTATTGGTTGTTTGTGATATTATTAATGGAATATTTAGAGATCCAGTGTTAACAAGAAAAATAATTATTGGAAATATTTTGTTGTTGTTTGTTGTACATATATTTGCATCATATCACATTTATCTGATAATAAGAATAATTTTTGTTGGCAATCTGCGATTATTATGTTCCTTCTTTCCACTCGATCTTATCCTTTCCTTATATGATAGCCCTCTACCTTAGCCCGGACAGGCGTATCGTGAAATCGTAAAGCGGAAATTGATGTAAGTTTAGATTTTAAGTTTGTTTATATTGTATGACGATTCGAGAATTTTATGTAGTATTCAAAATCTACTTTCGTCAGGCCCGGGGGAATTTGTAACACAAAGTAGACGTCTGTCTACTTGCGTTCCCAACTAAAATAGTTACCTGAAGAAAGAAGAACGAAGATTGGTGCTCGTCCTCTCAACTCGTTGGTGTCATCGTCCCATCTCGTCTACCTGTCCAAGAAGTTATACCGTCCATAGTGTCCAAAGAAGATATACCTGTAAACATAGAAATTATTAATTATAAGTGTTAAATAAGGAATCTGTCATTGTCGTAACTAAGTAGAAGCAAGCAAACTATTGAGGTTAAACATGACATACAAGGCACAGCAGAATATGCGAACGGGATTGGTTGACAGCCGAACCCGCATAGTGATGTCATATGAAACTGGCGCGCTTTCAAACGGAAGAGTTTTTAATTGACAAATAAAATACCCAAATTAATGAATTAATTGTTTTTTAGATTTTATTTATGTTATTTATGACCTAAATTATTATTTAAAATAATAAAAAATAATACAAAAATTTTACTGGTGAACCCCATCCTTCGAGAACAACATTTTGCGTGATTTCTATAATGAGATTCGTATCCAAGTTTGCAGATATTTATACAGGGACAACATTAACTTCATCCGTAACTGCATGTAACAGGTTTCGGATAATACTATGACACCGTAAGAAGAAATAGACTTGGTACTAAATACATTTAATCTGTTAATAAAATGTTAAATTTATCGTTTTTAAAACTCCGAATATAGTTCCACAAATACTTCGAACTTATTACATTTTTAATCGCAACTGCATTTTTTTTAATTTCAACTGTTTTTAATGCTCCACACAATCTACGCACTTTCACAGAATTGGAGTTTCGTCTACAGTCTAATATAGTCGTTATAACTGTGACAAATTGGACGTAATTTATGATTATTATAAATAGTTTTTATTGGTAGGAGGTTATTTTATTAAAACTTAAATTAATTCTTCAGGATTTCCGAAAGAAACAAGTTTTGCGCTGACTTGCTCAAAAATTCAAATTTTTTACACGTTTTTCGGGTATGCCGCTGCCGCATCTTTTCGATTCAATAGTTTCGATACTTGATAAACGGGAGAAAATGGCTGCGTCCGTCACCTCTCTTCTCCTGTTCGCCCCCTCTCTCCTGGCCACGCCGATCGCCCCCTATCGCGTTTGCCTCGAGCATGCATGCGTGCACATGTGTGGGGGTTCACCGACGCGGCTTCCGTGTTTGTATGCGTCTTTAATCCCTTCGCCGACCCTTTTAATCTCTTCCGCAGAAATGCGTCAGAATCGCCGCAGACTAGTCGGCAGGTGAGAATTTCCAGCAAATTTGCTGTATATGTGATGACGCATATTCCGTAGTTCTGCCGACATATCCGCCGCCTGATTTTTCCCTTATATGCGGCAATATGCAGCAGATCTGGCTGTCTGGGTACATACAGTTAAAACCAGCGACAGTGTACAGTCACAACTCTGAAAGGTGTAAAATTTCTATTTGGGTAGGTATTTTTAATAATGTCAGATGTAATTTGACATTCAAACAGTAATTTCAAAAACTGTAAAATTACTGCTTTTAGAAATGGTAATTTATATAACCAACTTTCCGAGTGACAATTTCACAATATTTGTAGTACTGTTACAGTTTTGGTGTAAAATTACTAGTGATTTTGTACTTTTACACCATTCAGAGTGGTAATTCGGGTGAGTAATTTCACAGTTGTGTTGTGATTTTACGAAACCATTGTTTACAGTGCAGGTGCATTAATTCGCGTCATTACTAGAACGGAACTTTGAAGAGCACATAAATCTAGAGGAATTTTTATAGTTCACGATCGAATGAAAGTTTTTATTATATCATGAACTAAACAAATTCCTGTAGATTTCTGGGCTTTTTAAAGTTGTGACCATCTTAGTAACAATGCGAATTAATGCAACTGGGCTAGGAAAGCGCGACACTCGTGTTTAGGCGAAATCTGACAACAAAAGTTTTGCCTAAACAACGAGAAATAGATAGAGCAAATAGCCTACTTCTAGATGCTCTTCCGGACGACAGCGACCTGTGGCGCAAGTCAATTGTGCCGTTTATGAGACTGCGAGTCATCTGGTGATTCCGCGAAATCTGTCATAGAAATCGGGGTGTCGACAGATTACAAAACGCATGTCTCAATTGAACGGCAAAATTCGACTGACACAGAAGCTCGCTTTCCAAATTCAGTGTGTGATCGACTACATAACATCTGGCCGTTCATTTACGGCTAACAAGAAGTTTGCGTGTGACTGACCAGAATTCGATATTTATGATATGAACAATTTGTGTTAAATTTATTTATAGGATCTCCTTATTTTTTGAAAAAAAAATATACTTTCCTTTATTATTTTACCAACAATGATTTTTATTTCGTTAATTTTTTATAATCCTTGATCTTTGATAATTTCGCTGATTTACAAGGTAATAAGTTCGGTTAGAGGATCCTCGACAGGTAAAAGCTGTTGATTTTTTCGAAACAAGGTTATTCACCGCAAATCACAATCATTACAATTAAGCATCAGTCTGCCAACATACCGCATCGAGATTTGTCATAAAAAATGAGATCATACCACGTATCGAATCGTACTTTCGCAACAAAAATGAGCTATATCGAATATTAAAGGTTTCACCGTACAAATTAGTTTTTTATAATACATCCACAGTCGCGCTGACTGGTACTACAATTAAACGAATAAATGAAACGACCTCCCGACGCACTTTCGTAAAAAATAGCCGACTGCTTTACTTTGAATAAAAAATTGAGAACTCGAGTTCAAAATTAGTCTCTTCGACTATGGATGACTGATTTATGTGTCGGATGATGCACCATCTAAAGAAATCTTAAAGGTACGTTACCAGAGGCTGACGATTATATTTGGGGACTTGCCAATTTTCCAGAACTTCACGGAAAAACCCGAAATCCTGGTTCGACCAAAATTTAACCTCCAAATCTTGGCAACAGGATCCTGGCGAGACAAGTTTCCTTTTTAGAGCGATTTCCTTCTTCGAGTCTTCGTTGCCACGAAGATGAGAGGCGGCTCCCTTCTTCCCAAGAGGTACAGCCGAAGAGAACACCGGAAGTGGGAAAGTCCACTTGTTCAACACGAATATCCAAAATGCGGGTTATCGTGATCGAGAGAACTTAATCCGACGCTTACAGACCGCTGAAACAATGATATACCCAAACGCCACATAAATATCATTGTTCGAAATACGAAATTTACATATTTTTTGAAAATGCTTACCCCAATCGGGCCGTTTACACCTTTTCTTCGCCACACGGTGAACACGCGGTAAAAACAACTTTTTCCGCACACATGTGCCCATAACAACGGACCGGGAGCAAAGAGACCGACGCCGTTCGCGGTATGTGTTTTGTGGAACACCTAGATATCGAATCGGAACAGATCGGCCCTTTTCGTGCCATCGCCCGATAACGCATAGATAGCGCCGCGCCACGGCTTCCAATCACACCAGACCTGAGAAGTCAAACGCGCGCGAAATTCGAATTAATCTCTATCCGATGGGGTAGATCCCTACAAATTTATTTAAAACATTCATTTAAAATTGTGGCGATTTTACCATTTTCTTAACACTATGATGGAGTACATGAAATTATAATTTAAAGAATGAACAAAACTTAAGTAAATTACACTTACATAACAAACTTTGTCCAACAAATCTTTGTAAAAAGTAACAGAAATGTTCATGTTGAATCATTATATAATATTTATGAATGTTTATACTTTGTAACAAATGTAGTGAACGCAGTCACGAATAAATTAATTTTTGCTAAATTTTCTATGCTATTCAACTACAATTATAACCTATATTAAATTATGAAACACTTATACGACAAAAATTACATTTTGATTATTTTTATCGGACAAGCATCTTCAACCAGCGTGAATAATTTCACGAAGTAGTCGATGATTTTAACAAATTTTAATAATATCTGATATTTATTCATATCAAGAGTCTGCTGTTCGCCTTATTAGTGAGAGTCTTACGACTGAAAGTCATTAATAAGTTGAAATATTTGTAACTATTTTTTGTTCGTTTCTTTTTTGGCATCTTTTTTATAGATGCATACATTTTTTTCTCTCCTTTATTTTATTTACAATATGTCCAGTAGGACAATGTATAAAAGAAATTACATAATTTTTTACATATCATGCAAGATACAATCCCAATATATTACACGCATTCTAAATTACAAGAAATTTGTATTAATATAAATAAAATAAAGTAAGAAAATTATCGCGAAGTCTTCAGTGGAAATTACAGTTGAGTGGTTTGATAATTATAAAATTTTGTATTTCTTTAGTCTTGTGCATAATCTAGAATGTTTGAAAAGGTCCATAGCAAGCTTGTTGGGGCGAATTGCAAGTCTCTCTTTATATCTTTTATGAAATAGAATAATTTCTTCTTTGCGAGTATTGAATTTCAGATCATTTCTGATTATATCATTTGGTGTGTTAATTATGTCACTCAAACCCTCAAACACAGCTTGAAATTTTTCAATGATGTCAAATTTGTTTTTGATGCACTACCCCAGAGTTGGATTCTGTATGCCCACAGAGGTTTAATTACACTTTTATATAGTGGAATTTTATTTTGAAGCGATAGGTGGAATTTTTTCCTCCTAACCAGTACATTTTATCCATTGTCATTAAATGTGTTATCATTTCTTCTAATTTTTTATTGTTATTATTAAGATTATTGTATTCCGCTTCTGATATTGTGTAGCGATCTTCGCCACATTCAGCTATTTAGCTGATTCGCATTCGACAGAATGCAGAGTGGGGAGGAATGCAACAAAATGAAGTTCTCACAAAGTGCATTTTCCATGAACACTGAATTTATTCACTTTATTTCTTTGACAACTTAAACCTAAAAAAAAGGGGGGGGGGGCGAACACGTTGTCGAAAAAAAAAAGAAAGAGGAAGCGTTCCTTGAAGGGCAAAATGGCGCTTGTGCCACGCCGTTGTCTTTGTACGCGCACGAGGAGAACATGTAGTTCTTTTGCGAGCGAGTAGCACGCTAACTTGATCGCTACGCAGGTCAGAATCAATGCGATCTCGATTTGCACTATTACGCGAGATGCGAAAGGACTCGCGGTTCTTCGCGACAAAACAGTACGGGTTTATTATTTTGGAGCACGCTTCGAAAAAAAATGACGCTTAGGGCGTCGTTAGTTTGAACGATCCAAGTACGTGTGTCCCCTCTAAGACGCCTTCTTCTTGATCGCGAAGAAGAAACCTTATCGCGCAAGCGTTAATGGACAGATCTGCCCTAAATACAATTTGGGAATTTATAAGTCCCGAGCGCAGACGCGAGACAAATAAAGCGATTTTGATTGGCGCAAGTCGAATGGTACATTAAACGCACGCGAGAAAAAAATAGCGCCGGATTCCGCAATTGGTCGAATCGATCATAAGAAATGCCCGAACGCAGGCGCGAGATCGATCTAGTTGCGCGGATCGATGAAACACGTTTAAGATTCATGCCGAACACAGACGTAATTTTCGCAAACTAGGCCCGACGCACAAGACAGGACCGTATCACCCGAACGAACGAAGAGGCACCATGTTTTGCACGCAAACCGAAACATGCCGCCCGCCTCGACCTATGTGAGGTCGAAAGAGAAACCTAAACAATTACGCGAAACTAAACTTACAGCTAACATTTGCCTGCGAGCAAATAACTTAATGCTAACGGACGAAATAAGAAATTAAGCGCATAACCGCCCGCCATGACGATACGCGAGTTAGAAGACGATCAGCTGACCGGTAGCAGACATACCTGTCCAATAGGACGGAGGTATTCCGATTTCGCTGTACGTACCTTGACGACCCGGACCAAGTTATCTTTGCCACGAATGCATTCGGTTATGCGGCCCAGTTCCCATTTACATGGCGGAAGCAACGCGTTGCGAAGAAGCACCACGGATCCTAACTGCACTTCGTTTTTCTTCCAACGCCATTTACCACGAGTTTGTAAATTCTGCATGTACTCGTTAACCCAACGCTTCCAAAAGGACTCGTACATTCTCCGTACGAGTGTCCAACGCGACAAACGCGATTCCGAAAGATCGAGCGTTGTTGGAACAGGAGCGGTAACGATCGCGGAGCCAATTAAAAAATGCCCGGGAGTCAAGCACGAAAAGTCATCGGCTGAATCCGAAAGCGGTGCAATAGGGCGCGAATTAAGACACGCCTCCGTTTGGGTTAAAAACGTGATGAATTCTTCGTACGTCAGGGTATGAACACCTACAACCCTGCGTAGGTGAAACTTGACGCTTCGAACCCCAGCTTCCCACAATCCTCCGAAGTGAGGCGCGAAGGGGGGGGGCGGGGGATGAAGTGCCAAGTGATTTTGTCTGTCGCAAGAAAATTCAGTACAGCTGGATCTCGAGTGGCCTTTCGAAAGGCGGACGCAAGCTCCTGATCTGCGCCGCGAAAATTACGGTCGTTGTCCGAGTACATGTCCTGGGGCAGACCACGACGGGCACAAAATCGATTCATTGCAGCCAAGAACGCCGGAGTGGAGTAATCGTTTACCAGCTCCAGATGTATGGCGCGAGTAGAAAGGCATACGAATAATGAAATATATGCCTTGTGACTTTTGTGACCACGTCCTGAGGAATTACGAATCATGAAAGGGCCCGCGTAATCCACCCCACAATGAACGAACGCGCGTGAACATGGGGTCACTCGTGCCGCGGGAAGATTCCCCATCAACTGCTGAGGTACAGCGGCCTTCGCTCGAACACACGCCACACATTTGTATAAAACGCCACGAACTACCTGGCGTGCACGAAGGATCCAATACTTTTCTCTAAGTGTGGCGAGTGTGAGCTGAAGACCACCTTGTAGGAGGCGCAAATGAGTGTAGCGAATCAGAGAAGCAATGAGAAAATGCGAACCGAGTATGACAGGATGCTTGGCATCACTGGAGATGGGCGCGTTTTGGAGTCTACCACCTACGCAGATAAGCCCAGCAGCATCGAGATAGGGATTCAACGCGGAGAGAGAACTACCTTTTGACAATTCCTGCTTGTCCTGCAAGCGTGCTAGGTCCTCAGCAAATAAATCACGCTGCACGTACGATAGCCAAAACTGCTCTGCTTCAGAAATTTCTGTGCCTTGCAGCGCCAGAGATTCCGGGGCAGAACAACGCGAATTCTTGCACGACCTGGCGAAACGCAAAACGTAGGCGGTGACTCGTAACAACTTTGACCAACTCGAAAACCGAACAGCCAAATCCCACGTAGTCAAAGCTTGGACGGTGAAGGTGTTCACCTGTGCCCGCTTCTCGAGGAGACTCAGCTCATCGTGAGCGAGTGGGGAGTTTGGCCAATGTTCGGGTGTAGAAGCTAACCACGCAGGGCCGCTCCACCATAAGTGGTGCTCCGAAAGCTCGCTCGGGAATAAACCTCTCGAGCAACAGTCAGCGGGGTTTTGCTCAGTAGGCACATGGCGCCAGGTAGCTGCAGGCATCAAGGTTTGTATGGCCGACTCCCGATTAGCCACGAACGTCTTCCACGTCGAGGGGTCTTGACCGATCCAGTCAAGAGCCACTGTGGAATCCGACCAACAATGAAGCGCCGCTGCCTCAAGCGAGAGTGAACTTTGAACAAAAGTCACCGAATGAGCTAACAATAAAGCTGCAGCTAATTCCAGTTTAGGGACGGATATGACCTTCAACGGCGCAACCTTGAATTTGGCTCCTAGTAGCGTGATTCGAACGTCGCCGGAATGCGTCGTTATTTTCAAATAAACCATCGCAGCATACGCTATATTGGAAGCGTCTGCGAAACCATGAAGCTCAGTCTCGGCGACATCACTTCCCTGCCCGGTCCAACGGGCGAATGAAACATCATTGAGTAGCGGAAGTTCCAGGAAAAACCTACGCCATTCGGGAGAGAAATGCTGAGGGATTTCGTCGTCCCAATCGCATTTAAGCGCCCACAATTTTTGCATGAAGTGTTTAGCTTTGACGGTGACAGGACTTGCCCATCCAAGTGGGTCATAGAACCGAGCAATTGCTGACAAAATCGATCGTTTGGTGCGGGGTATTTCCGTGCTAAGTGGCACCGAAAAGCAGAATCGATCGCAATCAGAATTCCAGCGAACACCAAGGATTTTCTGACTGTCATCGGCCTGGACAGACTTGCCTGAACTGGGATTTTGCTGCTCGGCGGGCATGTCATCCAGTAACGCGAGGCAATTGCTTGTCCATTTGTGCAATGGAAAGCCACCACGCCGCAGGAGCTCGGTGACTTGAGTTCGTGTGAGACGAATGAGGGCCTCAGTGTCCGCGCCGAACAAGCAGTCATCTACATACGTATTATGACGCAACACTGGGACCGCAAGAGGAAAGGAAGCACCCTCGTCCTCGATAAGCTGGTGCAGAACGCGAATGGCGAGATAAGCCGCCGGCGCTGTTCCGTATGTTACGGTCAGCAATCGAAATTCGCGAACTACATCTGATTCGGTGAGTCGCCATAAGATCCTTTGGAAATCGACATCCCTGGCATCTACCAAGATCTGGCGATACATTTTGGCCATGTCACAGGAATAGACATAGCGCCATTGTCGCCAACGAAGCAAAATTGCAGACAAATCGTTCTGCAATTTTGGACCGACTAAAAGATGGTCATTGAGCGATGTGACGTTCGAGGTAGAACTCGAGGCGTTGAAAACAACACGAAGTTTGGCATCGGGGCCCTCACGCACGACAGCTTGATGAGGTATGTACACAGGTGTTCCTGATATGCCCTCTTCCGACGTCGCGAGGTCCATGTACCCCAGACGCAAATACTCATCCAGAAATTCTCTATAATCCCGAGCCAACTCGGGGTGCGCATTGAGTTTTTGTTCTAGGCGCGATAACATGGCGAGTGCCTTCGGTTTGGACGCGCCAATATCGAGAGGAAATTTCGACTTAAAAGGCAAGCGTACCACATACCGGCCATCCGAAGTACGCTTATGCGTGAGTCGGAAATGATCCTCACATTTCTGCTCATCCGAGGAAAGAAATGTGACCCGGGGCAAATCCTCAATTTCCCAAAATTTTCGCAGTTCAGCGTCAAGAGTGCAGCACGTTTGTGCAAAGTGCACGCGAATGCGCGAGCAAGATTCAAAAGGGGAGGTAGAGGTGGGTCCGGACAAAACCCAACCAAAAATCGTGTTTTGCGCAGATGGCTGTCCTGCGCTGCCATGACGGAGTCCATCGCGCAGGGTTAAGGCATACAGATCCGCACCGACTATCGCTTGAATAGACGAGGATCGCAAACTAGGCGGATCCGCGAGCTCGATCCCTTTCAAATGTTCGCCCGAAAAAGAATGAACGCCACCTGTGCTGACATATCTTGTTAATGAGCGTAACACTAACGCATCTGTCGATAATTCAGGCGTGTCCCTATTGCACGGCTTTATTCGAATCGCCGCGCAGGTTTTGGCGATGCCCGCATCCGATTCACCAATGCCGGAAACTGAAAAATGAACGTGACGCTGTTCGACCCGTAATGATTGCGCCAATTCGGTTGTGATAAAAGTGGCTTCCGAGCCTTGATCCAACAACGCTCTAACCCGCATTTCTCGACCAGAAGACGAACACACCCGCATCCACACCGTTGCAAGGAGAACTTTGCGCGGCAAAACCGAAGTTTCAGTGGCTAAATGAGAGCTAACCTCATTCGTCGCGGCAGGGATTGCTTCCCTCGGCGGGACGCTCTCCCCAGAATTCGCAGAGGGTGAGGATTCGGTTGTGACATTGTCAACTTTGATGTTGCCTGAATCGAAGTGCAACAGAGTGTGGTGCTTCTTTTGACATTTTCTGCACGTGAAAGTGCTGACACAATCTTTGACGGAATGTCTCTTGCTTAAACAATTAACGCATCGCTTATCTTGCTTAACAAAAGTGTACCGTTGCGACGGCGTTTTATTTTTGAAAATCGCGCAACTAGTAATAAAATGGCTCCCCTTACAAAACGAACAACTCTCCGACGATGAGCCGCTAGTAGTGGCGCTGACGTGCGCTTGAACATATTTCGAATGCGAAATGTCACGTTTTTCGCGTTTACCCGCCGAATGTGAAACCTCGTCGTAAGTTTCCAAAGCACGAATGCGCGCGCCGAGAAATTTGTCGAGATACTTATACGTCGGATAATCGGTCGAGTCACCCAATTTTAACTGCCACGCTTTTCGAGTCTGAGCATCGAGAGATTGTACCACACGATGCACAAGGATATCATCCCACTGAGACACTGCGCGGCCTAAATTTTCCAACGATTTTGTGCAAATATTAACGGTGTCGCAAATCAAGCGCAATTCTCGCGACGTTCCCTGCACCGATTTCTTTATATCGAAAAGCGTATCTAACTGAACGTGAATTAACTTCCGCTTATTTTCGTATCGGTCCTTCAACGACTTCCATGCTATTTGAAAACTGGCATCTGTGATTGGCAGCGCGGTGATGCAATTTTCCGCGACACCCGATTAACAAGAAGCCAAATAATGCATCCGACGCGAATCCGACAATTCGACGCGGTCAATAATCATGGATGTGAAGCGATCGCGAAAACTTTCCCATTCGCGAAAATCACCCGCGAATCTCGGCAATTCGATTGCAGGCAAATCCTGTGTGATTGAAATACCTGCGGGGTTCGTTTGAAAAGCGGCCACGGTACCTGTCGGGGGCCCAGTCGATCCAGAGGAAGTGGACGGTTGCAACTGCGCCAATGTATCTGCGAAGAAATCCGACGCACCAGGAAAGCTTGCTCCGTCGAAGTATAAACGTCCGTCTTGAAGTACGGCTCCGATTCCAAAATGTCTTTATCGGCCTGAGCGAGCATCACAGCGTGTTGTTCGGTGCACTTCTCCCAATTGTCCTTGAGAAGGGCGTGGCGACTCCTCACGATGGCGAGAGTCCAATTGTTTTTACCAATTTTTTTAAAATTAGTGACGGCTCGATCCACGGCCCTCACATTGAGCATTTGTCGCGTTACGAGTGCCTCCATCTTGAATAGCAGCTGTCACAGAAACGAACGCACAAAAATAAAAAAAAACAAAAAAGTCAAAGTCCAACTCGAAAGTGAGGCACCAAAGCGCTCAATTAAAAATGCACGAAAGCAAAATTCGCAAGGTCGAATCTAGCTAAAATACGAAATTAGTTTTCGAAGCGCGAATTTCACACAAGTCCGATGCACATTGTCCACCCTGTCCAAAATGCGTAACTTCACCAAGTCCGGAACTATGCCACTTAACGTGTCCAAATTCTAAGCCGAGAAATCCGAAATTTCGTCCAACGCCCTCGTTGTTACCAATGGTTAATCCGTTTTATTGGCACTTGATGCACTTGAGACACTACACTTTCCACTCATCCGGCTCGAAGGACCAAATTTTATGTAGCGATCTTCGCCACATTCAGCTATTTAGCTGATTCGCATTCGACAGAATGCAGAGTGGGGAGGAATGCAACAAAATGAAGTTCTCACAAAGTGCATTTTCCATGAACACTGAATTTATTCACTTTATTTCTTTGACAACTTAAACCTAAAAAAAAGGGGGGCGAACACGTTGTCGAAAAAAAAAGAAAGAGGAAGCGTTCCTTGAAGGGCAAAATGGCGCTTGTGCCACGCCGTTGTCTTTGTACGCGCACGAGGAGAACATGTAGTTCTTTTGCGAGCGAGTAGCACGCTAACTTGATCGCTACGCAGGTCAGAATCAATGCGATCTCGATTTGCACTATTACGCGAGATGCGAAAGGACTCGCGGTTCTTCGCGGCAAAACAGTACGGGTTTATTATTTTGGAGCACGCTTCGAAAAAAAATGACGCTTAGGGCGTCGTTAGTTTGAACGATCCAAGTACGTGTGTCCCCTCTAAGACGCCTTCTTCTTGATCGCGAAGAAGAAACCTTATCGCGCAAGCGTTAATGGACAGATCTGCCCTAAATACAATTTGGGAATTTATAAGTCCCGAGCGCAGACGCGAGACAAATAAAGCGATTTTGATTGGCGCAAGTCGAATGGTACATTAAACGCACGCGAGAAAAAAATAGCGCCGGATTCCGCAATTGGTCGAATCGATCATAAGAAATGCCCGAACGCAGGCGCGAGATCGATCTAGTTGCGCGGATCGATGAAACACGTTTAAGATTCATGCCGAACACAGACGTAATTTTCGCAAACTAGGCCCGACGCACAAGACAGGAACGTATCACCCGAACGAACGAAGAGGCACCATGTTTTGCACGCAAACCGAAACATATTGTTTTCAGGTTAACTGTATTTTGATTTTCAATGTCAGCTTTATTGACATTACCGGCTGCAAATGTTTCCTTTGGAGAAGTTGCAGCCGGTAATCTCAACAAAGCTGACATTGAAAATCAAAATATTATTATATATATATTTATTATATATAATTATTTATGTCAACTGAGGGATGAATATTTTTCAAGACAACCTTGTAATTTTTTCTTGTTTACGTTGGAAAGTATAGAATTCTGTATTTTTCTTTTTTAACTCTTCTATAATAGGTACAGTAAATAGTCCCGTCCTGAAATAGTCTCCTGTCCGCTATTTTCCCTTAAAATGCGTCAATAGTCCCACTAAGAAAGCTCCTCCCTCTCTGTCGTCCTGATGCCGTGATTGGTTAATTTGCGTGGCGCCTATGGAAATGGAAACGTGACTGAGAGGACTATGTCGGACGGCGTTGGAACCGAACAGGGGACTATGTCAGCGCTTTACTGTATATACTTCTTCGAGGTACTGGGCTGAATTCTTATTTCGTTCATATTTAATGCTTTTAATGTATGATTCGGATCAATTTTATTTATTAGTTTCATAAGTGGTTTTGCATTTTGTATGCCATTGACGTAAATAGGAGGAGATTTTTGGATACTGGTATTTCTACTTTCTTTGGTTTTGGGATTATCATTTTCATTTATTTTATCACTTTCAATTTCCGAATCATTGTCCAAAACACCAAATATATTACTAACAGGAACTGGTGAGTTTAGCCGATAATCCTTTATGTATGTTTGACTTTTATTTCCATTGAATCTGAAGCTTCTTTTACTAATATAAGCGTTACTTTCTGGGATCTCTTGTTGTTTACTTTATACGAAAATTAGTACATTATGTTTCAGATACTGATTTTCGATAACCTATTAAAAAACCACGTTGCCCATAATAAAATTCGATAAATTAAAAATAAAAGCAAACATTTCACGCTTAAAAAGAACGTGTATAACTTTTTTATTTCAACATGTGAAACTGTCAACAGCTAATTTGGGCAATAAGAAATTACTTGATAATTTTACTTCGTGGGGTTTAAATAAATAAATGATGTAACGGTGTGTTTTGTTATGATGTACCATGCTTTAGAGGTGGAGGTATTATAGAGGAATATAAAGAAAAATAAGAGATAGGGAAGGAATCTTTCAATTGTTTTGTTTATATTTATTACGCTTGTTTACAAACCTGCATGACAATCGTATAAATATCAACTCGGTTGATCAATATCAGTTAGTTTGTGTCGCGAAGAAGATCACTAAGAATCGGTGGCGGTTCCGGTTTTGCGCGTCGCGGTAGAGATGTGTGTGAGTAGTATCCTTTATTTTATTATATATATATATTTACAATTTACGATTAGTTTCGTGTCTTGGGCAGGGTCTGCTCACATAGCCCAACTGACGAGTCCGTGAGCAGACCTGGGACGAAACACCGGTCCATATAAAATAATAATTATTTACATAAAATTAATTATGCATGCCAAAAAATTATTTTTAATCCTAGAATCATAAAAAAATCGTTACAATGGCGCCCGAACAGGGACAATCATAAAAAATCGTTACAATGAAATGTAGTATCATACTCCATGAAACAACTTTGTATATTTGAACGTTAAAAAGTAGTAAATCCTAATTGTATTTGTTAGATATTAGGTTATCGCGTTTCTAATACATAAAGTTGGCAGCCTGCTACATTTCCGAACAGATACGAAGATATCAAAATAATTGTTGCAACTAGCAACGAAAGGGTTTCTTCTCGACCGTCCTAATTTAAAATTAAGTATAATTAATAGTATAAAAATAAAAAAGTAAAATAATTTTTTGGTTTTCGATGGAAAACACGAAAATGGTAAAAAGATGAACTTCGCCGGATTTTGTATGATAATCGCGACAAAACCTTAACTTTGGAATATTCATATCTGTATTTAAATTGATTTACATATAAATGGGTTTTGTGTCCCTCTAGCGACTATCGTAGAAACAAGTGCCTATTGTAAATAATATACATTTCGTCCCAGGATCCCGTGTAGACTCTTCATTAGGGCAATCACGAAAACCAAAAAATTATTTTACTTTTTTATTTTTATATTATTTGTTAATTGACCCTTAATACCGAGAAATACTATTAATTATACTTAAGATACGAAGATAGTCGGAAATTTTGGTAAATACAAGTCGTGTGCGTAGCAACAGGCGTACCTCTCGCCAGTCTGCCTCAGCTAGTCGAAATGCTAATTGTAAGAGCTTTCGATAATAATAAACCTTACTATTAACATAAATAATTCTTTAGTTAAAACCCTTTCCAACTCCATTACTGATTATAACATAGTTTTAACAGGTTATGGGCCCAGTACCATACCTGGAGCAGTAGTTTTTGGAGTTGGAAAGTTTTTGTCGTTCAAATCGTCGAAGAGTTGTCGCGTGGTCGAGAGATTCGGCCATTGTGAATTTTCCCGAGAGTATCGTGATAAAGCCGCGTGTGCGAGAGATTCGTATACACGATGTCCGTCGGCATTTCAGCGAGAGGGATAAGAAGCTTCGACGGGACGAACTTCCAAGGATGGAAGGCGCAAATTAATGCGTTATTTCTATTGAACGATGTTCTTGAGATGGTGGACGGAACAAGTGAATTGCCGGCAGAGGCCCCTGAAAACGCGGCGGCGCGGAAAAAGTTCGTGAAAGACAATGCGACCGCGAGGTTTATTATGCTGTCGGCGATGGAGGAAGCTCAACAAGTGTGTGTTTTGTCGTGCGTCAATGCTAAGGAAATGTGGGATAAACTTTGTTTAATCCACGAGCAAAAGAGCACGACAAATAAACTCGGTTTATTGCAAAAATTCCACGCTTACAAAATGGCCGAAGGCGACACGGCGGTGCAACACGTGGCCCGAGTGGTGAATATGGCGAGTCAGCTGAGCGATGTTGGCGAGGAATTAACAGACGCGACGATAATCGCAAAAATTCTTGCAAGTTTAACATCGCGTTATGGAATGCTGCAAATCGCCTGGGATAGTGTGGATCCTGCTCGCCAAACGCTGGAAAACCTGCAGGAGAGGCTCATCAGAGAAGATGCTCTACTGTGCGCCGATGATGAGACAACGAGTGCTCTCGCTGCAGTTACAAAGAAAAAAGAAAAGTTCAAAAAGAATAAAAGAGAAAAGAAATCAAAGAAAGACATCGAGTGCTATAAGTGGACATTTCGCGTGGGAATGCAAGAAAAAAACGTCGAAAGAAAAAAATGGCGGCAGCACTTCGAGAGAAAACGCGGGATTGCGCGTTCGTCGTCGAGACGAAGCATAGCGCTGCGGTTGCTCAGGCGGAGTCGACGGGAAGCCAGATACGCGATATCATGAACGCGGATCAGAGCGAGGTCTGGCTGGTGGACAGTGGAGCATCACGACATCTAACTTATCGACGTGAGTGGTTGGTTGATTACCGACCGAAACCGCGAGGCGAAACGATTGTGCTTGGTGATAACGAAGCGTGCGACATCACCGGCGAAGGAACAGTGGCAATAAAGAAATTCGTTGACGGCGTGTGGAAAGATTCGCGTATTAATAATGTTCTTTTCGTTCCAAAATTGAGAAAGAATCTATTCTCGGTTGGTGTTTGCACGAGAAAAGGCCTTGAGATAAACTTTCGCGGAAAAATCGTTCAAATCACAAGTAATGACGAAGTAATCGCGAGTGGCATAAAGCAACCAAACGGAGTCTGTCGAATGTTGTTTAAAAACGTGCAAACCGGTAGCACCGAGGAAGCAAATGTCGCGGCAACAAAGCGATGCGATTCGCGAATTAGTAAACAAAGGTCTAGTAACGGGAGTGACTCTGTCGGGGAAAAGTTCGATTTTCTGCGAATCGTGTAAAATCGGGAAATCGCATAAATTGCCGTTCAATCGAAAATCGGAAAAAGTGTTAACCGCGCCGGGAGAAGTTTTTCACACAGACGTGTGCGGCCCGATGTCAGAAAACTCGCCAGCCGGTTCGAGATACTTTCTGACATTTAAGGACGACGCGAGTGCCTATCGGACTGTCTATTTTCTCAAAAACAAGTCGGAGGTTTTTGAAAAATTTAAGATGTTTGAAAAGCTCGTTAAAAACAAATTCAACCGTTCGATGAAAATCCTGCGTTCGGATAACGGTCGAGAGTTTCGAAACAGTGTGATGAGTGAATATATGAAATCGCGCGGTATTACTCACGAGACGACGGCACCGTACACTCCGCAACAGAATGGAAAAGCGGAGCGCGATAATAGAACGATTGTTGAGAGTGCGCGAACAATGATACACGCGAAAAACTTGCCCTTAAATCTGTGGGCAGAAGCGGTAAATTGCGCGGTTTATGTTTTGAACCGAACCGTGTGGGCAGCGGACGAAGTCACACCGTACGAAAAGTGGGTTGGAAAACCGCCAAATTTGAAACACCTGCGAATCTTCTTATCAGTGGCGTATGAAAACATTCCAAAGCAATTTACAAAAAAGTTCGACGCACGAGCCAAAAAGGTTATCTTTGTCGGATACAAAGAAAACTCTCCGAACTACCGACTCTACGATCCGGTAACGCGAAAAGTGAGTGAAGCGAGAGACGTTGTTTTCAACGAGAAAATCGGAAACGTTGATACGAGAACAACAGAAGACGCCGACGAAAACGAAATAATTCTGCCTTGGAATGTCGCATACGAGGAAGAGGAGAATGCGGAAGAAGAAGAAGCTCGAGAAGAAGAAGACAGTGACGAAGTCTTCGAAGACGTGGAAGAGGCGGCTGCCGTTCCTGCAGGTGCAGCTCCTGAATTATTGCACCGAGAACTTCGAGATAGAGCGAGCCTACGTCGTCCAAGCAGGTATGAGCTGGATTACGCCGAATATGTAATCCCGAACAATTTCGAAGAAACAAAAAGTAGCTCGGAAGCCACGCAGTGGGCTGATGCTATAAAAGAAGAACTCGGAGCACACGAGAAAAATCACACTTGGTCAATTGTTCCGAGGACTCCGAACATGAAATTAATTGACTCCAAATGGGTTTTTCGTGTGAAATCAGAAGAAGATGGACGAACTCATCGCTTCAAGGCTAGATTATGTGCGAGAGGGTTTCTTCAGCGAGAAGGCATTGATTTCAACGAGACGTTTGCTCCCGTGATCCGTTACGACTCACTGAGAGTTCTACTGGCGACGATAACAGAGAACGATCTAGAGATGAAGCAGTTCGACGTGAAGACGGCGTTTCTATACGGTCAACTAGAGGAAGAAGTCTTCATGAAAATTCCAGAGGGACTCGAGGTAAACGAAAGTGCAAACGGTGTAGTGTGCAAGCTCGAAAAATCTCTATACGGCTTAAAGCAAGCACCTAGGTGCTGGAATCAGAGATTCACGCGGTTCTTAAAAGAATTCGAGTTTGTAGAGTGCAAAGCTGACAAGTATATTTTTGTTAGTAAATTCAACAATGAAATAGTGTATCTTGGACTATTTGTGGACGACGGACTTATCGCGTCGAAAAATATAGAGACACTAAAACTAATTTTACGTAGATTAAGCGAAACGTTCGATATAACGGTTGGTGATTCAAGCGTATTTGTGGGAATTCAGATTCAACGGGATCGTGGTTAAAAAACCCTATTGATTCACCAAACCGCATATACAAAAAAAATAATCGAGAAATTTCGGATGTCGGATGCAAAATCGTTAAGTGTACCCGCGGATCCTCACACTAAGTTATTAGCGTTCGAAGAAGGAGACGAAAAATCGAGTAATGTTCCATATCGCGAAGCTGTCGGTTCATTAGTTTTCCTTACGGCTGTTACACGCCCTGACATTGCGTTTGCGGTTAACGCAGTCAGTAAATTCATTAACGAGCATACGGTAGAGCACTGGAAAGCTGTCAAAAGAATCTTCGCGTATCTTACCGGTACAATTGATCTCGGAATCGAGTATAGAAGCGGCGGTAACGAATCGAAGCTTTTGGGTTTTTCGGATGCGGATTTCGCGGGAGATCTTGAAACGAGGAGATCGACAACGGGCTACATTTTCTGTTTAGCAAACGGAGCAGTAACATGGAGCTCCAAAAGACAAAAAATTGTAACCTTAAGTACGACGGAGGCCGAATACGTAGCTGCATCAACAGCTACGAAAGAGTTGGTCTGGCTACGAAAACTCCTGTCTGATATTGGATGTCCTTGCAAAGATGCAACAACTCTGTTTGTAGACAACCAGAGCGCAATAAAACTAGCGAGGAATCCTGTATTCCATAAAAGAACTAAGCATATAGACATCCACTATCATTTCGTGCGAGAGAAGCTTGACGAAAAGCTTGTAGAAGTAAAATATATTCCGTCTGAGGAACAACGCGCTGATATATTAACGAAGGCTGTAACTAAAGATCGTTTCAAAGGGTTACGAGAGAAAATAAATATGAGAGTCGCTGGAACGAAACGCTCAACCGGCGGTAGTGTTAGATATTAGGTTATCGCGTTTCTAATACATAAAGTTGGCAGCCTGCTACATTTCCGAACAGATACGAAGATAGTCGGAAATTTTGGTAAATACAAGTCGTGTGCGTAGCAACAGGCGTACCTCTCGCCAGTCTGCCTCAGCTAGTCGAAATGCTAATTGTAAGAGCTTTCGATAATAATAAACCTTACTATTAACATAAATAATTCTTTAGTTAAAACCCTTTCCAACTCCATTACTGATTATAACATAGTTTTAACAGTATTATATTTAACATATAACATATAAACTATAAATAACATATAGTTTTGATTTGTGTATTAAAGCGATGGTGTCGATCATATAAGCGTATATATATATATATATATATATATATATATATATATATATATATATATATATATATATATATATTCTAATAATTTCTTTCCTAACATGAATATTTGTTTTTGCCAATTTCTAAACTTCACTTTGCATTTACTTAAATGTTATTAAATAATCAGTATATAACTTATTCTTAAAATTTTCAATTGCAACAAATGTTTTATTAATTCAGAAATTTGTTAATACAGCCTATTTATCAATAAACGTTTGGATTTTGCGAACGTTTCTTTACTATTTTTTATAAATACAGTAAACTAAATTTATTGTATATTGTTATAAAAGGAAAAATCAGATTTAAAAAATTTTGTTAGCATAAGGACAGTTTCTTTTATTCAATTCATTTTCTTTATTATTAAACATGTTTCGGATATATCCTATACGAATAAAGAAAAGAATACATGTACATTAATAAAGAGTATGGTTAAGACTTCTTGCAGTTTTATTATAATTCGTTCAGTGCTTGCCCCTTTGAATTTCGCGGCAACCATATTGTAATTTGTCGCGCGCATTCGGTTACTTTCGGCTTCTCCCACTTCAACTTTTCCAAAGTCTTCCTGCGCCACAATTCGACGACGCCGGGAGTAGGTATTTCCTATCCATATTATATATATCAGTGCTTGCAACCTTTTTGGCTTTCTGGGTGCAGCTATCGATGTTGTTATTTTTTTCCATGTTTGGTAGAGGATAAAAATGATCGGTATCGAGTTTTCCACTGATGGTCTTGGATGTTGTTTGGAAGCTGTGGGTCATTTCTGACGTAATTTATGGTAAGCAAATTTTCGGAATCACACGAAATTGTGTGCGTAGTTTCCGAACCCGAACTCACAATTGGCCCATAACGTCATGATTTTGAGATATTTTAGGTTATGTATTCGAAAAAACATTATTTTGCTAGGTTTGACGTTACCTACAGGTTGCAACAATGCGTTTTGCCTTGTGTACTTTTTGCAACTTTTAGTACTACTTTTACCCTTAAAAATGAGGTTTAATTCGATCAACTACGATTTTTTCTTACAAAGTTACGGCCAGTTTGAAATTACGTAATAAATACCATTAATGAACATATGAACGGAAATAAATTTTCTGCCGTTTTCGGGCTGAACGCCGCACGGGTTCTGCTAAACGTAAAATGGCGATTAAAATTAGAAATCGTTAAGAATGGAATATTTATGAACAAGTACTCTTCTAATACATCTTTGGGTTTATTTATACATAACACGTAGAGAATTAGTTATTACTAGTTATTTGTAATGATCTGCAAACGTTGTTAAAGTGAAAAAATCGGCACTTTTTTTATTCCACGGCTTCCGAATCGAAATCAGTGCACGATCCACTGAAAATATACTAAACCTTTTTTGTGGAGCATAAAATTTTCTACAAAGAAGTCAGTGAGTATCCTGGTCTAACGTTAATTGGTTATTCGCGAATGAAGCTGGATATTGTCTTACACGGAAAAAAATCTTTATTAAATTCCACTGAAATGCGTCAAGTAGAAGTGCGCAATCGAAGCTTCGGCAATATTTGCCGAACATCTTCAGTACATATATTTACATAACCCATCATACTCAGATACGTCAGTCAATGTCACCAAAGTAGTCGAGCAAATATAGCCGAAATTACTAATGTAAATTTTGCTAGGTTGCCTGGCGTCGAACTTTTTCAGAAAATTTTGCTAGATTTTTCAGAGGAGTTTCCTAAAAATTTTTTTCCGTGTACAATTTAACTTATGACTATTTTAGAACTTCTGTAAAATATGATGTATAATCCATCGTTGATCGTGGATATTCTGTTTACTTTCTAGTACTCCACGCTCGATCAAAAAAGTAAAATTTGAATCCCTCGTCTGATGCACACATGATAAAAAAGTGAAATATAGTTCCTCTGTCTACCCTACCTACGATCATGTTAATGAAATTTAAATCTTTTAAGTAATCCACGCTCGATCAAAAAAGTGAAATTTGAACCCTTTGTCTGATATATGCATGATAAAAGAAGTGAAATTTAGTTCCTGTGTCTACCCTCGACACGATCAAGGAAATTAAATTTAGATCTTTCTAGTACTGTATGCTCGATCAAAAGAGTGAAATTTAAATCCCTTGTCTGATACAAGCATGAAAAAAGTGAAATTTAGTTCACTCGGGTAGACCATGGAAGATAATAAGAATTGAAATGTGTTCTTGCTTGCTTCACGTATCATCAAAAAAGTGGACTTCGGTTTCCCTATCTGCTATACGCTCGATGAAAAAAGTGGAATATAGTGCACTCGGATACGCCACGCACAATAAAAAAAATTAAATTTGATTCCTGTGTGTACCCTACAAATGACCAAGGAAACTAAATTTAGATCTCCTGTCTGCTATACGCATGATGAAAATAGTGAAATTTACTTCACTCGGGTACACCATGCAAGATAAAAATTATTAAAATGTTGTGTTCTTGCCTGCTTTACGTATCATCAAGAAAGTGGACTTTGGTTTCTCTGTCTGCTGTACGCATAATGAAAAAAATGAAATGTAGGTACTCAGGTACTCCACATACGATAAAAAATTGAAATTTCGTTTCCTCGATGTCACAAGTACCATAAATATTTTCTCTCTCTCTCTCTTTCTCTCTCTTTCTCTCCCTCCCTCTCTCTCTCTCTGTTCGTTATCGTGCTTTTTCCATTTCTGTCAATCTTTCAAGATTTCATTCAATCATTCTCAATCTCTACTGAACTTTTTCGATCTTTCTCAATTTTTTTAATCTTTCTCGATCATTCTCGATCTTTTTAGAAGTTTTTCGACCTTATATATATATATATATATATATATATATATATATACAGGGTGGCCGATTTATCTGAAGACATCGAAATATCTCGAGAACTATGCACAGAATCAAAAAAGTTGTCGGATGAAAGTTGTTCGCCACGAAGGGGGGCATCCAGTAATAATGAAATTTACCCCCTCCCCCATCCCCTGGGGGTGGAGTGGGGGCAAAAACAATAAAACTTAAATAGGAACCCCCATTTTTTATTGGAGATTTGGATTCTCCGGAAAAAAGTACACGAATTTGACCTAGGAGCTATTGCATTTTGGTTCACAGGTGGCGCTGTAATCGATAAAAATGCAAATTTATCCGAAGACATTGAAATACCTCGAGAACTATGCACAGAATCAAAAAAGTTGTCGAATGAAAGTTGTTCGACACGAAGGGGGGCATCCAGTGATAATGAAATTTACCCCCTCCCCCATCCCCTGGGGGTGGAGTGGGGGCAAAAACAATAAAACTTAAATAGGAACCCCCAGTTTTTATTGCAGATTTGGATTCTCCGGAAAAAAGTACACCAATTTGACCTAGGGGCTATTGCATTTTGGTTCACAGGTGGTGCTGTAATCGATAAAAATCCAAATTTATCTGAAGACATTGAAATACCTCGAGAACTATGCACAGAATCTAAAAAGTTGTCGGATGAAAGTTGTTCGACACGAAGGGGGGCATCCAGGGGGCAAATAGGGACAATTTGATCCCTTTATGAAAATTTAATAATAAAAATTCTAATATTAGAATTTTTAATATTAGAATTTAGTAATATCAATTGCGAAAATTGTTATTCTGAATATGAAATTTTAATAATGTCCATTCGAAAAATTAAGATTATGAATAATTGATATTATTCATTTTATAAATAAGTTTTCTACCTTCAATAAAATTACCTTTTAGGTTTTAAATTTATTATTTAAGAAACAAAAAGAGGACATCACGCAATCCATTAAAAAACGCGTCATGTCCCTTCACTCAGCTCATTCATTCTCTGTCTGTGTGTTTTTTCCGAAATGAGAATAAATAAGCTGAGCATTGACGGTCAAACCAGCTTCTATTAAACAAAACGAAACTCTTACTTCATTTGGGGATTTCGTCGCCATCTACCGGACCCCGAGAGAACTCACGTGGTTTCATACATGTACATCGCTTGCATTTCGGCCATCACCGGCGCCGGTTCTGTTACATAACGCTAGAGGGCGACATAACTCGAAAATAAAGTCGCATATCATTTTATACATAAGTTGAGTCACACGTAACCAGTTCACCTACATTTTTCTCTATTTTCCTGAAGGGAAGTTAATGGATATCGCGACTTTCTAATCCCCATATTAAAATTTAGTATTCACGGTCTCTCAATGTAAGACTGTTTTTGAAGTCCATTGTATTGGTAGTAATTTGGTCGGAGGTCACTTTGCTTTTAGAATAACAACTTTCCGTTTACGTGACTATTTTTTGTCTACCCTTCATTGCTTAAATCGAATTGCAAGTTAAAAATGAATCCTGCTACAGTTCCCGAAAAAATCGAAATGATTCTTATTTATGGTGAATGTAAGAGGAATATTGACGATGCTGTTGCGTTGTATGCTGAGCGTTTTCCAGATAATGCTCGCTCGCGTTCTTTTTTTTACAAAGTTGTGAATGCCTTTCACTCTGATGGCAGCGTACAAATGAAAAAAAGGAAGCGAAGATTAACAGTTACAGGAGAAGCTAACGAAGTAGCTGTACTAGCAGCTATTCACCAAAATCCACATGTAAGCACACGACAATTACATCGCGATTCCGGCATTTCCAGAGACAGTATTCAAAGAATATTGCATGGTCATAAGTTTTACCCATATCACATTTCACTGCACCAGGAACTAGATGGCGATGATTTTCATAACCGCGTGGTGTTTTGTGAATGGGCATTTCAAAAAATGCAAACGAACCACAATTTCTTTGCTAATGTATTATTTTCAGATGAATCTACATTCACGAACCATGGTGGCGTCAATAGGCATAATATGCATTATTGGAGCGTAGAAAATCCCCATTGGTTACGACAAGTTAATCATCAACGTCCTTGGTCGGTGAACGTTTGGTGTGGAATCATAGGAAATAAACTCATTGGTCCTTATTTCATTGAAGGTAATTTGAATGGAACAAAATATCGAGATTTCCTAGAACAAGAAGTACCATTACTACTTGAGGATGTTGCTATGGACGTCCGACGGTGGTTTCAGCATGATGGTTGCCCAGCACATTTTTCAAGAGTAGCAAGGGAAATACTAGACCGTGGAACGCATAAGAACTGCTTGCGCAGAAATTTCTGCAGATATGATTCTATCATGTATAAAGTAATTTGAAGAAAGAATAAATAAATGCATTGAAGTGGAAGGTCAACATTTCGAACATTTACTCAAGTAAGTGAACAGTGAGACATTTAGCAAGTTGTTTTTTAAGGTGCCCAAAGCTCGCGCCATGCGGGCACCCCCGATGGTCTGGGCACCACCCCTCCTACTTTTCAGGAGGGGTGATGGGTGGCTATCCCACCTGTCAGCCCGTCGATAAGATGACTCACCGGCGGGCTGCCCATCCACCCCCATGGTTGCACGCCCATGAAGGCGGATGGGGTAAGTTGTGATCTACTTCCCAGCGAACACTGCCCCCGCGAAGCCTACCCAACTGCCCGGGCAAGGCCGCCGACCTTGGCTCTGCCAGAAGAGACAAAGACAAGGACAGCGTAGCCTCGGGGCCACGGGCTCCCGCGATACCTTTCCCAGGGTAGGGGCCTGTCTTCTTGGCGCGTGCACGTCAAGGGCTCCAGGCGGCCCAAGTGAACAGTGAGACAGTGAGAGAGAAGGGGACTCACGTAAAACAAGCACCCCAAAGGGAACAGAAAAATACTACGTCCACGTCGTTGTTCCTGGGTAACGCTAAATGTATTTTTTCCCGGCTTTGTTAGAATGACTGTATTCCATATCCGCTACGCGGGCGAAATTTGTCAATATTGGAGAATCCAAATCTGCAATAAAAACTGGAGGTTCCTATTTAAGTTTTATTGTTTTTTCCCCCACTTCACCCCCAGGGGGTGGGGGAGGGGGTAAATTTCATTATTACTGGATGCCCCCCTTCGTGTCGAACAACTTTCATCCGACAACTTTTTTGATTCTGTGCATAGTTCTCGAGGTATTTCAATGTCTTCGGATAAATTTGGATTTTTATCGATGACAGTGCCACCTGTGAACCAAAATGCAATAGCTCCTAGGTCAAAGTCGTGTACTTTTTTCCGGAGAATCCAAATCTGCAATAAAAACTGGAGGTTCCTATTTAAGTTTTATTGTTTTTTCCCCCACTTCACCCCCAGGGGTGGGGGAGGAGGTAAATTTCATTATTACTGGATGCCCCCCTTCGTGTCGAACAACTTTCATCCGACAACTTTTTTGATTCTGTGCATAGTTCTCGAGGTATTTCAATGTCTTCGGATAAATTTGGATTTTTATCGATTACAGCGCCACCTGTGAACCAAAATGCAATAGCTCCTAGGTCAAATTCGTGTACTTTTTTCCGGAGAATCCAAATCTGCAATAAAAAATGGGGGTTCCTATTTAAGTTTTATTGTGTTTTCCCCCACTCCACCTCCAGGGGTTGGGGGAGGGGGTAAATTTAATTATCACTGGATGCCCCCCTTCATGTCGAACAACTTTCATCCGACAACTTTTTTGATTCTGTGCATAGTTCTCGAGATATTTCGATGTCTTCAGATAAATCGGCCACCCTGTATATATAAATGAATTGAAATTCTTATTTTTGTAGTAAAAAACTCTTACTTCTTTGTAGAAAAGAAAATTTTGAAGAATGAAAAACAACGTATTCAGCGTCCGACGCCATGTTTATCTTTTGTTTTAAAAACTCGATGTTCTTCGTTCTATCGCTTCCGTATCGAAAACGGTGCAAGATAGAGCAAAAATTTACTAAACCTTTTTTGTAGAGGAGGAAATTTCCTACAAAAAAGTCCGGGAGAGCCCTAGTCTAAAAAGTAAAACTTAGGCGGGAGAAAACCTCGAAGAAAGCATCGCAGTTTTGCAGTCTCATCGTAAGCGTTTTCACAGTCTGAGACTGTGGGTTTCTTACATTGATATCACGCGACACATGGTGCAGAACCAGCACCAAATCTTAGTACGGTGGCGGAAGGAGTACCTACAGTTTCATCCTTTCAGATTTCTCTCCGTGTAGTTGTGTATATCCTGTATAACGTATGCATACATAGAATTTAAATGTATATAGAAAGTAAATATACATTCAAATAGCAATTCTGTAAAACAAAAGAAATATACACCTATAAGAAGACTGCCAAGGAAAGTTCCATTCGTCAAATGTAAGAACATGAATTTTGTTAGCATAAGGACAGTTTCTTTTGTTCAATTCATTTTCTTTATTATTAAACATGTTTCTGATATATCCTACACGAATAAAGAAAAGAATACATGTACATTAATAAAGAGTATGGTTAAGACTTCTTGGAGTTTTATTATAATTCGTTCAGTGCTTGCCCCTTTGAATTTCGGGGCAACCATATTGTAATTTGTCGCGCGCATTCGGTTACTTTCGGCTTCTCCCACATCAACTTTTCCAAAGTCTTCCTGCGCCACAATTCGACGACGCCAGGAGTAGGTATTTCCTATCCATATTATATAAATCAGTGGAAGGTACGAATTTGGGACCGCTGCCGACCCCCGTCGGTAGTTATCGGTACCGTCAGCGTCTTCTTCGCGGTCGGTACGTCGTGGGTCTTATCTCGGATAAAGGTGGGATAAGCTCCGCGTCGTACTCGCTAAGGCACAGACCGCCGAATCTGCTGGTGGTACCGATATTGCGGTAGGGGGGACTGGTTCTGGGTGGGTGTTGTGTTGTCCTGTTCCGTCATGTATAATGTCTATGTGTTGTCCATCCTATACCTCTCCACCCGAGAGCCGACCCGCGAATAGGCATCTAAGTCATTAAAGCGGGGGAAAATTCCAAATCCTTTATCCTTTTTTAGGAGGAGATTTTTGGATACTGGTATTTCTACTTTCTTTGGTTTTGGGATTATCATTTTCATTTATTTTATCACTTTGAATTTCCGATTCATTGTCCAAAACACTAAATATATTACTAACAGGAACTGGTGAGTTTAGCCGATAATCCTTTATGTATGTTTGACTTTTATTTCCATTGAATCTGAAGCTCCTTTTACTAATAGAACCGTTACTTTCTGGGATCTCTTGTTATTTACTTTCTTATTTACTGTTGATGTTGTCCATGATGTGGAACTTTTTTCCTCTTTTTCTTGGGCATAAAGCCCTCCCTGGTAAAAATGAAGCGTACACTTTAAATGTACGGGAAATGTACGCTCTTTAGCGAAGCGTACGTACCCTTCATGTACTTTTAAGCTCCCTTTCGCTTGCCGAGAGTACAGGAATGAATTTGGACATTTCAAGAGTACTCGTGTACAGCTCATGGAACGTACTTCGAGAGTGAATGAAAGGTACGCGTAGATTTTTAAGAGTACATTTTTGATAGTCATGTTTAAGTGTACCATATTTTTATTAGGAATGAAACAAGGCGTACGGGAGTGTACTTAATGAAGCGTTATTCGAGTTGAAATAAAGAGTACGAATATTTTTTTTCAATCGTTCATTTTTCTAATCAGATGTAAGTGTACACCTCTTGTTAAGAATTAATTAATGCATTCATATGCTAAATAAACCGTTAAGTACACCTTTATAAAAAGAAATGACTCAGAACGTTATACGTTAAAACTTTGTAAATTAGAGCATGTTCAAGTGATCTTAATATAAAAATATAAACACATGAGGAATATAACAAGTCTTGCCGAACACCAGAAGCAAGGTTAGAGAGCGGGAATGTAACAAATGAAATAAACAATAAACTAACAATAAGAGAAAGATAAAATGTTTTATTAAAATCTCTTATTGTACACTTTGGGAAGCGGTATTTAAGTGTACGTACGTTCGCTCTTAATGTCCAAAATCACTATTATTGTACGCTTATTGTAGTCTTATTGTACACTTCGGGAAGCGGCATTTAATTCGTGTACTCTTATCGTAATGTATACGAAGCGTAGGCACTCTTCATGTACCTTTAATTTCACTCTTACTGTACTCTTCGTGTACGCTTCCATTTTTACCAGGGCTGATATTAGCATTTTATTCTTGTTAACCACTACCATTGGTAATTACACTGGCATAGCCTTTTCTTCTTAAATTTAATACCATAATTGGTAACACACGCGCGTACTTACATTATTATATTATAATAAATTACAATCCTGACCCATGAGCATAGGTAGAAATTATGATAGATAGAACCATACATAGAAACGTAGAAATTCCAAAGATTATCATCTTTCAAGTCATCTTTCGTTGCGATCGTGTTCTGCACATTTTAAAGCATACTTGATGCTCTTCGATAGGCATTGATTCACTTTTCCTCTTTCTCGATTCACTTTTCGATAAAGTTTCAGCTTGTCTCATTATGGGCAAACCGAAGTAAGGCAGTGGAAATATGAACTGCTGTAATACTGCAAGACAATTATTTAACGGTCCATGTATTTGGGATTGACGATATCGGGGTCCAAGTATAGTGTGCACCAGAGTTTTACATATTATCAGGTAAAATACGCATACTAGATGTTAAGAGTCGCCGATTACAAGCTGGAAGTAGCCTCTTAATAGTTATTTATGTTATCAGTTTAAATACGTGCAAAAGTTGTTCAGGGTTGCCGATTACGCGGTCCAGGTAGTACACACCATTTTATGTTTTAATCCTTTGCGGCATCTGGGTAGATTACCACCTTTTTTATTCACAACTTTTCTGTCTAGTTTCCATGCTTTCGAAGCAATATTAAAAAACTCTTTTTACAGTAGTAGACGGATCTTTTTGGTTCGTAACGAAAAGAATCTAACTGCAATTACGCAAAATTAGTAGCAAGTATAAATAAATATATTTAAAAAATCGTCGATTTTTGAGAAAGAAATCATTTTTTAATGAACTAAAATGTAAATTAGAACCAAGTTTGGTACTCAGGGTTTATTGGCGTCGCTGATTACGAATTTGAAGATGGTTTTGAGATATTCAAAATGGCGGAAACAATATGGCGGATGAATTTTTAAAAATTCGACGGATTTACTTGAAACTCGTTACTCGGGGGTTTTTGGGGTCGCGGATAACAAATCTCCGCCTCGGATTTTGAAAATTCAAAATTGCGGATCCAATATTTCACTAAGTTTGATATAAAATAGACTTCAGGTTCTTATTCAGCGACCCCGAAAACTTCCAAGTTACAAATCTGACATCCATTCGATCGATATAAACGAAAACGTTCACCGTATTGGATTCGCAATTTCAATTGGCTAGATATAAAGAACCCGGCCTAAATACAAGATTAATATCAGAGATGGTTAACATTCATCTACAACATAATTCGCTCAACAGAATGAAGGATACACAGAATTTATAAACGTGTTACAGGCACATTCTAAACGAATGGAAATCGCAGTAATTACACCTAGTTACGGTCTTCGTTCCTCCGTTTTGCATGTATCTTATGTCTTTATCGTTATATGGTTGTTACATTTTAGAATGAATGTTTGCGTTACTACTGCACTTTAGTATACCAAGTGGGACGTTAATATCGGTGATTCAATATATCAATAATGTTCGAACGAATAACATTACTCTTGACAGATCATTGTAAAAGTAATTTACTTTGTAATTTGTAAAAAATTTGTTATGTATTTTATTGTTTATTTGTACCATTATTAATAAAAGTGTTTCGTTTCATTTTTATTATGATCCAGGAGTCCTGACGATGACGTCATTTCACATCGAATGGTCGGATAATATTTGTTAAAGTTTTATTGTAACTCTTTACTATCGTACGTGCGATTAATTTAATCAATTTATAAGATTATCATAATGGGCCATATTCCAGTTTTATAACAAAATATCAAAAAATTACATGATAAATTGTCGTCCATCCTGCCTGGAACACACATGCACACCTACTCCCACACACACACACACACACACACACACACACACACACACACACACACACACACACACACACACACACACACACACACACACACACACGCGCGCGCGCGCACGCACGCACACATATAAAATTTTAGACAGTGATATTAATAGGAAGAAACGGAATATAAAAGAAATGATATATCTAATTGTAAGCAATTAAAAAATAGTATTAACTTTCGCACTGACATGAGATTAACATTAATAGCTTTTACTCATGCATTGAATGGTATATTCTCCACACTTATATGAATCGGTCCATGCAAAAAGGGCACTAAGTCCGTATAGATAATTGTTGGGAAAACGCAAAAAACTGATTTACTTTTCTTGCAGAATGAAAAATAAAAATATTATTTAATAGAAATGTTGCTTTTATGCACTTACAATGGTACAAATATCGTTCTATGCTTAAAGTTAAAGAGTATTTTTAATAATTATAAAAAATATCAGTGGACTTTTTGCCTTTTTGCATGAATCACGAGTAAGATGAAAAAAAAAGTAGTAATTTTATAACGCAACTAACTAATTTATTTGCAAAAGTATAATACAATGTATAATTACATTTTGCGGTGTATTAAGAACTAAATTCATTATCTTTTTCATCAGTAACAGTAGGCCATTATATCAGGGAATTGTAGAAACCCTAGATATAATATGAAATACGCACGAACAGTAAGAGACCGACGTTAAATTACAATAGTTCCGAAAGATTATTGTTATTTGTAAATACAGTAAGTATTTGTGTAATAATCAGTAAACAAATCTCTCTTACGAATAAGTTGAAATTAGTCATATTTAATATTTCAATACTAAACATTATGGTAACATGATTTTCGAATATGTTAACATATTAACTATATTTACCAATATGGATAGTATACAAAACTGGTACTGTATTAGTTGTTCGCCAGTGTAGTTGCAACTATTATGTAATAGTATTAGATTATATATTTATATATTTCTTATAGTATACAACTACAACGCGTATCCTACAATATATCTTGACAATTTATAGTGGTAAAATATACGACATATATTTATTGGCACATATTTTACCGCAATAAATACCTAGTATTAAATACTATCTTTTACTACATTTCTTACTCAGTGTAAATAATACGCGATATAAAAAATGTCACTTCCAATTTATGCAAAAAGGGCCCTAAGTCCAGGACTTAGACATCAGGAAATGAAGATTAATAATTTAAATAAGTGCCAAATGATAGACCGGAACCTAAAAAGTAAGAATTTATCATTATCTCAATTTACGCAAAAATGGACTTAGTGCCCTTTTTGCATGGACCGATTCATATATGTATACATGCTTTTGTTTATACAGGGTGTCTGAAAAGTATGGAAACGGTCCTGTAACTTTTGAAAGAAAAGATATTTCGAAAATCGCTGAAACACGTGAATCGATTTTTCACAAAATCTATTTTATCTGCGGGGTTCTCACGCCCCTCCCCCCCCCCTCCCTCCAAGGGGGCAGGGCACGAAGGGGGATGAATATCTTAAATGGCAACATGGGTCGAGTTGGGGCTTATCTGTAAGGTCTTTTCGAGACGAATTCAAAACACTAGGCATAGATGGCGCTGCGATCAATCTTTAGCGGTTATGATTGACTTTTAAAACTTTTAATCTGGTAACTTTTGAACAAATGAAGGTTTTGCCAATTGCCGAATTGAGCGAAACCATTTTTCAAAAATATCTATTTTTACCTGTTTTTGAGGTTAGAAAAAATGTAAGGTGATAAGTAGATTCGTGTTTGGGAGGTAAAAATACATCGGATAGCATAAAAAGCACTATAAACATGCACCGAATTGTTATTTTAGGCAAGTTTTAAAATTTTTAGCAACAAATTAAGAGCTTCCGGACGCCATATTGGAGCGTCCACTTTGGATTTTGCAAATGCGCACTCGGAATTCGAGTGTACACTTATATCCGAAAAAAAAATGAACGATAGAAAAAAAATATTCGTACGCTTTATTTCATCTCGAATAACGCTTCATTAAGTACACTCCCGTATGCCTTGTTTTATTCCTAATATTAATATGGTGTACTTAAATATGGCTATCAAAAGTGTACTCTTAAAAATCTACGCGTACCTTTCATTTACACCGAAATACCCGTATTCTAACTTTTAAGTATACCCTATTCTATCTTAATAATTAAGTGTACAGTACTCTTAATGTAAGAAATCTTCCAAACAATTTAAGAAGTTTTCTTAAAGTGAGAGTATTCTTACGAAAATATTTTCTTAAAATACGAATACTTATCAAAAAAAAAGTTGATGCAAATCAGTATAGCTAATGGTGAATGTTTACGTATCGCGTAAGCGTAAGTTTTCGGGGTTATCGGCAGTTTTCGGTTCGCGAGTGCGCAATTCCGGAAGTAAAGAGCCGTATTAGGTTTAGTGAGGGTCGCTGTTCACTCTCGTATTGCGTGAATGACCGTAAACGAGGCACGAAAAACTCGTAGCCAACCACAGCGCCGCAAAAGCCATTGTTCCCGGAGCGAAATGCGTTCGGGAAGACCGTACTTTCGGCTATGGGATACAGAAAATTCATTTTATTGATATTTATGTAAATGTTAGATATATTATTACGGAATATAGCTTTATAGTTTTGCTCGAAAATAAATCTATGAATCTGAAAATAGTCTACCCCGACCGAGGATCGAACCCGGGTCTTCCGTTTACTATTATGCAGTTCTTTTTGTCGACAAAAATATATAAATTGTATTCAATTTCAATTATTTTTAAGTAATATTGGCAATACTATATAAGAAATAATTTTTAAATGTTACTTTCATATTTATATAGACACTTTGGATTTTGCAAATGCGCACTCGGAATTCGAAAGTATAGACCTTAAGCTGTAAAATGAGCCCTCATTCGTATTTTTTGATTGTTTTTAATTGTGGGCAGAACAGTGTTTGGTTGACGTGGAATGTCCCATGTATACATACATTTCATTAATTTAAAATGGCTGAAATAAAATGTCGGATCATTTTTCTGAAATGTACTCGGATTGGAATGCAATTCGTTAGTTGCAGACTTGCAATAGACGATACCGTTTTTGTAATTTGTAGTGGCAATATACCTAAGTATGGACCTCCTCAACAACACAAGCACAGACTGCTAAAGTGTTATCTTCGTTTGTAGCCGATTTTGGTCTCTCGATTTTGGACGATCTCTGACAGAGCCAGTATCGTCAAATCGAGAAACAGTTTTACAAACAGTTGATTTGTGCAAACTGTAATCATATGCAAAGTTCTTTTTCGTGAGTTTCATCGCAATAAATAGAAGATAGCGAAATTGCATACGCGAACTCATTGTTCGCCATAGTCATTTTTTTTTTGCAATTTGAAATAATTTTTTAGAATTTCTGTGCACGCGGAAATCGTATGCAAATTAGTTCTTATTGGTTTATTTTCGATAAATTATAAGAATTAAATTTGGCATACGCTAACTAATCGTTCAAAAACACAAATTTTCGTTACAAACAGTGGATTACGTTTACAACACTGTCCACGCGACTGCGGAATAATTAGCCGCTTAAAATTCTTGAAATACACATACAAAGTTGCATACATTTATCTATCATTCACATTTTTTGGTCACTAGCTCCTAGTCTATAAATTTTGAAGATAAGGATCTTAAGTTCAGACTCGTATTTAATAATCAAATACATACGCCAAACTAAGTTTGAAGCATTTTAAAATGCTCTGAAGGTATTACACTTCTCATAAATTTGAAAATGAAAATATTCATATTTATTCATTACGAAATATATGAAAATTGTCCCCATTTTTCAAAAATTGCTTTGCCAGGCGTCTTTGGAATGTTGTTAGGTGTATTTTAAAAAAAGATTTAGTAAAATGCTGCACGTGTTTACTAACATTTTAATGTAATACTGCAACGCAATTTGTGAACCTTGTAAAATAAATAAGGAAAAAATGTAACTGTGCACCAATGAAATAACTTTTTGAAAGAAATATTGAATTAGTTAAAAAAAAAGGAGAGGGTGTTTTCTATGAAAGTAAATTATAGATCGTTTGCAACTATGCTTAGGTGTTGCCAATATGAGATTGAAACTAAAAAATAAAAACGTTTCTCCATGCAAAATGCAATCGTCGACCTTTTCCAAGAGGGTGCGGGTCGAAAAACCGACAAATCAAAAAGCCGACAGGTCGAAAAACCAACAATCAAAACGCCGACACATAAAAGAATTGACACATCGTCAGGAGGACAGTCATTTTTTGAACTGTCGGTTTTTGACCGTCGGTTTTTCGACCTATCGGCTTTTTTATTTGTCGGTTTTTTGACCCGCACCCTTCCAAGACTTGGTAGCATCCAAACGAACGTTCGAATTTAAAACTTTACGTTAAAATTCCTGGCGAAATTTTCAATGAAAGTCTACAAAAGCAAACGTTTGATTGCAGTATGGTATGATTGTTGTATTTGATATATAACACTCGCAACAGGTTTAGTGCAACAGTTAAAACAGGAATGTCAGATTTACAGGTTAGTAAGTGTTTCTGTTGATTTAAAAATCCATTCTGTAAAACAAAAATTTGCGAGGTAATTATATGTTAATCTATAAAGTTGTTACATATTAGAAACATTAAATCTTAAATTATTCTGTTTTTGCGTAATGGAATTAGGTACACGTGGCTTGAAGAAAATGTTTTATTGAATTTTAATATTTACATATTATTTCAATTTAGAGGCCGGAAACAAGAACTGCGGAACAGTAGATAAGATAAAAAAAGATTAGAAAAAAATAATTAAGAAAAGTATTGACGTGTGCGGAGTTTCACGATAAACGATGTTTATATTTAATTTATTTTTTTAAATCACTTCCATATAAGTTATCTATAAACAACCACACTATAGAGGGTGTCACAAAAATTCGAGTTGCCCGTATATGCTGCACTGAATCATTCCATGAACAGCTCTTGTGCTTGACGCTGGAATATAAAACATTTTTACAAAATGCGTTTTCGATTCTTCAACTACAACACTGTACTTTTAGTTTTTGAAAGACAAAAACTTCGGTAGACTCAATAAACACATGAAGGTGATCAACAGAAAACATAAATGAGTAAAATTGCTTATGCTTATGAGTTAAATTGATTTCACGAGTACAATATTTTGAAGTTTTTACTATTTTTTCCCGGGGTATAGAGGTCAAATAAAAAACGCTTAATATAAAAATTGTTTAGCATAAAATTCGCTATATTTCGCTGTTCATATTTCTATTAGCTTGAGCTTTTACGCTTAAATTTTTTACTTTACCATTCGCCGCGTCTGTTAAAACCTTCAATTACTATTTAATTACTGAATTTTCTAAAACTTTTGTTTGTCACTTAATAATTAAGTAGCTCTGATTAGAAAAAATGTTTTAGGAAAATCACGATAGTTTTCCAGTATTGAAGGCGAATATTACAGTTTGTATAAAATCTGTTTTAAACATCGTTTATGTTAATTATCCTTCGTCATTTTTATGTACTTTACCACGAGATTTTCAGAGACACTTTTATATGCTTTTGTTATAATATGAATTAATACATAAATATTTCCACCTAAGGTACCAATTAAAGTAAAACTTGTTTTGATGTTATCGGTGACTTTACAAGGGTGGTCGTTATTTTGGCAAAATCCAATTTTTTGTTCCTTATTCAGATATAACAAAAATAACAAAAATGTTAACCCCGATAGAGCCCTATATCTCAATTTCAAAAATGTCCTCGTGGCGGTTTTAAATTTAACATTGAATTCAAATGGGAACATAAAATTCTTTCAATGTTATGGTCACTGCTTTTTAAAGAAGATTTGAAAAGAACTGAATTCTTACATACCTTTTCCCAAACCTCTTCTGAAGCTCCCAAAAAAATGCAGTAAAATATAACATTTTCCACTGAGATTTTTTTTGCTCAAAAAAATGAAGGAAGTTAAAATTTCATCGGTATTTATCCACAGCTTTCTTGTGGAACGTTCTAAAATTATGAGCAATCGCGTTTCATATTCTTTGGGTTCATGCGAGTAAAATGAGCACCTATTGAATGGAATTGGATCATTCTATGACTTCTACATAGATTGTTATTAAATTAAAAGTATGTAGAGTTAATCACTTTTTTCTTAAATATTTAGAACTAAGTAATGACTATTGGAGTATGCAAATTCAAGAAGTTCATTTTCTGTCCCCAAAATTAATAATTAAGTAATTTTAACACTATACAAACATTCCATCAAGATTATTGTTGAAATCGAAAATATCATCTCTGCTATCGAAACAATTAGTATAAATTTGCAAAATAATATTCGAAAAAATCTTATTTTTTTATTTTTTTTAGTTTATTATTTAATTTTAATATTTTTTAAACTTTTTTTAAGATAATTATCTTTAAAAAGCTGATCTCAGGCAGTCACTATTCAAGTATTGTTCCTCAACAAAAGAATGCTTTACGTGACAACGATCGTGCAAGACACGGACCACTGGTCTATCACTGTCGATCACTATTCATAACGTCATATGATATTTGTATTACATGTTAAAATTTTTAAAAATTCTTAATTAACTCGAAAACGGCAAGAGATACGCGAAATCTGATAAAATGTCGACGGTTGTTGAAAGGGGGATGACCTCAAGTTGATTAATACATAAATATATAAATGAATTTTGAAAATTTCCAAAACTTAAAAAAGAACAATTTTTTCAAAATTTGTTCAAAATGTTATATCCGAATGATTTCGAACTTTCGCACAATCTACAAATGTGCGTACGTATTATGTATTTACAGTGTACAGGAAAAATGCATTTTGATGTGAAATAGCGAACATAAATTTATTTGCAATGTTCCGTCAGGATGTTCTGGGGATTAATGATATAAGTTCTAAATAAAATATAAATATGATTATAAATATAAGTATGCCACATTTCGCCTAGACATTTCAGGATGAAGAACCAACCGACCTATAATTGAGACAATGGGATTTTATAGGAAAATATACGAGCTTTCATTTGAGCCTGTTTAAAAAAATATTTAAAACGTCCAAGTTTGAAAAAAATCGATTTTTATTTTTTAAACTGAAAAATCATGATGAATATGTAAATAAAATAAAAAATCATTTTAATCATCGGAAAGTGCATAAAAAGACGAATAAAAGCCACTGATTATTTTTTCTTTTCTCGGACACAGAACTTCAGAAACAAGCGTTTAATGCGAGACACCGAAAAGGACTAATCTTCTCAGTTGCCCGTTTGGCATGGAATGCCATATGCCCCATATATAAATATATAACGTAATTGTTATTAAGTATTGTTAAATAAAATATTTAATTCAAACTTGTACTTGTATAAAAATTGAAAAACGACGGAAAGAAATAAATCAAAACAGCTAATTTTATTTGATATTTCATTTGTCACATTCCCCCCCTCTAACCTTGCTTCTGGTGTTCGACGTGACTTGTTATATTCCTCATGCGTTTATATTTTTATATTAAGATCACTTGAACAGGCTCTAATTTACAAAGCTTTAAAGTATAAAGTTCTGAGTCATTTCTTTTTATAAAGGCGTACTGAACGCTTTATTTAGCATATAAATGCATTAATTAATTCTTAACAAGAGGTGTACACTTATATCCGAAAAAAAAATGAACGATAGAAAAAAAATATTCGTACGCTTTATTTCATCTCGAATAACGCTTCATTAAGTACACTCCCGTATGCCTTGTTTTATTCCTAATATTAATATGGTGTACTTAAATATGGCTATCAAAAGTGTACTCTTAAAAATCTACGCGTACCTTTCATTTACACCGAAATACCCGTATTCTAACTTTTAAGTATACCCTATTCTATCTTAATAATTAAGTGTACAGTACTCTTAATGTAAGAAATCTTCCAAACAATTTAAGAAGTTTTCTTAAAGTGAGAGTATTCTTACGAAAATATTTTCTTAAAATACGAATACTTATCAAAAAAAAAGTTGATGCAAATCAGTATAGCTAATGGTGAATGTTTACGTTTCGCGTAAGCGTAAGTTTTCGGGGTTATCGGCAGTTTTCGGTTCGCGAGTGCGCAATTCCGGAAGTAAAGAGCCGTATTAGGTTTAGTGAGGGTCGCTGTTCACTCTCGTATTGCGTGAATGACCGTAAACGAGGCACGAAAAACTCGTAGCCAACCACAGCGCCGCAAAAGCCATTGTTCCCGGAGCGAAATGCGTTCGGGAAGACCGTACTTTCGGCTATGGGATACAGAAAATTCATTTTATTGATATTTATGTAAATGTTAGATATATTATTACGGAATATAGCTTTATAGTTTTGCTCGAAAATAAATCTATGAATCTGAAAATAGTCTACCCCGACCGAGGATCGAACCCGGGTCTTCCGTTTACTATTATGCAGTTCTTTTTGTCGACAAAAATATATAAATTGTATTCAATTTCAATTATTTTTAAGTAATATTGGCAATACTATATAAGAAATAATTTTTAAATGTTACTTTCATATTTATATAGACGGAGCGCTTGCCCACGTGGAACCTGACACCTTACTCTGTCTTCTCAGTACCACGAGTATTACGAGTCCGATGAACTCCGTGAGGTCGACAATTCTCAAAGTCCGTGAAAGGGTGGCGTTGCCCAAAGCATTGCTTCACTTCGAGTTCGGGCTCTTTGACACATCGCTCTTTCTTATGGACTGAGATACTCAATCCACATTCTTATACGAACCCCTTGCGGTTACATTAATGGTGTTGTAAATTTTATTAACTACTATAACATTTTGTTCAAATACAAGTTTATTAAGACACAAGATCAGCACTTAATTATTTTTTATCAGGAGACCTGGCAGGGAGAAATGATCGAAATAACGAAAACACATGTAGATATTCATTAACATCCTAGATCAGTTCTCAATGAATTTCATTGATATTTTTTCATATATTATATTTAGTGATTAGTAAATGCGAGAGATTGCCTAAATTTTGTAAAATCTATTCAATCATATTTAATTTAAGTTTGCTACATTATCAGCCTACTATAGTGGCATTAAAATAAGCTGGGAAGCAAGATTGATTTTCAGCTAGTCTAATATAATATAAGAAAACCGGTGATTCTAATGACTGTGTCAACTGAACAGTCTAAGCCGAAGACAAAACATTTGAGTGTTTATAACTTTTACACAATGTCTTTGAGTATATGAGAATGGATCAATTAATAGTAATATTTTTCAAACAGAAAAACCATAAAAAATATTTATCAACTACACTGAAAAAAATGTACTTCTTTTAACGAAATATATTAACTTGAAATTAACTTTTCTTATATAAATATATTTACTTTAAATATATTTTCTTTTATAAACATATTCAATAAAATTTTCGTTGGTTTAAAAGAAAATTTATTTTCTTGAAGAGAATTATTCCCTTAGCATATTATGTCCTACATTAAGAAAATAATGTCTTGAATCAAGATAGTATTTTCTTGAAGCAAAGAAATAATTTGCTGAAAGGTAGAAAATCATATTTCTTGGATAAAATAAATAATTTTAAACAAATATTTTACTCCGCCAAAGATACGTATGTTTAGATTTAAAAAATGGTAAAACATGGTCCTGATAACTTTTTACTCATATCAACACAAAATTACTCGATTCAAGTAAATATTTAATTACATAGCCGCAACAAAATATTTATTTTATGAATATAATAATAATAATAATTCGTCTTTATTGGCACAATGGGTTATATAATGGCCTCTTTGAACCAAAGAGCGACCCTCAGATAAAGCTGCTTTACAGACTGACCAGGCGTAGATCCCTCGAGCTAGAAAGATAGCGCCACCGCCGGACAGCAAGCCATTACGGGTGTTTTTGGGCGGCTTTGTTTAACACCTGCCGCTGGCTAGGTCGGGAGTTTTATTGGGTAAAAACTCTACACTACCAGGGAATGCAGTCCCTCTCTGATACGTTTTAAAAGTTTCCACCCCTCCCCCGTGAAAAGAAAAAAAACACATTTATTAGTAATATAAACATTATTAATATTTTTTTGGCGGAGGGGAGAGGATGCCATACGCATCACCGGGAGTTAACGGTGGTGGATAATCCCCGTGTGTCAGACTCCCGCATTCGATATTAACAGTAAGGTTTACCGACTAAAACCCTAACCTGCTTTGACCCCCATAATCCACATGTGCCGGTTGCAGCAGAAAAGTGACTCTTATATTCATCTCATCCACTGCAGACTGCACCGGGCCATTTCACAATTGCATCCACTCCCTCTACCAGTGGGTTAGTGGTTAGTGGTTACAGGATCTCATGTGATCTCAGCAGCCGGAGTGATCTCAGAAGCTCTGGTTTCTGCATTCGTTCTGCGCTCGTTCTATGGCATTGTTCAACAACGCCCCCTACCCCTGTATTACATGCTGATGAACTAGCATCATCAGGGATTCTCCGTTCGATTAATTACATTGCAAGCTGTTTCGAGGACAAATCTGACATGCATACACTCGAGGCTCAATAGGCCACGACCTCCCATTTTTCGGGGCAAGTACAGTCGTGCCACGGATGATCTTGGTTGCAAACTGCGTTGTATACAAATCATCTTTCGTGTGCATCGGTCAAGACTCCTTGTCAACGTTCCACTTGAATAGAGCACCGGTGAAACGGCCAACATATTCGTATGCAGCCTTCCTCGGCGCTAAGGTGGCGGATGACGTTTCCGTTGACGAGCTCCATACCGTTCTTAATGGAGTCTCTCGAGTATGTTAATGTGATGTTCAATATCGATGTAATTGATCGTAGCCTGATGCGTATAATTTAAGATCATCCATACATAGATGAGTGATCTTATTCACACGTTCAACAGACGACCCACACATGTACCCTTGAGATTCACGAAGAACAACGACTAGAGGCAATAGTGTGATGCAGAATAGCAGAGAACGCCGAGAATCTTCCTGATAGATACCTCTTTGGAATTCAACCAGGAATGGTTCTACGCTTGCCCGATGTCGTAATAAAGCGCATTTTCCAAAGAAGTATTAGCTCCACTACACTTATCCATATGTTTGGGTGAACATAAAGGCGTTTGAGCAACAAGCTTAAAAGCTCGTGCGATGTTGAATCGTGTGCCTTAATGTTGTCCGGCCAGGCTATGGACAGGTTATGCTTGTGCTGGATTGAGTCCTGACAAACATATCTGTCAATAAGTAAGTTATCCTTGCGGCCGGATACACCCCTTTTGAAGCCTCGTTGTTCTACAATCCGCTGCCACAGCGGTTTCACGGCTTTCTCAATACGAATTCCTTCAAGATGTTAGTGAAGAATTTGTATAACATATTGAGACCCGTGATTGATCTATGGTTTCTTGGTGTCTTGTTGTATTGCAATCTCACAACCTGTGGAAAGTTGTACAAGGCGAAGAAGTTATGCAAACAGAACCGGAGGGTGCAGCTGCCACTATGCATATAAAAAAGCAGGTTACGAAAAAAAGAAATCAGCTTATTAGAAACATAACAGTACAGCAGAGAGTGATTGTGACTACTTTAACTGAGAAAATCATGACTCATATCATCAATTTACAAACCGCCAAAGATATGTGGACTAAACACGTGTTCATTCATGAACAGAAACATGAATCATCAAAACACATTTTGGAGCAGCAATGGCATTCAGTAGTGCAAGGCCGGATAGATTTCAAAAAGACTTTTAGTCTTGTAGTAAGATTTGACTCAATACAAATAATCCTGTTAGTAGTTTGGAAGCAACAAACTGGAACTCAAACAGTTGAATTGATGAAGACTTATGCGTGATACAACCAGATGGCTTTTCACTAACTACGCAAGAGTAGGTATATACGGAGTCAAGCAATCATCTAAATGCTGGAATAATAAATTCGCCAATTTCTTGAAGAAAAATGAACTTGAAGCCACAAAAGGCGACCAATGTATTTTTTACAGTGTCAAATTAATACTGGAAAGCCGAAGATCCACTTTTGGATATCCCAACGACAAGCGGTAGTAGCATTACTGCTGATGCAGAATACACGACAGCATGTCAAGCTGTAAAAGATATCATGTGGATACGAAAACTTTAAACAGAACTTCACTTGCTGCCTTTGACAGATGCGGATTTGCATATAGATATTAAAAGTGCCATAGAACTGATAAAAACCCCAGTCTATCATAAAAGAACAAAGCACATTGGAGGCTCAATACTATTAGATACGAGACAAGTACAAGACAATTTTCGAGTTGAAGGATATAAACACAAAAGATCAACCAGCAGATATTCTACTCAAACTACTTCTAACAGGTATAGTGCGTTGAATATACGTAATATAGTTCTATAACGCATATGCAGATACATGTATGCTTCCTATCTTTTCGAGATTCGAGATTCTCGAATAATAGAACATTAGAATACTCCGTAAGTTGTGTACTAGACTGTCCAAAATTAAAAGGCATTGCCCGTGATATTAACGGTCTAAAGAAAATCTCAGATAACCTGCTGAGCAGAAAGAAAAAGAAAACAGTTGAGTTTTAGGCAATTTTAATTTTAAAACGAATTTCTGGGATCAGAATACAAGAACTGTAGTTATAAAATATGCTGATTGTAATTCTAACTGTAGTCTAATTGATGAATATTTTTTTTCAGCATGGAAATTGTTTCCTATTTATCACAATCAAACCGGTAATTATTTGTTGCACTATCCTACTCATATATCCTTGAAATCCCTCAGAACCAAAATGACAGTCAGGGGATAGGACTAGTAACTGTCTGTGTTACTGAATGAGAGAAGATATTTTGCAATCCAACGCGAATTTGCCATTGTGTAACTAGGTGTCGTAGATGTTCGTCGGAACATATTCTTCGAATGTCCACTCCTAGCCAATTTGCTTTATATAATTGTTTCGCATCAAATACTTCGCCCTCGTACTTGCAAAAATAAATCGGAATGGGCATTAAAAATATTCTGTTGTAACGAAGTGCGCCTTGCAAATCTACAACATCGTCTTTCAACACTATTTCATACGCCGTTTCCTTATTTGAGCAAATAATTTTTAATCTTTTGATTGCTCGTATTGTGGTATTTATTGATATTTTGGCTTCATCTTTATACATGTTTCACCAAATATTTAGATAGGACTAGGACTTTAAACTGTACATCATTGAATATGGTTTCATACTTGTATTTTTATCCAAATTTTTGTACCGTAAATGTTCTAAATTTGGACGTAACGTCAAATTAGATTTCGATTTTTTATTTTACTTACCTTTTTACCAAAACTTCTTTCACATTAATTACACACCCATCCAGAAAAATGTATGTTCTGATGTGGAGGTCTCCCCATGCTTACGATGTATTTTTGTGTTTGCTGACTCTGAATCTGAGGTTCTTTGACCCCATCAGATCAAGATTTTGACCTCAGAAGCCTATGGCGCAAATAATACATTAAATCCTTTGCAGCATATTTAAAAAAAAAAGTGAAATGTTATGAAAAATGTACTATGATGGGTTTATGGGGCCGCTGATTACGAATTTGGGGTGAATTTTTTAAAATTAAAAATGGCGGATTCAATATGGAGGACGAAAAAAAATTAAAAATCATTAGATTCGTCTGAAACTTGTTATTTGAAGGTTTTGTTAGTGTCACTGATCCTGAATTTGATGCCAGTTTTCAAACGTTCGAAATGTATCCAATATGACAGACAATTTATTGAAATTCCCCACATTTAAATTAAACTCCTGATTTGGTGTTTATTGATAATGTTTTTCTCAATGTTATGAACGATCGGGAGAAAGTCGCCTAGCTGAGTTTTAGGAATGTGGCTCACAATTTCCTAGGAAATCGAAAAAGTCCAGAGTATAAAGAAATAGTCGCCAAAATGATCACGAACTACGAGAACCTAGGCTTGATGAACTTGAAGCTGCATTTACTACGCTCTCAACTTGATAAATTTCTTGAAAACTTGGCACACTATAGTGAGGACAGAGTTTCCACCAAGATATTAAAGGTATGAGAATGCGCTAACCGGGACGCTGAGGTGTTAATATGATTGCGGATTATTGAAGGATGCTGAAAAGGGAAACACCTGGACAAGACAAGACGCGTAGAAGAAATCCATTACATATATATTTTTTTTAAAACTCGGTACAGCTCGAAAAAAGAAATCGATTAAAATCAAGAGCATTTATCAATCAGCCCTTTTAAGGGCTATATGATGTATAATAGAATCCGATCGTGCAACCTCCCCACGACACCAGCATTAATTGAATAGAAGTAACTTCAAATTCGCTACCAGCATTCTAAAAACCTCAAATAAGGAGTTTAAAGTAAATAATGGGAATTTAAACAAATTATCCGCCATTTTTTATTTTTAATAATAAAACCTCCAATTTGTAATCAGCGGTCGTAATAACCCATAATAGAACATTTTTTTATAACAATTCAACTTTTTAAAAAATTGTACTGCAAAGAATTTAATGTATTATTTGCGCCATGGGTTTTTTGAGATTGTATCAAAATTCTGATCTGATGGAGTTAAACGGACCTCGGATTCGAATTCAGCGACCCCAAAAACATATAGTAAGCATGGTGAGACCTCCAGATCAGAATATACATTTTTTTGTGTGACTGTGTTATTTGAAAGATGCCAAGAAATTATGTAAAATATTTATACTATGGTTCTTTTTTATGAATTAGAAAAAATAAGGAAATTGTCATAAACCTTATTGATGCAATTAATCGCAGTGGTGACATATCCGCAACGTATTTCCCTCATTCCTAAAGCCAGCATAGCACTTGGTTCTGCTTCATCTGGAAGCTGCAGTTCTTTGCTTCTATCCATTCTTCGTTTCAGTTTAAGTGATTGTTTGATATCTTTGCTTCCCATATTAACTGCAGCCGCTCGGTCTTTATCAGTATAAATTTCTTCTTGTCTGTGTAGTACTTCACTTTTTCTTCGTTTCTTTTTACGAGATTTATATTCCTGCATTTGTTCTGTTAACATGTCTGGTATAGTTTGATTACGGCGAGATGTGCCGATCCCAAATTTCGAAACTTTTCCCTCAGAAATACTTCGCACAGTTACTTTACTACTTAAATTTTTTGTCGATGTGTCGACGTTAAACTTTCTTTTACTGTCCCGCTTTACCTTATCTTCTGTGGTATGCGAGTGACACGAATCTGAATTATCTTCCAAACCGATTCGAACGAAACTTTGCAGAAAATCATTATCGTGCAATGTAGGTTTCAGTATGTCTGATGCTACTTGTTGCAATGAATGAGCACTATCAGAAAAATCCGAAGCTTTCATTATATTACTTTTAACTGTTGAGCTTTGATATTAGAATTACCACGGATAGACAATCAACAACATTATCTTTAAAAACGGCACAAACGTAGGTAATTTATTAATGCGTAGATATGCATTATTTTAGAAGGACCGATTTGTAGGAGAACTCCAATGGACACCTTGTTGATCCGCGCTTCCTTGGTAACAGTTCGTTCGTCATAACAACGACATAACAAAGTTAAGTTTAGATTTGTTATAGAATAACACTAAACGTAAAACATCTATTCTATCAAAGACATACAATATAAAAAGTAAATAATAACTCTGTCTTATTTATAAATTTATGATAGCTTAATGAAATACTACTAAAATGTAACGTTGAATTTAAAATTATAATGAAATCTGTTGTAAGATGGTTATAATATTGATTAATTCAGCAGGTACGCAGCTTTATGAAAGACCTCCCCGCTGTTTATATATTTGATATTTCGACATATACAGGGTGTCCCATATTAAGTGTCCACCCCAAACATCTTGAAAATAACGCGTTGTACAAAAAAAATGTTTCAGACAAAGGTTTCAAAATTTTTTCTGGGCAATTTAACGGCAACCTTTATTCGACCTTTGCCATGACCTTAAAGGTCATATCAAGGTCAAATTCAATTTTTTTAAATAGGAACCCCCATTTATTATTGCAGATTTGGAAAGAGCAGGAAATTTTACGTTCAATTACAACCTTGTCCATGTCCGGGACAACGACCTTCAAGATCTTTTCAAGGTCAAAGTTGTTTTCTTAACGGGAATTCCATTTTTATTGTAGATTTGGAAAGAATTGATAGCTGACGTTTGAGTATGACAATAACCATTCCTGATCCACGACCTTCGAGATAATTCCAAGGTCAAAGTTGTTTTTTTAATGTAAATCCCTATTTTTTATTGTGGATTTGAGAAAAACGGGATATTTTGCTAATGCCGGCGGTACACGTTCTTGATAGGTTACTCTCCTTAAAACATTTCTGTACAGAAATTCATATGCTAAATTTTGTGTTGGACACATTATTTATAAGGTTTGCTGTTTTCAAAATAAGTGCAAGAATCTAATAAAAGTCATGTCTTTTTCGCTGGTCTTGCAAACTTGAAGGTTATTCTTAGATTTAGCCTCTTTTTACGGGGTTACCGTCAGTAATGCGAACAGCATGCATGCAACGAAAAAAAAGTACTTGCAGTACGATTCAGATTTCAGCTCTTTCCAAAACCACAGTAAAAAATTAAGGGTTCCCATTAAAAACAAAAAACAACTTTGACCCTCGAATGACCTGGAATGTCGTGATCCAGGACACCCTTAAGGTCATACTTGAACGTCAACTATCAACTCTTTCCAAATCTACAATAAAAAATGAGATTCCCGTTAAATAAACAACTTGAAAAGATCTTGAAGGTCGTTGTCCCGGACATGGGTAAGGTTGTACCTGAACGTAAAATTTCTTGCTCTTTCCAAATCTGCAATAAAAAATAGGGGTTCCCATTTGAAAAAATCTAATTTGACCTTCATATGACCTTCAAGGTCATGCATGGCCAAGGTCGAATAATGGTCGCCATTAAATTGCCCAGAAAATATCTTGAAACTTTTGTCTGAAACATTTTTTTGTACAACGCGTTATTTTGAAGATATTTGGGGTGGACACATAAAATGGGACACCCTGTATATTAGAGTGCATCGAAAAAATTGATTTCTCGAAATTCGAAATGCCTAAGGGCGTGTGTACACTGACAGCGAATCGCGAAAAGCGGCAAGCGAAATGTACAAAAATTTTATAATAATAAAAGTCGATATTTTGATATTGCTGTTTAAAAATATTGATATTTACTTGTTTTTTCAGATTTTTATACAGTCTTGTAATTCTGACGATTTACTTCCTAATTTTTATGTTTCGCTTACCAGGGCGGGTAACCTCGAAATACAACAAGCGAATTACGATTAACGGTAAGCGGGTCGCACATAATGGCAAATTAAACGAGCAGAATTAAATAATATAAAAATCTATACACGCGTGAAGAAAAATATCGATAAATATATTTTTATTATTGTAAACTTGGGTATATTTCGCTTGCCGCATTTCGCGATTCGCTATCAGTGTGCACGCGCCCTAAGTGTAGAAGAAGTTGGTTTTGGTAACAGGAATATGTGAGGAAAAGCCCTAGACTGAGAAATATTATCTTCTATTCCGGCAAACGTCTGAAAATTTGACAAGGAATTTTAAATAAGAAATCATTTTTTTCAGTGATTGACTGATAACTACATACATTGTTGATTAAAATAGAACCGGAAATTATTTTTTTCATCGAATTCATCACTCTTTTCCACATAATTTGACCTATTTGGCTGTTGAAAAATATGTTTCCAACCGTTTTATATATTGGCATATCCCAGAAACTTATAATTTTTGTGACGGTGGGTGGTTCGAGCGATTCCGATAATAAATTTTATACGATAGCTTGATAGAACGTCAGTAAATATGTTTGAATTGTTAGACATGTTAATTGAAAGTCGCCCTACTGAAAACTCTCATATGATATATCATATCATATGATATGTCATATTATAATTTGTCCTATAACATCATATGACACACCATATGACATGTCATATGACTTATGAATTGAATTTTGATTTTATAACCAATTTCAGGATACAATTTTATTGGCTGAATGTGACAATAATTTGGTTAATATAAGTTCAATTGTAAGAGGTATATCATGTGCATATCACGCGACATTAAATTACATATCATATGTCATATCATATGACGTCATATGGCATATCATGTGACATGATATGAATTGACTGTTGATATAGGTATATAAATTTTGATGAATGCACCAGTTTCAAATGTTATGCTTACTGATATAAAACCCAGTCCTATTGTTGAACGTTGTACAAAACCAGGTAACGATTCCTCATTTTTCGTTTGCGATAATGATGTAAGTAATTACATCTTGACTGCTGTGCAGTCATTAAGCGATGTAGAAAATAAAACTTTAAGTTCTGTAAATATTGTCGATAATGTAGAAAATAATGTAATTGATGATGAATCACACTTACACATTCAGAAACAAATGAATATCATGTAACGGGTAATTATGATAATATTCCAGATAACAAAAACTTATCCGAGAATTTAACTAAGTTAAAAATTAATTACAATTGTGCAAAAAATAGGGAAAGACTTTTGCGTAGAGAAATCGGTAAATTAATGTTACGTATTGAAGAAAAAAATCGAAAAATGAAGTTTTGGGAAAAAAATTACAGATTTTGTGGTAAAAAGAATAAGGAAGACAAAACAGAGGTAATGTTTTCCATTCAATATATAACATAGAGATAATGTTTAAAAAAATGAAATGTCGTGAAAATGAGCTATTTAAGGGCGCGTCTGCATTGCACGCTGACGCGCCGCCCGCGCATGTATTGCACTCAGTACATTGTATTATTATTAATTAAAAGCGGTCAAGAAGTTAATTATTGCATTTAAACATACCGTTTAAATGTATCAATATTATTAATAGTAATTTATAGTGACAAAAGTACTTAAATATTATATCTAAATCAAAAGTGCGGGGATTATTATGGAATCTACCACGGATCGCGCACGTTTTTTTCGTTCCTATTATAAAAATGGTATTCTTTAATGTAATAAGTTAAGGGCTACGATTAGATTACATATTATTGGTGACAAATCAAATCATCTTTACAAAATTGACCCGCCATATTGGATCTGCCATTTTGAATTTCCGAAAACTAACCCCGGATGTAGATGTAGATACCATTTATTATTGTCGTGGATCTCGTGATCCGTAGACAAACCAGAATTACAAAAAATATATAATACAAGGTAGTTACTCATTGAACGGGTGGTACTGATAATCGAAGAGTACAGAACAGTACCGCAAAACACATAACAAATAAGTAAAGATAGTGAAGTAAATAATAACGAGAAAGATGCGCAGCAAGTTTAATTATGAAAGGATGCAGGTTGACAATATCAGAAGTAATAAAAATTAGTTAACACCCGAATACATAGAAAGTAATGTGGTACAAGAGTTATTAAAAATAAATAGTAAATAGTAAAATAGTAGAGCGTAAGACGCAGGACTTAAATCTAAGTATCGCATAATCGCCGCAAATAAATCGCTAGTGCCGTTTTAAATGCCGTTAGTGTGTGCGCATTGCGAATGTGTGGAGGAAGGGCGCCCAAAAGTAAATTGCCGAGATCCAGAATGATTGCTTGAAGGATTCAGTACGACAAGTAGGCAGATTGAATCCTGAGTTATATCGCCGAACTGAATGATGAGAAGGCTGATCAGATAGAGTAAAGAGATCACGGAGATAAGATGGCTGGCTATAAGTTAGGATCTGGAATGTAAGCGAACCTAAAAAATACTTATGACGTACATCAAGTGGCATCCAGTTGGTTTTACTCCAGTATTATGATAGGTTTTGATCACGACGAAGTTGGTAGACGAATCGAATAACTGTATTGAGGAGCCGACGTAATTTGGTTTGAAGATAACCAAATGCATTTGAGAATAAGAGACAGGCATAATCAAGATGGGGAAGAATTAATGAATTAGCTAAGGTAAGTTTAATTGGAATAGGTAACGAAGAGCCGCGGTAACGTAATCTATGGAGGGTGAAATGTACTTTGCTACTGATTGAAGAAATATGTCGGTTCCAGGTTAAGTCAGAGGACATGTATACACCCAATTTTTTTACCTCGCTAACAAGTGGTATTGTCCGACCATTCAGGTCAAGTGATGGCAGTGACATTGACTCTAGCAAAGTAAGATTGTGCCGAGAGCTGAATATAATAGCCTTCGTTTTTTCCTTATTAAGGACAAGCCCGCACTCTTCAGTCCATGAGTGGAAAGATTTGATATCATCGTTCAATTTATCGATGGTTTGACTAATAAGAGTCACAGGGGTGGACAAATAGAATTGAGTATCATCAGCGAATACTAATGCAGTATTACGACAATGGTGGCGTGTAGAGAACATACTATTGAAAACGATGATGAATAATATCGGCCCAAGACTAGTTCCTTGAGGAACACCAGACGAGGTAAACAGTTGCTGAGCAAAAGTTCCATCAAGTCCCTTGATGGTCTGTGAACGACCCGTAAGATAGGAAAAAATCCAAGTAATGGCATTGTCATCAAACCCTATGTGTAAGAGTCTTGATAAGATGAGGGGATGACTAAGGGTATCGAATGCTTTGGAAATATCGAAAAGCACTAATATGGTAACAAAGCCTTGTTCAACTCCATATCTGATATCATCGATGAGTTTTAACAAAGCAGTTTGAGTGCTATGGAACTTCCTGAATCCGCATTGCCTCGGGTGTAAGAGATTGTTGTGCTCGATGTAATTAACCATTTTTTTGGTAACTACAGAGTCCAGAAGTTTCGCTATATGTGCTGGATTAACAATAGGTCGAGTATCACTAGGAGAACGTGGTGAAGCAGTCTTGTTAAGTGGAATAACATAAGAGAACTTCCATAGTGCCGGATAGTCGCCAATAGATAAGGAACGATTAAAAATAGCTGTGAGGGGAACAATAATGCTTGCTGTGACACGTTGTAGGTGGATGAGTTGTAGTCCATCGGGACTAAGCCCTTTTGATCTTGATAGAGAAGATTGAAATGTTCTCAAAACTTCATCTGGATGGATAGTTGGAAACGAAAATTGAGGTAAATTTGGATTTAGCGGCGTACGTAAAATATCTTGAAGTTGAGATATATTGCAAGATGGGAGTTCAGAGGCTATGACTTTATAATGACGATTCAATTCATCTGGAAAAAAATGCTGTAGCGCGGATGAAGAAGACGGTGCAGTGAATCCAAATTTACGTAGAAAGGCCCAAATTTTAGATGGGTCAGACTGATCTTGAAGCGATGAGCACATATAATTGGTCTTAGCAAGTCGGAGAGCTGTTTTAATGGACTTCCTAATTAATCGATATTGGTTCATTAAATCATTAAAATGCGACCGTTTCGCCCTACGATAAAGCGTATTTCGTTGCTTCATTAAACGCTTAATATCATCGGTAACCCAAGGAGCAACTGATGTTTTCAGATGTTTCGTTACAAAAGGAGCATGCTTGTCTAGAGCCAGAAATATACTTCGATATAAGCAAGCAAGAAGTTCAGCAGGTGTACGATCTGATAGAAGGTGATCCGAATATAACTCAGGAAGATTACTACGTAATGCAATTTCCAAATCATTGACTAAATCAGGTGTAGAGCAATGGGAAAAATCACGAAATGTAATTGTTTTTTGACGATGAGTAAAGGAGGTAATTTCATACGAAATACGAATTAAATCATGTCCGGCAGAAAAAGGTGTGGAAGATTGCGAATAATTCTTCACTTTGCCTTCTGAATCGACAATAAATACATCGATAAAACTATGGGAGTCATTATACGCGGAATGATGCGTAGGGCCGAATGGTACACAGTATAAAAAATAATCCGAGATAAATTTTTTAAGGTAATTACTACTAAGGCAATTTTATTTTTAATATTACTTTATTAAGGCAATTCATATCTCCGGTAATGATAATATTTTTATATATGGGAAGATATAAAACCAGTTTAGTCGCAAATTCCGAGAAAACGAGTCCTCCAGGCCGACGATAAACAACTGCAAATAACAGATTGGAGGCATTCTTGAATTTAACATTGATAATCAAGTATTCAGGTTCATTAATGGACAAATTTTGCGACGACTCTAATATAGAATATGAAAGGGAATCATGTAAATAACAGGCTACTCCATCTCCTAAGATAAAGCGATTTCTTCCTGATGATTGCAGTGCACGATCATTGCGAACCAAGTTATATGACGATATTATAACAGAAGACGAGGGAATGTCAGGATTCAACCAGGTTTCAGTAAGACCAAGTATATGTATTTCAGAATTATGTATTAAAGTTTCAATTTCAGTTAAATGCGCGCGAAGAGAATTAATATTGCAATGAAAAACATTAAGTAAATTGGAATTACAAGAAATATCAGGTTGAGCGACATTAGAGGAGGTTGAGTAGCTAGCTGGTTGTCAATGCATTGCTAACAAATCTTGATCAGTAACGATGGGTACTGTCGGAGATAATCCATCTTTTCTAAAGTATACGCAGCCATTACGAGCCCAGACACGAGAATGAGTCAACGTCTTTGTTACTTCTTTGGTTTTCTTCAAAAGATCATAGACGGGTCTCGGTAGTACCTCATTGACAAACAACGTAGTTAAATCGGTCTTATGCGTTTCCGGAAATATTTCAGCTCGTGTAATTTTACCAACCTTTCGTTTCTGGTTAATTATCTGATTACGTATCCCGGTCGAACTACATGTGACAATAATCGAGATAGTAACGACCTGAGTATTTGACGAAACTTCAGAATAAATCCGGTTGTAATTCGAGTTAAGTTTTCTAAACATGGTTAAAAATGAGTTGAGATGAGCCAAGCCGAGTCTCGATAAGATACGATGCGCAATTTCTACTGATTCGATTTGAGAAATTGCCGGAATGCCGGTGATAATAAAATCCTCGTTTGGTTGACCAAAGCCTCGTAGGTTTTTAAATTCGCTAATATCAGCTGTATTAGTACGACCGACTGACGTGTTTTGTTCTACACGCTTCGACATATTGGAGAGTTGCGCTTGCATGTTTGAAAGCTGCTCAGAATTTTTATTTATTTCCAACGATTTTTTTTTTAATTCAGCCGCATTTTCCAGGGATTGTCTCATTAGTAGGGTAAGTTTTTCATCGAGACCAAGCGACTCCCAATTTTCCGGCATCGGGACTGACGAAGAATTCGTACTATTTGTACTGTCATCGGAATGCATAGTTAACATGTGCGGCATTAACGCGTGATCAATAGGTGGGGAATCAACGATAGGTAAGATACGGGGAAGGAATGAAGAATCGCGAAGAGGAGATACACTAACGGGGGAATAAACGAAAAGAGGAGAATTACCCAAATCAAGCGGTTCGGCTAAGGGGGGAACAAAGTTGAGAGGAGTAGTAGAAGAGGGAAGGGGGGATAGACAGTGGGCGCGATGTGTAAATAATTTAAAGAGCGAGCGCAGCAAATGGTCGAGTTAATGCGAATAAACGTAATGGCACACGATCTATGGAAAACCGAACCACACTCAGAACACGAGTATTTATTGCGCGCAGATTGATTGCACTTTCTGCAGCTAAGAATTTGGCCGTCCTGGTGATGCGGTGACGGAGGCTTGCGTGTTTTTTTCAGCATGAAAATCACTGTACCTGATGATAGGCGACGTATACATACACGATGACAGGTCCTTAGAAGGTGAAGTAAATATGTTGTATACACCGGCAGTAGAAATCACGTAGTACAGGACATGCGCGTTGATGGATTTCGTCAACACGTGGCGATGGTCAAGCGACGTCGAAAAATAATAACAACTTGACAGGAAACGTACCCAAACAGGCCAAAGCAGTTAAAATATCGCAATCCAGATACGGAAAAATGCTGGGCCCGTCGATGGGCACTACCTCTGCAAAAATATCTCGCGGGGAGACAGAGAAATGGTGAGAAATTGTGGATAAACTACGCGCGAATAAACAATGTGTCTGTACTCACCAACGTACAATGAACAACTGATTAGGAACCAGCGACCTCAACAATATGAAACACGATACTTTCTCCTTCCATCTTATAGGCAAAAAACATGGGCATTTGGTAGCGTCTTAGTCCGAGATAATTCGGGGGCAAGAGGGTTAATTATCTGTCATCGATCCAAATTGTTTTTGTAATCCATCTTGCAAATATTATCAATTAATTTCAGAAGATTAAGCTTTGGAACGTGTTGAAAACTCAAGGGGTATTGGTAACCGACAAATTAACCATAATAATGAGGATACCACTAAGCGAACAAGGGAAAAAAAAAGAAAAATCACGGAATACATGAAGTATTAAAGATCAATCTCGACGCTCTCTACGCATTTCAAAAAAGAAGTGCGATTAAAAAATGCAATTTGTGAAAAATATACTTTTATTTGTTGCTAACAAATTTTGTTAATTTTTGAAAAATCAAATAAAACTTGCTTTTCAAAGACTATGTCTATGTTCTCTAATACATAACAATCCTAAAAACTTAGTGCTATGCCTGTTGAGAAAATCTTGCGTTCTCAACTGGAGGTGCTGGAAGCCACCCGACAGAACGTGAGCAAAATCAAAAGGAGCAGGAAGTGCTCATTGCTCAAATAAACATGAACCAATTATTAGACTTTTCTGAATACTATATTTCACTTAAGTTACTGAAACCTACATTAACAATCTTAAGCAACCACCAAAATCACACTCAACGGCTGTCGATACCAAAGCGAGCGAGTGTCTACGCGTCGCATATACAGACTATATGCAAAATTGAGGCAATGATTCGCGATATAACACAGCAAGATGGCGAGTTTTGTGGGGAATTGTTCGCGATTTTGCGTCGCGATATCTTTTCCGTGCACGAACAGAGTACAAAAAAAAAACGATTTTAATTTGTGCGGATCAAGTGAATGCCGAAATGCAAACGATCTACATCCAAAGCGACTCTTTCACAAAGCGACGCGGTCCGAGGCGAAGCCTTTGTTGATCCGAAAAATCCCTTCTGGAGTCGATTTAGAGTTGCGGGGTAACGATGATCATTGCAAATTCCCGAGGTACGCAATCGCAACGTCGAACACGCTTATTACGCAACTCAAAACTGATGCGTGCTACGAATAAGCCCGACGTCGTATCGATCAAACTTTGAGCCTGACTACTTGCGAACGTACCACCCGCCTCGGCCGAGTCGGTCGAAAAACGCCCTTAGTCCTAATGACTACGTATTACGAATAACCTAAATCTAACATGTCGTCGCCTATGGATGGGGCCGAAGCTCATTGCCGTCGGCCGTGACACAACTGTATACCGCATTCGACGGGGAGGAGGTACAGTTTCGAGATAGGTCTGGTATATGCAGACTTTGCTGTCTTGACTTTGACAATTCTTACCAAACCGTCAACACCGCGGAAGCAGTGGGCAATGCGACCCAGCTCCCAATTACGTGGAGGTAACAGAGAATCTTGTACTAAAACTAAACTTCCGACCTTTATGTCGGCTTTTATTTTACGCCATTTTGATCGCCGCTGAAGCGTATTTAGATACTCAGTGGACCATCGCTTCCCAGCCAGCACAGGACGTCCAATGGACGTACATATTACGTCCATTTTACGTCCATGCGTCCAAGACGAAAAATGGACATTAAATGGGTATCCTATGTACGTACATCACTGGACACCAAGTGTACGTACATCTTTGGACGTCCAGCAGACGTCCATGTTACGGTCAAGTTTGGTTCACTAATTTGTGGACGTAAACCGTACATACAATGTACGTACAAGCGTGGACGTCCAATGGACGTACGTGCCTGGACGTCCATCGTACGTCCATTTTTCGTCCACCAAGATCTGCATTTTTATGAGTGTATTATGGACGTCCATCGTACGTCCATTTTTCGTTCACGAAGATCTGCATTTTTATGGATGTATAATGGACGTCCATGGTACGTACACGTGTGGACGCCCAATGGACGTACGTGCCTAGACGTCCATGGTACAACCATTTTTCGTTCACCAAGATTTGTATTTTTATGGATGTACAATGGACGTCCATTGCACGTACACGTGTGGACGTCCAGTGAACGTACGTGCCTGGACGTCCATCGTACATCCATTTTTCGTCCACCCAGATCTGTATTTTCATGGGTGTATAATGGACGTCCAGTGTACGTACACGTGTGGGCGTCCAATGGACGTGCACGTCTGGACGACCACCGTACGTCCATTTTACAACCACCCAGATCTGGATTTTCATGGATGTATAATGGACGTCAAATGTACGTACTCGTGTGGACGTCCAGTGGACGTACCTGTCTGGACGTCCATCGTCCGTCCCTTTTTCGTCCACACGAAATAATACAATCCGTATATGGACATATACCGCACGCCGAATTTAGATATACATGTGGACATCCAGTGTACGCACTTACCGGGACGTCCACTTGCGTCCATTTTTTCATGAATCAGAACTGCATTTTATGGATGTATAATGGGTGTTTAATGTATGTACACATGTCGACGTTCGGTGTACATATACTTACGTGGACGTTTACCGTACGTATAGTTTTCGACAAATCGGAAGTGTATTTTTATGGACGTACTCAGAAAGTAAAAAAATAGTAACTGAAACAATTTTGTAATATTAAAACGCGTGAATACGAAAAGTAGTCAAATTAACTATTTCCATGGTAAACGGCAGAATAAAATTGTTCCATTTATTATTTTCCGATATTTAAATCGTTCATACATAACCTTAAATATCAACTCTAACCTCCCATATAGTTAATTCTACTATTTATATATTTCAAATCCATTCTACCATTTTTGCATGGTTCCAGTTACCATTTTTTTCTCTCTGTGTATAATATTCGTCCACAGCACATACATACTTCGACGTCCTATGTACGTACATATGTGGACATGTACGTACACATGCGTTTAGATATACTAACATTCCGTGATTATGTCTGTATGGGTGTCCGTAAAATTATAAATGTGAATTAAAAAAAATTAAATATTATATTTTTTGTCTTCTATTATTGGGAGTATAATGGACGTCCAATGTACGTCCAGTATGTCCGTATTCGAATTCCGTACAAGATACACTGAACGTCCATTATTCGTACAAGGACCATCCAGATGGCACATACTTGTACGTCCAGTGGACATACATGTTTGGACGTCCAGTAGACGTATATTTTCGGACGTCCACTGGACGTACAAGTGAATGCCATCTGGACGTTCCTTGGACGAATAATGGGCGTTGAGTGTACCTTACATGGACGTCTAACCCGAACGTACTGGACGTACATTGGACGTCCAATGGACGTACTTGTGCTGACTGAGTTCCAAAACGCTTTATACAATCGACTCAGCAGTTGACACCGATTTAAGCCAGACTCTTGTAGGTCGAGCAATGTTGGAGCAGGGACGGTCATTGACGGGAACCCAATCAGAAAATTACCTGGTGTTAGAAACCAGTAATCGTCGATACAGTCTGACATTGGAACTAACGGACGCCAGTTAAGACACACTTCTACTTGCGCTAAGAGTGTGGCGAACTATTCATCTATTAATGTGAGTGACCCAAAAACTCGTTTCATGTGGTATTTGACGCGATGCACTCAGGCCTCCCACAAGCCACCAAAATGTCGATCTACCAGAGGAATGAAGTGCCAAAAAATACCATCTGTTGCAACTTTACTTTGAAAATTTGGATCATTTACGGCGTTCTTGTAAGCTGTAGACAATTCCCTGTCAGCACCCTGGAATGGAGTGCCATTATCGGAGTACATCTCGCTCGGTAAACCTCGTCTAGCACAAAACCAATCAAACGCATCGAAAAATGATTTACTCAAGTAGTCATTTACTAACTCAAGATGGATGACACGAGTCGTTAGGCAAACAATACGATGTATGCATTACGGCTCTTATGCCCTCTTGCAGAAGCGGCATGAATGAGAATGAGGCTCGTTGAATGAACTCGAGCTTCGGGTAGGTCACCCATGAGCTGCGTCTGTTTTCAGCATTTTCGCGAGTACATTTCACACATTTATATACGGTGGCGCTTATGATGGTTCATGCTCTTAAGATCCAATATTGTCGCCGTAATGTGCAAAGTGTGAGTTGTATGTCGCCATGAAGTATGCTCATATGGACGCCTTGGATTAGTAAATCTAATAAGATGTGCGATTTTAAGACAATCGAGTGCATAGTGTCATAAGTCATATAAGCATGTCGTAAACGTCCACCAACTCTCACTAATCCGTAAGAGTCGAGGTATGGATTGATAGCAAGGCAGCTAGAGGACTTTACTTCGCGAATTAGCGACCTTGCCGAAGAGCCGTGATCTTGTCAGGAAATGATTCGCGTTGAATGTACGACGTCCAAAGATCCGCGCTTTATTTACTTCGCGACTACTAAGTAACGTGGACGCCTATCTTGCGGATACGTTTATCTCTATCGAGTTATCCTGACGACAATTCGAGATAAAACGCAAGACATACACAGTAACTCACCACATTCGGGGCCAGTTAGGGAACTGATCTGCCACAGACCAAGCCGCATGTTTGCACACCTGTGAGATTACAACGGAGGACTTAATCTCTAGCTCCTGTTCATTCACTGGAGTATTCGGATCGTCGGGCCATGGCTCCTGAGTCAGTTTAAGCCAACTCGGACTATTCCGTATCGAATTGTATCCAGATAGCAAGGCTTGAGTCTCACGCGAGGCTCATATATGAGATCTCATTTGTGAGTGCGTATATGAGTTTACATGAGACTTGAAGTGAGAGTTTAATGCATTGCGCAAGCGCGAAAAGTCTCCGCTTCTACGCACAAATGAGTGTCCTATACTTGTATAGTGTTCTCTGTGATTGGCTAATAGTTTTGATGGCTAACCAATTGGCGTTGCGCTGAAAGCGCGGTTAGTGGCTTACGCATGCGCGTATTTTGAGAGAAAGGTAATCTCATTTATGATTCTCCAATCGCTTTCCATGTGTGCCATCCAATGGCACTCATATGCGCACTCATAAATGAGATTTACTCTCACTTATGAGTGCACATGGAGAGCGATATGAGACTCACGTTGCTAACTGGCCATGGAAATAAGATAAATGTCCGAAAGTGATGAAGAAACTCGTTGAACTCTTTCATAACATTTATTGATTTCACAGCTACACTTGATATGAGATTATGCTCAAAAACCGTAAACTAATAACTACAAAATACTTAATATCTACTAGATTAGCACTTTGCAAAAATTACCAAAAAATTCTGAGGCCGAATTGAACAGTCATGAACTTATTTATAGTGTTCGCCGTACGTGCATAAGGTAATCGGCTTAAAGCCAGAAACGAACTAAACTTTTCGAAAATGTGCCCGCCTTGTGTGCTTTTGCAATTAGCAAAAACAATCACATAATCGGCTCGATCAACATCAATGTGTGCTAGCAGTCGCATTTGTGGGATATGAAACAGGGACCTTACCACCAGAGGTCATTGGTGATGTAATCCTGCACGGAAATTCCACGGAAGCTGCAATCTGCCGGATTCTGATGGGTGGATACATAACCCCATTGTGCGATAGGGTGCTGGCTTTGGATTGCTTTTACGTAGTTGGCTGATCCAGGCCAACACAATTGTTGAATAATTCCAACTGTAATACGATGCAAATTCTATTTTCAGTGTTGACACCACAGACCGCATGAGATTCGCCAACAAGACAGCAGCAGATAGCTCTTACTTTTTATAGGTATATAAACACGCCAAAATAAGTTTAGTAGACGCGACGGGATCGTCTGGATGATCAAGCAGGGGACCAAGGGGCATTCAGTTAAGGCATGCCCCGATTTGACACAAGAGCATACGGAGTTCGAACGATCCCCCAGTGCATCAGGTATGTGCCCCCAGGACAGGTGATGCACCTCAACCAGTCTTCCCCCTTGCCGTCGAAATGCGGCACCGCAGGGGGGATAAATACCCATCTGATGCCTTTTGATCCTAAGAAATCATATAATTCCGAGAAGTGGGTGACAGTGCGAAACATGCGTGATAATTCGGCCTGTGCTCCTTGGAAAATGTTATTCTTCACTGATTTCAAAACCAGATTTTCCAGAGAGCTCGGACCGTTTGCGAACTTTTTATTCTTTCCTTTCTTTTCACTATAGGCTCTTTATTTTTACCATCACTCGATGAACATTTTCTCTCGCCGCTATCGTAGGATGTAAGAAGGGGATCCTCGACGGGAGGTTCACCTTTGGCTGCATGGCACGGGAGGCGAGGTAGTACATCTCTAGCTAACCCGTCCTTGTCGCTTAAACTATGGACCGGAGGATGCTCCTTTTCGCCGTTGGCTGCATGGTGCGAGTGGCGAGGTAGTACATCTCTAGCCAACCCAACCTTGTCGCACGTTACAGTTTGGAGCGACTCTTCTACATTGAACGTACCGGCGGACTCACCTGTCCACGTGGAAACATCCACGTCATCGATCGCTTGACACAGGAAGTGGCAAATCTCCAACCATAATTTCCTCCGAAACTTTGGGCACTAAAACTTGATGCGTATGTGGAATGAGTCTTGATTCTTCATCATTCTCAACAATAACCCGTGTGCATGTAATTTCAGGAAGTTTCCATTCTGAAATTTCGGAAACTTTTTCATCCACGATCTCTTCGTCCTTAACATTGTTGTTTGGTATGCAATATACCTATTTTAAAGGTGATTTTGGTTCTTGATTATTCTTGTACTGAGTTACTGGCGTTTTGGACTTACGGTCGGTTAATAAGTATGTATGAGATTTGTGTAACGTAACGGATGTAGATGGATGGCATCTGGTGGTATCCTCCGCAGTTGACCTAATTTCATGTGAAATTGGCAAGATTACAAAAAGAGTTTTGTTTATGTAATCGCCTGTTCCTAGGTTCTGTGTGCGTTTGGAGAGTCTTCAGCGTGTCAGAATTAGTTTCGACACTATTCCGTTTATTTCTTCGCAACGAAACTTATGACAGTCGTCGCGATTTTCTTGCAATGACAACTTTCTTTGCATCCACCTGAGCAAAATTCTACATGGCAATCATGGCTTCAGACACGGTCTGTGGATTGACTTATAGCACTCTAATTTCTATTTCATCATCTCTGAACCACGTTACAGAATAATCCAGTGTAATGCACTCAAAGTTTCGTCTAAAGTAGTTATTGAGTTCCGTACAGTATACTTCCATCTCCCTGTTATCCCATGTTTGAGCAAATCGACCACGCGTTCTATGTAGTCTGCAACGTTCTCCTGCCATCCCTACTGTAGGGTCGACATAAGCCCATTGTAAGTCCAACAGTCTACTTTCATCATTATTTTATACCATACACACCTTTCAACCACTCACTCGCGTAATTGTCAAGATAGGAACATTCCAAGATAGGATGCACCTCGTGCATATTCCCAGGTTGGGAAATTCAAGAATTGCACTTTTTTTATCATATTTTACCCTAAGCGTGTGGGAGCACTATAACCACTGGGTCGTAACACAGTTATACAAATTAACAGACAGTTATGAAAATTGCGCGCATCAAGATTTTTACACGTTATCATTTTTTATAGTTTGCTACCCAATGACCGATTTGAATAAAACTTGGTACTCTCGTAGAATTTACAAAACCTACTCGACACGTATTTCTTCTTATCGACAAAGAAAGCGGTTTAGGAGTTCCAACTACCTATTTTGTTGCTAAAATATCCGTAAATCACATGAAATTGTGCAATCGCTTACAAATAGCATATAATGTAATTAAATAAAATTTGTTAAATCTTGGAATTAAAGGGGGTTTTATGTTGCTAATTATAAATCTTAGATGATATGGAAACAAAACAAAATAACTGCCAAAAAAATGTATGCCAAGTTAGATTATAATCGGTTACTGACTCTGGGTGGATTTACTTGTCACAGGGGCGACGGGCATAAAGTGATGTACCAACATTTTAAAAAATCGATGTAATTTAGAGGAAAAATAAAATAATAATTGAATATATTTCTGAATTCTGAGATTGAATTTGAAGCAATTATATAATTTTTATCAACAAAAGTTAGTTTTTAATATTCTGCAGTTTGAAATCGAGTGTTGATCATTTTTGCATTTATGATTAAAGTCAATTATTTCACGAAACGACATACACCATAATATTCAAAAAATGATATCTCCCGTTCCAGTTAACGTAATAAGATCATCGACCTCGCAAAGTGTTCGACAAAATATCTATTGTATTTAAACAAAAATAATAGCATAGTGTTAGATTTTTATTATATAAAATACAAATATTTTTAAAATGAATATAGTCAAAAAATAGACCTGTTCATACCCGACATTAGCTCCAATAAATAATCCTCTGATGCTTAAAGAACTTCTCAGTTATGAAACGAAAAACTCTTCAATTACAAAATCAACATTTGTTTGTCATTTTGTTATTTACGAATTTCTACAGCAGACAACGAATTAATGATTGAAGCTCTGAGTGCAGAGAGTACGTTAGAAATACCTCCTAAAGAAAAATATTAAGCCAATCTAACATACCCAAAGCTAAAATTGATCACTTCATACTAAAAAACAGATACTTGTTAATTACAAATTACCATTAAATATTCTAAACATTAATCCTAATTTGTGTCATGAAGATGTTAATTTTATTGAGGCTGTGAAAATAGCGAATAACATAAAAGTCTTTGGCGTTTACAGATCTTCCGTCAGGCATTTCTAGCTTCTCCGAAACATGGTGCCCTACATTAGAATCGCCACCAACACTGCAAGAATACGCAAACATCTACGCACCCGCCATACGAGAGATCTCAAGAGTCAGATTTTCTGGTGGTCTTCTCACGATAATTCCGCTAAAGGGTCACCCGGAAATTCTTGAAGTCACGTAATTAATAGTTCATGTAAAATCTTAACCACTTCATATTATTCTTTGCACTTTTTATTTTCCCCCTGAAATCGACCTTTAATCGCGCTTAGAAAACTTGCAACAATCAAATGTAGATAATTTAGTGACAAATTACATTTCTGCCATTTTATGTTCGGCGGCGACTTCAATGCATGGATGGGCTTCCTTGACCTTGAACGGGACTCCCCGGAATTGTTTGATAATACTCTACTTTACAGAGATATAGGGTCACACAATATCAGGTCAAATCGGAAGAGCGCTCTCCTGTACAATTTTACGTTTGAAAATAACTTTGTTTCTATAATCGGTCGCATTAAAGGACTCGCCCCCGCATCACACCTGCCTAGATGTAAGTGGACGGAGTATTGTGGATCTGGTCTGAGTCTCTAGCCAACATTTGCATTCTATTGAAGACCTTCAATTGAAACACAGTCTAGAGGTTGCGAACATCTACCAGCTACTTTAGCTTTGGCAGTTTAATTGTCATCCAGTCAGTCCTCTCCTTCTGTTCAGATTATCCTGGAAGAAAAAAGGAAAACCTGCCTCTAACGCGTCTCTAAATTTTCAGAGGATTTCAGAAATCCGCTACTATCTTTAGACACAAGTACGAGACCGTTATCTGACGAAAGCTTTTCATTTTTATGTTCGAGACTTGTTTGTCTTGCCAAAGCCGCTGGCGTCCTACATGATCTTCCCACTCGATAAGCTCTTTTACGCTCCGGTCCAAAGTGGTTTGATAGAGGTTAGGGATCTATATTAAAGTCACCCATTATTATAATGTTATTAAAGTTGCAGTTTAGAGATTGCAGAGCAGTCCCGAAGTTTTCAGGTATCGGCTTATTAGGCGGACGGTAAATGACGGAGACAAGCACAGGAGAGGATGCGTGGCCAGATATTTCAGCAATCATAAACTCATTTGAGGTGTCCGAAATATCTGATAGAGCTAATAATTTGCAGGCAAGTTGCTTGTGGATATACATAGCCACACCCCCACCCCTTAAGCCCCTCCGGTTAAATGACAAATTTTCAAACTCAATAATTTGATAACTTTAGACGTGGATGATGATGGAATGGCAGCAGCGTTGACAGCATCCATAGAGATGACAGATGACGGTGAAGTTTGGCGTCAAGATGAAAGTATGTTGAGATCTTCTTCATTGTAAATCGTTATCACATTTGCTCCTCTTGCTGATCTATAGTGTTCTTTTACGATTATTGGCAGAGATTCATTTATATTTATACGAGACATCGGGAGCTCTGGAAAGATGAGATTGGCCATAAGACTTTTGTTCAGTCTCATTGCCTGTATAAATTTTGTCCTTAGCCTCCGATTGGACAGCTTGGCAATGATTACATTAGATCGACCGTGAGTGGACGTCGCTGTAGATATCGTTGAAGTCGATGCAAAGGTTGATAGTTCATTGCCAGATGTGCGACTAGCGTTGGGATCATTTAATAAATTTGTACCAAGCCGTCGATAGATAGCAGAATGCGTGCCTTCATTGCGACTTTTAAGACTTCCGCTATTTTGAGGAAAATTATATCCAGATCCTCATTAAACGTTTCGGGAAGCCCAGTAATAACTAAGTCACTACGTCGTAGCTCATATGCATTAGTAGCTTTATTTTTTAGGACCATGCCATCTGATTTTGTCGGATAGCTACTGATTGTTTCATTTCCTGGACAGTACAATTGAGATTCAATACGGAATCAAGTTTAGCGCATAGCTCTGCATGTTGCTTGTCATGTCTGGTACAGAAATCCCGAAATTCGTTCGATGGTACGATCGCATTATCGATGGCCTTGGAGGTAGTAGTCTCCACTGACGAAGCAGTATTTGAGCGCGTGTGGGTAAGTTTCGGGGCAGCCAAAATATTATCTGCAGTTCGTTTTCTGCCACGCTTAGGTGCAGGAACTAAGCAACAGATTGGTCCGTTATCTGCCAAAGTACTGGCTATCGGTACACAAGTCGTGTGATAGAGTGAGGCACAGACGATACATTTGACGCTATCTTTTTCTTCAGCAAGATTAAGGCATACCACGCCAGTAGCCATAATTAAAACATGAAAAGAATTCAGCTGTGAATTAAAAGTGTCTATGTGCACACATCTACTGTAAAACATTCATACGACAGTGCAAATGCTCAATCGAGCGGCACGAAAAAGCTCGCTTAGCACGGATTGAGAGTCCCGTGCCGACTGGATCCACGGTGAATCGGTGATCGATGAGTCAACTGCTTCTTCCCACCACAGTCTCAAGCGCTCGAAGAAGGGATAGCCCAGTGTACAAGACTATAGCGCGAGATCCAGTGAAGAGAGTAGGATATGTCGAGAAGTAGGGGTACTATGCTCGAACAATCGATATAGTGTCATTGGCTCCTATTAATAGATTTCCAGCGGAACATTAACTGATCATCTGTTAAGCACAATAACAAATAGCTACCCAGATAATGCGAGATCCACTTAATCGTACGCCAATGACACAAGAAATTATTTTTTCCGCGAGTTACTCGTGACAAGTATTGTCCTTAAAGCACGTTCCCTTTAGGTTATGTTACACAGTAGTCCAATTTATCACCAATATAATTTTTTGGTGCAGCCTCACATAAAAACTATAAATCCAGTTTCGCAAAGTCCTTAATTAACTGCATAGTGCACAGACCACCACACTATAAATACGTAGCCGAAGACGTGTAAAAGTACTTTATTAAGAGCGAGCACATTTAAGCATGTTTCAAGCGCGGTCCGTTCCGGAAGTCCCTTGTATACTATTCATTTCGTATACTTGACACATTATTTAGATAAAATAAAATACGAACTATAAGACGCATTAGTGTAAATGGTTGTGACTTTTGATTTTGTTCGACATGCTAACCAAATAACAAATTTAAAAATATATCTGTTCGGCGTATATATTACATGGAAAAGGCATTGATTGAAATTCTTGAGAGTTTTGAAGTAAATGCGGGAAGCAAATCGGTTTTCGATAAGTAAATCTTTTTTCCTCATTTCATTTTATGAATTGCCATTAATCTACATACACATATATAATACATCAGTGAAACTATCGCAACATGAATTCGTAACACGTAATTCGCCCGGAACATCGCGTGGCCTTCATGACGAAAGTCATATAATATTATATACATAAGAAGATTACCGATGGAACTCCCATAGAGCTCGTACAGCGTAGTTGAGCAAGCTCCCAGGGAACTTATGAAATTGAGCTCTACATTAGCTTTGTGTTATACGGGATACTTGGGAGTGACTATCTCCTCGTCTGCCAGGTGGCTAAGAGCGACTGAGGTCGCTATTATTAAAATCCGCCAAGCTGAAGTATCTGTACTTGCGTTTGCGTCTTCGGCCAGATCAAATTCACGGGCTGGGTTCTTAAAGCTCTATCAAGTCATAATGATATCGACACTTTTATATGCAGCGCTCTGCTGGTATCTTTATGGAAGAGCGCACTGAGCATGCCCTTTCGGGCCGCCAGTTCGCCTTCTGCACGGGAAGGTCCACCGAGGACGCGTGGCTTGCAGCCATGGGGGTGGTTCGATCGTTCCCGGGTCAATATGTCCTTGGGACATTCATTGACTTTAAGGGGGCCTTCAACCACCTCCGCTGGAACACGATCCTCGGGATCCTCCAGGAGGCTAGATGCCCAGAGCTCCGGCTGTGGGCAGACTTCTTTAATAATAGATTGGCCTACATGTCTGCCGGATTCAGCACCGCAGAGGTATCAGTCGAACGTAGGTGTCCGCAGGGGTCGATGTCCGGTCCCATCTTATGGAACCTTTCTTTCGGTGTTCCCGAACCGCGCGCTGCCGAGCTGGATGGGGGGTATGCCCCCCTTCACGGTGCCGAGTTGGAGCGGTCCAAGCACCCCGTTAAAGCGGCACTATGTTCCGGTGGGAGGACCGGTGGCAGGGTTGCGGCAAAAGGTCTACGACCAGGTGCTTCTTCCCTGTGTCCAGTCGAGTTGCCGACCTTCGGCATCTCGATTTCGGACTTAACACCGGCTTCCTTCTGGCGGCCCGTGGCTCGCTCCGCGCGTTCCTTCACAGCTGGGGACTCGCCGAGTCGCCCGCTTGCGACTGCTCGCTCGGTGACGAGGATTGGGTCCATGTCCTGTGCGAGTGCACGTTTTACGCGGCCCGCCGGGATATGGACGCAATGGGGATAGTCCTCCATGCTGAGAGCGGCTGGAACGTGGAGGGGGCCGTAGCGACCCCCGAAGCGTTCTCAGCCTTGAGGGAGTTCGCGAACTGGGCCTTCTGTTCCGGGGCGAGTCGCTTGGCCGCGCTTGGGGGGGAGGACCCGGTTCGCTAGCGAGCCCAGGAGAGACAGGATCCCCGTTACACGAGCTGCAGGGGGGGTCTGGAGTCCATAGGACCCATCCTCTACGGGTCCAACAAACCCTCATGTCCCGAGTTGGGTGACCAGTCCCGCGCCGGCATGGGTGCAAACTGGTAGTGGGCCAAATTGACCCACGCACGTCCGACCGTTGACAACCAACGGTACCGCCAGGGCCAGCAACCCGGGGGCGGGGTAATTCCTCGCCCTGCCGGCCGATTAGTGTAGGAGTCGCGGGGGCAGTGGTTGAAAGCCCGCGAGCTGGGCTGGGGTCCCCCTCGGGGGATCCGGCGAGTGATCTGCGCATTGTTCAGCTCGGACGCGGCCTCGCTGGGCAGAGGTTGGAAAGTGCCCCTACCCCGACCTAGGGACTCCGGCGGTCTTGCCACCGACGGGGAAATCGGGAGTGCGCTGGCCGCGCGTATCCCGGCCTCTCGCCATGGGGCCCGAGCCCTAAAGCCGTACAGGTGGGTGGGGCTCGGTCACCAAATCACGAGGAGACGATTGTTGGTCTTTTTAATATCTCGAGCGGCTTGAAGACATGCAAATTGAATTTTTTAAGCATCTCTTTTACTTGTCTAGAACAACGCCATCTTACCTTTTGCGCCTCGAATTGAGTTTATACCAAATTCCGTAGAAATAATTCGCCGCACGCTACTGCTAATAATAATAAAATTGTAAGACAACAGTTGACTAGTTTACCGCGGCTAGGCTTTTTTCGTCTTATTTTACACAATTTCAGATCGCGTGATCATCAAGAGTTAAAGTGGGTTCAGTAGCTAAAATATGTTTTAAATACCTGTGTCTGCGACGATTTATAAGCTAACCTGACGGTTGATTATTGGGAAAACAATTTCGAGCGAGTCTGCCAGAAATTTGCTTATGCACAACGCAAAAAAGACTCAAGCTTGCTTTAACTCTGAAATTTACTAACTACCCATTTTTAGACCATTCACTTATGGCTATTTAAACTTGCATTCAGAAAGCAGCCCTTTACCATTTTCCCGACTAAAAGTGCTAATTAGAACAGCAACGGTATATACCCCCTCCATAAACATCGGAAACATTATACATAAATATTACCCCTCAATACACTGTAATATATATGTTACATCAGAGCTAATGAAACGCTCCTACATATTCTAGGTGACTGCACCCTTACATATTCAAGTTGAGAGAGGTTGCTAAAAAGCAACTTCCTGAGTTCTGCTAAAATAAGCAATTTCCTGGCAGTGCTGACGTCATCAAATCATCCGATCGCACGCAAACTTCTGTATTACTTTGTTAAAAATTGTTTTAAGAGAAGGCAGTTCTTACTAGAGAGCTACTGTATGATCGTGATAAGCTATGCGATGTTTAAGTGTACTCTTTTGTAATAAACAAACGCTATATTATGGCGTTATACGTAGATTAAACAAGTGCGTTAACTTACAGGAAACTGCAATGTACTCATCCCTATAGAATGTTTGTACAATTCTTATATTTGGAAATAAATATCTAAATCTAATCTAATTTAAAATCTAAATAAAGACAGCGACCTCTAAATATTGACCGAAAATTCTGAAAAAAGAGTACTTTTCTTCATATATTGATTCTACTTTTCATATATGTTTGTCAAAATTCAGACTTTTTTTATTTTTGCACCACCCTAATGTACATCTCCATCATGTATGTCGAGCCACACGTAGCGCACGCCTAGGAACTTGGTGGACAACTTTATGTGGACCATCGCGTCGTCCATTCTTACTGAGCAGGATCCACTCGCTTCTCAGTCAAAATCACGATCTCGGTCTATGTTATTGCTAGGTTGAATCACGCCAATTCATGCAGAAGGAAACACGAAATAATAATAATAATAATAACAATAATAGATTCCCAGGGGCTCGAAGGGACTGGTGCGATTACAATGAGGTAACATTAGAAACTGCATCTTAACCTTTCTTCACACGCGCGAACCTACTCTGACCTCCCGGATTGCTTTAATAAAGCGTACACGCCCGGTACTTTTAGCAACCTTGCCTGAGACTGCGTACTCAATTCCCCATGGATAGCAAAGTAATCGGCAAACAGGAGAGACACAGCAAAGTAAATAGGGCTAACCATCCTATGTCTTTATATATTTTGCGGTTGAAAATGATCGGCCACGCAGAACCTCTGTGGTAGAGGGTTTGATCTGAATGCCACGAGACCACAACCATAGCAAACCCACGGATGACTTCAGGGGATGCAGACTTTTATAGAGGAACTTATGCGCTGCCACGAGGAAAGCAATTCGTGACGGAAATGCTACACGACGAGAAACCATAATTGTTTAGTTTACCCCAAGCGAACAGATTTCGTTGTCTCCGGCCTTCAACCAGTGCCGGATATACTGTATCCAGAAGTAACACACGGTTTTAGACCCAATATACAGAAAGCACCAATATCGTGAGGAAATTCTTCAACATGATTTTGTCAAACGCACGAGAATTGGAAAAAGCGTATAGCCTGCTTAGATCCTGGTAGGATTACAATCTCAATCGAAGAGATTGACAAGGGCCCAAGTTGTTTAGCACATGTCTTAACTAGACGTAAAAATGCAATTCATGAAAGTTTGCGACCCGAATGCGTGGTCGATGAATTGCACGTTCAATACGCTGATAACTTTACAGCTTTGAAAGTTAACATCAAATATGGTAATATAAATTAAACCTGTCAATAGAAAAATTGTATTCACTTTGATTGATCGCCGACAACCGGAAGCAGAACCATTTTAGTGATGGACCGTTCAAATTCAGATGTCGAACTCGCAGTCTTGATGGTCACTACGCGAACGTGACCAATCGTGTCCCGGATGACACCTTATGATACGGGCTAGTTCCCATTTGGTTGTCTATAAATTGAAATCATGGACTAGCACAATTTGACTGGGTTGTACGTTGTGGGGACGCCCATTTAGAACGATGTTGGCAAGATAATAGATAATCTGGCGACCATCCAGTCCAGAAATCTTCCAGCATTTGCTGGATTTGTTGCCACCGTGACAAATGACTAAAGGACCATCTCAGACCTTCGAGCTCAAATCTCCAGGTATTTGCTACCAAGGTATGACCCCCAAATCCATAGGTGGGAGCCATCGTGCCTAAGGATGCGTGGTACAGGGGAAGCTGTACTGCTATTGATGCCCTTGGGATACCAGGCGCCCTCCCATTGTATTTAGCCTTTACTCAGTATCGCGGGGCTCTGCGGAGTGTGACTTTTAGTTCCTACGGTACTCGTGGGATTCAAATAGAAACGGTAACATTAAAACAAAACAAAAAACAATAAAATGAAACTCCAGATGCTTCAACAAGCACGGAATCAAATCCAGCTGCTTTCCAAAGCACAGATTCTGTCATTGAGGCTGCAGAAAGTGCACCGTCGGGGCGGGTCCCAATAACCCCAAAATAAACGGAGGCGCCAGACGCAGGCTCAATGCGTTATTAAAACAGGGCGTCGAATTTTACGAAGCTCGAAATGGCACGGTGTCGAACACGGGCGCGAAAAGTACTCCCGATAAAGGAAATAAACGAACGAGGTCACAGGAGCAATCTCCAAAGACCGACCAAAGAAGAAACCCAGGGTGGGCGAACATCCAAAGCCTACTTTCCGGGATGTTCTTGGGTCGGCCAAGGTGGTAGTATGGAATAAGACTCCTATGTCTAGCGAGCATCTCAGTGGCTTGCAAAAGGCCATAATCAAAAGGTTGGACGAAACCCGTGATTCTGACTCTGGACCAAGGTTCCTGGGATGCAAGCACAAGACAGAGTAATTGCTTCTCACATGCGCGGACGAAGAGGGCCGATCGTGGGTCTTCGGAAACGCGGGGAGCCTTAAACCGTGGGAGGGCGCGGAGTTAACCGTCCTTAAAGAAGACGAGCCGCCAAAACCGACAGTGGGAGTCGTCTGGATTGGTGGCTCAGACGCGGATCCGGCCGAAACGATGCTTAGGCGACTGAACGTACAAAACAAGGGCCTGCATACGGAACACTGGAGAGCTTTAAACAGGAAGGTTGAAGACAAGGGACTGACCTTAACTCTGGCCTTGGACGATGCCTCCTGTGAAACCCTGCAGAAGGTCGAATACAGGCCCTGCTTGGACTTTGGCCAAGTGCTGATTCGGGTCAAAAAGCACGTCAAAGGAACAGCCGCAGATGGAATGGAAGTAGGTGACGAATCCCCCCCCAGAAGAACGACAATCCACTTCCAAGTGAATCCACACACAAAGCGTTAAGAGTGATAGAGGTGAATCTCCATCACGCGGAAGCCGCTTCGGCCAAGCTGAGTAGCGGATTTGCCAAAGATCGCCTGGACGTGGCGTTGATATAAGAACCCTGGATTAACAACATCCAAGTCTTGGGGGAGCAGGTAATGTACTATACAATACCTGTGGCACCAAACCAAGAACTTGTATCATATTTAATATAGGTACAAAATGTTTGCCAGTTACAGAGTTCTGCTCAGACGACCTGGTAGCAGCAATAATAAAAGCAGTGAAAGAAGAGCAAGGCATCATCGTTTTCTCAGTCTACCTACCTGGAGACATAAATGATCCTTCAGAACAGCTGCAAGGAATCAATACTTTTGTAGCTAGAAGGAAGCTGCAATTAATCATTGGTTGCGACGCAAACGCGCATCACACGGTTTGGGGTAGTACCACTGATGTATATGAAATGGATAGGAAATAGAATGAAAAAGTGGCACACTTCGAGATTAGGTAGGAAGACAATTGTCATTAGCGCAAGTACCCCTTAGATTAGACGAACCAAAAGTCTTCCTGTCCCAAAAATCAAACAGCCGAAACATGCATATATCCTATCCATATAATATATATCAGTAGGTAGTACCAACATCAACAGCAGAAGTGAGTATTTGTACAACTATATTTTATCTAGAAATCTCCGTGTTCTGAATATGGGAAACAAACCTACGTTTGTCACCATAAATAGACAGAAAGTACGAGATATAACTATAAGCATGGGCATAATTGCAAATAAAATTGTAAGATGGGACGTATCCGATGAAGTATCCGCATCAAATCATAAACAAATAAGATTCGATATAACTACTTTGAATAAAATGATAATGTAAATTTTATCTGGTTGCGGATCACTCGGATTAGGACTTGGTTAAGCAACTGGGAGCAAAGTAACTGGCTATTGTGAATCACTACTTGTCTATTTATTCTCAGAATATATTACACGCGAAAACAGTTTTTCCTTTTGCGTGCGGATTAGATTTTTCTCCGTTATCGAGGAGCGCGGAACGATGCTCGCTTCACGGAGGATTTCGGAGATCTACCGGATATGCGACGCCGGGTTATCAAAATCAAAGGATCGATATGATTAATTTGCGGATTACTTTACATGAGCGCTGCGTTACAATAGTCGCGAACTTCACGAATTAAGATATAATGTCGGCACTCAATTGGCGCCAAAATATAAATTATAAGCGGCCTTGTTCGTAACCCAGACAGATCGGAGTTGGTCCTAAACATACTTCAAAAGCATATTCATATATTAAGCACAGGAATATAAAATCTACGTACAGGTCTAACAAAAGTTTAGGGATCAATTGAAAAATACGATAGGGGTAACGTTCCGAAATCCATTGAAACTATTGAAGAGATTGAGAATTCCTTAAAGTCCCGTCATAAAAGTATTATGGAAGCATATCATAGTAGTTGTCAAAAAAAACAAATAGAACAGGTCCGTAAATTATTTAATAAAGCAAAAAAGACGGTAGTTGGAGTACAAAATAGCTCTAACCAATTACAATGAAAAAATAAAACAAGCAAAAAAAGTCTTCTGGAGAAAATTTTGCGAGGAAATTAAATCAACCGCGCAATGTTCCAGGATCCAGAGAGTTATGTCAAAAGCTCCTGGAAATAATCTGGGCTCTCTCAAGAAGCCAGATCGATCATATACAGAAACCGAAAAAGAGACGCTAGAGGTACTAGCCAAAACTCATTTTCCCAAATCGGTAACTAAGGAAGAGGGGGAACTTAAAACCAGACCGGTAAAGTTGGTCAACAGAAGGCCGACAAATGCTGACTGGAAGAGGGCCTCACAAATCTTTAGAGCGAATGTAGTGAAATGGGCCATAAGCCCTTTCGAACCGAATAAAACAGCGGGAGAAACGAAATTCTACCAATCCTGCTTCAGAAAGGATTGGAAACAATCATGCCTGCTATACTAAAGATCTATAGGGCAAGCTATGCATGGGGATACTTGCCGGAGATGTGGAGAAGGGTTGTGGTGGTATAAATACCGAAGGTTGGTAAAAATGACAGTGCCGACCCGAAGGCGCATAGCCCCATAAGCCTCACCGGCCTCACCTCATTCCTACTAAAAGCCATGGAAAAAATAATACACTATCAGATTAAGAAAACAACCCTAAGAACGAATGAAATTAGTGTTAAACAACACGCTTATCAAAAAGGCAAAGCCACAGAGACAGCTCTGATGGACCTAGTAGATAGGCTGGAGAAAACACTAGAGAATAAGGAGATAGCCCTATGTACCTTTTTAGACATAGCAGGCGCATTCGACATCACATCCATTGAAACTATAATAAGGGAGATGGAAGCGAAAGAAAAAGAGAAACCTACAATCCAGTGGGTAAAATTTATGCTGACCAATAGGATTGTGGTATCATCTCTATTAGAAGAAAAACTCGAAGTACAAGCCACAAGAGGCTGTCCGCAAGGAGTGGTTTTATCTCCGATGGATAATTGTTGCGGATAGCCTATTAAAGAAGATGGAAAACGTTCACTTCGACATACAAGGTTACGCAGATGACATTGTAATAATGGTAAGAGGAATCTGCCCAAATACTCTAAGAGACAGAGTGCAGGTGGCACTAAAACTAGTGGAAAAATAATGTCAAGAAAATAATTTAACAGTAAATGCGGATAAGACTACCGTAGTCCTCTTTACGAGGAGGAAAAGAGTATTGATAAAAAAGCCACTAAAAATCTTCGGAAATGAGATTAAAGTCTCAAGCAATGTCAAATATTTAGGAGTAATCCTAGACAAAGGTCTAACCTGGACCCAACACCTGGAACACATTACGGCAAAGACATAAAAGGCCCTTGCGGTGAGTTGTAGAATGGCGGGGAACAGATGGGATCTGAATCCCAATATAGCTAAATGGCTGTATGAGATGGTAGTAAAACCCATAATCACATACGCATCATCTGTGTGGGCAAATAAAACTAAACAGAAAGGGTGCAAAAAAAACTTAAATAGTCTCCAGTGGTTTGCATGCAGATTGATCACAGGTGTGATGGGTTCCACTCCGATCGCAGCTGTGGAAGCACTACTTCCTTTAATATGCCTTCTTTCCTACTTACGTGTAAAGAAAGAGACAATGAAGGCTATGTGCGGAAGGCTGGGAGGGAGAAAACAGAGCATGGATATCGAAAAGCATGCAGGACCTGGAAAAAACTAGTAAACGACTACCCTTGGTCAATATGATCAAGGACTATAAAACCACAGGCTACAACTTCATACAGATGTTGTCTGTGGAGATAAATGAAAGCCGTACTATGGAATCCCTAAAATATGGGGCCCTGATATGGTACACTGATGGATCGAAAAATGGGAATAAAACAGGATATGGAATATATAGTGAAAAACCAAGCTGCAGTACAGCAGGCAGCTTAGGAAGACACGCGTCTATACTCCAAGCAGAGATGTACGCCATAATAAAGTGCGTACATCTAAACCTACAAAAAAAGTACAGAAATCAGACAATCTACATCATGTCTGACAGACAGGCAGCACTACAAACATTCCAGTCAATGGAATTAAGATCCAAACTAGCATGCAACTGCATATGCGTCCTGAATACACTAGCACAAAACAACGAGGTGAAGGTGTGCTGGGTCAAAGGACATAGCGGTATTGAAGGTAAAGAAAAAGCCGACAAACTTGCCAAGGAAGGAGGAAGGAAACGAATCATCGAGCTTGAACCTACCTGTGGAATAACAAAAAACACAATAAAGAAAACTCTTAGTATATGGGCTCAAAACACAGTTACCATCCTGTGGAACAACATCACCACTAGATGTGAGCACTCAAAAGCACTGATAAGAGGCTTTAACACAAAGCACCGGTAGGAACTACTAGATCTTAGTAGAATAAAACTGAAAAATATCGTCAGTATACTCACTGAAAATTGTAAATTGCGCAAACACATGTACAACATAGGGATAGCAAAAAGAATGTAGATTTTGTGAGTTCAAAGATGAAACTCCACTCCACATTCTAACCGATTGTGAAGTCTTATGTCACAAAAGAATGATGATCTTAAGAGACTACCTACTGAAACCGGAAGACATTAAAACTATTCCGCTACACAAAGTCCTTCAATTCATGGAAATGATTGGGTTTAGCAGCGAAATGTAATTTAATGCGGTCGACACAATAGGTTACAGAAAGGGCAACCACGGTGTCACAGGGTGCAATTGTCCAGCCGATTATACGTATATATATATATATATTTACAGGGTGTCCGAAAAGTGACACACCATCTCAAAAGAGTCCTCGTCAATCGTACACCAACATACGACGAACTTACTACTCTTTTGTTCCGAATGGAGGCATGTTTGAATTCACGGCCTCTATTGCCTCTCAATGATGATATCGACAGTCTCGGTGTCCTGACCCTAGCGCACTTCCTTGTAGGCGGTCCTTTAGTCATTCATCACGGTGGCAACAAATGCAGTAAATGCTGGGAGATTTTTGGACTGGATATATATACAGGGTGTCCCAAAAGTATGGAATCGGTCCTGTAACTTTTGAAAGAAAAGGTATTTCGAAAATCGCTGAAACACGTGAAAAGATTTTTTCAAAAAATCTATTTTATCTGCGGGGTTCCAACCCCCCGCCCAAAGGGGGGCGTGGGGCACGAGGGGGGATGAACATCTTAAATGGCAACATGGGTCGAGTGGGGGCTCATTTGAAAGGTCTTTTCGAGACGAATACAAAACACTAGGCATAGATGCCGTTGCGTCCACTTGTCGCGGAAGTATTCGCAGTTTGAAATTTTTAAACTCAAAAACCAATATTCGGATCCAACATAGCACACAAAATTCTTAGCACCCTCCTCTTTAACACGGGTTTGGGACTAACAATGGCAGATTTCTCATACTTTTTTTTTACATTTTATCCATTTCAGCAATTTTCTAAATTTTTTTTCTTTCTACAGGACCGTTTCGTGAAAAGTGTGTAAACTGTCGGATATCGCGAGAAATACAGGTCGAATAAAAAAAAAATAATTTTTATTTGAGATTTCGTTTGTTCAGAAAAAGTTACTTAAATTTTACGTTATTTTTATGATCGTTTTAGTGGATACATGGCGCTGTAATCAACGAAATTATAATTATGCTACAGTGTTAAACTGGTTCAGATATTAAAAATTAAGTACGAGTTTCTTATAATACGTGCAGACGAATCACGAAATCTTGTGAGTCTCAATAAATAAAGTATGCGATCCTGCTGAAAAAGATTCACGTGAGCAAGAACGTCGTTGTCGTTAAAGGTGATCCACAGAATAAACATTCGAAATTTCTCTTTGCGTGTGATAGAACTTTCAAGTTTTTAACGACTATTTCGTACAGTATCTCGTGGACAGATGGCAACATTCGTGTACTTCTTGATTACGGCTTTCTCCTAAACGAAGTGCGTTTTGTTCAGAATATTCCAACTGGAAGATCGAGCAAAATTTATATTCAGTGTGACCCAAGTGATATGATAATACTGCTCTTATTCGACAATTTTACTTTTAACTTTCTACCATTATAATTTCTTCTTATTTTTTTCATTGTTTTGTCATTTTATCACTATTTACTCAAAACTTCTTCCATTTTTTAAATTCTATATTCTGTCTCCTTACTTTTGATATAAAATGTGTTTGACAGAAAAAGAAAGAATCGAAATCCGTATTCTACGAGGATGTGGTGATAAAAAAAGATCTTACGAAGTGCGCGGGGGTCAGGATACCGAGACTGTTTATATCATCAACATTATATCGGCAAGAAAAGCAGCGCTAGTATACGATGTCACTACTTCTAAATGGACGGCGTTTACTGCCAAGCACACGAAAACGGCTATCTAAGCTGGGTGCGATTTAACGCAACTTCCGCCCGCCATTCGCACTAGAATGGGACCAGCGTATAACACATTTGATAAACGCGCGACTAACACGATTGACGCGAGCCGACTGCAGCGACCCAATAGTTTGTGAAGGCGCATCTGGTCCGTAAACGCGTGCATACAACGCAGTGAAAGACAACGGATTTAACCGTTTTTCGGACTTGGAGTACCCAACATTTCTGACGCAGCGTACTGAGAGTGAGCGAAATTCCTCCGTGCTAACATCGCTAATGTGTATCGCGCACAAGACGGCGAACTACATACGGATTGGCCAAAATAATTGGAAATATAGCGTACAGTACGTTTACGTCCGAAGTCAAAACATTCGCACATCAACTTCCAATCTATTTTCACCCATTGAGAAAAGCAAGTTCCTAACCATCAAACCACGTTTAGATGACAAGATTCAGAGTTTAGCTAAAGCCAAAAGAAAACTGCGATTCGCCAAATATTTGTTGGGATTCTTCCAGTCTTTTTAAACATCGAATAGCAGCCCCACGCGATGGTCCATCAGCCTCTGTCGAGGATTACAAGTGCAACACTTACGAGAGAACGACGAGGTTTCAGGCAAATTCCAAAGAGTGAAGATTTGTCCAATCCAAAGAACCATTGGCCGATCATGTATTTCAATGCATTTGTATAAATATTGCACTAATATCTTTAACTGACGCAATAAGAGAATCGTGAATCGCGTGTGGCGATAGATATTCGAACAACAATGCTTTTGTTATGTTTGTATGCACATACACTCCAGCGTTTCGTTTCACTGGATCATCATCAGTAAGAAACCCGACCTGACTCGACACCGGTGACACCCATAATGGCGCGTTTTGCAGTCTTCAAACGCCATAAATTTGTACTGACGGTAGATAATATACCTTCTCTTCGACCGATGTTTTAACGGTATGAGAAAAATTCTCATGAAAGAAAATGTAACTGGGGTGATGTATGCATGTATGTATGTCTGTAATCATTTATTATATCGTGGCCCGAGGACCGTATGATAAAACTACAAAATTATTACAAAATAACATTAAATGATACGAGAAACGGTAAATACGCTCTACAATTTCGCGAATTTATTGAGGTTAATGAACAAATAAATTTATAACGCTCTAGGCAAAACCATTCTCGATATTATTTCCAACAAGAAATTGCACTAACTTACATTTATATTGGTCGTAAGATAAAGCCAGTTTCACATTATTCGGCAAGATGCGCCACAGTTTAATAACCGACATCATAAATGATCTTTCTCTTATGTTAGTGCGACAATGCGATACATGAAATTGGAATGTCATACCTGATGATAAGTAACCAACTCTAACGATATGAATATTAACATTTACTTTCAAAATATACTTCACCTGATTATATAGAAATAATGACTTGGTATAGTATCCATTATTCAAATGGTTTAAAGCTTCGTTGCTCAATAATTTAATTTTTGCCTTCTTCGTCGTATGTTTCGAAGTTAGTCTAGCTTTAATTGTATTTTCAGAGTCCATTTGATATTAACTCTGAAAAGAAATAATACCAACCTTTAATAAACCATAATATGTTAAGAAGAAGTAAGAGTTTTGCTACTTTCACATAAATGTGTATTTTCTTGACCCTGAAAATTGATTAAAAATATAAAATAATCTTCCTCCGTAGTTTACTAGCCTCATTGTAATGTTATTTTCAAAATTCATGTGGGTTAGAAATTTAAAATTATTATTATTAATATTATTATGTCGAAAACTCGTCAATCTGTCCTGTAACTTGAAATGGATAAAAATAATTGCTTTTAAAGCGTTAATATGCAGTAAATTCGGTGCGAAGAAATTCTGTGATTAATTATAGTGTAAGTTAATGTACAGTTTTCCTCCTAGATTTGACCCTTTTATTCTTCCCCTTAATTAATTGCGTTAATTTCCTTGCATCCGTACCAATTAATTAGTAAATTTCGGTTTGCAACGAGTTTTTAACCTTAGGGACGAATTCTGAATTCGGACTTTGGATTTGCATTTTTGTATTCATTTTTCTCTAATTATCTATATTATTTTACTTGTAAAATATAGTTTATTCTTAGATTAAATTGTCAGATTTCCAAGTTATTTAATAACCTTTACAAATCGGGTTATATTATGATGATTGGTAGGTTTGTTTTTAGGGATGATGAGAAATCCCTTATGCATAGAACAAATATAAGAAGATACAAAAAATTCTAATTTACATGAAAACTTATTATGTATATTATATACCTATATTATGATCAAATAATCGTATTCCTAATCAACATTCAGGCTTATGTTACGTATCCGTAAATGCTGCAAAATATAAAAATAATAAAGTAGCAACCCACTATAGGAAAACCGAAATCACGAATTGACGTACTGCGATCTCTATGACTTACGTCAACAAACTAATAGGGCTATCTATTAGTCAGAAGAAGGCAACGGTGATCATCTTTGGATCGAAACACAGTCTCTCCACATTGGTCTCCACGACTCTACCTCCAATCTTGGTCAATGACCATATAGTTAGTGAAGTTCGAGATCTTGGCGTTTATTTCGCGTTAGATCTCACATTGAATCATTATATCTTATTGGTCAGTACCAAATTCACGGTACACCTTATAGACTACGCTTTCGTGGCGATAGTCTACCATTCTCTGTCAAGTTATAAGACTTTGTCTTTGCACGTCTTCTGTTTGCCGATGCATCCGGCTACTTTTTTATAAAACTTCGGCTACGCATGAACTCCGCTTTCGGTGTCATCTATCAATTAAGTGCTCAGTCCCTGTCGCAATTCTGGAAGAAAGCGAAGTGGCTCACCATTGAAGAGTGATTTAAATATTTTCGGGACATGCTGACATACCAAGTTCTTACGACGTCACAGCCTACCTACATCCGGGATAACTTTGTCTTACTCCCGGTACCACTCCGGCGGTCTGCACGGTTTAATACTACGTTGTTTTATCTACCGACATGTTGGACCAACTACAAACCCAATTCATAATGGATTACTGCCATTCAATCTTGGAACTCTTTACCCAACTTACAGTGCGATCGCCTGAGGGTTAATATAAAAATATCCTACGGGGGTAAATTTCCACACCGTGTTTCCACTTTATACCTAGTTGAGTATACAACTTTACGCCTAGTATGACGAAATGATAACTTTTAGAGGTACATAAAAATGGCAGAGGAAAACTGTTCCTGTAAAAACTACAATGCTTCAAAAGGTTAAAATTCACGTTTAAATTAAGAAAATCTTTACTTGCAACTATTAAACGAAATAATTAGCGGAAGTACGAATTTGTTTCATTGATTTCGAATAATAAAATTACTGTAAATGTATTTTTATTTTTACTACCGGGCATTTTTCTTCCGACCAATTTTTCCGCTTCCTAGATTAAACATATTTACAACGGTCGATAAAGTAGAAACGCGGAAATTGTGCTAAATTAGGCGCCGTCGGCAAAGCAGACTCCTTGAAGGAAACCAGTTGAAGAGGCGGAGCTAAGCCCTCCTTTAGCCGATCTTCTTCTCTTTCCTACCTAATACTTTCGGGCACTTTTTCCGACCGGGTACCTTCCTTTTCGGACATTTTCTCATATCGGACAATTTTTCCGTTTCCAAATATTTGACTATCATCGCCTTAAATACCCTGATATTCTATTTTGATTACAGCAACAGAATCAAATTTACGAGCGATTGAAAACATACCCACCCGTGAATATTGCACCCCCTCTAATCGGTCGATATTTAACCCATCGAAATAATTTTTGACACGGAACTACCATATCGAGTTACAATTTCACACACTTTTGGCCAAATTAGAAAATTTGACCGGGTATTCTTGAGAAATTTTGCCCCAAATATATATGTCAAATGGCTACGCCCGTGAGTGGCTATATTGGTGACACCGGGTGGTGCCGCTATTGGAATAAAGAGACGAAACTCGTTGGCGGGGGGGGGGGGGGCACCACCCCAAAATCCTCCGTAGATACTACCTAAACCTAACAGACCCACGACCCGCTTAGATCGTGATTGTTATTTCCATTACACATGTTGTATAGACACATAAATAGACACTTCACACTAAAATTTAACGGCGACTGCGATTTAATTTAATCTATAATACGCTCCGTTTTAATTTAATCTTTCTGATAAACATATCCTTTACCCGAGTGCTATTTTTGAAGAAGAGTTACTCCAGTATCGACTCTGTTTTACCTGCAATTTTGGAGGTGCATCTCTGTTACGGAGTCGAAGGGAGAACAAAAATAAAAATTGACGGATTTTATAACCTATTATCTGAAACACGTTGTCCTGTGAACACTTCAGTGACACTCGTTCTCGGTAACTTTGAGGTGTGGGCACTAGAATGGAATTTTGCTACCATTGGTACTTGCTACCATTGTAAATTAATCGTGAAAGAAAAAGCTGTCCTATAATATTTGTCAAAATATATTTCATCCTGGGTGTGCTAGATTATACGCACGATCTAAAAGTAAGAAACTGTTATCAGATTGATGTCCTCACACATTTACGCCAGATTCGGCAACAGTGGATATTGGGGATTACTCGGACGAAGAGCTACTGTCTACCCCCTCTTAGGGATCGTTATCATCGCCGTCGATTGTCGCTCAAATTGACGTAAGCATATCAGGTTCTAGTCTTAGCAATAACGCTATCCCCTCCGTAGCTGGCCGCGTGTAAGCGAGGAACTCGCCCCTCTTCCATCTGATTGGCAAAATCTCATTGCCGCGGAACAATTGGGTCTAATGTTTAGGCATATTCTTTTACGAACGGACAGAAACTAAACGTATTGAACCGGACTATCGCGAAACAACGCGAGTTACTCGAGCAACTACTCCGGATATTTCGCGTTTGAGTAACAAATTATCTTCTTTGGGAAGTACTGTTCTGGCTTCTGAAAATCCAGAAATTTTAATAACAGAGGTGCCAGTATTCTCAAATATACATTTACAGTTATTGAATCACCACAGATCGAAGAAATTAACGATCCGGAGTTTTTATTATTATATGATAAGCCGTCCGAAAAATCGAATGTATTAATAGCGGTTATTTATCGACCTCCAGAAGGTTATGTTTTAAATAAATTTATTGAAAAATTTAGTAGCGTTATGTATATTCATAAAAATATTATTTTGATGGGAGATGTTAATTATAATTTGCTTAATCTGGCTAAATCTCGAAACTTTTGCTTATAATAATGTCGAAACAAAAATTATATATTATACACGGAAGCTCGTACGTAGCGATATTCCTGCTGAAATTAAACATTTCAGGGAAACAAACTTAGCCAATACGATAAATAAAGCGTCAAATTCACATAAAATATGGTCTACTTTAAAAAACTGTGGATTCACTAGGCCTAAAGAAAATTCTCCGTTAAATCAATTTACCGCTTCAGAACTTAACACCTATTACTCATCAGTCTCTAGCCAACAGCCTTCATGTACTTCGAGTACTTTACAACAGATTCTTTTAACACCTGCATCTTATGACTATCCTCTGTTTTCCTTTAATTTATTAGATAACATTCAGGTATATCAAGCGATTCATTTTTACCTTGCCAAATCTCGAGGCCGAAGTCCGGATGGATTGCCATTTTCACACGTTAAGAATACTTTGCCTACGATTTTGCCTTACATCACTGCTATCTTTAGTTCTTCATTATAAACCGGAATTTATCCATCTATCTGGAAATTGTCATATATTATTCCATTAAATATGTCAGCATCCCCTATATCTCTTTCTGATCCCAGGCCTATAGCAAACGTACCACATTTCGCGAAACCCTTTGATTCACTTGTAGTAAGACAAATAACCGATTTTCTCGAATCTAACAACATATTAAGTCCTTTCCAATCTGGGTTTCGGCGGAATTTTAATAATGAAACAGCACTTTTCAAAATCATGGAGGAGATACGTGTTGCAATTGGCAACGAGCAATATCTCATACTGTTTGTTTTTATTTCACTAAGGCTTTTGACTCTATAAATAATACGAGCTTGTTAACTACAATGAAAGAAATCGGTTTCAGTGATATAGTTATAAAATGGGTCTTTTTTATATATCTGCTAGGGCACAATCAGTGATGGACCTAGACGGTACCCTTCGGAGCGTCTGATGAGTTTATCGCGCTCAGTATATAGCACCCTGCATGCATTGAAACTTCTTGGCAATCTTTTCTCTCCTAATATAACAGTACTACTTGTACAATCTTTGATAATGCCTCATATCGACTACGCTCGTTTAGTTTACGATGCATCCGAATACCTTAATATTAAATTGCAGTGTCTTATGAACAATAGCATTAAAATGCGACGAACTTATTTTTAGGCATCTTAGCGTTCAAAATGTTCTTCACTAATACACCAGCCTATTTACGCGAATTATTTATCGATGTTAATGAAGACTTACGTAGGTCTTCGCGACACCATCACATGTGAAAAATCATTTACACTGTCAATTTTGCATCTGTGGAACATATTTCCAGAAGATGTGAAGTCTGCCTGCACAGGCGCGACGTTTATGCTTATATTTATTGTCAAACAATATTGAGCGCGCGAAATTTTGATATTGAGCATACTCTGTAATTAATTAATTTACTTCGTATATGATTCTTTTTTCTTCTGTATTACCTATTCTATCGAATATTGCAGGTTGTTTATTGTGAGTACGATATTTTCTTTTTTTACAACATGACTTTTTAGTCATAAATACATACATACATTATACATATATAGGGTGTCCGAGAAGTGGGTTATGGTATTTCGGATAAAGATTCTACATGACATTTAAACAAAATCCTCTACCAAAATCGGATCTGAAGCGCACAATTCGAATGACGAGCTCTTTTGAGAAAAACTTACTTTTTTTGCAATAACTCATCTCGCTTTTAAGTTATTTCAATGAATGAGAGCTCATTTTAAAGATTTTTAAGCTCTACAATTTATCTCTGAGGCACTTTGACCTACATTGGGTAACGCTAATGCCGGTAGTTTTACCGCAACAACTGAATGTTTCACATAACTGGTTAACCTAGAATAGTGGTTTTAGATACTTGAGACTTTCGCGTGTCTTAAATTTTAATCCTGCCAACAATTATCCAGTCGTCCGTTAATATTTGGTATAAAATCATTCCCTAAAAACGACCTCACCTTCCTATATGGGCAGTGATGTGAAATCGCCTCAAAAATACCTTTCAAATACGCCCCACTCGACCCATGTTTGGTTGTACTCCCTCTCCTCTTCAATAGATAACTTGTTTCAGTTGTTTGAACATTTGTTTTTCAAAATTCGGCGATCTCTGAAGTATTCAATTGTTCAAAAGTTATTGGATTAAAAATTTTAATAGTTGAATAACTCCACGAAAAGTGATCGCAGTGCTGTCAATGACTAGTGTTTAATATTCAAATCGAAAAGCCCTTTCATATGATATTCCACTAGAACCATGTTCCCATTTTCACTTTTTTATAGCCCCTTGTGTCCCGCGTGACTAGCACACATGGGACACTCTGAAGAGCTCAGCGCGAATTTAGACATATTTAGATATATTAAGCGTACATTTGGAATACACTTTAAGAAAAACATATGCACCAACCAAAGATCGAACCCCGGACCTCCGCGCAGTAAATTCGAACCGCAGCCATTCGGCCATCCTCGATGTTGTGAAATAATTCGAAAATTACCAATAATTGAAACAGAATGTATGTCTTTCTCCGCGGGTATATAAAATAACATGTTCGGGTAGGCTAAAATGCCTTAGTCAAATTTCAAAATTTGCATGGATGTTTCCCTAGATGATTTACTGATACTTTAAAAACTATAAAAACAAAGATTTTTCTGTGTGTGTATAAAATAACCTTTATATTTAAAATATTGGCAATTAACTCAATGAACCTTCATTGTGGATTTTTATATTTTTTAACTTGCCTGAACACGTTATTTTATATACGCAAAAATAAAATCGTACTTTCGGTGTCAACTATTCCTTATTTATTAATTATTTCGGGTAATAATAACTATCAATCTTAGTAATACCATGATCGAAGGTCACCTCAAAATTCTAGTGAACATTTCTCATTCGTTCTCGACAAAAAAAATATTGAAAGATGTGCAATCCGTAGAGGAAATGTTGTTACTTTTTAAAAAAAAATTTTTCGCACTTGTTTTAAAGACCTTTAAAGGATATATGGATTGACTCTACAATCTAAGTCAGATCTAAGTTAGGTCTTGCCAATTTAAAAAAAAAATCAACTTATAACTGCGTCGATCTGCTCGCAAGATAGAGCGCGCGAAATCAAATGATACAAATTTTGTTTAATACATTTTTCTTATCTTGACGGGACCTGAAACGCCGTCATTTGATGAAAAACTATAGTGTAATTGTTTTGTCAATCATTTCTAAGTTAAGCAATGTCAAGCTCAAAAAGAGGGTGAAAATTGGCGAGATATCGCGCGCGAAAAAAATGACACATAGGAACAGACAGACGGACGGATGGCCATACGTACAAGATCACCGACACAACATTTTTAATTGCATTTTTGAGTTCTTTAGGGTCTGAAACATCGACATTTGATGAAAAAGTATAAAGTGTAATTTTTTTGTCTAAGCGACCAAATTGAATATTTCGTCCAGACGTATAGTCTGCGTCGAAGTAATTAATATAATAACAATGATTGATTTATAACATACCACTTCCAAGTTGACTTTACACTTCCAAGTGTTTGCATTGTACAATTTAATACCTCAAAAATAGATTTTGAGGATTTAAATATTTGGAAACTTATAAGAAGTATTTTCCCCAATAAGCTTCAGTTTTGCCTGCCCCGTGAGTACCAGTGGAATGTTCATAAGCATTACAAATCGATTTAAAGAGTATATATTATTAAATGCGTTACCCGCTATTTGGATCGCGTGTTGTCATACTCTTAAATGGTGGCTATATATACAACGAATAACCCACCTAGACAGCGGCTCATTATGTAGTAGCGCAAGTTAAATGTTAGAAGTCACGTAATGGTTCGATTTTCATCGTAATTACCCACAGCTACGATATGGAATTTATTCTTTGTAAATGTCTGTGATAAGCCATTTATAAAATTTGATGGGCTCATTATTTAAGTGAAACATGTTTTAACAATTTTGTATACGGAATTAGTAAATATGTCGTAATATTCTTTTGATAAAAAAGTGTAAAATAAGATATATAAGATAAAAAAGAAGATACATAATATGGATACATATTATGTTGTGTTAAAATATAGAATTTTTTTAAAAATAAGATAAAGTTAGTTATTATAATTACGCGATATACATAAAGAATACTATTAACAGACATATAAATCGCAGATTCACTATTCCTCTCTAGCATTAAATATGTAGGTTTTTTCATAAGCCACGTTTAATCTTGAGTAGTAAAAGGTTGAATAGCTAAAAAGAATAGGAATAAATTGTACATCTTTATGCAGGTTCTGAATAAGAATGAAAATAATAAATTTTTATAAATAAATTCATTTAACTCATTAACGAATCAATCCATAAAAATGTTACTTCAAAGAATGTTTAGAATGTAATAAATGTAGAGTAAAAATCAGACCAATAAATTTTATTATTCTCCGGCTCATTCCTTCGACCGATGTTCAGTGAATTAAAAGAAAAATGAAAATCTGTTCACGACTCTGAAAATAAGATATATAATTTTTCGTGGTACATTTTGGTTAGCATAGTGCTCTTTATATGAATTTATTAATCATTAAATGATTATGATAAAACATATACTTCAAATACAAGGTGCATATTAGGTAGATTCTACTACGGATACTGTATAAAAGAAAAACAAAAATCTAAAAATACTTTTTCAAATACTGTGCAGAAAGTTTTCCTTTCATACAGAAAAATGTGCGGAAAATGATCGATTATCGCTCGGTAATGACTCGTTCGGCTCTTGCTTTGAATCTCACACTCGTTCAGTTATCACTAAATTACAGTACTAGTATCATAATGTAGGGTAAGAGGTTAGGTTGTGAGCACACCTACGTACATTTTGATTCAAAGCAAAAAGCCGCTTTTGCTTTATGCTGCAAACAAACTGATTTTCTGCCATATATACGTCGTCACAAATCTACTTTTCGGTATTCTTAAAAGCCGTACAAATCAAATTTAATCAAATTTGATCGAAGGAAAAAATAAGTGCAACGCATAGTTACATAAAAAATGTATTATATTTAGTGATTAAATACTCGTATTCACCACAATATTCAAAAGAAAACTTTTTTTTATGAGGTTTTAAAGTAGCTACAATATTCTGTTGTGAACACCCAAATTGGTTCGGTTGTAAACACCAATTTTTTTTTACAAATCATATAATATTGTCGTATGTATTGTATAATTTATAATCGATCCTTGGTTTTCCAGGTTTTCACCGTTGGGCTTTCGTTTGTTTCACTGTTCCCCATGCAGATTGAAGTCTGGTCAAATGCGTAAAAACTGGAAGAAACACTATCTTCTCTTATTGCTCTGTCGTCTAAGGTTTTTGAAATCAATAAATTGTCATGTCATTATATATCTGGGGCGGTTTTACTTCATTTTTCCAATTTTTAGTAGATTTTTCAATGGTGTCCACAACCGAACAAAAAAATGTTGTTTGCCAAAAATAACGACTACACTAAATGTTTAACCAACATTTTCTAGTAGACAGAATCAATTTAGGTTCTTCAATAGTAGTTAACTAAGGTCTGCATAGTATCTAATTGGGCAAAATTTAATTAACAAAATTGAAAATGTACTTAACAAATGTTATAACGTTTGTTACGAAATAAAGGTCGCTTTAATTCGTTCCATGTAGTTCTGAACTGTTTCGGCAGTCAGCATGTTTCATTTTCGTGAAGAATCATCCTGAGCAACTTACATCAGGTGTGGTCTGGTGGGTCGGAGTAGTGTGAGCCGTTTTTCGAAGTTAAGTAACCAAATAGAAACTACAACTAGTAGTGGTGACCGCATGGAAAACCTAGGTTGCTGAGGCTTAAATAGCAGGTAGGTTGATGAGCGGCAGACCGATGCTTTACTGTCAGAATTTCGAATACGACAATAAAATATTTGGTTGACTGTATCGGCCTGGGTTTCCTGGAATTTTCAGTGCAAATGCGGTCAAGAAAAGTCACTCTACAGAAAGCCTTCAAAGGATGCTCGCTGTGGGATGATGATACCTACTAACGTTTCGTATGTTCTTTTATGTGAGTAGCTTGTCTCTTGAATCTTGTCGTTTAAATAAATATGAACGAGCATGTGCGGCAATACCATAATATTTTCATGAATAAATATTTAGTTGACTGCACCGGCCTCGTGGATCAGGCAGTAACGCACTGGACTACGAAGTCGTAGATCGTGAGTTCGATCCCAAACCGGTGAACAATTTTTCGATTTCGTATTCAAGCAGGAGCTCGATGTTGGTAAGACGACCCGCGTTGTTTGTTTACGTTTCGAAAATATTGTTTATCCTCTGGAAATTGACTTATAACCGGTGCTGTACTTGGTGTAGGTTCCTGCACCTATATTTCCTCCACAAATGTGCGCCATGTAGGAAGTCGACCTGCCGCTCTCGCGAATCTTTCAATTTAGTGTACACGGAGAGAAGTTTGGTAACTTAGCTTCACGGACCCTCGCACAACAATTGAACTGTAGTTATATGATAGATGCAGTCCGATTTTTAGAGTATATGCTACTCTAAGCGCGCTGATACCTGCTGAACGAGAGCGAATCATTATAACGGTATGAACGCAGCGCTTTTCAGTCGAACATAGATTGTACGCGCTTAGGGTATCTCTTACCCTAAACTCAAAAACCGACTGTGCGACAGGTAGCGCCACTTGTACTGCGGAACGTCCAAGATCGCTCTTTCCTTTAGGGAAGCTGGTAGTATGGATAGAGCAAGGGGTATACAAAACGTCTCTCAGTGTATGTGTAAAAATTGATGAAAAGGGCGATTTCACCCGCTAAATAAATAAATAAATCAATATTTAAAAACTACAATAGTAAATATTTCAGCAAGATTTCTGCTTGCGTTTTCAATGAAAGAGCATCAATTATACATCTAACTATTCTGCATGTAATTGAAGCGAAATCAGAATGCAACGCCCACGCGTGCTTTTGAAAAGTGACGAGAAACGAAATTCCCAAACAGAATACAGAGAAGTTGTAATGATATGTGAATGTATGTATTCGAATGTTTTAAGAAAAGAGAAGGATTGCAAGAAGAAGCTTTGACAGCTTGGCAGTCAGTTTTGTAACAAATTGTAATTAATAACTACGTTAATAAACTGATTCTTTACAACTTAGGTTTATTCTCTTCTTCATTACAAAACTGACTGCCAAGCTGTCAAAGCTTCTTCTTGCAATCCTTCTTTATTCTTAAAATATTCGAATACATACATTCACATATCCTTACAACTCAAGCCTCAAATTCGAGAGGAAAGAATCCTACGCTAGACAGCAATGATCTGAAAATTCGGATGTTCTGAAATCGATAACCCCGTCTAAGTTAAAAAATCAAATTTTTATAAATGTTTTTCGTAATGAAACGTCTCTCGACGTTTTTCTGAAAACTAGGTTTTCATAGTCGTTGTACATGATATCTGAACATTTACAAAACCGATCTTTTGAAAATTTTACACACTTCTTTTATACATATTTAGCACCCGGGTAGATGAAGTATTTTGTTTTCAATGCATAGAACTTGTTTTGCAGAAATAAAATGGTAAATCTTCTAAATAAAAGTCATTATTCGAGATTTAAAGTTTTTTTTTTCAAAATCCTTCACTCGGTAGGTAAAGTCGTCTATTTAATCGAAATATTTTTGGTTTTTTATTTCATATAAGCAGCTTTCAAGATATGGTGTCCACCAGAATGTCCAAAGTAGCCGCCGTTTGAAAATTTATTGTAATTTTTTCTAAAAAAATTTAAATAAGTTTCTATAACATATACCAATATGATGCAAGAATTCCAGAATTAAACAGTACGCTTACATATAACAAATTCGAGAAATTCTGTATTTTTTGTGCCTCTGACTACATATGCCAACTTAATTTTTTCCCCTATTTCCGTATCTAATATCTCATGGTCTTTTTGTGTTGTTTTTGTATTTTCTAGCGGGTATTCGCTGGTAATACGGGCCCGCGTTACGACAGGTTCTAGTAGAAAGCCTGAAGACTGCTGGACGATATGTCAGATAGTACACCGTGCCAGAACAAGGCGTCATGAAATTTAAAGTCGATGGTAGTGGGATAACATTTATTGTGACACGGATAAAAAACCGAGTGCGTTCGTTAACCGACTCCGCTGGCTCACCTTCTCTTCATAAAATAAATTTTACGCTCACGGATGCGTAAAATTAGCATAGGAGCCTAGGCAACATTACGCCTTTTGAACCGAAATTTGGTGTTAAACGAGATGTTTCTAATTGAAAAACGTTTGGTTGCAGAGCTTACGCTTTGGATAAGAATCCAAGTAAAAACAAACTTAGACCAAAATAAAAAATCTGTATTTTCATTGGTTACTCAGAAGAATCGAAGGCGTATCGCCTTTGGGATCCCGCATCAAAGAGGATCATTAAGAGAAGATCATGTGTCGTTTTTGCTGAAGATTCAAAGGGCTTTCCAAATCTAGATAAGCAAGAAGATTTTTTGGAGTTTGAAACGTTCTTCCTTCAATCTAAGATTAATCCAGTCAAAGAAAATACTGCAGACGAAGGTGAGCAAAAACTTGAAGAACAAAGCTAAAATAAAAATCAAGTTCCAGGTGAAAATCAAAGTCAAGCAGAATGTCACAATCAACCTGATGATAGAAATAAAAATCATATACAAGATAAAAAGCAAATCAAAGCTAAAAATACTCAAGATTATTTAGATGGATTCTCATCACGTGCATCTTTGGAAACCCCAGTTTGCCAGATCAAGAGGGGGCCAGGTTGTCCTGAATTCGAGAAAACAGGCAAACGTGGAAGGCCAAGAAAATTGTTCAAAATGGTACAAGCTCAAGAGAAGTTCGAAGCCACCTCAAAGCAGGAATCCAACTTGGCCAACGATGAAATAGCTGACCCGACAGTCAATGAAGCAATGGCTGGGCCGTATGCAAAAGAATGGTAGGATTCAATGACGTCTGAATTCGATGCTTTTCGAGAGAGCCAAGCATGGATTTTAGTTGATCGTTCTGCAAATAAAAATGTGATCGATTGTCGATGGGTTCTCAGAACAAAATTCAACGCTGATGGAAGTGTAAAACGTCGAAAAGCTCGACTGGTAGCTAAGGGTTTCTCTCAACGACCAGGAGTTGATTTTTAGGAAACGTTTGCTCCCGTTGCCAGAATGAGTTCAATACGAATCGTTGTAGCATTGGCTGCTGAATTAGAACTTACCTTGTACCAATTGGATGTCGTAATGGCGTACATAAATGGAAACTTCGATGAAGAAATATTCATGGAACAGGCCGATGGATTCATCAGACCAGAGGATGAAGAGAAAGTGTACTCTCTGAAGAAATCTTTATATGGATTAAAACAGTCAGGAAGACAATGGTTTAAAAAATTGGATCAGAAGTTACAGGAATTCGGGTTGAGACCGATAAATGGAGATAAGTGCATATACGTCATTCAGCCTAATGGTTTTCTTATGATTCTTGTAGTTTATGTCGACGACATCATAATTGCAACGAATAAAGAAAACATGTACATCAAACTGAAAGAAGAATTAGTTAAAGAATTTAAAGTGATCTAGGTACTTTACATTATTGCCTGGGTATGTATCGAATTCAAACAAGATGCATCAACGAAGTCTGTCACAATGTGCCAACAAAAGTACATCACGAAAATTTTGCAGGATTTTGGAATGAGTGAATCTAAGCCAGTAATAACTCCTTTAGATGGTAACAGTAAACTAACAGAAAAGGATTCACCAAAAACTGCTGAAGAAATCGCAGAAATAAAAAAGGTGCCCTATCAATCACTTATCGGAACATTAATGTATTTGGCTGTATCGACACGGCCAGATATAGCGTACACGATCAGCATCTTAAGTCAATTTAACGTAAATCCAGGAAAATTACACTGGTCTGCAGCAAGACGTGTCCTGCGTTTTATCTACGAAGTACGACGAATTACGGTTTGACTTTCAAAAAAACCAAAGAAAAGTTGATTGGATTTGTTGACGCTGACTAGGCCGGAGATATTGATTGTAGAGTCTCTCACACTGGATATGTCTTCAAATTAGCAAATGCCGCGGTCACTTGGGAAGCTCGAAAACAAAAGAGTGTTGCTTTCTCAAGTACCGAAGCTGAATATATGGCACTTAGTGAAGCAGCTAAGGCGACAATTTACATACGAAACTGATGTTCAAGCGGTTGAACGGGTCTGCTGCGCGCGCTCAGTTATGAGAAAAGCCTCAACTCAACCGTATGTCTATAAGCGTCCCTACGTAACAAAATTGACTGTAATTCGCGAAACAATTATAATCGCGTTTCGCGTAGTGATTACGTGCTCTACGGATTACAGTGCACTTGGATTACTGTGCAGTGTACTCAAAGTTCTCGACGGTTGTGCAATAAGGATAAATACAAAAATACAGTCCACGTGTGGAGTACAGAATTTATTAACTTGCTTCATTCCTTCACCTCATTTGGGACGAACTACAAAAAAGGATCCAAAATCTCGAACAAGGTCCTTCGAGCCGGATACTACGTCAAGAGTCTGAAAAGAAGCATCCATAGTGATTTGCGAAGTCTCGAGAAAAATTGAGACGAAACGCCGAAAACGCCAAGATGGCCGCCTTTTGAACAGCAACGTTTTCGCCATTTTGTGCACCGAGAAGCTTCGTCAAGAACGGGCAAGATCTGCGCGCGCACTTCTTCCTACGCATTGTCATTTGGATCAAGTCCTGAGACGCATCGACATAGCTCAATTTCGTGAACACTCGGCGAAAATCGGTATTCCCACTTAATCAAGGTAAGAGGGGGGAATCGAATTAATTGTCGATTCCTCTTTGTGTGGATCTTCGCTTTTCGCAACAGGGAAATCCCCCTCTCGGACTCCAAGTCTTAGAGTGCTACTAGTATACCAGGCAAGCGCGGATTTCATGTGCAACCGTCGAAAAAGAATTCTATTTTCTATTTATTTGCAAACGCAAATTTCCGTTCGATTTATCGAACGTAGTATTCGTGTGTGATTAAGGCACCTTTCTCCAAATTTAAGGAGAGCGTACATTTCGCGACTTTGCTAAATTTTGTTCGTTTAACGAACACATTTTTCATTGCAAATTTCATTGTAAATTTAGCAAATAATCAGCTCACATTCGAGCGTCTTTTAGTTCGCCCTTGAGCGACCCTTCGTTCGTATTAACGAACATCATTCGTTACATATTATAACGCTATTTTCTCCAATTTTCGGAGTTCTCAAGAATTTATTAAAAGGTGCAATTATGTCAAAAACATATTTGCAACTTATAAAAGAGCAGGAAGAGCTGATTCATTCTGTTGTCACTTCGGTTACTCGACTTGTTAATAAAGCAAATCCTTCGGCTCAATTACTCCGAGGCCGTGAAGCCACTTTAAGTCGAACATTCGAGAAATGTCGTGAAAACCACTCCTCGATGAAGACTCTTTCATTAATGCCAGGTCGGCATATGAAGAAGCCATTGATTTCATCCTCGAAAATCTACCTCCGAAGAACGTCGATCAAAGTACTACATCAATCAACGAGCAGCCACCAGCACCAAGGTCAACTTTAAGGTTACCAAAAATATCTCTTCCGACTTTTTCCGGTCTATATTCTAAATGGGTAAATTTTCGCGATTTATTTTCTGCGCTTGTCATTGATCAAAATTCTCTTTCGAACATTGAAAAATTACAGTATTTAAAAAACTTGTTTAACCGGTGAAGCGTTAGGTCTTGTTCAAAACGAATCAGTTATTGTAGACTCTTTTGAAAGTAGTTGGGAAGCGCTTAAAAAACAGTTTAATAATAATAGATTTCTCATGAATAGTTGTTTAAAGTCTATAGTTGAAATTCCGGATGTCTCGGGTGATTGGTTAAGTGCATTAAAACGATTGCGCGATATGTCTGCTACTTCGAAATCGATACTTGTTAATCTTGGAAGGCCTATTGATTTATGCGAGGATCTCCTTGTTTATATTTTAGTTTCTAAATTAGACAAGCAATCGCGTACTGAATGGGAGATGAAACTTGGAGATGACGATGAACCTCCTAATTATGATACATTTGAATCATTTTTGCCGTCGCGTATTCGCGCATTAGAAGCTCTTTCAACTCAAAAGCGCCGATCTGATATGAATAATGCGTCTTTCTCAAATAAAAATACAAAGTCTGCGATACACGCTCATCAACAATCGCAATAGCAAAATATTGGTAATTGTTTCATTTGTAATGGTGAACATAAGCCATATATATGTCCACGCTTTCGTAATTTTACAGTTAGTGAGCGTGAATCGTGTGTTCAGAAAAAACGTTGATGCACTGGTTGTTTAGGCAACCATCAAAAGCGTGAGTGTAAGAGTAAGAAAACATGCAATCTGTGTAACCAAGGTCACAATACTTTATCGCATGAGCCTGGCAAAGCAACTATGACCTCTCGACCAGAGCAAACTGCAATTATGGAAAATTTAAATAAACATGACATTCCGTCAACTTCTTCGGTAGATTCTCAGAATCTTTCGGAAAATCTTACATCGCATTTGAATGCGACCAATACGCCGAACTATTCGGTATTTCTAGCTACTGCTCGAGTGGTCTTAGTTGCTCCAGATGGCAGAAATGTTGTTGTGCGTGCACTATTAGATCCTGGTTCTCAAGCTTCTTTTATTTCGAATTCTATAGTTCAGTTACTAAAACTAAAATAAACACCCGTTGACGCTTGGTTGTCGGGCCTCGGCGGGACCAAAACCGGGACTGTGTCGCGCGCTGTGTCCTGTACCGTACGATCGTGAATACTACTTATTGGAGCAGATAGTTACAGTGCTGTTCTTTGTGATGAATTGCGTCGTTCATCAGATAGCACGTTAACCGCCCATTCAACTATTTTTGGTTGGGTTTTGATGGGTCCCTCCACTCCGATGTTAACTTCTATGCATACGATTCATGCTTATCATGCTCATGACTCTTCAATTAACGAAACATTTAAATTGTTCTGGGAAATAGAAGAACCCCCGTCTTGTAATGATTTATGAGCAGATGACTTACAGTGCGAGAAGCACTTTGAAAATACTTATTCGCATGATAAAAATGGTCGTTATGCGGTACGTTTACCATTTAAATCGTCCCCCGAAAGCATCGGAAATTCGTATAAAATTGCTGAGGCATCTCTTAAAAGACTTGAAAAGAGATTGGAACAAAATCCAGAAATTAGGGAAAAATACAATGAATTTTTAGCGGAATATGAAGCCCTCGGTCATATGAGTGAAATTAATGTCCCCGTAAACAATGATGTACCTCACGTATTTATTCCACATCATCCCGTTTTACGTGAGGAAAGTTTAACGACGAAACTTCGAGTCGTCTTCAATTCGTTTTGTTCAACTTAAACAGGGGTTTTATTAAACGACTGTTTACATACTGGACCAAAATTGCAAAATGACCTTCTTTCCATTATCACACGATGGCGGCAATTTCCATATGTTTTATCGGCAGATATGGAAAAGATGTTCCGACAAATTCAAGTTGCCCCTGAAGACCGAAAATATCAGTGCATTTTATGGAGAGAAAACTCGAGTGATCCCATAAAAATGTTTGAACTGAATACGGTCACGTATGGAATGGCTTGTGCACCATACTTATCTCTTAAAGTCTTAAAACAATTAGCGCAAGACGAAAGTTCTCGTTACCCACTAGTCGCATCAAATTTAGAACAAAATACGTACGTTGATGACGTATTCTTGGGAGCTGAAGATAAAATTCTCGCCCTTTCAAAACGTGATCAAGCATTAAAAATGATGGCTTCTGGAGGATTTCTTCTCAGAAAATGGCTGAGTAACTCCCCAGACCTTTTAGAAAATTTAGAAAAATCTCATAGTGGTTTAGCAATCCAATTTCCTGTTGATCAAAATTTTGCGATAAAAATTCTTGGGATTCTTTGGTCGCCTGAGGACAGTTTCCACTTCTCAGTGAATAAGCTACCTACGAAATGTCTTATCTACAGTAGCAAAACTATTTGATCCATTAGGGTGGCTCTCCCCCATATTCACAAAAGCTAAAACTCTACTACAATCACTGTGGTTATTGAAAATTGGTTGGGATGACCCTCTCCCGCCGCATATCGTTCAAGAATGGGCGGACTTTGCGAAGGACTTTCCACAAATCTCCCGTATTTCAATACCCCGTTGGATTGGTAGGGGTTCGGATACCTCAGTGGTAGAATTACACGGGTTTTGTGACGCATCTACTTTAGCATACTCCGCTGTAGTCTATGCTCGCGTCATCTCCGTAACCGGGAAAGTTCAAGTTAGCTTACTTATGTCTAAAACAAAAGTTGCTCCAATTAAAACCTTGTGTGTACCTCGACTTGAATTGTGCGCCGCGTCCTTACTCACAAAGGTTATTTACTTTCTTAAAACACACTTAAACATTCCTGATGATTGTACTTATTGCTGGACTGACGCGACAATTGTGTTGAGTTGGCTTCAAAAGCCACCGGCACATTGGAAAGTTTTCGTAGCCAATCGTGTTTCGGAAATACACCGAACACTTTCCGATGTCAGATGGTGACATGTTCCCTCCAAGGACAACCCTGCTGATTGCGCATCCCATGGCATGACTGCATCATCCTTCTTAGATTTTTCCCTTTGGTGGAACGGGCTAGTTTGGCTGTCTCAGCTGCCAGAAAGTTGGCAGCAACAAATAAGAGAACCTTTTGTCCCTAATCTTGAAGAGAGAATCCATACGCATGTCGCTCAAATCACGAGTCCGCGATGGATCACGGATCTTTTGGATAAATGTTCATCTTGGGCTCGACTTTCAAGAATTACGGTATACGTACTTAGATTCATCACGTATATTCATACAAAGAAACGACCTTCAACATCTAACTTCGCAGAGGATATTCGAGTCGCAGTCGACTTTTGGATTCGTCATGTACAATCAAATGCCTTCCCAAAGGAAATCCATGCTCTTCAGCAGCATCACGAGCTTCCACGCAATTCAACTTCGAAAGGACTCAATCCTTGCTTAAGCCCATCAGGCATCCTGCGGCTTGGTGGCCGGCTTAAACATTTCATCTTATCAAGCACTAGAAAATTTCCCGCAATATTACCTAATCACCAGATTTCTCAAATGATCATTGCTCAACTGCATAAAAATTTGTGTCATGGTAACGTACAGCTTATGTTAGGAGTGCTTCGACAATCCTTTTGGATAATAGGCGCAAGAAATCTGGTAAAAGCGCATGTACGCAGATGTATAGTATGTATCCGAGATAAAGCTCAGACTAGTAATCAATTCATGTCTGATTTACCTGAAGCACGTTGCTCCCCCTCACGACCATTTTCTCATACTGGCGTCGATCACGCCGGTCCCTATAGAGTTTTAAATGGCTCAGGACGTGGAGTACGAAACACCAAAACCTATTTAGCGTTGTTTGTCTGCTTTTCGACCCGTGCAGTTCATTTAGAGCTGGTTTTCGATTACTCAGCAGCAGCCTTTTTAGCTGCATTCAAACGTTTTGCGTCTCGCCGAGGTACCCCGAGTGATCTTTACAGTGACAACGGACGTAATTTTCAAGGCGCGAACCGCGAATTAAAGAATGCCTTTCGGAGCGTCACTCGAAATTTGGAGTTGAGATCCTATTTGGCTACTGATGGGAGACATTAAAGAATGATTCAAAAATATTCAAATATTCAAATAATCGATTTTGTTATTTGAAATTAACCCACAATATTATTTTCTTGTCCGCTAAATGAAATTGAGTTTGCTTTATTACGCCTGAATCCCACCAACCGAGATCTGGCACCATTTCTCCGTCCCTCGTCCAATTGTTGCCCTGAGATGGCAATCCTGCCAGGCTCATTTCAACATGCAACATATCAACATGCGTCATTATATGCAAAAGGCCTCGAGGAGCATTTTACATATTGAAGAGCCTCCATTTTGGGCTTTCTTTTCTGTTGGGATCAGGACATCTGCATGTGCGCAACTATTGCTTTCTGCACCGCGCCAGTTAGGCATCCACTCTTGGCCGCACCACTTGTACCAAATATGCCGCCCACATCGAACAATTTCGACGTCCACTCTTAGTCGTGCACATTAATTCGGAACCTCAGCTTATGCAGAAAACTATGTAGGAACGAAGGTCTTAATTGGAGTAAGCCCCGATCGACGAATTGCTCGATGCTGAAGCAATCAATTTCGCTTCCAACCGTCGGGCTTATTCGAGCATTTCCAGAGAAGGACGAACCGCTAACCTCAAAGCAGGCTTATCTATTATCAAAAAGATCTGGTACGTATGCCGAAGAAACCATTGTCGTGTTCATCACCTTGCTACTGAAATGGAACAGCGTCATGCAAATTTCTTGTAAGTTCGACAAAGAAGAAGCCGCTTATTTTTATACAACTGATGAATTGTCGGTAGCGTCGGTAGGGATAATTTTAACATTGAATGGAAGTTTCTTAAATCTCACTTCGCTAATAATATACGAATTATCGATTATCATTTACAGGCTCTTTTTGCACTTCCGACAGTAGGGAAAAATTTGGCTTCGGATCTAAGCGATTTGTATCACAAGGTTATAACAAATTATTTCTTTTAATTGGTGCTCATCACCATACAAGTCTTTTATTTTATTATATTATTTATGAAAAAAATTGTTTATAAATTTATTTCAAATTAAGAACACCCGATCGTATCGATAGACACAGGTCACTCCACCTCATCTCACTCATCACACTCCCATACAACAATACTTGACGCGGCAATTAATTTATTGCTTCCACTAAAGCCTTTCGGAGGCTGTCAGCAGTCTGACAATGAATTAAGCTGATTGCGCCCCGTCACGTAAAAACAATACCGGTTAAAATAAAGAAAAACGAATTACATAAGCCCATATGATTGAAATTATAATTAAAGCCTACCGGAGGCTGTCAAAAATGTATCCCGAAGAAAAATCCACTGGCCATACCGCTCGCACAATCACTAGCCCTCGAAGAATGGCACAAAACGGACTCAATAAAATTTAAGTTGATATCACGCGGATCCGTCGAATAGAGCGGCCCGTGGAAAAGTGATCAGGCGATCTCAGGGCGATTCGGAGTATCCCACGTGGCTCCAAACGGATAGAAGTGCCCAGGCGAAGACTTAGCTCCGGATGACAATGTAACGAAGACAGGATGGTCAAATGGCTGATACAGTAACCTGATAACGGCCACGTGGTCCGGATGAACTATCTGCCATGAAGCTCGTAGAGTTTCAGCTTTTCGTGCGTGCGTGTGGTTTTCCCGATCGTGAAATCGCACTTTCCGCTGTTGACCTCGTGACAAAATCAAAAAAAAGAACGATGTCGTCGCTTTCGCACACTTCTTATACCAGGGTACCGCTCGCCGCCGACTTTCGACACAACGACTCTCTTTTCCGCGGTTTCTTTAATTTTCGCGAATCGCGATCATCGCCGCGAAAACTCGGCCGGATTTCTCGCAAGCAAGGCTTTCCGCCTTGTTGATTTTCGGCTCACCTTTCCGCAAGCTGGTGCATGCGCAAAGCGACAATCACGCTGTGTTCGCTGTATCGCCGCAACTACCAATCAGGGGGCACCTCACCCATACTCGGCCCTCAGCTTTCAAACGCGCGAAATTCAAATCCGGATTAGAGCATCCGAGCTCCTACAAGGTAGTGTAATTCTCGGTGCTCTCCAAGTACTCGGCGAACAGGTTGATCAAAGAGGCCCTATTTTGTTTCATTTGTCTGCATCAAAATTAAATTCAGTATTGCGTAAGGCCTGGGTCCTCAGACTCGGATGACAGAAAACTTAATCCTTTGAAGCTAATAATAATTTTATTAATAGTCGCGCACGCAGCCTTCAAATTGCGGACGTTCATCAGATAAACTCCAGCTGCATCGCGAAATCATAAAAGATTCACTCAGTTAAGTCGAATTTACGTCGCATTCCACTACGCCCAATTTCTTCACATGCGCCCGGCCCCTTGCGCGAGTGATTATGCGATTTACCATTGCAATGATTTAAGAATTTAGCTACTAACTACCACACGTTTTGATTTTTTAAAACGGATTGGTCTATGCTCTAACTGTCTGGAAAGACATGCATTATCAAATTGCGCCACCACTAAAACGTGCTTTATTCGTAAGCGGAAACATCACAAATAAGGATCTCAGTAGGATATTCACCTGGGGCCCGACAGCCCAATAGACGGCCCACGTGGCATATAATCACCCCATTCAGCTTGCATCGGTACTACTAGCAACCGCAAGAATTGAAGTACGCGCTCGCCATGGGACACCTCTCATTGTACTTGCGTTACCTGATCAAGGATCGATGTGGAGTTTTATCGCGGAGAAATTAGCAATTGCTCCACATGTGCGCACCATACGAGGTATTCTTGGTTGCCTTATGGATAGGTCCGCGAAAATGTACGTTTCTCCATTATGCCCTTGTTTTCGATTTCTCACAATTGTGGTAAGAAATCCGACGTATTATTTACCGCCAGCTGCCTTCAAATTCGAACCTTGGTAGCTATTGCGCAACATTTGGTTAGTCGATTGGGATCTTGGTAACTCCGATCCGAATAGCATAATTATACGTGGATATCTATATGGAGCGCTTCTCTTCGACGGAATCATTCACGGTTCAAATACCAAACCGACAGCTTAAAATACGGTATTGGGATGCGTTCTGGCGACGTGATGAAATTCATCGAACAATGACTATGTACTAGCAGTTCATGCTCATCATTGCTCCCACGTCACCGATTTAACAGCAGCTATCCAAAGGTTTTGGAAAACCGAATCTCTCCCGAAAGCGTCGAAGGTTGTCGATTGCTGATATTCCTGTTGCCTTTCCGTCAGACCCCTTCGATCAACATTGGTGAATCTCTTATGCCTGTGAAGTCAGTCTTCAAATCGCTCGTTCATCATACGCAACGTCTAAACCACGAGCATCTCTCCTCTGACACGTTCGTATATCTTTCACACCACCCGGTTATTCGCGAAAGCAGCAGTTCTACAAAGCTGCAAGTAGTGTTTAACGCATTGTGTGCCACCTCAAATGGCAGTAGCCTTAACGATCAGCTGTTGCTAGTTCGAAAATTCGAAAATGATACTACCCGCTATAACAAAAGTATGTGCTCATGGCTGATGTGGAAAAATGTTTCGCCAAAACATGGTAGACAGTCACGATGAAAAATCCCAGTGCATTCTTTGGCGAAATTCTTCACATGATCACGTAAGTGCCTACAGGCTCACCTCCTTACTGAGGCAGATACAACATGCGTGGATATGTTTAAGTATCCCCTCAACCTATATTTCTTCATTACTAATACCTCAAACGCTTTTATCTCCGATTGTGTAACAAACATTTTTTTAACAATTTTTTAGTATATTCAGAAAACATCAGGGAGTAATTCTGATACGATTGGATTATCGAACAAAAATTATCAATCAAGGTATCAATATATCGGTCAAAAACGAACTAAAACATGTTTAAAATTTGTTTAAAAAATCATATCTGCTTTTTAAGAAAAGAGAACATAATTTTATTATAGTAAAGTGGTAAGGAAATGTGTAATTTAGGAAAAAAACATGCATAGCAAGTATCTCATTTAAGAAAAAAGCTACTATTTCAAGTTAATAGCGAAAAACTGGAAATCTTTCATTTCCGGCACAATTGTGACTAGTGCGACCTCAAAATATTTTTTTAAAAGCCGTACAGACGGATCACATCCGATTAAATTTTATCGATTATTGTAAAACGATTTTTGCATTATTAATTTTTCATCACTTGCTAGTAATCGTAGACCCCATAAACACTTGAATATTTGCAATCCAAATATTCGCTCTACTTACGCTTAATGCAGTAATATAAGCACAAAGTATATGGGCTTTATTAGCAGTTTTTTATTCGGATTATTAATAATTTATGATTATCAATATTAATAATGTTTTCTCATGGAGACCTGTACGAGTAATTTAAAAAAAAAAATCATTAAGATCATCGTCAATGATGAAATGAAATATTCAATCGTGCGTTGTTGCTTTTGATGTATGTTTTATACCTCGCTAGTTTGCCCCTTAATGACTTTTTGTGTTACCTAACTAAATTTTAATTCTATATATAAATGTAAAAAACAGTGACTTCGAGGACGCGCCACCCGCAATCTCCTACCAATCTCTCGATAAGAAGTTGTGTAATCAGTTACCGACAGACGTGTGGTCAGATTGCGCTCAGCATTATCCCCTACTATCATATTTAGTGTGTTCTACTATTACCGTCACTCCAGTGTCAATCTGTGTGTTGGCGCCTCTTTACGGACGTAACGGGCACGCAAAAATCAAGGAACTGAGTTATCTCTACATATCTGACAGAGGTACTACACGTGTTTGGTTGTACCGCACATATGTACTTTTAAAAGTTGTTCCTTTTTTTGTAAATCAATATAAAATAGCACGTGCATGACTGCATTTGACTATACGCCGTAATATTAAGGTTGTAGCATTATCGTTAGAAAAAACACACTGAATATTACAATACTTACAAACATGGCGGAAACTTCAAGTGTTGTGATGTCTAAAAAGTAAGTGTGCGAACGATGAAAATTTAAATTTGTCGAAAAATATCATTTTTCTTTTTATAAATTTTTGTTTTATTTCTACTTAGATGATTGATCGTTTTTACAAAGTGTTACGGGGTGGTTTATAAGACAGATGTATGTCATTGAGCCAATTTTATTAATTTAAATGACTGTTGAAAATGATAAATGTACTGGGGAAACTATTGCCACGAGCCGTTGGGAGCTTCACTCTGACTTTATTATATACAAATACTCGACCAGAAATATCTTGTATATTGCGTTGCGTTTCAACCCACCGTCAATTTAAAAAGTTCGTATAGGATCTATTATTGATCTCATTCTAAATATAATTATATTAACTCATTTACTTATAAATGTTTTTATGATTAAAATTGTAATAAATATTATCTATGAGGTATTTATGTAATGAATTTGAATTTTGGTAAATGATTAACAAGTGTGTAAGATATTAAAAAAATTATAATAGATGTAACATATGATACATCTATAATTTGTTAATTACCACAATTCTAAGAGAAAATATATTTTGATGAATTATTCATCATATTCTGTATCTATTACATAAATGTATCATATATACATATAATAATAAAAATATAATATATATGAGAATAAATTTTGACACACAATGCGAAAGCAGTAATTGTAAAAACATTTTATAATGGCAATACCTATCGATATAAGAATTAGATCGTCACTAGCCCAGAAATTTAAGATAATGATTAGATGAATTTGACCATGTCAATGGTCATTATTATCATTTATGAAATTGGAAATAAATTGATTTATACTTAATGCATTAGTGCAAGTTATATGGGAAAGACTACTTTCTATACAAGCTACAATACTTTTAAATAAATACTTCTTGATATCTTTAGGGATTAGAAGTCCTTTCCGAATATCATTTTTCTTTTTTCTTAAATTGCTATGCATGATATTAGCAGATATTCAGGATATTTTAACTGAATAATTAGTTATTATCACATATGCATCCTTCAATTTTTTGCAAATGGAGGCAATTTGCAAGACGAATATTGATCTGCGTAGAGTAGTTTCGTATACAATGGCACTCTGCAATTGTACAAATTAGTCATGTATGCATTGTTTTTCTAGGAGAATTATAGATGTAAAAAAGATGCAATTACGTGCATGCAAATGTACGTATATGTGTATAAATCATCCTAAGATACACTACCAAATCTCAACACTAATTTAAAACATTTTAAATTTATAATTGGGACGATAAGCAGGTTAAAAACCATGCAGTAAATGAAATTTAAGACAGAAGTGGAAAAACTCTTAATATCCTATACTTCGAACCTTTCTCTTTAAAGTATATATTAGTAAATAGTTTATTTGCATAGTATTTTATTTATCAATTTTTTTCTAGAATTCAAATTATTTATCATTTTAACACATCAAATTCTTTATATGCTGTTATTTATTTGTTATTCGCCCAACATATATTCGTCCCTGAAAGGCGGATATCTGTGTCGGTCAGTTTCAGATTCATAGTTTAATAGACCAGAATATACTTTTCTATTCGCCCATAGATGACTTATATAATTTACTGAAATTATGTTGACTCCTTTTCTTATCAGTTGTTCCAAGATAACTTTAGTGACACTGATCAAATGTACCTATGGGGCATTTTACGTGAAATGTCCCAAGTCGAAAAATCTATATCTCAGGCCAATGTAAATCTTAATTCTTATACATATAAAGATAAAAATTTAAACGCAAGTGATTCTTACAGATTTTTTTATGCTCTTTCAATCGATGAATTTATTTTTTCAAAATTCTCAAAGTATGACCTTGATTTTGCAAAATTAAAAATAAATATGCTATTTACTCAAAATTTGACATGTTTTTTTTTTTTTTAATAAATGCTTTTATATGACAGCTGATGTTTTTTCCTACCACACGGAACGAAGGATCTAGGTTTCATAGGATGAAAACTGTCGCTTTGAAAGCATTGAATATTATTATGCTAAATTGGTTAGAAGTGATCTCTATGCAGTATAAGTTCACTCCTATAAAGCATAGACTGTTTACCAGCTAATAAAGATAACCTAATATCGTAATATGTCTAGGGCACCGTACTATTAAAGCAGACACTTCATGTAAATACAACATGATATATCCTCATCCTACAGTTCCTCGCGCTCATCCTATTTTAGGATGAGCGACTTCTGGAACTGATCGGTCTCGTTCTCTCGTTCCTATCGCGCAGTCCAAATTCGGCCAGTTCCGCCATTCCGGTCACACGTGCCAGCAATCGCCAACAGTCAACATCGAGCGCACCGGTTAGTTATTTTTTTTTTTTTTTTAATAAATTATTTTTTAACGGTCGGGATCGCCCTTTTTACTAAGTGTGTTGCCACGGTTATTAATCGTAAGATTTGCGAGAGCTGCAGATCGACTTATGAAGATGGCGCCATACTTCACATTTGTGTATGAAATGTAGGACTGCAGAAACCTACACCAAGTACAGCAACGGTCATGAGTCGATTTTCGCGAGATAAACAATACTTTCGAAACGTAAACACAAACAACGTGGCTCGTCTTACCAACAGCGAGCTGCCGCTTGCTTGAAAACGAAATAGAAAAATTGTTCACCAGACGGGGATCGAACTCACGACCTACGACTTCGTAGTCCAGTGCGTTAATCGCCTGAGCCACGAAGCCGATCGATATACTCGAATTATAACCTATTTTCATCACATATTCAAATTCATGTTTTATATGTATTAAATTTTCTTATTATTTCAAAAATTTTTAGATTTTACACGACTGAAATACGGGGTACATACGTGAACTGGAACTTCAAAGAGTTCGATTGTCATACTGTACGCAGTTTCGCGCCAAATCTGATCCCTATTCCGCTATTCCGCGTTACTTTCAGTTTCAGGACACTCATCTTCCCAAATAGTGTGTGGCACGTATAAATTTCATAAAGCCCATCACTATTAAAAGGTTAGAAATTATGATCGATTAGTATGAAAATATGAGCGTACAATGCAATGGAATACAATCACGCTGCATAACCTAGATCCTTCGTTCCGTGCAGTATACCAAATTTCAGGATGCCTTTTTTTTGGTTTTCGAGATTTTAAATAATGACCATTATGTGATGCGGCGCGGCACAGTAGGGTCAGGGAGACAAACTGCATCGTCAATTCTTTACCGTTTTTGATGATTTTTTTTTAAATTGTTCAGAGTAAACCATATTTTTTGAAGCCACTGCCACAGTGGGGCTTTACTTAAGTATGCAGAGGGCGCAGTAATCGACATACGCGTGAAGTTTCGCAAACAACTTTTGAACTAAATACGAATAATTTTTTAACAACTCTCTATGTAGATTTATCCTTATTCGTTATCAGTTCTCGTTATTCGTTATCAAAAGAAATCCACTTTTATAATGGAAGCGAAAAAGAGCGGCGTGAGCATCTGGTTGCAGCTCTTGCATAGTATATCGCGCCATGCCGCGACCTTGTCGGATCGCGGCGCTGCGCCGCGCACCGCAATAGTCATTACATAATATCTCGAGAAGAAAAGAAAACGTCATTCTGAAATTTGGTATACTGGTAGGAAAAAACCTCAGCTTTCATTTAAAATTATTCATTAAAAAAAAAATGTCCAATTTTGAGTAAATAGCATATTTATTTTTAATTTTACAAAATCAAGATCATATTCTGAGAATTTTGAAAAAATAAATTCATCATTCGAAGGAGCATCAAAAAATCTGTATGAATCACTTGCTATGAAATTTTTATCTTTATATGCATAAGTGGAGTAAATTAAGATTTACGTTGACCCGAGATACAGATTTTTCGACTTGGGACGTTTCACGTAAAATGCCCCCTGCGTATTACATTTAAGAAAGTACAGAACGCAATTTCTGTACTATCAGGGATTTTTTAGTAGCCCTAATGGATTGCATGTTGTTTTAGTTGCACTTTTATGGATTCTGGCTTGCACGGTGTTGTTTATTTCTTTATAGAAATTTGTGCAGGATTGTATTTTTTTTATTTCCATTTGAAGACGGATCTTCCATATTCTTCACAAGGTAGACAGAGGCAACTAGTCATCTGTGCAGAACTCTGAAATAGACACAAATTTTATGTTCCTATTAAAAAATAAACATGCTCTTTTATGGTGCCGTTATTATTATACAAGATCCTGCCTTTACAAAAATCCTTTAAATCCCAAAGGGAGAGAACTTTCACACGACAGTCATCCAGGCTATAGCATAGCACGCATGCTTGCCTTCGGCACGGCATCCGTGCGAGTCTCGCGACAAATGTCATAGGCACATCTAGCAGCATTAACTTATTTCTTTCTCTTCCGACGGCATCGATATCACATGTTCGTACGACACTTGTCATGGACTAGCATGGCTGCCGTGTTAGGCAGAAACAAGAGCTATACCATTCGCAGTACAATATCGGCCACCAATTTCGAGCAGCAGAAGGTCAGGGGCGGCGAAAGGTAATTTTTAAAGTATGGAGTTGTTACAGAGCTCTTGGAAGAGTGGAGGAGGAAAAGGGGCGGGGGGGTCTCAACATTTAAATTTTGTTTAAAAGAATAAAATAATTTATTTCCTCAAAAACAATTTGTTCAATATAAGCTTAATATATTTAAAAGGTTTAAATATTCTATACATTAAAAATCTTGGTTCTGAGATCAACTATTTAGATTCCTTATGATTCATTTTTAAATTAGAATTAAATATGTAATATATAAGCACAATTTTGCCTTAGTAAAAAAGAAGAATATCTAAATTTGTTCCTGAGAATAAACTCATCCATAAGTTTTTCAATATCAAGTTTTTCTGAAATCTCTTTATGTATATACAAATTCGCTAAATTATTGAGGCGTTTTTGGGTCTTCGTTGACCTCAAATAATATTTTAGATACCTTAATGCTGAAAATATTCGTTCGTTCATGCATGAAGTACTTGGGATTGTTAAAAGTATTTTGATGAGTTTTTTAAATTCATACACCATGTCACCAATTTCTTGATTTTTCTGTAAGTAGATTACCGCATCATTTAAATTTTGCACTGGCAATATTTATATATTCTAAGGAACGTCTCGCCAGAAATCGCATCAGGACCCGCAGAATGGAGATTAACTGAAGCTATTGCATTTGATAAATCCGATATTGAGATTTCTTTGAATGAGAAAAATGCACCACTGGGCAGTTTATGGAACCCAGTCGATAAGAGTTTATGAGTATTATCAGAGATCAGTAACTCATTCAGGGTATTTAAGTCAGATAGGTAAGATGGTAATTCTGATGTGATGTTCCCTTTAACCCCTTGGAATCCGATTGATTTCCAAAACTTTTTATCAATTTGGGGATCTATTGAGTGGAAGTAGGCTTTTCGCTCTCTTCTAACCATAGAGGTAATGCAATTACGGACGATTTTATAGCAAGCAAAATCTGAGTGAGCCCGTGACCTTCTCCACTTAGACTATGCCATATTACGTTTTTTAATAAAGATATCTCGGAAACTAGCTGTTGGCGTATTGCGATAAATGCGAAAAGCGCACAGTTGCGTCATTTGTAATCGGCGACGGCTAATTACGACGAAAGCTATATCGCGCGATCGATAGTTTGCCGAATAGTTAATGTGCGCTTTATTGCTAAAGTTTGATTATTGTACGAAAATCATAGATGGAGTTCGTATTGCACTCGTGTCTTTCCGTGGCTCACTTAGTTAGTATAGTTACCGCGTTCTACGAAAAAGGTCTTCGTTTTTCGCCATTCTTGTTGCCAGTCTCTAGTAAAAATAAAAAAGGTTTACTAATTAACCGCACATTTTTTCGCGAATCGATTTTTCGGATTTACCTCCTTCTGGGTTGACCGATTCTGATTCCAAATTGAATGCGCCGGATTACGGAATTTTCCTAAGAAATTTTCATGCGTGTATTGAGCCACGTGGCTGTCGACATCGGCTTCTCTCCGATGCGTCTATTCACAGGTACCGAGCTTCTATAAAATGTATGTCTTGTTTCTAATGCATCATATGCAGTGCAGTTTTAAATGTAGCGAAGAAAATCACTGCAATTAGTTCTAGTTATTTAACCAGGCCTGATTTTCCTTAAAGGTAAAGTCTTTTCGGCTAAGGAACAGTCGACGCAGTGCCGACGCATAACATTTGGCGATCCTGCCAGGATCCTGGTCAATCTAGTGAAAAAAGTGTATTAGTGACACAATTCACTCAAATTGGAGTGAAATCAGTGATTGTTAAAAGACATTGTCAGCGCCATCTCTCGGGAAAGGCCTGGGATCAATTCGAAACGAGCAGTCCCGCTACCAGGGATGCAGGAGTGCCAGAAGCTGGAAGAGGTGGCTCGCGGAACAGCGATGCTTAAGTAGATAACCGCGGTCGGATTATTGGTCAGCCAAAGGATTTGGTATCGTTCAGACTCTCCTTACTTTGGTCAGTCGGGGCAACTTTCCGGATATTACCGTTTTCTTCGAATGAGCGAAGATGCTTCCAACTCCAATTTGTCCGATCCACTCTCTCGGACGATTTTTAATCCCCAGTGGGCCAAATCTAGTGCACTTTCAACACACAGTATGTCGACAGCCGCAGAGTATTTGTCTGCTCAGCAGACGCGCTTCGCTTCTATCAATTCGGTGATTGAGCAAATGATGAACCCTGAAACTCATCGATTGTCACCTTCTACAATGTTGAGCCGCATGGAGTACATCCAAGGGTTATGGGATCCGCAGTTTTCTACGTCGGAGTTATTGGTTCTCGACGCCGTTGGAGTGGCCAAACTATTCGTCTTTGGTGCACCCACACTACCAATCAGCAGCGGTCATCCATCAGCAGGAATCCAGGTGTCAGGTTTCGCGCGAGAAGGTGTCCAGAGAGAGAGCTCCGTCCAGGTACCTCGATTTTCCGGGTCATACACCGAATGGCCGTCTTTTTATGAATATTTCGAGTCGTTGTTTCCGTCCGCGCAGTATAATAATATTGAGCGTCTGCATTATTTGAAAGCTTGTCTCGATGGCGAAGCCGCGAAGTTGATTCGTAACGTTCAAATAACGGGTGATAATTTTGTGGTAGCTTGGAGGAGATTAGAAAACCGATACGCGAATAAGACTAATTTGATCAACGCGTATCTTGACAGTTTATTCGCGATAAAAGCGGTCCCTTCTGGATTGCCTATACTTTTACGAAATTTAATGAACCAATTTACCGATGCGGTTGAAGCGTTACGAAATTCCGGTCGTCATACGGATCATTGGGACGATCTATTGGTGTATATGGTTACGCATAAAATCGATCGTGATACACGGGAAGCGTGGGAGCTCGAAGCTGCTGATCGCGATAGGCCTTCTACCTTTGTCGAACTTACGACTTTTCTTAATAAACGCATTCGCGCCACCGAAGCCGGAGGATCAGCGTCCGAAAAAACTCGCGTTTCCTCGAAGTCTGCCAGAAACGTGTAGACACATCACGTCGACACTTCGCCATTGCGCGGCGTGTTATGTTCTGATCGACACGCGATTTATAAATGTAAACAATTCAATCTTTTGTCTATTCCGCGGCGCTGGGAGACTGCGAAGCGGTTTCAATTGCTTGACAAATTTACACTCGGGCAAAGCATGCAGCAGCACACGAAAGTGCTTGTATTGCAATAAAGAGCATCATTCCCTGTTGCACAATAAACCTATTGGAAACGCTGTTACATCTAACTCGACTGCTCCTTCTGAAGCTAACTCTGGTACGAACGCTCGCAGTTCCTCAGAACAGCCGAACATTTCTGACCCAGTCGTCAATGCTCATCATTCGAGTAACGGCTCTCGTTCTGAGGTGCTGCTCGCGACCGCCGAAGTTTGTGTGGAGGTAGGTTCTCGAGTGATCATAGCCAGAGCACTTCTCGACTCCGAAAGTACTTACTCATTTGTAGCGTCAGCGCTTGTGAAAGCGCTACATGCCAGGACCTGTCCAACGTCTGCACATATGCAAGTAATCGGAGGGGATGTTTTGAGACGAATCACTCGGATCGCTCAGATATCCTTGAAACCAATTGGTTATTCGGAGCCAGTATTCAAACTGGAACCGTTCGTGATCGACACACTCACGTCCTACACACCGCGGTCTCGCCTTCCTTTGTCAGACTGGCCCCATCTGGAAGGGATAGAATTATCAGATACTGCAACCTCTGAGGAATCTCCCATCCACTTGCTGATTGGGACAGACCTCTATCCCTATCTTCTTCGGGATGGTTTGCGATTAGGCACGGTGGGAGAACCTGTTGCTCAAAACACCTTTTTCGGCTGGGTACTGTTCGGACAGACTTCTTCTGCCCCAGCACCCATTGAGCCAATGGTGTTCTCGAATCATTGTCATCGATTCGTTGTCAGACCTCACAAAAGCCATCTTGCGTTTTTGGGAAATCGAAGAGGTCAATCCATGCTCTCCTCCTTCCGAGGAAGACGTGTGTTACGAACTTCACTTCCAAAGGTCGTATTCACGTACGTATGAAGGGAGGTACGTGGTACGTTTACCATTCAAACGACCCCCTCCCATCGGCATAGGCAATTCTCGCATACGAGCCGAAAGGCAATTCTATGCCCTCGAAAGGCGACTTCTGCGTTCGCCAGAGGATCAACAGGCATATTGCGCATTCATGCGCGAATACGAGGATTTCGAGCACATGAGTCGCGCTAAGCCCCCTGCGGACTCCAGTCAGGTGGTTTACTTGCCTCACCACCCAGTCGTGAAGCAGACAAGTACCACAACAAAAGTCCAGATAGTTTTCAATGCCTCTTCTCCTACGTCCAACGCATCCTCTCTCAATGGTCATCTGTTAGTAGGACCAAAACTGCAGCTTGATCTTCCAACGCTGCACACTCGCTGGCGCTTTCATCGATTTTTATACTGTGGGGATATTGGTAAGATGTTCCGGTAGATACTCATCGATGAGAGAGATCTGGACTATCAGCGGATCCTATGGAGAGAGAATGCGTCAGACGAACTTCATGAGTACATGCTTCGTACTGTAACTTACGGAATGGCAAGTGCTCCTTTCTTGCACAGCGGGTGCTGCAGCAGTTGGCGGGCGATGATGGTCATCGCTTTCCGGCCGCGAAGCCGATTCTCACATCCCAGGTATATGTGGATGATTGTTTGTTTGGAGGTGCGGATCAGACTTCTGCGAAATATCAACGAGATCAGTTGATCGCCCTGCTTCGCAGAGGGGGTTTGAGATTCGTAAGTGGGCTAGTAACTACCCTGAGTTGCTAGATGACATCGATCCAGCTGATCACGGCTTGGCTGTGGAAAAACCACTCCAACCTGACGACACCCTGAAAATACTAGGGTTTGGTTCGGAGTCCTCTGTCGGATGAATACCGGTTCTCTGTTCGTCTGGAGGCCCATTCACCGCTCACCAAACGCATTATCCTTTCACTCATTGCCAGGTTGTTTGATCCTCTTGGGTGGCTCTCACCAATCATCGTCACAGCCAAGATCATCATGCAATCCCTCACAAGGTTGACTCTGGAGTGGGATGATCCAATTCCAGAATCATTCTCCACGACATGGAGCAACTATTATGACTCGCTGTCTGTTGTCAATTCGATTGCCATTCCACGTTGGTTAAGATTCGGTCGGGTCATTCAAGGTCGCAAATTGGTGAAATCAGTAGCCTATAATTGTGTGATCTACGCTCGACTTCGTGCAGAAGTGCCAAAGCAATTGATGGGAACCTTGCCACGAGCACGAATTGTGAGTCCTGGGCACCCGTTCTTGGAGTGTGGCATTGACTATGCGGGGCCCCTTTCGTGTACGCATGGCAGGCGGCCGCGGCGTGAAGGCTCACTCTGCATACGTAATAGTGTTCGTATGTTTTGCGACGAAGGCAGTACATCTGGAGCTGGTGAGCGATTATAGTTCCATAACTTTTCTTGCTGTATTTGATCGATTTTGCTCACGGCGCGGTCTCCCAGCGACCCTGTATAGCGATTGCGGAACAACTTTCGAGGGAGCAGACAAGGAGCTCCGCGACTCATTCAAAACGACGATTGCGAGTCCAGAATTTAAAGCCTTTCTTGCGCGAGATCACATTCGATGGTCGTTCATACCTCCTGCATCGCCACACTTCGGAGGACTGTGGGAGGCCGGAGTAAAGAGTATGAAGCGTCATCTCAAGCGGATACTGGGTGATAGAACTCCTATGTTCGAGGAGTTTACGACGTTGTTATGCCGTATCAAGGTATGTTTAAATTCGCGGCCCCTCGGAGCGCTAAGTGATGATGTGGAAAGCCTTGATACTCTTACCCCGGGACACTTTCTTAACGGTCGCGCAATCCTATCCGTGCCAGTCCCTTTAGTACTCGAAGTTCCTGAAAACCGCTTATCGCGGTGGCAGTTAGTTCAACAGATGCTGGAATCGTTTTGAAGAAGATGGTCTGATGACTATGTACGATCTTGCCAGCATCGGACGAAGTGGCAGGATACTGCGCCGAGTCTAAAGATTGGCCAGATCGTGCTTCTTCGACAACAGAATCAGCCACCTACGAAATGGAGTCTTGGTAGAATCACGCGATGCCACCCAGGAACGGACGGACTGACACAGGTAGTTACCGTACGCGCGGCGACGTCCGAATACCTTCGACCGATAACTACTAACTGAAATATTGTGCTATTCTTCAAGTTTACTTTGTATTATGTATTATTTTTAAGTCCGGCTAAGATATCGCCCTCTGCCGGTGATTTGTTGCATTTGGGACAATGCAAGGCGGGCGGTATGTTGGCGTAATGCGATAAATGCGAAGAGCGCACGGTTGCGTCATCTGTAATCGGCGACGGCTAATAACGACGAAAGCTGTATCGCGAAATCGATAGTTCGCCGAATAGTTAATGTGCGCTTTATTGCTAAAGTTTGATTATTGTACGAAAATCATAGATGGAGTTCGTATTGCACTCGTGTCTTTCCGTGGCGCACTTAGTTAGTACAGTTACAGCGTTCTACGAAAAAGGTCTTCGTTTTTCGCCATTCTTGTTGCCAGTCTCTAGTAAAAATAAAAAAGGTTTACTAATTAACCGTACATTTGTTTGCGATTCGATTTTTCAGATTTACCTCCTTCTTTTGGGGTTGTCCGATTCGGATTTCAAATTGATTGAGCCGGATTACGGGATTTTCCTAAGAAATTTTCATGCGTGCGTTGAGCCACGTGGCTGTCGACATCGGCTTCTCTCCGATGCGTCTATTCACAGGCACCGAGCTTCTATAAAATGTATGTCTTGTTTCTAGTGCATTATATGCAGTGCAGTTTTAAATATAGCGAAGAAAATCACTGCAATTAGTTCCAGTTATTTGACCAGGCCTGATTTTCTTAAAGGTAAAGTGTTTTCGGCTAAGAAACAGTCGACGCAGTGCCGACGCATAACACTAGTGTTACAACCCAGTGAACATCTCGAACGAGATATAAACCGAACAGTAACACGGGCGTGTAACTCAGCAGAATTGCTGGGTCCTTTTAGGTGAGTGAGGGCTACTGATAGCACAGGAAAAGTCAGTAATAAGGGAAAAAAAAAAGAGGAAACAGTTTATTTGTTTAAATTAATTTATTTTCCCAAATAATTGTTCCGGTGAAGGTAGGGGAGTTGTTGGAAGAGGGGGGAAAGGGATGAATAGGTTGGGAAATAATTCCTGGGGAGACGGTAGTGGAATGGTCGGCCGAGGGGGAAAAGGGAAGGGAAGAGAAGTTTTCCTGGGGGATAGTTGGTTGGCAGTCCGTGTTTCTATCTCCTCTCGGGCGAGGTGGAGAGCCTTTGCCAATTTTTGGCATTGGACCCTTTGTCCTCCTCGGCGGCGTTTCACTATAAAGAAAATTATGACTATTTGAGAAGGTGATGAATGAAAATGGAAAGAATTATGGAAGTGGGAGTAAAAACGCGAAGTCTAAGGAAAGAAAATAAAATAAAAGGGAGAAAAAATGTTTTTGGATAAATACGATTTGTAGTCGCGTGAGAGGGGCGACTTCGTCTCTGTGGCCTTTTATGCAGTAGGGAAGAGGGTTGTGGTTTCGCAGGCCTACCCGCTATGCCACGAAAGGAAAGGAGAATGCGATTTCGCAGGCCGACCCGCTATGTCGCATGGAAAGAAGAAGGGAATTGGAGCGATTTCGCAGGCCGACCCGCTATGTCGCAAGGAAAGAGGAAGGGATTTGGAGCGATTTCGCAGGCCGACCCGCTATGTCGCAAGGAAAGGAGTTGGCGTGATTTCGCAGGCCGACCCGCTATGTCACGAAGGAAAAGTAGGAAGGAAGGGAGGTGGTTAGGTAAAAAAATTACGTAAGGGAAACTTATACTCACTTTGGTGAAGCTCTCTTTGCACTGGATGCGATAGGGTTGGGCTGATGGTGCTGTCTCCCCTTTTTGGGTCCGGTCGTGAAGTTTCTTTTCCTTCGTTGAGTCGAAACTTGGAGTCAGACTTCCCCTTTGGTCGAATAACTCGCGACTTAAAAAAAATTCAACTGCGACGAGTTGTGCTTCTTGTTTTTGTATGACGCGAGAACTAAAAAATTGGACTGACTGGTCTCGGTGTGCCTCTCCTGTATTTATTTTGGTTCATGCTTTTCTTATCCCCGCTTGGAGTATTCCCCCTCTATTTTTAAGGTGGTGGATTTGTATTTTGGACAGGTATTTGGGAAATGGGCCAAAGAGGAAAAATACATTAAAAAATTATTGGTGTAGAGAGCCCGTTAGAATGTACCCGATTTCTCTTTTTATGTTTTTTTTAGAAAAGTTAAAAACAGGTAGCTTGAGAGTTAAGTCCTCAATTACCGTAAATATCGGAAGAGACGGAAAAATTATTGTTCTAATGTATAAAAAAAATAAAAATGCTACGGAAGGTCATTGTAAAATTGATTGTGTCTGTACGGTGATTTTTTTAGGAAAGTTAAGCGATGTGAGCCGTCTTCTGATTTATGGCTAATAAAGGTTTAGAGAAAATGTTATTTGAACCGGGTAAATTCCAATACGCTTCGTTTATGACGTTACATTTGTAAGAAACAGACTCGTTTGTCCGGTGCCGACATACAATATTTTTTGATTTTTAAATGTACACCGAAAATTAGTTAGTTCCGCTAGTTACGAGGACGTAACACTAGCCATTATTGGTCTTTAGCCTATGAGAACATTTGATCAGGAATATTTTATTTACACCATATTCAAATTTCTGCGAAATCGACTGGGATCTTTTTTCCATATGTCTTGTGCGGGGTCCTTTGCGAGTACTGCATGGCGTCTCATGAGATTGTGCCATACTTCATACTTACGAAAATGTAGGAGCTGCAGACACCTACACCATGTACAACAACGATCACGCGTCGATTTCTGCGTGACAAACAACATTGCGCAACCTAGACTCTCTAACTAAACTCTACCCAAACTAAACTCTCAAGATATTTTAGGACGGGTTCAATATCCCAAGTAGTAGAATACTTAGGTTTTGAGGGTCTTTGCTTAAAAACTCCTTTGAAAAATCGAGATAGTAAAGGGTTATTTGAAATATTTTTAGTTGAAATTAAAGCTGTAGCTGATCGAATAGTATTTAGTGTGCCATTGAGTGGTTTGTTGTACTGTTTCACGATGGATCAAGAAATCGATTTTAGAAATAATTTTACGGATTGTTCAGGAACACCTTTCTTGAAGAACGCTTTGCTTATAATTTTGCTGCTATTAACCCATTGACACCCAAGAGGATACACATTTTACCAAGATTTGCAGAATATTTCTTAACGTTAAAAACCAATTCAAAAAACTTAAGATAAAACATTATCGACGTAAAATTGATCGCTCTTTCATATTCTGTTATCAAATTCTGTCTATAATAAACGTGTAAAACGTTATAAACAATTATTCACACAAAAAAATTTCCATCACAAACATTTTTTAATCAATATTTTCATGTCAAACGAGAAAAGTCCTTAGGTCAAAACCTCAAAATATCGCGTATTTAATGTCTCAGCTATAATTATTTGTAATAATGGAAACGTTGAAGATGGCGGCTTCAAAATGACGACTAAAGTTTTCTTTTTTTGTAAAACATTAGCTTAGAGTACCAAATCTTCAAAAAATTATCCGATCTTGATAAAACTTAGTACCCATAAGTTATTTTTAAAAAATTCAAAATGGCAGATCCAATAGAGTGGCTGAAAATAAAATATTTTATATTTATGAAACTAGGTAAAGCAGGGTTTTGGGGTCTCTGATTGCGAATTACGAGTCATTATTAAAAATTTAAAAATATCGAATGCAGTATGGCGTTTTTCTTAAAAATAGACATAGGGAGGATTTTTACTTTTATTGATAATTTTCTTGTCTATAAAAATCTTAATTTTTTCTTTTTACACTTGCTAATAAAAATATTCAGACAATTTCCATTTTTTTTAATTCCGAAATTCTTAAAATTTACCTAGTAATCATGAATTGAAGTGAAAAAATACCGATAATTTATATTTTATTATAAGCATATTAAAAAACGAACAAATTTTTGAAACAGCAAAAAAAATTGACCTTTTATCCTGCATAAGGAATGCCTTTGAAAATTGAAATCAAAACATTTTTGAGAATCGACTATTTGACCATTCTTTTCCCGCAGAATCCACGTGTAAGCACTTTTGATCGCCGGAGATTCAATCAAAAACTTATGTAGTCAAAGTTATATATATTACATTGATTAACAGTATGTTACGTCGAGAATGTTTTGTCTCAAATTTTTTGAATTGGTTTTTAATGAGAGAAATATTCCGAAAATTTTTGTGAAATTTGTGTCCTCTTGGGCGTCAATGGGTTAAAATCAGATGTTTGGCCAGTGGATGTGGCAAACTCCTGCAAGGAGAAATTAATAGGATATGTGACGGTTTCAAAACTAGAACTTTATCTTGTATGAAGAATTTGAACAAGGGATACTAAGATTCTGTAGCCAATGAGGTATTGCAATGATACCACAGGCTTGTTCATAAATTAATTTTCGTAATGTTGGAAGTAGGCGACGTGATGGTCGTGCGTGCTAATGCGTAAGCCTAGAGTGCGCGAGAACTAACCGAAGCCGAGAGACGCGAGTTCGATTCCCGGTCAAGATTGCAAACCAAGAAAGGCCCTCGTTGCCAAAAATAACGTAGGAGGATGACGGGTTGCGGTTTGTCGGGGTTGCGCTCGCGGATCGGGTGGTTGGGAATCCACCTCAAAAACTGAAGGTCCGCATGCGCTTCTGTAAGGGAGTCTTGGCTTCGGTACGGAAATCGGATGTGACTGCTGAGGAAGGGACCATACCGGCTTCCAATGTACCAAGAAGTTCTTGTTTTCTTCTTGTGGGTGCGGTGTCTGGAAGGACCTATCCAATGAGGGTTTGCCGATTTCCGTTACCGTATAGGAACTGAACATATGAAAGTGCATGATACGAGTAGTGCAAAGGGATCATCCAAGCACTCGGGTCCGCTCCTTTCGCGCTGGGCGTTGGGAGACCAGCTCATTTCTCTCATAATCATAAGTTTGGAAGTATTAATGCAAAAGGAGGAAACGCATAAAAATATTCAGTATTCCAAGATATAGTATAAACATCTACGATTTCAGAATTTGAATCTGGAAAGCGTGAACAATATCTTTTGCATTTGGCTTTTAATCGAGAAGCAAAGAAGTCAATCGAAGGTAGTCCAAAGGAGTTAATAATTATTTTTTATGCCTCATATGATAAATCCCAATCAGTATCTATATTTGTAATACGGAATGCTTTATCTGCTTCTGTATTATCTTTGGAGGCAATATAAGAAGCTATTATCCAAATTTTCCTTTTTTCGCTCCATTGCCATATTTTACGATGTAATTCGTTTAATTTTGGATATTAAACCCTGACACTTTTATATATGTAAGATATAGCGGTAATATTCGCAAAGCTCTTTAGCGCAAAAAAAGTTACCAAAAGTTCTGAAAAATTAATGTCTTTTTTCTAAAGTATTTCATAAGCCGTGAATGGTTAAACCATTACAGTGCGCTCCTCATCCCATTTTTGATGCATCTGAATTGATTTCTAATGTTAAGTCACGTTTTTTAATATGATTATTGGATTTCATCATATTGTGCTTCCACCAATGTAAATCCTGAACTATTCTATTTTCTTCCATCATATTTGTATCATAATTATTTTCGTTAATTATAAGGGCTAAATATTTTGCTCTTTCTAATCTTTTACAATATACAGTTGAAACGAAAGTTTCCGAAGGACCAATATGTCCGTCGCCGAAACGCCTATTATACTTTCGCACCCGGACATACACGCAGCCCTCTATATGAGAACAGCGAAACCTACGGAACTCTATACGCCTACAACCGGTAGCGATGCGCGCTGCGTCCGCTCTAGTAGGGCACGCGCCAAGGAGGGGCGAGCCTCCCGTATAAATCCAGGAGCAGCAAGGCAGAAAGTAGTAGTCGTCCGCTCTCTTAGCGTTTCCGCACACCGTCTTAGGTATCGCTCTTGACGGATTCTTTCCAGCCCTCACTCTTTCGCTATTGTCGCTAGAGGGAGTCCGTTTTCCCTCTGTCTTGGGTATGGCTCTTGACGTACTCCGTTTCAGCCCTCACTCTTTCGGTATCGCCGATTCTGTATCATTGCGTATTGAATTATATTCCGTGTCTTCAGTGCGTTAAGATTAATGAATTACACTCAGCGCGACTTCCACGGCTGAGTGAGCCGCACATTAACCCCCCTGAGTACCAGTTATTATGGTAAAAACGGCTTCCAAATGCACTAATTTTTTGAAGGTATGCTGAATACCAACTGTACCTTATCTTTATGTCTTCGAGGTCGCTAATTACGAATCCGAAGTCAGAATGACGGAATTCAAAATGGCGGATCCAATATGGCTGCTCTGGACCCTATTTCACTGTAAATTATTGTAAATTACACAACATTTATGCCGAGATTATAAAGCATATATTTTTTGTTTGGGTCTCTGATTACTTGTCGCTATTCGATTTTCGGTCGACAATCTCAAGTGATTTCAATAGAAGCCTCTGAACCAATCGTAGTATATTCCAGTAATTAGTACACGCAAAAAAAGGTTTGGTTGCTGCAACCTCTTAGATAAAAGTTGTGTAATTTACACTGAAAGATTCACACTGTTGTGTAATTTACACTGGATCATTTACACTGAAATGGTGTATATTGCAGCCATATTGGATCGGCCATTTTGAATGTCGTAATTCTGACTGGGATTCGTAATTAATAGCCCCGAAAACCTATATACTCATAATTCTTAGCATAGAAGTTGTGTAATTTACAATCATTCACACTTCAATGGTGTGCAGAGCAGCCATATTGCATCGGCCATTTTGAAATTCCTAATTATGACCTCGGATTCGTAATCAGCGACCCCGAAAACCTACATACTCAATGTTTTTAGTGTAAATGTCGTGTAGTTGACAAGTATTTACACTGAAATAGGGTACATGGCAGCCATATTGCATCCGCCATTTTGAATTTTGTAATTCTGACTTTGGATTCATAATCAGCGAGCCCAAAAACCTAAATACTCATTATTCTTAGCATAAATGTTGTGTAGTTTAGGATCATTCTCATTGAAATAGGGTGAAAAGCAGCCATATTGGATCCGCCATTTTGAATTTCGTAATTCTGACTTCGGATTCATGATCAGCGACCCCAAAAACCTACACATTGATTATTCTTAGGATAAAAGTTGTGTAATTTACAATTAATCAAACCAAAATAGAGTTCATGGCAGCCATATTGCATCCGCCATTTTGAATCTCGTAATTCTGACGTCGGATTCGTAATCAGCGACCCCGAAAACCGCCGAGTAAGAATTTCTAAGCAGTTTCGTGACTTTTTGTGTCCTCTATCGTTTGCTAAAATTTCCACATAAAAATCAAGAATTTCCAAATTTTTCAAAGATTTTCACGACCGCTATAGTATGAAAATTGCGAAGATATGAATTTTTCATCCATGCAGAATGAATCTACAGGTCTTCAGCTTTCATATAAGCCCCAGCAGCTATTTTTAAACGCAACGGATCAAAAGATATGATAAAGGGTGTTTGGACGAGTTAACTCGTCCTGGCGCATTTGGTAACTACTTTGTTTGGACGAGTTAACTCGTCTCTGCACTCAGGAGGGTTAAAGGTTACCAATTGTACGTTAGATTTCTAAATAATATACTGTTTTATTAAGATATCCTCTGTACATACTCAGTTTTACCTTACTGGCAGCTGATTCTAAATCCCCGCTTCGAACCTGGGCTACCGATGCGAGCTGGGCACGGGGCGGCGCGAAAACACCGTTACACAGTACTGTATGCAATATCAGGTCAGCATAAATTTAAAACTCCTAGTAACTGCGCAAATTCGTGGATTCTGATTTGTGAAACCTAAGAAGTACATCTTAAAGAAGAAATTAAACAACTTTTTTTATAATTTATAATAAAGCCTCAACTTTTCAAAAGATCCTGTGTGCATACTAAATTAGTATTACAAGAATCGAAAGTATCTCCAATGCATGATATATAACCAAGGCAAATAGCAGATAAAAACCCTTGGTTCTTTATGTATTTAGTATAGGTTTCATAATTTTTGTAAAAATATATGGACTGATACATTGTACGAACGGCAAAGAAGGAAATTGATATAGAATGTCTTTAAAACGAAATCTTAAAAATTGTTTACTGTTTGTCATGAACATGTACTGCGAAGTAAGCATCTCATAAATCTTCTAATGATCCTTCGGATAAATGAACTTTCGGAAATTATATTTTGTGTCACTATAATATATTTCATTTTAAAATAAATAGGATCCATGAACGTATTTAATTATATTAAATTAATTATAAATCTATACGATCCGCCGGAAATGTTATTAAAAAAATATTAAGATTAAAATTGATCTGCATAATATTCTCGAATAAAATCATAGTTTTGGAGAGAAAAGTTGAGACGTACGAAATGTCCTTAAAAAAGTTGGCGGACAAAGTTGAGCTCCAAGATAATATCTTAAAACGAAAAAACATAATTATTTCGGGCTTAAAGATTAACTTCAATTCTGTAAAGGACGAAATAGAGAAATTTCTTTTAAACACGTTTGACCTTTCGAACACGGTTAATAGTGCCAGAATGATTTGAAACATTCCACAAGTGGTACTAGCGAAACTAATTTCAGACGACGTGAAGAGCTATATTTTTGAAGCAAAAAAAAAACTACGCTTCCAAATTCAAAAATTTTTATTTCTTATTATCTTACGGACCGTGAAGTTGTTCTCAACATTTTGTCGATAATTCAGCACGTTTTAAAGGGTGTTTTATCGACATTTTTGCACGTTTTATTTTAAAATGGTATTTTCTCAAAATTTCCGCATTTTTTACAAGATGTTTTCTCGACATTTATGCACGTTTTAAAGGGTGTTTTCTCAACATTTCCGTACCTCGTAAAAGATGTTTTTCTCAACATTTCAGCCGGTTTTCCGGACATTTCCATATGTTTTGAATGGTGTTTTCTCGGCAGCATTTCCTGAGGCTTTTTCGACAATACAGCACGTATTGAAGGGTGATTTCTCAACAACTCCGCATCTTTTAAAAGGTGTTTTCTACCCAATATTTCAGCCGGTATTTTCGACATTTCAGCATGTTCTAATGAATGTATTATCGTCATTTCAGCACCTAGTAAAAGGTGTTTTCTCAATATCTCTTTTTCTGCACGTTTTAAATGGCGTTTTCTCCCAATTTCCTGCATCTTTGAAATGGTGTTTTCTCCTTATCAGTTTCGCCTGTGAACTTCAACAAACATGCACTGCTCTTCATCCGCCTCTAAAGTATTAAAAATAGAATTTTTGGAATGCTCGCAGTATTTGTAATATAATCAACAATTCCTTTTATTCTGCGTTTGAAATTTTCAATTTTTCGGAAACCTGTTGCGACAATATAGAGCGTTAATCACCTAGAACCTGGCTCTTCAGTGATTTTTTCTCCGGTTGTTCGCCCGACCAATTGTGGTGGCCATTTTTTCCCCTAATTTCGACAAAATAATGATCTCACCTTATTGCAAATTTTAATCGACTCGATGACAGCTCAGTTTCTTCGCTGTATGTTCGTTCTTGATGGCGATTGTAACTGCAGAAATAGCGCTTTAGATACTCACTACGAAAAATATATCTTTGAAAATTCTGCGGTTGTGGTTGTTAGAAAATCGCATGATGAAGTGCGCTATAGGCGCGTCTGTTTTTTATCTGAATTTATGTGTACAAACAATTTTATAGTCGATATTTTATAAGTGGTCGAACTCCGGTCAATAGCCCAGAGCATTTTACTTCTCTCGGAGAGTTTTCAGTGCTGTGGACCTCGTCTTGGTATCGGAATGATATCTGCCGTATGTACACGACTTGAATGCAGGAGACGATCTCCATGCATCTGACCATCTTCCGTATGCTTGTCTTTACTTTTAACTGCCAAACGTTCTACTCGCACGCAGTCTTCTCCTCAATTAATGAAGCTGCCAAGTTCAAAATTTATGAGATCGAATGACGGGATATCTGAATTTGTTAATTACCTGTACAAAGCTTTTGCGAAGTTTTTCTAAGTTGTGCCATAAAGTTGTACCATAATGTCTCAGCAGTGCGATCAAATAACTCGAATAGATCTAAGTTCGCGTCAAAGGTTTGGTTCGACAAAGAATGTGCTTGCGCCAAGAAAAAGTTAAAAGAATCTTTAAAAAAAATTAAACCGGATCACTATAGTCGTTCCTTGGTTCTTAGTTTTAAGGCTGCAAAAAAAAAAAGAATACCTAGACATAATTAGTTCTAAGAAGCGGACATATCATGTATATTGCAAACAAATATGTGGCATTACACAATTCAGCGGATTTTTTAGTGAGGTGCGTATTTATCGCAAAAGGCCCAGAGTTAAACCGTTGGTTTTGGAGGACTCTAGGAGATCGCACTTTTCAACGATTTTTCCTCGGATAATAGACATACCGGAAAACTTCTCTGGAACTTGCAATCCATTACTGGACTTACAAATCTCTATGGGAGAATTAACGGGTAGCATAAGGTTTCTCAAGGTTGGAAAAGCCGTTGGTCCGGACGGATTACCGGCCGAACTTTTTAAGTTTTTGAACCCTTTTTAGCTCTGCTACCTTCCGAACCTTTTTAACGTGATTCTCTCAACCGAAACTTTTCCCACTGATTGGGCTCGGGCAACATTATTTATCTTGTACAAGAAGGGTCCTCAAGAAGATCCTGCCAATTGCGATGATTGCGATCTCCAATGCCCTCTCTAAAATATTTTTTCAAATTTTGTGCAAGCATCTGACTTTTGACTTTTTGTGGACATTAGGCGAGCTTTTGATGCTCTCCCACATGCTTTGCTATGGATGAAAATGTTCGGATTGGGCGTGAGCACAAATTTCATCAGAATGCTGTGCGCGATGTATCAATCTGCCTCTGCCCTATTTCAATCCGCGAATGCGTCGTTTAGCGAGTATCAAGTCACTGTAGGAGTACTCCAGGGTGATAGAGTCGCTTTTCTTCATTCTATATCTTTCGGATAACATATTTTTTCAGGGAGAGAGGCTTACGCAGCATCGATATTTCGCACTCCTACGATCTGCTACTCCTAATGTAAGCCAACGATCTGACGCTATTTGCGTATTTACCAGCCGATTTACATAGAAAATTAATAATACTCGCCGAATACTGCTCTATAAATGTTCTCACAGTGAACGCAGAAAATACTAAAATTGTATGTTTTAGAAGAGATGGTCCTTTGGACTAATACTGTAATGCTTTTTTGTTACAATGGCACTCCAGAATTAAGCTTCAGATTCGTTATGATCCGACGGTTATCTGCTCATTACATAATTCGCATTCGCTAGATGACCTAAAGCATATTCTCTTAGAATGTCCAATTATCAAATCTGTGTATATTTTCTTTTAAGAGGTACGCTCGAAGTCACTAAGTATTCAGGAAAAAATAATAAATCTATTGCGTGGAAACTACGTACAGTCTGCGAAACAATTGTACTTTTATGCGAAAGCGTGCTTTGAGCGAATGCATTTTATATTAGGTAATTAAAGAGGGGAAAACACTGTAAAATTCCAAATAAAAATCTAAATATCCAAATTTTACATTTTGCCTCTCAGGTATGTCTCGGGCGCCTTTTGTGATCCCGGCGCGCGCTGTAATTTATGAGTACGGTAGCGGGTATAACGAGTGTCGATAGAGTCGATGTCGACTGCCCTCCTAAAATTCTAGAATGTCAAGAATGCCTATAGGGGTCACTGATAGTAACGTACATGCGAAAAATCCGTGTGTAGCATCAGTAAACTGACGTCGATCTTGAAAAGGACACTTATTTCATTGCGCTTTGCATTCGCGTGTAAGTTTCAAAATATTTGACTGCGAGTTTTTAAAAACAGTGATAATAGGAATTGATTTTTACTATAAATGACAAAAGGGAGTATAGTGAAAGAAAGGGAACAAGAAGTGGTAATTCACAAGAGAAGAGGAGGAAATCACGCCAGCGACTTTTGAATTGGTATGAAATGGAAGAGCCTGAGGATTTGAATGTCAGCGCATCGGCGAGGAAATTGAGAGATGCATATTGCACCATCTCTGCATACCGTTAGTCGCACAAATCTTGTCGTTTTCAATTTCGGTTTCTACAATTTGCGCTTTTCACCGCGTAACTGCCTTTTCGCCCACCTGGGGCAGAGTGGTTGTCGTTTTCGGTGAAAACCGGCTTCGGTTTTCCGGTTTTGATAGACGCAACGTCGTTTCACTCGCTATAATTCGCTTAATTTTCGTTCGCTGTGAAAATTGTAAGCCGTCGTTATTGTTTAGAAATCGGACGCCATTCGGGTCGCGTATTGGACAGGTCGTGATCCACGTGCCTTTATAGTGCATCTTTTTGGAATAAAGTGTGATTTGGTATTAGCCTACATGTGTGCGCCTTATCATTATTTCTGAACCCTGTGGACCAATCTCTTCCGAGCACCAGCGTGGAGGATGCAATTAGTGCAGCTGCACGTATATCCAACACACACACACACATATATATATTCTCCTTTCCACACGATATTTATTTAACAATCATAACCTATATCTTACTAAAATTATATATAAAAAATAACATACATATCCGGAGGTGTCATAAATATATCTAATTATTTCGGCAAAAAGTTACACGCTCATAGAAGCACGACAATACTTTTTGTCGAGTAGACAGAATTTTTCCAAAGTATCTTAATTTAATTGGAACTTATTTTCTTTTCCTTAATTTTCTAGTTAATATCATACATTTATAACATTCACGAAATAAAATAAAATATCTGATAAGAGAAATACGCTAAAGTCTACACAAAATTTAAGTGAAGCAGAAAAGCAACATTTATTAGGAAAAGGTTTAGTAAGCGACCGAAAACAGAGAAAACAAACGGAAAGCACATAGAAAATATCAGAGAATTAAAACAACCAGAATCAGAAGAAATATCGTTCACAATTTTTAGTTGAAGGACGAATTAAACAAGATCCAGAGAATTTAAGCGCAATTACCGCCGACGAAATTTTCAAGTCAATATATAATACAAATATCGACGATTATCGCACCTTTGAATATCTCGCAGAAATGGCCCAAATCGCCGACAGATTGACATTAAATTATTCCTGAAAAATCGGAACAAGACCTCATAAAACTCGTAAAAATCAGATTAAAATCATCGCATTATTATGAAACCTCAGAGAGGTTTATTCTCCAGGGAACTCTATAACGGAAATTACGCAGAAATTAATAGGAATGCATCAATTTGATTTTGAAAATATTGTTGCACATGCATAGAAGCCAAAATAATTAAAACATACTGTTACGATCTCGGCGATCATAAAAGCGCGAGTGGTGTCGATGGAAGGGCGAGGATGTTAAGGAGTCGACGAATATATTTGCTTTGAATATCTACGTCGGACTGACTTCTCCGTCGCGATCTGAAACCTAGATCCAGATGAGTTCATCAGTTCAGTCATTTCCAACTCGTGGGAATATGAACGGCGAAGCCGAGCGAATAAGGTGCAAGCTCAGCATATTCTTGCACCTTATTCACTCGGCTTCGCCGTGCGAGGATGCACCTCGTGAATATTCCCAGGTTGGGAAATGCAAGGTCGGGTATTACACTTTATTTATCATATTTTACCCGATACATGTGGCAGGGCTACGACGATTCGGTCGTAACACATACAAAGAATTAAATGAGGAAGGACATGGAACCGAAGAAGAAACAATCCGACCAACGACGAAGTTTTAGAAACGTTTTTAAATGTTTTAAAACCTAAAATCGAAATTAGAATATCAAACATAGATATAGTAGATCTTCCGGCGGCTATTGTGTTATGACACATGCGGAGAATAGTTCATAAGTCACCATATGAAAGTGAAGGAACATATGTTTTTTGTAGTTAAATAAAAAAGAAATATTTTTTATGACTGCAGTGAACAGTTCCGATACCATATTAATTACACTACAAGTAGAGAACCATACGAATGTAGTAATAGAACACCATAAAAATTATGAACAGTTCACTATTTTAATATAAATTCTTTCAATTCCATTATGAATTTGAACTACAATTAATTAAAAGATTTTTTTTAACAAAATAAGCGGTAGCAAACAAGTAGATAGCTAAAACAATTCCTTTTTTAGTTCAGTTGAATGTAAGTGTCATCATTTTTTAAGAAAATACTTATGTAGAGCGGATCAAGAATAATTCGGTATTTTCATACATTCTTCGCGATTTTCAAGAAAACTTATTTAAGTTTTTTTAAAGGGCGAAGTTAGTGCATTCATTCGAATTTAATTTTTATGCATTTTTGCATATTGCACATATCGTGATTAAATCGAACTAGGATGTTAATCGAATAGAGATACATGTGCCTGCATTCTGGGCAAACGATGCAGAACTGTGGTTCGCTCATATTGAGCAACAATTTACACTTGCCAATTTTTATCTTAAAGCTCGTCAAAAAATATACAAAAAACATGTAAGACAATATTTTTTAATATCATCATTTTGCGTAAAAAAATATAAATACCGCAAATGACTGAAAATGATAAAAAAAAAAACATTAAATGAACTATAACTTTGTTAATCATTGATTTGACTTCGAATTCCAATTTAAAGGGTGATCTCCTTTTTATTCCCTATAATTAATTAAGAGCGTGATACTTATTAATATTTAAGAATTGCATTAGACGATAATTGCATAAAACCAACTGATAATAATGAAACAACTGAAATACATATTTTAGAAAAGGAAGGAAAACAGCTGGAATCTAAAAGGAGAAAAAATGAAACGTATGCATATAATTCTGATCAAAGTATCAAACACAGCTTTAATCATCCTAAGCTCAAGGGCGTTCATAGCTGTTAATTGCAGTGCAAAATCATCGAACATATTGGCTGTTTCACTATTTATACAAGAATGCGAGATATAGGGAAAAAAACATCTACTGCAACCAAAGATATTGAAAAAGAGGAAACAACGCGGGAAAAAATGGAATGCCGAAACTTTTTATTATATAAAAGAACAAAATTTATCATAAAAAATAATGGAAAAATCGTTTTGTGCGTTTTTAACATTTCGATATAATTATTTTTACACATTTAGTAAATGTGGAATTCTATGAAAATAACTAACCATAATAAATACTCTGGAAAAGTATAGTCCAGTTTCTGGAGATTAAGATCAGTCTAATTTTGTCGGCCTGTATTACTCTAAAAAAAAACGCACATGGTGCATATTTATGTGATTTTGAAACATGTGAACGGAATGAACGGTGCCTCAACTCCTATCGCAAAAACCACCCACAACAATGAATGTTCTTCCTCCCCTAGCCGAATGTATGTGATATCGTGCTCGATTTGGCTTCGGAAGAGCTACCATCGTAGCCGCGTTTTGTTGATCCTTGCCTAACACCGCCCAACGACAGCGTACGAATTATAACCTATAACCGTAACACTTGACAGATCATCATGTATGATTTACATACAAATAATACTTCCCCTAGGGAACTACGAAAATAAATGAATCCTCGTCTGATGGTTTTGTTGATGAGGAATAAATATTGAGAAATTTCGATATTCAACGGATTAAAAATTTATTTCGTGTTATTATTAGCAATATGTTACTTTGTTTTCTGATTTCATAATGTGCAAGGTAGATAAGGGTAGGTGTGAAAAATGGCCATTTTTCAATGATTTTTAACAATGATGACTCAGCAGAATCTCTATCTTAATACATTGGTCATTTTACACCAATAATCCGTTTAGGAAGTCTAATTAAGCAAGTAGTATACATCAAAAGCATTGTCGAGTGATTGTAATTAGTATATCAGTAAACGAACATGAATTCACACGTCAATAATTCAAATTCAGAAATCTAATCGCGCATTCTTTAATATTAGTGCCATTGTTAGGTAATCTAAATTATTTTTTATAACTGCTTTTCATAAATTGTACCGAATTTTGTACATAAGGGCACTATTAACATTTTGAAGAAAATTACTTTGTATAAAATGTTATATTTTTTGGACTCTTTTATTCAAAGTTTCAAATAACTTTGTCGTGTGCGATATATAATGGTCGCAAAGCATTCGTTTTAGGATACTTCAACAGCATGAACGAGCCTGAAATTATTGCCGTAAATACAATTTTCAACGACTCCTTGTTTACTGGTTTCACTCTGTGGATGCGCCAGAATCGTTAATAGCTGGCGCATACAAAAGGAGTTTTTTTTTAAATTGTTACATTAGGCATTTAATAGCCTTACATGAGCCTTAAATTCTGTCCGTAAAACAAATGGCTTCCGTCGTTTCTACAACCACCGGTACTCTTTTGCGAATCTACGCGGATGGGCGTAACAGCGAAAGAAATAGTCGTCGAGAATTCGTATTAGGATGTTTCGAGAGCCTTGAATGAGCCTTTAATTATTGCCATAAATGAAATTTTCAATGATTTCTGGTTCACTAGTTTCACTCTGGTCATTGTATTACCATTCTGGCGCATTCACAGGGCTTTTTCACAAAATTCCCTGTCATTAAATGTTCACATGTGTCATTTAAGTAACCTTAAATGAGCCTTAAATTAAGACCCTGAAATGATTCACTTTCAACGTTTCCACGGACCTCTTTACTATTAACTTAATATACGCGCATGCGCGTAACATTGAACGTAATGGTTGCGAAGAATTCGTTTTATGGTATTTCGCAATCCTCAAATCAGCCTTAAATTATGCCCTTAAAACAGCTCCTTTCGACGTTTCTGCGGGTCCCTTTACTCATAGCCAAATGTGCGTGCAGGTGCTTAACACCTGGTGTAATGGTCGATGAGAATTCGTATATGGTATTTCGAGAGTCTTAAATTATAGCTCTAAATCAAATTAGAAATAACTTTTATTGTACATGTATTAATGCACCCACACGTTTTTCTGCTTTAGCAAATCAACAAAATAAATATATTAATTTATCCCTTTTCACAGTAAAAACCATGATTTTTACATAATAAATTTAGTGCCAGAAATATTAAAATGATGATTACTTTTCAGCGAACAGAAAAGAAGACTAAAGGCGGAAATGGCATTAAAGAATAAGGAAAAAAAGAACTGCGAAGAACAAACAACTATCGCAACACGCCCTGAACAAGTACACAGCAATTCAAATATTCAAGAAGAAGAAATTAGTCCAAATGCAAGTATATTTCACTCCATATTTGTCTAGATTAAAATTAACAAATAATAATAGAACAGTAGTCATCCACAAATTCTAAATACTTAATAATAGGAAAGGTCGCTTGAGATGGAGCTGGTATTATATTGACTGCTTGTTTATGAAAAAGGCTCTTTACATTACATCGGCTTCGCAGCTCAGGCGGTAGCGTACTGCACTACGAAGTCGTAGGTCGTGAGTTCGATCCCCGACTGGACAATTTTTCGAAATTATTTTCAGGCAGCAGTTCGCTATGTGTAAGACGAACCACGCTGTCTGTTTGGCATTTTCGAGGTAATGTTTTCAGGCGGAAATCAAGCCATGGCCGATGCTGTACTTTATGTGGGTTTTTGCAGTTTCCTACACTCGACAAATGCGAGTATGGCGCCATCTAAGACGACCTGCATCTCTCGCAATGGTACTCACCTGTACCCGGATAAGCTCCCTAAGAGCTTTTGGGACACCTCGATCGAGGTGGAAGGTAGAGGGTAAACAAAAAATTATACTTATCCGCAAAACCTCTACGAATTTTTTCCCATAAATTTTCTTTAGTTATATTAGAGACGATGTTGTCGTCGCTATTTAAACTTAGAATATAACTCCGTATTAATTGCAGAACGTCTGAAATTTCTAATAATACCTTTAAACTCCACTTTAAGGGTATATATTCTGCACATTCATTTACATAATTTTATGAGATCGATGAATCCTTCACAATATTGCCTGCTAAATTGTATTCGACAGGTGCAATCATTAAATCCTTCTTTTGAAACAACTGAAATCTCATGTATCCTGTTTCGAAATTGTGAAAAATTGTTTTTTAAGAGTCAAGCATCTTTCCAATATCTTGTAATACACTTTTTTGATATTTTGTTGAATAAATTTTAGATTTTCGTGTAAATAAGAGAAATACGTCATGCAAACAAAATTTTGCGAAATTTCAACAAAAAGCTGCACTGCATTTCGGGGGAAAACGGGGTTATTATACAACCGCAATGTCAACAATATTATGTCTGATTCTAAATCGTGTTTAATATATTTTTTTATATTCTAGGTTTAGATTGGTTAATTATAGTTTCGAAATATCGTCAATAACTTTGCAAACGACGCTATAAAAGTTTATTATCCCGATATTCTTATATATATATATATATATATATATATATATATATATATATATATATATATATATATATATATATATATATATATATATATATTAATATTCATATATATATATGAATGGAAAAATGTCCACATGTGGCAGCATTCGATAGTGAGCTCTGCGATTAACGCACTAAATTATTTGTAATATACATTATTCGCGTCTATAATGCTGTGAGTAACGTATACTTCCACTAAGTAATTACCAAAGTCATCCAAATTCCCGACTACAGTAACATAAGGGCCAATTTTGTTTGGAGACGCGAAGCTCTTCCAATTTTTTTTCAAATTTTATAATTAATTTTATATGGTCCCACGTCATTAAGCAGTTATCCTTCGTTGCCGAGTGCGCTCGATCATAATCACATACTAACTGTAAGAGTTATTCTTACCAAAAGATGTCCAAATTCTGAATGAAGGCATTTGAATATTGAGTAGTAATGTTTAATACTAGTTCAACGATCCCTACTATCATATACGTCGCGTTCCATTTTTGTGTGACCTTATCTTCAGGTTCGTTATTTTCCCGAAGCCAATCGAGATCACTTCCTATTAGCAATTCTATATCTGCAGAAAAAAATCATGTAAATAAAAATGTACTTGACATATAACATCAGGATGTACAATCAATGATTTCTTTTACTATATTTAGTATAATTATTGTGATTGCATTTTCGTTTCATTACTGAAAAAAATGTATAGTTACAAACCGTCAGAGAAAATTTGCTCGGATTCTATAATCTTCAGCTTCAACAACTTCTGTCCGATTTTGCAATACTTCTCATACAGAACACCTACCGCTCGAATAGCTTTATTGCTTTTAGTCGCTTTTTGGTAAGGGTAGTAAGAAAATTGTGCACAATCTTCAACTTTTTGGTTGGGCAATACAAAAATTTGTCCTAACTCCGAAGCTAGTTCTAAAAATGAGCTATTCTTTATTCTGAAAGTAATTTAATTTGTAAACCATACTTGCATCTCAATTATTGTCACAATATGTATATCACACGTTCAGAATATGTATTAAATGGGAGATTGTATATATTACTTTAAGCAATTCTATTAGAAAAGTATAATATTTAAATTTTCACAAGAAAGAATAAAAGCCAAAATTTTGTCACTTCTCACTCAGTATGCAATGCATCTCTATTTATGGAATTTGTAGTTTTTTGGCCCTCCAGAATCCACGTGTGCAGTCTGCAGCAGAAAAGTGGCTCCGATATCCATCTCCTCCGCTGCAGACTGCACCGGGCCATTTTGTTTGCAACTGTAACCACTCCCTCTACCATTGGGTAAGTGGTTACAGGATCTCGTGTGACCTCAGTAGACGGAGAGATCCCAGCAGCACTGCTTTCTGCATTCGGCCTGCGATGGAATTTGCATGTTCTTGACAGGCCGGAACGCTTTTGATGTTTTGGAGGAAAGTTGGTCTCATTCCTCCCAGCACTCCAATTATCAGCATGACGAGCTTGATTTTGAACCCTCGATACAGCTTGCGAATCTCGAACAGGAGTTCCTGATATTTCATCCGTTTTTCGTCCTCTTTGCTGACTATATTTGTTTCTGCTGGTGCAGAAAACTCGATGACGAAGATGGATTTGTCATCGAAGTCAACAAGGACGATGTCAGGCTTATTGGCTGATATTTGCCTGCTCGTCGGGAATGAGTAATTCCAGTATATCGGCACGACTCATTTCCGACTACGGATTTAAGACCAGTGGGGAAGTATGGCAAAACTGGGGTGGCATCAATATCGTAGGTGCTGCGGAGATGATAATACAGCACTCGGAGAGCAGCATTGTAACGTTGGATATATGCTGAAACTACATATCTTGTACAAGCTCTCAAGAGATGCATTAGTGTCTCAACATGACATCCACAAGATGTATAAAGCGTACCCTGCACCGCTTGATGTAAGATGGTGTGGCAGTACGCTAAGGTATTGACGACCCCATCTTGCCATGCGAAGATAAACCCCTCGGTCTCGGATTTCAAGCCGGCTGATCTTAAGAACGAGGTCATCTCTACCGACAAGCCAAGTTGCTGGACATTTCGAAAGAATTGTCCATGTAATGGCATGTCGATATGCCTTCATTCCAACATGCGGAGTTGTTCCTTCCGTATATTAGCCCTGAGTCGTACTCGTACAGGTTGAAAACCAGACCGTGTTTTCGCGACGCTCGTTCCGCCGCGTTGTACAAAAACGCCCCCTTCTCCTGAATTTCATGTTGATGAACTAGCATCATCAGTTCGATTAATCACGTCGCAAACCGTTTCAAGGACCAATGGATCATGCATACAGTCCAGGCTCAAAAGGCCACGACCTCCCAATTTTCGGGTCAAATACAGTCGTTCCACGGAAGATCTTGGATGCAAACTGCGTTGCGTCATCTTCCGTGTGTATCAGTCAAGACCCCTTAGTTCGTCAACGTTCCACTTAAGTTCTCCAAATGAATAGAGCACTGGTAAAGCCAACATATTCGTGGCTGCCACCTTATTTTTCCCCATCAATTTTGATGACCACATCTGACGGATAAGGCGCCGGTATTTCTTAACGATGGTTCTTTTAGCAGTCTGCACATATTGGACATGCCTCTGAGGCACTCCCAGGTATGTGTAGGCCTCCTCGGCGCTAAGGTGGCGAATAACATTTCCGTTGACGAGCTCCATATCGTTGTTGATGGAGATCAGCGTGAAATTTCACTGCAACCACGCCCCAAAACATGAGGTAAGTGATTGCAGTGTCTGTACTGAGCTCAATTCAACGTGTAGAAAATTGTCTGCACGGGGAATCGAATCCAGAACCTTCAGAGACATTCAAGTTACGAAACAAGGCGGACGCCTTAGCCGTCGTAACCATCTCGCCTCATTATTATTATGACCGGAAGTTATTACCTATAATTGCCTGTGTATTCAAATTCATACTGAATTCTTTCATTTGAAATGTAACGACCTTCTATCTGTTTGTCAATCTCAAATGTTTTTATCGCAATTATTTCTGGAATTGAACTGTTTAAAACATGTAGAGCTGATTTTATCGGCTTAGCCGTTCTTGCATACAGAAAAAATAATGCGCCCATAACTAGTGCATGCACACATATGATAATGTTACATATACATTATAAGCTTTATAATAAATAGTATTCTGAAGAAAAAGCATGAATAGAATTTTGCGAAGGTAATTAATTATTTATGTCACAAATAATTATTTATTTATGTGATTTCTTATACTTCTCAGAATGAAAATACACGTATAACGTGCATGAAAATGAGAGTGAATTTAAAAAGTAAATAAAAAAGGATTCAGAATTGTTTATTTTGTATACGGACGAACATTATACCCTTCATTTTTATTTAATTCTTTCCGGCACGAATTTTTCTCTTTATCTAACCTGCTTCAAATTTGATACTCAGGGGTTGTCGAGTCCGTTGATCGCGAATCCGTTGTTAAAATTACAAAATTGGAATTGGCGAATTTAATATGACGGGTAAAAACGTCCGCCATTTTTTATTTTAAAAAAACGACATTGCATTCATAATCAGCGACATCAAAAAACTCAGAATACAAAATTTCAGTTTATAACTTTCTGTATTATTCGACAAAACGAATGTGTTAAAAGAAAACCACATTTATTCAACTTTGTGTATTTATATCACTAGGGGCCATTAAAGTATTACGTCAGCAAATTTTTCATCAAATTTGCCCCCCCCAGCCATTATTATTTCATTATATTAATACAACTACTATAATAATTTTTCTAATATTTTATTTATAAAATTTATTCTTAAAGTTAAATCACATTTCTTTTATATTGTTAGAGAATCTGCTGATAACTATTATTTAAAGACATTTATATTAGGAACTAGGTTCATGTGACCAGGGATTCGTGAGCCATTCATTGAGTTTGTCAATAACTTAATGAGATTCTTTTTGACTAGGATCAGTATTTTCTTCGAACACATCCACTTCCCCCTCTGAAAGCCACTCTGCATCTTCGTGCACAGAAATCTAGTTGAATTTGTATGGTTCATGATCGAATCAAAACGTTCATTCGGTCATGAATCATACAAATTCAACTAGATTTCTGTGCACTTTAAAGTTTTGACAGTCCTAGTGACAATGCGAATTAACGCGATTGGGTGTACACTAGATGGTCTGCAGTTCTATTCGATCTATTCATTCGGCAGCATACGATCCTAGCGGCGGAAAAAGGAATTGGATTATTTTGGACAAATCATAATAGGATTTTTCAAATACCTTCGTTTATCCATATTTTTCTACGAAATAACACTTAAAATTAAGCTACAACAGACATGTACGTGAAATAAACGTGGATATGGCACCAGTGTCAGTGGTTCCATCTAATGTTGGTGATTTATTACGTGATAAAAGTGTAAATCTTGGTGATTCATTGCATGCTAAAGGCGTCATTACTGGCAATACTGAATTATTATTAATATTAATACCTAGTTTTTCCACGTTTTCATACGCATTACAAATTGTATGGGGACGCCACACTGCAAACGTAACAAACTTCAGCATTTCCATTCCAGTCATTAATTTCCCCAAAAATTTCTTGATCAATACCTGCTTCTGTGTATAAAATAAAGTAATGCAATCCACTTACATATAAAAAGAAACTTTATTTATACATATATGTATGAAGCATTCCTCGCCCACTCGTCTAATCCTTTAACCCCACCCCCTCAGCTGCGCTCAAGAAAGAAAACTGTGGAAGAGAAACAAATAAAACTGAATTGATTGAAATTAATTTTATACATTTATTTTTTAGAAATTAAACCTCATTCTTTTACATATTTTGACGTAATGGAGTAGATGGAGTGGGCATTTTCTATTGTTAGTTACCTTGCGTGATAGTACCGTATAGTAAAGTTCAAGCTGTATGCAAATATTTTTTGTTCATTATTCAACCAAATAGTTAACAAATTAAACCATTATTTAAAAACATATTATTAAACAAATAATAGAACGTTTTTTTTTTGTATTGAGTTAAATTTCATTTGAAACCAAAACATTTACTCACAGCTTCCACGTTTTAACTTTCCTTAAAACAAAAATACGAAATACGTACAAATTTATAAAGTAAAAGTCGAAAAATGTTGAATTTGAGAAGAACCTTGAAGAAGTAACATGTATACATAATCTGACTTACAATTGTCCGGTCTCCAAATTCATTTCTACAAAATATTAGGGATTCCATTTCAAAAAAACACGTCAATTATACTTAAAAAACAGCCAGATAAAATTGAATATCACCATCTTGTAGCCCCTTTACAACTTTTGACTGAAAATTCTGTTGATTCTTTATTTCCTTAAGAGTTGTTCAGCTTTCCTTTTTCAAATTGGACACTGTACATATCACCAATGTTTCGGGCTCGCTTGTGCCTAAACTATACATTATAGGATAGGGCTCTCAGGGACTTTTTTGTAGGAAATTTCCCCCTCTAAAAAAAGGTTGAGTGAATTTTTGCCGTATCTTGCACCGTTTTCGATACGGAAGCGATAGAATGAAAACCAGCGATTTCGACGTCCGCCGCCATATTCTGAAAATTGATATTTATAGAAGGGAATTTATAGGAGGGAATTTCCTATAAAAAAGTCCGCGAGAGCCCTATTCTAAAATATATAGTTTGAGTACAAGCGAGCCCGAAAGATATAAGACGGAAGAGTCGTAGACGGCCGGACAGTAACCAATGCTTTCCAGAGAGCACTGAGTACTCTCTGCTTCTTTCCGTGTATGTCTATCTACGAAAAATGTCCTGTCTTTTGTCGGTAGAATGACGTTAGTCATATACATATACATTGTGCAATAATTCCTAAAACCTGAATATTATATACCTATCATAATAATTTGTGTGATGTCTACTATGTATCTTGTCTAATTTAGTAATAATAATATTATGATATTAATATCAAGTGGATTCCATTGAACATCCGTTATGGGACCGTAAAATTTTACTGCGGGAACAAAAACGGTTTGTGAAGTCCGCACTAACATAGTTTAGGACAAACAATTCCGTAAACTACGCACCTTACACAGGGATATAACGGGATATTCTTTCATAACATCAATATTGATATTTCTTTTTGTAAAATCAAGTTCAAAAAGTTATACTACTGAAACTATTATTCTTAATACTTGCATGCTATAATATTTTGTTGTTTTCAGGAATACTTCAAACTCAGATGTCAAGCCATTAACAAGCTCAAAGAGACGAATGAACACCCATATCCTCATAAATTTGAAGTATCTATTTCCTTGGAAAAATTCATCGAGCAATATAGTGAACGATTAAATGACGGCGAAATTCTTGAAAACGTGGAGTGTAGTGTTGCAGGTCGAGTTCATGCAATTCGTGCATCGGGTGCTAAGTTGATTTTTTACGATCTCCGAGGGGAAGGCGTAAAAATTCAAGTAATGGCTAACTGTAAGAAATATATCAATGAAGAAAAATTTGTGGAGGATACAACAAAAATAAAAAGAGGTGATATAATCGGTATAAATGGATATCCTGGAAAAACTAAAAAAGGAGAGTTTTCTATTGTACCACTAAACATGACACTTCTTAGTCCCTGTTTACGTATGCTCCCACATCTGCATTTTGGGTTAAAAGATAAAGTAATGAATAAGTTAAACTTTTCTTATTATCTGAATTTTATTTTTGAAAGATTTTATAAATATAAATAATTATTTTATTAGGAAACTAGATTTCGACAGCGATATTTGGACCTTATGCTTAATAATAAAGTCAGGCAAAATTTTTATGTAAGAGCAAAGATTATTACGTACATTCGAACATTTTTTGATCAATATGGATTTTTGGAAGTTGAGACACCAATGATGAATATGATAGCTGGAGGAGCAACAGCCAAACCATTTATAACACATCATAATGAATTAAACATGGATCTCTTCATGAGAATTGCACCGGAGCTTTATTTAAAGGTATGTAAAGTATTCTTAAGAATATAAAAATATTGTAATGAATATAACATCTTACTTTTTCCTGCTATTATAGATGTTAGTTGTGGGAGGTATTGACCGCGTGTACGAAATTGGTCGACAATTTAGAAATGAAGGCATTGATCTAACTCATAATCCTGAATTCACAACTTGCGAGTTTTACATGGCTTATGCAGATTACAATGATTTAATGACAATTACGGAAGATTTGCTTTCTGGAATGGTAAAAAGTATACACGGGTCATATAAAATTAAATATCGACCAGAAGGTGATCAAGCAGAAGAGATCGAAATTGATTTTACACCGCCGTTTGCGAAAGTTTGTATGATTCCAACTTTAGAGTCAGAACTCGGCGTCAAATTTCCTGAAAATCTAGAATCCTCAGAATCGAACAAGTTTTTAAGCGATCTATGCCTGAAAAACAATGTCGAGTGTTCTTCTCCTAGAACCACGGCAAGATTGTTAGATAAAGTATGGGCCCTCTTCATATTTATGATCTTTGTAACCGGATTCGTGCAATAGGTTTAACTGCTTTATGTATATCTATTTTACAGCTTGTTGGCCAATATATTGAGGAAAAGTGCATTCATCCGACTTTTATATTAGACCATCCGAAAATCATGTCACCTTTAGCTAAATGGCATCGTTCTAAACCAGGTCTTACTGAGAGATTTGAACTTTATGTTATGAAGAAAGAAGTTTGCAACGCATATACCGAATTAAATGACCCATTTGAGCAGCGAGAGCGGTAAGTATTTGGTACAACATGTTACCTACTTTTCTATTTCAGGTATTAAAACATAAATCAACATTCCTGAAGTATAACAGCAAATTTTTTAATTTTTTCATTAATTTGTAAATATGTAAAAAAGAAGGGCATATATTAAATAAATCTTTCGAAGGATTAAAAAAAATGCATTTCCAGAAGTTATGCATAGTTACTCTTTTTATAGTGTCTAATTAATAAATTATTATATTCTAGAAAAATGAATCGATCATTATGAAACTTGGTCGTGTTTTTCTTGGTCAGTCGATCTTTGCAAAAAGCGAACACCAAGGATTACAGTTTTCAATGAAATAAGAAACAGTTAGAACTCTTTAAATTTAACCACTGTTATTCCAAAATGAACTATAAGGATAAAAGTTAAAAGAAAGGAATTAGCCCACACTTTAATGACTTTTTTAGCCTATTTACAGGTCGCAAGGGGGGGGGGGTAAGTCGGACAGACAATCGATGACATTACAAGGCAATACTTTCGAAAATACAAGGCATCAGCCACCCAGGACTAGTTCCCGCAATACTGCGTCCGCAGAGCGACTGTGCCCGTGTACGTATATTCGCAGGGGTCTGGAAAAACTACGACAAACCCAGACCGATACAGTCGACGAACTACTTTACCATCAGAAGATAGCCTCTGGTGGTAACGCAGCTGTTTCCAGGCTCATCAGTGGGCTCCTACCGTTTTTTTTAAACAATCACTTCCAAGTATGGATCCCCAACCTGGATGCTTAACTTGAAATAGCGATTGCGCGTCTTGTCGACCATAGGGCCATTGCTGTCAGTAAACTGCTGCTATACTACAATAAATTAACTTCTAAAATGAAGAGAGCTCTCAACCGGTTAGGAAGTTTCGTTTAAAATTCATTCTAAGGGCATTTTATAATGACGCGATACCCATTCGGAAAATTTCGCATCTCGCTATTGGAAACAAAATTCTTGACTTTCTCTGAAGAGGTGGAATGTCTAACGCCATGCCAGCCCAACACGTCCATCGTCAGGGCATTAAACAAGCACAAGCGAATTAAAGTAATTTCTTTCTTCCCGTAACGATTTTGACGCATTGAAATTTCGACATGCAGAAATTATTTGTATTGGAATAGTTACTTGTACTCTTTGATAAAATATACAAACAATCTAAACAGGGAGGATCTTAAGGGCCCTCGAGCAAGGGAGCGGGCCAGAGGACAAAGCGAGGAAACGGTTGCTCCAAGTTCCAGGTTTTAAAAACAGATTTTGACTGAATTTTTTTTGCAAGACTATTTTTTACCATCGTGGCTACCGGATGAGGCATCTTGAAAGAATTTTGCCGATGGGAAGTAACTAAATCTAAATAAAAAAGTTCCGAAGTAGATTTGCTAAAGCGAGTATCGACTGGCCTAGATTGAGCAGAATTGCTAATTAGAAAGAAAAATTAACTGAAAATTTATAATAGGTGACTTATTTATATATGCACTTCGCGTAGTAGTTTTGTTAGGCACTAGAAAAATTTGGTGGGAGAAACGGAGGAGTATCGACAGCTATTTTGATTTCGTTGTCTTCTGATGTTCATGTTTAGATGCTGGGATCGGTGCTTTGTACAATTTCATAGTTCATCGAATATTCGTGTTTGTTCGTAACCACATTTATATGTGGTTACCTTTTATATATATATATGTTTATATCTTTACAAGGTTCTGATTTAGATGATAAATGTTATTATTTAATTTGAGCATTATTTTATTCTTGTATTCTTGTATTCCGTACATTGGTTGGGTTATCTTTTTAGTTTGGACACACGCAAACACACGCATGCACACACACAGAAACACACACATTTATTTATTTATTTTCTCTTTATTTTCCTCTTCACAGTCAGGGCTGTCGAACTGCGTGTAATTAAAAAATTATTTTTAACGTTCTTATATTTTTAATCGTAAATTGAAAAGTCAAAGGTGCTCCGGGCGAATGAGTCGCCGAAAACATTTTCTTTGTGTTCTCGCTCCTCGAAGGCACGTCGGAAAATCGTTTTCTTTTTTTCTTTAACTGCTTTCGCTTCCCTGAGCGTTCTTGATGCACTGAAATTTGGAAAATTAAAAATTCCTCAAGAGGAGAAAATAAATTGCGTAGAAAGGAACTTATTTTTTTTCTTCGTAGTTGTAGGGACGCGTATAAGGCAAGTTAAACTTGCAGCAAAATATATAGGGTACAATTCTATTTATTCAGATTTAGTAATATTTGATTGATTAAATATTTTGTTACATATATTTCTATTACAAAATAGGATTGATAGAATCGCGATACAATATTATTTATTAGAATAGTTACTTGTACTCTTTTATAAAACATACAAACAATCTACAAAGGAGTATCTTAACCGTGTACCTTAAACCCTCTAAATGAATCATTTCGTATAATGTGCAATCAGTTATTATCGTATTTATTTATGAAACTTTCCATGGTAAAGACTGATGGGTTTTACCGTTGCACTCGAGGACGCTTCGAATATTATTTTCATCTTTAACTTGCCAAAAATTAGCCAATTTTCAACATTTTTTAATGAAACCAAAACAAAAAAATGTGTTATATCCTGCGATTAAATAACACAGTAATAATTCATTTTGTTTAAACAAAACTCCGTTATGTATCTCGAGGAAAATTGATCTGGCAAAATTCGCTCATTCTCTGTTCGATTGTTCTGTGCAGCCGGGTGTGCGTATACGTGGAAAGAAGCAGACAGTACTGAGTACTGTCTGGAAAGCACTGGATACTGTCCAGCCGTCTACGATACTTCACTGAACCTTTTTCGTAGAGGCAGAAATTTCCTACAAAAAAGTCCGCGAGAGCCCTATCCTAAAGTATAGTTTAAGCACAAGCGAGCCCGAAAGATAGAAAACGGAACAATCGTAGACTTAGTTCTGTCTGCTTCTTTCCGTGTAGTTCCTTTGCTGCCGATAGGATATTTTCGCTCTTGTTATAGAAATGGGTTTCCATGTATTACATATTCAAAGCACTTTCACTGTAATTTCGAATTGCAATAGTTAAGGACCTGCTCATTTCTGAACATTTTCTATTAGCGCTACTCTTCCGTTTCTTATATTTCTCTTTTGTATTTATTTAAAAAATTTTTTAATTTCTGATTTAATTGCTTATTTCTTTATCAGTTCAATTTAACGTGACATGTACAATGAATTTCGGGATAAAACTAAAGTGCATAAATCCTTTTAACATCTACAGTGATCCTTCGGTCAAAGATTTATCTAACTTTTCAAAGCATTTAAGAAGTGCATATCCATCGGTACCTGACAATGCAAAAGTCTTTTTGAGTTGCCAACGGAAACTTTACAAACACAAACAGGATTTACTTCCTCTTCTGATGATGTAACAAAAATTAAATTAGAATGTGACGATGAATGTCATAAAGCATACCTGGCAGTTCTTGACCAAATAAAGAACAAATTTTACAATCCCCAAGCAAACAAGATCGTATGCAACTACACTTGCCCCATAGTTTTGGTCTCGAAATGACCTAACCAGAGAATGGGAAGCTCGACAGGCAAAACAGTTAGTAGCTAAAAGTGGGATTTTTTCAATACCTGAGGAGAAAAAAAGGCAACCCACTTTCTGATGATGCAGTAAATTTAGTAAAAACTTTTTATGGAAGTGTGATGTAAGTCGCGTTATGCCAGGTTCTAAAAATTACTTATCCGTTAAGCAGGAAATGAGTAAAAGGGAACATGTCCCAAAAAAGATTACTGCTCGGTAAATGCTATTTATCTTTGGTTCAGAGAAGAGTATGAATATCTAAAAATTGGCATGACTAAATTCTCACAATTCGGGCCATTGCATTACGTTTTATCTGGGAGTAGTGGTAGACATAATGTTTGCTGGTAAACTGCATTGCTTTTAGTTTAAATGATAAATGTTATTATTTAATTTGAGCATTATTTTACATTCTTGTATTCTTCTATTCCGTACATTGGTTGGGTTATCTTTTTAGTTTGGACACACGCACACACACGCAAACGCACGCATGCACACACACAGAAACACACATACACGCACTCTTTTTCTATGAAGTCTTTTCAACTGTCACAAAATGGAATATTTTAATTTTTATATGATGCTACTTACTAAAATTCATATTAGTATTAAAAGATTGTTATTTTATCTACAAATGAAAAAAAATTAATAAAATAATTCTTCAAGAGTACAAAGAGTGAGTCAAAGAAAAGTGTCAACATTTTCAAACATACGATACTTTATTTCAAGCATACTGTAAAAATATAATCTAAAAATGGATAAAATTAAGATATAAAGTAAAATTAATGTAATTAGTATTTAAAATTGATATCATTGTTCTCGATAAAATTAAAGACTTATTTCTTAAGAAAAATATCATTGAATTATGCTATCTCTTAATCTACGTCCAGCAGTCAATTCTGGATTAGTTGATCTACTTAGAGTGTTTTCAATACTATTTTCTTAAATGGTGCTAAAATACAAATCTTCTATTTCAGAATATTTTAATTTATCAAGTATTCACATGTTGTGCAATACTGTAATTGCATTGAGAATACTGTAAAACCCTATGCTTTAATAAGTATCGAAACTTCATCTTCATAATTCCATTGCACCGTTCAATGCATGACCATTTGCCGAGTATTGTATCTCCTCTCTGCTGCTGCCATGTCGTTATTCAATGTTGGAGTCATCATCCATGGTCGTAGTACATATCACGAATCACCTGAAATATTTTAAAAAATTTCTTAAGTTCTGTTCTACATATTAATTTCCACCTAAATGTGTTATATTTATATATTTATTCAGATCCGAATTTATTGCTTTGTTCGGAATATTAGAATGAGTAAATATACGCACTTACTTCGCATCTGGCATACTTCTAATAAGTTTTGAGGAAATTTGATTGATTGATTAAAAACCTCGAGGCTACTTAATATATCGGCTATCTTATTGACAGCTCTGCTGATAGATGATCGAGTAACATCTATTGTCGTCCGATCTCTAATTGATAGCGACCACTTGCAAATAATCGCAAAGCAGTAAATACCTGAAATAATTCGTTCTTTTTGAATCATAGCTATAAAATAGAGTGTTGCATCGCAGTGGTTATTCAGCAATCCCCATCCAAGGGGTAAATTCTATTTCTGTGATGCAAATAATATCCTTTCATTCAGAGGTGTCAAATAACCATTTTTAAAGTAATTTCTTATACTAATACATAGGTCGTGATATGAAATGAAATATTACATGAATTGAGTTAACAATAAGAACTTACAACACAGAATATTTTTAATTTTTATTTATATTTCTAACATTTACGGAGTCTATATTTCCTGTACATTTGTATCTAATGATGAAGATCTCCTCGGTTCGTACATGTAATCCTTACATATTCTAAATGTAACGATAAATTAATTCTCCGGTAATTCAAATGGATTTCTCGAGCACGAAAATAATTACGGGGAACTCGTATATTCTTTTTAGTCACATCGACAATGCCACAAAGAAACACAAAGTAATTGATTGACCACAAATGACGACCAATATCCATTGGCCAATAACTTATACTGAAAATTTATATCTACAAGTATGATTTAGTTCTTTATCGTGCACGTTCTTGATTACAAGGACTTCCGTTTACATGTATTTTACATAAAAAAAACATTCTTCTTAAACTAAACTGATTTGTACATAACTTTCCTATTTTATCTATAACTTCTTGCATACTTTACTTTACACATACTTCAACATATCAACTGTCATTAATTTTCCCCTCTCTCTCTCTCTCTTTCCTTCACACTCTCTCATCCCCCCCTCTCTCGCCCCCCCCCCCCTCTCTCTGCCATCTCCCTTTCGTTCTATCATTTTCATCCATTCATAACCCCTTCCATCCTCGTCTAGTACTTAGGAGTTTCTCCCCTCTTTTTCTGATATATATTAACATTCTACCTTTAAATGCTCCATATTTTCCCTTCCCTTTCCATATAGACGACATTTCATGTCTTCTTGTGTTAACCAATATTTTCCCCTCTCTTCATTTCCGCACCTCCATCCTGCTATTCTTTCCAACTTTTTTCCTCCTTTTCTTTTACTATTTCTTATATACTCTGGTATCCCCTGCACCCTTACGTAATTTCTAGACGATTTTGACCTCCTTACTAAGTCTCCTCTCTCTTGTTCATCCACTTCCATATCTCTCTCTCTCATTTTTTCTCATTTATACTCTCCATACTGCTGTAAGCCCAACTCACTCATGCCTCCTCTCCATATATAATCTCTTCTCTCCACACTTTCTCTTGTCCAGGCTCTCATTTCACTTTTCCTTTCTTCTTTTCTTGTCTCTTGCATACACAATCCCCCAATCTCTCCTTCCTCACCTTTTTCCATCGTTTCTTCCCATCTTCCCGCTCTCCATCCCGTTTCCACCTTTACTTTATTTCTCTTTAACTCTTCCCTCACTATGTATCCTGGAGCCGTTCTTTCCAGCCCTAAAATCCACCTCAAATACTTATTTTCTATATCTTCCATTTCTTTCCACTCCTTGTGTCCCCATATTTTTACTTCATAATGCAATATGCCCTGCACTATGCTACCAAATAACGTTAGCCTCTACCTCGCATCCCACTTAAATTTTCTCTCTCCATAACTCCATACGCACCCCATAGCGACTCTCTAGCTTTCCTTATCCTCTCTAACGTGTTTCCTTTCACCTCCACTTCTCTCTATAATATATCCTAAATACTTATATGTTTTTACCTCTTCTAATCTATCCTGCCCCAGCACTAAAATCTTTCTTTTTCCTCCCCCGTCTTGTTCTTAAAGACCAAAATAACCGACATAACCTTTGACTTTTCTGAACTTATTTCCAAACTTTTCCTTTATAGATATCTTTTGGTTCTCCTAATCATATTTCTCAACCCATCTTCCTCTTCCGCCACCAGTACTATATCATCAGCATACTTAATTGACAACACCCTATCTCTTTCTATCTATATTCCATCCCTTCCCTTACTTAACTCTTCCTCTATATCTGCCAAATAAATGTTAAACAAAGTTGGACTCAAAGGAAATCCCTGTCTCACCCAAATCCCTTTCATCCCTTTTCCACCCAAAATTCATCTTTACTACACATCTCGTCCCCTCGTATATTTCTTTCACCCTGTCTATCAAGTCTTCACTATCCCTTCTCTTTCTCATCATTTCCCATAATTGTTTTCTCTTTACTCTATCAAACACCGCCTTAAGGTCAAGGAATGAAACATATACTTTTGTCTTCTTCTTCAACCTCTTTCCTACCGCATATTTTAGTATTTTTATATTTTCCATTGTTCATCTGCCTTTCCTAATCCTTGCCTGAGACCTGCACCATCCTTTCTCTTTATCCAACTCTTTTACTAGCCTCCTATTCAATATGTTCGCATATATCTTATACCCTGTACTTGTTAGGGTCACTCCTCTGTACTTCCGTACATCTTTCTTATCACCTTTTTTCCAAATTGGTACCACCACCCCCACTCTCCATTTCTCAGGAAACCCTTCTCCCTCACAAACTCTTCGTAGTATCTCTCCCGATTTCCTCCGTACTCTTTTTCCTCTTTCTTTCCACGTCTCATTTCTAACCCCATCCCAACCTGCTGCCTTTGCCTTTTTAAGTCTTTTGATCTCTCAACCTCTTCTTGACTTATCCCCTTTCCGTCCTTCCTATTCACCTGTTCTCTTATCTTTTGCATTTCATTCTTTTCTTCTACTCCTCCTAACACTTCTCTGAAATGACTCCACCATTCTTTTATTTCAATTTGTTTGCATACCTCTTCCCTTTTTTTTCTTCACCTATCTATAAAATTCCACGCCTCTGCTTCTGTTCTTATGTTATCTGCCTGTTTTTCCTCCCTTTCTCTACATTCATCCTCTTTTTTCTCACACATATCTCTATACTCTTTTCTATGCCGTAAAACCTGGTATCCATTTTCCATTCCCTTTCTACTTCTTCTCCTCATTTTGTTAACTTCTCTCTTTAGATCTAGAATCAGCATCCCCTATTCCTTTTCTTTTATCCTTTCTTTTATGCTGTCTAACAATTCTTTTTCCCTTCATTGGTATATATATATAGTAATTACTCTCCATCTTTTCCCTGCATCTTCTATCATATAAATATCTATCGTCGAACTTTGTGCTGCGCCTGACTAGAAAGATAATGCTCGGGCCGACCACGGTATGGCGTGCGCTGCGCGGGAAAAAGGCATACGTCGTATTTTTGCATTTCCACCGCTATACCAGTATGGTATTTCACATCGACTAGCATAAACTTTTATCATGCTCCCCCCTCCCCCCCGCACACGACAAACGGGTAAGTCAGGAACCAGTCCAGACACGGCGTAAACCTTTTGCCGCCCGCCGCACGCCATACCGCGGTCGGCCCAAGCATTGTCTTTGTGTTATCGGAATCATTACCTTTCTAGTCAGTCGCAGTATGACGTTCGACTATAGATTTTTCTCTCTGTGTATTTAGTAATTTGAATCAAGCCCAGCCTTTCTTATATATATATATATTTATTTATATGTGTCGGATAAGGTCGCCAATTTAAATAAGCAACAGATGAAAAATATATTTTTGCCTGCTAAAATATTTTTCTTTAATTCTGTACGAGTTTTCATACAATTAACATCTGAATCCAGCATTTTTATCATTTTCTTTGAAAAATGTTTTTTCATGAAAGCAAGGCTGGCGCATGAAAATATTTCAACCATCTTGAAATGTCTAGTTAATGTAATCACGACCAGTAGCTATTGCGGGCATAAGCGCTAAATTGAAATTGTTATTTTTTGTGTATGTAATACTTTGAACCGTGTAGTATTGAACATTAAAGGTGAAGAAATTACTTTATCGTTGCGGTTCCTTTCATTTATGTTTATTAGCCCTACGTTCCGACGCTATTTACTTGCGTCCTCCTCACGGGTTCAGTAACAAATGGCACGAGACTATAATTCGGTAATCAACATGTTGCTGAGAGGTTAAATTACTAGCAGACAAATTTGTTAATATTCGGCTTTATAGTTGCCTAGGAAACCAGGTCTTTTTTTTGTTCTTATGTCTTCAGGTTAACAATACATTCATGATTTTCGTATTTTACACTGGATATTCAATGATTTTTGCAATGTGTGTGTGTGTGTGCGTGCGCGCGCGCGGGCGTGTGTGTGTGTGTGTGTGTGTGTGTGTGTGTGTGTGTGTGTGTATACATTAATATAATCTTGCATATAGGAATACAATTAGACACGTGGATAGGTGTGGGGAATTAACAACTATGTGGATATATATAACGAAAGTATGATTTTTCGTGATTCAAATGTAAAAGGTTTTTCACGTAGGTTTGAAGATCAAGCCAAGGATAAAGCGGCAGGGGATGACGAAGCTCAATTAATCGACGAAAATTTTTGTACTGCATTAGAGTATGGTTTACCTCCTACCGGTGGTTGGGGGATGGGAATCGATCGGCTTACTATGTTTCTTACCGATTCCAATAACATAAAGGTTAACATTACATTCCTCTATATTATCAAAAGATGTATTGCTCGAATAAAAATGAATAATAAAATTATTCTAATTTTCAGGAGGTGTTATTCTTTCCAGCAATGAAACCGGATGACCAAAATAAGAATATTGCAATCAAGGACAATGAAAAAGACTGAATGCATACAAATAACACAGAGAATGACATGAAACTGAATATTTTAATAAATAAAACGAAATGATTATATTTAGATGTAGTATTTTGTTGTAAGAATTTACTAATTCCATATGATAATCAAGAGAATATCCTTTTTATACCTTTAAAATAGTTTATCCTCACGTTCACACTCTATACAACTTACGATCATATACATCATTGCCAGGGAATATAAATAATTTCTATATACATATTCATTTTTTAAAAATTATGTTTATATAAGGGCAAGAATAAAAGTAATCAAGAGGAACTGCGATATCTATCGTTATTTTTATTTGAATTAAAATACTTGTTTCTTCGTAGAATTTTCTACAAGCTTGTTTCTCATTTTCTGATCCATCAGATAAAGACATTTGATTGTTAATAAAATATCTTTGAATCTTATAGATTAACTTTGAGGTCAGTCTGTAAAACAGCATCAGCAGTGACTCACCTTTTGACTCATCTGTCTTGCTGCAACCATTTTATTACGACAATATAGTCATTTATTTTTGGAGGGGGGAAATGCGTTGGGCACCATAGGGGGTTGAAGATGTTGGTTAACCCCCCGCGTGTCGGACTCCCTTGTCCATGGTGTTCGGGGCAAGGTTTACCGACTAAAATCCTAACCTCCCTTGGCCCTCCATAATCCACTTGTGCAGTCTGCAGCAGAAAAGTGGCTCCGATATCCATCTCCTCCACTGCAGACTGCACCGTGCCATTTCTTTTGGAACTGTAACCACTCCCTCTACCATCGGGTAAGTGGTTACTTATTATCATTTATTATTATTATTATTATCATTAACTCTTTGAGGGCACATTATTCGGCTGAAATTTTTTGTTATATCATAGGTAGCGTAAGTATTGTCAAGGTCACTGATTTTCTATATGCAAAATGGCAAATCCGCTACGGCGGACAAATTTTGTAAATATCAATTGATTTTTCGGAATTTTGAAATTGTAAATTTTGTAAATCAACGGCCCCCCACTAATGTGGGCCATCGATTGCTTTTTTAACTCTTTTGCAGTTCCAGGCGGGATAGATTATCTTCTTTTTTTTGTAAATATTATCAGTAAGATAGATAATTTTACTTTATTTTTACAACTTCTACAACTTCGAGTGCCGATGTTAATTCGCTCGTGTCTTATGCGAAACTGAATGTGGAGGAGGAACGATTTGGTAATGGAACTAGAGAGGAGCTGAAGACTTCGTTTGGCGGTTGTTTGATGTGTCCGTGTCGCAATAAAAAAAAACGATTGATCGTATTCATCAACCCAGTCGACCCTCTTCTAAACCCAAAGTATATATCAATATTTTAGCTTACGTAGTCGGCGTGATGGTCGTGCGGTCTAAGGTGTCAGTCTTAGTCCGCCCGAACTGAACGTCGCGAAGGTCCCGAGTTCGAATCCCCGTCCTGCAATTTTCTCTGCTTATGTCCAGTGTGGAATAACCGGGGAACTTTGCTGGGCGAGGGTACGAATTTGGGACCGCTGCCGACCCCCGTCGGCAGTTATCGGTGCCGTCAGCGTCTTATCCGCGGTCGGTACGTCGTGGGTCTTATCTCGGATAAAGATGGGATAAGCCCCGCTTCGTACTCGCTAAGGCAGAGACCGCCGAATCTGCTGGTGGTACCGATATTGGGGTAGGGGGGACTGGCTCTGGGTGGGTGTTGTGTGTGCCTATAGTTTCTGTCTTGTACTGTCTGTCTCTGTCCTGTATCTCTCCACCCAAGAGCCGACCCGCAAATAGACATATTCGTCATTAACGCGGGGGAAAATTTCCTGTCCTTTGTCCTTTTAGCTTACGTACGTTCTAGACTAAAGTCCACTCGCATTAATAAAATACAAAATAAGATTATACAGTACCAGTCATAAGTATGAGATCACCCTTGCGGAATTTTGGCTCATTAAAAATGTTGATATCTTATCGCCAAGTTAACGTATGGAAAAAATAAAAAAAGGGAATTAAAGAGGAAACTTTCAGCTTCTCTGTTGCGGTGGTTTCATTTCCGTATGTGCATTTGCCTTTGAACTTAGCTCGATTTACTAAAGTCGTTTTTGGGTATTATTATTTTTTTAATCGCTCCCATTTAAAAAAAAATGATTGCAGGGGAAAAGTCCAACGTGCGATCGATAGATAATCCCTTCAGCTTCAATTTGCCTCTACGGGATTTTGTCTAACAATTCTTTAAAAATTCATATTCAATTTTGAACAATATAATGCGGTTATTTTTCAATCTGCTCTATCTCGGAAAATTGACGTGATATAACAAATGTTTAAGGAAGAAAAATGTTCATAAATAATATAAAAAGTTTCATTTTTTAATTATCTATTGGCTGAAATTTTTTCAAACTTTTCCAAAATAAATTTTTTTTGCCACATTTTGTCGACTGTAATATTTTTGCGTAACAATAATTTTCGAATGTAACGTTGTATTTACACTATGTAATAATAGTTAATAATGGTTAAGATTTGTTGTGTTTTTGTTTTCTTTTTGTGGTTTAGTAAAAATGGCACCAAAATTTAATAATATTTTGGAAACTATATAAAAATAAACATCCCTACAGATTAATATTAATAAAATAAATAATCTTGAAAATTCCTTCACTAAAATGTTCACTAGTTGGTCCCTGTTTAACAAGCATTATATTAGTTCTATTGCAAACATTCTTATAGTTTACTTTCGAATTTTAGATCTTACGGTAAACATGCGCGATACATCAAATAGAGATATTCAATTTGCGCCAAACGTATATGCATGTATTTATATATGAAAAATGAAGTGCATGTGCTGCAAGAGGCGAAGATAAGAAGATCCCCGTAAATAGGGTAAAAATAATTGAAGACCCGTATAAGGAATTACATACGTAGACATAGGTCGATAACAGATCTGTAAAAGCGAATAAAAGAAATCTGTAATATGGATAACACCATATCTGAGGAATACTCTCCTAAACAGAAGTTAGAAGGTTTAGATGTGGAAGGATGGATCTATAATCTAACAGAAGGAAACCTAGAAAAAGCACTTCAAGAGCTAACTAAACCTAAATACGGATGGCCGAAAACCAACTAAAATTGATCGTTTGTTTCGCCGTATAATGGGAGAGTACACAGCAATAGACTTCGAACAGTCAGCTTTACCCGGAAGATTTAATCTTTACAGCAAAGAATGTACAGATGCACTCCTTGCAACCTTTTTGGAAAAAACGCTAGCAATTCTGAAAAAGGTGGAAGAAGAAGACGAAGAGGAAAAAGATATTGATATCCCTACTCGAAAAGGATAGAAAAGTATAGGATTTTTTCCAATATTTTCCTATCCTATTTTTGGCACGAATTAATTCTATATTTTTCTATCCTAACTAAAGTGGATAGAAATTGATAGGATTTGTTTCGATATTTTTCTATACTACGTTCGTCGCGAATTTCATTCCTTCAGTAAGAATTAGAAGCATAGCAAATTTTAATTTTTTGTTTTTAAATTTTTTCCTCTTTGTATACAAAAAAATTTTTTTTTATTTTTAATTTTATTATTATTTTTTATTTAATTCAAATATTTTTTAACTTTTTTTAGTTGATTTAATTATCTTAAGAAAAAGTTGTTCTCAAGCGGTCATTTATCCAAGTAGTGTTCCCCACCAAGAATACTTGACTAGAAACAACGATCGCGCGCGACACCGACCACTGGTCTGCCACTGTCGATCAATATCAGTAACGTAATATGATATTTCTGTTACACATTAAAATTTTTAAAAATTCTTAATTATCTCAAAAACGGCCAGAGATAAGCAAAATATGACAAAAATTTGGAGGCTATCAAAAGGCGGGATCCCATTGAGTCGGTTAATGCGTACATACGAACGAATTTTGAAAATTAGCAAAACTGAAAATTTTCAAAATTCTCAAATATCTCGAAAACGGCAAGAGATAAATAAAATCTGACAAAATTTTGGGGGTGTATCGATAGGGGGGATGACCTGGAGTCGATTAATTCATACATGCAAACAGATTTTTGAAATTTGCAAAACTGAAAATTTCCAAATTCTCAAATATCTCGAAAACGGCAAGAGATACGTAAAATCTGACAAAATTTTGGGGGGTGTATTGATAGGGGGGATGACCTCGAGTCGGTTAATTCATACATGTAAACAGATTTTAAAAATTTGCAAACCTGAAAAATTTTTAAAATTCTCAAATATCTCGAAAATGGCAAGACATAAGCGAAATCTTGATAGTAAAACAATTTAAAAATGTTCATACTTCAGGAATACTCTGGAAGGATAAAAGCACTCGCATCACACGACTCCATGAAGCATTGAGAAGATTTTAAAATTGGTCCCACAAATGCCTCTAGAAGTATTCAAAAAGAAGTATCCGTGAGCATTGAAAATATTTGCATATATGCTTCCAAAAGAATTACGAAGCATTCGCAAACGATTCGATGACGATGCAATTAGACAAGGTTTGAATTCTAACCATCAAATATCGATTTTCATAGGAAATGATTCAGAATAGATCTATGATTCATAAGGATACAATTCATTTTTTAAGAGTACTAAAATGTATTCATAATAAGCATACAAGTGTATTGTAAAGAATTCGAATATAGAATTAGATTCAAAATCTCGATGGCTATTTTTACAATGTATTTATAAAGACTACGATTGGACACGTGACAACACATTCGCTGAATTAAAAAGTATTGGAAAGATAGAAAGTATACAAAAGCATTGTGTACTGTTATTGAATGTATTCACGAGTATAGGCTCAGGCGGCACAAAAAATTATTCAAAATAAAAAAAGATTGGAAAAATCAAGAAATGGGATTCAAAAAATGAAAATTGAATCTTTTTTTGAGCATTGCTATCCTTTTCGGTTTGCTGGGATACACACACATGCGCGCGCGCGGACACACGCGCGTAGTGTTTTGTTCTTCAAGTGGTCTGTTCCATAGTTTTCGTTGTCCAGGTGTTCCGCACCATAGTTTTTCGCCGTCTAGGTCGACCGCTCCATAGTTTTCGTTGTCCAGGTGTTCCGCACCATAGTTTTTCGCCGTCTAGGTCGACCGCTCCATAGTTTTCGGTATCTAGGTGGTCCGCTTCATAGTTTTCGTTGTCCAGGTGTTCCGCACCGTATTTTTTCGCAGTATATATCGACCACTCCATAGTTTTCGGTATCTAGGCAGTTTACTCCATAGTTTTCGTTGACCAGGTGTTCCGCACCATAGTTTTTCGCCGTCTAGGTCGACCGCTCCATAGTTTTCGATATCTAGGTGGTCCGCTTTATAGTTTTCGTTGTCCAGATGTTCCGCCCGGACGGTGAAAAACTACGGTGCGGAATACCTAGACATCGAAAACTACGGAGCGGTCGACCTGGATGTCAAAAACTGCGGTGCGGAATACGTAGACACCAAAAACTGCGGAGCGGTCGACCTGGACCGTAAAAATATAAAAATCACATTTTGATTCGTTTTGATAGAATTTCTATAAATTTGTAGGATACATAATGATAAAAGTGTAATGAGATACATTTGGATTGATTCTCTATACACGATTGGGATAGAAATTTATTGATTTTACCTAATGGATAGAAAAATATTAACATTGGCTTTACTTGAAGTATTCAGATAGGATAAGAATTGATAGATTTACATTATGTGCCAAAAATAGGATTCAAAAGCATACGAATCACGAAGAATTTCTATACTTTTCTATGCTTTTCTATCCTCCTTTTCGAGTAGGGTTAGCAAATCCGGAGGTCTCGATTAAAAAAGTGGCCAGTATAGTATAGGGCACTGCTACCAGTAACACAATACCAGCAACAACAATGGCGTGGACAGCACAGTACTCACATGTAAGAACAAGTGCAACTGGGACAAGAACATCATCGATAACTGCGCCATCCCCAAACGAGCTCGTAGAATACGAACTTCCGAAGGGCAACATAGAACTAATGCCAATAAGAATTGCTGTAGCATTCGAAGTGTAGAAGTAGCTGCATAAAGAGCAAGAAGACAGTATAAAAGAGTTGCAACAAAAATGTAAGTGCCTGATGAAGATTACGGACATGCTGACGCAATAACAAGAAGAAAGGGCAACTGCACTCACATGGTCAAGAACCCGACAGGAAAGGGAAACGCCAACCGTTAACTTTCAGGATACATATCACATCAATTACGGACAACTTGTGACAGGAGCACATCTCTTAAAAAACGAAAAATATCCTGCGAGGATCCTGAACCTGACCCAAGGACGCACGAACCTGCAGGAAGTTTCGCGAACCATCCACCCTGTGCAAGACAGGAAATCTCTAGGAGAAGGGACTTTCCGAATATACAGTCGGAATTCGGAAGTGGCAAGCCAGCTGAAGACAAGTTTTGCTGGTCCACAAGGAAACCGAATCAAGGCCTTCTTAGCCAGAATCGGAAAAGGCCGTGCCCAAGCAAACGTCAAGGATGAAGAAATGCTGAGTACACTGCCAGAGCTCCTCACGGGCTCAAAAGATGGAACAATATATCCAAGAACACGTGGAGGACCTGGGTTGATTTCCGTCGCTCCGCAAAGAGGTGCTACGGATTCTGTCAGCAAGACTGTCAACATCTGTGGGCAGAAACGAATAGCTGGACACAGGGAGCGGATGAGCCAGCACGGGATTATATTGGGTGCCTGTCAGCACTCCTGGAGTTGTATCCCTACGCAATGACCCTAGAACAGCATCAGAACTTCATTCACAGAAACCTGAAGCCCGACCTGCAGTGCCGTGTTCGAATGAAGGAGAATCGAATACTCGATGATTTCATGGTTCCGGCAGCCGCAGCCGAAAGCGCTGACGAAGCTTGACGGACATACAAAGGGCCACCGCCGCCGAAAGAAACATTAATTCTAATTTTTTATTTAAAGTGCCCTCCCTTGCGGGTTTAGGGCACTCCCTAGTGGGCAGCCTAACCCAAGGACTGGGCTGGAAAGTTGTAAGGGCTTACCAATCCCTGAAGCAAGCTTGCGCGAAAATGACTACCACACGGAGAAGTCGTTGAGAGAACATGTGTGACTCACTCAAAATGCTGAGCCAGCAGCCGTCTCAAATCGCGGGAAAGCTACCGTATTGTGAAAAAGATGGCAGTCTTCTCAAGTACTTGAGCGGCATGCGGAGCGCATTACCGCTCACAACTATATAGAAGAATGATTTTGTAACAAAAGGATAGCTTGAATCAATCGGATTGAAACAAATTTCACCAAATTTGTGAGCGCAAGACATATACAGAAATATAATTGTAAATTAATTTAAGGCAAAAATTACATTTGTTATCTTAGAGTAGAGCAGAACAATTTTCACCGATAATAGTGAAATGGACTTTTTTTTTATGAAAATTGATCTATTCTATTCGAAGATCAAAAATATAATACTGGCCTTGAATTGATTTATATGTAATTATATTTCTGAATATGTCTTGCTGTTATAAACTTAGTGAAATTTGTTTCAGACCGATTAGAAGTAGTTAATCATGTTCAAAATGTTGAAACAAAATTACAAAAAATTTACGATCGACACTTTTCCAATATTTGGTAGAAAGTGGCAATCTGGTTCAATTATGATTATTTGCCATCACTTTGTGTTTAAACACCAATTTTAAAACTTTATACTTTTAGTAAAATAGCTCAAATAAATAATATTGACACTTTTCCCTTAAATGTGCAAAAAGCAGTATCGTGCTTAAATTTCTTATTATTTTGTCCAAACTTTTTGACTGTGATAACTGGAATCGATCGGATTGAAACACTTACTCTCTTACTTCAAAGTAATCCTATGCTCCATTTTCTAAATACAATTTATGTAAATAATGAAAACAATGTTAGCCAAAAGACATGAAAATTTCAACCGATGGGTTTAAGACTAATTATTTCAAGTTTCTGGATATCTTTTACCTCCAGAAACTTGAAGCAATTTGTCTTAAACCCATCGGTTGAAATTATCATGCTCAAAAAGTAAAAGAAAATAATAAAAAATGTAACGTCGACGAGACTTTTTATCTTTTTATTAGTCAAATTCTCATGTTCAAAAAGTTGAAGTGAATGTAAGCATGATGTGGCTTTTTGCACATTTGGGAAATGGCAATCTGATTCATTTGTGATATTTTATAACAAATTTATAATTATCACAGGTTATAACCAATACTGAAATCCAAATTACTACAAGTATATAGTTATAAAATTTGTGTTGAAACAGAAATTGATGTCAAGTGATCATAACTGAACTAGTTTGACACTTTTGTCCAAATATTGAAAAAGACGAGTCGGGCTTAAATTTCTTATAATTTTGTTACAACTTTTTGAACGTGATAACTTTAATCGATTGGTTTGAAAGAAATTTCATCAAGTTTATGAACGCAAGACATATAAAGAATTATATTTTCTGAATAATTTTAGTGTTTCGGCAACAAATTTGGAAACATGCGGTGAAGTTGTATAGAACCTTTTTGTAAAAAAAATAAGCCGTCACTCGTAATAATCCATTAATTTTTTTTTAATTTGTAAGGCTCTTTAAAAAGGCAATAAGAAGGCAACAAATTGCTTAACACATTAGAAATTACCCACTTTACATACAAATGTTACGTGTAATTAGAAATGTCGAATGTGATATTAAAATAAAAGAAATGTGTAAAAATTGATTTTTGTTAATTTTATATTTACGTATTTATAATTTTAAAAATAATTATACAGAATAATTTTAGTCTTTGCTTGCTTATAAGCCGATTCAGCGGTTGTACATGATATGACGAAGAAGTCTCACAAGGCGGGAAAGCTGCAAACTTCTACAAGAGTGCGCATCTTTCCGCGCATGTGGTCACGCGTTTCACTTATTTTGAGTGAGCAGCTCACTCAATTTGAGAGATCTGCGTTCCCTTACGAGCTCTCTCAGCTTAACTTCGATTGGCAGTGCGGCTATCTCCAATAAGACAGCAGCGCACTCAATGTGTTCTCAGTGCATATTTCCATGTGCTGCACATACATCGGTCCCCACTGGTCATGGGCATCTTCCCTAGCGAACCACTGCCCCCGCGAGTCCAACACCAACCGCTCGGGCGAGGTCTCGTCGTGAAAACGTCGCGACCCCGGGGCCCCCGAGCTCCCGCGGTACCTTATCCCAGGGTAGGGGTCTAGCTTTTTTGGCGCGTGCCCAATTCGCGTGAAAATTGTATAAGATTGTAAACATTGATTTTAAAGCTTAAAAACAATACCGTATATACAAAATAATAAATTCAAAATATGACCATTACCTACTTGGTTGCAGTTTTTATTGTGAATTAGAAACAAGGTTAAATTTATCAATGCTCGCGATTTTAAACATGTTGACACTAATATTTTTAATGGGGAAGATTTTAAATCTTGACAATATCAATGACAACGTAGCTTTTCTTAACGACACTATTATTAATATTTTTGATACATTTATCCCTATGAAAACTTTCCGTATTTCGAAACCTTGGGTAATTGACACGGTTAGAACATTCATAAAAAAAGAGAAACTTGGCGCAAACAAATTGGAAAAAAAACAAGAAACGGATCTGATTTTATACCTATTACAGAAGTCTTCGTAATTGCGTTACATCTATGGTCAGAAGAGAGCGAAAGGCATATTTTCGATCTATCAGTTTTCGCTCTAATAAAAAGTTTTGGAGTTTGATTAAATTTTTGGGAGTCAAGGGAGGTATTTCACCTGATGTCCCACCTCACCTTTCTCTAAATCTGATTAACGACCACTTTGTCTCAGCTTCTAATATTTTGCCCAACTCTGAAACTATTAATCGCTTCTTTTCAACTCGATTTCCTAACCTGTCCAGCAACACCTCTTTTTCATTCAAAGTAATTTCATTATCTGAACTAACTGATGTCCTCTAAAATTAATGTTTATTCTGCCGGCTCTGACGGGATTTCTGGGGAGCTGATCCTGAGAATCCATAAATATTGCCTAAGATGAAATCTTACATATCATCAACAATATCATTACTTCCTGTTCTTATCCCGATCAATGGAAGCAAGCAATGGTGCGACCTTTACCGAGAATTGCTAAACTCTATATTAAATGATCTACGTCCGATTAGCCGTCTTCCAATCTTTTCAAAATTGGTTTGGGAGTGTGCTCAATTTGCAGATTTTAGACTATTGTACCGAACACAATATTTTCCCAAAGTTTCAATCCGGCTTTCGTAAACTCCATAACTGCCAAACAGCTCTCCTAGATGTATCTGAGGAAATACTTTTCTGCTTTGATCAACGGCGTGTAATGCTACCTGCCTCTTAGATTTCTCTTGGGCGTGCGTGCCTCATTCCAGCGAGAGATTACCCGGAATAAGTAGAGAGCAAAAGCGGAGAACAGGTCTGTCAGAAAGCGCTCCAACAACTAGACAAAGTAGATTACCATGAAATATGAAAATGGGAGAAAGAGTCGTTTCTCTGAACTATTTCTGTTTTTCAGACGTTTAGGTTAATCTTTTCATATTTCATATCTTTTTATTCAAAAAGATGCTTCACAAAGGCTTTATATAACCTGGAAGGACGTAGCGTAATAAATTTGTTATTACTACTCTTATTAGGTATTAAATATAACTTGTAAATTCTTAAACCAAAATCTATGGTCCATCTACTTCTTCGTGTGCTTACATCTCATGAACTTTTGTGCCCATTACGTTAGAAGTATTGTAATTATATATTAGACGAACTTTGTATTTTGAAGAAAGCGCTGGAAATTACATGGTCGATATTATTTTTCTCTGAAAAAAAATTATTAATTTAAGTGAACCGTATTATTTATGTAGTAAATAAACTTATTCATATAATATAGAAATAAAAAGTTTGAATTTTATTCCTGCATTACGTAATATATAATTGTTATACCTTTCTTTCTACATATTTTTTTTTCTAACAGTTGTGGTTGCAGAAATGGTTATATCTTTTTTTCTCCCAAGATTCCATTTTCTTCGAATGGGTATTTCTTTGCATAATATAAGTGTTCAAATTTACTTAGATAAGAAATCGGGATCCACATTTGGAATACGAATATACAAAGCAGTATGCCAAAAAAGAAGAAGTAAAAGATTCCAACTTGACCTAAAAAATAAATAGAATTGAAAATTTAGAAAGGTGTTTGATACAAGTTGGCTATTTATTTAGCAATTTGTTTATGTGTTATAGCATTATGTATTATCAATATGTGTGAAGACGGTTAGAGAAGCAGCTTTTGACAAAGAATTGTTATTATGGGGAGATTTAACTCCTTTCAGCACGGACCACGAGTTCTCAATGTCAAGCACCGAGAGAACGGCATTTTGAACAGTTGATAAAATTCATAAATACGGAAGCACACATGCACACGGACCGCGAATAGATCTTTGGCTAAACGATGTTAAAATATTGTTGATAGCGGGACGAGTAGCTGGTTTACGATGATTGTAAATATATTTAAGTATTGTAAAAATATATGCAAGTGATTTTGAATATATCTAATATCGTATTATTTCGCGTTGTCAGACAGGAAATATTTCAGACAACTCCACCTATTAATGATTAAATGATCAAAGACGGCCATAATGCTGTCGCAGATTGAAGGAGTTTGATCTCTATATATTTAGTAAACATGTCCTGAAAGATAACAACGAAATGATTCTGATCTTACTAGGGGAAAGAGGCCCATGACATCAGAACTCACAGTCATTCAGGGGCCATTTGTGGTTCTTTCCTGCATTATCTCTGCAGGAGGTTGGTGTGAGACTTAGAGTACTCTTTAGGGAACTCCCGAATGTTTTGCATCTTTTGCTGGTACCAAGGGTCTTGGGAATCTCCAAGGGCGCAAAGGGCATGATCTATACTCTCATACATACGTGAGAGGGCATGCGGAATGACATGCAGGGAACCTTTACGGTATTTTATATCAAGGTCATGCGTTTGGAGGGCCAGGAACCAACGAGCTAATCTATGACTAGGGACACGCAAATTCCATAACCATTGGAGGCTATTGCGATTGGTCAGTTGTGTGCTTTCAATGTAAGGACGATATTTCTTCACAACCAAAATAACCGCAAGCCACTCTTTTTAGTATTTCCGTTCTGCCTTAGTTAGTACACGATGGCAAAATGGATGGGGTGTTCTTCATCCGAAATCTCTTTGGTCAGAACGGAACCGATCGCGAAATCACTTGCGTCTGTTTAGATCGCGAAGGGACGCCCAAAATCATTACGCGGTAATACTGGGGTACAGGTGATGGCAAAGCGTAGAGAATCAAAGGCCCTTTACTGTTCCGTATGCTTTCATATAATCCAGCCAGGTTATCGACAGGTTACGCTTGTACTGGACTGAGTCCTGACGAACACACCTGTCTTAAGCAAGTTTTCCGTGCAGCCGGATACACCGATTGTGCAGCCTCGTTGTTCTAATATCCGTTGCGACGCCAGTTTCACGGCTTTCTCAATACGTTCGTTCAAGATGTTAGTGAACCATTTGCCCAATTGGCCCTGTCCTCCCCATGAGCATACAATGTTTTTTGACATGTATCTCGGGACTGAGAGGATGATTATTCACGCAAGTAATATTATAATAGTTTTTTATTTTATTTTTGTTTTTGTCATGTGGGGTAGTGTTTATTCTGGAGTAGAATATCGTTTATACGACTTTCTTCTGTAATCGCGTGCTTATCTCATATACCTTTCTTCTATTGGTCGAAGGTGTTGATGGAATCCCTCACCTCGCTCTTCGCTGAAATCACCAAGATTCTCTGGAAATCGGTCTGAGTGCATGTGGAGGTTGTGAATTTTAATGCTCACATGAACACCCAATTTCTGGAAATTTAGTAGCATATTTTGTACCATTTCCCTAAGAATGACTAATGCAAAACTGGGTCATGCCGAAGCTTCGGCATCAGCCATCGATTTAAAAAATTCACATCTTTAAGCAGCTTTCGAATTTGTGATCCATCAAAAATGCCTCCTTTCAATTTCTCCATGCTTATTTGGCGGGAAAATTTTACAATATATTGAAAGCATTTTCCATAAATGTTTTCATAAATTGCTTAAGACACAATTTTATATGCAAACATTATTGTATTCCTGTAGAACAAAGACTGATTTATGACGTTCGCTGTACTTACCGTCATATTTTCTCCTGATGGCCACGTTCTTTTTGTCCACTGGACTTGTTTTGTTCTACTATCCCAAATGCAAATGAAGCAAGGATACTTGGTGTATCCACTTTGTTGCCCGAAGAAGAAATTCGCCATTTTTAATTGTCACAAACAACCTACTGGTCTTCTTCGTATCGAATTTTCTCCAGGATCAATTTTATATTTTGATACTATTTTTTGAGTTTTGTCGAGTATCCGATTGATATAGAGGCGTAATGGTTTCCATTATGTATTAGAATACGTTTTAAGCTTCCTTTGATAGTGTCAGTGAAAAGTCATCAATGAAAATTCAACAAAAAGCAGACTCGGGGTTGTATTCAGTTTTGAACCTATTTTGTAAAAGTCCGGGAATATAATTGCTTTAAACGAATCCTTGATTCTCACTAAAATGGGAATGAGTATCTTACTTCCTATTTCTGTTAGCTGTTATGTTAATTTTTGACTCCAAACATTATTTTTTCATTCGGAATGCTAGTAGTTAAGATACTTCCGTAGATAAGTAGAGATCCCGTACTGAATCATTGAGTTTAGCTTGTGAAAAGAGTTGTTTTGTACATAAATCTTCTTCATATACACTTCCCCTGCTGGCATTTGTGGTATTGTCCTGGTCCATTTCATTGTTATTAGGTATCGGCAGATTCTGATGGGGAGTGAAAACTGGTAAGGGAAGGTTTTCGCTATGCAGTACTGGTCGTTTTGTTGACTCCAGACTAGGATAATTCCACGAGTCTTTCTTAAACGGTTAAAACCAATCACATTTACCTATTAAATATAGCAATCGTCTTAATCATTTTTCGGTTCCATCCACAACATTGGTACACCAAACTTCAAGCCACATCTTTTTCTCTTCGTCTGGTACCTGAATGATTCTACATATGCTCTACAAACCTTATGAGGAACCCATGGCTTAGCTTGTTTATTAATTGCGAAATCGAAATAAGCAAGGTATGCATGTTTAACAAAATCGGTAGCAATAATAACTCCTACTACTATATTCACCACAAATATAGCAGAATACGCCGGGATTATAAATGTAAGATCGTCGTCTCGAATTCATGTTGCAAGTGAAATTTTCATTCTTTGATTCAGCGAAAACTTATCGATGGCAAGATATATATTATAAAGCAATTTTAAAGAAAACGAAGCCTTTCCAAATATTAACATCGTATGTTTTACCGGCTTACATATTGACTAAAGACCAAACATCCATTTCGTTAATGGGAACCGCCGCGGCAAGCATATCGAAGTAATACAGTGCGAAAATGCTTCGTAGCGACAAGCCAACTACACTTATTGAATACAAAAACATTACGTTCGCTCATTGCGCGTGTACGCAGATTTTTCTTAACTGATTTATCATTATTTGCGGAATAATCGCAAAGTTCAAACATATTGGCACACGAATCCAACAATTTTTTGTCACACGTACATAAAGTGGAGGTGAACATAAAAAAATGAGTAAAGTAGCACATTGCGAACAATGTAACAAAAAATAATTAGAATAATTTACTTTTAAAACATTGGAAATAATAATTTTAATAACATACATGATAAATAATAATTTTAAGGTGTTATTTGTGTTGTCGCAATTACAAAAATATATATTTTTTGTAATTTCCACATTCTTTTGTCAGAGTTTTAAAAAGGAGCATGTTTTGCCCCGATTTCGCCAAAAACATGAATTATTGGCATGCATTTCTATATGGAAATAGATTATTTTCTCATATTCCGTTTTAAATCCAGGGGTTCCGCACAGAATCGGTCGGCCAATCAGCGCTATCAGCCAATTGCGGATCAAGCCGGGGGCAAACATACTCCGGGTATAATGCGAGCCAAATAGGTACGGAGGTTCCAATGCAACATTGTTTACATCACATATCCATATTATAGAGATCAGAGCTTCGTGTATTGTTTTTTTTTTAAATGAATGAATTCTAAAAAAAAAACACTTATGTAAAAAGTTCGCCATAAAAATAATTAGTAATCATTATATAAAATTATAAGGCTATGCTCTTATTCTATAAAAATAACAGAAATCGTGTAATAATGATTTATTTATATGTAATTAATTTATTGCCGAAAAAAGCAAGTTTCTACTACAAATCAAAATTAAATCAAAAAAAGGTTCCTACAAAAGTTGTTCGTTGCATTGAGAGGAACAATTTTTGTCTGATTCATTTTTGTTTGTTTGTAAAATCAATCTCTGCATTAAAAAATGAACATTATTTAAAAAAGAATTCTTTAAAACAAAGTAGACGTTTCTAAAGATAAATATTGTGTTTTATTTTGTAACTAATAGGAAAAGCATTACTTCTTTCCTGTCTTTCATGTTCGGATATTTTTTCAGTGGGAGTAGTCTCAGACTACAGTAGTCAGAAAAGTCTCTTGCAATGGAATAATAATTAATATGTACAACAAAGAGTCAATAGATATAGCAATTCTGATTAAAAAAGTATTTGTCATTTATCAAAAAATTAAAATGTGTTAAGCTAAAATTGTTACACCATAAACTCTCTCTGTCACTGTAATCTACGCACAACGAATTTAATTCGCACGGGGAAACCCGCAGTCGTCCTTGTTTTTATCTATATATCTTAATGTGAGAAACACAGAAATCCGAGGTAATTCCCCGTGTGAATTAAATTCGCTGGGTGTATATGACGGAATGTATCCTATGTATTTAAATTTTTCTACCCGTATTCTCATTTCCTTAATTGAATAAATAATTATAAAGAATAATAAATAATAAAGTATAAGATATGTTCCAAGAAGGTTTAAAAAACTATAGGAGGTTTACGATTTTTTATATTTAGGCGTATCTCTGGAACTATTAACTTTTGAGTTTGAAAAAAAAAATGAAATTTTTTTTAGAGGCACAATCTTTTTTAAATTATTTTCCGTTTTGTAGACGTATAAAATGATGAAAAATAATCGTGTTATTAATTTGTTGTACATGCTCAACTAATTAAATAAATAATTAAACACACAGTATTGCACAAATATTTCCTTACATCTAACTAACTCCAAACTTGGTACTTGGCGGTTTTCGATGTCGCTGATTCCGAATCCGTTATCAAATTTTCGAAATTCAAAATGGCGGATCAACGTCAGAAACTTTGCTTGATTTGGATGAAACTTAATACATAGAGGATTTCTATGTCACTGATCGTAAATCAGTTGTCAAATTTCCAAAATTAAAAATGGCGGAATCAATATGTCGACTGAAAACTTTTAAAAAATGTTGAATGCTCTTCAAAATCACCATAATGGAAGATTACGAATTTCAGCTCAAATGATGGATTCAATTTTGTCAGCCAAAACATAATACATTTACTATTTGTAGTTGATATTTAAGTATGTTTACAAGGACTAATTGTACAACTGTAATATAATGATTTTTCAACTTTTACACTAGAATATCTAAAAATTTTTACGGAATATGGCAACTCTGTGATCAGTTTCGGATTTAGCATCAACTTTTACGTCAAAAATGACTATTCATGTTTGCGAATACCCACCCGAATTAGCCTCTGTTATTTAAACAAATTTTATAAACAATTATGTTAAACAACATTTTTCGGTCAAAATCTTGTTCTATACTTCTATGGAGTGTTACAAACCACTTCTATATTATGTTCGGGTCTACAGAACGAAAATTATGCTTTGAACACATTCTTTTCATTTTTGTTGATGATATTTTGTACGTGTCTTCTGCATTTCTTTACGGATCTTTTGAGCGATCTGGATAAGCTTTTAAAACATCTCGAAGATCTGTTTACGCGGCCATAAACTGCTTTATCAATTAATTTGACAATGTGCCGCCTGATAAAGTAGTTTTTTCAAACGAGTTACGCTAAAAACACCAATATTAGAATACGCGTCAAATTTACAATAAATGAGGCACATGCAAAAACCAAAATTTTTTGAAATTGTTATGTTCTGTAGATACGTTTCCATATTATAGATTTTCAAAAAATTAAACGCTACAAAAACTACGGCAACAAAATTACTAAAATTAATTTTCTCAAAAATCACAGATACCCAAATTTACCAATTTTATTTATACTTTTATAAGTGAGGCACACCTTGCTGTGGTACATTTTTATATTCCATACATCTCCAAAGGTATGTAAACAAAAATTCAGGTCCCTAGAGGATGCGCTCAAAAAGTTATGGTAACGGGAATGAAAAAAACTCTACTTAGTACCCCTATGCAACTTGCGATTATTCGGCGATTACTATACTTCAAATTTGTTTATAAGCATGGAATAATTATTTTATGCACTTGACTATCACATATTGCACATAATTGAAGAAACTGCCGATGAAAATTGTAACGTATACAATGTTTGGTGACTTAAATCTAACGATACCCGAAAAGTTAAAAATTCCAGAGATATGCCTATTTATGTTGTTGACATAACATCAAATGTGAGTAATGATATTATAATGATGACTGCAAAAGCATCAATTTCAATTAGAATTAAATACCCTACCTATAAAAAGTCCGCTTATGATATAAAGCGAGCGAAATTTGTCATATTAACCTAAGAAACTCTAAACTCACTGAAGCTTTATAACTCTCATAAAATCTCCTGTGCTTTTAAAATCTATTATTTGCATCTCTTAGTACAGTCTCCTTTACACAGGCTGTGGCATCCTCTTAATTCGTACCAAAGAAAAGCTAATAGTGAATAAGTATGTTAATGGATAACATTGTTGGGTCAGGGTTACACACTGCACGACGATTTTTTAATGCGTTTCAAAAATTCTAAATTCCCTCTAAAAATAGATCTTTAATTTCTACGAAATTGAGTAATAATATTCACTTAGACTTAAGAGAAATGGCAACAATCTGCTTTTTTGGAATCGTTAACCTCCGATGTCATTCATTTAATATGCCATAAGACAAGGATTGAAAATCGAATGTTCTGTGTATTCATCAAATTTTTACTAACGTGGTACATACCCCATTCCTTCAATGTTCGGTCAAGAAATGATTTTCGACTTCTATCCCATACAAATTTCAAAAAATTGTGATAGGTTCCTAAATTTCGCTGAGGTTTTCTATTCTCATAATAGTCGTTATCGTGTAAAATCATACTTCTTTATAAGCAATGTTTTGAGCAGTTTTTCATTTTTCACATATTTCAAACTTCATATTGTGTTGCACTAAAAAGTATTTTTCATCTGTGCTAAAAAGTTATGATGAAAAATTAAAAAAATGAAGGACGTCAATTACAAATGAAAAACGGACTCTTCCCTACAATATTCATATAATTTACTTAAAAAATATATACCATTGAAATTATACTACAATGATATACTGATATGCATGATTTTAATGTGCCTCTTGGTAATATTTAATTAAATGTCCATGAAATTTCAAGAAATAAAAAAAAATTATTTGGAAAATATATGATTAAATCCATAAAACTTTTGAAAATGAAAAAAAAACCTTAAACAATATGAGAGCACATTCACCAGTTTTGGTGGACACTTCTGATTAGTATTCAAGATGATTTAATATCCGTTAATCCGTAGTTTAGTTTATCCTAGTTTCGTATTAAAATTTTATGAATTTCATTCGAAAGTGGAAACATTTATCATATGATGTGATAAATGTAATAAACAGCCATAAAAAACATAAATAATAGGACGAATTATTATAGATATTTAATTTCAGTTTGTTAATATTTATGTAAATGGCTTCGTGGCTCAGGCGGCAACGCACTGGACTACGAAGTCGTAGGTCGTGAGTTCGATCCCCGTCCGGTGAACAATTTTTCGATTTCGTTTTCAAGCAGCAGCTTGCTGTTGGTAAGACGAGCCAAAATCGACTCATGACCGCTGCTGTACCTGGTGTAGGTTTCTGCAGTCCTACATTTCATACACAAATGTGAAGTATGCCGCCATATTCTTAAGTTGATCTGCAGCTCCCGCAAAAATTTGACTCATAATGCAAAAATTGTGTAAAAAGCGATTCCGCCCGTTGAATAATAAAATAAAAATAAAAAAATAAAATGTTAGATATGTTATGACGGAATATAGTTTTGCAATTTCTATCCCAAATAAATCTACGAACCTGAGACTGAATCAATGTGTGTACTTCAGCTACACGGTTTGTGACAAACGTCTTCCAGTAGGGAGATTCACGTTGTATCTACGCAAGCACAATAATTGCGTACGTCCAAAATTGAACTAATCATCTCTACTAGCGAGAATTATATGAATATGCACATAAGGAGTACGGAGATGTGACTGAACGAGGTTCACACTGATATATGAGGTGTTTTCATGGGAAACACTAGCTTCTGTTGATGCATTAGTGATGGACTGCGGTGCAGGTGGCAGACGGGAGTATTGATGCTTTTTACATTTCGAGCATGAACGTTCACTTTTACATTCATTCGTGTTGTGTAACGGAGATAGACAATAGATAAACAAAAGATAAATAAGAGGTAAACAATTGTATAAATCGAGACTACAAGCTTGGAAGAATGTACACGCAAAACAGAGCTGTCTATAATCTCAAATCGCATATCTCTGAGGAGTGGTGAAACCAGCCAAGATAGAAGAGGAGGTTCTAAGCGACCATGTGCGGTAAAAGAGAGTCCCGAGACTACTAACTTCTCTTACTAATGTCGCCATCGTTAATGTAACAAACTCATGATAGTTCTAAATGCATAACATGAAATTAAGTAAACGAACTTTAGAAACCAACAGTTCGTTTTAACCTGCGAATGACAAAGACTCCCGAACAGTTTGCAATACTAATTATATGAGCCCGCGCACTAATTATGTGCGGGTTTAATTTGAATTTAAATTCAAATGGATGGGTAAAGGGACTCCCGAAACATGTCCGTCCTTCTAAAACATGGTAATATTGTCAAACCATAATATTGAAAACGAAGAATGAATTGTCTTTTGTAAGGGCCATTAAAAATTTATTATGGACCCTTGTGCGCCTGCAGCCGCCTTCATTTCGGTACCCACATTCGTGTGTACAATAGCATGGGGAAAACTACATAAAAACCCACGCCGAAGGTCCATCGATCACATAATATTCTAGGAAAATAAAATTTGTAATTTTTAATGGTTCTAACAAATGTATCTTTAACATTTTTCGCCCCTGTGCGAGTTCCCGGATCTAGCACATTTCTTTCAAAAGACCCGTATTTATTCAAAATTTAAATATTTCGTAGAATTTAATTATGTAGAGAAAACATAACGTCACGGACGCAATCAACGTTAACAAGGTTGAAGACTGGAAAGATGTGCACAAGATTGTACTTCTGAAAGCTCTCTAAACCATACCAATATGAAAAAATACGAACCCAGAAAACATTCCAGTTTCAGAAACACTTTACGATCTTAAAACACTTTACATTCTGAAAAGACTCTACAGTCTGAAAATACTTTACACTCTGAAGACGCTGAACATTTTGCAAATACTATACATCCTGAAAACACTCCACATTCTGAAAAATACCATAGCTCATGCCAATTTGAAAAGGTACGTATTGGGATCTGACATTTGATGGTGGCTGTTTTTTTTCAAACTACTTAATTGTTCTATTTGGAGAAAGGTGATTGGGCTATCGGCCAATATGGCGATTGAAAGCTTGCAATTTGTCGACAACAGCGCCGAATGTCTGATTCCAATAAACCATTCTTCGTAAAACGCTCGTTCCTACCACTGCAACCATGGTACAGTAGTCCCTCTCCTAAGTCACGAGGTTGGTTTTTAGAAAATGGCGGCCCCTCTCCTAATTCACGTTACTTCTATAATCCTACCAAAGCACGTTTTTTCTCCTCCAACACTCCAAGTTTGCCTTCGCGAATGCGCGCGCCCTGTATTTTGTTTGTTTACCTCTCACTGTAGTCGCGTGAAGGGTCTTGGAGTGGGTAGAGGGACAGAGGAGAAATTGTGAATTTGAACGGGTAATATTCGTGAATTATGCAAGGGAATGAATTAGGATGAGATGAATTAAGGCAAGGACTACTGTATAACTAATACTACAACCATTCATACACGGAGAGAACTGTGAAAGGATGAAACTGCAGGTATTCCTTCGCCACTGTACTAAGATTTCAGAGCTGGTTCTGCACCATGTGTCGCGTGATATCAATCTAAGAAACCCACAGTGAGTTGTCAGACTGTGAAAACGCTTAGGATGAGACAGCAAAACTGCGATGCTTTCTTCGGGGCTTTCTCCCGCCTAAGTTTTACTTTTTAGACTAGGGCTCTCGTTGACTTTTTTGTAGGAAATGTCCTCCTCTACAAAAAAGGTTTAGTAAATTTTTGCTCTATCTTGCACCGTTTTCGATACGGAAGCAATAGAATGAAAAACAACGTATTCAGCGTCCGACGCCATGTTTATCTTTTGTTTTAAAAACTCGATGTTCTTCGTTCTATCGCTTCCGTATCGAAAACGGTGCAAGATGAAGCAAAAATTTACTAAACCTTTTTTGTAGAGGAGGACATTTCCTACAAAAAAGTCCCCGAGAGCCCTAGTCTAAAAGGTAAAACTTAGGCGGGAGAAAGCCTTGAAGAAAGCATCGCAGTTTTGCTGTCTCATCCTAAGCGTTTTCACAGTCTGAGACTGTGGGTTTCTTAGATTGATGACGCGACACATGGTGCAGAACCAGCTCCAAAATCTTAGTACAGTGGCGAAGGAATACCTACAGTTTCATCCTTTCACAGTTCTCTCCGTGTACTTATATGTTTTGTTATTACAGAAGATTAGACATATTCAGGTCATTCCAGATAGTACAGAAAAAAAGTTGACGAGAACATGCAGGTTATAAGAGCAACATTAAGAAACCAAGTTATAAAATTTAAACCCAACATTTTTTTCCCAGTATTAAATCATTGGTTATGTATTGCAAATGTATAAATTCGTGCGATGGAAATATTTACAGCCTTATAAGGAGCGTCGCTGATTACTTTTGTATGGGCCAACGGTGTCCGCTTACAAGACAACAAACGGTTCGATTTTTTATCGGTGGCCAGAGTTCTGGTACGGACATGTTTCTGAAGTCAAAACATGCATTCTTTATCCAACGCGACCATGACGGATTCCGGCAATTTTTTTATTAGTGTGTATAATAACTCGCAATCACACGACGTATCGACTGTAATGACATAACCACACCTTTCAATTTGATTGCGAATTATATGATTTCATTGCTCGAAGTATTTTCTTTACGCAAGGCACGTACATTTGAAGCTATTTTATTCGCGAGAATGTATCTGTTTCCTAGTCGCATCTTTAAAATTGTTGCAAAATCCTTCGCCCCAGTCGTGGCTAACATAACTGCCTCTTATTTCCAACGATATTTTCGCGATCAAAAAGGTCAGTCGACAATTTAACAGCTTCCTCGAAAACGAACCATTTCGCGGGGTCCCGATTAACCTTATTCACAATAGTTTTCATATCGTTACCGATAAATGAACTTTTCTAATAATTGCTCGATAACATCTGGCGATTGCAAATGTCCCGCTGGTGAAGGACTCTTCGAATTCTTGACATTCAAGATACACCGCGAAACGCTATCCTCATTATAATCAAAAGGATTCATTTATAGTCCAGTAAAGTTAGTAAAAAAAACGATGTCTAGTGGGAAAAAATCCTACATAGAATTTTTTTTGTCATGTTGGGGGTCTTGAGAAGCTTAACTCTCAGTTTTCGGGGCAAAATAGCTTGTGCTCTACGAGAAAAGTAAAAAAAAAAAACAAAACGGTATTTTGTAAATAACTCGGCTCGGAGTGAATTTTTTGGACGTATAATAGCTCATTTTGTTGGTTTTTTCATGCTCTACAATTTATGTTGTATGACTTTTCAGCGTACGATACATACTTTTCAAGTTATTGAAGAAACAAGTGAAAAAATGAGTTAAATAACTCAGTAAGTTGCTCATAACTCGCTTTCTTCGACATTTATCGAAAAAGTGGTTTGCAAGAAACTTGTAGCATTTTTAAGAAGCTTTAATTTGAATGGTCATACGTTGCATTCTGATGAAAAGAACGTCCTACAGAGCGTTTTTAAGTCGCGCGGTCGGCGCGAGCCATCACGTGAAACATGCAGCAGGCCTATACGATTCATTGCACGTTCGCCCCCACCCCCCTAAAAACCTACAAAATGAGCTATTATATGTCCAAAAAAATTCACTCCGAGCCAAGTTATTTACAAAATACTATTTTTGGGGGTTTTTGGACTTTTCTCGAAGAGCACAAGCTATTTTGTCCCGAAAATTGAGAGTTAAGCTTCTCAAGACCCCCCCCCCCCCAAACATGACAAAAAAAATTCTACGTAGGATTTTGTTCCCGCTAGAATCGTATTTTTATTGGACTATTATGGGGAGTTGTCAGTATTCCCACTCGGTCAAATATTTAGAATAGTAAAAGTTTTCAAAAAATGTTATTAACATAACTCGAGACACAAAAATTCAAGTTAATAAATTTTGCTTAAACTTTATTCGAAGCTATCCTCATTATTTACCATGCCACGACTTTAATCTCGAGCTCTTATTCTAGTTTCACGGTCCATTCCGATTCTATACCAAAACATTCGCGCGGACGTTCAACTTCGCAGTGCACAGAATCTTCTCAGTTCGAAAATTGTATTATCACCGGGTTTCGAATACGTAGGCGTGTTCCAGAAGATTTTATCCGATCGGCTGAATTTCTTGCTGACAAACCTAGAAATCCAAAAAAGAGCCGCACACTACCACATTAGAAAAAACAAACAATTCACCATTGGTGAATATACATACTCGCTAACGGAGCAAAACAATAGAAGCAGTCTTGCGCTACATCAACAAGCTAGAAAGGAAGTCATGAAGCAGCTTCTCGATAAATGGCAGGATGATTGGGATGCAACAGAAAAGGGGAGAGTGACGTACGAGTACTTGCCAAAGGTTAAAGAGAGATTAGAATACCATTGGATTCGTCCAAACAAATGGTTAAATCAGTTTCTAACTGGACATGGAAACTTCAAAGCATGGAAATACAATATAGGTGTTGACAAAAGTGCAGAAAACTGCTCATGTGGTGCATCCGACACATCAAAACATGTCCTTACAGAATGCCAGAAATACACCGAAATCCGCAATCAATACATAACGAAAATAGGGAAAACAACACTAAATCTCTCCGAAATCCTTAAAAGCAGGGAGCTCTGCGAAACTTTTACCGAATTTGCTGGAAGAAAAAATGTGCAGCGAACTCATCGAAGAACTCGAACACTGTAATAATAATGATTAAATCTTTCTTTAAGTAAATTTCCTGTACATATTTGAAAATTAAATATCTCTCAAAGAGAGAACTAGATCATAATGAATTTCAATTTAATGTAAAACACAAAAAGCAATAGCTAAAATAAACAAACTGGTTCGGAATCCAGTATAAACTGTAGGGCCTAAGAACATACCTCTCGATTCTAAGAATCGAGAAAACCAAAAAAACAAAACCAAACAAAGCCAAACTAACAAAGTGAGCAATTATTTTAATAATATTTTCTTTTTGAAATTTTCAATAAAATAAAACTGAAATATACACTGGTGTGCTGAAAAGCGGTGGACGGTGGGGTGTAGTTGTCCCTCAGAAACTACACATGGGCTTTTTTTTTTCTCTTGCTGAGCCACCGGATTCGTCGTTGGATGGGATCGGCCGTACTTTCCTGGTCGACTCGTCTCGAAGGCGCAAATGTCTCCCTGATTTCCGAAGACTTATTTGTCACATTCAGTGGAAGTTTCGTCGAACGTGGGGCAAACCTCCAGCTATTTGATATTGAGTTTATCTCATACGAAACAGTCCGTACATCGGCAAACGACGGCCATTTTCTTTTTTTTTCGTTCGAAATTCATCATGTCCGAACCATTCACGAATCGTTTATGGTTTTTCTGAATTTACGTTTTCACCCGGCAAAGCAGTCCCGGGTTTCTGCACCAGAAAAAATGTCACACTTTTAAAACTAAAGTGATTATTGCTAATGCTAAAGAGTCATAGAAAAGAGCAATAAATTTTTCTTCATTTGTAAATTAAAATTTTATTGACTTTCTTAATTCATTCAATTAGTCGACGTCCCGTAAAATAAGCTTTTTCCAGTTAACTACGCGCGGATAAACCGCAACTAGACAAAAACGAAATTCAAAAGCGACAAAATTTATCGAAAACCAATAACGAAAATTGCCTTAGAAACACCATCGTCGCAATTTTCCACCACTCCTCTCTCGACAACAAAGTCGTTGATGAAATTTCGAAGAGGAGATTTGAATTTGAAATCAGAACCATAAACTGTACCGCACAAGGTTCATCTGACTCCTACTCTGTGCTCCCTGCCCTGATATCGCCAAGAGTATTGTTCATTCCTGATCATCCCTCCGCTGACTTGTACACTCAGTCCGATGCAATCCTGCACTCTTTGTTATCTAAGCCTCTTCCTCACTCAGGGATGTCAGAAAACTTCAATAGACGGAATTAATATATGACCCCGAACTTCAAACCTCTTCTTCACATGGAAGCTTTCACACAAGTCCTAGGTGATAGCGCTTATCCACCGGACTTGTCATCTTGTCCCGCTCTGTGAATCCAATTTAAGCGGACACTAGGGCTTGACCCGGACTTAATCGAACAACTTCAAAATCAAACTATCATCGTCTCGTTATTTCTGTATCTCCATTAGGGTGTGTAATATGGCGTGGGGAAAACTGCAGAAAAGCCCAAGTTCCAGCAATCACAACGTATTCTAGGAAAATAAAATTTATAAATTTCAACGGTTCTAAAAAATGTGTCTCAACAAATGCTAAAGTCACAAAACCGTCTTAACATTGCCCGAAAATTATCTTTAGACGAGATAATTGCCTCCTTTCTTTGCTTACAAGTTTAATGTACACTTTGTACAGAAAGGTGCACACAATAGCTAGTTGATTTTATCCATTTAATTATTCAAGTCCAAAATAATGCCCAAATGTAGAAAGAAGACATTACTGACAAAGTAAAGCGGAATTACACACTCGTGGCTGACGGTACTTTTTTTGGTAGCACGTCTTTATTTCACGGACAAATAATCACACGAGAAAATATCACGGACATTTGATCACATGTCAAATTATCACAATGATAAAATATCTCGCATAAAAATATCACAATGACAAAATATCACATTGATAAAATATCACATCAACAAAATATCACACATTTAAAAATTTCCCCGTGCAGCCATTCATTTATGCATTATTAGGTGAAAGCGGAGTTCTGAGTGGTTAGGTTAGGTTAGTTTTAGAGAACGCATATGCTTTTAGGCATTATTAGTGGTGGGCAGAATTCTGAGTAGTTTGATTAGGTTAGTTTCATGACATTGCCATTTCTCTGTTTCCCCCATTTTAGTAAACAAAATTTTATCTAAAATAATTCTCGTCACAATAACGTGGGTCAAGTAGCCTGATGCCAAAACATCCGGCGCCAAACCAGAGGGACCAAAATGTCCGAAAGCCAAAATGACGGCGGGAAAAGACTGACATGGATTTCCGTGTGCAATGTTCAATGTTTTAGGGCTGGTTTTTTACCTCAGTGATATTTTTGTTTATGATTATTTGTCCATGTGATATTTTGTCGTGCGATCAATTGTCGTGTTCTATTTTGTCGTGTGATTAGTTGTCATGTGAAATAAAGACGTGGAGCCCTTTTTTTTACGCAGGGAACTCGGATTTCTCGACCGGTGCGATTTTTAATAAAAATTAATCGCGTGTTACATGTAGTCCGTACGCGAGGCACTCCCGCATAAGGTATTTCTTTGACTGCCTTCCAACGGATATCTTTCCAAAGTTTTCCGGGAATCAGATAGAAAGTTACCCTCCAGGCGGCGCAAATTAGCCACTCGCTTCCGCGAATTTGAAACCTTCAGTGAACCGGCGAAGGTCGGTACGCACATGATTACAAATTTTGCGGAGTACAATCGGCTGAACACAAATGTACTATTTTCGCTCACTGACAAAGCAACAGATGTCCTATATGGGATATCCCATTTCAGGTTTATCTATAATATGATATCATAGATAATATGATTGGTCGTTTCACTTCGGAATCTCTTCTTGTTACCAGTAATACCATTATTTACAACAAGTGACCCCACCTTTGATGGAGCGACACCAAAAAAGATCAACTTTCAGATCTGTAGGTAGAAAAGAAAACTCTTCGATATAATAAAAAATACCTTCAAGCGTGTACAGATTACTATATGTGATACGAGTTATAAAATATATTCCTTTATTGATAATCAAAGTTTACGAAGATCAAGAACAAAAACACTGCCATCAGAAGCTGAAGCGCCAACCTTGTCACCTCTGCTATTCCAACAAACTTCAAAGATTCCACCAGTTCCTTTATAGCTATGAACCAATTGACCGCTCTGTAAGTTAACAAAATATTTTGTGTTATTCTGGACTTAATACTTGTATGAATTACTGCTAAAATTACCTGAGTAGACCAAATGTGAACACATTTGTCGAAGCTTCCACTGGCGAGGAATTTTCCATCTGGACTGAAGGCTACACTGTATACCGGTTCTGTATGCTTCGTTAGAGTATGTATACATGCACCTCTATCCACATCCCAAAGTCTCACAGTTGAATCGAATGAAGCACTAGCCAGAGTTAAATTCATATTTGGATTATGCGTTCCTGGACCAGTCGGTGACCATTTGATTGTGTAAATTTCTTTACTATGTGCTTGCAGATCATGAACCCAGGTATCTTGTTTCATGGACCAAATTTTGAGACTCATGTCGTCCGAACAGCTGGCTAGTAAATTGCCTTGAGGATCCCATTTAATAGCGTTTACTTCGTTCTAATAAAATAAAACATATTTAACTTATGTGTGACGTAATTAGTTGCAGTTTATTTTCTAGAAAAAAATAAAATAAAATATTCTGGAAAATAATAAGTCCACTGAGAAAATAATTAATCAAACATGTATTTATATTCATGCGTGGTTTTATTGTCATGTGGTGCCACATTAATGATGAAATCGGTTCCTGCATATTACAAACAAATTAAATGGTTCTTAACGAAAATTTTTTATTTTTGTGATTGTTGTATTATACGGCGGTATGAATTCAATATTAAAAGTAAAAATTATATATTGTATATACATACAATCTAAATGTAAAGCAGAACTATTAACGAAATTCAAGCTTAGTGAGGGTAGTTATTGTCCACTTATGCACGCAATAAATTTCTTCAAAAGACTAATAACCTCTATGAATTAGTTCAGTAGTAGAGTCATTAATATCTGATATTATACAAATGTACCCCATACGAATGTACCTCAGAACTTTTACACAAAGTTGTCTCTCCGATATCCGATCTACCTTTAACCGTATGCTCTCGGTATAACGTCAAATACAGTTAACGGTAGTCAAAACCGTCCCTATTAATCTTATTTCGTCTGTCCTTATGTCGGATTTAGGGCCGGATTACCGAATAGGCATACAAGGCACGTGCCTATGGTCTCACTTAAAGGAGGGCACTATAATTTTGACAATTAAAAAAAATTACGCAAAAAGATTAAGTGTTTAGAATGATTTCAATAAATGAGGTTTAATATAAGAGAAACTGAGCATCTCAACCCAATAAACATTCACAGAGACAATCATATCCAAAGATTTCTGTATGCATCGACATTAACATTTCGATACCAAAAGATCTACTGGTGATAAAGTAGTCGTCGACTGTATTATTATTACAACCAAATATATTAACATTTTAAAATATAAAAAAAATATATAATATTAAAGAAAATATACCCTATAGAAGATCGGAAATGCAAACATATCTAGAAACATAAATGACAAGAAAATGACGATAATATGGAACAGACTTTAATATTTATTTTAATTCTTGTAGAATTAATCATTCGATCGTGTTGCTTTCTACAGGGTTTTATTTAAAAAAAAAACAAGCATTCATCGAGATTATTTAAAGGAATATTATAATATTCTTCAACCTCTTTTTGTGTCTTTTTCGATAAAAACTTCCATTTAAGGAAGTTGCATAAAATAATTTTCTAATGAAGCATTTCATTTTTGTACCAAACGTTAGTAACGTTGATAACAATTATTGATTGTCAAAATTTCCGAAAGCCTGACCAGAGGATAATCGAGTTTATCATCTTCAATGTTTCACTCTTTAACACGTATACCAAGCCTTTGGTAAAAGTACAGATTAATTTTTTACAGAAACAAAAGTAACAAACTAATGAAAATCTTAAAAGAACGTGGAAAATGACAAAAAAAATAAAAAATAATTGAGAAAAACAAAATGAAAGTTCATTTACGGCGGGTTACCACCTTAACGGGGTGATGAGGCTTGCATTCCAATGACTTTGATTAATTTATAAATCGTGTCACAAAGAAAACTAATGGAAACTCAACAGTGCAAATTAATAAACGGAGAGTACACAGTTGCATATATATTACGATCGTTGGTGAGGGAGTTAGGGAAGGGAATGGGGGGCCTTTTAGTTACTAGTACCTAGGGCACCTCGAAATCTTAATCCGGCCCTGGTCGGATACACGTACATAATATAAGTATGGGTGTGCACGGAATAGCGGATTGGTTGGGAGGTAGCCGATAAGCAACGTTAAGAGTGTTGCACAAAGCATATGCACACATTCTCGCATTAGGTCTTACGAACACAAACGCATCTCATTTACCGGCTCAAGATTTTTTTTCCAATGGCATATTTTTTTTCTTACTCTAGACACAAAAATAAAATGTACATGTTTTTTTTTTTTATTTTAATATGCTATTTGAAATTTTCAAAGTTTTAGATGTTATAAAAACGCTCCATTTTCAACTGCCTAAAACTCAAAACTGATACAATATAGAAACAAATATTCCAAGGGATGAAAGTTTCGTATTTGGGTCAGCTTTACGATGTAGTAAATTAAAATTACAACATTGAATTTTCAATACGTAGAATTGTTAATTTTTATAAACAAATTCATTGGAGCACTTAAGTGGAACGTTGACAAGTTAAGGGGTCTTGACCGATGCACACGGAAGATGATTTGTATGCAACGCAGTTTGCATGCAAGATCTTCCGTGAAACGAGTAATTTGTCCCGAATTTAATAAAAATTAAAAAACATTGAATTCGTCAATTACTGATGAAGCTCGATTAAATGACAAATATAGAAATAAATCCAAACCAATAATAGAATAATGCGGATAAATAATCATCAGAAAATAAAGTGCCTAAGATATTATAAATTATTTCGTATGCAGAGAATTAAATTAATGAATTAAATAAAATTGAATACATTTGGCTAACTCGCCGCAAAGTCAAGTATCGCGACGGCAGTTATAAAGTGTCGTACGACTTTTTATCGCACGCTTAACAATGCCGATCAGCACGTTGTCGATCATTTTCAAGTTTTTGATGATCGAAAGGAATGAGCGATTCATCGTCTTTTTCCGGATATTTCACGGAACTGACACGACTCACGAGATGAAACAAATTGAATAAATAAGTGTTAGCGGGAGTAAAAGAAAGAAAGGAAAGCTACACGACACGATTACGTTTCGGAATGGGCAAATTAGGAATCAGTGAATGAAAGGAATAGGACAAAAAGAATTGAACGCTACTTCTAGAATTAAATCGGTTATTATTTCTCCACGTGAAATATCAATTCTGTCTAAGGACCTATTACATAAAATCGTAGCACGAAACTCTCGATATTAACGAAAACACCGTATAAAATAAAATATATTTATTTATTTATTAGAATTAACGGCACTAGGAGTGCCTTTATACAAAATATAACAAAAAACATAATGATATTAATTATTATTTATTTATTTATTATTTAACTTTTACACAGTTTTGCATGTATTAAATTGTAATATTGGCGAAAGCTGCAGATCGTCTTAAGAAGATGGCGCCATACTTCACATTCGTGTATGAAATGTGCACTGATAGAAATTTCCGATCGCAGCGCTGTGAGAGTGGGCTATAGCGTTCCGACTTGGTTAAAGTCAACCCATACACCTTCGGGAATCCTCGCGCTCAGTCGTGATCGCGTCGAACGGTCTGCGTCACGGCTCTTCCAGCACAGAGCTATGAATCTCGAGACGGCAGCGTTTTGAATGGCATCACATGAATTTGTCACAGACGTTAAGGCGAAGGACTTTTTATACAAGCCTATTTTGATTAGTCTACGCTTCCCTAATACTTTCGCGGTTTCTTTTCGCATGTAATTCATCAAGTGGTTTCTAATGTGCGTTGAAAATAATTTCAAAGCGGAATTTTATATTTTTCTATATAGAAGTATATGATTTTTACGAGTTTCCGAAGTCTCAATCAGTTTTCAAACCCAGTAATCGAAAATGCATTCAGAAAAAATACAAAAGCATTCGTTTCATACGTTTTGAATCCATTTTTTGTCACTGACGAATTCGCACTAATACGAAAATAAATTTCCGTAACATTTTTTTTATTTAAATGCATTCGAATTTTTAATGCTTCTGAATGCAGTTCATTGAACATCTGCATGACTAAAAAGACATTCAAATGCATTCAAATTTCCAATGCTACTGAATGAATTTATCATGATTATAATTTTTTGTTCACACAGTATTAATTGATAATCTATAATTTAATATTGTCCGACACACATCAAAAACATACACCCAATTACATAATTCTAAAAGCGGTCGAAAAAATTAAGAATAATATGAATATTATTTATTATCCACCTGTTCTGAAAATGCTATATGTGTATATTCTACGCTGCGAGATTCACGGTACTACGTTTCAGAAGCTAATGTCTATATGTTTACACTATAGTTAAAGCGCTGCGTTATGATTTTCATAGCTCTAGGCTATCAAGATCCTAACGCTGCGATTGGGCGTGAGTCCTACTGGTTTCCTTTTAATCTATAAGCAATAACTATAAAGAGTCACGACACGCTGTTCGGAACGATTCCGTTAGCGCTAGTATCGGAGAGTGTCACAGGGCTACGTTCAGAAATTTCTATCAATGTAGGAACTACAGAAACCTACACCAAGTACAACAGCGGCCATGAGTCGATTTCCGCCAGATAAACAATATTTTCGAAACGTAAACAAACAACGTGTCTCGTCTTACGAACAGCGAGCTAGTGCTTGAAAACGAAATCGAAAAATTGTTCATCAGACGGGGATCGAACCCACGGCCTACGACTTCGTAGTCCAGTGCGATACCGCCTGAGCCACGAAGCGGTTTATTATGCAAAATATTTGCGAACGATATAGATAACAGACATTAATTTAAAAATCAAAATATCTGTCACTGATTAATATTAATTTTAGTCAATTAAAATAAATAAAATATTGATCTAAGTTTTATTAAATTAATTAAAATTATAATTGTCAACTGGTTACATTTTTCGCCGATTTATAACATTTTTGAAAAAAAGTTTAACTTAATAGTAATTGTTAATTCCTTGCCAGGGATTATTCCCCGAGGGACATTAATATTTATCCAAATGTGTAGTATTCACTATTATCATTTTATTGTCAATACATAATATATTATATTAAACGGAATAAACTTATATATCTATATACGTGAAGTAAGAATAGTGTGAAAATTAATATTTCATTTATATTTTAAAATAGTAAAAGAAATTTAAATAATTTTACTTAAATAATATTCACAATTAAATTTGTCATATATCAAACTCTTCTTATTTCAATATTCACTGACTATATGCACGAGATGATATGAATTGAATAAATAAGTGTTTGTCTGAGTAAAAGAAAAATAGGAAAGCAAAGGAACAACAAAAATTAAAAGAACAAAAAGAACTCAACGCTACTTCTAGAATTAATTCATAGGGGGTGGAGGGTGGGGGGCGCATGCATCCAGAAGGCAATGTAATGTAAGTACTACTTTGAGAGCCTACATAGAAGACTATATATATACTAACCGTATGACCCTGAAAACTCTTGATTGGCTTTTCACAGTGAAGCTTACACACATGGATACATTGATCTGTCGAACAGCTAGCAAAAGACGTGTTTGTTTGCCAGTCCACATCTAATGCTGGAGCCAGATGAAAACTAAATTGCTGAGTACATTGCCCGCTTGCTGCATCCCAGATTATAGTAGTTTTATCAACACCCGCACTGAGAATATAATTTCCCCTTTTATTCCATTTCAATGCAAATATAGGTCCCTTGTGCTGTCCGAGGGTTGAAGCCAAACGACCGTCTGTTGTCCAAATTCGCGCATACCCATCATAACTACCAGTTGCTAATAGTGTTCCATCACACTGTTAACATTAAATATCAGTTTTAATGATACATCATATTTATTATTAATGAAAAAAGTATATGAAATCCGTACATTCCAATCAAGTGATGTGACGTCTTTATTGCTGGGAACTTCTGTACCTCCTTTTTGAATACAGTGTCGTAGAACTAGTTGGTTGGGGGCTTGAGAATTATCAGACATATCCCAGATACGTGCTGTACTATCACCAGAACCGGATGCTAATAAATCAGTTGTTGGATTCCACGCACAAATGAATACTTCGGATTCATGTCCTCGCAATTTTGTCGCTTTACTTGCTGGTATTTCAACAGTGTTGACATTGATACCGATTCCGGTCCCCTGCTGTTGTTCGTCAACATCCATTTCAGCTCTTTCTCCGGTTCTATCACTAACACCCACGCCTTCATTTGACGTGACAACTATAGAGATAATGTCTTTATTGATTAGAAACATTTCGCAATTTATTGACCAAAATTTATTTTTCTTCAGATAAGTTGCTACATAAGAGCAAATGTTTATTACTAATTATTAAATTGTTTGCTGTTTATAAACACACATCCATAAATGGCCTATGGGTTTCTTCTGTTACTTGTAATTCTGACATAAATTTGAATAACAGATAAAAGTGAAAACAGAAAAAAACCATTGCATTTGAATGTGTGAGAATGATAGCCGTCCGTCCGTATACTCTACCTGGAGTGTTACGGAGGTTTATAAACACTTAGAATTTATAAACCAGGGTGAACCAGGTAAAAATTGATTCGATAAACATAAGATAGCTGTAAATACCTTCTTCCCCATTCGTATCCTGAATGTCTGCCTTTACTTGCTTTTGTTGATTTTGTTGATTTTGCCGTGTTGTAACAACATCTGGCATTACTGCATCAATAAGAGATAAGCTTTCGACTATTCTTTGCTCTGTTCCATCTTCGCCAATGGAAATTTCAGCTTCCGTATATTGCAATCCTTTTTGCAAGATACACAAAAGTGCAGCCGGAGGTACTAATGCTCCATTGATATTACTCTGAGATATGTGAGACTCAATGCCAAAAGTGTAGGCCGAATGTTGGAAACCTAAACAAAAGAAATAATATTTTTATAAATTAGAGATAGTATATTATTTCAATTAAATTTATTGCATAGACTTCTTTATAAATATATTAGATTACACTCTTAAGACGAGTAATATATCTAAACATGACATTCTACCACTCTGTAGCGACTTTCTTAAAAATACGGATCATTTCATACCACTTGCTTATGGGAAAACTAGCACAGTTTTAAATGTAAATAATACTGAGTTTTTTTCTGCTATCTTTGGTGTATTGTCTTTGTGTTTACGTCGGGAGTTTTTAGTGCCAACCTGAATATTTAGTCCATTACCAGTTAAATTAATTCATATTTTTCATCGCATTCTAGTCGGATTTGGCCACACAGTACACTGTGAATTGAGTTTGACACTATCATAATAAACACGGACTGCTTCTATTTATATTGTGTTATACCAACACGGGATTTTTATATTCAAGATAATTTCAATTGAACTATTACACGGTGATTCAAATATTTTCCAAGTATATTGAAATTATACTGGTACCGAAATTATCGGTCGGATTATGTCATCATTAAGAAAGAAAGCTGAGATCCCTAAAACCAGAGCTTCTACAAACACCGTGAAGTGCTTTTTATGTCCTACCAAATTACCCATCGATGTGACAAAAGCAGTTCAATGTCAAGTGTGTAAAGCGTTCTTCCATAGTAGCTGTTTTTTACAGAGATTTAATTCAGCTGGTTCATCTAAGCGCTGTATTAAGGACGGTTTTATGAATTTGTCTGATCCTTCTAACGTAGAAGATTCGAAAATGGATTCATCAGTAAATTCTGACGCCTCGATCTCAGAATCCCAAACGTCCTTACAAGATTTAAAAGATATTATTTTAAATCTTACTTCCGATGTGCATTCTATTCACGAAGGAAACTTACATCTTCGGATGTTAAGACCATTCGTACGGACCTAGTGAACTTAACCAAATCTATGGTGCTAATCTGGCCTTTCCTCGCCGCCAAAGTCACGATCAATGAGAAAAAGCTCTGTTCTTTCTAAGATAGGCTTGAGAAGCTGGAAACAGAGCATTCTAGTCTCTGATAAGTCAAATGATATGAATTCTACCTATTTCGAAATTATGGACCGTCTGCGAAGGGCAAATAACATTTTATTCTTTGGTGTCCCCGAACCAGCTGATCTCAATAAAAACAGTGTTGAAGTAATCGAATTAATCTCTATGGAGCCTACCAAACACCTTAAACCAACTTCGGCGAAAAGATTAGGTCAACCGATGCCAGGCAAAACGACACCCTTACTGGCTACCTTCACTTCTCCCGGTGATAAATTTTTTATTATGAAAAATAAAAATTCTTTACCGAGAAATGTTATGATATCCTGTGACAAAACTGTCTCCGTACGGGCTTATTTTAAGCTTTTAAAAGAAAAAGCCGACACGCATAATACTCAAAATCAGTTCCAGAAAGTTTTTATTAAACACATAAATGGAATACCCACTTTGTTAAACGACAGAATGGATGCACATACAACAATCACATAGGGAAACTTATAAAAGGTTCAACGGGTAAAGAATTAATATTATTTTACCAAAATGTTAACGGTCTTTGTACTACGTGAGTTTCGGAACAACGTGCATTTGCTCTCGCCAAGACCTGTTTTTTTTTTTTTTATCGTTTTATGTCGACTTTTGCGAACCCACAAGGGACTAAATGGCGACGGGACCTACAGTTCATGAAGTTCGGATATGGAATCCGAACCACTTGAGCTTTGGCGTTATTAGACACTTATAAATAAATACTCAGGTGGCTTAGTTGGTAGAGTATCGGCTTCGAAATCAGAAAACCCTGGTTCGAGCCTGGCCTCTGCCATCTGTCATTGGGACACCTCTGTATTTGTTTATAAGTGTCTAATAACGCCAAAGCTCAGGTGGTTCGAATTCCACCTTCATAAACTGTAGGTCCCGTCGCGATTTAGTCCTATGTGGGTTCACAAAAGTCGACGTAAAATATTAAAAAAAAAAAAAAAAAAAAAGCCTGATGTGATTCTTTTAGTAGAAGCTTCCTTGCACCAAATGAATGGATATGAGATTTTCAGAAGAAATTGAGAAACTACAACAGGACTTAGTGGTTATGGGGGAGGCGTATTGGTCGCTGGGAATGTTTATCTGGAAATTATCCTTATCTGGGAATGTTTGTGAATTATCTTTTGAATTCATTCAGCATATTTTTATCACAATTCACAACAAGGAACACAAATTGCTTGTTGGACTCGCATATATTCCTCCAATATCCGATTCGGATATTTATGCCAAGCACATACAAGAACTTGATCTGCTTACTAGATCCCGCATTGATTACGACATTCTACTATTTGGTGACTACAATCTTCTAAATGCAAATTGGTGCAGTCTCCCTCATCCATTCCACTGTAACCACGTCTTCCTATAAGAGTCCAGCTTATCGGGAATGCCGCGCTCTATTACGGAATGAACCAGCATTTCCCTGTAAGCATAAACAAGGGATATGCGCTCGAGCTGGTATTCTCATCATCTCAATAACTGGTGCAAGTGGATTCTCTAGACAGTGTAGTGAAAATCGAGTCTCAGCACGACCCAGCTTTTTTCTTGTTGAAGTCATCGAAAGTTGCGATTTCCGACTTCGATTGTAAACAATGGGACTTTAAAAACGCAGATTACCCTGCTATTATATCTTCTCTTTTATCTGTTGATTGGGCACTTCTTGTTTGTTCTGAGTCTTTAGGAATAAATATCAAAAACTTTTATGATAAATTATATAGCTGTATTGATATGCATGTGCCTAGAAAAAGGCTTTTTACTAGTAGTTATCCCGTTTGGTACACTAAAGATTTGAATCGCTTCATCGCCAATAAAAAGATTGCTCATAAGACTTGGCGAATGTACAATTTAACTGAAGACTACATTGAGTTTAAGCGTCTCAGAGCCCAGTATATTCGGGTATCTAAACAATGTTACCGTGACTTTCTTGCTAGAACCAAACGAAATTCTATTTCTAATGTTAAATCGTTTTGGTCACATGCTAAAAATTTGAAATCCACAAACCGCTTACCTACTGCCATGTTTCATAGTGGTCATTATGTATTATCAATGAATGACATTGTAAACTTGTTTGGTAAGTACTTCGCTTCCGTCCATGTAAAATCTAGTCATTTTATTTTATCTGAAGATGAGTGCGACCATTTCGTTATTGACAATATTGATGCATGTATTACGGATCAGCAAATTCTCAGATTGATTAATGATTTATCGGATTCTTATAGTTTTGGTCCTGATTTTATCTCCTCTAATTTTGTATTGAATTGTAAGACGGACCTTTTGCAACCTTTGTGTATCTTATATAATAAGTCAATTCAACAGGGCAATGTTCCACATAACTAATTATCGACCTATGTCTGTAATTAATGTTTTTTCAAAAATAATTGGCGAATTTATGGCCAATGTATTATCCGATAAATTTTCATCCATTATAGTTGAAGCACAGCACGGTTTTGTTAGTGGTAAATCTACCCTTTCCAACTTACTTGTCTATTTGGATTATATTGTGCAGGCTTTGCTGAGCTCCCAGCAGGTGGACTCAATCTGCTTGGATTTTTTTTTATCGATCTGATATTATTGCTGACGAAGTTATGTAGGTTGGGCATCTTTGGCGTCCTTCATCCATAGTAGAGACCAGATGGTTCGAGTCAAGGGTTTTTATTCGAGTACTTACGTGCCTACTTCAGGAGTTCCACAAGGTTCCCATTCAGGTCCTATTTTATTTATTTTATTTATTAACGATATTGTCCATTGTGTTCGTTTCGGTAAATTATTATTATTAGCTATTTAATTTCATTATGGATTTATCTTGTAATCGTTAAAAATGACTTGGTAATAGACGACAAACTACCCGTCTGGCGCAGCCGGTATACGCTACATATTCTCTTGCGCATTGCCTTTTATCGATTTTAGAATTTAAAATTTCATTTTTTTCCAGAGGAATAACATTCATTACCATTAACTTTCCTTCAAGTCTTATTCAGGCTTAGACTTAGGCTTAGGATTGGCAGATTTCTTTCTGGCGCGTTTAAAAGCCGACTTCAATACAGTCATTGACCTTTTTTTGCAACATGGTAAAAACACATGTGACAGTCGATGTTACATACAGGAATTAGTTAGTCGTGTATAATTACAGAAAGTGAACAATAGCATAAGCAATCCAAATAAATTGTACGCATAAACAGATTAACGAAACCAAGAGTTTTTATTCGTCCATACTCGTAAATGGTATTAACCCTTAGTTCCGACACGCCTATTCGGCACCATCAATTCCGACCGGGGGGTCGTTCGCATCAGAGCGTTATTTGTGGCAGTAAAAAAGCTTTAAAAATCTAAAAAAAATTCATGTAACTTGGTTCAACCTTGAAGTTGAAGCCCCAATTGGAATATTTTGAAAAAAAATTTCATATATTTTTTTTGGCAAAATGTGGAGGTACCTACGAAATAATCACTAGTTCTCTAAAAAAATCATAACGTTCCGACAAATTGAGCTATCGAAAAAACCCAAATCGGAAATTAAAGCTCAGGAGTATACCTTTCAAGAAAAAAATAGTACGAAAAATTTTAATGAAAAGAATCCTTAATTTTTGAACCTCAAAATGGCGAAAATTTTAGTACTGAAATTGGGTCTAAAAATGACTAAAGATTTTTTTCTTCTCAAAAAAATTATTGTAAATAGGGTAAGATGAAACAAGAAAACAGTTTTTTAAGGTTTTAACAAAATTTTAATATTTGTTGCATGTAATATAGTGCGAAATTCCCAGACCCCAGGTAAAAATGTTTTATAAAGTTTTCATAAAATCTGTATACAACTTTCATAAAGTAATGATTCTATCAAGTTTTTATAAAGTTATTATATGGACATACAAATTTGATACAATATTGTAATAAAAAATTGTATAAAATGTATATGTCCATATAAAAACTTTATGAAAACTTCATAAAATTTGTATAGAATCATTTCTTTATAAAAGTTGTATAAAGATTTTATAAAAACTTTATAAAACATTTTTACCTGGGACATTTAGCGCAACATATGTTTGTTTTACGAGGACACAGTATGCGCAGGACTTCATCACTCCCTGCCCATTGTCACTACGAAACTGCATAAAAAATTGTTTGTGTGTATAGACCTTTTTTTTACGGTAATTAGGCGATATTTAACACAAAAAAACTAAAAGTTAAAAAAAAAATTACCTGCTGTTTTAGTCACTTTAACGTAAAATCAAACTTTGTCGGCGAGTGTTACAGTAGTCCCCCCTTTAGTCATATACCCCCCTAACGCATATAGTTCGCTTCCTCTAAGTCATATTTTCCCTCAGGGGTTCTTCCACAATTCGCTGGTTGAAAGGCTTGCGCTGTACCACTGTATGTGCGCATGGACAAGTGGAAATTCATGTGGTGGGAGGTGATGGGAAACATGACTTAAGGGAAGGCGCCGCCATCTTGTTTCTCTCAAGTATATGACTTAAGAGGGGAACTACTGCATTTTAAAAATGGCAATTACAGTAGAACCCCGCTGGATTGTCACGGTCGATTTCGAGTCTTCCTCGCAAACCCCGCTGGACTGTCGGCAATAGACGAAGCATCGATTCCTCCTCTACACCCTAATCACGTGACGATCATGGCCAATCACAGACAATCTCTCCGCTTCGTATTGTAACTCCAAACCACTGCGTACGTCTAACTAGACACGCCCCTGGGGCGGCAAGCGGCATGGTGGGAGTAAAGGGATTCCGAGAAGTGCCAATCCAACGGGGTTCTACTATACCTTATTAGAGGCAGCTTTATACAAGCCTGAAAGCATTCTGCCAGTCCTAAGTGGGGATAAAATATGGAAGGACAACAAAACAACAAAATAAAGTTTAACACCTGGAAAGCGAACGTTTGCGTATACACCCGCCGCGTCTAAGCTTTTTAAGCTAAGGTTAGTTTTTCGTCCATTACAGTCTTTTTTCACAACCCAGCAAACGGAAAGGGGTTTAAATTTATTGAAGGTATTAGGTGGAATTCACCAGGATAGAAATTAAAAATGCCAATTCCTACCACTTCCAACGAATACCTGAAATTATATACTATTAGGTTAGGTTAGGTTAGATTACGGATCCAGCAATCTAGATTGGATTCAGATGGATTCAAAATTTGAATCCATTTAAATTAATTTAAATTTGCTCTTTTTCCATTTATTTTTGGATTGAAGTGGATTCGTCTGCTTTGAAATGTTGGAACGTAACTATAATATATAATGTGAGTTACTAAAAGTGAAAAATATCTGTACGTTTTTCATTCTAAGGCTTCCGTATTGTAAACACAGCCAGATAGTATAAAAATATACATATAATTTTTGGTAGAGTACAAAATTTCTTACCAAAAAGGTTTAATATATTTTCAGTGTATCTTATACTGTTTTCGATACGGAGGCCTTAGAATGAAAAAAATACAGATTTTTATATAATAACTACTAGGACCCCCATGAGGTGATCATACGCTATTCGTCTTTGGTCCGCGAGAAATGTGGGCTGGAAAGTATCGGCAAGTTTCAGTCCCATCAAGACGAGACAAGACTCATCTTGTCTCGGCTTGTCTTGTATACCTATGTCTCCTGCCTATCCATGAGGCTGAAGCTATCGGCCGGCCGGTCTGACCCGAAGGTCCATAACTACTGATCCACTCCTACGTACAAGCGCCATAGTGATTTCGAATTTAAGAGATGTTATTGCGCTAATTACATTAAAATAGTTGTAAGGAATATTCGAAACACATAACACTACGATTTAAAACACAATAATACTTACTAGAATCGGAATACATAAGCAATGTAGAACGAACAAGAGAACGTCATATTTTCTATAAAACTTCGCTTACAATACGTAGCATGCCGACAGAAAAACGAAAATTTTTGAGGGAAGACATTATTATACATAAAACAAGATGGCAGTATTGAATTTTAGACAGGACAAATTTTTTACCCGCGAAAATTCATCAATTTTCACCATTCGGCCGTTGCGGCTGGTTTTGGAAAAACTCATTAAAAATTAGCGTAGCATGCCGGTAGGAATACGAACATTTTTGTGGGAATATATTATTATATATAAAACAAAATGGCGGTGTTGAATTTTGACAGGACAAATTTTTAACCCGTGAAAATTCACAAATTTTCACCATTCGGCCGTTGCGGCTGTTTTTGGAAAAAGTCAGTAAAAAGAAACGTAGCAGGCCGATAAGAATACGACATTTTTTTTGGGAAGACATTATTATATATAAAACAAGATGGCATGCCACGTACATGTTTAAAGAGATTTAAAAAAAAGGCTATAACGGCCGAAGGGTAACAATTTGTGAATTTTTCACAGGTAAAGAATTTGTCCTGCCTAAAATTCAACACTGCCGTTTTGTTTTATATATATTAATGACTTTCAACAAAAATGTGCGTATTCCTGTCATCATGCTACACCACTCTTTAACGATATTTTCGTAAAAACAGCCGTAACGGCCGAATGGTGAAAATTGGTGAATTTTCACGTGTAAAAAATTTGTCCTGTCTAAAATTCAACACCGCCAATTTGTTTTATATATAATAATGTCTTCCCACAAAAATTTTCGTATTCTTATCGGCATGCTACGTTTCTTTTTACTGACTTTTTCCAAAAACAGCCGCAACGGCCGAATGGTGAAAATTGGTGAATTTTCACGGTTAAAGAATTTGTCCTGTCTAAAATTCAACACCGCCATTTTGTTTTATATATAATAATGTCGTCCCACAAAAATTTTCGTATTCTTATCGGCATGCTACGTTTCTTTTTACTGACTTTTTCCAAAAACAACCGCAACGGCCGAATGGTGAAAATTGGTGAATTTTCACGGGTTAAAAATTTGTCCTGTCTAAAATTCGACACCGCCATTTTGTTTTATATATAATAATGTCTTCCCACAAAAATGTTCGTATTCCTATCGGCATGCTATGTTCATTTTTAATGAGTTTTTCCAAAAACAGCCGCAACGGCGGACTGGTGAAAATTTGTGAATTTTCACGGCTTTTAAAAATTTGTCCTGTCTAAAATTCAACACCGCCATTTTGTTTTATATATAATAATATATTCCCACAAAAATGTTCGTATTCCTACCGGCATGCTATGTTCATTTTTAATGAGTTTTTCCAAAAACAGCCTCAACGGCCGAATTTTGAAAATTGGTGAATTTTCACGGGTTAAGAATTTGTTCCGTCTAAAAATCAACATTGCCATTTTGTTTTATGTATAATAATGTCCTCCCTAAAAAATTTTCGTATTCTTATTGGCATGCTACGTTTCTTTTTACTGACTTTTTCCAAAAACAGCCGTAACGGCCGAATGGTGAAAATTGGTGAATTTTCACGGGTAAAGTATTTGTCCTGTCTAAAATTCAACACCGCCATTTTGTTTTATATATAATAATGTCGTCCCACAAAAATTTTCGTATTCTTATCGGCATGCACGTTTCTTTTTACTGACTTTTTCTTACAACTATTTTAATGTAATTAGCGCAATAACATCTCTTAAATTCGAAATCACTATGACGCTTGTACGTAGGAGTGGAGCAGTAGTTATGGACCTTCTAGTCAGACCGGCCGGCCGATAGCTTCAGCCTCATGCCTATCCACGCAAGAGACGACCCACGAATAGACTAAAAAGTCATTAAACTGGGGAATGATTCTTGAAGTTACAAAGATTGGGGAAAATGAACAAATTGATATGTAAATTTATACGAAATAAAATAAAAAACACTATATATGTAGATATTCATATTCGTATGTACCAAAAAATATTATTTCCTTTACTGTTTTACAGTGGCACTCAGAGAAATTACACAGTTTAGTGAATAAGAGCGGTCGAATTAAAGAATTTCAACCTGAAACTGTAACCAGCCGCAAATTCGTAGCCTCCGATTTGGAATAGTAGTTAAAATTGTTTATTTCATTCCAACTATTGAATTATCGTTACTTATCAGTGAATTGACATCTCAGAGATATTCCTTTTTAAAAAAATTAATTTTTCTATTTAGAACCATTCTTTTCTCGAATCTGCGGCTACAAATGTGCGGTTAGTTTCAGTTTCATATAATAAACTATTGATTAATATTTAATTAAAATTTTAATGATTGCAAACATGAATTGAGGGTCATCAGGCAACAAAAAGCAGGTTACTGTTTTTTTTTACATTTATCTTGTTTCGCTTAACCCTTTGAAGCATACATTTTTCTTTACGTTGAATTGACTTGAAATTCGGGGGTTTTTGGGGTCGCTGATTACAAATCCGGAAACAGATTTTCAAAATTCAAAATGGCGGATCCAATATGGCGGACAAAAATATAAAAATCTCCAGTAGACGCTCGATATAAGAACCATCGCTATAAGAACCGATCGGTATATGAACACTTTTTTGATCATTTCAGTGCCAATGAACATTCGCGATGTACCCCCACCATACACTTTTCGCTGCGAACCGCTCCGCGCATTCCGTCGAGTCCACCTATATACATACACACATACATACAAGAGAAGGGGAAGCATCAATTCCCCTCCAATGGTTCTTATATCGGCGCTTGGCGCAGAAGCTCGGAACGAACGTACATAGTTCTTATATCGAGCGTCTACTGTATTGAAATATCCTGTATCTTTTTACTTGCGGGTTTTCAGGGTTGCTGATTACGAATCCGGTGTCAGATTTTTAAAATTCAAAATGGCAGGTTAAATATGGCAGACAAAAATATGAAAATTCATTGAATTGTTGCGTTTTTATATCATGATGGCCGCCATTTTGAATTTCGTAAAACCAATAATGGTATCGTCATCAGCGATATCTACAATTCTATTATATCAAATTTCAAGGGATTATCTTATAACAGCGTCAATAATGAATTCTTTCGAAAGAATCGTGTTTTTTCATATTTGTTTATTTATAAATCATAAATAATAAACAATAATATCGTAATAACTGTTTTTATACATTCTTGTATCACTATAGTAATAGAAAATAGCAAAAAGACCGATCTAAATGCGTTAACTGGAATTTAAATTAGCAAACATCAAAGAAATCGAGGTGGTAATGTGAGTTACCACTATCCTTCTAAGGATTAATACATTAAATGTGCTACCGTGTACAAAATTGTAGGAATTGAAAATACCTTCCATTCAAGCAGTCACTCGTTTCGATATATTGAAAATTGAGTCCAGGGGTACTTTCAAAAGTCGAACGTTTCCTATGTCCCACTGGTGATTGGCAATGGACAAAAAGTAAGACTTTCAAAGGCTTCCTAATAGTCCATTGGACTCAATTTTCTTCAAATCGATAGTTTATATGTAATAATTGAATTTATAATTATAGTTAAATAATTGAATTTATTTTCAATTCCTACAACTTTGTAAGTGGTGGCATATTGTGATCTATTAAGCAAAACGGTATAAATGCAAAATAATACAAGACAGGTTGGTTCGTGCTTTTTCCTATTCGTAAAATTATTAAATTATTGACCCAGTCAATGAATCTATTTAAATCTATAACGAATCTCAAAGTTTAAATTTAGAAATAAAAATATAAATTCTTTTTAAAGGAAGCATAGCAAATAATATGGATTCTTTACTTTATTGTTTACTGTGAAAATAATTTAATAGGAGAAAACACAAATTTCTTAAAAATTATACACAAATACTAGTCATGCCATGAATATCTTAAAATTGTTAAAACCAATTTGTTTTCACAATTGTTTAAACCAACATAAATATAATTACAACACTTTTATTAAATAATGGTTATCAAAAAAGTTTGATAGAGAAGTATGTAAATAAATATATTTGTTCATTTATAAATACCACTCAAATGAACACTGAATTTGCTGAATTTGATTGTGAAAAATTCTCTTTTAAAGTTGCAAACTTTGGCAGTCTTAAAAAACATTATACCACGATTTAAAACAAAGAATGAAACATTACAGCAGGTCAAAACTTAAAATCTATTATCATGAAGGGTAAAGATAAACTAAATGCATTGAATAAAAATAATTGTGACGCATTGTACGTGGGCGATACAAAAAAGTACAGATTTTAGACATAAAAAGTAAATTTTGCAGTAGAAGAATTTCATAAATGTTGCACATAATATTACAAAAGACTGCATTAAATAAAGTTGAAGATTACAAAAAATCTTTTACAAGCAATTAAATCAAACTAATACTTCCCGCCACCTGTTGTAAGAATATGTAAATCTAATAAAACCTAACTATATCACAGTCATTATTGATAAATCACCTTTTGGAAAATGAATCCAGGTAATAAAAAACAGTAAGAAATTTATCAGATCTATGCTGCTGGCCTAGATTCTGTAGCATTTTTGCAGGTTAAAAATCCAAGACCATCTTATTTTACATTTAATTCATACCAGTATCAACGCCATTTATCTTAAAATTGTTTTAAAATTTCGCTTTCATATTACGAATAATTGTTGTTAGTCATACCAAAAAGATTTATGAATTAAAAATTTGAATTTTATTTTCGAAAATGCATTATATGAAACAATAGTTTATGAAATATCGACATTCATTTGAAAGAATTTAAACGTAAATTAATTTCGAGAGATTTGTAACTCGTAGTTCTTAATTGGTAGGTTACAAAAACAAATATACCGGATTCTTGAAGGTATCGGTAAACCAAAAAATTCACTTCATCGCTGGAGAAACTCATCATTTCTGTTTCTTGAAGTTATCAACGACATGGGACATTTGTTAATACCAACGATTCCAATACTGGGATTTATTGAAGGATAATTCTGGTTGCACTAAATAATATAAGCAACGCGTTCTTTTTGTGATGCAAAGTTGGCGATTGACGTCCAATCCGACTTCCAGCCACAACACTTACTAAGAGAAGCGAATGTTCGTAAAGGTGAAAAACAGAAAAGCTGTCGTGAACGCCATCCCAGCGTTGGGAGACTGAATCTAAATAGGGTGGCACACGGAGAAAGAAAAGAAAAAAGTACACATATGCAGTGGGGAGGTACTGTATCATGTACATGTACATACACCCAGCCGCAGAATATCTGTCCGGTAATTTACATCTAGTATATGGAAATTTGCCAAATTTATAAGAAACGAAGCAAGATACGCAAAAATGCATTCAACCTTTTTTATAGAGCCCGAATTTTTCAAGAAAATTTTTCATTTGTTTAATGTATTTTTTGCGTATCTTGCTTTGATTCATATAAATTTGGCAAATTTCCATATACTTGATGTAAATTACCCGACAGATATTCTGCGGCTGGGGGTACATACATTTGAAGATTTCAACCGATTTTGAACCAAAATTGGTACACAACCGTTTTTCGGCATGCCCTAACCTCAAAATGACAACTTTCTATATACATAGCATCAATTTCGACAGTGATGTTTTCCGGGTCGCTGATTGCGAATTTATTGTCAGTTTCGCACAATTTGTGATATCGGACATAAAATAACGTATATAGTTCACTAGAACCTCGATTTAAAGACCTAAATCGAGAAAGATGACCCAACGTCATCACATTGACGCAAGGTACCGGAACCCCTAGTTTCTGGAAAAAATGAAAATTTTACACTCAACACTTATTTTTCACTCCTTTCGTCCACTTCAACCCTTATTTTTCGCCCCTTTAGAATATTATGAAATAGAAACTGAGCTTAAAAACGGAATCAGCTGTATCAAAACCTCTAGATCACAGTTTCTGGAAAAATGAAAATTTCACCCTCAACCCTTATTTTTTCATTTCTTTATGCCACTTCAACCCTTATTTCTCACCTCTTTAGAATGTTATAAAACAGAAATAGAACTTGGTAATGGAATCAGTTGTATCAAAATCCTCTAGATCTAAGTTTCTAGAAAAACTAAAAATTCCACCCACAACTCTATTTTTCCACTTCTCTGCTCTATTTCAACCATTTTTTTGCAACACTTTAAGATGTTTTAAAATGAAAACTGAGCTTAGAAATGGAATCAGCAATATCAAAAACCCCTAGATCTAAGTTTCTAAAAAAACTGAAAATTGCACCCTCAATTCTTATTTTTCACCCCTTTATGATGTTGCAAAATGGAAAGTGAACTTGGAAATGGAATCAGGAGCACAAAAAACTCATAGAATTAGATTTCACGTATTTTCGTGGATGATTCGCTTGTACCAGAATTGGTAAGAAACGTTGAAAATGCTTTACCACTTAACCGGTTAAGTAAAAGGATCCTTTTATATTTTTATTCCGTACCTCGCCATACGCAGACTTCTGCAGCTGTTACAAGACGAAAGAATTCGGTTTCCCCTTGGAGCACGATGTCTGAAACGAAATACCTACATAGACGACATCTTTGTAGGTGCTAGCAAAATGCAGAGGGCGGTACAGAAACGAAACGAGCTTACGGAATTTGTTGCGTCTCATGACGTACTCGCAGCAATATTGAGTGGCGGCATTAAGACTGCGTGGTGTCAGAATCGAAGAGGGATAGAGGGATATTTCAACATTAAAAAAGCACCTAGATGTGGTTCATTCACTATTTATTAATGACACTCTAAATCACGGCCGGCAATTCTTCGAGTCGCGAAGTGGAGATGTTCGATCCACGTGTGTCGAAAATTCAAAACTTATAATAATCGTAAATTTAACTAAATAACTAACTAACGTAAGATACAATTGTTGCGCGTAAATCTGATGAGATTTATTAACGAGGATGCTGCGAATCGAGCTAGTAATCCGGTGAATTTCTGCGGTGCAAATTGATTACAGTCGATTGTACATGATCAGGTGTGTTCATGGCGGAGACCGTATCAAATCTGTCTTCCCGGAACTCCAATTTCCGAGAAGACGGTGAAGGCGGAAGTAAGTCCGCTTATCGGATTAACTTCGAATTACAATTAAAGGGTTACGCGGCGCGGGATTTACAGGTAGTGAGGTGTATACGGTAATACAGTCGGTGAAAGTACCGGCGCGACGAGTTTCAGCGCGAGCTCCAGAGATGGAGCAACGATGTCGCTTTCGGTCATTGACGGCACGTTTCGCTCGTACGTGTATACCGCAACAGAATTTCTGAGTATCGCCGGTATTGAACTTAGTAAACGGGCTACTAATCACCCTGAACTTACTCCAACGCTCTCTGAATCGGCTCAACACCATATTCCAAAGCTCATTGATCGCGAGACCTCTGTCAATACCCTAGTGATTTAATGGGATTCAAGCGAAGTTGAGTTCTTCTTTAGACCTCACGGTGGTACAATTCTAGTAGAGGCATTGACAAAGCGCGCAGTTCTGTCGTGCATTGCGCAACTTTTCGACCCACTAAGATGGATTGAGCCCATTACGATGAGAGCAAAAATCCTAATAAAAGATCTTTGGATCTTGAGAAGGGATTCGGATTCACCGCTGCCAGCCGCAATTCGTACACGTTGGTTGGACTATTGTCATTCGCTCCCATCGATTTCAACTTTGAAAATTAATAGATGTTTGGCCGTGTCAACCGGATGTTTGGCCCAAATACGTGGGTTCTCCGATGCTTCCAAACGAGCTTATGCGGCAGCCATCTATGTTCTAGTTCATGAAGGAAATGGCCAAATTCGCGTTTCATTGTTAGCTGCTATATCTAAAGTAGCTCCCATAAAGACTATTAGTGTTCCAAATCTTGAGTTATGTGGCACAGTTTTGCTCGTTAAATTGATCCGGTATGTTCAAAGGCTAGAATTTTTGCAAGATCTTCCGGTGTTTGCTTGGAGAGATAGTCGAATCGTTCGTTTTTGTTATTGGAAAATTTTATCCATGTTATTGGAAAATTTTCGTAGCCAATCGTGTATCTTGTATACAGACCGAAGCGCCCTCAGCTACATGGGTCTATTGTACTCTCAAAGGACAATCCGGCAGACTTGGCTACGCGTGGCTACAGTGACTTATCAAAATCCGAAATCTAGTGGCACGGACCTGACTGGTTGTCACTATCATCAGAGCATTGGCCTCGAGTTCCAAATCCTCCTCAAGTACTCCATGTTCTACCGGAAGCGTTACCCGAACCGGAGATTCTATCATGCTTTTCGTCCTTGTCGAAAATTTTACCTGTTGTAGCATATTGTTTTTCTCATCCCCTAGCGGAAAGTTCGCACTTCATTCCCGCTGAACAACGAAAAAAAGTGCTATATGTACTCTCTGTTTTTACTTCATTCCCGACGGCAAACGAATACGTTCAGATCGTACCATATCCGTCAAAAGCGGGTTATGTCTATCGTTTACCGCGCGCGGAACTCTAAAAGCTTTTAAAATGGCTTCATCGGAATCATCGGAATTGTTCTATTTAACCTAACATTATAATTACAAGTATTTTCTTTGTGAAAACAAGTTTCATTCAACTAGGATAGAAAAACCGTGCTTAGAACGGTTTTTTCTCACTCGTTTAAATATCGAATGCTACATGTCCGAATAGTAGTTTTCTCTTCGACTGCGATCGTCGTACTCGCCTTCGGCTCATGCTTGCAACCCTCATATTCACAGAGAAAATACTTTCACCCTTGTAGCATAATTTAATATTTAATTTAGAATATGAGAACGCTGTTTTGCAAAGTGTCGATATAAAAAGTGTTACATTACGCCATTGCTATTGTTCTTGTCGGGGGGGGGGGGCCGAACCCTCCCTACCCGCGCCCTACCTCCTCCCCGATACCCCCCTTTCCCGTGCCCTAACCTTTCATAAAAATAACTGACTTTGTTATTAATGTAAAAACGAACTATCCGCTGGGGATGAGAAAAAAATGTATACTGCACTCGGCGAGAAAAAATGAGCTCCGAACTCCGCAAACATTTTCTTCCCTTGGTGCATAATATACTATTACGGCCCTTATCTAATCTGCGACGGAGCAAACGTGGCCTAGAACCGTTGCCCTCTTTTCTTACGAATTCCGAGCTCTCTAACGCCCAATTCGTAGTTATTCGCTTGGCCCAATCACATACGTTTTCTTCAGAAATTGCTTTGATCAAAAACGGAAGGTCATTACCAAAGCGTAGTACGTTGCGTAAATTGAATCTAAGAATGGCATCTTTCGAGTTCCAGGCCTTTTTGTACATTCCCAGCTCTTACACGAGTGTAAACATACCTCCATACTTCTGCATCGATCATCCCTCAATCGGCTGTTTATTCGATATCCACATTTATAGAGATTTGGAACTTCGCGACATGCCAACTAGTAAAGCCTCGTCTAACCCATGAGTTAATGGGCAATCTTCCTGCAACACGAGTCATCCCACTCGACCATTTTCCGCTAGTGGCCTTGACTACGCTGACCCATTTCAAATACGTACGTCTATAGGCCGGGGACATCGCTCGTATAAGGGCTACATCGCGCTCTTCATGTATTTTGCTACACGATCAATTCATTTATAGCTTGTTAGTGACCTTACCACCACTGTGTTTCTATCTGCATATTGTCGATTTGTGGGACGACGTGGCGTGTGTCGCGAGATGTACAGTGATAACGCAAATACGTTCCGCGGAGCTGATAAAGAACTACGGGCAATGTTCCGTTCAGCCTCTACATTCTACAAATCTACAACTTCTGCGCTAAGTACTGAAGGAACAGATTAGACGTTTATCCCACCAAATGCACCGCATTACGGAGGCCTGTGGGAAGCTGGCGTTAAATCCGCTAAGCACCACCTAAAATGCGTTATAGGTGATCTCTCTCTCTCTCACATTTGAAGAAATGTCAACACTAGTCAAAATTGAGGCATGCCTCAACTCTCGCCCCCTTTGTCTTTTAAGTTCAGATGTTGACGATTTATATGCATTAACTCCAGCGCATTTTTTAACAGGCGAAATATTAGTGGTTGTACCGAATGAAAGACCCCCCGCAGTACGACTGAATCATCGCTCAGTCGCTTTCAGTTGCTTCAACGGATTAGAAACCAGTTTTAGGAACGTTGGTCTGCAGAATACCTGCAACATCTTCAGGAACGGGGTAAATGGCGGGAACCGCGTGATGATTTTGTTGTTAGCCAACTTATAAAGAACAATCGTTATCCCTCTAAATGGCCTCTTGGATGCATCATCGAAACGCATCCTGGTCCGGATGGACTAGTGCGCGTGACGACGATAAAGACTGCGTAGGCACGTAACTTGTCTCAGCCCATTATTTCTAGATGAAAAGGCTCAAAATTGAAGTGAGCATAAACCACTCATTTTTTTATTCGTCCTACGGACAAAGGCGGTCGGAATGTTTGCAGAAATATGCTGGTAATCGGTCTTACCAGAATAGAAAGGGGCCACGGTCGGTGGGCGCAGGAATGAACGGAGTAATCGCTCGGCTAAGAGGGTCCTCTGCCACTTTTCGGTAATAGTCGTGGTGTTCAGAACGTTTTGCTTTGTGATTCGTGAGTGTGACCGACGAAGCTTCTGACTAAGTTTCCGTCGACAAAACGAGATTGGCTGAACAAGTGACAGCACCAGGGTGCAGTAATCTGTAAGCGAAACTTGTGACCAAGTTTCCAGACCTGCGTACCTATGCACGTATTCTACCTGCGGTATCCGACGAAACCTACGCACAACCAGGGCTTGTGCTAAACTAGTGTCTTAGACACGTAAGCTGATTAAGTAAAAGGATCCTTTTATATTAACAAAGATTATATGGGTAAATTTACGAAACATTTAACTTTCAGCGAGGCGTAACAATTTATCGAATAATACTATATTTATAATCGATATATAATCGCATAATTTTTTTCTACTTTCCACATCAATACAGTAGAACCCCGCTGAATTGGCACCGCGCTAGATTGGCACCCCGTTGGATTGTCGGGATTCAGCCCCGCTGGATTAGCACTTCTAGGAATCCCTTTACCCCGTACACGTCGCTCGTCGCCTCAGGGTCGTGTCTAGTTAGTCATACGCATCGGTTTGGAGTTACAATAGGAAGCAAAGAGATTGCCTGTGATTGGTCATGGACGTCACGTGATTACGGCGTAGAGGTGGTAGCGATGCTTTCCCTATTGCCCACAATCCAGCGGGGTTTGCAGGGAAGATTCGGAACCGACCATGACAATCCAGCGGGGTTCTACTGTATATAGATCTTTCCACTCAATTACATGTATCAAAATGTATTTAACAAACTTATAAAAAATAAACAAAAAATGAAAAAATCGTGAAAACGGCTGCGAGTTTTTTTAAAATTTTCCATTCTTAATGATTTTTTTGGATGCCCCTTCAAATTTCGTTACAGTCTTCACTTTTTCAGATAATTGCTCCTTTGGTGTAACTGAACCTATGAGTTCATACATGTGCCTATGCTCATTATAAAGAAACCATAAATAAATAAATAAATAAATAACTTACACAACCTCTTCCAATCCACGTCATCCTTGGTTAATCGCATGAGGAGATAGTCGTCATTAAAACATCTAAACAATGTGCTTGAACGGGATTCGGTTGTTTTGTTATTGCGAGGACAAAATCGTTAATAAGAAAATAAATGTACATTTTGATTCGCTATTTTGAGTTCCGATATTTTTTCCCTACTATTTTCCATCTATCAGCATATTATATTGATTTCAATCGTTTAATACTCATTTAGGGCCGATGATTAATTTGGGAAACTTGCAAAATTTTCCGGTGTTTCGCCGAGATATTGAAACTGTTTTGTTCAAATAATACTGCTATTTGTGAAAAAAAGTTCTTTCGTCGCCATTTTGGATCGGCCATCTTGAAAATTTCAAAAGTACGTTTCACCATGTGAAAGCTTAGACATTGCGGACGCGATATTTTGGTGTGAAACAGTGTTCTGGTTAGCCCTTTACTTTTTATACTGTACATTTCGGACATTGTGTCATTCTTTCGGGCGAAGGGCGTGCGCGGAGTAGACGTTTTGCTTACGCATGACTTACTTATGCTGCTTTTCGCTGACGACCTGACTCTCTTTGCGTACTCTCCCGTGGATCTCCGAAAGAAATTAATTATGCTCTCGGAATATTGTCAATTAAACCAGCTCGTAGTGAGCATTGGCAAAACGGAGGTATTATGTTACAGAAAAGCTGGAGCCCACTCGACTGATACTCAAGGTCATTCTGGTACAGACGTAGTCCGGCCAAGGTGGTAAGCACTTATCGCTACTTGCGCGGACTTCATCCAACCGAGCATGCTATCGTTAGGACAAATGTAGCGTCGGCCGCGGTCCTGTCTCTAATACATTCGGCAAAAATTGATGCTTGGGATGCGTATTGAAAATTGTGTAATGCGTCGATTATTTCTGTTGTAGACTATTTGTTCGCAGACGAAATGTGGAACAATTTTACTGCTGATTATTGGGACCAAACAGCGCCTTCTGTAATTAAAAATTTTGCCGAATCTTATAGGAGAAAGGATTTTAATAGCTATTTTAACTTCGACTCAATCCAGCTCCCAATTTACCGCCTCCCATCAGACTCTACTTACACCTTGTACCCCTCTCGCCTGCCTCTAGAATGTCTTAAACTAAAAATGCAATTAAAACTTGCAACGATTTACTCGCGCTCGATTCCAATTTCTGGACAAGGCTATAAGTACGATCCCACATCCATGTGTAACCCTCTGTAATTATAATGCTCATGAAACATTGTTGCACATTCTAACAGAGTTCCCTATATTGCAGTCCACTACAGTAGAGTTTCCTCTTTCGCCGAACCATAGTCTGCCGCATGCAGACGATTTGTTGTGCACTCGGATTTGCAGAAATGATACTCGATCCGTGAAATTACTGTATAAATTCGTCAAAGAAAATGTTATTGGAAGATCGTTTTTGCAAGGCGACTGATTTTATCTTAGGCCTGTTTTTGCAGGTTTGCAAACCGCAAAGCTATTTGTACGCGTTATTTTCATTTTATTTATGTAATTATGTACAATATGTATTTTTTTTCTGTATGCGACAACTCGGAACTTTTCTCAATGGGATACTAATTGCCTATGTACGAGAATAAAAATACTACTTATTTTTTTCCCGAAAAATAGCCGCAACTTCTTGAAAATTCATTTTTTTCCATTTTATTGGCAGATTCTGAAAGAGCGATCCCAAATACGTAAGAAATAGATCTTCCGTTTGTTTTTACATCCATAGTAGTAGAGAAAATCAACGTTGAATATAGTTAGAAAAAAGTGTCCTTCCCGGCGTTAAAGGTTAAGGCTACCAATGTTCTTTCGTCCCTTTTATTATCTGGGCATATTTTCAAACGATGTTAGGTAGAATTTCCTCTCGCAATCATTCCCAGAATCCAAGTAAGTTATTATAAGGCACATAGCTACAGACGTTCGACAATTTTCAAACCAAATATTTTCAACTACGCTAGCACAGTGCTCATATCTGTTTTTTTTGCGACATTGAAACATACCACATAAATTCTTCCCTTCATCAAGAAACATATGTTTCTTGTGCTTAGCACAGTATCGGCTTGTTGGAAACAATTCCATATCTCGTAACCACTCTATAATTTTGCTGTGATCTTGCAAAATGATGCACAGAACATATCACATATAAACAGGTGGTATATTTTTGTTGTCATTCGTGTATATACACTATGCTAATCGACGCTAGAAATTATCTACCCATGAGACATAGGTCAGAGGGTAGAGCATTCGACCGGCAACCGAAAAGTCCCAGGATCGTACCCTAGTGTCTTCCAAATTTTCTTCCCAGTTCCCGTATGTTTTTTTTTTATTTTTTACATATTTTCGGTTTCTTTATATTTTTCAGATACTTAACATCTAAAATTAGCATTTTTAACATTTTTCTTTGAAAATGTTTTATCAAAAAAGCCACCTGTAGTGGAATCGAAATAATTTCGACAGAGGGGGCTTGAAAATTTTTAAGCCTTGTTGACATTATTTATTGAATGCAATTAACGTCGCTACTGTAGGCCATAAGCCCGTCAATTTTAAATGATTTAAACTATATAGACAAGTATTTTAGGTGCTCCAATTCAAGAGGACCTCTAATTTTTTTATTTTATTCAAACTACGTAAAATAAGTAATTTCAGAAGAGATTGATCAGAATTAATTATTCTTCAGATGTTTAATATGTGCAACTTTATTAATCATTCTTCGTATTTCATACTTAATAAAATAATGAACCTGCGACTTATATACAAAAATAAAATCTCGTAAAATAGTATATTATTTATTTACACTTCAAACTATAATTCAAAGTCACTTTTGTCATCTTGTTTTAAACATTTCTGTACAGAATTGTAGTGAGCTCCTAATTCGTACATATGTCGGTGGTACGTGATAGTCAGCATCCTGGTAGATTCGTACTCTTTGTCACATACAACGTATGGTATACCTTGAGCCTGAATTACTTCAATGGGGCATTGGAGTATATGAGCTAATACTTGCAACTGTAAAACAGAAACAAACACAATAAACAAATAACCAAATAAATCGAAATATAAATAAATGAATATATACGTATAGATCTCTAACACTAGCAAAACCACAAACCAAATTGAAGATAATCTTAGTTTAATTAATTCTATACTAGATAAAAATTAGTTATTGACATATTGTGACATTCAAAGTTCGTGTAAATATTTGAATTTTGATATATGTATCTAATTATTATTTAGAGGTAACAAAAGTTTTTAAAATGGATGGGGAATAAAAGTATTATATACTAGAACCAAAATGGGGGGATCATAACTGTATTCCAAGTGAAGTAAAAGGAAGTGGGAGCATGAAAATCATATTTTATCAATGACAACACATGTTTTATATATATATATATATATATATATATATATATATATATATATATATATATATATAAAACATGTTTTACTTGTACTTATGTACTTATGTATATTGTATACTGTACTTATGTACTTATGTATATATATATATATATATATATATATATATATATATATATATATATATATATATAGATAAGAAGCATTCTCTACCAAGTCGTCCCTTCCAAAATGGTGTCACGAAATGTAAGATATAATTGAAATAATGTTAACATTTTGAAGTATACGTTTTTCTAGCGACTGAAAACACTTCTGATTTATTCTACAGGTTTCTTTTATCAATGATTACGAATCCGATGTCAGATTTTTAAAATTCAAAATGTCGTATTCAAGATAGCGGACCAATTGCGTGAAAACCTACTGGATCAAGAAAAAATTGACTACTGGGAGGTTTCAGGATCGCGGATTATGAATCCGAGATCAGATTATCAAACTTCAAAATGTCGGATCCAAGATGTCGGACCAAATTTGTAAAAAGTTGCTCGAGCGAGAAAAATCTGGGTTCTCGTGGGTTGGCGAAATCAGCGGGTCCATAAATCCTCGAATATATATAAAACATGGCCAAAATAAAGGGGAGAGTCCAGGCGAGAGAACTACACTAGTTGATTCTTATTGATTTTTAGTGCCGAGTGGCACTTTTATACAACAGAACACAGAAAAACTGTAAGTGATGGTATAGGAGCGACAATAAAACGTTACCCGAATAACAGTGAAATCACTGAAATTTCCTATAGCTACAAAGAAAATTATAACATTTTTAAAATTTTAGAAGAAAATAAAAAAAGAGATTAACAAAAATTGAAAGAAAAGAATAAAAAAAAGAAACGCTTGAACGACCGGAAAAGTTTTGTCTATCGAAAAAAAACATGTAATTTTTGAAACCCATATTGGGATTAAAAAAAAGCATGCATGTAAAAAATGTCAAATCGAACAACTGTTCTCTAAGGATTTTTATATCTAATGAATAGTTTCCGTTTTAAAAAGTAAAAACAAAAAAATTTTAGAATCGAAAATTCAATTACCTTTTAAAACATAAATCGTCATATCTCGGCCAATTATTTATAAAATTGTTTGACATTTGCAATGTATACGGGGTATATCCTAGCGATCAGTACGAAAAGATAAAACATTGAAAAAGTCAATTTTGTGAATAACAAATTGATTTTTAAGTGGCGACTGTTAATATCCGCGTATCGTTAGCTTCGCCGTCAAAACCTCTGTGATGAACTTTCGATTTCAACAAGCTTTAAGCGAGTAATTTGTTCCTTATCAGCAAAGAAAGTTTTTAGGACAATTTTAGGTCGATTGGAATTAAATTCGCAAAGTAATGGTGATTCTTAATAATACACGCGGCGAAACTCGGAAGAGTGTTTTAGATCCGTATAAAGGATGCGCGGCCTGTGAATCAACGATATATTAAATTTTTCTATTATTTTCATTAACGTTATTGAAAAAGTATTATGTTAAAAATTAATCATTTGTATAGAAGTGACATACTCATGCACTTTTGTAGCTCTTTAAAAACCATTTTTTGCCATAATTACTTAATTCTTTATAGGCATTCATCTTTGTTGCCAACCTTTTAATGTATCTTTATTGTTGTAGATACACATGCATTGGAAACATCGCAAGATCATCCTGACAAATTTCATTGAAAATCTATATCTGTTAAAAGCATTGTTTGTAAAATAATGAACAAATGCAACTGATTCTTTAATATCAGTTTTATTTTTCATTTATAATAAAAGATATAATATAGAAAAATAAAAATTAAAGTTTTTCAAAAGCTCAGGGCAAATGCCTACGAAAATGCATTAGATGAATAACCTTTCATTGAACAAAGTATGTTTTGAAATATATACGGTCTTTTGGTCGATAATATCTAAAACGTCAGAGCTTTTCCAGAGCTACCATCCTCCTCCTCCTCAGCATGTCATAGACCCCACCCGATACTAGCGATGTGCTCTTTCAAATTAAGCGTTTGAGTGATGGTAGTACCTAGACTAATCACCTTCTTTGCCCAGGGGATTGTTACCCTTTTCACTATCTGGCGAGGAACCACCTCAAAGCAGAGACTGCCACCAGTCCATCCAGTACCAATAATAATGGCTTGAGTTTTGTTCAGGTTTAATTAAAGTGAGAGCGCAGTCAGCAAATCGTTTCGCATCCACGGAGATAAGCCGTGTTGTATCGAGATCCTCAGGCTTGCATTTCAGCAATATCTAAGAGTTATCGGTATTCATAGAATCGGCCTTTCTTTTCTTTTTTTGAATACTTTCTGAAGAATTGAGGCAACAAATGTGATCAGGAAAAATGAAAAAAAGTTGAAAGAACCGGTATTTAGTCGGAATTCGTCCGAATCGTACCTGCACAGGATTCTTTGGGATTTACCAACGGATATTTACCAAGATCTTTGAGTACACCTGAGAGATATCAGCGCAATAAACAAATGTGTAAGTTCACCACGACAATAAGACATCGATCAGATCAGCCTATAACTTGGGACCCGTTAACAAATAATTTTTGATTCGTGTGACATTTTTCGACCTTTGCGACATGTTGGTCGCGACATGTAATGTTGTAGTTGAGCTTGAATCCTTCCATAGGAATGCTGCCGAGGTGAATAATATGACGATCGCGGCGAAGGTTCAGACCCGAGTCATACGACCTTGGCTATCAAGTCGCACATGACGGCATGATGTGCATGCATATCAAAGGAGGCCACGCTAATCAACCGTTAAAAGAACTCTACAATAATCTCTTTTCTGTCTAATATATCAAAAAAAGTCGATCGTCGATAGCCGATGAATTCCTTCAACGAGAACTCGAAACGTTTTATCTTACAATAATTTTTCAACTGATGTAAATGCAATGTAAATCTTTATGAGCACTCGCCGAAGAAAATCAGGAAGTAGAACACTCCAACGCCTTACACACATATACACATGCACGCATTCCCGCACGTACGCACCCACCCGCCAAAAGAAACACCATCAAAACTAGTGATTATACTTCCCGCCTCGTTCTCGGGATTACTATTGTAGTAGTTCCACTACTTTCTGTTCAAATTGACACAATCTTCAGAGTTAAAATTTTTGTATTCGCGGCTTTCCCGGGTATCCATGGTAACCATCCCCAAACTTGTCATTCATTAATTTGTGTTTAAATTGATCAAACGTCAAGAGTCAATTCTGCGGTTTTTTAGTATTTTAATACTTTTGGATTTATTCCTTTAAAATGGGAAGACATCACAAACGTAGTCGCTCTCATGATTATTCGGATTTACTCCATGAAATAAAAAAATTGAAGTAAAAGGTTAGGAAAAGTCGCAAATACAAATACGAGAGTTCCGATCATCGACCGATTCTCGACATTCGTCACGAGCAGTATCTAGGGAATCTCCACGTTCTTCGGACCGATCATATCAATCTCGAAGCGTCTCTCTTGTATCTAGTGGCTCACAATAAAGTCGAGGTTCCTCTAAAATGAGAGAGAGTAAGTTTTTTATTTTCTTAACCTCTCTTGACGGTCAAGTTCATTCCCAAGATGAGATTAGTGCCGATCATTTCACCTGGTAGAGCTTGTGCATAAGTACAAGACTTATCCGAATGATTCGTATATCTTTACAGAAGCCCTACCTGAAGGAGGGATAGATAAAGATGAGGTTATTCAGAAAAACAGTGAAAATACTACGTTGACCAATGTGAGGTTAAATGCTCTCGGAAAAGATCCCTCAACGTCTAACACTGGTGAAATCAATTTGAATTCAGAATTGGTATCTAGGTGGAATTTTTGGTTAAAAGCGGGTCTGCCTTCAGAAGAAGTTGAAGAACTTTTGAATAAATATCCTCGGAATCGAAACATTTTTTTAGATGCACCTGATGTTAATCCAGTTATGCTCCTTTCTATGAGTGAGTCCTCAATCAAAAGGGACGAACATTTTCAGGACTCTCCGCGTTTGACTGGTTCTGCACTGGCAGCCCTAGGACAAGGAATTAACTTTTTGTTAGACAATAGCGAGGATGGTCTGGATGTCGTTAAGCTATTGGAGCTACTGTCCGATTCCGGAAAATTGATGGCAAATCTCCATCACGCGGAAACCGTTGCGAGAAGGGCATTCATTGCGCCGGGTTATAGTAAATCTGTTAAGAATATTCTTGATAAGTCGGACAGGGCACGCTTTTATTTGGAGATAATTTAAATGAAAAATTCAATGAGGTTAATTCTCTAGAAAAGATCGTGAAGACAATTAAGCCATCTTCGTCTACGTCGATAAGAAAGCCTCCAAATCAACTTTCTTCGTCTTTAAACTCGAGGGGCTCGTCCGTGAGGAATCAGAGAGCTTCATGGACGAGCCGTGTACCACGCAAACAACAGTACAAGAAAGGTTATCAATCACGCAGACAACTGAACAAATATCGTTCATCAACTCAACAAACAAGAAAGTAGAGGTACGTGTTGCAGGTCGATTAGCTAACTTTTTTCAAATTTGGAAAAATATTACCTCAGATGGTTTTGTCCTACAATGCGTGAAAGGGTTCAAAATTCCTTTTGATAAAACACCATGTCAGTTAACCCCTCCACAATCCAAAAATTGGACTGAAGAAGAGAGTATACTTTTGAGGTGTGAAATCAATGATTTACTTTCCATGGAAGCAATTAGCCATTATCAATCTATAGAAGGTGAATTTCTATCCTCATTTTTTCTTATTGACAGAAAAAATAAAACGAAACGTTTTATTTTAAATTTAAAACAATTAAACAAATTTGTAACGGTTCCCCATTTTAAAATTGAAGATATACGTACGGCTTATAAACTAATGTCAAAAGATTGTTACCTGGCAAAGATTGACCTAAAAGAGGCATATTTTTTAGTCCCTATTCATAAGGAAGATCGAAAATTTTTAAGATTTTCGTTTGAGGGTGTATTATACGAATTTAACTGTTTGCCCTTCGGTCTAAACATTAGTCCATTCGTGTTTACAAAATTAATGAAACCCGTCGTTAATTATTTGAGAAAAGAAGGTTTTTTGTCAGTAATTTATTTAGACGATTTTCTATTTCTAGATTCATCGTTTGAATGTTGCTTGGAAAACACTCATTCGTCAATCGAATTACTTTTGTCAATAGGTTTTGTCATCAATTTCGAAAAAAGTATCTTGTTACCTCAAAAAAGTTTGGAATTTTAAGGTTTCCAATTAAATTCAGAGACTATGTGCTTGGAATTACCTACCCACAAACAGGAAAACTGAATGACATTCATAGAAAAATTTAAAAAGAAAAATCAACAACTATTCGAGATTTTGCACAATTGATTGGAAGTCTGATATCTTGTTGTCCAGCAATTCCCTATGGTTTGGGGTATACCAAAGACTTAGAGCGTTCAAAATTTCAAGCCTTGGTAATTACTGATGGTAACTACAATGGAAAATTTTGTCTTCCAAAAAATTTGCAATTTAATTTAGACTGGTTTTGTAAAAATATACCTTATGCTCGGAGTCCTATACGACAGTTCGTTTTTAAAACAGTAATTTTCTCTGATGCATCTGAATCAGGCTGGGGAGCCTGCACACGGATTTTGGAACGAAAAAGAGAAATCTCAAAGTATTAATTATTTAGAACTTCTAGCATCTTTCTGGGCACTAAAAACATTCGCAACTACTTTTCATGATTGCGAAATTCTTTTACGCATCGATAACACAACGGCTATAGCTTACGTTAATAAAATGGGTGGAATTCAGTTTTCGCATCTTCACTCACTAAGTAGAGAAATCTGGAAGTGGTGTGAGGACAGAAATATTTGGGGTTTATGCGTCCTACATTGCATCAAAGAAAAACATTGAAGGGGACAAACAATCTTGAATACGTAATGTTGATACTGAATGGGAACTAGCCGATTATGCTTTTTTAAAAATTCTAGACTTTCCCCAATCCAACAATCGATTTGTTTGCAACAAAAGCAAATTCTAAATGTCCCATTTTTTGTTCTTTGATTTCCGATTTTGACGCTTTGGCATTCGATGCCTTCACGATTAGTTGGCGTCATAAAGAATTTTACGCCTTTCCACCCTTTTCTATGATTTTAAGGACACTAAGAAAAATAATTAATGATAAGGCCTGTGGTATTGTTGTTGTTCCACTATGGACTTCACAACCCTGGTTTTCGCTTTTCAAAAGTTATTAGTAACAAATCCATTAATTTTCACTCCAAATTCAAAACTTCTTTTATCTCCTTGTAGATCTCGGCAACACCCTCTATCAACAACACTTACCCTGGTTGCAGGGAGGCTTTTAGGATTAGTGGGCAAAGAAAAAATTTGTTAGACTCAACATTAAAAATCATGACAGCTTCCTTAGCCGATTCAACACTACAACAGTATGACTCCACGTTGAAAAGTTGGTGGGTGTTTTGCAACAAGAAGGATCTAAATCCATATGATCAAGAAAGTAAGTCGATATTGGAATTTTTAAGCAAATATTTCGACAATGGAGCATCCTACGGTTCACTCAATACAGCACGATCGGCGATATCACTGATTTCTACAAAAAAGATTGTTCAAGATGATATAAGTCGCTTCTTTAAAGGAGTTTATAGATTAAGACCGTCTCGTCCTAAGTACTCAAAAACGTGGGACATTGCGCCCGTTCTAGAAAAAGGGTCTAACTGGTTTCCTCTGGAATCCCTTGGTCTTCAAGAAGTGACAGAAAAATTAATAATTTTATTAGCTCTTGGTACTGGACACAGGATGCAAACCTTCTCCCTGATTAACATTGATTTTATTTCCTTTTCGGAAGAAGGTGCTGAAATTAAAGTCGATTCCATAATTAAGACTTCGAAGATAGGAGTCTGCCAACCATGCCTGATATTGCCTTTTTTCAAAGATAAGCCAGAACTCTGTTTAGCCAGTACGTTGAAATATTATTTGAATATAACGCAAGAATTAAGAAGCAATGTTAAAAGCCTTTTTGTAGCCATTAAAAAACCTCACAAAGCTGTAGGCTCCCAAACACTTAGTCGCTGGACAAAATCTGTTTTGGAGCAGTGTGGATTAAATAAATCATTTACGGCTCATTCTACAAGACATGCATCAACTTCTAGGGCATTTAAAAATGGGTTATATTTAAATACCATTCGAAATACAGTTGGTTGGTAAACAAATTCCTCGGTTTTCGCTCACTTCTATAACAGACCAATTTCAAATGCTTATGATAGGTTCTGCAATACAGTTTTTTCAATCTAGTTATTAATTAACTTTTCTGAATTAAGTTCATGTAGTGTTATTTTAAATAAACAATGAAGTTTTTTAAAAATTGTCAACTCTGAATTTCTACAATAGTAATCCCGAGAACGAGGCGGGAAGTATAATTATACGATCAAACGAACTTACCTTAAGTGAAGTTCGATCGTAATTACACGACCGCCTCGTTCGAAGGGATTACTAGATCCCGACCCAAGATATTGTTATCCCCACCCACAAGTTTTTTCTCTAGATAATAAAAATCTACAATTTTAAAAAACTACTCTAAAATGAATGACAAGTTTGGGGATGGTTACCATGGATACCCGGGAAAGCCGCAAATACAAAAATTTTAACTCTGAAGATTGTGTCAATTTGAACAGAAAGTAGTGGAACTACTACAATAGTAATCCCTTCGAACGAGGCGGTCGTATAATTACGATCGAACTTCACTTAAGGTAAGTTCGTTTGATCGTATAATTTTTTATGGTGTTTCTCCATTTTCACCATGAAAATTGCATTTGCGCCGATTTTCACTACGACAATCGAATTCAGCTCATCAAAATCGTAAGAAAACATCTCTATATAAATCAGGAGGCACTTTTTAGAAGTACACCTCTTTTCTTTATAGTTTGAGGTATTATTGAAAAATATTTCATGAAATTAAGTTTTTATTGTAATTGTTGAAATAATCAGTTCTGCGTATTTTGTTTGGCGAGTGTACCGTCATACACTTTCTTTGGCGACTGTAAAACCCGCGCCTTGGACTAGTGTACAGTAAGAGAGGGAAGTCAGTCTCGCGTCAAACACCGATAAGAGAACACGATCCGCGCTAAACTTTATCAAAGTCACGTGAAAATTAAAATTTTGTTTATTTCCAGAAAAAGGCCTCATTTATTTTTCATACCTGTTCACACAACTCTAATCGTAGAAACTTTAACAGGTTATGGGCCCAGTTTTTTCGTAAAAACTGCAAAATCGGGTGAACAGTAAAACGCGCCGCACGTGTAGCGAACCGGAAGTCGGCCATTATCGGAGTCTAGTGAAAGCGTGCAAAGTGATCTGAATCTACAATGTCCGTTGGAATATCTGTGAAAGGTGTGAAGCCATTCGACGGAACTAATTTTCAAGGATGGAAAGCGCAAGTCAGTGCTTTATTTGTCATGAACGATGTCTTAGATGTAGTAGATGGTACGCGAACGGCACCGGCAGGTGCAAACGCAGAAGCACTTGCCACGTACGAGAAGCAATCGGTGAAGAACAATGCAACTGCAAAGTTCATCATGTTGTCCAATCTAGACGAAAAGCAACAAATGTGTGTGCTTTCATGCATATCCGCTAAGGAAATGTGGGACAAATTGTGTCTAATCCACAAGCAAAAGAGTGAATCGAACAAGCTCGGATTATTGCAAAAATTTCACTCGTATAAAATGTGCGAAACGGATACGGCGGTGCAACATGTGGCAAAAGTCGTAAACATGGCGGGTCCAATAAAGGATGTCGGTGAAAACATATCTGACGCGGCGATCGTGGCAAAAGTTTTGGCAAGTCTTAGCAAAAGATTTAGTACGTTGCATGTGGCATGGGACAGTGTCGATCCAGAGAGGCAGACTCTCGATAACTTGCAAGAAAGACTGATTCGAGAAGACACAAGACTAGCGAGAGACGATGACGTTTCGGAAGCGTTGGCCGTGACGGCGAAACACCAACGACAGCGAGAAGCAAAGAATGTCCTAAAAGGAATATCGGGAAACAAATTGAGAAAAGACGTAAAATGCTACAAGTGCCAAGGTCAAGGACATTTTGCGCGAGACTGCAAAAATAAGCGAAAGTCACGCGAACATAACGGAAATCTGAGTGACTGTGCATTCGTGGTACAAACTAGTAAGAAAGCTGATATGTCGTGTAAAAATTCCCCAACCGATTCTGTGCAATGGACACAAAATAACGTGATGGCGGCCGATCAAAGCGAGGTGTGGTTAATCGACAGTGGAGCATCTAGGCACCTAACTTACCGACGGGATTGGATTTCCGATTATAAACCAGATACCACTGAAGGGAAGATATCACTGGGTGATAATGAAATCTGCAATATTGCTGGAGAAGGCACAGTGCAAATAAAGAAGTTTGTCGGCGGCGTGTGGCAAGATGCAAGAATTGAAAATGTCTTATATGTTCCAAAAATGCGCAAAAAGCTATTTTCGGTTGGAATGTGTACCAACAAAGGTTTCCAAATATCTTTTAAAGACGATTACGTGGAAATGATGCGCGACAATGAAGTAGCTGCAATCGGAATAAAGCAAGATAACGACATTTATCGTATGCTTTTCAAGGTCACAAAACAAGATTGCACAGAAGAAGCAAATATAGCTTCAACAAATTTAATAATTTGGCACGAGCGATTGGGACACGTAGGACAGCGTGCGATACGTGGATGAAAAGGGCCTCATAAAAGGAGTACCAACCTTTAAAAAGATTCTGTGAATCATGTCAGCTTGGAAAATCGCATAGACTGCCATTGAAGAAGGAAATTAAATACAAAATCAAGACCAAGCCTGGCGAAAAAATGCATGCAGACGTATGCGGACCAATGTCGTGTGATTCAATTGGAGGATCAAAATATTTCCTGTTGTTTACAGATGATGCCACTAGCTACCGCCATGTGTATTTCATGAAGAATAAATCTGAAGTGTATGAAAAATTCAAGATTTTCGAGAAGATGATCGAAAATAAATTCGGTCGAAAAATGATATCGCTGCGATCGGACAATGGTCGCGAATTTGTTAATCAAGAACTGAATAATTATCTTGAGAACCGAGAAATTCAACGAGAACCGATTGCTCCATACTCACCAGAGAAGAATGGAAATGCGGAACGCCAAAATCGGACGATTGTGGAAAGTGCGCGTACCATGCTCATTGCGAAAAATCTGCCTCTGTGTTAATGGGCAGAAGCTGTAAACTGCGCAGTGTACGTGCTCAACAAAACAGTCTGGACAAGTGGTGCAGTGACACCGTATGAAGCCTGGTCTGGAACACCTCCTGATCTAAAGCATCTACGAATCTTTGGATCTGATGCGTACGTGCACATCCCAAAACAGTTTACCAAGAAATTTGATGCTCGTGCTGAAAAGAAAATTTTTGTGGGATACAAAGACAATTCCTCAAATTATCGGTTCTACGATCCAAAAACAAAAAAAATCAGCATAGCTCGAGATGCCGTGTTTAATGAAAAAGTCGGAACGACTCTTGAAAACTCGAAAAATAGTGAAGATAAAAATGAAGTGACTCTTCCGTTGCCACGTGCTTCGAACGAAAACGACAACAATGCAAATGGTGAAAATGCGGAAGATGAGGAACAGGTTAACATGGAACCTGAGGACCCCGAAGAACGCGAAGAACACGATCCGGTTCAAGAACAGCCAAGAGTCCTTCGAAATCGCTCCACATTGCAAAGACCGAGTAGATACAGGCATGATGCAGATGTTGTCGAATTTATAATACCAATGTCGTACGAAGAGGCAACGGAAAGCACCGAAGCCAGGCAGTGGATAAGCGCTATCGAAGATGAGCTAAAAGCTGACGAGAAAAACAAAACTTGGTCACTCGTGAAGAGAACACCGGATATGAGAGTAATTGACTCAAAGTGGGTATTTCGAGTAAAAAATGCTGAAAATGAGAAGGATCGTCGATTCAAAGCACGATTGTGCGCGAGAGGCTTCCTACAAAGAGAAGGAATCGACTTCAAGGAAACTTTCTCACCTGTCGTGAGATATGACTCACTGAGAGTGCTCCTAGCAACTATTGCAATCAAGGATCTCGAAATCATCCAATTCGATGTTCACACTGCATTTTTATATGGAAGATTAGAGGAAACAATTTTTCTGGAATTACCAAAAGGACTAAAAGTGAAAGAAGACCCCAAGAAAGTAGTGTGCAAACTAGAAAAATCACTCTACGGCCTAAAACAGGCACCAAGATGCTGGAATCAGCGATTCATGGAATTTCTGAAGGAATTCAAGTTCAAAGAATCCGAAGCAGACAAGTGCGTATTTATTGGAAAATTTAAAAGTGACAATGTCTACCTTGCTCTCTTTGTTGACGATGGTCTAATTGCGTCAAGCAACGTAGAAACTCTTAAAATAATTATCAAGCGATTAAGCGAAACATTCGAAATTACTGTCAGTGATTCTAGTATGTATGTTGGAGTGCAAATCGAACGTGATAGAAAGCGGAAAGCTTTAATGATTCACCAAAGTGCATATACGCGAAAAATAATTGCGAAATTCGGGATGTCAAACGCGAAAACAGTGAGTGTGCCTGCTGATCCGCATGCGGTACTATCTCCTACCGAGGAGAATATCGAGAAAATGAGCAACGTGCCGTATCGCGAGGCAGTCGGTTCATTAATTTTTTTAGCTACTATTTCAAGGCCCGATATAGCTTACGCGGTAAATTCGGTGAGTAAGTTTTTAAATAAGCACGATAATACTCATTGGCGAGCGGTAAAGCGCATCTTTGCATATCTGAAGGGTACTATCGAGTACGGAATTGAATATGTAAATTGCGGTAGCGAACCAAATTTAATAAGGTTTTCTGACGCGGATTACGCCGGGGATATCGAAACGCGCAGATCAACAACAGGTTATGTGTTCTTTCTCGGAAACGGAGCAGTCACGTGGTCGTCACAGCGCCAGCGGCTAGTGACACTGAGTACGACGGAAGCGGAGTATGTTGCAGCATCGACTGCAGCACGCGAATTGGTCTGGATTAAAAAGCTATTAACGGATATCAAATTTGCGTGTAAGAATGAAATAACCCTGTATGTCGATAATCAAAGCGCAATTCAGCTTGTGAAAAATCCGGTATACCATAGCAGGACAAAACACATTGATGTCCACTATCACTATATTCGCGAAAAGATTAATAAGAAGGAAATGCGTGTCGAATACGTTCCATCAGAAAATCAACGCGCAGACATATTCACAAAAGCATTGCCGCGAGATCGCTTTGTTGACTTATGTGTCAAACTAAATCTAATGTTTAAATGAAAATACTTAAACGGCGGTAGTGTTGAAATAATCAGTTCTGCGTATTTTGTTTGGCGAGTGTACCGTCATACACTTTCTTTGGCGACTGTAAAACCCGCGCCTTGGACTAGTGTACAGTAAGAGAGGGAAGTCAGTCTCGCGTCAAACACCGATAAGAGAACACGATCCGCGCTAAACTTTATCAAAGTCACGTGAAAATTAAAATTTTGTTTATTTCCAGAAAAAGGCCTCATTTATTTTTCATACCTGTTCACACAACTCTAATCGTAGAAACTTTAACAGTAATGTAAATGTAAAAAAACACAAAAGGCATAGAATTCCTCCCCGCTTTAATGACTAATTTGTCTATTCGCGGGTCGACTCTCGCGTGGAAGGTTGTTACAACACATGACGACACTCAGACAGCACATGGACAAATTACAATGCTAGACCCACCCAGAGCCAGTCCCCCCTTCCCAATTTCGGTCCCACCGACAAATTCGACGCTCTTTGCCGTCGCAGGGATTATATTGCAACTTTATCCGATAAGACCCACGACGTACCGACTGCGGAAAAGATTCTGTCGGTACCGACACTGCCGACTTAAGAGTGCTCTCAAATGTTTCCGGAAGTCAGAATCGACTGAGGCGACCTCCCAAAATTTTAAAGGGCTGTTCTAGTACGCTCTCTGACGGCGCTTCGCGAACTATAATTGTAGACAAGTGTAGGTGCGTCTGTGTGAGCGTACGTGAGCGTGAGTATGTATAGGTCAGTTCGACAGGTTCGACAGGCGCTTCCCAGCGTTGCCAGATTGCGCCGAGACATGCTGGGGATATGTACAGGCGAGCGCCGGCGGAAAATCTACAATCCTAATATTTCAAATATATTACTGAGGGTAAAACTTTATCAGCAGTATTGCGATATTTATCGAGGAAGACTGCGCAATGGTCGAGTGGTTAAGCGTTCGCTCGCCGCGTATACTTTTTAGAGTTCGCGTACTCACAGATGCTTTCTTAACTTTTTTTTTATTATTATTATTTTTGTTAAATTATTATTACGCATGTGTAATGTAATTTCTTAAATGTCATTTTAATAATTTATTCCAAATTTTTTAAAATACAATTTTTGAAAAGAATTTTTAATTCTTGAAATATACATTTTAAATCAATTGAAGGTAATTGTTGCAACTTATTTAGGCGAATATAACGTAAAAAGAAATTTAAACGTGTTTTCTTTACTTTTATTCACGCGAATCATTATTATCAGTTACAGAAATGATTAGATAAATATATATAAATAATAAGTTTTCTAAATAAGTACTAAAGAATAAATAATTTTTAAAAGTTAGAAAAATATCTCCAAAATGTTTTTACTTCTTCTTTATCAGCAAAAAAGCCCAAAATAATCGGTAATAATACTTTTTACCGCTACAAAATGCTGACTAATGTTATGAAAAATGATTTGTCACTATAATGCAACTACATTCTATTTCCAGTACTTTAAATGTTATAACTATTAAATCTAATTTTTATAAAATTTGTACATAACGTTTACAAAGAATTAATTCTATAACACTTTATAAAGTTTCGATAAAGTTTTTATATAAATCCACAAATTATATACAATTTTGAAAAAAATTCTCGAGATAAGTAATACATTTGTTAAAATTCGTATAAAATTTGTTGGTCTGCATCAAAACATTATATAAACTTTATAAAATGTTTATACAATAATTTCTTTACAAACGAAATTACATTTGTACTTGGGAATGAATAAATCTCAATATCTAAAATAAGAAAATATTGCCACAATGTTGCTTCTTCTCTAGCCGCAAAAAATCAAATTAATATGCGTTGATATACAAAATTATTTGTAATTAAAGCATTTACACGTATCTATTGGCCAATAATTGAATTATTCAAAAAATTCTTAAAAATAATTAAAATTAGAAAACACCACAACGACATTAGAACAATAATAATAAAAAGATAACACTTTTTCTAAATTAGTAATTTTCCTTTTGAAATTCTTCAATAAATTCAACGATAATTTTCAGTCTGAAAAAGTTCGGATACACGAACTTCATCCGCGAAGTATAAAATTATTTCGATTAATAGCTTCCAACTTTATAAAACCGGAATTTTTAAAAAACGTGAAAGACGTAAATATTAATGATCCACAAATTTTGTTACAGAATATTAGTTCCGGACCCGACTGCGATAAGACCATTCGAAGTTTCTCCGATGTGGAAGAAATTTGCGATACTTTGCTAAATTGTTACAAAATTTTATGTATTAATGGGTTAATGCGACCTCAATTAATGATTTTTTTGTTATTTTTTTTATGGGGGGTCGCCCAGTGATCGGGCTACCTTTAGTTAGCCCGTGAGGGAAGTGTTAACTTCCAGGTCCTCGTCCTACCCCCTGGATAACGTTATTCGTCGCAGCAAGGCTTCAGGAAGCCTTGACACTATGAAAAACGGCAAAAGGAAGCGGCCCCGGGTTCACCCAGCCCAGGTGGAAGTACCCGGTTTGGGCTCCTAACTTTATAAAGTGTCATAGAATTAATTCTTTGTAAACGCTGTGTACAAATTTTATAAAAACTTTAACAAACATTTGTATCACTACTAATTTAGAAAATGCGTTATCTTTTTATTATCACTTTCATAAAGTCGTTGTCGTGGCGTTTGTTAATTTCAATTATTTTTAAGCATTTGTTAATGTTTCGTTAAAAGGATTTTATAATCATAACATTTAAAGCATTGGAAATAGTATAATCGCTTTAGCGACAAATCATTTTGAATAACGGTAGTTACCATTTTGTCGGCAAAAAATATTATTACATATTACTTTGATTTTGTGCGGATAAAGAAGAAGCACTTTTGAAAATTCTTTATTCATTACTACTAATTTAGAATTGTTATCTAACAATTTCTGTAATTGATAATAATGATTCGGGTAAATGGAAGTAAAGAAAACGCGTTTAAATTTCATTTTGCGTCATATTCGCCTGAATAAGTTACAACAATTGCCTTCAGTTGAGTTATAGAGTATATTTCAAGAATTTAAAATTCATTTAAAAAATTAAATTTTAAAAATAAGGAAGAAATAATTATTTTTAATAAATTACAATGTATGTATAATAATGAAAAAAAAGGATAAAAGAGCATCTGCGAGTACGCGAACTCCAAAAGTTTTGCGTGGCAGTCAAACGCTTTAACCACTTGGCTAATACGATCTTTTTCACGTGTTAGTAATGCCGCTAATAAATTGCTGCCCGTGGGAATTTATTTAATTTGATTTTTTGCTGATTAAGGATGAGTAAAAGCATTTTGATAATATTTTCTTATGTGTATAGAAAATGTTTTATCTCCTTATTATTATTTTTCTAATGTCGTTGTAGTGTTTTTAATTTTCATGATTTTTAAGCACTTTTTTGAAAACTTCATGAACAATAATTTAAGTGCAAGTCGACTAATGTATCGACTAATAATAAATTAGTATCGACTAATGTGTTATTACATATTAATATGATTTTTTTGCGGATAAAGAAGAAGTAATAACGTTGTGGCAATATTTTCCTAGCTAAAGAAAATGATTTATTCATTACAAATATTTGATAAAGTTTCGTTTATTACAAAAATAATTCTATAACCATTTTATAACATTTTTATAATATTTTAATGGGGGTCTACAAATTTTATACGAATTTAAAAGAATATGTTACTTATCTGCAGATAGGATTTTAGCGAAATTGTATCAAATTTGTGGATCCATATACAAACTTTATAAAATGTTTATAGAATAAATTCTTTATGAACGCTGCATAAATATTTTATAGAAATTTTATAAAAACTTTATCAAACATTTTTACCTCGGTCACTACTAATTTAGAAAATGTATTATCTTTTTATTATTACTTTAATAAAGTCGTTGTCATGGTGTTTGTTAATTTCAATTATTTCTAAGCATTTGTTAATGCTCTGTTAAAAATATTTAATAGTTATAACATTTAAAGTACAGGAAATAGAATGTAGTTGCATTATAGTGACAAATCATTTTGCATAACATAGGTCAGCATTTTGTAGCGTTAAAAAATATTATTCCCGATTATTTTGGGTTTTTTTTTGCTGATAAAGAAGAAGTAAAAACATTTTGGAGATATTTTTCTAACTTTTAAAAATTATTTATTCTTTAGTACTAATTTAGAAAACTTATTATCTATATATGTATCTAATCATTTCTGTAACTGATAATAATGATTCGCGTAAATAAAAGTAAAGAAAACACGTTTAAATTTCTTTTTACGTTATATTCGTCTAAATAAGTTGCAACAATTACCTTACATTGATTTAAAATGTACATATTTCAAGAATTAAAAATTCCTTTCAAAAATAGTATTTTAAAAAATTTGGAATAAATTATTAAAATGACATTTAAGAAATTACACAACATGCTATGTACGTATGTATATGGGGCATTTCACGCCAAGCATACCCCTATAAGAAACATATTTTTCTACACTCTTTTTGCACTTTTATCATGTAGTTTATACCCAAATACTCTACTCTCAATCACTAACATAGGAAAAAAAAGTTACTTTTGAAAGTACGTATTATTTTGCGGAATCTCGAAAGAGTTACAATATCATACATTGCTTGTTCTGGCGAAAAATCAGAAAAAAAATCGTTTATATGTGAATTTCATAGTTTTTTTGACGAGCATTCACGTAAAAACATCAATGAAATAAAATATCTACATTAAGAATATGAAATCGAAGTTTTAAATATTTGTAAACGTTTTTCTCAAAAAGTGCCGGGTTAAAAATTAATTAAAAATTCTTGGGGCAGAAGATTTTTCATAAACTTTCACGCTATGGAAGTAAAGTTTTGGGACTAGAAAATGTTACATCTGAAAAGTGAGTTTAAACGGAACATTAAAAATGAAGTCCCATGAATCCCATGTGAAACCGTGTAATTCGGGGGCCTTCTGTTCCCCATTTTGAATGTTGCTAAGAAATCCTTTAGAAATGGTCGTATTCTAAACATTTTTTATTTATTTTGTAGATAATGCCCTTATCTTCAACCACAGAAATGTTATGATTTTGAAAAATTTACCTAACATTCCTCAAACTAAGGAAAAGACTGTCGGTAAATGTTTTGTTAACAAAATATGGAACGAGAATTTTCTGTTTGTGTTTAAATTGCTCTATTTGCTTTGATTTATCAAGTTAATGTTATACTTTAAACACTTTCAAATAATTCAACCAAATAAAATTGAATGTTGAATATAAATAAACCTAGAATTTACATTTTAATCTACAGTTTAGTTTTAAATGAAATTCTAAGTTTATTTTAACCCGGCACTTTTTGAGAAAACGTTAACAAATATTTGCAAATTCGATTTCGTATTCTTAATGTAGATATTTTATTTCATTGATGTTTTTAAGTGAACGCTCGTCAAAAAACCTATATAATTCACATATAAAAGAATTTTTCGTAAGAACAGGCAACGTGTGATATAACTCTTTCAAGATTCTTAATCGCAAAATAATATGTACTTTCAAATGTAACTTTTTTTACTATGTTAGGGATTGAGAGTGGAGTATTTGGGTACAAACTTCATAACAAAAGTGCAAAAACAAATGTAAAAAAATATTTTTCTTGCAGGGGTACGTTTGGCGTGCAACAAAAGCAGTATTTCGGCACACGTGTGTATGTCTAAAGTTCTATACGCATGCGCACTTGTAGCGAAAAGTACTACTGTTACAGTGTGCATAAAGTGGTAATCTTACAATTATCAACTGCACTTTACGCACACATGTAACCAAAAATATTGCTCGGCACATGTGCGAAAATGTTTCTTCAAAGAATGAGCAAGCGAAAAGAGAACTTTCACCCGCTTTCATCGAAAAGTACTATTTTGCTTCAAAAGACCGGTTGCAGAAGATCACCCATATGCATTATAGATGAAATACCTATGAGCTCTGAAAAAAATCAGACATTTTTGTATGGTAGTACGTTGTCGAAAAATGCACTAAAACTATTGTTCCCTAAAAATGATACAAATTCGCTTTTTTGAGCGCTGACAAAAAACCGACTAGTCTAAAAGCTGACAGGTCAAAAAACTGACAGTCAAAAAGCCGTCGCAACAGAAAAAACAACTTGTCCGACTGTACTTTTTTAATCTTCGTAAATACTGGATAAAATTATTATAACCACATACTTAAATCAGGTCGTGTAGTAGTAGAAATTCTACTTTTGTAAATATTGTAACGGGTATAAGCCCATAAAATGATGTACACCTCAATAAAGATTATATTACATTACAAGAATTTCCAACGCAATTTGTAAATATGTAAATCGTTGTCAGTGCATGAATTTCAATTTTCGCGGGGCTGACTGCTAGTGATCTGACCCCCTGCGTGACCCCTCAGGAGACGGCCGCCACTACTGCAGGCTTTGGCGTCGACTAACTCGTCACGACTTTTACAAAATACGGCACGAGATTTGCATAAAAAATAATAAATGAGGGCTTGAAAGAAAGGGCTTGCTTGCTGTCAGGATTGTGGGGAAACTTCGTTTTCCCGGATCAGTCCAACATCAAAACTGTATTTGATTATTGAAAGTGTCGTCTAAGATCCGTAACAAGCATCTTCAATTTTCAATGTTTTATTTAAATAATGAAAAAAATGTTACACCCACCGACTAAATTTCCCCAAAATTCGTAAGTATTATTCTTCATAATTCACTGCATGAAAGTATCATATCCCTACAATTGCAAATCTAATTTGTAAAAGTGTAAGTCATTGACAGCGCGCGAGGTTTGATTGTCGCGGGGCTGACTGCTTGCGCTCTGTCCCCCTGCGTGACCCCTCAGGAGACGGCCGCCATTACTGTAGGCTTTGGCGTCGAAGGCGTCAACTAACTCGTCACGACTTTTACAAAATACGGCACGAGATTTTCATAAAAAATAATAAATGAGGTCTTGAAAGAAAGGGCTTACTGTAAGGATTATGGGGAAACTTCGTTTTCCCGGATCAGTGCAACAACAAAATTGTATTTGATTATTGAAAGAGTCGTCTGAGATCCGTAACAAGCATGTTCAATTTTCAACGTTTTATTTTGACAATGAAAAAAATGTTACACACTCCGATAAAATTTCCCCAAAATTCTCAAGTATTAATCTCCATAATTGACTGCATGAAATTATTATATCCCTATAATTGCAAACCTAATTTGTAAAAGTGTAAATCATTGTCAGCGTGCGAGGTTTGATTTTCGCGGGACTGACTGCTAGCGCTCGGAACCCTTGCGCGACCTCCCCACCAGACGGCCGCCATTACAGCAGGGGCTTTAGTGTCGTCTAACTCGTTACGACTTTTACAAAATACGACTCGAGATTGGGATGAAAAATAATAAATGAGGGCTTGAAAGAAAGGGCTTAATATAAGGATTATGGGGAAAGTTCATTCTCTCGTACTACTGCAGTATCAGAATTGCATTTGTTTACTAAAGAGACATCAGAGGTACGCGTTATTTTTATGTTGAAAAAAAATATTGTATTCTCAGATTGAGTTTCCCCACTATTCGCAACTATTAATCTTCATAAATGACTGTATAAAATTTTGATAATCCTGGAATTGCAAACGTAATTTGTAAAAATGTAAATCATCCTCAGCGCCTGATGTTCGATATTCGCGCGGTAGACCGGTGGCGCGCTATGCCTTTTTGCGGAATATCGCGGAACTATGTTTCTGAGACTTGACAGCCAAGGAGGCCGCCATTATAGCCGGCTCTCACCTCGCTTGCTCTTTTACAAACTACGGCTCGAAATCGGGATGAAAAGTAATAAGCAAGGGTTTAAAAAATTCGTCTTGCCATCAAGATTGTGGGGAAACTTCATTTTCTGGGATTAGTGCAGTATAAACGATGTAATTAATGCATAAATGAATGCTCCGAAATGCCTATAAAAAAGGTCAACTTTCAACATTTTATTCTGACGCGAAAAAAAATTCTACGCTCTCAAACGAAGTTTCCCCACAATATACAAACATTTTCCTGTAATAACATATGCATTTCATCGTTGTAATATTAAAATTGAGGCCGTAGTTTGTAAAAGTAAATGACTTCCGGTTTGGAAGTTCAAAAACGGCCATAGATGGCGTGACCGATCCATTTGAGAGCACCCTTAAGTCGACAACGGCCACAAATTCGCACCTTTGTAAGGTTTCCTGAATATTCCAGCACTGGACGTAAACAGAGAAAAATTGCACGAACGGGGATTCGAACTCTAATATATTAGCAATGGGAACCCAGTTAAAAATTAGAATTTTTAAAGACAAAATAATGCATTTGCGCCTGGTTTTGTGGCAATTGAAGAAGTGTTTAACCCTTTCACTGTGGACTACGTGTATACACGTAGTAGACTAAGTGGGCTCTCACTGTGGACTACGTGTATACACGTAGTTATAAAAGATTTAATGAACAGAGAGTAAATGAACAGCTATATACCGGCATTATGTTTTATTGGGTGTTTTTAATCGCTGGATCCGAATTTGTGGTCAAATTTCGAAAATTCTAAACGTCAAATCCAATATGACCGCTCAAAATCGGACAATTTTTAAGCATTTTTCATTATATACGTAATTATAACAGAATGAATAAATAGAGAATAAAGAAACAGATATACTCAAGAGTTGTGTTTTATTGGGTATGTTGAATCTCTGAATTCGAATTTGATGAGAAATTTTTAAAACTTTAAACAGAAAATTCAATATGGCCGTTCAAAATCGGACAAACTTGAAGCATTTTTCGTAACACATTATTCTGAACTCAGATTTGTAATCAGCAACCCCAAAAACCCACAAGTACCCAGTTTCATCACGATCAGGTAGGTTTTCCCACGTTTTGCGGCCATCTTGATCCCCCACTTTGCATTTTCAAAATTTGAGTTCAGATTCGTAATCAGCGATCCCAAAAACCCGAGTACCAGTTTCATGAAAAATGGTTTTTATTCTCAATATGTTTACATTTGATTGATGCAAATATTTTCTGCCATTTCCATAGCTTGAAAGAATTTAATGAAGTTAGGTTTTTATTTCTGTGTAAATATAAAATTAGTATACTGAAAGTCTGATGTACAATATTGAATCTCTATAAATAAATTTTATTAATTGCGGAATCGCTATAATAATTTAAAAAGTTTCATAAACTGTTATATGTAATATATGCTACTCTCAATGTATCAACTCGAATACAATGGCAATAGTTATTAGATAATGCAACTATTTTAGAATGACAGTAAATACAGATGTTAGATTTATATGGCTGTTTACATGTCATATTTTATCTAGGCATATTACATCTAGCAATATAAAACAAGAAATGGATACATAACTTACTTCAATTGCTCCACCCCACGTACAGGTACTAGCAACATTCTCACAATACTTTTCATATTGTTCCGGAGTCAACATTTCATCAGAATCCGTATTAGGTATGAATGGTAGAAAATCTTTTTCATTCTCTCGCAGATAAACTGCTGTTTTGTGCCTTAGTTCTTGATTATTCAAATATGGACCAATATCCACCACTTTCAGTTGATGCGCAATTGCATTATATAAGCTATAAAAAATAAATACTTTGTGTATAAAGACTTATTTGTTACACTATATCTGTTTTTTGTTTCATGTTAAATTTTAAAAAACAGCAGTTACTTTCATTAGCAATTTTACTTTTATATTGTGTAAGAATAAAAGAATTTTTTATATAATAATCATGCATTCAATGATTAGAATTGCAAGTCTTTGGTTCAGTTTTATGGATAAAATGTACATAATATTACATCAAAATTTTTTTATTTTAAATTTTAGGCAAGAACTATGCAGATAAACTTTGAAGTCAGTTAAAAAGTGGGGCAGCACCATTTCCCACCTTTAACACATATAAGTATCACTGTAACTAATTGTTTTAACAAAGAAAATAATTTTGTCTACACAGAGAAAAGTTTAAGACAGAAATTGTAACATAGGAGACAACTGGTACACAAAAGCCAGAGATCTGTTTTATATTGGCTTTCCGCACTGTGTTTCTCTTAGTTTGATGAGATTGAATGAGCAATTAGTTTCATGACATGTAAATATAATTCCTTTAGCTTACTCACTTGCAATCAAAACCAATTAAACAATAACGTTCAATTATATTGCATAAAAACATAATTTTTACACAATTGTGGTTGATGAGGCTGTGACATACATTGATGCTTTATCAAACATACAAGTAGAATTGATAGCGAAAGCTGACCAAACTGACCACACATTAATAATATTTCAATATCTATTATTATCCAATGATTTTAGTAAATAGAAAACCTTATTACCAATGGCCATCACTTGGAATTTCATGTATTACCAAATTACGTTTCTTTAACATATTTTCTATGGTTTGTATTTCAACATTTCTTTTGCCATTTATATTTAAAGCTTCTTCGGCAATAATTCTGTGGTTCAGTTCTCGTTCTTTCTGTGCCTTTTTATCTCTCCGCTTCTGAGCCTTTGAAAGTCGTATAGAAGATCCTTCCATTACTTCGTCACTAATCTGGATAACTTCATTTTCTTCATTACTCGAATTATTAATAGTACAGTCTGCGAAGGAAAGTCTTAAATTTTCAGTTTCTTCTTCATGTTTTTTATTTAAATCTGTTTCCAGTTTTAGTATTTCTTCTAGAACTTCTTTCTTCCTTTTCTTATTTCCTTTGCACACTGATTTTTTTAACATTTGAATATGGCCTGTAAAGTATAATAAATAACTTTATAGAATTACTGCGCATAAATATAAGGAGCACCACGGCATAGATTACTTTGTAATTCTTTCCGCTCTTGTTTATGTCGGATGGTTATATCATTTTCCACTATTGCATCCATTGCATCAAAGAGTTCTAAACTGTCTAAATGCTTTTATTTCAATCGCAAAGTCTGAATATCAGAGGGACTAGTGAGTGACACCAAATACCTCAGATTAATAATACCTCAGATTAATAATTATTAATCTGTGTATAAATACACTCAAGTAATCGATTACATTTACAGTCGATACTTCGATTCTCGATACATACCCATACATATTATGATAATCGATATTTTGCGGTATCGATACTATTTACCAAGTTAAGACAAGCTGCGGAAAAACGTTTTCGAGACGACTTAAAGTCGTGTCTAAAAGCTGACAAAAAGTCGGCCTTGGAAGACCGTCTTGAAAAGGTCGTCTAAGCACCGTCTCTATTTATGACGTCTTAGAGGCGTCTATAAAATGATGCATGATTCTGCCTTTCTCGCAAGTGGCAAAGTTTTATGTATAGTATATATAAGCAGCCGAATGATTAATCACATATCACCTTTACTACATCAACATTACTATATTACTGTATATAAAAAAATAGATTACCAACGCTGGATTATAATATTAGTGGCGTCGCTGCGAGAGGCGGCATAATTGTTCTTTTTTAGACGTCTTATTTGCGGCATTTAAGACCGTCTGCTGAGGGTACATATCACGCCTTTAAGGCGTCGCAGAACAGTCTTCAAGACTAAAAACTAAGACTGTTTCAAAATTGTCAGGACCGCTTTGCGTCCAACTTTCAGACGTGTCGGTGTTATATCACGTATCTCATACCGTTTACGAGATATTGCGTAAATTTGAAAATAAGTGACAGTTAGGTGTCCAATAAGTGTACAAATACATTTCATTTAAGTGTACAACACTTTTTGGACTCTTGTGTATTGAACGCTTAAATAAAGTGTACCATTTACGACTGAGCACTGCTAACTGTAATCGGAAATTGGTTTAAAATAAACATTTCACATTCCAAATTTTGAATAAAAAGTCATTTGTGGCTTTTATTTTCGAAAATAACTTTTTTGTAATTAAAATGAATAATTGCGAAATGAACATAATTTTAATATTTTTTCACTTCAAAGCGGAAGTTATTTTTTTTATATAGATTGATTTGTATTAAAATGAAGAACCATTAAGAATTTGTGTTCAAATGAATTCACAACACTTTAACTTTTGTATTAATTTATTTTAAATTCATTTGGATTAAAGCAGGCATTATTTTGCTCAGTCATGAATTGAAATAGATTCATTAATTCCGGTAATTAACTGTTATTATTTATGGATTCGATTGTATTAAAAAATTATCATTTCAATCTTCATTTGTATTCATTTGGATTCGTATTTTTGTATTAAAATAATAGTGAAGTATTTTTGGATTCGAAAATTTCAAATAGAGTATTCAAAAGCGAAAAATTAATCCAAGTCAATACATTTCAATACAATTTCGATTGCTCAGGAACAGGCGGAACTAACTTTATGGCACAAGGACAACTTAATGTCGCACTATAATTAGACGGATTTAGGGATTCATCCCAGTTAACACCAAGACGTTTGAAAGTTGGACGCAAAGCGGTCCTGACAATTTTGAAACAGTCTTAGTTTTTAGTCTTGAAGACTGTTCTGCGACGCCTTAAAGACGTGATATGCACCCTCAGAAGACGGTCTTAAAGACCGCAAATAAGTCGTCTCACTTGAGACGTCTGAAAAAGAACAATTATGCCGTGTCTATAAAAACTTTATATGTGATTTCTATACAGATGTTCCATACCATGGGGCATTATGTCTGAAGTGTACCCACTTTGAAAAACGACGACTCTATGACGCCATTCCGCGCAGCGCTGTGTTAACTGGGTGCCATCAAAAATTGTCGCTGGTTTCAGCGCCAATGCCGACTTTTGGAGCGGTCGTTGCTGTGACTAACACAACTTCTGCAAGTTGCAAGTACGGTCGGTATTGTTATCGTGCAATATTCTACTTCTCCTGCTCGATCTTTTCCTATACCGAACTATTTATTGACCTGTATGTACATACTTTCAACTTATATACATATATCGACGAATGCAACTTGATATACGATTTTATTATTTATGAAACGATATATACAAACCGCATACATATAACGGATAACGACAAACGCTATCTCCCGCCACATTTCTGTTACTGCAACGTCTACCCGAGCGTTGGAGTCACTTTTACGGCACGTTACGGGCTTCATTGGAAGCACGCGGAAATCCACGAACTGAGCGATCGTTATATCCATCTCTGTCATATCGCGGCGTAGTTTATCTGTTCGTCGTTTTATCTGAATCGTGTTTAGTGATAAGTCTTTTTATAATCGTTCGATTCTTCCTTTCATTTTAGACATTTGATGACAACTTCTAATACAAAATGTTGATTAAAGTAAAGGTAATCATGACAATAAATCAAACGAAAAGAATGTCAATAACTTCTTATTTCTTTTACAGACTCTCACGGGAAAGGAGGTTTGTATTTTTCAATAATTTTCTCCAAAAATTTAAAAAAAAGTAAGATATGGACAATTTTAAGAAGAATCTCATAATTAATTATTCTATTCTCTATTTTCATATCTAATAGATTCCCACTAAATTATTTCAATGTTCACTTTTCATTTTAACCTATAAATTTTAGATTTTAAAAATGTATATTTTCTTGATCAGTAACATTTTACTATTTATTGATTTGTACATCGTTAATTTGATAGTTTAATGATTTTTGCAAGATATAGTTTTATGAAATAGAATAATATAAAGGACACCAGGTAAAATTTAAAAGTCTTAATAATACAGTTTCAAGATTTAGAAATCTATTATATGATGTATTGTACAATTTTACAAGTTCCATTTGCAAATTAATATTGAAATAGAATTAAAATTACACAATGATTACATCTGTTTGAAATATTCACTTTCATATAAAATTTTTTGATACATTTTGTATTAGTATTAGTTTTTGTTTTCTTGAATGTTAAATAATAATTTTGTTGAAAGAACAAACTTTCAATTTAAGATGGCCGTCATCGTAGTCAAAACTTTTTTTCTTGTGTCTACCGACCATCCAACCAAAACATTTTGTGTTCCAAAGTTTTAAATTATATACTGTTTGTCTGACTCCCCCCCTCTTCCCCCTTCTCCTAGTCTTTCTCTCTATACAATGTTATGTGTTAATTTAGATGTTTCTTATATATTAACTTGGCATTTTCCACTATGCATCCGATACATCCAAAAAGGTAAAGGTCGATAATGTCAGTCATTCTTTCAACATGACTCTGTCAAATAACCATGAATTGATAGATTCTGTAATATTAAAACTAAATGTAATTTGTCGGGACGATATAATTGTTGAAGAACTGCCTCATTCCAAAAATGAATTACACATGTTTTTTGAGATGATTTTGGCTTCTTCTTAAATTAATTTTGAAAAATACTAACCTGAAGAAAAAATTTATTTATTTAATTAGAGCATGAAATAATCTACAAAAAAGGTACCATACATATTTTTGTATTCCCAACACTAGCAGTGAAAGAAAGTTGAGGCTGAGAATAATCATCACAGCTAGTCTTGTTCCATTTACAACACTTTTACTACATTGTTTGTAGAAAATTTCATACTGTAATTGGTTTGTTTGAAACATTTTCAGATTAGATTGTTTTGAAATATAAAAAACTAAGAGAAAACCTGGAATATTGCAAAGTAACTGTGTTTCAGTGATGCAATAAAGATTGCAATTAATGAAATTTTAACCTGATACTTTTGTTAATTTACTTTGTTGATAATATGATAAACTACTGTAGTTTTGTAACTTTTTACTTGCACTTTTTTCTTCAGGTATTTTCTAAACCCAGTAGATAATATTTAGTTATTATATAACAATGGATAATATTATATAAATACAATTCATCTAATATTCATGCCACCATGGAGACTATAGCAATTTCATTGTGAGCCACATGCGTTGGACAAATTATAGGTTTTGTTCATAAATAATTGATATAATGGATCATGAGCACTGTATGTGCAGTTTCTAAATAACCAAATTCTTAATATTATGAATGAACTATAGTATTCAGACTATATTAGTTGCTTGCAAACAATTTTGTTATTTGTTGATAACATTGTTTAAATCAGACAGACTTAATGCCACTGTTTATATATGAAAGAATAGAATAGAGTAAAACAAATACAATACATTAAGTACACACATAAACACGCTCTCTTTCTATTGTACTATACAACCATTTTGTATACATGTACTATTGATTTGTTTATGTTTTTTATAGACAAACACTCCTTTGTTATCACACCTCTGGGTTGCTTTACAGCACTATCAGTCTGTTAAAATAAATCTAAATATTAATAAGTAACATTATTTTTTAATTGGTTTTATGTTATTCTGATTTATACATGTGAAAAGAAATATAGCGAGAATGGGTCAATTAACGTAAAATGAAAATTGGTGCAAGTGGAAATTTTGCAAATAAAAATACTACTGCCCTCTACGTTCTGCAAAAAAAATGGTGTATTCTTCCATGGATTCCTAAAGATAATATGGAAATACATTAGTAATATCAAGGATACAGCAACTAAGGTTGAAATGCTCAATGAAAAATTCTCTACTAATGTGCTAATAACTAAAATTCTTTTATCTAGTTTTTATCATTTTATTAATGGGTAAACTGCAGAAATAGGTACAACACATGAAAATTTAATCAGATTATTATTTATTTATTTATTTATTTTCATTAAACGGGCCACTCAGGCCCTTATAACAAAAAATTATAGTACATTCGAAATACAATTATTAGATTATTAGAAAAATTTGTTGAATGAATCATTGAAAATCCACAAACACCTTAACCTAACTTTTATGCCAAGTAATAACAACAATTATAATAACAAATCTAAAAATTTAAACAAAAATGATTCTCAAAATAAAACTTATAAAAAATCCGGCAAGTGTAATCATAATTTTAACAACAATATTATTAATGGATTAGGTTTATTTTCAAGCATTAATTTTTCTCATGAACATTTTTTAGTTCTGGATCCAAATGCCACTGCTCACATGGCCTTTACTCAAGATTGATTTTCAATAATTAAACATTTAAAAAGTGTAATTTTTATGAAAATAGGAAATACAAATACAGTATAACCCCGCTGGATTGTCACGGTCGGTTCCGAGTCTTCCCCGCAAACCCTGCTGGCATGTCGGCAGTAGGGGAAGCATCGCTTCCACCTCTACGCCGTAATCGCGGGACGTTCATGACCAATCACAGACACGCCCTGTGAATAGACAGCAGACAGAATAAACAGCACTACACTGAAAAACAAAAGGTAGCTCTACCGCTTCTTGACGAGTACTATCATCGGCCTTCAACTTGGGGGCGGCAGTGGTCCCAAATTGGTCAGGCAGCCGATCCAAATCGCTGGTAGGATACGGTTACTTAAGGATTGGGCGTTTGCGCTACTTAAACGTGGGGATTTACCTAATACGCGTTAATACGTACGGTTAATCAATTGTATGCAGTTTTGGGACAGAATTTGACTGTGATTTTAATATAAATTCTACATTGCAGTAGGGTACTGAATTTTACAAACGATAATATAAATATACTTACTATTTACGAAATGTATATCGTGTACTCTTTGTTAAGTAAGCAGAGAGGGAGATGGAGGGTGTAAGAATTTCAAATCACGTTGACAATAAAAAATTTTCCTTGAAAATTATTGCTCGGGTTTTTTTAAAGAGATGATTTCGTTTTTTATGACAAATATGGACATGTGCATACAAACAATGCAGGTTAATGAAGGGGGTTAAAATTTAAGAATCACATTAAACATGTCCATGTTTCCACAGCAGAATATTGTTCACATAAACAGAAATTAATCGTACTTTGAAAAGGTACGGTAGACGTCCCTTTTCGAAAGCCTGCAGTCTTACTTCACGTGGTAACTATCGTATATGTACTAAGTTCGTGCACAGACTATGAGAAGGGAAGAGTGTGCTCCCTTTCGGGACCAATAGCAGCACCAATCGGTCGGTAAAGTAGGCGTAATCCGTTAAAGCCGGTGGTACTACCGACAGGTACGGTAGAGCTACCTTTTGTTTTTCAGTGCAGAGACGCCCCTGAGACGTCGAGCGGCGTGGTGGAGGTAAAGGGATTCCGAGAAGTGCCAATCCAGCGGGGCTGAATCCCGACAATCCAGCAGGGTTCTACTGTTGCTGTTGACAAGCTCCAGTATAAAAAATGTAAATGAACTTTACAAATCTGTTTTATTTCCATTAGTAAAAATATGGTAATATGTCCGCTTATGACGTGATCAAGTTCCTACATGAGGTTCTAAATTTTACAAGCCTAATTAAGGACGTTCCCCAGCGAGAAAGAGATAGAGTTGATAAGCGGACGGGTTTCTCACTCGCTCTCCTAATATGCGCAGAAGTGCGAAATCGAAACTACTACGTTGGTTTTTAATAACTTTTGTTTTCGAATGTAATGTCATCGATTTAGACTTGGAAAAAAACAAAATTTTCGAGGAACACCCTATTAAAATGCCATTCAGTCGCAAATTTTACACAATGATAATTCTAAAATTAATTCGGTAAGCTATCTCGAGATTTCAACACAACATTCCTAATACTATTCCGAAACACATGTTAGTTTTTTAAAGGTTAGTAGTTCTGTAAATTATTTGTTTCACAATTCTAAAAAATTACCTCGCGAATCCGCGTTTCCCTATACCACCCGTATAAAACCTTTCAACTTTAACATCACATTTCTCAAAATTTAACGCGGATTGCTATACTGAACTTTTAATCCGTGATAGAGCATCTCAAAATAAACGTCTTAGCAAAGTTTCAGGAAAATTCCATCTGTAGTTTTTCATTTTCTCCGGGAACGTCCTTAAATGCGATATGTTGAAAATGGTAAAATTATGAAATTCTGTATTTCCCCAACGTTATAAGTTGGACAAAATCGAGCCCATGCTAAATATGATAATTTTACCAGTCAAAGAAAAAAATCAGTGGTGTAGTAAAAATGTAACTGACGGTTTTATTGTGTTTTTAAATGTAAAATTGTAATTGTAGTTGGACAAGAATAGAGTAACATATTGTATATTACGACACGAGTACGTTTAAGAATTATTTTTAATTAATAAAACAACGTTGCCCATTGGAGGCTTATCTAAGTATGTTTGATGCCTCACTTTTTTAAACTCAAGGCGAGATTTTTCTGACGGTGGTGGGCATCAGACATACAGGGTGTCAATTAGGTCCCTGCACGGCTAAATATTTTCTGATGTAAGATATTTCTTGAAAAGTTCAAGGTCATTTCTGAAGTAATTTTCAACGAGGAATTAAATGGTGATCTTTAATTTGACTTTGAGCTTGACTTTCAATGTCATTTCAAGGTTAGGTTAGTTTTTTAAAATAGAACCCCTCTTTTTTTACACCGGCAATCGAAAGTGCGGGAAATTTTACTTTTAAAAATGAACTAAGTCATAGGTAGTGTTTGATTTTGGGGGTCACTCTAAGGTCATTTAAATTCGAGGAAAGTCTGGACGTCTTTTGAAATATATGGTTTTAAATTTTTGTTCTAACCACACAATTTTCAATGTCATGCTCATACGTCACTACTAAATAGGCCTTGTTCAAGTTATTCGTTTTGGTCGTTAGGAACAAAGCGGAAAATGAAACGAAATTTTTGAGATTTATTTTAGCCCTGCAGAGCACATTTCTGAGTTTTCGGGTAATTCGGCTGGATATTTTTTTTAAGGTTTATTTTCGATTTTTGGCAATAACTGAGTCAATTTACATCGAAATTGGATCTATGACTCCTCCTTTTGTAGGTATTTTCAAGACCTCATATTATCTTTCATGTTATGTTTGGTTATAAAAGATAAACAGAAGAGGGGTTTATGATTTTTATCAAATGCAAATTGTTGTAAAAAATGCAGATATGTCGTCTGTGGCGGTGGTTTAGTGCAAAGATAGGGAACGCCATATGTCCCTTTCATGTAATCACCGAAAGGTGTAGTCATTAAATATACTTACTACTTCCATCCATCGACCAATTTTTTGGCATGCTATTTTCATTAAAGTATAGTAGACGTTCGATGTAAGAACCCCTACCTACCTTATCCTATCCTTCTTACCGGACTAAGAACCGAATGGTATACGCACACTTTTGGCATAATTACAGTGAATGTTTCAAACACATGAATGTTTAAAATCGATCGCCTCCACAAGCTTTTTTAATGCATGAAGCACGAAACCAGCGAAAGTTTATGCTATAGTATCAAAAGAAGGGGAAACTTCGATTCTCTCCCAAGGTTCCTATACACGGAGAAACGGTCGACGGACGAAACGAGCTCTTACGAAGCAAGCGTAACACGTTGTTCTCGAGCCCGGACGATGGCGCGGCAGTACCGATGAAGTATCGCGCTCTTGGAAGAGTGGAAGTCGAGCATCTGTTGCCAACTGTTTTCTTGGTTGAGCCGGACGTTTCCTTCTTTTAATTTGCCGGGCGTTTTGCCCTGCTATTTTGCGCGAACTCTTTGGTTCGTGTGATCGGTTGTTTCTCAAGACGTCAGATATAAGATTCATTGAATGAATAAGATGAAAACACCAGTGCTAGAAAAAAATGTTTACCTTATCAAAATACAGAGTTATATTTTTTAAGAAAGTACTTGAAATGGCTTTTTTATTTCAGTTAAAGAATATAAAAGAAAAAGGTAAATTGTTGGGTTTCAAAAAAACATCAGAATTTACTTAATTATAATTAATGTTGTAATTGTTTTTCATAATTTGATGTCCACCGTACACTAATGTACGACAGAAATATATATTATATACACTATAGTTGCGCTATAGCGACCGAAGATTATATAAGTCCTGATAAGTCCGCGCAAAATAGCACGGGAAAACGCCCGGCAAATTAAAAGAAGGAAACGTCAGGCTCAAACAAGAAAACAGTTGACAACAGATGCTCGACTTCCACTCTTCCAAGAGCGCGGTACTTCATCGGTACTGCCGCGCCATCGTGCGGGCTCGAGAACAACGTGTTGCGCTTGCTCCGTAAAAGCTCGTTTCGTCCGTCGACCGTTTCTCCGTGTACCGATTCTCGGAGGGGATAACTCGGAACGGTGATGATTCTTATATCATTTCGTGTGCCTATCTTTCGTAAGTGCGTTCAGGTCTATTTCTTTGATTACTTTCTATATGATTAATAGAAATGATTTAAATTGTAAGAAATTAGTTCATAAAACAGTAATATGCCGAGGATATTTGAAAGAATTTTGATGATAGATGGTCGTATTTATTTTCTTCCCTTAACAAATTGATTAGTCCGTTCCGCAAAAAGACTTTTCATGTATGGGAATTTCGGTAAAATATAGTAGTATAAGTATGCCTGATAGACCCACTTAGAAATGCTGTGGACTCTGCTTCTCGACCTTGAGTAACCGCAAACTCCACGTAACACCAAACTATAGAGCTTAAGAATTACCAAATTTTAGTTCAATGTACGCTTCTGTTCAACTCAATTGTTTCAATGTGTTTGTATACGATACTGTACGAAAAACAAGCAAAGAAATTACATGAAATCGTTTCGAATAGCATTCGGTATCGTTTGCAACGGATCCCGTTTTTTGGATAGTTCCATTCTGGACCAATAAAAAATAACAATTTCTGTACAGTTTTTTACAATTTTATAATATTTTAGATAAAAATCGAATCTTCATAAATAAATAATATGAAGAAAAAATAACGTGAAATATAAAGTTCATCTGGTACAAATGGTATATATGTAATGTCAATTTGGTACAGCTTTTACTTTTTGGGTACATGGCAGATTTGTTTTTTTTTTAAATAATCAACAAATTATTGCATATTTTTTGAAGTGGAATCCTACTTACCTTAATGTTGCTCATCAGATTATTTCATTTCCAGATTGAAATCGATATTGAACCAACCGACAAAGTTGAAAGGATTAAGGAAAGAGTTGAAGAAAAAGAAGGCATACCTCCTCAACAACAGAGATTAATATTCTCTGGAAAACAAATGTAAGTTTTATAAATTTAATTCATGCAATATCTTTGGTTACACGAAGAAAAGTGATTTTAGTGTGGCCCACTTAAGTTGGGGATATCATAAATGGCATCCATACCCAATTGATATATTTTCATATTCTATTTGCTAAAGTTATCAATATATTTTTTTTTAATTCATACAAAATTTTGATGCAAATATACATGGTTAACTATCTACCCCAGATCTATTGAATTCCTAGTACTAATGTATAATTGCGCCTCAGACTTAAAACTACGCCAAATAAATGATGCTTTTAAACTCTGGGAATCTATGCATAAAAATGAGATAATTAGTATAAATAATAAAAATGTTTTAAATGAAGTAGATATAGAAAAATATCACAAAATATTCTTTGGTGGTGGGTGATTAGGTTTTTATGACAAAAATTAAAATTGCTCGTTGTTCTTATAGATTTGCTTAAGAATTAAGAAACTGCCCAACAAACCATAAAGCATACCGAATCGGCATTCCGCATTCCATTTGTTTCCTTTAAAGTATTGACATTGTTGAAATATTCTAAATAGAACAAACAAAAGTATATCAATATAGGTCAGGGTAGGTTTTCTGACTTCAAATTTGCCAGGGAAAGACTAGATGACAAGAGGTGTGTCTCCCAGAAAGATGATATGAGTAAGTCGTGAGCTGGTCCTAACTTAATTGGGGTCGAAATTAGCATTTCGTTAAAAAAAGAAAATCATGTCCGAGTAGGCCACCATGTGACAACTACTACCCGATCCAGCATGCCCATTTTCATTGTTAATTTTCATACTCCTCCTCATCAAGGTTGTCTTCGTCTTCCTCCAAACTGGAGACTTCATACTCCGAAGTTTCGTTGTCGTGATCCTCCACGGCGTTTATTTTGTCACCCGACAACTCCTCTCCGAAGCATAGTATGCTTTCATCGCGAAAACGCAGGATATCTATTATTTCTTGGCCCGAGCGAACCTCCATAACAAAAAAGTGCACTAAAAAATGACAAAAAAAATTTTTTTACACGCTCCCGTATTTTTTGTACGTTATTCACTTCACAACAACCACTTTTAAACGACAAAAAGAACATTTTTTGTACCGTTTTGACACCCTTACCAACACGACCAGGATCGTTTTCGTCCTATTGAAGCAACTTGAAGCGGCTCTGGCGACGGCCGGTTGCAGACTTCCGCAGTGCCACGTGGTGAGGTGGTCCTCGAGGGCCCAAACTTTTTTTGCATACACGCGATGGCGCCCCCCGTACCCGTTTTCAAAAACTACAGCGATTTGAAAAATCGGCAGGGTCGTTTTCGACCCTGGTCGTGTCTTTAAGGGTTAATTAACAAACCAAATGTTGATTAATTAATATTTGCAACAATACCATGGTACCATTTTACTCGTTTATGCCTTCATCCGCCTTGAGCCGTCTAGCTCGCCATGTGTCTAACGGTTGCATGTCGTCATTATTAAAAAAAAATTAAGTATAACTTTACCAAAATTTAAGTTGAAAAATGTATTCTGTCAATTTTTGAACTAATTTAAAAAAATATAATATCTTTTTATTTTATCATAAAAAAAGTACACAACGATAAATTCAGTAAATACGACGTCATGGCCGCCATTTTGGAAATTTTAGGAAAATATTGTACCAGAACATTTGTAATGAAAATACTTAATTTCAACCACAGCAGATCGTCGTCGGGCTTCCAAACGATCTGTAAACGGCTGGTCCGGGTTGCCCGTCCGTCGAGCATCCGCTCTTCATCATGCAATGGGGAATTAGGAAATTTTAGTTTAACTTGAATCGTTGGCGCGTAATCCGATATTTTCCTACGATTACCGGGTGTTTAGCATTAATAGTCGTAGAAGCATTTATTAATCGACCACTAACACGAAGAATGTCATCTTGATCTACATATGGATCTAAAGAAATCAATCGGGTTCCACGGGGTATCACCTTTTCTCAAAGTCGAAAGTTCCAAAGGGAAGCATTGGACTGCAGGTGTTGCATCCAAAATGTTTTCGCCTGGGTGCGGCAGTGAAGAACTTCCGATGAAGGCGTTGGTTTTTTGAATGATCAGTTAGTTTTTTATCAATGCGATTTCTTAAAACTTCTACACACTGAATGAAAATAGCAGTGACCCGGATCACTTTGGTCCAGTCCGAACACCGTTCGGAAATTGTCGAGAGTTTATCGAGAGCTTCTGTAGCCACATGGACGGTTGACTGCCGTTCTTCTCCATCGACGGAGACCGGAACCAGTGCCAAATAGCATCAGCACAACGGGTTTGAGTACGTGAAACCAGATTGGCAACGAACACTTTCCATTGCAAGGGGCAACCGGCTATCCAGTCCAAAGTGACGGCCGAATCTGACCATGTATGAATTTCACATCGATCTAATTTAAACGAATTTGACACCCAATGTAATAATCGCGACAGTTGTTCGGCTCCGCGTAGTTTCAATCGTGGAATCGTTAGCGTCTTAATCGGCGCGACCTTTGTCTTGCTAGCGATCAAGTGAGATACAATACCATCCGAATTTTCGACCCGTAGGTACACATCAGCTGAGTATGCATGTTGTGATGCATCGTAATACCCATGTAATTCTAGATTTATCGTCAATTAGAAACGCGTGACTCGAGCTACTCGCTAACGTATTGGTCGGTAAGTCATTCAATAAGGTGGGCACATTCTCATTCCAGTTTCTTAGAGAAAGGCCACCCTTTGTCATCAACTCGACTAATTGGTCTCGAATGGCTCGAGTATGTTCGCATGTCGATGCGCCAAAGGCAAGGGCTGGTTCCTTAGCGGGATCAATCCCTCGACTTTCGTGCGACGCATGTAAACGCGTGTAATGACGTTTTCGACACATATAACACCGGGATGAATCTCTGCAATCTTTAGGCAAATGGTCTTTACGTAGGAATTGAAACATAACAATAATATTCTCAACTTCTGCAGTTTTTGCTCATTCGAAAGTTTTTGAAACTCATCAGACACTTTTATCGAGTGAGAACCGTGAGGTATTTTACCACGTTTTTATTAACTCCTATTCTTGTCTGTCTGTCTGTCTGTCTGTTTGTCCGGTGCAAATCTTGTAACCGATGAGCTAGAGACTTGAAACTTTTAGGATAGCCCAAAATTGGATGACAATGCATTCCTTTACCGTTTATTACAAGTTTCAATAAGTTTTAAGAACATTTTCAGCAAATTTAAATTTTATATTAAAAAAAAATAAGTTAAAAAAAAAATGCGCTTATTTTCCGTTCTTTATTGAATCTATACATTCCTTTATACTCGTTTTTCTTTCGTTGTTTTGTCCTTTAACATTTAGCGGGGGACCCGGCGTTTTCCCCCCTTCCTCCGTCGCGCTTGTCCTTTGTTTTCTTTTCGCAATCGGAAAAAGTCCTCCACTGACGTCATTAATTCCCTTGCCTGTATATACTCATCCACGACGGCAAGTGGAGCAGCAGTGAATTAGTGTCATATATAAGTGCTGCAACAGCTCACGGATTCTGGCGTGAGAAAACCTCATCAGGATTCTCAACAATTCTGGACGGTGTAAGCCACCAGAGGAGCCTGTCATTTAAAACCACTTGTATATTCTTTTCATTTTGAAACTGCTCTTTTCAGATTGTTTATAAATGTAATAGTTTAAAATCGATTGTAAAATTTGACCTATTAAAACTAAAAAGCAGAAAATAATTAATAAATAAAAAATTCTTTTTAACGAGGTAAAAAGCTCACAAAACGGATGCCAATTTTGGATTGCTGTCAAACTTCGGCGGTGAAGCGCGGAGACGTGTGGTTGTCCGACAGGACGAATGGTCTGGTCGACATTGGCTTGAGACAGTGTTGCCGCTAGCTCGTCCAAAAGAAAGTCCAGACCTTCCATAATGTCGAAGTATTTTTCGCGTATATTCGCAAATTCCTCGTAATCTAAATATTCCTTGACGTGTGGATTGTTTTCTTCCTCAAGTAGCATGGAGCGAACACTTTCACAACGAGCTAATGCGTAATCAAGAGTTTCTCGTTTATTGTTAATTATACCATGCCCGGGCATATTGTCAACCGGACGGTTAATGTACAGTTCGTGCCTGCATTGGCTTTCGAGAGCAGCGATATTTTGTCGCTGTTGCAATAAGCACGGTGGCACTTTCGAAGTAGACTGAGTGTCCGGCGTGGTCCTCACTTCGCCAAACGAAATAATGGAGTTCGATGTAACGCCAAACGAATTCCGTGAAAACACCTCTTCGCGCGAATCATTCATAATTTTGCAAAGAGAGTCGCCCTTCAGCAACATATCGTGAGCGAATACAAGAGACGAAGTCGGGCTCTTTCGTGACTGAGCCGAGAGGTCCCGAATAGGCCATGTCTCTGCCTCGCGATCAGAAAATTGGCCAGTGAATCGACGGCTTCGCGAAATTGTCCTGATGGACAACATACGCGAAAGGCACGGCGCACCTCTACAATATGGCGGCGAACTTGATGAATTACGCCAAAATGTCCATGATTTCCACTTTTTTCCACTTTAGCACCAAATGACATTGACAACTCAGAACATCCGGATCGAAGTACCAAATTAAAACAATTTCCACCACAGCAGATCGTCATCGGGCTTCGAAACGATCTGTAAACGGTTGGTCCCGGTTGCGCGTCCGTCGGGCATCCGCCCTTGATGATGCAATGGGGAATTAAGAAATTTTAGTTCCTTATTTCCAACAAATCCGCGGATGCAATAAAGGGCGTTAGGGTGCGTTCGCGATCCAAGCAGCATGCGATTGAATTGATATAATACACCCAGCGAATTTAATTCGCACGGGGAATTACCCCGGATTTCTGTGTTTCTCACATTAAGATATATAGGTAAAAACAAGGACGACTGCGGGTTTCCCCGTGCGAATTAAATTCGTTGGGTGTACATCTTCAAATGAAAATTTTAGATGTTTAGCACATGACTCAGCAACAGCGATTAAAAAATACGCGCCTTTAATACCAATCGAAGACATATAGTCGATTTCCCCAATAAACGTAATGATAATTTTCATATTTGCCATCTTAAAATGAGATGGTGTTGTAAAGCGATTTTAATTTGTTTTAATTAAATATGAATCCATTTTCGCCAGATCGTTTTTTCCGTAAAAAAATATTCATGTTAATTCGCTTTTTTCGTGTTCACATATCCTTTTGATATTAATATCTCAATTTCAGCTCTGCATTCTTTACGCTTATGAATAGATCCTTCTCGTTCAGCAGGGGGTGCTTTTTGTTGAGGTATTTCAAGGAATGGAATCTTGTATTCTCCGACATAAGGTAAAATTAACGGATCGTTAGAAATTTTTGTTTTGTCCATTCTTTTTTATAAAATTTTAGCCAGCCTGCGATTAAGCGTACTTTTCATCTATTTCCTCGTTGTTTGTCTCGTGTTGAGATGTTCACCCTCTCACTAGATGTAAGTTCAAATAAGTTTTCGGAAGAGGGTTCTTCCAGATTAAAGACGAATTGGATTAACACTTGGGCCCAGATCTACTCGAACTCATATAATTTGATGTATGCTTTATAATTTCTGAAAAAATTTGATTTACTGATATCATTAGCAGATTTTTTACTGTCTTTGACCGATTTCAATTTTTCCGTGGAATACAAACCAAAAAGATAGGTATCAGTCGACTGTTCTTCTGCAACACGTTTACCCATCAGGTTGAAAGAACGCAGGACAAATTACCTTCTTTTTGTTAAAATACCGTGAGTAAGAAGGGGGCTCGAGTCGCATAAGCCTACAATAACTTCGGCATTTTCGTTTAATTTTTGTTTCTCCATCATCATACAGTGGCCTTCCCCATCCTCTCCACTAGCAGTATGAGAGAATAAAAACAGAGAGAGGAGATATAGTGGCGTCCTTCTTCACCTGTATGCGCAAGCGTAAACAGCAGTCCGCACTCTTTTGAATACTTTCAAATGGCGAATGGTGGGAGAAAAGTAAAATAAAGGACGCAGTTAAAATAATAGGAGTTAAAATAAGGAGAGGGCCACTGTAGTTAGCGCTTTCCTTAAAATACCGACGGCTGCTCTGAACTGATTTTCTGCAGTTGCTTGATACATACTGACCTTTTTTAAAACCTTTTTTCATTAAATGGAAAATTAGTATAAATCCATATGAAATATTGTTCTTTGGTAATAGCAGTTTAACATCCGAAAAGGTGAAATAACATTAGTAAATAGTTTAATAAAATCTCCAAATTATTGTGTATTATCTTATGCATACTCAAAAAAATTAGGGAACGAGATGGTTAAGTGGTTAGCATGCTCGCCTCGTAAACTGAACGTTCCTTAGGTCGTAAGTTCGAATCCCCGTCCGGCAACTTTTTCTGATTATTTCCATTGCGGATAATTCAGGAAACCTTGCTGGGCGAAGGTACGAATTTGGGACTGCTACCGACATCAGTCGGTAGTTATCGACACCGTGAATGGTTTTCCCGTGGTCGACGCTTCGTCAATATTGTCTTGAATGAAAATAAGACAATGTTTGAATGCGCCTGCTACGGCACAGGCCGCCGACTAACTGTTGACGGTGTCGATTATGTGTAGTATTTGTGATTGTTTACTTGTTTGTATTGTCCTGTGTGGGATGATGACTAAGCCTTGCCCGATTAGCCATAGATGGCATAAAGTTGGCAAGTAAATCTGACCAATGTATGTAATGTATACTCAAAAAAATGTTTCAACTATTATTTATTTTTTCAATGCCTCTCAGTCGGATGACGTTTTTATTTTTCTTTGCAAATTACATATTTTACATACACGTTTGAATACGACGATATTCGAAATGCGTGGAGAGAACCATACATTTTCGTACTATATCCTATACAGATATTGGGTATACTTTATGGTTTGTTGGGTGTCCTATTTAGTCTTTCTGACAAAAATGAAAATTTGGTATTTTATAAGGGTCCGTAAAAATGTTTCCATTAACTTTTGATATTTTACATTTTAGACATGGAATTTTTAATAGTTTATCACTGCTTTCTTTTCATCATAATAATTGGAACTAAAATGTTTTAATCTCTTGCCACTTAATGAAACAAAGACCTGAGGTTTGAAAAGCTGTTATCCTTCCGGCGCGCCGCGGCGCTCATACAGAAAATTGTTTTATTGTCTCAGCATCAATATAAATTGAAAATTTCAAAAAATACATTGGTCCAATTTCATTTGGTATATGTATTTATAAGTGGAAGGCACATTTCAAAATGAGTACAGGTCTGAGGAAATATTGAACAAAAAACAGATTTTCTGAAATATTAAATAAAAAGTTTACAATACGATACTCGTTAAAAATAAAAGATTTTGTTGCTTGTCAAATTTTAAAAGTTTCACGATATTACTCGTACATTTTAAATTTTGAACTCATCTCATAAGCAAGGCTGCGATATTTAATTAGTACAATCACTAGTAATAGTTTGCATATGAATATTGATATCTAAAATAAACTTCTGTTTATATAAATGTAAATAATATTGATGTATTGCTAGGAATGATGAAAAAACAGCACAGGATTACAAAGTACAAGGAGGATCCGTATTGCACTTAGTGCTTGCTCTTAGAGGGGGAACGTAAATATAATATCCATCACTGTCAACAGTTGTCTCATTTATTACATCGAAAGGAGATGGTGGAATTCATCAATACTTTACAAAACCAATTGTCTTTTTTAAATTAGAACACACGTACAATTCATGTAAAAGTTTAATAAAATAAGTTATAAGTATTTCAGCCTAATTATTTCGTTTCAATATAAACTAAATGATACTTTATTCGAAGGTACATTGAAGATAGTCAATATTGCTGAATAAAATGATTTTAATTTATCATGAATATCATATACACATTAGCATATTTGTACAAGTTTATTTTGTATGTCTACACTGACCATTTTGTTTCACACCCTATGATATCTGCTGTTGTGAGTTGCTAAGCTCCATTTCGTCTTGAAGTACCTTTTACAAATTTCACAGAAAGCTGTAGCATCCGGAGACGATTCATGTTTGGAGGTAATATGACGAAAAAGTGCATGTTGAGTTGTAAACGTCACGCCACATAGAGTGCAGAATAACATTTGCGACTGAAAACCTCGTTGAACTGGCATCCGGACTTCAATGTTCGTTTCTACAATTTCAGATTTTACTATTCAAATTTTGTGTTACGATTTTAGTACCTATCCGCTTTTAAACAGGATGTTAGAAAATACTATAAAATTCTAAATTTGTTAATTTAATTATAGTTAAAAAAATTTATGACAACCACTTACATATTTTGGATATACACATGTGTTGTTGCAGACAAGAACTGTTACAAGATTAAATTAAATTGCAAGCATCACAGACATACTGTATTCATTATTATAAAATTTAAGTAACAAAGATAAACAATAATAGTTGATAATGAAAGGAAAAAATAAAGAATGAAATTTTTATTTTAACATTTAAACTTTTATTTTATTCCATACAACAAGCATTATTTGAGAGATTGGTAGGATTTATGAGCTATTGAACATACATTATCGCACATAAGAAATTCATAATTTCATGTTATAGTTACGAAGTCTTTTTATTGTCGTATATATATATATATATATATTACCAAATTTATATTCAAAATAAAATACGGTAAGTCTAATAATGATTACAACTAAGTATTAGAAATCATTGTGAAATATTTAATTAAAATTTATTGGTTCCGGTAATTTCACGTCACTCTGATCCTAACTTTGACAAAGCTACCTTCTTATAAAGAATTTAAAAACCCATTATATCCATATTTGAAAAATACACATTTTGTACAGGAAACAATTACCGAATCGTTCAAATAGTTTTTTATTAGTGTAATGGTTTAGTACCTTACTTAAATTGTGTTCTTTTCATACTATATATATAAAATTTTCAAAAATCATACATAATCTAATAAATAATTATTTGTTGATAATATGCACATTTAATCCATAATAATTTAAATGCTGGTTTCTCATGTCTTCATTGTACAGGTCGTTTTGTAAGCAGCATGCTGTAGTAAGCATATTTTTATTTTCAAGTTACAGTCTCCTGTGAGTTCCCTTCAGAAAAGAATGAATTTCCTACAAACAATACTATACAGTAATTAGTTAATTTAAAGATAATTCAACTACATGCTCATGTGTATTGTCATTAATGGAAAAAACGTAGTCAACTAATTTATTCACTTTGCGTAGCTGTTATTTGTTCACCATTCGAGCTATTGATGAAATACGGCATAAATTTTAATGTACAAAATAAATTATTATACTATGTCATGAATTGGAGTCATGTTATGCAAAAATATACTTAAAATAATAGGGGAAGTCGGAGTAAAACGGAACACCTTTTTATTCTGTACTATACAAGGGAGAAAGGTAAAACGACTCAACTGGTAACTGGTAAGTGTCATTGGAAACTTCGTCTCAATGCGAGCTTTTACTGCAGATAACAAAACTTTTATGGTGTCACATATAATTGGAATATCGGAATTTACCTTTTTTAGGGCAAACCCAAACAGAAGGGGTAAAGAGGAACATGCCCGGGAGCAAATAGGAATATTTGATATTTCTTTATTTTTCATCGTCTTTTTAAATATTAATGAAGTAATTTCGATGTTTTTGGGAAAAGTAACGGATACATATAATTCGTACCGAAAGATTTTACTTTTATTAAAAAATATTTATAAACAGAGTTACATAGTAATCGAGTAACAAACGAATTCTTATAATCTGATAGAACTTTATTTCCGAACAATCAAAATGAACCTCGCTTAATACTAAAAGAAATACAAAAATTATATTGTTTCACTTCGTCCTGTTAATAAAAGTTCCGGTTTTCCCCTTGACACTTTTCGAGTTTCGCGTTACTATACCATCAAATTTATACAAAACAGATTATATAACGAAGGATTCTTAAAAGTACAACTCAAACGACAATACTGTAGTTGGACAATGTGCTCATCTTTTTTTGCAAATAATAAATTGAATGGTAACCAAAATCTCATACAGAGGTGCTTAAAACAAAAATATAATGCAATCGCTGCTATAAAACATTGCAGATGCCATGTGTCCCATGTAAAATAGTTGTCAAGGACGAACATTTTTAAAACAATGACCTGTACTTTTTTCATTATCCGGTTTGCCTCGTATTCTAGAAAAAAAAAGAAATATTACAATTACTTGTGCATTACTCCAATAGAGTTAAGGTGAACAACATTATGAAATGCCACTACCTCACTTCTGTAAGTCATTTGTGACCCATTTCATAATTACAGTGCTCTTTGCCCTGGTACAAATGAAAGTTCCATTTTTATTTGGATGACGATATTTTCTTTTTACTTACAAATAGAATATGTATATAAGGTAATATTACACTTAACCGGTACTGTAGAAAATAGGTCAAAATACTAAGTGAAGTAACATGCTTGTCTTTAAAACTAATAATGTTATTAATAGGATAAAAGAAAGTCTTCTCAAACATTTGACTAGGATATACTGTTTACTTGAATAATACATTATTCTGTGGTACATATTTGGTCATTTGTTATAATTAACATGTCACCGAATGCAGAAATAATCAATTAAGTATTAAGTGATTAAATTCAAAAACATTGGGTCTTATGAAAATGAGAATCAAGTAAACTTTTATTAATTCAAAGAAAGAATAAATTATATCATACTATGTATTTGTACAAATTTCAAATATCATAAAAATTGTTTTTACATCTAATATATTTTTAGTTTATTCATAATACTGTGATTTTCTTTAAAAAACTAACTTATAGGTGTGTATAATTGAATGATTGAAGTCAAAACCGTACAAAATATTCTTTTTCAGATTACATTTTAGGTATAAAAATTAGGCGTCTACTGAAAAGCTAACATCTATTATTATTTACGTAAAATGCACTACTATCTTTTATTTATCCATACAATATGTACTTTACTACTTATGCTTTAAATGGATAAATGAAGTATCACATAAATATCTATTTAATATAAACTCTCCAAAATCCCTGGTGATTATGCAATGAATCAAATTCTTTGATTGAATATTTATATATTTAGATGTGCAATATACAAACAGTGAACATAAATGTTTCAAATTATGAAAAATTCCAGTATATTTCTTTTCAGTACATTTCAAACTCTGTATAAAACTTATATTTATATAAATTCTATTTTCATATTCATAATGCAACCATTCGCAGTCTTCCTTTTCTTAAAAATATCAGATTTTAATTATTGATTATAATTAATATATATTGATTAATTGTAATTATTTCTATGAACATGGGTGAACGAAACAAGTGGTTAATAATTTGTATTATTTCATTACTAAAGTAATTCTTCTATGCTTTTTAGTCACATAACAAAGTATATCAGTTTTTACAATATAGGAATAGTTTATAATGAAGAGACAGAATACGTTACAAATATTACATAATTTGAATAGATTACTTTATATAAAATGCTATAAGAAAATTTATCCATGTTTGTTACTTGGGTGTTTCCTTTTATTGGATTCACCAAGTATCTAGAAATAGATATAAATATCAACCATAAAAATCTATTATTAATTGTTTCAATGCTATTAACGATTTCTATATGTGAGCTTTTTCATTGTAAGGAATGATGACATACTGGCATTTAAAATTATTTTTATAAATTTCTCCCATCATTAAATAATGCTTTTATAAACTGAATGCACAGAAGCTCGCTTAGTAGAAGATACCTGCCAATTGAAGTTAACCTGTAGACGATGGCAAGTCTTTCCCTACTTGGTTTATTTGTTTAAATCCTTTTTGGGGTTCCGATGCCTTTGAATAGTCTTTTGCCATTGCATGTTATGTTTCAAGTGCATATGACGTCGCAAGTCGGTTCTACGACTGAGAGTGGTATTACATAGGATGCAGGTTGTCTGGTTGCGGTGCACTTCAAGGTGCTGGGTCAGCGAAGCAAGGTGTTTGTAAGCACTTCCGCAGAGACTGCATGAAAAACGCCCCGGACCCTGCATCACCACTTGACCAGTTGTATATCCAACATGCTTCCGTTTTCGTCCCACCACCCCCCCTGCAACACATCAACAGCTTCGTGACCCCGTTTCTTCACAAACATCAATTGTATTAATTAATAACTAAAACACGCATTAGCATTATCATCATCACATTTACAACATGAAAGCATGTAGAAATTGTGATATATCGTACACGAATTTATATGTATCATAACGTTAAACAATGTGCTAACTGATAAAACATAATCGTGATTCTATAGATATTCAAAGTGGGTGGTTGCAGCTGATGACTTGATGTTTCTCCATTTCTGGAACCTATTATGTTACAAAAAGTGGTATTCACATGTATTGAAAGAATGAAATATTTACTACTAACCAGATTGTCATTTAGAAACTATTATTTCAGAGTAAAGATTTTTATTATTTTTATTAATGCCATTTTACAATTTTAAAGTTTATTCACATATAATCTTACATGGTTTGTCGACATTAGCAAAACACAAATTTATTACTTAACTATAATATATGATCATTTTCGTCTTCTCTAAATAATTAAATAAACAGTTGTACATTTTCTTCATTTAGCAAAATATATCAATTAACATACTTTGCATGCTATTCTGTTTTAGTTTCGAGGAATGTGCAAATTTGTATTTCTTCTATTTATTTATTATTTTTTTAGAGCTTCAATAAGAACCCATTTGAAAAAAAAAATATAAAAAAGAAAGTATGCAATAATCTTAACTCATTTCGTATACATATGTTTGCTGTTGTAATTGTGATATATAAATTCAAAAATACAATTAGCGGGCATATTTCCTATTTTGTACAAGAAAATTACATTTTTAATGTTACACTGATTAAAACAAATGATCACCTTAAAGTAATAATAAAACACCATTTTAAAATTTTTAGCACTTCAGCAATTTAAAATTAAATTCTCAATTAGGATATAAAATCCTACTGTCGATCAACTACACAATTAAGAAACGAAATATCAATTTACGATATCCTGTCGCATTCATTTCTTAATGTATTTAACATGACTAGAGTGGTTTACCTAAGAATCATCCAAAAACAAGTACGTCAGTGATTAACAAAATTAATGAATTGCAAAGAATAATACTCAAACAATAAAGAAAATAATACAATATAATAAATAGATACAATAGAAAACAATAACGACATCAACTTTTTTAATTCTGTCTGGTATCCCTGCTGCTGTCTTTGTTTTTACATAAGGAAATATACTAGTACAGTAGACGCTCGATATAAGAACCGATCGGTATAAGAACGCTTTTTTGGATCGTTGCAGTGCCTATGAACATTCGAGATGTTTCCCCTCCATACACTTTTTGCTGGTATGAACCGTTCCGCGCATGCGTCGAGTCCACATATACATACATACATACATACAAGAGAAGGGGAAGCATCAATTCCCCTCCAATATTTCTTACATTGGCGCTTGGCGGGGAAGCTCGGAACGGACGTAGTTCTTATATCGAGCGTCTATGTACTGTAAAAAGGAAAACAAACAGCAACGTTTTCCCATCAGAATTAAATTCGATAGGTGTACACCCAGCTAATTTATTTTATACCTCATGGTCTTCATGCATGAGATTTCTTCTTAAAAGATAAGTATGATAGCTACTATTCGCAGAAACACAACACTCGCCGCTCATATTGCTTCTCAGCAGCGTGTCTAAATGGACCAATTTTTCCGACCCCACTCAAGGCGTGCTTTTGCTCCCACCGCTTTCCGCCGCGTCACGCGAGACCCACGCCTCGAGCAATTCAAGGTAGTATAGGGAAACAGCGAAAGTTGACTGCCGGCCCGGCGCGGCGCGGAACTCGCTTTTTTTAAATGTATCCACGAAATACTTTCAATGCACTTTATTAAATATTTCGCTTTTACTATAATTGAACATAAAAATAATAACTATTCATTTTATAATATAACGTATTATTTTCCAGTATAGTAGACATGACAATAAAAAGGAATTTAATTACTCATTTCTACTAATTCTCGGAATTTATTTCACCCTTCAAATCTACTTTGGGTTCATAAAGTAAACAAAATTGACATATGTGATGTGAATACTACCCTACAACGAAGAAACACACGTAAACGACATTTTATCGGAAGATTTCAAGAAAATTCGGCAATGCGGCCGTGCACCAACGACTGTTTCACGACGCTTTGTTGTAATTGCGATGAAGGTTAAGACAATAATTGATTTACAGATTAAACCTTAAAGAATTAATATTTCTTTTTGTCACAACAATTATACACAAAACCCACGCCTTTATACTGCGATATGAAACGTATCAAGAGCATCATATTCTGTTATGATCATTGTAATGAACACGTTATCCTAGCCTATACAGAGACACATATTATTTTTGTGAAAGATTTATTGCATCCCTATTCTTATTAGATCTTTTTGAATTTTGTTTTATGATTGATTTAGTTGTTATGAGATACGAACTATGGTGTGAACAGCAAAGTTTATAAGTATATTTTTTTACATACTATGCGTAAAATCGGATTTTACGCACATTTTTTAGTGCTATCCGGCGGCCTTCTCGTATCCGGCTTCGCCAGCCATTCGGTTCCGGCGGTCAGTACTCGTCCTTAAGGGCGCGTCTACATTGCGACGCTGACGCGCCGCCCGCGCGTCGCAGTGGTGCTGCTCATGTTCCACAGACGCAGGAGTCATCCGCTGATGGCTTGCAATGTCACATGTTCGAAAATATGAGTTTTTTAATGAAAATGAAGCTCTACATGAAGTTCTAGATGCAAATGGTTTTTCTTAAATTTCTCCGTTCGATCTATTCTGGACTTACGTATAGTTCGTCCATTGCAAAGCAGAATAAATAATTTCATGCAATATGTTAATTCCACTTTATTGCGGACAATAATTTATAAAATTAATTTTGCATAGTGTTTTCATAACGTGATCTAATTTCATTAATCATTCCCGGGAAAAAATGATTTATATCTGCATCATATATGAACCATATATGATCATACATCGTCATATTTGATTCATATATAATCATATAAGATTCATATATAATCCAGATATGTTTATGTATGCTCATATATTGATTTTGACCTGATATAGTAATATATAATCATATATAAGCATGTATGAGCATATATATCCCATATATATTCATATATAGCTAAATCTGATTATTTATATTTATATCAGGTCAAAATCCGTATACGAGCATACATAAACATATCTGGATTATATACGAATCATATATGATGATATATGAATCATATATGATGATGTATGGTCATATATGGTGCATATATGATCCAGATATAAACCATTTTTCCCGGGTTTCTTTATAATTTTGATTTATTTTTCTATTGAGCATTTTAAACATGCGAAAAAAACATTTACGAAACATCTAAATCCGAAATTCAATGAATAATTGCTACTTATTTTTTGCATTTATTTCACTTGTAAACTTGTAACCGGTTTCATAAATATATACAACATTGATTGATGTGTACGATATAATGTCACAATTTCATAAATTCTACTTGATAGTTTACGTGACGTGATAATGCATGCTCACGTGGTGTTTTCTGCATTAATGTTTACCTTATTAATTTTTATCACAGAAGTGTATGACAAAGTGTAAAAGTTAAATTTATTAAAAAAATTGTTTTTGAACGTACATATTAATTTTACTTTATTGCGAGCATGCATTATATTTACTTAATTTATGTGTTTTCTTCTGTTCACGAATGCGTGCCTGCACCCGTGTTTGTGTGTTTCAACGTTAATTTTTACTTTATTAATTTTTATGAACGAAAAATATGAAAAAGAAACTTAATTTATATATTCTTAAATAGTTATGTTTTTTTTCGGTCATAATCGTATATAATAGAAATTAAAAATTTTTGAGTTTAATACAAATTTAAATATTACACGAAGAGGAAAAAACAAACATAGGTTAATAATTTGGAGGTTTTTTTCGTAATATATATATTAAATGAAAATTTAGCGACGTGCCGACTCGGACATGAGTCCTCTTCAAGGCTATCTTTGTATCTAATTGTAATATTTAAATTTTTATTAAACTCAACAATTTTTAATTTCTATTATATATATATGATCGAAAAAATCATGACTATTTAAGAATATATTAACCCTCCTGAGCACGAGTTTTTCTTTTCCCATATAGAAACAATGTAGTTTGGACGAGTATACTCGTCCTTGTGGGCAGGAGGGTTAATTTATAAATCGGTTGAAAAATTAAAACCTATCAAATCGAAAGAAACTGATGCCTATTTATAAATTTTGTTTATAAGACACACGCACGATAATGGGTCATATTGATGCATGTATGTAAGGACAGAAGTGGCTTATTATGATGAATGATGACATAGTGACGTAAGCGGGAAAATAAGGTACTTTGTTTTCCCCAGGTAAAATAAAACGTGACGTTTGAAGGCAATAACAAGCATATGTACATGTACAGTAGAACCTCGATAGGCCGTCTAATAGTGTTTATTTCTGACTGCGCACCGAATGTAACTTTGTCTTATAATTTTGGATGTATTAAAAATAAATGCGATCTAGTCGCTCTGGTGCAGTTATCAAGAACGCCATAAACTGTACCTCCCCAGACAACCAGCTAGCTGCATATTGCCGCATATAAGGGAAAAGTCAGGCGGCGGATATGTCGGCAGAAATGCGGAATATGCATCGTCACACAGACAGCAAATTTGCTGGAAATTCTCACCTGCCGACTAGTCTGCGGCGATTCTGACGCATTTCTGCCGAAGAGATTAAAAGGGTCGGCGAAGGGATGAACGACGCACGAACACGGTTTTAATCTCTTCGGTAGAAATGCGTCAGAATCGCCGCAGACTAGTCGGCAGGTGAGAATTTCCAGCAAATTTGCTGTCTGTGTGACGACGCATATTCCGTATTTCTGCCGACATATCAGCCGCCTGACTTATCCCTTATATGCGGCAATATGCAGCAGATCTGGCTGTCTGGGTCTCTAAAGGTGTCTTTTCTCGTAATGTATCGCTTCATAAGGGGGTTCTAAAGTAGTCCACCGGTAATGTAGCAAATTTCACTAAAAAACGTAAATTAAATATGACTGGATAAAATTTTCGAAATTTAGCTCTGTAAAGGCAATTCTATTTACTATAGACAGTTTCCAAGAAAATACCAAAGATATTAATTAAGAACTGACCGAGAATTTTAGGAAATAAGTATGATTTTAATGTATTTCCGAGTAATTTTCGGTCAGTTCTCAATTAATTTCTTTTCCATCTTCTAGTATACCGCCTATAGTAATAAGAATTGACATACAGCGCCCGAATTAAAAAATAGATTGTCATATTTTTTGTAGGGTTTTTAGTGAAATCTCCTTTCTTATCGGCCGAGCACTTTAGAACCCCCTTAATGACTTTTGTCCAAAGCGGAGGCTTCGATCTTTTGACGCCAAAACCATCACTTAGACCACTTAAAATAGATAGGCGATTTCCATTCTCGTGTCCATGTCATATAAAATATCGTACACACTAGGGGTACCTTTTCGTAACACGTCTAATGATGCGACACTCGTCACTATACTACGCGCCAAAGGCCTTCAACTAGTTTTAATGAGGTAGAACAGGTTCACTATTTAAAAGTTAAATGTTTTTTTAATGTTATTATTTCTATAAACCATCGATTTTAAATACATTGCATATTTACTAACTGTATCTGTTCATACCGAAAAATTGTTTCACGATCATTGATTCAATTTTCGCACAATTTTCAGGAAATTGATGCACAAAAGGTTATGCATTTTAATATTCGAATTAATCTATAACTTTATTAGATAGCTTTTATATTAATAGAATTTAATGATATTGTAATAAAGTTGGGAGATGGTTGTGTGGGCTAAGGCATCAGTCTTACATAGTTCGCGCGAACTGAACGTCGCGAAGGTCCCGAGTTTGAATCTCCGCCGTGCATGTTTCTGTTTACGTCCAGTGCTTGGAATAATCTGGGAACCTTGCCGAACAAAAGTATGGATTTAAGACCGCTGGTGATACCGATATTGGGGCCGGGGGGCGGACTCTGGGTGGGTGGTGTGTGTCTCCCTAGTTCTGTCTTGTATCGTTATTGTCTTTGTCCTGTACCTCTCCACCCGAGAGCCGACCCACTAACAGACAAATCGTGGCCGGGGAACAAAGTTCCGAAATTCAAAACCCCCCGAAAGGCGAAAATTTCGATATTGCGCGAGTCCAAAGCATTTTAATTTGCTTTCTTTTTGCCAAATTTTAAAAGTCACAGTGAAGAAAATCACGTTGGAGCGATGCTATATCGAAATTCTGGCCTTTCGGTGTGTTGCTTTTCGGAACTTTGTTCCGTGGCCCAAATCGTCATTAAAGCGGTGGAAAATACCTTGTCCTTTTCTTAATGATATTGTAATATATATAACTGTTTTTTAATTTTGTTCCTTTCTCGTAACAGTTTCCGTAACTTTGGTATTCATTTTTTTATATTTATAATCTACAAAATTAGTTTGCCAATTTTCTGTTCTTACAACAATTCTCTTTAAATAATTCCAGCAAAATGAGAGCCTTAAGTTTCTGAAAAAATTCCCAATGGCATCATCGTTTAGTGTAAATCACGTGGTAAGTTAAAAAATATGTTTCGGTTTCTCACCTTTTGAATTTGTTTAATAAGTATGAATTCAAAACTAAGTGCCTGAAACAAAGGGTTTTCAATAACACACTGAAAATATACCTCTGAAATGCACATAGGTATATAATACTAAAACCTGGGGATCTTCAAGTTAACTAATATCCCTTTTAAATAAATTAATTCAAATAATAGTAATTTTTTCTACGAGAGAGGGTGCGAAAGTGACAGAAGTATTCTTTTAAGATAAGAATCAGAATTGCAAATAAATTGGCTCACCGAAAAGACAAATCAGGCAGCAATCATCTGACACTATTGGGCCGATTTTAAATGTGATCAAATTCTTCGAATCGAAATTCTTAAAAAAGAGTACCTCGAAATTTGGGTGTCTTGATTATTGGAATTTTATCCAAAAGATTCCACCCCATATCCGAAAATTAAATTCAAGCACACGATCACGTTGAGGCAATTATTTAGTTCCTTTTCATAGCTTCAAATTTTATGATTAATAAATGATAATATTTTTAAACAGATTTAAGTTTCTTTGGTCACATTTTTCGGCCACAAAAATTAATAAAGTGAAAACTAATGTTGAAACACACATGCATGGATGCTGGAACGCATACACGTACTTACAAAGAGACGAAGACATATAAATTAAGTAAATGTAGCCCACAGGTAAAAATGCCAAATGCACAAAATTGAATATCTATATATATCGTTCTTATGAGCGCTTAAGTTTCCAAGTAAAGTAAATGTAAAAAATAAGTAACAGGATTTCGATAAAACACATGTTTCTTAATTTTTTTTTGCAGGTCTAAAATCCTCAAAATAAAACTAACTACTAACTCAAATGAAAAATTAAAGATAAGTAAAATTAGATCACATTATGGAAACATGGAAAAAATTAAAGCAAATTAATTTTATAAATTGTATTTGCGCCAGATCAGACATGCATTTACAAACACACGCATGCGTAATTAAGTCAATGATAACTAAATGCCTACAATAAAATAGAATAAACATATTGCATAAAATTATGAATTCATGTCGCAAAAGCAATTTTGTTTATTTCATGAACCCTAAAGTAGATTTTAACAGTGAAATAAATTTCGACAATTAATAGAAATGAATAATTGAATTCCTGCTTTAGATAAAAAAATATGTATTAACGTTATTTTTTTGCCATGAAAAATATATCAAAGTTGGAAAGAAAAGATTCATGAAATTACAACGAAAATACAACTTTGAAAATGAATGCGAATTTATGCTATTGTCACGTCTTATATATAGAAAATACTACGTTACATTACTAAATGAATAATTATTATTTTTATGTTCAATTATAATAAAAGTGAAATATTTAATAAAGCGCATTGAAAAGATTTCGTAAATACATTTGAAACAAAGCGAATTCCGCGCTACACCGCGCCGGCAGTCGACTTTTGTGGTATCGCTACTCACTCCAATTGCTCAAGGAGCGGGTATCGCGTGACGCGGCAGAAAGCGGTGAGAGAAGAGACGCCTTGAGTGAGATCGGAAAAATTGGTCAGTTTGGACCCTCTGCGTCTCAGTCGTGCCATCATCATATTTGTTCACATTAACTTTTTTTGCAACGACAAGTTTTATTTGATTTATTAAACAGGCCTAAAAGTTTTAAAACTGCAAGCAAATTTTACCATTCGACTGTGTGAATTTCTACTAAATACCTACAACCAATGCATGACCATATTGCTCCTCTTACTGGATTTTCCTACTATTTAAATTATATTTCTTTCCTTCTTCGGTTGTGACCTTATGAAGTTTAACTCATTGTCCCAGTCTTCTTCAATTCAACTCTGGATTTACGCACGACGTGCTAACCTACGTGCTTGCTCTTACATCGTGGATTTACGTAAATTTACTATAGTCTATGCCACTTTGACCATAGTACAGTAAGATTCCTATTCTACCCTGACTACGACTATGGTACTGGACTGAAGACTAAAGAGTCCTTCCACCTAAGATAATGTCAATGTGCTTTTTTTGTTAAATTCTACACGATCGGGTTGTAATAGGGGTGCAATTCTGGATTATTTTTCTTATTTCTATTTTCGTCAATCGGCGGGCAGTATTTGCTACTTGCGACAACTTCATATCGAGCCTTGCTTTGATTATTTCCCTGCCAGCAGGGATATTACCGTGCGATAATACCCCTTTCTTCTGTAAATTATTTTCTATCCTTTTGTACAATGTGAAGTTGGCTCAGTCTCAAATATAGCACGTCTATGCGCTAAAATCGCGGTAAGAAAAATAATTATAAGATAAAACAATAATAAGGTATTAATTCCGTTTACCTATAATTATTATTAAAAACCTTCGACGTTCTTTATTAGCATACGATATCATTTTATATTTGCAGTTGTCAGTGTAACTCGATCAATTTCACTTGGGCAATGGAATTTACTAGCGTTGCTTTGACGTAATCGAAATAAATTCTATCAAAAGTCCTCATTAAAAATAGTTATCCTTTAATGGTTCAAAGATGTAGCAGAATCCCGCTTATTGAATAATTCATATGATAAATTCTTAACATGGTTACATTGTTCGATAGACTCCATGAAGGTTCGCTGTCACCCCCCAATAGTGTTGTATTTTGGACGAAATTTTGAACGGAAGTTTTTTTCTTCGCGAATGCATTATTCTATGGAAAAATAAGAAGAAATGTATAAAGAAAAAAGAAATTCTTTTATCAGGAGGAAGTATCTACGTTTCCTAAAATTAGAATTGTTATGATTTTAAGGATTTTTCAAAATTCAAAATGTAGGCTCCAATATGGCGGATGACTAATTAAGCAGCAGTAACCAAAGTTTAGATAATCTGACCAGCAGTGACTGAACTTCAAATCAACAATCATTAAACCTCATAAACTGCAGTAAATAAATTGATAACTTGTGCAATTTAAGGAACCCTAACCATCAGTGAGAAAACTAAAAATGATTAAACTTTAGGCTACCTATTCAGTGGTTACCATATTTACAGCGAATTTTATATTATTTTCGTTTTAATACAAAAAAATAAAGCATCTCGAAAATTGTAATGTACTGCAAAATCATTTCGTAGACTATAGAATTTTAAATATTATTACAGTTTTCGCATATCTTTCGAATCTAACAAAGTGTATAAAATGCATTGTGGTTTACGGTTTGAGACGTGCAGTGAACGATACATCGAATTGAAAATCGTTAACCAGTGTACTTCGTGTCCGCCAGAATATATAACCATCCGTCCATTTATAGGTCACACTAATGGACATGCCACCATTTGTTACTCAAAGGACTTACGATTTCATAGGAAAAAATATATACTCGAATATGTCAATGCGGTAGCAAAGAAAGTGTTTTTAAATGTTGCAAAAGACGAAACACAACAAACATGTAAAAAATGTAATTTTGCAAATACAAATGAATTAATTGTTTCGGGAGACGGAAGGCAGTGAAAGTGTGGGTTTAATTCAATGTACGGTGTAGCTTCTTTGATCGGTTATTAGAGCTAGCAAATTATCGATGTTTGTGTAAAAAGTACATACTGCAGACAGTGTGAAAGTTAGGCTAAAAAATTAACATTTGTGAAAGTGAATATAAAGAATGGCAAGAACAACATGAAAATGTTTTTCCAAACATGCGGGTTTCTTTGGAAAAATGGAGGTCGATGCAATAGTGGAAATGTTTCAACATTCGGAAGACAAATATGGCGTAAAATATCGCAATTACATAGACTAAAACTTGCACTGGAGCATTGCAAATATAGAAATTGGCGATAATTTCGAAATTCCCAAGGAGGAACTCGTTGGGCATGTCCAGAAAACATTGGGGTCGTGATTTCGGAATCTTGTAAAAAATACCCTCGTTGAAGTTATTATGGACTGGCAATATGACGTAATTGTGACAGTATTGAAAACACGACAAAGGCAATTTGTAAAGCCCAAACACAAGAAGTGTCATATTGGCGAAAACTCTAAATGCGAGAGGCCGCGAGCTATAGCTTCAGATACACTACAATCATTCACTCACTCCATGCAATGCATTTACCAGCTATGTAATAGAAGCAATTCATTCAGTTTATGCATTACTAAGTGCACAGGCCTTATTACAAAGATACATGTGGTTTTAATCAAAACAGTAACGAAAGCTATAACCAATTGATTTGGAAAATAACGCCGAAAATAGTTCATAGTGGATCTGCAATAGTAAACATTGCTGCTAAGATTTCAAATTGCGTTTTCAACGAAAGAGCATTAATGCATCTAACTATTCTACCGTCCATGGGAGCGAAATTAGAACGCAATGCCCACGAGTACTGACGAAAATGTGATGAGAAACGAATTTCCCAAGCAGAATATAAAACGAAGCTTTAAACGCCAAAGGAAAGAATCTACGCAGACAGCAACAATATGAAAATTTGGATTTTTTGAACAATTCCAAAGATATATTTGATGGATCTGGAATCCGTGACTCCATGTAATTAAAAAAAAACAAACAAACAAAAAAACAAGTTTTTATCGACGTTTTCGGCAGTGAAAACTTCTACTGGTTTTTTTTTTCAAAACTACGTTTTCAAAGTCGGTGGACATGACATCTCAAAATTGACTGCACCGTTCTTTTCGAAATGTTATATACACTTTCACACATATTCAGGTACCGAGGCGACGAAGGTTTTTATTTTTAAAGTAGAGCTTTAAAATCCTTCGCCCACGCGGTAGATAAAGTCATCCACTAACTAAATCTTTTTGGATATTGGTTTTAGATACGCCGGTTTCAAGATAGGCTATAAGTATGTCACATTTTTTTGACGCGTCAGACGAAAATAGTCGCCTTTATACATTTATTGTTCTTTTTACCTAAAAAGTTCCTATAATATAACAATATGATGCGATAATTAAAAAATGAAAAAGTAAATACGTTTACATACAAAAAAATCGAGAAAATCAGTCTTTTTTTGCACATTTGACTGAATATGACAAGTTTCATGACAGTGGTAATTAATGCTCGATAATAACTAGTTAAGTGATGTATTGATAATACTTAAGATCAAAAGAAAATAAAAAATGTCAACTTCATTGTTATTATTTAATAGAAATTACTTTAAAATTCTGATTTAACAATATTCTAATGGTAGATTATTCCAATTTATTGATAATGAAATGAACAAATTTCCTCGGTTGACCAACGATCATTCCACAATTCACACGTCAATCTTGTTGGATTAGTTGGTAGAGAATCTGTTTATGGAACCAAAGGTTTGTAATTCAATTCCTCGATCATTTTATTTAATTTTATCAAATAAATCTCAAAACCATAACAGGTATTATGAAAAAATAATTAAATTTTCACATTTTATTTATATTTATATATTGATGATTACTATTACGAGATCCTTCAGTTAAATACCCATTATTTTATTTATTTAATATTGAAGGCAATAGAATTTCGTTATATCACGAAAGAAACGCATGTAATAAATTGATACATTTCGGTCGAAAAATGTAAGGATAAAACTATAGTATATTACGCAACAAGTGCGCAAAGTTAACTTTACCGCACGGGCAGCGAGAGTAGCCCACGAGTCACCGGCGAATTCGATGACGAGTTGGCCTAAGAGCGCGCAAGTGCGGTGAAGTTGCGCACGAGTTGCTTGCGGTATTTTATTCAATTCTACATTAGGCAACGTGTTAATTTGCGCCCGAAAATCATTGCATAGAAAATTTTGCCGCAAATGTGCGAAAGCTGCGTGCAAAATAAATTTTACCCCACTGTTTAGGCACTAGTGTGGTAAAATTTACTTTGCGCATCGAATTTTAGTGCACAGAATTGCCTAAACGTATTTATTTAACAAATTCTTCTAAAAGCTGAGTATTTCTGTTTTCCATAAACAACATTCAATCCAACGATAAATTAACAACATTGATATAGTAACTCAGGTACTATTTAAAAAAGATACAGGCAATTTTAAGTGACTAAAGTGTCAATTTACAGTACACGTTTCCTTGTTTTTTTTTTGGCTAGCTCAATAAGTAATTTTCGTCCACTATAAGCTGTATTTCATTTAAATAATCTCAATTTTTCCCAGTGTGTAAAAACCTAAATATATATATTAGATATTCCACGTCAACTGAGACAGGGCGACGTCCAAAATGTGCGACGACCAAAGAAATGTTCGTAATTTCTTGCACTTTCAAATGTCATCTGTCGCTTTTGGAAACTGCTGAGAAACTGGAGAGTTTAATCGGTGACCAGATCTTGAAAATTTAAAACATTATATTACCAATGTTTAAGAAAGAAATGAAGCCGATGAAATCACTTTAGTAAATAGGAGAGCACTCGGAAAAAAATTACTGGAGAGATTCTACGCTCAGTTCTCGGTAAAAGTTGATTTACGTCGCTAGAGGAGAAAATCGCAGAGGCGGGCGGCGAATCATTGGAAGTTGTAACGGTAGAATTTCCTTCAGGCCATACCAATTTTTTCCGTGCAAGACCAGGAGACTCTCAGACCAAGTTGATCGTGCGCTTCTGTGAACGCTTGGTTGAGGCATATTCCAGCGCCTTTATACTGATAGTTTCACTTGCGACACAAGAGTTAAACGGGAATGTAATCACGTTTTATATGAGTTATTAACTCTTCGTTAGTAATGAGTGTTTTCAAACTTCTTTTAATAGGAAGATCTTTATTGTTTGACAATAAGCCCTGTTTAATTTCCTGAATTTTCAGGTCAATTTGTAAACCAAAGAAAATTCCTATTCTACAAGTTTTAAAATGTATAACATAGGAGTTTCGACCTGTTTGAATTTTCAAAATATTGTTAAGTATCTTATTTTCGTCCGACATATTTGTATAATTTAAAAGGATTTGTTTTTTTATCCTATCGAACCTTCAAGTGACATACATACTTCGAAACGAGCAGGACTTACCAAAATACTCATGAACCATATATTTTTTATAGATGAGCTTCGCTAGTTTCTTTTCGGTCGTTAGCTGGGTCAAACCGGAAAGGATAAATTAAACGAGGCTATAGGTATAGACATATGTATAATACATATGTAAATATGGTATATATGTATAATAAGAGAACAAATAAGGGGCAGTTGATGGAGGGGGAATCTGTTAGTCCAATCGTCAAGTTCTAAAACATGAAGGCGGATATAGAAGTCTGTACTGCTCTGCTATACGTTACTACTGTTAGCTTCTGTTTCTCGAGTTTTGTCTCTAATTCCGTGAGTAATGCGGCATCCCCGTGTTAACACACATTTATTCTTTACTGCAGATTAAATAGATATTCAGCATCATTTAAAATGTTTTTATTCGATGATTATATTTCATTATAAAAAGCATTGCTGATTACCAAATTGGCTAAAAATTGTTTGAATTTAATCAATCAAAGCTATCTAAAATTGTTATAATTAATATAAAAGAAAGTACTTTATATTTAGAATAGATCAGCTACAGGGAATCTGAACACAAAAATCTTTCTTCCAAACAAAAATATTCTAACATTTTCAATCTGTAAACAGTCTCAATATGAAAAACACTGTCGTTGATAAAACTTGCTAAATTTAGGTTTCCAATATACCATCGGTACAGAATCTGCAGATATAAAATTGCTATTTCGAAAAAATCAAACGTTACAAAAATGTCTGTCCTCTTAATAGTTACATTCGGAAAACCAGTATTGCTTTTAATTCTTATTAGTTTATTTCATTGCCCTTTCGACTTCTGCTATCTTTGTTTTCACTTATGCGTTTATATTAGAAAAACCAATTAGTCAGAGAACCGGCAGAAAATTAATTAAACAACTGAGTTTACATGTTTAGTGCCATCAGAAAAAGAATATTTTGCCCAACTTCCTGTGTATAAGTTGCTTCGTCTTGCTTGTTGCCAACTAAAGATTGCAACATCTTAAAGTTGGACGGAACGTTACCCATTTCGATAGAAACTTACTTTTTATTATCAACGTCTGACTTTAATGTACATATTGCGTGGCTTGCTGTAATTATTTCATTAAAATTCGCAGATTTCATTGTTGTATATATTAAAAACTTCTTATAATGAAGAGTATATTATATATTATTATAGGCGATATTTTCAATTTTTAATGTAAAATATCAAACGCAGAATATTTTTCCCCAACGTGTTACTTCCAGCGCATAGTAAGAAATACCTGATGAAAATGTATAAAATGCTCAAATTATTGTAAAACGTACTTAACATTACGGAAAATCGAAAATCGCCAACCCCCACACAATTGTTTCTCCCTTCTGTGTAATATTTCTCTTTTCACCGCGTGGGTGACTCTCGATAGTAAGGGTGTAGCTAAATGTATATGGGACATTCCACGCTAAGCCAGCCACCTATTTTTGAACTAATGTTTAATTTTTATTTTACCAATTTATCATTGGTTGTACGTATAAATATGGTATTTTAAGCCTAATATGAAATTAAAAAACTGCCGTAAAAAATATTATTGCACAGTTTCACTTTTGGGATTTTACAGTCATCGTTTGATTGGATTAATTTTTACGCAAATGCAGGACGACACAACAAAAAACTAGCAGATATAATTTGTAGATTTTTGAACGAGCTTTATGGAGAAGTTATGTATTTTCAAAAATATAAACGACACGTAGGTGAAAAAACGTTTCAAAGTTTTCAAAATTCTTCAGATCCCATTTTAATTCATTCACCACTAATTTTCTACTGAATAAGTGAATTTTTTTGTAATTTTTCGGCACACGTTTATTGTGGCCTAAGACGTGAAAATCGGTTTAGAAAACTTTGAAACGTTTTTTCACCTACGTGTCGTTTATATTTTTGAAAATACATAACTTCTCCATAAAGCTCGTTCAAAAATCTACAAATTATATCTGCTAGTTTTTTGTTTTGTCGTCCTGCATTTGCGTAAAAATTAATCCAATCAAGCGATGACTGTAAAATCCCAAAAGTGAAATTGTGCACTAACATTTTTTTACGGCAATTTTTAAATTTCATATTAGGCTTAAAATACCACATTTATACGTACAACCAATGATAAATTGGTAAAATAAAAATTAAACATTACAGTAGACGCTCGATATAAGAACCATCGCTATAAGAACCGATCGGTATGAGAACACTTTTTTGATCATTACAGTGCCCACGAACATTCGAGATGTATCCCCTCCATACATTTTTCGCTGGCTAACCGTTCCGCGCATTCCGTCGAGTTCACCTATACATTACATACATACGTACAAGAGAAGGGGAAGCATCAATTCCCCTCCAATGGTTCTTATATCGGCGCTTGGCGGGGAAGCTCGGAACGGACGTAGTTCTTATATCGAGCGTCTACTGTAGTTCAAAAATAGGTGGCTGGCTTGATGTGGAATGTCCCATATATATGGTCGGGCGTATGAATATTATGTTTAATTCATATTAATGCCTATAAGTAAAAAAAATATGCGTTTTAGGAAAAAAATATCGTTTTAATAACAATTTTGAATTATAGGTTTTATAATATATATATATATATATATATATATATATATATATATATATATATATATAGTAGATTTTAGAGAGGGTTAAAAATACAAAATTATTTGCGAACAGGAATTCGTATAGACTTTTACCACGGACATTGCTTCTAGCAAGATCTCATAATAACGTCGAGTTGGTTATGAACTTTCGCAATTGCTGTCAACATGTAAGGTACCCGTCCATGAACGGAACCTCCCAGGAGAATCACAGTATTTGGAAATTTAGTAGAAAATTCAAGTGTTAATTGTAGGCTTTGCAGCAGGCAAAATAGTTTAGTAGTTGCCGTAAAGTAGAAAAACTCTACTATTAGGCAATCAGAACAGTTCTAACACGTATAAAAATCCATTGAGGGTGACCTCAATTACTTCAGGGGAAGTATACCACCACTAAATCTTTCTATGGACGTCTGCTTGAATCTGGAACGATATAGGTTTTAAGACCCCGTGCTGGGCTGGAACAGAAGTGGTCTACGTCTCCGAAAGATTCATAATAGTATTTGCGGAGATTTTATTTACCAGAGACAGGTTGTTTGGACCGTGGATGTTCTAGAATGTGATGTTCATGCTGGGTGAGATTTTAGGCGTAATGGAGAAAAGCGAGCAAGGCTTAAGCGGATGGTGAATGGCTTGGGGAGATGCCGTATCGCCCCTGAAGCTGGTCAATGAGGCAAACTCTATCCGTTTTGGAGTAGCTGGCATCGACATTTGACGACGAGGCGGAAGTTGGTGGTTTTTAATCTCACAAATTCGCCGGTAGCAGCTGATCAGACAAACCAGTCGCCCTCTACCTGTTCCTTCTGATACCTTCCAGAGACTCTTATTATTAGCGTTAGCTCGTCGTATCAGCTCTCTAGCAAAGAAGTCACTTTTCCTCTCGTTATCGGTCATGTCGCCATCGATATAAATATAGTTCTCCCCCTCACATCGGACATAGTCGGTAAAAATGAATATTGAGTTCCCCCCAACATAGAGACAGTAAGGGCGGAGTTTATTTTTTCCCCTCTACCCCTACTCTCAGACCAAGTAAATCTTGGCATGCGCAACGGACAGTGGAAGATATAGGCTATAAAATAAATAATAAAAATAAAGGAATCGAAAATGGATTCTTTTAACTTTACGCAGGTAAACAAATAAAGGAAAACTGAAATTACTTGGAAAGATTAATCTGTGGATGCACCCTCTTTAAATATTGAACGTTATGTCAAAAGATACGATGTGAGGTCATTGTAGAAAAACACCGTTCTTCATTGACACACAACGCGCTTGCGCTGTTGCGCTCGATCCGTTCGAACGATAAATCTCGACCAGAAATTGGGGGAATAATATGCGGAGATTGTCCGATACTAGAGGGACTCAAAAGTTCGATGTGGGGGGTGTACGATATAAGGGGGTCCGTTGTGGGGAGAAGCACTGTATTTCTTTCGAGCCTTAATGGTGTTTTTAGCTCGAGAGGAAAGAAAGATCAACTAGTACTACAGCTTTGCCTTTAAAATTGGTCTCAAGAAAGTTCATCATGCCGAAAGTCCTTGATCTCATCAATTTTTAAACCTGTAATTTTCATATTTTTGTTGCGTAAGTTTTTGTTTTGTTTTTACAATTCATTAGTCAGATGTTTAATTTGGGTGTCTTTTTCTGAGAGTTAGGCTTTCAAATCTGATATTTCCTGCGAAACCTCGCTTTTTAATGAGGACAAGGCCGCGATTATCTCGCTGTGGATCGAATCTATCGTGGAAGATAAGGCAAAAATAATCCGTCCGTCAGTTCTTTTAAATGAGTCTTCATCTCAGTATTTTTGATTCCTGTGTCTAAATCCGATTCTTTATTAAGAACTTTGTCGAAACGCTGTTTTTTATTTTACTCAATTTGCGTAGAAAGCAGTTGAGAGAGCAAATGCGGCAGTTTTGTCGGTTTGAAATAGTCAGTAATGATCGGTCTAAACGGTCGCGTAGTCGAAAGGCGCGAAAAAAATCGCACACAAAAGTCACGGCACCAAGTGCAAACAAGAATAAAATGTTTTTCTCTCACCAAAAAGGATTGGTGCTCCGCAGATGTTAGGTCGTGAAGTGGGGTGGCGCGGCTTTATTTTGCCATCAGTCCTTTTTCCGCCGTTGAGAAAAACCTAACCAGAAAATCGTGTATATGAAATGAAATACAACATCAGGCAGATGTACTTAACATTGAGGACGGCAATTATTTGAAAAAAATCCATCAATTTTGGTAAGCTCAAACTACAGCGTGCATTGACTAATAGCACCGTAAATAGTACTCCCCATCCATATATAAGAACAACTATTAATTGCTACCTTTAAAATATACTTACAATTCAAAATTGTTATTAAAATTATATTTTTATTTGAAACGCATATTTTATGATTAAGCACATTAAGAGAAATTACAGACAACTCAAGTAAACATGCACTCTTTTGAATAATATTATTTATTTTCTTTAAAAAAAGTATCATGAAAATTCTATTTACTTAATAGAATAAACATAAATAAAGAATTTTTCACGACAATACAAATTTTAGGTACATTTATGATCCTTTCATTTGTTTAACGGATATTATAAAAAACTCTATATTTCATTTTCTCCTTATTATTATTAAAAATTGTGGATATTAAAAATGTATTCAGTACAACTGTTGAATGAATCAACAGCGATGAATGAAATTGAAATGAAAGATTCAAACGGTATTTATAAAGCATATCAGACCGAACACAGTTTTGATTTAGAATTTACTGATTAACTTGGACCAACTGCTATTTATTCAAAATATTCGAACACTCGACTATATATATTCGCACCGCAACGTTCCACTGTCGTTAGTTACGAAGCTTATGTTAATTAAAGGCACCCGAAACAATCTACGAGGCGGAGGTGAGTTCTATATATAAAGAAAGTTCAAAGTCAAAAGTAAAGGCTTGTTAATTTAAAGATAGAAAAAGTGTTTAAAGAAATTAAAAAAAAAAAGAATACAAAAGGTAAAAGCCACCGAGGCATAAATGGAATCAGAAAAAAGGAGTGATGAGAAGGTACGAAAAAGATTAAGATGAAAATGGGGAATATAATGAAAAAAAAGTTTGGCAGAAAGAAGGATTTCAATGAAATATTGAGCAGCGCTAGTTGTAGCAATAAGAAAAAGAGGGAAGAAGAAAGAAACAAATAACTACTCAGATTAAAACTAGCGAGTAGAGAGTGTACAATGTATGGAATACTTTGAATAAGAGGATAGTGAGAGATTTAGATGAAAATGAGCGAAAAATATAAAAATATTGAACTAGTTATGGCGAAAAAGAATCAAGAGGAAAGAAAAATCGCATGGTTTGTAAATATAAAAGCAGCTTTTGACAGGGTAGATTATGAAATGGTATGCAATTAATATAATGGAATCAAATGAAATAGTGAATGAGTACACAAGGGAGGGGGAGGGGGGATTAAGAACGTCGAGAGTGTCAATAGACTGCGTTTGTAGTTCTGTGGAGAAAACATTTAAGGGTACATAGGATCGAGGCAAAAAATAAGTGTCAGTGGTGTCAGACTGTACATCATCGGTGCGATCATCAGTCGGAGCAATCGTGGGTACGGGCATCTGCTTTCGTGGCATCAATGTTGCACCGCAAGTAGATATTTCCTTCGTTAATAAAAATAGACCTTCTAAGGTCCGCATTCAGTGTGCATAAGATGACCATGTCTCACACATATAAATTAACTTACGAATAGAGACAATAAATTAAGTTTTTATTTATCGGGCACAGTAGGACTTGCAAAATTGAACCTTTCCTGCTGGAAGGAAATTTAAAAAATTACGAATTACGCTCATGTGGATACGCATGCAAATACCATTTTAAAATAAAAGTTTATAAAATTACATTATCAGTATCATTTTAATCAAAATTTAAATATATCGTACATAATTAATGAACGTAGTACAGTAATATATGAGTAATAATAACACTTATGTAAATTACGTAACAATCAAATAGCCATGTTAGTGTTGCATTGTAATTTTAATTTTCTAACTAATTTTCTCTGATGATTGAAGCTCGTTTGCTCGATCGGGGCTATTGCAAATTTGTTAAAAAAATTCACACATTTTTGTGCTGGTAAGGATAGAAACTTTGGTTTGTCTTCAGATTTCGAAAAAAATGAGGATAATTAAAGAGAAAAGATTCGAGGTGCCGAAAGCATTATGTATAAGTAAAATGATCATTGCAACCAATTATTGTAATTTGCCTTGAATACACAAATATTGTTGGAAATTAAATCAATTAACTACCTTCAATCTTTCGCTTCTGTCCAGTAGATTTTCCGCTTTCAGTATGCCGAAAACTTTAGTATATTTACGCGTAAATATATTTTTTGCGAAAAAATGATTGCATACTTTTTTACACTTATAACAAAAAATGAGCAATTGATTGAAACTAATCAAAATTTTGACAATTAGAGGTTAAGAAATTAAGATTAATATAATGTACATTATATTCTCTTTGTGGGATAGCTTTCTCGTCGCTCTTTGTCACAACTTACACTCAGTTTTGAGAGTCCTACTGAAAACATATTTTAAACAAATATAAGAGATGAACTAATGTAAACGTCTAAAAAGAAATTTTTGGTGATCTGTTATTAAGTCAAAAAAAGACATCAGGTTATCGACATATGGTAAAATCTGCCTGGATATTTTAAACTGAATAACATATTACAAGCGTTTCCCAACATTATGAATACTCACGTGTAACATAGTTCGAATATAGCCCATTTTCGTTAATAAAAGCACATGTATGAAGTCAATAGTATTCTGAAGTATGCAATTTGTTTCAAATACATTTATAGCGTGCGGTATTTATCAAATTCCTCAATAGAGTCATGATTAACCTTTTAACGCCGGGAAAAAGTGTAAAATCAATTTTTGATAAAACACATAGATTTGCAGAAAAAAAACATTATTTATCTTCAGTCAACTACCCATATATGTGGCACATGTAACGTAGCCGATATATCGGCCATCCCCGGCAGCAACTTCAATTTGAAGAAAAAACCTTTTCAAAAAAAAATTAGGGTGTATCCTTATGTTTTTCGATGTGCTGAATTCGATAAAAATACTCAAAAAAGTCTTGGAATTGTTTTTGACCTTGAAAACAGCTATTTCAAGGTCAAATTTTTTTTTCTATTTCGGATTGTTCCTTGATATTTCTACGTTTTTTTGACTTTCTGAATACGGGAAAAATAATATAAAAAAATCTTAAAATTATTTTGACCTTGAAAATAGACATTTCAAGGACAAATTTTTTTTTTTGCTATTTTGACTTGCTACTTCGTAACGTGAAGTTTTTTGTCATACTGAATACAGAAAAATAGAATAAAAATTTTTATAGGTATTTTTGACTTTGAAACTAACTATTCAAAAGTCAAATAGATCCATATAAATTTTTCAGCTAATTTATTTTCTACTTTGCGCATTTACCTTTTGACACGCTATAAACAGGAAAAATAGTAAGAAAAATCCTAAAGTTATCCATACTTTAGAAATTTTCGGTTCAAAATAATACAAAATTCGTTGAGTTACTTTTGCTACTGTCGTTTCACAGTTTCTTTACAAACATTTTTCTGAAGGCAGAAAAAAAAAATAAAATACTGAGTGGAGAGGTTGCTACACGCCTTGACCCCCTCATTCTTTTTTTCTTTACATATATTTCGTTTTCCTTTTTGTTTATTGAAGTTTATTGAAGTCTCAATTTGTTTTATTATTTGTTGTGAATTTGTTAGCCTATCTCGATAAAATGGCTGCAAACAAAGCTTGGAGTAGTGGCGAGTCCGAACCGGACAAACACCAATCAGAGGATGAAGAAGTGGATGATGATTCATCAGAAGAAGAAATTTATGACGGAAGTCAAATTCATTATGATGCGCATTTTTATCCATCCGTAAAGGATTTCGAAGGTACTGCAGAAATAAATCCTGATATTGTTTTTTCAGGCGATCGTGAAGTGGATTATTTCAAATATTTCTTTGATGCTGATTTGGTTCAAATGATCATAAACGAAACAAATCAGTATGAAGCACAAAATCACAAAGAAGCAAATCCAACTTCTCATATGAAAGCTTGGTATCCTCTTTCTGAAGACGAATTTGAAAAGTTTATTGGTCTTTCGATTCTAATGGGCCATATACAGAAAGGTGATTTGAGAAGTTATTGGTCTACAGATCCAATGCTGCTCACTCCAATTTTTGGCCAAACGATGACTCGCGATAGGTACGATCAAATTTTGCGTTATTTACATTTTTATGATAACGAAAATGATGACGCAGAAATGGCAAATCATCCATTACGAAAAATCCAGCCAGTAATAAACTACCTACAAGCTAAGTTTGCAGAAGCTCTTTTTCCAGGCAAAAATCTATGCATAGATGAGAGTCTGTTGTTGTGGAAAGGAAGGCTTCGTTTCAAGCAGTTCATCCCATTGAAAAGAAGTCGTTTTGGTATAAAGATTTTTGAAATAGTCGACTGCGAAACTGGCTTTATTTTAGGTTTCGTTATTTACTGTGGTGCAGCCACTGACTATGACAAGTTTGGTTTAGGTGTAACTGGCGATATCGTCGCTCACTTCTTGCAACCCTACTTTTTCAAAGGTCACGTAATGTACGTAGACAATTGGTATACATCTCCCACTCTGGCAGAATTTTTACACGAACGTGAAACAGGATTGTGTGGTACAGTAAAAGCGAACAGAAAGGGAATGCCAAAGCTTGAAGATAAATTGTCTCGAGGTGAAGTGCAAGTTGCTCACAATGATGTTTGGGTAGCAATGAAATGGGAGGATAAGCGCAGCGTTCGTATGCTTAGTTCTGTGCACGAAGTTCAATTCAGTTCTACTGGGAAAAAGAATTATCAAACAAACGAAGACATCATAAAGCCTACTTGTGTTCTTGAATACAACCAAAACATGGGCGGCGTAGATAACGTCGATAGACAGTTGTCTATATCTCAAACGATTCGTAAAACTATGAAGTGGTACCGCAAACTTTTCTATCACCTACTAGATTTATGTCTGTCAAATGCTCATGCTTTGTTCAAAATGAAAAATAAAGGACATATTCCATTCCCATCATTTCGTATGGAGGTTGCCAGAGCACTGCTCAAACTCGATCCCGCTGAAACTATCCCTCAAGGACTCAACATCTCCCATCCAAATCGATTGACTGGTCGTCATTTCCCGGGTCAGACTAAAAGTCAAAGATGCCACGTGTGTTACTTACGAAACGTTAGACGTCGAACAAGTTATAAATGCAAAACTTGTGATATCTCTCTCTGCATAGTACCGTGCTTCGAAGAGTACCACACACAAGCTACACTGTCGTAATGTAATCTATTTCAAGTGAGTGGCAAGGGGACTCACAGTAAAAAAGCACCCCAGTGAGTGGCAAGGGGACTCACAGTAAAAAAGCACCCCAGTGAGTGGCAAGGGGACTCACAGTAAAAAAGCACCCCAGTGAGTGGCAAGGGGACTCACAGTAAAAAAGCACCCCAAAGGGATCATATTTTCGCCACGTCCACGTTCGTTGATCCTGGGTGACGCAAAGAGCGAAAGCCAAAAAACAAATCAGAAATTTTTTCAATTATTTGACAATCATATTGTGACGTAGTTAGGTCCAAATGATTACTTTTAGAATCAAAGATTGACCTAAACGTTTTCTAAATCAAGTATGAAGTAAAAGTCGAAGACGAAAAACTTCGGGATACCAAGTAACAAGCCGGTATAAGAAAAAAAAATTTTGACCTTGAAATGGCTATTTTCAAGGTCAAAAATAATTCCAAGAATTTTTTGATTATTTTTCCTGTATTCAGCACGTTGAAAACCCCAGGGCAACCAAGTAAAACGTAAAAATAGCAAAAATAGTTGCTTTGACCTTGAAATGGCTATTTTCAAGGTCAAAAACAACTCCAAGATTTTTTTTATTATTTTTCCCGTGTTCAGAAGGCCAAAAAACATAAGGACACCAAGTAGAAAGCCAAAATAAAAAAAAAAAATTTTTTGACCTTCAACTGACTATTTTCAAGGTCAAAGATGATGCTAATTTTTTTTTAGTATATTTTTTATCTCCTGCATGGCTAAAAACATTAGTGTACGAACTTTCTAGCCAAAGTACTAAAAAATCTTAACTGGCCGATATATCGGCCACCCCCGGCGTAAAAAGGTTAAAAAAAACAAATATGTACGCTTTATAGAACGTATATATATTACGGAGGTAAAATATTGTTTATTAAATACATATTACAACGAGAAATGTAGTGGAAGCCTTTATTTGACCTTGAGCTTGACCTTGAGCTTGACCTCGATGATCATTTCCACGTAAACTTTGTTGTATTTTTAATAAGAATCCCTAATTTTGAATACGAGAATTGAAAGTGTGGAAAATGTTATATCCAAATATATATTAAAATGTTAAACCATTGTTAAATGGACGACCTACATCACAGCAACCGATCATTGAAATTAAAATCCTGAGGAATGCTAAATTTATTCCCACTGCAATTTCCAAAGAGAATGGGACTTTGAGCTTGATCCTTAAAGTCATTTCATGCTAATATTAATTTGTATAAACGATTTTTTATAAACTTAGTTTGACATTGATAATTGAAAGAGCGGTCAATTTTTTGGTTAAGTATTTAGTACGCCCAGGCTCATAATTATATTTAAGAAGATCATCCATGTTGAAATTAGCTCTAAGATTACCTTGGTATATTTAAACAAATATTTTGTTTTGGAATACATTCAAATATATCTAAACTTTGCGGACACTTTGATTAAGCTTGATGTGTTCTTAAAAAGTTTGGAGTACAGGTTTCAGACCATTATTTATGATTTTGACAATCAATGTTTACTTTATAGATTACTCTTCTTCTAGTTTTTTTAATTTGATTTTATTAGATCAGTTCTTTTTATGAATAACATAATATAACAGAAAGAAACATAATAACATATATAATTTGTCTTCACAAAATGATATAAATTAGAGCTTTACATTTAAGCAAACTGAAACTCATCTGACAAAAATTCCTAATTTATAAAACGTAAAGCCTTAGCTCACGATATTTCACTATGTTGTATTTATGGACATTATATAACTTATTTATTTCTTATTTTAGCGTATTTGTTTGCATAACAGCGAAACAAACATAAGCGCACGCTCTGACATCTGTATGAACATGCGCGCGTGTGGGTAGCTAATCAATACCATCGTAGATGGAACGTATGAATATATGTTCAAACAACAATATGTATACAAATATGAGTAGAAAAATGCACATTCCTCCTTATTCTTCCTGTATAAGTACTATAATAAAATGGACTAGATAAAATAATTCTTATTTTTCAACTCATCTTTGGGCAGCGGCATTATTCACTGTAGGACAGGATAGGAGTAGTTTGGAAAAGAATTGTGAAAGAGTTGTTTATGAAGACTGTACATAGTTCATGTTGCAAGTTCATTATGAAGTATTATAGCGCATAGGTTATTAATATTTACACATAATGTGTATTGACTAGAATCTCTAAGTTCTATGATAGGCTTTTATAATTAAATGATTTTTGGTATATGTATTTTAAACTATGGAATAGGACTAGAAGTAATTCTCTCGACGCTGCTCTCTCTAATACGTATGGTCGTGAATGTGGTACTAGAGTCGAGATTCGTGGTCCCCACACTTTGCTGAGAAGCAGTTGATGAGGAAACTGATAATGGAGCTGCCATACGAATAGTTGCATTTGTTGTTCCAATTCCCAACCAGCCATGCCGATTTTTTAAATGCCGTTTCATGTGTGTTGTACGGCTCAGGACTTTGTGGCATACCGGGCACTGAGTTGTTCCCTTATGCATATTCATATGTTTATACATAGAATCTCGATTCCAAAAAGATTTACCACAGAGTTTGCAAGAGTGCGAAGGTTGTTCGATGACCACTGAACGAGAATCTAAAATAAATTAATATGCTACAGAATCGAGTCTTGACTATCAGTACTTCTATGATATCAAGAAATTCTAATCATTAATTTTTCTTTCTTGCTTAAGCTCTGTAAATTTCAAAATACATTCATTCAATGAAGCAATCTTTCACATTTTAATATTTGGTAATGAAAAGTATAATAATAGATGGAAGATTGATTGGAAAATTGGTCATTATTATATTCACTTCCTCACGAAAAGCAAGCATGCTACCGCGATAAACTTCGTGTCACACGCCAAAGAAACGTAAACATAATAAGAAATTTATGAGTTAGGAATGTACTTGTTTTGCAACATGCATACAAACAAATTTAGCTCAAGAGGTAAAAAAATGTTTTCATAACATAACATAACACAACAGACACTTCAACGTTAACTACCATTGATGCAATGTGAAATTTGTTTATTTCTTATATCTACATTGAGTTCTCCGCAGGAAATATGATAAGGATAGGAAGTACCCACTAACTTAATTCTATTATCACGTGTCAACTCGCAGGTGGATAAGGCCGGATTTACAGACGCTGTAAACACATACAAAACATTGTAGCATTGTTTTACGAATCATCGTCCGCCTAGAGAGAGAGTCCCTTCCGGCAGCCCTCGGTGTAGCTACTTGATCTCTTCCACATCGAATTTGCACTAAGGGTCATTGAAACAGTACCCAATTTCTTTGTCAGACGTCAAATTACGACAGTCTGCCAATTATGCAGCTCCAGTAATTTAGGTGTTCCACGCGGTAACCATACAAGTTGTAGTCCCCACCTAGGACTTTTAACTTCTCGAGTAAATAAATCTGGAATTGCGCCGGTCTGACGACTAGATGTCTAGCAAACATACCACTAGACGGTGGATACGAAACATAATAGGCTTGCATGGTTGCATTTTACGGTAGTCTCGCGAAAGTTTAGCGTTCGTGTTGTAACTAAATTTAAGGATAGTCTCGCTGGTTTTCCGAATTTTTCCATACTAATACTGCTATAATGTTCCTTATGGCTAAAAGTACTCGTGAGATGAATTTGACGCGATTAAAGGAATATTTTATTAACTTCATTTATTTTTTCATTTAATTGATTTATTAATTTATACACTGACATAATCTACTTATCGTTCGCATTGTAACAAATAAATCTAATAGTTTAATTTTTTAATTCTCACAACATACTTTCTGTGAATTTTCAAAGCTGGAAAATCGAAACGACATTAACAAGTCATCAATGTCGATATGCCCGAGATAAATAACACAGCCCCCCCCCCCCAAATGTTTGCAACCTAAGCGAAACCACTATATTTGTATGTTTCTAGGGTGGTAGAATTCGAACCCGGGGTCAGTTCGTCTCCATCAGTCCAAGATCTAGGTCAAATCAACGTCATAAATAGAAAACATCATAGAATCGTCCTGAAACACTACATTAAGATGTTTTTCGGGTAACTGAAACCGAATCCGGGGTCAGTTTGTTCGCATCAGGACAGGATCAAGGTCAAATCAAGTTCATAAATAGAAAAAATCATAGAATTATACTAAAACACTACATTAAGACGTTTTTGTGGTTGCCGAAACCGAATCCGGGGTCAGTTTGTCTCCAAATGGTCAGAATCAAGGTCAAATCAAGGTCATACTTAGACAGAGACAACAAAGTATTCTGAACATAACTGCTTCAGTTGGGGCGACTTGAAAATGTTAACTATATTGTTAGGACAAATGCGGATGTACAAAATATCCTTTTGCTTTCAGTGTTTATGGGACAGTAGAGATCGCGTCATTCACTATGTCAGGGAAACATGACCAGACAAAGCATCTTTACACGCAGGTTCTGAAAACATTTCACACGAAGCACTGGTTGACAATAGTAAAATTCTTCTTCCACCTCTCCACATCAAACTCGGCATAATGAAGCAATTTATTAAATATTTGAATAAACAAGGAAAATGTTGCGAATATATAAAAAAATAATTTCCTCAACTGAGTGATACGAAACTGTTCCAAGGTGTCTTCGATGGATCACGAATACGCAAATTAATAAGAAATGGTGAATTCATTTCTACAATGACTGAACACGAAAGCAGCCTGGATCAGTTTCAGAGAAATTGTACAGAATTTTCTCGGCAATCACAAAAGTGAAAATTACAAAGAAATTGTGGCTTCTTCTTAATACAGAATAAATTCCTGTCGGATTTTCGACCTTTCTATTTCAACTGCCACATAGCTGTCTATCGTTATGTTCAAAATTATTTTGATCACTGTACCCAAACATTTATAACGCGACAATGAGATCCAATATTATTTTCCACTAGAAGTAAGTCATACTTTCACTGGGGATTTTGGAAAGTTTTTTATTATTGTATTATATAACTGTATTATGTTGTACATGAAACATTCTTCTACAAACCGATCAATTTCGGGCCGATTATTTCTTAAATCGCTCGAAATTTCGTTTACCAGTTTTGTGTACGAAATAAGCGAACCCGTGTTTCGGGAAATTAAAGAAAAATTGTTTTGCAAAAGATATGAAGCATTTCATTTGTTGGGTTTCGCTTTTTATGGTCATGTTAAAAAAATGGTATCTCTATCATTTTCTATCGTACGACAATAACTAAGTATACCGTCTTAAAAGTAATGACTTCAACTTTCTGGAAAAATTATGCCCCTAACCTCAAATTGTAAAAAAGATGCATTTTTTAAGAGAACACACTTTAAAAGTTGACTTTATCAGTGTTCTCAAAAATCTCAGAATTTTTTAAAGATTAGCATTGAATTTCTCGTCAAATTTCCTATAAAGAACACATTTTTAATCAATGAACACTAATTTATTTCTATTGAAAATAATTACTTCTTCCGGGCGCTCGAGAAGTCGCGCGCATGTGGCGGCACGTCACGGCCGCGGCGCGGCGTGTCTCATGATGTTCTATCGTGCCATCATTTTACACTTCGTATGCAATGTCGAATATTACTATTTTTTACATGATATTGTAATAAAAATCTAACATAAAATTAATAATACTACTCATATGCTGTTTGCATTTATCAATAATTAAATAATGACTATCAGATAAATTTTCTTTGAAGATATTGATATAATTTGTTATCAAGCACGTTTTTAAAATTACAATTTTTAAATGGAAAAATTCTGCAGTGATTTAAGTTCGCAGCAACGGAAAGTCCGTATAATATAGTGACTGCTTCAATGCGCATCTAAAATTGCCGGACCGTGAGTACGCCCCTTTAGAGTATACCTGCGTTGTGGATGCGGAGTGTGAGATGTCAGATGTCACGTTAACACGGCACACGTGTGCACACTCTGTGTATCTCGGCATCATCTTTTATTATTTTAACCGTTTCAAAAGCACATGCGCTACAAAGTATATTATCATTTTATTGTGGATGTCATTTTTGTATTGAAAAGTTCTTCGAATAGAGAATACTTGAAAGTAGTGAGTATATGGTTGAAAGTGTGTATCCTAACCTAACATAATTTACATTCATGTAACCTAACTTATATATTATTGACCATTGTATAGCACAATGCCGAAATTATCAAAAAAGAAGAAAGTTTCGAAGCGTCCAACATATCAGCATGATGAATGCAGCAAACCATTTAATCTGCAGAATCACCCTAAGAAAAGAGGTATAACTCTTAGAAAAATCTCAATGGAGTAGTTACTTGCCTGGAACATGCAAGTAAATAACGAAACGTCACAAATGATGATCTGTAGTTCTTGTCATCTTCGATCTATACCATTTACTACCAAAAAAGAAAATGATAACGAAGACCCTGCACATCAAATGGTATGTATAATTTAAAAAGAATAATAATTTTGATCTCATAATAAAAATATGAAACGTGATAAAAAAATATTTAAAATAGTGAAAAATATTAAATAAAATTTGAAAATCTTTCTGTAAAAACACATTCAGTGGGTCAAAATATAAATTTTGGGAGATGAAACCATCATTTTATTACAGTTAGTTAGAAATTGAATAAAATACTTAACATTTTTAACCAATCAAGAAAAGTCCGGACGATCAAGTTTCCATCCGATCAATCTGAAAATTTTGGTTCAACCTTCTTGAATGTATAAAGAATAAATTAACATGGGGATTTTTTAATTCAATCTCTAGGTGTCTGAAAAAATTAATAATTATAAACATTCGTTTTTTTTGCTATTTTGTATTAAATTTTTAATCTAAAAAAATAATTAAATGTCCATTTTATCTTCGCTCGAAAACTCCCCACGTCCAATCAGATAAAAACTTCAACATTAGGAGCTTTATTGGTATAACTTTAAAAATTTAGATATTTTAATCATTTTGTAATTAATTAATCGCAAAAAAATTATGTTTGATACAAAAAATATATTATTTTTTTCAACCAGTGAAAGTGTTATGACTAATTATAAAAAAATACCAAAAATATTAATATCATATTTTTAAATAATTGTTTAAATTTCTTTGAATGACAATTATTAGTAATGCATGTACTGCAAATTAAACATTTATTATGTACAGGAAACATTTTCCTCCGAAGAACATTTGTCGCCTTCCGATGAAATGAATCCAACAACTTCTGAAGGCAGTGACTCTGGTGAATTAACTAAAGAAGATAAAACATTGTTTTCATCAGTCGGTGCCGGTGTAAATAATGGATTAAGTTTTATTGGAGTATCACCTATCGAAACGAAGAAAGTTACACAGAGAAAATACGCCGCAGATAAAATTGACAGCATATCAAATGCCCTAAGAAAGTATATTTTTAACGGAAATCATGAACACTCACACGAACAGAATGATGAACATGGTGACGAATTATATTGACAAGTGCCCGAGCGGTACCTACTCGTGATGCGCTTGGCAACGAGCTTTGGCCGCGAACGAGATAACAGCATTCAAACACGATTACAAACCACTTCCAAACGATGTTTTACAAGCCATACAACCAATATACGACAAATTATGTAAAGATATGCTTCTCCAACGGTGTCTCGGGGGTTTTACCCAAAATAATAATGAGAGTTTAAATAAATTAATATAGAAAATTACTCCAAAAAAAACTTTCAGGCGGTTCAAAAATTGTAAAATTGGCAGCATATATTGCTGCATGTCAATTCAACGAGGGAAGATATGCGTTACTAGCTTTTTTGGACAAAATGGGAATAATCTTTGGGTCCTAGCTACTATAAATATCAACGACGACAAGACATGGAGCGAAAAGAAGAACGAATACGCCGGAGTCAGGAGAAAAAACTGCTTTGGATTTGCATATTTCAGCAGGTAAAGTAGATTATGGGCCTGGGATCGACGATTCTATGTAAGTAACGAAAATTAATTAAAATATGTGCATTTAATAAACATATAAATGTATCTAAAACTTTAAACGCTTTTTTTTCGAAATGCCATTTTTAAAGTCGGTGGACGCTCTAACTCAAAATATAGCTAGAACTTATCGTTGATTTTTTTTTTTACAAATTTTTTTACCGATTTTACGAATACAAAATGGCTGATTTTTTTTCGCCAAAATTACGATTTTTGCTTAAAACGTCCCCAAAAGTGTAAAAATGAAAAAATAAATAAAAGAGGAATGATACTTCATAGCTAAGGAAGTACATTAACGAAATCTTTTTGATTTTTTAATTTCAGATAATTCCTCATCGAATTATGACGTCCACCGCCAAGCATCGCCTCAGTGAAGCGGCCCACGAAAATCGCTCCCAAACACTGAATTTTTTACATTTTTTATTGAAATTTTTTCGAAATATATTTAAACGTATGCCGAATAAACTGGGGCTTGTCTCATTTGAAAATAACCTAAGGGAACCGAGAAAAAAATTCCCAAAAACGACGTTTTTTTTTTTGCCCGCGGGGGTATAGTACACCCCTTAAAAGAACGTCAGCACCTTGGATTACCGTTAGTATCAAACGGCAAATCAAGCATAGGGAATAGGTATTCGCTAAGGCTAAACGTACTGGCTCAAACTTTTTTCTTGAATAATATCGTCAACTTCGGGAGAGGTTAAACATTCATTACGCAAAGCTAAAGACGATTACCTCCAGAATACCTTATCCAACAGTCTGATGGAGCTAAGGTCTGGGCACTTCTCGGTAAATTCGGACTCGCATCCTCTCCCTCGCATTCTTCCCTGCAACATTTTTCCCCTGACGAATTGAATAGTCACTATAGCAATGTGGATTCGTCACATGCGCCATACAGTGATTCAAAGCTCCGTCAAATACTGCAGATTTCCATCGATCCCAATATGCCCTCTTTCAGCTTTTCAGAAATTCAACCGTGTGAAGTGCAACGTATTATCTCAAACTCCTTCTCTAAATCCAAAGGTCTTAGTCCGGATAGATTGCAACTAATTCTTCGTAAACGAATCATTTCCAGCATCATCATACCGCTCACCACTATCTTCAACATATCAATAGCTAATGGTATTTATTATCTGTGGAAAGTATCGTATATTATCTCTCTGAATGAGATTGCTACACCACTCACACCTGGCGATACTCGTCCAATTGCGAATCCTCCGCATATTGCAAAATTCTTGGACGCTGTGATTACTCAAAGGGCAGTTACTTATCTTGAATCTAACAATTTCTTTGCTCCTGCATCCCAGACAGGGTGGTTGTCGGCGGTACCATAGTGTCCTTATTAAACTGTTTGATCATGTGCGGCGAGCAATTGAACTAGGCCAAGCGTTTGATTCTCTAAATCACCCATTGATATTATACTGCTTGGGTCAAATAGGGTTTGATGATCAGGCCATAATGTAGATCCACTCTTATTTAACTGGACGTTCCCAAACTATTATCTCTCGATGGTGTATATGATAAGGAACTTTTCACCACTAACGGTGTTCCTCAAGGAACTAGTCTTGGCCCGATATTAATTTTCATTGTTTTTAATACCTTGAGCCCTCGTCTACTGCACGATACATCTATAGTGTTTACTGATGACACGCAATTTTATCTCTCAACGCCTATTAGTCGTATTCAACAAACTGTCAAATCTTTGAATGCTGACATCGAAACTTTTTACCATTGGTCACAAGTTTGTGGACTTCCACTCAACATCAAGAAGACCAAAGCAATCATCCTGGGTACTAGTCAGAACTTGCCTAAGTTAAAGCTAATTACCATACCTCCATTGATTATAGCTGGGCACCCTATATAATATGTGAGCGAAGTTAGAAATTTAAGCGTTTAATTGTCATCCGACCTCACCTGGAATCGACACATTTCGTCCGTTAGTTCCAAAGTTCACTTTACATTGTACAGATTACGATTCCGTGGTTCAATTCTGCCAACTCAAATCAAACTTATGCTTGCCAATGCATTGATCCAACTTCACACTGATTTTGCCTGTCTCGTATATGCAGATATGACAGGATACCTTCGCACGAAATTGCGTCATCTTCTAAATTCTGCTATTCGCTATATATACCACCTCAGACATGATCAAAACCTCTCACCCTATTGGCAAAAGGCAAATTGGTTAAGATTGAGGGACATCAGAAGTATTTCCTTGATACTTTAACCTATCCGAGTTTAGCATCGTCTCAACCCTATCCTAATATCCCTATCTTAGGAGCAGTTTTGTCGCCCTACCTGATAATGTGCGACAATCGTCTGGATTTAATTCATCACCTTTTTATCTACCAATTTGTCACACTGAATGTTTTCAGAATTCCTTTTGGATCTCTCCAATAAATTTATGGAACATCCTGCCGGCTCACATTCGTCAATCACCCTCATTAACCACCTTTAAAATCGCTTTATTGCGTTATCTGCGTCAATCGTAACTCACATAAAAAATCGAACCTTTCTTCCTTAACAATGTCTTCTTTATTCATAATACATATTTCAAATTAATACTGCGTTATTATAGATAATACTTGTAACGGTGTGCGATCCGTGAACTTTAAATGTATGCGAGCGATAGCTCTTAAACTCTCATGATTTAAATTCTCACAGTTTTATAATTTTTTTGTTATCTATAGCTGTAATAATTGTTTTGTACAATATTTTTTTGCTCAACGAACCGAGCGAGTGATTGTTTCACACGGTACTATGTAACATAATGTATTAGTTTATCCACGGACCGCTTTGTCCAGGGCAATATATAAATGGTATCAATCAACCGTGTAAACCAAAAATGCACTGAACATGTTTGTAGACCTTGAAATTTCCTACAAAAAGTCAGTGAGAGCCATACTGTAAAGTTAATAGTTCAGCCACAAGCAACGTTAGAATTTATAGCAAATGCCAATTCGGTTTTAGAACGGACATAGTTATCGTGTAAGATGAAATTACAGTATTGTTCGTGGTTTACCTGTTAAATTTAGAATAGGGTTCTCACTGACTTTTTTATAGGAAATTTCGTGTCCTACAAAAGAAAGGTTGAATGTAGTTTTGGTGTATTGTTGCACAGTTTCCGATACGGAAATAAAGTGAAAAAAAACAGATTGTTTTGCTTTTAACAACGTGTACAAACCATGTAAATAACCACACAGTTATGAAATTATGCAGACATATCCTTAATAATATAACAAAAGCATATATAAAAAAAATATTTAATTTTATAATTTTTAATTTTAATCCCTATTTTTCGTGTTACCGCGACCTGCTTGACTACCAGGCAGTTTTGACCGGGGAGGCTCGGTCAGTTGCTGCCGAAAATTGCTTTCCGAATCCATTGTCGTTAAACCTTACAAAGTCGAGATTAAAATAACGAATCGTCCAGTTTAAATCCCAAAATCAAGTATTTGATAATACGCAGATTTTCTCTCTACTTGCGATTGTTCTGGGCTTAATATTTTATTCTTTATTTATTAATTATTGAATTATGTGTTAATGTTAGCATTATCCAGGATCGACGTGCTTGATTATAGAGGGTCCCCTTGCCTCTCATTATCTAAATGCTTAGATGTAAAAATCGCATTTTTAGGTTTGAATTACAGGTTGTCTTATTTTAAAAGTATACATCTTCCTTCAGTGGTATTTGAATATCTTTTGATTAAAATGTCATTAACCGATAGTATTTGAAATCAGCAGTTTTTAATTATTTCTGGTACAGGGTCATTTAAATAATGCTTATTGAGTTACAATATCATCCTTAGCTTTTGCCGTAAGACTTGGTCTATAAACTGCTCCCTTAAAAGTGGCTCCCACACCATCATATCCACTTGTTCCATGGGAAATTGCACTACAGTGCCACTCCGCTTCGACACCAAAATTTTCTAGGTGGTTCAACAGATTTATGAGCTGGAATCTGTTTTTATGTGTTGTTTAGCTCCGTATGTAAATAATTTTCTTGAGAGTCGCTAGCTTTCCTAATTTTGAGAATAAGTGCCGTTTGAATCAAGTATTTAGCTGCTGTACAATATTTTAAACTATTCGATAAGAACACGGGTAGCGCAGTCGCCCTAATGTCTAATCGTGAGAAATGAAGGCGTGACCGAGTGAGAGACACTCGAGAGCGGAGAAGTGGTTGCAAAGCAAGGAAGGATGCGAGGTATGTATTAATGTCGATTCATTCACACCAGAAGAATGGAATCGAAAGATTCACGGGGCCACATTCACATCCAGGTTATGCCTTCGAAATTAACTTTCGAAGTTGCCGACGAATGAAGAAAATGTCCGAAGCGCTGAGGTACGCTATTCATATGCGAGATCGCGCACTAATTGTATGCGCGCGATTCATTTAACTTTTGAATGGTTTCGAACTCCCGGAGCACATCAGTCAACAATATGTCTATAAATTATCTTAAAATAGTCTAAAAATAGTTTATTTTATTCAATTTAGAACTGTCCACTTATACTCACGCGGATCCTGGCAGGACCACAAATTTTCGCTCGTTGCAAAATCGTTCTAAATTATCGGATGGTTACTTGCTAGCTGCGAGTGTCACATTCATACGTTTAAAAAAAAAATTATGGTGAACATTTAACTATTCAAATAAGTTTACTTTTTTTATATACTAAAATATAAGAACATTTATTGGGCTGAAGTAGATGCAATAGCAGAACACTATGAAACGGGTCGAACCTTCACACGAATACCATGGTGTAACCCAACGTGGTACAGGGTCGTACGTGTAAGCTCGATAACAAGGTTCAATTAGTGCACGGAAAGTATACCTCCAGTTTATGGTGCCCGCGAATACGCGCTTAGTATTCATTTTGAAATTATAATTAATGCGCGGCGGGTGAGCACAATCCCAGCGTTTCGGTTACACGAATTTAACAATACTCTCAGCGCGAATAACGACAATTTTTTGGATCTAATTGGAAGTCTTCTCGAGCTTTTCCAGCAAACTGAACTCCGCAAGTGCTTTTCATTTGCACCAAAAATCTTGGAAAAGTTGACGAAATTCTTAGTACCTTATAATTCCGGACGAAGATAGTGCGAGGAGATCGGATCTCGAATATAGGCCGACTCTTCAATCCGAATATCGTAACAGATCGAAATAAAAACCACGTAATTGGAGTGATTTTTACCGATTTGCGAAAAAGAATAATTTTTAAAGTTATGGATATTTTAAATTGATCCGTTCAAAACTTAGACCAAAGGTCAGCAATACAAATTATCCTGCAGTTTTTCATCAAATTTCGACATTTCAGACCCTAAAGAACTAAAAAATTGATTAAAAACGTTTATGTCCGTGATCCGGATGTGCGTTCTATTTTTTTTTCTCGCGGTCGGAAAGACCGATTTTAAAGTTCAACCTTCTTTTGTGTTGCTCATGTCTTAGATATGATTCGTTTTTGGAGTCGATCCATACTAGATTATAGGGAGTTCGAGCGAAAAAAATGAAAAATACGTTTTTCGCGTATCTTATAAAAAATACAATTTACACGAAAAAATGCTTCTACACATTTTCGGTTTCTCCATATTATTTATATATTTAATATCTGAAATTAGCATTTTTACCATTTTCTTTTAAATTGTTTTTTCAAAAAAGCCCGGGTTTCGGGAATCGAAATGATTCTGTCAGAGGGACTTTGAAAATATTTCAGCCACGTTGAAATGTTTAAAGAATGCAATTACCATCAGTTGCTACTGCAGAAAGAGACACGTTTATAATTTATTTTCAAAAATACAAATCACATTAAAAGGTTCTTTGTAAAATCAATGATAACGCCGTAGAATACGAATAATCAACTTGATGTGTCCAATATGTTCTCGCATAAGAATTTAAAAATAATAAAATAAACGGAGAATGGAATTGTATGTGCGAAATAGAGCTTTTCAGCTCGTAGTTTATCATTATTTATTTATTTAATATCATTAACGGCGCGAATCTGCAGTATTACATAGATTTAAATTAAATAACGATGAAATAAACGTAATTAAATTGAAAAACTTGTCTTCTTGGAACAGACTTAACAGAATTATTATCAAAAATACATATCACACAAAAAATGTTTCCAACAAAAAAGATGAAGCATAAAATTCACTACAAAAAAGGACTTATAAAAGGTCATATTCTATAATTACACTGTCCGTTCCATGAAAACAAGTATTTGTATTTAAATTGTTAAAGCGGTCAAGAAGAATTTACTTCACCGGAATCAAATATACAAAATAGGATAATAAATAAATGGTGTCCCATTTTAATTCCTCACCCGAAATATTTTGAAAAGTAAACGTTTTATAGAAAAATGTTTCAAACAAAAGTTGTTCAGGACTAAGGGGGCAATCATTGTACATTACTGGTTCTGACCTTGAGATCTATGTTCAAGGTTATTTGAAGTTGACACTGATTTTTTTAAACGGAAAGTCCTATTTTTGACACCGGATTCGGACAGAAGGGGAAATTTTACCACCGAATAAGATATGACCGATATTTTGATCGAGGTCATTTTAAGGTGAAACTTACATGTTCCGGAGCGGCGAAATATCTCAGCGGGACTACATTTTGGGGGAAAATGTTTAATTGGAAGACAAAAGTTTAAGGAAAGTCTTTCCCTGGCTATTTAATAGTATCATTTTATTTAACCTTCAACATCGCCTTGAAGTTGAAATGACCTTTTGAAATGGGCCACTATTTTTGACACCGAATTCGGAAAGAGGGGGAAATTTTGCGTCCAAAATGGTACTTTATAATTTGCTGTTGTGACCCTTACTGTATCTTAGAACTATTTTAAATGCTTGAGTAGGCTTTGGTGCCAGCGAACTTTTACCATTTTGACCTTGAGGGGTATTTTTAAGGGAGCAGGACGTTTTGGCTCTGCCGTTTTGGCGCCGGGTGTTTTGGTGCCGACGTTTTGGCTCAAATTTCTATCCGAGGAATAATGAGGTCCGAGCATAGTTTTTTTTAAAGGGGGGGGGGGTAGGGGCGTAGGCCCCTTCCGCGCACGCATTTACTGTGAACACAATACGAGCCGAGCCCATAGGAATTTATGTGTCAGGTTCGTTGACGCCCGTTCGTGGCATGGCGTAGAAAGTCCCGAACGTGGAAATAGACACAGCCTAATAAATTTCTGTACTATACAATTTTGACGTGTGAAACAGTACGAGCTGCACATTTGTGATGTAGTGAGTGAGCCTATGGAGCCATTAAGAGTTACTCCAATACGCGCACGCCCTAACATTCAAATTGTTCTGTAAGAGGGATCTGCGGGTGATCGCTTATTGGCTGTATTACCGAACGTCCCTCCTCTATGACGTCTACAACTTAGAATGTTTCATCTTGCATTCTTTACACCACGGACTAGCGAGTATCATCGAATCTTCCCAAAATCTATTTTAACTCTCCCGCACCTGTCCTATGATTTTTATGATTCTTTACCCCCCTCCCGGGAACACGATGCGAATTGGGCATAAAATTGTGACTAGTTACAGGTTAGGTTAGTATTTTGCACTAATATGTCCTGGCACCAAAAAGATCACCGTTAAAGGTGTGTGGCGCCAAAAGGTCCTGGCGCTAAAACGGCGGGGAAAAACCACTTGGGCCCATTTGTAAGGCCAACACAAATACCAATCTGGGATGAAAGGCGTTTAATTCGGAAAGTCTGCATACCGCTGGAGTTAGCGTCATCCAACATGCACCCCGCGGAGGTCGCACGGTCGGATTCGCATGTCTTCGGGATGCTTCGTTCAGGTGGTTCCCCTTGCCGTCATCTGTTCGTATGAGCGAATGACGCGCGCGCGCACGCGCGTGTGTGTGTGTGCGCGTGTGCGTGTGCGTGCGTGCGTTATGTATAAATATATATATATGTGTGCGCGCGCGTGTGCATGGGTGTGCGGGCGCGCCGAGACCTGACACCCTTAAATTTCTTCCTTTGGGCCATGTAAAGAAAAAAATATATGCAACAGAGCCAACAACATCAGAGGACATGAAAATGCGAATACGACAAGCACGTCAAGAGATTATTCTCGATGTTCTTCAAAGAGTGACAGCTTCATTCCTTAATCGCATTAATAAATGTATTGAGGTAAATGCAAGAGTATTTGAACACTTACGTGAGACAACACCTTAGACACACACACTCACACTCACTCACACACGAACAGGTGATGACAAGGGGAACCACCTGATCAAAGCACCCCGAAGACATGCAAATCCGACCGTGCGACCTCCGCGGGGTGCATATTGGATGACGCTAACGCCAGCGGTATGCAGGCTTTTCGAATTAAACGCATTTCATCCTAGATTGGTATTAATGTTGGCCTTATAAATTGCCCTCAAAATCAAAATGGTGAAAGTTCGCTGGCACCAAAGCTTACTCAAGTTTTTAAAGTACACTCAGAGAAATTTTCGAACCCAGCGCTAGGCCACTCTATAAAGTCATGGTCAAAGTGGTACTGTAAACGTGACGCCCGAACTGTCGAATCGGGCTGTTTCGGAATTCCGAACAGTGAGTTCAGTGTCATGTTCCTAACCCGGCGTCTCGCTCACCACAACGCTACGTTAAGATGGTTTTAACGCCGCGCTTCTATTAAGGTCTGAAGATGTCGTTGTATGTTCCACCACACCGTGCGTTTCGAAATTCTGAACGTCGGGAACGGATCACAGTTGACAGTTCACCGCTCGAACCGGCAAGCACCGAATGTGAAATATAAAACAATATTTTCGGCACATGGGTGTAAATTTTTTTTATGCGAATGTGAGGTTGCATAAGAAAACTTTTACGCCCTTGTATCGAAAACTACTATTTCAGCGAATGTGAAGTTTGCACATATTCTAAATAACGTAAAATATCGCAATATTTATTTTATTATGATTACATTATAATTTGTCGAAAAATCACATTTTATTCTGTTTTTTTTTAAAATTTTTTTGCATTCGATTTTGTAAGGCTTTTAGAAATAGTAAAGTAATTTTTAAAAAACGCATTTTTGTTGTGTATACGTAATGACTAGGAGGCATGTACTGGTTCGAAACAAAATTTGTTTGGAAAGAAATTATAATTTATTTAATTTCATGTAAAATATTAACCCTTAGAGCCTTGACTAGAGTCGAAAACGACCCTGCAGAATTCATAAACTTTTAAAAACTAGTTCCAGTTTTTTAATAAAATACTCTGTAAACCTAAATTAGTCAAAAACTATTAATGAAAGAGTGAACATTTGGTTACCAATTAAATTAGTAATGAGTTTTAATAACAAATAGTAACAAAACTACTGATTATTAGACCAATATTACTAATTCACATTAGTAAAAAGACGTAAACAAACAAACTTACCCATTTAACGTTAGATGAATTTGACTAATGAAATAGTAGATTTTCACTAACAATTACTAGTTTTTTTTACTATTGGTTAGTAAATATTTTTACTTCAGTGACCCAATTTTGACTCTTTCATTAGTAGTTTTTGACTAATTCAGATTTGGAGAACATATAATAAAATTAAATTTGGTTTCCTTAATATCATTTTTTTTTCTTCAAATTGTAGGTTAACAGTAAATCCCTGAATTGTTCAGACTTTTTAAAGAATTATTACATGTTTAAAAAGTACGAAATCAGTCCTGGTCATGGCTCTAAAGGGTCCGAAAAGACGTCATTATTCTAAGGGTTAATGCTGAATTAAGGCGTTTGGAAACGAATGGCCGAAAATGTAACCTCAGAAAAAAATGGAGCAGGAAAATGACCGATGAAACTATCCAATGGAAAAATGACCTATGGAAAAAATAACCGGGATAGAGTGATCGAATGACCTTTCTGTGTGGAATTTTATTTCGCGTGATTTAAAATAATTACAAAAAGGAATAAAAAAAAAATTAGAAAAATAAATAAAATGCTAATTGTTGATAAAACTGAGCAAGAAATAAAAATTTTTTTACGTTTTTAATTTTTCGTGTTATGTCATTATTTAATTAATAAATTAATTTATCGAAAACATTCAAAGAGCTATTTTGTAGATAATTTCAAGAGCTACAACTTTTTCCTGACCCGTTTTTCCGTAGAAAATTAAGTTTTTTTAATCTACAATCGAAAAACTGAGAACAAAACGTGCATCATAACACTCTTTTATTTTGCATTAAAACATAATTGGTTACATTTTTAAAAATGTAAACACACTCATACGCATCAAATCTGTCACTGAAATCGATGTAATATTCGATTTGTCGAGCAAAACGTTTACAGCTCATCGTCCGCGTCCCGTTAAGACCACGTAAATGCCACGTTAAGATGATCGAAACGACGCGTTCGTACACGAACCCCAATCTTGTATTCGTATTTCCTAGGCGGTACGCTTAGAACACGACCGAGGCTATGCGATAGATGCCTCTTCTAAACGCCAGCTTCGGAAATTTCTCTGAGTGTAGTTCTAAGATAGTGAGATTTGCGACGAAAATCAGATTTTCATGTTAACAAAGAGAGATCGCTTTGACCATGTCCTACCTCTGTATTTGTTTGCTCATGAATTTAACGTTAAAAGAAGAGCTTCCAAACGAATCAACATTTATCCTTTTAAAGGTCGCATCAGTAAATTATAATTATATTATTTTTCGGAGAAAGCATTCTGGATAACATGGCGAAGTGTACCATAGGTCTTCCGGGATATATGTACAATATGTACACTCCGCGACAGCGTTTGGTCACAATATAAACCAAGCTTTTTAACTGTCACGGTCCAGGTCACCGGTGATCCTCTTATAACGTCTTGAGGAATAATATGCAGATCAATGAGACTGATGTTGAATGCGCTACCGATGATCATGGCTTTAGTTTTATTAATGTTGATTAAAAGATTATCACAAATCAACATTTTCTGGTCGATGTTTTAGGAAAATCTGGGTATCAATTGCAAATGTATCATGTAGTGAATACTGAAAGGTGAGAGGTACATCGTTAATAAACAATGAAAACCCGTTGAGCAAGATGATAGGTGACCATTTGGCCCACAAATCGCCTGCTGTCATCCTCTCAAATATGATGCGACCCATTTTAAAACAACATTTCGAAATCCTACGTGTCTTATTTTTTTGCAACTGACCGTCATTCGTAGCAGTGCAAATGTTGATGTCCAAGTTGCTAAAAACCTTGAAAACTTTGAAATAACAGGTTCTTATTACCATGTAAAAAATATTCACATATCTTAACAATCCTGATTCAAGGTTTAAGGGTCACCTAAATAAATGCCAATCAATAGAGTACCATAATCCCCACCGACATAATTCCCGCGCCATAATCCGCACCACGAAAATTCCCACCTCGCGCCGTAGTTTTCCACCATCAAATATCGCATCATTATACAACATCCTATCCGCCCCCCCCCCAAAATAGTCACCGTGCTTGAACCTTGGCTTTGCGCATTTTTTTTGTGTATATCAGGTGTTTGTTTAATAAATACTACAATCGTTTATAAATCTCGATTTGTTTTATTTGCGTACATTAATTTCTTTATTGTATATTATTTACTTTTTTTGTACAAATATGTTGTAAATATGCTCAATGCGATGAAAGATTCTTCGCTTTCTAAAGCGTAGTTAAAGAATACGGAAGTATTGAAATTGTACAGTATCTTCTCAGCGCATTGGCAATAATAAGCAACGTATATTTAGCCATAAATAATAACGGTAACATAACAACGTGACAATTTTTATAAATTGAATAAAATGTATTAGTTATCAAAAGTTTGTTCGTAATGAAAATTCTGGTTGTCAGGGTTATGAGGATGGAAATTTGGACGTGGAATTACGACCAGTCATCTCCGGTATAAGTCATTAAACACACAGGAGGTGAAGCTCCCTTTCCACTCCCTCTAATTCTTACAGAATATTGCCTATCGGTTTTTATTAAGATTTTGCTATACTATGTAATACATTTTATGGGGGGGGGGGGTTAAAAATTTAATTTGTTTGTTGATTATAAGTACAATATCGTAAAGAACATCGCGACAAAGATTCAAATCCATCTGAGACGAAATAATGGAGTTTTTTCCCCTCGAGATCTTTTTGTTCATTGTAGAGAGACCCTTGTTCTTTTACAAGTTCAGAGGTGGCTTTATTCTTTGCCGGTTTGGACGGATTTATTTCGCCTTCGGAAACGGAATTGGGATAATTGAGTGTGGTGTCGTTCACGCGCATGCTGTGCTGTTATTGTTAAAATAAATGACGAAAATTACGACAAAAGATCGGCAAAACCGTGGTACTTGGTTAGATAGGTCAAGAATATGACCGAATTGAAAGTATCGCCCGCTGGGGACCGATTCCATGTTGGCAATGATACAGCTAGTAGTAGGTACGGTTTTCGAATTAAGGCCACAGCCATGAAATGTCTTAGCAGATTCTTGCGGGAACAAGCTAGCCCTAGGAAGATTCTGGCAATCGTTAGTGTTGGACTCGCGTGGATAGTGGTTTCAAAATCCTGGAAGCTGGTTTACAGGAAGAATTCTGTAGGAGCGGAAGTGTCTACCACGGGGTGAAGAATGTCGCGGCAGCTTCGATGTGGGACTTTCGATGGAACGAGGGAATTTTTTTCTGTAAAAAATTCGTTTCGAAAACATTGATCGAAATACTCTCCAATTTAGGATTTTCGGCGTCCTATTGTGAAGTTATGTCGTAAGGAAATACATGTATTCACGCCGAAGGAAATAAAGTTTTAAAAGGGAAGTTTGCGTCGATTTGAACATAGACACCATTGACAGACACGGAATCTTCTACGCAATGGTGGTATACATTGCGTAACGCCGAAGACTGGTGTTGCAAAAGATGCACCAATTCTCTGCATTATGCAAACTGAAATCAGCTACAGATGTTGCTCAGGTGGTGAAGATCCCATTGTCGTCTTACACGAAGCATGTATCTGCCTGATAATTATAAACGTTGTCGATGTGAACGATCTTCATCCACTTTCGTCCAGTATTTTACCCACAACGCCTGATCTGCTGTGAGTGTATGAGAAGTGGTCTTCTTCAGGATGGAATGGCTTTGTGGAAAAAGTGACCAGTTGATTAAAATGCACTGTACGACTGCTGAAATTATCGTTGAAAAAGCATTTGATTTTGCCGATATTGCTGAAAGGACCTGTGATTGGCCAAAAGAACAAGTTTTTTCACAAACCAACCGGACGAACAACCCCGCTTCGTACTTATTCCTCTGCTTGCTTAAGAAATTGATTCCGACCACATTCTATTCCTACACGCATTAAGTGGGTGTGATACAACATTAACACTCCTCAACATCGGAAAAAAGAAGTTGTTTTCGCTACTGCAACAGGACCGACAGCTACGTTCATTGGCCGAATCATTAAAAAAAAATTGACGTAAAGGTCCTTGCATTAGCTGGAGAACGAATTCTCATTGCTGTATGTGGTGGAAAATTTGTTACAGTAATGGTTTAACATTATTTTTAAATTAAATTATTTATGTACTGAACTTTTAAATTACACTTTTTATGCTTTTAATCGCTGTTTTATACGTTTACATTATTGTCATTTATTCATTTTTAAATATTTGTGACGAAATTAGAATTTTCAATGACCGAAAAGATGTTCCTTAAGCGTTTTGTTGTAACATTTTCATTTCTTTCTCGTAAATGTATAATATGTACTGAACAATTCAATATAGGAAGTACATTTTATTTGCAAGATTACATATTTAACAATTAAATATTACGTACGTAGTGACGTTCGGGCTACTTAAACGGTAAATGATAGATAATTTAGTCTTAGACAAATGTAATCTTGTTTATTAGTAGTTTGCATTTCTTAGAAAACAGACAGAAGCGAAGTTTCTGTCGAGATTCGTACATTAATACTTTAATACAAACTATCACTTTAGATACATTAATTTATTATATAATATACTGAATATACATATATTCGATCGCTCAACTCGTCCGGATGCATGGAGCCGAAGGTAATTGGTAACAGAAAATTGCCTAAGCTTTCCTGGCCTTAATTTTCAAGGAAATATAACAAAAAGAATTTCATCGAATTCCAACATTTCAACACTCATTTCCTTCCCTTTCCACAGCTCTACAACTTTAGTTGATACGAAAATGTTCTATCTACTAAGTAACGCGAGATAATGGAAGAATACGCTAACGATTTCATTTTTTTCCCATTCCACAGCCTCTACCTAAAAAAATATTTATTTTAGGCAAAAGTAGTGATAAAAGTGGTTGGGCTTGAAAAAAGCTTCAAAATGAGATGTCATTCGTCCCTTTTCGATCAAAATTGATGAACATATACCGAAAACACGAAAATATCAGTCACGCCCTCTCTCACCTAATTTTACTGGGATATACAAGTGATTTTTTCACCTAAAGTTTAGTGTTGAATAACTTAAAAACTCTACCTTCCCGGAAATTTTTTCAGAGGAAAAAGTTGTTCAGAATTATCTGTAGAATCTAGAGTTGGCCGCTGGGTAATAGTTGGCCGATCACCCTGTATATATATATAGAAGTTAATTCTTTCCTGACAAGAATAAAAAGAAACTCTCGATAATGCAATTGATGAAGGAATGTTACACTCTAGGCCTAGAATCGATGATTATATAAAGTTTTAAACGCGTTTTCTCGAAATTTCATTTTTAAAGTCGGTGGAGGAAATTGAACCGATCTTTTCCAATTTGTTTACACATAAATCTTAGAACTAAATTATGTTATTATACAAATTTTTCAATTTTCCTGATTTTATAGACAGAAAATGTCCTAAGATCCGTAGATTTTTACTACGAGTATCAAATGAACAGCAGACAAAAGAAATGATCACGGATCGTTTCGTCCCGGATGAAATCGGAAACTAGCAGAATCTTTTTTTTTTTATTTTATATGAGGCTGTAGAAAGCTTTTATGTCAGCTGTCCAATGCGTATTTTTCGTAGCCTCAAGACAGAACAGCCGCCAATGGCATAATTGAAGTTATTTTTGTATACAATTTTAAGAGTTTGTTATTTAAAGTACTCAAGATAATGCGCGTTTATCATAATTCGTTTACTTATAGGAGGATACAGGAAAAAAATTCATCATTATTTGTTAGTATTTTCATTCCAAGATCTCCATAAGCCCTTAATTACAGTCCTATACCACTCTGGTATTTTTTATTCAAAACGACTACCAATGAAGTCGTTCACCGAAATCCCAACTTTTCAAAGAGTATTTCTAATGTCAGTCGTTTCAAATAGTATATCTTTTCTGTGCGAACATGACAACGGTTACACGCGAGCATTTTCAGGTATACTACATGTTTAAGTTTATAATATATTAAGTAAGTTAACAAGTACGGGGATAATTTGCAATATGCGCGTAACATAAATTCTTTTCTGTGTAGCAAAATACTGAGACTCGTCCGGGAGTCCGGTTAATGCTAAAATATGGTGTTAAAATGCTAGCCATAGGCTTTAAAAAAGAAGTTATATTCGCATACTTTTCAATTCAATGCGCTCCGTTGCTGGTCATTGGTCAACGTCTTCCGAATTTTGTTATATGAAAACTCCGAACAACGTCATAAATCAATTGAACTGTTCTGATGATATAAGCGAAACGTATGTATTTCACTTTTGAGTAATTAAAAGACGTAATGTACTGATTCAGTTTTCAATTATTAACTGATTTAGGGGCCATTTTATTTTAAAGAGCCTATTATACATATATACCGGGTAAGTAGAAGTAAGTGGTATAGAAACTAATGTTCACCAAAAATGTATGAAGTGTAATACTTGCAAAAGGTAGAAATATGTGATAATGCACAGAAGTAAGTTTGAATTGTGCAAAGTAAACAACGCGAAATAAACAGAACAGAGTTTTAAACGATTTTACATTTTATTCCACCTATTATACCCTTATAGTAAGGTTTAACGTAGGTAGATTTACTATGTTCTACTTACTCATACTCGACCGGTGTATATGTACAGGAAGAACTAGACCGATGGAGGTATTTATGTACACATAGAGATTTGCAGTAAAGGTCCAGTTCAGTATGCCTGCAAAAAGAAAAAACGGGCAAGTCATTTGGATATGCAAACCGTGGTACACCCACATCATGAATTATGCCTTGGTGTTGACTCCATGGACGTTAACCATGTGACAGCGCATGGTGTACTTGCGCGTGAAGACAGCTTGACATATGGGACAGACAGTATCCCCTCTATGTATACTTCGATGGTGAGCAAGTGAGTCTCCCCGATTGTAGGTTTTTCCACAAACATCGCAAACCCATCGACCATTTTCGTCATGAAGTGGCCGGGATCTTCGTCTGACCTCAATAGCAGCATGCAGTAGATTCCCTTGTGACGCTTCATGCATTGATTCTGCGCATATAATCCAAAGTGTTTCCCATTCACACATCCTCATAATATTTATTCTGCTTTATGTATAAATATATATATATATAGGTGTGTGTGTGTGTGTGCGCACGCGTGTGTATATGCATGTGCGCGTGCGTGCGTTCGCGCGTTTGTGTGTGTGTGTGTGTGTGTGTGTGTGTGTGTGTGTGTGTGTGTGTCTGTCTGTGTGTGTGCGCGCGCGCGTTTGTGTGTGTATGTGTGCGAGCGCGTGAATGGCTGGGTGCGTGCTGGTGTGATTGTGACTCGTATGGAGAGTAGTAGCTAGGCACTGCACAGCTTCAAGATATTTTACTCATGACTTATATGTGATGTGAATATGAAACCGAAAATGTTTGTGAATAATACAAAAATAAAGTTTACAATATACGAATACATGTTATTTATTTTAACGCGTATCGCAGTTCATAATAAAAATATTATTTACACATTGGCTATCCAGCGTTCTTCCGTGAGACCCGTATTACGGGCAAATCAATTTATATTTAAATTTAAAAATAGAAGATTACTTTACAAGTAAAAGAGGTCATGGTTACATTTCCTTTTAATGATTTATTGAAGCGGTTCTGGTAAAATAACAGTTTTTATTCCTACAATTAGATAATAAAATTCCTAAAACCGTCAACTCTATTTTCCAGAGGGCTCTCAAAATTTAAATCCTTGCTAGAACATTGCATATATACTTTACGAAAGTAAGAAGAATCTCTTACTACAAACTTGCATGAAAATCTGATAACTCTAAGTGCTACTTTTAAAGAAATCTACAAGTTATTTAGCAATTATATAATTATAATTAAAAAGTGGTATTAGTTTCAACACATTTCAAAAATGAATCCTATATTTTTATTTCTATGGTTTGCACACTGTTTACGTAAACACGAAAATATTGAGTATTTTTTAACCGGATCTAATTTGGAACGATGGGCTTCTCACCGCGCCCCAGTGGGGATAGCAAAATTTCTTTTTTATGTAGGATCCATCAATTAACGAAATCTGCGCGTTAACCGTGTCGCTGGGACCGAATTTGTCGCGCATAAATTAATCCCAACCACGTTTGTTATTCTTTGTATCGGACACACTTGCGTCATGTTAATATAAGTATTACTTTTAATAAAAAAAGAAGACGCGTTGAATAGCGTGGGCTACCAGCTATATTGTCTTTCGACTTCATCCGACGCACACGCACTTTTTTATTTTCGTTATATATTTTTTTTTCGCCGGCTGCTTTACCGACGTGGGCCACCTGTTGCCCTTGACGTGCACGCGACAAATAGACAGGCCCCTACCCTGGGATAAGGTACCGCGGGAGCTCGGGGCCCCGAGGCCACACCGCCCCTATCTCTACCTTTTTTGTCAGAGTCAAGGGCGGCGGCCTTGCCCGAGCAGTTGGGTGGTTTCGCGGTGGCAGTGTTTCGCTGGAGAGTAGCTAATAGCATACCTTATCTGCCCACATGGGCGTGCAACCAACCATGGACGACAGGTGGGATAGCCACCCATTCCCGAGCTTTGGGAACCTAAATTATATTCAATTAAATGTTATACCGATGATAGGTATCCGTGAGTTAACCTTCCTTGTAATAGATTTTTCGTTTTATACTAAAATTTAACTCCGCAAACCTGAAAATCGAGATGCGCTTGCCGCTTACACTTAAAATTATCATATTCTATATTCAATTTTGAAACTATCTGCACTTTTGTAAAATTTCAAAACGCTTAATAAAAACGCTACTTGATCCACCTAAAAATGTACGAATATTGATATTTTTTACAACGGTAACATACAATCGATGGATAGAAGTGTCTTGAATCGATAACCTAGCATGTTGAGATTCAACAAAAGTTGATTTGAATAGCTAACGAGTAGTTTTGTATTAATTTTTAAGTCAAAATGTCAGATCCAATATGACCGGCCAATTAAGACAAGAACGAAGTGCCCCTAGTAATTAAGGTAAGAACACAATGGGCCATTCAATTAATCGAAATTGAGTTTATCCGTTCAACTAAGGGAAGAACGATGTGCTCTAGACAACTAAAGCAAGAACAAAGAATAAAGTACAAAGGACTATTCTCTTAATTACGAGTTTGTATATTCGCCGGTCGGCTCTCAGGTGGGAGGTCGTGACAACATATAGCAACTACAAAACGGGCATTCGAACTCTTAGTTGACGCCTTAGCTTAGATAGGAGCAGCAACGTTAAACCGAACTTCTAAAAGTTTGTGGACTGTTTCGTAATCTTTTCTTGGAGCAATAAAAAATTATATTTAAAGGTAATATTTTTCAGCCTTTCCTTGGCCCAGTTATAAAGTTATTCAGATGTTACAATATTATCTTGCGATGCAGCATGTAGGCTGGTTTTTCGTGCGTCAATTTTCAATACCGCTCCGAGCTCATTGGACCCTCGTGGACCTTTACCGTGGGTTGTCACATTATAAAGCTATTTTACTTTGACACCGTAATCATTTTCATGGTTCGCTAAATTACCTGTGGGTCATTCCATGCGAAGTAAGCCACCATTTTTTAATTTTGTGTTTATCGTTTTTTGATTAAAAAGTAATGAAAATGTAGTCATTTAGACCATGTATAATCTGAAAATACGGATGATTAACGAAGTTATAGTTTATTTAGTGATTTTTTTTGTATTCAGTCGTTTGCGGGATTTTTATTTTTTTACGCAAAATAATGATTTAACAGATTTTTTACGAGCTTTAAGATAAAAATATGTATTTTCAAGTTCAATTGCACCTTCAACCCAAAAAATCAATTAAAAATTTCAAAGTTCATTTTTCAAAACGTCGGGTATTTTTGAAAAATCTGAAAAAAATCACAAAAATAAAAAATTTTATTACGAACATGATAACATATTGACTAAAGTGGCAACTGAAGAGCGTATATGCAAAAAAATACATTAAAAGTGGTTATTAAAAAATAATTCCCCTGAGTATAGTACGATTGCATGCAACCCGAGTAAAAAAAAATGATGTCCAATAAGTGTCTCTTAAGTGTTCTTGCAGACATCTCGCACAAGTATGCCTAGTGAGACTAATAGACACATCCGAGATACTTCATCCATTATTAAATGAGGGACTTGTCAATGCTCTAAGACATCTCCAAAACATAAGACATTTCATATACTTTCATGACATGACACCTACAGAAAGTCTCCTGCACACTTCTGGGATATTTCCAGGAAACCTCCCGAACATTTACGAGACACATCCAGAATTCTTCTGGAACACATTTAGGAGAAAACTGAAATATTTTCAGAACACTTTCGGGCCACGATGAGATGAATGCGTCACTGAATATTTTCATGTACGAGGGAAGTCCATTGACGACAAAGGTGGAAAAGACAACGATAACGATATAACCAAGAGAAGTGCGTTAAGCTGAAACTTTTACAAATAGCACCAATAAAAAATTAATCGTTGTAACTTGTAGAAACACAATACACCTAAAAGAGAAATTTTATTAACATTTTTTTCATGTACTACAAAGAAAGGTGAATCAGAAACTCACAAAAACTCGTATTTATTTTGTTTCGATTCAACCGTTGGCGATTGGCAACGTCATTTCTAGGCTTTGTTTATTTTGACAGTTTCCGACGAACCTGTTTTTTAAATACATCACTCCATAGTGGAGTTAAAGAAAATGTCAAAAAATAATAAAACATCTGAATTTAGGTATTTTGTGTTTTCACAGGTTCTAATAACATGATTGCATTTTTTATTCGTACTTTCTGCAGAAGTTTCAAGTGCTTACTGGTCAATATTGGTTGTATCATCATCGTTGTCTCCTCCGCCTTTGTCATCCCCATCGTTCTCCTTGTGTCGCAGATTTTTTCACCTGGGCACGGAATGCCAATGGACTTCCTTCAAGCAGGAAAATATACTGTGAAGCTTTTATTGTGTCTCGAAAGTGCTATGAAAATATTACGAGTGTCTCGTGAGTGTCCGAGAGGTTTCCAGGAAACATCTCAGAAGTGTATCGGAAACCTTCTGCAGGTGTTGCGAAAGTATATGAAATGTCGCTTTGGAGATGCCTTAGAAGCGTTATCTAATAATGGATGAAGTGTGTCGGATGTGTCTATTAGTCTCATTAGGCAAACTTGTGCGACATGTCTGCAGGAACACGTCAGTGACACTTATGGGACAGTTAAAAATTAACGAAAAATTTTTTTTTTCAATTTAATGAGGAAAAATAGCTATTTCACGGCCAATTTACGGCTTACAAATACATTTAGAGCATCGAATTAAAAAAAGAGCGTGGAAAGTGTACCTCGCGAGGGCAGCAATTCCGTAATTTCTGCCGTAATGATCACGGGGTGAAATAATTTATTAATTTATAACTGTACTGAAGTATTGGGTAAAACGAAGATCTACCGTTAAATTTACTTATATTTCAGTAAACTATGATATACTCTGCTCATCGTGCAAACAATGTAGTTAGGCTTGTCACCGCCCGACGCTACTTCTCACTTGCAGCACCCGTAATAGAAATAGATTGCCGTTCGTTATGGATTGTCTTAAGGGGGAAAACCCCGTGTACCACGGTTTCATGTCGTTAAAGTTAATTTTTATAGTAAGGTGTGGCGTCTTGGAAGCGCCGTATTAAATATTTGAAACTATATCACACCGAATTATGCTCCATAAGTGTCGCTATATCGGTTCACAATTTTACTCAAATAACAAAATTCTTAAGCTTAGAAAGCCTGCCAACTCTATCACGCAGATAAAAAACCAAATCTGCCATTCGGAAACACATTTTCCCTCTTTATATTTTAATTTGGCAACGCTGAATCTTCGTCGTCTAATAATAATATCATAAATTGCCGCTTCTGTAAACGTAATAATTTACAAAATATGTAAATTATAGTATTGGTGATGTATGGGATTTTATACTAGTATATATAGGAGTTTCGGTTTGGTACCGTTAGAGTCTAGTCGCACATTTTTCACACTCTGAATTGTAAATGTTTTGTATTACTGTTTGGGCATCTTGCATAGTGTTGACATATTTAAAATTATTTGGAATAGCTTGTTATCTGAATTCCAGCCGCCAAATGGATCTAGAGCACTGCAATTTGGATTTATTTGAGCAGCGCAATATGGATTCTAACCTCATCTTTCACATTGCGACAAGACTCTAAAGTCGACGCTCTAACTGGGCTCTACTTTTAGCGGAGTAAGTACGGCATTTGTACCTCTCTGCTGCAGACTTTTCTGCTTTTTTACTTAATGAGAGCTAAGATTTTATTTTTTACTTTGGCGAAAATCACATGTGCTCTACAAGCGGCTCGCGCATACGCCGCGCCGCGCCGTTGATCTCAAATTTGCCCTCGAACTTGTTTCGCATACTCTCTACCGTCTATGCGTATTTTCGTCAGCTGCTAACGGTTCCCCCAGTTTCCTAGTTGCAGCACCTCCCCGAGAGAATGAGTAGCTTATGTCGGAAGGAACCACACCTCGAAACAGGTCTGCTTCTACGAACAGTCCCCCGAAGTCGTTGATCGATTATAAAAAATCTTGCGGACACAATATAGACCCAATATAGATCGATTGCTTCAAAGAAATAATATCTTACTTTGAGCATTTCTAGCTTCAACTCGACCACATGGAGGTTACGGAAAGATTTGAACAAATTCTTCAATGACAAATGCGATCTGCCAAACATAATCGCGGGCATATAAACATGATTCGCAGTGACTCGTTCCTGATTTTAATAGAGCTGCTTTCCGAAGACTTCAAGCAGAAAATGAAGGCCACTAAAAAGGACGTCCTCATAAATAGAAACATTTATATCTCACCGATATGTCGGAGAAAGATTGCCTTATGGCATTCCAATCCACAGTTACCTGCTTAGGTAATGAGATCTTAAAAACTTTCTCGCAAATTGTTTGCAAATGAGTGACTGACAGGGCGTCTAAAGAATAGAGCGGTTTCGAAACGGTAGAAATACGGATGTGCCGACCACCCTCGGTTAACTTTCGGAGAATGCACCATATCTACTTCCAAGTCTCGGTAGGTCTTCTGTACGGAGAAATTCTGTACCCGATTGTATTTCTATTGTATCTTTCCGATATAGATACATTTTTTAGATAAAGAGAGATGCTGTTTTATGCGAACAACCTCACGATGTTTACTTATTCCTCGACTGATTTCCGTAGAATGCTGACGATCATTTCCAAGTTGTGCCCCGAACGACTAAGATCATATGCTTCAGAAGGGGGAGGAGGGGGGAGTACTGTGGCTTCGCGTACCAAGACTTTATTTTGTAGAAACATTCAGGTGGCGGTGCTCGAAAGATATTTGAGCAGGCTGAATTTCCCGCAGATTGCATTGTTTAAAAGATTTTCAATCTTCCCAGAAATAATCCATCATATCTTATTAGATTAGAGTAAGGAAACAACCCTTTAGCAGTTGAAATCTTCAACGGAGCGCTGAAACAAGTAATTGCAGTTCTGAAAATGCCGGAATTCAACCTGCCCAAAATTTTTCTTTTACGTCTTAATTATCTTACTCATGTTTCCCTGCAACATATGAATTCTGCGAATTGAAATGCACATCTAAGACTTCTAACGGATGATGAAGGAGCATGTGACCTAAGGAACAAGTTGGTCGCTGACGTTTGGGCACGCTCAGTGTTCTCTGTCGTAACTAAATTTGCAGAATCTGCTAGAAGATATGACGGTACGCGTCGCCTCTCAATCACCTCAATTTTCCGACAGATTACAAATTTGACTCTAAATTTGTCTACCCTAAAAGCTCGCCCACGCACTGTCAGAAGGTCAAGGTGCAAATATGGATTTCTACCGTTTATCCATTATCTTCGCGGGTACGAAATATTATTACGATCCTATTACCGAATATCAACTGTATAATCTATGCTCGTTAGAAGGACTATTGTACATCTTTTTTGTGTTTGTTTATTCGTTTATTGTGTCCTAAAAAAACGCAAAAACACGTATATATATTTTTTGATATTCTACAAAAATCCACTCGAAAGTAAAACTCGATTTTTTTAAAGCACCCGAATATACATGGTGAGTCTCCAAACTATGTCACTAACACTGGTCAATTATTTAGACAATTCTAAGAGACTATTTCCTTTGAAAAAAATGTCGGGTAGCTTATGTTTTTGAATTATTCAGCATTGTAATAGATAAATAGGAGCTTGAGATTTTTCATTGTCGGGGAGAAATTCGAACAGATCTATTACTGGTTAACATGGCGGGAATGATACCAAAAAACATAAGCATCGCCATTGCCAAGGCGGGTAAAGGGCTATGCTTTTTTGTTTACGACCCGCAACGTGGCATTCGAAATACTAGTCGAAGGTGACCGGAATTTATTTCCCTGGAAAAAATTCCCCGGAATTAATTTCCCCGTCAAAATTCCCCCGGAAAAAATTTCCCCGCATATCGAAGGGTCTTACAAAGAGGATGCATTTCAAAATTTATTGTTAAAAATGGTTCATTTTAGGTTCATTTATAGCGATTTTTATAAAGTCCGCGAAGTAGCCACAAAACATATAACAAAATAAACTATAATATACCAAAAATATACATATATTTACTAAATGGCTCCCCCTTTTCTCCCTATATATTACTAATTCTTTTTCCCACCTCTATAAAAAATATCTCCTAGGCCCAAAGGAGTAATAAAAAAAAAAGGCAGGTAGGGGGGGCGAGGTTCATTACAGGTTAGGTTAGGATAGTTTGGGGGGGGGGGGCGAAGCCCCCCAGTGAACTCATCAATCATCCACGCATTAACACTTTCAGGCAGGTTAGGGGGGGGCGAGGTTCATTACAAGTTAGGTTAGGATAGTTTTTTTGGGGGGCCTGGGGGGGGGGGCGAAGCCCCCATTGCACTCATCAATCATCCACGCATTAACACTTTTTAGGCAGGTTAGGGGGGGGGGTGAGGTTAGGTTAGAGGTTAGGTTAGGATAGTTTTTCTGGGAGGGGTTGGTCTATAAATAAACACTGCACGCATCAATTATCCATGCATTACCTAAGGTCCGCGAAATGCCCAATCCAGGGGAATTTATTCCGGGGAAATTTTTTCCGGGGAATTATTTCCGGGGAATTATCTCCGGGGGAATAAAGTCCGGGAACCCTAGTCGAATATCTAACCTAACGCAAGATTTCGACATTTAAAAGAAATTCAAAATAACACTCGGATTTCAAAAATTATTAAAAATGAAGGGTAAAATCCGAAAATTGTAAATATGAAATCTTAAAACCTAAAAAAAGAATAACATCGGCTAATAAAATAATAATAACATTTTTATTAGACAACTGAATGACTACAAATTTTTAAATTTTAAGATATTTTCAGAATTTTTACTGCATTAAAAGTTAAAAGAATTATCACATAAACCCGTTTTTATTTGATGCAAACTACGGAAGTTTCAAAAGAAAAATAGCACACATGGTTAAGTTTCTGTTCCTAAAATGAATAATTACGTAAATTTAACAAATTATAAGTATTGAAATTAACTCCCGCATTTTTCGACTGGGTAAAAATCGCACCTGGAATTGACAAAGTAGTTTTAAAACCGGAAAAAATTGGGTTTTTAATGTCAAAATAGTTAGTGTTCATTTGACACATAATATTCGGACTTTTTCCTGATGTATAATAAAATAAACACTTTGTTAATATTTGTTAACAAATAAAGACCACTCTAAAGAGGGCTTGGAAATATCAAATGTATTTAATATTTTTAAAAATATTTATACAATTAAGAGTACGGGCAGTCAATCAATTATTAAATACCATAAACAATCTATAAAATGTTATTCTAATGTAGAATTTTATTTTCTCAATTGTCGCCTCTATTGACTTAGTATAAATTATACTAGAAGCTGAGGATTTTCTTTTTGCAACAGGAAATAATACTTAAAGTCAACTTTCTGTTAATAAAATTCTTTATTTTTAATTAACTGACGTTTAATTGGATAATAATGACATCATAGGTTGATAAAATTGTTGGTGAAACTGGCACAGCTGCTGGAACCAGCAGCGGATTCCAAATTCACGTTTCAGGGTAAATTTACGTCAAGTATCAACGTCCAATACGATACTAAGGGGAAAAATAAAAAAAAAAACATTTCATTTACTATTTTTGGTAATATTTGTCAACAACGAATTCACTCTAAGACGTCCAGATGTGTTCGTTTCAAGCTGACATTCGCAAGAGATCTTAACCGTGACATTTGAGACCGAATAGCTCTGGCAGGAGAAATGTTCGTGCATTCTTTATAATAATTTTCGACTCTGTAGCAGCGGATTCGCTTCAAGATATACGGATCCGCCAAATTCAAACTGAAATTCGCTAGAGACCTCGATAGTAACATTTGAAACCCAATAGCTCTGGGTAGAAAAAATTAAAACAATTTCCGCCAATTACTACATCAGACGGACGAGACAGGTGCTTTGAAAGCACATTGACCACCACAAGGCCTCTCAAAAATAACGATTTATGAGCAATCGTATAAAAAATGAACAAGAGAAATGTGCCAATTTGGGTTATGTGAGTATACGATTTAACACTTTCAGAAGAAGTGTTAAACCCTCACTCATTATTCTTCGCTCTAAAACTGCCTCTAAAAGGTGAAAAATGGATAAATACAAAACATTGCAAAGGATTGTACGAGATTTTTAGAAGTTGATTAGAGATATTTTGAAAAACATAGACTTGCACGTTACTTGATTTAGTGTTTGTTTTTTCGAATATGTCCTCGTACTCATAGTCCTCGACAAAAAAACATGGGGAAATATGTGAGATGTAGAGAAAATGTTATTTCTTAAAAATGTGTTTCACGATGTTTTTAAAGACGATATATATGGACTGACTACACAATCTCAATCAGACCTAAGTTAGGTCTTCCCAAGATTAAAATGAGGTTCAACTTGTAACCGCATCGATCTGTTCACGAGATATAATGCTCGAAAGAATGATGGAACGGACTGATGGACATATGTACAAGATCAAGGACCCAAATATTTTTTTTATTACATTTTTGGGAACTTTACCGGATCAGAAATGTCGACATTTCATGAAAAACTTAGTGTAATGTTTTTCTGCCGAAGTGACGAAGTTTAACAATTTCAAAAGCTATACGTCGCACATGCAGTCCCATTCCCAGATCACTGTATTCTTTTTACACTCTTATGCTAGAACATTCTGGACACGTCAACTTGATTATTTTCATTGTTCATTTACGATTGTTTGTTCATTTATCTTCTACCACGTTGCCGTTGATTTTACGACGAAAATGTTATTGGTTTTTGAAAATAAATTTAAAAAACGTGATTCTTTCATATGTAATCGTCTTTTATGGCATAACCGTTGATTTTTCAAAGAAAGTGTATATAACCTTTTTTGTAGAGAATTGGATGGTCTGTTTTGATTGAAGAATTTTTGTTTGTGATTTGTGCTTTTGATAAGAAACGTAAAAACTTATTTTTTGTTTTTCGACCATCCAGTAATCTAGACTGGATATATGCGGACGGACGTACGAACACGGTCGCGGACACAAATTTTTTTGTTGCATCTTTTACTTGTTTAAGGTCTGAAATGTCGACATTTGATGAGAAACTGCAGTGTAATTTTCTTTTGTCGAAGTAACTTAATTCAGTACTTTGTCCAGACCTGTGGTAAATAAATAATACACAAGACTTAAATGCATAATACGAGAGGTTTACCATTTTAAACCCCTAGCTATTTTACATTGTAATTTTGTTTTTCTCAAATGAAAGGGAAAATAGTTGCGAAATAAGTGTAACATTTTCTGAAAGTACCACAGTGTATAGAATTTATCAGACAAAACCGAAGTTTTAAAGCGACATTCATTATTACATTTAACACACTGAAAATAAAGAAGTAACTAAGGTATCCGTATCCTACAATATTTCAGACTACAGAGAGTAAATAAACATTTAATCTAGAAATACTAATGATTAAAAAGTTGCACCCAACTTCGGAATTCATTATTACCGGAATTTCCATTTCATGTAACTTAACACCTATGGATGACGTCAAACGCATTTTGAAGAGGGTTTATCTGACTAACCTCGAATTATTTATCACCGATTCTCGTAAAACGACACCTGCTGGATCCTCGCGTCCTATGACTACCTACGACGCCATCAACTTATTAAATTACAGATATATAATGGCGTACGCAACACGATCATCGAGCATGAACGTAAAGTCGGAATCGTTACTCAAGCTCAGCTTTTTTCCGAACTATATTGAGGAAATACATCTACCGTGTGCGTTAACGAATTCTTACCTAAGCAAATCTATACGTTGTTAAAACATAGCTAGGGATGCGGCTAAGCTTTCACGTCGGGGCACGAAATAGTTGCTTTTTTTTTAGACGCAATGCCTCAGTCAGCGATCCTGATGGAACAAGATTTAGAGCATACAGTGCGACAATTACAGAGATGTCAGTATTTTGCCTCTATTAGCCGTAATAGCTGCGGGGTTGACAATGTTTTAACAATTTCGTATGCCAATATAAATTCATTACGAGCGCATTTGTCACTGATCGAAGAGCATTTTAATAACACCCCCGTACATATCTTCGCTCTAACTGAAACCTAATTAAATCCGGATATTTCGTTTGAAACCATAGCCATATCATCGCATAATTTAGTTCGCAATGATCGAGAAACACTTTCGTCAGGACGAAATAAGTACACACTGGACGGTGGAGTAGCTTGTTATATACATGAATCCTTTATACATAACGTTATTGAGTACTCCATCAGTGATAGTATGCATGATCCGGAATTTTTATTTATTAATATTAAATCGGTAAATGTTATAAATGTATTATTAGTAATTATATATTGCTCGAGTCAAGACTAAACTCGAGCCTCTATCTCCCAACCCACAAGAATGTAATTATTACTGAAGATATAAATTTTGATCTATTGGGTGATGATTATTACGCCAAATATTTAAAATATTTTGTTAGTGATTACTCTTTCTATCCGGTTCCGTTTAATCCCACACTGAGAAACCTTTGAGAGCGCTGCTCACTCAAACCGGGCGGGGAGCCCTCCCGCAGCACATTTAACTTTTCAACTGACGATTAAAAATATAAGAGCGTAAAAATACAATACATTGCGCGAATTGACACCAAAATTGTTAGTCTAATATTAATAGTTTAGCCAAAAAGAAAGCACGAATTTAAACAAAATATTCTTAATATTCTACATTGGTTATCCATCAAACTGTAAGTTGACGTTCCAGTGTTGTTTGTAGCTAAACTATTAATATTAGACTATGGCTACCCGTGGCTTTTTTGTAGGAAATTTTACGCACTACAAAAAAGCTTCAGTGCAATTTTGCTCTATTTTGCTTTATTTTCGATACGGAAGCGTTAAAGTGAAAAAAGTTCCGGTTTTTAAGCTTTTAACGATCTTTATAAACCATATAAGTAATTTGATAGTTTAAAAATAGTGCATAAACTTTCTTAATGATACTATGAACCGATATCTAATCAGAAAAAAGTTTATTTTTACGCTCGTATATTTTTAATCATCATTTGAAAAGTTAAATGTGCTGCGGGAGGGCTGCCCGCCTGGTTTGAGTGAGCAGCGCTCCCGAAGTTTTCTCAGTGCACTCATCATTCCAGTTTTACTAGTGCACAGAATTGGATTGACGTCTTCTTGATTGACTCTAAGAATAAACTTTCTTGTCAATCGTAATCATCCTCACCTTTCTCCACCGGACCCGACCTAATAAACATAGCCGATAAAGTAGAGTCCTTCACTCATTGCTCAAAGAAGATTACGTATCGTAATTTTAGTAATTGCAATCCAGAAGCACCTAAACGCGATCTCACTTCATTACTGCATGATAACAATGTATGCTCTTATCATCAAGATGAACTAGTCAGGCCTTCCGTATCTACTGAGTTTACCCGTTTTTATGGCTGTATCTTTTAGGCACTTGATAAACATGCCCCACTAACAACTCGCAACCTAAAAAGGTCTATTCTTCCATGGATAACTGCCAACATCAGCCATCTTATCAGACGCCGTGAGTCTCTTTACAGTAAGGCTAAGTGAACTCGTGATGGGTCTATACTGACCCAATATCGTGAATTAAGGAAAAACGTCAAATCACAACGTCGCATTGCCAAGGACAACTATATGAGCAACGCTTTTCGACAGCGATCGGATCCTATAAAAATCTGAGCTCTTCTGCATATATTCGATCTTACGGCAGTACCCTCTCAGTCCTCCCTGCAGAACTTCTCTGCTGACGAACTTAACGCACACTATAGTTCGGTTGCTTCATCGTACCCCAATTGCTCTGACGCTCAATTGCGTCAAATTCTTCGAACTCCTCTGGGATCAGTCGTGCTAAATTTTCCTTCCCCACCATCCAGTCTTATGAAGTGCAAGAGGTAATCTCAGAAGCTTTCTCGAATTCCAAGGGGGCTCAGCCCGAATGGAGTTCAGATGATCCATCTTCAGCCGATACAGTCAACTATCTTACAACCACTTACGGATATCTTCAATCTATCTCTGCCAACTGGAGATTACCTTGTATTCTGGAAGCAATCCTATATTATTACCTTAAACAAAGTCGATAAGCCTAGTTCTCCCAGCGATACTAGACTAATCGCAAATCCACCTAACATAGCTAAGATTTTGGATGCATTGGTGACTTGTAAGGAAGTCAGGTATCTCGAATCGAACCATTTGCTTCATCCCAGATAATGTGGGTTTAAGAAGTATCATAGTGTCCAAACAGCAGACCATCAAAGGTTTGGATGGAACCATTGCTAAGAGTCGGAGTACTACCACCGGTGTATCACAAGGATCTAGTCTTGGACCTATACTCTTTAGTGTAGTGTTTAATACATTCTTCACACGACTTCGACACTGCCGCAACACTGCAATTGTATTCGCAGATGATACTCAAATCTATCCACACTACTCATATCAGCCATATCCACGAGACAATTAACTTGCTGAACAATGAAATCCAGTCTTTCTATCAATGGATACTTGATTACGCATTGACTCTTAGGCCAACTAAAACTAAAGCTATTATTTTAGGCACAATGCAAAACCTTGCAAGAATTGATATTTATCAATTGTCTTTAAAGGCAATTTACCCCCGTTATTAGTCAATGGCTATCCAGTTCCGTACGTAGACACGATCAGAAACTTAGGTATTTACATCTCTTCAGACTTAACTTGGAACCCACATGTTTCCATGATCAGCTCCAAGATTCATTATACTTTATACATTTATATGAATTTATATATATTGCGATTTAGACGCTCGAAAATGCCTACTCAATTGAAACTTATGCTGGTCAATTCTTTAGTCCTCCCGCATATCAATTATGCTTATTAGTCTACGCTGATGCCTCTGGATACCTCAACACCAAACTACGTTAATTGCTGAATGCTGCATTACGTTTCGTCTTTCGTCTTAGGCGGGATCAAAACCTCATTCTCACTTGGTCAAAGGCAAATTGGATGTCAATTGAGACTCGGCGAAATTATTTCCTGACCAGTCTGACTTATCAAATCCTAAATATTTCGTAACCCTCATACCTATGGTCGAACTTCGTGGACGTTACAAATCATATACGACTGTCTGCACTTCTTAACTCATCGGAATTTGCCCTACCAGCCTGTCGTACCGACTGCTTCCGGAACTCTGGATTTCGGCTATTTATCTTCAGAACACTATTCCGTTCAACGTTCGTCAATCGCGATCGGTATCAGCCTTTAAATCGGCTTTAGTTAATTTTCTGCGTCGCAATAATTAGTTCGCTACTATTAATATGTATTCGAGCAATGTATTGTATTTCGATTTTACATTTGCAGTTCGCTGGTTTATTATTGTATTATGCGCTTTATCCAATCTTTAGTTCTAATTTATTACATGTTAATATCTCTAGTACACTAATCTTATATTTAACATTATGTACATTGTTGTCACTTTGTCCACGGATGTGCTTGACCAGGACAATAATAAATTGGATTCAATTCAATTGAGTAAAAAGTATCGAAGCTTGGAGGATATTAAGAATAGATTCTGTTTAAAGTATAAAGACCTTCAAAATTAATTTAAAAAAAATTGAAATTTCATTATTGGTTTATATTGTGAATATTTTTATGTGAATTTCATGTATCAACGAAGTTACATCGAATATCATACGCGATGCTTCTGTTTCGTTCATACGCACGGCCACAGGCAGCGACAAGATTATACCGAACTTTTTTATAACCTGCTCCGCAGTTTCAATCAAGTAGTATCTACCGTTCTATTTTAAGAGTGCAATTATATCGTTTCTTCAAATCACTTATCGCCAGTCGTTACTGGTGTAATTGTTGTTACTGGTGGAGTCGTTTTTGGATGCAGTATGCGTAAAATTCGGTTTTCTATACTTTTTACTTTGATGGAGGGGAAGATGGCTCGTGAATTCGCTGACTTTTGGGCTCATACCAAGTTTAATCCGCATCAGTGTGTAAGCATACATCATTGGATGCGTGCCTTCTGCGTTCATATTCATAATTATTTCAAATCGTACTCGTCGTTCCGCCTATTATTTATCAACATATCATTTAATTCTTACATTAACATCGATTAGAATTAGCCTTGACTTTGCTACATAACCAATTTTCTTTGTATATCGCGTTCCTTATCTGTAGTTTTTTGTTAATTAGCCACAAGAGAAGGCGAGCATTCACAATCCGGGATTTGACGTTTCCGTTTCGCCTGGAGCGACTATAAAATTAAGTTAAAAGACAAAGAGTTATGTAGGCATTTCCAGAAAAACTGCCATTCCCTTGTAAGTTCGTGTTTTTTATTAATTAAAGCCATAAAATACTCATCATAGAGCATAAAAGTCTTCTTGAACAACCTCTAAAGTAAGACTCGAATTTTACATGCCAATATATAAAGTAAAAAAAATGTAATATTCAAGCTCTTGTATACTGCGTGTAACCAATTATGAATTTATTTCTCCTTACAGTTACTGTACGTTAACGCAGCTGTTAAATGAATCAATAAAAATTGTTTTGTGTTCAGAAAACCCTAAATAATGATAATTTCATCAATATAATTATGTGTTTTACTCCAATTAGAAGTAAAAATGATCGTAAAAGTCGCGACCTAAATCAGTAACTCTAAAAAGTGCGCACACGCGTTTTCAGCAAATTATCTATGATTTTTAGATACATATGTGTACCAGTACTGTACCCTGAAAAGATCGACAGATACGGTCGACAAAAAAAGAGGATATCCTCTGATGGTAAAGTAGCTATCTCCCGCTCAGCAATCGACCTGCTACCTTTAGCGGGCGCAACGCTCGTTTTTTTTCAACAGTCACCTTTCCAAGTATGGATCTCCAATCAGGATGCTCTACTTGAATGAGGGACTGCGCGACGCGCAGACCACAGGGGAATTGCAGTCGGTAATTTAATAAAAAATAATAACTTTGACAGATTTTCAGCCCTCTAGGGCCATCGATTTATAAATTTGACCTTGGATTCACCTTGAGGAACCTCAAAAACACCCGGAATATATTTTGAGTTGCTTATAATTTGTGTAAACCAGGCATAAATAAAATTACGATCTCAGTTTGCAACGTTTGCGCCAAATTACTGCTTTTAACAGAGTATTAGAATTTTCGTAGTTGTACCAGGGGTTGAAACTAAAAGAAAACAATGTTTAGAATAAGGGTTTCCATATATTTTGAGCAGCATAATCCAAATATAAAGTCAAAATTTCCGTAACGCCTTTTGCTTTTTGTTAATTTCGAAAAACCGAACAAAAAATTAAAAAATTGTGTTTTTCCGTTTATCTCTCCAAAATGGTCCGAACCCCATATTTTGACTTCAAATTCGGATTCCACATCCAAAAATGCACAAGAATATGTATGTCCGATCATAAATACAAACCACTTTTTTTTGTAGGCCTGTGTTATTTTTATGATTATTTATCAATATATATATATATATATATATGATTTCAAAATGAGTTTGATAGATACCTTGTTGTTTTAAATAATTTATCGGTGAACATAAAATTGTATGAATAAAAGTGTATGCAATAAAAGTGTATGAATATTTAGAGTAATATATATTTTTTGTATTACTAAGAGAATTTAATTGCAATAAGATTATCATAATTATTTAATAAAAACATTTCTTTTCAAGTTTCACTATTATTATCAAATATAACAAACACCGAATTTATCACGACACCGTTAAAATTAAATTGTTGTAGTTTATGCATTTTAGCAGGGATTTTTGGCATTTACTTTTTGACTTGGAGTGGTTATGAGTTCATATTCAATATGAAATCTTGGAGTCAGCGCTATGTATCTATTCATTCATCGACAACTCTAAGTTGTGTAACATCCAATAATTACTCAAAATTTTCTGGTTTTTCCAATATGCAAGTTGTTGATTAAAACCATCTGTATTGTAATCTTTTCGTTTACTGGAAATTCTAAGAAGATATCATTTGAACCCTGCAGATCACGAGTGCGATCTTATCCAGAATTCGATGTACTTCGCTACTTACCGCCCGGAATCCGCAACATCTGCCCATGCTGCACGTGCGCCTGAAGTAATTGTACATAGAACCGAATGTTTAGTAAATATTTCATGGACATATTCCATAATATTTGTTTGCATTACGCGTATTCCTTTTCCAAGACAATCACTAGACAATAGATGGGTGTATTGGTAAAGTAGCCATGATCTTGAAAAAATACAGTATGCAGCTTCGTGAGAAAATATTATAAACCGAATCTCTGCTATAATCACGATAAATTTGTTGGAAAAATATTATGAAGTCATAGATAATCTGCAACGAAACCGCCTAGCGACTTTTGCGATGAAGGTGGCCCGTGGTATTAACATTCGATAGTTTTCTCCTTGTATGCAGTGAATTGTATCAATATGTACCGATATCAATGAGTTTATTTATGATATTCTACATTCTTTCGCTTTATATAAGAAGGTAACAAAATGTGGCAAAAAGGTGCAAATTGTTTTAGCATACAATGTTGCTGTGAGCAAGGTTTTCAACATATAGGAAGAGTAAACAATTTGGATTATCACAGCCGTTGGGTAAAAGAATAACTCAAAATAGGAATATGGAAATGCGGAGAATCAAGTCGCAAATGGAGTAGAATAAAGCAAAATAAAAGTACGCATCACTTACACATATCACAAACATTCTAAAACATTCTATATGTATTCATACCCATAGCTAATTATTACTTTGAAAATCTGTGTCAAAATACTGATCTCCTTTACTAGAATAAACGTTTATAACAAATGTATGCGAATAATTACGACTTACATTATTCGAATTTGAGTAGATTTGATAGTTGGAAAATTATTTAATTTTACGTATAATGCGAATTAAAGAAATAAAAAAATAACAAATTTCATTGTTAATATGATTATATGTTTGCAGAGTAATATTATTTGACTTGCGAAATATTATTCCTCCGATATTTCTAGATGTTAATAATAATAGGTACCGCTTTTTAAAACTATGTACAAAAATGAAAATAACCAATTTTATAACAGTAAGATTTACAAAAACTTCAAAAACATATCATGTGCAGGGTAACAAATATTTCAGAAATTACAGTGCAGATGATAAATATACAATATATTTTTTTATTTCCTAGTATAGGAAAATATGATCACGAAAATAACCATATTTCAACAATGTTTCAATCCGATGCTCAATAGAACGAACGCTTCTTGAGATCCTGCGAGAATTAACTATCGTTGGTGCTAATAATGTACTTTGAATGTACGAAGAATTGATTATGAAAACTAATCAGTACATAAATGGCAGTATAAAACTACGTGAGTATATATATTCAACCTGAAATTCGATAAATTCGAAGGGCACGGCAGATTTTCTTGTATTCGTATGGGATTTGTACAAGATATTTAATCAAAGCAAAAACAGATCGAAAGACGTGTAAAAATGTATAGGCAAGATTGATGTTAAACTTTTGATATTTCAGACATATTAAGAAAATTATACTTTTTCTAATGTCTATTTTATTTTTTTTCCTTGATATTTAAAAACGAACTCATCTATTCAAGTCAATATGAATCTGCAAGTACGAGGGTTCAGCAAATTACGCATTCTTTATAAATATATGTGTTGAAAGTAATGTGAGTTGCATATGAATCCAATATCCACCGACGATTTTAGCGATACGCGTCTTTATAAATACTACGAATGTATGTATCCACATGTATTAAAAAGTATGGCATGTATCCTCGGTCTGTGTGCTTAAGTAAACGTTTTGAAATATCTTACAAAGCTGACGTAAGTAAGTCGGTCGCCTACTTTAAATTGCCAACTATTGATGTAGCCTTTTTGTGGGTATTAGTTGGCCCCGACTATCGAATGGCGAAAGGAGTCAGCAGAATTGGTGCTATGGAGGTGGAATATGGGGGATAGCTCGCATTTCATGGAATTCCGCGAAACATGGCCATCGACATAAGCAGGCATTGCAGGCCCAACATTTGAAGCGAGTCTGTCTGAGCTTTCCACGTGATGTGAGCACTCCGCGCCGCTTGCAGTGTACACATACTTTTCCATGACCGTTTGCTTTGCTGAGACTATGCGGCTGACCAGAAACGAACGTATTTCCTCCTGAAGAAAATGTTGCCAAATCGTCTGTTAATTATTTTATATAATATGTGTACATGCAGCAACCATTAGTAATGTGTTACCACCCCAGCACCAACCTATAGCCGTAAGCCAGTCTAGATATCAGCAACCAATACCCACACTTTATCGTCGCCAGGTCGTATTTCAATGATCTTATTCTCTTGATTAACATGAGCTTTTTATATGGGTGATCATATAATGTGATAATTACTTCCTATAAGAGGATCATCGCGTATAATTATTATAGTTGATTTTGTTTTCATTTTCTATTGTTTATATCTATAACATATTTAGAATATGCGAGTGGTTATCGTTAGGATCTTTAGGATCAAGCTATATAAGTGAGTCAGCAAGGTGTTTCATTATTGCAATGTGAACTTTTGAATGCATTTTTCCGCAAACTACTTATTGTTAACTGATGTCCTAGATATGTAAGAAAAGACCTATAGATAAACACCGATATCGTTAAAATTTATAGAGCATGTTCAGCATGTACTCGGATAATTGATTAAGGCCATGTCCTTTTGTTGTACAACGAAATAAATTCTAGAAATTATACTTTTAAAAAACATAAAATATACTTCAATATTATTTTGTAGGAATGTTAAATAATTCGAGTCCCAGCAATGTCAATAGTCGCAGAGGTCAAATTGATTTTTTATATTTTTATTCTAAAATGTTTTTTAAAAAAACACTAAAAAATGCCGTCGCACGGAATAAACATTGTTATTGTACTAAGACCGCGATAATTGCACATTTTAATGACATTACAATTTTGCCACAACTTTTAGAAGCAATGGATGCATATTTGAAATGGCGTTTCTAGTTTAGATTAATTTGTAATCCGTATGTGTTACAATGTTATAAATATATTACAATTTTGTAATCATTGTGCATATTATGAATCAAACCTATTAAAAGTAGTTAGGTATATTCCAAAAAATTTAGTCATGTTCAAGACGTAAGAAAAGTTTTGTAATATATTAATAAAAAATATAACTAACAGTTCATGCTATCTTAGTTTGCTATGTTAATTACTTACCCATATCTATAAGAGTTTCTTACTTTTTAGAATAGAATAAATGAAGCGGTAAATTAATAATTATGAGAAATCTGCAATTCCTTTCATGCTTTCGTCACCACACCCGCTGCATTATCAAATTTCTATTAAATTTATAAAATAATACGAAAAATACTAATTTATTAAAAATAATGTAATTTCACGAGTTACATACAATTTTTTATGCCATACTTTATAACAACTTAATTAGTTAACAAAATTTTGTCGCTAATGTTTGTAAAAATTGCCGTTGTAAAATTACAACATTTAAAAAGGAAAAAACACTATTTATCTACATGCAAGACAACACAGTAATAATGGCTTCTATTTTTTCAAACACCAATGTCCATACTCCACAATTCAGAAGAAAAATGCGTAGGCATAGATATAGTTAGGAATGCATGAGATACGTTCAGATTATTTATCAAAGAAACATGGATAATTGTCGACATATAGAGCATTTGGCAATACTGTCTAGCTACAGATCATCAACCTACAGACAATCGCCTGCACAACACAAGTGTACATTCAAATTTCATGCACTCGAAATATTCCATCATTTTCTAAAAGTCTAAAAGTAGTGTAAGTAACAAAAAATCTATTTTAATTATATGACAACCTATCGTGACAATGAAATTTTCTGGTACTCATCTTCACGAATTATTAACAATCAACTTGTGAACCTGATTAAAAATCTTAACTACTCCTGAACTGTATTATTAGGAGCATTGCCAACAAAAACCGTACGGGAGAAATTTTGACATAGTACAGCGCTATGGCCGGAGCTTACGGAACTCCTGAATCGCCGAGGTGCGTAATCTCGGGAGCGCAGGCCTGAAGGCTCTGGCAAAGGCTCGTACTTAAGTTGAAAAATTACACTCTGCACGAGGCTTCGAAGTAGCTCGGATTTTGTATGAGCTACTGTATGTCAAAATTGTTTCCCGTGTGCAACAAAGTAACTTCAGAACGTTTAAGATGTCGATTGTAAATTACATAATCTTTTTTTTATAGTAAACGATGATGAGCATTGTTCGATAAATGTGATTCCCAATCCAATATAAACACATCAATATATACTAATAGTTCGGCGTTCATTCGATAAATTGTTTGATTGTGATTCATTGTTTTTTTTTTTAATTTTATATCCTTTTATACCATTTACACGTTCTGAAATATTTCGCACTTTATCGTTAATCTCATTAATTGATTTTAATGTCAAGTGTATACGTGAATATTTTATGAAATATTTCTGGATTTTGCAATAAGACGTATTATTCAATTAATTTGTTATCACTAATACCAGTTATATGACTTGTACGATTGTACGCAATTCCAAAAACATTTCCTACAAAATGACAACATTTGTCGACACTTTTCAACTTTCATTAAAAAATCATGCGGTATACAGAGTGGCCGATTTATACACGGAGTGAAATATATTGTACCGAGTAGCATAATTTTTGTAAGTGATACACCACTCATTTATATATATAAGGACAGCACTCCGTTGTACTATCTGATACTGTTATATAATTAAAAAACTTTATATTTATTGATATAATCTTATGACAGCTGAAATAATTATTAGGTGTAGTAAGTATTACTAAGAAATTAAGAAATTAATATAAATTTACTCGTGCTCTAAACACGTGCTGGAAGTACAAAATTCGAATTCGAAGAAAAATATGCAGATATTTATATTTACGAAATATTACGTATCTGCCAATTCGTCTTTTGTTTTCCTAGTGCACGTGCTATGGTATAACATAGAGAGCCAGCTGTACCAGTATTTTACTTTTTCATTATCTTCTAAGCCAAATGTATTACAATAAATTATAATTTTTAGTAACATTAACCTTTTAAGGACGGGATTGATCGGTATATCGATATCATTCGGTAACATATTTTTTTCGAATTGTTCCGGGGGTAATATTATATGTTGAATACAGGAAACACAATATGATCATTCTAGAAAGCATATTTGACCTTGAAATAATGATTTCAAAGTAAAATTTATTATTCGGTATTTTGACCTGAAAATTGGTATACCCACGTATTTTGATACTTTGAATACGAAACAAATAGAATTACGTATGATAAAACGCACCTTAAAGATGATTATTTGAAATATTTAATTATCATTAGTTTTACCGGCAGGTCAACAGTTCGTTATTTTTCTTGCAGATGATTTCTTATTAGTAGATAGTATTCTTATTGATAGTATTCTTATTATGTCATCAATCTTATTATTGATTTAGTTTTCAAAAAATTACAAGCAATCTTTACTGTTGATAAAATGGCTGATACTGAAGCGTGGTGAGTATGAACCTGAAACACAAGATTTGGACAATAAAGAAATTGATGAAGTTGATGGGGTAGAAAATGATTATGATGAAAATCAATTTTTTGAAAATGCGTATTTTTATCCATCAATCAAAGATTTCAAGGTAGTTCTGAAATAAATCCTAACATCTCTATATAGGGGGAATATACCGATCAATTACTTTGAATACTTTGTTGATTCTTCTCTGTTTGAAAAAATCACAAATGAGACGAATCGCGATGAAACTCAGAACCATGAAGATCGGCAAACTCATCAGAAAACTTGGTTTCCTCTTGCAAAAGATGAATTTGAATGTTTTCCTCGTCTTTTAATTCTAATGGACCATGTTCGGAAAGATGACTTTAAAGATTATTGGTCTAAACATTCTCTGCTTTATTCTCAAATGTTTGGTCAAATAATGTCTAGCAATAGGTTTCTTGCAATCTTAGGTTATTTACATTTTCATGATAATGAAGATACCTCAGAAATCGTTCAACAGCCTTTAGCAAAAATAAAACCAATTCTTGACTATCTACAAAATAAATGCTCGACAGCTCTCATTCCAGGTAAAAATCTGTGCATAGATGAAAACCTAGTATTAAGGAAAGGCAGGCTTCGATTTAAGCAATATATTGAAAAGGAATCGGTTTGGCATCAAACTTTTTGAATTAGTAGACTGTAGGACTGGATTCATTGTGGGGTTTATTGTCTATACTGGCGCTGATACTGATTATCAGAAATTTGAGTTGGGCGTTACTGGGGATATTGTCGCTTATTTTTTTACAACCTTATTTTTACAAGGGTCATGACTTAAACATAGATAACTGGTATACATATCCCATATTGGCAGAATTTTGCATGATTACGATACAGGAATGTGTGGCACGATAAAAATAAATAGGAAATGTATGCCACATTTAGAAAATAAATTACAGCGAGGTGAAGTTCAAGTTACTCATAATAATCTGTGAATGGCAAGATAAGTTCTGTACCACTGCAAAAAGACTATCAAATAAATGATAATATTATAAAACTGCGGGGTATCATGAGTACAATCTAAATGTGGATGGACAATTTCCGATAACCGCAACTGTTGGAGAAACAATAAAGTGATACCGCAAGCTATTTTTCCATCTTATTGATCTAAGTTTATCTAATGCACATTCTCTATATAAAATGAGAAATAAAGTACCAACACCCTTTCCTTCGTTCCGATTATCGGTTGTTAGATCATTATTGAAATTGGATGCTACTGACGATAACATTTCTCGTCTTCTTAGCCTTCTTACTCGATTAGTTGCTCGTCATTTTCCGAGGCTTGCTATAAGTCGAAGGTGTGACTTGTGTGCTTTACGTAAAACTACTCGTTGAACAAAATACATGTGCTCTGATTGTGATATTCCTTTATGCGTAGCCCCATGTTAGAGGCAAGATGACTCACGGAATTAAAGCACCCCAACGTGGGAGGCATGGGAACTTTCGAAAATCAAGCATCCCAAAGGGATCAAATTTTCGCCACTTTTGTCCACCTCGGTACAATCAGTATAAATTTTCGTTGTGCTGATTTGGGGTCATGCAATACTCTTGGAATTGAAGACGATGGACAAATCCATGCTAGGTTGTACTTCCATTCTGACTGAAGGCGTTCTTATATACGCACTTCTCTTTAACGCGTGATACAACATTTGGCAGAACCGCATATTATTCCGTTTATCCAAATCTATTTACGGGACTCATCGAACCACTTTTCGAGGAGTTTGTTGGTTATAGTTTTCGACAAGTGCCAATCTGTAAGGTGATTCCGTTTAGACAACCGATCCCTACAAAGTTGTAAACTCCAGGTATCTAATGAATCTCTTGTTATAATTCTATTTGATTTGATAGCTTTAGAAACTTCTCCGTTAGTAATATCAGAGCTTGAAATTTCGTTCCTCCTTGTCACTTTATGTGAGCAACCACTGTCTTATTGTATGCCTGAATTCATAGCACTCTGCCGCTTAGAAATAAAGTTAATGCCATTTCTGTTGCAACAAATTTCATTGACCTCTCAGGAGTTTGTCCTCTCATTATGCATCCGACCCTGTATACGAAGCATCTGTCGTTAAATATAGCATTGGCGTCCTCAAAAATGATCCAAGTATTTCACAGGTTTCTCCTTCACCACAGTAAATCGGGTATTACCTTCTTTACGAAAATTACGAGACCTGTTGTCTGAGCGTCTTGAACTAGTTTTGGATTTTTCAATTTAATTTTTAATTAGATAATTTATTTTAATTTTAATTAATAAAAAAATTAATTTTTTTTTTTAAATAGGTGCGTGGAGGAAGGAGGAATTGTCGCAAGAAGAGTAGATAGCTATTCACTTTTTGACTCGTACAATTGTCTCCTCATGTCGTTCACGTGAGCTCTTCTACAGCAAGTGTACTCAAGAAGATCGTCCGAAGTACTCCTGAAGAGCGATATTGTCGTGCGGGCTAAGACGTCAGTCTTAGTTTACACGAACTGAACGTCGCGAAGGTTCCGAGTGCGAATCCCCGTCCGTGCAATTTTCTCTGCTTACGTCCAGTGTGGAATAACCAGGGAACCTTGCCGGGCGAAGGTACGAATTTGGGACCGGTTATTGGTACTGGCAGAGTCTTTTCCGCCGTCAGTACCTTGTGGGTCTTATCTCGGATAAAGGTGGGATAATCCCCGCGTCGTATTCGCTACGGCACAGACCTCCGAATCTGCTGGTGGTACCGATATTGGGGTAGGGGGATTGGCTCTGGTTGGGTGTTGTGTTGTGTGTCTGCCTAGTGTCTTGTACCGTTACTGCCATTGTCCTGTACCTCTCCACCCGAGAGCCGACCCGCAAATAGACAAATCGTCATTAACGCGGGGGGAAATTACCTGTCCTTTGTTCTTGGCCTTTTGTCCTACTCCTGAAGAGAGCATCTTTTTCAAGATAAAACAATTAAATTGGTTACTTAACTCTGGAGTTTTTTTCTGGCAAACGTAGAAATAGCTTCCTGAAATTATTGCCTCTGGCCCAGCAAACCATGTCAAATTGTCCCCAGAGAATGGTTGAACATTGTTAAGAGATCTGAGTATAGCGAAGAAGACTTCTGTAGCGTTGAATTGTTAAACTGTGAATTTATCGAAAGAGCTGAGAAGACTGGCGCATCTTATAATTTCTCTTGAGTCTCCACATAACGAATTTTATTCCATGTTTCCTTACCTAAACGTTGATGATGAATACCTGGCTTCAATGACTCTTCAGTTTGTTTCGGAATAGACGGTGGCTATATCTTCGTTGATGGAAGAAAACTGAAGACATCAGTATTCGAATTAAAAAAAAAGTTAGGGGCCGACTAACCAAAAGTTTCTTCCGCAACAGAATTCGAATCATCAGAAAATGAAGAAGAACATTCTCCCTCTCCATCCCTATCATTTGAATGTACGACAGAAGGATATTCTTCCGTTTCCATATTCGGTGAAACCTTTTTTAGACTGTGTAAGAGCATAGATTCTATACGATCAGTTTTTCCTCTTATGTAGATAACCTTGAATTTTTTTAACAACTTTTGTCCACGTGTTCTATGCTGATTTATTATATAATTTACTTATATGTGGGGCATTCTTTGTGAAAAAAAGCCACCCCACCTGTCTAAAAATCAGAAACACCTACTTAGGTCTATTTGGGCTCAAATTGTAGCTTAGAGTGTGTAGTTTCAAAAAATCACCGGTACTTTCCGAAAAACAAAATGGCATGTTGCAATATGGCGCCCGGAATGCGTGAAGCACGAACCGACATTATGTATTTCGGTAAAAATTCATTCACAAGAACAAAGAAAACATTTTTTTTTATGCATATCGTACATTATTGTGTGCACTTTGCATACGTATATTACACATTCAGAAATTCAATATGTCCGATTCAATATGGCGGACGGAATTTAAAATTTATCATTTTAATTAGAAAAATACTCGGTCTTATAGTAAATTAAATTAGAAAAAGAAAACCTCTACTGCAATTTCTCGAAATTATGCATGTTTCTCGTGACAATAATTTATGAACAGATACAATTTCACTGTTACCGCATCTTTTCTAATTAAAATGATAAATTTTAAATTCCATCCGCCATATTGAATCGGACATATTGAATTTCTGAATGTGTAATATACGTATGCAAAGTGCACACAATAATGTACGATATGCATAAAAAAAAATGTTTTCTTTGTTCTTGTGAATGAATTTTTACCGAAATACATAATGTCGGTTCGTGCTTCACGCATTCCGGGCGCCATATTGCAACATGCCATTTTGTTTTTCGGAAAGTACCGGTGATTTTTTGAAACTACACACTCTAAGCTACAATTTGAGCCCAAATAGACCTAAGTAGGTGTTTCTGATTTTTAGACAGGTGGGGTGGCTTTTTTCACAAAGAATGCCCCATATATATTTGATATAAAGCATCTTTTCTTGAGTCTGTCTCTAGGCAGAGGCATTACAGTTGTGCAATAAATTTGGTTCAACAATCAAAGCTATAAAAAAATGGGGTTCTCGGACTTTATTCCCCCGTGAAAATTTCCCCGGAAAATATTTCATATGGAAAAAATGACTGGGGAAAAATGACAATAGTGCAGAACTGCACTATCTGCTTTTTTTCTTAGAAAATGTTTTTACTGAGTAGTGTGTTTTACCAGTTACAAGACAGTGCCTTTTAAATAATATCTTCTAGCCCTAAATGAAATAATATAATATAACTGGTAAAAGAAATATTGCTGTCTCGATATGTAAAAGACTATCTTTTACGGGGTATAAGAATTCTAATAACGGGTAAAAGATACCTTTTCCGTGTTATGCTGCGGGCTTGATTTTTTGAGTGATTTAGTTAGATACGCTTTTATCTATCATTAAATTTCCTTAAATACATACAGTGTAGTATAAAAACCGCTTTTTAGTCCCCTTCAAGTCAACGGGATTAATTTGAAACTACTTGAAAGATGGTGTTGTGGTACCGTAAAGATAGAAAATATGTTAAATTGTTACATTTTTAGGTGCTCAGTTTTCAATATTGTTTCGAAAAAATAAACTGTGTTCCATTCACACTCTGGAGTGTCACTATGCTGTAGAGGGTTCAGGAACCCTGGCTGTTGTCTTTACTTTTTATTCGATGGTAAATGGGTAAAAGAAAGATAACATCAGGGTTTCAGGTAAATCAAGTGTTCTTCGTGTACAGGCAACAGGAATACATGTATCACGATTGTCCCTAATGAAGATTAAAAGCTTATAAAGTATGCCGCGTAAACAGCGATGGCTTAGGTTTGTTTTATTTGTAATCTTTCATGTTGTTATACAAACGTATATTTAAAAAATATAGCCAATTAGCGTCGAGTGACTACTTTTGCCTTTATTTGCACTATTCATTATTATTGTCTGTGATCTAAATTGTGACTGAAAATCGGTGAACGCCGATATGTATTGTTATCCTTTGGTTTTTATGACACTTTCGGAGCTACAGCGGTTACGGTAATATACGACATTTGCAAATGTTGCTATAATTGGCAAATATTATATTCCGGAATCTAAATTATGATGAGAATTCCAAGAAAAGTGTAATTTTTTAATTTTTTAATAAATAGTTCTTTACTAATGGCAATATTATTAACAATGTTGCGTTTCATACTGGAATTAAAACAAGACATTAAAAATCCTAATAAACACGAGTCACCTGCATATCAGGGAACCCTTTTTTAACCGATATCTTATTTAAATATATATTTTTTTTAATTTTGTAATTGAAGGAAAAATGTGCATTAATTGTTTGACATTTTAACGATAATCTATTTGGGATTTAAAAAATTCTGCAGTAACAGGTACTGATATGCGCAGTTATAGAAGCCATGTTGCAGTACTAAATGCATTACGAATTTATTACAATTTTAAATGATTATTTTGATATATACTTCATATGATAGTACTGTAAGCTAGCTGTCTCAGCAACCGATGATTAAGGGGGTATACGTGTAAACGGTAAAAACTGCCGGTTTTTTTTTTTTTTTTTTTTAAGATACAAGTAATTATCGTGGATCTCGTGAATATATTTAACGGTGGCATCGAAGATTTTTCATCGTCAAAATCTTTAAAAATAGCGGACTTATGGAGTATTTTCCGAAGCGCCTTGATCTTCAAATTTTCCGGTTTCAGACAAAATGGAGCTCATAATTCGTGCCTGAAATAAAAAAAAAAACAAAATTTGTAAGTTTATCTTCTATGTGAACAAAAAAAAACGGAAGAAATGATGAAATAAAAATTGAAGAATGTTATAACCTAAAAGGGTTAATTTACAGGAAAATAACGGTACTCCCCCCCCCCCTGGTTATAAAAATTTTATAACCTTCTTTATAGAAAATGATATGCTCTACATTTTTTCTTGGAATCATTATTTTCGCCACATTAGTTATTTTACAAATAAATTTAGAAAATAACAAAACTTATTTTCAAGTTGGTAGTTGCAATGTGACCGACTAAGAAATTTTATTAAAATATTCGTAGTTAGCACCTAACTATTTTTAACGTACTGCAACGAAATGCAAACATTAATGTGTCGAGCCGGCAAATTGACTCCGGAAGACCATTCCCAAAAGATCTTCGCGAAAATGCTCCCGGCTTACAAATTGTACATATACAAATTGAAAAAATACAGTCCGTCGCTGACCTTTGCCAATCTGCCTTAGAATTTGAGGAAATTCTCACTCCTGTATCCGTAGACATTCCGCCACCAGTACCATCCCATCGACACCCTAGTCGAACTTATTAGTTCAGAAATAGCGTAGATCGAGAAAACAGCGGCGAACCCGGACACGACCGACGAACTTGTAATAAACCGTTTCGAAAATTGGGTCTCGTTCCGGAGGCACCGGGCAACCCTCTCGGGTCGGCAAGGAGACAAAGACTCCGACCCGACAAAAACCATCGACCCGCGGTCAATAATAACATGCGGCTCTGATTGACACCGGCGCGGCGCCTGCGACTCGTGCATTAGCGCAAAAATGGCTACAAAGTGTCGAAGAGAAGCGCTATCGTAAAAAAAAACACGCAAAACTGTGCAACTCGTGTACGTCCAGACAGTGCTACTATCGGGTATACCGCAGCTACGCGTCCAGGTTGGTTCCCAGACATTGAAACATTACTTTTCAATTGTACCAGGTCTCCAGCATGGCATACTACACGGTACCGATGCACTTCGCACTCTACATGTCAAATTAAATATTCCCTAGCATTTTTGCAGCATAGGCGTGAGAAATTCAGAGCCAACTGACAGATCAATTGCATTTTTAGGAAAAGAATTTAAAAAAATTTACCGGCATCACGTTACACAGCACACGATTCGTCTCGAACCGGATACTCAGCCCATCAGGCAACGAAACAGTTGACGAAGAAGTCCAAAAAATGGAAGCTGAATTCCACTCCCATCAGAAAGTCGACCAATTACCGTATTTACCGTCCCCGGGCGAGGACTGATGCAATTCCTGGCAATGTCTTTTGGGTTACACTTAGCCCCGGCCACATACCAGGGAACCCTGCACATCATTCTAGGTTCCAGATGTTTCAAAAGTATTTACTCTACAAAGGGACGCTTCCGAAGGTGGACGCGGTTGTGTACTAACGCAGCTCTGCGACGAGCAAGAGAAAGTTATCGCTTATACCTCACGCATACTTCAAGGAGCGGAGGTAAACTACTCTGTCACCGAGAAAAAATGTTTAGCCGTTGTATGGGGTATCCGGAAAATGAGGGCCTATTTAAGGGACTATCGCTTTAAAGTCCTTACCGACCACCAAACTTTGCGTTGGCTCGGTAACATCCACAACCCGACCGGTCATTAGTAACGACAATAGCAAAATGTTTATATACGTAACAAGTCTCTGCGTGAAACCTAATACATGTGGATTCGTATTACAGGATTTGAAAACATAGGGCTTGAAGGAGCAATTTTTTTACTGGAATTGGTCATGAACAATGAGCATAAAGACAACCTGAAGTTTCCATTTTGTACCTCGTCCGATACATTGTGTTTTTAACATTTTTGTTTAATTTCAGTTTTTTATATTTTCTTAGCTTTTCGAAAATATCTCGGGTTCTATTGGTCGTGCAAAGAAAAATAAAATCCTAATCTCGTCGTTATTGAATTACCTACAAAAATTATCCTCAGTCGCTCTCTAGCAAACCGATTTCATATGAAATCATACAGGCAGAATATAGGAATGTATTAGCAATGTTTAACAAACATGTCGCTATAACGCGACTCAACCACTTTAAACGGTCAAACAAACAAAAAATACTTATTTGCTTACTTTCACCAAAGAACAACGTATTTGAGGATTGCAACGGATTTAAGGTAAGCAAAGATTACTTTTTAATTAATAAAAATTCGTATTACTTGGATCAATAATGAAAATATATTATTTTAAAACACGTACGCACATGTTACATTTTGTTTAAACATATTGTGTACAGGTACTGCCACAAATATATTCGAATTCAAAAATAAATTGCCCAATGAATAAATGCTTTGTGGTAATTAAAATTTGTTTTATATTGATATTTTTTCAATAATTTACAAGAATTTATTTTATTTATTTTTGTCGATATAGTTACATAACTGAAGCCAATGAAAAACATGTAAGGCTATCATTCCAATTTTGTTTAAAGAAAAGGATGTATTGAATAACATTTTTTTTACCACGCCCAATACCTCAACAACTTTCATGCAGAAAACCAGCGACCCGTTGGAAGTGAATGACATGAAAATCATGAATCCAAAATTATCAGCTTTTTAGTCAATTTCTTTGAAACCAGTGTAGAAGTAAACCAATCTAACTTGCAGGATTTGATTCTCAAAAGACTTTCAAAAAGAACATAAAGATGTGGCAATTCTAACACTGAAATGGATTTAAAACATTTGTTACATATGCTTAATAACAATATACTTATTGCTGACAACAATTGTCAAGAATCCATTATATGCCGTTATAAAGCATAAAGCAGGATTGTAATAAAACACTTTCTACAATGCAGAAAATCGGAAACTGAAAAATATCAAGAACAAAATGCCAGAAACTTTAAAAGAAGCAGCTAATATTATTTTTAATGATATTAAGCAGGAAGAGTATATAATATTAGAAAATGTCCTGACGTTGGAAAATTGTTCCATAATCCTGACGATGATTATCATTTATATATTATGTCATTCAGAATTGATACCATTGTTAATAGACTGTAATCTAGCCTAAATAAAGTGTTTAAACATTTCGTTAAGTGAAAAATAAAAGTAAATTTTGGTAAAACGGAAACGATTGTACTCACAAAACGCAATCTTGAAGTAAATAAATTTATTGTAATTGAAGATAACCAAGTATGTTGGACTAATTTTATAAAATATTTAGGCACATTGCTAGACAAATCTCTTACTTTTAATAAACATATTACACCTCGTACCGACCCCCGGGTCCAGCCAGACCCTTCTTACCCTTATTAAGAAGAAGTTCAAAATTAAGTATGAATAATAAATTAGTGATCTATAAAACTATTATAAGACCTGCCCTGATCTACGGATGTCCGATGCGGAATTTAATTTTTAAAACTAATTACGGTAAATTATAAGTGATCCAAAATAAATTCTTACGGCTGGATAGGAAATTCAATAGATACACTAAAATCTGATACATGCATGATAAATTAAATGCAATGTTTAAAAAAAATGTACAGATTAGAGATTACGTTAACCCATTAAGGACGGGAGACGCACTATTTACGTTGATTTTCGACCTTCATTTTCAACAGGATATAAGATTAAGATTGACTAGGAATTTTTTTGTTTTGTCCCGAATCAACCTAACCTCTTCAAAACGTCAATATCTCGAAAAAATAAACCTTATTCTCTTAATTATGAACATTATTGATGAAATTCGCATCTCGAGTGGCATTATTTTCCCTAAAACGGACATCCAGGGGTTTTCGAAGTTGCTGATCAGCAATTTGAGGTTAAATTTTTGAAATTCAAGATTGCGGATCCAATATGGTGGACTGAAATTCAATGAAATGCTTCAAAATAGCGATAAAATGCGTATACGGGGGTTTGGGGGGTTGTTCATCAGAAATTTGAGGCTAGATTGTTGAAATTCAAGATGGTGGATCTGATATGGCCGACCATATTTCATTAAATAATTCAAAATCATGCGATAATGTTTATACGGGAAAAAATATAATAGATAGAAAATCTCCCAGAGGCACATTCGTTTCAAAAAATTATCGAGACAGTGGAATCAATTCTATAAGCGTGATACATACATGTATGCTGCACTTGCGATTTGAGATAAATTGCGAAATGAGATAAATTTCATGAAAATCTCGAAACAAAAGTGAAAAAATAGACGTTCTCTATCGATATTTTAGATTCAAAGATCAACACAACATGCTTGTTCAGTAATGTACAAATTTATTAATAAAACAGATTTAAAAAACTAAAGAAATATATTAAGCAAATGTTACAAATAATTAAAGAATTTAAAAAATGTAGTAAATATGTAATAAAAAAAAAATAAAAATAATAAAACAATTAAAAAACAAAAAAAACTAAAATAAAAATATAAAAAAAAATAAAAATAGTAAAAAAATTGTTAAAATGACTCTTGCCGTCCACCTACACGTGGTTTGAGTTGGGAAACGTTTACTTGAAACGGCTAACGGACGGAAACAACCAATTTTCTTTCACAAAATTCCCGAATAAACATTATCGCATGTTTTTGAATTATTTCATGAAATATGGTCGGCTATATCGAATCCACCATCTTGAATTTTAAAAATCTAGCCTCAAATTTCTTATAAACAACCCCGAAAACCCCCATATACGCATTTTATCGCGATTTTGAAGCATTTTATTGTATTTCAGTCCGACATATTGGATCCGCCATCTTGAATTTCAAAAATCTAACCTCAAATTGCTGATCACCAACTTCGAAAACCCCTGTAACTCCGTTTTAGAGAAAATAATACCACTAGAGAGGCGAATTTCATCAATAATGTTCATAATTGATAGAATAAGGTTTATTTTTTCGAGATATTGACGTTTTGAAGAGGTTAGGTTGATTCGGGGCAAAACAACAAAATTCCTAGTTGAAGTTCATATATTTTGTGCATTTTTGGTTGCAGAAAGGCATCGATCAGGCAACATTATTGATACGAAAAACATTTACAAAAACGAAACACGCAAAATTTTGTCCATTTTTTTTAAATGCGCCATATTGATTTTTAAAGCAATTTAAATGCAATTTTGACCACACCAATCGAAAGAGCATACTCGAAAATGATAGGGTTGGTCACTTTCAAGACAATATTATTCTTATTTCCTGTTGAGAATGAAGGTCGAAAATCAAAGTAAATATGTGCGTCTCCCGTCCTTAATGTGTTAAAACGATAGCATCATAAATATTATGAGCGCATTAAATTACATTCAAATGTACATCACAAAAGAATTATGCATGTTATATATGATTCAAATTAATTTAACCCTTTGAAGCACGGTGGTTCCTCTCAGGGACCACCTTTTCTGCCGGATAATTTCATTTTTAAAAATTCAATTTTGATGTATGCACAACGTATTAAGTATATGACGACGCGGGAATTAAAAGGTACCCGGCAGTCTCGCCTCGTTGATGATGAAGTTACGCTCTGCTTGGACAGTAACACCGGCGCGGGCCTACTTGACTCGCCGCTAGGGGTTCCTGAGCGCCGTTCTCGCGGGAGGGGCTCGACCGTGAGTGTCTGCGTTACGGAAGTACTCCCTCTCGTAGTGCATAAGCGAGGCCGCGCAACCAGATCCGCACCAAACCTCGGTGCGAAACCACCGAGTTTACTACGTACTTACAGGTGCATCCCTGTGCCTCCGCCTTAGACGAATAGCAGGGGCCACCTCGTTTTTACACGTGGTGGTATACTGCTATTTTTTTCCGCCTCCGCTCCCGACCAGAGGGTCTTCCTCCCACTACGTGCTTTCACGTCAGGATAGGAAGTCAAGTCGTCTTCTGCAGGGTTCATCCTGACCACGTGCTTCCGCCATCTTGCATCCGCCATTTTAAATTTTGAAAATCTGAGGTCATATTCGGAATCAGCGATCCCGAAAACGGAAAACCCAATTTCATCTCGACCAAGCGACTTTTTCCTAATTTGGTCCGCCATCTTGGATCCGCCATTTTGAATTTTAAAATGTAAAGTCATATTCGTACCTATTAATATGCGCGGAAAAAAATTTCTAACTTTTGTATCACGCAAAGTTCTAACATTTGCTAAATGCTTTTGTTTCATAGCTTTCTCGTGCTCTAAAAGGATGAAATATATTCATTTTAGTCATGGCCCACTTTTTGAGAGGAAAGGAAAGCCGTGACACAAAAGCTTGACGCAAACCATGTCGCAAATCCTAGAAATTTCTTTCCGTGTGTAATTCGCATTTTTTTTTCATGGACATATAATGAACTCTGGACGAGAAGGAGCAAAAATGCACAATTAACAATTGAAAAGGTTAATCGGTAACAGCTGCTCATCATCGGCCGGTTATGTTACTGTCTACCTTGTCGAGTAAGTGGTTCTTTATCCATCACACTTGGTGGATCGTTGACAGATGTCTTGAGTACGAGTGCTGGATTTTCACAACCAACGAAATTCGGCATATTCTGTACAAAAGACAGATCTGCACCAATAAGCCTTGCTGATAATTCTAGTAGGTGCGGATCGGGATGAAACGCCAGAGGTGGAATTCTCTAATTTTTTCGAGAGAATTCTGCTTCATTCGTCTGATGATAAAAAAATAACCTTTTCCATTAAAAATCGGTCAATTTTCATCGCGATTGAGATATACTCGGGACTGCACGCGAGTCGACCGAGAAGAGGAAACTATAGATTGTTCATTGGTGAGGCATAAGCCGAATAGTTTATTTTAATTTGCTAGAATCCGATATACGTTACATATCTTTTCAAATTAAGTTTTAACTTTATACTATGAACTTAGCTTTTTACATTTTGTCTATGTAATTAAAATTTCAAGTCGTTTCGTTTGATAGTTCACGAGATATCGGGATATATAATTCATAAGCTGTGAATTAGCAACCGGTGACATTTTTCAGCTTTTAATTATTTCCTAAAAAAGTCCAATTAAAAAATGTTAAATGGAAATATTCTTCCGCTTGAAATTCTCTAAATGGTGGTATTTTTTCAATTCGATTTTCTTGTCTCTCCTTAACCGGTTCTTCTTCCGTCTTGATTGAGCGTCAATTGATAAATCGTTATAAAGAATTAAGATATTAAAAATGCATATTTGTTTAAAGTACATTTTCTAAGTTGATCTACATTAAAAGTTAAAAATATCATGACCTAATGTGTGTTTTACCTGATTTGCTTGAACCCTATGACGTCTACATGTGTACAATTTGCACACTCATTTCAGTACGTTTTTTAATATAATAAATATATTCACATAATTGAAAAATCCATACCCGACTATTCGGGCCGTCCTTTCGAATGACGCAGATAATATTTTAAAAAATACCGTTTAACACACTCTGAAAAAATGCATTTGCTAAACTATGATACTTCTTTTAAATGTAATTTTCACTATGATACCGGTTTCTGATTATTTTCTAAATCTATCATAAACGTGTTCCCGATGGGTTAACTTTAAAAATTGAACTGTAAAAACCAACGAATCAAGAAAATGTTGAAAATTTCTCAATAAATTTTTGAAATCCGATAAAATATTAAAATATTCAAATTTTGAAGGCTCGTATCTCCGCCATTTTAGGCGATATCGAACAATTTCCGAGAGTGAATTTGTCAACAAATACCTTCAATAATTATGATTTTTTTTATGATTTAACGGGCGAAATCGCCCTTTTTTACTACATGTTTGCCATATTAATTGTAAGGTTTTTGCGACAGCTGCAGATTGACTTTAGAAGATGACGCCATACTTCACATTTGTGTATGAAATGTAAGAATTGCAGAAACCTACACCAAGTACAGCAGCGGTCTTGAGTCGATTTCCGCCACATAAACAATATTTTCGAAACGTAAACAAACAACGTGTCTCGTCTTACCAACAGCGAGCTGCTGCTTGAAAACGAAATCGAAAAATTGTTCACCAGACGGGGATCGAACTCACGACCTACGACTTCGTAGTCCAATGCATTAACCGCCTGAGCCATGAAGCCGAATAATAACATATTTGAAGCATATTAAACAATTTTGATGTCAACAAAATACTCCAAAACTTGATCGTTTTAAAATGGAATGACACTTCTTTTAAGCAATAAAAACGCTTCATGAAAAAATTCAACCCGGAAAAGGCATAAGGAATGATTTTTCAAATTTTAAACAGGTTTCATCCGCTCCACCCGTACTCTTACTGTTCAAAAAAATGATTGTCATTTATCACATTTATATGTGACAAGGATTAAACAACTGTTGGCTGCACTCCTACGTTGCAAACTTCAATATCATTTTAATATACTATTTCTTAATTATATGCGCAGTTTTATTCAATTTGTAAAAATATAAGGATTTTCAAATTCGGCCGATACATATTTATTTTTTACATCGATATATTAAATCTCAAACACATTTTTTTACCATGCATCCTTTCTTTAAAATTCACCAAACAAGATATGCATACTAACGAAAAATTGTTCTATAGAATTTGTATTGTTGAGGAAAGTCAAGTCTTATTGTATATTAATCAAACTTGCAGTTCATCATATAATCATATTTTATGATGCATCTCATGCGAGAATAAGCCGAGTTGTTATTTACACCTAATTCTACTAATTTTGTTTGCAGAAAAGCCCCAAGTTCTTATTTGTATTATAACCTTATATAGCTAAATTAACCTACCAGTTCGCGCATTCGCCGAGTGTAGTGTTGACTACGCTGGTCCCGTCAAGATGCGCTTGGCGGGCTCTCGCGGTTCGCGCTTTCATCACGCATATATTGTGCTATTTATTTACATGGCGTCTCAAGCTAATCGCCGGAAACTAGTTTTCGACTTCTCATTGCAGCGTTTCTAGCAGCCTTTTCAAGGTTCTACTCTCGTCATGAACTTCCGAGTGTCATTTACAGCCAATGAGGCACTAATTTCAGCGGTGCTGACAATGAACTGCGTTCCGCGTATTGTGCCGCAATCGAATCGGAACTTCGTGTTCACATACCTGAAGAGGGCGAACGGGTCGATATATTTCTTCTCGCGAGATGCACTACTACGGAAATATTCGGCCAGTGTTCCCCCGTGCTCTCGCTCCCTTTGTCTAAGCGTTAACCTGAAGCTGATACCGTGCTTTCTACAAAGTCATATTGCTCGAAATTTGCCGCATAATATTTTCGATATATACAGATATGCATGCACTGTCAAGTTTAGATGCGATACGAAGAAATTCTTCACCTGACAAAACAGCGAGGAATCAGCTATTTTGCTACAGCTAAAAGGTAAGCAGCTACGGAACATTAAATTATAGGAGCTTTTCAAGTTACCGAAACTTGTATCAGACCCCTTTTTGAAATTCAGTTTGCATAAAATCACCCCAGAAACTGAAATTAGTAGCCGCGAAATAAATTCATGAAACAACGATAATCCTCAATAATAAACTTTTTTTTACTAGAGTTCGTTATAAACAAAATAATTTATGTTTAATGGTAACCATATTTTATAGAGGCGAATTTTCCAGACTCTAAAATATTACGAATATATTCTTAGAAACTAATTAAAATTAAAAAAAAAATAAATAAATTCAGGCGTACAAAATGCGGAAGATAAAGAAATTTATATAAATGAAGAAGAGAATTGAAAGTCGATGAATGAAATTTATCTACTTAACCGTACGTTTCGCCAATGGGTTCATGTACTCCTCAGGGGCTTAATCTTAAAAGTATATTTTTTTACAAGACAATAAAATAATAATTCTAAATACAAAATATACATATAAAAATAACATACACTTACAGTTGTAAAACACACCCATATTTGCGACGAATATATTTCTTTTACGCATGTCTGGATTTGTTTCCGATTGAAAAAATTAAAAAATTAAATAAATTAAATAAATTGAAAAAATAAAATAAAGTTGAAAAAATAATAAAATTCAAAATAAGGTAAAAGTTGCAAAAATTAAATTGAAAATAATAACGTTAATATTGATAAAACAAATAAAACCTGAAAAATAGTAGTACACGTATTAAATTAAATGAAATAAATATATAAAATAATGTGTCTGGTATGCTAAACTATAGACGTGCTTACTTTACGAGAGCGCTGGAATGGCATACAATGTATACAATCTGAAAATTATTTATGTGTAACAGACATAAACATACAGGTGTGTAAGGGTACGTAACACCAAATATTCCAAAGAAATGTTACTTAATCACATAAAAGATGCTGGTTATCGATATAATCAACAGGAAGAGATCAAAGGAGAAGTCATTGAAACATTTTGAACGTTTCAATCATAAAAAATGGCCCTTCACAGGGCCGAAATTATGTGCAAATCCGATCGCGCAACCTCCACGTGGTTCTTATGGAGTGACGATAATGCGGACGGTATGTACACATATACATATGTGTGGGGGTGTGTGTATACATATTGATACATATACATTCCAATTACAACATTAAGTAACTCCTTTGGACTATTTTGAACGAGTAACTGCGATCATCGACATTTCCGACTTTTGACACATTATATCGACGCGTCGGTTGAAGAATAGCACATGTCAGATTTCCCAGTGTTATTTTAAATGGGGAAAACTGAAATGTGCTAGTCTTCGACCGGAACCTTGCCGGGCGTAGGTACGAATACGAGACCGCTTTCGACTTTGGCGAGCAGTCGTCGGTACAGTCAGCGACTTTTCGAGGTCGCTGCGTCGTGGGCATTGCCCAGGATAAAGAGAAGATAATGCTTTCGTCGTAGCTGCTGCGGCAAAGACCGTCGAACAGGCTGCTAGCGGTACTGGCATTTGGGGAGGAAGGGGGCGAGGGTCAGGTGTTATTTTTTCCTGTTCCGTCATGTACTCGTACTATGTTTAAAACAACCTTTGTTCCACATCTCTACAATCCTATGCAGAACAATTCTTAAAATTTTTGCAACATAAATGGATGTACATAGTGGAGTAGTGGACATAAGGAGATGCACAGGATAACCCGGAGTTGAGAATGGTAAAGCAAACAAGGTCTAACAAAATTTAAATAGGACTTTTTCGATGCTTCAATAGCCAAGGGCCCAAATTGACGAGGAGTATACGAGAGTTGAGAAAATAAACGGCTTAAAAAGTGTTAACATTGCAGACCAAGAATCAACATCTGCGGACGTTAAAATAGAAAACATTGCTTTCCACGCACCAGCAGCTCTCGCAGCGGCCGGCCGACCGCTGAAGGCCCTATGGCAGTATCAGAGACTACTGTGTCTATATATAGCGTTATTAATGGTGTCACCTTTGTACTTCAAGCCTTGTTCAAAATGGCTACATCGACCTTTTTCAACACAAGTTTGTTTTGGATGTGTTAACAGTTAGTCCGGTTAAGTCTATATAATTAGACAATATAGTCTGTTTACACCGCAAACCCGCGGGCGAGTACGCAAAAATAATTAAATCATCAGCATATAGGAGTATTAGTAGGTCGTACGATGTCAGATATATATCAACATATGAATAAGTTTTTTATTATACGTATAATTTTAGGACTCACGTCAATGGTAAACAGCTTGGGCCAAAGATGTTCGTGGAAAATAACATCAACCGCTCTTTTAATGTCCACAAGTAAGGCATATAAAGTTTGCCTCCATTCCGCCTTAACATAATTTGCGCGACCAATGCACCACGGCCTTTATGAAATATAAATTGTTCTTCGAAGATCACTACTCTCCCTAGAAGCTGCATGACCTTGTAGTTGGTGGGAGGGTTTAAAGTCGCTTAACGGTCATATTGCCAAAAGAGGCATCTGCGTATGCGGAGCCCGCGGAAGGCGAGAGTTCGGGTAGCGGTGAACTAAGAAGCAGTTTACCCCAAATCCAAGGTGTTACGCCGAACCGTGTCGAGGGATTAGTTGGTTACGGGGCGTCTAGCAACCGCGAAAGTGTCGACTGTGGGTTGGGGGGCCACGGCCACAGTATTGAATTGCCTTACCCCGACATGCGGTCTCTGGCGGGGCGGGGTGTTTTTTCCGAGCTCACTCGTGGGAACAATATGGAGAATTATAAAAATAAAAGTAATAATAAAAATGAAACAATACAACAAAAAATAGAAAAGGAGGAACCAACTGAAACGCCAGATGGATCTGAAGACCGAAGAAGGATTGCTGAGGTCCCCGGGAGGTGAAACCCAGACCCAGGATGTGGGGAAATCCCCCGGCGGAGGGACGCTGCCTGAGCAGCCCCAAAGCGGGAAGCGGGGGGGGGGGGGTAGAAAAAGAAAAATAGGAAGACCCCTGCGCAGCTCGCTATGCAAAGGGTCCGACGTGCTAAATTTGTGCTGGGGAAACTTGAAAACAAGGCCCATGACCAAATGCCACCGAGCAACCGGGAAACGCTCACGTGGGCCCGGGGGATTTTATCGGAAACGGAAAGATTCAAAAAGGACAAGGAGGTTAACCGACCTGTCTCCAACTCGAAAACGAAGCCAGACTCTCGATCGTCGGGAGCGGGGGGACCTGTGAGGGACATCAGGCGCCTACTACAAGCACTGGTGACTCAAGCCACAGGGCCACCAAAAGTGTGAGGTCGCAGGAGGAAGTGAGATCCGCCAAGAAGCCGAGAAGAAGGGTCAACGCCGTCGGAACCGACACCACAAATACTTCTTACTGCGATATAGCGAAGAAAGATTTGAAGGTGGTGATTAATGACAGATGCGATCCAGACCTAAGGATTTCGGAGGAAAGGTGGGAATCAATCTCCTCCATCTTCTTAAATAAGGTCTTGGAATCCCTGAAAGCAGGGTCCAACACGCCGCCGCCTATCTTTGGGGATCTCGGTAGGTTCAGGGGACTGAGACTTATCCAGTGCCAGGACCAGGGATCTCTGAGATTCATGAGGGAGACTGTGGCGGGGATGGGTAAACTGTCGCGAGGAGCTCCCAGAAATTAAGAGGGCAAGGGTCTTCTTTCCGAAGTCAGTCCCACCAATGGAGTCTGTCCAGATAGCGCTCCGCTTCCAGAAGCCTGATATTCCGAGCTTGGAAATCAGGGTGGTGAAGGCGGAGAAGGCCGAACCGAAGGGGTTGTCTTTCATGGTGGGGATTGGCGAGGAAGCCTTGGAAAAGATCAAAGCCAAGGGGGATCGCCTTGTCTTTAATATAGGCACGGTGAAGGTCGCCATCCTGGAGAGAAAGGAGGCAGCGAAAGAGGTGGAAGAAACAGGCGATGGAGATAGGCCAGATCAACCTCCATCATAGCGAGGTGGCAAGTGCCACACTCCTCCACATTCTCGGAGTGGAGAAATATGATATCCTTCTCATCCAGGAACCACGGATTCGGAACGATCGAATCCTACATAATGGCAAAGAGCAATATTAACCTAACGTTTCTATCTGATTACTGCACTGGCGATTTGACGACGGAAAGGCTGAAGGATGGGGATAACTCCTTTCTATTGGTATCTGCCTATTGCTTTTACGACAAGGAGATGCCAATGGCGGAGTGGGACAAGCTGATACAGATGTCCCAAAATAAGCATATATCGGTGCTGATACGACCAGATGCCAACGCTCATCATACTCAATGGGGAAGCACGGATATAAATGAAAAGAGGTGAGTCGCTATTTGAGTGTATCCTTTTTTCTAAGCTATTAATTTGTAATAGTGGTAATACCCCAACTTTTAGAAATAAGCTTAGGGGGAAGTATTGGATGTGACGTTAGTCACAGATTCAGAAAAACTTAGTTAGGAAATGGAAGGTGTCAGATATAGCCGCTTTTTCGGATCAGAGCCTAACAACCTTCTAGGTTGGCATCGGAATCAATCCCCCGAAGATTTTTCGTAATCCGCAAAGGTCTGAATGGGAGAAATTCGCCAAAGAGGTGAGACTTTAGTTAGGCCCCCCATCGGTAGAGGATCTTTGCAGCAAAGCCGAAATAGAAGCGGCAGTAGGAAAGGTTACTCGATTGATCAGAGATGCCTTCGAAACGAGTTGTCCAATCAGCAGACCATCCGGAAAAAGGCTATCAGGCTGGTGGAATGGGGATGTAGATGGGCTTCGTAAGAAAGCGCGTAGAAATTTCAACCAAGCAAAAGATAGCAATCGGGAGGAGAATTGGGCGAGGTATAAAGAAAGTCTCAGAAACTAGAAGAAAGCAATAAGACTCGCGAAAAGAACTTCTTGGGCGACTTTTTGCGAAAAAATAGAGACCACCAGTGAGGCGGCGAGATTGCGAAAAATCCTCTCAAAAGATCCTAAGATGAATATGAGCATCAGAGATTCCGATGGGAGGTGGACGGATTAAAATCAAAGTACACTTGTGGAACTCATAAACGCGCACTTCCCAGAGAATGAAGAAGAGACAGAGGAAGTGAATGTTGAAGGGGCCGGGGATAGCGGTATTGTGGAGGGGGAGGGGTGTGCTGGCACTATAGTTGACTATATCAAAGTGGCGTGGGCGATTCGCTCCTTTGCTCCATATAAGTCGCCGGGGAGGGACGGCGTCATACCGATGATGCTTCAGAAAGTACTTGTCGTGGTGGTGCCGTGGCTCTTCATCATCTTCAAGGGTTGTATCAGAACTGGATACGTACCCAAGAATTGGAAGGAAGGGCGCGTTGTATTTATACCTAAGGCTGGGAAAACAAGCCATTACACGGTAAAGGATTACAGGCAAATCAGCCTGATGTCATTTTTATTAAAAATACTTAAACGGCTGATAGCGCTATATATTGAGCAGAATATAAAAACTCAACTGTCCGCAGCACAACATGCGTACAAGAAGGGCAGGCCGGTGGATACGGCCCTTCACGCAGTTGTAGGTCGGATAGAGAAATCATTATCCGAGAAAGAATATACATTGGTGGCCTTCTTGGACATCGAAGAAGCCTTCAACAACATAGCGACGGGAGCGATGATAAACGCTCTTGAAGTTGCAAAGTTGGAGGGCCAGATATGCCAATGGATAGGAAATATGCTGAAGCAAATAATAATAGTAGGCGAGATGGGTGGAACCATGATCAGGGGAGTGGTGGGAAGGGGCACTCCTGAGGTGTACTACTCCAGCTGCTATGGAAAATAGTTGTGGACGACATACTAAAGAAGCAGGAAAACACCGGATCAAAAATATGTGCGTATGCGGACGACGTTTCCATTTTGGTGATAAGAAAATTTTGCTAACCTCAAGCAAACTTCTGGAAAGAGATTTGAAGACGGTTAGAGAATGGGTCAGGAACGGTGGACTAGGCGTACATCCAGACCAAACAGAACTGGTCCCAGAGTTTAACTCCGTAAGGAGATACTCCGTGAAAGTGACAACGGCAGAAGATAGGAGAGACGGAAATACCCCCCTTAACGAAACCGTTGTAGTATATACGGACGGCTCGGTAGGAAAAGAGGGTGCAGGCATAGGCATTTATGCTAAGGATATGGAAATAAGGGAGCCATTAAAGATACCGACAACGAACGCATTACAAGCAGAGTTGTCAGCTATTGTCAGAGCCTGAGAACTGGTACAGTTAAAGGCAGAGCACAATAGAGAAATAACGATCTACAGCTCTCAAAAGGCTGACGGCTCATATGATAAGATCGAGTTTAGTGAAGAGAGGAATTGAAGTGCTAAACAAAGTAGGTGAAAAGCTTAAAATAAACTTGTGCTGGGTTCCCGCACATAGTGGTATCAGCGGAAATGAAGAGACTGATAAACTAGCAAAGGACGGCACTACCACGCAAAATCCAAACTGGATGATGGAAGTGGGGATCCCCCTGGAAGTCATAAAAAGGAAGATAGATCGGTCTACCCTGATCAAAACTGGAAAACGCTAGTCGGAACGGGGAGACTGTTTTCATGCGGGAATTTTGTGGCCATCCTATGACGAGGGTAAAAGCAAAATTCTTTTGAAATGGAAAGAGGCAATGTAAGAATACCTGTGGGTGCAATAACCGGACATTGGACAGGCATGCACGGAGAATGGGCGCCAAAGAAAACGACCTATGTCGAAGCTTCAGTGAGCCGGTGAATGAGACAATCCAACATTTCATATGCGAATGTCCGACCTTGTCTGTAGCAAGGAGGAAGAACTTCGGCTGCGAAACTATAGAGGATCTAGGGAAAGCGGCTTCGCTGGTCCTCGTTAGCTGGTATCGCATTCAAGCTGTAAAATCTGGTTTTATCTGGATTCCGTCGTGTACTGGGATTGTGTTATCATTCTATACCTCTATACTCAAGAGCCGACTCACGAATAGTCTTTATAAAAGTCACTAGAGAGGAGTCACTTCCAATTTTTTATCCTTTATCCTTTAAAATATACAAACACACATTGCGATATAGTTGAATTAAAGAATACTCTTTCTGATGCGCATTGAATCGTTCGATAGGAAATAAATTAGAATAGAATACAATACACTGGCATCAAAAAATAATTATAAAATATTTTATAAAATAAAACGAAGGGGCCGAAACAATAACCAATTATTTACTGTATGATCTCTATTTCCCTCTTTCATTTATGTTCCTTCTGAAAAATAAAATAAAAATGAATACAATTAAACGCAGAGATAATTATTTTCGTTGTAAAAATTTCAGAACCTTTTTTTCCTTGAATACATAACTGTGTTAGTAGTTCAATACATAATAATATGGATATAGGTATCTTCATGCCAGATATTCAAACATAATAAAATTTACGGAAAAAAAATTTGCTTGTAAAAGTGATCGGGGGAAATTCGTAATCAAATAGAAAAGTCGTCACGGAAGATTATGATAGTACGTGGATATAAAAGTGTCCAAATTTCAAAAAAATAATAAAACGCGAAGAGATGAAAATTTATCAGCCCTAAATAATTAGAATGTTAAAGCATAATAAAGAAAGCAGGGCCCTGGAGAGAGGGGCCCTAACCCGGAAATTGACGAGGCCTTACGTGTGCTAGAGCTTCAAACAACGGGAAAAAGATTTATAAAAGTCGACAGTTTTGTACCGAAGGATGGTGCAAGATTATACACACTCGATTGGAGGAAACCCATTCGATCAATAGCGCGACAAGCAATCGGTACGATAAGTTTCGGGAATTATTCTACCGTCAACGACAACGACTTCAACAACAACAACAGCGGCGATGGTTCCAAAAATCGAAACATGACGGCTAAAGGCTCGAGACCTTCTTCATCGAACCATGTCTGTAGAGGAAGTAATTACGTATATGCTGCCGGGTAGACATTTAAAAATAATGTCGAAGCGAGGTGCAGTAATATTTGAGATAACAGTTGTGACGCAAGCTCAATAAATTCAAAATATCAGTGTAAGGTAGTTTTTCCGATAAATTGATATCTTCTCTTTGCGTCGCATAGTCGGTATGCCAGGGTTCGAGAAAAGATGAAATTTACTACTAGAAGGGAAGAAATGAAGTTTGCTCGGTAATTAGTATTTGTATAAACAATTCTTATTCATCTAAGATTTCTAAGAGACTAGCCACAAAGATTCGTCGAAAAGAAAACAGGTTCGTAACTTAACATTAAATAGAAACAAAGATGTGGCTCAATTTATGATACGAAGTTTAGAAGCTTGGGCTGGCCCTAGGAGCGACGCTGAAGAGCAAAGATTCACAAACCTAAGGGAACACTTGGAACTGGAGGAATTCCTGGATCAAACTCGAGGTTTAAAGCGTAGGGCAACCACGTGGGGCGACGGGTTTTTGCCTAACTGCATGCACTATTACCGGGTAAATACGAGTTGCAGGAGCTGTCGATTGTGTACCGGGCCGAGATGGTCAGCCGGCACCGGAAGAGCACAGCCGATTTCGATGGCTTCTTCATTAGGAACGCAGAAATAGCACAGGGAGCTGAAAAGGCTTTTGAACAGCAGAAGGGCCCAGAGGACCAATAAGGCGTCGGAGCTCGCCAAGGAACAGGTCAAGGAATTCAAGCGGGATCATCACGCGGCCAAGACCGCGTCAAAGAAAACGCACGAAAATATAATAATTTGCTGCAACAATTAAAGATCAGATTTTGGATTGGTTTATTTTTACAGAGGGAAATTTTTAGTAGCTTAAGAAATTTTGAAGAAACCTAAGATTTCGGTCAGAATGAAGATGGACAAGATTAGAGATTCATATAACAATCAAAATGTCATCATTATTTCCTTTTTTGTTGAAGCTATCATAACTAAACGTTTTCATGTTGTTCTGAATCTTATAAACTAAATTAACATAAAAATTAGGTAATTTATTGAGCCACGTGAAATACCGATTAATACAAAAAAAAAGACAACGTCATCGTCACAAGTGTTGACATGATAGTCGATCGTAATGAAGAATTAATTATTTTAACCGATTATTTGCAAAATCTCGGGGAAATTCGTCATCCAAGATTGTATTTCATTGTTGAATACTCGTAAGTCGATGGATGATAGGATCCTCCTTGAGATTTCAAGCTTTATTCAACACGTAGACAAAGACTTTAAATTATTGTGGCTTTGCTATTTTTATATTCGAAACTAGTGGACATCAAATTCTTTACCAAAACACTTCATTATAAAAGAAGTACTATGTTGAAGTATTGATCACAGTACCAAGACAAATAGTGGAATTAGACATTAATTACACTACCTAATTTTTGTACGTACACTGCATTCTCTGTGCTATGGAGGAGAGGTGATTCAATTAATAAATAATTGAATTAATATATACGAATACTAAAATAAGTTCCTATGTTTTATCTATGAAAGAGAACTAAAGACTCTTCGAGTAATAACTGCAAAAAACGTTATGAAAAAATGGTCTCAAGTATAATTTTTATTGAATTCACTTTGTATTTATATCCATGTCAAAACTATGACGTATTTATAAATTTTTCTCTTGATACTGATAAATGCTATAGTCAACATGACATAAACTGGTTGGCGTTAAATGTAAATCAGTACCCACTGCATGCATAGAGAGTCATAGCTAATTTTGAGTCAGAACTTAATGCAGCCAATGGCGATTTAGAAAGGCGGTGCTTGATACCTTTCCTATAGATTCAATTCTATTTATTTCTCTTATATATTTTCATTAATTTTGCCAGGAATAGATATCTTTGCATATGCTATGCCGTGTATAACAAACAAGTAAATATGACATTCGTTAACAAATGTTATTCATTTGTTTCCTTAGCTTGTAATTTATTTAAGTCCCATTACGTAGAATAAGTTCCAATGGAACATTATCTCGTTTATATTAAATATATACGCATTTAAGTGGCAGTCCATTACATATGTACTATGGACATATATATGAGAAAAATAAGTCAGATTCGTCGACAAAGGTTTTTCATTTACTTCCTCTCCGCTACTAGTTTATTTAAATACCATTTAATGTATGATAAACTCTATTTATTTTGCTTCCTATATTCACATCAAGTATGGAAAAACATGATACGTGTTAATATGAATGGTATATCTACATACAAGTGCATAGCAAAAATAAGTAAATACACCTTTGTACAAACATTTTTAATTGTTTCTTCCACTATTATTTTTTAAAATTCTTTTCCTCTAGGTTCTATTTTATTTAATTTATTTTACATATTGACATTAAATGTGAAAGAAATAAATATGTATATTTTTTATCATATATCCACAGTCAGCGAATAACCAGTAAATTGTTGATATATTCTTTTCATGGTAGATATGTAATCTGCAAATATATATCTTTCTTTTATGACTATTTAAAGTAAATTAAATGGAATAGACCCTACAGAACATGTATTTAAAAAAAATAATAGTGGAAGACAGAAATTAAACATTTTTGTCGATGGTGTATTTACTTATATTTATTACATTCTTGCATGATAGAGATATACTCCGATTAAATATATAACTATCTCGCACATTCTTAATATAAATATTTAAAGTAAAAGAAACATATGACAATTTTGTCAACGAATTAGTTTACTTACTCATTTATTTATTCACTTGTATACATGGAACATTCCACTCGAAGTGATCCAGCGTAAAAATGCTTTTCAAAAGTATTGCAATTTACACAATCTTTAGTTCTGTTAATAAGGAAATTCCTCGGAAAATTTTGTGACCCTACAAGAATGGATTGCCTATTTACAGAGACTTCAATTATCACCACGTTGTCCGCTTTGTCCACATTCAAAGGTCTGTAACTCAAGATAACATGAACCGATTTTAAAAAATGACCAGCGTTTTTTAAAACTTTTGGTTTGTACTTTAAGAATATAAAAGAATACAAATATGCTTTGTATGCTTGTTTAAGAAATGATAGAAGTGTATTTAGAAGTATAGCATGAAATATTTTTAAATGCTTCTTTTTCTTCCTGTACCGAATATTTATTTCAAATATGTTTTTCTTATTCCCAATATAACTGTTATATTTGTAATTCATCTCCCTAAAAGGCAATTTATACAATTTGCGCTTTAAGATTAAATAAAATAAAAAATATTATCAAGGAAATGACTACACATCTAATCGTGAATGTTAGACAAAATATCACATTGCAAAATGCGAATGCCTACTAAAATCATTTGGATAACTAGAATCTTTATATTTTCCAATCGGCTGCTACGAGCGGGCTGCTAGCTTCCGCTTCATGCATTGGGATTGTATTTGAAACAGCGAAGCTCGCCAATTCCAGTTCATTATTGACTCAGCATCACGAGCTCAGAAAATCAATTAAGGCTTTAAATCCATATCTCAAAATTCAAATACATGTCTGCTGCACTTCGGGACAATACTGATTCATCTAAAGTATGGGCCTTCTTACGTAAATTCCGTCTAACCGGACCTTCTTCCTAATCCGCCCATCATCGTTTTTTTTTAAAGATGTTTTGATTGATCATTACCCAACTGTCGCATCTGCCCATCGATCTTGTAGTACGATAAAATTTCAACACATTATGGTGATACCCATTAATCCAAATGCACATAAATTTTTTGTTTCCTTTCATCCACTAAGATTAAATTATAGCCGCTATTCTGTCCTCTTTCTCGAGATCTAAGGATTTCAATTCGGATGATTTTCAGCTAATCCATCTCCAGAAAATATTTCCTACCATTTTCGTTCCTCTCGCAGCCATCTATAATATATCAAGAGATATTCCGCAATCTTTGTATCTGGTCATAAAATGGCAATTATTCACGCTACCGCAATACCATCACTCTACAGAAATGGCCAAATAATCCCCTACGTCAGTCAAGATAAAAATTTAGGAGTTTATTTATCATCGGACCTAACCTGGAGTAGACATGTTTCTAATATTTGCAACAAAGTTCACTATACTGTCCATAGACTCCGCTTTCGTGGATCATCATTATTCTTAGCCATTAAACTCATATTGGCTGCTTCGTTAATACTATCTCATTTCAATTTGGCTTATCTCTTTTTCTCTTATGCATTGGGTTATCTACAAACCAAATGGCAAAATTTTTGAACCTCGGTATTACGTCTGATATTTCATCTCCGACGCGATCAGGACCTTACCCAACACTGGATCGAAACTAAATGGCTGACTCTGGAGCGCCGGAAATATCTCCTAGGCATACTTAGTCACCATATTCTGATTTGCAACCAACGAATATATCTCTATATCTCGGAGAACGTTTTATTCCGATTGAAACTCGCATACATTAGTCCAGTCATTATGTACATTTAAAAAAGGAAAAATAGGAAGCAGCAATTTTATTCTTGGGTGGTCTTCGGGATGTCAAGAAAAACTTAACTTGAAGTTTTCGACCTCTGTTCCCTGGTTGCTTTTTTTGCTACAGTAAAAAATAAAAAAAAATGGGTTTTCCGTAATAACTCAAGTTCTAATGAACTTGAAAGGTCGAAACCGGGCTCATTTGAAAGGTATATTTTTGCTCTTCAAGTTTGCCCCACAATATTTTGCCGTGCGATCGATAGTTTTCGATATATCGAACGATTTATTGCGATTTTCGTACTGTAAATTAGCATTTTTTTAGTTTTTTGCTTTTTACTCGTTATGCTTAACGAAAAACATAAAAGTGGCTCCATAGAAAGTTGTAGAGAGTTTAAAAACGAACAATTCCTTTTTTTATTTGTCCTGATTTGATGAAAATTGAGCCTTCTAGAGCGCCTGGAAGTAGTGAGTCTTCGTCGGCGTGCGAGCGGCGAGTTGGAAACGGAAGCTGTGCGCGGCGCCGAAGCGTCTTTGGAACAATGTCAGACTTTATTCAAGCTATTTTGTTGCGTAGTATGTATTTTTTCTACAGTTTTTTATGTTTTACAAGTAAGAAAAATAAAAAAGTCAGACATTTGTTCTCTTCATTATTACTATATTATTATGTAAAGGAAGTTTATTAGCAATAGTAAAAGGCATGTAAATGAAAACATTTTATATGTATAAACGCGGCACATTTATTTTTTACAAAACACATACATACAAAAAATTATCGGAATATTAATTGTCGTATTCGCTGCGCTTGGCTAGCGGTTGGACTTGCTCGTCATCTTCAGGATGTTCGTTGCCATCGTCTTGGTCCGTTAACATGGCACTGAGGGACGGTTGTTGAATATCGTCGAAATCATCGTCATCGTTCTCCATTTCGTTAGCCGTAATTTCTGATGGAGTTATCGAGTTCAGGCATGTTTGCCCGGAACAGTGGAAGCATATTACCGAACATTTAATGCCTGCTTTTCGACAGCCACACGAGCCACTGCAGTTTCCCTTGCACTTGCAAGAAATTAATTTCAGTAGCTCTGCAGGTGCAGGTGGGACTTCCGTTATTATGGGTTGCAAACCTACGTTCGTTTTCTTCCAGCCCCATTCTTCTGGATCTGTGTAATTGTCCATCCACGTTTGAACTTGCTGGTACGTACGCAAGATGTGATGTCTCGCTGAACTTTTCGTGGGAGGCAACACGGCTAAATTTAATTTGGAAGTTGCAGCCGCTTTTACGAAGCGCTTAAATCTAAGCGTATCCAAGCATTTGTTGCTTTTGTCCCCACCGTATAAAGCGATGAGAAATACTTCACCGGCCGAAACGAGAATTTCGGGATCTATGTTCTTGACTTTAAAAAGCTCGACCGCAGTCTGCAACTCTGGATGACTTTTGAGCGTTGTAATGAATTTAATTTTCCCAATATTAAATAACAAAGACGTTGTATCGCATCCGCTCAATGCGTGGAGGAAAAAGAGGTTGCCTTGTACACGGTCGTCATATTTGAAGCTTGTGTGATCAAAAATAGTTTCTTTATTTTTACCTTTCGCGGGTTTCTTGAAAAAAAAATGTTAGGGTTGTCAGCAGCAAGTCCTGTCATGATAACGTGCAAGTCAATGTCTTCGCCCGTTATTTACACGGAATCGTACACTTTTAAATTGTCAATAGCCGTTTCCACAATGAGTACGTCAGCATCTTCAAAGACTTGTTGTGTTTGTATTCCAGCCACTTCCAAGCAGTTACGAAGCATTGTAACGAAGTTCTTTTTGTTTGTTTCGTTAGAGAGAAATTTTTCTTGGCTGACTATGAGCAGAGTCTATTCTTTAAAAACAATATCTGGGCATTGATTTTTCCTTTGACGTCTCAATCTTTCGCTTGAAATTGAAAAAAAAAAAATAACTCAAAATTTCCTTGACGAGTTCACTTGAAACAAAATTACCACAATCACAATAAAATAGAATTTGCAATTTATAGCCACAAGTTCAATGAAACTTCAACGCATTGTCACTCGTAACGTGGCAGAACTGCATCTGTCGAGCTCCCGCCGTTTCTGGCCAAGTCGGCTAGCTGTATTCAGGGCGACCCACACGCCGCGGTGTGCGAGCGGCGCAGACTCTCTACTTCGAGGCGCTCTAGAAGGCTCAATTTTCATGGAATCAGGACAAATAAAAAAAGGAATTGTTCGTTTTTAAATTCTCTAAACCTCTCTGCCACTTTTATGTTTTTCGTTAAGCATAACGAGTAAAAAGCAAAAAACTAAAAAAAATGCTAATTTACGGTACGAAAATCGCGATAAATCGTTTGATATATCGAAAACTATCGATCGCACGGCAAAATATTGTGGGGCAAGAAAGCTTGAAGAGCAAAAAAATACCTTTCAAATGAGCCGGGTTTCGACGTTTCAAGTTCATTAGAACTCGAGTTATTACGGAAAACCCATTTTTTTTTTATTTTTTACAGTAGCAAAAAAAGCAACCAGGGAACAGAGGTCGAAAAATCAAAGGTAAGCGTTTCTTGACATCCCGAAGATCCCCCAAGAATAAAATTGCTGCTTCCTATTTTTCCTTTTATAACTCATTATTTTGTACATAATGACTGGACTAACATGTCACAACTCGTCAATATAACTCTGAACTTTGTATACCTAGTCAATGCACTGATTACTATAAAAGTATACTCTTTCGAATGAGATTCAATAATCGCAATGTATGATTTCCTTTAAGCAAGTGGTACCAACACATTTACAGCAATAACCCTCACTATCCTATATCTATATTATTACATACAATATTTATGATATTTTTGTTTGTTCTCCTCTCATTTTTATTAGCTCCGATTTACGCTCGTATATTTAAGGCAGTATATATTTAAAATGTGATCGGATAAATTATTGTTAATCGAATTCTTTACTAAAGATAGCGTTAATCTCTAATCTTTTTTATTCTACATATTGTGAATTCTTATGTTCTTTTATTTATTGTATTTGTTTCCAGATTGTTTTAGTATCCAGATAGGGCAGAGATGAACAATCAAATATGGACAAAATCGTTCAAGGTAACAATGAATTGGTTACAAACAAACTCTACGGGTGAGGGACTTTAATATGTTCAAAGTAACAGTAAAAGTAGCTTATCTATAGAAACTCAGCTTTACGACATTTTTTTCCTCTAAACTAAAAAATAAGAGCTAATTGTATCCATCCTAGAAACAAGTTGCACTGAAAATAAGTAAAGATGCCTTATGAATATTCAACAAGTGCACAATCGTCGATGTGAAGTTACCTCGTAACAAGGACTTAACAATCCAACAAACCAGGAAATATTTGGAATTGATGTTTTGAATTCCGATTCTTCCTATTGACGTACTGATTTTCAGAGTTTCTTATTTCGAATTCTTATTCGAATTCCTACGATTTAATACTTTTTGTAATTTAAGAATTCTAATTCATTCTATCGTATACGACTCCATGAAATACATAACAAAAATTGCTTTTTCTGCAAAGAATGGCTTTAAATTATATTGATTCAGTCGAAAAATAAGTTATATGATTTTCTTATTTAATATGTCTGGAAAACATGGACTCTTTCAACATTTTCAGTTCCAATCATGCGATAACTAAATGCAATCGTTTGTTTTAGATTAAGAGCGTTTATGTATTGCGTATACTATCGTACGCGATCGGATTCATATGCGAAGGAATGGGAAAGAAGCAGCCTCCCTTCGCACCAAATCATATACACATTTTCCGCTTATTTTTTTTTTTTTGTTGTTTTTGTAAAAAAAAAAGTAATGTTGGGAATGTAAAGCTGAGTACTTAATGACACGGCCCAAATCAGACCACTCTCCGCTACAATTATAGTTATATTGAAAATTGTTTTTATTATTTTCTTTACAAAATTTATTTATTTATTTTTATTCACTTAATCGACTTTATTGGCAATAATCAACATAAAATAAGCCAGAACATACAATCAGTTAACTGACTGACTCAAACTCATTATTTTTTGAGTAAAGATTTTTTGCAGTCGTTTTTCTCTTTATTAGATGTATTGAAAAAACGTTCTAACTAAAGATTCGTTTAGTATAACGTGTATAATTAAATCATCGGTTTTTACTATTCCTCATATTAATTTGTATCATTTTACGGTGGGGAAACTCATTATTGACTTGAATAGGATAATTTAGTAAACAAATTTTGATAATATGATTAATCAAAACTTAAAAACATATCACACAAACACAATACACCCATACACACGCGCATGCACGCACACAAGTTCGCACGCACATGGGCAGTATTCCACGTTACAACATACACATTCAAGGAATCTCGCACTGTAGTATAAAGGAGTACGAAAAGTTCTCTTCCACTTTCAAATACGTTTATTTCAAGTTACAGAGGTAGTAAATTACTCAGTCACGCGCAAGCCACGCAAGAACTCTATTAAAGAGAGGCGGAGTTTACGCGAACTTAGTCATTTGCTAAAATATTTACAAAAAAAATGACATATAGATAATTTACTTTATGAAACAAACTATTAATAAACAATGAATTATTGTTACTCAGATTCAAGTTATAACAGTCAGAAAGAAAGTGTGCTCCAGTTCTACGAAATACTTATGAAAAATTAAAAATAAATTTATCGTTGCATTATTTATTCAGAATTTCGTTAACGACAATCGTTAATAACATAATGTACACTGCAAAAGTCATTTTTCGCCATAGGGGGTTTAAAATGCGAATTTGCGCCCCCATTTCTAGGAGTAAAATCGCATTTTTTTCTTTCGAAAATGGAATGATTAAGATATGTGTTTCCCACTCTTTCGAGTTTAATTTGTTAGCTTAAACTCTTTACAAAAATATTGTTCGTAACACGGGCGTAAGCTTCCAATTCCCTCCTGACGGTTTTGCAGCAACAGTTTTTGCGCCCGTTTAATGAAAACAACTATAGAATTATATAAATGAAATATGAATTTCTACAATTGATTTTTATTAATGCTAATATTATTAGAATTTTAATACAAGTATTATTTTTTGGTATATTCGGTCAGTTAAACTGAAAGTACAAAAAAGAAAACAATCAGAAATATGTGCTTACCAATGCGTAGCCTCGAAAAATGTAGATAAATTTGTACATATTCGGTATTTGTACTATATTATTGATTTAATTATTAGAATGATATATATTCTAAGAAACGGTTATTCAATTTCGAAACGATTACATTGTAATTCTGTTGCATCCATTATAAAAGTATACGCGAGTAATTTCCTGTTCATTTTAAATGTATGCAACCCTATTCTATATGGCATTAGGTATGTTTGAATGAAAGGATGAAATAATATTGAAAGTATCGCGATTGTGCCTGAATTATGTAACAATGTTGAATTTAATTTCAATTTTATAATTTTGGATTAGGAAATTACTTTATCGATGATGTCAAGATAGAAACAATTTAATAGTTTTTCATTGTTTAGCATAAACCTCAACTACCTTTAAATAAATACAAAACTTGCAATGGTATGTTCAATCTCAAATAATTCGACATCTTTAAGTGATCTGAAATTATATACATGCACATTTTCATTCATCAGGTTCACGTAATATTGTAAAAGAAATCGTTCAAACCTAAAAAGAGTTTAAGCATTGTTTTGAAGCAACAATAAAATCGCAATTCATTTTATTGTTGCCTCCATTTTCACCCAAGGTTTGTACCAGATTCATCCGTATGAAGGTATGATAATGCAAAGCAAGGCTATCAAGTCATTATAGATTAATTTTAATTAATGAGTCATTAGCTAACTACCCCTTCACATGTGCATTATAACTATAATGCATGTCGATATTATACGAATTTACAAGCCTGATTCTGAATAAAGAAAAGGCTAGATAGAATATTTGCATCCTTATTCATTCCACCGAACTAGGAAAGTAGCTGATACGTTTTGTGCTAAATTGGAAGTAGTAATATTACATTTAAATTCAATAAAATATTTATTCATAAACAGATTGTTTTTCTCGATTCATAAAATTAAGTATTTTCTTGGTTAATTAATAATATTACTTTGACCTTTTTAGAACAAAACAGAATATCAAATACAGATGTCAGGTTATTCTTAATTAAGAGAGATGAAATTTTAAAAAGATTGTATTATTTCTTTAAATTAATATGTTTTTAAAATTTTCTTACAATAATGGTTTACTCTGACAACTGCAGTAGATATAAAGAAATTGTAATTAGGTTGTTTAATATTGAAACTCACCTTGTGACAACTCTTGCGTCAATATCTCTCCGGATGTACTGGGTTTTGAAATCATGTACCCTAAACATAAATATAATAAATATAATGATTATAATTTAAACTCAGTATTAATTAAAACAATTATTAGTGTAGAGCTAAATGTGTTTCATGGAATGCTTGCCTGCGCTGGCAAAAAGTGTTAGTACGTGTTAAAATAGGTTCGACCGAGGGTCATGAGGATCTTTTGGATTGTAAAGATTAGATGCAAACATAAATTAAAAATTGTTGTATTATGTATGTCGTATTAGTGGTGGGGCGAGGGAGCACAGATTTTCAGAAATTTCAAAAAAACAGAAACAATAAAATACTCGACCGCTTCAGATATTAATAGCATAAGCGATCCACATGTTTCGGATAACGGAGGAATATTAATCTGCCAGTTGGATGGTGGACGGGTGTTTGAAGGGGTAGTAAAATGGCAAACAAAGTTATTAAAGTGCGACAGATATTCAGACGCTATGTCAAATGAACTAAAAAAAACTCCTATTCAAAAGACTGAGGATTTGGACGCGGCCGAAACTTATGGCCGATTTTTGGAAATAAAAAACATCTCGACCTTGAAATAAGTGATCGCGACAGTCTAAGATACATCCGTTGAGCTTGATGTCGTTGTCGTCTTTTTCAGAGTCTATGAAAATTTCGTACTCCGATTCTTTGACTTTAATGTTGAATAACTTGAAAACGCTACTTTGCCGGAAATATTTTCAAAGTAGAACTTCCTTAGAACTGTCTAAATAATCGATTGAGTTCATCGTGACGTAAGTTGGAGACTCACCCGGAATAAATGCATACTTGGATCATATTTTATTGTGAATCCTTAACCGGGTGTAAGCTTTCTCCCTTTGTATTATTCGGAGGCGCTTGAGAAAATCTCAAAATCCCCGCTTAACCTCCCCACTATTAAGAGGCTCACGATGCTCTGAAATATACGATACACACATAGACATATACATATACATCATTATATGTGAAAATGCCACAATAGATAGCAGATTCGGAAAATAAAACCAAAGTGCACTTTGCATCTCGAATCGATGATGTTTCGAAGGGAAGTTATAAGGCCGATTTGAGAATCGTTAGCGCGATCGCAATGAATTTCGTAAATATTTGCGCGGCGCAAGGATGTTGTTAATCCGCCTTAAGTGTGTTGAGCATCGGTGTGAATAATTTACGTTACCCATTGGAAATTTTGAATATAAGATTAGTCTCTGCCAGCAAGAGCACCAATTCACATGCTTACGCGCCGCTAGAATGTGAAAATTCCGTTTTGCCGAAATTATCAGTTAAATACGTTCTTGGCGTGGTGTATACCATTTAAAATAAATTGGACATTGTGTTTTTTTGTACAGCAAGATTTTTTTCTGCATCCTTAATTCTGGTCTCCTAAATTCGGTTAAGTTCAACTCGAAACATTTGGAGATCCTGCCAGGATCAGGAGGTGCAACCTAAAACGCGCATAAATTCAGTGCATAATTCGGAAATCGGCTCGTCGCGAACACAGTGCAAATTAGTGACCAAACCACATTTTGGATTAAGTGCAAGTGTGTTCGCTGTCGTTATCTAGCAAGTAGTTCGAAAAGGGGATCGCATATCGCGGTCTCTCTCTCTCTCTAGGGCGAGCGTCTTTTTCTCGGCTGCCCTCTCTTCAATAAGTATTGGTGTCCTCGTTGCACGGTGAAGCCTCGCTCTCTCGGCTCGCCCCTCTCTCCAGACAGTTTGTCTCGTCGCTCGGCGTAGTCTCTCACTCGTGACTCGCCCTTCTCACAGATACTCCTGTGTCTCTACCGCTCAACCGAGCGCTTTTCTCTGCTTCGCTATAAGGAAGAAATTCCACGCGCGTAATTTGGAACCGCGGAATGCCGCCAAAGAAACTTATCATGGTGGACATGCTGCATCGACAGGAAGCAAATCTCGCTTCCCTCAAACGCCAACTGACTGTTTTTCGACAGTATGAATCAAAGGCTCCTGCATTAGCAGTTCTCAAAAATTTTCTGGCATCTATCAAGGAGACATGGGACTCATGTCAAACTCTGCACATGTCATTGATCTGTGCTGTGGATGACGACTGGCGGAGAGATAAGTATTTTACATGGGATGAATATGCAGCCTGTGAATTGCAGTTTTTAGAAGCCACAGATCTCGCAGCAACATTACTAGCAGCCCATCAAGTAACACTTGAAGCTCCGTCTCCCAACTCGTCGTCTGGACCAACGTCAAGTGTGAACCTCCTGCCGAAGATATCTCTGCCTACCTTTTCGGGTAAATACACAGATTGGGCAAAGTACAGCGCGTATTTCGAGTCACTCATTATCAATAATGATTCAATCGATCCTTTGCAAAAATTGCATTTTTTGTTGTCAAGTTTGACCGGTGAACCGAGTAGTTTATTAAAAAATACAACTTTTACTCCGGATAGTTTTGCAACTGCGTGGCGTACTTTAACTTCGCGTTACGGCAATCCGCGCGCGATCGTGTGTGCTCAGATTGATTCACTGCTGTCAATACCGCCTATCAAATCTAACTCGGCAGAATCTTTGCGTTCGTTCCACGCACGGGTCACGGAGATCATCATCGCGTTAGAAACCGCCCGACGATTCTCGCATGTTTCAGCACCCGCAGCTGAAATCACGCCAGGGATTCACGTCGTCAGCGATATGTTTGTTTGCATAATTTCATCAAAGTTAGATAATGCGACTAGACAAGCGTGGGAGCTTCACTTGGGAAATTCACGAGAAGTCCCGCATTATTCTGAGTTAAGCAAATTTTTAGACACGCGTATCCGAGGGCTAGAAGCTTTTTCTAGTACCAATAACGCCCGCGCCGGCTCTCCGTCTCGACAACGAAATGACAGTTCGCAAAAGACTCACGTGAAGTCATTCCATGTCACTTCACACGCAGTTGCATCGACTTCTTCAGTACCTTGCCCAATCTACAAACACGCGCATACTATATATCAGTGTAAACAATTTAAACTCGCATCGCTTGCGTCTCGTTGGAAATATGTAAAGGATGTAAATTTATGTTTTAATTGTTTGGGAACAAAGCACGCGGCATCGCAATGTAAAAGTAAGCGAGGATACGCACAATGCCAACAACGTCATCACACATTGTTGCACTCTGATTCATTTTCCCTTCCCCTTGAAACATCAACAACCACGAATCAAGAGTTGTCGCCTGTACAATTGCCACCATCTGAACACGATCTGCTTCACCGGTATCAGCTAGTTCTGTGCATGTGTTGCTGGCCACGGCTCACATGCTTGTGATGTCTCCCTCATCACGTATGATTAAGGTTAGATCATTGTTGGATCAGGTGTCAACGCGGTCATTCGTTAGCGAACAATTGGTGAATGCACTGAAACTACGTAAATGTAAAGCTGTAAGCTCGCTTGTAGGTATCGGTAACGTTTCGGCTGGCATAGCAGAGGCTGTAGTTAATATTAATTTGGGAAATAAAATCGGTACCGGACCGGTGTTTAGCACAACGGCATTGGTGTTAAAGACCCTCACGAGCTATGTTCTGAGAGTTCCATCGCGACCATCCCTCTGGCCCCACGTGCAATTGTTAAACCTTGCTGACGATCATCCTATGGAGGATGAACCGGTTCACATTATCATTGGAGCTGATTTATACGGTTCCCTATTACTTGATGGCCTAATAAGGGGTAAACTGTGTGAACCTATTGCCCAAAATACGGCGCTCGGATGGGTGTTATCAGGTTCCACCTCGCTACACACCCAATGCCTGGAGGACCCTGTCCCAGTTCTTCATTGCATAGACAACAAAGTTCTGCACGATTCCCTCACCAAATTCTGGGAACTCGAAGATGTTCCCTGGGTAAAACTGATGTCACTAGAAGACACTCAATGTGAGGCTCACTTTTCTGCAACTCACTCTCGCGATCCATCAGGCAGATACGTAGTACGTCTCCCATTTAAAACAAATCTGCCAATTCCAATTGGTCACTCTCGACAAAATGCTGTACGAACAATGACCTCTCTCGCTCGCCGTCTCTCTCGTAATTCCGAATTGAAATCACAATACGCTGATTTTATCGCCGAGTATGAGGAGTTAGGTCACGTGATTCGTGTAGCCACCCCCTCTCCCTCTAAGATTGAAGACACGCAGATAGTGTACCTGCCGCGTCATCCTGTCCTGAAGCCCAATAGTACAACAACAAAATTGAGAGTTGTCTTTAACGCCTCAGCTCTCACTTCGAATTTTACGTCGCTTAACCCTTTTCGTCCCAAAAGTTCGGAATTTGGACACAACTTTCAAGAATGTAACTTTTATTCCAAACGTCGTTTAAAAAAATTGAAATAAGTAAAAGTCGATAGATTTGGACCTCCTCTTTCAAATGCCGTAGTCAGAATCAGCCGGAAATTTCAGAGAAAAAAAGTTATGATCATTTTTACGAAAAAAATACTGATTTTTTCGACGTTTTTCCCCAATAAATGCGTTTTTTGACATTGAAAAGGGCAGTGCTGATCATTGCAAAACTTACTAATCGCGTCTTTTTGCTCAAACCATTGTTCTCCCTTCGGATTTTTTTCAAAAAACAAAATGGCGGCTTCAAGATGGCGTCTCTCAGTTGTAATTTTACATTTTCTTCCACAAATATTGATTATTTGACAGCATAGCGGTTCAAATCACGGAGAACTGGGATGAAATGTAATTATTATCATTTGTGGATACTTACTCCTATCATGATTCGTTCATAACCTCAAATTAGTCATGTACAATGGGTTTTTACCAATATTTTGTCTGATTTTCACTCAATTTCTGACGTTTCCGTATCACTACGTACGTATGAAATTGAAAATTACCATATATGATTGTGACCTATAAAGAATTTGTTTATAACCTAAAAATTGAGTGCAGGTCAACCCACATCTTTTAGTGCGACATAACTTTCAATATCTGCATTATTGATTTACAAAATACAAAACAAAACACAAAAATAAAAAACAAATATTTCCTTATTGCCTCCACGTGTGTTTTTAATATCAGAAAATGAAAGTAATAAAATTAAAATTAAAAAAATGAAGAAAAACATTTTAAAAATGAGAAAAAGTCGAACGGTACTAAATTTTTAGGTTATAAACCGATAATTAATAGGTCGTAAGGGTCATTTTTAATTCCACACATAAGTAATGTTAGGGAAACGTCGAAAATTGCGTAAAAATTAGACAAATAATCGGTATAAACCCATTGTAATTTGAGGTTATGAGGTTATGAATAAATCATTATGAGACTAGGTATTCACAAATGATAATAATTACTTTTTCATTGCAATTCTCCATAATTTGAGGTCATGTTACACGGTCAAATAATCGATATTTGTGCGAGAAAATTCAAACTTACAACTTCCAGACGCTATCTTGAAGCCGCCATTTTGTTTTTTGAAAAAAATCCGACAGGAGAAGAATGGTCTGAGCAAAAAGACGCGATTAATACATTTTGCAATAATCAGCACTGCCCTTTTCAATGTCAAAAAACGCAATTATTGGGAAAAAACGTCGAAAAAATCAGTATTTTTTTCAAAAAAAATGATCATAACTTTTTTCTCTGAAATTTCCGGCTGATTCTGACCATGGCATTTGAAAGAGGAGGTCCAAATCTATCGATTTTGACTTATTTCAATTTTTTTTAACGATGTTTGGAATAAAAGTTACATCGTTGAAAGTTGTGTCCGAATTTCGGATTTTTGGGACGAAAAGGGTTAATAGCCATCTTTTGACCGGTCCAAAACTTCAACCAGACCTGCTTGTCATCTTGTTGCAATGACGCGCTTATCGCTATGCATATTTTGCGGACCTTGCCAAGATGTACAGACAAATTTTGGTGCATGAAGATGACCGCAATTATCAGCGTAGTGTTTGGCAACCCGATGTAACTGCCGCAATGAGGGAATACCTGCTAATAACACTCACGTACGGAGACGCGTGTGCACCGTACCTCGCGTTGAAGGTTCTTGAGCAACTCACGGTCGACGAAGGACATTCTCACCCACTAGGGTCGCAAATTTTAAAACGGTTCAGGTTCGTGGATGATTGTCTTTTTGGAGCTCATGATCCTGAAATGCTCAAACGAATGTGCACTGATCTATATGAATTGCTTGCGAAAGGGCAATTCGTAGCCCGCAAATGAGGAAGTAATGTGCCGTCTCTACTCTCCGATATAGATCCAACCGGCCATGGACTCGCATGGAGTCAAGGTGAGCCGGATTCAGATAAAATAAAACTATTAGGTCTTATGTGGCAACCCCTTACGGATTGTTTTACATTTAAGGTTACTGTCTCTCCCACATCTTGCGTTACTAAACGCGTTGTGTTATCGTTGATTGCCAAATTATTCGATCCACTTGGATGGATCTCTCCTGTCATCATTCGCGCAAAAATATTTATGCACCGACTATGGCGCCAGCAGTGCGATTGGGATGACCCTCTGTCACCGGGTCTCGAGAATGAGTGGGTTCATATTTCTGAGGACCTCCCAAATTTGAGTACAATGTCCATTCCTCGATGGACAAGTCAACAGGCTAACGTCCGATGCTCGATGCAAGGATTCGCGGATGCATTTTGTGCTGCATACGGAGCTGTAGCTTATCTCCGGTGCGAACATCTTAATGGATCTATAACGGTCACTATTCTCGCAAGTAAAACTCGCGTCGCTCCCCTGAAGACGAAGAGCATCCCTCACCTAGAACTCTGTGGCTCTCTCACACTCGCGCAGCTGATATCCACAGTTCTCGAAATTCCTGAGTACGCTGATCTGCCATGTGAATGTTGGACAGATTCAACCATTGCACTCTTCTGGATTCAAGGAGACCCGTCTGTGCGCAAGGTTTTCGTTGCCAATCGAGTATCAAAAATTCAGTCTCTCCTTCCCAACGCATCATGACGATACGTGCCGACGCAAGACAATCCCGCGGACATGGCGTCTCGAGGATTAAGCGCCTCCGACTTAATTGAGTCATCGCTCTGGTGGCATGATCCCCGATGGCTATCTCAACCTAAGAACCAATGGCCAAGTGACCTCGTCGGTACAACGTGCGAAGAAAGCTCAGAGGAGCTCGTACTTCTTCAGACACCACTCAATTCGTCGGGCCAAAATCGAGAAAACCCATTTCTCAACCAATTAGCCACGAAGTTTTCAAGTTGGCCTAGGTTGATGCGCATCACTGCATATGTAATGAGCATTACCCGCGACGTCTCAAGTTATCACTCTCAGTTTATCCTCTCGTCTCTGAGCTTATACGCGTAGAAGCGTTTTGGGTTCAGTACGTTCAACACTGTACGTTATTCGATGTCATTTCGAGTATCAAACATGGGCAAGCTCTACGTTCCATTTATTCTGTGGCATCACTTGATCCAGTTCTAGACGACGATGGCGTCCTACGTGTGGGCGGACGTATTGAGCACTCCTATCTCGCATTTTCTGGCAAGCATCCAATGCTACTGACGGACCATTCAGTGCCTCGGTTGTTCGTGGAGCACACTCATCAAATATGTCTGCACGGTGGAGTGCAGCTGACTCTGAGAACGGTGCGTCAGAAAATCTGGATAGTACGCCCGCGACAAATCGTAAGATCGGTTATATCGAAATGTATTGTATGTGCCCGTTTTAGATCGACCCCCATTACACAATTGATGGGTGCGTTGCCCCCTGCTCGCGATCGTTAGCCGGAAAAGGCGTTTCAGCATTGCGGCTTGGACTACGCCGGGCCCCTTCTTGTGTGAGAGAGCAAGGGCCGCGGCAAGCACGCTCACTCGGCATATATTTGTGTATTTATATGTATGTCAATCCGCGCAATACATCTCGAGCTCGTGATGGACTATTCCACCAAGGCATTCATCGCGCCTTTTCGACGCTTTATCGCTCGTCGCGGACTTCCTCAAACGATATATAGCGATCAGGGTACCAATTTTAAGGGAGCTTATTCGGAGCTACAAGAAATGTTTGACTCTGCTACTCAGTCTACACAGTTTCAAATGTTGCTCTCCGAGCAGGGCATTTCATGGAAATTTAATCCACCAGCTGCGCCGCATTTCGGCGGATTGTGGGAGACTGGAGTACGCAGCGTCAAACATTATCTTCGGCGCATACGCCTACAATTGAGGAGTTGACAACTTTGGTGTGCCAGATCGAGGCGTGCCTAAATTCACGCCCTCTTCTGCCCCTGACCGATAACCCTGATGACCTCACCGCCTTGACTTCTGGTCATTTTTTAGTTGGAGGTGACATCACTGCGTTGCCAGAGCCCACCGTTCTCCAGATAAATCCAAATCGCCTATCACGGTGGCAATTGTGACAACAACTGTTGGAAACGTTCTGGGAGCGTTGGAGCTCAGACTACGTTAGGTCACTCCAACAGCGCTCTAAATGGCGCCTGCGCACCGAGCCTCCGCGTATTGGGCAATTAGTTTTATTGCGCGACAACAATATGTCGCCTACAAAGTGGCAGCTCGGCCGTATTATTAAGTGTCACCCTGGTGCCGATCAGCTGATTAGAGTAGTTTGTGTCCGAACCGCGACTACAACTCTTATTCGACCGCTAACGAAACTCGCACTCCTTCCACTCTGTCACGAGGATAGTTCATTTACAGCTGACACCAAGCGCTAACGATCTTTTCGACCGAGTGCATTTTCTAGACCCGATGGGTCCGGTATGTTTCGAAGGGGAGTTATAAGGGAAGTTATATATTCTAGCGGCGCGTGAGCATGTGAATTGGTGCTCTCGCTTGCAGAGACTAAACTTATATTCAAAATTTCCAATGGCTAACGTAAATTATTCACACCGATGCTCAACACACTTGAGGCGGATTAACAACATCCTTGCGCCGCGCAAATATTTACGAAATTCCTTGCGATCGCGCTAACGATTCTCAAATCAGCCTTATAACTTCCCTTCGAAACAGATGGGATCTCCTAATCTGAATACTCTGCGAGACACGTCACTGATGAATGAGGATATTGAACGTTAAAGCACAGATTATTCTTATAAGTGCATAGTGCACTGACAATTCACATCCACACAACCAATCATCAAAGTGCCATTGGCTAGGTCACCTTTTGTTTGAAGCAATGATCTTGCATTGGCACCGATGCCTTCCAGCAAGGATCTCAGCGATGTGATTTACTTATCTTTTTCTCCGTAGTTAACTCACCAAACACCTTACGAAATCTCCTCCAAGAGTTTCTCGACAAAGTAAGGGGATCTCTACCACAGATGCATGACATGGTCTATAGGAACCGGCACCACGTTGATTTTTTAGGTTATGTTGACGGCTATGCATTGGTTGGAATGGAACCGATGAAGGCGTTGCTGGTGTAACGAGGACCGTAAGAATGATGACAAACTACGGCGATGACACAGTCCAGGTTGATGAAGCATTTCCTCCACGATAACGATGATTGACGATTACCGTGAGGATGATCGACGTCGGTCACAATCTGGATCGCCTCGTATCTCTACTGGGTAATCGGAGATCTGACCCGATCTCCATCACCTCCTAGCATGCCGGGAAAGCGAGTGAACGAGCTTGTCGGTTCTTCGTCTTTTATTACTATCGTTCCACAGGAAATTATTTTCGATAAAACTTTTGCACTTTTATATTTCCCGGTACCCGCGTCACTCACGTGCACACACATTGACACACAAGAACATTTGTTTTCATATACGCGATTCGCCAGCAGCGTTATTGGATCTCTACCGCAGAGCATTCTGGGGGACACCCGCGAATCGAATACGCCTATTGCTTGTTGAGATTGTATGCACAGATGGCGTCACCGATCTGAACATGCAAAATTCGCATTACCTATATCAAGGCCGTCTCATAAATTGCGGTAGGTGTGAACATACAACACAACACCCCCTCCTACTTTGCCCTATTTATCACAGCGAAGAAGAAAGTATTCACGTATGTACACCTGATTCCAGAGATACTTGTTTCCATTCACGTTTCAGTGACCGCTATAATTTTATAAAAGTTTCCCGAGAAATAAGACGAGAATAAGTTATAATGAACCCAATTCCACGAACGCAGAACGTGATGCACTGGTGACCATTGGCCATAAAGTTCTGGATCACCAGTCAGTCATATATGTGCATAAACAGATCTTCCGAGGTCATGGATATATCGGGTATAGTCTCACTGTATCCCGGCCTCCCCCCGCAGGGGACTTGTGGAAGAGAGCGGAGCGGGTAACTCCGTCCGTAAGGAAGAGGGAGGGGTCGAAGTGCCCGAACTCGAAGAGGAGCAATGCTTTTGAAAGATCCGCTTCTCTTAGCAAGTTTTTGAGAATTGACGACCTCACGGACCCCATCGTTCGGCAGGTCTGTGCCGACGATTGCCTGATCGTGAAACGACTCGCGATACCCACTGTACTGGGGAGCTAGGGTGCGGTGTCAAGCCCCTACCGGCGGGTTCCACACGGGTGAGCGCTACGGCGTGCCGTGTCTGTCCGGTAGTAACCGCAAAGAGGGTTGGCCTCTAGCGGGTCGTGGCAATCTTAAAAAGGGTTCTCTGAACCAACAGAAGTCTCAAGGCAGGCAGCTTGTTACTACTAATTTTGGTAGCTGACTTGTTGTAGATATCAATTTGCACAACCAGCGGTGCTGGCGCTTCACTCAAATTTGGCCCCAACCTCGTGAGAGGAGGCGCCCGAATGGCGATGAGCCCTGGGCGCCATATAAATTTCTACAATATGTATCCCGGCCTCCTAAAGCTGGAGACAACTTGAGTGGCCATGTATTGGGGATCCGGAATCCAAATCACCGCCGTACCCAGTTTGTCCTCATATCACCCTGATCCTTCCCTGTACCAGTATTGCTTACTGATTATGGCCATATCAGCTTACTTCCCGGTGCTGATTTGGGTCAGCTTGTCGTGAACGACCCTGTTCCTATTGATGTTACACTGTATAATACGTGTGATTGGTTAGCAGCTGCGAAAGTGTCGCAGGAACTACAAAAAATAAAACATCAAAGTTAAAAAATTGCTTTATTTTTAATAGAAATTAATATTTTAATGGCATTCTCTGTTCATTCGATTGTATTATTTTTATTGATACTCTATCATTATTCAATAATAGAATTGGCAAAAACTGAAAATTAAAAAAATGGCGGTCATTTTTCGAAAAAACTAAAAAGTTAATTTTTTCAGAAACAACAGTTTTTTTCTCCTGAGTTTTTTATAGTCCGTTGGTAATATTACTAATAATATTCAGGTAGTTTGAAGAGTGTCAAACTACTCTACAAGTCGGTCAATGTTTTTATAATTTTGTAATTTTGTAGATGTCATATTTAGCACTAATGCATTTCTTGCAACATGTCCAAAATATGCAATCTCAGCATACATCGAACGTCACAATGCGGAATTTTCAGTGTTGTACTACCATCTCCGCAGTGCCTACGGTGTTGATGTGACTCCAGCTTGTCCGTACGTCCCCACTGAGATTGATTACGTAGTTGGAAATAAGTCGTGCTGGATTTAATAGAATTTTTTATATTTCCATTTATTTGAGCAGGCAAATATCAGCCAATAAGCCTGACATCGTACTTGTTGAATGTGATGAAAAATCCATCTTCATCATCGAGTACTCTGCACCAGTTGAGACAAATAAAATATAGTCAGCAAAGAGCACGAAAAAAGGATGAAATATCATAAACCATGAGGATTTAAAATCAAGCTCCTCATGATTATAAATTGGAATGCTGGGAGAGATGAGTCCAACTTTTCTCAAAAACATGAAAACTGTTGCAGCCTGTTCAAAATATGCCAATCCCATCGCAGGCCGAATGCAGAAAGCAGTGCTTTTGGGATCACTTCGTCTACTAAGCTCACACCATATTCTGTAATCACTAACCCACTAACTAAAAAAAGGGAGTGGCTGACGTTGCGAAATTGCCTGGTGCACTTTGCAACGGAGGAGACGAGATGAACATTAGAGACACTTCTGTGCTGCAGACTACGCAAATGGATAATGGAGAGCCACGGAAAGGTAGGGGTTTCCAAAATTTTCCGTCATCATCAGTGAATTTATAAATACTGTTATAACATGCCACCAAATATGAAGGATAAAAAGACACAACAAAGTTAATCCGAATTAATAATGAATCGACAATTAAATATTAACTAAAAATTTATTTAAAGTATTAATGTTCTGCAAATTCAAAAACCTGTATACTTACTTGTCTAAAACATAGTAATCATTATAATGCATCAGTGACTTTATAAATATAGTTACAACATGCCACCAAATATGAAGGATAAAAAGGCACTATTAAGTTAATTTGAATTAACGCCTCTAGCGTCCGTTAATCAGCCGCCCTAACAGCAAATCATTTCTTACTTTTCACTAGTATGATGCATTTAGACCGACTCTGAACACTTACTCATACCCCTTCCCGCGCAGTCAGGTCTCACTTTATTTTCAAGTGCGGCAGAGCTTTCTTGGCTCCCTACAATACTGTATACATACAATAACAAATTACTTTAAAATTAGTTTATACGGCAGGAATTGCTAATTAAATTGAATTTATATAACATGTAAGCAAATTAGACAAGTAGTTCCCTTAAATTGTTCATAGATAAGAATCGCCGCTGTCCAAATTAATAAATTCCTAAAAAAAAGTAATCGTTTACTTTCTGCTATTACACGTCTAATTATTTAGTTAAATTTATAAACGGCATTAACGGGAGTCCAGTGAGAATTTATAACGATAATTAATTACACATCAATTGAGAGGTGTTCGCAATGGTAACTGTAGCTGTCGGTTATTCATGAACATGTCAAAAGATTTATTTTAAAAGAGGTTTTTAATTACGAGGTCGTAAATTTTATAATGGATTATTGAGGATGTATTATGACAATGAAATTACAGGAGAGTGTTGCTTCACATGCAGATAGGAGATTGAAGAATTTCGAAATAATCAACGTTAAATTTAATTAACCAAAGAAGTTACCTATATCTGGTGATGGTTTGGAAGAATCAATGATATCTGCCGTAGATTGATTAGATGAGTAGAATGTTTGGGTGATGTCAGGTTTTTGATCATGGTCCATACCATCGGAAGGTGCATCATCAACTGCCTTAATTGGAATTTCTGTTCCGCTTTGTTCTTCGTAACTACAACTACTTCCATCTTGTTCTAAGTACTCAGGCATTTCCAATTTTAAATTTGGCATTAGAGGTATTATTTCCACAGGATTCGATACATTTTGAGAATCCGATTTTGTATTGTTATTTTTTGGTGAAGAGACACTTCTAACAGTTGACTTTTCTGCATTAACGTTTGTATTTTCTCGACATTTTCTTCTTTTGTAAGGAGGAGTTTGTGGTTGCATATCGGTCGATTGATATGTTGTAGGAGATGAAGGAGACTTATTTCTTTTGTTATTAGTAAATACTTTTCCTGATGCATTTCGAAGTTGCACCTCGGGTTCACTCGGGACGTCAACTTCATCCTGTAATGATTTCACTTATTATATTACTAGCTTTTGAAACCTCAATGAAACAAAGTTGTACATTCAGGAAATCAATAGATCCAAAACCAGATGGCACAAGCATCTACACTGTATTATTAAAATAAGGGTTTTGTTTAATACAAACCTCTCCTAAACAATCCTCTTTTCGCGAACCGTCTGTAAGACCTTGAACGGCCAAGAGTTCCGCTGTTGTCATGAAACTGTCCAATTGTTCCTGTACAACATTTACCTCACCTTGATATATAAAATCGACGAGAGCTGCAAGGTCATCGAATTTCACATTTCGAAATATAATAACAGGATGTTGACAAGGATTTTCCTAAAATTATTACGTAATTAGCCAGATTGCCAGAAGAAAGAGACTATTGCTATATTAAAAAATACCTTAAATAAATCCCTAAAATAGGTACTACATGCTGATAGGAGCATTTTATGAGCCCTTATTCGTTTTCCCTCGCAGCTGAGGGTCACATCAACTAGATCTTCATCGGAACGCAGTGCATCAAATGCAGAGGTAATGTGTTTTAGGTAATTATTCCATCTAAGCGAGAACTGCTGACTTGAACCCATGCTGGATTTCTGAAATATTCAATGAATAACCATCATCTTTTACACACAAAAATTCATTAACAGATATCGTCATTTTATTGTTAATACATAGCCAAATATGTTACAAAAAGGATATTATGGAAATAATCAGCTAGATTGCGTAGGTAAAGAAAATATTTAACTACTAATGCGTTCAATATATTCATATATAACATTTTAATAAGAACCTCTAGATTTGAAACCTTAATCTTAAATTGCTAAAGTTAGCGATCAATTGCGTTCTGGTGCATAATTGTAACAAACGTGAATTATTTCGAACGTGTATATATAACAATTTTCTGCTCTCTTCGGCCTTTGGGAGTTATTTATTTGTTATAAATCAAAAAGCGAGTGAATGGTAAGGGCGGTTATAGAGTCTGGGTGTCTCACGGGTATGGGCGCGAATCAAAGGAAATAAGAGGTAAATTCAAATTTGATTATCATAACCTTCATCCTCATGTCTGTAAAATCAACGTTACGGTATGAAAATACCATTTTGAGCGAAAGACGGAGTCATCGTTCATCAAGAAGTCGATTCTTCAAAACGATGAATAATATTCTCAGCGATCCGAAATAATACGTATCGATCTATAATGATCGAATACATGAACTGTTTTGATACAGGCGTGTGGCAGAGACCATGCACCATCGCAAAAAAACACTTGAAGCTTGGCCGGCAGAAGAGGAGAAGAAAAACGAGCGTAGCAGTGTGGTTAAGACAGTGCTAGATTGGGAAGAAAGTGTTACATAAGACGCCTGAATGAAATTCGGAGAGGAAGACAAACTAACGCCGAGGGTTCGAAGAAGTAGAAGAAAGTAATTAAAGCTTGGTGAGAAGTGTAGCGTCACGGATTTTCGAGAAAAAAGTAGAAAGCAAATCAGACAACAGTGAGAAGGAATAAGAGGGAGGTAGTGGAAAGCTGAATTTGAAAAGGAGAGCAAAGAAAATAAAGAACGAATGAAGCAAAAAAAAAAAATATAAAAATGTAGAGGTACAGTAAGAAAAGATGCATGAAGATTGAAAAGTTATTTAAAAAGTAGAAGTAACAGATGGAAAGAAGAGATCGAGAAAAAAAAGAGATAGGTAAATTAACCGCTTCACTGGTAACAAAAAAAAATTGGTTTCAAAAGCTTATATCTTGTAGCCGTTATATTGAATCCGCCATATTAATTTTTAAAAATGTGACATCAAATTCGTATTCAGCGACTTAAAAACCTATAGTTTACCAAATTTCATGAAAATTCATGAAGTGGTTAAAGAACAAAAAAATAGCTAAAGGAGCGAGAGAAGTAGAGAGAGAGTGGGCTTGTAGTGAGCGTAAAAAATTGTGACTGGATAGAGGAGAAAGAGAAATATGTGAAAGGAGAAATTACGTTAGAAATGTGGGGAAATTAGGATTCGAGGAGAATGAATTAAGGGAGAAGAATGTGCACAAGGGTGGGGTAAGAGGAACAGCTTGAGAATGGAAGAAATTGAATGTCAAGAGAGTAGAGAATGGAAATTCGATGACAAATAGAATGAATGTGGAGGGGGCGGGTGAGAAAAGGAAGGAGGATGAAATTGTTATTTTGAAATGTGGCAAGATTGTGGGCAAATGAAGAACAATTCTGGAATGTTGTGGAAGTGTTTTATATTGTGGAGTAATTAATAAAACCGTAGAGCAATGTGAAGTATAATATCAGGTATAAGGAAGGAAATTAGGGAAAAGAAGTAGGAAGAAATAGCAGTGAAGGATCGGAATAAAGAGATACATAAATTGAGAGAGGATAGTGTAGGGTGATGACGATTTATAATAGAGATGTAGGAGAAGAAAGGATAGAAATAGTATATTGTGTATCTAGGGCGGAAAGGCATGTATTATGACGCGGGCGATACTGCAGCTCGAGTCGTAGGCAAAGACAAGGCGAGCCGAAGACAAGCTGAGTCATGCCGTAGACGAGGGATTCAGCATCACCCGAGAGTGTAATGCATTTCCGCCCGTGGTACACAGGATACTTTTTGTCCTACCTGTCGACAAAAATGCCACCTTACTGGCCGGCGGTAACGAGTAGCGGGCTGTAATGAGAACAGCGGGCGGTAAAAATTGAAAAACGCCCGTGCGCATACGCAGTTGCGTCCTCGGCCATAATAGGCAACTTTCCGTTCGCTTAACCTGCACCGAAAGGTGGCAGTTTTGTTCAGGTGTGACAAAAATATTTTAAAGGGGGTATGAGGGATGATGATCAGACAAAGAAAGGAAGGAAGACAACAAAATTAATAGACTGGGACTTATATAAAAGGGATAGAAGGTTCAGTGATAGATTTTTTTATTATAATGATGGTAAGCGAGAAAAATGTGCGGGAAAAAAGGAAAAAAATCAGATGCAAGATATTACAGGATTGGTTAAAAGAGTCGAAAACATTTAGGAGGAAGTTAGTAAGTGTAAAGTAGAAAAACAGCGAAGTGAGAAAGGACTGGGAAAGAGCTGAGGGAAATAGTAGACGGCATGAGTAAGGAACAAAAATGTAAGGGGAACGGAAGAGAGCAGATTGCAAATGGTGGCAGAAGGAACACAGAGCAGAGAAACGAGGGTATAAAAGGCGATAGAATCTGGAGAGAAATTGGGACGTTGGATGAAGTTGAGTTCATGAAGGGGAAAAGAGGAGTATAGGAATTGTGTGGCAGAAAAAGGAGGGATTATAGAATATTTAGAATAGATAGGAAGAAATGGTACTGTATAGGATCAAAAAAGAATCGAAAGAGTGGGAGCGTATATAAGTATATTAAGCTAGGGAACAGGGGACGAGAGAGGTTATGTGAAGAGATAGGAATTGATGATTGGGTGTCTGATATGAAGGACAGAAAAACAAGAAAAAAGCGTTAAGGAGAGGATATATCGACGCCTCTTACGAAGACTAGCGCGTTTCAAACTCCGCCTGTGTTATTGTTATGGGCGAAAAATGAAACCTGCTATTCTTCGTAAGAGGCGTCGATATAATGTGGAAATGGAAAAGAGATACAAGACATAAAACAACTAAAAGTGTGTAGGACTAGTAGAGACGATGAGATAAGGAATGAAGTACGGAAATTCTACAAAATTTAATTAGTAAGCCATATTTAGACAGCTGTCTTAACAAAAACCAAATCAAACAATTTCTCCTGTTTACGAATAGGAATAAAATTTACCTATGAGATATTAAATTCAATGGAGTCAGACTAAACTATTCCGGTACAGTCAAATGCCTGAGTATTCATTCTGGGTAATCAAGTATCAGATAGGAGTCTGAAAAAGAGTGGGCAACTGGAATATACAATATATAAGACGCAGTCTGGGCCGCTAACCGCGTGTATGGTAAAACTTGGGCCCTAAGACTACACTTCGTCTTTTGGGGGTACTTTGCTATAGTCAAACCCATTATTACATTCGGTGCTTGGGTATGGTTGCCAAAAATGTAAAAAAGAGTACTATATATGTCCTTGAATAAAATCCAATCATCAGCTTGCATACGTGCAACGGGCGCGATAAGGTCTTGCCCCACTGATGCTCTTGAATCCTCGATAGGAGTGCCACTCCTTCACCTGCAATTAGAATACTCGGGATACGGGAAGGCCCTGCAGTGCGAGTTGCTGCTCCTAAATGAAATAAAGGACATAGCAGCTATGGGGGAAAACGAGCTACCCAAACTAAAAGTCGGTTAGTGTGGGTTCCGGGGGCTGATGCAGAACCCCCGAAAGACATACTGCACCGAATGAAGGTTCAGAACAAGGGGCTGTAGACCGATCTCTGGAGGATCCTCAATACGAAGACGGAGAGTAAGGGACAAACCTTGACCCTTGTTATCGATGATGTCTCGCATGAGGATCTTCAGGCTATTGGATGCAGACCGTTCCTTGACTTCGGCCAAGTCTTGATACGTTTCAAGAAGCCGGCCAAAAAAGAGGCGTGAGAAGGTGCGAAGTTCGGCGACGGTGACTGGAGCTGCACCTCCTCTGCAAGTCCGCGGGTGTCCAGTGTGCAATCCAATGCTGCTGAGCCATCTGCGATGGCCGAGAAGGAGTTTGACACCCAGCCAGTCAGAGCCGACTCGACACCGGATCCAACACTCCGGACGACAGGAAAGGAGGAGAGGATAGTGACCAACGCCGATCTTTCCAAAGTGACGGGAGATACCGGCAATGAACGTTCAAAGTGGTTCAAATAAACCTCCTTCATGCCGAGCCTGCTTCGGCAAGCCTATGCAGGAGGTTTCATAAGGACCACTTGATTGTGGGGCTTATTCAAGAGCCCTGGATAAACGGGAACATGATTCAGGGTATTGGAAACGCAGGTAACATCTTATATAATACCGGCGGTACCAAACCAAGAGCATGCTTAGTATTCAGTAAAAACATCAAATTTTTGTCTGTTCCAGAATTCTGCACATATGACATGGCTGCAGCATTTATTCCCCTGGAAGGGGGACAAAAGGTAGCAGTTGCCTCAGTCTACCTTCCGAGGGAAACAGTTGTCCCCTCAATCCAAGTGGAGGGGATAATCCAGTTCAGTAGATGTTCTAAAGCCAAATATATACTGGGATGTGATGCCAACGCACCCCATGATGCATGGGGTAGCACTGACAACAACAGCAGAGTTGTGTACCTTAAAGTTTTCATTATATCTACTAACTTAAGAATCTTAAATACGGGTAACAAACCCACATTTGTAACCCGCAATAGGCAAGAAGTCCCAGATATAATCTAATGCACATGTAATGTAGTAAATAACGTCAGTAGATGGTATATGTGGGATAAAGAATTACAGATATATTAGGTTGGACTTATCCACAGAAAAGAATATTGGGCAAATAGTATATAGAAATCCTAAAAAGACTGACTGGGTAAATTTTAGAAAACAACTCAGTACCGATATATCTCAGCTATCCTTTCCGATCAAAACCCGTGAGAAGATTAATCATGCCACGAAGTTACTAACTAGGTTAATTCTAAAAGCGTATGAAGAAAATTGTCCTTTAAATTCCAAAATGACAAATAGGGATATCCTATGGTGGACTCCTGAGTTAAGTAGAATTAAAAAGCATACGATAAAACTTTTCAATAAAGCGAAAACCACTAATAATTGGGATGATTATAGAGTATCAGTTACAAATTACCATAAGCAAATAAAAAAATCTAAAAAAATCTTGGAGAAACTTGTATGGCGAAATAAACAACACCGCACAAGGGGCCAGGTTCATAAAATTATGGCACATACAGTAACGGCGAGTGAAACGCTATTGTTATTAGCAAAGACATACTTTCCAGGCCTCCGCACTGAAGAAGATATGGTAACAAACAGTCGTGCCGAAGATGTACTACGAAGAGCGTCTAACACTGACTGGAAAAAAAGCTATGCGCGTGAAGTTCTGAACGTTCAATGAACGGTCTCTCAGCGAAGCCCATAGGCGTCGCACCACAAAATATTGGAATTGCGCCCCTCTGAATTTTTACCACATAAACTCAAGAAAATTATGATTTCTCTGTATACTAAACACCTATTTCAGTATTCTACAAAGTTTTTACACAAAATGTGATGCGTAACAAACGGATCAACCCCCTTTTCATCCCCAGCAACCCAAATTTCAAATTCATTCGCTACTTTCACGTTTTCCAGCTTTTGAACTTCTGTACTCTCGCGATAAATTTTTCAAAAGATATGTAAAAATAAATTCATATCTATATAAACAGAATAGAACTAATTAGAAACCTCGGACGAAATTCCAACCCCACCCCTACCGCCCTTAAAGTCAGAAATTCACGTTTTCTCGATTTTCAGGTGTCTCGCTTTCGCGATAATTTTTGTAAAAAATGCTGAATAATAAGTTAAGGTGGCGTCGAGATAATGAATTCTCAGTAAACACAGAAAAAAATGTTACGATCCTCTTTACTAGGAAAAAGAAGATGTACAGAGTGAACAATGGAGAGAGGAAAAACTGGTTGTCAAGTAGATCTAACAACCTCAAAAGGGAAACCTTTCGGAATCCGATCATGGAAATGCCCACTGACGACTTTAAACCAGAGCTTGGAGAAACCAGGCTCTTTGAAGTCGAATCACCATCTAGTGAGCGACCAATGACGGAATAGACCGATCTGACAAGAACGTCACTGGAGTGGAACGCCGATGGCTCAAAAAACTAAATTGGACAAAGGGTACAAAGATTGTACTATCAACATTCTAACAGATAGTCAAGCCGTGCTAATGGCTCTGGAGGCATTACAAGTAAGCTCCAGAGTAGTAAAAGATTGCATATCTGCCCTAAATAACCTGGCTCAAAACAACAGCAGGGTTATCTTAAAATGGATAAAGGGTCATGTAGGAAACACGGACAACAAAGAAGCCGATAAACTTGCCAAGGCAGTACAATAAGTTCATTCGCCCTGAGCCTGCTTTGGGAATAACAACTCAAGTAGCGAAAAAACTACTTAAAAAATCAATAGTCAGTGAGGCAAAGAGAACTTGGGGCACTTTGGAAACCGCAATACAAGCTAGATCACTAATAGAAGGCTACATCAAAGTTAAGTCCATGGAAACCATCAACTCCAACAGACCCACTTTAAAAGCAATAACAAGATTACTAACAGGACACTGTCGACTCAACAAACATTCACTCAAGATGGAGATAACTGATACCGCATCCTGCAGATTCTGTCTTGTGGAGAACGAAACTCGTGTACACCTACTGACATCTTGCATAGCAACTTGTCAGGAATGATACATGACTTTCGGAAAGGACTTTCTAATACCTGAAGAAATCAAGAATTACTCATTCAGTATCATCATAGCTTAGATAGGGAAGCTGAAACTACAGGATAAACTCTAACTTAGTTAAGCTTACCACAATAGGATCACGTGGATCTGCAGTGGCCAGGCTCAGTAGCCTAACCGTTTAAGAATAGTAATAAATCAAGGTCGATCCTTAACGCGGTTAGAGTCGTTGTAAAGTCGAATCGTTTATTCGACGGTATGTTTTGAAATTGTAATCAGCGTCTTATCACGAGAATGGTTAATCTCATTTTATAATTATGCATTATAATGTACATTATCATTCAATAAGATATCAATATCGAATAAAATAACACGGCGTATAACCATCATTTATACAATATATATCAACCTGGTTCATTTTAAATTCGTTTTTGGAAGGATGGAAAATTGTGTTTGAAAAATCGACATAACAGATTTTGTCGGAAAATTCTGAATTAAAAAAAAATAAATTATTTAATTATAAACAAATTTTCGAACTAATAACGAAATTTTTCTGCTTCAAAATGGACAAAATGCCTGTTCCCCAAAATTTTTTTAGTTTATTTTTAACTTAAAATATACACTTTTTATCATTTTGTTCAGTTTTTCAAGTAACATTTTTATAATTATTATCCAAATTATTGTTTCGGGTTCCTAGTCGTGGGGAACCCAGAGACTGGTGTATATGCATGATACCCAAGTGATAACCCTCGAAGCGTTTGGAATTATTTCGATTGAATATTCTGTTTTGCCAACTGGGGTCCCGAATCGATGAATAGAATTTTCGCGGTGAGTCCTGAGAATAAACGTGGAATTCTCCTAACTGCCGCTATATCTACCTCAGGCTTCAGGCTTAACCGGTTGCAACCCTGGACCGGTCTGACCAGGCAATGGAATTGCCCTTTGAAAGTCAGGTCAGTTTCCTAAAAATTATAGAACAGGGGGTAGTGATAACACCACCTTCGATGATGGAAGTACATTTGCATTCACGTGATTCTCTCTTTCGTGTTCACGTGATACCTATAGCCCTGTTCTACCTCTTAAATATCCGGGGCGAGTTATATTAAGATTTTGTCGAATTAGGCATCGATGATGCTCGAGTTACATGAGCCGTTGATGTGCGTTATCACATTATCTGTTTCTGAAAATATTACAGTAGTACATACGAATGCAGTACGCTGCATCTGTAACAATTCATTTTTAAAAAATTCCCCCGCCATTGGCTTCTTTGCTCTTAAATGTTAACGTTGAGGGAGAAGAATCATACAAAAATTTTCATACCATATTTTATTGGACAAATTCTCAATTTAAAAAAAAAAAATAAATAGTTCACTTTTGAAAAACATTTCATTGCCGAAACGCAACTTTTCTGTTTTTTCTTTTTATCTCGAAAGATATGATTCTAAACAAGAATGTATCAAACAAAAAAAGTAGAGCTCGAAATTTTCTACAAAAATTCTTATGAGTTTCATTTCTAATATGAACGGAAATACACGGAGAGAACATTCGAGCGTATACTGTGTTAGTAAACAGAGCTGCTACTCGAAATGTGTAGCCTCTCTTGTTCTGCGAATCGTATAGCTTTTGCTTTTGCCTAGCACGGCAGCCGTGCTAGACCGCGACAAGTGTCGTACGAAAGTCTGGCATCGCTGCCGTTAGAAAAGAGAGAAATACGGCAATGCTGCTAGATGTACGTATGACATTTGTCGCGAGTCTAGCACGGTTACCATGCTAGAAGGCAAGGGTGTGCGCTCTGCTATAGCCCTGGCGACTGTTATCTGAAAGTTCTCTCCGTGTACCCTAAAATAAAGATGAGAATGAGAATGACTGGCTTTCCAATTTCAGCCAGCTATATCGTTTAGGGTTTGTGAAAGTTATACAGGGTGCCACCCAACTCACGGACCGTATTGCAGAGGACAAATTTAGACAATATTCGAAGCAAAAAAGTTTAATACCAATATTTGAACCGACGTATAGAATTTGATTATCGAGCGTTGTATTTGAGGAAAAATTCATTTTTTCTGCAATAACTCGGCTAGTTTTGATGTTATTTCAACGGACTAAGTATCATTTTAAAGATTTTTCTCAAATCCTACAATTTATTGTAGGTCATTTTAACCTTACGCGGATTTCGAGTCTAACTAGTTTTATTAAATACCAGCCCTTTAATATCGCAGAATTTTCGAAAAAACGGGATTTTTAAAGACGGTGTGCGTTTATTGCCAATTTCACGGCAGTAGGATGCTCCCTGTGCGCTCAGTTTTTAAGTAAACTCAATATACAAAATATCAAATTTGTTGTTTTTCAAGTTATACAACTTCTCTCTGGCAAGACCATAATCGAAAATCGAAAATTTAATTAAAATTCGGAGTTCGAATTTGTAATCAGCGACCCCGAAAACTATAAGATTACGAAGTATAAAAACCATCGGTTCAATAGAATAATGTGCCGCTGAAAGGGTTACATGAGCTCCAATTTATGCCGTAGGCCAAATAAACATTCAGTAGAAACCAGAGCACGAACCTGGGACCTTTTGAATGCTGCTCGAATGCTTTACCGACTGAACTAATTACTAAATCTCGAATGGACTTAATCTCATTTTCAGGTGGAAACAGAACATGAAAAAAAAACGAAATACAATGCCAGATTGACGAACAACTTCGAGCCAGCATAATAAGACCCTCAAAATCCCCTTATGATTCTCCAGCCTCGGTAGTACCGAAAAAAGCGGGACCAAAACGAAGAAAAAATATAGAGGTTCGAAATAGACTTTAGAGACCTCAGTGAAAAACTATCGTTGACGCATTACAAATTTCTAACATAACAGATGTCGTAGACCAATTAGGGATGGCGGAATATTTTATAACAATAGGCTTAAAGGCGGGATTCCATCATCATACTAGACCTAAAATACTAGACCTCAAGTTCGAATCTCCGTCCGTGCCTTTTTCTCGGTTTACGACCAGTGTTTGGAATATTCCGGGAACTTTGCCGGGAAGGTACGAATTTGGGCCGATCTTCCTCGGCAGTTGTCGGTACCGTCAGCGTCTTTTCTGCGGTCGGTACGTCGAGTCGTGGATATTATTTCGGAATAAATGAGGTAATAAACGACGGCTTCGAGATAAAGGCTTGAGATCTCATTGATGACTCCTTATGTGAGTGCCTATGAGAGTTCTGGTAAGAGTAAAATGTACGGGATTGTATCCCGCATGCGCCAAAAATATCTGTTTCTGCGCATAGTAGAAACTCGATAAAACGTCGTGGTCCCTTCTAGCGTCCAGTTTCGCCCCTCCATAGGGCGTCGTTCCAGACCGAAGTGACCTTCCCCTTCCTAAACCTGCGCAGAAACATGCAATCGCTCATACTGTCATGGATATTATGTACACTTTTTGTAAGGTTACGTTTCCTTCTGCTGAGAACGCAGACGCTGAGAGAAAACACCAGGCCGTGGTGGGGTCAAGGGGAGGACTTCAAAAAAGTCATATCGATTTTCTACTGTACATGAGAATTTTGTGATACTTGTAATGATTGGTTAATGGTCTTGATGGGTAACCGATAGGCGTTGGGTGAAACGCCCGTGCTACAGAAAGTTGGTGGTTTGCGTATGCGCCAATTCCTGAAGAAAGCAGGTCTCATATGTGAATAACAATCGTCCTTCCTGTCATCCGATTTTTTCAAAATGAGTCACATTAGTCATTACCATCATTATTAACTATTCGATGAAAGAAACGAGTGGCCTAACTGCAATTGCAACTTTTAGGGGGTGTTATGTGTGTTTTTCGACATGTTCCCCCCTCCAGCGGTGCCTTCTTCTCATCCGATTTTTTTTGTAAAATGAGTCAGATTATTCATTACCATCATTAAAAACTATTCGATAAAAAAAACGAGTGGCCTAACTGGAATTGCAACTTTTATCAACCCCACATTGTGATTTTCACAGTTTTTCGACATTTTTCCCCCTCAAGCGGGTCCTTCCTGCATCCGATCTTTTTGAAAATTAGTCAAATTGTTCATTGCCATCATTATTGACTATTGGATGAAAAAATGAATGGCCTAACTGGAATTGCAACTTTTATCAACCGTTGTTTGTGATTTACATCGAGTTTCGACATCTATATTCCCCCCTCCAGCGGTGCCTTCTTATCATCCGATTTATAACCGATAACTTTTGCGAAAAATGCTGAAAAATTAGTCAATACATTTACAAACAAAAAACGACCCATTAGAAACCTCGGACGAATTTCCATCCCCACTCCTACCGCCCTTAAAGTAAGAAATTCACGTTTTCTCGATTTTCAGGTGTCTTGCTATGACGATAGTTTTTGCGAAAAATGCTGAAAAATTAGTTAATACATTTACAAACAAAAAACGATCCATTACAAACCTCGAACGAAATTCCATTCCCACCCCTACCGCTCTTCAAGTAACAAATTCACGTTTTCTCTATTTTCAAATGTCTTGCTCTCACGATAATTGTTGCGAAAAATGCTGAAAAATTTGTTAATACATTTTTAAACAAAAAACCACCATTTGCAATTAAAATATGACGTAGTTCAAGGCATCCTGAAAAAAGTTGTTATGGGTGCAAAGCAAAAAATGTAGTTTTGAAGATATCAAGCACTGAACATTAACGCTTTCCGGCAAGTAGCTAGTGGAAAAATTACAGTCTAAGACAAACGTTCAATTTGATTGACCTGAGAATTTATATATACAGGTTTCTGAGGTCGCGGATTACGAATCTGAGCTCGGATTTTAAAAATTAAAAATGGCGGATTTATGATGGCCGATCAAAATGTAAAAAATTACCTGATTGAGATGAAACTGAGTATTCTGGGTTTTTTGGTGTCGCTGATGACGAATCTGATCTCGGATTTTAAAAATTCAAACTATCGGATTCACGATGGCCAATCAAAATGTAAAAAATGACCCGAATAAGATGAAACTAAGTATTCGGGAGTTTTGACGTTGCTGATTGCGAATATGAACGTAGTTTTTTAATCAGCGACTCTAAATATCTTTGAATACACAATTTAATTTTAGTGAATCCATTTTTGATTAAATAATTCATATAATTATATAAATAGTTATTTCATAAAATTGAATGTTAGTGATCTACAATGTGTGTTCATACTCTACAGAAAATATTCTGTAATTGAGGGCTTACGGAGAAAGTACCTAATATGAAGTATTTGAGTGCAAAATCTCATTTCATCATCCTTGTTGCAGAAAGATACAGTATTGTAATAAGTAACGTACGAATAATGCCGAATGTTGCTTTTATATACAAGAAAGAAAATAATTATTCTATATTGCAGTAAATATTGTCGACGGCATTAGCATGACCCAATGTACATCGCCAGGAGGCTGCGCGATCGGACTTTGTACATCGCTTAGCCCTGAAAAGGGCTTTTTTGTAATTAAGACTTTCCCGTACCCAGGTGCAATATTACTTGGTTGTTGAGGTGGTATGTTTGCTGCATTTTGAATACATTCCAACATTTTTGTTGACGGATATTTTACATTTGGCTGATGTCTTGCATATCCCATAAACCACAGTACACTGGTAACGTGGGTACATGTCCCCAAAGTCCGGGCACCCAACTTACATGTGCAGTAGTATATACACCCTTATACAGGATGTCCCATTTTAAGTGTCCACCCCAAATATCTTGAAAATAACGCGTTGTACAAAAAATGTTTCAGACAAAAGTTTCAAGATTTTTTTCTGGGCAATTTAACGGCAACCTTTATTCGACCTTCGCCATGACCTTAAAGGTCATATCAAGGTCAAATTCAATTTTTTTAAATGGGAACCCCCGTTTATTATTGCAGATTTGGAAAGAGCAGGAAATTTTACGTTCAGGTACAACCTTCTCCATGTCCGGGACAACGACCTTAAAGATCTTTTCAAGGTCAAAGTTGTTTTCTTAACGGGAATTCCTTTTTTTATTGTAGATTTGGAAAGAGTTGATAGTTGACATTTGAGTATGACAATGACCATTCCTGATCCACGACCTTCGAGGTAATTCCAAGGTCAAAGTTGTTTTTTTAATGTAAATCCCTATTTTTTATTGTGGATTTGGGAAGAACGGGATATTTTATGTCCGACATGATAGTTTATAATATGCTATAGTAACCTTCAGATGATAAAATATGCAAAGTCGCTAAATATTGTCAAATATTGAATCGTACTAAAACTGTTTTCATCGTTGCATGTATTTTTTTCGTATTACTAAAGGTAACCCCATAAAAAAGGGGTACATCTAACAATAAACTTCAATTTTGCAAAAACGACGAAAAAGACATGACTTTTATTAGATTCTTGCACTTATTTTAAAAACAGCAAATCTACGTAATGATGGATAAATAATGTTTCCAAAAAAAGTAGCACTTAAATTTCTCTATAAAAATGTTTTAGTAAACCATCAAGCACGTGTACCGGCAGTTGTATTCATAGTTATTACCATTTAAATGAATTCTCAAAGAAATATGGTCCCACAGTGTAATTATCCACAATGTCAACCCCGACGTTAAGCGATTATTATTGATAAGCTGAAACTTTTTATGTCTTTTCCAGTGGGGATTAGAATCTGTATAATAATGCATAATATGCCTACTAACATCACCTCTATTGATGAAGGTGGTTTCATCGCTGAACAGTACTATTTTAACAAATGCTTCCACCAGTCCTTGCACTCAATTGTAAAAAGCTAAACGTCGAGGATAATCAGCCTCTTCTAATTTTTGAAGCATGTGAATGTGATATGGATGGAATTTTTGAGCTTTCAGAAATCGATTGGCCGTCGATTTTAGAATACCATGACGTTTTTCGATTTCTCTGGTTGAGATGTGAGGATATACACTAGTAGATGTTACAGGAGCTACAGATTTTTCTTCACCAGCACCTGATTTTCGTCGCTCTCTTTTTAGACTTCCGCTCTCAGCTCTGGTGCTTTTTATACCTTACCTTTTTATAGTCTTTCTATTAGGATGACATTAGCATGTTCAGACATTTTGCAGGATAAAAGCGGGCTGCTAGCGAATAATTATCCTCACCTCGACCAACTTGACGAATTATATCTATAACTTCTTTAGGTGGACACGCACACGCACACGCACACGCCCACGCGCACACGCACAACACACACAATCGGCCCTTCTCAGGGCCAAATGATGTGCAAAATCCGACTGCGCTTCCTCCCCGTTAAAAACAAAAAACAACTTTGACCTTCGAATGACCTGGACTGTTGTGATCCAGGACACCCTTAAGGTCATACTTGAACGTCAACTATCAACTCTTTACAAATCTACAATAAAAAGTGGGATTCCCGTTAAAAAAACAACTTTAACCTTGAAAAGATCTTGAAGGTCGTTGTCCCGGACATGGATAAGGTTGTACCTGAACGTAAAATTTCCTGCTCTTTCCAAATCTGCAATAAAAAATGGGGGTTCCCATTTAAAAAAATTGAATTTGACCTTGACATGACCTTCAAGGTCATGGCCAATGTCGAATAAAGGTCGCCGTTAAATTGCCCAGAAAAAATCTTGAAACTTTTGTCTGAAACATTTTTTTGTACAACGCGTTATTTTCAAGATATTTGGGGTGGACACTTAAAATGGGACACCCTGTATAGGATTGTTTGCATTTTCTGCCTGGTTGCGAATGTTTTCATCATTGGCATCCATTGGTCAATATGTAATCCATAACTGATATTTTGTGGCACTTCGAAATCTTGATAGCACTGAAACCCTCAATAGTCCTGGTTCATGGTGTCTATCTGCATTCCGCAACATTTCAACTTCGAATTCTTCTACTTCTCTCTGCAATTTATCTTGTACGTAGGATGGTGCTAACTTACTCTAATATACTCCGAGTGTAATATTTATCAATAAATCTTCAAAAGTTGGAAATTCATTCAGTTGAGTAGCATTTAAACGCACCCATCTTTGGGCATTTCTGGTTTGAGGATTTTTACCTTCAACCATTGCTTGAACGATGTTTGGTTCTATCGCCTTCATTAGAAACTGTTGTGCCATTTCAGCTTCAGCCATTTGAATAGAAGGATAATACTTATTGATTAAAGCTCCGGCAATCAGAAAAAGTCTCGTAGAGACTGCGCGTCGTTTCATGCGCTTATACCACTCGACTACGAGGGGAACACACGAAATTAATTTTCGAAGCATCTGATAAATTTCAACCCCCCCCCCCCCGTCCATCCCGTCATTTGTTTAATGCTTTCGCAAGCCCGATTATATTTTCCTCTCGCCCCAAGCTCAGGCCACCGACGACTGCCGAAGCGACCTGCGCGTGGAAAGTGCGCAAAAACAGCTCCTTTCTAACGGCACTGATTCAGGACATTTACAGCAATAAAGTATTATATTCCCAGGTGGAAATTGAGTCTCATGCAAAACTAGCTTCTGGAAAGTTTCCTCTAACCAACAGTTTCTAGCTAGTATATGTCTAGTCTGTATAGTTTTTGTCCTGTTTCTATCTAGTTTGACCCCAAACTAGTAAAACTAGACAAATTTCCACCTGGGTTACACGGAGAGAAATTTTCGGCAGCCACGACGGTGGTCCACGGCAGCCCCTGCATGACTCAGCACAGCAGGCCATGTTCAATGCACAGGCTATGTTGACTCAGAAGTTTTTGCAGTGTTAATTATGCTACTGCTGCGGTACGGAGGACAAGTAGCGCCCGCCGAAGTGAACAGTGCTAGAAACCTAACCTATAGAGCATTCCCTTCGTATGTTCATATTGAACGCCGCGAGAGGTGTTTATAGATATGTAGAGAGCACCGAATATAACAATAAAATAATAAATACGAAATGTTTCCGCGGTATTAAACCGATCACATGTACCCGTTCGTATTTGGCGATTGTGGGGCCTGCACTGAAAATAAAACTATGCTGTTCCGACACCGCTCTACAAAACTGAATTACCTCCGTACCGGTAGATACTGTTTTAAGTCGGGACATAATATCAGCTGAGTACTAGCGCGGCGCTATGTGAGGTACATAGATGCTTGTAGCGATCTGATTCAGAGGACGGTGCCGAAACGGCACCACAATGCATAAACGGACGGATTCGCGAACTGGATCGTTTAGGTTATCGTGCGGTTATTCGCCCTGTTAACTATGTTAATGTGTGCGTAGCTGTCAGAGAAATTGGGTGCGACATATATATGTCGGTGTATCGTTTAATCAGTTCTCAAATTCATAAAACCCAGTTCATTAACCAAAAAAATACCAATTTTGAATGAAAAATGTTTATTTTAAACTTTATGTACGCATTTGTAAATGCTACTGTTACATAACCTATAAATATCAAATCACCAAGATATACAAAAATAACATAGGAACAGAATTATAAAATGAATGAAATATATATTAAATTATTTAAATTGTGACAACCGCATGCTTTTTATAAGACAAATTTGTGGCCACAAGTACTAATTATGGTAAAACCACTTTGAAATATTTGCAAAACGTAAAATCTTGTTTCTATGGCCAAAATTCTCATCAAAAGATGACTTTTTATCTACAATTTTGTTTCGATAGGAAAATTCTCATCGAATGTAGATTTTTTTATCTAAAATCTTGTTTCGATAGAAAAATTCTCATTGATAGGAGGTTTTTGATATAAAATGTTTCAATGATAGAACACTCATCGAAAGAAGGTTTTTGAGCTAAATCTTGTTTCGATAGTACATGTTTTTGATGTAAAATCCTGTTTCAATAATAAAGCAGTCAGAGAAATAGATAAGTAGTTATTAAAACTGTGACCACCATATAGTTACAATAAATGGGTACAGACTTTGTATAAATTATTATTTGCTGTTTCGAGTAACAATTTCATTAATTCATTTGTTTACTGGCTTGTAACGCATGTCTTATATTAATGTATGTGTTTTTCTTTATTTTCAATGTAATGATTATAACATAGAAAATAAATATATGGTTATTCAAATTATGCTATCCTGTTATATAATCTCCTCAAATTAAGCTTTTATACAAAAGAAATAAATTAATTTGTAATATATATTAATTAAATAATACATTTTGCCCATTTATTTTATTATATGTTAATATTATATTACATATTACAATGCACATTTCGCTATATGACAACAGTAAAAAATAGGTTCGTGTAAGATATTCACTGTTAACCTATATGAAGTAATAACACGTACGTACATTTTTTCCACTTCTTATGAACTGCAATTAAAACATTTACGGGGCTAGTACCTGAATTTTCAACCACGTAAAGTAATGATTAAGAAAATCTAAAATATTTATTTTTCTGATACAATGTTGGCTAGAAATCACATGAGAAAGAAAAAAACGTTTCAGTTTTCACAACAAATAATAATTTATACAAAGTCTGTACCCATTTATTGTACCTATATGGTGGTCACAATTTTAATAACTACTTATCTATTTCTCTGACTGCTTTATTATTGAAACAGGATTTTTGTCCAAAAACTTTCTATTGATGTAAATTTTCCTATTGAAACAAGATTTTACATCAAAACCCTTTCTCCAATGGGATTTGTACTATCGAAACAAGATTTAGATAAAAAACCTTCTTTCGATGAGTGTTCTATCATTGAAACATTTTATATTAAAAACCTCCTATCAATGAGAATTTTTCTATCGAAACAAGATTTTAGATAAAAAAATCTACATTCGATGAGAATTTTCCTATCGAAACAAAATTGTAGATAAAAAGTCATCTTTTGATGAGAATTTTGGCCATAGAAACAAGATTTTACGTTTTGCAAATATTTCAAAGTGGTTTTACCATAATTAGTACTTGTGGCCACAAATTTGTCTTATAAAAAGCATGCGGTTGTCACAATTTAAATAATTTAATATATATTTCATTCATTTTATAATTCTGTTCCTATGTTATTTTTGTATATCTTGGTGATTTGATATTTATAGGTTATGTAACAGTAGCATTTACAAATGCGTACATAAAGTTTAAAATAAACATTTTTCATTCAAAATTGGTATTTTTTTGGTTAATGAACTGGGTTTTATGAATTTGAGAACTGATTAAACGATACACCGACATATATAAGTAGCACCCAATTTCTCTGACAGCTATGCACACATTAACATAGTTAACAGGGCGAATAACCGCACGATAACCAAAACGATCCAGTTCGCGAATCCGTCCGTTTATGCATTGCGGTGCCGTTTCGCCACCGTCCGCTGAATCAGATCGCTACAAGCCAGCGCGGCCAAACTGACCAACATTTCCGATCCCACTCAAGGCGAAATATTGAATAAAGTACATTGAGAAGATCCAAGCATCCAAATCCACTGCGTGCATATAATTCTATGCTATAAGCATCTATGCAGCGCGGCCAAACTGACCAACATTTTCGATCCCACTCAAGGCGCGTTTCTTCTCCCACGGCTTTCCGCCGCGTCACGCGAGACTCCGCCTCTCGAGGAATCAGGCGCGGGCAGGAATACCGCGAAAGTTGACTGCCGGCGCGCTGCTACGCGGAACTCGCTTCGTTTCAATTATATGCACGCAGTGGATTTGGATGCTTGGATCTTCTCAATGTACTTTATTCAATATTTCGCTTATATTATAATTGAACAAAACATAATAGCTGTTCATTTTTCTATGAGACGCATTATTTTCTAGTATACTAGACGTGCTAATAACATAAATCCGCATTCATTTTCAAAATCGTATTTTCGAATGATGTAGTTTCATGAATCTTTTTTTTTACAATTTTAATATATTTTTCATGGCCACAAAAAATATCTTCAATCCATGTCTTTTTATCTAGAGCGGGAATTCAATGAATCATTTCCATTTATTCCTTCAATCTATTTCACCATTAAAATCTACTTTTGGACTCATAAAATACAGAAAATTCACATTTCTGATATGAAATCATAAATTCATGCAACATGTTAATTTCACTGAATTTGCATTAATTTAAAAAATTGTAGTTGGTATTGAATTTCAATAATCTTTTCTTCATAGTTTTGATTTATTTTTATATTTGTGTCTTTATAGTGCATTCTGGTCGTTTTTCTTCATCAATGTTTACCTTATTAATTTTTAGTTCATTTTAGTTAAGTTAAATTTATTTTAAAAAATATCATTATGATTTAATAATCAAAATTTGAAGTTATGAAAAGGAAGGAATTAATTTCTTCAAGATGATTGTGAGCTGGAATTTAATTTTCAGTTTTGGGATAGAATTTTGGAATTAATACTTTTAAACGTCCTTTCGGAAATATATTACAGGTTGGACAGTAATGGCAGATGTATAAGCTGTATGATTTATTTGATTGATAATCCCAATTAATTTGCTATTCTGATCCTTATCTTAAAAAGAAAAACAATTATTTCATGCTCGCATCCTCGTTATATGGATTAATTCATTTAAAAGGGAAATAGTTAATTTTAAAAGGGATAATAGTCAAATTGAAGGCCTCTAAGTTTTATTATTGTATGCATATATGCATTTCAGAGTCATATTTCCAGTGGATCGTTAAAAATCCATGATAGACATACCATATAATGTCCATTAAAACGATTATGGCGTTCAAATATGTTGAGAATCTCAAATGTTGCCTAAATTTTTAATTACGAAATATAATAATAATATACTCAGTTTGCTTGAATTATGTAAACAGAATGGTTGTAAGAACAGAAATTGCCAAACTAATTTTGTAGATTAGAAATGAAAGATTAAATATGAAAAAACGAATGCCAAAGTTACTGAAACCATTACGAGAAAAAAACACAAAACATTAAAAGAGTCTATTTTAATACAATATAATTAAATTATAATAATATGAAAGCTAGCTAATAATATTATATAACAAACATTTCTATTAATTGGAATAATATTAAACTGTATAAATCTTTGTCAATTCTCAATTAATTCTCTGAAAATTGTCTTTAAACCGATTAACTACGTAATGTAGAAAAACCAATGATTTAATTAGTTTAATTTTTTAGGAGTAAAGTTGTTCCACTTCATAGGTTACGTTGAAAAGAACCGGATACAAAAGCGTATGTACACTGGAGAAATAAAATAATACATTGCATAGAACCATCACTAATGAGTATTATTTGTTTAATTATAAGACAATAAAAATTTTTATTAAAGCCCATTGACAAACGCTGGCATCCATTTTACCATAGGGCAATATCGAATATAATTTATGGAATTATGTCATATCATACACATCAATCAATTTTGTATACTTTATGAAATGGTTTACAAATTTACGAGTAGAATAAATGCAAGAAATAAGTAGCAATTATTCATAGAATTTTGAATTTAAATAGAAAAGATATTTCTTTTCCACATTCAAAATCCTCAAAAGAAGAATAGACCAAAATTATAAAGTAACGATTAATGAAATTTGATCACATTATGAAAATACAGTTTATAAAATTAGTGCAAATTAATTAATTACGTAAATTCTAACAGCATGCACACAATACAGTAAAATTAACACATTGCATGAAATTGTATTCTCATATCAGAAAAGTGAATTTTGTGTATTTTATTAACACAAAAGTAGATTTTAATGGTGAAATAGAATCAAGAAATAAATAAAAATGATTCATTGAATTCCTGCTTTAGATAAAAAGATATGTATAGAAGATATTTTTTGTTTTCATGAAAAATATATTGAAATTATATTATACGAAAATGCGATTTTGAAAATGAATGCGGATTTATGTTATTAGCACGTCTAGTATACTAGAAAATAATGCGTCTCAGAGAAAAATGAACAGCTATTATGTTTTGTTCAATTATAATGAAAGCGAAATATTGAATAAAGTACATTGAGAAGATCCAAGCATCCAAATCCACTGCGTGCATATAATTGAAAGGAAGCGAATTCCGCGTAGCAGCGCGCCGGCAGTCAACTTTCGCGGTATTCCTGCTCGCGCCTGATTGCTCGAGAGGCGGAGTCTCGCGTGACGCGGCGGAAAGCGGTGGGAGAAGAAACGCGCCTTGAGTGAGATCGGAAATGTTGGTCAGTTTGGCCGCGCTGCATCTATGTACCTCACTAGCGCCGCGCTAGTAGTCAGCTGATATTATGTCCCGACTTAAAACAGTATCTATCGGTACACCCAGCTCCTTTAATTCTGTCCCTTCCGGTCACTCGTTTTCTTTGTCTTACCTATACCTTACTTTATGTGATAAACGATGACAACAGATACCGGAAGGGACAGAATTAAACGAGTTGGGTGTACGGAGGTAATTCAGATTCGTAGAGCGGTGTCGGAACAGCATAGTTTTATTTTCAGTGTGGGGGGCCAGTTGTTCAGTCGGCACGATCGGAGCGCCACCGGACAGACCGCCGAAAAACTGAGCCGTGTCCGCTTTTCAAAATCGGGCAATTTCTGCAGTGTTCTGTTCGGCCGTGTCGGCCCAAAATTGCTCTCCATGTAATACACAGGCAATCTTTTAAATAACATGTGATAGAATGTCTCTGTTCAAGGTGTCACTTGTTTAATACATTAATCAACGACGTAGCTATATAAAACAATACAATTATTTAAAGTATGATCTAAAATGTAATAAATGAATAATCGATTACACGCTGCATTGTATAAGCAACTGTTAAAAAAAATGGCATTCAGAAATTTGATATACTGATAGTTTACATCATCTTTCATTTGGAATTACTAATTTAAGAAAAAATGTAATTTAAAAACAAAACAGCATATTTATTTAAATTTTTCAAAATTAATGTCAAATTTTGAGAATTTTATAATAATCACTTCTATCGAAAATTTTTGTATAATATATGTTAGTTCAATAAATTAAGTTTTATAGTAATCTGAGATACAGATTATTTGGATTGGAACATTTGTTATACTTATTCTCTATAATAATATGGAAAAGAAATTGGTTAAATAATTTGTAGTGACCTTTTTAAGAAGATTGGTTTTATAATTGTCTATCATTTTGATAACTTGACATATTTTATAAAATGTTTTCAGTATTTAATTCAGTACAATAGTCTACACAATTATAAAACCATTGAATTGTTTATTATATAAAAGTAGTGTAATTCAAAGTTATTATTTTTGTAGAAAATATAAATTTTAAAAGTTGTATGTCATGTAAATTAGCATGATTTTGAAAAGTTAATAATGACATTAAATAACGCATTGTATTCATGTAAGAATTAACAAATGTATTATTTAAATTCAAAAGAAACATTTTTCAGAAAAAATATCATGGTACATCCATATTCAGTTGTTGCAAACAAAACACACACACACACGCACACACACACACACACACAGCCTTAGTGCAGTCACTGTGTGTTACTATGTTTTTTAAGCATTTTGAGAAGCGATGGTGTTAATGCATATTCATGGTAACATCACATACCCATGTCTTGTAAATAATAAAATTCATTATTATTTTTCTCGCTTTTTCAGAGAAGAGATGTAATAGCATAAAATTAGACAAGGGCTACATCTGACACCATGAAAAACTGTATTTACACACACACACACACACACATACATATATGTGTGTGTGTGTACATACAGTTGCGCGCACGCGCACACAAATTGTTACTGTTATTATTATTTTTTAATTATTTATATTTTATTATTACTTCAATTCGAAATTCTATGTTCGATCCCCCAATCCGTCGAGGAATTGTGCTTTGTTTCTTACCTCACGCACAAGGAAGCGTTTATCTATCCAAGTAGTAAGTTGTTCAACCCACAAATGAAATTGGTGAAAACTATTAGGGAAAGTATCGAGATTGTTGCGCGGGACACTTTGGCAAGCTGAAGCGACGCCACGGAAATTATCGATCAGTCTCTCGTCCAATTCAACCCTTCGGTTTCGGAGGATTTTCCGATTTATTCGATTACACGACTGAATACCGTATCTGTGGAATAACTCCCGTTAGAACGCATCGAGACGACGACGATTAAATTACTCTACACACCTCTGCTCACTTTTCTCTGCTTCTCTAAAATATAGTGGCACAGACACCACTGACTGTAAACAACTAGGTTTTCATTACACCATCTAACATGATCACATTAGTTCAACAATTTCGCTACTGTAACCATTAACAATGGATATTTCCGCGATTTTTTTATTATTTAATTATTGTACTTCAGTGCGAAGCTAGACCATATTTGCGGAAATGATCTCTATTTTTAATCGGATCCTGCTTGACTTTTCACCAGTCACATTAATTTACTGCTCCTCTGAGTCAAGTGACATCTCGCAGGACGCAGACATTTTTGCTTCACAGAAAGCTTACTGAATAGAAGCGAAAGTTCCATGTTAAAAACGGGAAACAGAGAAGCCGCCTTAAACGCCATCACATGTTGGGATGTGAAACTAACTTTGGGAGAATTGGGTAACAGAGGAAAAATATCTAGAGAGGTATATCGATGTTACACTAGGCAGGTAATGCAGAAACAGCAGAGCGAATACCAAGTGGTCGAATAAAATACAACGCGGTCATATGGGAACGAGAATAAATTTGTTGTATAACTATAATATGTGCCGGGCATGACTAAAATGGACGATCAGATATTTCTCTTTTGCAGGTAACATATCCTTACTGCGTTGGCGCCACTTTACGGGCGTAATTCCGGACACGTAGAAATGATCGAATTAGCAATCTCTCAATTCATCTCTGGCGGCACTGATTCGAAAACACAATTGTACAATATTTGTTACATGATCAGAAATACAAAAATAAAAATATTGTTATTAATATCTAAGTATATGTCTCCGTAAAAAGTGCTTGTATTAAAAGGTTTCCATTAACGTTGAAGTCAATATTGAAGGTAAAATAAATTTCTCTAAACTTGAGTACTGAAACTTGTGCAATTCTATAATTTAATTCAATTTCAAGTTCACAATTGATGACTAAAATTTTCTTGTTTTGTAAAAACTCTGAATTGCATACAAAATCTGAACCTAAATTGAAACTTAAAACTAAAAAAAATTGTGTTGACATGTTTGGAATACAAAAAGTGTACTTGCAGGTTTTTCAATATAAATTAGAATTTTTCCAATTTCTATTCAAACAAATATTTTAAAATTAAACATGTTGAATTCGTTAATGTGTTTACAATTTACTGAGATATTTATGTAATGAGAAATCTATTTAAGTTTTTGACATTGAGAATTTCAGTATAAATTACAATTCAAATTTATTATTTCAATTATTAGTTACACCAACTATTGTTTAGAAAATGTATATTTCAAGTTTATAACGTTTTTAAGTCTAATTTCCTAATGTATGAAATTGAAAGTTGTATTATTGTAAAATGAATATTTTAACAGATCTCTGCAACACATTTGCAAAATATAAGATGTATATAAATGTTATGTTGTAATTTCCCAATCATTTTTAAGGTGTTTATAACAGATACAACTATTACACTGTAGATACTTAAATTTTCTGTTATTTAACTGTTACCTTCTTGACTAGGAACTTACAACTAACAGGAATGAAACCTGTTATAAACATATTAATCATTAGGAATACTGCATATTATTCTAAAAGAATTAAAAAAATACTATAAAATAATGTCTGAATTATGATAATCTTTCATATGGCAAGACGAGGCTGATCCTCTACCAACTGAGCCACCGCCGCTCACATTATAATATATTTTATATCATATATAATGTATTACACAACATATGTCGATGCCTGATACGAAATAAAAATCAGTATGTCTAGAACTGAAGTTCGAAAAGCAATATGTTCCATTTGAAAAGCTGAAAAATAATATTTTCATCCTAATTAATTTTATGCAAAATTAAATATATTTGAACTGTCTTACGAAAAATAGCATATTTTGATGCTTACGATGATAACTAAAATCTTCCATCACATATTAAAATTTATTTTCCATGATCAGTAACTCGTTTCATTTTATATTACTAAAATATATTTTTGAATATTTTGCTGATCAATTTTTTTTACTAACGTTGAAAAAAAGGGAATTAGTTTGTTTTCATTCAATATCCTAACAAGTAGCTTGTTTGAACAGAGAAAAGTACCAAGTAAACTCTGCATTTTTCGGAATGTAATTCTAAATAATGCCATCTGCATTGGAGAAATTCGATTTTTGGTAGTAGGAAGCTCAAACAAAGACCATTCATGCCACACACATGGTACATATCAATTCCTGCTAAAAATTTGGGTGTTTCTCAAATAACTGCCCAGCAATCAAATTTGGGTAGAGTTGTATAGAATTGGATTCAATTATTAATTCTGAATCCATACTTTGGCCAACAGTGAATTTTAATACGTAAATACAATTCTATTCGTTCATACGAATAAAAAGGTTACTTTCTGAATTCATATTAATCCAAAAAAAGTTTTCTTTTTAAAAATTTAATTTAATTTTTAATTATATATATAAATTTAATAATTAAATTTACCGGCTTCGTGGCTCAGGCAGTTAACGCACTGGGCTACGGAGTCGTAGGTCGTGAGTTCGATCCTCGTCTGGTGAACAATTTTTCGATTTCGTTTTCAAGCAGCAGCTCGCTGTTGGTAAGACGAGCCACGGTGTTTGTTTACGTTTCGAAAATATTGTTTATCTGGCGGAAATCGGCTCATGACCGCTGCTGTACTTGGTGTAGGTTTCTGCAGTCCTAGATTTCATACACAAATGCGAAGTATGGCGCCATCTTCGTAAGTCGATCTGCAGCTCTCGCAAAATTCTCACGATTAAAAAAACAATATGGCAAAAATTAAGTAAAAAGGGCGATTCCGCCCGTTAATTAATACAAAAAAATACAAAAAAAAAAAATAAAATCTTAAATATATTGAATATTAAATACATCCGTATTCAACATTACGGATTCAAAACTATCCAAGTGTATCCATTTAAATCCAAAAAAAGTTTCCTATTTGAAAATGAAACATTGAATGCATCCGTATTCAACATTATGGATTCAAAAGTAGCCAAGGGTATTCATTTCAATCCAAAAAAAGTTTCCTTCTTAAAAACGAAATATTGAATGCCTCCGTATTCAACATTACGGATTCAAAACTATCTAAGCGTATTCATTTCAATGCAAAAAAAGTTTTCTATCAAAAACGAACCTTTGTATACATCCGTATTCAATATTACAGACTCAAAACTATCCACGTGTATTTATTTCAATCGAAAAAATGTTTCCTTCTTCAAAACGAAATACTGAATGCCTCCGTATTCAACATTACGGATTCAATTCTATCTAAGCGTATTCATATGACTTCAAAATTAGAGTATTTGTTATAGTTTGTCAGTTTGCAATTTATGCATAATTGTGCATAATTATTTTGAATTTTTACGGATAATCGATTTGAAAAAGTTACTTATGAGTTGATCGTCAATTTCGATTATAAACTATATAATTATAGTTATGGCGCGTTACTGTATTTTGTTCGTAAAATTGAATACAGATGGATTACTTTTTCTCAAATTTAATCCGGCAAATTACGCTTCCGATTATATTCGTAAAATTGAATACAGATGGATTACTTTTTCTGAAATTTAATCCGGCAAATTACGTTTCCGATTCTATTCGTAAAATTGAATATAGATGGATTCCTTTCTTCGGAATTCAATCCATTTGAATACATATTTACGGAATCAAAGTATGAATTCAAAATGAATTGAAATTTTCAATCCAATCCTATCCAATCTCGATTGCTGGGTGAGATATTTGATATCTTTTATATTAAGTAGCGTTCAAAAATTGACTAAATGGTATATATTTTTGTAGAAATAAGAACATCATTTGTTTTATTTTTCCATAAATTAATTGTATTAACATATATGGCCTATATTTTTTATTTTTTTTATCTCCAACTTAAGTCTAGTACAATTAAAATCGGTTCAGTAGTTTCTTAGATGTGAACTATCAATTTCATTGATTCCCAAGATTTCACGATCGAAAATTCTTCTTCATCAGCTGTTAGCATCAATCATGCGATAGCACCTTTAAGGGTGTTCTCTCAGAGCACCGGAACGCCACGGTGGCGGCTTTGGAACTTCTAGACCGGAAGTAATCGCAGATGCAACAAATTGCTTTCAATTTTTATGGAATCGTGCTGGGAACGTATTATTCACGAGCCCTTTTCATCCAAGAATGGACGTATTTCGCCCTTTTTGCCAAAAATTTTGTTTAAGCCCGTAAAAAAATGATTTCCGACGACCCTTTTTGAAGGCACACGTACACAGCACAGTGAACTTCAAGCATCGATAGGTCGAACAAAACTGACGACGAAAACCGCCTTCGAGGTATTATTTGTACCCATTTATAGTAATAAATGCCGCTAATCTCAAAATCGCAGCTGATCCTTCTTTCGAGAAATCCACAAAAATGTAGACAAAATTGCAAAAAGCAATGGTTTTTTGCCTATATCTCATTTTGGATACATTTTGCGGCAAAAATAGTTTTATAATAAAATAATCTACATAAGAAATAACTTCGCGGATCGTGCCAGCCTTCTTTCGATGCGGATTATACTATAGCCACCGAGGTTCGGGCTTCTTTTGGGTCACAGAACACTATTTCATTTTGTTGAAATTCGAATACGAGTTTACTATATTTTTTAAAGATCATATAGAAAAGCTGTACATATATATCAACGACATTTTATTCATGGAATAATATCACACTTTACCTATATAATGTTTCAACCAAATGTTCGTTTTTTATTTTATTGCAACCGATTTTTATGTGGTCGATTCTCAAAATTAATTTTTTAGTATATCTGCACTCACTGTCTATTTTGTGTTTAATAGTGCATATCCCAGTAAACGGAAATGAATTTAAATGGATTTAAATTTTCAATGCATTTTTATATTTTTTTAAATAAATAAAAATTATATATTATAAATTGTAGAAAAATCCACGGTTTCATAGTTTTTAAGTTTCTTAACTTTTCTTGTTTTTTATAAGTGTAACAAAACTTTCTAATAAAGCTTAACTATCATTTACTATTATCATTTTAACAATTTATAATTATTATTATTATGGTTGTTGTTATTATTTTTTTTACGGGCCAATCCAACTAACATGTCACTGTGTTGAAAAGTTGGAAAAGCTGTATTAGTCCAGTCATTATGTACATTTAAAAAAAGGAAAAATAGGAAGCAGCAATTTTATTCTTGGGGGGGTCTTCGGGATGTCAAGAAAAGCTTAACTTGAAGTTTTCGACCTCTGTTCCCTGGTTGCTTTTTTTGCTACAGTAAAAAATAAAAAAAAAACGGTTTTTCCGTAATAACTCGAGTTCTAATGAACGTGAAAGGTCGAAACCGGGCTCATTTGAAAGGTATATTTTTGCTCTTCAAGTTTGCCCTGCAATATTTTGCCGTGCGATCGATAGTTTTCGATATATCGAACGATTTATCGCGATTTTCGTACTGTAAATTAGCATTTTTTTTAGTTTTTTGGTTTTTACTCGTTATGCTTAACGAAAAACATAAAAGAAGTAGAAAGTTGTAGAGAATTTAAAAACCAACAATTCCTATTTTTATTTGTCCTGATTCGATGAAAATTGAGCCTTCTAGAGCGCCTCGAAGTAGAGAGTCTTCAGGAACTGTGGAAACATATTACCGAACATTTAATGCCTGCCTTTCGACAGCCACACGAGCCACTGCAGTTTCCCTTGCACTTGCAAGAAATTAATTTCAGTAGCTCTGCAGGTGCAGGTGGGACTTCCGTTGTTATGGGGTTAGAAATTCTTAAATGACAATTTCTACCGCCTGAGAAAGAAAAACAATACGTAAATGGACTTAGCGATATTGACGAGTTTACTTGAAACAAAATTACCACAATCACAATAAAATAGAATTGGCAATTTATAGGCACAAGTTCAATGAAACTTCAACGCATTGTCACTCATTGACACATAAAAAAAGGAATTGTTCGTTTTTAAACTCTCTACAACTTTCTATAAAGCCACTTTTATGTTTTTCGTTAAGTATAACGAGTAAAAAAGCAAAAAACTAAAAAAAATGCTAATTTACAGTAGGAAAATCGCGATAAATCGTTCGATATATCGAAAACTATCGATCGCACGGCAAAATATTGTAGGGCAAACTTGAAGAGCAAAAAAATACCTTTCAAATGAGCCCGGTTTCGTCCTTTCGAGTTCATTAGAACTCGAGTTTTTACGGAAAAAACATTTTTTTTTATTTTTTACTGTAGCAAAAAAAGCAACCAGGGAACAGAGGTCGAAAACTTCAAGTTAAGCTTTTCTTGACATCCCGAAGACCCCCCAAGAATAAAATTGCTGCTTCCTATTTTTCCTTTTATAACTCATTATTTTGTACATAATAACTGGACTATATGAAGAATTAAGATCTTTGCAGAAATCACCAAAGAGAAAAATTCAAGTTCGCACAGAACAAGGTTGTATAGAAAAGACAGGTGATTTATTTGATATTTCTTATGCAAAAATTATAGTAACAATTAATATTTTGGTTGCGAATAATGAATAAAGTGTCGAAACAAAGGAAATATGACAATGCATAATTCTATGAGTTAAGGTTAGATTCGTAATCAGTAACCTAAGAAACTACCATACAGTAAATTTCAAACAAATTCATTTGTATTTTAAAAATTATATCCGCCATATTGTATTTGCCATTTTGGATGTGTAAAATTTGATTTGAGATTCATAATCAGCGAGCTCAAAAACTTCAAGACAACAATAAGTTTTTTGCGAATCCATTTAAATTTTAAAAGTGATGTCCACCATAATGTATCCACCATTTTCAATTTTGAAATTCTGATCTCAGGTTCTTAATCAGCAACTCTCAAATATTCTGAGTAATAGATAAGACATGAAACTAAGATACTATAGAGATATACATTATTAGAAGAAAATTTTCACTTTTTTCTATTTATGGGTCGTTCAAACAAGTTTTTTATACAAACGATCATTACGATTTCATTATTTCATCATTTCTGAAGAAAAATAACTTTTGCTCATGAGAAAATATTAATTTTTAGAAATTTTGCACCAAATTTTCGAAAAAACGATTATTTCCTATATAAAATACATGGAAAACTTCATGGGCCCGACGCACAGTAGCCCACCGGAGGTTCACGCGGCAAAATTAAGCTAGAGCCGTAAATTTAGTATGAAAAAAAAATTATTTTTTTTTTCAAAATGTTCAGAAATAAATTTGCAACAAACGTATGAAGGCCGATTTTTGAAACTTTAACTGGAATATTCCTAAAAAAGAGGTTTTCCGTGCGTGACCATAATTTGAAAAGTTGTCACTTCAGAGCCATCCTCAAAATTTCTGATATTTAGGAACTAAATGCTATTACAGTCAACTGAATTAAACTTATAACTCTTCAGGAAAATATTAACCATTTGGAATTTGTAACTTTACGTAGCATTGACCATTCAATTACAATGTTATGCGAATAAGGAACTAAAGAATTAAATTATAGAATTATATATTCACCTATGCCATTATGGGAAAAAATAAACTATACATGTGTGTGTGTGTGTGTGCGTGCGTGTGTGTAATACATAAATATATCATTTAAATACGAACAGTTCTACAGTTGTATATTATTCTACTATTCTTTACAATCAAGTAAGTATATTTATATGGTTTTCGCCAGACTATTTAAATATGTACATAAGAATATATATATATGTGCGTGCGTGCGTGCGTGCGCGGGTGTGTGTGTGTGTGTGCGCGTGTGTGTGCGCGCGCGCGTACGTGCGTGTGTGTGTGTATTATATGAGTAAACTCAAAAATGTGGACAATGGCGTACGTAATAGGTTTATAATGTGATGGCAGAGATAACTATTGATATAATTTTGATGTGAAACGAGGATTATGTAGTTGTTTAAATTAGTCGTAACTTTAATGTTAATAGCAATAACTTTACATACTTTTTAGTGAAGTAGTTGTAGATTACTAGTTTTAGTATTAGTTTTTAATTGTTATTATCACGTAATTGATGTAATTATTTTAATAATAATGTGATTTGTATTATTTACATCTCTCTTGAGAACTGCAGGAGTTTTTCATTATTTTTAATATAATGTTCGTTTCCTCATTTTCATGGATATCTGTCATATCTTCTGTTAATAATCTGCTGTTTCGTCTGTATGTTTTTCAACAATTCATTACATGGGACGATTGAAAACTTAATAAAATATGCAGGCAGCTTTAAACGAAATTTCCCCTCGAAATTCTGTCAATTGTTTTTAACCTCATGTATAGAATAAAAGGCTATGAATTATCTTAAATATTTGATATCATATAATCAATTTTTGACAGATACAATAAATTATTCTTAATCGTTATTTGGATTTAAATTATAATTTAGGTGGACAAATATTCAGAAACAATTTTATTTTAATCGAGAGAGAACAAAATGCATATGGTTACAACTTCTGCCGCTAGTTGCGGTCGTGAATATCGAAGCCATGAGTTTCGTTCTCGTTAAAGAAATGGATTTCCATTCATTCCATTAAAATAATTACATCAATTACGTGATAATAACAATTAAAAACTAATACTAATATTAATAATAGTGAATTGAGTTGTAACAAAATTTGAAATAACCTTTACGTTCACAACTAAATGGCTGGAAGTATTCTAAATAAGGATACGATCTTGAAGCTATGAGCTTGAGGTAACCTCTAATCGGCGATAAACAACAATGAAAGAAATTTTAAAAAATGCTAAAATTAACACTAGTAATATCGATAATGTCAAGTACTACAACTATAGCAAAATCTATCAATGATACTCAGTACACAATTAGAATTATAATTATGTTTTTTAATTTAGTCGTTATACTGCTAAAATCAACTGCAGAAATAGAATTATTTAAAATAATAGATCAGTATACATTCATACATACCTGTGATTCTACACATATATATACTCTGTAAAAAAACCATATACATAGTCTTGTATAAATTTCATGTCTAAATAGAATTGTCTATACATATGGGTAAAATAAAAAAATGCGGCCATGTGAAAACTCCGTTAATTGTTTTCGTCGATATTTTATAAATATGTATATATATTTTTAATATTATTAATTACACTAAATATTGAAGAATCTGTTAAAAAAGTAACTCATTTTTTACAATAAAATTAATACTTGACGAAATTAAAAATGAATAGAATATTGTTCAGAGTTATAAGGTTTTAACGTATCATAAAAGTCATTTTTAACTTCTTCAAACCTTAATTTTATTATAGAATATGAGTGAAATTTTCGAAACGTTAAAAAAAACGTGTGTTTCATGTGACTTAGTTTACGTACTCTACAATTACTTCAATAAAAAGTAAGTAAAGTTATTGCTATTAAAATTAAAGTTACGACTAATTTAAACAACTACATAATCCTCGTTTCACATCAAAATTATATCAATAGTTATATCTGCCATCACATTATAAACCTATTACGTACGCCATTGTCCACATTTTTGAGTTTACCCATACAATACACAGACGCACACACACATACACACACCCGCCGGAGTCTTGCTGGTTCCTTCTAACGGGCGCGTCCCCAGGTGGCGGATCGGGGAATGCTGGTAAAAGGTATCGGAGAAATAAAATATCCGACGCGGACCAAAAAACTAGCTAGGGGAAGGAACCCCGAACAATAAACCAAGTATGGAAGATCAGTTGCAGATAAAAGCTTACGGTGCAGGGGTGGGATCCCCAGTACCGGCGTCGGGTACGAGTGAGCAAGCGGGCTCTCCGGCGTCGTTATCAGGCAACCGCAGTGTTGTTGGGGTTGGTCACTCGGCCCCAACAGCATTAAATGTTACAAGTGACACTCTGTCAGGAAAGGCGCACAAGACTGTAAGTTTCGAGCGCCTGGAAGAGAAACTTCAGCTCCTTGTGGAATTTATCCAGGAAAAGAAAAATCTCCACAAGGAGCTCAAGAATATGGCCAAAGGCACACTGCGTGCCTTTAGCCTTTACGCCAAGGCACGACAAAGTTCGTGGGCTTCGCAGGCGTCGGTCACCTACCAGGACGGGGCGCGCCAAACGTCGCCCCTACTCCGTAAGCCCCCCGAACGTCCGGAGCGTAAAGGACCCTCGCCGCTGAAGCTGCCAGCGACAAAACGGGTCAGGAAAGAAGAGGAGAAGGAGGAACGCCCCGTACCACCAGCTGCAGAACAACGGCGGCAACCCCAGTCGGAAGACCAGGACTGGGTTACGGTGGTCAGAAACGGCCTAAAGAAGAAGGCGAAGCAGCAGCAGCAACAATAACCGCAACAGCATCAGCAGCAACAACATCCGCAGCAGCATCAACAGCAACAACGATAGCAGCAGCAGCAGCAGCAACAACATCAGCAGCAGCAGGGAACAGATGTCGGCAAGCGACACAGGGGGAAGCCGGAATCAAAAGCCAGCCTCCGACCCTTCCGCCCCGATGCCATCAAGATCAAGGCAGCGGACGGTGCGTCATATGTCGACATTCTGAAGACCATGAAAGCTGCGCCAGAACTGCGAAAGTTAGGAGACAGGGTGACCGCCATCAGGCGAACTGCTCATAGAGCTTGCAACGCCTGGCGTGTGCACCCAAGAGCTCCAAGCAGCGGCCACGTCCATCCTAAAAGGGACAGCTGTCGTACAGGCACTGTCCCATAAGGAAGCCATTACCATCAAGGACATGGACGAGGCCACAACTCGGGAGGAGGTGGCACAGGCCATCATTGAGATGACTTCACCGGAAGCAGTGACCCCTGAGAATATCAAGCTCAGGGGAGCATATAGCGGAACCCAGGCGGCCAATATCTTGCTTCCCGTCGCAGTAGCAAACACACTGCTGCAAAAGGGGAAGTTTAAAATTGGCTGGGTTAATTGCCGGGTTCGACTGCGCGAGGGACCCCCGCGCTGTTACAGGTGCCACGAGAGCGGACATCTGGCAAGGGGTTGTAAGAGCGCGTTCGATCGCTCGGCGCAGTGCTTCCGGTGTGACAAGGAGGTCCACAAGATTGAGGACTGCGTAGCCAAACAACGTGCAACGCAGGAGGTTGGAGCACAGGCCAACAATGGCTAAGGTGCTCCAAATAAACCTCAATCACTGTGCGGTGGCCCAGGACCTGCTGTTTTAACTGGTCAAGGAGGAGAAGGCCGATATCGCCGTCATCAGCGAGGCTTATCGGGATCTTTGTAAACCGAGCTGGGTGAAGGATTTCACCATCAAGGCGGCCATCTGGGTGTGTGGGAATCACCACATATCCAATAAGATGTTCGACCCCCTGCCCAGCTTCACCTGGGTGGAGGTGGCTGGTATAAGACTATACAGTTGCTACCTCCATCCCAGTCTTACCATCGACGAGTTCCAAAGATCCCTGGACGCCATCGTCGCCAGTGCAAGAACCTCCCGACTCCCATTAGTGATTGGGGGGACTTCAATGCATGGGCGACGGAATGGGGTAGTGCGAAGATCAACCATCGAGGATATGCCCTCATTGAGGCCTTCTCGGTACTGGAGTTGGAGATTGCTAACACGGGGGGAAAGCCGACCTACTCCAAGGCCGGCAAGTCCTCCGTAGTCGATGATGCCTTCCGGCGGTTTCCGAGGGGGGGGGGGCTTTACTTCGAGGGGGGCAGTCTATGCCTCAGTAGGCCCACCGCCGATGTTTTGGCTCTTCAAGTCTGGGCGATGTCGTTGCCTCTTCCGTCTTCTTCTTTTCTGATGGCATTCAGCCTATCGATGATGGAGGTGGCGATGATGACCACCGCGTCCCATCCCTCCTGTGAGGCGAGCAGACATTCCCCAATGCCCTCAGGTGTTAGTGATCCTCCTCCCGAGATCCGGAACTGCTCCCGTTCCGCTGCAAATCTCGGGCAGTAGAAGAGGACATGGGCCACGTCTTCGTCGACTCCAGGGCATGCCGGGCACTCCGCGCTTTGATAAATGCGGAAACGATGTAAATTGCTGCGAAAGCAGCCGTGCCCGGTGAGCACCTGGGTGAGATGAAAAGTGGTGTATCCGTGTTATCTGCCCGTCCACTTTGCTACATCTGGGATGACGCAGTGGGTCCACCGCCCCGAATCCGCTGAATCCCATCTTTTTTGCTACTCTTCTATGGTCCTCATGGACCATTTGTCGTGGTTCGGCTCCTGGTTGGCGATGTCCGGCCTGATACACCTGCTTTCACGGGGTACTGCTGCCCTCTCCATAGCAAGAAGGTCTGTGGGAGGGAGTCCCGCGACCACCGAGAGAGCGATGTCCGATACAGAACGGTAGGCACGGGCCACTCTTAGGGCGGCTGTTCTATAAGCCCGCCGACACGTGGCTCCGTAGCTCTTATGGATGTTCATGGCATCTGCCCAGATCGGTGCCCCGTAAAGAATAACGGAGCTTGCTACCGCAGCTGGAGAGCGTACGAGCCACTTTGGAAGCCTTTGCGCCTGCGTTCATCAGGTGTTGTTTGAACGACAGCCGCGCATCTAGAGTGACTCCAAGATATCTAATAGTGTCCACCGTCCTGATCTGCGTATCTTCCACCGTGAAGGTGGCGTATACCCTTTTCTTTGTTCGAGAGATGAGTCTTCTCAGCCGCCAGATCTAACCCACGGTTGCTCAACCACCTAGCTACTACCTCGATAGCTTCATCTCCGCTAAATCGCACCTCGTCGATGGTCTTCGCGACGACGATTAGTGCAAGGTCGTATGCGAAAGCTACCATGGACACCCCGTCTGGGATGGATTGCCTGAGCAGTCCGTCATATAAGACGTTCCAGAGCAAGGGTCCCAGAACCGAATCCTGTGGCACGCCTCCCGTGATGTTGTAGGAGTGCCTGCCGTCATCGGTGTCATAATACAGGGTTCGGTCTGTTAGGTAGCTTGAGATGGCTTCTCTTAGGTAGAGAGGCACCTTCAGATCTTCGAGTGCCTGCATGATGAATGCCGAATTGAATGCGTTCCGGATATCCAGGGCGATGATGGCACACATGCACCTGGTGTTTCGGCTGCCACTGATGGCATCCGTGGCTATTGCTTTTACTCGGCCGATTGCATCGATGGTTGAGCGCCCCTTCCGAAATCCGAACTGGTTTTCGGAAAGACCTCCGGCATTTTCGATGGCTGCTTCCAGTCTGGCTCAGATAATCCTCTCATATAGCTTCCCGGAGATGTCAAGCATGCAGAGCGGTCGGAATGAGGATGGGTCGTCCGGGGGTTTTTTCCTCTGTTCCTTTCACTGCGCCGGGAAGCATCCTTCCTTCAGGCAAGCACTGAATGTCAATGTGAAGATGGTTGGTACATTCAGCGCTGCGATCTTCACTGCCGTTCCAGGTACCCCATCCATTCCTGGGGCCTTACGGGTGGAGATCTTCTTAGCAGCCATCATTACTTCGGCTTCGGTAACATCTGGCGGCTCGGCTGCACCAGCAATTGCCATCAGGCCTGTGCCAATCGGCCGTTCCCGCTGTTCTGGGAATAAATGGCCGACGACTTTGCCAAGGAAGGATGGACAAGATGGTGCGTTGGGTTCCCTGGGCTTGATCTTGTTCATGACCGTTTTATACGGTCGCCCCTAGGGATCGCGGTCCACCTCCTCACAAAAGTCCTGCCAGCACTTTCTTTTCGCGGCCTTGATGGCAATCTTGAGCCTCTTTCTCTTTCTTTCATAGTCCGCGGCCAGTTGGTAGTACCGGGGCTTATGAATTGCTCCCTGGTGCAGCCTTCGAGCCCGAAGGCACTCTCGACGGATATCTGCGATTTCCTCGTTCCAGCAGTAAACTGGGGGTCGGCTGCGAGGATTTGACTTCACGGCCATAGTGGCATCGCAAGCCGCTGTTATGGCTCGGGAGAGGCATCGGGCTTTCTCCTCTGCTGTTCCCTCCACCTCCGTCTGTTCCAAGCTGTAGAGGAACATTTCCCGATCGAAGGTGGCCGGTGCCCATCTCTCTTTGCTTGCGCTCTGCACCTTTCCTGCTGCTCTGCCGGTCAGTTGGAGCTGGTACACCACGGCTTGATGGTCACTGCCCGTGTATCGGTCGCTAACTTTCCAGCCCAACCCTTCCCCCATCAATTTTGGATCGACGAAGAAAAGAAGAAGACGGAAGAGGCAACGACATCGCCCAGACTTGAAGAGCCAAAACATCGGCGGTGGTCCTACTGAGGCATAGACTGCCCCCCTCGAAGTAATGCCGTCCGGCGGTTTCCGAGGGGGGGGGGGGGGAAACACAGTCTGAATCACAGTCTGAGCGGAGGTGGTTTTAGCGGGTGGGAGCCCCGCACTTCTGCTGGCACCGGCCGGCAGGGATGGCTGGTAGAGCTTTCCATCGTCGCTTCGGGAAAAACAAAAAAAAAAACACACACATACACACACACGCACGCACGCACACACCCACGCATATATAGTTTATTTTTTCCCAGAATGGCATAGGTGAATATATAATTCTATAATTTAATTCTTTAGTTCCTTTTTCGCATAACATTGTAATTGAATGGTCAATGCTACGTAAAGTTATAAATTCTAAATGGTTAATATTTTTCTGCAGAGTTATAAGTTTAATTCAGCTGACTGTAATAGCATTTAGTTCCTAAATATCACGAATTTTGAGGATTGCTCTGAAGTGACAACTTTTCAAATTATGGTCACGCCCGGAAAACCTCTTTTTTAAGAATATTCCAGTTAAAGTTTCAAAAATCGGCCTTCATATGTTTGTTCCAAATTTATTTCTGAACATTTTGAAAAAAAAATTTTTTGTTCATACTAAATTGACGGCTCTAGCTTAATTTTGCCGCGCGAACCTCCGGAAGGCTACTGTGCGACGGCACCATAAAATATCGATGAATTGCAAAAAAAAATAAATGTCTTTTTATTTTCAATGTAGAAGAATTGTGGGAGGTGTCCGAATTAAAATTCGCTACTTTTTGTAGACCGCCCTAATTTTGACAATAAAACTAATATATATATATATTTATTATATGTAGGAAATGCGAGACGTTAAATCGTTACTAATGTGTGTTTCGTTACAAAATAATTTGCTCAAAAGTTGTCAATTTTGAAAAAAAAGTTAGTACAAAATTTGTTTTCATTCCTTTTTTACAAATATCTTTGTTGGTATTGATTTTACGACAAAATTTCATATAAACAAAATGAAAGCTTACAAAATGTCTTACAAGAATGACTTTATCGACATTTTTTTAATTAATAGCAATGATAAAGTGGTATTTGAAAACCTGGACAATTTTTCATTTTTACGAATTCTGTAAAATTAAGCAACTTTAACGCCTCGAACAGGTTTTTTTTCAAGTCATTCTTATAGGAAATTTTGTGAGCTTTCACTTTGTTTTTATTTTTTTTTACCGTAAAATCAATACCAACAAAGATATTTGAAGAAAAGGAATTAAAAAAAAATGTTGTACTCACTTTTTTTGAAAACAACTTTTGAGCATATCATTTTGTAACAAAACACCTATTAGTAACGATTTAATGTCTCGCGTTTCCTTTATATCTATATAAACTAGTAAAATCAGTTGAAAACCTATTTAAAAAAAATTACGTTTTTTTTTTACACCAAAATTGCAGTTGTTACTGATTTAGACTTATTTGCATGAAACTTCAAACGGCTATAAGTAAATTCAGAGCATCCGAATGAGCAACTTAAAAAAGATTTGTTTTATTGACAAAATTTGGAGTAATCAATTTTGGTAACCAATAAAAACATTGTTTATAAAAATGTAAACAAACACGTATTCCTTTAGTTTTCAAGTAGAATAGTGCATCTTGAAGCTAATTCTTAACATGCCATCGGTCTGTCTGCATCATTTTAGATGTATTCCACATATACTTTTTTTTAAATGTATGCGAGAAATCGATTGGTTACAAAATATGCATAAAAAATTCGGTGTTGAAAATTATAAAGAAAAGTGACAATTTTAATAATCAAATTTGACAGTCTTTGACTCTTCTAAAAAGTTTTGTTATTAATAAATACTAAATTTCCAAAGTCAATATTTGATTTGTACTTCATTGCCTAGAATATGTTCAATTGAAATATTATTTTGGAAGTAATGCTGAAATAATCTAGAATTTTTTTCTTTTACATGTATACAATTTTTTTCTGTAAATGGACTTTTTATAATTCTCTGGCAGGATTCTGATTGTTCTTTCATTATTTGCCCATCGACATTCATTTAAAAGTTGTTGCGTGACTTCGTCAATAGAAAAACTCCAATTTTTCTAAATATTTGTCCACAGTTGACAGTGAAAAACAATATAAATTTACAATATTACAACAAAATTTTTAATTTCTGTATATTCTTTACCAATAAATATAAAATACTTTAGCCATATGCACAGGCATATTAAACAGTGCATAAGAAGTGTCTTCATTACTTCCACGTTTTGAAAAAAACGTTTATGATTTTATCTATCTTCAAAATCCGTTCTTTTACAAATAATAATTATGAATTTACGTTATTTTTCTCGACAAACTTTCGATTAATATTTAGAAACTGAAGAGAGTCACGATTCAGGGCCCAAAATAAAAAATTTTACAAAAATTGTCTTATCGCAATTTTTTTAAGATACATCTGGGTATTCGTCATAATTTTGTAAGGTTTTTTTAATTATCCACCTTCAATATTCGTTTTCTAAATCTTTATATATTTACGATGTTATAGAATACATTCTCCATATTAATTACATTAGAAAGTGCGTTAATTAAGGCCCATCAGATAGTGTCAAAAATAAAATACCCGTTTTTTTTTTGTTTATAACAATTTATTGGTAAGGAATATACAAAAATCCAATAGTTTTCTGTATATTGTGAATTTACATTGTTTTCCATTATCAACTGTCGATAAATATATAGAAAAAATACAGTCTTTCATTGATAAAGTCACGCAATTTATTAATAAAAAGTCTTTTAAGATGGTTCAAACTCTGTTTAGTGTAAAAAATGTAAAATTGGACTATTATAAATGCATTTTGTCTTACAATTTTTAATATTTTTCACTGATGATTTTTTATTCTATGCATATTTTGTCATTTTAATCTTCTGACCTGGATTTGAAAAAAGTGGTAAAGAATGGAAAATTATGAACTGATAAAAAATTACAATTTGTACATTTGTACCATCCTGTATGTTTTTAGGTCGAAAATGATGAGAAAACAAATAAAACCAAGCTGAAAATTAAAATATAAAGAGGTAGAAATAATGGTAGTAACACCCTTCAATGAGAAAAACGACAGAAAATAAATTGAATCTGTGTAAAACATTTTCCTATATAACAAAACATTAAAATTAATATCTTAAAAATATATAAATATAAAACATTTTCAACGCGATTGTCGAGTTTTCAGGATTAAAATCTACAAGAAAAAAATGTAGCGTTGAACATACAGTTAGGATGTAAACTAATGTTATTTTGACAAATTCGTTTTTGTCATATAATCTATGCGATAACTTCGTACGATTTTCCTACGGGAGTCTTATGTATACGAGTGACCTGTCCGAATCCGTCGTATTGCTGCCGGGAAAAATTCTATCGCACGACAGAAAATGAGCTTCGCCGTCGAAACATTCGGACGATCGCGGTAAATGCATATACCGGGTGAATAATTCAAGACCGAACATAGGGGAACACATGCATTAGCTCTCAGCCAATCGCTATCGAGCTTGAGAGTATGCATTATCACCACCGACCAATCGCGGAAAGCGTATAACATCTATCAACTTTTTGATGTTTATGATTAAGAAAATGATTTATTTAAAAAAATCTATTCATTAAATATGAAAAATGTTAATAATTAAACTATTTTTTAATACGCATCAAATTACTTAATCGAAAAAGTCTTCCGTATAATCATGTAAACATGCCGTACATGCTAGGTTAGGTTAGGAAGACTGGTATGGATTCGGACGTTTCGGAGTGTAGTTTGATGGGTCTTATGTTATGACATATCAGCTGATTCGGAAAAACTTACTTCACAACTTCACTACAATCAGATAAGTTGCCAAGTGACAAATATTTATAATTTATTTAATATTTAATATGAAAATACGATTCTTTGTGATTATGCTTTTTTTTCAGGATTATTCAAGAATGCGTGAATTGGACTGCTATTAACGAAGACGTTAAAGTTATGAATTTCAACTGATTAAAACGGAACCCTATAATCTCTGACCATACCATTCTTCCTAACCTAACCTAGCATGTACGGCATGTTTACATGATTATACAGAAGACTTTTTCGATTAAGTAATTTGATGCGTATTAAAAAATAGTTTAATTATTAGCATTTTTCATATTTAATGCATAGATTTTTTAAATAAATCATTTTCTTAATCGTAACATCAAAAAGTTGATAGGTGTTATACGCTTTCCGTGATTGGTCGGTGGCGATAATGCATACTCTCAAGAACGATAGCGATTGGCTGAGAGCTAATATATGTGTTCCCCTATGTTCGGCCTTGAATTATTCACCCGGTATATGTATGCTATAGCACCGAATTTCGGATGGTCTCTTGGCGATCTCGACTATCTTCGGCCTTCCCCGACTGATATGTATGAATATCGTCGCTTCTATACATGTGTATGCATACATATTCAAACAAAATTTTGGTGCTCCGCTAAGAACCCCTCGAGAAAATGTTTGCTACGATACTGACGAGAGGACAAAAGTCGAATTTCGTAATATCGTCAGCCGATGTCATTCCAATCAGTGCACTTAAAAGTTGTAGGTGTCGCTACAATCAAATCTGACTTCCGACTTTTTGAGAGAACACCCTTAACCCTTAGAAGCATATATTTTCCCTTAGGGGCTATTTGCACGGGGTTCCTTAATTTATTCTTAGTTTAATGAAAAGCGATAGTTTCGATATTTCGATATATACTCGATGATATCGATATGACCAAATTTACATCACAGCAGTGAATACATCTGTACGGTAGGTTTGTGTACAAATCTAACCTAATACAAAGTACTTTTTTTTTCTTGGTCATATTGATATCATTGAGTATATATCGAAATATCGAAATTATCGATTTCCATTAAACTAAGGGGCACTTTACATGGGGTTCCTTAATTTTTTACGTTTAATGAAATTCGATAAATCGAGAATCTGTACTACGTCTTGCAATATTAACCAATCACAACGCTTGTTTACGGTTGAGATTTCTGTTCGAACTTCGATATTCCGAGATTCTCGATTTCTATCATATTTCATTAAACGTAATAAATTAAGGAATACCTCGTGTAAAGTGCCCCTAAGAATAAATTAAGGAACCCCATGTAAATTGCCCCTTACATGGAAAACAGCTAAAATTTGTTACTTGGGGGTTTTTGGAGTCGATGAGTGCAAATCCGACATTGGATTTGGAAAATCCAAATGAAGTATTCAATTGGTGGACAGAAAATTGAAAATGAATCCGCCATTTTTAATTTTTAATACCCGACCCCGGATTTGTAATCAGCGACCCGAAATACTTCATACAGATTTTTTAGACATTCTTTATTTATAACACGCGATTCGATTCATGAATCTCGATCGAACCTCAATATTGCGGTCTATATCTTAGCTGTCAGATAATCAAAATCAGACAATCAAGGTTGATTTTAAATTCTCCATAACATCTGCGGATATCGTATAGGAGTTCCTGATATTTAATCTGCTTTTCGTCCTCTTTGCTGACTATATTTGCCTTTGCTGGTGCAGAGAACTCCATGATATAGATGGATTTTTCATCATGGTTATTGGGTAATATTTGCCTGCTTATCGGAAATGAATAATTCCAGTATATGAGGCATGACTCATTCCCGACTACGGATTCAATATCAGCGGGGACGCATGGTAAAGCTGAATTCGAGCCAATACCGTAGGTGCTGCGTAGATAATAGTATAGCACTCGGAGAGCCGCATTGTGGCGTCTGATATGTGCGGCATACTACCAAGAGATTCATTAATGTCTCAACATGACATCTACACGACCTACAAAGCGTACTCGGTGCCGCCTGGTGTAAGATGGTCTGGCGGAATGTTAGGGTATTAGCGTAAGATAAATGACGACCCCATCCTGGCATGCAAGATGAAACCCTCGGTCTCGGGTTCCAAGCCGACAGATCTTATGAACGACAAGGTCATGTCTACTGACCAGCCAAGTTCTTAGACATTTTGAATGAAGTGTATGGCATAAATGAATGGCACACAGTGGATTTGGGAAGCGAGTTTCAGATTTCTTTGTCAGATTTCGCGGAGTCACCAGATCACTCGCAGCCTCATAAACGACACAATGACTTGCCATAGATCGCAGTCCTCCGGAAGAGCATCCAAAAGTAGGCTATTTGCTCTGTCCATTTCTCGTTAATTAGGCAAAATTTTTGTTGTCAGGTTTCGCCTAAACACGAGAGTCGTGCTTTCATAATGTGGAGCATCTCTCCCAGCACCGCGTACGTTGCACAGTTGTTATTACCCGCACACCCGGTACCGGTTGACAGTTGGGAACAACGAAATCTTCCCCCCACACAATTTCTGAGCTGTTGTTGAGAAAAGAGATCTGCCAGTTCGGGATGCATTACTGAAAACCGACTATGCATTCACCACCATGTTGCCTCGCTGTTGCGGATAGCTCTCCGCGTAGCAGCGCATAAGATCTTGCCTCAGATTCTCCGTCCACCGAAATCGTCCGTGGGAATGAGCATGCCGTCGTCGATGCGGCCCCTCCACCTCAGGACTAGGCTACAACCGAAGCAGCCAGATGGGCAGGAGCCCTGTGCATCTAATATTAGTAACCGCATTTACAGGGAGTAGGGTGGTTAGCCCTATTCCCCGTTGTTATACCTCTCTCGTTCGTCTCTTACCTCGACATCCACAGGTTGCTGAGAGTCCAGGGCCCACCGACTTTGAGGTGAGAGTAGGTCATTTAAAAAAATAGATTGTTATTATTATAATTTTAGTAATAACGTTTAAAACTTGTTTCTTAAGTCGCTTAATCTCACTTAAAAATGAGAAAATGTTTGCTCAAATCTATGCGTGATCAGCGTGAAATTTCACTGCAACCACCCCCAAACCACGAGGTAGGTGATCGCAGTGGAGGTACCGAGGCACCTTATTTATTCTTATTGCTATTATTATTATTATTATTGGACGGAGGGAGGGACGCCTTAGGCACTATAGCATTTTACTATCTAGCTGCCGGAATTATTTATAACATTTTTTTAAAGTAAACAATACTTGATGTTTAATAAAACCTTCATGTACGTTTATGGGATTAATTTAACCAGTCAAAACAATTTTTTCTCGAGTTTTAGACCGCTTTCCGCGCGTGCCGATTGACATCATGCGCTCGCGGTAGGGCGCAGTAGATACAGATGGTAACAGTGAGACGAGCATTTCACGCATACAAACAAATTGCCATTTAAAGGACTATTTTGTTAACTTGGTTGTTTTACATTTTTACCGTAAAATCGGAGCTATTAGCATTATTTTAAGCTATTACTGAAAGTGTTACCTCATTTCTGTCGAAAGATATACTACTATCTCAAATATTGCACAGAACGTCGGTTTTTCGAACTTTGATCCCGCGTTTCGTGGAACCAAGAGCTAATAACAAATTTTCATTATCGGATTCGGATTCAGTGACCCCAAATTAACAAAGATTAGCTCATTTCACCTCGAAACACAAAATTGCTTCAAATTTGTTGACCAGTGTTATAATTGTAAAGGCGCCTTTCATGAGATAATTAAACTTGTAATACTCCTGGCTCGCTAGACGCTCGATAACTGTTCGAAAAGCGGCCATCTCGTGAATGACAAGAAACAAGCGGTCAATTCGGAAAGGGATTCGAAGATGCGGGCCATTTCGTAAAATAATTTCTGTATGTGGGAATTTTATTGTGATTCCACTTCCGCATCGCATCAATCAATCAAGATTTTCTAGACATATGCATAGATTGTCACCACATAGAAGTGTCATTGTTATAGTTTTTATATGCATGCGCTTCGTACGTGTTCTTTGGATTATTTTTGTTAGCGATTTCTTTTAGTAAATTTATCATTAATTACACATTAGACTGAAAAAATCATAGTAAATTTGACTGCTTTTTAACAACTCAGAGTGTTTCAATATGTCTCCAACGAAATTTTATAAATTGTTGTTACGACAATAAAGGAGTTAAATAAATAAGTTCGACATGGCCGGTTATTCGAACTCATCACGAAACGGTCGGTTCTGCAACGCTGTGGCGAAACAGAAGGTTCTTGGACTCAGGCGTCGATATATACTGTCTGATATTCATGCTGTAACTTCGTTAGTTTAAAGATAACTGTTATAATATGATTAGGGAATTCGAATGAATATTGAGGGTAGGGCGGGAATGCGTATCACAGGAAAGTTGCCTTTACCATTATAATCGAAATTCACTTTGGTAAGTTCGTTTGATTATTTCATTGTAATGTGCGCCTGTCTTATGATAATTAAACTTGTAGATGTTTAGAAATATTACAACAGCGTTCTCAGAGAAACGTTATGTACTGCATTAGGTAACAAATCATAAACGGATATAAATACATTTTTATTTGCAGCTCCAGTTGTTGCTTAAACTTAAAATTTGCTTCGCATAAATATCCTTATCATAAATTGATAATTTATAAAACTTTGCAATCGTTTTGGACTTGTCCAACCTGCATTTTGTCTAATTACGTCTAAACTTACACCTAATTTCTTTGCCAAACAACTTTGCATCCATGTCACTATTGATCATTATTTCCTTAAACGAAAATAAGCTTCCTTCATTGCCTTCTTTAAGGTTAACAACCTGAAATAAAATCGAAACTGGTCATAACCTATCGTAAAAACAATATTTTCCAAACCAAAAAGTTAGTTAGAGAGGTATTGTATCTCCACCGCTCACGAGTTTATTTGAAAAATTCTTGACTAGATTTACGGTGAATGAAAAAATAATTACATTACATACATACATTGGTCAGATTTACTTGTCAACTTTATGCCATCTATGGCTAATTGGGCAAGGCTTAGTCATCATTCCACACACGACGCTACAAATAAATAAACAATCACAAATACTACACATAATCGACACGTTCAACAGTTAGTCGGCGGTCTATGCCGTAGCAGGCGCAACGAAAACATTGCCTTATTTGCATTCAAGATAATATTTACGAAGCGTCGACCACGAAAAAATCATTCACGGTGTCGATAACTACCGATTGATGTCGGTAGCAGTCCCAAATCCGCACCTTTGCCCAGCAAGGTTTCCTGAATTATCCGCAATGAAAACAAATAAAAAAAGGTGCCGGACGGGAATTCGAACTCCCGACCTAAAGAACGTACAGTTTACGAGGCAAGCATGCTAACCACTTAACCATCGCGTTCTCCTTTGAAAAAATAATGAAATCTCCATTAAATCCACGAAAACACTTTATTTCACGATTAACTATACACGAAATGTAAGGGTACTGTACGCGGCAGAGTAAACGAATTTTCACGTTCGCAAACAGCGCGAAATCGAAAAAAAGCCTTCCGTAGTGAAGCGTGCAAGGCTCAAATCGGAACTGGTACCGCTCGGTGTCGCATGGAATAGCTTGCGACCGAAGCGATCTAATGGTCAGTAAGGTAGGTTTTTCGATATACATTATCTGCATAGAAGTTTTACGAACACACCGCCCACCGTGTTACCTTTATAACACACGCATCGATGAATACATCGAAATTCTTATAACTAATATAATGAATTTAATATATCGGTAATTTACATATTTTTTGTACCGGGTGCTTTAATAGGCAGGTTGCGGTCTGAACCTCACAAATGCGCATGAAACCATCGCTGCCATGATGGCGTGCAACAACTTTCCCTAGTGACCATTTACACGGACGGTACTTTGCGAGCAGTACTAGAACTAAATCACCACCGATATATTAGGATTATTTATTTATTACGTTGTTGCAGACTTGACAAATAATCTGTATGCCAAGCCTGCCAAAAATGATCGTCCATTTTCTGAATGAATTACCAACGATTAAGGTGCGATTCTTGAATGGAAAGGAGGGATGGCTCAGGAGTGGATTTCAATGGCCGCCCAATGGGAAAATGGCCACGTGTTCATGTGTCAAGATCATCTATATCGTAATGCAAGGGCGTTAACGGGCGTGAGTCCAGACACGCTTCGTCTTAGCAAAGCAGTGTTTGAAATTCATCAATCGTTAAGGGTCGGTTCCCAATAATCCGATATAGATGATGTTTCACGGGCTTAACACCCGCCTCCCTTAATCCTCCGAAATGGGGAACGGAACGAGGGATGAAACGCCACGTGATATCCTGAGCTATCATGGCAGCTTTATAATCTGAATCCTTAGCAATTTGTTGAAGAGCCCTCTGAATCTCCAAATCCGCACCTCTGAAATTCATGCCATTGTCACTCATGACAAGACTTGACACGCCGCGGCGGGAGCAGAATCTGCGAAAAGGTGCGATAAACTCAAGGGTGGAACCCTATAATAAGACAGCATTTCGAGAGAAACTGTAAATTTCAGTAAATCGGCTTGAGGCAGCCATGACATTCTTAAAATGCGGAGGTTATCATCCTTCTTTATTGGTTTCTGGAGATCTACTTCACTTTCAGCTGAGGAAAGACCTGAAAGTAATTCGAGTGGATGTAAGTTTTGAACGAAATCTAGTATAATTTTTGGATCTCATGTGTTTTCGTAACGTGGTCCAATAGGTCACAGATTATGTAAACTCTTAAAAAATCTGTTCATGCTTTCTTCTTGACCAGCATCTGTTTTAGAAATTAATGCAACTACTGATCTAAAGGAGTTTAAGGTGCCTTAGTTTGCCACTCTTTCATATTGGATTATTAAAAATCTATGATATTAGGAATAACACCGATATATAATGAAAATATATAATAATATATTTTATATATTATTATATATATAATAAAAATATCCTGTACATTTAGGGTTTGCGCGACGTGCGATTGAATTAATTGCAGTATCTATTCCCCTGCATTCCCTATCTGCTTCCCTATTATTTCGTGAAGAAATATTCGTTGCAACCATATATTTCACGCTTCTAACCATTCCATGACTGCCATGATTTCTTCATTGTGTTTCAAGTTACCATGAGCCCCTCTATCTTTGCAATATGCTCCTCAACCTACCGAAGATGCATCTGCAGAAATGACCAAACCATAGACATGTGTTCGAATGGGGTTAAAACTACACTTTATATTTCTTATCCACCATTGAAAATCTGATTGTACATGTGAAGAAAAGTTCATTTTTCTATTGCAATTTCCATTATATATATCTTCTAAGAGCTAAAAATTGTTCTCTCGAAATTGTTTCTGTAAAAATAACCATTATTTTAATACTGGATAGCAAGAAAGTACCAATCCTATCTATTGTAGGAATTTGCCATATCTTTCGGGTCTAAGTTTGCTCATTTTATATTTAAATAAAAACCCCAACTTATTAAGGGCCACCGCCCGTGAAGCGGGCTTCGGAGTTTTTCCGATGAAAACTCCTCGCCAGGTGGACGACGCGCTAATCAGCTAGCAAAACTCGCCCAGAGGAGGTCGGCTCCTGCATCCTTCTGTACCTGAAAAGGGGATCCCGAAAGGACCTATGGCGGCACCGCACCCCGAGCGCACAAGATACAAAAGTGGGTGTGGCACGTAACAATAAATTACACTTAATATTTATTATTAAGGAGGATATCGGGGCCTTCTGCCCTTTTCAGTATCAACGTTGGCGTTTCGCCGCTGTACGAGTACTTTGGCGTCTTGTTCTCTCGATGACGTCTGTTGGGGTCGCTTCCTCGCGTGTCAGCGGCTTTCTTGGTACTCGAGCCCCCCGACACTACTTCTTAACTTTCTTCAAATTTACTTCAGGACCGTCGTGATGACAAAGGTTGTAAAATGATTTTTTTATTTCGTACTTTTTACGTGAATCGAAGGGATACCGTTTAAATGATAGAAAGGTAAATTATTAAATTCCAAGGAAGATCTCAAAAATTCATTAAACTTCATAATAAGCTATTAATCTAAAAATGTATGTCAATAATATAATATGCTTATAAAACAATATTATTCATATTCCAAATACATAACGAATCAATTATATGCTAGTGAATTAATTATAAATTGAGTTAGTTACAGCGCGAAAAGAAATAGAATTAATGTTTTTTTACTTATATTCATAGGTCAGTTTTATATTTTATTATCGGGAGAGAAAGAGGCATTCATTTTTTTCGTTGCATTCGTTGAGACTTGGTTGTTTGGCTTGACGCGTTGCTATAATATCTTAGAATATTACAATTTTGTCTTCTATGGATCGAGGCGTACTCACCCTCCGGAGGCGTTTGCTATAATCTCGCATCTGCGAGCGCCGTTGTCGGAGGCGCTCGGGCTCCTTCGGGGACGTTCTTGTCTGCAACGACCCGACTGTCGATCGGTTTGAACGAAAAATCAATATGCGCTTTCACGATTGCGAAGCGTTTCCTGGACAAATTTAAAGTCTCGTTACAAGTTGATTGTCACAAAGAAATCTGAAATATTTTCCATGAGATTTGTGTACTAGACTGGAAAAATCCAAAAGATCCATGTATGCAATTTGAAATGAGTAGTCAAAACGAATCTATTTAGTCTCTTACGATTTAAAATAAAGAGATCTCATCCACTGGATTTTTAATGGAAAAAGTACTAGAAATATACTGGCCTTTCGTATGGCTGCAGGTGTGCACAGCACCTTTCTTTAATACAAGTCTTGAACACAATTGAGTGCCCGAATTCGAAAACGCCTTAGGAGCTTTAACCTACCGATGCCGCCCGCAGTTTATCTTTAAATCTAAAAAGAGATTGCCACGTTTTCCAGGAAAAAAAGATTGCGTTTTCGTTCGCCAAAAAAATTAAAATACAAAAGCATTTAATTTTGTGCGATTTAAAAGAAGCTTGCATTGCATTTAAATCTTCACATCCTCATTTAAACGTAGGTTTCAGTAAATTGGTGGCAGGTGGCAGTAGGTTTCAGTAAGTTTAGAGTAGTATTGGTATGATATATGTATATGATATGGTATTGAGTGGCGACCAAACGAATGTGTTCTTGCTGATAGTAGTAGTATATATACTGCATGTGTGTGTAAAAAAAACAACAATTTTAAGTTATTGTTGAATGGCTTAACAAATATTTTTGAAAATATTTCTGAATCCAGTTTTGAAGAGTTTTTAAATGGAATGAGTTATAAAAATATTGCTACCTAGATAAAAGAAACTCTCCGTAACAAGAATATTATTTATATCGATTACCAGCAATGGATTAACACTGATCGTTCTTCCCTAGATAGAATCCAACACGCAAGAAGCGGAAACATTCATATAAACAATGATGAAAGAAACAGGCATCCTCTTAGCCCACAATATCATAGCTAAACAACATAGCAAATTTTTCATTTTCAATACGAAACACAATACAAAGTCACCATTGAAACGACAGTCAAACGGCACTTCATCCTTTCATCATTTATCAACCTGATCAAGATGATCGTAATATATGCACATTTCAAAGTTATGTTTTAATTTCAGAAAATATTGAAAACTGCACTGAAGCTATCTACCGATTTAAATAAATGATACTTTGGATTAAGAAAAAATATGGATCAAATAAAATTAACAAAATTATATGTTGCAACGAGAAAAATGTAACATTTTAAATTCTAACGCGATTCACGAGAACGTGCGTGTTCGCTTCGACTCTCGTAAACGAGTCTGCTAGATAGAGCTGTGTAAATTATATTATCCTTAAATATTTTTAAATAATATAGATCTTTTTATTAGATGATTTAACCCATGTGTTTAATTTCTAACGCACTATTTCCGCCGTTTTGAGATCGGCGCAACAGGGGAGTAGTTCTCGATGTTTTGGCATTTCTTGCATACTCTTCCAAGTTTGAACCTTTCATTTCGAGTTCAATTCGATTGCTGTTTATTTCGCATAATCTCCGCATTGGAACTTCGAGAACTGCTCTACAAATTTAGGTATATTCGAGAGTAGATTTTTTAATAAGTTACCGAAAATAAAACCCCATATATATTTTCTTATTGCTGTTCGATCAATATAAAAATAACAAAAAAGTCTTTTGAGAACATTGATTATTTAAATTTAGAAAGTTTTTATCAAAATAACATAGATTTGCGGATTATTATCAAATAATAATTTTATTCTATAAGTAATTTACAAAGTGAGGATCAGCAATTTATATTTCTTTACGTGCTTGCACATCATCTAAAATCTCTCAAATACACTCGCTGTTTATAATTTCTTAATAAATGATTAATATAATGCATTTTTTAAATATTACGTTTTACACTATTATAGTATAAATGAAAATAAGCGTTTTCGAATCCTCGCATTTTCCAACCCGTGTGAGGTAATGAATTAGAGCCAGCGAAGTTTTCGAAAATATGTAAATTTCACTATCCTCTGCACCGTTCTTAATTGAATAATTTAGGTATTGGTATCGTAAAGAAGATCAAGAGAGATGGAGAAAGATCGAACACGATAGAAAATGACCCACATCGACCTAGAAAGATCGAAACAGATCGATAGAACTTGGGCGACCCGAGCCAATGGAGCAAACAGTTCGAAACAATTTGACAAAGACCTAGAATAGCGAGAAAGGTCGAGAAAAATCGAAAAAGATCAAAATGTCAAGAATGATCGAAAAATGTCGGTATAGCCTCAGAAAGACCAATATAAATCAAGATAAGACAGGTAAAAGACGGAACACCGTCCCTGATTAATTGAGGTCGATTTCCACAAATGTCTTACGAGCCTTTACATTAGTACACTTCATGTAGTGCACTGCCATGTATATCAAATTATATACCGCTATTAATTACTAGTTAAGGCGTAGTTAATGTCCATTTTTTTTAAACTGCGGTACATGGTGAGTGCAACGGAACAGAAACCATGCGTATAACAAGAAAAACATCAGACATGCAAAATTAAACAATATTTGACTTCTAATTTTGTCGAAACCAAATTCCAACATCATATTCGCAAAATACTCGTGCATTATATGTTCCCAATATTTTAAATGCTTTTTGCTTTCGAACAGGTCAAAAGTTCCCTCATGCGAATGAGACTATATATTGGAAGTACCTGCTCTGTTGTCAACATCGAAACGATCTAACCGAGTTAATTCAACCCTACGTCGTTTGTCGCCAAGATATGACATAGCTAGATTGCGCTTGTATTGAACCGAGTCCTGCATAACAATTACAGAAAATATATCCACATGTCAGCTGTTGTCGTACTTAGGTATTTTTAATTTCAAAATGTGGATTTTTGAAAAAAATATCGCAAAAAATTCAAGAGGTCGTGCTATACTCAGAACGCACGTGTAGAAAAAACTATTGATTTTTAAGTTTTGTGGTGCGGGTGACTTTTCATCAGAACATCAAGGGCTACAACATGCGTCAATTTGAGCGAATTTAAGAAAGGGCCATTTCTCATAAGGTTTACGCGAGGTCCTTATTTCGACTACAAATTACTTATACCGGCCGTCGGAGGGACGAGAAATTTTCTCTTCATGTGCCGATGAGCATAACATACATTGCGGCGATTTAGCTCCTTAGTTTTTGCTTTTATGTTAATAACAATTTTTTTGAATAAGCAAAAGACAATTATGGAATTTGTCTATGACCCAACCGTTTGGCTGGAAACATGTTATTTGCGGTATTTAATGTTATACACATGTGTGTTGTGGATGCTTAAAATATTTTTATATATTTCGTGTTGTAGGCAATATCCGTAAATGCGTATACATAAAAATATAAAATAAAGTCATATCTATAGTTGTATTTTGTCATGTATTTCAATATATTGATTTAAACAATGTCCTAAATTTGGAGTTCATAAAAGAGCAATACATTTATATAGAGTACCGAAATTCGTTGCAAAATGCATAAACTGGAAGCTCAAGAAAAAAAGATTCATAATGCATATATTGGGATTGCATTTAAAAATAAAGGAGACGAAATGCGGGCCGAAAGATATAATGTGCAAGAGTCGACCAACCACAACACGTTGCAAGCTAATGTGAGAAGCATACAGTCTACTTTTGTAAAACTTACAAACTTACAAAAAGAAATGTCTATATATTTTCATGACTCAGAGTAAGTTAATATTTGTATTCTTAGAATATATGCGAATGGTGAATATTTTGTATTGTGTTTAGACGTAATATAAAAAAGGAGCTGCTAGGATTGTCCAGTAACGTTTTTCAAGGACAAATTGTATATGTACGTTAAACTATTTAATTAGTTATTAATATAAAATAAACTTATTGTTTAAAATATATGTATTCATATTTAGAGATCGTACTTTTTGATTCAAGATATCGGAATTAATTTGAAGAAAACCATCAAATTCTCAGACACATTAGATATAATATGCAATCAAAATACTTCACGTTTTAGAAAATATAATTTATCAACCAACGATGAAAATAGTTTGCAGTCACAAACGAACAACATTTCAAATATTATGTAAGATTATTTCTTAGTACAAATATAATACATGTACAGGGTATTCGAGCATAAGAGTGCAAGAACGAATTTTCTGCAAAGTACGGTTCTTGTATGAATTGGATCGAAAATATATTTATTTCTGGGGCTTTTTTAAAGCCTGAAACGAATTGTTTCTCTGACTAAAGTTGCTAAAGTTGAAGTGAAATTCCACGTTGCGACCGTGAATTCGACCTTGAAAACAAGAATGATTGCCAAATTGGAAACCATAACTAAACAATTTTTTTTACAGTTGGTCATGAAATGTAATTTTTCTTACAAATGGCACATATCCGTTTACGGGTCTGTACGATACACTCGTTGCAGGAGGTGCTGTTCGATTTGACCGGCATTTACTTCAATACATAACTCCAGCCGGCGTCGAAATAAGAACAAACTGAAAAACTTCTGCATGAATATTAAACAACAGAATATAATAGAAAACAATTCTGTTATTGTATTTATTAGACATGAACAAAATATCAATACATAAAGGAAACGTTACTAACCTTCAGAGTTTATTCTTCATATCAGTACGAAAATGATCATTAACCATTTTTCATCGTTTATGGTGTAAGTGCGGGTTCAAAATGGTTTATTTACCAAACAAATGTATTGAAATTTTAATGATCTTAGGTGGGTGTCGTGGAGAATATCAAAGGGCGCCACGATTTTACAGAGATCGGTACACAGAGAAAAGTGTTTTTTACCCAGTATTAGAATTCTTATGCCCCGTAAAAGATAGTATTTTACACATAGAGATTGCCATCTATCTATTACCTCTTAAAAGACGAAGATTTTAGATTATTCTAACCAATATGTCAGTTTATTTTAGCCTCTTCTCTTTAACTAAAAGTAATTTTTGTTTATGGAAATTTATCTAACAAATTAAAATATTAAAAATGCCTTCTTTTAGTCATAATAAAACATTCTTTTAAAATAGGAGAGTTTAATACAGTTTCGTATAACCTGTCAAAAACGAATGCTGAAAGACGGAGGATTTTATTACTAGTTATAATATTTCTTTTAAGGGCTATAATACACTTTTTAAAAGCCAAGGGATAGTAACTGATAAAATACACTTTTCTCAGTGTAACGAAGTAGATTTCAGAATATTAATTATAATAAGACGAACTGGAAAAATAAATAATTTTTTAATTATTGTTTCCAATTTGGCAATCATTATTGTTCTTAAGGTTGAATTCAAGGTCGCAACGTGGACTTTCACTTTATCTTTAACAACTTTGGTCAGAGAAGCAATTCGTTTGAGGCTTTTCTGTGAAAAAGCATAGAAAGTGGTTTTTTAACCTTTAAATGACCTCTAAATGACCTAGTATGTTAACATATTCGGACGTAAAATTTTCCGCTCTTTTCACTTCTGAAGTCGAACGTAGAGGTTTCCATTTGAAAAAGCACACTTTGACTTTCAATTGTGCTCAAAATTTACCTCAAGGTCAAACTCAAGGTCAACATTTTGTAGCCTCCTTTGAACCCTGCAACTTTCGCTTGACCCACTTTATTGTTTCTTCACTTCCGGAAGAGTTATTCAGCCGTCCTGTTTCAAATGGGACACCCTGTATATTTGGTAAACCTTCGAATGATGCACATAATCGACATCGAAAAATCGACAAGGTACATTTTTGTTGCCAACAAAATTGCCAAAAAATGCGTTTTTAAAAAGTTTATTGTATTTATTTTGATAAGTAAAAATTGGACTTCAAAATGTTTCAAACAAAAGTTGTAGAACAGAAAATTCTCTACAAAAAATGTTATATACATTTTTTTCATAATCGCAAAAGATTTCAAACCCCCTCTTTTCTTTCAGCCTAACCTTCAACCATCCAGGTTCAGGTAAACCGAGTTTATCATCGAATAGATGGGGTATTTTCTTACAACTTTAGTTTCATTCATTTTTCTGTATACGAGCCCGAAAGATAAGAAACAGAAGAATCGTAGACGGCCGGACAGTAGCCAGTTCTTTCCAGAGAGTACTCAGTACTCTCTGCTTCTTTCCGTGTAGGTCAAATGTACAAGTACGGACAGTACAGGGTATAAATAAGCGACCTTTCCAATGGCACAAACACTGTAATTTTCTTTTCGATTACAATCCAAAAGTAGTAATTTATTCGTCGGCATTTACCTGGCAACGAATAAGTCGAAAGAACGAGGTCACCCCATAGAGGACAACATAGTTTGGAATTTTCATAACGCTTCCTCATACAAGACAATTTTCGTCCACATCCTCTGGAACTGGGGATTCACTTATTCGTGATGCGCATCATAACAGGGTAGCGGCATTGCAAGGAGCCGTCTTGATTTATTTTCGAAGTGTGTTAATTCAGAATTGTAGTTATTTATATTACAATTATTGGAATTTCCGCTTTGGATACTTATTCGGCTTTACTGCTTTCCGGCTCTCAACAAGAATGCAGCTATGAAGATTTTTTTTGATCTGTAAGAACGCTTATCATTTAACAATATATTTTTACCTCGTCAAACAACGATCATATCTAAGAATGTAGAAAACGCATTTGTGGGCTTTTTTTAAGATAGTGGCCAAGATACGGCCGAGCGCCAATTTCTGTAGTCACTTTTGTTTTCAGGAATCAAAAATACATGAATTGTACCTTGTCGATTTTTTTATTTCAAATACATGCATCATCCGAAGGTTTATCATATATATGTCTGTATATATGGTGACCCGTTTTAACCACCGGAATACCTTGAAAGCAGTGCATTTTCTGTTATGAAACCCGAACACTTATTTAAATCCTTACAACCTGAGTAAAAGGAATTATTTTCAATTACATATTGATGTATCTGAATGCAGAATTTATCGCTCATTTCATTCCCGATTTTAAAAATATTTAGATTTTTTTAATGATCCCTGATAATGGTTCCATGGATCCTTTCTAGGTCACCACCAAGTAGCCCACTCAAACTACTGAAACTTTTGTAGGTGACCTTTTTTCAAACTATGCAATGCCGCCGAGCCGAGAATAACGAACGATATTTTCGTTCATTAATAATTTTATATTCATAAAGGACGTTTGTAACATTTACTTTTAAATGATCTTCGTCTTGAACTGCATATTATTGTCATGTCAACTCAGACGTGGAATTTTTCACTCTTTCCAAATCTACGTTAAAAAATGTTAGTTTACATTTAAAGAAATTAATTTGATCGCTAAATGCCACTTTATATTCACAATCAAGGTCAAATTTAATCTCACCATTAGGTAGCACCAGAAAATACTAAAACGTATGTCTGAAACTTTTTTTCAGAAAATGCTAAGATATTCTGGTGGTTAAAATGGATCACCCTGTATTTGTTATTTCAACAATTTCAAACATTTTACAAAAGCTAATTTCAACATTTCATTATATAGGTTTAATCAATGCAATTGGAAAAATAGTGCCAAAAAATATCAATTGTTTGAAGAGGATATTCAATTAAATGAGAAGAAATGTTGCGAACTGCAAGCAATGTTGAAACGTTGAAACAGGGCATATGGTGTGCAAGTTTTAATAAATGCGCCTTTTGTTTTATTTTGTTTAAAGTTTGTATAACTTCATAACAATTTCAAACGAGATAATAAGATTACATTGGTATGATTGCCAGGATTAGCTTTTGCATTTCAGAAGATGCTATACTTATGTAACAGTTTTCAGGTGCATAATATATTGATGTTCGTTTGCAATTTTGTATCAAATATAATTTAAGAAAATGTTTATGTTCAATATATATTATAAGATTAAATTACATTTGAAAATTTATGTGAACAATCAATTTAATTTAGACTTTCGCATATGATGTACGTACAGCAATTTTATTTCCTCGTCACGTGCTCTAGATTCAAATACTGCGTTTTATGTTTTCAACAATACCGCATAAAATATTTCAGATGTAGATACATATTTTTGGGTGGGTCAGAGGGATGAACACCTACATATGAACAAATGAGTTAACTAAATAAATGTGCCAATAGATGAAGGATTATCTTGAAATTAACGCTGCAAATATATTATGAGAATTAAGGGAATGTTTTTCTGATGTCATAGGAGTTTTGTATATAGAAACCTTTCACTCTACCTTCAACTCTGTTATTCATTCATCATTTAAATACAATCGCACGAGTGCCAAAGATGAGCGTTTGCGAAGAAGTTGACGGGTTGGAGGTTGAGGAAAAGGAGCAGGGCTTGATGCTCTACACTCATAAAAATGTCTGAACGTTGGGCTTGGACGCCTTCGGAACGTATTGTTGGGATCTGTATTAGAAGCGTTGCTATTGGACGCTTTGAGGCCTATTGCTTTGCAAAGCAAGACGGTATGTTATGATTGGCGTTCACAGGGCTGCGACTCGGCGATCATAGCCTGGCGTCATGACATGGTAAGACGCTGTGGAAGACTCATCGTCCAGATTAATAAAATGAGCATATCCCCTTTAATTCGAGAAATTCTCGAAAATGCAGTTGTGCGTTCTACAGGCACACAAAAAAGAAAAAAATTCGTGACACAGAGGTCAGACGTTTTTGGGGTCGCTGAAACCGAATATGACCATACAAAAATTATGTCATTGCCCATTTTCCCGCTGCCGCCCCCTTACACCCCCTCAGGGGATTGACATTTCAATTTTTAAGGAAAGTCGAGTAGGGCGTCTATTCTTATGTTTTTGGAGCGCTGAAAACGAAAAAAACCACTAAAAATAAATTGGGGCCTTCCTGTACCCCCTAGCACCACCTTCGTACCCCCTGGAGGGGGTTGGAATTTCGATTTTCGCGAAAAGTCGAGTACGATTTTATTTATACGTTTTTGGGGAGCTGAAACCGGAAAAGGCCGCCAAAACTGGTGCTTTTTTTACGCGAGTCCCCTTACCTCTTACGATTTGTAGTGCTTTTTCAACGTGAGTCACCTTATAATGTATTTGGGTCATTTATTTTTCTTCGCATTCATTTTCCCCTATGGTACCGAACCCGCTTAGATTCAAATTACCTTTTGAGAGGATTTCGTTTCTGATCCTTTTTCTCTTCTGGTAAATCCCTTTTCAGATTCCAGCAATAATCGGCCATCATTTCCCTTGATACCGACGTTCCATTTGTATGTTTTTTGGAACGCTATGAAACAGAAAAAGACCCTTAAAAACAAATTCGTCTACTCTTTCACCTCGTAGCATCCTTTCTATTCCTATAAGGGAATTAGAAATTTCATTTTTATGAAAACTCGTGTGGGGTGTGTGCCAGTAGATGTATAAGAGATACTGAATCTCATTCTAAGTCTACGAAATAGAATTGATTCCGTGCCTACTTTTGCAACTAGGACATCTCCCCGTGGTGAAGGCGGTAACGGTTAACCGGCTAAGTTCCTAGGTAAAAACGACGCCTTCATGGCAACAGTAGCGAAGAAGAATACGATACAGGGGAGGGAGACCCTAGTATCGGCGGCTGGTCAGGGTCAGCAAGCGGGCCCGCAGGCGTCGTCATCAAGCAATCACAGCTGTGGAGTAGTGGGCGACTTGGCTACTTTTCAGTTCAATGCCTCAAGAAGAAAAATGAACGCTTCTGATGGTGGGCCTATGGACCATTTAATGCATCTAGATGATCCCGTTCATACATGCAACAAGGAAAGCTTCATGTTTTGTTACGTATGTGGTAAGTACGAAACACAAAAACTTCGTAGAGCCTGTTCTCGGTATGACGATCAATATACGTCTCTTTTCTCATTGCAGGTTAGAAATCATGAAGGGATTTCACGGGTACCGAGCAGTATCTGTAATAAATGCAGACTTATATTATATCGACAGTCGTCCAATTCAAGCGGCAAGCATTGTATGAAATTTCCTGCTGTGTGGAGAGAGCCCAAAACTCAAGCTGAATGCTACGTTTGCTCGGTCAAATTTAAAGGTGTGATGGCTCCTAATCACGTCACTTCATCCAAATGTTCCATCTTTCACGTCTCCAATTTATAATGAGGATGATGATGTTTCAGCCAGCAACGTTAAGATGAATGTCACTGCTGATATAGTGGAAGTTGAACGTCAAATGGACCTTGATGAGCCAACTGTGGATTCCAGCAGTACTTATTCCGGAAGTGAAGCTAACTCGGATTCTGACAGTGATGAAGAAAAAGTTTACTCTAAACGAGATCGGCATATAAAACTCTGGGATCAGGCAAAGTTGAATAGTGTAGTAAGAAATTTGGGGTTACCCAAAGATGCAGCGGAATACCTTGCATCGACCCTCAAGAAGGATGGACATTTGGCTAAAGGCACCAAGGTTTCTTCTTTCCGAAATCGGGAAAGAGACTTTCTTCCCTTTTTCAAGCAAGATGAATGTCTTGTCTATTGCACAAATATTCCAGAGCTTATAAATTCGTTGAAGCCAAACATTTATCAGAATGAAGAATGGAGGCTTTTCATTGACTCTTCCACTCGCAGTCTGAAAGCAGTACTATCTGACCCAAATACGTTATAAGGTGACTCACGTTGAAGAAGCACTACAAATCGTGAGAGGCAAGGGGACTCGCGTAAAAAAAGCACCCGTTTTTGGCAGCCTTTTCCGGTTTCAGGTCCCAAAAACCGTATAAATAAAACTGTACTCGACTTTTCGTGAAAATCGAAATTCCAACCCCCTCTAGGGGGTACGAAGGTGGTGCTAGGGGGTACAGGAAGGCCCCAATTTATTTTTGGTGTTTTTTTTTCGTTTTCAGCGCCCCAAAAAACATAAAAATAGACGCTCTACTCGACTTTCCTTAAAAATTGAAATGTCAAACCCCGGAGGGGATGTAAGGGGGCGGTAGCGGGAAAATGGGCAATGACATAATTTTTGTATGGTCATATTCGGTTTCAGCGACCCCAAAAACGTAGGAATACATGCGTCTGACCTCTGGGTCACGAATTATTTTCTTTTTTGTGTGCCTGCGTATTTTTCATTTAAAAAATACGTATCAAAGTGCTAATTTCTCATTTATCTGAAACATCTCTTTGTAAAATGCACAGTTCAAGACTGAATAAATATTACTGCTTTATTACTAAAAAAATATTACTGTGCACACATAGAATGGCTAAGTTACATTATCATACTTATTTTTAATTGTTATACCTTATAACCATGTATATAAATGCAACCATATATCGTATTTTATTTGAAAAATATCCTCTTAAATGTTGCCTCTGGGTAACAGAATGAGGTACAAGATGACAAACGCACACGTTGTCCTCACGTCGATTCTAGATGTAATTAAGAATTTTTGTTTGTAAAATACCTTATATAAAATTATACTCTCCACATACCGCAATTCGAAAGATATGCCGGAAGATATTGTCTATAGTACTTTACCATTAGAATTGTTCTAGGATAAAAACTAAAGTCATGTTAAATTATACTAGTATAAAAGTATAAAATGAAATTATTAGGCGTTTAATTAATAAAAATGCTGATAGTTTATTGTTATCTTCATAGGCGTATGAAAATGTAACACATCAGGTATTTTATATTCGCTAAAGTTAGCTACTTTTATAAATAATCATATAATTAATAATAATAATATAATAAATATTGATTTATCTTCGAGGAAGTTGTTTTTTAATAACAATATATAAATGTTTTTTCAAAAAATATAAATTTACTTATATCGGTCCATGTTTCTCCTACACCACTGACATCCAGAACACGGCAAAAACAAAAACCTAGACTAAGACCATACATCCTATAAAGCCAAGCCAGCGGGAAAGTTACGCCGTATGTGCAGAGGTAGGCGGTATGAGAAGTAAACAGCCAATCCTGAAGTTCGATGATTTCATAAGGATAACAATTATTCACAGGCTGCGCCATCGAATTATGACCCAGCCGATCGGGTGGTAGGCGATGACAGATTTAAAGCGAAAAAAGGAAGCTGGGACTTCCGAAAATTCCGAAAAGTAGACATCATATGGAAGGGAGACATTCGTAGAAATTGACTTGAAATTTCAGAAGAAATGTATAGGCTTAATAGATTAATAATATAGAAGATTTTCAATCTTAATAGAATTTAGACTATTTTGTTATTTGAATCGAGCAATAAATCAACATCTAATGGAAAATAAGAGATCTGTCATCTTTTTATTTTACCCCTGCATCTCGGCGCAACCTATAGAATGTTACAACCTAAACGACATGCGTACACAGAGGGCTGGCCCCGAACCTCCCTCCCTCCCTAAATACTATTCTAACTAAACCAGATTGTATCCTCCCCATCCCTTTCGAGTATCTAAATTCATGATAATCTGTATCCTTTAATATGGAGTATGCAAAATACTTATTGTATATTAAAATCGGGTCCGCGAAATTACCAATTTCCGCAAAATACCCAATGTGTATAAATAAAAAATAAAATATAAACAAAATAGCCATTTCAGACCGTTTTTATTACAAGAATATAAACGAACTGAAATGCCCATTTTGTTTACGTTTATCTTTTATTTATAAATATTCAGTTCCTTAGATGCAGATACTAATCTATGTAATATTTGATCTATGAATCCATTTGTTAAGCTATGCGTGTGTGTCTAAAACTATTTTTAAAGTTTACCTTTCTTGAGCAAATCTTCATAAAACAAATTTGGTTTATGTGTCCTGACATACCTGCCGGTTAGATTAGTATAATTAAACAGCCTAGCATTATAGACACATGTTCTTATATTAATTCATTCTTTAATTTATCACAACGTATTTGGCTTGAAATCCAATACCCTTTATAAGTAAATCACAATCTTTATCCCGAACATTTATCGCAATACACATGTACACCTTCTTTTATATACATTTTAGTCGGTCTATTATTCTTTGTACATTTGTCGCCCAACGAGTGTCTTGACGTCGCATTTTCTTGGTGATGCAATAGTCTATTTAATTTATTCCACTCTCAATCGATCATATTTTTATTCAGAAAAATCTTTAGTTTCGTTGGATAATCGGTCATGACACCAGTGGCGCCAAGCTCAAATGCCTTTTTGAACTCTTCATCTTTATTCAGTACCCAAAAGTAAACCTAGAAATGTAATTAATTAAAATTATAAGCTTTATATACATACAATTATACTCAAATTTGGTTCAGAAACAATTAATCAGTTTGCATACACAAATCATTCTTAAAATATATACTAGATATAAACATCGTATAGTTAATATAGACATGAAAACTGGATAGAACGTTGAATTAAGACTGCTAATATTCTAATTCATTACTTGAAGTTGTTACAATTTTTGGCAAATGTTGATATTTACGCATTCCAAAAAGCCTCTTTTCTATACCGTTGTAGAACATTATATTTTTCGAAAGATGTCACCTTTTGCCAAATGTTTGTCTTTCGTTTTCACACAAAGAACCGAAACTCAACAAACCCAAAGAGCAAACATACTAAAATTAAAAATTCTACATCCCAACATCACTCGAAATGAAGTAAACAGAACAATGTTTATATTTAATATCGGTTGCTTAATGAAATATGCTCATACTACATGTTTGGGCAAAAAAATACATAATTACAGTAGAAACAGCCAGGGGAAAGACAACAAGAATCACGCCGCAAACAATTGTATGCAATAAACAGTGTCTTTATTCTTGTTGTAAATCACATAGATGATATATCAAATTTACTTAATTTATCTTTTTTTTGATGATCCGATATGGTAGGCATTAACCCGCTAAACATGTAACGTAAATGAAACGTTACATGTTATCCCATTTATGGCAAAAACGTAACGTTTCGTAACAACTTCTTGATGCCGTTTACACGACGTTGCACAATATCTAAATACACAAAGCTAATGCGTAACATTACCAGAATGTCACTTTATAACAGTTTTAAAAACGTTTTATGGAATCGTTTCTGCAACGTCACAAAATCACCAAGGAAATTTAAAACGTCGCATTCAGGTTACTAACGTAACATTCATGTAATGTTACGAATCCAACGTTTCGTAGACATGATTTGTTGCATATCTTCTATCGTTTCGGCCGGTTCCATCTCAGACTTCGCCATCAAGATTCGGAAGCTTTCGAATGCAGCATTTATTTTCGTATATTAGCATGATTTACATGCAATCTTTTTCTTCTTATAATTATTCTTTTTTCTGGTGCATAATATTATTTGCTATTATTAATTTTGTTCTTTTTATTTCTTATACGTGTATAACTTAAATACATTGATGTCCATTAAATTCAATATTTTTTTTGTAATATTACTACAAAAATTAATTTAAAATATAGAGTAATTTGAGGCTGAGACTGCAATGAAGTGAAATTTAACTATTGTTATACTTCACATTTGAAATTGAAACGGGTTTTGTAATATTTAGAGAATATGCATTTTATATATACAGTGTATTTATTTTAAAAAACTCGTTCGCTTTTAATATATTTATGTACAAAATTTGTAAATTTCCGTCACTTGTCCAGAAAAATAACTCGCACCTTATTATTTTTAATGTAAATTGTATTAAATTTAATTCATAATTTAAAAAGTGGTTCACTTGTGTTAATTTTAATATCCGCGTAATTTCATAGCTTATTTCCAAGTAGTGCATTTGTAAAATATACGTGTGTCAATTAACTTTACATTTTTTTAAACATTGTCTATTAATCCATTTCGTTTAAAAAAAATATTATACGGATATCTTAAAAATATTTATTTAAATTACAATAAATTACTACAAAATAGTCAAATAATATTAAAATATTATTATTCCCAATATAGAAATGACAAAATTAATTAAACATATCTTGTTTAAACTAAACCCGCATTTATCAAGAAGCCTTCTACGATTGAGTATAAGAGCTCTCGTTCGCATGGTAATACGTATGCGAGCGTAGAGTAGTGGTTAAGACGTCAGCGTTGTAACCGGTAGACCCGGGTTCGATCCTCGGTCGGGACGGATTTTTCTTAGATTCATAGATTTATTTGCGAGTAAAATTATAAAACTACATTCTTTCATAACATATCTAACGATACATAAATAATTTAAATTGAATAAAATAATTCGTCGAATTTCTTATAATTTTTATTTATGACCGTTTAATGTAACGTTTTTACAACGTTGGATGTATAGTTTTCAAACGTCGCAGGTACGTTACGAATGAAACGTTATTTAAAAACCGTAAATGTGGCAGGACATTTCTGGTTCCAAGGACGTCCCAAAAATGTTTTTGCAATGAAACAAGTTTGGTCGCATGGCTATAATGCGACGTTTCAAAGATGTTGCTGTAACGGAATATTGTTTAGCGGGAAAGAGGGAAATAGGTTTAGAGGTTTCAAAAAATCGATTTTTTAGAACTATCATAAATCAACAGTATAACTATTCAAGAATATGTCCCCAAAATTTCAAAGCGAAATTCGAAGTACTCTCTAAGTTATAGCATTATACCGCTTGCGAGTTTACTACCTGTCGCTGTAGTGGCAGGCGACAGCGGACGCTTGGTTCGTCGCATCGTCTCTTATGCGTTGATATCGTGTCAGAAATTAAAGTGCCGGAAAATGCCGAATACGCGTAAATCAGTGAGAAATAAATGTCCTAATCACCACCCACTGAAAAACAAATTTAGTTACAATGCTGAAAAAATGGAAAGCGAGATAGATTTCGTAAGCACTTCTGCCAAGAAATTGAAAGATAAACGATACGATGATATCGAAATCGACGTTAGGCGTAATTATGTTATTCTCGATTTCATAACTGCTTTTTCATTTTTATCAGAGTGTCTAAAATGTAAAGAATGCGACGGTGATATTTATATTTTCTCGCTCCTGTGAACGTGGACTTGGTTTCAAACGAGCGATAATGTGTGTGTGCAAGAATGAACGTATCGTGTCTTCGAGTCCGATTGTGAAGTCTGCATACAACAAATCGCAGATTGATGTTTGTGATGTGCACGGCTTTTCAAACAACGCTTATTGCCCATTTCTCGATAATCTGTTGCAGAAGAAAAGATGAAAATGAAGGGAATGAAGAAACGCATTTGAGCGTATCTGGTGATGGATCATGGAAAAAGCGAGGATTTTCATCGTTATTTTTGTCGCGACGTTGATCGAAAAGTACGTACACAAAGTTTTAGATTTTTCTGGCAAATCATCTTTTTGTCAAAGGTGCAGTAATTAGTCATCTAAGAAACACTGCTGAATATGAGGATTAGTATGACTTTCACCAAAGTATCTGCGCAGCATAAATCACAAAGGAAGTGCCGGTGGAATGAAAGTGGAATCTATCAAGGAAATGTTTTCTCGTTCTCATTTATTGGGCGTAAAATATGCCAGGTACATCGGCGACGGAGATACTAAAACTTTTAAAGCTGTCCTTTAATTCAATCCGTACGATGACCTCGAACTTCAAAAAGAAAGAATGTGAAGGTAATGTGCAAAGGTGAATGGGTAAACGAATACGCGATACCAAGAAAAATCATAAAGGAATCGGAAACAAAGGTGCAGGGAAGTTTACCGATAATATTGTCACCGATCTTACTTTGCATTTTGGCCTTGAAAAATGAAAAAGGCAGCATAACTCGTCTTGCATATTGCAAACCGCTACTCGAAAACAATTTCGAAAGACTGATACGCGGCCGGGGATCGAACTCATGACCTACAACTTCATAGTCCAGCACGCTACTGCATGAGCCACGATGTCGATTTTGTCTTTCAGTTCATTGAAGAATTCTTCCAGCTCGATTTTTTTTGTGAGGACGATGTTCATCTGAATCAAACGGCGTGGAGGCATTGCGATCTTCATGAGCATCGTGCGATATATTAATAACAACAATCTCTCCCATACCACTCTGATTATTGACTATTTCCTCCTCCTCATCACGAACAGTGCTTTCAGGTTAACGTTGCCTGCAAGCGGAGCGAATCCTTGCATCTGGAGAAAACGGGAGAAACTTTGTTAGATATCGTTCAAAAACACGACTCAGATTACGACCAATGTACTTTTTCTCATTTGGTTTTACATATGTGGATTACGACATCGATCTATCCGTTTCGTTAGCATTGTCAAAAATTTAAGAGTCTTATTTTTATAGAGAAAATTTAAGATCAACAATCGAATATATAAATATTAGTCTCCCCAAACTATATTTGTCTATTTTTTTTTGTGACTTTTTTTGTAGGAGTCGCTACACGGGGATTCTTGGAATCGTAGATTACGAATATGAAGTCTGATTTTATAAATTCAATATGGCGGATCAATTTAAAAAAAAAATGATTGGATTCGATTGAAACTTGTTATTCGGGGTGGTTTGGGTTGTAGATTACGAATATAAAGTCTGGTTCAAATACGGCGGAAGAAAAATCTAAACTGTAAATCATGCAAATGTTGAATCATATTCTGTGATGAATTTTGGATACGAATGCTATCTTCAGATTTTTTCATTAAAGGCATCAAAAATTTAGGAAAATTAAAATGTTTGTTAAACGTAGGAAAGCTGAGGTTATAATATATCGAAAGGTATAACACCCGTGAGATAAAAAGTACGTGCATGCCTGCGCATTATCGTGCGCGCGCAAGTGTGTGTGTGTTCATTCCGCCTTCGAGAATTGTTTGATTGAAAGTGTATTCCGTGTAACTACTGACAAGGAATGATTTCTTAGTATATTTAATTATTAGTCAAATAAAATATTTTATAGTTTTCCGTGCTTAAAATGCTTCGTTGCCCAAGAAAATAGATAATGCGATGTTAATGTTGCATCCATGGTTAGTAAACTGGCTTTGCGAGCTTCACGTTTAAAACTAGCGTCATTGACGTCGCCAGCACCCTTGCCGAGAGCACTGACATGCCATTCGGCTTCAATTCCGAAAACTTTTTAATAATGAATCAGATTTGCTACTCGGTACTGTTTCTTAAAATGTTGCTTGGAACTGTCTGTTATGTAAATTGTTCATTACAGATTGTTAATAGTCGACTTTAACTCATCAATCAATTGTATTCATTTACTTCGACTGCAATGTCCAGCGGTCAGTTCCAGCCCAGCAACTGTATTGGATGTCATAAATGTCAGTTTTATTTAAAATGTTGAGCAACCTCGCTCCAAAGTTTGTGACATCTGGACAATTGTTACATTCATCCAGATAACATGTTCTAGTAGGATTTTTTTATAAAAGAGCATTTAAACAATCTTTATATCCCATTTGTACCAGCAAGGATACAGTGGTTAGGTCGGAGTTTTGCAAATTCGCTAAAACTTATTTCGAATTCGGGGTGGATTTCTACGAATGTAGTGTGTAGTTATTTTAAATCCATTACCATAAGATGATTTTGCACTTTTTTGCGTTCACAGTCAATATTGACGCTAACAGGTTCTTTGGATCACTGTTGTAAAATTCCTTCACTTTTCCAACAGTTGAAAGTGGTAGAGTTCTGCCGGGTCTTACAATCTTTTTTGCTAGGACTCCAGCAGCAGCATGTGAAGCTTTTGACTTAGCTGCCATGTATCTTATTCCCCGTATCTTTCGAACATCTGTCTAATAATCCAGGATTCAGGAACTGTAGTTAAAGTTCGTAATTTCATGGGGTCGTTCGTGTCTAAGCTAGAAAAATGTTCTTTTATACCATAAAAAACTCTTCTAATTCGATTTATCTTCTCCATCTAATTGGACTTATAGTTTCAGAAGATTCTCCAGTACTGTCGTTTACCAAAGACACATTACCATCGATTTCAACGCACTCATCATAATCGTTATTTCACGTTTTAAAAGATGTATCATTGACATGTGAACCGATTTCATCACTTCAATCATGACATATTTTGCTATTTTCCGAGAGATTCTGAAGTTTTTGTACAACGTCGTTCATCTTTCCTAATCTCTTTCCTATGTGCCTTTTTATTAAAAGGGTCAGGACATCTATCTGAGTGGGGCATTAACACTCTCCGATGTTTTACCAAATAACTTTAAAACAAACATATTTCATAAAAAAACGGAAGGAAATAATTGTCGATATAAATATGGCTTTTATGTCGTTTTCAGGTGCGACGATAACATTTAACTGTACTTAACTAGCAACTGTGAAAAAGCAACTAGCAACAAGAAATGAATGCAGAATATAAGCTCCTGTAATATGTGAATATATCTGTCTACTACCACCTCGTCTATATAGGACTTTTAAAGTAGCTAGGGAAATAGAAAAATACTTCCGTAGCAAGAGCGTACTAGAAGTGTAAGAGGCGCGATTGATCCTAGCGGCTACGAACCTAACTACGATGCTTGCATGATTTATTCATAAGCGGGTATTTTGTTTAGAAATTGATGATTATAAAAATAAATTTAAATTATGCTGACATTTATGACAAGAGAGCAGCCACGAATATATGGAATAATGCAGCGTTTTACAGTTATACATGTATTATAGCTAGTGAATAATGAAAATCGTATATTGGGGGCCTTGGTACTTTTCACAGTTTATACAAATACTTGTATGATAATATAAGCATACATGTATGATACGTTTAATGCCTGCCAATATTGTATGCTTATGTAGTTTGTTATATTTCGGGTCAAATTTGAATCAAATTATTGTTGTTGATTTATTTTTTAATTATCGAGCGGTATCATATAGAAGATACAATTCTAACTGACTCAGTGTTCGTGCTTAGACATTCTTATATTGGTTCTTACTTATAGTATTCCCTTGTCTTTAGTTTCATGGGACTTGTTTTTTAATTGTCTTTATATTTTACATTTACTGACGAATTAAACAATTTTGTATCTAACGCGACTAATATTCAACTGCCATGACTTAAAGATTAGCGCCAGCGTAATCCGTAAATTTGATTTTATACTTCAACGTTCAAAATGTTTATGTAGTATCGCCAATTCTACGTACAAGCCTATTGCGCAAACATCAAAACGTCCGGGAAGACCATCAAAGATCTCGACGGATTAAAAGCGGAGGATACTGGATGAGGACAATCTGAGCAAGGCAGTAACTTCTCCTATCTGCTATTAAATCAATTGGAGTCATTCTAGTAAAAAATTGATATTATGAGTAATAATATCAGTGATTTGAAGAATCAATCAGATTCTATGTCCAATAAATTTGACAGTCTTTGACATTTGATTTTCCTGCTATGATTGAAGAGCAAAGGAGTCGACTTAGAATAAGTGAGAATAACACTGAGGAAATCGGGCATTTAAAGATTAAGAGGAGTTGATTCGTTATTCCAAATTGATTCATTGTCGGCTGAAAATCGCCGGCTTTTGCAGCATAACTAGGAAATCGAGAAAAGATTGACATCTGCTATCTATACAGAGAAGGGAGTTCTTGTCGACTCAGTTTGCATTATTGCAGTGGTTTTTGGTGTTCCCCTTCTGTCTTCTGAGGTGGAACGTGCAAATCGCATACTTTCTACTCGAATCTTGAACATAAATAATCAATCGCCCCTAGCTTCGACGTCGACAGCGAATGTAGTGCCTAAAATGGCAGCTAAAAATTAATCTTCGTGGGGCGTATGACGCGTGCCAAGATATATGCTCTACTACAAGCGCGCCGACGTTTGAAATCGTTCAATTGAAAGAGCATTTTCCCGGAGAGAGCAGGTAACAATGATGTGTTTGTGAACGATTTTGTACCTCATGATAACTATACACTTTTCAATAGAGCCCGTGAATTCGCTAGACGTAACGGGTATGCAAATTTTTAGACGAGGTTCCTCAATTCATCTGCGATAAATCGATGGTAAGATTCATACCATTAATTCCGTAGAAGACCTCGATGAATTAACAAAAAAGAGCATTTGACTCATGTTCGGGATATAATCACAACAAAAGGTTGCTTGGGGTTGGTTAGGAGGGGGGCCCCCCGTTACAGGTTGAACACCCATGCATATGAGAAGGGAGTACCCAGGACTGTGAGTCGCCGTTTCTAATTGTGTTTGGTTGATTTTTCCGAGGTATTGGCCCAAAGGGAGATTACCTGGAATATATAAATAAGCCCTTTGAGGGCATTTCTAATCAGTTCATCCAGAAGATCCTAAGCGATCAGATCCCGAGCGAGTGACAGTGCTTAAGCCAAGACTGCGGGAGGTGTGGACGACGGATTGTGAGCCCCGGGACGCCGCTCGGACTTGTCTGTGAGTGAGTAGTAATTATATAAAATCGTCGTTATATATTTACATATATTTGCATGTGATGTCTGGGGCAGGGCCCGCTTCTCGTAGCCTCACTGACTAGTCCGTGAGCGGGCGCGGGACGAAACATCAGCAAACTCATGATAAGTAACGTGTTTATATTATGCATAGCACTCCTTGCCCACGGTCATTGTTCGGTTGGCGTATGTCTTAGAAATAGGCAAACGACGGCTTTTCTCAACGTTCATACCCCCTTTCCCCGGGGCCAGGGGTGCTCTCCATTTATTAATTGCACTTGCGCCATATTCAGTCCATCATAAAGCCCCTATTTCCCGAACAACCCATCTGTGCAGTTCAGCGATTTTCAGCAAAATGGTAGAGCGGTCCTCACTCCATTTTCAGGAATTAATGATAATACCTTGCACCTATAGACCTTTGTGAGCGTAAAGAAGAGCAGCAAGTTGACATAGTACTATCGGACAAAATTAGCTGTAATTCATAACATTTGCTGAATTCAATACCAACCAGATATTATTTTTCTGACAAAAGCTCAGGAACAACGACGTGAACGTAGTATTTTTCTGTTTCCTTTGGGGTTGCTTGTTTTACGTGAGTCCCCTTGCCTCTCACTGTTCACTTACTTCAGTAAGTGTTCGAAATGTTGACCTTCCACTTCAATGGATTTATTTATTCTTTCTTCAAATGACTTTATACAGGATAGTATCATATCTGCAGAAATTTCTGCGCAAGCAGTTCTTATGCGTTCCACCATGCTTTCACGAGTCGTTGGTACTTTTTCATAAACCTTACCTTTTAGGTAACCCCATAGGAAGAAATCCGGACATGTTAAATCAGGTGACCTCGACGGCCAATTAATGGGGTCACCTCTACCAATCCACCGACCATTGTAATCACGGTGTAGTACTTCCCTTGCTACTCTTGAAAAATGTGCTGAGATTTTCTACGCTCCAATAATGCATGTTATGCCTATTGACGCCACCATGGTTCGTGAATGTAGTGTAATCTGAAAATAATACATTAACAAAGAAATTGTGGTTCGTTTGCATTTTTTGAAGTGCCCATTCACAAAACACCACTCGATTATGAAAATCATCGCCATGTAGTTCCTGATGCAGTGAAATGTGATATGGGTGAAACTTATGGCGATGCAATATTCTTTGAATACTATCTCTGGGAATGCCGGAATCGCGATGTAATTGTCGTGTGCGTACATGTGGATTTTGGTGAATAGCTGCTAATACAGCTACTTCGTTAGCTTCTCCTGTAACTGTTAATCTTCGCTTCCTTTTTTTCATTTATACCCTGCCGTCAGAGTGAAAGGCATTCACAACTTTGTAAGAAAAAGAACGCGAGCGAGCATTATCTGGAAAACGCTCAGCATACAACGCAACAGCATCGTCAATATTCCTCCTACATTCACCATAAACAAGAATCATTTCGATTTTTTCGGGAATTGTAGCAGAATTCATTTTTAACTTGCAATTCGATTTAAGCAATGAAGGGTAGACGAAAAATAGTCACGTAAACTGAAAGTTGTTACTCTAAAAGCAAAGTGACCTCCGACCGAATTACTACCAATACAATGGACTTCAAAAACAGTCTTACACTGAGAGACCGTGAATATTAAATTTTAATGTGGGGATTAGAAAGTTGCTATATCCATTTACTTCCCTTTAGGAAAGTAGAGAAAACTGTAGGTGAACTGGTTTCGTTTGACTCTTATTTTAAATAAAATGATATGCTACTTTATTTTCGAGTTATGTCGCCCCCTAGCGTTATGTAACAGAACCAGCGCAGGTGATGGCCGAAATGGAAGCGATGTACATGTATGAAACCACGTGAGTTCTCTTGGGGTCCGGTAAATGGCGACTAAATCCCCAAACGATGTCGCACTTCGTTTTGTTTAATAGAAGCTGGTTTAACCGTCAATGCTCAGCTTATGCGAAGCGAAGCGACTTTTACCCGCTCGGCGGCCCCCGCGGCCCCCTGCCTTATGTCATGGAAATAGCTACTTGGTCCAAAGTCATGGAAGTGGACAGCGGCCATACATACACACACATATACATATATTTATATAGTTATATTATATTTTTGAAGAAAATAAATAAATTATTGCGCCCTGACATTAGCTGGTGAATTTCCACTGTATTCGATTGAAAATGTAATGAACTCAAGATCCTGGAATGTGCCATGAGGAGGCTATCATAGGATTTTACACTCCATTTTTGTTTTATTTTATGCTGCTGACTGTCAATATTGTTTTTATAGGAAACATAGTGAAAAAAACATTTACAATAATAAAAAAAACTGCATAGTTTCGAACTATTATCTTTATTGGGTATGATAAGCTCCGAAAGAAGGTGAACACGGAAGTACGTTATCATATTCTTGACACATATATTTCGTTTGTTTCCTTACGTCCCGTGAGGAACACAGAACGCATCGTTTCTATTTTGTATGGTTTGATTTTGAATGTATATAAGTTGGGAAATGCATTTTAGAAAAATTGTAAGGATTTATTTCTGCGTATGATTTTGATTACTTACTTCACGTTTTGCAGAGTGTTGGGCAATTAGTTAATTCACTATTGCAAGTCGAAAATCTAAATGTCGCATTTTCTTTTCAGAATGGAGGTGATTGAGAACAAATGCATTGTGAACTGTAATATGGACTACATGCAAGTACAACTTGTGGTACCATTTCATGGTTTTTCGAAGTAACTGATAAGCGCTCAATGACTGATCTTTCAAATCAACACCTCTCATATTATTATTGTAGCAATCAACAGTGGGTTTCATAATCTCTTATTTCGTACGTAATTATTTTTTTGGTACGGATTATGTTCGGTGTATACATAGTTGTTAGCATGACAACTATTATTTTATCCTTCCACGCTAAAAAAACCTATCTTAGGTGTACGCAATACTCTCATATCGCCAACTTGCATACCTTTCGTATTCACCTGTGGCATCTATTTTCGATTCAATCTCACAGTTCCACAAACGTTAGTTTTCTCAACTAGAAGTTGTTTGCAAAGCATTGGGGAAGTGTACCAATTGTCGATAAATATTGAACCATCTTGCTCTGCAAGGTTTCCAAAACGACCACGCTTCAAAGGGTTAAATTATTTGCATGACAGTCGACCTGGTACCAATAATGATTCATCGATGGAAATGTGTTCACTCGGTCTGTAAACTATTCCTGGAATCGTTCCGTCAGAGATTCTAATATAGATCGTATTTTCCAAATTGTATCTTTATTATTTTCTTCAGTTTCCTCCAAAAGCGTTGGACTCAACGGACATCCTTGTCTCACACCTTTTTCCACCCAGAACTCGTTTGATGTTTTTTCTCCTATTTTAACCACACATCTCGTCTCCTCATAAATTTCCATTACTCTATCTATCATGCCTTTGCTTACCCCTCTTTTTCTCATCATTTCCCACAATACTTGCCTGTCCACTTTATCGAAGGCCGCCTTCAGATCTAAAAATAGAGCGTACACTTTTTCCTTGTTCTTCAGTCTTTTTCCAACTATGTGCTTCAGGATTTCTATATTTTCTACCGTTCCCCTCCCTTTCCTGAATCCTGCCTGTGACCTACACAATCCTCCGTTATTATCCAGCTCTTTTACTAATCTCCTATTCAGGATATTCGCATATACTTTGTACCCTGTACTGGTTAATGTCACACCCCTATAATTACATGTGTCTTTTTTGTCACCTCTTTTCCAAATCGGGACAACTACCCCCACTCTCCACTTTTTCGGAAATCCTTCCCCCTCCCACACTGATTTTATTAAGCCCCCAATCTTCCATCCCATCTTTATTATTATTAATATTTTACTCCCCCCTCTTTCCACGCCTCCTTTCTTATCCCATCAAGCCCCGTTGCCTTTCCCTTTTTCAGTCTTTTTATTTCTGTATTTACTTCCTCTTGACTTATTCCCTCTCCTTCCTTTCTATTTACCTTTTTCTTGCTCCACCTTCTTCCTCTCCTCCGTGCCTCCTAATATATCCTTGAAATACTTTTCCCACTCATCCATTTCTATTTCTTTACATACCTCCTCCCTTTTTTTCCTCCCTCTATTTATAAAAGCCCACGCCTCTGCTTCTGTCCTTATATTGTCTATTGCACTCTCCTCTTTTTTTTTGTACTCATCCTCTTTCTTGGTGCATAAGCTTCTATATTCTCTTCTGCACTTCATAAAATCGTCATATCCTTTTTGTTGATCTTTTCTATATCTTCTCCTCATCCTATTTACCTCTCTCTTTTTCTCCTTGCACTCTCTATCCCACCATGGACACCATCCTACTTGTCTTCTTTTTCCTTTCTTCCTTAATTTCACTGCTTCCTTTATTTCCCTTTCCATTTCCTCCCATTCCTCCTCTACTCCTTTCCTCGTCCATATTATCTCCTCCATCTTCTCCTTGAACTTTTTAACACCCTCTTCCGACCAGTCTTGAACCATCCCTTCTTCACCATTTAATTTCTCTTTCCTTACGCTTTTGTTGTTAATTTCGAATATTATTGGCTGATGATCCGACTCCGTCCTACATCCCACTTCGAATTTATTCACTCTCTGCCATGCCTCCCAATTCACTATTCCATAATCAATAATCGACTTCCTCCCCGCCTTTTCATACGTCCATTCCCCCTCCTCGTCACCATCTTTCTCACCATTTAAGACTAACCATCCTCTTTCCTCGATTACCTCAATCAGATCTCTTCCTTGTTTATTTATAACTTTATCTCTGGACTCTCTTCCTTCCCTTTCTTCTTCTCTTTCCCCCTCCCTTTTCTCCCACCCTCCCTTTTTCCCTATTCTAGCGTTAAAATCCCCTGCTAATATCAACATATCCTCTTCCCTTTCTTTTATCTTTTCTTTAATATTATCTAACAGATCTTTTCTTCCTTCATTATTATATATAATAACCACTCTCCATCTCTCTCCCCCATCTCAATCATCCTTTCTTGCCAACCCTCTTTTTCTTCGTATTCCACCTCTTTCTCTTTTATCTCTTCTCTTACTCCCGTTATGATCCCTCCTTTCGCCCTCCCTTTTTTACTGTCTCTAGTCGCTGGTTGACATTTCCATTTCCATCCCTCTGGCATCTTTTCCTTTAAGTTCCCCCACCCTCGCTCATCTACCCATGTTTCCGTCGGCCCTATTATTTCGAACTCTTTCAGAAAATCCCAGAAATCCTCGTCTTTTTTCTTTAATCCTGCTACATTCCATATCACCCCTCTTACCATCTCTTTTTCTGTATTTACTTCTTTCTTACTCTTCTTGTCTTTTTTATCTTTTTTTATTTCTTCCGCTATCTTCCTTTCCCCCTCTTCCTTTTCCCTTCGCCTGTCTTTTCCTTCTGTCACCCTCTATCTCACTTATATTTGTCTCTCTCTCCAGAACCCCTTCTCTTTCATACCTCTCATTTTCTCATCCCACACATACATCTTTCCATTCAAATACCCCTTCCCAAAGCCCATCTTTACATTATTTCCTTTTTGTCTTTCACACCTCATCCACACTCTTATATCACGCTGCATCTCTCTCTCTTCTCTTGTTAAATCGTCATCTACGTATACTTTTTCCATCGCACTATCTTTTAACATTTTGCATTTCTTTAATATCTCTAATTTATCTTCCATTCTACTCATTTTCGCTATAACTATCTTAGCATTCTCTCTCCCTATTATACATATATGACTCTGCTATTTCTATCTTCTTCTCATTCATTCCTATCTCATTCAAAACACGCTTCACTATCTCTCCCGCTTTTTCATTTTCTCTCACATTCATCCCTTTTATTACAATATTTTTTTTCTTCTCTCTTCTTTCCATTTCTTCACATCTTTTCTTCACCATCCTTAGTTCTTCTCGCATCTCCTTTCTCTCCTTGTTCATTTCAGCTTCTCTTTTCAACATTTCTTTTTTGAAATCTTTCCATTCCTTTTTTCTTTCCTCTCTCAATTCTTCGATTATATTTTCTCTTATTTCCTTCACTATCTCATCTTTCTTTGCTCGCATTTCTTGAGCCATGTTCGTCTTCATTTCCTTAATTATCTCCTCTTTCATTTCTTTCATCAGCTTTTTCATTTCGTCTTTATTCATTTTCTCCGCTTCACCTTGTCGTTGCCTGTTCTTTTCCCCACTTGACTCGCTCTTTATTTCCTTCACTCTCCTCTTCACGATCTGCTTTGCGCGGTTTCCCTTGTCTTCCTTCTCACTGTTCTCTGATTCACTCTCTACTTTTCTTTTGGCTATCCACGACGTTAAACTGCTAACTGAGCTGCAGCTACTTCCTCTTTCCTTCTTCAGCCTCTCCGCGTTTTTCGGTCTTCCTCTACTCTTCGCTACCACCGTGCTACTGCTTTCTCCCTTTCCACCTTCCTCTCCACCACTCCTTGGCTTCGCTTGCCCCTCCGTATTGGATTCCGTCGACTTACCCGATCTCGCTCTTTCTTAACCACCTTTCCACTAGCTCTCTTTTCGTCTCTTCTACCGTCCGAGCTTCAGGTGAATTCTTGCCGATGTCCCCACCAGTCACCCCTTCCATACAGCTGAATTAATTACCGCTTAATGAAAGTTATAATTATTCAACGGTATTGTTTCTGGTGACTTTTCAATTTTCGTCACGCCGAATTCGACTTATCCGGATGACTGGTGTCTCCCTCTCGTGGTCGAAATCAAAATTTTTTACCGTGACGTTGGTCTCACTCACTTGGAAATTTGTAGGTTAGGTCTTATAATATTTTTTACCTTTGATTTCCAGTGACCTCCGTCCTCACCTGTAGTCCCAGACTCGTCCACTTCTTTGCAATTACTCACTTTGCAATTTCTGAAACGGAAATAAAGCCCGCAGGCAGAATAGAGCAGAAAATTTGTTCTATTTGTTGGTTCGCAATAACACACGTCTATCTCAATTACTCACCAAAACGGAAGTCCAACGAAAAGAACTGTTATACTTTAACCGTATAAAAATCAAATAACACCCGGGCACGAAATTTCTCCCCTAACCCTATATGAGGCTGAAGCTAGTTGAGCGCGGAGCGCTGAATATACGATACATTTTTCGGGGGAAATCTTCGAATATCAGGAACAATTATTATGATTTTTCCAGCGCTACACCAAACACAAAATAATAACAAAAAATTTGAGTTATTAATACATTTCGCAAAATTTTGCCCTAAAAGTAAGAAAATAACTTTCGAGTTATTATTTTTTATTTATCATTCTGAACATTCTTGAAAGTTGCGAAGTTCGATTCGAAAAAAAACGATTCTTACTTCTCTTAAGAATGATTAGATTGATAAATAAAAAAAAATTATGTTAAATTCGCATGCTCCACTTGTTTTTAACAATAAGCGAAATCGTACCTCCGATGACACGCCCGAATGGTGCAAAACCAATCACGTATTATTTTTAGTTTTCAGGCTATTAGGTAAAAATCGCAAAATTGTCATGATTTCCACTTCTTTTTAGAATGATAAATAAGAATAAATTAGGTCCTGATTCGCGTGCTGGGATTGTTTTGAACAATAATTAAAATCATATCGCCGATAATCAGCGTGAATGGCGCACGATAATTAGCCTACTATTTTTATTTTTATTACACCCGAAAATTGTCATAGAATTTTTTCTATTTTTCGGGCTGTTAGGTAACAGTTGCGAAATTTCCACGATTCACACATCATTTAAAAATATTTAGAATGATAAATATAAAAAAATTAGGTTCAATAAATAAAATCGTACCTCTGATAATCCGCGTGACGGGTCTCGAATGTTATTTTTTTACTTTTACGGTAATGTGAGCTAAATTTATTAATAACACTAATTTTGCGCCATTAGTTATTTTTTTATGCAGTGCAAGAGGGATACAGATGTTTTCTCCTGTCGTTATTCGAGGATTTTCGTTTAGAAATTTTTCTTTGTGACGGCCATATATATTCAACGCTTCGACTGCGCTGCACAGTGGTGTGGAATTTGAAATAGCTGTCCATCCGCGAATTCAGTGTTGACTTCCATGACTCATTTTTTTGTATACTTGTATACGCTAGATTAACAGGCAAGTGAGCCATTTTGAAAATCTTGCTTAGTTCATTTCTAATTGGAAGTTAAGTCATCGATAACAGGGAAACCCGATATACTTCTCGGAATTTCAGCTTAAATCATTATATTAGGCTCAATTAGAGTATGTCGCGAGATAGAAATTCGCGCCGACACGTAGAAAGAGTGGTTTCAAGACCGCGTCCGACCGAGTGCGAAATTTTAAAGTCAGAAAGAAAAGGAAACAAATACACTGAAGGCACTTTAGATGTAACCAATCAACTTTACTATTTTCTTATCTTCAGAGAGAGATAGATAAACCAACTATCGATATACAGTGATTAATAGCACATAGAATTGTTCTTTCGCGTACAATTTTCGACTTTTTGAGACCGGCCTGCAGAGCATGTAGCCTCGACGGGATCTCCAACGGAACAGACCATATATGAGCGTAATGTGCGCGATAAGCACAGGTGCGACGGCGCTGTAATCGCGTACGCAGCGACATCTTATGGAGTTATTTCGTAACCGATCGATTACATATCGGAGCGTGATGTCGATAACGGAACATACCGCCTCCCATTGCAGCCATCGGGTGCAATAAGTATTACACGAATACACGCTTAAGAGTAAACAAAATAAACTGGTAAGCGGAGTACAAGTAAAAAAGCTTATGAACTAATTTTCTAATTCTACGGGCAAAACGGCGATTTTTGTGATCGGACGCTTGTATATCGCAGTAGCCGTTTTTACGGTAACTACGCGCGTAACACCATCCGTTCCTGGATGACATGATATCACACGTGCGAGCGGCCATTTCGCTGGCGGAGCATTCGGAAACTTTAGTAATACAATTTGCCCTATCCTAATTGGTTTACTTTGAAAACGCCATTTGGACCTTTGCTGCAACGAGAGCAAGTAATCGGACGACCATAAGCGCCAAAATCTCTCGTAGACCTGTCGGTATAATTTCCAGCGTGACAGTCGGTTAATTGGGATTTCAAGTAGTGACTCCTCGGGCAAGGCATTTAATGGTCCGCCAATTAAAAAATGGCCAGGCGTTAAAACCCGCAAATCATCTATATCATTTGACAGAGGACAAAGAGGCCTGGAGTTTAAGCTTGCTTCAATTTCGCACAAGAGTGTGCTGAGTTCCTCAAACGTAGGTGTGAGGTTCCCCAAAACACGTTTGAGGTGGAACTTAACTCTCTTGACACCGGCCTCCCAAATCCCGCCAAAGTGGGGAGCGTACGGAGGCATGAAATGCCATTGGATGCCATCTTTGGCTAATAAATCCTTAAAAAAGTCATCCTGTATTGCACCTTGAAAGGCACGTTCTAATTCGGCATCTGCGCCTATAAAATTACGACCTTGATCACTGTAAAGACACGTGGGGAGACCGCGACGCGCCACAAATCTTTTAAATGCAGCAACGAATGCGTCAGCGGTACAATCCGAAACTAGTTCAACGTGTATAGCTTTTACGGCGAAACAAACAAACAAGGCTACGAAGGCTGTTTGCGCTTTGCGTCCACGACCACTACCGAGACGCACTTGAAGGGGGCCGGCGTAGTCGAGACCGCAATGAATGAAAGGCCGTTCTGGTTGGGTAACACGCGGTGCGGGTAAGTTTCCCATAGTTTGGGTACATAATTCACCATGGAGGCGCGTGCAAATAATGCATTTAAAAATTACGGAACGAATTAATTTCTTTGCTTGAAGAATCCAAGCTGTTTGTCTTAATGTATAGAGGGTCAACTGGAGTCCTCCATGATGGCATTGCAAATGGGTATGCAAGACGAAGAGTCGTACCGCCGGATGAGTGCTTAAAACTACCGGATGTTTGACACCATACGAAAGCGAGCTGTGGCATAATCGACCTCCAACGCGGATGAGCCCGTCAGTATCCAGAAAAGGTTGCAGCGAGTACAAATGACTTTTGGGAGCGACTGAATCATTGTTCTGTAAGCAATGCAACTCAGACGCAAATAATACAGACTGAAGCCACAGAAAAATGAGAACAGTAGCTCGCTTTAATTCATTCGCCGTGAGCCGCCCGCGCATGACACCTCCGGTTAAACACGATTTCCATCGAATTACATACGCGACTACACGAACAAGTTTGTTCCAGGACGAGACTCGATCAATGAGAGACGAAAGAGTGTCGCTTACTTGCGCTGTAAAAGTGGCCACTTGATTGCGTATTTCAAGAGGAGCGTCACACGCAAGTTCCGGATTGCTTGAAGGCCATGAAATCCGTTCCTCGCCCAGCCAATGTGGACCGGCAGTCCATAGAGGATTGGCTAACAATTCAGAGGCCGAACAACCACGTGAGGCCAGGTCAGCCGGATTTTCTTCACTCGGAACGTGATTCCAAATCACACCAGGTAGCAAGGTTTGGACTTCCGCCACTCGATTCGCGACGAAGGTTTTCCAGCGGTTCGGATGATGTTGTAACCAATGGAGAACAATCGTCGCGTCGGACCAACAATGGACACGCAGGGACGAGAATGGAGGAGTTTTTCGTACAACGTCCAGCAAACGAGCTAACAGAACCGCGGCGCAGAGTTCGAGCCGAGGAATGCTCAAAGTTTTAATTGGGGCGACCTTGGTCCGAGAAGTGAGCAAGGTGGTGAACGGTGGATTGTCACCATCGAATACGCGCAAATACAAGACAGCTGCGTAAGCGGAGTTCGACGCGTCCGAAAACCCGTAAATTTCGCAATGATTCGGATTCGTTCGCAAACCAACCCAACGGGGAATTGCAAATGAGTTGAGGACTGTTAAATCGTTATAAAATACCATCCAATCGGTTTGAATATCAGCAGGAAGTTCGGTGTCCCAATCTAATTGAAGCAGCCACAACTGTTGAACTAAAATCTTTGCTTTCACGATTACAGGGCTCACCCACCCGAGAGGATCATAGAGTCGTGCAATCAGCGAAAGAAGCGTACGTTTGGTCAATCTCGAAGTCTGAACCAAATTGATGTTAAATTGGAAAGTATCCGAACTTGGATTCCAGGAGACTCCCAAAATTTTCAGACGGTCGTCTTCGTGGAGGGATTTGGAACACGCGAGTCCGTGGTTAGAAGGATCGATATCGACGAGCAATTCAGATGAATTGCTGGCCCATTTCCTTAATGAAAATTGACCACAACCAAGGAGAACGGTTAGTTGATCTCGAATGCGTCGGGCGGATACGAGATCATTTGCGCCAAATAAGCAGTCGTCTACATACAAACCACTCCGGAGAACGTCAGCAGCCTGTGGATAGTCCATGCCGTGGTCCATACCTAGTTGTTTGAGGACACGGAGTGCTAAAAATGGCGCGCAAGAAACACCGAACGTTACTGTGTTAAGATGGTAATCAGAGACGGGATTGTCTGGACGCTTTCGCCACGAGATTCTCTGATAATCACGGTCGCGAGGATCCACTAAAATTTGCCGGTACATCTGAGCGACGTCTGCGCAGTAGACGAACTGAAAAGTACGCCACCGGAGCAGAACGGCGCTCAGATCGGCCTGAAGTTTTGGACCCGTTAGCAGGTGGTCATTAAGAGAAGTCGAGTTGGACGTCTTGTGCGAGGCGTTGAAAACCACGCGAAGCTTTGTCGTCATGCTCGTCTCCTTTATGACACTGTGATGTGGTAAATAGACACTGGGTAAGTCACGTTCCGTCGATTCAATACGCGTCATGTGAGATTGGGTTTCGTAATCACGCATGAAATCAGAGTACGCCTGCGCATGCTCTGGATTACGTGACAATCGTTTTTCACATGAGTAAAGCAAACTGAGAGCGGAACGTCTTGATTCACCAATATTGACTGGCGGAGGTAAACGGAAGGGTAACCGTACGATGTATCGTCCGTCAACGTCGCGTGAGTGAGTTTCACTAAAATGCCGTTCACAATGTTTGTCTTCCGGCGTAAGTGGCGAAACCGAAGGAAGGTTTTCTGTTTCCCAAAAATTTCTCAAATCAAAACAAAGTTCTGCATTTTCAGTGCAATGATGCACTAGAGTGGCCGTCGGTACCGAATCTGCATTAGAGCCATTCCACCCAGACAAAATCCAACCGAACGCCGTGTTTTGAGCGATTGGTTGACACGCCGATCCCTTAATCAGACCATCTAACAATAAGGAGCCGTAGAGGTCAGAACCTATAATAAGGCTAATAGGTTCCGAACTACCCGGGTCTGGATCAGCCAAAGTAAGATTGGACAAATGTGGCCACTGCGTAAGTGTTTTCGGAGTGGTTGGCACATATGACGTCAATGTTTTCAAAACAAGCGCACACGTATGGAACATGGGTTCAGTTGATCGTAGTGGGGATATCGCTATCTCAGCAGCACGATTGACCGAACCGATTGAACTTCCACCTACGCCACTTATCGTGGTCGATACACGTGAAATGCGTGGATTGAGTGCGTTTACAACGTTTTCTGAAATGAACGTCCACGTAGACCCTTGATCTAAGAGTGCACGTAGACGCAAGACTCGACCATTGTCCGCATATACCCGAACTATAGCCGTAGCAAGCAAAATTGACGATGTTTTAATCGGCTGATTTGCCGCAAAATGGGTAAGAACAATGTCGTCAGTTTTAGTGTTTCGTCTGTCAGTCGGAGGTATCACGGTGTTTGACAACACAGCCGGTGTTGAGTGAGTCACGTCCGATGACTGCTCTCGATGCAGCAAAGTATGATGTTTGCGGTGGCAAACATAGCATGAATGAGTGCTCGTACAATTCGACGAATTATGGGATCCGAAACAATTGAAACATAGTTTGTGACGTTTCACAAAGTCAGTACGTTTTGACACATCTAAATTCTTAAATCGCTTACACACATACAACAAATGATCGGCATAGCAAATGGGACATTGTTTATTTGTAAAGGTCGTAGCGTGAGATTGCACTATATTTTTCGGTTTATTTACATATTTTGTCAAATGTTTATTTACTGAGCTCGTTCCGGAAACCGAAGTCTGAATTGGATTGACAGCTTGTAAGCTAAAAGCACGACTATTTATAAAGGCCTTTAATTCTTCGAATTTTGGATATTCTTTTTTTGAACCCAAACTAAGTACCCAGCCTTTAAATGTTTCGGGATCGAGCTTCGAACTAACTAAATGCACTAGCATTGAATTCCATTGGTCGACGGGTTCGCCTAATGACTTTAATGCGCCTAATACCGAAGTTATCTTATAATAAAGTTCCCGTAATTCGATCGACGATTCCTTGCGCAAAACCGGAATTGAAAATAATGTCTGTAAATGATTTGCAATTATGCACCGTTTATTTGAAAAATGCTCTGTTAGTGATTCCCAAGCTACGACAAAATTCTCAGAAGTAGAATCAAGATGATCAATCATTGACAAAGCTTCACCGCTGAGGCATGATTTGAGGTAGTGAAATTTACGTATATCATCAATAGAAGTATTATTCACAATTATTGATTTGAAATAATCCGAAAACGAGTCCCATTTACTATACTCACCTGAAAATCTTGGAAGATCGATGCGTGGTAATCCTGATGTCGGATGAGCAATAGCCGGAGCAAAGAATGTTTCATCGTGAGTAAAGGGCGTGGATGATATTGATTCCAATGCCGCCTTTGCTTCCTCGATCTCTCCAGTTATTTGCAGAAAGAGTAATTCCATCGCATCGTACCTCTTTTCTTTAAAGTATGGATGTCGTAATTCCAATTCACTGGCAATGTGAAGCAAACGTGCGTGTAACTCTCGACATTGACGCCAAGTTGATTCCAAATACGTGGCACGAACCTTGAGTTTGGGAATTGTCCTTTCATCAGCTGGAGGCAAGGTTGCACGAGCTCGTTCAATGCTCTCAAATTGCATTGTTTGAGTTGCCACTAATTCCTCGAAAGAGGCCATGTTATGAAGATCCGATGAAAATTAAGAGACCGAAGATGACGACGAACAATGTATGATTGTGGGTATAAGTTGAAGCCCAATAGTGTTTCGAAGACGAAGAAAACAGGAGTAGCAGTCCAAGTGTGGCGGCAGATGTGCGTTAGCGACAATTGAAAACGTCAAATGACAACGCAGCTGACGCGAGGCGGCGCGGCGGCACGAGTGCGGCGGGCGGCGTGAAGAAACGATGTGGCGAACTGCGAAGTAGTCCGAACTGGCCCGAAGGCGGCGGCGGAGACGAGATACCGACCTGACACTAACTACGGCCGATCAACCCGAACTGGTTCGAACGTGTCGGCGGAACAACTCGAATTAGCCCGAAAGAGACGGCACGAGTGAGGTAGCCGAGGAGAGATACTGACTGTGGCCGAATCGATCCGAACTTGTCCGAACGCGGCGGCACGAATGCGGCGGCCGCGGAGAGGCGAACCTTTGCAAAGGGCGGGGCGATACGAACAATCACGCTGATTACGAATCGCAAAAATTCTAGAGTGCCCGATCACCAAATTTTTTTGCACAAGATCACTGCACTTTTCCAATAATCCCAGTGGCAAAAATAGATGTATCCTTTTTCTTTTCACAGGCACTGATCGACGGGATCCTGGCAGGATCGCCAATTTATGTCGCGAGATAGAAATTCGCGCCGACACGTAGAAAGAGTGGTTTCAAGACCGCGTCCGACCGAGTGCGAAATTTTAAAGTCAGAAAGAAAAGGAAACAAATACACTGAAGGCACTTTAGATGTAACCAATCAACTTTACTATTTTCTTATCTTCAGAGAGAGATAGATAAACCAACTATCGATATACAGTGATTAATAGCACATAGAATTGTTCTTTTGCGTACAATTTTCGACTTTTTGAGACCGGCCTGCAGAGCATGTAGCCTCGACGGGATCTCCAACGGAACAGACCATATATGAGCGTAATGTGCGCGATAAGCACAGGTGCGACGGCGCTGTAATCGCGTACGCAGCGACATCGTATGGAGTTATTTCGTAACCGATCGATTACATATCGGAGCGTGATGTCGATAACGGAACAGAGTACATATTTTGGTTATAAATATTATGTAAGTGTTTTTGGTGTTTCCGATTACCAATCCCTAGTCCAAAATTACTATTTCAAAATGGCGGATCCTATATGGTGGCCGATTTTGGGAAAATTGTATAGGATTTGATTGAAACGTGATATTCGGGGGATATTTGGGGTCTCTGATTGCCAATTTGTGACACAAAATTAAAAATACTAAATGGCGGATCCAATATGGCGAAAGATTTTAAGATTTTGGGAAAATTTGATCGGATTCGGTTGAAACGTGATACTTGGAGGGCTTCGGAGTCTCTGATTGCAAATTTTTTATCAGATTCGACTCATACATATGATTTTGGGGTTTTCGGAGTCTCCGATTGCGAATCTGCGGTTCAAAATAAAAAATTGAAAATGGCGATTGCAATATGGCGGACGATTTTTGTCAAATTGGATCTGATTTGATTCAATCAGATTGTTTGTTTCAAACAAAAAAGATACAGCATTAAATTCTCTACAAAAAAGGCTGTACGCATTTTCTTGCTAAATTCGACGATAATGCCATATAAACTGTCTTTAAATGTGCATCACTATTGTCTGACGAAGTATTGAATTTGGTCATCTCGGTAAAAAAATTATCCTACAGTTTTTTATAAAATTTCGACGTTTCCCCCCCCCCCCCCCCCCGGAGGGGTCGCCCTTGTCGCCCTTGATATGAAAATAACTATTTCGATATATCGAAAAGATATCTTATAGAGTTCTAAAAGATCCGTTAGAGATCTTTTCGAGACTTTCAAGATATCTTTGACGAATGATATGTATTGTATACAGAGTGATTCTTCATTGAATGACTTCCGGTTCACAGTAGATTCTGTGATAAATTCTAAGGACATTTTTCCTTAGAAAAAAATTTGTGCGATGTATAGTTTTCAAATTATTTAGCATTAAAGTCAGCCGATAGGAACAGCAGTTGCTTGATTGTCGCGATGATTGCATTGTCAGCGAACATCGAAATCGTCGAGACAATCAAGTAACTCCTGTTCCTATTGGCTGACTTTAATGCTAAATAATTTGAAAACTATACACCGCACACATTTTTTTCTAAGGAAAAATGTTCTTAGAATTTATCACAGAATCTACTGTGAACCGGAAGTCATTCAATGGAGAATCACCCTGTATATAAGATCATAATAATACAGACAGTAATTAGTAAAACATGGTAAACATGTAATATGCATAGAATAGTCTATTACAATACAAGTGCATGAAGTAAGTGTTTTACAAGTATTATTTATTAATACTTCGGCTGGCCTGTCGTCGGGGTCGAAGTTTTGAAAAAGCTCATTTTCAATTTTACTTCGACCCAGGCCATAGGTCATAGTTGTAAATCATTTTCAATTTTTATGCATATAAGAAACACTATATTGTTGTGATATATCTATCGGAGCTACTTGGATCTACATATGATTGGACCCCCAAATATCGGTATAATTTTATAATATAACTGAAAGCTGTTAGTAAACGAACGAGTATTAAGGAATAGCCGACTCTCCACAGGGTTGAAGTTTCTGAACGAGCAAGGCACCTCGCCAATACTAGTTTGTTGATAAAATGTAAAGTTTCTAAAAATATAGACATTTGTTAACAAGGCCGGGGAACAAAGTTCCGAAAATCAAAATCCCGAAAGGCTAAAATTTCGATATTGCTTGAGTCCAAGGTATTTTAATTTGCTTTCTTTTCCCAAATGGTCAAAGACAAAATTAAGAAAATCACGCTGGAGCCATACTATATCGAAATTTTGGCCTTTCGGTATGTTGATTTTCGGAACTTTGCTCCCCGGAACTTTCGCTAATACTGGATGACTTCTGCGGGAGATGTCTTCGCTTTACTCGCCAAAATGCGACTGCCTAGCCTCAAGGAGCGTTCCGGAAGTTTCGTAAAAAACAAAAGAAGTTTCGCCTTGTAGATCTCCACTTTCAAACGACCAATCGATAAAATTCAAATCCAGCCGTTTCTTTTCGAATTTGTTTCAAAGTTTTCAACAAAATGAATCGTTTCCAAACTCGATTCGTTCTCGTCCAGATTCTCTAGACTTCTCATTAAGCTTTATGCGAACCATAACATGTCGCGCTCCAAATCTCCGAATTTCTCCTTCGCAAGGAGGTCAGCACAGATAAAAAATCGGTACCACTAGCAGATCCGGCAGACCGCGGATAAGACACTGGAGGTAATAATTGCCGATAACTGCCGACTGGGGTCGTCAGCGGTCCCAAATTCGTACCTTCGCCCAGAAAGGTTTCCTGGTTATTCCAAACACTGGACGTAAGTAGAGAAAATAGCACGACATTCAGTTGAAGTACCCCCATTCGGGTGTGCAATGACATAGGGAAAACCCCACTCTTGTGGGGGAAAAAACCTTTGCCGGGTACCGCAGATATTTAACATAGATTCTGTTCGCAACAACGTTTAGGCTGGAGTTGTTATCGACAATAACAATTTAGTTTGTTAATCCGCACCTATTCCGACAAGTGACGTGATATCCTCTAATTGAACAGGTTTTTGGACATCCGCCGAGAGCATGTAACATATCACTATTATAATGTTGTTTGAATTCTATACATATAAGATGGTATTACATAGAATTAAAATACTCAACAATATACTCTGCACATTGTATAAAATCGTAATTAATATTAATATTTAACCGATGGCGGTAATGTTTTCATTTTATCATGAACCATGTTTCGACAAGGATTATGTTTTGTAATATGTTATTTTAGCAACCAAGAAAAGGTATCTGTGCTTTGGACAGTTACAGGCATCCCCTTAAATAATGTCAATATGCTATCCGGTAAAAATAAGTAGATTAGCCATAAATTTTGCAACTTACGGCATAATCCCGACCTTCATTCATTTTTTCACTATATTCCAATCCAGCAATGTATGTTTATATTATTGTCGTGCTCAAATGAATTTCTAATGCACTTTGAGACTATGAGAAACAGAATTAATCTGTGCAAATTTACTGCTAAGATGTTTCATCACTTTAAATTGTTTAATACTTCAGTTTTATAAAAAAATCTGAAAAACCTTTACAAAGGTGTTGGTAAATGAACAGGATAATTTTGCAGTCAAGACTTCTTTTTACTTGAACATAATGCGGAGGTCGAAATTACCCACTGTGTTACAAAGTCTGAAATATTGCGATGTTTTGAAAATTTGGGTAGACCTATAAACTCAACCTTTTGACGGTAGTGACAATGCTGATAAACCTTTTACACATGTAGCACAACTAACTTGAAACAGCATTCCCACGCAGATTCATCAAAACACAGTTTCTACTTAAAAAATAAATTTTTGCTTAGATGGTCGGAATTACACCGCTTTGCTTTATTCTTCAATTTCTTTCTTCCGTAAAACTTAATATTTCATACATAAAATACAAAGCTAGCATATTTCTCAAACGTGCATAGATTTAATTTTATTCACAAAAATATTATACTATAGTAAATCACTTACATGAATACCTCGAGCTTGCAAATGATTAAATAGTGATGGCCTCATCAATAATACATTAATTGCTCCCATAAAAAATTTGTCCAAATGCAAACTACTTGAAACCGGCTTGCTTTGTCGCCTGTGGAGATAAATATTAGGTTTAGCTAAAAGTAGTTTATTAAAATTACAATAACAAATAATACCTTTATCAGCTGCATTGTGCTTATAGGGTATCATCAATCTAGTATCATAAATATTTCTGGATCTAATTATTTAAATATCTGCATAACATGTAAGCATTAGTTTACAGAAAAATCGACTCTTGTACAAAAGATCCTAAATTTTGATTATGTGACAATTGGAGTAGATAGCGAATAAAATATAGAATAAAATAGGACATCTCAGCTCGACCGGTAGTAAGAAGAAACGTTAGCGTACATATGGCAAGTAGAAGTATTCTACAGCCGATTGAAACATGGCAAAATTCCCGTTGTCTGATACTTCGCATCTTGGCCGAATGAGTATTGGAGGCAATTAAGAAATTTCAATCGACGAGTGAATTGGATATTTTGGTGTTTGCAGAAAGGATTATATCGAGTGTTTTATCTTTTTGATTGATATAATTTGAATATTCTCTCATATTCCCTCTGTGATTTGACTATTCATGCTTTTTTGTGTTAAATTATTAATTTGAGTTATGAAAGATTTTTCTAAAACATTCATCTAAAAACAAAATAACTGAATGTTGTATGTTAAAAGATGTATGGTGATTTAGAGAAGAGTACCATTATTATCAATCATTACATTGTGAGAGTATGCGTTCGAAATATATTATAAATCGTATTATGAAATTAGATTTAAAATAGATATACCAATCGATCTGAATTCATGTCTGGTTCTCTTTCATTCACCTCTAAATAAAACCGTGAATAGAGTCGAACTTACGTAAGTAAAATTGATCGATATTATTATTCATTATTTATATGGTAGCAAGATAAACTAAAATAACAACCGAAATATTACATTGCTAGTATTCCTTGCACTTCCATAGCTCCTTGTGGTTGGCTTGACAATCATCCTCGTGTTCGTTGAACCATGTTTTAAAGTCGGTTGTCCGTCATTTTATTTTTATTTATGATGTATAGTTTACAAAAGGATGACTTTACCAACGTATCTAGCACGTTGTAATATAATGACCAATTACTGTGACAATACCAAACAGAGAAGAAAATCCTCGTCTGCTCCATGATCCATCTCCTGATACCTTCAATTTTGTCTCCTCGTCTCCATTGGCAGTATTTTTCCTTTTGCATCTCGTCGTCCTGCTTTTCTGATGACTTCATTATACCTTACAGCAACGAATATATTGTCGACGGCAGTGTAATCCATATTTAAGCTTATTTTTTCCAAGATTTATCAATCCAAGAAATCTATTAATGACAGCTATTCCAACACCAAAATTCTCATGACAAATATTATCCGCCCGTTTATATCGTAGGATTTGTTACAAACTTTTTTTCACATAAAAAAGCAACTTCTCGTCACACTTGCATATAACAGAAAGTTAAAATCCCAATCCATGTTCGTCTTTTTTCCAAATTTAACATTTCCGTTACACTTTTTGCATTTTAAAATATTAGAATGAGCAGTAAAAACTAATTGATTCACGACGGCATATACGTCACCCGGCGAAACAGTTGTTTCGAAGTCATCCGAACCGGCTATTTTCTTCGCAGTCGTGGTGGTAAATTCACATTTTCGTTTATATATTGATACCTAGAGAATCTTCTCTTTGTTCCTTTTTTACCGGGACGATTCGAATTGTATTAGTTGCTGTTTTGTCTTGAGTCTAAATCTTGCGTCAAAATCGCAAACGTGTTTCTTGTACGTTATAAACCTCACCAGTGTAATCTCTAATAGTTTAGTGTAAAAGACTCCACATAACACCAAAAATATAAAACCTTGAGTGAGATCATAAACCCAAAGAAAGGTTGATAAATGTTCCGCGCTACGTACCTGTGCCGCGCGACGCTCATTACCTGCTTGGACGCGGTCGGCTTGCAGGCTCATAACTTTTACACCGTTATGAATTTCGATTTTTTTCTTTTAACATGATATTCTAGACAGTTATAGGGACCAAATGCCGTAAAAAAAATGTTGACCAAAATAAGCATTGTTACAAAACTTATATAATCATCGACATACAAACAGTATGTAAATTATCATTTGTCCTAAAGTAATTATTTATAATGCAAAAAAGCCGACAGGTCAGAAAACCGTTAGTCAAGAAGCTGACAAGTAAAAAAATTTTGTATTTCTCGGCTTTTAGATTCGCACCAACAGTTAAAAATGTCCTCACGGAAGGGAATTGCTCGATATCGCGACGACAGCGGAGGGGTAGCGAAGACGAACTAATTGTGTGGTTCCATACTGCAACGCAGCAGAAAGGGATCATTTTAATCGTTATTATTATAAACATTTATGCATTTCCATTGCATTGTACCTGTCATATAACATTTATTTGCATTCCAATCGTGCCGGTGTATGTATCACAATGGGTTTCCCATAATCATCAACATATCTAACTAACGTTTGGTCATGTTAATTCGATCCAGGCCAAAGGTCTGGACAAAGTATTGAATTTTGTGACTTCGACAAACAAAAATTAAACTATAGTTTTTCATCAAATGTCGACGTTTCAGACCTTAAGGAGTCCAAATCAACAATAAAAAATTTGATGCCGACCTCAATGGCGCAAATGTCGGTATCACGTGTAATAAATTACTCCAGACCAATATCTGCATCAAGATTCTCGGCATTTCATTGCAACCAACTATCGATTCCTATCGATTCACAAGCAACCAATCCGAAGTCTCGATAATAACCAAACGAGTAGTTATTCATATATTACTCAAATATTCGACCCTCTCGGTTAGGATAGCTCCGGTCGAAGTAGTTATAAACTTTTGCCGAAAGAGTTCATCATTTCCGAGTTGGCGTAAAACACATAACGCCAGAAATGGAGCACTAGCGACTCCATATGTTACCTTGAACAACTAGTATGGAGTGACCGCGTACTGATGTGAAGGTCGACACAGAATCCGTTGGAAATCCGTGACAATTGTCCATCAGAATCTGCCGATTCATTTTTTAAATGCCAGCGGCGTCCACGAAGCGGTGCGTACACCATTGCATGTACATCATCAATAGATCCGACTAAAGCGTAGGGCCAACGAGTTGTAGCTAATATAAAGAAACTTTGTTAGTCGATCCCGAGGAGGCGTTGAAGACAACCCGTGTCTTCGTTGTCGTACAGCTATTTACCGGATAGTGAGAAAGATATACCACGAGTCGATTGGATATCGAACTCTGGCATTGAATGCGATGATCGATCCCTTAATTGGAAGGCGCCGATTGCGTAGCAACGTGGCCCTTGAAACGGGAGTTAGACGCACCTATCTAAATGGGGCATTCTCCCACGCCCGTCGACCGTATGAAGAACGAGATGCTTATCTCAAATGACTCCGAATATAGTCCGTTTTGGCCGATGCGTGGACGACAAGAAGTGACTCGATGACGTTACCCCGCATTTATACCATAATAACCTCCTTAATCTCCTTAATGATTTTTAAAAATCTACTCAGAGCTCAGACTATTCGAATGAACAGGGATGAAAGAGGCAGATTTGAAGCCCATACAATCCACCGAATCATGAAATATTTGGTTTATACCTTAATATAAAATATATGGGTCATTTCACGTCAAGTGATATCACCCCGAAATACGGCGCGTTCGGAGAGGAGTTTTCCAACGCTTATATCATTTCTTTTATAGCAGATATAAAAATGTCTGACCATCGATTCTTAAAGCTCTATTCCTGATCTTTCAAGCGGAAGTCTTTATTTTTAACAATTTTGAAAATTGAACCTCCATTTTCACAGAAAAATAATAAAATTCAATTTTTTACCCACCCGCTTATTTTTGCGTCTGTAGGCACGTCGCGTAGCGTTCGGCATGGAGTGTGTAATTTCGCGTTTTAATTTCAAATAACACAATTTAAGAAAAACAAGTTATTGAATTAAAATGTATACTACTCACTCCATTCCTTGTCTGTTTGAAATCTCGTTAAACATACGCATTCCTTTTTATTTCTAAGTAATTCATTCCTCACACACTAAAAACTTTACACTGGAAAGTTTACATCAGTTAACAGTGAACTGTTTTTTATTTCGAATGTAATTTCTATAAAGTGAGTTTTCACTCAAATAAAAGTAAAAGACCCCGCCGAAAATGATAGGAAAATGGCTTTCGAAATACCTTTTAAACTGCAATGATTTTTTAAACAATATTCAGCCGCTATGTTGGCGATTTCAGTTATCACGGTGTTTTGTGCTGTTATTATAGACATGGATTTCAGTTTGGTACATAAGCAATAGCGAAATTACACGAAGTTTACATTATAATAAAATTTCAGTGTATTAAAGTAAAATTTCTCTTCACGGAGAGTCTATTACAATAAAAGTGATGAATGAATGAAACATGGTCGCCTCATTTTGTAAATAATTATTTTTCAAATCCTTTGAAAAAATGAAATAACGGCAAAAGTAGTGATTTGTGTAGTTTGACAACCAAGCAGCGTGCAATGTTCCCTGATCTTCCAGAGTGCACAAAATTATGTTTGCCGTGTAGAAACGAATGTAAGAAATTTCAACAAAAAGCTTACTCTGCGGAATAGAATTATGAATATGAAGCTGATAGATGTCCGACAGACAGCCAAGTTTCCCAAAATGTGGTAAAGGGAATATTTATCATCAAGTCGGAATGGAAGGTCTTGAGCAAATAAATAAAAAATCAACCATTCTTTTTTGAAAGGATTTGCACAAAATTTATTTACAAAATTAGGCGATGACATTTTCACTATTACTGTGATAGACTCACCGTTAATAGAGATTTTACTTTAGTAAAGTGAAATTTTTATTATAATAAAACTTTTTCGTATTTTTGGCAAACTCAAATCTATGTGCAAGAACACCTTCTATTAGTAAATAATACTGTTATTTTTTACAAATTTCGGGCACGAAGTATCCACGTATCCATCAATAAATATATTTTGAGTAGATACTTGCTATTGTTTATGTACCAAATTGAAATCCATTTCGATAATGGGAGCGCAAAACGACAGCGACAGCTTTCATGCACATCGAATATTGTTCGAAAAATATTAAACAATTCTGCTTAAACTGCATTTCATTCATTTCCAATTAAGATAAAATATTGACTGTGTTGGATAAAGTACACAAATTTACTTTTATTTGGGTGAAAATTCACTTTAGAAAAATTACATTCGAAATAAAAAATAGTTCACTGTTAACTGAAGTAAACTTTCCAGTGTAAAGTTTTTAGTGTGTGAGAAATGAATTGCTTAGAAATAAAAAGGAATGCGTATTTTTAACGAGATTTTAAACAGACAAGGAATGGAGTGAGTAGTATACATTTTAATTCAATAACTTGTTTTTCTTAAATTGTGTTGTTTGAAATTAAAACGCGAAAGTACGCACTCCATACCGAACGCTACGTTGTTTACGTACCATAATCAATTCAACTTTTTACCAAGTGCCCAGCCCATAATTTTTTCTTCTCGAATTTATAGTATATAGCTATAGCTTTTTTTAACCCTAATTAAACCAAAAAAGTACGTGGGTTGGTAAAAAATTGAATTTTATTCTTTTTTTGTGAAAATGAAGGTTCAATTTTCAAAATTGTCAAAAATAAAGACTACCGCTTGAAAGATCAGGACAAAGCTTTAAGAATCGATGGTCAAACATTTTTATATCTGCTATAAAAGAAAATATATAAGCGTTGGAAAACTCCTCTCCGTACGCGTCGTATTTTGGGGTGGTATCACTTGATGTGGAATGCCCCATATGTTAGGTATTACACAGCCGAATCGTCGATTTTGCGTTTCACGAACTCGCAAAAGATCCAGGATCGAAAATCGATTACAACGAAAAGAAGGACAAAGTGCGTAATGTTTAATATTTTGCTTATTTAAACACTTGGCTTGTTACTGCAGTACAAAAGTGCAAAACAGGTAAAATCGAAAAATACGTGCCTGATCTCATCGAAAGTGCTGTTGTTACTAAGGAGAGGGGAAATTGAAGTCACGCGCAATGATGAAAACCCTAAAACTAGTACATTAGCAAATCACATGCAGGGTCCTCCAAAAGTCCCGGGACGGCGAAATATCTCAGCAGGAGTGCATTTTTTTGGCAAACATTTCAGACAAATTTGAAGAAGTTTTCCCTGGCTATTTAATGGCGATATTGAATTTGACCTTGAAGGTAATTTCGAGGTCAAGTTTATTTTTTTAAATGGAAACCCCTGTTTTTTCTCATGGATTCGGAAAGACCACAAAATTTCTGAAAACTACTTGGGATGGCCAACATCGATTTAAATTGATTGCAGAGTGCGACGCGGACATTTTGAAATTCAAAAATCAAATTACGCATAAATGTTAATGTATATCATTAATAGAAGTAACAGGAAACTGCTAATCGGTTAAAAGAGTTTTCAGAGTGCAATGCAATGTCATTGTTCCGGGTGGAAAATAAAAAACTTTTCGTTTCTACATCCGATATGTTTATAAATACCGTATAACATTTTTCCACTATTTTGAATGCCACCGCCGGCTTTAGCATTACCCAAGATGTACCACGTGGAGGTTGCACGGTCCGGTCTACATCTCTTCAAGATGTTTTGTTCAATTGGGTTCCCTCCCCCTCAGCTGTGCGTGTGTGTGTGTGTGTGTGTGTGTGTGTGTGTGTGTGTGTGCGTGCGTGCGTGCGTGCGTGTGTGTGTGTGTGTGTGTGTGTGTGTGTGTGTGTGTGTGTGTGTGTGTGTGTGTGTGTGTGTGAGGGCGGGGGGGGGGGGTCTATTTTCGATTAGGCTATACATAATGTATGCTCAAACTGGTATCCGTTGACTATTTGGCAATATCCTGAACATGTGTTGAAATTCTCCACACCTTTTCTAATAGCATTCGGAGAAATAAGTACCGCTTCTCGCACAATCCTTTGTTGAAGATCTTCCAGATTATTGGGTTTTGTGTAATAAACTTTACTTTTTAGAGAGCCCCAAAGGAAATAATCGAGCGGCGTTAAATGGGGTGACCTTGCTGGCCACTCAATAGTTCCTCTGCTACCAATCCATTGATTTGGAAATATCTCATTGAGACAGTTTTGTACTGCTACACCGTAATGCGGTGGGGCTCCATCCTGTTGAAACCAAACATTGTCGAAATCGTCACCGGCTTTGTCAGTTATAGATGGTATTATTTGATTTAATTCAAAGTGCCATCTATAAAAATAGCCCAGTTAAAGTATTATTGTAAATTCCGGCCCACACTTTCGGATTCTGAGGATTTTGCGTGTGTGCGTCAAGAGCCCAATTAGTTGTTCTAATCGGTCCAAAAACGACAATTTTGACGGTTCACTTCGCCGTTGGAAAGGTTGCTTCAACTGAAAAAACGATATGGAACAAAAAATCAGGCTGCTGGTCTATCCGTGTCATCATCATGTCACAAAATTCATTACGGCGATCGTAATCATCATCATTTAATTCTTGAATAAGGTACATTTTATAAGGATGAAATTTGATAAATTGTAGATTCCTGCGAACAGAAGTTGCGCTAATAGCAAGTTCCTGCGATGTTCGACTCACAGAGAGTCTTGGATTCTCCACGAAAGTTTGTGCAACTTCCAATGCCCTCTCTTCTGTGGTTTCACTTTTCGCGATTTTTATTTGTTTCTGTATCCTCGAAACGCCTAATGGTACGTTCAACCGTTGATTTTGAAATGCCGTTACCATGATTACGAAAATTATCATTGAAGAGTGCCTTCACTTTATCATATGATCTTTGCCGGTCACCCCATCCTCTCTTCATTGAAACACTTGCCCGCTCTCATTCTGAATGCTGTGCCATGATTACTCACAAATTACGAATAAGTTAAATGTTCTTTTTTTGTCAAAGTGAAACCAATAAAGTCGCCTCAATGGACTACCTAAACGAAATAAGTGTGACACTACCTTATGACAAACTGTAGATTGTGATGGCTAAAGCATGAAAATGTCACAAAAGTTATTGGAATGACATGTCCTCTTGGTCAGAGGACCAGTTATGCTACAAGCACGCAGATATTAATGAAGAAGAGAATGAGGCTTAGAGAATGTCGAAAGAAAATGTAAATGAACACATAAACTAGAAATTTTTTTATCCTCCGATTTCTTAGATTGTAACATAGTATTCATTTTCTACACACGTTTAGGATATTGACAAACAGTAAAAGAATACCTGTTGGAGCATAAATTATGAAATGTCTCATCGAAAATAGCACATAAACTGGTATTATTAAATAGCCAGAGAAAAATCCTTCAACTTTTGTCTGAAACATTTTCCCCGAAAATGCACTCCCGCTGAGTTAATTCGCAGTTCCGGGACTTTTGGCGGATCCTGTATATGAAAGAACGAAGGAAAGGAAAATACTGTGTCGCTGAGCCTATTGCGATAGTATTCTCAAATCGCAGAAATTTTAAATGTGTTTATATACGCAAAACATGAGTGAGAATAATAGTAGCTATAACGTATAGCGAAACAATGGGAACTAAGCCCACAGGTTAGACGGATGTCGGCTACCGATATTAAGATAAATTAAACTAACGGGGTACAATTTATTTCGAATCGATATTACCCGATTGTTCAAAGCGAATTTTCATTTGTACCCCGAAGGTACAATAGTTGCAAGCATTTTTTCATGTTGAACATTTCTAATTTAAGGTGTAAGTACATAGAAAGAAAAACATAGTACTGAGTGCTCTCTGCGCAAGGACGACACGCAAAATCGTAAAGCATTCCACATTGATATCTCCGCTATACCGGTGCCAAGCTGGAAGGAGGAAGGAGGCAGTGGAAGAAGTAACATCTCGTTAAAAAAAAGTAGGTCCATCTGCCTCCAGATGATAGTACCGATGGTGCAGGAGTTGGATACCCCAGCACCGGCGCCTGTTGGGAGTGAGCAAACGAGATCACCGACGTTGTCGTCCGGCGACCGCAGTGCTGCAGGAGTTGTTCACTCCGCCCCTGTAGCATTAGAGGCTGCAAGTGACCGAGTAGAGACCGAGGCTGCTATAATATAAATATAAGTCGAGCTTTCGTCGACTTTAAAGTAGGCTGAGGACCCTTGTGGAGTTTATTCTGGAATAGAAGAATCTCCACATGGAGCTCAAGACTATTGCAAGACCGATAATGAAGGCGTTCAGGGATTATGCCAAGGCAAGGCATATTCGGAGGCCTGCAGAGGTGGCCGACGATCGGAAAGATGACTCTTTTTCACGCAAAGAGAACTCCGGGTGAAGAGATCCTCCGCCCATAACAACGCCGGCGAAGAAAAAGAGTAGGAAGGAAGCAGAGGACGCATATCTGCCCTCACGGTGGGAAAAACGGGGAAAGAAAGGGAAAGAAAAGAAGGTACAGGATAACGAAATCGGAACGAGGAGCGAAAGAAAAGGACGGGCTGGGCAGCTTTGACTGTTGGGCTTAAACGTCCTCGCCCCGATACTTTTAAGATCAAAGCATCCGAAAGGGTATCGTATGCAGACATCTTAAGAAAGGCGAGGGCCATACCGGATTTTAAGTCTATGGGAGACAGAGTTACTAGAATCAGGCGAACCAGTGCAAGGGAGATACTGTTGGAACTGGGAAAGCCTGGAACCTTCACCTAAAACCCACAGAAACTTGTGGCGTCCACCCTGACGGAGTCAGCTCAAAGATCAAGCCCAAAGAAACGAATGCTCGATCTTGAACACACTGCATTGACAGAGCGGTCCGCCAATAATTCCCAGAACTATGGGGACTAAGAATTATCTAATGACTCGGCAAATGGTCCCATGGGCTGTTTGAAGAATGGCAGCAACGCTGGAACTCAGCACCCGAAGGGCGCTGGACTGACCGTCTCATCCGGAAGGTGGCAACATGGACATACAGAAACGACGCATTTATTACATTCCATCTGATACCGGTGCTTACCGGGCATGGCTGCTTCCACAGCTCCCTACATCGAAACCGCGTTTCCATGAAAATGGAGTACCCGGCATTCTTTGGCGTGGGCAAAGACGCATTATCTTGTATTGTCCATGGTTTGCAGAGGAGCGAAAACCGCTGGAGAAATTTGGAGAAGACCCACTAACACCCGAGGGTCTGGGTAAGGTCCTGCTGCTATCACTGTAAGGATGGAACGCAGGATGCCTACGCATGCACACGTGCTCTTCCACTCTCAGAACTACGAATGACATTCATACGATAAATTGATTTAGAACAAAAATCAACTTGTTGTTCAGCAAATAAAGAAATTCCTATTCCCCAAGCAGACAAATTGGCAAACGACTTAAATTTTTTCTAGTAATAGCTAGAAATCAATAGAAACTAATAAACAAGATTCTAGAGTGGGACGCGACCACCTTCATTCTTTAAAATCAAATTGTTGTTCAGCAGATAAACAAATTCCCATTCTCCGATAAGGGAAAATTCACAATGGACTCCAAATGTTATTAGTAGTAGCTAAGGATCAATAAAAAAGAATAATAAAGATTCCAGAGAGGGACGCGAATAGCTTCATGCTATAAAATCAAATCGTTTTTAAGCTGATAAACAAATTCCCATTCTACCATCAGGGAAATTTGCAATCAACTTCAATTTTTCTAATAGTAAAGAAACTTAAAACTTACTCCCAGTTTTTTGGAAAAGCGAATTTTTTTGTTAACAAATACAATTCCAATCATTAATAACTTACTGATGACTTAGTCGATTTTTTAACGAATGCTTGAATGTTATTTGGATAAAAATACTATTTATTAATACATATAACTTGCTATAGTATATCCTACCTTAAGTAAATAGAAGGTAAAAATATTTCTAAATGTGTTTCCTTCAAAGGTATAAAGGGCAAAAGACCAGTGTACATAAAAACCACCAACCAGAATACTCTTTGCATTGAAAATAAAAGATTCACGTTGGGATTCTGTAAAATAGATAGAATTGGATTAAATGTCATACCTCACAATATATCACACTGATTGTACTGTAATTATTTTACTGTTACTTTATTTCACATACCATCTTATAGCACTTTTTAGTAACCTTATTACTAAAATTTCCCCAAACGGTATAATCCTCTCTATTAAATTCTTTGATTAAATCAGATACTTTTTTGATCAATTCATCATTGTTAATTTTTATGTCAATATTAATCGGCATACGAGGAAACGCTTCAAAAACTTCCCGTAATAGGGCAAACCTTCGTTCTTCTTCATTCTCCGATCCTACGTATTCGACATCTTAAATAAAGCAATAATAAAGCATATATTACAAGAGTAGATTCATATTCTAAAATGTTATTAACGTTATTATTGAGATTATATTGAAAATCGATTATTTGTATGTCTACTTATATGTTGGTTAATATTTAAATATCTGCTAAGACTAATTCTGTAGATATACTTCCTAAAATGATCTTTGGTCAAAAATATTTTGAAATATATTACTACAGCCGTTCATGAACTCAGTTATAATTCCATATACAACGAATAGATAGAAAACATTCTGCAAGCATAGATGCAAAGGTGCAGAAACATTGCGTTCCTCTGGATTCTAGTTACGATATCGATATATACTTAGATTAAGAAAAAGCCATAAAAGGTTATACGGACTAGATTTACTTATATTCAATTAGTTGGAGAGGTATACGTTGCTTGTCCAAGATAAGGAACCTGAATGGAAGCTACAGCTTGGAGGATGAGCACGAACACCTTGCTTGCTACGGCCATTTTGTAATTGACATATTGAATTTTGCAAATCTCTAATCATTTTCGTAATGAGCGACCTCAGAAGCTCTCGGGAAACAAATTTCTTGGAACGCCATTTTGAGCCTTGAAAATCTAAGGTTAGATTCGTTATTAGCGACCCCGAAAACCTAATTGTACCAAATTCCGAACGATTAACGTTAAAGATAGCGTAAATAAGGAATTCCTCCAAAAATTGTGATTTTATACATACTTATTTATTTATAAATCATAAACTATAAACAATTAAACACATGTTTCTATAAATTCTGTTATCGCTGTATTGACAGGAAATAGCAACAAGATTGATAATGCGTTAAAGCGATTTTAAATGAGAAAATATCAAAGAAATCGAAGCGATAACATGGGTTACCACCATGCTTCTTAGGGTTAAAGAAAGGTACAATACCAAATTCTGTCATATTTTGCAGTCGCGCAGAAAACTATTAACAAAAAATTATTATTAAGATATATCTTTTTTCTTTCTTGACCAGAAGCGGAAAAGATAACTCTAGTGATGAATTTTTTTTTTCGTTTACAAATCCTCAAAATTGAATATTATATGGATGTTATAGAATGTAACTATTTTTGCCAAACATTTTCTAGTGGTTCCTTTCGAACATTTCTGTCCCTGTATAACTAAATAAGACTTCTAAAAGCTGGTATTAGTATTGTAATTGCATATGAGGAATACATATCCCATTCAAAGAAGTGGCTATATTTTAATACCAGAGTTTCTGTAACATCGTGAGAGAAAATAACCGAATTTCGAACTTTTCAAAATTTAAATCTCACAGTTCTCCGCGTGGCGTCGTCTTGTTTTTTGACATTTAAAATTACACCTTTCCGATAGGAAAATTGAAACTCTGAAGATATAGATGTCTACAGCATTCAAACCGTTAATACTTGGTGTTTATTACCGACTTCTATTTTGAAGCATTGCCTGCCTGTTGAAAGATTTGATTTTCTGCCATTTTAATTATGCATATATCAGCTACATCAATTGCGCAAGCAATTTTTGACAATCACTCAGCTGACGAACATGATGCTGTAGTGACAAAATTAATACTGTCTTGCTATAGTCAAAGTGCTGAATGGGATGAGTTTTCTGAATATATTTTTAGGAAATAAGGAGTTAATGGACAAATGCAGAACATTATAGAGCTTGTCGAGACACAAATCAGTACTTGAGATATGAAACAGTTCGTTCCAATTTATATCCCCAATGGTACGATTCATACATTCATACTTGCCGCGGGTCTTTTTCAGCTGTAAAAAGTGTAAACGCGTTGTAGCAATCAGCAGCCGAGTTGGTAAATTTCGGACACGTGTGGGTGATAAATCTCACTCACGAAAATATGAATGAATAGGACCATTTAAGCTTGATACAAACAATGTAACCAACGTATAGCCTTTCAAATGATGTTCAACATACAGTTGGCTCAAAAAAAAAATGAGAAAGAGTGGTGAACTAGATTTGCACAAGCTTGGCGTTCTGGAGCAGTAAACGACAGCGTTTCCATTGAAAGTGGATTATTTTACCACCGTATATTACGTAAAATGAAGTTTCCGCATACAATTATTTCATGATATGGCAATTCAGTTGACTTCATTTCAAACGCAGCAAGAAACACTTTCGCCCAATTTTGATGTCCAGAAAAAGAGCTTTGGATGAAATGTCTACATGTAGGCGAGTTGCTTGAATCAACTGCCTTATTGAAAATTGAATAATTTGATAGGACTAATTCTGCGTTCTTTGTCTCCGGTTTCAGCCATGTTGCATAGAAGGGAAGAATATTAGGGATAACTAGAAGCTGAGACAAATTTATGCGTAAAGAGTTAGTTAGTTTTTTATAAAAATTATAGCCATTCAAGGCAAGACCGTGAGTATCCTAGCTACTTAAGGCATGGCATGTGATCCCCCAGCCGGTCAAGGCAAGATAAAAAATATCCACTCCAAAGCAAATTTATCTAATTAAACTTTCAAATAATTAACCGTTATTGTCAAGGCATAACTGAATGAGGGCTTTGAAAACTTCTAATCGTTGCAAGAACAATATTTCATGGAAAGTTGGGACATGCGTTTGCTATGCATGCTATGCTATGCGTTCTATCATATTTTGTCTTGTGGTAGGTGCTTCAACGTAAACAATATTTTTCAGATAACCCCGCAATCATCCGCAGTCTGGACTGCATGAGAAGAGTCTCGAGGCATCGGAAAAGAAGGGGGACCCTCCCTCAGGGGAGAAAGACCCCCAAAGATAAAGAAAAAAGGCGGGGAACCGGTGGGGTCAAGACCGCAAGGCGGAGCCGAACCCCCCGGTAACCCCGCGAGCATAGATCCGATCGTGGCGATGAGGAAGGCAATGGGGATCGAGAGCGATCTCCGGGCCTTTCTCCTCGAGCCTTCGAGCCGCTTCACGCAGAGCGACGCGACTACGGTCCTGGAGCACCTCGGGGAGCTGCCTTACCGCCCCCCCCCCCCCCCGGAAGTGCCCGCGCCCGACACCAAAGTCGACACCTACGCAACCTCGGCGGAATCAGGTGTAGCCGGCACCAGCTGGACCCGTAAGGCCTCCGACGCCGAAGCGGCGACCGCTATGGATGGCACACAAGCCACTTCCGCCCAGACGAAAGAGTGCCTCTAGCGCCTGGTCAACCCCGGGAATCTTCGGAATCTGTCCCAGCAGGAATTCTACCGCGAGGTCCGGGTCAGTCGCAAGATTGGCCCTCCTGGGCGGAGTCTCCGTGGGTGCTGAGGGTGTCGCACATGGTAAGGGAGACGCTGGGGAAGGCCGGAAAGGTCTTTGTGCCGGAATTGCGTGAGCGAGATTCATTCCTGCTCCAGGAGACCGCGAATACGAGGACCCGCCCGATGCGCAAATTGCGTAAGGGCGGGTCGTGAGACGGCGGCCCACGCTGCGACCAGCGGGGCCTGTCCGTTCTTCCGACAGCGGTTGGGTGCCAGGAACTCCCATGACGGGGTCCAACCATGCGCGGATTAAGCGGGAGGGCGGAGAGCGTAAGCTCAAAGCCGATCAGCTGAACTGCCATGGGAATACCCTGTCATGGTCGACCTGGGAGTAACCTACCGGCCTGGATGAGGACCTAGAGAAGTGGAGACCGGAGAGCCGCTATCGTTGTCTTCAACGCGTCGCTGGATGCGATGGTCATGCTGACCGATGGCGAAGCCGGTGTCACCGTGTGTATGCGCGGGGGCATGGGCGAGATGTATGTCTCGTCCGTCTATTGCCCGCCCAGGGCCGACCCTGCCGGTCAGCTCCTCTACCTGGCCGGGATGTCCGCCGGGTTTAGCCTAGCGGATGTGTCGGTGGAGCGGGGATGTCCGCAGGGATCAATGCCGGATCCAATTTTTTGGAACCTGGCAATCGATCGACTCCTGTGGACACTGGACGGTTGTGGGAGGGAGGTCGTGGCTTTTGAGGACGTCCTTCTCATAACGAGTGTGTATACCCGGCGATAGCTGGAAATCCGCGCGGAGGGGGGCCTGGCAGCTGCCGCCGAATGGGCTGTATGGGCGGGTGTGGGATCTCTCTTTATACTCCTTAGGGGACGGCTGTAGGGGCGGTACTCTCGATGCGGAAGGAGTGGGGTCTCCAGCGGCGAGCCGTGAGGGTCCTTTACCTGGGCGTCTTTTCCTCCTGTGGACTTTCCGGAGTGGCGGTATAGGCGGAGTAGATCCAGAACAGCTCCTTGGTTGCAGTGGCACTGAACCGTATCCAATGGTCAGTGCTCCTGGTATGGTGCCCGTCTGCCGCACCGTGTCCACGGAGGCGTTGACCGTCCTGGCAGGGGTTCTCCCCTGGGACCTTCATGCGCAGCTACTGTAGTTCGGCTACTGCTCGAAATCGGCGGCACTCGGGTTGATTCGGGGCCGTACCTAACACCCGATCCCGTCACGGAAACGCGCGAAAACGGTCTCTATGGCAACATTCCAACGACGGCGACGTACTTGGTCCGCCGACGTAACGTCCCGTTACAATATTTATTGTCAGCACCCGTTAACCCGACGCAGTAGCGCGCAAATGTGGACGACGGAACGCGCACTTAGACTTTACGTGGTCCTACTTTGAGAGTCGAAGGTTCCGAGTCAAGATCAGGAGGTAAACTAAAACTACAGTCTGCAGGATTTCCCGAACTCGAATTTAATCGTTTTCGAGTGTCGTACTAGTGAAATCCTTCCTTCTCTTAAAACCTCGTTCTATGGGTTTTCTCTTTCGTAGCGGCAGTAAACACTTTGCAGGGGGTTCGACTTCTTCCCCTTTATCGCTACTCTCCACATAGATATCGTCGGTAGGGTGTCTCGACAGTGCATCCGCATTTTGGTTGCACTTTCCAGGTTTATACTTTGCAGTAAAATCGTATTCTTCCAGTTTTGTGCGCAAACTATGAAGACGAATTGTTAGATTTTTCATCATTTTCAGGTACTTTAGGGGTTCGTGATCACTGATGATCGTGAACGGACAGCCGTACAGATAGGGCCGAAACTGTTTTACGCCAAACACTACGGCGAGCATCACTTTATCGCACTTAGGGTAACGAACCTCAGCACCTCGCAAGCTCCCGGAAGCGCAGGCTATCGGTATTTCCTTCCCTTCTTCTTCTTTTGACAAGACTGCTCCTAGTGCGTACCCTGAGGCGTCCGTGTTCACTACGAAGGGTTGCTCGAAATTTGGCAATTGAAGTGTTACATCCGAATCCAGAAGGATCTCGCCATCAAGGAGTTATCCTCCGTGAAGATATCGGCCAAAACTCGGACGCGAAAGGACGTGCTCGACTCTGAAGAATTGAGCCCGTGTTTTAAATTGCAGGGACTTCTACTAAGGTGCGGGTTGAGCAAATAAACTATTAAAAATCGGTTCAAACAACTTTTATTTATTTTGTTGAGGATGGAGAGGAAGGGGGGAGGAGATTTTCAAGGGGAAAATCGGGTTTCGATGTCTGCGGAGCTGGACTCTGTAAAAAAAACGATTCTAATTAGAGCCTGTTATTTTAAATTTGGTTAGTGTTACTGAATAAGGGGAAGAGGGGCGCGATGATTAATAAGGAAAAAAAAAGATCAGTGTGAGACCAAGCCGGTTTCGTGAAACCGTCCGTGTCCCGAACTTCACTAAGAAAAAAAAAGATTCCCTAAAGTGTGGTCTGCCTTTTTAATAGACAAATACAAAAAAAGGACCATAAGGCAGACGTTCACACATTTGTTTCAGATAAAAAAAAATATAAAAATAAAACCAAATTCAGTCTACAGTGGTGTAAACTGACAGAATTTATTCAGAGATTGACGCCGTAGCTCGGTTCAGTAGGGGGTGCCACGGGGCCTAAGGTTAGTGAACGAGAAAGATGAAGAATATTAAAAGAAACTGATTTCTTACCCTTTTATTAGGTTGTTTCCTGCTCACGATGAGATCCTGGTTTTGGCAGCGTCAATGGTACTGCGACCGAACTGGATGAATCCTGCGAGTCGGGTATGCTTGGTACTGCCAGTGAACCGGGTGAATTAGTGACCCGTTGGGGTTACGTGGATCTGGTGCTGCCGTATTTGACACTGCGAGCAAATCGGGTGGATGCTGCGGGTCGACCCTGGTAGCGTAGATCCTGTGTCGCTGACTCGGTACTGGTTCTCTCGCTCTGTCTAGTTCTCTTAACCTCCAGTCTCTAGCTCTCTGGACCTCTCGACTTTTTGTGGAGTGGGTGCGCCCACTTATATATTTCTTTTAGACTGGGAAGGTAAGTCTTGTAGCGGGGTGTTGGCTATAGGGTTTTTTTTTTGAGAAAAAAATTGCTATAATATTTCAAAACAGCAAACGAGTTTTAATATGCTTTGTAACAATTCTATAAATGATTACATTAAATTGATTTATTTAGTATTTCAATATTTAAATAACAAATGGTTTTCAATATTTCATTTCTATTGTAAGTGAATCTATTTTTGCAATTTATTTAATATGCTATTTGTTTGTAATAATTCAATAGTCGAATTGTCCTGATTATTATATTGTAGAAGTAATTTTATAGAACAAAGAAGGATTCTAAATGATTAGCTATTTGTTTTTCCTTGTAGATAGTTAATAATTTTCTGTATTCGTGTTTGGTATCAAAATGTTCAGGAGTTCATTGCGGTTTTCATTTTGTAGTTATTGTATCTATTGTCGTTATTGATTATGAAAAAAGTATTTCGTCGTTTTACTGTGACAAAAATTCTCATCGGCTTCCAACGGAAGTCATAAAGTTTGTACATGCGGTCTTTATCGTTACCGTGTGGAAAACCGATGCAAGGCTTTCCCACGGAAAATCGTCGCCATCGTTTCACTATAGAGTTTGGTCGTTATTCTATTTTTAAATTTATTGCTTACGTCGGTGGGTGTCGGGCGCTTACAGGAATGTAACAGAAGGATCGGCGCCGAACAGCGCATTTCTTTTAGAATTTCGAAAGCTTTTGTCGGTTCGTATGTCCAGATGAAAGAGACAGTCTCCCCCCTCCTTAATAAGGCCGTTACCGGATATGCGATCTTCGAGAAATTTACCACGAATCGCCTGTAATTTCCGGCGAGTCATAAAAATTGTTTGATTTGTTTAGGATTTTTTAAACGGGGAAATTTCGCTACTGCATGGATTTTTCGTGGATCGGGCTTTACGATGTTCCGGAAATGATGTGTCCGAGATAGTTGGCCTTTTTTTGCAGAAATTTGTATTTTTGCGGTTCTTAGGACAGATTGGATTCAGCTAACCGTTTCATTAGTCTATCAAATTTCTTGAGGTGTTCAGGTAAATTCTTTGCATAGACGACGAGATCGTCCAGATGAACTTCTGTCGTAAGAGCGGATCCCCTAGTATCCCGTCTTCCGTGATGGGAAAATCGTCGTCAACAATTTGAGCTTCGATGATTACGCCATTGAAGTTTATCTTCGTACAACCGATGGTACGCGTAACTCCGTTACCTATTCCACTTAGGTCCTAATTTACGCTTGCATCCGGATACACATTGCGGCGCAAATTTGACAGTTTTATTATATTAATCTCCGCACCTGTGTCTACCACAAATATAGCGTCGGAGAAGTCCGGACTTGAAATTTTTAATCGCGGACATTGCGCGTAGTCCCGAGACGGATGGCTGCTCGCTTATTAGCAGTAATCTCATCCGTTGTTGGTTCTGAGACTGTATTTAAGGGACGCTCGGTATCCCAGCCGCGACCCGAGCGACTTTGGAGTTTAAAGGAATCTCAGTCGAGGATCGATTTCGGCCTTTTACTCGTCGTGCGTTATTCTCCGATTGTCGCGATCTACTAGATAGATGATTCCAATGTGCGTTTCGATTCGGTTATGTAGGCGGTGAGGGAGCTGTTTCGCGATTTTTATGTGTTGAACGCCTCGAGCGGTCGGTGTCGTTTCGCAATCGATCGTTATTCACTGCGGGTCGCATTTCATCGCGTGGCTGATTTCGACGCTGTTCGTTGGAGAGTGATACAACGTTCGCGAGTATGACCGATGCGTCTACAGTGACTGCATCTTGACTCGTTATACATCCGAACCTTGCAGTCTTCCTCGCAATGACCCGTTCTCTCGCAATACGATCACGCCTCTATTTCGGAATGGGAAAACTCGTATTCCTGTGGATAACGTGAATCGTCGCGCGCGTTGACGACTGTGGCCAACGCGTGTCTAGCTGGATTTTCACGGTGATTTCCCGAGTCCTATTATAAACTGACTCAGACAGCTCTCCTCGATTTCCGTAGCCAAACTTTCTCGGCATTCTACGAGAAATTTGATCGCCTCTGCAGCGGCAACGACACCTGCCGTACACAATTCGGTGACTCTAAATGCATAGTCCCCCACAGTTTCGGAGGCCCTTTGAAATAATCTCGGTATTTTAGCGATGTATGCGTGAGGACTTTCGTATCCTCCACAGCTTTTCTCAAGTTGGGTCAAGAGCTCTTCGACGGTCGACAGTCTGTCGAGAATTAGTACAACCCGATCGGCTCAGCCCTTTAATTTCCCGGAATGAGGAACTTAAAGAGGCCTTTGCTATTTTCCGATAGCAAACCCAACGCGCCTTTCCACGTGCTTCAAAATTTTCTGTAAGTCTCACGATCCCCGCAGAAGTCAGATATCGTGTGAATCACATCTTTTACTGACGGCCCTGATGTTAACGTCTGGGTCGTCACAACGCCGTATTTTCCGCCATTGTAGGTTTCCCATCGGTGTCCTCCATAGAACCGTCGCGCGAGCCCGATGCACAAGAGTGTTGATCGTCCGACGTACTGGTGGCGCTTCCTTGGGTTCGCCGATTGCGACCCCGAATTTTATGGAACGCTGGAGATCCAAGTACGTCGCGAACTCTACGCATTAACTCGCGAAGTATTTAGTTTTTTCGAGTCGCGAAGGATGCATCGTACGCGAACAACTTTGACATTCATATGTCGGAAAAGAATTATGTATTTTGTATGTTTTTGTTTTTGGCGAAACGGTAAATATGTGTAAAGAGTGGAAACTGTAGCGACTTACCCTTGTGTACGTCAGATATTGGCCACTATAACATCTATGGCGTATGCTGCAATCCACCACGATTCTCTGGTATGCATCCTGTTCTTTGCGGTGCTGATGGTCGACAAACCGCCAATTCCAGAGATCTCTTACACAGTCACTTTCTTTGTCACTTATATCGCGAACACGCGGGCTTTTTCTTTTGATATGCGGGCGAGCGTACTGAAAGTGTACAGTCTGTTTTGCTCGAACACGAGGATTGGGTGCAAATAGGAACAAGTTAATACGAACAAATGGTTTATTATATATTTATTGTCAGCACCCGGTAACCCGACGCAGTGGCGCGCAAATCTGTGACGGGCAAATTTATAACGTCATTTTAAGTGTCGCCGGATTCGTCCACGTGCTCGTTGACGGATCGATGACGTTCACACGAGTGGTCAGCGTGTCGTGTCACTGAGACCGGCTGAAATTGCAGTTTTTGAGGGCGAAGGCAGTTGTAGACTCGTGAGACTTGCCGATGCCCGCTGGTTCTCAAACACCAAGAACGCTGACATCTTCCAGGAATGAAATTCCTCGACAGCTCGCGTTTAGTTTGACAATGATACATAAGGCCGGATGCGTGACTTATCGTAGCTTACATAAAATGGTAGCAATGAATAAACAATCTTAATAATTAGGAGATGTACGATCGACCGATCGCAACAGGGACTATTGAATCATTCATCTTGAAATGACCTTGACCAAAACCTTGGTAATATCATAATCGGACGTTAAATTTTTAGAGCTTTCCAAATTTATGAAAAAATAGAGGTTCCCACTTAAAAAATTAACTTGACCTTGAAATAACTTGAAAAAAAATTCAATTGGCACCCTTAAATAGCCCGGGGAAAATCATTAAACTTTTGTATTTAACATTTCCCCCGACTATGCCCTCTCACTGAGTTAATTCGCAGTTCCGGGAGTATTAAGTTTGACCTTGAAATGATCTTGCCGAAAAAATCGGCTGCAGCATATTCGGACGTAAAATTTTGCGCTCTTTCCGAATCCATGAAAAAATAGGGGTTTCCATTAAAAACAAAAATTTGAGCTTAGAACAATCTTCAAGGTCAAATTCAAGAGTGTCATTAAATAGCCGGGACAAAATCCTCACACCTTTGTATTTTACATTTTCCTCGAAAATGCACTTCCGCTGAGATATTTTGCTATTCCGTGAGTTTTCTATCACCCTGTATATATATCTAAACCTATTTCCACACCGGGAGCCGCACAGAGCCTCAGGGTTGATAACATTAAACTTTCAGTTCTCTATAAGATTATAACCACCTTACATTAACATTACTCTGAAAGGTACGTAACAGGAAACCCACATTTTATATCATATTAATGTTTCATTTAAAAGTTTTGTAAAATTTCTATAACCTTATCATATTAATGGGTTCTGTGAGGGTAATTCTTTACATGGCAATACTTCGAAAACTTTCCAGTATACAGGTTAATTTGAATGATGTGTCACTTTTGCACTTTTTTTTAAAGAACTTCATTTTTTATGCTTTTTTCATTCTAGGCGCAGCATCAATTCGCAAAAGGACACTCCGACACGCGGAAATGCATAACGAATATGTATACATATAAATATATGAAGTGGCTGTGATGGTTACCAAGAGCGGCGATTTTGGTGACACAAGCGGCTATTTTGGTGACAACTGGCTATTTTGATGACGGTCACAGTTAAATTTTGGTGTAAAGAGTCTCTTTCTGTGACTATACAACATGTGTCATTGAAGTAACAATCGCAGTCTAGGCGGGCCCTGGGTCTGTTAGGTTAGGGTAGTATTTACGGGAGGGGTTAGGACACCCCCCCCCCCAACCGGCTTCGTGTGATTACCCTGAGAGGCGGTAGGTCGTCCCCCGGTGTCATCAACATAGCCAGTCACCGAAGTAGCCATTTGACATACATATATATTATCTCGTAATTTCAAACATTCGGTGATTAGTGCAATTCAATATTATATAATACATTAATACATCAATCAAATATCATAGATCAATATTATTTTAACTTAACAAATGATATTTGTTAAGACCTTACCTGGATCGAAGTCAATTGATAATCGCGACTTTAATAAAGGTAACTCTTCATAGTTTAATTCGGAAATATTTTTGTTGGTTCCTGTACTTCTCAGTAGATTTTGATCATGGGAAACAACGACTTGGCCATCTTTCGTAAGATGGCAGTCAAGTTCTAACATTTCTGTGCCTATTGCCACTGCTCTAAAAGAAGAATAATGTTCTTAGCATCTTCATGTCCTTAATATTGTAACATTTTAAAAGTACATAAATTGAGTATGGACTTTCATAATTATTAACTACCATTTACTCAAAATCAGTCAGATGTTAGTAAAAATTGGTAGAGGATGATAAAGAGAGAAAGAGAGAGAGAGAGAGAGAGAGAGAGAGAGAGAGAGAGAGAGAGAGAGAGAGAGAGAGAGAGAGAGAGAGAGAGAGAGAGAGAGAGAGAGAGAGAGAGAGAGAGAGAGAGAGAGAGACAGAGAGACAGAGACTGACTGACTAACCGACAACAATGTTATTATTGTCCAGGCCTCCAGGGTCCGTTGACATACCAGAAAGACATCCTGACGTTAAAATAATTTGGTCAGAATGCGTACATGTAACATTTTTATTTGACATATTATTTTCTCTGAAAGAACGAGATACGCTTCGATACGACCTATGAATATCGGACGCATTGACTAAATAGATAATTTTATGAATTTGAATAATATACATGAATAACCTAGCTTATAACATAATATAAAATAGCTGATGTAAATATGATTCGATCGCTTTATTTGGTCTGCCATGAATACAAAGTTGAAAAAATGTGAACGAAAAAAGGTGAAGATGGCACGTTTTGTAAATTAATCGGTAACGAGTTTGAAAATTGTATTGCAGTGCTCCAAAATGTACGTGCGAAAATGTTTATATGGGAAGTTGGTAGCATATAATTTGAGGAATAAATATTAGATGAACGGCGCAATTAATTAATGATTGGAATGAATGTAGATCACAGATATGACGGCTGATTAGCGGTGATAATCTCATGGGTAAGCCATCCAGGAAATATAAACTACTGCATGACACAAATAACCAATTTGCTCTTCGTTGAGAGGACGCAAACCGGTCTTGTGAATACAGCCGGCACACCGAATCTTTCCACTTTGGTCCTCATTTTTTTCGAAAAGTCTAAAACGATCCAACCTTTCCATCGTTGCCATAAAAATAAATGGTGAATTTTTGTGGCAAAATTTGCATTAATTTCTGTTGGAGCAGACGAGCTTCTGTCACCAGAAAAATTAGCTAGAAAAATTAAAAACATGCATTACAACAATATCGTGACTTGCTCGTCAGAAGCTTACATCATTTGTTTATTTAATTTGAATATTTTACTTGTACAGTCTTCAAAATAAACTGTTCGAACGCCTGTAAAAAATACTGAGGCAGAAATATTTAATATTTTATGTTGTATGATGATTTCTGTCGATGGGATACCAAAAACCTCCTCTCGCTTTCTCTCTCACTCTCTCTCGTTTTAATTTGCTCACAATTGCTTCTGACTAATTAAAGCTCGTGGGCTTTGAGTTCGAGTTGAGGTTTGAGATGGCGAGGTAAAAGACGAATGAGAGAGGCATAACAACGGGGAGTAGGGCTAACCACCCTGCCCGCTGTGCATGCAGTTACTAGAAATAAAACGTGCAAACTCTCCTGATCATCGAGCTGCTTCGGATGCAACCCAGTCCTGAAGTGAAGGAGCCATCCCGAGACCACGATAATCAATTTCACACGGACGATTTCAGTGGGTGAAGTGTCTCACACACAGACAAGATCTTATGCGTTGCTACGAGGAGAGTTGTCCGCAGCAGAAAGGCTACTTGGCGCGAATGCCCACTCGGTTTGCGGTAATGTATCCCGTGCATGCAGATCGCTTTTCTCAACAATACCTGAGAAATTATGTGGCATATCTGGAACGGATAGGTTTTATGTTCCCAACTATCAACCTGTACCAGGCCGTTTATGGGGTTGCGAGTGATATGATGACTCCCCGAAATCCGACGCAGAAATCGGAGTGTCGACAGATTACAAAACGCATGTCTCAATTGAACGGTAAAATTCGATTGACACGGAAACTCTCTTCCCGAATTCAGTGTGTGGTCGACTAAATAACATCTGGCCATTCATTTATAACTAAAGAAGACATTCGCACATTAACTGCGGGCGTACTACCATACACTGAACAAGCTGAAGTTTTTAATTTCAAGCAACGTTTGGCGGATAAAATTCAGATTTTCACATATGCGAAAGAGAGGCTGCAAAAACGGAGGGGTGAAATTCGACGAAATGCAATATTTTGGTCGAATCCTTCCGACCGCTTCAAACATTAAGTCGCAGCCTCACGCGAGTTTCCGTCGATGGCCTCGGTTGAGGAATTCTATTCTGGGCTGGGTTGGAATTAACAACTATTGGTGGAAGAAGTTTACTTCTGTCCATCAACACCTAGACCGCATATTCACCTCTTATGTAAATGGAGAGCAACCTATTCCATACTGGCTGGTGGACATCTTAAGCGAACGTATTTAGAAAACCGTGAAACCGATGTGGCAGCGGATAGTAGAACAACGAGGCTGCAAAAATGGGTATATCCGGCTGCAAGGACAACTTGCTTATCGGTAGATGTGTTTGTCATCACTCAGTCCAGTACAAGCGTATTGCATGAAGGCGTATGATTCAACATCGCACGAGCTTTTCAGTTTGTTGCTGAAGCGCCTTCATGCCCACCCAACGCGCTTTGTCATGACATCGGGCAAGTGTCCTTTCTTAAACCATTTCTAGATTGGTTCAATTCCAAAGAGGTGTCTATCAGGGTGATTCGCTGAGTTCTCTGCTATTCTGCATCTCACTATTGTCTCTATCCGTTGCTCTCAGCCAATCAAGAGTGCATGCGTGGGCCGCCCAGTGTACGTATACATAAGATCACCCATCTATTCTATACGGATGATCTTATATTATACGCATCAGGCGAGAATCAATTACATCGATCTGTGAATATCGCCCTCACATATTTAAGAGAAAAAAGTATGGAATTCGGATTGGACAAATAAGCAGTTGTTCATTTGTACAGAGAAAGGTCAGAGCTATGTTAACAACGATATGGAGCACATCAACGGAAACGTCATCCGCCAACTTAGCGCTGAAGAAACTTACACATACGTGGAAGTGCCTCAGAGGTATGTCCAGGATGTGCAGGCTGCTAAAATGTCCATCTTTGATATCCAGAATTGACGGAGAAAAATAAGGAATGATCACGGGCTCCGAACAAACAATCATCCAAGTAGGTGAATCGCTGAAGGATTTGCGACCCCAATGGATGAGCATGACCTTTATCGGTGATCAATTGCTGCAGGACCTTTAATGCTACATAGGATGCACACGTTGTGCCTACAACTTGGGACCGATGAACAAATGAGAATTAAGAGAAGTGAAATTAGAGGTGAGCGGTGAAGCATAACGTGACATGTGGCCACATAGTTAAACGTGAGGGGACTCGAGGGACATAAGTAGTGATTGTTTTTAATACTAATGCACTCGTGTTAAAGATTGGACATTGCTGAAATTTGTGTTGTAAGTGTAAATGAACAACCGATTCTGCAATGCCAGATGAGACGCTACCGATTCTCAGGACAGTGTTAGCTATTTTAGTTTTACGTAAGTTCAGAGAGTTAACTAACTTTTCGGATGCAAACAACCGCGTTGAACCCTAGTCGAGTAAAGCTCTTATTTTGATAGCTCGATCACTGACACTGATCACTGACTCGATCGGTGACACTTCTAATACGTGAGCCGACGCTAAGAAAACGCGCCTTAGTCCCTTCGAAATTGTCCAAGATACTAAAGCTTGAACCACGTGTTCCGCAGGTGGTTTGTTTAACACAGGTACAGTTTCCGGATTCGATCCCGACATGACTTGCGGACGAAAAACACTTGAGTTTCCATGCAATAAAATACGATGCCTATTTTGGCATTGCGCGCATGGGCGAGTGCCCTTACACTGCGCAGCGAAATTTTTTGTAACTAAACAATTAAAACACAAGTTCGATTCCATGGCGTTCTTTAAACGAGTCGCAGGTGTAGCGGATTTGAATTTAGAACATTTGTAAATAGAATATTGCTTACAGATTGGGCAAGTTTGTTCAGGCCTTGAAACTAGGTCAGCATTAACTAGAGACGATTTCATTCGTCATTTATATTATGCGTTGTTATTTTTTGGATGCGCGACGCCGCTGCTTTGTACCGGAATACTCTGCAACCGGTGTTAAAAATTTGTTCAAAACGGAAAAATGCGGAAATTCAAGCTGAGCGCCAAAAAGGGGCTCCCATGCTTGACGCCACTGTCAAATTTTGACACGACTATGCACATGAGTATATCACTTACATCGTGATTACCTGGTGCAGGGTCAGTAGCTGGTTCTGATTCATGAGCGAATCTTTTAGTGTTTTCCAGTGCGCGATTATTTCAAAAACTCGGTTTAAAAGCTTTTGTAACGAATCGGCAGAATTCAGTTTGACAGGGTTAATTGCTAATAATGCGTCAATTTGAGCTGCGACTAATGCTCGACGGTTATTGTATCGCTAGGTTAGTAACGCCCACGCTGTTGCAAAGCTTTTGGGATTAATACTATATTTTTTAGTAAATCATTAGCTTCTACCGTTAACCTTTTCGCTATGAAGACCGAATACTCGAAAGAAGTTTGAAATTTGTGTAGATATGGATGTTTTCGAAGACGTTGATTACGAATTAGGAATCAGTTTTCAAATATTCAAAATGGAGGATCCAATATGGCCGAGATTTTTTTTTAAATTCAAGCCGCCATGTTAAATTTTTTGTTTAAAGTTTTAAAAATTTGTCCTGAAATTCAGATTCAGCGATTCAACATACCCAATAAAACTTAACTCTGGTGTATATCTGTTACTTTATTATCTATTTACTCATTCTGGTATAATTACGTGTATAAGGAAAAATGCTTAAAAATTCTCCAATTTTGAGCGGCCATATTGGTTTTTACTTTTAGAATGTTCAGAATTTGACCTCAAATTTGGATTCAGCGATTCAAAATAGCCAATAAAACATAACGCTGGTATATCTGTTTGTTTTGAAAGGATTAAACTAGAAAGTAAATAGTTAATTTTTGAAAAGAATCAATCGAATCATTTTTTATAAGAGAGTGAGACGAAATACGCGCTAAATTTTTTTCAATTTGTATATGTACCCGAAAATGTTGGAAGGGATATATTCGGGAGATAAGCCAATTTGTGTGATCATGGGCCAACGGCAGCGAGCTCTGGTGTTGCTGTTGATTGGCTAGGCATGGCAACGGTGGCATCAACGACGATCGAGGCAGCTATGACCATGATCTCGGGATAATGTCCTTCATATGTTGCATATTTCTTAGAGTTTAAGTATACGGCACTACACTGTTACCATCTTCATTTTCTAGAGGGTCACAAACCAATTGTGGGTGAAGTGTACGGCATGACTCCCATGAGATCCAGAATGAGTTTTCGTAAAAATTGGTTCGACCTATTGGGACATAGAAAAAACTGAGGTTTCGACGTGGAGAATGACATAACGCTTGATAGATTAGGGTGTCACGGAAATATTTGTGACGGTTTTCAATACCTAACCAAGATGCTTCATCCCAATCAGGAACCAAGGATTGATCACGTCGTAGTTGGTAAAAAAATCTCGAGGCCGAATGCTGACGTCTGCGTAACTTGGTAATTAAGTAGCCAGAGGCATCGGCAAAAACGAAGCATGAGAAGTCCAAGTGAGGAAGAATTAAAGCATTGGTTAGCATGAGTTTCACCGAAGGTGGTAAACTGGTGCCACGGGATCGCAGCCTATACAGTGTCGAAGTGGACTCTGGAGCTGATGGAAGCAACGTGAAGATTACAGGTAAGGTCTGGTGAATAGTAGATCCCTAGGTTACGAAATTCCGGGACGTATGGTACGGCATGGGAGTTGACTAAAATTGGGGGTATAGAATTGATGATGTCGAATATTGTCCAGATGCAAAGATGGCTTTGAGCTTCCTTTCACTAAGTGTGAAACCGGAATTTTTTATCCATCAGTGAAAGATGTCGATTTCGCTATTGATTCATTAAATGGTTCTCCGAAGCTGGCTAATAGATGCAGAAAGGTAGAATTGTGTATCAACGTTCGTAGATGCCCAAACAGCGCATTAAACACCATGACGTATTACAACTTCCACGTCTCCGGATAAACACCGGTAGCTAATGAGATGTTGAAGATAGCAGAGAAGAACGATGATAACAGTCAAGAATACAGATAAGAGCCTTTGAATATGTATTAGTTGGAGACCACCAGGGCTTAATCCTTTCGACTTAGAGAAGGAAGATATGAGGATATTATGAACCTGAGGTTAAATAATTGGAAAGAAAATCTAGGCGAACTGGGGAAGAAAGGTAATTGACAGATCTGCTGAAGCTGTGACTGGATGACAGTCTATTCAGCGGTTCAGGGTTGAAATTCTGCAATGAAGATTGCGATGATGGTGCCCAACGACCGAATTTGCGCAACAGTGACCAGTTTTTCGCAGGATCGGATTGACTTTGTATGAGATTTCGCAAATACAAGTTTTAGCCCTTATCATAGAGAATTTAAAAGTCTTCCATAATGCCCGATATCGTGAAATGGTTGACATACTGAAATTATGCTTAGCTTTACTGAAAAGCTGCTCGCGACGCTTAATAAGATGTTTAAGATCATCGATAGTCCACGGCGCGGTATTATTCTTCAGTATGCCCGAAACGAAATGAGCGTGCTTATCGAGCGATCGAAACACGAATGCGCAGAACCTTAGCTGTAGTTCAGAGATCGACGATGAACATGAAGCATCCATACTATGCAATTCTGGTAAGTCCTGATAGAGGGCGGAGTTCCAATCATACGCAAGCTATTCCGTATGGTGTTGAAGTTGCGGTACGAAATCGTTTTCTGCTGATGAGAGAACCTTGTAGGTTATCTGGATTAAGTCGTCTCCCGCAGCGAATGGGTTAGTGGACTTGGTATAATTTATAATCTTTTCTTCCGCATCAACCAAAAGGACATCTAAGTGCATATGCGAATCTGAATGAAGTGTGTGTTGCGTGGGGCCAACGAGCACTGAATGAGGAGAGTGATCGCAGATGAACTATCTCAGATAGTTTGCATAGAAATCGATACCCAATAAGTCACCATTAAGGTCGCCGGTTATTACAACATTTTTATATCTGGGTAGATGAAAATATTGGCTTTGAAGTTAAACAATATCGACCCTACAGGTCGACGGTACACTATAGCCAATTGTAATTTGGCATTTGGCGGTAGCTAGACATTAAGAATAATGTACTCAGGGTCGTTGATGGTGGAGTTAAGTGAAGATTCCAGTTCAGTATTTCTCATTGAGTCATGGATGGGACATGCTACCCCTTCACCAAAAATGTACTCGGTTCTCTCGGTGGAAATAATTGCTCGATCGTTGCGCACTAGTTTATAGGATGTTATGCCCATCATATTTGATGAAATATTGGGATTTAGCCATGTTTCTGAGTGAGTTAAAATATGGATGTTCGAGGACTGGCTGAGTGACTACTTGGGGCAAGTCTGCCCTTAACGAATTAATATTGCTATCATAAATATTTAATAAATTCAATATACTGGTGTGATTCGAAGAAGGGGTGCTGGTACAAGGTTATTGAGCTGATTATCATTTGATAAATTGTTAGTCCTGCTCGGTTATTAATGGCAGCTCTTGCGAATTTCCGTCACATTTAAAAAATACACTGCCGTTGCACACCCACACACATGATCCGGTTAACAATCGTGCTGCATCTTTGGTATTTTCGTAATAAATCTGACGGACGTGATAAAAATTCATTAACGTACACATGGGACACATCTTGGGCGAATAAATCACGAAAGATATCCGCGGGCAATTTTTCCTATTGCACTAAAATATATTTAACGATAATACCGAAGGTATCCGGCTGTTGCGTTGCAGAGTTATTGGAACTGGCGGGTCTTCTATACTTGAATTTTCTAATAACCGATGATAAAAAGATTCGAATTAATGTGAATAAGATTCCATTTTTTTAGCTCGCGACCAATAATAGTACCCCTAGAAAGAGTGCATGAGACTGGAAGACCGGTAATTGTGAACTCATTGCTCGGTTATTCATACGCCCACATTTCCTTTAGATCATTTATTTCGCGATTATTCGCTTGAATTTCCGCGGTATTCACAGCTAACATGTTGACAATGTAGTCTAACCGGGCGGAATTATGCAACGATTGCTGCATGAAAAGGGTCATGCGTTGGTTTACATCCAGCGATTCCCATGACGGCGGCAAAGATGACGTCAGCCTCTATTATTCATGATACGTTGTTTTGCATCGGGAACACCGGACTAACGCGCGAGTACGATAAAACCGTCTTAACGGTAGCCAAGGTGCGCGAGGAAGAGGTAGGGCCTAGAAGGGTCTAGGAAGCAGTGGAAGGATTTCCGAGGCTAGGAGGTTAGATTGCAGACGAAACACAGCACATGATGGACTGACAGCAGAGGATCATTCGAAAAGGGGAGCGGCTCAAATGTCACGGCGTAAATAATCAAATGATCGAGCAGCAACAATTTTCTGATTTCGTTCTAACGTTCAAAAAGGCGCGTGAACTACGAAACTTTTTGTACTTTAGTACTCGCCCGCTGTGCGTATTCGGCGATAATGGCTTGCGAACGATTTTCCTTAGCATCAGTCGATACCTGTTAAACAGGAGCGACAGCACAGCAATGACGTGAGGCAGAGAAAATCCACACCACTTTTGAAGCAGATATCCACGCAGACAGCTCATGCACATAGAAAATCGGTTATTAGTCAATACAATGGTTAACACATCTGATCAACTCACCATGCGAAGCGGATTTGATTATTTCCATTAAATGTAATTTAGTTTTCAGAAATAATTTTACGTCAAAAATTAACCGTTATACTTTGTTCCACAAGTTTTTATTTTCAAAATATTGCACTATAAGTTGAGTTGGTTACTCATTTACGCACCCCAGGCATAATAAATTTATTGTTTTCCCGTCAATCTTTGCACTCTAAATAATTATTTTATGATAGGACTGTGCATGAACTACATCCCGACAGGTTATGGGCTGTCTTTTAATCGCCAGATACAAAATACTTGTGAACTTGTCATACCAAGCCAAAATAGATTGGGTGTTTAAGTCGTCACAGCTGTGCGCGCATTTGCTACGGCTATCATATTTTTTCAATGATATTTGTCGACAATAATTCTTTTTAAATCGAATATTACAAACCAAATGTAATGATAAATTACAATTGTTGTAATTAATATTAGTAATTAATACAAGCAATAAATGTAATTATTTTCAGTGCAGTATTTCAAATTCCATTTCTGAACTGAATCTAGTTAAAGAAATATAAAATTATAAGTATCACGTGAAACTTAGTAAAATATTGATTTTAATGTTGAACTTTTGCATTGTTTTTACCTCGTACATGATTTGAATAGCAACTGATATTATCTTCAAATTACACTGAGAGCTAAACGAAGAAGAATGCATATGATAATATTAGTAAATGCTTTCTTCTGTTGATCTGTAATTCTTTACCTACTATTTTAACATTTATGAAATCGAAATAATGTTCAAAATCCATTTTACATAACCTTGGACCTGCATTATTTTACATGATTTTGTGTCTCGATAAATATTTGTGTTATGTTCGGTTATTCGATTTTTAACAATTGTAATTTAAGCATTTTATTTCATACACTACTCCACGTTGGGGTGATATATCTAAATTGTCTTTGAATAATTTTATACCTGCAATATTGGTGTTGCAAGATTTATGCACTACTGTATTATTCTGATCATTGAAAATATGTTTGATACTTTTACGTATGGAATACTAACTATTTTCATGTAATGTGAATTATCATTTTGTTGAGGGCTGTTATGTATCATATGAATTCTTGTATTGAAGCACCAATTACGTTATTTGGGTATCCATTATTTTTTTAATATGTTCCTAACGCATTGAAAATTATTTGTCTAAATATAATATCTGACAATTAGATGCTTTATCTCTTAAACTGCATATTGTTTTGATTTTATACGCTACTGTATAATTTACATGAAAATTTGAAATATCTTTCTGAAAGAGTAGATTTATGAAACCAATCTGCCTACAAATGATCTTGTGAATTTGGTAAAAATTAAATTAAGCATACAATTAAGTTTTTCTCAGTAATACGGTCCTCTTACTAATTCTGAATAGGTAAACAACGAATACGACGTAACTTAGATATCAGTTCACGTCTAGCGCTATAAATCATCCGGTACCTATATGTAAAAATTATGAATCACATACTATTGGATTAAAATTCATCCCTCTAGCGCTTATAATTTGAACTATTGCTTAAATTGCGAAAAATTTGAAAAAGGTGCTCTTTGGAATGACGCAGATAAAATTGGCAAAAAAAAACTAAATTCGCACTCATTTTATAAATCGTGATTTTTTATTAATTTCAAAGTTTCTATACGATAACTCTTTTTTAGAAAAAAATGCATAATAAGTGCACAAAATGTTTGTAATTTAAAAATACGACATTAGATTTTGTTTATTTTTACATGGAATATCCAAAACAGCGGCTTATTATTAACATTTTCTGCAAAATGCGGAGTTTGATTGTCTGACGATTGCATTTACAGATGAAATATACAATTTTATAGTGTTTATATGGTCTCTAAATTAAAATCCTATCTTAGTTTTACAATTATGATATATATGTAAACAATTTGTTTCAACAATGTTTTTAACCAGTTTTAGCGCGAATATAGGGTTACATCTGAACGACTTAAAATTTTATACCTTCAGGAAGGAGTCTTTTAGGGTCCCTGATTCCGTATCCGATATCAGATTTGAAAATTCAAAATGGCAGATTGTTTTGTACGAAATTGTTCACTTAAGCCCGATCTCGTTAATATCGTTTTATGTGTGAAAGGAACTAGGAAAGAAAGAAGGGTTAATAAAAACACAACAAAATATTTTGAACGAGTGTGAGGAAACCTCTTTACTGCTCAAAGGGAACAAGCCGTAGGCATAAAAAACCCTTTCAAAGTATAAGCGGTGATGTGTGTATATTACACTCACGTGTGCGCACGGGCACGTATTGTGTGTAACGCAATTGCGGTGTGCGCATGGCACTTCAATTTAGCGGATCGCTCGGCAATTTGCTAACTTGCTCGTGCGACGAGCCGCGATCGGGGTCCCGCGACACGTGTGAATCGGTATTGTTTCACCCGTAATACACAATCGGGATTGTTTCACCCGAGATACACGATCGGGATTGTTTCACTCGTGATACACCTTTGAGGAGGAGGAAAAAACGTAAAGATCTTTCACCCGCGATACACTTATACACGATCCGGATTGTTTCACCGGTGATACATTTTTGAGACGGAGGAAAAATCGTAATGATCATCGGAGATCGCAGGTCGCGTCGAACTGAGAAAAGCGGCGGAGATTTCTTTCGCCCGCCGCGACCTCTACACGCGCCGCATGGCCAGTTAGTTAAAAGGCGCGAAAACCAAGTCACCTAATTCGTTCACGCAATCTAAACCACCGCCAATCACCACCTTCACATCAGGGTGTGCGTGCGGTCGCTAATAAGAAAAAATGCGGTGCTGCACAGAGATACAAATAATCACGGTCAAATTAAACGGCGTAAATAAGTCGAACTGAATCGACTAAAAAAAGGATCTAATAGTACCGACCAAAATATATATATATAGGTTTAATCTTCGCCTGCCACATCAGCTACTGTTCTTAATTTTAAAAATTACACTGCAGATGCGTCATCAAAGACTTCAAAAATTTTAGTATGCAAAATTTTAGACAATATCACTTTTTTATTTTAGTCAGTAATATTGGATCTGTAATTTTTAATTATTTAAATCTGACATCGGATTCGCAATCGGCGACCTAATAAACTACCGCATACCAAATATCAAATAATAATAATAATAGCTACTAGTTAGTCCTGGCATGATTTTCTTTTAAAAATTGTGCATTTTTAAATATAATATGTTATTAGCAATAATTATTTTTAGAAAATTATGAAATGTTATTATTTGTTAACAATTATTGGAGTCTTAGAAAGGCCAGAATCAACAAGCCGCAACCGAATCAATAACGAAGTGCGACTAAACGTTGAAAATTAGATGGTGGGGCTCTGATTTCATTACACGGTATAACAGCTATCTGGCACTATTATGGAGACTAGGCACAAGATATAGATCTAGTCAAACTGTGGAAAATGGTATGGTATATTATATTCGATAAACCCCCAAACTTTTGCTTTATAGCCAAACCCCCATTTTTAGCCAGATTGATGCAAAAAATCACTGATAACTGATCTAATTTTTATTTCATTTAAAACATCCTTTTGATTTGAAAGCCGAAAGGCGTACCTTTTCGACTATCCATGCTTTGTGTTGATGAAATGAAAACTGACGAGAGTACAGTTCAAAGTATTTTCGATTTTTTCATTATTTTCCAATTTGACGCCGATTTTTCGATATTATTGGATCTTGTGGATTATTTTCTGATAAATATTTCGAGGCAATGTAATTCCGTATTGAATCCGTGTTTGTTTAATGAAAACGGAAGAAAATTGACTGTTTTATGTGAATATAAACGTTTCTTGCATTTTTCATTATATTTGTGTGGACGTTGTGATCGTGGAATTTGCATTACGTCACGTTACGAGGAATAAATATGATACCAACCTCCAATACAGCTATGAAATTAGATTATTGATTCTATTATTTTCAAATTTTAAATAATGTCACTGATAGACGAACAAACCACAAAAGAAAAACTTATTACGATTATCGCGCCTTTAAATAACACAGGCCTGCAAAATTTCAGTTTGTTACAAAACAACGGGAAGTGATTCTCGTAGATTTTTTTACGCGGAATCCGAATATGACATTCAAAATGGTCCATCACGTTAGCAATTTTTGTAACATTAGATTAAATGGACAATATACTAACACTTTGTTGTTAACTTCGCTGGCAAGTTTCAATTCTAAGATAGTCGCTTTTGTTTTAAACAAAACAACCATTTTTTCATTTGATTTTATTAATACACGTAAATGTCCAGATCTTGATAGGTCCGTAATAGGGTATGTATTTAGATTAAATTTTTGATAGTTTTTTAAGCTTCACTTTTTAGCGCAAGTGAGTATAGTTTTAATGGTTATGTCACTTTTACGGAATTCAAGCAAATAAGTGACATATAATTGTTTGGAAAACTTCCAGACGTACCGAAAACCGACATCAGTCACGCAGCTTCTTGGTTTGAGTAAGACATCTCCACGAATTAATAATAATACAAGAATATTACAGTACCTAAATACCTATATAACCTTCCACATTTTCATTATTAAGCAATGAATTTTATAAATGGTATGTAATAATTTATTTTGTTGCTCTATGGAATGGTAGAGTAGCCATGTTCTATTATAATTTACATTTTTTGGCAAAAAAATTTCTAGCTCAAAAAATTTGTTTTCATGCCCAAAGATTGAACTCATTGACGAGTCTTCATCAAGGGTTTCTAATAAAAGGTATAATAATGTTTTGTCATTCAATTTACTTTATTGCTACAATAATCAAGTTTAGATAAAGATAAAAATTTGCAAATTAAGAATGAATGAAACCATGGAGATCTTTCGATCCACAATGCAGTTTTCCACAACGATGTTGTTTAGAACGACGCACAGTGGGGGGATTCGTAAAATCGTGGTCAAAACTCTAAGGTGCAGTTACCTGGGGTTTTTTGGAGCGCTGATTACGAATATTAGGTCCGATTTCTAAAATTCAAACTCACAGATCCAATGTGACTGCTGAATTTCATGAAAATATTATCAAAATGAAACGAAATTATGGATGTAGGTGTTTATATTATGAATTTGATGTCCGGTATTTAACATTCAATATGTCATATGTTATATGTCACAATTTATGTGTCGGCGTTCCGGTAGCAAAATTGATGGAAGTAGAAGAGATGGGATATACCCGTAATCAGTGGTTCTTGTGGGAATTTTCTGATGCTTCAAATGTGCGGATCAGAGATGACCAATAGTCTATTAAAGACATCATGTAAATTAGTGGTGTTTCAGCATTTCCTCGAGAAGTCCTCACTGAAACGTTTGATATCTTTATTCCGCGACCCCTGCGTCTTGTCAGAAAGTTGACCAATCGGCAATAACGCTTTTACAATAATTTTTAGTCTTTGTATTAGCAATTAATATGTGGATGTTGGCATCTAGTTCCATGGATTTCCCTAAATTTGTCGTTATCTACATCGTAACCAATTGAGACAGCTTACAAAAGTGGTATGAAATCGATGAATTAATTCTTCATTCACTGTTTTTCTTGCTGCCATCGCATTTTCGAAAAATCGGCATGCCGCATGGCTTTCATTTGTAATAGCAAACACTGGTTGTGTGCGATTGACGATAAGTCCGAGTTCGGAAGAAAATGCTGTTTGTATACTAGCTTTTTTTGTCTGCAATTGTCTTCTTTGCATCTTCTTTACGTGATAGCCATTTTCAGTGCAAAATTTATAAGATAAATGCAGCAGGGATTTAAAACAGCGAATCCAGGCCAGAGTTGATAAACCAAATCGCAGATTGTCTATATTTATTTCATTATCAAGTATCTTTTCAATAACATTGAGTTCTTTTGAAGTTGCTTTACACAAGAAGTTACACTGTAACGAGGTGATACCCGTTACAGGATTGCACACTTTTGCATCTATCATTGTGAAGGACATGTATGTAACTGATACTTACTTTCCGTTCATGACAATCAATATCGGTTGAAGGGATCCGAACTGATTTTCACTCGCTGGAGCTTCATTCACACTGAGTGAACAACTCGACAAACCCGTGCAGAAGACGATTTCCGGTTTTTCCAAATGATGACTTAGATTTTCAAGCAGTCGTTTTTGCCAATTAGCTGTTAAAGTACAGTTGCTATAAAAAGTATACTATTGTCGCGTTTTCCATCTACGAATTCGATCTGCAGTGTGTTCCAATAGAGCGCGTAACTTGACTTCGGCACAGCTCCCGCTGACAGCAAAAGTATCTCTTGGCGGATAGCAGAGATGTTTTGCAGTCATTACTTTTTTATAACAGAGATACAATTTACAAATATTTTTTTACCGATATTTCGTATAATCTGTCACCAAGAAACTTTCAAATGAATTTAAATGCAAGCGGTTAAGAAATTAAACGTTTTTTCTCTCTATGAGAATTATTATTTATATCTGTTAAAGACGTTTTGAAAATCGATTACAGAAGTACCAAAAGTGCTTGATCTGGAGACAAAGTATTTTTACTTAACGTATTTCAACTTGCTAACATGCTGAGATGCTTTTGATGGACTCGCAACTTGTGATGGCCCTGATGACCTACGATTCATTTGAGTCACGTAAGCCAATTTCGGTAAATAAACGGTATTGAGCAATTCTTGAGTTTTTCTCCTCTTTTATCTTTCACTTGTAGACGAAAATAGTAGCGAAGAGTTACTAGTCTTCAAATTGTCTTTTAACCGAATAAATGTTATAATACGTTAAATGCTAGGTAACTTATTGAATTCCACGATGGCGTTTAACAATTCTTAGTTGTATTTTAAAATGTGCATTTCAACACGCTGCAGCTCATCTGGTACTTATGCCGGAAAATAGCAGAGTCATCGTATGCTTCATACGAGGTCCTATATTGATGACAAGTTCGGCATTTTGTCTTACTAATGTTATCAAGACATCCACCATGTCATGATAGCTCTCTTTCACGTGGTTGTTTATTTGGAAGAAAACATCCTTCCTCCAAAACGATGGATTTTTATCAGACGATCCTGAAAAGCAACAAATATAAGATTAAAATTTAGTGCGACTTTCAAAAATATAATGAAATTATAAAATTTAATGAGTTTAGTGGCTTATGACCAAGAAAATATTGCAAATGATGATAACACAACCCTGAAATTACTGGGCTTTCTAAAAATTATTCAAGCCTTATTTGTGGAAATCATTAAGATTCTCAGATAAGAAGGCATTTTTTAAAATAAAAATTCGCATTTTAGTTAAAAATAAGTTCCCAAAAAAGAAAATATACGTCACGGACAGTAAATATTTGACAACAACAAATTGTCACCAATAAGGTAGAAAAAATGATACTAATGTGTTAGCACCTGATGTGAGTAAAACAAACGAAGATGTGAAAAAAGAGGTGATCATGTGATCATCAAAACCCCCAAAAATTTCTCTTATAAGTTAAATAATATTCGTGAATTTTCTCTTATAAGTGTTGGTCCAAATTTTTGTTCTATACGTGTTTCGTGTGTTTAGTGGATCAAGATCCATTATTTTTTATATATATAATAAATGCATGCACGCACGCGCGCGCGCGCGCGCGCACACACACACACACACACACACACACACACACACACACACACACACACACACACTCGCGCATAGTATATAAAATGCAATGCAATACAATATATGGGGCAGGGCGACCGTTAGCCGAGTGGCATATGCTATCGACTAGCGATCTTCCAGGTTGAGGAGCATTCGCCCAGTTTAGAACGAAGATAGGTGACCATTTGAGTCCGCCCTACGGGATAACATGTCGGGTTTTTATTTTCAAATGTAGTCTTGTTCTATATGTGTCGAATGCAAGTCTTGACCCCCTGTGGACTTGTCGTCCGCAGGGTTGCGTGGAGGGGATGATGAGAAAGCTTGCGAGGATTTGGGACACAAATTGTGTCCAATCGTGACCCATTTGTACAATATATGGGGCATTCTCTATCAGATCGCCCCCGTGTATTTCAGCTGTCGAGATAAATTGCTTTATATGGGCTTAAAATTGTCGTGAATTTGTTTCGTCTGTTATGTCATTAAGCCTTTTGGATAATTCAAAATGGCTGCCTTAGTGTTGCACCAAGTTTGTTATAAATAAAATATATAAGTTTAGTTTATAAATAAAAATAAAACACCACGCAACAAAATATTTCTGTTTAACCTAAATTGTTTGTATGGTTATGCTTTTTAGTTAAAGAAAGTAGTTAGCTTTCATAAAATTTCAAAATGGCGGAAGAGAAATCGACGTCTGAAATTCAAAATTAATGTTATTCTCATGAAATTTTCTAGCAATAACAAAAAAAATAGACTACAAATTTTCTAGCGATATAACAAAAAAATTGTGAGTTTTTTTAGCAAAATTTTCATTATTTTCTATTAGAGCAGACAAGTTTCTGGTATCAGAAAAAAAGCTAGAAAAATTAAAAGTATGCACCCCAAAAATCTTGAGATTTGCTCTTCAAAGACGTACATCAAATATTTAGTTATAAAAATTTATTTAATAATTTTACGAAACGCATGAAACACTATGGTTGGCCTTTCTGCCCTAAAATTTAAAATGCTCTATACAATATGACCCAGAATTAAAATTCCATTCTGGGGTTTAGTCCTAAAACTTGCTTTATGTGCTTCTAGTTTGAGCCGATTCCATCATATGCATTTTTACCGAAGCTCTGAAATGCCATTCTGCTCTTATACAAAAGTCCTTAATAAGATTAAGGATGTTAGCGATCTGAAATTTATTTCTAAAATGTTGTTTTGCGTTATCTGTCAGGTATACTACATGTTTAAGTGTCTTTACATGCTTTTTTAATTGGGGGATTAATTAATGATGTCTGACTCGTATATACTTAATGGGGGTTCGTTTCCGGTTGCGAAACTGACAGCACACAGTCTACCGTACTCCGATAATTATATTGCTTTTTCTGTCACACTGTGAGTTTTTGTGTGGTGCGAAGTGCTCCGGAACCGGCGAGTTTTTGTGGGGAGTCTGGATAAATACTTTGATTCTGTGGCAACTGCGCACTTTAGATTTTTTGGCTCTGTGCTGATTTGAAGACTATTCACATAACCTAAAAGTGTCATTTCTTTTGACGTTTCGGAGGACCTTGCCTCGCTCAAAATTGTATACTCTCCGACCGCGCGCATACGTCGGGCCCTGAATTCTGTTGGGGAATTGTGGTAGTGCTTTTCTCTTCTTTTTGCATTCTACCGTGCATTGATACCATGCGGTCGTGAAAAACAGAAAAGCACAGCGCGCACTTTTCAGTGCGCACCCGGGTGACGTAGCTTCCGAAACCACGTCATACAGCGCTCTCTGCTCCCTTCCCTAGTGTTCGGGTGAGGTAGCACGTGCGGGAACTCGTCTATGTCACAAGAGGGGATTCCCTCGCCGTCACGCTCAGTGTCAACGCCTACTGCTGCGTCGATTGGCAATAGGGACGAGCTAGCCGCAGTACCCCCGCTTTCAGCACCTGCAGTGGGGCGCCCGCCGACTGCATTGAGATGGTCATCGCGTAATAGTCCCGCTCAATCTACTATTACGCACTTCTACGAAGCCTCAAAGCGCCAGCGTTCGCCGAAATCGGAGAATGACAATTCGCAATTTGCGAAAATTAGATTAAGAGCATCTTCGCTGTCAGCCCCCGTGCCTTCATCTTCAAACGCGAACATGGATCTAGCAGCAATCCAACATTTGCAGGAGTCCATAATTGGTGCTCTTTCTGTCAGAATTGACGCCGTCAACAATAAAATTGATGACGCTAATTTGGAAAGAAGAACTGACACCACGCAATTGCTAAATGCGTTTTCCTCTTTTAAGACGGAGGTAATCGAGGAAATTTCGGGCCTTAAAGAAGACTTAGCAAAAAAAGACGAACAAATTCGTCAGTTAACGATGCGGCTGGAGAAGCAAGATAAGGAGTCAAGAAAAAAAAACCTAATCATAAAAGGCCTTCAGTCTTCTGGTGACACTTCCGCCGCGGTAGAACAATTTCTCCAATCTACCTTCAACCTGGAGAATGTAGTTGACGTTGCGTATGTCATAAAAAAACAACCACCTACCATCATGGTTGAACTAACGTCAGCCCGTGCCAGAGCTCAGATACTGGCCAACAAACGCTCGTCTCTTGGCAAAAATAGCAATAATTTTATCACGGGCGACCAAACAAAACACGAGGAGAAGATAGCCTTTCATGCCCGTCAACTGGCCAGGCAAGCAATAAAAGAGGGCAAAAAGGTGGAGAGAAGACATCTTCGGGTTCAGGTGGATGGTGTATGGCATACCTGGTCTGAAGAGCAAGGCGCTTTTACATGCGTTAATACGGCACCTTTTACAAAATAGGTTGCTTCATCGTCATCCAATGAACCTTCAGTACGCAGCGATCCAAAAAACGGCAGCTTACCGTCCCTGTAAGCAGGGTTAGGGGCGGTTGCCGTGCCACCGCAAACCTTGCTCTTCGACTCGTTCCTCGATCACTCGTGTCGCCACCGCCGCCGTCAAGGTCAACTAGGGATGATGGACATTTAATGACGGCAAAGGCCCAGAAAACTTCGGTCTTGTTCTGGAATATTCATGGTCCGCAGAATCTTGCCCTAATCGACACAGCTGCTGCCAACATTGCCTGTATCTGCGAGACCTGGAGACGCGACGACGTAACATTGCCGCAATTCCAGGACCACATCTTCATCAACTCGCCAGCATCGCGTGAGGGCTCCAGGGGTAGTACAGTGGTGGTCTATTTACGATTATACCGTCGCAGGGGTCACCTGAGTCTCTTGAGGTCACCCCCAATTGGATTTTTTCTCTGGTTAAAACTGCTCCATTGTATGTTATTATCGGTTCGTTCTATCTCGCTCCTACCACAAACCTCTCACTCCTCCTTGACTTATTGCAATCCACCATAGATAAACTCCTTATCTCCTATCCCACAGCTATTTTTATACTTGGCGGTGACTTCAACTCTCGGGTGGGCTCTCTCGATCTCGAACGGGTCTTCGCCGATCTTTTCGATGGTTCGCTTCTCGCTCGCGACAGATGTTCTCGTGATATTACGTATAATGACCGTGGTGTCCTATTGTACAATTTTATGAACAACAATAACCTAGTACTTTTAAACGGGCGTGCGAGTTCAGATTCTCCGGCCAATTTTACTTTTTTAAATGAGCGAGGTCGTAGCACGATAGACTTGGTCTGGATCTCCGGTTCTCACCTTCCCTTTGTGAGTAATCTTGAAATTGGAACGATTCCCGGGGGCTCAGACCACCTTTCCGTCGTTATAAGTCTGGATGTATCTATTTTACGATATGAGATTTCGCCGGCCTTGGCGGGTCGAGGAGGAGGACGGAGGCTCTTCATAAATCCGGAAGGATCCCGCAATTTTAAAGAAGCATTATCTAGCAGCAGCCCGCCTGCTGCAGATTTTGTCAACCAGCCTTTTGATAGATCCTCCCCCTTATCTCCTCAGCCCTGTCGGAGGTAGCTACAACCGCCGGACTTTTGCGAGTTTCGTACGTCACTCGCCAATCCTCGCGTCAAAACATGCCGTGGTTTAATGGAGATTGCCGGCAAGCACGGCAAGCAATGAACCTGGCTCTTACCGCATTACGCACCAGTTTCTCTCTACAATCGGAACTCGAATATCTGGCTGCTAAAAAGCGATACATTTCGATTATCGCGAAATCAAAAAAGCTTCACGCTGCAAAAATTACCGACAAGTTTGCTGCGGTAAAGGATGCCAGCACGTTCTGGTCTACGATCCGCACCCTCAGACGTGCTCCAAAGAGCACCCCGGAAATCTCCATTGAATCGTGGAATGCGCACCTGTCAACTCTTTATCCGACTATTTGTATCTCCGCGGTTACTTTCTTTGGCACTTATGACAGCGTACTTGATTCCCCCATTACGGAACAGGAATTCCTGAGGAGCATGGGCAAGCTGAAAATCGGCAAGGCTACCGGTCCGGACGGTATTCCTGCTGAGCTTCTCAAATTGCTTGATGGTCAATGGCATAGATACACCCTCGACCTTTTAAATTACATCTTTTTGCACGAGAGATTTCCGGAAGGTTGGATGAGTGCCAGCTTGTTCATGCTCTTTAAGAAAGGTGATAGAAATAATCCGGAGAATTATAGAGCGATAGCCTTTACAAATGCGTTCTCGAAATTGCTTTCCCAGATCATTGTGGCGAGGATGGAATCCTGGGCAACTTAATCCAACGTTCTTCCCACAGAGCAGTCTGGTTTCAGGAGAGGTCGTTCAACTGAGGATAATATCTTCACCCTCCTTGCCGCCTGCCAGATTCATTTAAGACACAAGGCCGCGAAATGTTACGCCCTTTTTGTCGATTTCCGTCGAGCCTTCGATTCCATCCCCCACGATCTTCTGTGGCAAAAGCTCTACAGCCTCGGTCTAAGTGCCAAAATGATCAGATTTTTAAAGGCTATGTACTCGAACGCAATGGTCTTCACCACGAATGCGGGGACTGTCTCGGAACACTTTCGAGTTTCTATCGGTGTACTGCAAGGAGAAATTATTAGCCCTCTCCTTTTTATTCTCTTTCTTGCCGATATGCCGGATGATTTTCGTACACGAGGGGTGAGAGGTATCGACATCACGCGGACGTACGACCTTCTGATGTTGCTTTTTGCCGACGACCTGACGATTTTTGCCTACTCTCCGGTGGACTTAAAGGCAAAGCTCCGTATTCTACAGGAATACTGCCTCCAAAACTCACTTACTGTCAATACTGATAAAACTAAAATAGTCATTTTCAGAAAAGGTGGAGGCCTTGACGCGGCCTCAAGATATTTTACATATGCAGGGAATCCGGTTGAGATAGTCCCCGTTTACAGATATCTAGGCATAATCGTCTCGTCGTCGGCAAGGGGTCTCAGGGCTGCCGAGGACGCCATATTGAGGACGCAACAGGCGTCTGCCTCTGTCCTCGCGCTGGTGGCCTCGGTGAAGGCGGATGCGTGGGCAGGTATCCTGAAAGTATATCAGGCGATGATCATCTCGGTGTTGCTCTATGCCGCCCCATTTTGGGCCCTTCAATACTTTGAGCATTTTGAAGCAATACAGATTGAATTCTTCAAGCGTGTTTTCCGTTTGCCTAGAGCGACTCCGTCTTATTTGGTTAGTCTGGAGCTCGGTCTCTACCCTATATCTGTCGAGATCACAAAACGAGCGATGTTATACATTTTACGACTGCTAAAGCAGCCTTCGGATAATCTCCCCCGTATGGTGTTATTCCCCGCAGGGGACTTGTGGAAGAGAGCGGAGCGGGTTATCTCCGTCCACAATTTTATTGTGGAAGAGTGAGGGGTCGAAGTGCCCGAGCTCGAAGAGGAGCAATGCTTTTGAAAGATCCGCTTCTCTTAGCAAGTTTTGAGAATTGACGACCTCACGGACCCGATCGTTCGGCTGGTCTGTGCCGACGAATGCCTGATCGTGAAACGACTCGAGAGACCCACCGTACTGGGGAGCTAGGGTGCGGTGTCAAGCCCCTGCCGGCGGGTTCCACACGGGGGAGCGCTACGGCGTGCCGTGTCCGTGCAGGCAGTAACCGCAGAAAGGGTTGGCCTCTAGCGGGCCGTGGCAACGTTAGAAAGGTTCTCTGAACCAACAGAAGCATCAAGGCAGGCAGCTTGTTGCTAATAAATGTGGTAGCTGACTTGTTGTATATCTTTTTTAAGTGTGCACAACCAGCGGTGCTGGCGCATCACTAAAATTTGGCCCCATTCCCCCATGGGGGGGGGGGGGTGTTTTTAACCCGAACGGGAGGCAAGACACCTTAAATAACTGCACTCAGGTATGGTGTTATTGCGCCTCTTTGAACTAGACCAAATGAGGAATAACCTTCATTCCTACAATTGGGTCTCCCAATTAAAGCTCGTGCTGTGCTCACCACAGTATGCCGATTTGTGGTCCAATCTGTCCCCGGGCTTTTGGGAAGCAAATATAGTTAAAGCCTGTCACGACTTTGCGCACCAACAGCGTGTAAATGACTTGCAGCGTTACTCATCCTCGAACTCGCCCCTGTTCCCTCTTCTTAGAGCGTTCACTGATGGCTTCGACAATTTATAGCCAAGCCGTTGCCCCATAGCGTATGCTCGAGTGAGGATGCAATTAAGAACTGCTACGGTGCATCTGCGATTTTTCGTTCTCGACCAAGCTATTTTTAAGTTTGACCCAACTGCGAATTGCCCGTTCTGTAACGTGGATGAAAATGATACCCTCTATCATTTTTTAGGTAATTGTCCGCATGCTGAACCGTGTCGGGAACGTCTACGCAGAAGTGCGAGATTGGGTGAGTGCTCCGCGTCGAACCCACTGCTCATTTTGCTGGCGGCCGAAGACCTTGAGGCAGCGAAGATTCTCTATTATTTCGCGAAAAGCTGTTTCCGTAGAAGGTCTTATTTGTTAAACCCGTAAGAGCGTGTCTTCTTTATCCTTTTTTCTTTTTAATGTACCGGCGTTTACCTTTGTGCGACTAACTAATATTGTACATTGTTTATTAGCGGCATTGGCTCTGCGTTCGCGCTTCTTTTTATTGTAATTTTTATTGTAACTTTGTCGTAATTATAGCGTCATAGATTGTAATCCGGGAACAAAACCTCTTTCCCAATAGAATTTTTGTATTCTGATTTAAGGGAAATAAACATATATCTATCTATCTATCTATCTATATCTATATACTTAAGCGATATAGTGATTTAAACTGTCTAATAAGAATACAGTGCTTTCTTGCATCAATTTTAATTGTTCTTTATAATAGTAAATAACAAGAAATGCAGTTAAAGTGGAATGTTTGTGACAGATTTTGGCATACGTACGAGTAGTTTTCAAAAATCAAACATTACAAGTACTTGCTATTTTTACGTGAATATTAATTTCTTGGTGTGACGGTTTATATAATTGTAAACCAGGGAAAGTATGAATGGATACATAAATATACAAATCGAGCTTGGATATAAGCTAGATTGTAAACTTCGTAAAAAAATGTGAGAAGTCAAGATTTTTAGTGTTATCGCCTCTGAGTTATTAATATATGGAACGGTATGTTTAATTAAAATTACATTTAACTTTCAAAAATCAGATTCACTCTGAAGGCAATAAATTTTCAAAAATGTCTATTGTTAATTTTTGTTTAATAATAAAAGATACGTTTCGGCCAGATCTTGCGGGCAACGGAAGACCTTGCATTATGTTTTAAATGAGATAGTAGTTCAAAGAATTGGAGGCTAGTCTTTGAACAATGTGACTAGAGAAACATATGAAAAAAAAATTGGTAACGGAATATCATTACACAATACATATAGTTCTATCAATGCTCCGAGATAACCCTGCGTGTCCCCCGCGGACCTCCTGCGTACACTGCCCCCGACTGATGTATACTTTCAACGACCCCCCCCTCCGCAACATTACCTGCCACCACCGGCCCTCGAATCTCCTCCCGTAAACCTCGTGTATTATTTCCTCTTTCGCATCCACCGATACCCTCCGTAAGTCCGTACAGCAGCACCCCTCCTAGATACCCATAATTTGCGTCCAACTCTTGTAACACTCCCCCGCCTCCTTCCCACACTAACTACCACTCAACCCCCTCCCATTATTCCACTCCGAAATGTACCCCGGTCCCGATTACACCACCATCGTTTCCTACTCAAAAGATCACCTCTCTCTTTTAGGTTGCGCCCCCTCCCCCACCCCCGGGGGAATTCGTTCTACCCCGGTCCTGGCCATAATGTCAGGTGCCATAATTGCAGGCAACCTCGACGGGCAATCTCCAATCAATGGAAATGCGCCTGGCCCCCATCAATTATCTCTGTATCCTCGGAATGGATTTTCTCCACCTCTTTAATATCGACATCAACTATGGCGAACATAAATGGCGTAGCCGTCGCGAAGCATGGCAAGTTTTCCGAACGGAGCGTATTCTCTTAGTTGCCGCCTCGCGAATAGCTGCGCCGGGTTGGAGAAACCTTCCGAGGAAGCTACCCGTCGTGTAGAAGCCCTCCTCAATCATTCTATGGTCGAAAAAGTCGTAAAAAATAAAAATAAAAAAAAGGCCAAAACTTAAACGCCCTTCACTTTTTCGCGAATACCGAATGCTGAAAATTTTTCCTTTAAATACCCCCGCTGGAAGATAGGAGACGAGAAGCTATATTATTACCACCCCACTCAGTCATTGAACCTGCCTTCTCCGACTTAAATGCGTGGAAATTAGTGTTGCCAAGGAATCACGTAGTCTGTGTCAGTCCCATGATTGTCCCAAAGTCGGCCACCTTGATATTGATTACACCTATCACCGTGTAACCCGAAGATTTTCTGGCCCGGAGTATTTCAAGATGTTGCCCAGTATGTATCGAAATGCCCCACCTGTGAAAGATGTAAGGTTTCCCAAGCGCCACTGTCGGTTGAATGCGAGAGCTCACCTATGAAGGTCCGTGGAACACCGTGGCCGCGGACATCATGGGCCCGTTTCCCCCTAGTTGAAAGAGAAACCAGTATGTCGTTGTCTTCCAGGGCGTCTTTACCAAGTTTATAGAAATACGGGCCTTGAGGGTGGCCAATGGCGCCACCATAATTGACGCCCTGAAAACTTTGGTGACGCAACGCTGCGGCTGCCCAAAATACTTCCTGGTAGACAACGGTACCGAAGTCGACAATTCATATGTGGACAGCCACCTCCAGCAAATAAGCATCATCCGTAACCCCATACCACCCCCTAGAAAATCCCGTAGAGCGAGTCAATCAAACACTGTAAACGATGATCAGTTGCTTCGTCTCCACGGATCATCGAGATTGGGACATTCACTTCCCCGAGTTTTACTTCGCCATGAGTAATGCCGTCCAATTCTTCACCCCGATGACCCTCGCGTTCCTTAATTTCGGTCGTAATCCCCACCCCGAGCGTAGTATCTTAGAAGACCCCCTCCCCCTCCACCCTAGCGAACGTATGGCGCTATCGGGTGAAGTAACTCCCGTTCATCCTAGACTGGGTGCAGAAAAACCTGAAGCAGGCCGCCAAGCGGCAGGCTTAGTACTAGATTCACAATAGAAGATATATTAGATACCGCGAGGGTGAACTCGTCATGCGTCGTAACCACGTTCTGTCCACCGTTGCTCAGCACATTTCGGCCAAATTAGCCCCCCGTTTTATTGGCCCAGATAGGGTAGTACGAATCCCTCGTCGTATATGAGTTGGAGAACACCGATGGTCGCCGATACCCTCGCGTGCACATAAAGGATCTAAGATAAGACCCTTTACACCGTCCCCCACTCAAAACACCCTGTCCCATCAGCCCGTAGCAACCGAATCCATCCGCCCACCTATCCAGGTGAAAATACCCCACCTCATATCCCCCGTTCCTATAGATTCTCTAATAGCGCCCCGCCGCGTAGGTCGCCCTACGATCGGAACTCCCGATAGTGTCTCCCAAAAACTGAACCCTATAATCCTTCCCCCGTACCGTATAGCCCCGCCGCTCACCAGATGCGGTTACGTCCACGAACAAGAGGGTAGATCCAATGACACGTTAGAAAGAACTAGAATAAAGAATATTGTGTAAGCTCATAAGTATTCTCAGAAAACAAAATTAATTACTAGCCATAAATTGTTCTGTTTATATTTTTCAGATAACATCTCCGATCATTTTCCGACCCCCATTAGGGATGACAACCCCAACTTCACCCCCACCACTTCCTCTCCTTCCATATATTCCTCCCCTCACTCTCCCTATTCCACCCTACTACCCGCTCCACGCACCACGCAGCTATTCCAGCTTCCCTAAACCGGCCTAACTCCTTCCGCCCTCCCGTAGGGGTCAGACCCATCACTCCTCTGATGTCTTCGTCCCCCTCTTCTCCTGACATTCCCCCTTTATTGCGCCGCCATCTCGCCAACTGCCCCTTATCCAGTCCCCCTCCTACTCCTACTATCCCGGCCCTAATGGACTTAAATGTACCCTTTCTCATTCCTCCCACTGATCTGATAAAAAATATTGTTTTTACCGCAGGATAACAGGTTACAATTTATAAATCAGAGGCGATAACACTAAAAATCTTGATTTTTCAAATTTTTTACGAATTTTACAATGCAGGTTATATCCAAGCTCGATTTATATATTTAGTTATCTATTTATATTTTCCCTTGTTTACAATTATGCAAACCGTCACACCAAGAAATTGATAGTCAGGTTTGTAACGACATTATTGAAATTACGAATACTTCCCCTTACGAATGGGGTTACAAAAACATTCATTTATTACACAATTCATTTACAAATTCCTCAGCCTTTAGATTTTGTATTAGTAGAGAACAATCAGTCCCTGTCCACATGGAGCATTATGTAAGTGATGCATTATGTAAATGACGCAAAAGTTGGTTTTTATTTAGCAAATGTACTAAAGTCGACATCAATATCTTGGTTTGCAACATTAAATAAAGAATATAATTCTTTCACATTCGCCAGCAATACACTTTTCTGGATTTTCTTTCATTTACCATCAATATTGAAAGGATACAAATCTTTAATTCCAGGCATAACTCGGCTATTTGAATGATTATTATAAATGTCGCCACGAATGGACTTCAGTTTCTTATATTTTTTAGCTAGATAACATGCAGTGTAAAATTTTTCCGATATCTTTCTTCTACCATGTCGGTGGAAGTATAATAAGTCTACGTAACCTCTAAGGAGCAATTAGATTTAGACGAGAACATTTTTGTTTTAAACCATCAAGCATACTTACTAATTCAATTTCTCTGGGTGAAAGCTTCCTTCCCTCCCTTCACTCACATCGTTATTTTTTGAATTTTCAGTATCCATTTTTTATTAGTTTCCGTCATGGTTAATGCCAAGTGTGTCATCACTTTCATAAGAAATATCGATTGGCATATCAATATTATAGATGTACTGAATACGCAGTACCCGGACTACATCTATGTTCTCGGTGAGGACTTCAACTGTCGGGTTGGCACTTCCGACCCTTAGAATGATTTTGCGCAAATTTTTGACAATACGTCAATCCGTATAATGAGGAAGTCGCACGACGAGCTCTACAATATTCGTGGCTTTCTTCGGTCCGAGTTTATACAATCAAATAAATTTGTTTTATTAAACGATCACAGCACTAGCGACTTGTCTGGGCATTTTACCTTCCTCGAACACATCGAAGATTCATCGGTATACCTGGTGTAGATCTCGGCTCCCACTTAGCTTTTACAGCGGACCTTAAAGCGGGAGATGACTGTAAGGGCTCCGAGCACCATCCAGTTTTTTATCGCTTTTTTTGTATTCTGAAAATTCTTGGAAGAAGCAACGACCGTCGAATTTCAAACTTATTAAGCCATAATTTCAAAACTTATCAAGCCATTCACCGAATATCCCAGCTTTGATGGGTGTGGAGTCCCTAGACGCCCTACATGAGTGACTCGTCGGCACCATTCGCTGGAATCCTCGTTTACCATAGCGGAACTCAAGGACATTATAAGGGTGTTGAAGGTGAGGAGGGCCATCGGCCCGAATGGTTTCCCAGTCAAGCTGATTAATCTATTGGATGATGTGTGGCTTTCCCGCCTCCTGTGCCTCTTTAACGGAATTCTCCTCGCGGAGACTTTTCTAAAAAGATGGGCTCAAGAAGCATTAATTGCATTATTTTAAAAAGGCATGCGAAGGGTTGCACTTGTCTGAATGGGCTTCCGATAGAAACTTTCTGCCTGAGGAGCAGGCGGGATTTCTCGGTGGCAGGAGCACTAGCGCAAAATTTAAGGCCTTTTCCGTTTTTCACTAGTCGGAAAACCTAGTGGCACCCGAATTCAGTGTAACGAGAGGGCCCTCCGGGGTGAAATATTAAGCCCTCTGCTTTTCATATTATATATTTCAGACACTGTGGCATTCTTTCTGGAGAGGGGTACCCGTTGGCTGGATGTCTCGTTCACCCAAGATCTGATGATGTTGCTATATGCTGACGACCTGACTATTTTTGCATAGTAGGCCGCTGAACTCCGCAGGAAATTGAGCATGCTATCGGAATACTGTCAACAAAACCACCTCACAGTCAACATAAACAAAACAAAAGTAACATGCGTTAGAAAGGCGGGTCAATTACATTCACACTCCAGATCGTTTTCTTGCAGCGATAATTAAATCCAGGTTATGAGCGGTTATCGATACCTGAGTGTTCGATTCTCCTCCTCTACGCGCGGTCTACAGCCTGTGGAGGCAAACGCAAACGGACAAACGCTGCATCAGCAATAATCTCGTTTCCAATAAATTCGTAAAAAATGGACACTTGTGTCGCTTTTTTTAAATTGCAGGACGCAATGATAGTTTCCGTCCTTCTATATGCGGCTCCATTCTGGGCTCTGCATTATTTTGACAGGCTGGAATCCGAACAAACTGTACTCTTTAAGAGACTATTTAGCCTGCCTAGATGTACTACGGCGTATCTTGTTCATCTAGAACTGGCGATACCTCCCAAATCGATGGAAATTCTATCAAATACGATTAAATGAGTGATTAAAAACCCTGAAACTGCCGGATGACCAGCTGATCAAAATATTTTACCTGAGCGACTAGATTTTCAATTTTCTACTTGATATATAGAACAGACACACTCGAAGAAATAAACGCCGTTGCTTTTTGCAACGATTCGCTTTAATTATTTTAAAGAGGTTACTCCAAACTACAAGTGTAATATGTATACGATATTCCATCACCAATATTATTCATACGTATTCTTATTGATGTTTTTAAAATTCCCCGCTCTTACAAACATCGAAAATTGCATTAAAGTTTTAAACCACATGCACGTATAAGGCAGGGTATACCTGGATGGCCTTACTGATGAGTCCGCCTCGTATACTAGAGACGAAACGTGCACTATTTTCAATAGGCATTTTTTCTTATATTGTTACTGGAGGGAAACTGAATTCGTTATTAATATGTTTTTTAATTATCTCTCTATACAGTAGACGCTCGATATCAGAACTACGTCCATTCCGAGCTTCCCCGCCAAGCGCCGATATAAGCGCCAAGAACCATGGGAGGGGAATTGATGCTTCCCCTTCTCTTGTATGTATCTATGTATGTATAGGTGGACTCGACGGATGCGCGGAACGGTTCATACCAGCAAAAAGTGTGTGGAGGGGATACATCTCGAATGTTCATAGGCACTGTACTGATCAAAAAAGTGTTCTTATACCAATCGGTTCTTATAGCGATGGTTCTTATATCGAGCGTCAACTGTATATATATATATATATATATCTGACAGAAATGTGAAAATTTAGCCGCTGCAATATGAATATCTTTTAAAGTCGTTATTGCTATATACTTTTCATAATTACGTGGCTATAAATAAAGATGTGTGAATTATTTTTCTATCCTGATTTAACAAAATGCAATATGCTGATATTGTTTGTATAAAACACCAAAATGATGTGTTAAATTTACAGATAAATTCAGTATGTATTACAAATATATTGATATTTTAGAAGATAGTATTGATGAAAATTATGGCACATATGAAATTAACGATGGTGAAATTCTAATACCGTGATATTGACTAAGATTCAATTGCTTAAGGTTAGGGAAATTTTAGTTGTAAATCCAAGCAGTATCAAGATTAGTTACTTACAAAGTAATATTCGATTGTTTCATTAAATCATTAATTAGTTCTGATTTGCCTTCAGTTGCAATAACCTGGGGTTTTGTTAGAAACTAGTGACCGCAAGTAACCCCAAATACATCGATTCAAACTATTTTAGCATTAGTCAATTTCGGTCAGTGGCATTGAAATAAACATTTTCGATTTTGTGGTTTTGACTTCAAATTCGGAATCAGCGGCCGCAAAAACCCTCGAGTATAGAGTTTCGCGCAAATGATATTAATTTTCAACTTTAATCGATCATGTTGGACCATACATTTGGAAATTTTCTAAATTTGACCACAGATTCGAAATCAGCGGCCTCAACCTCGCTTTCCCCTCGAATACTTTGTTTCACCCGAAAAATTATCAAATTGAATTACGCTCAACCATGTTAGATCCGCCATTTTCACTTTATGTTTTGTACTTCAATTTCGTAATCAACCACTCAGAAACTCCGAATAGAGAGTTTTATGCGAATAAGATTCATTTTCAATTTTAATAGGCGATTATGGTTCTGCCATTTTGAAATTTTATAAATGCTACTTACTGTAATGAAAGAGCATAAGCATACAAACTATTCAGGCCAACGGAATTTTTTTTCTGCGACGTTATGTTTTTATTTATAAATTAATCTTTTGTTATTTTCTTAATAGCTACACACTAAGGTAACCATTTTGAATGATTCAAAAGGCCTAATAACATGAAAAACTACACACTTTTATGACAATTTTAAGACCTTATAAAGTAATTTACTCTAATATTGAAATTGGCAGGGCAGCGGCCAACAGAGAATGCCTCATATATATAGTACTTAAAGGTAACAAGAATTATTGAATGAATGCCACATTTCTCACACAAATTTCATACGTTTATTTCGAGGTATTTTATTCCTTGTTATGAAATTGCGGTTGGAATTTATAATTATTGAACGTATACAATTAATTTCATATTTATTAATGTATGACTATTCAAATACATTGTGAACGTTTTTCTAATATTTAGTAATAAAAATTATTGTCATATGTTATGAACATTTTGCACAAAAGTAAATAACACTCTTTAATATGCAAGAAATAAAGCATACATTGACGCCTCTCACGAAGTTTCATTTTTTGCCCATAAGAATAACACGGGCGGAATTTGAAACGCGCTAGTCTTCCCAAAAGTCGTTGATATATTGAAATAAATACTTATTGACGCATATATCTACAAATTACATATGGTATATTCCATTTAAAAAAAACATAAATAAATAATGTCATTTAATTTTATGAAAAATGTTCAAAATACATTACAAAAATTTGTAAGATGAAATACGAATTTAATATTTTGTGTTCAATTAATTATAATTTACAAATGCAACTGCATTTTACTGTAATAAGAAGAATGTTATAACTCGAAACAAACGGTAAGTGAATTTTTCAGAGAGGTGTATAGAGTATGCCATTCTTTCCATAGTTCTCGTTTTGTATAACTAAATAGCAGTCGCAGTCCTTCACAGTGCTCGTTTTATTTACCTCGCAGGTAAACAGTACTGAAACTTTATAAACCGGTATTCCACAAAATATCACGTGTTAAACAAATTTTTCTTCGTTTCATTGTTCACTTCATTGCCTCATAAAAAGGACTACTTTGTGTAAAGTCAGTGATGATAAAATGGTAAAAATTTGTAATTTTGTAAAAACTAATATATTGTTGACGTATAAAACCCAATAAAATGTCTTTCACTCCGAAAGAAATAAAAATGAAACAAATAAACTCGTTTTATTCTGGTTTCCTCCCTATAATAATTTCAAATTTGGTAAGAAAATACTCTGATAGATCTGTCCAGAATGGCGATGGGCCGATACTTTTTATTTAAACTTGGTTCAAGCTAACCGTGGAACACTTGACGAATTTTGCCCCACATATTACACTAAATAAAATTAAAAAATTTAATAAAATGTTAAATTACATTGAATGTAGGCCTACTCGTTTATAAATGAAGCGAATTGTTGTGATATTTCGGGGAATACCGTTTTATAAAGTTTCAGCAGTGTTTACCTGCGAAGTAAATAAAGCGAGTACTGTGAAAGAACTGCGACTGCTATTTAGTTACACAAACAGATGAATGTAATCAGCATTTCGGCAATTACAAAGCTCCAATTTTAATGTGTGGTCCATATCTCCTCAACATCGGGTTAGTTAGATTGTCTTATTGTTAGTATAATATAGAAGGGCCTGGGGAATGAGTTCCCAACTATCTAAAGTCTCAAGTTCAACATCGCCAAAAATTTGTGGGGTAATTAGGTAAGACCAGCACGAGTAGAGGCTTTATAAATGCAATGGTCGAACTCAGGAGTAAACTGTGTGCTAGGCCTTCCGCTTCTATCTTCAACCCACCATTTTTATACTAACGTAACCTAAATAAATCCGCCATTTTGAATTTTCAAAATCTGAGTACAGATTCATAAACAACCTAAAAGACCCCCGAGTATCCAGTTTCATCTCGAAGCAATTGAACATTTGCCAGTGTCTGTATTTTTTCTATAAAAATGACGATTTTTCGTTGTTTATTTGTTTATAAATCATAATGTTAAATAAATATTGACTTAAATGCAGTGTTACGCACGTCTTCAACTCCTACTTACATTGGATTTAAACAAAAAAAGGGCGCAAATGTATTCTTTTGTCTTTAAAAACTCAACATTTCAACTGGGTTCCGGTGGGAAGGACACTTTTTGGACTTCAATTTCAATGAAGTATTTCTTATGAAAATCGAAGTTCAACAAAATTGAAAGGTATATCAAACATCTTACTATTTTCCAAGTCACTCTTTTCAGTGGCTTTATCAAAATTAAGCTATCGTAATTTGAAAATTAAATATAGCGAATTAAATGTCAAAAAAACACAAAAAGGTGAAGAAATATTCATAATATTAAGATATATTGTTTAAATATTAACAAAATAATATCGTGGTCACAAAATGGCGACGGCGGCGACTAATTTCTTTTTAACAGTTAACACATTTTTTTCATGAAAACTATAAATACTAATTTTAGAACAAATGTTCCAAAAATAAAAATGCCTTAGATTGTGTCAACTAATGTACCCAAATTTTGTCAGAATTTATTGACATTATTTTGGTTTGTCGGCATTTCGAGAAAAACGAACTAATATTACACTAACTAATATTGAAACCTTACTCTATACAGTGAAAGTGAGTTCCGAACGAAATCAAAATGCGTTAAAAATACACGTCGCATCCCGGCTTTTTAAGCTGTCAAAAATAAACGTTGCTTCTCACTCTCACTACATTATTTAAAATTTGTACATCGAATGTTGCGATACATGTTTCTTTATCTATAACTTTACACTGAAGAGGGCACATATCATGATACCGAAACGACTAAATAAATAAATTATCACTATCAAGTTTTTTTTAATGGAACCAACACTGAGAAAGTAACCTTTAAAAATTTTTTGAGAAAAGATTTTGTTTCTATAGTCTTTTCAAGAAAAAAAATTATTATTCTTGAAATCTAGAAAGGATTAATAATTTGTTATGCATGTATTAATGTGGTGGGGCTATGCCAGAACATTTCCCAACAATTTCTTTACTTTTTGGATTGGTTATCACAACGCCGCCATATTGTAGACCGGTCGAATTCAGAAAAAAAAAACGGCGCACAGTTAACAGCTGAAAACCCATGCAGAGTTTTTGTCCATACAATGATTTTGATTATTTTCCGCGATTAAAAACTTCTTCATTCCATTCGTTACATATGGTCATATTTTCGTTTTCGCTGCAAAAGCGTTTGAAATTAACTAACCATAATTAATGGTAGCCAAAGTTTAAAAATATGCACAAATTGGAGTAAACAAAATTAATGGATTTTTCAGGACTAATCTTATTTGGAAATCTATATTGAGCATACAGCTCAATTATCAAAGTGTTTTATTATGTTATTTAGGAGCAATCATAATATACGTAGTGAATAGTATCGACAGACACCAGTACAAATAGTTCCCAGGACCAAGCATATTTTTGAAAGTGATTCATACATATTTGAAACTTTGTGAGTGACTTCATTTTGGCGAGTCTGATTTTTCTTTTTCTCTGCAAAAACTTTCGAAACTGCTGAGTTTTTGATCATACATGCTCGAAATATAACGAATTCATGATGTTTTCTTCTGCGGCAAAAAAATTATTGCACAACGTGACCTTTTGTTTAATAATGATTTATAACATTAACTGACGACCACATTGCCCGACAAATTTTTTGCCGTCGAAGAAGACATCCTGAATTCGTCATCTTTCGAGCATATATGCTAAAATTTCGAGCATAACGTAGAGCTTTCGACAATTTTCGCAGAGGAAAAGTTTGTTAGACTCGACAAAATAAGTTTCAACTATGTATTCATCACTTGCAAAAATATACTTTGTTGCGGGGACTAAAAATTCCGTCGTTTTTAATTAATTCCCACAAAACTAACGGTCGGATTAAAAAAATGTCTCGAAGAAAAATTGTTTAACATAAAATTCTCTATTTTTATGATAATAATAGTTCAAAATCATTTCTTACTATCGAATAAAAATAACGGAGGGTGCCGACATGATATCTTAAAACGAGGGGGATCCACTATACTCAAAAATAATTTCGATGAAAGAATAGTGTATTATACTTCAAGGGAGGAAACCGCGCGATTCCTGAGCCGGAGGTTTGCTGCCCGAGCGACGCGAGGGCAACACTCCTGCGAGGTACGCGCGCTTGCCTCCCGTGTGGCATACGCTATTTTTCTCCCGACCTCATCCATTACTCCCGCCGGCGACACTTTCCGTCCCTAGGGAGTAATAAGAACGAAGTGCACATGCGCACTGGCTCCCGGGCGGAATCGGCAACTTTCGTCCCGCTTTTCAGGCAAGGAATACGGACATTCCGACGCGGTCGGGAGAAAAAATATATAATAAATGATTGCAAGAAGAAATTAGATTAATTGGATATGCGAGGCAAGAGAAATTAATTAACCCGTAGTTGGTTCAAGTTAGTCGTCACTATTTTATGACGTGGCAATGTCACTATACACGGAGAGTCGGAATTAATTTTAATTAAAATCTTCTTGCATATTGCGTACCCCAACGGATCATTATTCCTAGGCACCGAACGAACATGCTGAGCCTAAAAATAAAAAAATTGCCAGGAAGTTTTTGAAAAAAAAAATCCATTTTTGTGCAAGATAAAGTTACAAATGCTCTCCTTGACTCAATTCATTATCAAATCGAATTGAATAAGATGCCAAATTGAAGGTTCTTTTATGTTTTGCAACTTTCAATTCACTAGCAATTACACGAAATGAGTTAGACGCGAAAAACAGCAAAAATATGAATTTATTCCCCTTTAATCAGTTATAACTTAAGGGATATTAATTGAAGATCAAATGGACGCTCAATAAATAAATTGCCGGGTTTCCATAATACTTCAACATATACTAAAATATATTTTTTATATAAAATGTAATTCAATCATATTACTTACAAAGTAGTACCAAGTTCATGTTAAATTTCGATGAACATTTTTTTCTCACGTTTATTTACAATCTGTCAGCATGGACAATAAGTAAAATTTTATAATATAATTTTTATAATATTGATAAATATCATGCAGATGCTTTTTCAGTGATCAGCATCCATGTGAAATATATAGTACAGTTAAATTAAATATTCACTCTTGAATTTTCAAAAGTGGTCATCAATAAGTTGACAGTCATAGGACTTAGATACTGGGTCAGCATCATTTGATATCTCGCGAAGATGCGCTTAATTTCTTCTTTTGAAAACATATGAGTAGATATTTTCGGATTAATTCGATTGGCATATACCAAGAAGAATTTACGATATTTCTCAACGTATTGTTATAAAGTCGCTGGATTATTTCAATATTCACATTTGAAGCTGATCCCCAGAGTTCAATTCCGTAGGTCTAAATTAACTTTAATATACATTTATAAATTAAAATCTCGTTTTCCATTGTAAATTGCGATTTTTTATCAATTAACTGTACAAGCTTTTTATCTTAACGTTAACTTGTTTGCGAGTGTTCCAGATATATCTGCAAGTGAGAATTCGATCTAGATGTAAACTTAAGTATTTCACTTTATTTTGTTGTGGTATTGGTAAATTAGTTAGATAGATCGAGGAACAACTATCTTGATGATAATTTAAACAAATTTTTTTTACTCATTTTTTTCTTTCAGTTATGTATTGAGGAGTGCAAAAATAACGAAAACATAATTTAAGAGTGCAATCCCCCTCCCCAAGCAACTAACAATGATACGAAACCTACACAATTCGGCAAAAAAAAATGTTAACTACCACTTATTGTCATATTTTGACAAATGGGGGTTATATGTGAATGTTCCATGACTTCTAATTTTTCGAAATATGATTATAATTTGTCGTTTCTATCTAAGGATATGAGTTTTTGATCGAACTGTCGTCGGGAACGGACGTACATATTGTGTTCTCTCGTCGATGCGGCAATTATTACGCTACAAATACAGTTCGATAATACGGAAAAACGCGATGTATATGCGAAGTCCACGCTTTGAAAAAGTGCGCACTACGTGGAAGTGAAAACCGAAATCTAAGATTATTACTATATACTGAAAATGTCTAAGGACAAAGTTAATAATACTATATTACGCCAATCAATGTGGCAGACAGTTGAAGAAAACAAAAATAAAAAAAGGAACAGACAAAGTCCAGATGCAAAACTAAGAAGTGATAAAAAACAGGCAACACTTAAAAATTATTGGTTAAGCAGTGCAGTGCCTACAAAAAACACTTTTGATCTTTTGAATCAAGAGGAAGAAAATGAGATAAGGCAGACAAATAATAGCCAAATACAAGAATGCAGCTCCGGAAAAGAAAATAAATCCCCACCTATTTTTGTAAATGGAGTAGAAAATATATTACCGCTCAAAAATCTACTAGAAGAAATTGCAAAAGATAATTATTCTTTGAAAGTTATGGCAAATAATCAAGTAAGGATTCAACCGATGAGTAGTGAGAAATACTTACCTATAATGAACGCTCTAAAAGATAAACAAACACAATGTTACACGTACCAAACTAAACAAGACAGACGATTCAAAGTGATACTCAGAGGTATACATGCAACTGCTGATATGAACGAAATAAAAGCGGAGTTAAAAGAAGCGGGTCACGTAGTACAAGTTATTTAAAATTTGTTGCACCCGAAAACAAAAAATCCAATGCCTATGTTTTACATAGAAATGGAATCACAGTACAATAATAAAGATATTTATAAGGTAAAAACACTGCTAAGTACTATAGTAAGATTTGAACAACCTTACAAAAAGCGTGAAGTTCCGCAATGTACAAAATGTCAAAATTATGGGCATACAAAAAATGATTGTTACCAAACACCGAGATGTGTTAAATGTGCTGGTTTGCACGAAACACAAAACTGCACGTGGAAAGAAAGAAGACTTGAAGTCACATGTTGCAATTGCAATGGAAAGCATCCAGCAAACTATAAAGGATGCATCGTACGTAAGCAGCTAATTAAGAAACTCTATCCATCTCTACGAGAAAAAAGAGTAAGCCTAATTGATAACGAACAACAAACGGACAACCAGACTAGGCCAACATACGCTCGAAAAACAAAAAATAATCTTCAACAAACTAACACACATGTTAGTAAACAAACTATAGAGGAAGAAATAGAACCCACAAACAAATTAGAAAATATGATATTTAAACTAATGGAAAGAATTGACACCATGCTCAACCTTATTACCATGTTGATAGCTAAATTAAATTAAAATGGACTCAATGATTAAGATTGGCAGATGGAACGCTAATGGCCTTGCACAAAAAAGCCAGGAACTTAGGTTATTTATAAAATTGCATAATATAGATATTATGCTTATCTCCGAAACACACTACACACTAAAAAGTTATCTCAAAATACCCAAATATGATATATATGATACACAACATCCGGATGGAACTGCACATGGAGGGACGGCTGTAATTATCAAAAATTCTATTAAACATTTTGAAAATGAAAAATATTCTAAAGAATATCTACAAGCTACCAGTATCACAGTTAATGACTGGCACGGACCAATTACAATTGCAGCTATATACTGCCCGCCAAAACATAAAATTAAAAAGGAAGAGTATTCAGAATTTTTTATGACGTTAGGAAACCGTTTTATTGTAGGCGGAGATTATAATGCCAAACATCCCTGGTGGGGATCGAAATCACACATTCCTACTCCAAAAGGAAGGCAACTGTATTTAACCATGGTCGAAAACAATCTCTACCCGTTATCTACTGGAGAGCCTACTTACTGGCCTACTGATCGAAGGAAATCACCGGATGTGATTGATTTTTGTGTAATAAAAGGTATACCAAAACAATATTTAAAAATAAATTCCTGCCTCGATCTTACGTCGGACCACTCTCCACTAATTGCATTACTGAGTTCTAAAGTAATAAAAAACAGTATAGCACCAATGTTACATAATTCAAAGACTAATTGGGTACTTTTTAGACAAATATTAACAAAAGATCTAAACCCCAGTGTTAGACTAAAAGCGAGAGAAGAATTGGAATGTGCAATATACGAATTCACAAGAAAAGTACAAGAAGCAGCTTGGCAATCTACACCTGAGCATTCTCACAAATCAACTCAAGAGGGTTGTTCAAATATTTTAAGGTTTAAAATAATGGAAAAGCGTAAAAAGAGAAAAAATGGCAAATAACTCGCTCTCCAAAAGACAAAGCTGAACTAAATACCGCAATTAAAGCACTGAAGGAACTAATAAACAAAGAGAAAAATGAAGCGATTGAAGAATATTTAACAGGGTTATCACCAAATGAAAACACGGACTATTCAATTTGGAAAGCAACAAAAAATATAAATCAACCTATACAAACAAATTCTCCATTATTAATGGAAAATGGACAGTGGGCGCGAAGCAACAAAATAAAAGCAGAGGTTTTTGCACAACATCTGAGTCCAACTTTTACACCCTTCCCGAGACAAATTGCAGAAGAAGAAGAAAATAAGATAGACTTGTACGTAAGTAAGCCGTTAAATGTAGAAGAACCCATACGAAAATTTACTATAAAGGAAGTGAAGAAAATAATAAAAAATAATCTGAGACCAAGGAAATCACCAGGATACGACCTAATTACAGGTAAAGTCATTAAAGAATTACCAGAAAAAGCAGTACGATTTTTAACAATTTTGTATAATGCAGTCATCAGACTTAATTACTTCCCGGAACAATTGAAAGTTTCGCAAATAATTCTCATTCCTAAGCCAGGTAAAGAAAGGACATTGGTCACGTCATACAGGCCAATCAGTCTTTTACCAATAATGTCAAAAATATTTGAAAAATTGCTTATGGATAGAATTGTTATGGAAATAACAAAAAGAAAAACACAGGACATGCAACAATTGAGCAAGTACATAGACTTATAAGAAAAATAAACAATGATTTGGAAGAAAAAAGATACTGCTCGGCAGTCTTTTTAGATATAAAGCAAGCTTTTGATAAGGTTTGGCATAAGGGTTTATTATACAAAATAAAAAAATTTCTTCCTTACAAATTTTTTATTTTGTTAAAATCTTATATTAGTGAACGCTACTTTCAAGTTAAACATAAAGATGAATATACAAATTTGTTCAAATTGAAGCTGGAGTGCCTCAACGTAGCGTGTTAGGCCCACTTCTGTACACAATATACACTTCAGATTTGCCAAATACAAACAATGTGCAGACAGCAACTTTTGCCGATGACACAGCCATTATGGCGTCACATAATAATCCAAAAACAGCAACGTCAAACCTTCAAACAAATTTGAACGAGATCCAAAGATGGCTTGATACATGGCGAATTCAAGTAAACGAACAAAAATCGGTCCACGTAACATTTACCTTACGTAAGGAATCCTGTCCTCCCGTCAAATTAAACGGTAAAGAAATACCGCAAGCAGATTCTGTGAAATACTTGGGAATTCATTTAGAACGTAGACTAACACGGAGAACGCATATTTGGAAAAAAACCAAACAACTTAGACTTAAACTACAGGGAATGTACTGGTTACTAGGTCGTAATTCTAAACTCTCGTTAGAAAATAAATTGCTGATATACAAAATAATCCTGAAACCTGTGTGGGCATACGGCATACAGCTATGGCGATCTGCATCAAAATCAAATATCGAAATACTAGAAAGATTTCAGTCGAAAGTACTAAGGTCAATTGTACAAGCTACGAAATAATAAGATCTGATTTGCAAATCCCAACCGTGAAGGAAGAAATAATCAACTTTGGCGAAAAATATATTGCAAGGCTAAAAAATCATCAAAATAAGCTGGCAACAAATCTATTAAATGAAGAAATAGACAAGAGACGACTCAAAAGAAATAAACCCTTGGATCACAGAAGATTTGAAGTGCTAACTTAAATTGAATTTTAATAATACAGTGTAGTTATAATATTCTGTAAACTACTTTTGTGCAGGCGCTATTTATTGGATAAGCACCTAACGTGTTATTTGTAATGCTCGACATATAATTTACTTATTGCCTACTGGCAGATTGTAAATAAATTGGAAGAAAAAAAAAATCTAAGGATATTAAAAAAAGAGCGTAACAGAAATTACTGTACTTAAGTGGTGAGTTAACTCTATTATGACCTAAGGAAGGTCATATGGGAAAGTTCCACGACTTTTATATTTTTCAAATGATTTATTTTCCAAATTATTCGTATTTTGACGAATTTAAGTATAGTAACTTTTGTTAGGCTTTCTTTTTATGATATCGGTAGATAGATGTAAAAGACAAATTATAGTCGTGTCTTGAAAATGTAAACGTCGGGGAACATTTCCACGTGACCCCCATAATCCCCTAGAGCGGGAGGGACACGGGCCCCTCCTGTGTAAGCCAGGAGTGTGGAGCCTCCTCCTCCCTCGGGAAGTTTGTTGTTCTTGGGACAGCTCGAGACAACCTCGTGGAGTCTACTGGAAAGTGTTGCGCGACCCACCACACTGGACAGTAGGCTACGGGCACGTGGTGAGCCCGAGGGACCCCCGAGACAAGTGGCTGCGGCTGCGAACCGTTGAGTGACCTCCGCGCAGGCGGGGTCTATTAGAGAGAGCGGCCGAGGTTCTCTTCGCCACTGTATGGATTGCGCCTCCGCAGGGGACTTGTGGAAGAGAGCGGAGCGGGTAACTCCGTCCGTAAGGAAGAGGGAGGGGTCGAAGCGCCCGAACTCGAAGAGGAGCAATGCTTTTGAAAGATCCGCTGCTCTTAGCAAGTTCTTAAACAAGTTGTGACAATTTCTGTTGTAGAAAGATAACACAATAATTTTACGTTTCGGCCAATAATGAGGGCCCTCTTATATAATGCAACAATATAATACAATACAAAAAAAAAACAATAAAACAGTGAACATCAGATTTGAAACTTCCACTTTACCAGATATTTATACTACACTAAGTTATTTAAATAACGAAAAATAATAACAGTTCCCAAATAATTATATTCGGAAGGCACAATTTACTAAGAAGTGATTAATACTAAATTAAGTATTTTCGAAATTTACCTTCTTGAACTTATACGTTGTTAATAATGTGCAGTATTGTCTAAGTCATCGACATGTCTACTGTTAATAATTGAAAAATGTAAAATTAACTGAAATTTTCTTTTATTTTTAATTTTTTAATTAGTGACTAGTGTGAAGAGCTGGATGTAAGTCTTGTATTCAATTTTATCTAAAAAAGTTGTTTATGGGGCATTCCACGCCAAACGGCAACTGAGAAGATTACGGTGTCTAGGATTAAACGCTTGTTTCTGAAGTTCTTTGTCCGAGAAAGGAAAAAATAATTAGTGCATTTTATTTGTCTTTTGATGCACTTTCCGATGATTTAAATGATTTTTTATTTTATTTATATATTCATCACGATTTATCAGTTTAAAAAATAAAAATCGATTTTTTTCGAACTTGACGATTTGAATATTTTTTTAAACAGGCTAAAATGAAAGCTCGTATATTTTCCTATAAAATCACATTTTCACAATTATAGGCCGGTTGGGTTTTCATCCTGAAATGTACAAAATAATACGCGGACTCGGCTAGAAATGCAGCCTCGTGAGCGGCAATACCCAAATGCGCTTATATTATATTATGCATTTTTATAGCTGAAGAACCAACCGGCCCATAATTGTAACAATGGGATCTTGTAGGAAAATATACGAGCTTTCATTTGAGCCTGTTTAAAAAAATATTTAAAACGTCCAAGTTTGAGAAAAATCGATTTCTATTTTTTAAACTGAAAAATCATGATTAATATATAAATGAAATAAAAAATCATTTTTATTATCGGAAAGTGCATAAAAAGACGAATAAAATCCACTAATTATTTTTTGCTTTCTCGGAAACAGTCCTTCAGAATCAAGCGTTTACTGCGAAACACCCAAAAAGGATAATCTTCTCAGTTGCCCGTTTGGCATGGAATGCTCCTTATATAAACTTCTAAAAAATCATTTTTGTTATAGTTACTTAACACTATGTCAGTACATGGCATATTGTTAAATTCAAATGAATTTAAGATATATGGCGTATGGAATTGACATAATGCATAATTCTAACAAGAATTTTCATAATAAGGTGATTAATTTTCTCTTTTTTACATTATTTAACGTTGGAGGTTGGGATGGGTACGTTGAATATAAAATAAAATATAATAATAGTTTATTTATTTTAACAGTTTTTTCCGCTCAAACACTTACAAAACCAGACTTTTTCCAATTTTTAAATTGCTCATTACATAACATTTGCGGTAAGATGAAACTTGTATTTTATAATATTGTAAATTTTATTGTTTTTTAAACTTAAATGATTTTTGTATTTTAGAAATAATAAATTTTCTGAAGAGGGCCCTCATTATTGGCCGAAACGTAAAATTATTGTGTTATCTTTCTTCAAAAGAAACTGTCACAACTTGTTTAAGAACCGTTAATACCAAGACTATTATTTAATATTAATTTCAAATGAAACGGTTAAGAAAATTAAGCACGTTTTATTAAACGTTGCATATCAATTAGCAATATTACTTCTGTCGCCTTTCTTATAAATTGGTGTAATAAAAGATCTATTTCAGATATTCGGAACATATCCCTGTTGTGAAGATTTATTGAATAATTAACATAAAGGTTGTAAAAGGGACAACTTGCGAGAAATATAATCCGTCCCGAAACTGAAAGAATTATATAAACTACTGATAAAATTAATAATATCCTGGTCGGTAATGCATGCATTATTCAGAACAACCTAGTCACAATCATTCTCCGATAGAGTAAATTAATTGAATTTAATATGAACAGACGAAAAATGTTTACCAAATGTGTCTACAATGTCTTTCATGGAAGATGCAGAACGATTACCAAGAAATATGGAATTAGGAAAGCGAACCATAGATCTTAAATATGTTCATTCTCATCGCGATATTCCATTGCCGTCGTATAATGCCCTTTTTTTAGAACTACGACGTAAAATTAATTTTTTTACTTTGGGAAACAATTTTTGCAGCAAATAAAAGCTCATATTGAAGTTTCTGTCAAGCTTCACAATTCATCTGTTGATCTTCAATCAATTAATATTTCTTCGATTGCAGCTAATTAAAGGGGAAAATGGATATTTTTACTGTTATCCGCGTCTAACTTATTTCGCGCAATAGCTAGTGAATTTCCATCCACAAGTTGTAGAGCATAAAAGACTATACTATTTGACACCTTCGTCGATTTGATTTGCTAAAAATTGAGTTCAGGGGAAAGCATTTTTACTTTTTTTTTTGCACAAAAGTGGACTTTTTTTTCAAAAACCCTCTGGTGTTTTTTTTCTAGGCTTAAAATGTTCGTTCGGTGTTCAGTAACAATACCCCGTTGGAAAACAAAATATGCAAGAAGGTTTTAATTAAAATTGGTTCAGACGCACCGTGTATTATTCGATGTTTGTACGATCCTATGAATTTTTTCAGTAACCGTGTTTCTTTTCAGAAAAAACTTTTTAGCCAATTATTTGCCATTATCCATCTTAAAAGTTATACCGGTTTTACAAAGAAAATAATACTTTTGATTCACTACGTACCATACCAACCTCCGTAAGCTTATGCCATGCCATGCCGAACAATGCAGTTCATCCTTTTGCGTACGGGTGCATTATCCTTCGGGCGTCAGAGCACATCCGCCGATACAGCCACGATATACGATTCTCCGCAATTCGACGACATCTCCGCGTAGCATTACTGCTTATCCCAAATCGAACAAAATTGGAACCGAATTTAAAATACTCCCATAACGTCACCGGATATTCAGTACAGTAGAAACTCGCTATAAGGAACTCCGCTATAAGGAATTCACTCGCTACAAGGAAATGATTTTATTCAGTATAAATGATAAGGGGCGTGGCGAACATCCCCACGTAGCTCTATGTTTCCCCATTCCCGGAATCTTATTGGTTCCAAACTTACCCCTCTGAAACTTGAGGGGAAATAGCGCAGATGGAAAGGGATTCCGTATAGCGAATATTCTGCATCGAAACATTTCCGTATAGCGGGTTTCTCCTGTATTAACCATATTTTCCACTGTGTACAGCAGCAGTCATAGAGTCCATTTTCGCCAGACAAACAACATTCTCGAAATGTAAACAAATAACGTGGCTCGGATTACCAACAGCGAGCAGTTGCTTGAAAATTAAGTCGAAAAATGGGGAACTTGCATGATTTCTAATTTTATATTAAACGATAAATTGACATGTAAAAACACCGTTTTGTTATTTATGTAGAAATTATTTCGATAATAATTACTGCATAATCATTACAACTTACGCAACGAATTAAATCGATGTCTCGCGACTTCGAAGTTTCGGAAAGCGGAAAGTTGTCCTGGATTCCACGCAGCCGCAGTTCGACACTCTTAAAGCAACGTTTCCATGAAGTTCAGAGTCACTACTGTACTAAATGAAATAACAACTGTTGTCCCGGTATGATTCCCATAACGCAACACACTCACTGCTGCCGCCCGTTCTATTCCGACTATGGCTGCCCTGCGTTTAAAGTAACTACTACACGGGGAAAATTTTGGAATTGTGGCAACTCGATCGGTTAGCGAGCACCGCCAACTCGATTCATTCGTCGAACATATGCTTGCGCTGATGTTAAAAAAAAGGATAAACGAAAGGAATTTATTATCCCCTGCTTTAATGACATTTTTTTGCCTATTCGCGGGTCGGCTCTCGGGTGGATAGGTCGGACAGACAATCGAAGACATTTGCAAGACAATACATGGCAACACCCACCCAGAGCCAGTCCCCCCATTACTGCGCCCCGTAGAGCGACTTGACCCCACTGTATCGCATTGGCACGGGGTCTGGGAATACTACGGAAAACCCAGACAGATACAGTCGACAAACTACTTTATCATCAGAGGTTACCCTCTGATGGTAAAGCAGCTGTATCTCCCAATCAGCAATCGGCCTGCTATCTTTGCCGTAGCGGGCGCAACGGTCGTTTTTAATTTTAACAGTCACCTTTCCAAGTATGGATCCCTAATCAGTATGCTTTTACTTGAAAGAGCGACTGTGCGTCGCGCCGACCACAGGGCAATTGCTGGTGGTAGTCCAATTGTTGTTGGTAGTCCATTGCAGGTGGTCCGAAGCTTCTACTTTCGTTCGCAGGCTATGGATGTATCCGAGTAAGTTGTTGAGCAGACGGATGTAGATGTCCCGCATGAAGTTATATCTCCAGTGGGAGATTATTAGCTTGCGCTGATGTTGGAGTTCTCAAAACTCCACGCTGAAAGAAGATTGGCAAAATAACTCCACGGACACTGACACAACAGTTGAACGGTAGCTATATGATATAGACAGTCCGATTATTAGGGTATATGATACTCGAAGCGTGATGGTACCTGCCGAACGAGAGCAAATCCTTATAATGGCGCGTTGACGCGCTTTTCAGTTGGACGTAGACTGTACGCGCTTAGGGTATCTGCTACCCTAAACTCAGAAACCGGCTATGCGACAGTGGGAGCCACTTGTACTGCAGAACGTCCAAGATCGCTCTTTTATTTAGGGAAGCTGGTACATAGTACGTATGGGTAGGGCAACAGTTATACGAAACTCCTCTCAGTGTAGTTGGAGATTTCATCACTCTTACTGGAACGCCTCTATGCGCATGCGAAGTCGTGCCTCCTCGAAAATGCACGAGTCGTAGAAATCCAAATCTTCTCGAGATCTATCGAGCTACCACAATTCCTAATTTTTTCCCGCGTACACCCAAGCTCATTAATTCTGTCACTTCCGGCTTCTGTTGTCTTTATTTCTCACATGGATACCATAGGACCGAAAGGACAGAATGAATGAGCTTGGGTGTACCCTAAGCTGAGAAAGCCGTTGTAAGAACCAACGGACGGTCGCAATCTCTCGTTTAATAGAACAGGTGTCGCTGTTAGAGAGGGTGTCGTCATAAACTTCTCTCAGAGTGGGGAGCTGTATATATAGTGGCTTTATCTCTGAGCGTACATTTGGAATTTACTGCTGAACATTTTACAAAATTCAATCGGCTGTCCGCCGAAAGATAGAGCCACTGCAGACCGCTCCAAGTCCAACGACATAATTTCAAATCGTCACATAATATTTTCATCGAATTTCTAACATTATTATCGAAATAAATACTACATAAATAAAAAAATCGGATAATAATTTTTGCTTTTATGTAGTATTTTACCATGAAAGGATTCAAGAGTTAAGTTTCGACGTCATGTAATTAGTTCCTTATTGTTTGCTGACGGGGGATCAAACTCACACCTAAGATTTCCTAGTCCAGTGAGCTGTACCGACTGAACCACAAAGCATGAGTTATAGAGGTTATTTATAAAAATTTCATGCATCTGACGATATCTTCTCCAAATTTTAGGTAATAAACACCCCTAAAATATCGGATAATGCAAAGAGTAAGAACATTAACGAATATTATTAATATATAATTATTTCCGGTAAATCTTGGGAAAGACGTCCTCCCTCGGAAAAAAATAGTAAAAAGGTGTTTCCGACATATTTTTGCCTCCTTATTCCGAATATGATTATACGCGTTATTTTAGAGTTTTTTGGATTTATTTTGAAAACTACGGGTGTGACAAAAAAAGGTGTCAAATAAAAAATATAGGGTATGTAATTCTGTACAAAAAAGGTCCCACTCATATTTTTCGTAATCGCAAAAGGAAGTACGTAAAACAGCGATGAAAGTGGATGAGCATAAGTATGACCTTCCTGGCACCACATACATCCACGCATTGATAACTATACGGACACATATTTCACGTAGTTTGATTATTAGAAATATATGTTGGTTGGAGGTTAAGCCAGTATAAAAAAAGGGGGTCTGGGAGCGGAGCCCCCTCAGCACACAAGCATCCCTTTGGTTTACGTATTGGTAATTTGACGAACAAATAATTCATGTTCACTACAAAATGAATGTATAGTAATCACTTATAAGTTCTGCAGACAATGCGCGTATTAAATGGGTGCTTGTGTGTTGGGGGGGGGGGGGGGGGCTCCGTCCCCAGACCCCCGTTTTAATACAAACCTGATGGCGGCCTAATCGAGAATATTCTTCCCAGATATTCTCATATGCAAATATAGCAATTTTCGAAAAAGAATCTAGGTGAGACAAAAACGTGTTATTACGTTTTTGAGGTCACTGATCACTCCAGATTTGTGATCAGCGACTTCAATTACACCCTAGTACTAAGTTTCATCAAAATAGAGGCAATTAAACAAATTTCGAACGCCATATTGGATCCGCCATTTTGAAATTCAAAATTCTGACTTCAGATTCGTGTTAAGCGACCTCAAAAACGTAATAACACGTTTTTATCTCACCTAGATTCTTTTTCGAAACACGCTATGTTTGTATACGCGATACTCTGGGAAGCATCACTTTTAAGTACAACTATCACGTCCACAATTCTGATATATTTTAAGTCATTTTAAACCCGATATCCGGGACAGAAATTGAATTTAAAAAAAAAATTCCCTGAAAAAATCGTATTTTTTATTTATTTATGCCAAAATTATAAATAAATTGAAATTTTAGACATATTTGGACTGCACCATTGAAAAGAGCGACCTCGAAAATAGTAGGATATGTTTCTTACAATTTTTTTTAACTTCGGTTCTATTACGAAATTCTCTATTGAAATTGGATCCTGAAAAGTGTCCTTTTTTTGACGTTAATGGGTTAATTCGACATTCATTTGATTTGACCTTCAAAAGACCTAGAAGATTAAGTCGATTTTACAGCAAAAGTCATCATTGAATATCCAGGGTCATTTCATAAAAGTTTCGTCTAAACCATTTTTCTGTACGACGCCTACTATACCAGGATTTTTTGAACTCCCCACACGGAAAAAAGTCCGCGCATATACAGTCAGGGCAGCGCGTGCGCTGGTAATAGGGATCCCGCCTTTCCGTATCAACAATGGTGCACCGACCATGAGAGTACGGCGCTGTGAGCGCGACTGGAAAGAACGAACCCTCTCCATTTAAATACGAGGCTGAGTGAGCATCAGTTTTTTGAGTGCACATGAGCATCACGATTCTCATCAGGGTTACCAGACGTATTCATTTATAACCGGACGCTCTAACTCTAAAACTATGAGCTTCTATAAGAAAATGCTAAGAATGAGTTGTTTTGAAAAAGTAATTTATTTGATAATAGGTGTATGAGAATCTATCATCCGGCGTTGCTTAATACATATTTCATAATCATGTTGAATGCATCGATTGTCCGGATCAGTGACATGTTGGATGAAATAATTTCACACCAATTTTTTTTTGACGTTTCGATGACCATATCCATTATTATCAGAACTAAATAGTTTATTAATTATGAATAAAAACATTAATTTAACAAAAATAATGTTGGATGTAAAAAAAAAATATAACACACCGCGTAAATACTTAATTAATAAGAAGTTATTTCATCCAACATGTCACTGATCCGGACAATCAATAGATTCAACATGATTATGAAAATAAAAATAAGTAATTTATTTGATATAAAATTAATTTTCGTTTAATATTTTTGTTTGTGTGAGTCTTATATCCATGAAATATGACAAATGAAAAGAAAGGAGTTTTACGCAAAAATGGAAACTTTTCCACAAACGTAAAATTAAACATATTTTTCAAAATAGTACTTTTCGATACAAGTGCGTATGTGTAAAGAACTTTACACATACACACGTGTGCCGAAATATTGTTTACGTACGGCTTTTCCGTGCGTAAAGTATAATCGAGTGCGTAAAGTTTACTTTACGCACGAGTTTACTTTACGCACCGAAAAGACGTACATAAATTATGTTTTTTTTTACACGGGTGAGCAAAATGTAGAGGAATTTTTTTTCAAAATTATAATTTATTTATGAAAAATTCTGAAAAAAATTTGGTGCATTCACTTATGAATTCTACGAGTTTTTTGTCCTTTGCAATTTTTGCAAAAAGTTGATAGTTCTTTGGGGGAAAAAATCCTAAACTATAATATTTGAAATTCATTTCCTCGAAAACTATCAACTTTTCGAAAAAATTGCAAAGAACAAATAACTCTTACAATTCATCAGAGAATACACTACATTTTTTTCAGAATTTTTTGTAAATAAATTACAATTTTGAAAAAAATGTTGAAAAAAAATTTCTCAAAATATCATCAAAAAATTTTGAAAAAATTCCACTATGTCGCTTGATGAATTTTAAGAACTTTTCATTTTAGGCATTTTTTTTTAAAGTTCGTAGTTTTTGAGTTAGAGCGTCCAGAAATTTCTCAAAGAAATTTTCATTGTTTACGCCATTTTGAGGTCGTTAGAATGATGTAGAGTATAAAAGTAAAATTTTGTCTTAAAATTCAACTATTTTATGTACCATTATTCAAGGTTTCAACAAAATTCCAATATTCTAATAGCTCGAAAAAAATTGATAAGAATAAAAAATTCCCAATTTTTTGGAAATCTTTTTCATATTCTGCGCCATATTGGAATTTCTGATGGCTGAAACTCAATTTTGACCTCGGAATCTTGAAGAGCGACCTCGAAAATAGTAGGATACGTACCTCTCAATTGTTTTCAAATTTGATTTTGATACGAAACACTTGTTTGAAAATGAAGTATAAAAATTGTCATTTCAGGCGTTAATGGGTTAAACGGACAATCGATGCATTCAACATGATTATGAAATATGGATTAAGCAACGCCGAATGATAGATTCTCATACACCTATTATCAAATAAATTAATTATTTGCTTAACATTTTAAAATTTTCTTATTTTCTTAAAGAAGCTCATAGTTTTAGAGTTAAAGCGTCCGGTTATAAATGAATACGTCTGGTAACCCTAATGAGAATCTTGATGCCCGTGTGCACTCAAAAAACTGATGCTCACTCAGACTCCTATTTAAATGGAGAGGGTTCGTTCTTTCCAGTGGCGCTCACAGCGCCGTACTCTCATGGTCGGTGCACCATTGTTGATACGGAAAGGCGGGATCCCTATTGCCAGCGCACGCGCTGCCCTGACTGTATATGCGCGGACTTTTTTCCGTGCATTACCTGATATTGCAGAAACTCATTATAGGCACTTTCATCGCTCATTTGCAGACTTACCGTTGAGATTACGAAAAAAATGCATAGGTCCTTTTTTGTAGAGAATTTTTACATACCCTACATTTTTTGTTTGACATATTCTTCTGTCTGACTCGTAGTTTTCAAAGTAAATAGAAAAAACTAAAACAAGACGCCTTTTTTAGCGTTTTTTTAAAGATAGCGGCTTTCATATGTCTGACCGACAACTTTTACCATCAGATTCACATTCAGGAGGCAAAAATACACCAGAAACACCTTAACCCTTTAAGGACCGAATGTACATGAATTTAACCTGAAGTTTGAGAGTATCTTTTAGCATTAAAACGTAATGGAAAAAATTTCGAAATATACGTTTTTCATTGCCCAAAGTCCGCTCTTTCGAATGGTGTATCGAAAAAAGCCGCAAATTTAAAAATAAACAAACTACGAGCATTTATTTAACAAAAACCATGATTTTTTTAGGTTTTTTTTCACATTTCGTTATTTTTTTATCATTTCCCGCATTAGAATATCTCAGATGGGTATAAATATCGTGACAAATATGTTTGGGCTATAAGATAGGACTAATGAAAAAAGTTAATTTTCAAAATGGCGGCTCATAAATTATTACTAACGTCATTTTTTTTTCAAAATCATAATAGCGTATACTCAATCGACTGACACGAATGAAATGACTTGAAACTAGGTACCCGGGGGTTTCTGGGGCCGCTGAGTCCAAATTTAAAGTTAGTTTTCAAAAATTCAAAATGGCGGATCCAATATGGCGGACGAATTTCCTAAAATCAATCGAAATCACTTCGAACTTGGTACTCGGGGGTTTTTGGGGTCGCAAATCCCGAATTCGAAGTTAGTTTTCAAAAATTCAAAATGGCGGATCCAATATGGAAGACGAATTTCCTAAAATCAATCGAAATCACTTCGAACTTGGTACTCGGGGGTTTTTGGAGTCGCAAATCCCGAATTCGAAGTTAGTTTTCAAACATTCAAAATGGCGGATCCAATATGGAGGACGAATTTCCTAAAATCGATCGAAATCACTTCGAACTTGTTAGTCGGGGGTTTTTGGGTTCGCAGATCCCGAATTCGAAGTTAGTTTTCAAAAATTCAAAATGGCGGATCCAATATGGCACACGAATGTGCTGAAATCGATCGAAATCGTTTTGAAGTTGATACTGGGGGGTTTTTTGGATCGCTGATCCCGAATTCGAAGTTAGTTTCCAAAAATTCAAAATAGCGGATCCAATATGGCGGATTCAAACTTGGCACTCATTTTTTTTTTGCGTCGCTGGTTACATAATAGAATTATTTATAATGTTCCCAACTCTCACCGCGTGGAGGTAAACGTGAATTAGCGAGTCTTTTTTTTTACTTTTTTATTTTTTTATCTTTTTTTTATTTTTGGGTTTTTGTTTTTTTTTTGTATTTTTTGTTGTAATTTTTCAGTTTATGATTAAAATGATTCTCTTATTTTTATGGGAATCTACAAAACAGGTTTTGCAAAAATACGCAATGCACATTTTGCACATCGAAAACGTTCTAATCTCACACTTGTCTTGGCAGCAATATTTTCTTTTTTGAGATTGTTCTAAAATATGAGTTTCCAAATCTCCTGTGGTAGATCGTTCCAAATAATGTCTGGCAATACTAATCGCAAATTTTTTAACCGGTATCTTATTTTCTTCTTTGTGAACAGCATTCGTAAGTATTACAGCGTTAGTAATTGCCGATTGGAGCAATCGCATTAGCACTGGCCACGTCCACTTCTTACTGGGTCATTCCATGTCAACAATATCAAAGTTGTGGTCGATGTCGCGGAATTCAACGAAAATGAAATATTTGATAGGTATAGGTGTGGAAAGTATCCCGGTAAAATATTTTTTGAAAATTTAAAAAATGGCGGCCGTGACGTCATTATTACTGAATTTCTTTAAATTGCGATATCTATTTTTCTAATTATCGGATTTAAATGAAACTCGCGCATTTTGTTCATAAAAATAAGTACTTTTATTGAAAAATAAAATAATTTTAAAAAATTTTTATTTTGAGCCGAAATTGATCGAAAACATTTTTGAACTTAAATTTTGGTATTGAGCTCGTGTTTTTTTTTTGTGTAATAGCATCTTGAAGGAAATGATTTCACCTTTCATTTATAAAAAAACAAAATTTGCGGAGGCTCTTCCCGTTCCGCAGTTATGAGTTTTGCCAGAGCACGGTCCACTCTGCTCACGTATCCGCTGCGCGCCGCGGCACGCTATCAACGTTCTATAACGAATCGGCGCGTGGCTGCTCCGTATCTTTCTTTCTCGCAAGTATAATGTGATTCCGTTTGTATATATCAGAGGCATCGTGAACATCGCATATACAGGGTGATCGGCCAACCATTACCCAGCGGCTAACTGTAGATTGTACAGATAATTCTGAGCAACTTTTTCCTCTGAAAAAATTTCCGGGAAGGTAGAGTTTTTAAGTTATTCAACACTAAAATTTAGGTGAAAAAATCACATTTGTTGAAATATCTCGACCTCGGTTTGAAGGTACCTTAACGAACCGGAGCTCATTTTAAAGATATTTTAAAGCTCTATAAATTGTCTCTATTGGTTTTTGATCTACAATGAATATCTCTCTTGTTATAGCCATAAAAACGGGATAAATGCCGATTTTTCAGGATTTTCGCGTTTAACTCGTTTCGACACATAGCTATCGAAATATCACACTGGAAAAAGTTGTAGGCCTTGAAAACACAAACATTTTTTGCCCTCTAATACGATGCGATTAAATTAAAACTGAACCCTATTTGTACTCGTTTTCATAACATTTTGTTATTAATATCGATTTATTTGTCGAACTGCATTTTGTCAACTTTACGAGGCTCTTGTAGGGTTCAGTTTTAATTTAATCGCATCGTATTAGAGGACAAAAAATTTTTGTTTTTTCAAGGTCTACAACTTTTTTCTGTGTGATATTTCGGTAACTATGTGTCGAAACGAGTTAAACGCGAAAATCCTGAAAAATCGGCATTTATCCCGATGTGATACTGATAGCGACATTACTGAACATGATGAAGTTGATGATAAAAAAATGTCTTATTCGCAAGTATTTAATAATTATAATGAAAAGCAAACGCACTTAGAAAAAGATCATCAATACAACTGGATTGAAGGAGAAGTGGCATATAATTATGGCCCAAGTAATGAATATTTATTGACAGAAAAGGGTCAAAATACCATTCGTCACAGTAAGCCTGCTGAAATGTTTGAAATGTTTTTTTCACTATCTCTAAAACAACATATTGTAGAAGCTTCTTCTGAAATCGGATTGCAGATTTCATTACATGAGTTAGACATTTTCATTGGCATAATAATTCTTACAACATTTAATAGTCGTACATCTGAAAAAGATTACTGGTCAAAGGATCCGCTTTTAGAATGTGAAATTGTGAAATCAGCAATGAGTCGATCTCGTTTCTTAGAAATGAAAAGAAATATTAAATGTTCTAAATAGGCAGATGAAAATGCAAATGATTGTGCTTGGCGAGTACGTGCCATTTTGAACATGTTCAATTCTAATATCAAACGCTTTGGTTTTTATCAAACAGACATTTCTGCGGATGAAATGATGATCAAATTTTATGGGCGATTACGAGTCAAGCAATTTATTCGTAACAAACCAGTTCGATTTGGTATAAAGATGTAGGCATTATGCGGTTCGGACGGATTTTTGTTTGAGTGCGACATTTATTGCGGGAAAAACTCAAAACATGGTGACAAACTAGCTAAATGTGGTCTGGGAAGTCGCGTTGTTTTGAATTTGACAGAAAAATTACTTCTGTCAACCCCCAGAAAGAAACTTGATCGGTATCATTTGTACTTTGACAATTATTTTACAAGCCCCGATTTGCTTGTGCACTTGACAAAAATTGGCCTCAAAGCAACTGGTGTCGTCAGAAAAGATCGCGTAAAAGAGAAAATAAATTTAGATAAAAATGCTACTAGAGGATCATTTATTACAGTCAAGCACGAAAAAAATAGCGGCATGAATTACATCGCACTACTTGATTCTAAAGAAGTTTCATTACTTTCGACATGTGCTGGTGTAAATCCATTGACAAATAAACAGCGTTATTTGAAAGACAAAAATAAGAAAGATTTTATTGCAATGCCCAATGCTTTCAGCAATTATAATAATTTCATGGGTGGTGTCGATCTTCATGATCCATACTGCAGCAATGTATTGCCCTCTTTTAGAAGTAAGAAGTGGACGTGGCCAGTGCTAATGCGATTGCTCCCATCGGCAATTTCTAACGCTGTAATACTTACGAATGCTGTTCACAAAGAAGAAAAAAAGATACCGGTTAAAAAATTTGCGATTAGTATTGCCAGACATTATTTGGAACGATCTACCACAGGAGATTTGGAAACTCATATTTTAGAACAATCTCAAAAAAGAAAATATTGCTGCCAAGACAAGTGTGAGATTAGAACGTTTTCGTTGTGCAAAATGTGCAATGCGTATTTTTGCAAATCCGGTATTGTAGATTCACATAAGAATAAGAGAACCAGTTTTAATAATGAACTGAAAAATTACAACAAAAAAATACAAAAGAAAAAACAAAAATTGCAAAAAAACATAAAAAAACTAAAAAAGTAACAAAAAGACTCTCTGATTCACGTTTACCTCCAAGCGGTGAGAGTTGGGAACATTATTATTTTGATGGCTGAGAAACGTGTACTGTTTATAAAAATAATATTATCCCCAAATTGAAATAATATTCAATTTTAAATATCAAACAACCTGTAATTTGTAACCTCAGCGACGCAAAAAAAAAATCTTCCAAGAGTTCCAAGTTTGAATCCGCCATATTGGATCCGCTATTTTGAATTTTTGAAAACTAACTTCGAATTCGGGATCAGCGATCCAAAAAACCCCCGAGTATCAACTTCAAAACGATTTCGATCGATTTCAGCACATTCGTCTGCCATATTGGAACCGCCATTTTGAATTTTTGAAAACTAACTTCGAATTCGGGATCTGCGAACCCAAAAACCCCTGACTAACAAGTTCGAAGTGATTTCGATCGATTTTAGGAAATTCGTCTTCCATATTGGATCCGCTATTTTGAATTTTTGAAAACTAACTTCGAATTCGGGATTTGCGACCCCAAAAACCCCCGAGTACCAAGTTCGAAGTGATTTCGATTGATATTAGGAAATTCGTCCGCCATATTGGATCCGCCATTTTGAATTTTTGAAAACTAACTTTAAATTTGGACTCAGCGACCCCAGAAACCCCCGGGTACCTAGTTTCAAGTCATTTCATTCGTGTCAGTCGATTGAGTATACGCTATTATGATTTTGAAAAAAAAAATGACGTTAGTAGTAATTTATGAGCCGCCATTTTGAAAATTCACTTTTTTCATTAGTCCTATCTTATAGCCCAAACATATTTGTCACGATATTTATACCCATCTGAGATATTCTAATGCGGGAAATGATAAAAAAATAACGAAATGTGAAAAAAAAACCTAAAAAAATCATGGTTTTTGTTAAATAAATGCGAAGGAGGACGTCTTTCCCGAGGTTTACCTTGTTTCCACCGTATATATTAAAATAGAAAGTATATTAACAAAATCACCTCCATGACTAAGATAGGGTTTACTTAATTTAAGAAAGAAATTATTAGAAATAATTGTGTTCATTTTCAAAAAAGTGCGGGATATCCTTGCAACTCATATAAGTACGATGGAACTATTTCCACAGAATAAACACCCATAATTGTTTATAAAAAGACCACTGAATTTGTCTGGTACAAGAAATTCTTGTAAATTATCTCTACATAACTTTTCGTCTAATGGTTTTCAGTTCCTAAAAATTGCAGGAGATATCCTTACAACCCAGAGTAGTAAGATTAAAGCATTTTCAAAAAATGAATTGTCAAAATAATATGTAAATACAAATGACGAACGGATGATTGGAATGTGGGATGTTGAAAATCTATTATAGCTGTCAATGCGGTAAATCCGTCGCTAACTTCAGCATCATTACCACCATTTTTGCAATATTCAAAAATTATATTACATTTTCAAAAGACCGAATTTTCATCAAAAAATTGATGTCAATTCCAGTGGTAAAATGTGAGCCATTCCACATTCGCACAGAATTTATTTCACTCCAAGGTGAAGTCAGATCGTTTCTACAAGGGTTCTTTTGTGTCCGGACGATCGTAGGGCTGGGTACTTTTATAACAATTCACTATAGAAGTATTGATGCTTCAAACTTTAATATAGGAAGTAAAGGGATTATTACAAACTCTTATTTGTAGCTTACTCTACCGATCCGTGCCATTACCCGAATTCGAATGTGTCCCACTCATTCTTCTTTGCATACGCGTTCGCTCGCTCGCTTCTCAAGCATGCGTAATCCCTTCAATCTGTACATTCTATCCTATCTCGCTCTCTCACTCACTTACATACTTACATATGTAAATAACACTCCCCTTTGTAAATAGAATGTAGATACGTAATACACTGATATAATAAAATTACATAAGTAAGTATAGGTCTTAATCTCAATCTATGTCCATCTCATAGTCTTCTAAGTATTTCGGAGGTCTTCTTTCTCTGTCTGGTCGAAGTTCTCGATTTTACGAATTTAGTTGAGGTGGCAAGTCCATAAAGATGTTTCCGCAACCTCTTCCATAAGAAACTACTCTGTGTCGGGGCTGTTTCATTATAGTTTGTTCAAGTACTCTTAGCACTCTTGAACTCGTAGCTTGTTGATTTAGTGCAGAATTTTGAACTTTTGGTTCATCATGGAACAACTGAATTTGTTCATTTGGATCAACGTAATAATCGTATGTATTAGAGATCAAATTAGAACTTCTTGGAGGCTTCGCATCTCTGGTTTTGTTAGAATTTGGTGTGTTGATTCCAATTTGTCTTAATTGGTTTTTATGCCTGATCCATTCTCTTCCATCGTCTAGAGTTATCTTGTAATGAAGCTTTTCAGTTCTCTTTTGATTTGTCCAAACTTCCACTTCGCTTTTCCATGGTAGTTTCGACAAGCCACTCTCTCTCTCTCTCTCTCTCTCTCTCCCACGGGAAATTTATGTTTCTTTGTATGTTCGGTTTGAACATTTTTCCGGTTTTATTATATCTAATTTGCATCGAAGTTTTCGGTTGAACATATTTTCTGCTGGTGAAATTCCCGTAGATGAATGAGGCATGTTTCTGTATTGCATAAGAATTTGTGTCAGTGCTTCTTCTACATTGTTTTTATTTGAATGTAGCGTTTTGCGTAGTGCATTATTGATTGTTTGCACGCATCTTTCGGCTTGTCCATTTATAGATGGGTTATACGGAGCTGTAAACTTTTGTTGGATTCCGTATATCTTCAAAAATTTACTGAATTCCTCAGAAGTAAACGTTTTGTCATTGTCCGATACAAATATTTTTGGTATGTCAAAGCATGAAAATATTTTTTTTGCACCTTTGAATTATAGTTTTCGCTGTAATGTTTGGGACTATATGTACTTCTGGCCATTTAGTGTAGGCATCAACTAGGATTAAGTACCACCTATTTAAGAAAGGTCCTGCGAAGTCGCAATGTACTCTTTCAAATGGGAGTGTAGATTTATCCTATAAGTGTATACTGACTTTTCTTGGGTTGTTACTATACGCGTTGCATTCTTCACAGTTTTTTGCTATGTCCTCGATTTTTCTATTCTTCTTAAGAGTTAATCTATTCTTGACTTAAGTTCTATCGGAATTACAATTCTGTGTCCTCACATTAGAATTCCTCTTTCGATACAAAATTCGTTAGGATTTACATTCCATGTCTCTTTCGTAGACAGTTCTTTACCTAGATTTAAGGCATTCAGAATTCTCACCATTCTGCAATTATTCTAGGTTTTGGTTAGAATCTCTTCAGCTGTAACTGGTAGGGATTCTGGAGTTTCAATGCAGACCATGTCAATAACGTCTAAACTATATTTAATTTCTTTTGCAGGAATAGGAAGTCGTGAAAGGCAAACTGCATTACTGTGCAATTCAGATTTCCTATATTGAATATTGTATTGAAATCCCAGTAGAAAGATTGCATAATGTTGCATTCTCATTGCGCTAAATAGTGGTAACTCCTTTGAGGGTTGAAAGATTTGTGTAAGCGGCTTATGGTCAGAGATTAACGTAAATCTACTTTCGTATAAGTATTTATAAAAATGTTTTATTGCTTGTACTATCGCAAAAGCTTTTTTGTCTATTTGCGCATATTTCCTTTGCGTTTCTAAAAACGTTTGGGAAAAATAGCGGATTGGTTCCTCCTTACCATTTGGAAACTTGTGCGATAGAATTATAATAAAGGTAGATTCGAATTGTAGTGTTCCAGACACTTTTCGCTTTGAAATGCAGATTTCGCTTGTAAAAATGCTTTTTCGCATTTTTCAGACCATATGAATTTACTATCCTTGTGCAGCAAGGCATTGAGAGGTTGTAAAATTTGACTCCCATTTTCGATAAATATTCTGTAGTAATTTATCATTCCCACAAATGCTCGAATTTCTGTTTTATTTGTAGGTCTGGACATCTCTTTTATAGCTTCAAGTTTTCTTTTATCTTTATGTATTCCGTATTCATCAATAATGTAACCACAGTAATTTATTTGATTTTTAAAAAACTCGCATTTTTTTAAATTTATTCGAATATTATAATCTAGTAAGATTTTGAAAACTTTTTCCTATGTCTCAATATGCTCTTGCATACTCTTACTGGCCATTTTTACATCATCAAAAAAAAACACTAACACCTGTAATATCTCGCAATAGGTTTTCCATTTCTCTTTGAAATATGGCCGGTGCGGAGGCGATACCGTCCATTAGTCGCGTACATCTGTAAAGACCTTTTATTGTATTTATGATAAGAATTTGTGAACTTTCATCGCCCACTTCCATATGTAAATATGCATTTTTTAAGTCTAATTTCGAAAATATTTTTCCACCTGACATTGAAACAAGGAGGACCTCTCGTGTAGGAATTGGGTGTTCATCAATGATTAATTGTGGATTACTTGTGGATTAATAATGACACTGAAATCTCCACAAATTCTTATTTGGGTATTCCTTATAAGAATAGGTACAATTAGCGTAGCGTACTCCGAAGCATTAACCTTAAAGAATACCTTCAGATTCGAGAAATTCTATTTCCTTTTCAAGTAAAGGGATCAATTTAAATGGTACTTGACGTGCCTTAACAAAAACTGGTTTCGCGTTTTCTTTTAAGGTTAATTTTGCTTTTACGCCCTTAATTTTTCCGATTTCCGGTTCTGTAACGCTATCGTACTTTGATAAAATTCGTTGAATTTCCGTGTTTTTATCTATCGCTATATCTGCAGATAATTTTGGCGCAAATAGGTATTTTACTCCTTTAACCGAAATCATTTTGTGTAACCATTCGCGACCAAGTAAAGGAACCCGTTTAATGTCCGTGAGGTATAAATTAAAATTAAAAAATTGATTTACATATTTCACATTTACCGTAATATAACCTCGTGCTTTAATCTGTTGTTTACTATATGTAATCAATTCTATATTTGATTTGTGAACCTTTTCATCTTTGACTAACGTACGAGCTTATTCTATAAACATTACCGACACTGCCGCACCACTGTCGATTTCGAAATTCACTTTGTTGTTGTTTACTTGTAGTTTCACGAAGAATTTTTCACGTTGCTCGATTTGCTCTATGTGTAGAATTCCTTCAATTTGATTTGTAGAACTCCGATTCTTGAAACGTACTTTTGAAATGTGTCCCCAGATAGCAATGCGTGAGTCTCACGATGTCCTCACATTTGAGATCTCATTTGTGAGTGCATATATGCGTTCACATTGAGAGTTGAGCGTGAGAGATGTATTGCGCATGTGCGAAAAATCTCCGTTCCGACGCATAAATGAGTTTTTAGTGATGCTCTCTTCCAACGCATTTTTTCCTATGATTGGCTGATAGTGTACCAATGGGCGATCAGCGCAGGTGGAAATTGGTGTGGGTTCGAACGGAACTACATACAGCCATGGTGTAAAGATATACCGAGTCACGCAGTGAGGAAGCAATAAAAACAAACTACATATTTAAATTCTGTATTTATTACTATATTTATACTTTAATTTTATAAACAAATAAATAAATATATTTCATTGTTAAAAATTATTTAAAACTACTATCCCTTTAAAATATATATTTTTCTTTATATAAAAAATAGGTGAAATTTGTTACTTGTGGGTTTTCATAGTCGCAGATCGTGACTCTGATAACGAATTAGTGATCAATGTATAACAAAATTCTCATAAACTAAGTTTCTGCCGGATTCCTAAACTACTGTTCAAAATTTTGTCTGCGAATTGAAATTTTTTAAAAACTGACCTCGGGTTCGTAATTTACGATTGAGAACTTCATAGAAATTTTTTCTACTTTTTATATCATGCAATGTAGTTAGAATGACAGGAATTTTGAAAAACGGTTAAATGCAGACTGTATTTCATTATATCAACAGTATTCCTATTAATAACAATTTTAAAGGCTTCACTACAGTAACGACTACCATAATCTACATGCCATAAAGAATTTGGCTTTAGGGGCTGCTAAATTGACTCCGTTGATAACGTCACTGACTAACCTAAAAAATGCAAATTAAGCAAATAGTAGATAGATTTTTATGCCCAAATCTATTTTAAATCTACTTCACGAATTTTTTATGAATATATGTCAAATTTCAGCTAAATCGGTTCAGAAACGGTCGAGAATTCGAGAGAATACATTTTTGTAGTGGTCAAACAGAGCGCGATGTTACCTCCGAAATTTATTCTTCTGGATTCTCGCTCATTTCTGAGCTGAAGTCGATGACGTTTGACCAACATTCATAAAACAGCTTTAAAATAGTAATTCATTGTAAATTCTACCCAAAACATATATTTTTTAATGTAAATACGGCATCAGTAAAAGCGAATTTTATGAAAATAGCTAGTCGGTATTTAGCTGCTCCTTAAAAACGTAAAGAACTATTTTACAATTGTACAAAATATATATTATTTACATATATGCCATATGGTTAAGTGAAATCCCTGCAAATACAATAATTAATTTTAAATTTGCCGGACACTTTGGAAACAGCCAATAAAAATCCACCGTTATTGCGCGTGCGCTTATTTCTCGCGAAAGGAAAAAGCACGTATGAGTGACAATGGTTAGCTCACTTGAGGACTCAAATAGCACTCACATAGCGTCTCACAAATGCGTTTTGGACTCATTTGTGAGTGTCATTATGCATCCTATGTGAACTCACGTTGGTATCTGGGGTCTTTTTACGCCACAAAAATCACTTTTGGCATAGAACAGTCCGATGCCAAATGCTCTTTTCCACATCTAAAACATCGTATGTCTTTTGATATGTATTTCGGTTTAGGCTGTACTCGTTTTGAAGAATTCGCGAATCGATTACTATTTACTGGCTGTACATTATTTGTTTTTGAATACGAACTTTTCTTTTTGAATTTTCGATTCGTTTGTAAATATTCCAGAGTGAGTTTTTTCGTTGAATCGTGCCGTCTCTTTTTCTGATAGTTTCATCGCCATCACTGTTTGCATTGATTTTTCAAAAGTGAGATCCTTTGTTTCGAGTAATCTTGTTCTCAATCGATTGCTTTCCAAACCGAAAACGAATTGATTTCGTAATTACAATCCTGTAAAAAGTTACAGGATTGACTTAATTTCTTAAGTGCAATTACGTAAGTTTCAATGTTCTCGCCTGCATTTCGTTTTCTTTGATGAAACTTGTAATTTTCAGCAATTTCTATAACTTCAGGTTGAAAATATTCCTGTAATTTACCTTTCAATGCGTCGTATGTTTTTGCAAAGGGATCTTCGTCGTTCATAAAATCGCACAGCACCTCGAAGTTTTTGGAACCAATGCAGTGTAGAAGATATGTAGATCGGTTTTCATCCGTAATTCCGAATATATAGAAAGCTCCTTCCAATTGTTGTATCAAGCGCTTCCATTACATGAATTCTGCGCTGAATTTCTCAATTTGTAATTGAGCACTTAAACTTGGAACTGCTTAATTTTCTTCAGTCATTGAAGGCACGTGTCCGATTTGTAGGTTATGTCTCGTAAGTATTGTTTTTCCTGGAGAATTCTTGTAGGAATTGTTTGAAAATGTAGTTTCCTTTCGTGTATGTAAATTCTCGTTAAATGAGCTAGATCCGATTTGTTATATTTTACGGACACTTAGTATTTTTGGAAGAAGAGAAACGTGTTCGGTCATTGTAATTCGCGCACTTTTTTTGTTCTAGAATTGTTACAAAAACATCCTCGTCGCCATTCTTTTGTGTCCGGACGATCGTAAGGCTGGGTACTTATAACAATTCACTATAGAAGTATTGATGCTTCAAACTTTAATATAGAAAGTAAAGGGATTATTACAAACTCTTATTTCTAGCTTACACTGAAAGAAAAAAAAACGCCACTTTATCCGGAAAGTAACGTTGATTTAGCAGCATGCTCGGGTAAATAGACGATACGTCGCAATGGTGTATGGCTCGCCAGAAGTTTTGGCTGCACAAATGTTACGCTATTTCGCCGTCACTGCCGTAGAGAACTATGTGCTGATATGTGACATCTAAAACGGCCACACAATTCTGTTCATCGATATGTTAGCATTAAAGTAATTAACGTCTGTGAATTTATACATTAAAACGCATAGGTTATGAAAGAAATAAAAGAAGCATTCAAAATCTTATTTAAATTTAAGAAGTTATCGCAATTCAAATGTTTAAATATAAAAAATGTTGTACAATGTTCATTTTTAAAACGGAAAATGTTATAAGGCTTCATTACATACACTGAAAAAAACATTTGGTTCTCCCAAGTAAACGCATTTGGTTGTTAGTGCGTTTTAATGATATGAATAAAGTCTATAAGCTTATTAGATTTGTGTACAATATATAAATAATTTTTATATAGAGACGCTACATAAGGTGGTGCTGTTGAAATGTCATTGTCATAACCTCACATTTTATCTTAACTAAGGTAACCATAAAAAGACAGTGTTAAGATATATCTAAAAGAAGAATAAGAAAAAAGTTAGTCAATGCGAGTACGAACATGAATTTTGTCAACAAATATAGTCGCTACTAAACGGCCCGAGCGGTGTTTAGTGGCTATGCGCACTTTGTGAAGTTCCTCATATGAGAGTGAGGGAGACAGACTTATGCCTGCCTATGTAATCTGGTTCCCCAAAATGCGTCTCATCTGTCCTATCCACTCTGTGCTTCTATGTACGCGTCTATATTCGTTGATTTTGTGTACGCAGTGACAGTTTGCATCCTCAATACATAACCTCTATGATGCGACATGCGCTCCCGTCGTTAACATATAACCGTTACTTTGGCAGCACAATCGTTCCGCGGGAATAATGTAATAAGTAACGCCAATCAAGTTGCACTGGTCGGTCGTTTCGACGTTACACGTGATTAGCTGTTTTGGTTGATCAATGCGACGAAAACTCGGCGTCTTTTTGCTCTCAGTGTACACCCAAGAGCATCGATTGTTTCCCTTCCGGTTAGCATTCAAACCATATAATTTTATGAAGAAGTGTCTGCACTTCTCATCAGGGTAGCCAGATTTTACCGATAAATCGCCAAGTTCCCATTTGAAATATACATCCCCACTTAGCCTATCTGGCAATCCTGCTTCTCATGTCGAATGCAAACCGGAAGGGAAACAATCGATGCTCTTGGGTGTACTCTACCGATCTGTGCCATTACTCGAATTTGAACGTGTCCCACTCATTCTTCTTTGCATACGCGTTCGCTCGCTCGCTTCTCACGCATGCGTAACCCCATCAATCTGTACATTCTATCCTATCTCGCTCTCTCACTTACTTACATACTTGCATCTGTACATAAAAGTTTCTAAAAGTCTTATATTTTCAAAAGATCAATTTTAATGACAAGGGTCCTAGTCTCTCCAAATTACATAGTGGCCCTCCACCTATTTTAACTATATTATTTTAACTTTCTTTCGTCCCTTATGTTAACTTCTTCCCCTCGTGAGTTCCCTCACCATTCGCCATTTGAAAGTGTTCAAAAGAGTGCGGATTGATGCTTGCGCTTGCGCATAAGGTGAAGAAAGACGCCACTATATCTCCTCTCTCTGTTTTTATTCTCTCATGCTGACAGTGGTGAGGATGAGGGGAAGCGGTAAAATAAGGGAAGAAGCCGCCATTTTCCTCGACTCGAAAAGTTAAAATAAGGGGAGGGCCACTGTATTTCATTCCATGACTATTAGTGTAAGATGATTTTTGCTAGAATTTGAAAATTGTAACATTTGTAAAAGTAAATGATTTTCAAATTTTACCTGCGATTTTTCATCTGACAGAGACTTTTATTTTGTTTTGTGAAAATGATGAAATTGCTTTGTTTATAAATCTTTGAAATTTTAAACCCTGACAGAACTGGTCGTACACTATTCCTTGCGTAATGAAATAAATTCTGTTCAAATTTGGAAAGGCTGTGATTTTTCGACCTGATGCTACCAAGTTAAAAAAAAATTTTGTAAATGTTTCTCGTATGTGCCCAATACAACTTATACAGTTGAATTATTTTTAGTACATATTTTTATACTTATGTATACTTTTTATATTACATATATAATAATTACATAGTTTTTTAACTTCTATTTACATTAATATATATTTTTATGATTTATAGTCATATCAATGAAATATAAATATTCACACCTTATGTCAAGCAAATATGGATGACGTTGTTAAAATATGCAACTTAATATTTTAAATTTTTGCTAGCAATGCAAAGAAAAAACATTTTAAAATTTTCCCAAAAATGCCGTTTATATCATCTTTACGAAATACAATACATTTTACAATACGGCAAGAGTCATTCACATTATTTACAATAAACATTTAAACACTGAACGTTAAAGTACATACCAATGTTTTCTGTTGGCCAATTACGATTGGTCAGAGAAAAGGGACAGACAACTCTTAATATAAACACCTGATCTTTTTATCGATTTGTTTTATAACATACCTCCTACAGTTTTAACAGTGTTACATATTTAAGCAAAAAAATATTAGAAAAAGGAACCCAAAATATAAATTCTTCCAATTGGTTTCCTTATTGCTAAGAATTAATAATACGAGCTCCTACATATTTTTTCCAATACGCAGAAGAATTTGGTGAATGAAATAAGGCAACTATAAATCGAAACTAATTTAATTCAATTTAGATTTCAGAGTTTTTCAACACATTTATATTTTGTTATGTTCTCTATTTCTTTAAATTTATTTTAAGGACACATGTACTCATTTATTGAATTTCTTCTCTTTCTCACTATATATACATACATATATGTATTTATTATATACAAATCAGAACCTGAAATCTGTACTCAATTGAATCAGTTTCAATCATTTTTCATACACAGTCCAATTTAATGTATTATAAAAACAATGACAAACAGTTAATAAAATGGATACACTACAAAATAATTCCTACCTCTTAAAAGCATACATTGTATTTTCATAATTTTCTCCTGCACCTGAAATAAATATTTACGATGCCTTGAATTTTTTTTAATTTTATGAATATCTTTTTTAATCTAAAAGACATACCGCCTCTGTGACTAATATGATGACAGGTAAATTTAACTTTTTTCTTTTTGTGTATTAATGTTGGATATTTAAACAACAATAATGATGTAAGTACATAACTACCAAATAACGTGTAAAATAACATATTAAGGTTGTGCTGTTTATTGTGACTGATTGTAATCAATAATGGTAGCTTTAACCTTCCATTTAATACGTTCGTTATTTTGTATTATGTACTTGAAATACTATCCTCTATACTGTTCAAACCCCATGCATTTACTCAAGAGAAGGAATAATGGATGTAAGTTTTAGACAGGGAGTGCAACTCCCTATGTCTCGTACGGTTCAGCCATGTCCTACTAGATTACCCCTCGGTGGCGCTAGCAACATATGCTTCGTCTGCGGATTTTCGCGCGTGGGATTGGTATTCAGCGAAAAAAAAAACGGTGAGTAACACTTTCTTCTGATTGGTCCCTCCGGTCAGTTTTCGTAACATGTTGGACTAACTGACCAATGAGAAGAAAGTGTTACTCAACATTTTTGTTCGCTGAATGCGACCATTCTAATGAACGTGAAATGGCGCTTGAGATTCGAAATTGTAGAAAAAAATTGTGTAAATAGGAACAATTTTGTTGATGTCATTATGAGTATTTACCCAGAAATTCTATACGATTTAATAATTATAAAATATTAATTACAAGATTTATATAAGTCGTTAAAAGTGAATAAAATAATACTTTTTTTCATTCTAAGGCTACCGTATCGAAAACGATGTGAAATAACGCAAAAATACACCAAACCTTTTTTGTAGAGCATGAAATATCTGTAGGAGAATAAAAAAACTCCCGAACTTCACTTGCACTACCTTTATTACACATGCCGTTGTCCTTAAATTACAAAGTGTATTTACATCGAAAAAATCGATACTCCGAAGAATCACGCACGAATCAATTATGTCGACCGTTATTATTGAGCTGTGCTCGGTATCTGTTGCTCTATTGTCGCGCAACACATAAATTCTCTCGCGACTGTAGTACGCATGCTCGATTTTCGAAAAAGAATGATAACATAGGTTTCGAACATACCGGCCACCTTGAAGTATTTAACTTCAATAAATTAAAAAAAAACATTTATGGATAATTACATCTAAATATCACATCATTCAGTCGGTAGAACACATATCTCAGTTAACGCCCTCTTTGTTATCCCGGTCACCGTCTTCAAGGAAACTACCCGAACTAATCCGTCTTCCCCTGGGTGAGTATCACAAATTTTGCCGAAACACCATTTTAGCGGCGGGGTGTTCTTATCTCTAATAATAACAAGTCTACCTATTTGTACATCATTATTCGAGTTAACCTTCCGCCACTTCGAGCGATGCTGCAGTTGAGTAATGTAGTCCCTTGACCAACGATTCCAGAAGGATTGTTGGAGCTGTATCAAAATTTGATAGCGATTGAGACGATTTGTTGGCACGCCAGTTAACTCCTTATCCGGTAAGGAATGCAGTGACGTTCCAATCAAAAAATGTCCTGGCGTTAATACATCCAATTCCTCTGGATCGTTGCTCAGGGGACACAACGGTCGCGAATTAAGTATCGCTTCGATTTGTGTTAATATGGTGTTCAATTCCTCGAAAGATAGTAACGTGTTATGAATTACAGACTTTAGGTGAGATTTTACTGATTTAATATTGGCTTCCCACAAACCCCCCATGTGAGGCGAGTAAGCAGGAATAAACTTCCAGTTTATGCCGCGATTAGATGCGAATGTGGTTATTTGCTCTTGATTGTCGGGATCCAAGAGAAACTCACCTAATTGTTTCAACACGTTACTAGCTCCAATGAAGTTCTTTCCGTTATCGGATGCTATCGATTGACATTTTCCCCGACGCGATATGAATCGTTTGAGCGCATTGAGAAACATGTTAGTGGAGCAATCAGAAACGAGCTCGAGGTGTACTGCTTTGGTAGCCATACAAATAAATAGACATAAGTAGGCCTTTCCCGACTTATTTCGTGAGATTTTGATATTAAACGGCCCAGCATAGTCGACGCCGGTGTGATTAAAAGGCCTAGAAGGCGTAACTCGCGATGCCGGCAAATCTGCCATTTGTTGCGTCAGTCCTCGAGGTCGCATCCGAAAGCATAAAACGCATTTACAACATATCCGTTTGATAGCATTTTTTGCATGTACTATCCAGTATGTTTCGCGAAGTAATGACATTAACAGATGCGGTCCTGCGTGAAAATTTGTTTGGTGACAATCGCGTACAATCAGATCTGTCAATACATGTCTGGGTGATAATAGTATCGGATGTCGTTTGGATGAGGGAATGGGAGCATTTTTCAAACGCCCACCAACTCGAAGTAAGCCATCTTCGTCAAGTCTCGGATTCAGTGATAGTATTTTGCTACGTGAGTCAATAGTTCTGCCATGACGAAGATCCTGAAGTTCAGCCTCAAACTCTCTCTGTTGATGGATTTTAATCAATGCATTCATTGCTTGTTGAAGCTCTTCGCTAGCCAATGGTTCAATTACTCGAGGACGATGTTCTTGTTTTCGCCTGCAATTATTTATGAATCGAAAACAATACGCAGTTATTCTTTTCAATTTGTTCAATGAAGAAAATCGTAGTATTAAATCATCGTTCTGATCAATACAGGCAAATGAGACTGTTTGACGCCGTTCCTCTGGTATCTCTGTCAAGTTGGAAGCTATTGGCCTTGGCCAATCTGTAACGCTATCCGTCAACCACGATGGACCTTCCCACCAAAGTCTGGCGGTAATGAGTTCGTTTGGGCGAATTCCACGTGAGATAAGGTCAGCTGGATTGTCTTCCGATCTTACATGCGACCATTGTTCGACATTCGTAATCTCATGTATTTCTGCAACTCGGTTGCCAACGAATATTTGCCATTGGGCTGGTTCTCCACGAATCCATGCCAATACAATTTCTGAATCTGTCCAGAAATACTGGTTTGAGATTAAACAAGTGAGAGCTTGTCTAACCTTTCGATATAAGTTAGCCAGGAGTACTGCACCACAAAGCTCAAGACGAGGCAACGTGACGCTCTTCAATGGGGCAATTCGAGATTTGGCTGTAAGCAAATGCACAGCGACGTTTTGGTATTTATCCTGCGATCGTAAATAAATACAAGTTCCGTAAGCAATTTGTGAAGCGTCGCAGAAACCATGAATTTGAATGTCGATCGAATTAGGTAATATGGTGTGTCGTGGAATCTTTATGTCGTTAATTGCAGGCAAGTCTTGATAATAAGATGACCATTGCTTCTGTAATTCTTCTGGAAGGGGTTCGTCCCACCCCACTGTGATTCGCCACAGTTTCTGTAAAATTATTTTAGCTCTAATAATTACCGGTCCTATCAAACCCAGCGGATCAAAGATCTGAGTTATCGTTGATAAGATCATTCGTTTCGATACTGACTTTAATTGTGTACTGCTTGCTGCTTCATATTGTAGTAAGTCCGAGGAGGACTGCCATGATAGACCCAGTACCTTCGTATCAGTCAGCTCGAGCATATCCTTGGATTCTGTCTGATGACCCGGCATATTTGACCGAAACTTGGTTAATTCGAACCCTGCCGTTTTGAGAATGCTAGTGACCTGATTTTTCGTTCGTATTAGCTCTGGAATAGATGATTCTCCAGTAATCAAGTCGTCGACATAAAAATCGTGTTCTAATACGGTGGCTGCTCGTGAATACTTCTCCCTTGCTTCAAGAGACAGTTGTTGAAGACGTCGAGTAGCCAAGAATGGTGCAGCAGCTGTCCCGTATGTGACTGTATTCAGGCAAAACGTTGATGGCGGTATGGTGGGATCAGTTCTCCATAAAATGCATTGATATACCCGATGTTCTGGCTTAACTTGCACTTGTCGGTACATCTTGACAATGTCACCTGTCAACACGTAGGTATGTTGTCGAAATCGGAGTAGGATAGTGAATAGCTCTGGTTGCACGACTGGTCCGACAATTAAACAATCATTCAAGGACTTGCCTGATGTAGTTGCGCATGATGCGTCGAATACCACACGAAGTTTTGTGGTTATGGATGACTCTTTGAGCACAGCATGGTATGGCAAGTAAATAATATTTTTATGTTCAATGTCAGATAAAGGTGACATGTGACCCAGCCGTTGATACTCGTCCATGAAGTCCACGTATCTTCTTCGCAACTCTGGCGACCGTCGAAATCGTCGTTCCATACTTTGCAATCGCTTGAGTGCGTTTGTTCTTGATTCGCCAAGTAGTGTCGGGTCTTCACGAAAAGGAAGACACACTTCAAATCTACCATCCTTCTGACGTTTATGGTGCTCGACAAAAATCCTCCCGCATTCTCTTTCGTTTTTGGTATAAAGCCTGTCATTGTCTGGGTTGTGTTCAATGCGCCAAAATGTTTCCATTTGTGCTTGTAGTTCTTCGTTTCTGACGACATTACACAATGTCGAATGCTTAGATGCCCTTGATTTTAGCGGAGTTCCAATCTCTCCACACAGTAACCATCCAAGCCTTGTCCGTTGAAGTATCGGTTGCCTTATTCCAAGCTGAATCCTATCATGTTCGAGAATTTCCCAAAATATCGCCGCTCCTAGTAACATTTCGATGTCCTGTGGTATATTAAATGTCGGATCCGCAAGTTGGATGTTAGATGGTAAACTTAAGTGGCTGATGTTGATAGGTTTAGTCGGTATGGCTCGGGTAATTTGGTCAAGAACCAGTAATTTTACGTTCGTTGCGTAAGTAGTAATTACTGACGTCAATGTCGTTTTCGTCAAAGCTACAATATTCGATTCAGCTACATTAACGCCAGAAATCGTGTGTTGGGTGCTTTCCATCGCTAAACCTAATCGCTCGCAACAAGATTTTGTAATGAAATTGGATTGCGACCCATTATCCAATAACGCACGCACATTATGAATATTACCTCTGTTGTCACGAATGCCTACCACCGCTGTTGATAGCAGAACTTCAGAGGATTGTCTACTTAATGTATTAATAGTAACTGTTGGCGAAGACGTTTCGCCTATTGACGCATTTGACGGTGTTTTAATACGTGCGCTTGCCGAAACATTGCTGGATTTATTTAAGTGAACCGATTGTGAAACATTTGTGTGAAGCAATGTATGGTGCCTTTTTGAGCAATATTTACAAGTTCGCGATTTACATTGATCTAAAGTATGATTGCCACCTAAACAATTGTAGCAAAGGTTACGTCGTTTCGCTTCATTATATCGAGATTCTACGGTTAAATCCTTGAACAGCTGACAGGCGTAAATTTTGTGCGATTGTTTACAAAACACACATTCATTTGCTTCACCCATGCTCACATGAGTTAATAAAGTGTTTTTGTGTTTAAATGAATGAGAATTAAATGGCGCTCGTTTTTGCGATGATACAATAAACGGACCTTGTTTCATCGTTTTTGGTCTTAAGGCTTCGAGAAATTCACATCGAGTATTGAGAAACCCAGTTAGCTGTTCAATAGTCGATGCTTTCTCTTCAACCACCTTTAATTCCCATTTATTCTTTGTTTCAACGTCCAATTTACTAGCTACTAAATAAACAATAAGTGTGTCCCACTTATCGGTTGGTTCATTCAACTGTTTTAAGACACGTAAATGTTTTTCTACATTATCCAACAATGTTCGTAAAAGCGTTGCCGATTCCTTCATAATAGGTTCTAATTGAAATAGTTCATGAACGTGATGTTGAATCGTCAGTCTCGTATTTTGAAAACGTTTTTTAAGTAATTCGAGTGCAATCGAATAGTTTTCATTGCTCACTTGTAATGAGTGAATGGTTTGAGCGGCTGAACCAGATAACGCCGAAATAAGGTAATGAAATTTTTGAATCGCGCCCAAACTGTTATTGTTTTCGACAAGCGCTTGAAAGGTGTCATAGAACTGTTGCCATTGCTCGTACCCCCCACTAAATGTCGGCAAAGAAATTACGGGCAACCGTACCATTGTTTGATGCATGCTATTATTACCGTGATCCGCGAATCTGTTATTTTCATTATTTTGATTTGAAATATCAATTGTATTACTCAAACTATTTCGATCATTCAATTCATTATTAGAAATTATTGAACCCGCCAATGCTTTAAAATGAAAATAGGATTCTTCGAATCGATCGCGCTCAGTAACATCTGCTTCAGGAAGAAGCTCGTCAATTTTCGTTTGAACCGTGTTAAATTCATTCCATAACTCGTCTAATTTCTCTATTCGCATTTTCAATTGTAATCTATTTACAGAATTGTCTTGGTAATTTTCAACAAATGTCTTAAATCTAGTCGCGCTCGTTTTAATCGTCGTTCGACGACGTTTCAATAATTCAATAGCCTCCATATTAAATCAAAATTATTGAATAATATTACAAAATTCGCGGAAAATACCTATTGATGATCAAAACAATGTGTATGAAGTCACGTAGTTCCACGTGATTGTAGCGCTCCGGAAATTCGTCGACGTTTTACAAGATGGCGGCGATTCTTGAGACGGTTGAGCGCTTGAGTCAAAATGGCGAAATAGCACGTGGCGAAATGGTGTGTGGCGAAGCAATTCAGATGCAAATTTAAGGGTCGATGCGTCGTGGCTGTTCCTCAATTCCGTTGTCGATAAACTGCTTCCCGTCGTAATTTTTCCTTCGCACGATGTCAATTCTTGAAAGAAATCCTTAAGTGAGCGTATCTTTTCTTTTTCGCTGCAAGTGATTTCTCGATAGTATTACACGAGCACAGCATAAAGAAAATATAGAATTCTTGATGAATTAATTGCGTCCAGATCCCAGACAGATAACTGTCCAAATGTAAAGATTTTCCCTTCGTAGATGAAGAGCGTCGTTTGTGGCTAATTAAGTTCGTTGCCGTTAATTTGTGTCGATTTTCTTGAGTATAAAAAATCCATGAAGATATCGGCGTATTCTTCGGATGGCACGTGCACTATCGTCGTGAAGCCGTTGTAGTTCGATGCAGGTGAAATTATTTTTTGCGGTTCGCACTGTATGTGCATCCGGTTAGAAGGACCAATTTGTAGGAGAATAAAAAAACTCCCGAACTTCACTTGCACTACCTTTATTACACATGCCGTTGTCCTTAAATTACAAAGTGTATTTACATCGAAAAAATCGATACTCCGAAGAATCACGCACGAATCAATTATGTCGACCGTTATTATTGAGCTGTGCTCGGTATCTGTTGCTCTATTGTCGCGCAACACATAAATTCTCTCGCGACTGTAGTACGCATGCTCGATTTTCGAAAAAGAATGATAACATAGGTTTCGAACAATATCCATCCTACAAAAAAGGGCCGCGAGTAACGCTGGAACTTGCAACAAATTTAATTTAGTTTTATAATGCATTCTAGCGTTTTTTATGGCTAACCTGTTAATTTTAGAGATATCTTCTCAGTGACTTTTTTATAAAAAATGTCATGCCCTACAAAAAAGGTTCAGTACACTTTTAGGTGATCTTGCTTCGTTTTCGAGACGAAAGCCTTAGAATGAAAAAAGTACTGATTTTTTCACTTTTAACGACCTTTACAAACCACAAAAATAATGCTATGTTAATTGAATCGTCTAGAAATTATGCATGATGTTCTTAATTAGACAACAAAAGTACATTTATTTATAACTTTTTATCTGTCGATTTTGAGGTTTAATCTATCGTTATAGTGACTCCGTCAAAACCTCGGGGCACACGCATACAATAAGATAGGCAGTCACGTCGCGGACACGGTAAACACGTGAGTGTCACCCCCTGGTTTTGGAGACGATGATGAGCGATAGGTGAGGACGGGGCTAGCTGGCACAAGCTGGCACTGCCTATGCTTACCCAGCCAGCATTTCAATGTCTCTGAGCCGTCTTAGTGCCGTCTCAACATTTTTGCTATGCCGATGTGGCTCTGCCTTCACTGTCACCAAGACGGCATTAAGGCCTTCATAAAAGACATATTTATTATAGCCGTACTTTTTAGACGCCCTAAACATAAAAGTCATTTTGGAGACTTTAAACATATGTTCTGGCATTTTAAGGCCGTCTATTATCTGTATATCGTGTGCGAACGGGAGAGAACTGGACGTAGGGAAACCTGCTAGTGAATTTCAATGCCGTTGCTCTACGCGTGTTCGCGACATGTAGTTGCATAAATTTTATCATGAAAAATGTTAATTAAGCAGAGACAAATACGTATAGTCAACAAAGAGGACGAACAACGGATGAAATATGTTCGATATCCGTAAATGTTATCGAGGATTTAAAGTCAAACTCCTCGTGCTTATATTTGGGGTGCTGGGAGGAATGAGACCAACTTTCCTCGAAAACATCAAAAGCATGGCCTGTAAACAATATACAAATTCTTCAAGCAGTGCTTCTGGGATCACTCCGTCTACTGAGATCGCACGGCATCCTGTAACACTACTAACTCAATGGTAGATGGAGTGGTTGCAGTTGTGAAATGACCCGATGAAGTCTGCGCAGCAGATGAACATCGGACTCACTTTTTTGCTGCAGACTGCTCAAGTGGATTATAGAGGGCCCAGGGAGGTTAAGGTTATTTCAGTCGGTAAACATTCCCATTCATTGAATTCACTTGAATCTCGTTACTCGGGGATTTTTGGGTCGCTCATTAAAAATCTGATGTCATATTCGCAATCAGTCCCCGAAAACCCCCAAGTAACAAGTTCAAGATAATTCGATGTATTTTTAATTTTACGTCCGCCATTTTGAAATTTTGAAATTTGACTTCATATTCGTAATCACCAGCTCCGAAGCTATGAAATACAAGACTAACCGGAACCTCATTTTCATTTAAATACTGCTACCAACAATTTTTTTTTGCAAAATCAATGGTTTTTCAAATTTTTTATTATTTATTTATGTATTATGAAACTTTAATATCAACTTTTAGTGTGTTAAGGGCTACCTACTTTATATGACGATATAAACATGTACGCAATAAAGTGTAAAAATTTGTTTTTCTTAAATATACGTTTTACCGCTGTGACGGAAAGGGTTAATAAATAACTACATATTTTATTTGGCTAACAAATACATTGGGGTTTATGAATGTGACTCTACGGACACAAAACTAAAATCATTTATAAATTTTTTATATAATAACTTTGAATTGGGAAAACATGGTACATCAGAAACCATTTATTGACTAATATTCTTTATTTTGAGAAAAATACTGTTAGTAATGTATAGTGTGAACAAAATATGACAATTTATCTTTGATTTGCAATTAACCAAGAGTCAAGTCATGTAACACCAAATGTTTCAATAAACGGTGGCGTCTTTTATTTGAATAAAAATAATGGTAGGAGTATTATCGCTTAAGTTTGTACCGAAAAATTTACCAAATATCAAATGAGAGGAAAATCCAAACTTATACTTTTGAATAAATTTTCTTTTTATAAAAATGATGTCGGAATATGATATCGTTGAAGTACAAATCAAAAAGTATATTTTAGGTAACAACTGAAGATAAATAGTTTATTAAAACGTCAATTTCGATCGCTTGAAAATTGAATGCTTCATTACTAACCTACATTTTGACCTTTCTGAATTGAACTCGAGTAATTATTATGTGTTTGCGAAATAAATACACAGGCACAAAGAACGGCATTATTCGAAACACTATCCTAATGTATTCCTATACAGATTAGTGAGATTGGCTCCAATTTTGAAGAAAAACTAAAAAAAAGGTGCTCAAAAACGCGGATTAAAAGGTAACATATATGTCTTCTGCAGAGACACTACGGTAGGGCTTTTACAAGAATTTTTTTCTGTTGAATTCTAATCTGAAAGACACAATTTTCAATACGGCTCTAGTTGAACACAAAAAACTCGCAAAATTGCTCGAAAAGATAATTATAAAAACAAAAAGGAAAACGTTTTTGCCGAGAGACTGCAATGGCGTAGGGTCATTTATTTTTCCCAATGAATTCTCACCTGAAGTTTAAAAAGTAGACTAGTTCAATAAATATCATGCAGCATCCTTAGACTGTTTTTGTCCGATAGTGCACTCTTCTAAATTTAATGTAACGTAATTTTGTATGTAGTTTTTAAAAATGTGTTTCAACCGTTGACTGTGCATGTTTACTATACTAGACATGAGTAAAATTGGCTCGAACTGTGCATGTTACATATAGAAGACATGAAAAAAATGCAGTAAAAATCAGTGGAGCGTAAAATGTTTATAAGGGAGGTGTTGAACAAAGCGTAGAATGCTTGTTGACCCGGCGTGCTTGTGCGATTTGTACCCAGGAGCGCGTTTACCGATTCCGCGTGTCGAACGCGACATACATGCTTGGTATGCATCTCTGTAACGGGCATTCTAAATAACCTCAAGTTTTCTTTTCCAACCCAAACTCTTTTATTTGGTCACCCTCACAAATAATACCTCACGGACCCGTCTAATCCAACAGGTTATGGGCCCAGAAAAGATCTCATCGCGACAGTTTGAGAAAAAACGAAAAGCGGAAACAAGTGTCGGCTATTGCAGAGTCTCGCGCGTTGTGCGAAGGAACACGTGGTGAAAGCGTCGGCCATTACAGTCTTGCGAGGTTGGTGAAGAAACGCGTGTAAAGTATCGCGTGCTGGACAGTTTTTTTCGTAGATCGGTATCGAGAGCATAATTGAAGTGGAAAAATGCCAAATGAAGTTTCAGTTGGGCGTGTGCCCAAGTTCGACGGTACAAATTTCCTAGAGTGGAAATTTCAACTGGAAGCGGCTTTAAAAGCGTGTGGGCTCTATGAAATGATGAGTGACACGAGCCAGAAACCGGCGGCAACGGAGACGCAGCAGCTGAATACGTGGGAGAAAAACAACGCCAAGGCGATGTATCTCATTTCGCGAGCAATGGAGTATACCAAAAATCCAAAATATAGCAAGGCAACTTCTCGATCTCAGAGAAAACATGTCCGATTTAACCATCATCGCCAAAATTTTGTCCAGTCTTATCCGGAAATTGAATTTCCGATCCGCACGATGTTGAACGCAAACAACTTACCGACCTTCCTCTGGGCGGAATAAGGCGGTATATACTGGGTGATATCCAATGGCAACCCAGAAAGAAACGGTGGATTCTTGATAAATTACCAAGCAACTTTTTCTTTGAAAAAAGGTTCAGAAAGTAGCGTTTTCACATTATTCATCATCAAAGTCAGCCAATAGGAGCAGGAGATGCTTCATTGTCGGGGAGAAATTCGAACCGTTACATTATCCGCGAACGTCCGAGCATAATACATAGAAAATGCGCATCGATAAGAGGCGCGCTTCTGTTTTCGCGCAATAACCTATGGTTTGTAACGTGGGACGTTTTTAGTTCTAACAAAAATTAGTTTTCCCAGAGTTTTATCTTTCTCTAGCTTGCACAGCTGTTACTAATAAAATTAAAAAAAAAAGGAAATATACTATTTTCCAACATTCGACAACCAGAAGATAAGCTTCTTGCAACATGTGGCCGAGAGATACATGTCGAGCATCATCGTAGTAGAAATGCCGCGAACCCTCTCGAGTTTCGTGTAAATTTATGATTGTTCGTAGATCAGTTTTCGATCACACGATCCACCGTAGCCAATGGCCGAAGCATTATCCCATAATAAACTTAAAAATATCTTATACCGCTAGAACGCTTCCTGTTGTCGAACACATGTGGAAAACTAAAAAGACTAAATAAATTTTGTCCCGAATGACGTCACGTCCTCTTAGTAATACCAACAATTACCATTGCAACTATTATAATCAATTAACCATTAATTATAGAAGCGTTACTAATAAAATTCATTGTCAGCGTACAATTAGATTTATGTCAATAAGTTTAGAAGTATATCTTATTCAATTTAATACCTTTTTAACGGTATTAATTATGATTATAAGTAATAAGTAATTGGAGTATTGCGCTATGCATATATCATCAATTGCGAATATGTAATCCACGTAATATTATTATTGTATATTAACTACTAATTATTATTATTGCGTTTAGATATAAGTTTATAATATTATATTGTAAGGGAAGATAGTATACATCATATCCACTTTTCCCCACTTTTCCGGGCATAAGCCCTGCCCCTTTTTCTCTATCGTCCAATCTTGACATAGACAATTTTTGACTCTCATCTCATGAGCATAGAGAGGGAGAAGTCCTAGAGCTCTAACCGAGGTGACGATTTAGGAAAACCTATTTTCAAAAGTCAGTTCAAAAGTTTCAGTTAAAAGGTTTAGTTAAAAAGTTTACTTAAAAATTTTAGTACGAAAGTCGACAGTCTGAGAGTCGACAGTTTGAAGTTAATTTGAAGAGTCGAAGCTAAAGTTGGACCCAAATAATCTCTGACTAGTAAGCAATTTGTAAGGTTCGTTTTATTTTAATCTTTTTCTTATAATTATACAATTTTGTTTACCATTTTTTGATTTCCAGGATAATTCCTTTTTCCTTTTCCTCTTTTCCTTATTCCATAGAACAATCCAAATTAATTTAAAAACTTGAGGTTGGATGCTTCTAGTTAAGGTATCAACTTCGAGTATTGAATTAATTATTTGAACAAAATTCTTTCATCAAAATTCAAAGGCTTGAGGTTGGACGCTTCGTCGTCAAGGTACCAACCTCGAGGTATTGAGTTAAAGACTTGTTGCTAAATTCATTCGATTTTTAAACCAATCCTATTTCAAAGGCTTGAGGTTGGACGCTTCTTCATCAAGGTACCAACCTCGAGGTATTGAAACAAAAGGGATCTTCTTTTCTTATTCCTTTTTTTTTTGGACTAGAAACAAATGCTTGAAGTTGGATGCTTCCTCGTTAAGGTACCAACTTTAAAGTATCAATATAACCACGTTTTTTTTTGTTAATTAATTGAACCCCAAATCAATTATTCCCTAATATCCTTTCCAAAGTTCCTTAGGGGCATTTGCTCGGTAAGGAAGAGTACACCCATAGCCGCAATGAGGTCTCTTTTGGGCGTACCGTCCATGGCTCAGGCAGTAAAATGCGAAGCCATGAGAACTGTGTATAGACTCAAGTGCTTGGGAAGCTTGACAGGTAAGCAAGATTGGTTCAACAATCTTTTTCAAGGAAACCTGAGAGACATGTGGTACCAACCACAAGACAAGATCCAGACACACCACACGGGGGAAATCAACTTTAAGGTTTGTTTCCCCAACAGGGAGGACTGGAAAAATAAATCAGCAATACCCAGAAATGGCATCATCTGGTTCACAGATGGGTCCAAATCGAACCAGGGTGTAGGCGCAGGATACTGCGGACCGAAGCTGCGGGAGAACTTTTCCCTCAAGCTCAACAAATTTAACACTGTTTTCCAAGGAGAGGTGGCGGCAATCCTCATGTGTGCCGAGACCCTCATGGAGAAAGAAGTGAAAAATAAAACGATATGGATATGCTCGGATAGCCAAGCTGCATTGAGAGCGATAGACAATCCAGTCGTCAAATCAGCTTTAGTCAGAGATACAAAGACCTGCCTACGTAACCTGGCCGAAAGAAACAAACTCAGCCTGACCTGGATACCTGGCCATATGGGCTGGAAAGGAAATGAAAGAGCGGACACCCTTGCCAAGTCGGGAATAGTAAATGGAACTGACTTGACTGGGAGGGTGGCACTGCCATTTCAAGAAGGACTCAACCTACTGGAGAGACAAATGAAATCCCAACAGGTTAGAGAATGGATCAAAAACAAAAAATGCAGCACAACCAAAAGCCTTGCAGGAGAGCTGCAGGCGGACCGATGGGCTGAAAAACTGCTCGAATTAAACAGAACAGAAATAAGAATCTCCATCGAAATCCTAACCGGACATGGAAATTTAAACAAGCACAGTCACATCGTAGGAAGGAAACCTTCACCGATGTGCACTAGATGTGATGAAAACAAGGAGGAATCATCAATTCACTTCCTATGCGAGTGCCCTGCACTGATGGAGAGTCGAAGGAGATACCTGGACTCTCCACTTGTAAGCAAGGAGGAAGTCAGGGAGCGGAATCTCGGACAACTTCTGAGATTCTGCAAAGCAGCTGGTTATCCAACGGAACCCTGAGTAGCATCAGGAATAGCATACAAAGGCAAACAGCTAAGTGTGCTGATTTCTGGGGTTCACCCGAGCCTGATGAAGAAAATACCAATACCAATACCAATCCTTTCCAAAAATCATACTATCTTCCAATATTTTGTAATGTACCTAAAATATAAATTATAATAATGATAATAATAATTGTATATTTTATTTCACCATTTCTCCACCATCCCGGTCGTCCCAAGGTAAGAGGGACGAATAATAAATTTTAAAAACTTCTTTCTTTTATTATTGTACTCCGTTGTGTTCGACGCTGGACGTAACAGTTCGAATATGACTGTCATAAATATCGAACGGTTTGCATAACCTGATATTCGATTTCTAAGACGCTAATAAAAGTATTTAGAAAACGTTGGGCGTGATGAAAATGAAAGAGAAAAGTAAAAGCATTCCAAAATTTAATAAAACTATATCAAAAACTATATAAAAAAGAACTAAAGAAATTCAGTCACGAAAGAGAATAATTTTTAAAAATAAAATATTGACTGAATTTTAAAACCGTTGCAATAATATTTTTTTAAATAAATTGATACAGAGAGGACATAGGTAACTTACATTCACTCTGAATGGTGCAAATTCGCTACAAATTTTTTATTGATTTCGTTTTTCAATGACTTTAATAAAATTTTACCTCATGGAAAATTAAAATAAAAATGTATTAACTTTCAACTGTACGGAATCTTCAATTTTCAGAGCGATTATAATAATTGAGAATTTTGATGACCTGATCATACCTTTTAATGACATTGAAATCAATTCGCCATGTTAAGTTCTGTGGGTGGCGACCCCACCGGCGACAAAATTAACTACTGAGATGGGGGTATGTGGCACTAATCATATGGGAAAACGGGCTTATTTTGCGAATAGCTTTACAAACAGACATTTTTCGGTTGATATTACTGTTTCATCGTACGGCATTTCAAAGACTAAAAGTAATTTGGAAATATCAGTTTGCTGAAAAAGGCATTTGGAAAAGCTATTCTCAAAATAAGCCCGTTTTCCCATATGATTAGTGTCACATACCCCCATCTCAGTAGTTAATTTTATCGCCGGTGGGGTCGCCACCCACAGAACTTAACATGGCGAATTCCCAGATCACGTTTCACTTTAGGGAAGATTTAAATCATTTTTAAAAAACTTTTGGTTATGTACACTTATTCTCATAGGGTTAATTGATTTTTTAGAAGACAAAACTAATACCCTTTGAGGCTAATTCATTGGTTACCTTAAGCCATTTTCTACTCAGATAAGATTTAAGTCAAACAAATTTTCATGGAATTTTGAAAAACCGGAATCGCCCACATTTGGTTGCGAATGTGTTAATCCAATAGTTTGATGATATTAATACTTTTTAATGCCAACGCTCTTATCCCTCCTCCTTAATGTTGCGAGAACTGCAATTGGTCTTCAAAGATGGCGCCATACTTCACATTTGCGTATGAAATATAGGAGCTGCAGAAACCTACACAAAGTATAGCATTTCCGCCAGATAAACAATATTGCAAAACGTAAACAAACAACGTGGCTCGTCTTACGAACTGCGAGCTGCTGCTTGTAAATCGTTTTCCAAATATTGTTGCTGGACGGGATTCGAACTCACGACCTACGACTCCGTAGTCCAGTACGCTACCGCCTGAGCCACGAAGCCTTTTTGTAATTTTATAAGCATGGAATTTTACAAAACGTAAGTTCATGTGCTAAATTTTTAAAATCATTGCCAATTTATTGATAATTAATAAACAAATTAAAAAAATAGCCTGTTTAAAATACAAAATTCATTACTGACGAAACTTTTAGACATAACATTACGAAAGTTGGAATACGGGGGTTTTGGGGGCTGCTGATTACGAATCTGACCTCAGATTTTAAAAATTTAAAATGGCGAATTGAAGATGGCTGATTGAAATATTAAAAGGTATTTTATCGAGCAATCTTGAATCCGCCATTTTGAATTTCCGAAATCTGAGTTTAGATTCCTAATTAGCGACCTCAAAAACCTCCGAGTAACAAGTTTCATCTATTTTCCGTGTAATCAAAAATGTATGCCGCAAAGGGTTAATGAATTTCGAGAACTCGGAATCATGCTAATTTGGTGTGAATGTTTAAACACTTTTTTTTATCATTTTAATAACTTTCAATCCCTCTAAGTCTCTTCTCTTCTCCTTTTTCGGCTTAAATAAAGATTCAAAGAATACCAAATAAAAGAATCGTGCTAATTTAGTGCGACCATATTATTCGTTTTTTTTTGGATGGCGCTACTACCTTTTAAGTCAAATCCATTAGCTCTTTTCCTACCTTGATTGAAATCAAAGCATTTTTCAACGGATTTTGAAGAACCGGAATCGCCCTAATTCGGTGCGAATGTGCTAATCCATTATTTTGATCATATTATTCCACTGTTTTTAACTCCGTGGACTAAGTGTTTACTTCGCGCACTGTTTTCCGTGCGCAAAGTACAACATTCACGCAATGTAAATTAGCGTGCGCTAAGTATTTACTTTGCGCACGGAAAACAGTGTGCAAAGAAAAACTCGTGCGCAAAGTACTTAACGCACATCGTTAAAAAATAGTATATTGTGTACCTAGGGCAGAAAGAGGCATTACGGCGCGGGCGATACTGCAACTCGAGTCGTAGACAAAGACGAGGCACGCCGTATGTAGGCAAGGGATTACGCATCGCCCGAACGTGTAATGCATTTGCGTCCGTGGTACACACGATACTTTTTGTCACACCTGTCTATGAAAATGCCACCTTAGCGCCCGGCGGTAACGAGAACAGCGGGCTGTAAAAATTGAAAAACGCCCGTGCGCAAGGGCAGTTGTGTTGTCGCTGGAATGGCTCACTTTCCGTTCGCTTAACCTACACGGAAAAGTGGCAGTTTTGTGTACGTGTGATAAAATAGTATATTACGATACAAGTGCGCAAAGTGGGAACACCTATGCAGCGCACGAGTATCGTATACTATTTTTCCTATTAAGTGCGCAAAGTTCGACACCTACATACAACATTTAAAGTGGCGGTGGAGAAGGGGGGGGGGCGAGCCCCCCCCCCCCCCCGACCGAAAGCAGTATTTGTAAATGCTTTTGAAATAAATAGACTAAATTTATAAATATCTATGTAACACATTATTTATTATCGTTATTACTGTTAATTGTTATTAATATTAATTGTTACAATGCAATTACTAATTTGAACAAATTTTAATGAATTTAAATAATCATTCGTATTCGCGTTTTCGGGTACATTTTGAATGACATTACTATTTTAGATAGAATTAACCTACACCTATCGTTTCCCGAATTCCCGTACTGAAGAACAGCGATTGAAAAGTAAAACAAATGAAAGTTTTGACAGGTCTACTCTGCATGTCTGTATACCTATAGCGCTACTTTACCGCACGCAAAACTTCATTACCGCACGCAAATTTTCTTTACCGCACGCTAAATTATAAGATCAGTAAAGTGTGGGAAAGTGGCACTTTGCACACGCAATTACGTGCGCAAAATCGAACTTTGCGCACTATAATAGGAAATAGTATCGTATACTATTTTTCCTATTAAGTGCGCAAAGTTCGACACCTACATACATTTAAAGTGGCGGTGCAAGGGCGGTGGAGAAGGGGGGGGGGGGGTAGGGGGGGCTCTGCCCCCCCGACCGTAAGCAGTATTTGTAAATGCTTTTGAAATAAATAGACTAATTTTATAAATATCTATTTAACACATTATTTATTATCGTTATTACTATTAATTGTTATTAATATTTTATATAAATTTTAATGAATTTAAATATTCATTCGCATTCGCGTTTTCGGGTACATTTTCAATTAAATTACTATTTTAGATAGAATTAACCTATACCTATCGTTTTCCGTACTGAAGAACAGCGATTGAAAGTAAAACAAATGAAAGTTTTGACAGGTCTCTTCTACATGTCTGTATACAGACATGTATATATACCTATAGCGCTACTTTACCGCACGCAAAACTTCATTACCGCACGCATTTTAAGCTATATCAGTAACGAGGCACTTTGCGCACGGAAATGCGTGCGCAAAGTACGAACTTTGCGCCCGATAATAGGAAAAATATATTACCATACGCGACGGAATCTTTGTTTATAACTATTTCTGTAAAATGCGTATAATTTGTGCAGAAAATTCTCTATAAATTCAAAATTTTGACTTTATAGAGAATTTCCTGCACAAATTATACGCATTTTACAGAAATAGTTATAAACAATGATTATTTAAACAAAGATTCCGTCGCGTATCGTAATATATTTTTCCTATTATCGGGCGCAAAGTTCGTACTTTGCGCACGCATTTCCGTGCGCAAAGTGCCTCGTTACTGATATAGCTTAAAATGCGTGCGGTAATGAAGTTTTGCGTGCGGTAAAGTAGCGCTATAGGTATATATACATGTCTGTATACAGACATGTAGAAGAGACCTGTCAAAACTTTCATTTGTTTTACTTTCAATCGCTGTTCTTCAGTACGGAAAACGATAGGTATAGGTTAATTCTATCTAAAATAGTAATTTAATTGAAAATGTACCCGAAAACGCGAATGCGAATGAATATTTAAATTCATTAAAATTTATATAAAAATAACTTTATACCTCAACAATTTTTTTTCTAATAATCCGATTTTTATGAAACTTTCCAAAAAAATTCTTAGCATGTTAACCAACAGCTTTCTCACTTGAAGTTTCCGGTAACTCAAAATTCGCTCGTCAAACGAAACGCTTAGTGTCCCATGCCGAGAATTTTCATTTTCTTGGAAAAAATAGATATCGTTTTTGTTCATAAGCATATTAACTTTGTTTTTCTTCATTTATTTTCGAAAACGTTTGCCCTATAACCTCCATTTTATTTTATTCCGAAATTTCAAGAATTGAGCAAGTTAACACGAGTTCAAGTGAAAAATATTGAAAATTGTTACTTTTCAAAAACTTGGTTTTTCTTATTTATTAATAAAGGTAAAAACCCTATAATTTTTTTTCAAATAAAAAAAATATAGGCCATTTCATTCTGCATATGGATTAAGCAATCAAATTTAAATTTGAAATATTTTTAAAAATCGACTATTGGGCAAAAGTATTCCAGCCGAATCCGCGCGAATGCCCCTTTTATCGCCGGAGGTTCAATTATATTAGTACAGATGAAAAGGCATATAAGTATCCAAAATTAGCCGCCTTACGATTTGGTAAAAAATTTTTACTGAGACATTTCTATATTTCAATCACCCATGAAAGTTGGTGGAAGGTTTTGGTAGTCTGTATGGGAAGCTTATAATGAAGAACACAAGATCCATAAGTTAGCTTACTATTATAAAAGTTGACTGGATGTATTTTATTTTTTAGCAAATGTAACATAATTCTTAAAACTATATGTTTATAATAAAATGACATCTTTCAAAGTAAGCCTGAAAATGTCGTTTGTGACATTTCATCTGCCTTAGAAACGTAACTTCTGGAAAAACCATTTATTTTTTCCAGATTTGTATCTGCAAATAAAAAATTGTTATTAATTACATAGAATAATTTCTAATGTAAAACTATTTGTTATTAATTACACAGAATAATTTCTAATGTAAAACTATTTGATTAAGTTACCTTTCTTCGAACTTCACTCGTGTTTGGAATCGAGCCTTTTTCCTCTTCATCGGATCTTTCAAATCTTTCGGGGTAATTTTATCCAAAGGCAAATCAACTGTGTATCTAGTTGGCATCAAGTGATTGTAATTTAAGATCTGGGAAGAATAATAAAATAATAATTAGATAGTGTAGTTCGATAAATATCAATTACAAAAATAATAAATTCCAAACGCAAACATGTCTAATATTACAGTAACGTTATAAATATAGTATATTACAAGTGGCGGCAAATTATGTTGCTATAGTACATACTAAGTAAATGAACTTTTAATTTGCACAGTTTCAAATATATATGCGTTTGGAGCCATAGTATCGTGAAATACATATAAAAAAAAAAACATTTTTTCACACTTACCTTGACAAATGGTTTGATTTTTGATCGTTTGTGCAGCTTAGCCTTTCCCATTCTTTTGTGAACTTTTCGTGGATATCGATCAATACCAGCAACCAGTGCATGGCCATACTGCTTCTCCGTTGTGCCATCATCATAATTTTTCATAACGATAGCTTTTCGTCCTGCGTAACGGCCACTAAGGACCAGGACGACTTTACCTATTTTCATAATTTTCACCATCGTGAAGTTCTTCTGAAACATTGTAAAATTACTTATTTAATTCATCGCGACAGTTCATAATATGCTTAATTATTAATATTTTGTACTTATTAAGTTAAAATTCATTAAAAGGAAAATCTATCATTAATGTATTTTATATAAATACAGGACGAATGCTAGTAAATCATACTGTTAAAAAAAATTGTAAATTTAATAGACTCACGTATATTAATTTTATAAACGTAGCATTTGAATATAGGTTTTCAATTAAATATGTATCAAAATTAATATAAGGGTCATTCCACATCAATAATATCAAAGTTGTGGTGGGTCGCAGAATTCAACGAAAATGAAATATTTGATAGGTGTAGGTGTGAAAAATATTGTGTACAATATTTTTGGAAAATATTCAAATTGGCAATAACATCACGATCAATGAATTTCATAAAATTGTCAATTGAAAAAAAGTCAATTGAAGAAGAACCCCTAATCTTTGACGTACACTTCTGGCCAAGCATTTTCTCTGTATAAACAGTTGTTATGAATGTACGAAAATTAAAAAAATAAAAATTAAAAAATTAAAAGTTAATAGAGCACCACCAATGGATTCTCAGAGTACCATTGAATATTGCTCCTCGCTAAAATTGTTCATATGAACATCGTAATTTTCCTGAGAATTATGTAAAGTTTGAACAAGAAAGATTTGAATTCATAGAGTACATGGAAAGAAATTTTAAGTAAATGCCACTGCTCAGGGAAGTATCAGCTACCGCACGATTTCTGACGAATTTCAAATGGCGATGAACATTCGAAATCATTAAAAAGAACATTTTTATGAACAGGTACAATTTTATTACACCTTTTTGAATAGTTATTCATAATTTCTAGACGATATAGTTATTAATAATTATTTGTAATGATCTATAAACGTTGAAACGGAAAAACTTGGTACTTTTTTCATTCTAAAGCTTCCGTATCGAAAACAGTGCAAGATACACTAAAAATGCAACGATGAAATATGCCTCATATTATACAAAAATTCTAAAATATTCATAATTAACTTGTAAGACAAAATTCCAGCGTTATTCATGGATGATCTATTAAGTTTAGACTAAGGCTCTCCCTGACTTTTTTTAAGGAAATTTTGTGCTCTATAAAAAAGGTTGAGTGCATTTTTAGTGTAACTTGCACTGTTTTCGGTACGGAAGCTTTAGAGTGAAAAAAGTACCAAGTTTTTCTGTTTCAACGTTTATAGATCATTACAAATAATTATTACTAACTATATCGTCTAAAAATTATGAATAAATATTCTCAAAGGTGCACTCAAATTGGATCTGTTTATAAAAATTTTCTTTTTAACAAATTTGAATTTTAACCGTAATTTCAAATTCGTCAGAATCTGTGCGGTAACTACTACTTCCCAAAATGTTGTCATATTGACTTATAATTTCTTTGCGTGTACGTAAAATGAGAACTTAAAGATGTCACATTCCGTCAGCTGTCAGAAGTACAACAAAGGCATGTTACATTTAAGTTTCCTTATAGATTTATGCATAATTATACCACAACTTTGTAAAGTGAAATCCATTTTTCCAAGAAGTATTGGCATAAAGTTGAGCTCTTTTTAGTTGTAATTTTAATTGTAATAATATAATATTTTAATTTGTTTTTAACTTAACATCTATTAAATCTTCTAATATTCCGAAAAAATATTTGTCCGGAATTATATTGATAATTGACGATAACATATGGAAAATTCCATACATATATTTATTACCTAATGATTGTATATTAAAGGAAAATTTCTTGCATTTATATGATTTAATTCACTCAGAAAGTAATTTGTTTGACATCTTATTTTTTCATCCGTAATCTCTTGCCAGCCCATTAATGCTCGAGATACTTGTTGATCGAAAAATACAAGATGTATGTTCAACACCCAACGTCATTAATTCTAGGAGGAAATTCCACCTGGTATCCATTTTTTCCTGAACAGCTGAAAGTGAAAGACACCAGTAGAAATTCCATCCGACAATTCATGACGTTGGGTGCATATGTAATTTCTGCACTACACAACTGGTATCATTGTTTTGTTTACAGCTTTCGTATATTCTAAAATCACGTGCTGCAACTAAAGAGCAGGAAAACGCAGGAAATCATGCGATGCAAAACTTAAGAAATTTTTCTGTGTACATTCGCTTCATATTTTAACTATATAGTAATAAATATGTATATTAATACAATTTTCTAATGCCAAATATATATCAATAAATCCTTGAAAAATGTTTTCTGTATGTTATGTCTAATGTTAGAAGATTTAATTAAGTAAATTAAAGAGAAAATTAAAGTATTATGAATTAAAATAAAGTTTGGTTAGCGGACAAAACAACCGTCAGTCGAGTATTTTAAGACCCCATCCGATTTAATGAGAATGTTTTTAATTATTTTATATATTGTAAACTTTATGCATATGTATAAAAAATGTATTATTATTTTATAAAACCATCAACATTCATTTATCAAGTTTATAGCATTTTCCATTGATTTATGTTACTGTTACCAAAATAAATGAAACTGCATGTAAAAATAAAAAAATTAGATATAACTAGCATAACTTTAATATAACAGATTATTTTCCAAATATAGTTCATTATATTGGCACAATTAGCATATTCGGAAAATCACTTTTTTTTTAGCAAGGGTGATATTACTCATTCTGATAAAGAGTAGTAGAACATAAATATCTCCTTTTCAGATGAAAACTAACCACCAAATTTCGTCAATTTTACGAGATTGATCTCATATTAAACTAATAATGGTCAAAATAAAATGTATATACATAAAAACTAAACACGAAAAAAAGTAATCTCGTTCATAGTACATTTCATGCGTTAGTCTCAAGGTTGAACAATTGTACAAATACACGTGTTACTTGCAGCAACAATAAGCCCGATTAATGAAAATACATAATAACACTGTATGATGTCCTATATGTCCATTCGTTACATATGAGTTGTTAAAAAAAATTAATCGCGAATCGATTTATTTCTCATGTATAACTCCTGAAGGTGTCCATAATTTTGTCTGTATATATTTTCAAATTTATTTTACACAGACCAAACGATAAGTGATAATAAATGTTAAAATATTGTATTAATCTCAAAACTAACAATACAAGGTATTAGTAGATGAATAAAATATATTTTACGCGCTTAACCTTGTTACGATGGGGATGGATGAATAATATAAAATAAACGTAGACGAACCTGAAAGAATCCTGTACGAAAGAAAGATCTAACTTTACACCACCTCACACGCAAGCCCTGTAACACGGGAGTGAAGCTAAAATAAGAGATCTTGAAACTAAAAATCCCAAAAGTGGGGAGAGTATTCCACGAATCTTCTCATCGGGTGTATTATCAATGCTACTGAAGGTCCCCGAATGTCGCGCTTTTCTCAGTTCCCATTACCGACGCTTTGCAACTCGGCGGTTGACAATACCGACCGTACTTGCAACTTTTTCAGACTCGAGCCTTTTCGGGTGCATATTATCGACTGGACTTGCAACTTTTTGCAACATATGTATGTATATTCGTACTTCACCGACGTAACATCACGAATATCCGTAAAATGTTCAAATAAAGGCCTATTATGAATTTATACAGACACGTATTAAGTAAGTACAATAGGTATATGTACTTTTATTTAATTATAAATCGTCCAGTAAAATATTTCTTTCATTAGTTCAAAATATTGTTTGCAAGCTGTAACAAACGGTCGATCATTACATTTCGATAATTTTTTGTTTTATTAAACATGATATTCTAATAATAACAATGATTAATTTAAGATGTACCGGAAACTAGTTTGGATAATAATATTTCAGAGTTTCTAATAACTTCTGTTATTAATCTATAGTCCAGGAAACTAACGAAAAAATAGGGGGTAATCCTGAACAAATTGCAACAGGATCGATTTTTTCATGATAAATACTAAAAAAATCAGTTAAAAATATATCCAAAATCGCCGAAAATCGGAGTGGGTGTAAGCTGTTTTTTTAACAAAATAGGCCTAATTTTATTTAAAAATGGCTGTAACTTTTCAATTACGCATTACAGCGCAAAATATGTCAAACAAGAGTGCAAAACTATAAAAAATTTAAGTACGATATTGTCTCTTTTCGTCACCATTTTTGAGATAATGGCTTGGAAAGTTGTAACTTATTAAACTGTTGGTCAAAACGAGCATGGTCCCGAATTCGAATTTCCGATTGGTATAATTTTATTTTTAATTTTTAGTTTTAACCAAACGTCCCGGTGCACGAAAATACAATTCTAAAACTAGTGTTGGCGTGGTGCATCGCTCGCTGAAAAAGTTCGATCCTGTGAGGTGTTTGTTATTCCTTAACCCATTAATGCCCAACTTGACCAACATTTTACGTTGAATCCAGTCTTAAAATTTTGTATGAAAATGAAGTTAGACGTTGATCTAAACTACGTTTCCTATAGGTTTCGAGGTCGCTCTTTTCGAATCCGATGTCAGAATTAGGAAAAAAGCACTACTGATACCGATTTTCCACCATTTAAAAAAAAAATACTATTTCCACGTGTATATTTTTTTAAATATCACGGTTTTTACTTTGATAACGGTGTCGTATGGTGCTGGAAAGTATTCCAATGTGGTCATTGATACTTTTACTTTAAATTTGTAGAGTTTAATTTTTTTAGTGATAATTCAAAATGGCGGCTATATCCGTGCTTCATTACGGCGGGGTAAGAGAATATCGTGTAAACTCGTTAAAAATGAACTGTTATGAAAAATGCACAAGGGTAAAATTTATTTTATTTATCCTGATCTTTGGAATGACACTCCAAAAATTGGGAACTAATACATTTTTTGAGCCCTACTGGACCCAATTCGGCTTTATTTACACAAAATTTATATTTGTTTTACTGGATTATTGTTTATATTATTTATATTTTTTGTAATTGATTAAATACGTATTTTCAAAATTGACGATGGAGTCTTATATAATAATAATAATAATAATAAATTGTCTTTATTGGCCAATAAAATAATGAAACATATACAGATCAAGCAACCGTGTACATTGCCAAAAGGCGAGCCACAACTCAAAAAAGTTGTTTTACAGACTGACCTTAATATATGTTGTCACATTAAACGGTCCTTTGTTGCTCATGAGTTGAACGTTGCCCGGTTATCACCGCGAGGAGTGGACGTTTATGGATAACCTTTTTTGTAATTTCATTAATGCAACTGGGATGTCTAAGTTTTTTACAAGATACTTATTACAAAGTATATTAAGAGTTTATGTGGGGTTAAATGTGCATTCAAACACAATTATTAATTGTAATTTCGGCTTTTGATATATAACATTTTGAAATATAAAAGTGGAACCTATATTTTTCTATGTTGAGTTCTTCGGATTGGTCGTGCACACATCATGGAATTAATAAATTTGTTCTTCGCCCTCGAACGCTCCTAACAGTATTGATTAAAGAACAACGATCTAATTTCAATATATGAATACAAAACTCGAAAATTTGCATTTAAGTTGTATATTTGAAATTAATATTCTACGTCTCTGCGAATTCACCTACCCTTTACCATTTACATTCCAATTTTATTTTAAATGTACATGAAGGAAATCAATTTTGGTCTATCAGTTAAATGATATTATTCTTTTAATCGAAAACCACACCTTTAAACTTCAATTACCTTAACTTGTTTGATTGACTCTACTCAAAAAATACAACCTTCTAATTTTCGCATGTTTGAATTTTCAAGTAATTACAGGAATATTAAATCAATGTCACGTGGCAAATAAATACCTCTTGGTATTGTGGAATCTTTTTTACAATTTTTTATTTCATAATGTAATTTCAATTTCTCAACTTTCGGTAATCCGTAGAATCCATTAATAATATATTACGAAACTAGTGCGTAAAATGCTATTTTACACATTCTTTACTTTTTTCTGACGCACATTACACACTTAAATAACTTAGAATATCTTACGATACAATAGTATATATACCGGGCGTCCCATTCATATATTATATACACCCTGTATATAAAAAAGAAAATATAAAATCAGATAAAACTGCAATAAAATGCGTTTATTATATCTTTAACGGAAGTATTTTAGCTATGCATTACTTCTTTCTATATCAATGAATAATCGAAAATAAAAATATGAAATTTCTGTATTTTGCACGAAAATGACTCGTTAATCCGTATTAATTGTTAATTTATCAGGAATTGATCATTTTCAGCAAACAAGCGGTTAAGTATGACGTGCTGAAATGAAAATATGCTGGGAAAAAATACTACTGTAATAGAAAATAAATTAATAAAAAATTAGACTTTAAATATCATGAGTTAATTTATTTTATAACTGAATTAGGTCTTTTATGTCATGCAGTGCGTAAAATGCTGTTTTACATGGTTTTTACTTTTTTCTTACGCATTTTACACACTTAAATAACATAAAATATCTTACGATCCGCGTGCGTAGTGTATATATATATAATTGGTTGAAACGCATAGTTCAGGGAAGGTTGTACTGTACGCTTTTTATAACATATGCACTTTTTGGAAAAGTGTGTATTATTTTTTAATGTGCCTAACTCGGCTATGTGTACTGGGGGTCTGTGCTCCCTCCCCCCCCAAACCCCCACTAAAAACTATCCTAATCTACCCCCTCAGAACCTCGCCTACGCTCGGTTATGCCTTAATTTTGGCTATAAATCCTGGAACTAGCATGAAAATCAGTGAAAATTTATAGGACCGTCCTGGAACTAGGGAAAGGTCCTTGAAGTATCGAAAATTCATGTATTTTGGTCCCGGAAGTACACGTTTCACATAAATATACTATTGCGCACAATAATAAATATATATAAAGTTATATATGTCATAAAAGGCGTATAATACAAGGACCGTCCCTGAACTATGCATTTCGGATAATATATATATATACATATATACAGGGTCATGTAAAAGTATCGGACCCCCCTAATATCTTCAGTTAGAATGCACTTAGGAGAAAATGTCCAATAGCAAAGTTGTATGGTTTCAAGCGGGGAGTAAGATGATGACCTTGACTTTGACCTTGACCATGTCCTTCAAGGTCATTTCAAGGTCAATCTTATTTTTTTAAATAGAACCCCCTACATTTTATTGCATATTCTTATAGCTTATCTCGAGAGCTTTCCAAAACACTAAATAAAATATTTTTTTATTAAGTACTTTTTGAGTTATAAAGGTTTGAAGTTAACAATTTGTTAAGTGGTGTGCGAGTCCGACCAGTTAAGGCAAGAGTGGTGTGTGAGTCCGGCCAGTTAAGGCAAATTTAATTCCAATTGGTTAGCTTGGGCAAAATATTTAATTGTACCAAACAATTCACAACAAATGTTCAAATTGTTGCCCTTCAACAGCCTGGCAATGTGCCAATCTGTTATAAAGAGCCGAAACCGCATTCCGGTACGTTTCTGGCGGTATTAGTTCTATCTCTCGAGTTATTCTCCCTCTTAAATCATCTAAATCTTGAGGCTTGGTGGCATAAACTTTACTTTTCAAGTAACCCCACAAAAAAAAGTCAAGTGGGGTCAAGTCCGGAGACCGAGGTGGCCACTCAATATGACCCCTTCGCCCTATCCACCTGTCCTGAAAGACCTCATTCAAATATTGACGGACAATGATACCATAATGAGGTGGAGCTCCATCCTGTTGGAAATAAATTTCATCCATATTTCCACCAGTTATGTCTCGAATAGCTGGAACAATTTGTTCGCGAAGCATGACTAGGTATACTTGTGCTGTCAAATTGCCTTCAATGAAGAAAGGGCCAACTGGTCTACCATTAAGAATACCAGCCCATACGTTAACTTTTTGTGGATATTGAGTATGATTGTCTCTTTTCCAGTGAGGATTAACGTCACTCCAGTATCTACAATTGTGTCTATTTACATTTCCAGTCAGTTCAAATGTTGCCTCATCAGAGAAAACAATATTATCAAGTAATAGAGGATCGTCGACAATCATCTCCATCATAAGATCACAAAATTCGATGCGTCTATCAAAATCGTCTTCGGACAACTCTTGGACCAAATGGAGTTTGTATGGATGCCATTTATTCAATTTCAGAATTTTACTGACAGATGCATGACCGATTTCGTGTTCTTGTGCAACGGGATTGATGGAAATATGGGGATCTTCAACGAAAGACTGTAAAACATCTAATGCCTTATCATTATTTGTTGCTGTTTTAGGTCTACCAGATTTTGGGCGGCTTTTAACGCTACCAATGGCCTCGAAACGTTGAATAATACGGATTACAGTACTTTTGGAGATCCTATTATTTTCATTCCGAAAATTTTCATTAAATAATCGTGTTACTGTTTTATACCCTCTTTGTTGATCTCTCCATCCTCGCATCATTAACAGTGTTATTCGATCTCTTTTAGAAAGCTCCGCCATTCTTAATTAGAGCGAAGAAGAATTAATCAGGTAAGTGATAGGAAATTGATCTAGATAATTAAGTAGAGAAAAATACTAATTATTATGTGTTGGTCCAACTATCGATTTGTTTATTTTAACCAGCACTAGCAAAAAGCTCGTTGAGCAACTGAAAATCTAATAGATCAATTAATAATATTTACGAAAAATTTCTGGGCTATTGGAAACAAAATGAAGATGTTTGGGATAATCAATTGAAGCGCAATGGTTTCTTTTGTTACAGAAAAAATTTTTGAGGCTGTTCGTTTTCGTCCACGAGGTGACTGCTGCTCGCTAAGAAGAAGACAGCACTGCATCAAAGTTTCAAATCAGTGATCCGTATTGTTTGCTCAAGAGCTCGTACATTGGTGCCTGCGAGAGTGAGAGAATAAAGATTGGCCAACGCTTTCGGTCAGATTCCCGCTAACGCCTTCGGAAATCACGCATTCGAGCAGCTTCTCTTACGTTCGGGCAGTTTTTCGCCAGAGCCTATTAGCATAATTGCTTGAAGCCGTACAATACTTTGCTATTGGACATTTTTCCAAAATGCATTCTTACTGAAAATATTAGGGGGATCCGATTAATGTATTTTCTTTAAACCAATTAATTGGTCTCATTATTCCGCGCACAAAAGTATTAAGGTTATGATTACTGAAAACTAAATAATATTTTACTCGATATTCTACATTTTGTGTCAAAAAATTGTTAACTTCAAACCTTTATAACTCAAAAAGTACTTAATAAAAAAATATTTTATTATAGTGTTTTGGAAAGCTCTCGAGATAAGCTATAAGAATATGCAATAAAATGTAGGGGGTTCTATTTAAAAAAATAAGATTGACCTTGAAATGACCTTGAAGGACATGGTCAAGGTCAAAGTCAAGGTCATCGTCTTACTCCCCGCTTGAAACCATACAACTTTGCTATTGGACATTTTCTCCTAAGTGCATTCTAACTGAAGATATTAGGGGGGTCCGATACTTTTCGATGACCCTGTATATATACATATATATACATATATTGGCGCAATTGTTGCTCTATCATATAGTAGTGCATGGCCAAAAATTTATTTAATTCTATTCGTAATTTGCTGAGTTAGAGGGGGTGAAATTATGGGGCTCTGCCAATAAGTCGTGTATGTAATAGTAATAAATTATAATAATAAAATAACCGCGTGTAACTTTGTATGCGTGGCTCCAAACAAAAAGTTACATTAGACTTTTTTTTCGTTGATACCCTTTCACCTGATGATATTCATTTTTTTCTAAAAACAAAATTTAACTTTTATTTTTGCAAATTAAAATTACAATTCACTTTTTCACCATGAAGGAAGGGTCACTTTTATCGCTCTGAAAAGTATCTAAAATGAAAGCTGACGATTTTTTCGATAAGTATACCGAGTTTCTAGAGGGCTTTATTTTGTTTTTGAGTTATGGAATTATAATGACTGAGCGCAGTCACTCAAGTGGGAGGATTTCCCCGATGGGAATACGCAGTGCCAGGCAAAGGGCCTTGCTCGGCTGGCTTGTTTCCCGTAGAGCAAGAGATCGACCCAGAGGAGGTCGTCTTGCCTCCCTTCCGCGCCTGTAGAAATCGCAAAACCTAACTGTCGGTTTCCGCACTCCACCTCGTACAAGCTAAGGAAATATGGAGGGCAAAGAACCAGCGGAACACAAAGGAGCAATTTTATAATAATGCTCTTTTCCTGTGCCGGATTGTGAGGTTCCAGCCTTGCAACTCTAAGGCCCACCTCGCGAGCCCCCCTCCCCCTCCCCCCGTCGGGTCTCGTAGGTTATGAAGCCACCTATGACTACGCCAATATGCCCAGAGCTTCTTCACGACCCACTCCACCGTCAAACACTCCTTCTCCGTCGTAGAATAGTTCTTCTCGGCGGCGCGGTGAGGGTGCGACTTAGATAAACTATCGGATGCTCTCCGTCATCCTAGGCTTGCGTCAATACGGTGCCATCCTAGCACTGGTGCCTCTGTCAGCGCTGTTTTGAGCAACTCGAACGCCTCCTCCTGTTCTCCGACCTACTCCCAAGGCTAATCATTTCTCGTTAGCTTCGTGTGGGCAATCGTTTCTCCGCCAGATTCGGAATGAATCGCGCATACCACCCCACCATGCCAAGGAAACGTGATACCTGCTCTAACGTCCTGGGGGTTGGGGTGGGGGGTATTCCAACACTGGGCGGATTTTCTCCTTATCGGACCGTAATCGATCCCGATCGACTCGCTATCCGAGATGAACGGCACTGGTGCAACAGAATTCGCCCTTCTCGTGGTTGATTTTAAGACCGGCTCGCAGAATGGCCTCCAATACTCTTCACACCAAGCTGAGGTGGTCCTCGAACGACTCGTTAACGACGATGATGTCGTCGATATGCACGAATGCGTGCGGTTCGAACTCTGGACTGAACAACGAATGCATGAGATGCTGGAACGTTGCTGGAGCATTTGTCAGGCCGTGGGGCATTCTTGAAGTGATAGAGCCCTCGGCCTGTAGCAGTGAAAGCGGTGATTTTCCAACTCCTCGTTTCGAGCGGTACCTGGAAATGCGCATGGCTCAGGTCGAGTTTACTAATAAACTTCGCTCGTCGAACTTTGTCGAGGATGCCATCGATATTCGGTGGCGGATACGCATCCTTTTTTGTAACCGTATTTACATCCCTGAAATCGATGCAAAAACCGATACGCTCCGTTCGATTTCCTAACCATTACGGGAGCACTGGACCACGCGCTGCTCGACGGCTCGATGATGTCGTTGGGAAGCATCGAGACGACTTCGGCCTGCGCGACCACCAGCACGGCCGGCAATATATGGTGAAACCGATGCTTTATGGGTCGCGCGTCTCCTACGTTGATGACGTACTCTACCAAGGGAGTGGTCCCTAGTGTGGCTGGTGGAGGGGCAACAGTTGATTCAACAACTCATTCAGCTATTGCTCCTGGCTCGAAGTAACCTCCGCCAGCCACATTCGACATATATGGTCGCTTCTTCTGCGATAGCGAACTACCACCATTTGCCGTCGCCACTCCTCCATTCTTCGTTCTCGCAGTCGACATACATTCTCATTTTCTTAAGAAAATCCAGCCTGGCGATGACATCGCAATCTAGTATGGTCGCGACGTGAAAGGAAACCTGCTCGGTCCGATTTCCCACGTCGACGGCCAACGGTAGCTGTCCCGTTATCCTCGCTGTATGGCCGGTGGGACCTTGCATTTCTCCCTGAAAGGGCAGAATCGGCAATTCCCGGTCCGACAAATGATCGCGTTGCGCCTGTATCGCAAAGACTTCGGACATTGACTCCGGCGATGACCAGGTCGAAATACAATCTGCTATCCTTGCTGCCTGTTCCGACAGAGGCACTATCTTCTTCGTTGACGGAGCTCGTACTCGTTGGCGCCTCGGCGCGCCGGCGGGGTGCCCCATATCTCCTTGACATATCGGAGTGCCTCTCTCTCCAGGCATATTCCCGCTCGTCTGTTGGTGGCTTACTCGTTCTCCATCTGGAACGTGACAGCGGGTCCGGTGGGGAGACCTCGTTCCCCGATCCGCGTTGCTCGTTTCCCCAGTCTCTCGCTTCAGCTTCCATGCACTCGTTGCATTCTCGGCAAATTATTCCAATTCGATCACACCCGTGATACTGCCGGGACTACGGACAATCGCGTGCGAAATGGTCCGTCCCGCCATAGGTGTAACATGTTCGTGCTCTTGGTGCTCTCATCGGCTCCCCTCTCCTTGGACGAAATGTGTCGGGGAGGATCGGGCATCTCTCAAGAGGCGGCTCAACGGATCGACGTGCCGTCATACTCTTCGGCCGAGTCCTGGTGACGTTGGCGGCGTCGTCATTTGAGGCCCGCCCGTACGGACCATCTGAGTCTGGGCGATCTTGGATGACCTTGGCCACGCTCCAGCCGGCTGATTGATCGGCACAATATCTGATCGGCGCCGAGGCTCGGTCGCGGCCAATTCTTCGGAGTTCCTGGCTTTTCGGCCTTCTCGCCGTTTCTTCTTCTCGTTCCGACGACGTTTCGGATGCCGAATCCGATTCGATTAGGCAAGCTGCGACTCTCGTATTGCGCGACGGTGGTCTTGTCAGCATTTCCCTTCGCTGACTCGCGACTTGTCGATAACGCATATCCCAACGTCTCTCCTCGGCGATCTCCCGTGTTGCTCCGAAAAGTGCAAAAGCGTGATGCTCCTCTTCACCGCTTCTGACTTACGACAACCGGGTCGTAAATTTCGATTGGTTTTACGCACCTGGTACGCCCCTGGTGACGACAACCTCATTCCGCGGAATTGACGACGCATCTCTTTGATGAAGTCCTCGATGGCTTCAGTCGGCCGCAGGAGCTCGACATCTGTGTCGTCCTTCTCTTCAGCGAATCTTCTCTTTAATTTCTGCTCGCATGTCCTCCACGTGCGTAGGACTGTGGGCTCGTCTCGCACCCATTGCTTTGCTTTGCCCTCCAGCAACCCGGGCATTACCCTCAAAACATTCTCCCCGTTTAGTTCGAGGCAGTCCACGCATTCGTTGAGGATGGTCAAGAATTCCTCGACATTTGATTCCAGCCCACCGCCGAATTTCACTCCCCATGAGCGGAGTTGCTTCGAAGTGCATGCTTCTTCTGGACGTCTCCTTTCTTCGTCTGGCAGCGGCGAGACCGGGCAGTGCTCGAGTTGTATCCGTCTGTGCGACGTTGCCTCGCGGATTCGAAATCTCGCCGATCCTGCGATCTCGATGCCGCTCCTCCTCGTCCACCGGGTTGTTCCGGGCTCTCAGGGTCGAGGCTATTCGTCTTGATCCTCGATGTCGCTCGTATTTTCACCATTGTACGAACTTACTCGCGGATTCCGCGCGCGATCTCTCTCGTCTCAACTCGCTGAGTGGTTGCACTCGACGCAACGGTCCTATGCCACCTGACTCCGAATTTGTCGAGCGTCAAAATCAGCGACACTTGAGCTGATTCGGGGCCGTTCCTATCACCCGATCCCGTGACGGAAACGCACGAAAACGGTATCTATGGCAACCCTTCACGACGGCGAACGTACTCCGACGGCGAAACGTCCCATTAAAATAATGACGAAGAATAATACAAAAATTACATAAAGTAAATAAAGTACTATAGCGTCTGTCTTTCGTTCCGGTGTCCTTTGATAGCGTTCTTTTGCAGAGGAGAAGAATCCATCCCCACTATGTATTTTCTACGCCACAATATGTGTAGTGGTCGCGTTATATACAGGGTGAGTCTGATAGAAGTGAACATAGGGAAACCCATGTCAAGGCTACGCGCCTCGTGATTGGTCGATTCCGGTGGAACGTTGCTTGCTCGCTGATTGGCTGTGTTAGAGCCACAAGAATGTAAACAAAATACTGTCTGTATGTATCAAATATCTTGTGTGACATTACGGACATAACCACGTTTTGGGCTTATGTAAAATGTATCAAATCCATGAAATGTGTAACATAAACTCAAATTCAAGACTCAGTTCGTGAATCTTCTACTTTTGTTACAACTGGATGCAGCCGATAAGTTGAAGGGCTTTCAACAAATCAATTGGCAAGAGTCATCATCGCTGAGTCTTGAATTTGAGTTTGTGTTACACATTTCATGGATTTGACACATTTTACATTAGCCCAAAACGTGGTTATGTCCGTTATGTCACACAAGATATTTGATACATACAGTACAGACAGTATTTTGTTTACATTCTTGTGGCTCTAACACAGCCAATCAGCGAGCAAGCAACGTTCCACCGGAATCGACCAATCACGAGGCGCGTAGCCTTAACATGGATTTCCCTATGTTTACTTCTATCAGACTCACCCTGTATGTGTGGGGCTGCAGCTGTACTGTGCGGGTTCTCTAGGGAAAAGTGGGAGAAACTTCCACTCTGCACAATAACGCTAGCAATGGCCGAAAAGGAAACGCTATAGGTGGTCGGGCGCTAGCGGAGGGGCCGCTATCATGGGTTCTACTGCATATAAAATATTTGAGCAAATAAGAGCAAAAGGGTGGTGGGACCGGAATCTTTGAGTACGAGTGTGAATTGTGTTTCAAAAGGACTGCTTTCTTTTTAAAATGTCGACGATTCGAAAAGTAGTAGCGAAATGCAGATGTGCATTGGAAATTGAAAGCAAAGAAGAAACAAGGTCCACATGGAAATGGACGGTACTGAGGGAGAGATGATAAGTCTAAGTGAGTAAATCGTTTTACAAAATGAAAACGATAAACTGTTCAAGGCTTAAGCTAACCTTAACGGCTGTTTTATTAACAAAAGAAAGTGTAGAATTGTTAAAATTTCAATTAACGATTGTTTCAGTTTTCAAAATTCACGGCTGTTAAAAACTTAAATTAATGACTGTTCTATTTTTCAAAATTCCTGCGGTTTGAAACTCAATTTTTTTAGTTAATGGCTGTTCTAGTTTTTAAAATTTACAGCTTTTGAAAACTTGAATTTTTAATCTCAATTCGCAAACGAATCGTCAACGTTTAAGACCGATTGCAAAAAATCGCAAACATTTGAATGAATTTTGTATAATGCTGACTAATTCGTTTATTACCGCATTATTTATTATGATATTCGCGAGATTGGCATATAATCTCAATTCGCAAACGAATCGCATAACAGTGTGAGCAATTGCAGCTGCGCATGGTTCTGCGCATGTGTAGGAAGGGGAAGCTTACTTTCACTCTCGAACGACGTCTTGTAGAGGGAGGAGAGGGGGGAAACTGGAACCGACCTCGACATCTTATCGAGTTTCTACTGTACTTTATGTGATGTTACGTTTCCTTCTATTGAGAGCGCTGACGCTGAGAGAAAAGGCAGTGATGGGGTTGAAGGGAAGACATGAATTGACGTCTTAACGAGGGATAGTTCCGTGGTTTTATCCGTGGTATAATAAGAAAGGTATAGCAAGGCGCATGTTAGAGAAGGGAGGAAAATTGAACGACCAACCACAATTTTGTAAGGTTTTTCAGGTTACTATATTGTTTGTCAATTCTCGGAACCGAGAAAACTTATTGTGTTGTAATTGGCTGTTCACTGCGAATCCTTCTAATTGCTATACCTTTATGATTATATCATGGTTTTATCGGGATTACGTATTAGCGCGGTCTTGCTATAATAGTTCATTACAGTAGAATCTACGTAAAGTGGACCCACGTCTGGTGGAACCCATCTTTAGTGTTGCGTTCGTATCTTTGACTAGTGAAGTTGAAGCTTTTCCTCCTACCCCCACCCCTTCACAGTGCGAATCATAGGTATGTATTTGTGTGCTGTATACGTGCACCTAACCTTAAAAAGCCGACAAAGGGCCGGCCAAAGTACCGACACGGGAAACGATACTGATTGGTCAACTGTGTCACGTGACGAGACGTTTGGGGAGGGTAGCAATTCTTCCCCTCTTTTATCCACTATAGATGGGTAACGAAAATTTGCCTGTTCCGACTACATGGTATTACACCATGGTCTCCACTATACAGTAGCCCTTCTCTTATTCAAATTTGTCCAGTCAGGCAAGATGGCTGCCTTCTTCTCTTATTCTAATTTTCCCCTCTCTCCCACTAAACGTTTGCTGTTTCGCTTTTTCTCTCTCTTTCTCTTTCGCAGCGCATGCGCAGTTGTGTGTCATATGTGCTTCTAATGAAAGTAGTAGGTGCGGTAGGGAGAACGTGTGAGGGGAAATATTAGAATATGAGAAAAGAAAAAATTAGAATAAAGGAAGGACTACTGTACAGTAGTCCTCCTCTTAAGTCATCTTCCCTTAAGTCATATCTTTTGCTCCCCCTAAGTCATAATTTTATAGGTTATAAATCCTGATGCGTTCCCCAATCACGCGTTCTGTTTAATGGTAGTTCGCGTAACGTTTTGTATAAATACAAATTTTGTATGTAACTAACAAATTTACAAAATATACCAGAAAACTACATTGCAAAACCATTGAAATTGAATGTTATAAAATATGACTTAAGGGAAGATGCCGCCATCTTGCTTGCCCCGACTCTATGACTTAAGGGGAGCACTACTGTACGTACAGTGGCCCTCCCTTTATTTTAACTCCTATTATTTTAACTGCGTCCTTTATTTTAACTTTTTTCGTCCCTTATGTTAACTTCTTCCACTCATGAGTTCCCCCACCATTCACCATTTGAAAGTTCAAAAGAGTGCCGACTGCTGTTTGCGCTTGCGCATACAGGTGAAGAAGGACGTCACTGTATCTCCTCTCTCTGTTTTTATTCTCTCATACTGCCAGTGGTGAGGATGAGGGGAAGCGGTGTAAAATCAGGGAAGAAGCCGCCATCTTCCTTGACTCGAAAAGTTAAAATAAGGGGAGGGCCACTGTAGGTTCTACTCACGGGGGTGACACTAGTTACTTAAACGGTACCACTTAATGTCGCTAGGTAGCATGGGACACACCTGCCCGGCTCCCGACTTGCCGATGCACGGCAGCAACGCGCATGCGAGCTTCCTTCCATCGCACGTGCCTTGTATGTGTATGTCATTTTCAAAATTTTTTTTATGTTCCGAGGTAAACAATTTTCAGGGTGGAATTCTTCATTAACTGAAGGAAGAACCTTTTGAAAATAGCCACTATAAGAAGTTTGCTGGTCAACATGTTTTGAAGAAAACAGTAATGTATTCATTTGCTTATTTTTTTTAGTATTTTAAGTATATTTAGTTTTAACAATGTTCGATAATGCGTTCTTTTGACAGCTTTTTGTTTTTGTTTAAGATATTTAACCTGCTTCAGAGTTTTAGGTGATACATTTAACCGGATTCTTTTTTTTGCAGGGTTTTCTTGACATTTTTTATTTCGCTGCTTACTTTTCTCAATTGTCTTTTTTAAACGTGTACAAGATTGACATCTTTTTTTATTACTTTGCAGGAATAAAAGACACTTATTGTGTCGCCATATATTTTTATTGCCTTTGTAAGCAGATGATCTTGCATTAATTTGGTACGAGTCGTTTGCACAAATTTTGACATTATCTATGTACTTCAACAAATCTTGAAGGTTTTGAAGGCTTTTCAATGTATTTGGACGATTTGACTGGTTGGGCACATCTGGTATATGATTTTCAGATTATCGTCATCGACTTTACAACCAAGAATGTTGACATGGTAACAAATGTTGTCTTTGTCTTCAAAAAGAATTATCTCTTTTTCACAGCGCAGTGAAATGGTATTTTTATTACTATCATTTACAAACGTACTTATAAAAAATTCTACCATAATTTTATTTTAAAATTTGTTTTCCGTCATTAGCCATGAATTTGGTAGTTGAACGTTTTCTGTTAAAAATTTTAGATTTATATTTGACTCCTGATCCTGTACATCCTGTATTTGTTATAGAAAATATAAAGAAATGTCAAAAATAAAATGTTAACAAAGTCTACAACATATTTGAAATATACTACAATGTACATAGTTGACAATCTTGAAAATTCAGAAAATAAATCCATTACATATGTTCCTGTGGTTTGTACAGATTGTTTAAATCCAATTTGGTCAATCTCCATCGGAGGCGAAATTGTAGCCTCTACTTGCGGTTGCAATTCAGTCGGTCTTAGTCCTACTCGTTCTGCTGGAAGACAGGTGGTTTCGGCGAGTCCTAGTCGCACTTGAACATAACTTTGACCTCCAGGATTTGTGTTCATTAACTCGGTCCAAGGAAATAATATTGGGATTGTGCCCGGTTTTAGTCGAGGAATTTTGTATGGTTCATACTTTAAATTAAATTTTGAACCGTTTCGTTTAAATAAGATAAACAATAAAAAAAAAGAAAGTAAAATTAGTAGAACACATTAATTTAATAATAACAGTTAAAAGTAACAATAAAGGCGAAAGACAATTTTAAAGTTCAGTATGTGAAGTAAATAGAACATAAAAATTCTATGTACTCAAATTGGGTTATTTTTCTTTTTTCTTTTCGAAGATCCATATGATCCCCATAATATACTATCCTGTAAAAAGTGTTTCTCACAAAGTACATGGCTAGATTTTAGTTCAATATCTCTCCTTCGAATAGCATCTTGCCATTTTTTACGTATTGTCTCATCTTTTGGGACACTGAAAAAATGTACCTTCTGGTGATTGGAATCATATCCAGATGTACAACCGAGAGCTATGCATCGTGGCATTTTTAGATTTTTGCAAATTCTGCAAATACTATTATTATTTAAATGAAAAAACTCACATGCATACATTAGATGTATTCAGTTATATTCACATACTTCAAACTCCAAAATGTTTATACAATTAGTTATTATATAAATTCATTTATTTATTTAGAAATGTATAATATTAAAAATAAAATCTTAAAAATATCCTACATCTTACCGAAAATGAGCTAAATAAACATTTTTGTCAACCGTCAAATGTTTAAATTGAAACTGAATTGAATTTCGCGAACGTCGCCAACATTGGTCACGTGACGCAGGGCAGGTATGGGTGAGCGCGGATTGGCGACATTAGGAGCGTCATAAGAATGCATGGGAAGCATAGGGCAGAGTCACCCCCGTGGTTCTACTGTACATTTAGGGGATTTTTTGGGAGGAAAATGTATCGAAAAATCTAGGGATTTTTTGTAGACGCTATCTGGCAACACTGTACGGAAGTTCTCTGTAATTTGGCACACACTAGCCGGTGCTGCTCTCTGCATCGATCTTGCAGTTGCCGCCCCCGGGAGGCTTGGTGTTGGTACTTGGTATCAATTGGTATATAACATCATGAACATGCGCATATATGTATAGCGGATATAGCGTGGCGGTCATGGTCGCTAGCGCGGCTATTTCTTATTGTAACTAATATGGCTCTGACAGCTATCCACCTTATTTAGCATTTTGTTTGTCTTATTAGTGCAGTATAGTGTAAAGAAAGATGTCGTGTCGAGGGGTGACATTATCGAATGCGCTCTAACCTATTAATATGCATACGGCTAAACTTCTTTGGATCAGATGCCGCCATTTTAAATAACCTTTATGGCGGAAAACGTCCAAGGGACAACGAAGCAGAAATTAATTTTTTGTACTGCGACAAATCCTTTTGCACCGCCCCAAACAATTTTTACATCAAAACTGAGTTGCGGACCATGGTGGTTCATTTCCCCACTTCGTGAACGTAGGTATCAGATACCGGGTTTTCGCCGCAACGCGTCATATCGACGAAGACAGCCAAGCAATGCGTTCGCTGGAAAAATTATGTAATTGTGTATTCTCCGCATTTCAGGTAGCCAATTATGGATGATGAGGATGTGGAAAGAGGACGGACAGATATTTGGAAAATGATTGAACTGGTACATTCCAAACAATTCTGTAAAACTAAATCAATTGATAAGCAGAGTCTAAGTTTGAAGAGTGTATTCAAAGGTTTTAAAAAACGAATATTGGCACAAACACACGCAGAAAGAAAAGTTGGGAAAATGGCAGAGTATACTCAATACCTTGGATTACAACCAGCTGGTTCGAAGATAAGATGTGGACGATGCGAAACTTTTGGTGTAAAGTGCGAGTGTGTCGTGCCTTTAGTATCCGTTAGTACTTCGGCAGAGACTCCAGTGCGACTTCCTACAAATTTTAAAATTACTCGAAAGGTGTATCTTTGTGCAGCGTGTGAAACTTACTTTGAAAATTGGAATTTGTTTTTGCATATGCGAGAAGTGCACAAAAGACATATATGCTTATTTTGTCTCGGAATGTTTGGACAGGCGGAAAGACTTTTGTTTCATTTGTCAAATAAACATGACGTTCCGGAGTTGGTCATTTCAGATATGGAATCTTTTTATCAAACATTCAAAGGATCCTGTTATTTGATCTGTTGTACTTGCGAAAAAGTATTTTCAGAAACCGATCAGTTTTACAATCATGTATGTTCACCCGTACAGCAGATGCAAGGATCGGAAGTTTGTTCGGTTTGTAGGAACACTGGCTCTCATCTGGCAACTTGTGATCAGGCAACAGTAGAGGAAGAAGGCCGTATGCAACCTATGCGCTCGGAAATTACAAAACGTGTAATTAAAAGACACAGGGTGAAGAATATCGACGATGCGTACTATTATACAAAATTGACTAACATTCGTGTTAAACGTGGTGGTAAAGCGCAACCGGAAGTGAACAAGGAACCAAGTGAAATAAATAACGAGTTACGTGATACAGTTTCCGAAGTAATTATGGAAGTATCGAAATGTACATGTGAAAGTCAAAATAATGTAAAGACGATAATTGAACACAGATTACAAGACAAGGTGGATGACGTGGCACAACCCAGTATTAGTGACAAAACCGTTATTGACATTGTAACTGAAACTGTTTTGGAAGTGTCAAAAAGTGAATGTATCGATAACGAAGGTATAACAAATCTGCAAGACGATAAAAAGGAAAATGATTTTGTTACGGAGTTATCGAATCCAAAGAATGATATTAGATTAAATAATTTTCAAGAATCCAAAGATTTTAAATTAAAAAATAATAGGATACCGGTAGAAGAATCAAATTCCTTAAATCATTTCGAACCTACTCCTTGCGAATCCGTGCCAAATACACCGGCGGCTTCGGATAGAAGTTTGGTCATTAAAATCTGCACAAAAAGTAATTCAGTATTTTCTGTAAGTACATCCAATTCTTTCAAGAACAGTAACGAAGAGCAGAATTTTCTAAATTCTGACGAAGATACGAAACAATCGTCTTTGGACGAAAGTCTCGAAACGGTCGAGAAAGCGAGTAACGCCTTAAGAAAAGAATGTGACATTGGTTACGATAGTGATAAGTTAGTGGTAGTAGCCAGCAATACTGAAGACGAAGACGATAATGACCATGACAGTGATACAAATGTCGGAATAAAGCAAAACGATAGTGTAAAGAATAAAACGGAATGTAACGAAAGTCCTTTAAACATAACCAGTGAAGAAGTAACTAGTGATAAAACAGAATGTCAAGTTGTAGATAGATCGGAGAGTGACATAGATCCAACTAAAATTAATGAACTAACCGAAGAATTGGATAAATCGGAGAACAATACAATTGTTTTAGCTAATACGGAAATACCTGTTTTCGATTTAATCGTCGACGAAATGTTAGACAGTACGGACATTGTAGATTTGTTACGGAGGTGCATCAACACTATGAGTGCAATTTGTGTGTATTGTAATCACGCCAGACACATCGCTGTCAACGGAAAGCAATTGTCTTTACATATGCTTGCCGAACATCGATTCCAACCTCAGCATCCAGCCGTCGTTATAACGCAAGATCAATTTACGGCTCGTATAAAAAGTTCTTTGGAAGATCTTCAATTGCATTATCTCAATTCAGAATCGTACAGTAGTTTATCCGGTACCGAGTCTACAGACACAAACGTTAGAGTGTACGAATGCTTTCACTGTAGATTTCGATCGTCGGTGCATAAAGAACTTTACCTTCATAACCGCAAAATGCACCAGAAGACTATTTTAATTTGTATTATGTGTAAATCGACGTTTTACAGTTACAGTGAATTATTGTGTCATTTGTGTCCGGGAATTTATGCACCAAACATTAACGTACAGTACAGATGCTGTTTGTGTTCTGTTACAAATTTACCATCGGCCTTTCGATTAATGGTACATTTACGCAAACGCCATCATGCTTGCGACGTGTGTCTCGAAGGCACTGGGAATCAACAAAGACTTTCCAATCACGTGTGGAAACACAAACTTCATCATTTGTGCTACAGATGCGGAATCGCTTACAGGAATAAGCCGGACATAACCAAACATTTATTTTGGAAACACGGCACTGAGAGTGTCCTTTGTAAAAAGTGTCTACAGAAAAAGTGGCCGCATGTGTATCATTTTTGTATTCCACCGACAGCGTTTGTTTGCGACGAATGCAGCTTGAGTTTTAGAAAAGCTGTCGCTTTAAAAGTACATAAACGAGAGCATTCTGGAGATTTACCTTACGCTTGTAACGATTGTTCGGCAAAATTTATCTCCAAAAGTTTATTAGGAAAACACGAACAATGTCATCGTGAATCCATACCTGACAGTGATAATTTTACCGATAATCAATTAGTTCAGAAGCTCAACGTCGATGAAGATCTAACAGTCGATAAAGATCCCACGAAAGATTGCGAATCGCCAATAAAACCTAAGAAAGTTGTGGATGTATATGATTTACCACCGCTGAATTTGTCTTCGGATAGCGATAGCGACGACGAACTTCTTACCGATAAGAATGGCGCGGAAGAAAAAAATAAAATATCTACAGATTCTGGTAATGAATTAGGGACCGATAATATTGTCGAGGTGGTGCGAAACGAGGAAGAGAAGAAACACGAAGAAGAAATAATGGATGGTATTTGGGACAACTTTAAGACGTACGCAGCAAGTCTTGGCCAAAATATTTCAAAAGATGTTGACATTGAGTTTTTAAAATCTGTCATTTTCAACGATCACGATTATTGCATTGTGTATAAAAGTGAAGAAATTTCCTCTACGAAAACGATAGACGAAGAAGAAAAGGACGAAAGCTTTTCGAACGTTGATAAAAGTCCGGTCTGTGCGGACTCGGACAGGAAAAAAAAAACACCAAAGAAAACTAAACAGAATACCAGCACATCGTCGAGCAATTCTTCAAGCGACAGCGATTCCAGTAGCTGCTCTTGTGGTACAAATTGTAGTTGTAGTAGTTCGTCATCCAGTAGCAGTTCGAGTTCGAGTAGTAGTTCGGATTCTGAGAGCTCAGAGTCCGGAAACTCGCCAAGAAAAGACAAATGCCAAAAGGACGCTGAGAATCTTAAGGAGAACGAAATTCAGATGGAAAATGAAGAAATTACGGTTCAAATCGAAAATGGTGAAATGGACGACGGAAGGGTACATTTTACGCAACCGTTACTCAATGAATCTGATCTCTATACGGATGAAACTGAAACTGACGAAGATTTCTACGACGAAAATCCTCAGCAATTGGCAAATAAAGAAGCTGCTGAAAAACGGAGTCAACTTATGGTTTTAGAGGCGGTAGTCCCATCGATAAAATCTCCAGTATTAGTTCCTGTCAATAATGGCGTTAGGGAGTCTGAATCCCATCCGCTGTCAGTAATGGTTAATTCAGAAATAGGAAAACAGAAAAGGACTAAGAAAAAGAAAAGATGGAATAAAGAAAGAGCAGAAGCTAGTACTCCGACAGTCGAATCGATAAAGTTAAATATCCCTAAATCTTTTTATCAAAACCGAGGTATTTCACCTGCTCCGACGATTAAAGTAATATCTAGTAAAACTTCGAAACCAAACTTTAAGAATGTGCCAGAAGCCACTCTTGAAAGTTTTAAATTGAAGGCAGAAAATGTTCATCTCGACTCGAGCGGATCTAAATCGGATAATAAGAGATCGTCTAAAAGGAAGAGAGTACCAAAACGGTTTTATGGGGATTCCAGCGACGAAGAGAATTCTAGAATAACCACACCAAAATGGAGGAAAATTGATTCTCCGGCTTTTCCTTCGATGGCGATGAAATTTCAAACACCAGTGTCTAGTAAATCCATGCCGTACGATAAACCCCAACAACGACAGATGCAACTACACCAAGAACAAGATCGATTAAAATTGTTGAAGCAACAGAACGAAGCTGACGAAAGGGTGGCGTTCCTTGCAGCTTCGGCAACAGAGTCCGAAGAACTAGCGGAAAGCAGCAGCGATTCCAGTGATTCGGAGCCTGACGTCCCTCAGGCTCTTGTACATTTGCCGCAACCACACGCTCCGATTCGCGATCGAGCAGACAACTTGTATTGTTATTGCCAGTGTCCGTATGACGAAGTTTCCGAAATGATCGCTTGCGACGGTTCCAACTGCAGAATCGAATGGTTTCACTTTGAATGTGTTGGAATTATGGTACCGCCGAAGGGTAAATGGTACTGTCCCGATTGTAGGAGAAGTCTTGGCATTACTGATCACATCATCACTGGGTAGTCAATAACAAAAATGATCTTAATATACATCGACAAACATTTTCCTTCCATTCTTTTAGAATTGATAAAATGTGAGGCAGATAATATATACATATGGATTTGGTGCAAGAGAAAGGAGAGAATGATGCGCACTATATATGCGTTTCATGTTAATATTTTTATTAAAAATTACGTACCAATGTGCGATTGTACATATCTTGTAAATATAGCCTATACAGTTTATATTATAATGAATGAAGAAAAATTGTCATGTAAATTTGTACTCCTTTTAACGATATCATGTGTGCATATGCGCTCGGACTGGCTATCGAGAGTCACAACATTTTAGTAATAGAAGAAATATTGTGCCGAGGGACAATCATTGCCCGTCTGCATTAACATCCCACAGAGATTCTCATCTTTGTTAAAGTATTCAACTGTTAATCGGATACTTGATTAGTTCGTGTACTAACTTGCAAATAAAGCATACCTCTATTCAAACCAGTGCTGAAGTAGCTTGTTATAATACAAATACCATCGATACTGCTGGCAGTATAATTTCAAAAGCAACTTTTGAGATTTCTAGTACTTTTCACTTATTTACAATTGTGTTCGAAATGTACAACATCCAGTGACAAATATTTCAATATCGTTAGTCGCGAACCGAGAAATTACGTAATTGGCTTGTATATTGAACATTTTTATGCCAAAATCAAGTTCATCGATGTTTTTGCTAATTTATTTTGTGTACCTTTATTTAAATTTATTTTGTCAAAATCCTTAAATCGGATCAATTACAACTTCATAGACTTTGCTATCAGTATTTCTCCCAGTATACGAGTTCTATTTTTCTTTTATTTAATTTTCTGAATTCTTTTTTGAACATATATTAATTGTCTTGTGTTATTGATAAAAAAAAATACAAAAAAAATTGTGAATACGAAAGTATTTTTTTTTTTAGTTTACTTAAAATAATATGTAAAAAATTGTTCGGCATAACAATAAAAAAAAAAGGTGATGATATGAAAAATCACCAATTTTCGCGTCTTCTTCAATCGTTTAATTCCTGCATTGTATAGCATCAAAATATTTGTAAAATTCCTATGTATCATATGATAATACATTATTCGTAAGAGTGATTGTTTGAACTTTTCATTTGGTGCCTTAACATTAATGTGCCCTATATTAGGTGACAATTTGAGTAATTTGGTACTGGATAGTATATCTTTTCTATTTTATGAGTAATAACATTTATCATTTAATACGAAATTTCCGCAATTAATTTTGCTTTCAAATATACAAAAATTGCACAAGATTTCATGGACGTCTAGTGTCTACTAGGGGAGAGCGGGGCGGGACGAGTTTCAAGATTTAAAAGAAAAACAAGGTTTCCTTGGGCCTTCAATTTTTTTGTACGTGCAAAATTGTATTCCGCTTTGAATTACGGTGTTATTATTTAAAAAAAAATACTCATTTTTTACGGGTAGTATGTATACAGTATACAGGGTGATCCAAAAGTCCCGGAACAGCAAAATATCTCAGCGGGAGTGCATTTTCGAGGAAAATGTTTCAGACAAAAGTTTCAGGATTTTTCCCTGGCTATTTAATGGCGATATTGAATTTGACCTTGAACATGACCTTGAAGGTTATTTCAAGGTCAAGTTAATTTTTTTAAATGGGAACCCCTATTTTTTTTCATGGATTCTGAAAGAGCGGGAAATTCTACGTCCGAGTATGATATGATCGATTTTTCCGGCAAGGTCATTTCAAGGTGAAACTTAAAACTCCCGTAACGGCGAAATATCTCAGAGGGTGTGCATTTCGTTGGAAATTGTTTCAGACAAAAGTTTAAGGATTTTTCCTGGTCAAATTCTGTGCTACCATTAAATAGCCCGGGAAAAATCCTTAAACTTTTGTCTGAAACAATTTCCAAAGAAATGCACACCCTCTGAGATATTTCGCCGTCACGGGAGTTTTAAGTTTCACCTTGAAATGACCTTGCCGAAAAAAACGGCCATAGCATATTCGGACGTAAAATTTTGTGCTCTTTCCGAATCCGTGAAAAAAAATAGGGGTTCCCATTTAAAAAAATTAACTTGACCTTGAAATAACCTTCAAGGTCATGTTCAAGGTCAAATTCAATATCGCCATTAAATAGCCAGGGAAAAATCCTTAAACTTTTGTCTAAAACATTTTCCCCGAAAATGCACTCCCGCTGAGATATTTTGCTGTTCCGGGACTTTTGGATCACCCTGTATATACAAAAATACTGATATTTTGTAACGAATTTTTGCATAATTGTCATGGCAGACGAGTTCTTTAGCTTTAAAATGCGCACTGGTTTTTTGAAATTTAATTTTTATTTTATAAGCATAACTGTGTTCAACTTGGAAGGTCGTTGGGGCGAAATGGGTAAGTGTCTGCGGGGAGATACGGGCACTTTTGAGTTTTGTCCCGTTTATTAATGTTGTTACAGGTTATGGGCGCAAGAATCAACAATTACTCATACCCCGCCCCACTGTGCAATATTGCCGGATGTTATTTACGAGCCACCGCCACAGACCAATCTGGCAACACTGCCACTGGTGTACCCTAGTGTGCTGATCACGCCCCGCTAAGCAATGCTCATCTCGTCCCGTCACGTGCCATTTTACCCGATTGATGGGGCGCAATGGGCCATTTTGCCTCTCCGCACTAATTACCATCGCAATAAACACGCGTGACTACTAGTTATCTGATAGATGACTTTTTAAAGTCATCTTTATGTCTTATCTTTAAGGTGCCTTTTTAAGTCACATGTGCGGCACGCTTTCATAGTTACCTTTCGAACGGCAACTAAAAGGCAGTCATTTTCTAATACGCTTAAATGCGTATGAAAAGTGATAAAACTATAGTTACCTTTATTTAGTTATCCGCCAGATATGTCTGAAAGATATTTTTCGGATAACTGAAAATTGTAACTTTAGGTTGCATTAAAAATTGTATCTCAACGTTATAATTTTTGGATGCATTTATGTGCCGTTAGATAGCGAACTATAAAACTTTCTCGCAAGTACAAGGGATTCTAGGTATGTGGTATACGATCCGAACATAGGGCATACCATGTTAAAGATAGAGCGTTCCTGATTGGCCAATTCCAGCCCATACAGTTCTCCCCATTGGCCGCGCGAGAGCAGGGAATGACAAACTGGAGATGCGAGTACTGCCTTCACTGTTCAGTACTTCAGTCAGCCACATTCAGTAATTCAGCCTGAAGTAAACATTGAGTCAACATAAGGAGATGGTTAAATTCAGGAGGCGTATCGGTGGAAACTAGTAAGACCAAATTTATTATATTCTCCAGATTAAAAAACACGCCCAAAATGTACAAAAAGCAAACTCAGCCATGAATATAATTAAGTCGCTCACTTCTTTTACTTCGGGTGCTCACCCCGTCCAACTGCTGAATGCCCATAAAGGCTTAATACAACCACTTCTTCCTTGGAGAGCCCCTTATTTTACTAACGCGTTTAAAACTAATTTAAAATCACTGCAAACTACACAGGCAGCCTCTATTCGAATATGTTTAAGCTTGTTCAAATCTACTCCAACTCTACTCCAAGCAGATATACCTAATATATTAACTATTATTAAAGTACATAATACGAAATATGTATCCAGCAAGTCGCAGGAATTGAACTCTCCCTTATTAAATAAATTAAAATTATTGAGCGAAATTAAAACTAAAAAAAGGAATAAATATGTAAGAATATCAGCGGATACCACTAAATTATATATAGGAAATAAAATGAGCCTATACGCATGCAATAAAACTCAATTCTCTTTTCTATTAAATGCACGTGTTTACAAAGTTAATCTCAATTTATAACAATGTAGCTGTTTACAAAGATTAACCTCAATTTACAATATTACATAAAATTATCAAATTTTTACCAAGGATTGAGAACAGCTCTAATTTTATAAATTGCATTTATGATAACGATGTTTTTTCTGCGTTACATACGGTAAGAGTTTATGGTAAAGGTAGCAGTTGTCGGTAGCGACGGAAGCTTACGGAGCCATAGAGGTTTACGGTAACGCAAACGGCTTTACGGAAGCTTGTTTGCCACGGTCTTTAGGAATGTAGGAAACTGCAGTAACCTACATTAAGTACAGCAGCGTGTCGATTCCCGTCTGATAGACAATGCTTCGAAATATTAACTCAACAGCATGGCTCGTCTTACATATTTCGAGCTGCTGCTAAGAATATAATTTCGAAAAGTTGTTAACCGACGGGGATCGAACTCATGACCTATGACTTCGTAGTCCAGTACGTTACCGTTTGAGCACGAAGCCGATAAGTTGTGAAGCTATTTACGAAAAAATGAATTCATTCAATTCTATTTCATAATTAAACATAATCTTATAACACATTGTCTTAACAAAAATGCTCTCAATAAATTTTATTTTCGTTGTTATGCACCAATCACAAAAAAAGACGCGTTTAAATTCTATAATCTCGGTCATACGGGGCATACGACGCGGCGCTGACTAGTCGGCCGTATGCCCGCGACGCTGCTGGAATTCGTATAGCACACCAGGACCAGCGCGGCTCGGAGGCCGAGCTGCGATATGGAAAATAATCAATTCTTACCGAAAAATGCATTTAAAAAATTCGATTTTTCAATAGATTCGTTACATAACATTCTGTTGTAATTAATAATGAAATAGTAGTTTTCGATACAAGGGCGTATGCGTAAAGAACTTTACACACACACACGTGTGCCGAAATATTGTTTACGTACGGCTTTTTTGTGCGTAAAGTATAATCGAGTGCGTAAAGTTTACTTTACGCACTCGATTATACTTTACGCACCGAAAAGACGTACATAAAGTAAATATGGCAATTATGTATATTTTGTTTATAAGCCCAGAATTGCCAAAGTCCGCTTTTTTCCTTTAATGAAATAAAATTAATTTTATTATTTTTGTACTACTGTTCGAAGTATGCGTCTTTGAAATTATGTTTCAAATAAATTGAATAGTCTCGCATTTTTATTCTCCCTTTTTTCTTTGTGAACAGTTTTGTGAATGTGTTCACATTATAGTTAGTAGAGCTAGAAACGCGGAGACTATTACAATAGTACATTTCGTTACATGTGCGTAAAATAGGATTTTACGCACCGTTTTTTAACATAGGATTAGATAGGCCGGTGCGTAAAATCGAATTCATACGCACGCGTGTCGAACCGTATTTTTTGACATACTATACGAAAAATTTGTACATACGAATTTACGCTCTCGTGCTGCCGGGGCGCACTCCTGCTACCCGGCTTCGCCGGGCAGTCATGCGCCGCGGTCATCACTCGTGTGCAACCTCGTATTTTACGTACCAAAAACGGTGCGTAAAATCAAATTTTACGCATATCAAAAAATTTAATATTTTATCATTTCTCTTGTTCGCAACAAAAATCACATTTTTCTATTTGCAATAAAAGAGCTTTTTTGAACTAACTTTTCACGATGTGAAATTTATATTAAATGAATTATTTATTGTTAAGATAATTCATCTGTTTTTAAATAAGTACCTATAAAAAGTAAGTTAATTATGATAATACGTTTTGTATTATGGGCTTGAAAGTATTTCACATGTTATAAAGCACCAAAAGACATAACCTCAATGAGATCCTTTCACGCAAGTAAAATACCCATTTTTATTAGTATCTATTCTCTTACTTCATGGTATCTATATTAAATGAATGCTTTCTAACATTCTATCGTTTCCACGCCACCTAGTGGTATATAATACAGCGAGCATTTTTTGCACAATTTGAAAAGATTTAATTACATTCGCCACACATCTGGTTACAGTCGAACCCCTTTTAACGAATACTACTCCGTTTTCGGATATTTCTGTTTTCGAATATGCAAAAGTTTACGTTACAGAATAATTTGCCATCCGACTGTATCCCCACTTCAAACCCCTTTAGATGTCCACCAACAAAAGTCAGATCCCATAAATGTGTGCAACCTGCATAAGACCTATGTATACATATATGTATGCTCTTATGGGCGCTATGTAAATACGATATTTTTTCATTTCGACATTTTTCCGGCTTTCCTCTGCTCATGAATCCGTGATAATAGTATATTTATATATACGTACGGTTGAGCATTTGGCAAACACGAAATGGTTGGAATTATAAACGATTCTGACAGCGATGATGATATGCCTCCTGGATGGGAAGAACGAGCTACGTCAGATGGAAATGTTTACTACGTAAAGTATGTTTGTAAATTCTGTTTTTTTTTAAAATTGGTTGTTAATCCCCATTTGATTGATTATTGAAGGTTTCCAAAGAATAAATTTCGCGTACGTTGTAGACAATGAAGTTATTCATATGTATACATTAAATAAAATTGAGATGTAAACATATTTTCACAGGAGCCAACTGCATGTAAACATTTATTATAACTAGAAAGCGACTATCCATGTCAGTTTGAATGTGACTTGATGTATTTAAAAAACCTGTAATATGCACATTTCTCCAAAAGTTTGAGAAACGGACTAACATAAAACTGAAGTAATTTGCCAATTGTAATTAAAAATAGCCTTGAAACATCAAACAGAAATCGACACTATTTAAAAATATTGATGATTATTTACAAAGTTTTCTTTAATTGCTTAAATTTATTTTAAATATTGTTTGGAAAATATATCTTACACGAGCCTCATTAATCAGTGTAAAAATGTTCAAGAGAAACAATTCTGTATATATCAATTTACAAAAATCTACTAAAGCAATCACTCATTTTACCTACACAAACATTAATTAATGACACCAGAGAATAAATAAAAATTACCTCTATGCAGAGTCCAATACAAATGAGGTAATGGAATGTTATACTTACCTTGAGTCAATTATATGCATGTTGAAAGTAATTTTTAAGGGGAATTACTCGATAAATTTAGGTGGAAGATACAAAGTATATATACTGAGATTTTTATTAACTAGTTGTAGTAATAGTTTTATATTTAAATTACAAGACATTTCTTGGTGAAGACTGTCAATGAAAATTAAGTATTAAATAGTGCCTAATTACAATTTGAGTTACTAAAAGTTAATAAGATGTACGTTTCGATTTTGACATCCTGCACAGACTTATTAACAAGGTAATCATGGAATATCATATCTTAAGTTATATGTTTTGGCTGTTTGTTTTAACTTTTAAGGAAATGACGGAGTGTTGAACTGTTAAAAGATATTCCATTATTTTGTCAATAATTATCTGTTTAACAGAATAAAATAAACAGTTAGAATTTAGAAAGGTAATGTAATTATCCTAAGAGTCCAAATATTAGGTAGGCAATATAACACACATTAAATTTGGATCCCTTTCAAAATCAATCTGCTCTGCACATTATACAAGTTCATCATTTATTTTTTTCATAAATATATCGGGATAAAAGTTGTAATCAAAAGTTTGTAGTTTATAATGAATATTTATATTTTAAAAAGTCTCTGCAAGTTGTTAAAATCAAGAACGAAATATTTTATGAAAAAAACTGTTAAACAACTCTAACCATTGAAAGGCTCAATAGACAGATTATTTATTTCTCAAGTATGGGGATACATAGTTTCCTATAGAGAAAGGAATTCAAGTCCAGAAATTTAGTATACATAAGTAACAAACATAGTAAAGATTTAAATAAAATTAGGCTTTTGCATATTACTGACCGTGAACCAATTACTCAGCTATACATATTCACATGATAAATCTGAAAGTAATGGGTCGTAATCAAATTTACGCCCGCTAATTATAACGGATCTGAAGTAAAACTAGCAAGTTTTATTTCTCAATAAAATTTCCAGTAGGTTTTTCCAAGTGGTCTCGACCTGGTATTTTTGGCCCATTTGACCAGGTCGAGACCATGTACAATTTTACCACCTGGTCAAAACCATGTACCCTACTGAAAATTGACGCATGTGACATATGTGATAAATGTAAACAGCCATAAAAAAATTTAAATAATAGGACAAATTATTTTAGATATATAATTTGCTGTTTATTAATATTTATCTGAATGTTAGATATGTTATTACAAAATACAGTTTTACAATTTCGCTCGCAAATAAATCTATGAACTTGAGAATAATTTCCCAGACAGCCAAATCTGTCGACTACTGCCGTAATGGCGGCAGATTGGCCGTGTTCTGCTGCAATCCGATTTAGAGACAATCATCAATATCAGATTTACAACATTCAAAATGGCGGATCCAATATAGTCGACCAAAATTCTGAGAAACGGTAATTTGGTCTCATATTGGATACGCCATTTTGAATTTTGTAAATTTGATAACAGATTCGTAATAAGCGGTTCCAAAAATCCCTGTGTACCAAATTTAAGAAAAGATCCATCATTTGAAAAATTCGTGACTGTAAAGGTTAAATATATACACGCAAATTTACAATTACATTACAATTCCATTGACTATTGGTGTTTAAGGTTATGTACGTGCATGACTATAGGCGATATCGATATTAATCGATGTTCCGCCATATCGATATTTGATGCGCATCGCGCTTGCGCTTTCTTCTACATATTTAGGATGTATGATAAATGTTCGAACGAAAAAATGTTCGACCAATGTAATTTAGACTTTTGACTCGTGTAAAATATACGATCGAACATTTTTTCGTTCGAGCATTTGTCATACATCCCATATTTACTACATATCTCTTTCCCATTCAGTTTCCATCTTTCTCTCGACCGCCGCGTAAGAGTTTGAATGTATGTGTTCACACGTATGTAACCTTTTTCGTTTGTGTGCGAAACGAAACGAAAACGCATGGTTCGAACGAACTCCGCATGGTGGTATACCGATTAATACCTTCGTGGGTTACATTCCATGCATTATCATATGCAATAATTACCGGACTTCTTCTCTCATTCGTCGGTACAAGTCAATGACATCTTCATTGCCGTCCGCTGCATCCATAGTTGCAATTTTCGGTATTCATACATATCGTCTTCGTACATCCGGGACGGAATGTAGTGTTCCTATTCTGTGAGTTACTTCGATATCATAGGCTTGAATCTTTAGAGCCTACCGGGCCAATCTGTCGGTGGGATTCCTCAGATTGTACAGGTAAATCAGGCTGCTATGATCGGTTATGAACAAAGGCAATCTCACTTGGTTACCGAATAATTACCTTGGTACGTGGTACGGTTCGCAAATATAAGTGCTCACTTTTGACCATCAATTTCTTAGGTGAGCATTGTCCTAATCCACTATCACTAGCGTCTGACTATGTAGTGAACTTTGCTAAAAAATCCGGTCTTTGTAATATAAGAGCTGTTGATATAATGTATTTGATCTTTTGAATGGTGATTGGGTCCCCTCCAACTAACTATATATGACTTTTTTTTGTTTAGTCGGGTTAAAGGTTTCAAAGGTTCGGTCACGGTAGTATCCTACTAAATCTCGGAGAATCTTCCGGGACCAACATTCCATGTCCATAACTCTTCAGAGTTGTATTACATTTTTCGGCGTCTGATATCTCTTTGGCCTCCTCCGAACCTTTAAGTCGTGAATCGTCTTACACGACGACCAGACAGTCTGGATGTCATTCCCTCACCAGAAAAGCATATACTCTTCTATGTGAGGGGGGGGGGGCGGCATTATTTCCGGTTCATGATTTCGTTGATTAAGCGTGGAGGTGTTACGACCTGTTGGTCGTTGGCAACCATATGAATAACTGATTACTATTTATTACTATTTATGTAACGTTTCTTATATATTAAAATAACGTCTAAGATCTTTATGGAACATTTATAATTACGCATTATAATAAGATAATATACTACCTATAGAAATACACTAACAAGCAGAAGCGTTTTCCGGCCCAATTTTCAGCGCAATTTGCGCAACATACACCTTGTCGTCATTTAACTTGTCCAGGCTTGCAGGTTCCCAGAAGAAAAAAGGAAGTGTGACTATGAGAAGTCGGTAAGCATGAGAGTCGTCGAATGGTCGGGTTTTCTTCGTCGGCGGATCGCGAAAGACGAGGAGGCTCTTGGCAATTCGGTGGGAGATTCTCGTTGAGAACGTCGAGAAACACAAGTGCGCGGCCCGTTCGATCGACCTAACGTGCCCATTAAATGTAAAGGTGCTGATGTGTGCTGATTAATAAATACCGTAAAGTTTAATTCGTGGTTAGAAATGTTCTTCATTTCTATTTCTAATATTTCTTCTCTTATTATTGGAGTCGTTCTTTCAAAAAAAGTTTATAACTTCTTCTCCTCGGTCATCCGGCATAAAATCCTTTGCAGCATAATCCCCCGTTATCCTCTAGTATGAAAAGTCTATTAATAAGGATTTTCGACCGACTTGATGTAGGCCGAGTTCTTCGTACGCATCATAGCTTTTCATCTTCCAGTTGGAAGAACCACTTCTCAACTGGTGGATCTTCCAACGCTTCTTACAAATTTAAATTAAAATCGGTTTGGATAAACTGCGACATTTTCCGGAAGAATTTCTTGATGATTATGAGTACGCCCGAAATATAGCTGGACACAATTTATTTTTGACCTATCTAAATGAATTCTAAGATCTTATTGATATGTTGAAATACAAAAACAGAGAAATCGAAGTAAAAGAAAACAATTTTCAAAATAACTAATTTTAATAATTTTGAATAATTTTAGATTACCCCGCTACAATTTTCTCTTAACTGTTCATTTTCCGCGCCCTTCTTTAAAATATTCAGTTCTGCGTAATTAAATTGCTCAGAAGACGTACGGTCTTATCCTATTACTACCGTTTTTGTAATTTTCGGAAGCTTGAACTTGCCAGTTTATAGTTACTTTGTGTACTGATGTTTTTGTTGTCTGCTAGTTATTTTATCGACTTCATTCTAACAACATGTTTCTATAGAGAACCTCAAAAGATATTTCTTAAATGTACTCATGGTTCTAAGAATCGACGCATTTCTCAGAATTCCATAGGCATTTAAATAACTACTGGAAGTATTTGTCATATAATTATTCTTTTATTTTTATACGTTGATTTCACATGCTTATTTGATCTGATTAATGGTCGAATTTTTAACTTTAATAGCGTTTCATAATTTTGAACCACCGATTTTTGAACTACCGAAATTCAGGAGTACTACATTTCATTTTCTCGAATTCGGCGATTAACCGAAGCTCGACAGTTGTTTATAGTTGGTACGTAAACAACTTCCGACAACGAATCATGCACCTAGCGTGCCCATTAAATGTAAAGGAGCTGGTGGTGAATGTCACACTATAATTGTTGATTTCGAGTGTTCATTCACAAATAAACAAATTTTGCAATTTTTTACTTTTAATTACGGTTAGTTTGCAATGTTGGTATTGTAATATCACAATTTTTTGAATTTAATCATTTAAACTCGCACTATCGGAATTTTAATTTTCCGACGACTTTATTTTCGGACGGACTGGCTCTTTGTTTACTTTTTGGACTTTTATAGTCGTTGAAAGTAAACAATTTTGCGTCGAAACGTTTGAATCATTCACTGAAACTCCATTGTCATCGAATTCGAGCTTCAGATTTTCCAATAATTTCTCCTATCTAATTATTCTTTCCTGGAGATTATCGTAGTTTTTGGCGTGCATATTTTGGGTACCAAATAATCATCATTATGATGATTATAGTTATTTTCATAATGGTCGCAGACAACGCTCTTAATTTCATCAGTTACCTGTAATAAATGAGAAGACGAGTGGCATGTTGCAGATTTCAAGTTTTTATTTTTATTTGTATTTTTGTCACTATATTTAGAGGATACGAACGTTTTGAAAAAATGATGTTAAAAATAAATTATATTTTTTACTCTCAATTTGGTTACATATTACAAAATTCTTATTTTTACTAGAAATTTACCTTCATCAAAAAATATAGAATATGTGTAACGTAGTGGTGCAAAATAAAACAAACTAAAAGTTCCCTTGCACGTCGACCTTATTGAAGGCCGTATTTATTATTTAACACAATACTTGTAAAAATAAAACTCCGGAAGCTGATTAAATTATATTTCGGAGCGGAGCGCGTCGCACGTTTATTGGCCATGCCTTTGTTTCTGCAACTGACTGGTGGCAGAATTTTGGTTTTCTTCTTTTCGCGATTGTGCTGCGATAGATTCGCAAAACTGTACAATTGCGTGCTTTCGGAATACGCCTTACAAATTATTGGGCGAATTGTTATTCAAAATCATCGAAGTCATGGAAATAAACATTAGAGATAAATAGCGACGATACTGAACATGCCGCCGGCCTTGACACCACCAGGTATCAATAGAACCAATTATATTCTCACTCACGAAGTCCAGTCTTATATAATTTGAAATTAACAACATATTGGAATTATAATCAGTTTATACAAATACAACATAACAAAGAAATCACTATCTATAGCTATGAATTCTTAAGTCGGGTTATCGGACGATCTATCGGTAATAACATCGGGTGTGTCTTATTATAAGTGTAATTTTAATTTTTTAGACGACCATCCACTCGCTAACTGTCCTTGTCGATAAATGGGCTTAGTGTCCACCAATCACTTTTCGGATGCAAATTACGCCTTTGATTTCACGAAGTTATGTCACGAAAGAAATACTCCCTTTGCTCCAACTTTACGAGCTGCAGTGCTGTTTGTAATTCCTTAGTGCTGAGAAAACCTACACTTCTACTCTCGCTTAAATGTGAAAAACTATCAGTTGAGCGAATGTATGCACAGACTTCGTAAGCCATTTCAGAAGCATCGCAGAATGCGAGTAACTCGATGCGAACAGGATTCACACACAAAACATGTCTAGGTATTTGAAAATCTCCGAGTATATCCAAACCATTTTTAGCGACAATCATTTGGTACATAAATCCAAGGATCGATTCGTCCTAGCTTAACTTTAACTGCCAAAGAATCTTTTTCTTTCTCTTGTATTGGGGTGGAAGGAAATAACATCGTGGTAGGTCATAAGCCCGTTTTTTGGCTTATTTGATTATCACACATGTTTCCTATAAGACATAATTTTAATTTCTCGAAAGTTAAAGTTTTAGAAAATTGACCACACTGGGAAAAAAGAAACTTTAAGTAAATGACACATATCAACAAACAAAAAACAAGCATCAACTTTAGAACAGATACAAGAAAATTTAAATAATATTTATAATATCTTAATAAGTCATATGTAATTCGAATGCTAATTACTAACATAACAATAAGTGCTTAACGACTCACATATGAGAAATCTCATGTACATACTCAAATATTGTGTATAGAATCAATCTGTCTCGTGTGGTACACGTTGATTGTAAGTGTGTGATTTTCTGCGTAAATTATTTTATTATTTTTGTATATGGATCTCAATTTTTTTGATGTTTTCGATGAAATAAAAAGATCCATTTTTATATTTAAAATGTTTATGTTTTTTTTCTTATAATTTGTATTCGACACAAGTTATATCGAAATGTATTGGCCATTTTATTATTTATATATATATATATAATGCGACATATATATGCTATTTGAAATAAATATATATATATATATATATATATATAAATATAATGTAAAGTTAGTTTAATATGTAATAGTTTTCAGTTTTCGAGATAAACAGTGGAAAAATGACCATATTCTCGATTGTTTTTCTTGAAAACTATTGGTCGACATGATATGAATAAAAATCAGAAATATTCATTGGTTCATCACCTGCAACGAGGTATTTTTCAATTTTATCATCGATTATAACATTTCGTGATAATGCAAGTAAGTTATTGGTAAAATATAAAGTACAAAATGGATTTTGTGAATAAAAATATAAAGAATCCATCGTGTGAATTACAACTACTAGAACGGCCGTGGTCAGTTACTTCAATTTCTAGGCGCTTTTTTGGGGCGCAATCATGTTGAATAGATCTCGTGCAGCATCGGGAACGTGTTGAATCAATTTCGTGTAGAACCGGAGCTTTATAAAATATACCATGTGTAAAACCGCTCCGTGTACAAAGATATTTCACGTAGAATGAGGACCGTGTAGAATTTCACCTGATTCGCCCATTTCAGTATTCGATAATCCTTCAATATTCTATTTCAAATAGCATATATATGTCGCATTATGCAAATAAATGAATAGTAACAAATCATTAATCTGACGAACTTTTGTTTCCAGTCACTTTATAAAAGCTACACAGTGGACGCACCCACAGACGGGGCAGAAAAAAATCATTGAAGGAGGTACGTTTTATTTATATATACGTATTATAACTTAATACTTCTAGTAATATTACTGAAAATAGTAAAACCTGAATTACATAAATCGTTTCTGATATCGACGAAATAATATTTATTATGGTGGTCTATTCAAATATCGACAATTCGTCGTTTGATCAAAGATTAAATACATTTTTAGTATGCATTTGTTGTATAAATATTTCAGGACTTTCGAGTGATCTTATTTTCTGATCCTTATGATAAGAAACACTGAAATATGTGAGCATAGAGTTTGTTGCCAGGAAATAACTGACAAGATTTGAAATTAAATTAAAGAAAAATAATCTATTGCTGGTTTTTCGAAAAGAACATTTTAATTCCAAATTCTAGGTTAATTTATTCGGAGGAGGCTGCAATATTAATATACAATTGAACGAGTTATAAACTCCATGCATTTTGTCCATTCGTTCCCCCATATTTACTTTCTAAATATTTCACATATCCATTACACATATCTAACTGAAGATATTAGGGGGGTCCGATACTTTTCGATGACCCTGTATATATGATCCAATGATAATAGCTTGGGTTACAGAGAGAGAGAGAGAGAGACAGAGAGAGAGAGAGAGAGAGCGAGAGAGAGAGAGAGAGAGAGAGAGAGAGAGAGAGAGAGAGAGAGAGAGAGAGAGAGAGAGAGAGAGAGAGAGAGAGAGAGAGGGCAATACGTTTGGCGTGAGGCGGCCCTGTAGAAGATGGTTAGTGTTGGGCGCGCGAACAGTTCGCTACAGTGATACAAGGAATGGTAAGATTAAGTGTAAGAGTACACAGTGGACATTTTAAAATTGTAAGTCAATATACTGAATCAATAACTCTTTTTACATTTAGGAGTTATTTCTTACTGCGGCCCTAGTCCCGTTACAATGGCGCCAACGTGAAAAACTCATATAAATTAAACATATTAACACGAAAATTGTGACACATACATAGATACACATTACACAACTAACCAAACATAAAACTATCACATACAACAAACAATAATACATTACACAAAAAGAATAGAATAAATTATATATAAAACATACAACACAGACAACATAAACACACAGAAAGAAATCAAACATACCACACAACGCAATCACACAACATTCTATCACACACCAAACTTAAAAACATTAGAGACAAAACACTTATTACAAAAAAAATAAATTAATATTTTCAATTACAAATTTAGATATAATAAATAAAGCTATAAACATGCTACGAACGCCGGCATTCAAGCCAGCAAGAGCAGGCGCGACGATAAACATAAACATAGAGGAGATGCAAACAGATCAAAACAATTCAGACAATAACATCAACAAATCATTATTAGACATGACAATAGAAGAACTAAATAAAGAACTACATACAAACACAAAAAGACAAGGCACACCAATAAATAATCAAAATGAACAATCACAACACATTATGCCAAATATAAGAGTACGGAACCTATTGGACGAATACTCAGAAGACGGTAGGAACACACATTTACAAAGAAACAACACATACGCTTTACGACAAACACAAAACTATGACCAAATAGAAGAGGAAAATAATACACCACACAGACAAGAACAGAACCAAAACACAGAAAGAGAAAACACATATACACAACATCAACATTTACACAGACATAATCAAAACTTCATTCCATGGCAAATCTATGCAAAGAAAACACCTATGGAAGTGGTACAAAATTGGCAATTAAAATTTGAAGGAAAGGAAAATAAAAACATATACGACTTCTTAGAAAGACTAACAGAACTACAAAACGGATATAATTTATCAAATGACGAATTATACAAAACAATACCAATATTATTATCAGGAAATGCATACGACTGGTATAAAGTAAATAAAAACGAATGGAATAACTGGGAACAATTTACAGAGACATTATTAGATACATTTCAAAATAAATCATATAGAACTAATATAAAAAAACAATTAGAAGAGAATTTTCAAAACCAACAGAAAAAATAATAGATTTTATATTACACTACAGGACATTATTAAACCAGTTACATCCACCATACACACTAGAAAAACAATTAGATAAAACATACGAACACTTAAGACAAGAATACCAATACCACATCAGACGCACATTCAAAGAATTACAAACAATAGGGACAGAATTCGAAAGACTAACTCAAAAAAACAGAGAAAAACAAATCACACACAATTACACACCAAAAACACACACACACACACACACCATTAAATATTTACACAAAAGAATTCACACCTACACCACACACTTACACACAAAAGACACAACATTACAAACCAAAAACATATACACCACAAACAAATAATTACTCAACTTACAAAAATTACAGACAACAGACAGAAAAAGAAAAAACACAAAATATAGTAGAACAATGCTACAAGTGCGGACAACGAGGACACTACAAACGAGAATGCCCAAAACAACAATCATACAAACAATACACAAAACAACAAGGAACAGGGGAACCGGAATTGAGGCTAAAAGAATGGGTCAATTTAGCTTCAGAAATAAAAGACGACCCTCGATGGTACACACAAATTAAAATAGGTAACACTCAAATTACTGCATTAGTTGACCCAGGCGCAACAAACACATACATAGTACAGACAGGCATACAAAAATTAGGAAACAAAATACAAGACAAAATTAAAATTAAAAACAATGATATTAAAGTACAACTAGCAAACGACACTAACATAGAAATTATAGGAATAGTAGAACTACCAATCACATTAAAAAATAAAACACTCAACACAAACATAAGAATAGCACCGGACATAAAAATAGAATGCATTTTAGGAATAGACTACATAAAAAAGCAAAAATAATACCAGACTATGGACAGGAAACATGGTTCTTTAAAGAAACACCGACAAACGTTCAACCGATGAAAAACCAAGAACAAACACACACATACAAAAAAAAAACCTTTATTACCAACACCAGACACACTACCAAACAGAACACTATACAGTATACAGGAGAAAACACTTACAAAAACACAAACAGGACTGATAGAACTCACACCAATACAACAACACGAAATCCAAGCAATAGTACACAAATTAACAACAAATAAAAAAATAGGACTAACCAGACTGACAGAACACACAATTGACGTACAAAATCACAGACCAACAAAACAACGGGCGTACACAGTATCACCAATCATTAACAAAAAAATACACGAACAAGTAGACGAAATGCCAAGAGAGGGAATCATTGAACTGTCAAAAGGCGATTGGTCAAGTCCAATAATAATGATAAAAAAACAAAATGGTACGTACAGATTTTGTCTAGACTTTAGAAAATTAAACTCAGTAACAAAAAAGGACGCTTATCCACTACCAAAAATGGACTCCATACTAAAAACATTACCAACAGCAAAAATAATATCGAAACTAGATCTAAGCCAAGCATACTACCAGATCCCAGTAGAAAACAATAGCAAACACCTAACCGCCTTCATAGTTCCAGGAAAAGGACTTTACCAATTCAAACGAATGCCACGACTATTAACACGACTATTAAAAAATAACACGAAACTACAATGGGGACAAGAACAACAAAAAGCATTTAATTACATAAAACACAGACTCACATCTTCACCAACACTAATACGACCAGATTTTACAAAAACATTCCACATAAGTACAGATGCAAGTGACACAGGATTAGGAGCAGTATTATCACAAATAGTAGAAAAAAAGAACACGCAATAGCTTACATAAGTAGGGCCCTCACACATCAAGAAAAAAATACTCAGCATCCGAAAAGGAATGCTTAGGAGTAGTCTGGGCAATAAAGAAATTCAAATATGAAACACATAACACAAAACACACAGAACACCTATTACCGCTGTCAGAGAGACAAACAGATAATTGATACAACAAACAAAAAACAACAGTACAAAACAATGAAGACTTATATCCAGAATGGAAATTAGAAAACGAACAACTCTACAGATACATACCAGACCCACTACACAGCAACATTAGACCAGACCCAAACCCATGGAAATTAGTAATACCAAACTCACAACACAAAAAAATACTACAAGAAAACCAGGACAACACACACGCGGGACACATGGGAATAGAAAAAACATACAAAAAAATAGCAAAAGCATATTACTGGCCAGGACTATACAAAGACGTAGTAAAATACATAAAACACTGCGACATATGTCAGAAAGTCAAAATAATACAACAACGACCAGCCGGACACATAACAAACAGACAAATAGGAGAACCAATGGACAACAATAACAACAGATATAATGGGACCAGAACCATTATCAAAAAAACGTAATCAATACTTACTGGTATTTCAAGATATAACAACGAAATGGGTAGAACTAATACCAATAAAAAAAGCTAATGCACAAACAATAAAAGACACGTTATTAACACACATAATAATGAGATGGGGCACACCCAAAACAATACTATCAGACAACGGAAAACCATACATTAACAAAATCATAAAAAACATAACACAACAACTAGGAATAAAACACGATACAACACCACTTTATCACCCACAAGCAAACCCAACAGAAAGAACAAACCGAACAATAAAAACAATGATACAAGCATATCTAGAACAAAATCACAGAGAATGGTACATAAACATACACGACTACCAATTCGCACTAAATACATCTTATCGCACATCAACACAATACACACCAGCATTCCTAAACTTTGGAAGAGAATTACAACCAATACACTCAACAAGAAACCAAATAGAAAAAACCACACGAATAATACCTAACGCACCACAAGACTGGATAGACAGATTAAAAATAATAAACTCATACAGAGATGAAATACATAAAAACATACAACAAGCACAAAACAAACAACTACACAACTACAATTTACGACACAGAGAAATACAATTCAATATAGGAGACAAAGTATTAAAGAAAGACTATACACTATCATCAGCAGCAAACTACACGTCAGCTAAATTAAACAAACCATACTCAGGACCATACATAATAAAACAAAAACTATCACCAACAACATACATACTAAAAACAGAAACGGGGAAAAACATAGGGAAATGGGCAATAAAAGACCTCAAACCATACGTAACATAAATAACTTTCATTAAGGGTAAAATGGACACACAAAAACAAATATACCAACAAAATACAAAAGAAACACGGATACAAAAAAAATCAACACAACAACAATTTACACAGAAAATAAACATACACACACACACACACACACACACACACACACACACACACACACACAGCCCGAAGAGAGGGGGGGTGTAACGGGCCGAGAGAGAGAGAGAGAGAGAGAGAGAGAGAGAGAGAGAGAGAGAGAGAGAGAGAGAGAGAGAGAGAGAGAGAGAGAGAGAGAGAGAGAGAGAGAGAGGGGGCAATGCGTTCGGCGTAACGCGGCCCTATAGAAGATAGTTAGTGTTGTGCGCGCGAACAATTCGCTATAGTGATAGAGTAAATGGTAAGATTAAGTGTAAGAGTACACAGTAAAGATTTTAAAATTGTAAGTCAATATACTGAATCAATAAACTCTTTTTACATTTAGGAGTTATTTCTTACTGCGGCCCTAGTCCCGTTACACCCCATATCGTAATAAACTTGGCTGGCTCAACACCAAATCGCGTAGGTTATACTACATTGGTATCGTTACCTATAAGATTATTAAGACCCACGTACCCCACTATCTTTATGAACGTTATCAGTGGCGTGAAGAAACTACATCCAGAGCTCTTCGACCTGGCTCTATGCAACAACTTCGAGTACCGACACATAGGCTAGAATCCTATTCCAACTCTTTTATTGTCACTTCTACCCGGTTATGGAATGAACTTCCAGTCGAAATTCGCGCAAGTGAAAATGTGCATTTGTTTAAAGTAAAACTAAAAAAATTCCTATTAAGTCGGACTTCAGTGTAATTATTTTGTATTTTATATTATAGTATTAGTATTATTATTATTTTTTTTTTTTTTTGACGGAGGGGGGAAATGCATTAGGCACCATAGAGGGTTGAAGATGTTGTGTAACCCCCCGTGTGTCGGACTCCCTCACCTTTGATGTTAACGGCAAGGTTTACCGACTAAAACCCTAACCTCCCTTGGCCCTCCAGAATCCACGTGTGCAGTCTGCAGCAGAAAAGTGGCTCCGATATCCATCTCCTCCGCTGCAGACTGCACCGGGCCATTTCGTTTGCAACTGTAACCACTCCCTCTACCATTGGGTTAGTGGTTACAGGATCTCGTGTGACCCCTGTAGACGGAGAGATCCCAGCAGCACTGCTTTCTGCATTCGGCCTGCGATGGAATTTGCATGTTCCCGACAGGCCGGAATGCTTTTGATGTTTTGGAGGAAAGTTGGTCTCATTCCTCCCAGCACTCCAATTATCAGCAGGACGAGCTTGATTTTGAATCCTCGATACAGCTTGCGAATCTCGAACAGGAGTTCCTGATATTTCATCCGTTTTTCGTCCTCTTTGCTGACGATATTTGTTTCTGCTGGTGCAGAAAACTCGATGACGAAGATGGATTTGTTATCGAAGTCAACAAGGACGATGTCAGGCTTATTGGCTGATATTTGCCTGCTCGTCGGGAATGAGTAATTCCAGTATATTCGGCACGACTCATTCCCGACTACGGATTCAATATCAGTGGGGACGTACGGCAAAACTGGGGTTGCATCAATACTATAAGTGCTGCGAAGGTGATAATACAGCACTCGAAGAGCCGCATTGTGACGTTCGATGTATGCTGAAACTGCATATATTGGGCATGCTGCCAAAAGATGCATTAGTGTCTCAGCATGACATCTACACAGTCTACAAAGCGTACTCTGTACCGCCTGGTGTAAGATGTTCTGGCGATACGCTAAGGTATTGATGACCCCATCCTGGCATGCGAAGATAAAACCCTCGGTCTCGGATTTCAAGCCGGCTGATCTTAAGAAGGAGAAGGTCATCTCTGCCGACAAGCTAAGTTGTTGGACATTTCGAAAGAATTGTCCATGCAACGGTTTGTCGACATGCCTTCCCTCCAACATACGGAGTTGTTCTTTCCGTATGTTTGCTCTGAGACGCACTGGGCACAGACTGATGACTGATTCAGCCTCCTGTGCACCACTGCGTCCCACGTTGAAAACCAGACCGAGGTTTCGCGCCGCTCGTTCCGCCGCGTTGTACAAAAACGCCCCCTTCCCCTGAATTTCATGCTGATGTACTAGCATCAAGGGGATCCTCCGTTCGATTAATCACGTCGCAAGCTGTTTCGAGGACCAATCGGTCATGCATACACTCCAGGCTTAAAAGGCCACGACCTCCCATATTTCGGGGCAAATACAGTCGTTCCACGGAAGATCTTGGATGCAAACTGCGTTGCATACAAATCATCTTCCGTGTGCTTCGGTCGAGATCCCTTAGCTCGTCAACGTTCCACTTCAGTGCTCCAAAAGAATAGAGCACTGGTGATACGGCCAACATATTCGTGGCTGCCACCTTATTTCTCCCGGTCAATTCTGATGACCAGATCTGACGGAGAATGCGCCGGCATTTCTTAATGATGGTGGTTTTAGCAGCCTGCACATCCTGGACATGCCTTTGAGGTACGCCCAGGTATGTGTAGACTTCTTCGGCGCTAAGGTGGTGGATGACATTTCCGTTGACGAGCTCCATATCGTTGTTATGGGAGCCTGACCTTCCTCTATGCAAATGAACGACTGCACACTTGTCCAATCCGAATTCCATGCCGATATCTCTCGAGTATGTGAGGGCGATGTTCAGAGATCGATGTAATTGATCTTCGCCTGATGCGTATAATTTAAGATCGTCCATATAGAAAAGATGGGTGATCTTATGTACACGTTCACTAGGCGGTCCACAGATGTACCCTTGAGATTTCCGGAGAGCAACGGATAGAGGCAATAGTGAGATGCAGAAGAGCAGAGGACTCAGAGAATCTCCTTGATAGACATCTCTTTGGAATTGAACCAGTCTAGACATGGTTCGACGCTTGTCCGATGTCATGACAAAGCGTGTTTTCCAAAGAGGCATCAGGTCTTCTACAATTCTCACTATGTTTGGGTGGACATGGAGGCGTTTGAGCAACAAGCTTAAAAGCTCGTGCGATGTTGAGTCATACGCCTTCATGTAATCCAGCCAGGCTATCGACAGGTTACGCTTGTACTGGACTGCGTCTTGACAAACACTCCTGTTGATAAGCAAGTTGTCCAGATCACTTGCAGCCTCGTAAACGGCACAATTGACTTGCCACAGGTCGCAGTCATCTGGAAGAGCATCCAGAAGTAGGCTATTTGCTCTGTCTAATTCTCGTTGTTTAGGCAAAATTTTTGTTGTCAAATTCCGCCTAAACACGGGTGTCGTGCTTTCATAATGTGGAGCATCTCTCTCTGCACCGCGTACGGGCTCCGTTGTTATTGCTCGCACATCCGATACCGGTTGACAGCTGGGAACAACGAAACCTGTCCGCTTCAGATAGGCCACATAATCTCTCAGTTGTTGTTGAGAAAAGCGATCTGCCAGATCGGGATGCATTACTGCAAACCGACTGTGCATTCGCGCCATGTAGCCTCTCTGTTACGGACAGCTCTCCTCGTAGCAGCGCATGAGATGTTGCCTGAGATCCTCCGTCCACTGAAATCGTCCGTGGGTATTCGTGGGTCGTTGTCCCGGGACACCCGTTTCGGCTCCTCCACCTCGGGACTGGGCTGCATCCGAAGCAGCCCGTTGGTCAGGAGCCCTGCGCGTTCTATTTGTAGTAACCGCATATACAGGGAGTAGGGTGGTTGGTCCTACCCCCCGTAGTTATGCCTCTCTCGTTTGTCTCTTACCTCGCCATCCACTGGGGTTGGTTACCCAATCTATGGCAAGGTTGCCAAGAGTCCAGGGCCCACCGGCTTTAATAAGCACACGTGGAGGTGAGAGTAGGCCATTTGGGAAGATAGGCTAAGATGCGGCTTTTTGCATAGCCGCTTTGTGTTACGCATCATTCCCTTTGGGCCCCTGGGAAAAACTAAAAAAATTCCTATTAAGTCGGACTTCAGTGTAATTATTTTGTATTTTCTATTATAGTATTAGTATTATTAGTATTAGTATTAGTATTAGTATTTGTAGTATTTAACATTAGTATGTTAGTCCACTTTTATTTCTGGTATGCGTGTACCCTACCCTGCGTTGTAATCGCTCGACTATTATTATTAACTATCTATTTTATATCTATTTTGTTATTGAACTAGTATTGCGCTTTCATATGCATCTGTTAGTATGCCTTGTTATATTAAGGTTAGTTTTAGTTTTAGTTATCTGTACGTATGCTCTACATTGGTTGGCCTAACAGGCAATATCTCTCTCTCTCTCTCTCTCTCTCTCTCTCTCCCCCCCTCTCTCTAAAATAAATCAAATAAAAGAAACTATTGATGAAATACTAAAAACCAGAAAATAGTAAAGCCGATATCAATAAACTTGAAAAAATCAAGAGTCTAAAAATTATGAAGTAGAACTACTCAAACCAAAAATATAAATAATCGATATCGAAAGTATTTACGATGGTTTCAATATAAATAAACGATTGTTAGCGAGGTGCCTATCTCTCTCAGAAACTTCGACCCTGTGACGAGTTTGTTATTCCTTAATACTCGTTCGTTTACTCACAGCTTTTAGTTATAATATAAAACGAGTTCGTATTGTAGTTTTTTGAGTGAAAATTTGCGCTTATAAGAACATTCCCAATGTAACATTCCAAATGTACCGCGACGGACACATGTATAAGCGTACGTAAACAATACTGCCATAAGGGAAACAAAGAGGTTTTGCACAACGACCTACAACAAAGGAAGATTTTATGGATAGAATTCGTATAGCTTGCGAATCCATTTCTTGAGCAGCGTATCTCAGGACTGTGGATCATTTCCAACGGCGATTGGCTTGTGCCTGGAAGTCAACAGTGGTAACTTGAACATCTACTCCGTGGATAGGTAAAGACAACTGCAGTAATAATGGTGAGAGGCAAGAAGACTCGCTTTAAATAAGCAGCCCAGTGAGAGGTAAGGGAATTCCCGGTAAACAAGCACCCCAGTGAGAGGCAAGGGGACTCGCGATAAACAAGCACCCCAAAGAAAACAGGGCTTACTACATCCGCGTCGTTGTTTGTGGATAGTACTAAAAGTAAGTACCCAGTAATATTACAAATAGCTTAAAGCCAATAGCACAATGTTGCTGGAACTTCTGTATCGTATATAAGTGACCGCGGAAATCGGCAGAATAGTATTTTTAGCGATTTTCATGGAAATTGGATAATTGACCCTACTTAAAGCGATTCAATCTCCATCTGGTTCTCCGGCGTCGCATCTGGCTTCGACGTTATAATCAACCCCTGAAGCTCTTAGAATGTGTTTTTAGTGATTTTCATAATGATTCAAAATGACCTCATTTGGGATATCTCAGCCTCCATGCCGTACCATCGCATTGCACCCCACAGACACCTAACATCACATTCACAATTGGCGACCACACAAATTTCTTAATTGGTTGGGTTTATCAAGGCTTTATATGTTTAATAAATAAATGGTAATGTGACGTTAATCATGAAAGCCATATTCGCGGTTATTTCAATGGCATAGTAATTTTTCCTTGCGAGGTTACTTTAATTGTATTTACCTTACTTTTATCACTACCCAGAATCATCCACGTGGACGTAGTAAATACTGTGTCCATCAGGGTGCTACATTGAAGTGAGACTCCTTACCTCTAACTATTTGGGGTGTTGGAGTACAGTGAAGCCACTCACTCCTCACTATTTTAAAATGTATGAATTCAACCTCGGAACAAAAATGGTTTAATATTTGTTTTCTAACATTGTAAGTTCCTGAATTATGTACAATTCGATGCTAACTGGTCAGGTTGCCCGAGAAAGTAACTAATCAACTATTTAAAGACTCGCGTAAATCCTATCTAAAAGCTTGTAAAGCATGCTATCATTATTTGCTCTCTCTCTCTCTCTCTCTCTCTCTCTCTCTCTCTCTCTCACTTAATATTCGAGCGAGGAGCGAAATATGAAGCACTGACAATCAGTTTTATTCCACCAAATTGAATTCGCACAAATACATGTTCAGCCGTAGGTTCGACAAATTGCACTACACACTTATCAAAAATAATGTTTTTCATGACAGCAATTAAAACGCCACCACCTCTTGCAGAATTTGAAGTTGTAGGAGATCTCTCAGTCCTGGTAACATTATATCCATCTAAACCAAGTTCGGCATCTAAGATTCCATTATGCAACCAAGTTTCCTTAAATACTATATGTGGTTTATTTGTTAACAGGTTAACATTCAGATGTAGAATGTTAAGTTTGGTACGTAAACCGCGAGAAACTTAGTTTTTTGGCCGATTAGTAGACTTAGTATTAGTTTTGTTATTCGTGTTTTTACTGGAATAGCTCTTAAATGCAGGAATGCTCTTAAGGGCCCTCGAGCGTGCCGAGGCGGTCCCGCCTGTGACATCAGAGGCGAGAAAACTTTGCGCCGTGAAATTGGCGATTTTCGAGGGATTTTCGCGATTTTTTTTGCAGAAATCGGTTTCTCGTGTCGAGGAATAGCGATTAAAGTATTATGGAAAAGATTGTTAGCTTATAAATAGGAAAAATAAAGCATCAAAGTTGACAGCGGCCATCTCTTTGTCTAACTTCAGGCGATCGACATAAGACCTTCTCTTTCTAGGTTGCTCCGCTCACTCGCGCTTCCAGACTGTCTCACCTGATCGGAATAGAAGACACTCACTTCCTCTCTCTCTCTCTCTCTCTCTCTCTGCTTCCGTACAAAAGTGCAGGCGCGACTGGCCGTGCGTTGTTACGAAAAATTCATGCATTTTGTGAATGTGGCCGGGGAACAAAGTTCCGAAAATCAACACAGCTCCCGACAGGCCAAGATTTGCATATAACGTGGCTCCAGCGTGATTTTCTTCCCTTTGTCTTTGAAAATTTGGCAAAAAGAAATCGAATTAAAAAACGTTAGACTCACGCAATATCGAAATTTTAGTTTTCGTTTTCGAAACTTTGTTTCCCGGCCGCGCAAATTGCACGATTTTTAAAAAATATGGATGCTTTTTATAAAGTAATACATCGAAAACTGCATTTGGTGAGATACGGTAAGTCATGCAATATCATTTTGAAGGGTTACTTTTTGATTGTCGGAGGATAAAAAGCGAGAAAACTTCTAGTCGACTTTTCAGCGCGCAAAGTAAAGCGCACAAGCGTCGAAAACTGTTTTTTTTTTCACTAAATTAAACTTGATGTTGTGGCTTATTTTTTTTTTGAGTTTTTTCGAATTTACCGCACGAACCGCAGCTCGACACGGACATTTTTGAAGACGTTGCCAATTTTAAATGGCCACACGCTCAGCCACACATTGCGACAAGCACACACGCGCACATTCAATAAATAAACACGGGAAATAAATAAGGGAAGAACACGGGAAAAGGAAATATTATTTTTTATATTTTATTTGTAAAGGGGATTGAAACTTATTATTTTTTATATTTTATTTGAAAGGGAGGATTGGAACTTTTTTTTCATTAAAATGTTTTTTAACAAAACTAAATTATTATTTGTACATATTATTTACATTTTCTTTATTTTCTTTTTTTTGAAGAGTCTTCTCCCCCGGAGCACTTGTCAGCTCCTACCGACACATATCCACGGGCCCACCGGGTGCTTCTCAGGATCCTGAAACAGCAATATAGACAAATAAATAAAATGAATATTTCTAAAAAATTATTTACTGACAATAATTACATAAACCAAAATTGCTACGCATTCTATAAGTGCAATTCACTAAATGGCACTGATTGATTGTAGACATGAACAATTGTTTTCGTATAGTTGAAATCTGAATAGAAGTTTAGAAGCTTCCTTTGCCAGAGTTGATAACAGATTTTGGGAAAACCTTGCGATATTCTCAAATCATTACACACACTCCGTCCTAAGACACTATAAAACTTGCCATCGACATAATGTTTTGGAATTTTACACAATTTTTTGAAAGACTGTTATCGACTACGAAAAGGAAGCATCTAATCTTCTATTCAAGATTTAACTATAAAAACAATTGTACGTGTCTACAATTAATTTCTGTCATTTACTGAATCGTACACGAGTAACAACTAATACAATTATCTCGAATATACATTAAAAAACTTCCGTGAGTGGATTGACAGCTACGTGTACGGTTCAGTGAATTACACAATTTCATTGTAAACAGGATTACGTGCTTTCATTTCGAATAGAAGGTTACAAGCACATCCTTTGCACAAGTCAATAATAAACTTTGAAATAACTTTGCGACATACTCAAATCATTACACACACTCCGTCGTATGAAACTCTACAACTTGTCGTTCGATTCCAAATTCAACTACAAAATCCATTTATGTATTATTTTGAAATGTTCACAAGGTTTCTAAAAGACTGTTATCAAGTGCAGCAAAGGGAAACATCTAATCTACTATTCAAAATTCGACTATAAAAACAATTGTCCATGTCTACAATCAATTTCTGTAATTTACTGAATCGTACACATGTAACAATACTATTACAATTATCTCGTCTATACATTAAAAAACTTCTGTGAATGGATTGACAGCTACATGTATGATTCAGTAAAATTGTTTTTATAGTTAATTTTTGAATAGGTCAGAATGTTTCCCTTTGCTGCAGTCGATAACAGTCTTTTAAAAATTCTTGTAATAATTTGAAAATAATACGTCTATAGATTTTGTTGATGAATTTGGAATCGAGCGACTAGTCGCAGAGTTTCATACGACGGAGTGTGTGTAATGATTTGAGAATGTCGCAAAGATTTTCAAAGTCTATTATCAACTCCGGCATAGGGACACTTCTAACCTTTCATTCGAAATGACAGTACGTAATAATATTTTAAATATATTGTATATATTATTGTATAAAAAAAAAATAGTAAAATTTATTGTAGATATGTACCATCGTATTTTTGTGGTTCAATTTTTAACAGTAATCTGCCTACTGACAGAACAATATCGTAAAATGTACTAATCCTAAATAACTATTATTTATTTTATATTTTACTATTTTCCTTCTCCCAGTGTGTAGCTTACCATTCGAAATTCAACTACAAACGCGATTCTAAATATCCACTAATCAACTTCTGCCATTTATATCATCGTGCAAATAGTTGCAGACTGTTTATACAAAGTTTCAAGCATATAATCATCATCTTATTATTTTTCTGCGTAATCTATATAGATGCAATATGTTATCATCATGCATTACTCTGCGTAATGAAAAATCATTCTGAAGCTATTTATGCCATGAAATAAATACCTTGCATTTCATGTTGCTGTTGGGGACTTGGGGTGGCTCCTCCATGTGTTCGTCCGCATTTGTCGCCCCGGCGCCGGCATCGGCGATTTTCTCCTCGTTTTTGATTCCTCTGGCAATTAAACAGCCTCTTCGCTGAAATAAAGAATAAACAATTACATATACGATTATAAAACATTCTAGGGATCTACAATCTACAATTCTCATTTCTTACCGATTATTTTCTTTTTCTGCCATGCTGCTGCCGCTGCTGTTGCCGCTTATGCCGCGCTCCGTCGAATTTACCGCACGAACCGAGTGTTGCCGAACGCTTAGCATTGTTGCCAAGTCGTTGGCTCTCCGCGCTCTCCGGACTCCGCGCCGCGCAGTAACCAGGAAGAAACTTGGCAACACCGCTAGGCGTTCGGCAATACTCGGTTCGTGCGGTAAATTTGAAAATAGTCAGAAAAAAAATAATTTGGACAAATAAAAATTATTTGTTGACATACGCCATAATATAAAGTGGAAAAAAACAAAAACAGCTTGATCCTCAATTTTTGCGAAAAATCTTCGCTTTGCCATCTGTCGTGAAATGCGATATTTTAAAAAATTTGTCGAAAATTTTCTGAATTGGACGGACCGAGTGTCCAATGTCAGAAAAAAACATCAATTTTAATTTATTGAAAAAAAAGAACAGTTTTCGAGGCTTGTGCGCTTTACTTTGCGCACTGAAAAGTCGTGCACAAAAGTTATTCGATCTGCGATGAATTGACTATAAGTTTTCTCGCTTTTTATCCTCCGACAATGGAAAAGTAACCCTTCAAAATTATATTGTATGACTTATACCGTATCTCACCATCTGCAGTTCTCTGTTTTAGTTTCTAAAAAGCATCTATATTTTTTAAAGATCGTGCCATTTGCGCGGCCGGGAAACAAAGAAAACGAAAACTAAAATTTGGATATTGCGTGAGTCTAACGTTTTTTAATTCGCTTTCTTTTTGCCAAATTTTCAAAGACAAAGGGAAGAAAATCACGCTGGAGCCATGTTATATACAAATTTTGGCCCGTCGGGGGGTGTGTTGATTTTCGGAACTTTGTTCCCCGGCTACATTCGCAAAAATGCATGCATTTTTCGTAACGACAACGGACGGCCCGTCGCGCTGCACTCTCTTACGGAAGCAGAGAGAGAGGGAGCGAGTGTCTTTCTATTCCGATCAAGTGTCTGCTTCCGGTCTCGAAGCGCGAGTGAGCGGAGCAACCTAGAAAGAGAAGGTCTTATGTCGATCGCCTGAAGTTAGACAAAGAGATGGCCGCTGTCAAACTTTGATGCTTTATTTTTCCTCTTTATAAGCTAACAATCTTGTCCATACTACTTTAATCGCTATTCCTCGACACGAGAAACCGATTTCTGCAAAAAAAATCGCGAAAATCCCTCGAAAATCGCCAATTTCACGGCGCAAAGTTTTCTCGCCTCTGACGTCACAAGCGGGACCGCCTCGGCACGCTCGAGGGCCCTTAATGAGCTTAGCAGATTAATAACGATCCTTATGAGTTTCGTTGAATTTTTTGATTTCGACTCTTAACTTAGCTAACTATTCACGCTGTTCTAGAGTTCTATTCGAAGAAACAGAAACACCTTCAAGTAACTCCTTTTCACTTCTTAAGTATCTAAGAACTTCAGATGGTGAACTCAAGATACAAACAATTGGTCTGACCTTATTTTGAACAGGCATACCCATTCTGTGCACAGCAGTGACGGTGATTGGCGAATCCTTAACTACTGAGATAAAGCCTCTTATAACATCCAAGTCATCTCCGTCGGATTGAGAATCCTCAGGAACTCCATAAAAGATTAAATTATAAGATATAACTTGACGATCAAATAACTCCCTAAGGGTGTCATCTCTAAGAGCACTTTGTTTTTGAGATAGATCAGTCGCATTAGCCTCAAGCACAGAAACACGTTCATCAATATTCGATATATCAGACTCCGTAGAGGTTATTGAAACACTAATTTTTGACACATCTTCCTTAATAGAAGCATTATCAGACCTTAATTCGGCGATACCAGTTTCTATATTGTACATACTGGATGACAATTTAGCAATGACATCGTACAGATCACCGATAGTCCTAGGTGTAGATGATATAACAGAATTTCCTTTCGACGGTGGCTCTTGAGATTTTTTTTTACACTTAAATGTCCCATCTTTGCGAGTATGTCTAATAACACATCCCTCATGCAAATAGCCACGCTTTTCCGGACACATGGTAGCTTTATCGATATCAGAAATGTGCCACACACAACACAATATACTTCGTCTTCATCAGTCGTTGTCTTATTTGAGTGAAAACAGCATATTTATAATTATAAACAACAAATTAGCAGTTAACTATAAATGTGCTGTATACACAACAGAGCGACATCTATTATATGTTTTGACTTTTGACAAAAAAACTTGACCGTAATTCGCGTAAGGAATGGGAGTCGTCGCTGGAAGGTTCATCGGTATGGCCGACTCTAAAAAAACTCAGAGAATTTTTGAACACGCGCGTGCGCATCTTGGAAGTTATTTCGGGAGCTTCGACGTCAGTTTCGAATCGAGAGCTCGGAAAAGGTAGAACGCGTTCGGATTGTTTGCATTCGGTGTCAGTAACGAAGTCTAATAGCAATAAATGTCCGTTTTGTCGGTCCGATCACGGAATTTACGAATGCGACAAATTTAAAACGATCTTGACTGATAAGCGTAAGGCGTTCATACGAAAGCAGCACATGTGCATTAAGTGTTTATGTTCGTCGCAGGCGGTGAGTGCTTGCAAGAGTAAGTACACATGTACTATTTGCCATCATAGGCATTACACCTATTTGCACCGCGTTACTGAACCTCCCGTGAACCCGCCTGTTGTCAGCAAAACGGATGCAGCTACGATCGCTACTGGTCAATCAGAGATTCAACGTGAATCAGTAAATTTTAATGCTTCTGCATCCCATGATATTGACCATTGGTTTTCCGCCGGAAATGGGGTAACTCACGCATCAGTTTTATTGTTGACTGCCCTTGTGCGAATTACACTACGTGAGCGAAAAAATCGCATAATTGTTACGCTTACCTCGTCGCAAGGAGTTCGTCTCAATAAACGGTATTGGCGGCGGTCTGTCAAGTACGATAAAAAATTCTGTTCCAATGAGAAAGGCTCTGTGATTTCTGCCAGAGCTTTCGTCTTGAATAATATTAGCTCGTACGTTCCAAAAACTTCGCATTTTTTGATAAATACGATAATTTAAGCGATCTCGAAACCGGAAATAATCTCCAAACGGATCGCGATAAGATTGATTTATTAATCGGAGCCAATATCTATGGTCAAATCCTATTGAGCGGTTTACGTACGGGTCCACCTCACTCCCCGCTCGCTCAGAAAACTATATTTGGGTGGATCTTATCCGGTCCAATTAACTCTCGCACTACACTATTATCCTCCGTTTCTTGTATGCATTATGCGATTTCCGTTAGCTCAGTGGAACAAATCCTTAGGCGCTTTTGGGAAGTGGAACAGGTTTCCAACGAACCTATCCTCTCCCAAGATGAGTAGCTCTGCCAAGATCACTTCGCTCGGACTCATTCGCGAAGTAAAGATAGAAGGTACATCGTACGCTTACAATTTAAAAGCGTTCCCCTGACCTCGGTAATTCGAAACAAATTGCGTTGGCTTGACTACAACGACTCGAAAAACGTTTAAATCGCGACGATAAAATTGCCGCGGCCTATTCTCAATTTTTAGAAGAATATGAGTCGCTAGGACATATGGAACGCATTGAATCTGAGGAAGGCCTCACCGATGTCTTCGTTTATCTTGCGCATCACCCGGTATTACGCCAAAGCAGCTTCTCCGTGAAACTGCGCGTGGTATTCAATGCGCCGTGTTACACCTCTAATGGTCCCAGCCTAAACGATCAAATGCTCGTAGGACCAAGTTACAAACTGACCTTCCTACCATTTTGTTACGGTGGCGCGAACCGAAGTATGTGTTTACGGCCGACGTGGAAAGAATATTCCGCCAAATTCTAGCAGATACTAGGGATCAAAAGTTCCAATGCATCCACTGGCGTAAATCTCCTGACGAGGCTGTTAATACATTTAAACTGGCCACAGTCACGTATGGCACTGCGTCTGCCCCTTTCCACGCGCAGCGCATCCTTCAAAAGCTGTCCCGGGATAAGGGAGATTTCCGCCTTGCTACGTCAATCGTCGTCCAGAACACGTTCGTTGACGTCCTCTTTGGCGCTCCAGATCAGGTCTTAGCCTCTCAAATCAGAGAACAGATGATTGAGCTCTTTAAACGCGAAGGATATACGCTGCGAAAATAGTGCTCTAACTGTTCCTCCGTGCTCAAAGTCGAAGGCGCAAATAGCTCCAGATTAACATTTCGAGATAGTTCGCTAGATGACGCTGGAATCAAGGTCGTAGGTTTGTATTGGTGTCCTGTGAAGGACAAATTTCGATTCTCTGTCTCCGCACTTGAACATTTTGAGCCAACGAAACGCTACCTATTGTCTATGAGTAGTAGGATTTTCGACCCACTGGGATGGTTCTCGCCCGTGAGAGTAAAGGCAAAGATTTTTCTCCAAGTTTTGTGGGTACTAAAACTCAGTTGGGATGATCTATTTCCCTTCGATTTAACCGACTCCTGGAATTGGTATCTCGGTGGTCCTACCATCGCTCAACGACTCTTCGATTTCACGCTGGATGTTTCTTGGTTCAGAAAATTTTCAATGTGAACTCCACAGATTCGCAGACGCGACAAAGGATACATACGCCGCTGTTGTGTATCTGCGGACGACTACAGTGACTGGAGAGGTTCGAACCTCCTTTGTTATGGCCAAGACTAAACTTGCTCCCATTAAGACTCTTAGCATCCCACGTCTGGAACTAAGTGCTGCTATTCTTCTCACCCGTTGCGTATGTTATTCAATAAAGGTGTTGACCGTTAAGCCAACAGCGATTTTTTGCTGGACGGATTCGGCGATCACCCGTTCTCATGGTGGAAAAAACCGCCGGGCAGTTGGGGCGTTTTCGTCGCGAATCTCAATGATTGGAACCGCCCATCCTCCAGCTACTTGGTCACATGTTCCTTCTAAGCATAATCCAGCAGATTGCGCTAGTCGAGGTCTGATGCCCCACGAGTTGGTCGATTTCTCTCTGTGGTGGTGTGGCCTGGAGTGGCTGTCGCACCCTAGGGACATCTGACCGCGGCAACTCATCTCTATTCCTACTATGGTTGAGGAAGTGAGTCGACGAAACACTCACGGAACTTCTTTAGAAACTCCACACCTTATTTAGGACATCGTCGATCGCTATTCGGGTTGCTCTAAATTATTGCGCGTGACGATCTACTTGTGACGAATGTACCTCCCCCGTATGCCAACTCTCCCTAGTTCCAAAGACACTCGCAGTAACGGTAACCTAGATTATGGCCGCGGAATTTTTTGGATTCAGCAAGCGCAGCGATTCGAGTTTGACAAGGAATTGGCGGCTTTACAGCGTGACTCCGGAAAGCCGGAATTTAAGTCTAAATCTACTCTTCCTTATGGAAGTCGATTGATTGTTTCCTCGACGAGTCCGGGCTTATTCGTGTAGGTGGAAGGTTGAGAAGTTCACCCCCAAGCCATATGGAAAAGTCGCATCGTTGATTGCTTCCAAGTGTCATATTCAGCCATTGCAGGTCACTTTGGGTGTCTTACGGGAAAGGTACTGGTTTCTCATTCTTCAACAACTCATATTCTTCTAGAGCCATCGTTAAGAATTTTTTCCGCAATTCCGTCATTTCTGAAAGAAGCAGAGGCCGCTTGATATTCAAAAGATGGCTGATCTGGCTTATTACCGGGTAATACCCTCTCGACCATTCACCACTTCGCTGGTCCATTCAGTGTCCGCATTAGTTCTGGCAGAGGTCACAAGTCTCGTAAGACGTACATTGCACTCTGCGTGTGTTTATGTGTGCGTGCGATTCATATCGAGTTGGTACACGACTATACGACGGCGACATTTTTAGCAATGTTTCATAGGTTCTGTGCGCATTGCAGAGTATCTACCCATCACTATAGTAACAATGGCCTAAACTTTCAAGGCGCTGACCGAGTGCTCCGTGAAGCGTTCGAGGTCATCTCGCAAGACGCGGACCTTTTATCACAATTAGCTACCGGGAGAACACAGTAGTATTTTATACCTCCTTCCTATCCGCATTTAGGTGGAATTTGGGAGGCAGGTGTAAATTGCGTGAAAAGGCACTTACGTTGTGTTGTCGGAGCTCTGACTCCGACTGTCGAGGAGGAGGAAATAACACTTTGCTCTGTCGAATAGAAGGTTGTCTCAATTTAAGGCCCATTGCTCCCTTGCGAGATGACCCTGATGGTTTTGATGCGCTTACGCCAAGCCATTTTCTTACCGGCACTTCAATTCAGTCGGTTCCAAAAGTTTCTGTGTTAGAAGTTGTAGAAGCTCGGCCCACACGATGGCAACTGATACAGAAATTCGCGGAAAGATTCTGGAGGGTTTGGTCTTCCGATTATTTGCAATCGCTACAACGGCGGTATAAGTAGAAATCGGCAACTCCTAATCTCAATGTATGTCGTACTTCTCCACGATCCGAACTTGCCACCTACTAAATGGCAATTGGGGAGGATCTTGGAGTGGCATTGCGGCCGAGACGCTCTGGTGGGCGTAGTTGAAGTCAAAACCACCAGCGCTCGAGCGCCTGGAGTGCTTGCAACTTCCCCTAAGGAATCTTAAATTGTGCATTTAACTATTAAGATTCGTATTTTCTTATTGCACGAAAGGATTATTCGCGCAATGCCGGGCGGCTTGTTAGAGATTGTATAATTTGTTAGTAAGTTGGCGGCACTGTTTCGCGCCAAGCTACGCGACGTGGATACTGCGTGCGCCTTGTTCAGTTCGACTCGAGTCCTGCTCGGATACGCAACATCAATTGTTCGAGTCCCTTCTGGCGCGAAAACCACGCCATTTTTTTGTGTACAGTCGACAAGAAACCTCGTTGCTTCCAAGTCGAAAAGCCCTTCGCCCTCGTGGCTTTACTGTTCGAAATCTAAGTATCAATCTGATAACCTCATCAATAAACGGGTTCTTTGTGACAAAAACGAAAATTGATGCTTTGTTTCCCGAGTTATCCCGATCCACTGATATATACAGTCCGCTCAATTTTTAACAAAGGAACCAGCCAAGATCGCGAGAATCGCTCTGGAAGACTCGCCAACAATACCTAAAAGCACATGCGTGCCCTAAAACTAACATAACCAGGAAGAAACATACCCCCAATAATGCCTAAAAGAATATGGCTGCACAAGAAAATTTTGTCTGGGGTAAATCTGACAAGGAAATTAATTCAGGGAAATTATTTCCCGGTAAATAAAGTCCGTCACCGTAAATCGAGACGCTGAGGTTCGGTTCGGGTCGGGTCTTTCCGTTCACATTCTCATGACGTGCTATTCTGTCGGTTCTAACCAATGGTGTTCGATCGACACTGCGACTGATGCGCCATCACCTATACACGTTGTTTTTTTTACAAAGTATATAACGGAATTCTCACGCGCAGTAAAACACGTGCTTGTCAGTGCTTGTACGTATGTCATCATACCAGGTGCGGAGTACGACAGTGTTTATATATCGTATCTAGGAAAATATAATCATCAGGACATCAATCGACGTAAATGACTGTGTAGCGGAAATTGCAGAAGATTATTTTATAATATCAAGAACAAACGACATTCTTTAGTACGTACCTATACATATACGTTTTCTGCCCAGTTACCGGTCATTTTGTTTGGCTTCTGGGCATATGAATCTGTTTCACCGTATAGAGTGCCTGCTATATAGAGAAACTTTTTCATATTTCTTCGCAACATTACTTTTTCCAGTTGAATCAATTTATTAGTCATCTTATATCGTGTTGATGACTGACAGAAAATATGTCACAATAAACATGTTAGCAAACTCCCTTAAGTTTTAACGCACGATAAAGTCCTATAAAGAATGTTGACAAATTGGACAGTGACTACGCTTTTCCAACATTTCAGATCAAGATGATTACTTGTTTCAGATCTGAAACATTGAAAATGTGATATATTATTGCTTATTTAAGCATGAGAAATGCATGTATATAAGTAACTATGAATATTTTATGTAAAATAAGCAAATTAACACTTTTGCTTAAAATGATGGAAAAGTACAGTCGATATACCCAATTTGCCTATTTTCTTTATACGACTTATCTTCAGTTAAAAGTTAAAGGAGTTCATATATTCTTTGTTTTAAGTTAGTGAAAGTCTGGCATAACTCAAGACCTGGTTATAACATCATTTCCATCGAAAATTAGAGAACTCACAAAAATAATTTATGTCAGTTCTTACCAATTTTAGTGCAGAGTTTTCAATGTATGTTTAATTTTTCATTTTATTGTTATATTACTTTATGATAGTGTTTCGAGCTTACAGAAAGCATGTAACAAGTATAGTGAAAAGGACCAAAGTCTGTGTCAAGAAGGCGAGAAAAATATTACAACTTACCATAGTTATATCTTCTCTAATTTTCCTTGAAACTGACCTTACAACCAGGTCTCGACTTATGCCAGACTCTCAGAAACTAAAATAAAATTGAATCTATTAACTCCCTTACATTTTAACTTAAGAGAAATCGTATAAAAAATGTTGCCAAATTGGACAACGACTATGCTTTTCCAACATTTCAAGTCAACGTGCTAATTTACTTGTTTTACATCTGAAACGTTTAAAATATTAATTATGATCAGAAACTTGCCATTTCATGTCATATTTCGCACTGGTTTTTAGTAACAGATTGTGAGCATCAATTATTATGGCCATAAACTGGCCAATTTCAAGATCTTTTATAGCAACAAAATGTAGACGTCAATTTTGGTCATAAACTGGCCATAAATGTACTAACGATTTTGTACCGTTTCAACCTGGTTTATACAAACAGAATATGGGCATGAATTAAGCAAACATCCCAGACAGTCACAATTTTTATGTGTATTTTTGTATATATTTCTATCAAGTCCATGGTTAAAACTTTCTTTTATAATTATGGCGATACAAAGTAATATTTTATAATACGTAATAATGTAACAAATATTTGCAATCGGTTTTAGGACACTACAAGAACATTTTGTTTTGTCATAAATTACAATTATTGAATAATTTGTTGTGCCTTTTTCATTTTTTCATAAAAGGATTTCGTTATTTAACAAAACCAACATTTCTAATAGTCAATTATTTTGAAACTGATCGAATCCCTTTCAAATCATGAAGAGTTAAAAATATGTCGTGAAAATGGATGAAAAGTTGTTGTCATTATGGGTTCAACAACACTTCGTATAATTTAAAACATTTTCTACCAATTACATGACGATACATCAACAGGTCTTTATGTCCTGAATTATAGTAACACTAAATACTTACGAAATAAAGAATTCATAAAATTTATTGGTCGATACTAAATATTACAAATGGCAGCTCTGGCATTGCGAGAAGACTTTTTTAACTATCCGTGCGTAAAACTTGACGAACTAGAACGAAAATTTCAAATACATAAAATCGAGTTCAACGCACGTCGTATTAAAAAATATCATATGGAACATGAGCGAAATGTCGATCTGCAACGAGTGTGATTGTCGCCCTTGATTTTCTCGGGCCACAAACTTCACGCTCGTCGGAGATCGATGATTGCGCCCTTCTTGCAAAATATACTATTTAATAACCGTATTTTGCGACCTAGGACGAAATTTTGCGGGCGAAAATTACGAGCTACGCGTCTGTCGGATAAAAAAATTTAATATGCTAAAAAAATTATCAACGACACTTTAAATCATCTAAAAATGTTTTCTACGAAACGGTACAATACGAATAATGTTATTTGTTAATGTCAATATATTTCACGACATGAGTTGTAACTCACGGCATAAAACGGATTCGATCAACTATTATTAAATGTCCTTCTTGAAGGTATGTGATTCGTGAAGAGAATTGAGATAAGAAGCACACATAGTGTCAAAATTATTGATTTCTATCATTTTTTTCAATTGAAATATTTTGTTGTTGGAATTACCTTTGATTTTACGAAGAAAGTGCTTAGAACCTTTTCTTTAAAGAATTTGATGCTATATATTTTTTTTTAATATTCTTTTGTTATTTGTATTTTTGATAAAAAATGCAAAAAACTGTGTGTTTTAAGTGTTTTTTGTCCGACCTCCCCATATTCTAGTATTGATGGACTCCAAATACTAATCCAGCGTAGGTTGGGTCATAAGATGTTTCTGCATCTCACTATTGCCTCTATCCGTTGCTCTCCGATAATCTCAAGGGTATATGTGTGGGCCGTCTGGTGAACGTGTACATAAGATCTTAAATTATACGCATCAGGCGAGGATCTATTACATCGATTTCTGAACATCGCCCTCACATACTCGAGAGATATAGGCATGGAATTCGGATTGGACAAGTGTGTAGTCATTCATTTGTGCAGAGGAAGGTCAGACTCTATTAACAACGATATGGAGCTCGTCAACGGAAGTGTCATCCGCCACCTTAGCGCCGAGGAAGCCTACACATACCTGGGAGTGCCTCCAGGATGGGCAGACTGCTAAAACGAACATCGTTAAGAAATACCGCCGCCGTCTCCGTCAGATCTGGTTATCAGAATTGACGGGGAAAAATAAGGTGGCAGCCACGAACATGTTGGCCGTTTCACCAGTGCTCTATACTTTTGGAGCACTTAAGTGGAACGTTGACGAGCTAAGGGGTCTTGACCATTGCACACGAAAGATGATTTGTATGCAACGTAGTTTGCATCCAAGACCTTCCGTGGAACGATTGTATTTCCCCCGAAAATTGGGAGGTCGTGGCCTTTTGAGTATATGCATGACAGATTAGTCCTCGAAACGGCTTGCGACATGATTAATCGAACGGAGGATCCCCTGATGATGTTAGTTCATCAACATGAAAGTCCGGGGAAGAGGGCGTTTTTGTACAACGCGGCGGAACGAGCCGCACGAAACCTCGGTTTGGTTTTCAACGTGGGACGTAGTGGTGCACAGGAAGCTGAATCAGTCATCAATCTGTGCCCAGTGCATCTAAGGGCTAACAAACGGAAGGAACAACTCCATGTGTTGGAGGGAAGGCATATCAACAAGCCATTGCCTGGACAATTCTTTCGAAATGTCCAGCAACTTGGCTTGTCGGTAGACCTTCTCGTTCTTAAGATCAGCCGGCTTGAAACCCGAGACCGAGGGTTTTATCTTTGCATGCCCGGATGTAGTCGTCAATACCTTAGCGTACAGTCACAACATCTTGCACCAAGCGGGGCAGAGTATGCTTTGTAGATCGTGTGGATGTCATGTTGAGACACTAATGCATCTCTTGGCAGCTTGTTCCAGATATGCAGTCTCATCATAAATCCAACGTCACAATGCGGATCTTCGAGTGCTGTATTATCATCTCCGCAGCACCTACGGTATTGGCGCGACCCCAGTTTTGCCGTACGTCCCCACTGATATTGAATCCGTAGTCGGAAATGAGTCGTGCCGAATATACTGGAATTACTCATTTCCGACGAGCAGGCAATTATCAGCCAATCAGCCTGACATCGTTCTTGTTGACTTCGATGACAAATCCATCTTCGTCATAGAGTTCTCAGCACTAGCAGAGACAAACATAGTCAGCAAGAAGTACGAAAAACGGATGAAATATCAGGAACTCCTGTTCGAAATTCAAGCTGTATCGAGGATTCAAAATCATGCTCGTCGTGCTAATAATTGGAGTGCTGGGAGGAATGAGACCAACTTTCCTTGATAACGTCAAGTCCGCTGAGATCAAATGAGATCCTGCAATCACTAACCTGATGGTAGAGGGAGTGGTCGCAGTTAGCATTGACATGGCTTGGTGCAGTCTGCAGCGGAAGGGATGGATATCGGAGCCACTTTCCTGCTGCAGGCTGCACAAGTCTGCAATTATGGAGGGCAAAGGGAGGTTAGGGTTTTAGTCGGTAACCCTTGCCCTGAACAGCATGAACAAGGGAGTCCGACACACGAGGGGTTAACCAACCTCCTTCACGGAAAAAGTTTTCTGATGGTCGCCGTACGCTCCATCTTACGGCGGCCCTACGATTGCTTTAGCGCAAGCGCCATCTTTTGGTCGGGAGACGACTGAATATTTTCGGACCGCTGACTGCCGAAAACTGTTGGAGCGCGAGGATTCGAATCCGAATTTGTGCCGAGTCGAATATTCAAACTTTACCAAAAACAGACTAAACGAATTTTAAATCTTATGCACCATTTTAGCGCAACAATTTCAAATTCGAAAAACCTAATAGCGGTTTCGGTTATAATCTGATCATCCAAAAAACCATTCTATATATACACATTTTTCCAACAATTGACCGAATACTCTGAAAGTTCATTCGCCATTTTTAAGTCGCCAATTTGAATTCGCAAAATCAAATAGCAAATTAGGCCAACGCTTACTTTTAGAGTAATGGCATGGAAAGTGGAGTTATTTCGAATATTAATTTATTCAACCTAGCAGTGCCTGAGATGACTGGGTTTGTACTTCACAATTGAACAGGTGGTACAGGTACGCGAATAGAAGAGCTTACGACGACGAGCGTAGCGAATGATTTACATGTAAATGCTCTGAGCCACCAGCATTAGTACTAACAAAAAAAAATGTATAAAATTCTCTAGTGGTACAAATGTAAGAAAAAATGCAATTTCCATCTGTTCAGCATAAAGCGTAATTAATAACTTATTAATCAGTATACTATTGTTAGGTTAGTTTGGAAAACAGCATCAGCTGTAACACGCCTCTTGGCATATATATTTCTAGATATAAGTATATGTATGATTGTAGAGAACATTAGTATTATATTTGCCAATAAAGACGTTAATAATAATAATAATAATAATAATAATAATAATAATAATAAAAACTGTATTTAACTTATATATTCTATTTGTGTTGTAGATTTACCACCAGGATGGGAACGTATAATGTCGGATAATGGTAAAATATTGTATGTCGATCATAAAAATCGTATTACCACATATGTAGATCCGAGGCTTGCTTTTGCAACAGAATATACAGAACAATCACAACCATTCCGACAACGTTTTGATGGCAGCAGCACTGCCTTGGCGGTACTACACGGAAGAGATTTAAAGGGAAAGGTTGCTCTTATAACTGGTGGAAACTCTGGAATTGGTAAGAAACATCATATTCAAGACTTATTTTAGATGTAATGGCCAAAAATGATCAAACTGTAAAGACAGCGACGTAAAACCTGCAGCTATGGAAACTTGTATCTTTTTACGTGTTCTTAACCAGTGAGAATTCCGATTAAAATATCATTATATGATTTTGCTGCAGTTTGTCTTGTCTCGCGAAATGATTTGATTGAATTTTTATTTCTAGAAGCTGTTGCTACTTAATTCCTTCTGTATTATCATATATTAAATATAAATTTTCGAACATTTTATTTGATATGATAACTTAATCACGTTTTAAAAAGTAATCGATATGTGTTGTGCAGTAGATTTCCATCTATTTTAGACATTCTATCGTCTCAATGTATGCATGCAACAGGAATATTGTATTTAAATACATCGGTATATTCTTGCTGGTCTCTAACATTTCATGGATATTGTTTTCCACGTGTAATTTATGGAGGTATTTTAAGTACTAAATATTATATAACGTAGAGTTATATTTGTCCTTGCACCAGTTTTATGTCATAAGACCACCAAAAAACGTTTCGCATCAAATAATGATCCACTTTAATTTGAAAAACGACTGTCTGTGAATAAGCTCCAGCACCGTCGACATGCCGCAGTGGCAACGAACGGCGAATCGCGATGAGAGAGAGGACTGTGAGAACTCAGTTCGATGCCGGACGAAAATCAGCGAAGTCGATTGCACCAGTGGTAATAGAATGGAAGGACTGGAGCAGAGAAATAGGTTAATTTATTACTCTTTATAAATATCCTGACCGCCAACGGGCCCTAGACATATTATACCAATGTCCTGTTCTTACAATTTCCAAACAGCCATATAGTATCGCTAGATAGGTAGTAATTGATAGTATAAAAAAAAATAGTAGTAGTGAAAAAAACACCAGAACAAGAACAAAGTACTAACGAATAAGATTCGTATAATCGGAATAGTCGATTACATTAGTTTACAATTTTGACCACTATAATCAGCTCTAAATACGTTAGCAAAAGGTTCATACGAAAGGTAGCAGGGAAATTGAGACCTTGCAGAAGAGTCAGTAAGCTCTAGCCTGTATATCTGCAGAACTTAATGGGAGTAATAAAATGAGGTAGCGAATATGTTAGTACGTGAGTCCCAAGGATGAATTGAGATGAGTGCAAATGAGATGAACCGCGAAGGGAATGATAAACGGGCATAACGATGGTTGAAAAATGCGATACTTGGATGTAGCGATTAGTTGATGAGTGATATTATCAAGGAACTACTGTCTCCTCGACGGGATCGATAGCCAGTTGTCCCTCATTCGACATGACTCACGTCGATCATCACGCTGCAGATGTTGGGCCGATCTCAAGGCAAAGTTATGCACGCGTTGCAGCTTAATATTGAGATACAGAGAGAGGGAGAGAGAGAGAGAGAGAGAGAGAGAGAGAGAGAGAGAGAGAGAGAGAGAGAGAGAGAGAGAGAGAGAGAGAGAGAGAGAGAGAGAGAGAGAGAGAGAGAGAGAGAGAGAGAGAGAGAGAGAGAGAGAGAGAGAGAGAGAGAGAGAGAGAGAGAGAGAGAGAGAGAGAGAGAGAGAGAGAGAGAGAGAGAGAGAGAGAGAGAGTGAACAAATAATGATAGCATGCTTTACAAGTTTTTAGATAGGATTTACGCGAGTCTTTAAATAGTTGATTAGTTACTTTCTCGGGCAACCTGACCAGTTAGCATCGAATTGTACATAATTCAGGAACTTACAATGCTAGAAAACAAATATTAAACCATTTTTGTTCCGAGGTTGAATTGATACATTTTAAAATAGTGAGGAGTGAGTGGCTTCACTGTACTCCAACACCCCAAATAGTTAGAGGTAAGGAGTCTAACTTCAATCTAGCACCCTGATGGACACAGTATTTACTACGTCCACGTGGATGATTCTGGGTAGTGATAAAAGTAAGGTAAATACAATTAAAGTAACCTCGCAAGGAAAAATTACTATGCCATTGAAATAACCGCGAATATGGCTTTCATGATTAACGTCACATTACCATTTATTTATTAAACATATAAAGCCTTGATAAACCCAACCAATTAAGAAATTTGTGTGGTCGCCAATTGTGAATGTGATGTTAGGTGTCTGTGGGGTGCAATGCGATGGTACGGCATGGAGGCTGAGATATCCCAAATGAGGTCATTTTGAATCATTATGAAAATCACTAAAAACACATTCTAAGAGCTTCAGGGGTTGATTATAACGTCGAAGCCAGATGCGACGCCGGAGAACCAGATGGAGATTGAATCGCTTTAAGTAGGGTCAATTATCCAATTTCCATGAAAATCGCTAAAAATACTATTCTGCCGATTTCCGCGGTCACTTATATACGATACAGAAGTTCCAGCAACATTGTGCTATTGGCTTTAAGCTATTTGTAATATTACTGGGTACTTACTTTTAGTACTATCCACAAACAACGACGCGGATGTAGTAAGCCCTGTTTTCTTTGGGGTGCTTGTTTATCGCGAGTCCCCTTGCCTCTCACTGGGGTGCTTGTTTACCGGGAATTCCCTTACCTCTCACTGGGCTGCTTATTTAAAGCGAGTCTTCTTGCCTCTCACCATTATTACTGCAGTTGTCTTTACCTATCCACGGAGTAGATGTTCAAGTTACCACTGTTGACTTCCAGGCACAAGCCAATCGCCGTTGGAAATGATCCACAGTCCTGAGAAACGCTGCTCAAGAAATGGATTCGCAAGCTATACGAATTCTATCCATAAAATCTTCCTTTGTTGTAGGTCGTTGTGCAAAACCTCTTTGTTTCCCTTATGGCAGTATTGTTTACGTACGCTTATACATGTGTCCGTCGCGGTACATTTGGAATGTTACATTGGGAATGTTCTTATAAGCGCAAATTTTCACTCAAAAAACTACAATACGAACTCGTTTTATATTATAACTAAAAGCTGTGAGTAAACGAACGAGTATTAAGGAATAACAAACTCGTCACAGGGTCGAAGTTTCTGAGAGAGATAGGCACCTCGCTAACAATCGTTTATTTATATTGAAACCATTGTAAATACTTTCGATATCGATTATTTATATTTTTGGTTTGAGTAGTTCTACTTCATAATTTTTAGACTCTTGATTTTTTCAAGTTTATTGATATCGGCTTTACTATTTTCTGGTTTTTAGTATTTCATCAATAGTTTCTTTTATTTGATTTATTTTAGAGAGAGAGAGGGGGGAGAGAGAGACAGAGAGAGAGAGAGAGAGATTTTTTCAAGTTTATTGATATCGGCTTTACTATTTTCTGGTTTTTAGTATTTCATCAATAGTTTCTTTTATTTGATTTATTTTAATGTTCAAATTACTAATATTCCTTCTGTTTGTAATCACTTTTCTTGTTACATCAGTTTCTTATTACTGGACGAAGTATTGAATTTGGTCACTTCGGGCGTAAAAATTACCCTATAGTTTTTCATCAAATTTTCAAGTTTCGACCCCCGTAGTCGTCGCCAGCCCCTCGGGCGCGGTGATCACCTACGGGCGCATAAGTTCTTTTACGCCCTTGATACGAAAATAACTATTTCGATATATCTAAAAGATGTCTTATAGATATCTAAAAGATCCCCGCAGGGGACTTGTGGAAGAGAGCGGAGCGGATAACTCCGTCTGGAAGGAAGAGGAAGGGGTCGAAGCGCCCGAACTCGAAGAGGAGCAATGCTTTTGAAAGATCCGCTTCTTTTAGCAAGTTTTGAGAATTCACGACCTGACGGACCCGATCGTTCGGTTGGTCTGTTACCGTCGAATGCCTGAACGTAAAACGGCTCGAGATATCCAGCGTACTGGGGAGCTAGGGTGCGGTGTCAAGCCCCTGCCCGCCGGCGGGTTCCACACGGGGGAGCGCTACGGCGTGCCGTGTCCGTCCGATAGTAACCGCAAAGAGGGTTGGCCTCTAGCGGGTCGTGGCAACGTTATAAAGGGTTCTCTGAACCAACAGGAGTCTCAAGGCAGGCAGCTTGTTACTAATAATTTGGTAGCTGAATTGTTGTTTATTTTTCAATGGCCACAACCAGCGGTGTGGTGCATCACTCAAATATGGCCCCAACCCCCCTGCGGGGGGGGGGGGGTCTTAAACGCGCAAGGGAGGGAAGGCACCTAAAATACTCTCCAAAACTATCTATCTAAAAGATATCCGTCAAAGATCTTTTCGACACTTTCAAGATATCTTTGGCGAATTATACAGGGTCATCGAAAAGTATCGGACCCCCCTAATATCTTCAGTTGGAATGCACTTAGGAGAAAATGTCCAATAGCAAAGTTGTATAGTTTCAAGCGGGGAGTAAGATGATGACCCTGACTTTGACCTTGACCATGTCCTTCAAGGTCATTTCAAGGTCAATCTTATTTTTTTAAATAGAACCCCCTACATTTTATTGCATATTCTTATAGCTTATCTCGAGAGCTTTCCAAAACACTATAATAAAATATTTTTTTAGTACTTTTTGAGTTATAAAGGTTTGAAATTAACAATTTGTTAAGTGGTGTGCGAGATATTAGGGGGATCCGATTAATGTATTTTCTTTAAACCAATTAATTGGTCTCATTATTCCGCGCACAAAAGTATTAAGGTTATGATTACTGAAAACTAAATAATATTTTACAAGATATTCTACATTTTGTGTCAAAAAATTGTTAACTTCAAGCCTTTATAACTCAAAAAGTACTTAATAAAAAAATATTGTATTATAGTGTTTTGGAAAGCTCTCGAGATAAGCTATAAGAATATGCAATAAAATGTAGGGAGTTCTATTTAAAAAAATAAGATTGACCTTGAAATGACCTTGAAGGACATGGTCAAGGTCAAAGTCAAGGTCATCATCTTACTCCCCGCTTGAAACTATACAACTTTGCTATTGGACATTTTCTGCTAAGTGCATTCTAACTGAAGATATTAGGGGGGTCCGATACTTTTCGATGACCCTGTATGTATATATATTGTATATATAAGATCATAATAATACAGACAGTAATTAGTAAAAACATAGTAAACATGTAATATGCATCGAATAGTCTATTGCAATACAAGTGCATGAACTAAGTGTTTTGCAACTTTTATTTATTAATACTTCGGCTGGCCTGTCGTCGGTGTCGAAGTTTTGAAAATGCTCATTTTCAATTTTACGTCGACTCAGGTCATAGGTCATAGTTGTAAATAATTTTCAATTTTCATATATATAAGAAACACTATATTGTTGTAACATATCTATCGAAGCCACTTGGACCTAAATATGATTGGACCCCCAAATATCGATATAATTTTATAATATAATTGAAAGCTGTTAGTAAACGAACGAGTATTAATATAGAGAAGGAATAGCCGACTCTCCACTGGGTCGAAGTTTCTGAGCGGGCGAAGCGAGCGAGGCACCACGCCAACACTAGTTTTCCTTTTGCTTTTATAATTAGCTAAGGAACCGATTTGATTTTATTGTGACCTAATTATGTTTATACTGTCATTTGATACGATGTTCACAGACATCGAATATGTATTATTTGGTTTTCTGTACATTTCTATTGCATTTATTTCCTCTTTCAATCTTCAAATTTTTTTGTACTGTTTTTCTTCTATATATGTACTTTTTTCCTTTAATTTGTTTTTTATTTTTGTTGATATTGTTACATCCTAACGAAAATCGTAAATAGGTCATGCCATGAAACGCCTGCTTTTCTCCATCGATAAAAATAGAAGAGATAAGAAAGGAACAAAGACGTTTTCTAAAAGAAAGATATTAGTGCACAAAACTAAAATGGACATTAATAATGAACATTGAGTGAACCTAGTGATTAGTGAATAGCGTTAAGAACTAGATCATAAACTTAAGTTAAGAATAAAAATTAAATATGATTAAATAATACTCAAAACAATAATTAATTTTTGTTTCAAACTAAACCAAACTATTAAGTGTTTGGACTTTTTTTTAACGCTAAATTCATACCTAATCAAATGAAGTTAATTAAATTTCATTTTTTAATTTATACAATAAATTAGAAATTAGTTTATATATATATTTATAAAAAATGTTTTATTCACAATCTCCCTTTCCTACAGTTAATTCCCCTCGACCTCCTATCCCTATAAATCCTCTCCAATAACCGATGATGACCCGTAATTCTTCCCGTGTTTCGAATCCCTACCATAAAAGAAACGTTAGTCAACAACCTGAACAATTATTTCCTAGACAGCAAAATACACATTTGAGAGAAACTAATTTTGACCAAAAAACCCCTAAAAACCACTGGCAATTTAATAACGCGAATAATAACCATAATAATAACTATAATAATAAAATTATTGCAATTATTGCAAAAATCCTGGGCACACTATAAACGAATGTCGTAAACGGAAATTTAATAACTCTCAAAAAACACAAAATCAGGGAAAACTCGCACGGTCCCCTCCCAACGGGCGCTCCGAGGGAGACTTCTCAAGCCGAACGTCGCGTCCGAGCAATAAATGCCGAAACGAATTTGTCCGAACGGTCAATGTCCGAATAAAAGATTCTGCACCATCGATTCGTGTAGTAGCAAAACCATTGAAGGGTATACAGAGCTTTCTCCTAGATTCAGGATCAGGTCCCAATCTCCTTAGGGCAGATTCGGTTCCATCCGACATATTTATTGATCAAAAGGAAATTTTAAAGCTGAATGGAATAACTCGTCACCTAGTGACTGACTACCTTAGGGACGGTCACGGTCGAGCTCTTAGGATGTCTCGTGAGTTTTCATATTGTTCCAGCTGATTTTCCGATCAAACAAAACGGATTATTAGGAAACGAATTTTTCTGGCAATCAGATGCTAAGATAAATTACGATGACCGACGCTTGGATCTCTATGGAGATGAGAAGGCTGTGTGCTTTGATTTTTATGACACTCAACGCATTCCCCCGAGGAGTACCACGATTTGCTATGCTCGAGTTGCGAATCCAGAGTTACGAGTCGGACATTTACCGGACTTAAAGATAGGGCAAGGAATTTACGCAGGAAAGGCCCTTGTCAAGAATACACGCGGAAAAACATATTTTTCAGTTTTTAATACGACGGAACAAGAATGTGATTTGGAAATTCCTACTTTGGAAATCGAAGAAGTAGGGAACATAAACGAGAGTCAAAATTCAAATACAACTGATTCACTATTAATAAAAACCTCCGAAAAAAATAGCGGAGCAAATCGAAATCTACTTAATCAAAATCCACTGAATCAAAGTGAATCAGCTCTAAAAACCTCCGAAGAAAATAACGGAGCAAATAAAAACTCTCTAAATCGAAGTGAACCAAAAAGGGATAATCCACAAATCTTCAAATTAAATAAAAACAAAAAATTATTAAATCAAAATGAAAACAAAAAATTACTAAATCTAAACAACAACGAAAAATTACTAAATCAAAATGAAAATAAAAAATTACTAAATCTAAATAAAAACGAAAAATTACTAAATCAAAATGAAAACAAAAAATTACTAAATCTAAATAAAAACGAAAAATTACTAAATCAAAATGAAAACAAAAAATTACTAAATCTAAATAACAACGAAAAACGAAAGTTTCGATGAAATCTTGACATACGAAGAATATAAAAATCGAAAGAAACAAGAATCAAAAAACAATAGAATATTTAACATAAATTCGATAAAAAATGAAAGAATCAACGAGTTATTAAAACTGATTAATTTAGAACATCTGAATCCTGAAGAAAGATACAGTGCCGAAAATATATTAAGGGAAAGTACTGATTGCTTTTACTTACCGGGTGATGAATTAAACGGCACAGATGTATTACAACATCGAATTATAACAACAGATGATGCGCCCATAAACACCAGGCAATACCGATATCCTGCAATCCACAAAGACGAAGTAAACAAACAAGTTTCCGAACTTCTCGAACAAGGCATCATAAAACCTTCTAAATCTCCATACAACGTACCCGTATGAGTCGTTCCAAAAAAGGCCGACGCTGAAGGAAGCAAACGCTGGCGTATGGTCCTCGATTTCCGTAAAGTAAATGAGAAAACAATCGGTGACTCTTATCCCCTTCCAAACATTATAGATATCATAGATCAACTCGGTGGAGAAATATTTCTCTGTGTTTGATCTAGCAAATGGTTTTCACCAGATAAAAATGCATCCGGAAGATGCGCATAAAACAGCCTTTTCAACTCCTTATGGTCACTATCAATTTCAAAGAATGCCGTTTGGATTAAAAAATGCTCCAGCGACGTTCCAACGACTAATGGACGTTATCCTTACAGGTTTACAAGGGATAGAACTCTTCGTTTATTTGGACGCCAAGCAAACTTAAAACTTCAAACCGAAAAATGTAAAATTCTACGACACGAAGTAGTCTATTTAGGACACGTTATCGGTAAAGACGGAATTAAGCCCAATCCTGAAACTCTGAAAGCAGTACAACAATTTCCAATTCCTAAAAATCAAAAGAATATTCGCCAATTCTTAGGCTTATCCGGTTACTATAGACGATTTATTAAAGATTTCTCAAAAATAGCTAGACCTTTAAGTAATTTATTAAAAGATGATGTTGCCTTTAATTGGACAACAAAACAAGAAATTGCATTTAACATTTTAAAAGATAAACTCATTTCTGAACCGATATTACAATATCCTGATTTTTCAAAACCATTTATTATTACAACTGATGCTTCAGGTTTCGCGATAGGTGGAATATTATCTCAAGGAGAAATTGGCAAAGACCGACCAATAGCATACATTTCACGAGTGTTAAATGATTGAGAAAAAAAATATGACATTTACGAAAAGGAAGCACTAGCCATAGTATACGCCGTTTCACAATTTCGACCATATATATACGGAAGAAGATTTACCTTAGTCACTGATCACAAGCCACTAATTTGGTTTCGAACAACAGAAAATGCCAATTCTCGTGTTTTAAAATGGAGATTAAAACTCGCGGAATACACTTACGATGTATTCTATAAAGCCGGCAAAACTAATGTAAATGCTGATGCATTATCACGAAACCCGGTATTTGCTATAAACACTACACACAGTTTTGAACCACCTCGTCCGAGAGGCAGACCAAAGAAAACTGAACTACACCTTCTACAAAAACCCCAGATGTTGCGACGAAGTGAGCGTTTGAAAAAGAATTTAGAACTGTCAACAGTCATAAAAAAACTTCCTTCTACTTCTAAACCCTATGTCGAAGAAAAAAATGTGAAACAAAAAAGTGATAAGGTATCCAACGAGACAATCACGAAGGATTATTCCGATGAAAACATAAAAATAAATGAGTATGATAACGACGATTACACTTCGGAAACGAATGCAAATAATTCAAACCAATTGACCGTAGTTGCCGAGGTACACGAACGGCCTCGTCAAAGCGACCAACCAAACAGAAGTGACCGTCATAAACTCATGACGCGTCCAGACGACGATCCCAAAATACAAAAACTATCTACCGGAGTTTCCCAGGAAACTGATTATAAAAGCGATAGTGAATCGGAAGATTCAGCTTCCGACGAAGGCAGTGAAAATGATGATTTGATATCACTAGATAATGCTGAACCTCTGACTCCAGAAAATACGTACGATTTAGAAAATGTGCAGCAAAATTATGAAAAGGTCCGTCGATTTTCGAAAAATATTATAAACTCTCGGGATCAGATATACATGCGTAAGGATAATTTCTTATATTTTATAAACGAAAACAACGAACCCGAGGATGCAGGTTCAGAAATATTAAAATGCAGGCATGAAATATGCCAGTTTAAAAAATTAGAAATAGGGAAAATTAGTTATACAAATAAAAACGGAAAATATCATATAGCTGTGATACCACCAAAGATTTGTAAAAATTTGGTAGATTCAGCTAAAATAATAAAAAATGTAATAAATGAGCTAGAAAATTTATTAAGGGAATTAGACTTGCGATCGATTAGCATTTGTAAATCAAAAAAAGGTAAGTATGTTGAATGGGAAATAGTACATAATGAATTAGCTCAAGTTTTTAATAGAATTAATACTAAATTAATTATATGCCACGGTGATGTAAAATACCTAGGACAAGGAAATAGACAAAGAATTTTAGAGGAATATCATGCGTCAATGATGGGTGGACACAAAGCCGTTACAAAAACATACAATAGAATTAGACAATATTATTTTTGGGAAAATATGAAAACAGATATACAGGATTTTATACGTAATTGTTTAGACTGCCAATTAAAGAAATTAGTTCGTGTAAAAACATAAAACCCTATGGTTATCACTGATACACCAAGGACAGCATTTGATAAAATAGCTTTAGATATAGTAGGGCCTTTACCTCAAACTAGTACCGGAAATGAATACATACTAACGATGCAGGACGCACTTACAAAATATTCTATAGGCGTCGCCTTGAAAAACGTCACTGCGGAAACTATATCAGATGCATTTATTAAAAACTTCATATGCGTATTTGGAGCTCCTAGAATAGTTCTAACAGATCAGGGTAGAAATTTTCTTAGTATACTGATGAAAAGAGTGTCAAAGAAATTCAGAATAAAAAATTGTCAAACTACGGCTTTTCATCCACAATCGAATGGTTCACTAGAACGATCACATCATGTTTTAGCCTAATATTTAAAACAGTATGCTAATGTCGAAAATGAATAGGATGAGTTGTTGGAGTTCGCAATGTTCTCTTACAACACTAGCATTCACGAAGGCACTAACACGGAGAAAAATAACCGGCTAAATCAGCCGAAAAATCCGCAGATTCTACCAATTTTATCCTATAGGGATAGCTGTTGGAATTCCGTTAGGGATAGCCGATAATTTCAGCTAAATTTACTGAAAAAGTCCGCCAATTTAGCGGAACAAATCTGCTAATGTAGCGGAAATTTAGATCTAATCGCGAATTGAGTAGGGTTAAGGCTACATTAGCGGAATCAAAACAGCTAAAATTGCAGATATTTTCGGCAATTCCAGTCGAAAATTTTAGCTGATATGAATCAGCTAATCCAGCGGAGTCATTTTTCTCCGTGAAACATACACCATATGAATTAGTATTCGGTAGATTAGCGAGACCTATTTCAAGTGACGACGCTCTAGCCGATACCCATTCAGATACATATATTCAATATTTATCCGATTTAGTAACCAAATTACATAATATTAGACAGGTAGCTAGGAGTAATTTACAAGCATCTAAGACTAAGTCTAAAGAATATTATGATAGAAACATAAATCCTCTTACTCTAAGACCGGGCGATTTTGTATTTTTACTCAAGGGTGGAAAAATTCATAAATTACAAAATCAGTACACAGGCCCCCATGAAGTATTAGAAATGATAAATAAGAATAACGTAAAAATCAATATTCAAAAGAAAGCTAGAAATAAGGAAAAAACAGTAGTAGTTAATATCAATAGATTAAAAAAATCACCTATAACATCATAATCTAATAAAAACCAAACCACGTCTGATTTTAGGAGATTTACCCAACAAAAACAAGATGATCAATTCACAGATTATATGGTCCATATTTTTATTAGCATCAGTAACTTACGGCGCAGATCTAATTGGGTATGACTGCGGGAGTCCGCAATTAAATATAACTACTTTATCATTGCTGGATGTTGGAGAGTGTGAAATTCCAGAACCAACGGTTAATCACACTTTATTATATATTCAGTTGTTGCAACTCGCAGAATATTCAACGACGAAGGCAATTCAGTGCAAAGTATTAGTTAAGAGACATATTACCTATTGTGGAATGCATTCGCATGCATCGCCTGTATTAAACGGAATAACCGAATATATCGTAGAACTTTCGCACGATCAATGTAAAAATATTCATAATACCAATACTATAGTATTAGGAAATAATGTAATAATTTCGGGCCTGAGCGTTGGCCAGCTAAATATTAGAAATGTAATGCTCGCGGGAACTGTCACAGCCGATGGAAGTTGTAACGGCGCGCATTATTCTGATCCATACGAATCATGGAACAATGTAATAGTACAAGCGGTAGTGGAAATAATCCTACATACAGACACGGTATCTCTTAATTTAAAAACCGGACGTGCACATTTAAAAACTGGAACCACTTGTTCCATAAGAGGGGATCGTGTTTGGATTTAGAACGAGGTTACACTTACTGGGATCTTTTAGAGAAAGATAGTTGCGATTTCAATAAATATGACGTTCTGTATGAAGGAATATCCTCTCGTATAGAAGAAATTAACAATCGAGACGCACCAGTAATAATAACCGTAGAAACGGAAGATATTACTTTTGCGTTGACAATAAAGAGCAAGCGAAAATTATGCGGATATCCAATATTTCAAATCGAACATCCGAAATTGTTTATAGCGCCAATTTCAGGCAGACGACCAATCGTATCAACTGTAAAAAAAATCAAGGTAGAAAACGTTGAAATTTTTGCATATGTTAATAGTAAGTTTATCTATGTAGAGAAACACATTCGTAGCGAGTTAAAATCTTTATATTACGATATTTTAGTACAGCGTTGCACATTAGAACAACAAGTTTTAAAAAACAGTTTGTCCATCGCCGCCAGCAATCCAGACGAATTCGCCTTCAACATTATGAGAGGTCCGGGTTTTATGGCTATGTCTGCCGGTGAGGCAATTCACATCATCAAATGCATACTGGAAGTAAGAGTTCGACAAACATCTGAATGTTATATTGACATTCCCGTCACCCGAGGAAACCAAAGTTTATTTCTACGACCACGCACGCATGTGTTAGTAGAGTCAGGAGTACAAATAATATGTAATTTAGCAGCACCTCCAATGTACCGACTAAATGGAATCTGGTATAAAGTAATGCCCCATTATATTGAGGCCACCGTTCCAACTATGCTCAAACCGAATGATCAAGCCACTTGGAAGTATACAAATCTGGAGAATCTTGGATCTACGGGAATCTACTCAGAAAAAACTCTGGGCGAACTGAGGAAACATATTATGTTCCCCGCCGAAAAAGCAGCCATCCTTAATTCTGTAGCTCGTGGAATCACAGGACAAGGCATGGTAGGCGCGGGTATATCGCTCAAACATCTATTGGATGCGGATTCATTAAATATCATGTCCGAAAACACCTGGGGTGTTTATTGGGATAAATTTGTCAAATTTGGCAACGTGAGTGCAGGACTATTAATGTTGCTTTTGATTTTTCGATTGATAAAATTAGCCGTGGACACGATCGTACATTGGTTACACTCTACACTCCGTTTACGTATGGTCTTTACTGCTTATCGCAGCTATTTGGGACTCTTTCACTCACCTTCTGCTCCACCTTTCTAAAGGAAAACCTAAAGAAGATAACGAAATGGAACTTTTAACTCCAACAAATCAGGAGATAACCCTATCTCCAACTCAGAACGACGTAAACACATCTGCACCTCCTTGACCCACTGAAAACCTATATCCGGCTTTTGCATTAAAGAAATAAATATTTTAATTATAGATGGCGCCTCGCAGTGAAAACGTGCTTCAGATGCCTTACAAAATAAGTGAACGCATCAAGAACAGATATCATCGAATGGCTCCATATTTATGTATTCAATCCATAAATTCAACAATTCTGTGCCACATCTTCAATGATTACGCTCATCTTATATGCACATCTTGTTTCAACAATGCACCTATCGAAATTCAAGAGGAATTCACTCCTTTAAAATGGGCTCATTTTATAACCCCCGTTCAACAGACATTGATAAAACTTCATTGTCAAAAATGCTCAATTAAGCTCTTAAAAATCCAACCATCTGCTTCATGTCAAGACTGTTGTATTCATTATTTTGAAAATGAATCTTATTTAATTCAAGAGCAAACCGTACGTATAGTACCCTCATCAAATTCTCCATTATACCTTGGCGAACCATCAGGAATACCCAAAATTACAACTAGCTGACACCATCAATTGTGCATAAAGGAATTATGTACAGTGATACAATATCGACGATCAAATGGCAGTATCTTTTCTATTTGCAAAGATTGCCATCCAGCTTCGAGACCTATACCAGAAACACTTCCGAAATTACATGCTGCTAAATTCTACTACGCATATACAAATTACGATCCTGATCAATTCAAAGACAAGCTTGGATTCTGTTGTCATTATTGTAATAAAGAAGTACTGTTAGTCCAATGGGCAAACAGATGTAGAGACTGTATTTTTCGACTACCCCAAGAATTTGAGAATACACCTTTACAAATAGGAGTTAATCACACCTTCTACATACAACCAAAAATGCATTAACAACCTCAGGAGAGGTTTGCATGCCTGGATACCCAGCCATATTTCAAGAGGGGAGGTGTTACATCCTAACGAAAATCGTAAATAGGTCATGCCATGAAACGCCTGCTTTTCTCCATCGATAAAAATAGAAGAGATAAGAAAGGAACAAAGACGTTTTCTAAAAGAAAGATATTAGTGCACAAAACTAAAATGAACATTAATAATGAACATTAAGTGAACCTAGTGATTAGTGAATAGCGTTAAGAACTAGATCATAAACTTAAGTTAAGAATAAAAATGAAATATGATTAAATAATACTCAAAACAATAATTAATTTTTGTTTCAAACTAAACCAAACTATTAAGTGTTTGGACTTTTTTTTAACGCTAAATTCATACCTAATCAAATGAAGTTAATTAAATTTCATTTTTTAATTTATACAATAAATTAGAAATTAGTTTTTAGATGCCTTTGGTCGAACAGAGAAGCCGCCCAATGCACACATGATACTTGAGAGTTTTATGGCCTACCCAATAAAACTACTGCACTTTAAACGCTACCCAGCGGTTGAGGGGTAGTGACGACTTTAAACGCTAACCAGCGGTTGAGGTCGTTCCTAAAACAACCCTAAATATTCCTTTCCCGAAAACAAATAAAAGACTGCACTTTAAACGCTATCCAGCGGTTGAGGGGCAGTGACGACTTTAAACGCTAACCAGCGGTTGAGGTCGTTCCTAAATCAATTCTAAATATTCCTTTTCCCGAATAGCAAGTAAGTAAAAAGAGAAATAAAAAATATATATTTATATATATAAAAAATGTTTTATTCACAATCTCCCTTTCCTACAGTTAATTCCCCTCGACCTCCTATCCCTATAAATCCTCTCCAATAACCGATGATGACCAAACGAGCAAAAAGGGATATGATATCCACAAAATTAATCAATTACTGATTAAATAAAAGCTCAATACTGAGGTTATTTTCCCCTTCCTTCCTTTCCTTCCACTCATGATCATAGGCCAGCTCCCAGGTAAAGGGCTTAAGTGCCTTGACCAAAAAATGGCCAACTAAATATGTTCCAGATCTGCTTCTCAGATTTGGGATATAACAATATCTTCATTTGACATAAATTTACGATTTTCTGACTAAAGAAGTGGCTTTCTCATACCTCCTAGTGTGCGTCTTTTTTCCTCTAAAGCATCCCAAATGCAGACTAGAACTTGGACCGCGCGTGGAACTTCGCTTGCTCAGCATAGATAGCCGATAAACTGTTAAGTTGGAGACTGGTGCTATATTGTTTCTTTGAGGATAAAATATGTGGTCCGGTGATCTCCATACTAATGGATAGGGCATGCGGATGTTTTTCTATAGAGCAGTTTTGACGCTACGTGGCTTTTAAAAAACATGAGCAGAAGTATCCGATATGTCGCGAAGCGGATTGATTCTGAATTTAAATGTATGAAGCCACTTTTTATTATTTAAGCTTAAGTAGGAAAGTAATAAATTATGATATGTATTAACATAAATCGGTCTTATAATTTCATTAGTATAATATTTAATATAAAAGAAGTTAACATTTAATCAAGATAAGTATTAAATAACGGTCTAAGTCGAATTACACTGATTATTATCTTATAGCTTCAAATAAATGTATGCATGTAATTAAATATTTTCTTGTTGATTGTGTATGCACAAACGAGAAATAATATTCGCTCAAATGCACAATTCCTTGTGTACTATTCGTTGCAGCGAGCGATAGAGTGACAATTAAAGAAATCACATTTAAGTTTTGGACACTGCACTTTTATTTCCGTCGGCGAACACTCCAAGAGTGACAGGTTGGATCACTCACGGAACTTACACATATATAAACTGCGATGACAAGATGTGATTTTATAAATCTAATATTGCAATTTAATATTGTATCGATGTCGTTCAGGTTTCTCGTTAAAGATGAAGCATACATCTACTTATCTAATCGTGAAACAATTACAATTCAAAAAGCACCCCGATTTGTGGGAGACAACGGGACTCACTTCAAAAAGCACCCCAATGGGATGAGAATCCTATAGCGTCCATGTCGTTCATTCTGGATAGCGCTAAGTAGAGTTGTAATATTTATTGTAAAGTTCGTATATATGAAAGAAAAATATCTCTTGAAAATTCTGCACTTTTCTGATTTTTTGGGGTTCTATTTAGGCATTATTATTAGATATCAACAATGGCGATACGCTCAATTTTATGAACGGACCTAACGGTGTTTGAACATATTTTCCTTGAGCCGATAACGGAGTGAGCGGTAGCACGGTTTTATTCTTAAAATGTAAAACATTGTTTGTTAATGTTAATGTATGAAAGTTTCAATTTGTAATATATATGATCAATATTTTCCTGTTGTTTTACTAACTGAAAGATGACGTCGCTGAAATCTGATAAGTAACGATTTCTTTTTTCAGAAAAAAATTATTGACGCTTTCACACCAATTTAGCGTGGACCAAACCTATTAGAAAACTTTCCTTTTTATATTGTCTAATCATAAAAAAAATAGAATTTTGAAAAATCATGTTTTTGAGAAAATCGAGTTTTTCTATTTTACAAAATATGGCCGCCAATTTGTTAATTTTCAAAATTTTGTAAAATTTCAAAATGGCCATAAAAAAACATTTAAAACACTACTAAATTAAGAATGTTAGAATATCGATTTTTAACGGAAATAGGGATGTTTGAAAATAATTTTCTACCTGTTTTGGACAAAAATGAAATCCCCTACGAAATTTTTGTTTCTGATCTGCCTACTCGAGTGCATGTAGTGCCGGTGTTGTCGTGAAAACAACCGCGCCTGAAATATACGGCCCGTATGACGGAGCGTACTTAAATATATTAGAATTTGGGTTTAATTATTATATAATCTCCAAGCAAAGCAACCAACACATTACTTTAGTTGTTTTGTTGGTTTGTTAATACTACAATGACTCCACAGATTCGCAGTTGTACCTTGAAGCATTTGAATCTCTCGTTACGGAAGCTATCGTATTTATGCACTGTTACGGACAGAATCGATGTTTTATCTCCAGCGGTACCCGGCGTAGGTTTTTCCCACAAAGGTGGTTTTACCTACGCCATTGCACACCCGAATGGGGGTACCTCTCAAAATGAAGCAAGCTTATTAGGTAAATTATGTAAAAGGCCCTTCGAAATGGTGACGATCTCGATATAATAATTTATAATTCCAATATTATAATATCGATATATAATATGACGTTGTAGTCATGTTCGAGAAATTGAAAAATCGAACTAACAAGAGGAACTTCAGGAGTGGTGCTCTCAGATTTTATCGAGTTTTTCACATAATATAGTATTTAGTGCCCTTTTGAATCTCAGGAAGCCAATCAGCTACATACGCAGCCGTTTTCGCTTAAATCGCGTTTGAAGTTCTTACGCTTAGTTGTAATACGCGATGACGTCTCTATCCGTCGAAGGCGTGCGCAACTTTTTTTTTTTTAATGCATAATTTGTTATACTCGATATATATATAAACTCGATATACTATTTACAAATTATGAAAATTATTAATTCTAACTATTTTCATACTTTTTAAAATTATATTTTCAAGGAAAAATACATTTTTATTTCTTTCTAATATTTTAATGTTAATGCGTTTAAAATAATAAGATATAACAAATTTAATTATTATAATTACTGATATTGTTATTATTTTTAGTGTCATTTATAATATTTATTACATTATGTAAATTATAATAAAACTGTATAATGGAATAAATTATACGGTATTATATTAGTATAGAAAACTTGTACATTTATTGTTTAATTCTCAGGAGTTGCAATACAATTTCCACAGTGATACTTGTCGTAAAAGCACTCAAAACAAAAGTTTGTGAAACATCGTGCATATCTTACGAACGCGAAGATTATTCAGTGGCACGGTTTTGTCAATGCTTCAAGTTGAAAGCACACTTCGTTGACATTCATAAAAACTTCTTTCTCTTCGTATAGTTGACACGCATACCAAGCATACTTTAGCATATTTTTAAACACCGGAGATGACAACTGATGATGTACAATGGAATCGATTTTTAAGCAATCTTCGCGAGACGTAATTTCCCGATTTTTCTCTATAAGGTACGAACAATTTTGCAATTTTTTTTTTTCAACTTCTTTACCTGTCGGTAAAAATACACGTCACACGGCATGGTTGTACCAGTGGCGCACATTTAGGAGGAATAATTTTTAATGTATATGTAGGCTGATCTTCAACATTTTTTAAAAAATAAAATTATTTTTTAATAAATAAAAAATTGTCAAAAAATATTTAATCTATATAAAAAAAAATAATTGACTTCTGAAAAATTAATTTTGAACATTGTTATTGGTAAATGTTATAAACAAACTGTGCGTATTTCCGGGCGGCCGGAGTTAAAAATTAAAAAAATATATATAATATAACCGAATATGTTTTCTTTTGAAATCCGTTGAAAAAAATTAGGGACCGCGAGAATTGGCACCGAAATAAATAAATAAAGCGGCAAAGACCGTAGCGATCGGAGGAATAGTATACTGCCGGACGGGTAGGCGCAGTTCATATTCGGATTTTCGACTACGTGCTCCGAGCTTAGTGAAGTTCGGTGATAAGAATTGTTATATTGTTATAGATTTATTCTTTTAATTGTAAATGTACGATATTCTACATAAAATTTAATGTTATGATTTCTTTGCGCATTTATTCGTTTGTTTTATATCTAACACGTTCTACTAAACTTTATAGCTTTCGATGTCGGTGATTCGTGCAAGACGTCGAACAGTTGATGCGCTTCGCGGTGTATGCCCCTAGAAGTATTTACTCCGAGTTTTTCGCTGTTTAATTTAGGGTAGTTTTACGGTTGCATATTTATTTGCCACTATTTTTGCGAATGCCTTTTTTGAAAATAATTTAAAACGATAATTTTTACTGGATTTAGAAATTGGAAAAGTAAGGAAGTAATTTGGAATCAGTCAAGTTTTGATTGACCTTAATACCCTCTGAATACTCATTAATAACTCATTAATAAAATTGTTATCTTTAAGAATGAACGTTTATTAATAGAGTAATAAAATTAGGGAGTGCTTTTAACCTACAAAGTAATCGCTTACCGATAGTAGGCCTCCACCTACTACACGGAAAAACTTTTGGGAGCGCTGCTCAGCCAAACCGGGCGGGTAGCGCTCCCGCGGCACTTTTAACTTTTCAAATGATGATTAAAAATATAAGAGCGTAAAAATAAATCTTTTTCTGAATAAATATGGATTCATACAATCATTAAGAAAGTTTATGCTCTATTTTTAGACCATCAAATTACTTATATGGTTTATAAAGATCGTTAAACGCGTGAAAATCGGCACTTTTTCCATTTTAACGCTTACGTATCAAAAACAGAGCAAAATAGAGTAAAATTGCACTAAGCTTTTCTGTAGAGCGTGAAATTTCCTACAAAAAAGTCAGTGGCAGCCCTAGTCTAATATTAATAGTTTAGCCAGAAATAACACTGGAACTTCAACTTGCAGTTTGATCGATACCCAATGTAAAATATTCGGAATATTCTGTTTAAATTCGTGTTTTCTTTCTGGCCAAACTATTAATGTTACACTATCGCTGCCGGTGACTTTTTTGTAGGAAATTTCACGCTCTACAGAAAAGCTTTAGTGCAATTTTACTCTTTTTTGCTCTGTTTTTAATACGGAAGCGTTAAAATGGGAAAAGTGGCGGTTTTTACGCTTTTAACGATCTTTATAAACCATATAAGTAATTTGATAGTCTAAAAATATCGCATAAACTTTCTTAATAATAGTATGAATCGATATCTATTAAAAAAAAAAGTTATCTTTACGCCCTTAAAAGTGCTGCGGGAGGGCTGCCCGCCCGGTTTGGGTGAGCAGCGCCCCAAAGGTTTTTCCGTGTACCACGAGCAATGACGGATGGTAAATAATAGTCCCATCGTTTCGGACCTCTTGGGTCCCTCTTCAGGGGAAAATTAGCTTTCTGGGATTAAAAATTTGAAAGTGTCCAGTGTTCGTGTCCGGTCATGCTTTATATACTCAGTTTGACAGTGGTGGGGAGTAATTTTTCAATCTTAGTATTAGGTCATCATATATGATATTTAAATTTTGACAATCTTCAACTTTATTCAATGAGTTTTTTGCAATTTTATATGCAGCATTTCAGAAATTCTTCTGCTGGACCAATTTTTTTTTGGTGTCCAGGACTGGAAACCGACCATGACTTTAATTGGACGGATGTACAAATTTTAGATTGAAAAATTACTCCACACCACCGTCAAACTGAGTATATAAAGCGTGACCGGACGCGAATACCGGCCACTTTCAAATTTTCAATCCCAGAAAGCTAATTTTTCCCTGAAGAGGACCCAAGAGGTCCGAAATATTGGGACTATTATTTATCATCCGTAATTGCTCGAGGTAGTAGGTGGATGCCTACTATCGGTAAGCGATTACTTTGTAGGTTAAAAGCCCTCCCTAATTGTATTATTGTAAACTAAAGTCTTAATTACAACACTATTTATTTATTAATAGAATATTAAAAATGACCCATTTGATTGATTTGTAATTGTAATGTAAACAGTTGTGCAAGCTACTCTTAAAAAATGCTAATATTGACGATAATTAATTTATTCAAATTACAGATTGAATAACTAATTTACATTAATAACCAATTTAGAAAGATTTCGAAAAAATTTTAGAATGGCGATAAATATTAAAATTCTATATTCGATTTACAGAAAATCCTATAAATACGGATATATATATATATATATACATATATATATATATATATATATATATATATATATATATATATATATATATATATATATAATTGTGCGAAACCCATAGTTCAGGGACGGTCCTTGTATTATACGCTTTTTATTACAAATATACTTTTTGGAAAAGTGTGCATTATTTTTTAATGTGACTATCTCGGCTGTGTGCACTGGGGGGGTTGAAACTATCCTAACCGACCTACCTTCAAAACATTTCGACGATATTGCCGCTGAGACGTCTGCTTCGAGCGAATAAAGTTTTAGTTTTTGAAAGCTTGACCGCGCGTGTTATATTTGACTCGTTTTGAACATAAATTTAGTGCATTGAAAGATAATCGAAAGAATACCGCCATAAATAGGTGTTATTAAAACGTCATGTTTTGACCAATGTAAACATCACTCCCATTTTCTCAAACAGAAGTTTGATATAAGATAATAGTTTGGTGCATATTCTAAAGAATGTCATATTTTGATCGCCGTTTCCAAACTTCAGTATAGCAATTGACTTTTGAATAAACATGATTGATTATTGACTTTTCATGTAGATTAAAGAAATTTGATTTGTTTTTATATTTGGAAACAAAATAGTACAATGGATGTATAATGGAAATATGATTCTAATTACAAATTAAAAAAAAAGATCTTTCAAAGAAATTCGATCTTTTTATGAAAGGTTTGGTATCGAGTTCATTTCAAATTTTGTGCGCGAATGACAATTTGAATGGTAGTAGCTTAATAATAATAATAAGACAAATAATGTTTGTTCACGTTTGTGAAGGTCATGATCGATTGTGCACAGATACCGGTTGTGGTAATGGAGCGCGGGCCTTACGTATTTAAAGTTGCCCTTGTCCTTGCATGATATATCCACTTATTAGGGTGATGATGAAAACATGATGAATCGAAATGGAATTGATTCAAATATCATTACATATTTTGGACTCATATTCGAAAACATGAGCCTTTGAATTATTAATATTCCAATTATTAATATTTGTTTTTTTACGGAATTTTCATGAAAACTCCTCGAGTCGATGGTCACGAGCTAATTGCCTACCTACTTTACAAGACGATTGTATTCTGTGAATCATTCATTTATGACTATTTTTTAAATGAAGCATTTTTAAGGCACACGGAACTCAGTCAGTTGCGATTCGGCTGCAATCTGACGAGATGAACAAATGAATGAACTTGATACCAAACGTGAGCTGTTTCTAATGCCTGATAGTCATTCAGTTCGTGAGTCAAGAGCAGCCAGTCTATCATATGTTTTTCTTGTTTTCTGAAATGTCCAACTTAAAGTGGCATAATGTTACTATGGCAATACAATATAAACAAAGCTTGAAGATCTGCAACATGATTTATTTTAAAAATGTAATTTGGTAAACGGAGATAGTAATCGGATAAGTTGAGGTAGTAAGGAAAACAATTATTCGCGAAAAGGAAAAATAACATCGTCTCGAGAACTTGAAATGAAAGGTTATCGCCATTTCCGGACACTTGAACAGAGTCGTAATTTGAAATACAGGTTACTTTGCTACCCGTATCCCGCAATGCATTTACTCGTATTCCTTCTATCATTATTTCTGTTTGCGGACATCTTACTCTGACCTGTTTAGTCGGGCTTTCCCCCTCTTCAATATGATTGCTGCCGTTACCTATTTCATCTTCATTTTCCTGGCTTTTACTTTCTTTATGCCATTCCTCAATTCTGTTTTTGTTCTCTCGATACCCGTCCACATTTTCATCAGAATCTATCATTAATATATTCTCAAATAATGTTGGTTTTTTTTTCGGTCACATAAATAATACAAATTAAAGATGGTTGAGTTTAATAAAAATTTAAAAATTAGAGGAAAAGGAAGAAAAACAAACGAAGGTTAATAATTTGGAGGATTTTTTGAAAGATAAATATTTATTTATTATTTGAAGAATTGTTAAATTATTATTTGAATAATTAAGAATTGAGAAATATTTATTTATTATTTATATTACAAAAAACCCTCCAAATTATTAATCCTTGTTTGTTTTTCTCCTCTTCCTCTAATTTTTAAATTTTTATTAAACTCAAACATTTTTTATTTGTATTATTTATGTGACCGAAAAAAAACTAAAACTATTTAAGAATATATTAACCCCTTCGCTGTGAGGATAAAAATCTGAAATATGGGTCAAAAATGTTGAGAATTTTTTAAGCTACCAAAATTTGTGAGATTGGGTACACTTAGGTTTTCGGGATCGCTGATTACGAATATGAAGTCCATTTTTTTAAATTAAAAATAGCGGATCCAATATGGCGAACATATTTTTTTGAAATCCTTGGATTCTGTTGAAACCTGTTACGCGTTGAACTTGTTTCGAAAATAATTTTATTTAACATTTCATGACCGGAGTTACTATAATATATTCACATTTACAGATAATTTAATAAACTATCATACATTAGTTTTTTTTTTTAAGTTTTTAATAGTAGATGTGTAAGATAAGAGCAACACTACCCAAAATAGAAAAAAGATTTTTGAACACTCGCTATTCAGAGAACGTAATTTGCATAAGTCATATTAAGAAGCATTTATGTGCGATGTTAATCTACTTTTTTGTGCTTTTTATCAATTTTTTTGAATATACGTCCATAGAGGTACCTCACACTGGAAGCCCACTTTAGAATATACGCCTATAGACCCTCACACTGAAGGGTTAATTTATAAATCGTTCGAAAATTAAAACATCTATCATGTTGACATTGTATCTGTCTGTTTGTCTTCGTTTTCGATGCACTTCCTTGGGCACGACGGTTTTGGTATACCTTTTTGTTAGGAAAATTATTTTTTGTTCTTCTTTGGTTATATGCGTGATACGCTCGTTTCCCTTCATCTTTAGTATCGAAATTAAGGTGTTGATATTTTTTTTTATCTATTGCTTAATATTTCTCATATTGTAATTCGATTTTCTATTGGGACCATTGAACGGGCCTATATCGTCATACCTTTGTAGAATTCTAACAGCTCGTCATAATCCCTTATATCCCCGTTTATGATTGCATTTCTTATATCTTGTTCAAAGTGTCTTGAGATCAGCGATATCAACTCTCTCGTGCATAATAACATATTGGTTTTCTTAAGGAGGTAGTCGTGCGACAGTACCCGTCAAAAGTCTACCCCACATAAATCCACAGACGCCACTTTGTTTCTTCAGTGCGCGTAATGAACGTTTTGAGGGAGAGTGTACTTGATGGACGCCTGTTACACACTAATTTCTCAAGGAATCGTGTCTGTGTACACCAACATCAGCAAAATTTCGAAACGGCAACCTCGCATTTTACGTTCACGACATAATTTCGCTGTCTATTTATTAATATTATTACAAAACTGTACCGCTAGGGTTCTTCAATTTTTTTTACAATGTTCTTTAATATATTTTACACAACATATTAGTTTTTTATAAAAACGGTAAATACCGTTTTTCTGTAAATAATTAATATGTCATGTCGGCAAAGGCTTAGTATGGGGAACACGTGTTAAAAAGTGAAACTTTGAGGACGATTATCTCCATTATCGTACGGACAGGCTTTCTGAAATTTTAACCACGTATTGATATCAACGTCATTAACTTTTGGTGAAAAAATGAAAGACTTCGTAAAAAAATCATTTCACGCGACTACCTCCTTAATGGTATTACACAGACCTATTGCGTATTCGATTCTGCTTGAATTTTGAACATTTAAAATACCCAAATTTGATTTGTTTCTTTAACTGATATTGTGAGTCTTCGTTCCAATATTTTTTTCTAAATTTATTTTCAAAATCGAAACTGAGCTCATCCCTGAAGTAATAATTCTGGGCCTGCACACAATGTTACTCAGATCCTACACATCTGTGAACGAGCGTGAATAAATCCTAGTCTTAAATTCTCATGTTGGAATATGCTGCAGACGCCAAGTCAATTATTATTATGTTCATTCGTATTTTATGGCATTAACGTTAATTTTACGCACAAACTCTATATAACCGTTTTTGTAGAGAATTTAATGCTCTATCTTTTTTGTTGGATTATTTTTTTTCCAGGCTTTTTTAACCGACCACCCATACTCTAGTATGGATCGTCTCCAAAAACTAAGCAGATCTAAATTAGCCAATGTCAATCAAAAACGTGGGAACAACTTTTAAACTTTTACATCTTATTAGACAAATTTTACAATATCACACACACCCATTTTTAATTTGCTATTTTATGATCTGTAGAGTCTGAAACGTCGACATATGATGAAAAACTATAGTGATATATTGTGACATTCTGTGAAATCATTATTTTTTAAATTAATTAAACATTTCAATTTATCAGTTTTATTAAATACATACGAAACCGTTATTACTTTCTTAAATTACTCAAGTTGATATCAGCATGATTTCATTTTTGTTGTCCAACATGTTTTGCATGACGTGCTATTCTCCTAAAATACAAAATATCATTAATTATGGCATGTTAGAGCGTAACGATACAACAGTTGTAATCAGAACCCATCCCGAATGTTGTTAATGAAATTCCTCCATACAATGATTAGTAAAAAGCTGAAAATCGATTTCGTGAGTTTCTTCGGTTGTGAGCTTGAATAATAACGTAGTGGATCAATTATTTGAAAAATTTAACGAATATTAGGAGCATTTTCGAAGGTTAGAGGTTAAAACGGTCATAAATACGAATATGAGAACATATAAAATCAATTTAATCATTACGTAGGGAATCAATACTGAAAAATGTCGCAGTGGTTCGATTATTTAAAAAGTTTAACGAATGTTGTATACAGTCTCCAATGTATGTGATTAGATCCCCCTTTGCTATGACTAATAAAAAGCTCAAAGTCGTCTTGTCATCCTCGGTTCCTTCGGGCGTAACATTGAATATTAACATAGTAGATAAATTATTTGAAATATTCAGTAGGAAGGAAAAATAAAATTTAAAAAAGATAGATGATTTAAAATGGAAAGAGGAAAGAGTAGAAGAAAATTGGAAAGTTAGCAAAAGTAATAAAGGAGGCAGTAACTGTAAGGAGAAGGGGGAAGATAACAGTAATGGGGTGGTGCCCGGGTGAGATAAGAAGCACCAACAGAAAAAGAGAGAGATGAACAAGGCCAGGAAAAGATATAAAAAGGAGGAGGGTATGAGGATTTTTGACAATTTAAAAGAGAGTAAAGAGAAGTAAGTGAGAAGAAAGAGGATGAATATAGGAGGAAAGAAGAAAGGGAGATTGAAAAAATGAGTACCGAAGCAGAGGCCTGAGTTTATAAATAAGGGATGGAGAAAAAGAGGGGAGGTATGCCGGGAAATAAAAATGGTAGAGTATTTTAGAGATGTATTAGGAGGTGTAAAAGAAAGAAGAAAAGAAATGGAGGAATGAGAGAGAGTAAGTAGAATTGAACAAGACGAAATAAGTTGGGAGGAATTTAATAGTGAAATGAAGAGGTTAAAAAAGGGGAAAGCTGAGGGAATATATCATATTAAAAATGAGGTGTGGAAATAGGGGGGAGAAAAAATGGACGAAAACTGGGATCTGCCGAAGAGAGTATCAAAAGGGGAAGGTTTTCCGGAGAAGTGGAGTTGAGCATTGATCTAAGTCGTCCCACGGGATGTGTTCTGCCTCCGGAAATGCATCAATCATTCCAAAATTCCGCAAAATTATCTTCAAAGATTTATAAATATATATAAAAAATATCCAGTACTTATGTTCTTTCATTTAAAAAAAAAACATAAAAATTGCCTGTTTATTACACAACTGATGAGACTCAACCCTTAAAGCACGTATTATCGAAAAAATATGTAAACTCGGAATTACTCCAAACTCCTAAGTATTTATATGTAAACTGCACGAACGTATATTTTCATTCAGATGTCCGCCATCTTTTCCAAAAGCCACAAGAGCCTGTTTTCAAATGTAGCCAAAAATTTGTCCCTACGCCCTATCCATTAGTATAGAGATCAGTGATGTGGTCGGGTCAGAAGAGGACAATTCCCTCTGTGAAGTGAATTCAGGTGGGTGCTAGCTCTGAGTGGTTAGTGCGTTGAAGAACCTTGTATTCTTCTATAAAAATATTATTTATTCACCGGAGAGCCGACCTGCGAATAAGCTAAAAAATTATTAAAGCACAGTACAGCAATAAATGTCATTCTTATAATGTATTATGTCAATATAATTAAGAAAAGAGTAGTTTAAACAAGAATTCCATGAAAATTCATAAAGTAATCATATTATTTTCATTCACACCACATATAAGAATTTATAACAAATTTGTATATGACTTATGATATGGAAATTAAACATGTTTAATAATTAAATTACAATGACAGGTTTTGAAATCGCTCGCTCTTTAGCATTGCACGGATGTACTATTATCCTAGCTTGTCGTGATATTGTCAAAGCACAAAAAGCAATGGAGAAAATATTCGAGGAACAACATAATACAATATGTGAAATTTTGCAAATGGATTTAACGTCAATGCGCAGTGTTCGAACAGCTGCTGAGAAATTTAAACTAAAACATAGGTAAGATTTGAGTCGTAGATATATTGAACATATTAGAGTGACCTACGCACATAGCATGAACCTTTTATTTGTCACTTGCTTTTAATAGTGAACATTTTAAAATACGGAATGTAATTAATCAATTTCTAGGAAATGAATATATATATATGTATATACAGGGTGGCCGATTTATCTGAAGACATCGAAATATCTCGGGAACTATGCACAGAATCAAAAAAGTTGTCGGATGAAAGTTGTTCGACACGAAGGGGGGCATCCAGTGATAATTAAATTTACCCCCTCCCCCATCCCCTGGGGGTGGAGTGGGGGCAAAAACAATAAAACTTAAATAGGAACCCCCAGTTTTTATTGCAGATTTGGATTCTCCGGAAAAAAGTACACGAATTTGATCTAGGAGCTATTGCATTTTGGTTCACAGGTGGCGCTGTAATCGATAAAAATCCAAATTTATCCGAAGACATTGAAATACCTCGAGAACTATGCACAGAATCAAAAAAGTTGTCGGATGAAAGTTGTTCGACACGAAGGGGGGCATCCAGTAATAATGAAATTTACCCCCTTCCCCATCCCCTGGGGGTGGAGTGGGGGCAAAAACAATAAAACTTAAATAGGAACCCCCAGTTTTTATTGCAGATTTGGATTCTCCAATATTGACAATTTTCGCCCGCGTAGCGGATATGGAATACGGTCATTCTAACAAAGCCGGGAAAAAATACATTTAGCGTTACCCAGGAAAAACGACGTGGACGTAGTATTTTTCTGTTCCCTTTGGGGTGCTTGTTTTACGTGAGCCCCCTTGCCTCTCACTGTCTCACTGTTCACTTACTTGAGTAAGTGTTCGAAATGTTGACCTTCCACTTCAATGCATTTATTTATTCTTTCTTCAAATGACTTTATACATGATAGAATCATATCTGCAGAAATTTCTGCGCAAGCAGTTCTTATGCGTTCCACCATGTTTTCATGAAAAATGTGCTGGGCAACCATCATGCTGAAACCACATTGTCCGTCGGACGTCCATAGCAACATCCTCAAGTAGTAATGGTACTTCTTGTTCTAGGAAATCTCGATATTTTGTTCCATTCAAATTACCTTCAATGAAATAAGGACCAATGAGTTTATTTCCTATGATTCCACACCAAACGTTCACCGACCAAGGACGTTGATGATTAACTTGTCGTAACCAATGGGGATTTTCTACGCTCCAATAATGCATATTATGCCTATTGACGCCACCATGGTTCGTGAATGTAGATTCATCTGAAAATAATACATTAGCAAAGAAATTGTGGTTCGTTTGCATTTTTTGAAATGCCCATTCACAAAACACCACGCGGTTATGAAAATCATCGCCATCTAGTTCCTGGTGCAATGAAATGTGATATGGGTGAAACTTATGACGATGCAATATTCTTTGAATACTGTCTCTGGAAATGCCGGAATCGCGATGTAATTGTCGTGTGCTTACATGTGGATTTTGGTGAATAGCTGCTAGTACAGCTACTTCGGTAGCTTCTCCTGTAACTGTTAATTCGCTTCCTTTTTTTCATTTGTACGCTGCCATCAGAGTGAAAGGCATTCACAACTTTGTAAAAAAAAGAACGCGAGCGAGCATTATCTGGAAAACGCTCAGCATACAACGCAACAGCATCGTCAATATTCCTCTTACATTCACCATAAATAAGAATCATTTCGATTTTTTCGGGAACTGTAGCAGGATTCATTTTTAACTTGCAATTCGATTTAAGCAATGAAGGGCAGACAAAAAATAGTCACGTAAACGGAAAGTTGTTATTCTAAAAGCAAAGTGACCTCCGACCGAATTACTACCAATACAATGGACTTCAAAAACAGTCTTACACTGAGAGACCGTGAATACTAAATTTTAATATGGGGATTAGAAAGTCGCGATATCCATTTACTTCCCTTCAGGAAAGTAGAGAAAAATGTAGGTGAACTGGTTACGTGTGACTCAACTTATGTATAAAATGATATGTTACTTTATTATCGAGTTGTCGCCCTCTAGCGGCCCCCAGAACCGGCGCCGGTGATGGCCGAAATGCAAGCGATGTACATGTATGAAACCACGTGAGTTCTCTCGGGGTCCGGTAGATGGCGACGAAATCCCCAAATGAAGTAAGAGTTTCGTTTTGTTTAATAGAAGCTGGTTTGACCGTCAATGCTCAGCTTATTTATTCTCATTTCGGAAAAAACATACAGAGAGAGAATGAATGAGCTGAGTGGAGGGACATGACGCGTTTTTTAATGGATTGCGTGATGTCCTCTTTTTGTTTATTAAATAATAAATTTAAAACCTAAAATGTAATTTTATTGAAGGCAGAAAACTTATTTATAAAATTGCTTCCATATTGTATTGAACGATTATTCGCTGTAAATTCAGCAATAGAATTTTGGCAGCCTTCATCTGCGGGTGCGGGTTCAGGATTGGTTGCAAGCTGGTGTAAGTGGTAGCTTTATAAACTCCAAATTTATTCAGAAGTAGTGGATCTTCTTACAACATATAAATTTCACTTAATCCTAAAACAAACGGAGTCGCACTGCACTTTCGACGCGTGATGGGCCATGCGAGTGGGCCGCACAAAGTTAAAGATCAGTCGTAAGTAATCGAAATACCGAAATAATAGTCCCGATTATTCGACCGGATTTTGGTGAACGTAATTCACTACAAAATAAGAAGCGGATGCGAAAAATTGACGAAGATAAAGCGGAGCACGGTTCGAGCATGTAGATCACGCTGCCGATGCCGGAAATCTGACGAAAAGTCCGTTTTCCAGGAATCAACGGGTTAAGGAACCAGAGGATAAGATCCGCAGTTCGATTCCTGGAACCGCGAATTTCAAAAGTCTTGCAAGTCTTTTATTATAGCGGCGCGCCCAGTCGGTAACTATAAGCTGATATGCGCGCTTAAGCAGAGATGGCGTCTCGAGTACCGTTAGCAAGCCATCGAAGTTGCCTCGACTCATGTATACGCGAACATACCGCCCGCCTTGCGGTAGGCATGCCGCAATTAATCTAGACTACCGATCCTAATCTAATTAAAAAAAAAAACTTAATTCTAGGAGTGAGAACTTGGCGTCGCAGATTCATTCATAGAAATCGGTAATAGCGCTTACTTTGTAATCGGGCGCTTCAATACGGAGGTAGCTGTTCGGACAGTTATCACGCGAGTTAGGCCATCTGTGCCCGGATGGACAGCAATAATGCGCGCCAAATTCCACTTTGCCGGAGGTAAATTGTTGTCTCGCAATAAAACAATTTGTTCGACCGCGATAGATGGGGTTACATGCGTCCACTTGGATCTGTGCTGACACGACGTTATGTAATCTCGTGTCCAGCGTTTCCAAAATTCCTCCAATGCTTGTAGGTAACGGTGCCAACGCGTTCCGTAACCTACTGAGTAGTCTACCGTAAGTGGGGACGGTGCTGACACGATAGGACCACCGACAAGGAAATGAGTGGGCGTCAGCGTATCTAGGCTGTCGATATCATCGGACAACGGAGCCAGCGGTAGAAGCGTGGCTAGCTCTTCGTACGTCGGCGTGTGCGGCTCGAGCACACGCTTGAGGTGGAACTTCATGGACCTTACCCCAGCCTCCCAAAGCCCGCCAAAATGAGGCGCAGCAGGCGGGATAAATTTCCAAGTCACTCCTTCCTCCGCGACGCGAGCACGAAGCTGATCAGATAGAATCGCGGCGCGATACGCCGCGCGCAATTCCTTGTCGGCTCCCACGAAATTAGTTCCACAGTCGCTGTGGACAGTGTGGGGTAAGCCACGACGCGAGTAAAACCGTTGGAATGCGGCAAGGAACGCAGCGGTGGAGTAGTCGCAGACTACCTCCAAGTGGACTGCATGCGACGCCATGCATATAAAAAGGGCGATGTACGCGGGATGCGATCGCGAACCTCGGCCGCCCGCCATGCGCAACTTGACAGGTCCTGCATAGTCGACACCGCATTCAGAAAACGCTCGCAAAGGTCGATTTGTTCGAACCGAAGGCAACGAACCCATCAGCTGAGTAGGTGCCTCAGCATGCTGGCGTGCGCAACTAACACAGTTATGGATCACGGATTTGACGGTCTTTCTAGCCTGTAATATCCACACCCTTTGACGCACAGTGCTCAATGTGAGTGTGAGACCGCCATGCATGCATCGCGTATGTGCGTGGCGAACTAATAGACGGGATACATGACAATTAGGCAAAATAATAGGGTGTTTGCTGGAGAAGTCTAAGTCAGATTGGTCCAGTCAACCTCCTACCCGAAGTAACCCGCTCGAATCTAAAACCGGGTATAACCGTCGTAACGCACTATTTCTTAAAAACCGTTAATTGGATTGTAGATGTCGTGCTCCGTCACTCCTAGGTTCATTCTCAGATAGCAGCGCTATCTCTGACTTAAACGCTGTAAGTTGTAGGAGATGGAAGACTCTACTTGCTACCAACGCTAAGGTATCAACGAACGACGTTGATGAAGATTTCATGGCTGAAGACTCTCTCCATCGTGGGGAGAGGGAAAAGACCCGTGACAGCACTCGACATAGATGAGGCCAAGACGAAAATCTTTTAAAAATTTCTTCGGTGGGATCGGAAACAACTCCCGAGTGATGCGTGTGGACCTTGCGTTCTAAAGTCGCTTCGTTATACGAACTGGGTTCGTTAGAGACCGGCCATTCTGACGGATCTAAGACGAGCCAAGCGGGGCCGTGCCACCATAATGAGGATCCTAGTAAATCAGTTACAGAGATACCGCGAGATGCGAGATCTGCCGGGTTGTCCTTGCCCGGGACATGACGCCAAGTAACTTCCGGAATGAGTGTGTGGATCTCGGCGACCCGATTCTCCACAAACGTTTTCCATCGTGATGATTGCTCGCTTAGCCAATCCAAAACGATGGTAGCGTCTGTCCAGGCGTGAATCGTGCAGCGCGAGAACGCTGGGACTTTGCGGATCTGGGTCAGTGAGCGTGTGAGAAGTACTGCTCCATTTAATTCGAGGCGGGGCGTAGACAGCACTTTCAAGGGAGCCACCCGGGTTTTTGCCATTAACAGGGATGTGGTGCAATGACCTGATGCCGTGGTGCACCGTATGTATATGACGGCTGCGAAGGCTTTCGACGAGGCGTCGGAGAAGCCGTGGATTTCGATGGTTGAGTCTTCACTCGTGCCAAGCCATCGTGAGATCGTGATGCTCGAGAGATGACGCAGCGAGTCAGAAAATGATTGCCATGCGACTGAAAGTTCCTCTGGCAAGGGAGCATCCCAATCTAATTGGCATTGCCACAGTTGTTGCATATATATTTTTGCCGTGATGACAACTGGAGCCGCCCATCCCAACGGGTCAAACAGGCGTGCGATGTGGGACAACACTGCTCTTTTGGTGAGTGCAGAGGATTGCGGTTGGTTCAGTGAGAACCGATACGAATCGGTAGAGGGTTGCCAAGCAATGCCGAGAATTTTCAGATTGTCGTCAATCTGCAGTGCTTTGTCGCATGCAGTTCCAAGATTGGCATCGTCAATGTCGGCATGTAAGGGGGCCGCGTTACTTACCCATTTACGTAAATGGAAATTTCCCTTGTTAAGGAGTGCGACAAGGTCATCTCTTATGAGTTTGGCTTCGTCAATCGAGTCCGCGCCAAATAGTGCATCGTCGACGAAGAAGTTTCGGAGGAGAGCAATTTTTCCTAACGGGTAGGCGGCACCTTCGTCGTCGGCCAATTGCCGTAGGACGCGTAGCGCCAAAAATGGTGCGCTGGCTGTCCCATACGTTACCGTAAGAAGCTGGTATGATTGGACCGAATCGGTAGGGGATTGCCGCCACAAGACTCGCTGGTAATTTACGTCCCGTTCGTCTACTCGAATTTGCCTATACATCTTCTCGATATCCGCAGCGTACACGAAGCGATGCGTGCGCCACTGGATATGGAGAAGAGACAGGTCTGACTGAAGAGACGGTCCAACGAGTTGCAACTCATTGAGCGAAGTACCACCATGGGATAGAGAGGAGGCGTTGAAGACAACGCGCATTTTCGTCGTGGTGCTTGTTTCTTTGACTACCGGGTGATGTGGGAGATAGACAACTGGCGTATTAGGCGCAGTCGCAGGTGCGATACGCATGTGTCCCAATTGCTCGTACTCCGCGATAAATTGGGAGTACGATTCGCGTTCTTGAGGACGCGCCTGTAGGCGTCGCTCAATAGAGTATAGACATTGGGTAGCACGTGCATATGTATCTCCAATGTCACTTGGCGTTGGAGACCTAAAGGGGATGCGAACCACGTATTGCCCGTTTGGCATGCGCGAATGCGTGTCTTTGAAGTGTTGCTCGCACCGCTCGTCATCTTCGGATGCTGGATGAGCAACACAAACTTCTTCGGTTTCCCAGAATCGGAGTAGCGAGTCGCGTAAATCATCGCGCGCGGAAGCATGGTGGGAGTGACTAATTACCGATGGAGTGGGATCAGCTGTCACGTCGCAAACTCCCGATAACACCCATCCAAAGACGGTGTTCATTGCCACCGGTTCGTTCGGCTTACCGCGGATGATACCGTCGCGCATGACATTTGGATATAAATCCGCACCAATGAGTAAATGAATAGGTGTGTCGCTTCGGGGCTCACCGTCGGCTAAAGTGAGTCCTTGCAAGTGTGGCCAGTAAGTGAGTGGACACCGGAATTTCGGTACATAAGTTGTCAAGGTTGGTAAAATAAACGCGTCGGTAGATAAGGTGGTCTCCGACTTATCGACGGCGCTTACCAAGATCGGCACCACCTTATCGATCATCTGATTGGTACCGACTCCAAGTCCATCCACCTGTACTGACGCGGGGTACCACTTCGTACGTAAAGCCGTAGCTGCTTCTCGAGTTATGAATGAATGCATAGACCCGTGGTCTAGCAGAGCGCGTAATTTGACGACTCGATTCGCTGGGGATTTGACTAACACCCAAGCAGTTGCTAGCACAACGTTCGCGGGGGACCGCGGTGTACATAAATGAGACTGGACAAGACTTATATCCACATTTGAGGATTGACCGGATGATGTGCTAGCCTCTGCGTGGTGATTTGTTTCGATTGGCGTGCGTACTGAGGCATGCAAAAGTGTATGGTGGTGTTTACCACATTGTGTACACTTACGATCGCTTTTACAGCTGGCAGTCTTATGATAAGACGACAAACAATTATAACATAGGTTATGTTTTTTTACTAAGTCCCATCGGTTTGGAACAGACATGTCATTAAATTTTTTGCATTTATACGTCGCGTGTATCTCGGAGCATGAAACACATTGTCCCGCTGACTTATTCGTACTCGAATGATGCTGGTGGTCGTGACGGTTTACCGGGTGTAAACGCCTCGAACGACCTAATTTTAGCATTTAAAAAAGTGCTTAATTCATCAAAGGTAGGATACCCTTCATCTTTAAGTGAGAAGTCCCATGCCTCTCGCGTCCCGCGATCCAATCGCTCGGTAATTAAAAATACGAGAACGTCGTCTTGGACCGGACGGCCGAGTTTCGCGAGCGCGTCGATCGATTCTTGCGCGGAGTCAAGCAAACCTCTTAGGTCGGCCGCAGACCTGCCATGAGACACAAATTTCAAAGAAAATAAATTCTCTAAATGCGTTCGCAATAGTCGACGATGATCCTCGAATCGAGATTTTAACAATTTCCAAGCGATCTCAAAATTATTCGCATTTACAGACACGTTCTTTAATAATTTGGCCGCATCGCCATCAAGACACGACTTCAAATAGTATAAATGCTGAAAGGAATCAAACGCGGGATCATTTAATATGATCGCTTGGAAATGATCTCGGAATTCCACCCAGTCGGTGAAATTCCCAGAAAACCGAGGTAGTTTTAATTTTGGTACTTGCGTACGCCGATGACCATGGTCGTTGTTCGCTGGTGCGTTGACGTTCGGTGTGCCTGGAGCGGCGGCGTTGGCTGGTGTTGAACAAGTAGGTGGACTCATTAAATGAATGACATCTGTCAATCCTGCCGATGTGCACAGATATATTTCTTCAGCAGTGCCCAAAAAATCTTCCGTGTAATATGCTTCTGTATTACAAGTAGGCATTAATTTGTACGGGATCATCTCTTCGTCTCGTTCTACGATTTGCGTCCACTTTTTCTCGATGAGCGAAAGTCTAGCGCGCGCCTGTTCCAAGGTCACGTCTGACCGTTGAAGTAAGATAGCGGCGCGAGTAATCGATGTGAATGCATTTGATTGCAGACTGACCATTTCAATAAAGGCCTGGTAGTCGTACATTGGTTCGGACCTACTTTTGTTCTTGGGCATTGTGATAATTCAATGCGCAATTGGAAATTGCGATTCAAAAAAAAAGCGGAATTAATTTACACTAATTCGGTCGAGCTATATGCTTTCGTCGCCGTCGAGTTTTCCGTGCGACGAAGGAACGCAATGGTAGCGCTAAACGCGTGGGGATACGAATGTCTGCGTGTGTTCAATACACGGCTAAGAGCGTGTATGTGAGAGCGCGTGAGAAGGGAGTCCTGCTGACTGCCACCTCCTTTCTAGCTGACGTCACGATTGCGTGACGTAGCGTCGCGATGGCGCGGAGAAGAAACCGCGCAGCGCGTGAGAAGGGAATCCCGAAGGATTGCCACCTCTCCTTGCTGACGTCACGTTCGACGGGTGTTCAATTATGAACGAAAACAGTCGACGACTGACGACGATGCCCGATCGGTAATTTGAATAAATTATGCGGGACTCGACCACGTTGCGCCCGATAATTAATCGGATTAAACCGATTAAAATTCAAATTTTTAAGCGGCACTCCCGAAAGCACTATTGTCCATGAGATGTCGAAAAAGTCTATGCAGTATATAAGAAATGCAGTCCTTTTATGGTGTTTTTTAGTCCGAATAGCGTCTTAGTAAGTCCACTTGCACTTTACTTACAAAGTCACTCCAGATCCTGGCAGGATCGCCAATGAACGATTATTCGCTGTAAATTCAGCAATAGAATTTTGGCAGCCTTCATCTGCGGGTGCGGGTTCAGGATTGGTTGCAAGCTGGTGTAAGTGGTAACTTTATAAACTTCAAATTTATTCAGAAGTAGTGGATCTTCTTACAACATATAAATTTCACTTAATCCTAAAACAAACGGAGTCGCACTGCACTTTCGACGCGTGATGGGCCATGCGAGTGGGCCGCACAAAGTTAAAGATCAGTCGTAAGTAATCGAAATACCGAAATAATAGTCCCGATTATTCGACCGGATTTTGGTGAACGTAATTCACTACAAAATAAGAAGCGGATGCGAAAAATTGACGAAGATAAAGCGGAGCACGGTTCGAGCATGTAGATCACGCTGCCGATGCCGGAAATCTGACGAAAAGTCCGTTTTCCAGGAATCAACGGGTTAAGGAACCAGAGGATAAGATCCGCAGTTCGATTCCTGGAACCGCGAATTTCAAAAGTCTTGCAAGTCTTTTATTATAGCGGCGCGCCCAGTCGGTAACTATAAGCTGATATGCGCGCTTAAGCAGAGATGGCGTCTCGAGTACCGTTAGCAAGCCATCGAACTTGCCTCGACTCATGTATACGCGAACATGTATGCACAATTTTTATGTAATCAGTTTTGATTTTTAATATGAAGAATATCAATTATTCATAATCTTAATTTTTCAAATGGACATTATTAAAATTTCATATTCAGAATAACAATTTTCGCAATTGATATTACTAAATTCTAATATTAAAAATTCTAATATTAGAATTTTTAATATTAAATTTTCATAAAGGGATCAAATTGTCCCTATTTGCCCCCTGGATGCCCCCCTTCGTGTCGAACAACTTTCAACCGACAACTTTTTTGATTCTGTGCATAGTTCTCGAGGTATTTCAATGTCTTCAGATAAATTTGGATTTTTATCGATTACAGCGCCACCTGTGAACCAAAATGCAATAGCTCCTAAGTCAAATTGGTGTACTTTTTTCCGGAGAATCCAAATCTGCAATAAAAACTGGGGGTTCCTATTTAAGTTTAATTGTTTTTGCCCCCACTCCACCCCCAGGGGATGGGGGAGGGGGTAAATTTAATTATCACTGGATGCCCCCCTTCGTGTCGAACAACTTTCATCCGACAACTTTTTTGATTCTGTGCATAGTTCTCGAGATATTTCGATGTCTTTAGATAAATCGGCCACCCTGTATATATATATATATATATATATATATATATATACAGGGTCATCGAAAAGTATCGGACCCCCCTAATATCTTCAGTTAGAATGCACTTAGGAGAAAATGTCCAATAGCAAAGTTGTATGGTTTCAAGCGGGGAGTAAGATGATGACCTTGACTTTGACCTTGACCATGTCCTTCAAGGTCATTTCAAGGTCAATCTTATTTTTTTAAATAGAACCCCCTACATTTTATTGCATATTCTTATAGCTTATCTCGAGAGCTTTCCAAAACACTATAATAAAATATTCTTTTATTAAGTACTTTTTGAGTTATAAAGGTTTGAACTTAACAATTTGTTAAGTGGTGTGCGAGAGAAAATGCATTCTTACTGAAAATATTAGGGGGATCCGATTAATGTATTTTCTTTAAACCAATTAATTGGTCTCATTATTCCGCGCACAAAAGTATTAAGGTTATGATTACTGAAAACTAAATAATATTTTACAAGATATTCTACATTTTGTGTCAAAAAATTGTTAACTTCAAACCTTTATAACTCAAAAAGTACTTAATAAAAAAATATTTTATTATAGTGTTTTGGAAATCTCTCGAGATAAGCTATAAGAATATGCAATAAAATGTAGGGGGTTCTATTTAAAAAAATAAGATTGACCTTGAAATGACCTTGAAGGACATGGTCAAGGTCAAAGTCAAGGTCATCATCTTACTCCCCGCTTGAAACCATACAACTTTGCTATTGGACATTTTCTCCTAAGTGCATTCTAACTGAAGATATTAGGGGGGTCCGATACTTTTCGATGACCCTGTATATATGGCGTATGGCAATACAATTTAGTTTCTAAATCATTTCGATAAATGGGATTATTCGAAATATAACGCCTGTGAAAAGACAAAAGAAAGGGACAAATATTCTTACTAAATATTATAGTGAATTAAATTAAAAATAACACCCAGTCGTGTACACTTTACTAGCCTTACCGCCTCTCGACGTTATACCCCCCGAGTCCTAGCCGATTAGCGAACAACTTGTTCCTTTAAAAGCTTCTGCAGGAAAGAACGCTTTTCGACACGCAGTAGCCCAGGACTGCTCTACTAACGTTTAATAAATGGCGCTTTTCGATGTGACGAAAAGTCCACCTTTTAATAAAATCTTAATTTATCGTCCATTACCAAAATAGAGCGCTTACATACCGATCTCAGATATGCATACCAATAATGTTTTTAAATGCTAAAAATAACTACAATTCCTAACTTATCATTACATTACAATGCAAACATTAATTTAGCTACAGTAGGGGTGTTTAGGACGATCCCTATCTATTACATAGGTCATGAAATTGGAATTTCAAAATCAGCCGACAGCGGAAATTCTTCTAAAATGACCGGAGAACATGAATGAGAAGCTACACTCTCGGACGATTCACTGTCTCCTCGTGGGATATACGGCGGGTCGATCTATAGGAATTTGGCACAATTACAGACGATAATTCTGGATCCGGAGTACGGGCTTGGGCGGCTTCGGTTGACGGCGGCGGCCAGCGATCCGGCACCTGCAGTCCGGGTTGGCGTCCTTCCTCGGAGACGAGGTTGAAGGCGTCCTTGTTACCGGGCTCGGCGCATAGGGCGAGAGATTCGTCCTATTCGCGCACGAGAGAGAGAGAGAGAGAGATAGACGATGTGCGAGGCAGTTGCCGAGGTCCATTCCTCGGGAACTCTCGGCGAATTCTGAGGCACTGCATGTGGGGGGGGGGGGGGGGGGCGCGTCGCGGAGGCACCCTCCGGCGCGACCTTGCGGTCCTCCGGGGGACGGAGATAAAACGATGTGGTGGATATTTCCCCATCAAAGCGACCGCCTGAGGCTTCCGCGTGATTCGGGCAGATGGCGCGGAGTTTGGTACGCGGTTTAGTAAGAGTGCCGCTCTGTGACTTATCTTGTCACAATGTAATCACTGCCATATATCTATATACCTAATTTGAATGGAGTTGCGAGGGGTACTCAGTATATTTTTTATATAATAATAGTAAATTGTGCAACTAGGGAGCAAAATAGGTGTTTGCCGATGAGTGCGAGTTGGCGCCCGAGCGAAGCGAGGACAGCATTTCGCAAGAGCCTACAAATACCTATTCTCCCTTGTTGCACATACTATTTTGACAAAATAGTATTTTGCGCTCAGAATGCGAGAAACGTATTTTGCTCCCGGATATATTTATTTTGCTCCCGAGGGAGAGAATATGCTATTTTACTCCCGCAATATAAGGAGCCTGTAGTCTGTCGGCATAGCTTTCGAATCCAACATGGGACCTGCCGATTGTCGGTCGAATGCTCTATCAATGAAGCGATTCTAAAAAGTATTTATTCGATTTCAATTTCGAGCCTGGTCGAGAATGGCGCTAAGATAGCACATTACCTCACTGCTTAAAGATATCGAAATTAATGTTGCGAAGTGGTCAGGAAATAGGGTTGCTAGGAAAACGTAGTGGGCCTGGGTAATTTGATGCTCAAAGTAGTCAGACGGGAACGGTAGAGGATGGTGTGACATGAGTACTATGGGATGTCGGGGAAATTGATTGAGAAGTATAATATGATGAATTACTCAGAACGCGTATACTTGCTTCGAACAGAACCACAACACCTTCTGAACTTTAATAATTGCGAGTCTGAAATTACGTTTTGACATCAATTACCTGTCAATCGGTGCTCTACATACGTACGATGTAGATCAGAGGGCTGTAACCAAGCAAATGAATACGCTGAGGAGAGGAGAGGCTGATGAGCCCCGAGCATGCGCCGGATATGTTGATGAATCTTCAAAGTGTTGATCGTAGTGAGAACCACTTAACATAATCACATGACCGAGAATCACTCACTGAGAATCCCTTTGATTCGTAATGAGCAAACTCAAAAACTCCTGTATACCAACTTATAATTGAATCTCTGTGATATTTTGCCACATTTTGATTACAATAAAACACTGAGGGCCTGACGGATTGTGGCCGCCGGAATCACCTGAAACGAGAAAAAAAACAACAAATTTTGTTGAAATATATAATTTTGGTTGGAGCTTGCACAAATACGATTAAAAAAAAGTCGAAAAATGAAAAATGGCGGTCATTCGAAAAGCACCTCTGTTCGCGTTTTATCCCTAATCAAAGTGCTCTAAAAATAGAAAAAATGTGAAATATCATACGAATTTCGGTCAACGTTCTCGTAAATCCAGGATCTTAATAGAAAAAAAAAATTTGTGACAAATTTGTTAGCAAAAAATATATGTTTATTTTCTATAATAAAATTTTCCAACGATCACCTTCTTAGTAATAAACAGTAAGATTACAGTACTTTTTGTCACTAACGTATTTGTGTATTTTCTACCAAGACATTAATAACATATTTAGAATTACAATACTCTAGAAAAATGTACTTTTTGATACACAAATTAGACTGCCTTACAATTATTAAAAAAACATGTGAAATTATTTAGTGAGGCCTAGTTCTTTCTGGAGAAAGAAAGTGTAACCTCACACAATGGCAATGTAATGTCGAACATTGGTTTCACAGATATAATTCAATGATAAAATATTAACTGAACTAGTTAACTTTACAAATCGATACAGTCAAATTGGCAATATACATATATAATAACATATTTTCTATTTATAAATTATTGGATGAGGTTATCCAATTGAAACTCAATTGCGTTTCTTTTCTGAAATATTAAAGATTTCTTATTCATTATTATTACAAAATATACGAACATATATTTACATCGTTTACAACGTTACCTGAAATATTAAAGAAACAACATTTAAAGCTCTTAACTCCGCTATCCTTCTACATTATTAAATCACTTCAAATTTCTATTTATAAAACTAAACCTTTTCATTAATTTAATTCAATTCCTCTACGGCGTAATCTTTCTCAATATTCAATAACTTTATCACTCTTCTGTTTCTCCAAAACTAACTCTCATTTCACTTAGTCATTTACTACTCCCGTACTCAGTTTTTGGTTGTATTAATTATAAATGCGCGGCAACATTTGAAATGAAGAATTACGGTAACTGAGCTCACGAGTATTATCGTATTTCTTTACATCTCCCTCCCTCGGAGAAGAACGTAGTGTCAGATGAACCTCACCGGAGTCAATTTTGTCACGTGGAAAAAATTTGATTACTTTTCTCTGTGTCCAGTGTCAATTTCATATATTTATTCTGAAATTCTTCTCAATATTGGAAATAGGCCAATTCTCAATTCATCTAAGTTCTTTCTGTTTAATCGGTTTCCATTTTCTACATAAATTAAATCGCCCACCTTTAATTCAGAATCTTTCTTATGTTTTTCAAATTGTTGTTTATTATAATCGTATGATCTCTTTGTATTTTCAAAGGATAACTTTCTATCGTTTTCTAAATCTTGTTTTGTTTGCTTCTGTTTTAATTCTTCTGGTAAAATATCTATGTTTTCACCTTCCAATAAATATTTTCGAGAAAATTTTGTAACTGTATGTTCTGTTTTATTATACATTTCTATGCATTTCTGTGCAATAGTTGTCGAAACTGTTTTTCCTTCGTCTTCATTAATTTTACATCTTATCTTATTAATTCATGTTTGATTTAACCTTTCATTAAGACCATTAGAAAGAGGCGAATCTATCGCGGTGAAAATTAATTTCGGACCTTTCTCATATAGGAATTCTTTGAATTCTCTTGAGTTTATGCCAGGATATTGGTCTGCTAGATCAATATCTATCTCATATTCTTGTGGTACGTTTTTTATTAATTTTATAAAATTTTTAAACATTTTCGTTTTTGATGTAACGATGTAGACATATCTATTAAAGTGGTCAACAAGTAAATGTAAATATTTTTTTGCTGAACGAGAACCTCAAAAACCTCCGATTGTATCTATAGATTTGATTTCAAATGGGTACGTTGCTGGCCCCAAGTGTGATAGTAGTGTTTATAATTTAAATTTTTTTCTGAATAAAACCGTGTGATTTTATTTGTCATTTGAGTGATTCCTAAGTGACAATAAGTAATGTGTATATTCTTTATTAATTTTTTACTAGATATTCTTATAAATATATTATATCTCGTTTTTTTACATTTTTTGTAAAAAATTCCATTTCTTTGCTATATTATTTCTTGTAGCTTAATTAAGTTAACTATTTTCAAAACTTCTGCATTTTCATCTGGTTCTAGAACTGGATTTCTGCGGAAACAGTCTGCTTCTTGATTATTTTTCCCTGGATTGTATTTTATTTCAATATCATACTCTTATAGATTGTATGTTAAATCTCCCAGTTCTTCATCAGTTCTAGATTTTATGTTCAAATTTTCTAAAGGCTTATGGTCTGTATAACCTGTACATTTTTCCCAATAAGCCAATATTGACAAAATTTTACCGCCTCTTTTATCGCCAAACATTCCAAATAAATAGGTTTCTTTTTCTTTTGAGCATTTAATTTTCGTGAAAAATATACTACTGGTTTTTCTTCTTTATTTTCTTCTCTTTGTTTTAATGTTGCTCGAATTCCTAAAATGCTTGCATCTGTATAAATGTAAATCGGTAAATCAGGGTCAACCATTTTAGAAATTTGATGTGAACATAATGATGATTTTATTATGTTGAAAGATTTATTACAATCTTTTGTATATATTTATCGTAATAATTTATTTTTCCTAAAAATTCACATGCTTTTTTCCTCTCTTTCACATATCTTGCACGGTTTTTTCTCCATTTATAACATTCTTGTTTTAAAAATTTATGTTCTTAAAATATTTTTTTTCAAAAGGTTTTTGCAAGGTATTCTAACCCTCTTAACTGGAAAACGGACGACCCAAAGATGTAGAACGAGGCCGGAAAGAAGAATGTAACTCCTCCTCTTGACTATTCACGCGCCCAGGTGAAGACGTAGGGGAAGGAGTAGAAGGCCCTTGCTCTTCCTTCGGCATGGACACTACCACGATCCCAGCAGGTGCTGCCGCACGCCTTAAATACGGAACTAAAAGTGTCACGAGCACACACGGCCCTTCGCTTCCGCGGCAACAGGAACAGACGAATGTAACGAGGATAAACCTGCGCCGTAGATCTGCGCGAGACACTTATAATATCGCACGTGCTCTCACCAAAATAAAATTGAAAATAACAGATAAATCGCGACTGACACTCAGCAAGCACTGGACATAAAAAGTGTCTCTTTTTTAAAAGTCTGAAGTATCCACGTTGCACAATTATAATGTCCATAAAATAAATTAAACAGCGAAAGTATAATTACAGGTTAGGCCGTCCAGTCAAAAACTTAAAATGAGACAGCGCACAAAAAGACGAACACTTCCCACACTTAATTTAACACAGGAGCAGCACGAAAAAATGAACATAAAACTTGTGCAAAAAAATAAAGACACTAAAACTATTAAAAAGAATTTTAAATAAATCGCGGATACCGTTGACAGAACAAGTCAATACAACCAGTACCGGAAGTTCACTAAAGTTAAGAGTTAAATTGGAGGTTCTTGCATCTTTCTGCTCCTCAAATGGCCTTTCTGTTAACTTATTAAAAACTAAAATAGTAGTTTTCACAAGGGGGGGGGGGGCTTTATATGCCTCCTCTAGGGTTTTCTATTTTGAAAATCAGCTGGTGGAGGTTGTACCCTCTTATACATATTTAGGTACCATCGTCTCTTCGTCGGCAAGTGGGCTGAAGGCAACAGAAAACGCTATATCCAAGACTCGGCAAGCGACTGGGTCAGTACTGGCTTTAATGGCTTCTGTGAAAGGGGTTTCGTGTGACGCAGCCCTGAAATTATATCAGGCATCTATTCTATCCACATTGTTATATGCTGCTCCCTGCTGGGCCCTCCGTCACCTTGACAGACTGGAGTCAGTACAAGTTGATTTCTTTAAAAAGTGGCTTGGGCTTCCCAGGTCGGCTCCGGCCTACCTCGTTCGTCTTGAATTAGGTCTTTACCATATAGCGGCAGAAACAGTGCGTCTCCTTCCAATTTAGCACGCATGGGCCTTCTTAGGTTATTAGGGGCTCAGTGCAGGTGGGACGAGCGATCCTGCTTTAAATTGGGTCGCTCAACTAAAACTTGTTCTTCCTTTCGCTTCCTATGAGGCCCTCTGGGAGGACTTTTCAGGCAGGAATTGGGAAGCTTTTCAGGTGCTGACCTGCGAAGCTTATGCCACTCATCTACGTAACAGAGACCTTCAACATTACTTTTCATCTGACTCAGTACAATTGCCTATCTACAGACAGTTTACGGATGGTCTTGCCAGTTTATACCCTGCGCGATGACAATGCCATCTTTTAAGTTTAAAGATTCAGCTTAGGACAGCAACTGTTTTCTCTCGTTCCATATGTGTTGGGAATACTCGTTTTCTGTACAACCCCATAGAAACGTGCACTATTTGTAACATGAATGTTAATGAAACGCTGATGCACATATTATGCGACTGTCCTATATCTCATCCCGCTAGAATCCGTCTGCGACAAAATAATTTGTTAAAAAATCGTTTGTCGGTTAATTGTTTAGCATATTTGCTCGATTCAAATGACCTTGCCTCGCTTAGAATATTATTTTATTTTGTCAAGTCTCGTTTTACCAGAAGACAATTTGTATTTAATTGTTAATTTTTATCTTACTATAATAGCCTTTAAAATTTTAGTACAGTACAACCCCTGTGGTTGAGCCCTCTCGGGTTGCTTCCCCCGCTCGTTGCTCCCTCTCTGGATGAGCCCGTATTTCATGCCTTTCTCCCCTCCACCACTTATTTCGAGGTGCGGCGCTACTGCATGCAATTTTGAGGCGCAGCAAAGGGCCCCGCATCTCACATATTTTTTATATGTATGTATTTAAACAATCCAAAAAAAATGTTTTTCTCAACTTTTTTCGTTGTGTTTCACCGTTTTACCGAAATTTTTACCTAATTAATCCAATTTTAAAATTCGTTTTTCCCTCATAATTAATAACTAATAAAATATATTAAAATGTACGTTTTTATAAATTTTATTAGTTATTAATTATGACCAAAAAAAATTTTTTTTAATTATCTGGGGCCCGAACTAAACGACCATGTGCGCATTTCGATAGGCACGGGACTGTTACACTTAGGTGAGCGGGGCGTATCGACATGCAACCCGAGAGGGAGCGAGTCCCAGTATGCAGCAACCAGTGGGGTTGTACTGTATTTAATTCTGTGAAGTCTGCGAACCTCCTACTTGCGTCGGTTTTCTTTTTCTGTTTGCGTCGGATTTTGTCAATCTTTTCTGTAATGTAAACCAGCGTGTTATTTTCACCAGGGTCGATATTTGCGGTTACATCTTTCGAATTAATGGTTTTTATGAATTGTGTGCACTCTATCCCTTAAGAATTTTTGATGTAATTTCATATAAGTGTCACGTCACCGCGACCACCCACAACGGAATAACTTTTTAGGAAAACCGATAGGATTAAAGACTAGAAATCGATACATGCAGTGCACTCAAAAATACATTTAACTTTATGACCCTTTTTTAACGCTCACTAAAAATTAAGCACGTAGCGTAGATTTCTATTCTGAGAAATCTTCATTGCCACCGAAACTCTTTTTAGACAATTACCGGTGTAACGCATGTAACGGTGCTGAAGGTTGTACGGATACTCCTACGCAACTTTTAATGGAACAAAAAACGATGCCACCCGAAATTCTTGGAAACCATTTAACCAGTTTTATTTTTCTTAGACAATTCTTAAACGAATTCATTAATAGCAACATTAACAAAAATCTCGATAACTGCACAGTCATTTTTAACTCCAAACTCGCGAATCTCAACCCGATCTGAATGTTGCTACTCATGAATTCCCGACCTTTAAACAATATTCTTTTTATATTTTTCCTTATCCTGTAAAACTTTCAGCCTCAATCATAATAATCCTAATAGTTCAACTAAGTAAAAATGCAAACAATTTATTATAACAATTATATTCTACAAACAGTGAGTTTTCTTCTCTTTTGCAAACAACAATTGTAAGAGATTGAACAAGGTGAATGGAAGTTGTAATAATTATGAATAACTTCGCACCAAACAACGACACAACCTCCATTCATTTTTGTTTAATCTCCAATTTAGCTAACTTGTAATAAACAATTGATGGTAAAAAGGAACATTATTGAAAACACCTTATAAATAACAAATTGGAGGAAAATTACTTCATCTCGCTCTACAAGTTCCATCTCTCGCTCGACAGTTTTCTGTCTCTCGCTCGATCACCGTTAATTGCCCTTCCCACCTGGAAAAACCATATAAAAAGGGGCCCGCGCATCACATGGACCAGAGAGTGCGCACCGCCGAACTGGATTGTCAATCGCCTGGTCAGTTTTGGCTCTCCTGGTTGTGTTTTGGGAGAGCAGCGGACTCCGACTAGACCCTGCCATCATCGAAGGACGTCCCCGAGAAGTTGGCACAAGTCCATCCAGAGAAACACTTCAAACCCGGTCGGATCTACCCCACGAAGAGGTTCCCAGGCTGTGCCGAGCAACAGTAAGATATTTATTCTCGATATCCCCTTTTTTTTTATTATTAACAATATTTTTTTTTCCCAATATTACAGGTACGTTTGAATATGTGAGACGAGCAAGCGTACCTACCCGAGATATTTTTTTGTTTTCTTATTTTAATCCCAATTGTTACCTTGAGACGAGTTGCCAAAATAGGCAACATTAGGGACCATTTTTTTTATTTTAGGAGCGACCGGATTGAAATTCTGGGTGTCGCGGGAATTGACCTGCTGACTACCGGAATATTAATTCCTAGCTCGTAGGGCCTCCTCCCACCACATAATCCAATTTTTTTTATTATTATTTTCTATTACATATTATTCGTTTTTTTTCGTCAAGTAGGATACCCAACTAACCCTTTTCCCAATATAATAAATTCCTCGTCGAACCGCTTGTTTCTCCTTTCAGTGAAACAACGGCGACGAAGGGCCGGACGCAAGGTTCAGGCGGAGCGCGTGGAACTAGAAATCCGCGAGCTCAAACAGAAGCACGAGCGACGAGTTTTGGAAGAATACCTCTTCTTAATTGCGAAAATACCGTTAATTCAACCTCCATTACCGAAATAAATTTGTTTTCACTCTTAAACCATTCTTGCTTCTCTTTTTTTATTATTTCACCTTTCCCTATTACAATTTCAGGGACACACGCAGCCGACCCCCGCTCGCCAGAACCCGAGTAACCTTTAGTTACTCAGCCCTTTTACGATCCAACAAGCATCTTATTCTTTTGAGATGTTTGCTGGGTCGTAACATAAAATTGGTGACAGCGACTCTAGAGCGGGGACCTGTATGTGGTCCTGAAAACAATACGGGAAACAGCGGAGGTACAGAAACTCGTCGCACGTTCTGAATAATGATACGCCTTGCCTTGACATTTCCATTTTTTATAAATACAAGAAAAAATACTCACAAAATTAAAACTTGCTTAACAATTTGATTTAATCAAATTTAATTCAATTACAGATAAATTAATTAATTTAATCAAATTTAATTCAATAACAGATAAATTAATTGATTAATTAATTTACTCAGATTTAATTCAATTACAGATATATTAATTGATTAATTTAATTTACTCAAATTTAAATTCAATTACAGATGAATTAATTAATTTACTCAGATTTAATTCAATTACAGATATATTAATTGATTAATTTAATTTACTCAAATTTAAATTCAATTACAGACGAATTAATTAATTACAGATAAATTAATTGATTAATTTAATTTTCTCAAATTCGATTCAATTACAGATAGATTAATTAGTTTAATTTACTTAACCATATAAAAAAAAAACAGTTAAATAACTCCATAATAATCTCTTACAATTTTTTCTTCCTCATTCTCCACTCGAATTTTGCTTTAATATTTCAAAAAGAAAATATATAAATAATTACTTATGTCAGAACAAAGACTTACACGAGGATATACAAATAAATTAACTAAAGAGGAAAAAGAAAAAGTAATAGTTGAAGGATTAATTACAGACAGAAAACAACGTAAAAAATCATCAAATATAAATAACACCACCGAACAAAACCAATCACAAGAGAGCGGTGCGACTGCCCGCTTTCAACAAACTAGAAATTCGCTAAGCGAAATAATCACCGAAACACAGGACCTAATCAGAAATACCCCACAGGAACTTACCGAATCAGATCAAATCGAACAACAAAAAAGATTGGAAGAAATAGGAAATAATATACAATTACAAAATAACGACATCCATAAAATCTCAAACAGACTCAACGCAATCACACAAGAAATCGAATCCATCACAGAGAAAAACGACGAAGAAGACAGTTCAGAAAATTCTGACATCCCAAGCACTCAAGAAACAAACGTTAACACAAAGATAAAAAATAATACAAAAATATCAGATAATACCGAAAAAAAAATAATAGATAAACCTAACATATCAGATAAAATTAATGAAGAAATATTGGATAAAACGAACGGAGCAGAAATAGAAATAGAACGACTGAACGACAGTGAAACTGAAGAAAAAATTTGCAGAGTAGTCACCGAATACAATAATTTGGTGGAAGAATATAAAACACAAAAAACTCCCGAAAACTCTGAAGGTTATCTAATTAAATTACAAAACTGGTATAAAAAAAGTGTACCCATATTAAAAATACAAACAAGCACCCCGTTAAAGAAGCATATCGTCTCTAGAGATATATTAGAAGAAGAGGAGGAAAAATACGTAAAGCAGGAATTATCATTCGAACATCTCCCAGAGATATTTATAACATCAGAAAATAACGACGAAGCCTTTGAAACGGTACAGGAATTCCATAGTAACATTAACACAAACAACATAATAATGGCACAACAATATGACAGGCTCACACTCAAATTAGCCATAGAAAGTGTACCAAAGTTTGACGGAGACCCCAAGAACTTTTATGCTTTTGTGGACGGATGCGAAGAAGCCAAGAGCATGCTACCTGCAGAATCCGAGGCTGATCTCGTAAAATTAATAAAAACTAAATTAAAAGGAGGTGCACGAGGGACAGTAAAAAATGGAGAGTACGAAACAGTAAAAGACCTATTAAAAATATTACGGGAAATCTATGCACCTGCAAACTCAATAACAGAAATCCGGCAGGAATTGATAGGAATATATCAATTGGATTTCGAAAACGTAGTTTTTTACGCAAACAGAGTCAGAGAAGCAGGGGACAGAATAGTCGAAACCTATAAAGCCTTAGACGAGGACAACGAGATCTCTGAAGCAGATAGAAACAGGACAGAAAAAGAGGTCATTGAAACTTTCATAAATGGATTAAAACCGGAAATTGAATCCCGCATAATAGATAAGGAATTCGAAACATTATCATCAGCAGTCCAAAAAGCCATCCAAATCGAAAAACGAATGAACATCACTAGTAATATTAGAGGATCAAATACCAAAAATTCACCAGAAAAAATAAAAACTCAGCAAGGGATAAATCTACTATATGCCGATCAAACAGTATGTCAGATTTGTAAAAAACCAGCTCATACCGCGGATGTCTGTCGATTTAGAGAAAAACAACAGAACTACCCAAAAACGCAAAACAGTTATCAATTTCAAGATAACAAACCAAGGCATACCTCAAATTTTAGGAATTACGAAAATTTCCCACCGAGATATAGCGAACAAGTAAGACAGTTCCCACAAAATTTCAACCAACCACGAAATTACCAAAACACTCCAACACCACTAATACAATGCACATTTTGCAATAGAATAGGACATTCGATACAAGCATGTAGGAAATTTCAATACCAGCATTTTAATACACCAGTAATCCAATGTTCATATTGCAAAAACATAGGACATACCATAGACGAATGCAGAAAATTAATGAGTTTAAAAAATACGAAACAGTTACAATGTAACGTTTGCAAAAACTTCGGTCACACCGCATCCCAATGCCAACTATTGCAACAAAAGATTGTAAATTGTGCATACTGCAAAAATATAGGTCATTCCGTAGACCAATGCCAAAAGCTTCAAAACCAAAATAGAAGCAGTATACCTAGATCATTGACACCTAAACCTTCGGGAAACGAGAATGGTCCCCCGACCAACGGCGCACGCGGGGAGACAACAATCAGACGCCGAGTACAAGTCATAAATACGTAAAATTAATGGTAGACACGGGAGCTAGTGTAAACATCATAAAAAAAGGATCGGTTAACACTAATATACTAATAAATAAAGACGAAATAATAAATTTGAAAGGAATAACCGAACACCCAGTAGTAACGAAAGGAATCGTAACGCTAAAAATAATGGGCTGTAAAACACAGTTCCACCTAGTCAATGACGACTTCCCAATAGATTCATCGGGAATACTCGGTTCAGAATTCTTTCGTTACAATAAAATAAACATCAGTTACGAAAATAATTACATCCAATGGGGAAACAACAAAATATACTTCGACGAAGAGACCATAACAGTGCCAGAACGATCAGTTTCAACATTTTACGTTAACATTAAAAATAACGAATTAGACTACGGTTACGTACCACGACTCGAAATAATGGATGGTATATTTTTAGGCAATGCAATTGTAAGGAACAACAACGGGAAAGGCTATTTAAACATTTATAACACAACGGATATAGAACATGAACTGTTAATACCAACAATAGAATTAAAAGAAATTAGTATACAATCTGACAAATCTAAACAGCCCCATTTAAATGAAAATCAGGAATTTAACAAAAATGAAATATCGAAACGTACAGTACAAGAGATAAACACAATAATGCAACATCTACCACAGAATAATAAACCTACAAATAAGCATGATCAGGAACGATATTCCAAACACATACAAAAAATTCTTCAAATAGACTACGAAACCGACACTGATAACAAAATAGATTATGACACCGATAACGAGAGAGAAGATAAAACATTTCAAGTCCTCCAACTCCGAGACACAAAAGTAAAACACCTACAAAATTACAACGCTACACCATGGAACTATGAAGAAAGTACTCAAAATAACCCAAGACAACACAACAAAAGAAACCTTAAAAGCGACCAATCACTAAAACATTACCGACAAGAAATGAACGGACATGAACGCGAAATTGACTCTGAAAATGAATCTTACTACAAAGATCTAACTAAATCCAAAAGTAATGAAATTGACTCTGAAAATGATCAAAATGAATATCAAAATGAATATAAAAATGAAAATGAACACGAAAATGAATATGAAAACGAATATATAAATAAATCCTATAAAAACGATCATACAAATATAAACGATCAAAATGAATATAAAAATGAAAATAAATATGAAAACGAAAATATAAATGAATCCTATAAAAACGATCATACAAATACAAATGATCAAAATGAATATAAAAATGAAAATGAATATAAAAATGAACACGAAAATGAATATGAATATGAATATGAAAATGAAAATATAAATGAAAATATAAACGATCATACAAATACAAATGATCAAAATGAATATAAAAATGAAAATGAATATAAAAATGAACACGAAAATGAAAATGAATATGAATATGAAAATGAAAATATAAATGAAAATATAAACGATCATACAAATACAAATGATCAAAATGAATATAAAAATGAAAATGAATATAAAAATGAACACGAAAATGAAAATGAATATGAATATGAAAATGAAAATATAAATGAAAATATAAACGATCATACAAATACAAACGATCAAAATGAATATAAAAATGAAAATGAATATAAAAATGAACACGAAAATGAATATGAAAATGAATATGAAAATGAAAATATAAATGAAAATATAAACGATCATTCAAATACAAATGACCATAAAAATAAGGATGAATATGAAAATGAATGTAAAAATGAAAACGAATATGGCCATATCAGAGTATGTTATAATGAACACGATAAACATGAAAATGAACATCCGAATGAATCCTATAAAAATGAATATACATATACAAACGAACCTTATAAAAGAAATTATACCCAAGTCGAAACACGGACAAAAATTTACAGTGACAGACACGACGTCACCAAGGGAAGAGAAGACGCCCCCAAAGATCTACCAACCATAAATCTCAGCAACGATATATTTGCGACACCATTAGGAAAAGCAAAAACCAAGAAAACAAACACGCATTGCGTAAAACCAAAAAAGTATAATGAAACTGACATATTTTATACTTATTCGGAATTTTTAATGGAAACATCAAATACAAATATGCCGAAAGCAGCTGGCATAAAACAAGATATAATCCTTTACTGCATCAAAACAATGAAACGCGCCACTGAAGTAAAACATCTGTTAAGACTAGAACACCTTAATTCTGAAGAAAGAGAGAGTGTGAACAAGCTCATAAACACCCATGCCGACGTATTTCACCTACCTGACGAACCACTAGGATCAACGCACCTGATAAAACATAAAATTAACACAACTGATGATATCCCAATAAACACGAAACAATATAGATTCCCACCGATACATAAGGATGAAATTAATAAACAAGTTACGGAACAACTAAAAAATGGAATTATCAAACCCTCTCAATCACCGTACAATACACCAATTTGGATTGTACCCAAAAAAGCAGATTCACAAGGAAATAAAAGATGGCGCATGGTTCTAGATTTTCGGAAATTGAACGAAAAATCCATAGGAGATTCCTATCCAATACCAAATATAGTCGACATATTAGACCAATTAGGCGGAGCAAAATACTTTTCAGTATTCGATCTGGCCTCAGGATTTTTGCAAATAAAAATGGACGAAAAGGATTCACACAAAACAGCTTTCTCAACCCCACACGGGCACTACGAATTTGATCGCATGCCCTTCGGTTTAAAGAACGCCCCTGCGACATTTCAGAGACTGATGGATATAATCTTATCTGGACTACAGGGAAACGAATTATTTGTATATTTGGATGATATCGTAATTTACTCATCTTCATTACGTGAACATGAAATAAAATGCGAAAAACTATTCAACAAACTCAGGGAAGCAAACCTGAAGTTACAACCGGATAAATGCGAATTTCTAAGGAAAGAAGTATGTTATCTCGGTCACATAATAGGAAAAGACGGATTAAAACCAGACCCGAGCAAAATAAGTTGCGTAAAGAAATTCCCAACACCTAAAAATCAGAAAAACATCAGACAATTCTTAGGACTAGCGGGTTACTACAGACGGTTCATAGAACACTTTTCACGAATAGCAAAACCTCTTTCTAACCTCTTGAAAAATGATACTCCATTTACATGGACTAAAGATGAAATAGATTCATTCGAAACCTTAAAAGAAAAACTATGTAACGCCCCCGTTCTACAATACCCGGATTTTGAAAAACCTTTTATAATCACAACAGATGCATCTGGCTACGCACTCGGAGCGGTTTTATCACAAGGTGAAATCGGTCAAGATAGACCAATATCGTACACTTCTCGAGTCTTAAATGAACACGAACAAAAATACGAAACATACGACAAAGAAGCCTTAGGTATATACTACGCGATTAAACATTTTAGACCCTATATATATGGCCGTAAATTTACAGTATACACAGATCATAAACCCCTCGAATCGTTCAAAACAAAGAAAGACCCAAACTCAAGAGTAGCCAAGTGGATGTATAACCTCTTAGAATACGAATTCGAAGTAAAGCACAAACCTGGAAGATTGAATGTAAATGCGGACGCACTTTCGAGAAACCCGGTGGAAATATACAAAATAGAAAACTCAAAACTTAAAACAGCAAGCAAAATTATGGAAAAAATGGGATGGACAGGAAAAGGAATAGGCAAACATAACCAAGGAATAAAAAAACCTATCATGCTAAAAATGCAAACGGACAAAAAAGGTCTAGGTTACATAGGAAACGTAGACACAGATTACAATTATTTTGAAAACGACAAACCACTGGCAGAGAGATCATTACCATATATAATATTCAAAAAAAGCAAGAACACTATAAATACACAAAAACCTCAAGAATACACTTTACCTTATAATTCAATTTACAAAATTATGATTCCCGAGTCTGATAAAAAGATAAATTACAAAAAACCCAAGTACAATCTCCCTAACAAAATTCCATTCTGCCCTCAATGCTACAAACTTAATCATGAAATAAAAGACTGCAATATAAAGGAATCAAGAATAGACAAAAGCCAAGAAAATAATAACGAAATAGAAAACGCTTCCATACCATTTACAGAAGAAGAACTAACAACAGAATCAAAGAAAATTGTAACCATCGCTCAAATAGAGTCACATGAAAAACCATTAAGAAGGAGCACTAGGAACATTCGACAACCGGATAGACTGGAAATTACAAACAGTCAAAAGAGACAAAAATTTACTGAAAATTTACAACAAAATAAAAAACGTGGAAGACCACCTAAAAATTTAAAAGTTCACTTTGACCAAATAGATTATATAGATGACAACAGTAACATAATAACGGAAAAACAAAATTCGGATAACAGCACTCTTTCTGATGACTTTTCACAACAATTTAATAACGACGACTTAACATCAGACGAAGAAAATGATGAAATGTCATCAGATTCCGGCTCTGATGATGAAAACGACGAAACAAACAAAGAGAAAAATGATTCACAGAATAATACTTTCCACAGAAGCAAAAATGTAATAGAAATTTCAAATCACCTATACATGCAAAAAGACAATTTAACATATTTTTTAACCACTAAAGGGACACCGTGTGATATAGGTTCAGAGAAACTTAATACTAGAAACGAATTACCCAAGTTCCAAAACTTAAAATTGAACGAAATATCAATTACAAAAGTAAATAGTAAATATCATATCGCATTACCTATAGTATCAAATACAGGAGAAAGTCAATTACTAATAGAGAAAAATATAAAGAAACTTATTAAACTTCTAAAAGAAAAAGTGAACGAGTTACAATTATCAACAATCAGCATATCTAAAACAAAAACAATAAAAGGAGTAGAATGGGAAACCGTAATAAAAATAATCGAAAAACAGTTTGAAACTTCAAATACAAAGGTAATAATCTGCAATGGGAAAATTATTCACGCCGAAATGAAGGATAGATCACAAATATTGACAGAATTGCACTCGACTCCAATAGGAGGTCATAAAGGAATAAACAAAACTCTTAAAAGAATAAAACAACAATACTATTGGGAAAATATGAAATCAGATATAGAAAAATTCATCCAAAATTGTAAATCATGTCAATTAAAAAAATTAACAAGAGTAAAAACTAAGCAACCTATGATAATATCCGATACACCCAAACAAGCAATGGAAAAAGTCGCAATGGATATAGTAATTCCGAATAATAAAACCGAAGAAGGATATGAGAATATTTTAACAATACAAGACAACCTAACTAAATTTTTAATAGCAATTCCACTAAGAAAAGCAACATCCTCAGATATCGGGGAAGCATTAGTAAAGAGATTAATTTGCACATTCGGATCACCTAAAACAATATTGACAGATCAAGGCAAAAACTTCCTAAGCAAAGTAATGAAGCAGATTGCAAAACTTTTTAATATAAAAAAAGTAAAAACCACAGCATTTCACCCGCAATCTAACGGATCATTAGAACGCTCTCATCATGTTATCAAAGAATACATAAAACACTACGCAGATAAATATACAGACTGGGATAAATGGTTAGAACTAGCGACTTTCTCTTATAATACCAGCGTTCACGAAGGCACAAAATACACTCCATTCGAACTAATGTTCGGGAGACTAGCAAAACTACCCTCACAGAAATATATAAAAAGTTCAACCCAAATAACTTACAGCGACTACATTAAAGACTTAGCATCTAAATTATATGATACGCAAGAATACGCACAAAAAAATCAAATATTGGCAAAATTAAAATCGAAGCAGCATTATGATAAGAAAATAAATCCATTAACTTTAAAACCAGGCAACTACGTATTTTTACAAAAAAATCACAAAACAAGTAAATTAGACGACGAATATTTAGGACCATTCGAGGTACTAGAAGTATTCAAAAATGGAAATGTCAAAGTAAGAGTGAAAAATGAAGATAAAATAGTGCATGTCAATAGATTAAAAATTTCAAAAATGAGAAATAATTAAGTTACTAAAATAATCGCATCAAAATAAATTTTTAAGAAATACATAAAAGAGGAAAACAAAAATAAAAAAACAACCTCTCCCCAAAGGAATATTAAAAGAAGAATACAAAAGACGAGAAAAAAAATACGAACAACCAAATGGATTCCACAAAAATAACCTTCATACTAGCACTTTATATACAACTAGTATCAGCCTTCATAGCATTCGACTGTGGAGCTAAAACTTCAAATCTATCAACAATTTCGTTACTAAATATACAAGAGTGTGAAATAGAAAAAAAAAATTTACATGTCGAAAAAATTAAAGCCCAGCTATTACAAGTAAAGGAATATGAAGAAATTGACGTCATACAATGCAAAATAGACATACTCAGAAAAATAAATTATTGCGGGATGAATTCCCATACATCATCAGTCCTAAACGGTCTAGCAACATACGTACATGAAGTATCTAGGGATGAATGCGAAAGAATGCACAACACAGGAACCACCACAATAAATACGAATATCATAAGTGGAATTAGACCAAACCACGTGCAAACATTCAGTTTAACAATGGCAGGTACATTACAAATAGACGGCTCATGTAAAGGAGTGGGGTATTCCGATACCTACGGCTCTTGGAGCAACGTAGTGGTACAAGGCACAGCAACAATTTTGATCCAAAAATACAAAGCTAGGGTCAGCCTGAATGAAAATAGAATCCATCTACGATCAGGAGTCTCATATCCAATGACAGATTATAGCTGTTTAGACTTAGAAGGAGGAAGCACATACTGGACTGCGACACCCGAAGATTTCTGTGGGTCAAGTAAATATGACATATTATACGACGGTACAGTCAATAAAGCCATTCATGAGGATAAAACAGTAATATACTCATTAACAGCAGAAGAAATAACATTCGCTCTAACAACTAAAGGAAGGAAAAACATCTGTGGCTACGAACTATCATTAACAGAACATCCAAAACTATTAATATTGGAAAGCAAAAACGGAGCAGAATTCAAACGTCGTCCTATAAAAACTGCAAACTTAGATATCTTCACATACGTGAATTCTAAATTCGTATATGTAGAAAAGCACATAAAGCAACAACTAAAACAATTGTACTATGACGTAATATCGCAAAGATGCGATTTAGAAAAACAAGTATTATTAAATTCACTCTCACTAGCAAGCCAATCACCAGATGAATTTGCATACAATGTTATGAAGGGTCCCGGATACATGGCTATTGCAGCAGGAGAAGTAGCTTACATCATGAAATGCATACCTGTAGAAGTTAGTATAAGGAAAACGGAGGAATGCTACTCTCATCTACCAATCAAATATCAAGAACAAGATATGTTTATGACACCCAAAACCAGAATACTAATGAATAAAGGTATGCAAATAAATTGTAACACCCTAGTACCACCAATGTACTCTGTTAACAACATCTGGTATAAGCTACTCCCAAATCCAGTGGAATCAAAAAAACCAGACGAACTAAAACCGTTAACAAAACAGACATGGACATATACAAATTTAGAAAAGCTTGCCACAAATGGAATTTATACCCAGGAAGATCTACGAAAACTTAAAGAGCATATAATGTTTCCAGCAGAAAAACCAGCAGTTTTAAATACAGTCGCAAGAGGCATCACAGGACAAATTACAAATTACCAAGGCATTTCACTAACCAATCTAATTGATGATAATTCAATTGGAAAAATATTAAAAGCAGCTGGGGAAAATTTATGGAAAAACTTCCAAATCTTCGGATCAGCAACAGCAGGAATAATGGGAATATTCATCATATTCAAAATATTCAAAATATTATTCGATACGATAATACACTGCTACACAATTCACTCGGTTTATGGATGGTCTATCCTACTACTGGGAGCAGTATGGGACGCATTTACACACTTCTTATTACATCTACACAGACGAAGAAACGAAAGAACCAACCGCAATGACAACCAAGGATATGAATCAGTACCGTTAACTAACACCGAAAATAGGAACCAACTACCGAATTTATCAACTGAAAATTCAGAACCCTCAGCACCTATACAATACACTGATAACCTAAACCGACTGAAACCGAATGACGTATACCCGAAATTAGAAATAATTAACGAAAATCAAAAAACGAATAACGAACTTCATTTGCCAACACGTAATCAACAACCTAAAATAGAACCAGAACAACTCACTCCTAAAACCAAAATAAACTCAAAAACCGAAGCATTTATACTAAAAAACTAAATGTCACTAATTATAATCTACAATTTATCTACCACCGAACGAAAAACATATACTAGAAAATCGTTTCTTTTTCAATTCCAGGAAGAAAAAAAAAATGAAAATCATCATTTTTATCCTTATACACTTAAGCCTATCTGAAGGAATAACCGTAGACACATGTATAACACACACAGTGATAGAAATACCACTATGTATTAATGGACAAATAATATGGGAGAAACAAACGGAATGCCATTTAACTCCCGAAATATGTAAAAATAAGCAAGCACCTTTTGAAAGCGAAGAAGAATATGAAGCAAAACTAGACAAGTATGCTGTAAGTTCGGATTGTCCTTACCACCGACCAAAAACGATAATACGCAAATCCCTTAAACTCCAAAATGAAATCGCAATAACAAAGCCAGAAAAAAATATAATATATCTACAAGACAGATCAGTACAAGAAGACGAAAACGGAATATACGAGATAGATTTCGAAAGTGAATTTTATGCATTGGCAAAATTAGACCAAGGATACTATATACGTCTGACAGGCTGTGTTTTCTACATATGGAACCAAACATCAATCACCACGTTAACCACCACATCAACTACAACATCAACTACAACATCAACCACAACATCAACCACAACAATAGCTCCACAGTCGAATTATGTGTTAAAATTGGAAACGCCACAAGAACATTTCACACTTCAATCAAGTAAGGAGCAAACGGAGACAAAAGATACGGAGCTAATAAACACAACCTTACATTTACTACTAGGATACGGAATTATAACCTTATATACGATCGGAGGTTCAATATTAGCAATATTTTTAATAATAATAATCTACAAAATTAACATACAGAATAAAAAGAAGCAATTGAAGAGGAAATACTCAGAGCTTAATACAGAAATGGAAGCCATAACGAAAAATAAGGAAAATGAGCTACAGGAGAGAAAAACAGAGATTAACAAAAGCATAATGAAATATAACAAGACAGTACAGTTCAAAATAGAAACCAAAGAAAATCTTCCAATGTTGAATGATGAACACATATACGACCAACCCAAACCAGTAAAGAGAGCAACTGATCCAGAATGAGAACTAACCCAACCCTTCCGCATACTAAAATACCTTATACAAAGCTTATCCCCTATTCGCATGAATCAAGACTTTCACACTAGACAAAGCCAATCCCTTATACCTTAAAACTAACCATAAAATACACTAAAAAAAACTAACAAATAAAAATTTACGCATAACAAATTGCATGTACATGAAATGAAAATGGACGTACCTCTAATGAATTTTGAAAAATAATAACAAAATGGAAACGAAATGAAAACGGTGAATAAAAACGAAAGAAACGTGGAACTGTTGAAATCCAACAAATCCAATCGAATTAAAATATTTTTTGTGTATGATTAAGCCATTAAGTTAGCCTTGCCACATAATAGTGGAGTGCGAAAATCATACACTATAGTGAGATTAGGAGGAAAGAAAAGTGCAAAAGTGACATAAGCCTTAAGTTAGCTTACCACAAACAATGGAGTGCGAGGTGTCACGCACTTAGAAACGAAATCAACAGACGTCGCGTTTATTTCGTTCAAAACACCATTGATCTTTTTTTTTTATATACAAAAAGTTAACAATGAAATAATACATACTTAACACGATTTTGCAACACTAACTCTAATACAAATTTCTCCAACAGGTACAATTACAACCTTTAGATTGCGTCTAAACAATAAATTTCATTCCAATCAATTTGTTATATATATGTAATCAGTTTAGGATTATTACAATATAGAGTGGCATCATGAAAAATCAGTCATTCGCGATAGCGTCACGTAAATGCGGCAAATAGAAAACTTCATTCACTATCTTGCTTATATCTTGCGTTAATGAAAACATTTTTAATATACGCTAATTAGCTCAGATCACGGACAATAGAGTATAGTACACACGTAACTTAGAAATAATAATAATTATGTACAAACTTCAAGAGGAAACAACATGTAAAATATTGTAAACTCTTCAAAAGACTGTATCACAATCACAACCAAATATTCTCAACTAACGATACATACAAAGCGTAAAGAATTATCAATTAACCCCGAAATAATTATAAGATATTAAGAACAGTGTATTAAACGAATAAGCAGAAATGTATCATTTACGTAAAACTTGCTAATAACCTTGTAACATTATAATTAATAGATTCAGTAAAGTTTCTTTTATTATTCAATTGTTCCGACTTTGTTTATAAAAACTGGAGGACCAGTTTCCGACCAAGAGGGGGGATGTCACGTCACCGCGACCACCCACAACGGAATAACTTTTTAGGAAAACCGATAGGATTAAAGACTAGAAATCGATACATGCAGTGCACTCAAAAATACATTTAACTTTATGACCCTTTTTTAACGCTCACTAAAAATTAAGCACGTAGCGTAGATTTCTATTCTGAGAAATCTTCATTGCCACCGAAACTCTTTTTAGACAATTACCGGTGTAACGCATGTAACGGTGCTGAAGGTTGTACGGATACTCCTACGCAACTTTTAATGGAACAAAAAACGATGCCACCCGAAATTCTTGGAAACCATTTAACCAGTTTTATTTTTCTTAGACAATTCTTAAACGAATTCATTAATAGCAACATTAACAAAAATCTCGATAACTGCACAGTCATTTTTAACTCCAAACTCGCGAATCTCAACCCGATCTGAATGTTGCTACTCATGAATTCCCGACCTTTAAACAATATTCTTTTTATATTTTTCCTTATCCTGTAAAACTTTCAGCCTCAATCATAATAATCCTAATAGTTCAACTAAGTAAAAATGCAAACAATTTATTATAACAATTATATTCTACAAACAGTGAGTTTTCTTCTCTTTTGCAAACAACAATTGTAAGAGATTGAACAAGGTGAATGGAAGTTGTAATAATTATGAATAACTTCGCACCAAACAACGACACAACCTCCATTCATTTTTGTTTAATCTCCAATTTAGCTAACTTGTAATAAACAATTGATGGTAAAAAGGAACATTATTGAAAACACCTTATAAATAACAAATTGGAGGAAAATTACTTCATCTCGCTCTACAAGTTCCATCTCTCGCTCGACAGTTTTCTGTCTCTCGCTCGATCACCGTTAATTGCCCTTCCCACCTGGAAAAACCATATAAAAAGGGGCCCGCGCATCACATGGACCAGAGAGTGCGCACCGCCGAACTGGATTGTCAATCGCCTGGTCAGTTTTGGCTCTCCTGGTTGTGTTTTGGGAGAGCAGCGGACTCCGACTAGACCCTGCCATCATCGAAGGACGTCCCCGAGAAGTTGGCACAAGTCCATCCAGAGAAACACTTCAAACCCGGTCGGATCTACCCCACGAAGAGGTTCCCAGGCTGTGCCGAGCAACAGTAAGATATTTATTCTCGATATCCCCTTTTTTTTTATTATTAACAATATTTTTTTTTCCCAATATTACAGGTACGTTTGAATATGTGAGACGAGCAAGCGTACCTACCCGAGATATTTTTTTGTTTTCTTATTTTAATCCCAATTGTTACCTTGAGACGAGTTGCCAAAATAGGCAACATTAGGGACCATTTTTTTTATTTTAGGAGCGACCGGATTGAAATTCTGGGTGTCGCGGGAATTGACCTGCTGACTACCGGAATATTAATTCCTAGCTCGTAGGGCCTCCTCCCACCACATAATCCAATTTTTTTTATTATTATTTTCTATTACATATTATTCGTTTTTTTTCGTCAAGTAGGATATCCAACTAACCCTTTTCCCAATATAATAAATTCCTCGTCTAACCGCTTGTTTCTCCTTTCAGTGAAACAACGGCGACGAAGGGCCGGACGCAAGGTTCAGGCGGAGCGCGTGGAACTAGAAATCCGCGAGCTCAAACAGAAGCACGAGCGACGAGTTTTGGAAGAATACCTCTTCTTAATTGCGAAAATACCGTTAATTCAACCTCCATTACCGAAATAAATTTGTTTTCACTCTTAAACCATTCTTGCTTCTCTTTTTTTATTATTTCACCTTTCCCTATTACAATTTCAGGGACACACGCAGCCGACCCCCGCTCGCCAGAACCCGAGTAACCTTTAGTTACTCAGCCCTTTTACGATCCAACAAGCATCTTATTCTTTTGAGATGTTTGCTGGGTCGTAACATAAGGGTTAATAAATTATCTATCTATCTATCTATCAGCAGATTCGGAAAGATCGATCAATTTTACGTCGAAAATAAATCATTAATGCACAAGGCATTCCTCGTCCTTTATTCAGTCCGTTACATCGCATGTGGTAATTACTTCGACCTAGACTAAGTCTGGACGAAGTATTGAATTTGCTCACTTCGGGCATAAAAATTACCCTATAGTTTTTCATCAAATGTCGACGTTTCAGGCTCTAAGGAACCCAAATAAAAAAAAATAAATTTTTGTCCGTGATCTTGTCCGTACGTCCGTACGTCCCGTTTTTTTGTCTCGCGATAACTCGTGAACGGATAAGCGTATTGACATAAATTTTTTTTTAAAATACGCGTCTTGGCATAACTTGGATCTGATTAGATTTTGGCGCAGATCCATCCCTCCATTATTAAAAAAAATTAGCCCCAATTAAGTTTATTCGTAATTTTTTGCATTTATTTTGAAAAATACAAATTTTATTAAAAAATATTTCACACAAAAAAGATAGAGCATGAAATTCTCTACAAAAAACGTTGTATGCATTTTCTTCGGTAATCATAACAGAGTATGCAGTGAAAATATATAATGCAGAAATATTAAGTGATGGTGATACTTTCATATAAATACCATTTAAGAATTACCTGACTGAGTAAGGGATTCCGAAAAAATGTTTATAACTAAGGGAGAGGACCGCCCAAATCGTAAATTTATTATTTTCTAAGAAATCGATGGAATGAAACATTGATAAAAACTCGCGCGCAGATGTTTCAGTGGAGAATTTTTGTTTGTAGCATGTTGAGGTTTTTTTTCGATCAATGATCAAACATTTTAAATGAACAGAAAAAGTTGCCGGACGTGGATTTGAACTCACGACCTAAGGAACGTTCAGTTTACGACGTGGGCATGTTAACCACTTAACCTTCCCGTTCCCCTAAAAATATATCTACATAAAATGTTCTTTGTGCGGTTAAAGAAGAGGCAAAACCCATTTCAACCCCGTAATTCTGAACACCTGGAGAACGTGCTTCAGTTAATAACATTGTTTACGCAAAACTCGAAACTTTTGAGTTCTCTTCAAGAACGGGGCCTAATTCCGAACGATCCGCTCCTCAGCATGCCCCGATGGGCCTTTATCAAAGTTTATTGTTACGACGTTGATCCTTCGGCTTGAAAATCTGCGCGTTAACCGTGTCGTCGGTACTTTTCTAATTTTCGCGCACCAAATATTGTAATTCGCAATTCTTATTCGTCGATTTCGAGCGCACTTGCCCAATTTTGAATTGTGACCAGAATTTTGAAGAAGAAGACGCTTCGCCCAGAGTGGGTCTCTAGCCATATTGTTTCTCCCGTTTATCGACGCCGCACGCATAAAACGGCTCTAAAACGCTTTCGTTCTCGTCGAGAACCTTTGTTTCGGGCTCGGACCTATTCAACCCGCGAAAAGTCTCCGGGTGATTTCGATACACTTTTCCTTCGACACGGAAACGGTAATTCGGTCCGTAAAAGCGATACGCCGTGAAACTCGTATCGGGACGCTTTCGATGCGAGCACATGTTCGCGCGTACAACGACGCGTCGGTGTCTTCCATTTTGGATTGTGGACTCTCCAAACGCGAGTGGCATCGTTCTTTGTAATTTGGATTACGGTAATAAGAAATAAAGTGTGTGTGCACAATAGTGCAATTATTTGATAATTTGCTGTGTCGTGCTTTATCTCCATTCTCTAACTTCTCCTTCAGAAGTTTATCGGCGTCCCCCGCACCGTCACCTAGGGGTGCATCATCGACCACTTTCAGGTTTGTGGTGACATTTTTGGTCCTTCGAGCCGGATTGAGAATCGCAATCGACACGTGGCACCTTTTCTGGAAATTATCAAATTCCAAGATGGCCGACATCAGCCTATCTCTTGACGACCTTATCGCTCATCAAAGCGCCGCTATGAAGTCCGTCACTCGCGCATTGGAAAATTTCAAGAAGATGGGAAAATCCAAATATACCATCGGCGTTGTGCGTAACCGTTTGAAAACTCTCCAGGACAATTTCGGTCGATGTCAACAGCTTCACGATGGGATATTAGACCACGCCGATGAGGAATCTTTCAGAACATTGGACTATTTCACCAAGGACTGTTTTCGCTGTTGTGAGGATGCATATTGGGAGACAAGTGATTTCATGAGTGACGTGCTTTTTACCTTGGAATCACAACTTCCAACAGCTTCACCCGACATCGGTGTTCAACCAGTTGCTGCAACTGCTGTCCATGGAAGGTCAACGTACAAGCTGCCGCAAATCAACCTCCCGACGTTCTCCGGTAACTTCTGTGAGTGGGAATGTTTTCGTGACCGTTTTACATCTATGATAATTAATAATCGAGACCTAACGCGTAGTTCAAAACTTCATTATTTATGCGCTAGTTTGACGGGCGATGCGCGGTCAATTATTTGCCATTTAAAAAACACAGACGCAAATTTTGACGTAGCGTGGCGATTGTTAACGGAACGGTACGATAATAAACGTCGAATGATTTTCGAGCATCTGCACGAATTGCACAATTTGCCGCATTTAACTGTAGAATCCGCGACAGAATTGCGAAAATTACGCGATAAAACAAATATTGCGATCGAAGCTCTTCGGAATTTAGATCGGACGGTTGACGCTTGGGACGACTTGTTAGTTTATTTAGTTTCTCGAAATTTAGATAAGCATACTCGGAAATCGTGGGAGATCAAGCTCGGTGATGCGGTTGAATTTCCTTCTTACACGGCTTTGGATAAATTTCTCGAATCGCGAATTCGCGCACTGGAATCGATTCAAGCGTCGTCGTCAATTTCAAGTTCGTCTAAGACATCCGAATCACCGGGTCGACAAAATCAGTCTCGACGTGTCTCGTCTCATGCCGTTACGTCAGCTGATTTCAAATGTCCCATGTGTCAAGCAAGCCATCGTTTAGTAGCGTGCTCGAAATTCAGAAATTTGTCCGTGGCGGAACGGACCGACTTGATTAAGAAGTGGCAACGGTGCTCAAACTGCTTAAGTTCCAAGCATAAAGTAAACGAATGCACAAGCACCTTTACATGTCGCATCTGCCGTCAGAAGCACCATTCACTGCTTCACGTAAACAAAACACCCCCTGCTGACTCGACCGACACAACCGCGAATAATTCGACAGAAGTCGTGAATATACCGAGTCATTCACTTTCTAGAGCGACGGCAACTCCGTCGTGTGTTTTACTGGCAACGGCCTGGATCCGAATCGCGTCAGTGTCGGGTCGAGTCTCTAGGGCTCGCGCTCTTCTTGATCAAGGGTCTGTCGCCACAATAATTACGGAAAACTTGTCCCAACGAATACGCGCGAAACGCGAACGAGTTTCGGTTTCACTCATCGGTGTGGGTGAAGCGCAAACATCCGTCAATCGCGCTGCGACGATAACTGTTTTCCCACGAAACAACGATCAGCCGGCGTACACAACGACCGCGTTTATTGTACCTAGTGTAACTCGTTACGTACCCAAGCGTGTTCAGGCTCACTCATTGTGGTCGCACTTAGACGGGCTTGAACTGGCGGACGATGACCCCACGAGCTCATGTCCTATTGATATTATTATCGGGGCGGACTTGTACGGAAAATTATTGCTTGACGGAATCAGAAAGGGCTCAGAGTACGAACCGGTTGCCCAGAAATCCATTTTCGGCTGGATCGTATCTGGTCTCACCTCACCTGTGTCGCCTCCCCTTCATGGTCCTATACACCGCTCCATACAACCATTTCCGATGACATATTATTCGACCTCCACAAATTCTGGGAAATAGAAGAGCTCCCAAACACGAAGTACCTCACCGCGGACGAACAAAAGTGCGAGGATCATTTTGTCTCCACACATTCTCGCGCCGAAGACGGTAGATACGTGGTCCGTCTTCCATTTCGCAACGGTCCTCCTATCGATATTGGGGAATCGAGAACCGCGGCCTACTCAACGCTTGTCCGCACGGAAAAGCGCCTTTCCGCCACGCCGGACGTGGCCGCCGCCTATGCAAAATTCCTTACCGAGTATTATGAACTCGGACACATGTAACACGTTCCTGTTAGTACTTCACCAACGACGCAGGTGGTGTACCTTCCGCATCATGCTGTTTTCCGATCGGGATCCTCCACGCCCCGCATACGTGTTGTTTTTAACGCTTCTAATACAATGGCGCCCCAGTCCCAATGATTCAGTGGAAGACTTTAGGTTACTAACCGTCACATACGGTACTGCATCAGCACCATACCTGGCGTTAAGAGTTTTGCAGCAACTTGCGGTTGACGAAGGATCGGCCTATCCTCTCGCTATCAAAGTCCTCGACGAAAACCTATACGTTGATGATTTCGTGTTCGGCGCTGATACCCCCTCTCTCGCGCTAGAAATTCGTCGCCAACTTGTTGCATTATTAGGTAAGGCCCGCTTCGAATTAAGCAAGTGGGCGTCCAATTCGTCAGAACTGTTAGCCGACCTTGCACCCACGGAGACCTGTCCTAATGAATCCTTAAATTTTGAAGACGAGGGTGTCAAAATTCTGGGTGTGGAATGGAACTCTCAGACGGACGCGTTCCAGTTTCCAGCTTCTGTTCCTGCTCAAGACTTTCGCACAAAACGCGAACTTCTGGGTACCATAGCTAGAATTTTCGATCCATTAGGTTGGATCACTCCCGTCGTTATCACAGCAAAAATCCTGATGCAACGGTTGTGGTGTCTAAAAATTGGTTGGGACGACCCAATCCCCTGTCACCTTCAAACTGAGTGGCACACGTATTATTCGAATCTTACGGCGTTGCAAGCGATTTCACTCCAGCGGTGGGTTAAATATCAGAAATCTTCGTGTACACTCGAACTACACGGGTTCGCGGATGGTTCAAACACTGCCTATGGTGCAGTCGTTTACGCAAGAGTCAGCAAAGATAACGAAGTCATGGTTTCGTTATTAGCTGCAAAGTCAAAGGTCGCCCCTCTCAAGCCTCTTACGGATCCTCGGTTGGAGTTATCGGCTGCTCATCTCCTATCCAAATTACTGTCGCACGTTCGCGATGCTCTCGGCGTGTCAGATGTGCAAGTAACCTGTTGGACAGACTCCACGATCACGCTTGCGTGGCTAAGCGATCATCCATCTCGCTGGAAAACGTTTGTGGCCAACCGAGTTGCTGACATTCAGTCACGAGTGTCTTCTGCAACATGGCGCCATGTCCCGACACATGATAATCCAGCTGATTGCGCTTCTCGGGGTATGTCAGCACGGGACCTTATCAAGCATGACCTCTGGTGGCACGGACCGCATTGGTTGTCACTACCTCCCAGCCAATGGCCAAACTCCTGTCCACAGTTGAACGACGATGCCCCACTCGAGCAGAAACTGTGCGTGCACGTGAATTCAGCATCGCCCAGTCTTCGGTGGGACTTAGCAGAACGATACTCCACGTGGCATCGACTTCTTCGAGTCACAGCCTACGTTATAAGGTTCATAAACAATCTCCGCTTAATAAAGTCAAACCAGTACTCTTTGAGAACCGTCGCCCTACAAGTGTCGGAATTGGAGAAAGCGCGGGTATTTTGGCTCAAACATATTCAAGGCGAATTATTTCCTGATGACATCAAAAGAGTTACCGACAAGCAGGCTGTAGCCCCGACCAGCAAACTCGCGTCTTTTAACCCAATTTTAGATGATCAAAGTCTTCTGAGAGTAGGAGGTCGTTTAGAGAACGCGGACTTGACGTACGATACACGACATCCAGTCATTCTTTCCTCTCATCCCCTCGTGACCTTGATCATATCCCACATCCATAAACAGAACCTCCATGCAGGACCTCAATTAACCTTGCGGATACTAAGAGATAATTATTGGTTGTTGCGAGCACGAGCCACTATAAGAAATGTGCTATTTAAATGCCTTGTTTGTACTCGGGAAAAGGCAAACATACCAAGTGAGCTCATGGGGTCTCTACCGGCAGTTCGAGTTACTCAACAAGTTCGCGCTTTCTTACACAGCGGTTTAGATTATGCTGGTCCTGTACTCATTCGTACAGCACCTGGACGCGGCCATAAGACCATTAAGGCCTATATTGTTTTATTTATATGTATGAGCACGAAAGCTATACATTTAGATTTAGTTAGCGATTATTCTTCGCAAGCGTTTTTAGCAGCATTTCGTCGCTTCTGTTCGCGACGCGGTCTACCTAGCGATATGTACTCCGACAACGGTAAGACGTTCGTTGGAGCCGATTCGGAGCTAAAGGCTGCTCTCAAGGCCGTTCAGAGTGATCCCATCGTCGCGAGTGAATTCACGAATCAAGGTGTCGTCTGGCACTTCATTCCTCCGACGGCCCCACATTTCGGTGGGTTATGGGAAGCCGGGATACGAAGTGTCAAATATCATCTTCACCGAGTTGTAGGCGGACATTTTTTGACGTTCGAGGAAATGTCCACGTTTTTTTGCCAAGTAGAAGCTGCACTCAACTCGCGACCGATTGCATCGCTCTCTGACCGCTTTGACGACTACGTTGCGTTAACCCCCGGCCACTTCTTAACCGGGGCTGCGTTATTAACTGTCCCACAGCCGTCTCTCCTCCCTTTGCAAGAAACTCGCCTATCCCGTTGGCAGTTGTTGCAACAAATGTACGAGCGAGTGTGGGACGCATGGCGAAATCGTTATTTACATACACTCCAACAGCGATCGAAATGGCGTTTCGTTCGAAATTTGGTAAAACAGGGACAACTAGTGTTGCTTCGCAGTCCCTCAGAACCCCCTTGTAAATGGAAATTGGGCCGTATCATCGCTTGTCATCCCGGCTCGGATGGACTTACGCGTGTCGTGACAGTTCGTACGGCGGACTCCGAATATCAAAGACCGATCTCGAAGATTTGTCTTCTTCCGGCGGACTTGAATGATTCGAGCAACGCGGGCGGTGACAAGCGATGATAACGGACTAACAGACCTTTCTGAAGAGTTTCCTTTTTTTTTTTTTTTTGGATTCATAGAATCCAACGCGGGCGGTATGTTTACGCAAAACTCGAAACTTTTGAGTTCTCTTCAAGAACGGGGCCTAATTCCGAACGATCCGCTCCTCAGCATGCCCCGATGGGCCTTTATCAAAGTTTATTGTTACGACGTTGATCCTTCGGCTTGAAAATCTGCGCGTTAACCGTGTCGTCGGTACTTTTCTAATTTTCGCGCACCAAATATTGTAATTCGCAATTCTTATTCGTCGATTTCGAGCGCACTTGCGCAATTTTGAATTGTGACCAGAATTTTGAAGAAGAAGACGCTTCGCCCAGAGTGGGTCTCTAGCCATATTGTTTCTCCCGTTTATCGACGCCGCACGCATAAAACGGCTCTAAAACGCTTTCGTTCTCGTCGAGAACCTTTGTTTCGGGCTCGGACCTATTCAACCCGCGAAAAGTCTCCGGGTGATTTCGATACACTTTTCCTTCGACACGGAAACGGTAATTCGGTCCGTAAAAGCGATACGCCGTGAAACTCGTATCGGGACGCTTTCGATGCGAGCACATGTTCGCGCGTACAACGACGCGTCGGTGTCTTCCATTTTGGATTGTGGACTCTCCAAACGCGAGTGGCATCGTTCTTTGTAATTTGAATTACGGTAATAAGAAATAAAGTGTGTGTGCACAATAGTGCAATTATTTGATAATTTGCTGTGTCGTGCTTTATCTCCATTCTCTAACTTCTCCTTCAGAAGTTTATCGGCGTCCCCCGCACCGTCACCTAGAGGTGCATCATCGACCACTTTCAGGTTTGTGGTGACAAACATGAAAAACCACGGAGCGCACTACTTAGACCCCGTAATCGGCGACCTTGAGAACCGGGTGTACGCATTTCAGCTAATAACATGAAAAACCATGGGGCGCGCTACCTAGACACAGAAATCAACGACCATGAACACCCGGGACACGTATATTAGCTAATAACGTAAAAAACCTCGGAGCGTACTAACTGGACACAGTAATCGGCGAGCCCGAATACCTGGTGCTCGTATTTTATCTAATAACATGAAAAACCTAGCAGCGCACTACGCAGACCCCTCATTCGTGCCCCTGGACAACTCGTTTACGTATTTGTAGTAAATAACGTCCATTTCCGGTGTAAAAAATTAACCGATAAATTTGGCATACGATATACTTTAATTCGTTATTTAATATATAGAAGGCGAAAATCTAGAAATTGTTAATTCATAATCAATAATAATCAATATAACTATCTTGGTGTAGTATTTAGTAGTTCTAGAACCTTTTACACAAATTTAAATGTTAGAGTAGCTTCAACGTACGCAGTGGGCTCTGTGTTGAGAATTTTAAAACGTACAAAATCGGCCACTTGGGACACCAAAAAGAGATTATTTAACTCATTGGTGACTAGCGTATTATAATACGGTACAGAGGTTTGGGGTATACGGCATATCGGCATAGAGTGTAATAAAGTGCAAACTACTTATTTTAAAAAGATTTTGGGACTCCCAAAACATTGTCCAAATTATGCTGTGAGAGTTGAAGTTGGAACCCCAAAGACTACATGTAATATAATTAAACATAGCGAGAACTGGATTGCGAAAATATCAAACATGGACGTAAAACCCTATTCCTAAAATTTGCTTCAACAGATTATTAAAGTTAGCCGAAAAGAGTAGAGTCACAAACAAATATAATTGGAACAAATAAATAATATATTAAGCAATAATAGGATTCATATGGAAATGTCAATAAAGAGATGTCAATAAAAATGTTGCGAGATAATAAATACACGTTGTTTGAGACCTGTCATAACTTTAATGTAAACGGAGACAGATAGGATAGCAGCCACTGAAAGCTTGGAGGTATATAAATTTCTACACCCGAGTATAAATCGACAGCCTTATCTAAATAATTGAACGCCGCTACATGTAGTAAGAATATTGGCACACTGCCGATTGATGAGTAGTTTTTGCAGAAAATTATCCACTAACAAAGGTTACATCAAATTAAATATGAATACTTGTGCTGTTTTCTACAAAGAAGAAAGGAATCGCTTTTTCATATGTTAGCAGCTTGCTCCGCCTATGACAGTTAGCGGAAACAATTTTTTAATAACAGTGGAAATACGCCTAATCGACCAGATTTCTGGATATATGTATTGAACTCGAATAGTAGTGACTTGCTCCCAAAATTTGCGAAATTCATAGAAATGTCCTCATATTGCTATCCCAAATCCTAGACATATAAAAAATTATTTCTCTCCGTGGTACCGGAAGGCATGAATAAATGCGAAATTCATTTGTATACTGACAAGTTGGCCAAAACAAATTAATAAATTGCTTTGAATTGAATAATAGATTTGTACATAACATTTCATAATTTTGTATGGTGTTATTTCGCCTGTGTGAAAAAGGACTTTGATGCAAAATACTAATTATTTTGCATTTGTCAAACAGTTCGTTTTTTATAGAAAGATTACAAATGTAATATTATAGCCCTACTAACTTAAAGAATAATAATGTTTATTGGTTATTATGTTTTAGGGTGCTGGATATATTAATATTAAATGCAGGTATATTTGCAATTCCATATACAATAACTGAAGATGGTTATGAAATGATATTCCAAGTGAACTATTTGTCCCAGTTTTATTTGACTCTTCTATTGGAACAACCATTACGAAACTGCCTCAATTCAAGAATTGTTATTATTTCTAGCGAATCGCACAGGTACAATATTTTACAGCAGTAAAATCTATTTAATTATTATCAACATTATATATTGAAAATAAATGTAAGAAGAATGAAAAATATATAGAAAGTAATATATGTAATGTTGTTAAAACAACTACTTTATGTAAATGCACAGTTTTAAATATGATTATTACTGGCAGGTTTTCCATGATTCAATCCTCAGTGGACATACATCCATCAGTATTATCGCCACCTGCATATAAGTATTGGGCTATAGGAGCCTACAACAATTCTAAGTTATGCAATATTATTTTTGCCCAAGAATTGGCGAAGCGATGGCCAAGTGTAAATGTCTTCAGTTGTCATCCTGGAAATTTAGTTCCCTCAGGACTATGTCGTCATTCATTGTTATACAAAACCTTATTTGCAATTATGAGACCATTCACAAAATCTTTGGTAATAACTTTATAATTGTTTCCTATAATGATAATAGATTAAATGGATTGTATCTATTCCATCTGCACGACACAACTTTCTTCGGTTTGCAAATGAGATATAGAAAAAAAATTAACAAATCATGCGCGACAATAGCATAGATTACATTAACAATAACTTCAAATCACTAAATGCTACCATAATTATGAATGTCAGATAAAAGTCTGAGAAAGTTCAAAAGTGGCGTAACCAAAATTCAATATATTAGAAGTACACATTCCAAAATTTACTTAATCTGAATTTATAAAAATCTCTCGTACTTATATATCTCACATACTTAACCCAAGGTCCTATTAATTCGAGTCTTACCTCTGATAAAAATATTACGAAATCAGTCGACGGTAGCCATTTTGTGTGCTCGCGATTCGTACATTACTATACCTCCGTTAGTTTTACCACCTTTTCTGCCAGATAATTTCATTTATAAAAATTAAATTTCGAGGTATTTTAAAATATTGGTTGGTTTTTCTAGTAACTAAGGTATTTATCTACAATTTTATATCACTAATATTCAATTTTTATTTGTAATTAAAATACGTATATGTAATACGTTATGAATTTTGTAAACTCTGAGATGCCAGATTCAAAATTTGCTAAAACTAGTTTTGAGATTAAGAAATACTAAAATTTAGAGTGTACATTAGATATTACCGAATTTAACTGCTTACTCTTGGCATAACCCAGAGCTAAGGACGGGAACGTAGTAAGCTTGTACCTTTTTTGTTTATTTTCTGTTAATATGTTTTTATACTTTTTTTAGATATTTTTTGATACTTTTTTTTTCATTTTTTATGCTCCTTTTGTTTTTTATTGTTGACCGTAAAACGGTATGGCCTCGTAATGATTGTGCAGCCTCGAACAGGCTTCAGAGGTCCTTGGACGTCAAATCTTTAGTCAGGCCCTAACATTCTAATCTTGAATCTGACATTTTGAATATTGACAATGGCTATATTCGTAATCAGCGACAAACCCTCCCTCCTCCCCCCGAGTAATAAATTCCAACCGTTTTCCATGTAAAGAAAAATATGTGCTTCAAAGGGTTGAGAAAGGTTATTCGGGATTAGGAGTGGACTGTACGGGAGTCAGATTCGATCGGGTAAAAGACCGATTAAATGGCGAATGTACGGGAAAAATAATCCAAGATTCCACTTTCCACCAAAATTAACAGATTTATTCACTGTAATGTTTTTTATGAAAACCAAGATATTCTTGACAATTTTCGCAGTTGTCGGAAATCTCGGGGTTGTCGATCGTATTTTTACCACCGATAGAACGGAGAACTACAGCGACGGTGTACTCGCGACATCGGTATTAGCGGAACTGAGTATTCGCGCGGAAGTGCAGAATTATGAACATTAGAAAAAGAGGTCAGCACGGCTGCCTCACGTGATCGCGGACCAAGGTAATTTGGCGCGTAAACATGGCTACTTTGGCGGTATTTCAAAACCTAAACATACCGGCCACCTTTCGACCATGGGGTTCGAAACGCTTGAAAATTTTCTTAAGACTAACTTAGTAACTACAAAATTATGACGAAGCTCGTACAGGCAATCTCACGAGTCTGGTAACTGGTCGTTGCATACAAGAAAACGCGGTCTTTACGGTGATGACCCGTACCCGAGAATCTAAACCCGGACGACATTCTGTGATACACCCGAGTTCCCATTTAGCCGGTGGTAAATTTACGTTCTCGATTAAAACTAGATCGCCTGGTACCAGGTTTGGGTGAGGTCGCATCCATCGGTTACGTTCTTGTAACGAGCGCAGGTAATCGCGCGACCACTTACGCCAAAATTGCTCGAGTAAGCGCTGGTAAAACTGCCAACGAGACAGTCGCGATTCAGTGACGGGAAACAGAGACGGTGACGGCAATGTTGTTAACGCAGTTCCTACTAAAAAGTGTCCTGGCGTCAAAACATCGAGACAATCAGGATCGTCGCTTAACGGAGCGATAGGCCTCGAATTGAGGCAAGCCTCAATTTGACAGAGAAGTGTTTGGAATTCTTCTCCGGTCGGAGTCGCATTGCCAACGATCTTTCGTAGGTGCGATTTAACGCTTTTAACTCCCGCCTCCCACAGTCCCCCAAAATGAGGTGCTGAGGGGGGCAGGAAATGCCATTGAGTTCCGTCATCTGCGAGATGGGAGGCAATTTTTGGGTCGTGAACTACAGTTTTAAAGGCCTGAGTCAGCTCCCGATCGGCACCTACGAAATTTCGTCCGTTATCACAATAGATATCACTCGGAATACCACACCGTGAAACGAAACGCTTAAGTGCAGCTAAAAACGCGTCTGAGGAGTAGTCAAACACTAACTCCAGGTGTACTGCTCGAGTAGCAAAACAAACAAAAATCGCGATGTAAGCCTTATGAGTTGAAACTCCTCGGCCGGCACGAGCTCGAACCAGGAACGGACCCGCGTAGTCCACGCCCGAATGCGAAAAAGGTCGAGACGGCGAACAACGTTCGGCTGGAAGGTCAGCCATAAATTGCTGTTCGGTTCGAGCAGTGTGACGAACACAAACGACGCAATTATGTATTACCGATTTAACCAACATTCGGGCTCCTAGAACCCAAAACCTTTCGCGAAGAACTCCCAATATTAACTGAGTGCCCGAATGGAGTAGGTTGACATGTAGCTGTTTAACTGCAGAGACTCCGCACGAAGCCGCATCTGCCGAGTTGTGCTTAGACGGGACGTGACGCCACGGAGAATTCGGAAACGCGCTCTGGATCTCTGCGACACGGTTTGCGACGAAAACTTTCCAAGTCGATGACTGTTGCTGAAGCCATCCAAGAACTATCGTAGCGTCCGACCAAAAATGTGTCGGTATGTCGGTTCGACCAAGGGAGTTACAAACATAACGCATGAGTTTGCTTAATACCGTTGCTGCACATAACACGAGGCGCGGAGTGCTCAGAGTTTTTAATGGGGCTACTTTTGTGTTTACCATAAGCAAGCGAACATTAACTTCTCCGGTTATCGAGGCGATGCGTGAATAAATCACGGCCGAGTAGGCGGAATTGGATGCATCCGCGAATCCATGGAGTTCGAATGATAACGTGTCATCTCCGTGCATGAGTCATCGAGGAATGGTAATTTGGGACAGGTCTGGAAGGCCTTTGCGAAAAGCGTCCCAACGATCTGTTATAGAACTGGGAAGCTCTTCATCCCAAGAAACTTTCAGTAACCACAGAGATTGTAGCAAGATTTTTGCTGTGACAAGTACAGGTGACAGCCATCCAAGAGGATCGAATAACGTCGATACCGCTGAAGCTATGTGGCATTTAGTCGTCGCGCTCTCAGGAAGGGTAGTTACGCGGAATTGAAAAGAGTCTGTCAGAGGAGACCAATTTATTCCGATAATTTTTACTCCAATGTTCTCTTCGAATGGTAAAGCAAGCGCGAGGCCGTGTTCTACGCTATCCAACCCCTGCAACAATTTCGGAGACTTCCCTAACCATTTTCTCAACAACGGAAAGCCGCCTGAAGCTGTCATTTCACTGACCTGCTCGCGAAGGGCAAGGGTCAGCTTCAAATCATCGCCACCGATGAAAACATCGTCCACATATGTATCCTGCTCGACAACAGTTTGCGCTAGCGGTAAACACGGCTACTTTGGCGGTATTTCAAAACCTAAACAAAGGTCTATATCCTAAAATCAGAACTTGAACAAATTGTAGTAAAAGCTTACACATTTTTTTATTAATGAAATATATTATTGTTACCGTGGAACAGTGGAAATGAGGATTCATGTGTAACAATAGAAGACTTGACTTTATGAAAAATGAAATATTTCATTTGTCAAGGGGTACTGTACCCCCGCGGGCAAAAAAAGCGTCATTTTTGGGAATTTTTTGCTCGGTTCCCTTGAGAATAAAACACATTTTATTCGGCATACGTTTAAATATATTTCGAAAAAATTTCCATGAAAAATGTAAAAAATTCAGTCATTGGAAGCGATTTTCTTGGGCCCCTTCTCTGAGGCAATGCTGGGTGAGGAATTATCTGAAATTAAAAAATCAAAAAGATTTCGTTAATGTACATCCTTAGCTATGCATGCCGTATCGTTTCTCTTGTATTTATTATTTTATTTTTACACTTTTGGGGACGTTTTAAGCAAAAATCGTAATATTATATATACGTGGCCCATATTGCATTCTTCATGTTTTCAACGGAATCTGTATTTCGTCTGATAGCTAAACCATAGATGACGCTGAAACTAGCAGGGGATTCGCCTATCCTTCGGCGCGTAGGAAAAAGTGCGTAAAAACTAATTAAAACTTTGAAAATTTGTAATTTTCACTCGGGCGCATATTTATTACCATTATGAAAAAGGTAAAAACATTTTTGTCCCGCCGACAGACTTGTAACTTTTTTATAACGGCACTAATATCGAAAAAAACGTTAAACGTCATTAGTGCCGTTTTCAAAAACTTACAAGTCCGTCGCCGGGACAAAAATGGTTTTACGATTTTCATAACAGTACAAGGTATACGCCCAATTGAATAGAATATGCGTTTTCGACGTATTATTTATTGTTTATGCGATTTTACGAAGCGTGTACACGTTTTTTCGATATTAGTGCCGTTTTAAACAAGTTACAAGTCCGTCGCCGGGACAAAAATGGTTTTACGATTTTCATAATGGTAATTCATAATAAACATGCGCCCGAATGAATATATTACGAATTTTCAACGTTTTAAATAGTTTTTACGCGATTTTCCTATGCGCCTAAGGATAGGCGAATCCCCTGCTAGTTTCAGCGTTATAAACCATAGTATATAGTTAGTGTGTCGATTATTTTGGCCGTGAGTCTGCCTTTACCAGAAAGCGTTTTTTTCTTCATTAATTTTCCATTTCTTTTGATTTCTTCGACAGAATTTTTCACGAGGTTGCGCAAGCGTGTGCCCATTCGCTTTTGGACGTGTCCAACACATTGCTTTTTATGAATTTCACAGTCTTCTCCATAAGGCTTGACATTTTTAACACCGGTGTATGTTTTTGAATCGCCGTCTCCTATGTAGTATTTGTATACCAGTTGAAATTGTTCTACTGAGCGCTTGAATATTTCCACTATGGCGTTAACTTCCATATTTCCTGATGGCCCTGTATGATTGACATCACATTCATTTCTTTCTACATGTTCTTCATGTCATTCTTTAAACTCGGAAGTGTTATACTTACTCGCCAGAATTCACTTATCGTTTACAATCGGAATTTTTGACAACTAAGTCTATAACTTTTCCACTGTAATATCCGATTAGTGAAGCCACGCCATACGAAGAAGTGTATTCTTTAACTCTGGATTAAGTACTTAAAATTGAAGAATACTGAATTTTTTTTTCGTACTTCATCTTGAATGTATTCGGAATAATAATACAACTAATAAGTTTATATTATATGTATAAACGAAAAAATTTATTTTGCGATTTGGAACAATAAAATAACTCTATTTGTTAATAAAAAAAATTTCGAATTGTGCATTAAAAATAAATTCTTTAAAATCATTGTATAGTATTTGAAAATATAGACATTTGTTAACAAAATCTCGATATTAGACTTCGTTTATAATATAATCTCTTAAAACTGCGAATTTTTTTAAAAAAGATGCATTAAACTTAAATTGTTCTTACCTTTTTTTTTTAAATAAGTTTAAAAAAATCCTTTTAAGATTTTATTTCTAATGTCGAATACTATGTGAAAATAGATCAATTTTTAATTTTCATGAATGTTGGTTATATATGGAGCCAGTTTATGCATTCTGACTCATGAGCTTTATCCAATTCTTACTGAGATTTATTAACCCATTAACGCCCAAATGCACAGACAAATTACACCAACTTCAACGCTTATTTCCAATACGAAATAAATTTAAAAAAAAATCAAACTTACCAGATTCTACTATTTTCGGGGTCGCTCTTTCGAGTGATGAGGAGAAAATTGTAAAAAATTCAAAATTTATCTATGATTTTAGCATATATAATAAAAAAACAAGTTTTTTTCAGGGCGCATTTCTTACAAATATCGAGTTTTCGATACAATATCGTGCTTTGAAGGAGCTAAAATATATTAGAAGCGTGCACTCGATAGTTGTACTTAAAAGCTACAATGGTATATTTTAAAATATTGCGATGTTAAATCCAAAATGGCCACCGCAGCAACGAATTTCTATTTAAAATTTAACCATTTTTTTCTTCAAAACCATACACTTTAGAGAAATATTTCTAAGGACAATTTTGTTTTAGAATGAGTCATAGAATACCCTCGATTTTTTTCGAAATGTATTGTTACAATTTAGAATTTTTCGAAAATTCGAAAAACCTAAATTTTGCAAACTATTGGAGGGCATTCTTCAACCAATTCTAAGATATTTTTGTTCTGTGCAAATTTTCTCTAAATTGTGTACTTTTCCAGAAAAAAAATTACTAAACTTTTCTAGATATCTAGACCAATAATTTATTTTCTTGATAACTTGAGAAAATTTCCACAGAACAAAAATGTCTTAGAATTGGTTGATGAATGCCCTCAAATTTTTTTAGATTTTTCAATTGACATTTTACAAAATTTAGGTTTTCGAATTTTCGAAAAAATTCAAAGGTATTTTTTGACTCGTTCTAAAACAAAATTGTCCTTAGAAATTTTTGCCCTAAAGTGTATGGTTTTGAAGAAAAAAATTGTTAAATTTTAAATAGAAATTCGTTGCTGCAGTGGCCATTTTGTATTTAACATCGCAAAATTTAAAATGTATACCAGTGTAGTTTTTTAATACAACTATCGAGTGCACGCTTCTAATATATTTTAGCTCTTTCAAAGCACGCAATTGTATCGAAAACTCGATATTTGTTAGAAATGCGTCCTTAAAAAAACTTGTTTTTTTATTATATATGCGAAAATCATAGATAAATTGTGAATTTTTTACAATTTTCTCTTCCTTCACCACTCGAAAGAGCGACCCCGAAAATGGTAGAATCTGGTAAGTTTGATTTTTTTCGAAATTTATTTCATACTGGAAATAAGCGTCGAAGTTGGTGTGAATTTTCTGTGCATTTGGGCGTTAATGGGTTAATAACTGAGTACATTTTTCGTGAAAATAATTATTGTAAACTCAAGTAAATTACTCAATTTTTCAAAATTCTTAACAAGGTTCCGACGACTATGTTTGGCTACGTTAAGTTGAGTATCTCATTTGTTTAATTGGAAATGAACATTTTAATTAGCACGAAAAGTCGTAGGGTTATTTTGCACCTAAAAACTCTGTGCCAGTTAGAGCGGCAGAGCGATAAGCCAGATTGACAGTTGGAAGGCTAGTTGCGCACAGCATATCGTGTTGCTCGTGCAACGTGCTCTCGCTTGCATCGTAGCCGAGCGTTTCGCCGGGCGTGTGTCTCTCCGTGTGAGTCTTCGCTAGTCAGTGAACCAAATCTTTGTTATTGACAAATTAAAAAAAAATGTTGTTACAGTTTGGACACTGCGGAATGTGACGAAGTATATACTAAAATAATCATTATTTAGATTCGCAATGTTGGCAAATGAAATAACTTTTAGTGAGTCACACTTTAAATGCACTAAAGGATAAATTCGAATAAACCTATTTGAAATATTATTAGGAAGTAGTAGCTTATCATAGAGAAAATTCTAAAATATTATAAGGAAACTTTTTCCGTTCCCTGAGACCACAACAAATTTGTGGAGTTTTTCTAATAATTGAATACGAAAATGTCGCTGCAGTTTCCGATATATTAATTTATGTAATAGCACCTCGATTATCCCAAAATTCATAAATCTTGCTCCAATTATGAGTATTAAACAAATATTGTTATGAAAAGTCTCTCAGTGCTGGTTGAAAAAAAAGATCCGTCCCAACCCTGACTATAAAAGTGTTACAATTATAATTTTCATGCCATATTATTAATCGTTTTATCTCAGAGTTCAATTTGTTACTAACATAAAAACGAACAAATCACGCTGTCACTCATCTATGTGCCCCTTTTAAAAATGATTCTATACAGGTTTAATCATTTTCACTTTAAACGTGATTATTTTCAAAATTGCATTTTTTACTGCGGCACACTTAAAATAAACAATATTTTTAATTATTTCTTTCTGTGATCGTTCTCAAATTTCATACTTTATCGAAAAATTATGACAGCATCTTTAGATTTTGCAAATTGATGAGCACCACTCGTCCCGGATGGCTTTACTTCAACACATCTTCGTTATACGATTTACGAAGGTTTTAAATACATTTCAGTAATTGTATTCTGAATTTGTATAGGTTGATGATTACAAATCTGAATTTAGAAATTTGAAAATCAATATGGCGGACCCAATATGACGGTCAAAACTATCAAAATATAATCTAAAGTGGGCGAAAATCGAAAATTAGAGGCTTTTGCGGTCGCTGATTATGAATCTGAAGGTAAAATTTTGAAATTCAAAATGGTGAATCCAATATGGCGGACAAACTTACCATATACGTCTTAAATTTAACAGAATTTCTGTTTTTTTTATTATTATAAGAAATTCTAAGAAAAAAATAATGTTAATCGGATTCCTATGTATATTATACACAGTTACAATAAAAAAAATCGTTAATTTATCAACATATTTTTTTTTGACGGAGGGGGAAATGCGTTGGGTACCATAGGGGGTTGAAGATGTTGGTTAACCCCTCGTGTGTCGGACTCCCTTGCCCACGGTGTTCGGGGCAAGGTTTACCGACTACAACCCTAACCTCCCTTGGCCCTTCATAATCCACTTGTGCAGTCTGCAGCAGAAAAGTGGCTCCGATATCCATCTCCTCCGCTGCAGACTGCACCGGGCCATTTCTTTTGGAACTGTAACCACTCCCTCTACCATCGGGTAAGTGGTTACAGGATCTCGTGTGACCTCAGTAGACGGAGAGATCCCAGCAGCACTGCTTTCTGCATTCGGCCTGCGATGGAATTTGCATGTTCGCGACAGGCCGGAATGCTTTTGATGTTTTGGAGGAAAGTTGGTCTCATTCCTCCCAGCACTCCAATTATCAGCACGACGAGCTTGATTTTGAATCCTCGACACAGCTTGCGAATCTCGAACAGGAGTTCCTGATATTTCATCCGTTTTTCGTCCTCTTTGCTGACTATATTTGTTTCTGCTGGTGCAGAAAACTCGATGACGAAGATGGATTTGTCATCGAAGTCAACCAGGACGATGTCAGGCTTATTGGCTGATATTTGCCTGCTCGTCGGGAATAAGTAATTCCAGTATATTCGGCACGACTCATTCCCGACAACGGATTCAATATCAGTGGGGACGTACGGCAAAACTGGGGTTGCATCAATACCATAAATGCTGCGAAGATGGTAATACAGCACTCGAAGAGCCGCATTGTGACGTTCGATGTATGCTGAAACTGCATATATTGGGCATGCTGCCAAAAGATGCATTAGTGTCTCAGCATGACATCTACACAATCTACAAAGCGTACTCTGTACCGCCTGGGGTAAGATGTTCTGGCGATACGCTAAGGTATTGATGACCACATCCTGGCATGCGAAGATAAAACCCTCGGTCTCGGATTTCAAGCTGGCTGATCTTAAGAAGGAGAAGGTCATCTCTGCCGACAAGCCAAGTTGTTGGACATTTCGAAAGAATTGTCCATGCAACGGCTTGTCGATATGGCTTCCCTCCAACATACGGAGTTGTTCCTTCCGTATGTTAGCCCTGAGACGCACTGGGCACAGATTGATGACTGATTCAGCCTCCTGTGCACCACTACGTCCCACGTTGAAAACCAGACCGAGGTTTCGCGCCGCTCGTTCCGCCGCGTTTTACAAAAACGCCCCCTTCACCTGAATTTCATGCTGATGTACTAGCATCATCAGGGGATCCTCCGTTCGATTAATCACGTCGCAAGCTCTTTCGAGGACCAATCGGTCAAGCATACACTCCAGGCTTAAAAGGCCACGACCTCCCATATTTCGGGGCAAATACAGTCGTTCCACGGAAGATCTTGGATGCAAACTGCGTTGTATACAAATCATCTTCCGTGTGCTTCGGTCAAGATCCCTTAGCTCGTCAACGTTCCACTTCAGTGCTCCAAAAGAATAGAGCACTGGTGATACGGCCAACATATTCGTGGCTGCCACCTTATTTCTCTCGGTCAATTCTGATGACCAGATCTGACGGAGAATGCGCCGGTATTTCTTAATAATGGTGGTTTTAGCAGCCTGCACATCCTGGACATGCCTTTGAGGTACGCCCAGGTATGTGAATGCTTCTTCGGCGCTAAGGTGGCGGATGACATTTCCGTTGACGAGCTCCATATCGTTGTTATGTGAGCATGACCTTCCTCTGTGCAAATGAACGACTGCACACTTGTCCAATCCGAATTCCATGCCGATATCTCTCGGGTATGCGAGGGCGATGTTCAAAGATCGATGTAATTGATCCTGCCTGATGCGTATAATTTAAGATCATCCATATAGAAAAGATGGGTGATCTTATGTACACGTTCACCAGGCGGTCCACACATGTACCCTTGAGATTTCCGGAGAGCAACGGATAGAGGCAATAGTGAGTTGCGGAAGAGCAGAGGACTCAGAGAATCTCCCTGATAGACACCTCTTTGGAATTGAACCAGTCTAGACATGGTTCGACGCTTGCCCGATGTCATGACAAAGCGTGTTTTCCAAAGAGGCATCAGGTCTTCTACAATTCTCACTATGTTTGGGTGGACATGGAGGCGTTTGAGCAACAAGCTTAAAAGCTCGTGCGATGTTGAGTCATACGCCTTCATATAATCCAGCCAGGTTATCGACAGGTTACGCTTGTACTGGACGGCGTCCTGACAAACACACCTGTCGATAAGCAAGTTGTCCTTGCAGCCGGATACACCCATTTTGCAGCCTCGTTGTTCTACTATTCGTTGCCACACCGATTTCATGGATTTCTTAATACGTTCGTTCAAGATGTTAGTGAACAATTTGTATAACGTATTGAGACACGTGATCGGTCTATGGTTTCTCGGATCGGACAAGTCTCCCGATTTTGGGATTAGTGTCGTTCGGCCCTCCACCAGCCAGTGCGGAATCGGTTGGTCTCCATTTATATAAGAGGTGAATATCCGGGCTAGGTGTTGATGGACAGAAGTGAACTTCTTCCACCAATAATTGTTAATTCCATCCCAGGCCGGCGAGGAGAAATTCCTCGCTCCTGTGATGGCATTTTTCACCTCTAATACACTGACGGGTGGGCAATCTTCACTTTGTTGTGCGACTTCGTCGCACAACTCGGTGAAGATTTCAATACCTGGAGTGTCTGCATTAAGCCTAGATGTTTTCTCGTAGATGCTCCCCCAGAATTCCTCAACTGCGGCCATCGACGGAAACTCGCTTGAGGCTGCGATTCGATGTTTGAAGAGGTTGGAAGGATTCGTCCAAAATATTGAGTTTTGTCGAATTCCTTCCACCCGTCTTTGCTGCCACTTCTTGGCGTCCGCGAAAACCCGAATTTTATCCGCCAAACGTTGCTTGATGTTAAGCAGCTTCAGCTTGTTCAGTGTGTGATAGTCCGCTGTTGATGTGCGAACTTCTTGACTACAGCCGTAAATGAACTGCGAAATGTTATATATTCGATCACACACTGAATTCGGGAATCGAGTTTCCGTGTCAGTTGAATTTTGCTGTTCAATAAAGATATGCGTTTTGTAATCTGTCAGATCTCCGATTTTCTTGACAGAATTCGCAGATTTCGGTTAGTCACCAGATTACTCGCAGCCTCATAAACGGCACAATTGACTGGCTATAAGTTACGGTCATCCAGAAGAGCACCCAGAAGAGCATCCAGAAGTAGGCTATTCGCCTTGTCTATTTCTCGTTGTTTAGGCAAAATTATTTTTTGTCATGTTCCGTCTAAACACTGGAATAGTGTTTAATATGAAGCTGGGAACAACGAAACCTATCCACCTCAGATAGGCCGCATAATTTCTCAGATGTTGTTGAGAAAAGCGAGTCTGCCAGTTCGGGATCCATTCGCGCATGCAGCCGCACTGTTGCGGACATCTCTCCTCGTAGCAGCGCACAACATCTTGCCTGAGATCCTCCGTCCACCGAAATCGTCCGTGGGCTCAGTACGTCGTCCCGGGACATCAGTTTCAGCCCCTCCACCTCGGGACTGGGCTGCATCCGAAGCAGCCCGATGGTCAGGGGCCCTGCGCATTCTCTTTCTTGTAACCGCATATACAGAGAGTAGGGTAGTTAGCCCTATGTCGTTGGTCTCTATGAGTCCGGGCCCCACCTGCTTTAATAAGCACACGTGGTGGTGACAGTTGGCCGTTTGGTAAGAGAAGCTATTGGATTTATATTATTGGAGAAGATCTTGGTTCTTATTATAGTTAATTGATCGAAGCTTTCAATTTAATTTAAATATTCCTATCTGTTTTTAGTTTTGTTGTCCTGATAATGAAACCTGTGAATATTTTTAGTATACAAACTAAACAGTAGTCACATTTTGTATAGTATTCTGACTTTCAATTCGAGGTTTCCATTTCGTTGATCCTTTTAATTTCATTACCACATTCGTTTGCACAATTGCTCTCATATTCATTTTATATTCGTTTTCATATTTATGATCGTTGTTTTTATTTATTTTCATTTTGTATTATTTTTTTTATTTATTTATTTTTTAACGGGCGGAATGGCCGTTTTAAACAGTTTTTCATATATAGGGTCCACCAAAAGTTCCGGCACGGCGAAATTTCTCAGCGGGATTTTTTGGGAAAATGTTTCAGACAAAAGTTGACGGATTTTTCTCTGACTATTTAATGTTACCATTGAATTTGACCTTGAACATGACCTTAAAGGTTATTTCAAGGTCAAGTTTGTGTTTTTAAATATAACCCCTGTTTTTTCTCGCGGATTCGGAAAAAGCACAAAATTTTACGTCCGAATACGATATGCTCGATTTTTCCGGCATGGTAATTTCAAGGTCAAACTTAAAAGTCCCGGAAAAGCAAAATAACTCAGCGGGAGTGCATTTTTTGGGAAAATGTTTTAGACAAAAGTTGAAGGATTTTTCTATGACTATTTAATGGTATCATTGAATTTGACCTTGAATATGACCTTGAAGGTTATTTCGAGGTCAAGTTTATTTTTAAAAAAAAATCAAACCAACCATCGATGGGTTGGTGGAGTTGATGCGAAAGTTAGGTATTCTCCGAATTGCAAAGGGGAGGGGTAATGGGAAAATTACAGGAGGGCTCTAGTTTTTCCACAACCTTCAGGGGGTTGAAAAGAGCGAGAAACAAAATAAAAGTAATTATTTCGGAAATTGAGAATGGATTTTCACTTAATTATTTTACCGAGCTTCAGAAACATCACCCCGAAAAGATAAAATTACCCCATTTAAAACCAGTGTCAAATCACAAACCTACTGAATTTCTTTATCCCACCAGACATATATTAATATAATATATCTTGCTCAAATACTTTGGAGACAAACATTTTCAAGCAATTAATGCCGAAAAGAATTCGATCCTTGTGCTTCATTAAAACACCAATAAGAATAATTCAAGAATCAAACTTTTGAGCGATAATGCGTTATAAATTGGCCTAAAGAGTATTCCATGTAAATAAACAAATTTCTTTTGTTTCTCGTTTAAAAACAATATTAAAATACAGGTCTTTCGAGGTATGCATTAATGTTAACCGATACAGATCCGGTTTCGTGTACTTTCATGTGTCTCCCCAATGAACAAAATTCGGGCATGAGAGATATAAAGTTAAAAATATACAAAATACGAATCCTGCAGACTTTTTAATGTCAACAAATTGTTAGACCCGTTTTCAATCGCATCAACTAAGTTTCTTTAAATTTGCATTAATGGATCTTCTTTATTGTTGAATTTGCCTATGAAATTAACAATATTATACTGTCCTTATAAATATAAATAAGAGATGTATGCCTTATAACATGCAAATAATGATGTTAATGTTGCCATATACTTTTAATGTATCTAACTAATTTTTCCTACTGACAGAAACTTGTCTTGTCGATTAGATAGACATATTGTACATTTTGTTAGAAAAATTCACAAATTTTTTATGATGGCAAAGGTAGACATTTAAAGGATGGATTGTATAAAGGTTTTCGAACAAATGCGTCAGGAATATGTTCCATCATTACCATTACAAAAAAGGTGTATTTTTCAGCAAAAAGTTGTCTCTAATCGAACAGAAAAGTTTCTATCCTTAGTCAAAAATTAAACGTATATTGCAATAGTTGTATTTATATTTAATAAAATAACTCCTTTGTTCAGAATAAAAAACGCAGTTCTTGTATTTCATTAAAACAATGTCTTGTAATTATTTCGTATATTTAAACTTTACTACGTGTAACCACTGAAAACGAGAAGAAAAATATAATTTAGTATGAATCTTACGAATTTAAATGTAATTGAATATGTTCCGATTATCAGTATAATTCAAGCAGTTATTTTTTATTTGAAATGTGTACTTTAGTTTCATCACTACTGAACAAATAAAACACATGCAGTAAAAATTTCAAGCGCCCTTAACTGAAGACGTTTTCTTTTTCTTGGTATTACCATTGCAATTAAAATGAATACTTCTTTTGTAAAAACTAGCGGAGCGAAGAAAGTTAAACTTACTAAAGTTATAAGTGGTGGTCATCAGAATGAGACATTTTAAAAGTAATTTCTTTCAGCAACAAGCAGCAAGTACTCCAGTTTTTTGTGCAACTGCGCCTGAATTGGAAGGCACTACATGTATGTATTTTAATAATTGCTTTCGGTGCGATGTATCAAACATTGCAAAAGATCCTATTATATCAGTAAGTTTGTGGAATGTTAGCAAAAAGTTGATTATGAATGTAATGAGAAAAGATCAAATATTGTATGAGATGGTTTAAATGGTTTTATAATTGTCGTACCCGCATAATTTATATATCTTAAAGACATTTCAATATGTGAAGTAGTTTAGCACTTTAATAATGAATATGATACCGAAAAGTTTTCTATTAAAATCTTAAAGTCTCGTTTTGTTACTGTTATGCATATTTTCGTTATCAGAACAACGAAACGTACCGTTACACTTAAAACATTTCATATTTAAATTTTTTAAATATATTCATACTGATATTAGAAAATGCATTGGGATCTATTATCTCTTATTGGGTCGAAATTTACATTAGATACATTTTGATTTAAAAAAAGCTTGTTTGGTCGAAATAAGAAAAACTATGGATATAAAAATAGGTTACTTAAGAAGCACCGTCTGAAAAGGGTCTACCCTGAACAGGTTTTGATTTGATTTTCTGGACCATCACAAACATTGTTATACCTGTCGAACTAAGATTTTTGCCAGAGATACAGATTTTGTAAGTGATAAGTTGTCATAATGGAAGGAGTTAAAATTTCAAGCAGTAAACGTTTGATAAGTGTAAACTTCTGAACGTATCGATGGATTTTCATGATCTAAAGTGCATTCCGTAAGAATTTCCTGAAGTTTTATATATAATATAAGTGCAGTAAAAAATATTGTCAGAATTCGGTTATGCATAAACACGCATAAGTGAAATAGTATAATATAATACATATTAAACGCCTACGGAACGGTGAGTAGTGCGGTCACGGTTTTTTCTGCTCCGTGTTTTTATTTGAAAATATACTTAATTCCTTCTTTTGACGGCCTATATTTGCAGTGTCGCATCTCTAGAACGACTCGGATTCGGATCATTGTGTGCTAGTGCTTGTCCGTGACATTTGTCATATGTAGTACGAATCATCAAGCCGTTAAAGAAAATATTTGTTAAAATCTTGTACCTCATGACTAATGACGTCAACACACGTGATCGTCAAGGAGCAAAATACCATTGTAGACACGAGATCCTTCAAATTAATTTGATTTTTTACATTTCATCCAAGCTTTGGTTCTGTTACTTTCTCGCAAGATTCGCTTGCTCTTTTAAGCTTAAATTGGCCATCATCTTCATACGAAGAGGAGAGTTCAAGTATTTACGCAAGGTATATTAAGTATTTTGGCAATCGGAAATTTCAGTAGCATTGTACAAACTTTCTCGCCTCCCTTAGGTGTGCGACGTACACTGTCACTTATGGCTGCGTCCTTTCTTTCAATGCTCGCTTACTAGATAATTACATTCTGACGCGCCAAGCTTGGGGATATGGTATAGGTGGTGGGGTGGCGATATACAGGGTGATCCAAAAGTCCCGGAACACCAAAATATCTCAGCGAGAGCACATTTTCGGGGAAAATGTTTAAGACAACAGTTTCAGGATTTTTCGCGAGCTATTTAATGGTAGCATAGAACTTGACCTTGAACATGACCTTGAAGGCTTTTCCAAGGTCAACTTTATTTTTTAAAATGCAAACTGCTATTTTTGTACAGATTCGGAAAGAGCACATAATTTTACGTCCGAATATGCTATGGCCGTTTTTTCTCGGCAAGGTCATCGCAAGGCCAAACTTAAAAATCCCGGAACTGCGAATTAACTCAGCAAGAGGTTATTTTCGGAGAAAATGTTCCAGACAAAAGTTTCAGGATTTTTCCAGGGCCATTTAATGGTAGTGTTACGTTTTTGAAGTAACAATTTAATTATTTTTACTGATTCCCGGTAGCGAAAGGAATCGGGTTGCAGGATACGCGTTAAGGGGATCGACACCCAAAGTGAAAGGCGAGAGTTGATTTAAGCTATGTATATTCATTCTTTCTATCGCCAAATGAGGTTTTACAAAAAGATCGCGTTAGGACTAAGTCCCACAAAGTCGTTTAATTCGCAGAGAGTCGCTGATGACCGACGAATCTTTCGGAGATCTTCAGCTGATCACGAACGGTGCGACTCTGCACCGGTCGATGTTCTTAGTGCGATGTACGGGGCGACTCTGCCTTGGGACATTGCAATTGCCCTTTTTATATGGTAGATCTGTTTTCGAATATTAGATGTCGATGAGATCATCGTTCCTTCGGGGCGGCCACCTGCACTTGTTGTTGGACACGTGACATCTTGCACAAATCGTTTACCCCTTTGATCTATTCGTGACATCGGCGATTCGGGGCACGTGTACTATTGTGTGCTCGTGTGAGTGACGATTTTATGGATCATCTTACTTCGAGCTTGGGCGTGGCACGTTCCTTTCCTGACCCTTTGGGCTTGCAGCTAGAGGAACCCGTGATTCCTCGTGTAAGTTGTAGCACGTGTGCAATCTATGTGCGACGCCGAATCGAGCCCGTCGGTGTGTGTCTCGTGTTTTTTTATCGTCGAAACGTAAACAATTTCCCAGGAACATATATCGATTTCTTGACATTACGCATCTACTACAGAAAGTAATTCCATTCTCTTTACTCCATAACTCAACACTGTTGACGTTTGACGATTTCCATAGGCCACGGTAATAGAAAATGCTGAAAAGTGCCTCCATTTCCGGTACACTAGTATGATAGTACGATGCCAATGCGATATTTCTTCCCAACATCTCTTCGCAAACATCTTCAATTTTATTGTCCGTATTAATAAAATGTCGTAAATATTTCTTGACCGTTGTTAAATACATTAAATTCATTAAAATGTTTGAGTTTCTTGGTTTTTATCGGTCACCATACAATTAGATGTTTAATAAAAATATAAACCTGCAACTAAGTACAGTTACTAGGTTTAATTAAAATTGAACGTTTCGTCCTTGGGGGCGCATAGGACTTGTCAATAAGGTTCTGCGCCTCCATCCTTAGACGTTCAAAAAGTTGCTAAATTTTGAATTCAACAATGTGTTGAATATCAAAACTTAGAAAAAGTCTCAAAATGCATCCGGATTTGGATGACATGTAGAAAAGAAGCAAAAAAATATGAATGTTTCATCATATGAAGAACATACAACGTCGGGCAAATTTTGAACGACATAAATTTCGTCCAAAACCAACCAGAAGTCAATAACGTCCCTCATATGTACAAACAATAACATATTTCACTTGCGAAAATACAATTTTGAAAAAAATGAAAATACACAAGCCGTGGAATTATGTGTATACATATAATATAGATATAAAAATGAATTTTCTAAACTTTTTGCAATTGAGACCAGATTTGTTTTCTATATTTGCAAAATTATTTAGAAAATGATAGTAAAAAGCACGTCTGTTCACAAAAATATGATGATCCACTTGCCTTTCATAGGAAAAACCAAAATAAATTAATAAAATGTCGTAAATATTTCTTGCCCCCCCCCCCCAAGGACAAAACGTTCAATTTTAATGAAACCTAGTAACTGTACTTAGTTGCAGGTTTATATTTTTATTAAACATCTAATTGTATGGTGACCGATAAAAACCAAGAAACTCAATCATTTTAATGAATTTAATGTATTTAACAACGGTCAAGAAATATTTACGACATTTTATTAATTTATTCTGGTTTTTCCTATGAAAGACAAGTGGATCTTCATATTTTTGTGAACAGACATGCTTTTTACTATCATTTTCTAAATAATTTTGCAAATATAGAAAACAAATCTGGTCTCAATTGCAAAAAGTTTAGAAAATTCATTTTTAAACCTTTTGAATCCGCGGATCTTTTGGTGGACGTCCCCGTCCTCGATGAACATCTCCGGAGTTGGTTGTTGGATTGATTTCTTCTAGCTGTGACCGTTGTGACATGTGCATGGTCACCGGATGGCTGCGGAGAAGTCCCAGTTTCTTTCTGCTCGCTTGGAATTTCTGGAACTAAGACCTCCTGGTCTTCGGGCGGCAAATGGATTCCTCGCGCTGGTTTCATTTGGGATTCGTGTACCTTTGTGGTTGACCGACCCTTCCGAATAGTATACACGTTCTGCCCTGAGAGATGGAGCAATATATATGGTCCTTCCCACTTTGGAGCAAATCCAGCACAGAAGTTCTCCGCTGCCTTGGACAGGTAGTGACTGCGAGATTTGTTTAATCCGGTCGTCCCATTCTGGAGAGTGTTCGGCCGGAACCTCTATTTTCCAGGCTCCTGGTCGTCGGAGTGTCTGCCCGCAGAGGGCGTAGCTGGGTGTGGTACCGGTAGCCGCATTACGTCGATTTCGGAGTTGGAACAAAATATTGGGCAAGTTTTTGTCCCAATTTTTGTGATCCTGGCTATGTAGGTGAAGGCGTAGTCCTTTCTTGATCTCCTGGTTCCTGCGTTCGGTTGGATTGGCTCGGGGATTGCTAAAAAATTATTTACAATATTACTTATATTTCTATCAGTTTGCTGGAGAACCCGTAATTCGTCTGTTAAATTATTCGATGCTGATAGAAATACTACTGGTTCCTCTTCTATGGGTTGTCGATCGATGTTGGGGGGGAAGAATTCTTTCTTCGTCGACGATGTCTCCGTCGGAATTTCCCTGGGGCCGTCTGGACAGGACATCTGGCAACTCGTTGTTTTTTCCTGGACAGTGTTCAATGGTGAATGTAAATTCCTGAATAAGAAGAGCCCAGCGAGTTAATTTGGCTCTAGTGTCCTTGAATCGTTCCAACCACGTGAGAGCGTTGTTGTCGGTCCGAAGGGTGAAGGGTTTATCCTCCAAGTATCGTCCGAACCTCTTAATGGCCCAAATGATGGCTAAGCATTCCTGCTCATTGCTATGGTATCGACCTTCCGCAGCGTTGAATTTGGCGCTAGCGTAGCAGATAATTTTCCGTTGACCCTCTTCTTCGGATTGAAATAAGTCGGCGGCTATGCCGAACTTGCTGGCATCCGTCTGCAAGAAGAATGGTAGGTCCGGATTCGGTCGTGACAGCTCCATGGGTCGTGTCAGCAGTTCTTTTATCCGGGGGAATGTTCTCTCAGCCTCCTTGGTCCAGCGGAAACGAGTTTTCGAACTAAGGAGACTCGTCAGTCCTGCTGCTTCGGTGGCGAAGTCGGGAATGTATTCTCGAAGCCAGCCGCATGCGCCTATATAGCTCTGGAGTTCCTTCCTCGTCCTGGGAGTGGGGGTGTCCAGGAGGGCGTTGATATGCTGAGCCTTTGCTTCGTTGTGATTGACTGCGATGTTATGTCCGAGAAATTCCAACTGGCGTTTTCCGAAGCGACATTTCTCGATGGCACAAGTGAGGCCGTGCATATTCAGTCTCTCCAAGGTGCGTGCGAGGTGAACCAGATGGTCATCTTCGTTATTGGAGTAGACTATGATGTCATCTAAATAGACCTGGCAGAAAACTCCGATGAATCCAGCAAGGACTTCCTGATTCATGAGTCGCTGGAAAGTAGCGGGCGCTCCTTTTAGCCCGAACGGCATCACATTGAACTGGTACGGTCCGCCGGTGGGTGTTGAAAAAGCCGTATACTTCTTTGCTGCAGGTTCCATTGGTATCTGGCAATATCCGCTCTTGAGATCCAGCGTGGAGAATATTTTTGCCTGTCCTATATTCTTAATGGAGTCTTGGATTCGTGGCATCGCCTGGACCGTATCCTCTGTCAGAGAATTCAGTTTTCTGTAGTCGACGCAGAATTTCCAAGTTCCGTCCTTTTTTTTGGCTAACACCACCGGTGAGTTGTAAGCAGACGTACAAGGTTCGATGATCCCAGCTTCCAACATCTCTCTTGTTTTGTCGTTCCACTTCTCTTTGTTTGGTTTCAGAGTACCGGTATAGAGGTACGTCTGATTTCATCTTGAGGTCATGTTTAATTGTTTTTGTCCTAGGTAGCTGACTGGCTCTAATTGGCGCGAACACCCTTCCGTGCGTCTTGAGGAGATTATGGATAGCAGCTCGATTTCGTTCGGAGATCTCATTTTCAAATTCATTTAAATTAATGAGAGTTTCGTTCGTTGGTTTTGAATTCAGCAGAGGTATCGTCATTCGCTCGTTTTCTCCTAAGTGCAATATGTCTCGGTCTAAATCCAAAATGGCCTTCTGTTTTCTAAGCCATGAAACACCCAGAAGCAACGGATGTCGCAAATTCGGAGTAACGGTGGCGTTGATATGAAATATTCTTCCTTGGATACTGATGGTGACCTGCGCTGATCCTTGAGTGGCCATCGTTTGGTTTTTTGCAGCTAAGTTGATTCTTGAGTGAACACCGTCGATCTGTGTAGAGAGCGGCACGAGATCCGGATTTATTAGGTTTTCAGAAGCTGCAGAATCGATGATTGCCAATATTTCTGTGCCTCCGAGCTGTATTCGAATTTTTGGTAATTCGCTGTGGAATTTGAAAGTATTATTTACTTCCGGTCTTTCGATTCTTGAGCGTCTGGTGCCGGTTGGTCGGGCGCTCGTCTCCAGTTTTCCGGGTTAGATGGGCTCTTTTTCCGAGCGTCACAATCCTTATTGAAGTGGTACCCCGGGCAATGCCAGCATTTTGGAAGTTGACTTTGCTGGACGTTAGTTTTTGACTTGGGTTCGGCCACTTCTCTCTTTTTCTTCTTCAACATCCTTCTCGATTTCCAAGGCCTTGTTAAGAAGTGCAGCAAAATCCGGAATTTCGTGTGCCCTGAGGAATTTCTTTAATTCCGGCCTGAGGAGATTGAGCAGCGTAGAAATTCTCGTGACTTCGGGTTCGTCGGGTCGGATACGTTGGTACAACATGTATTTTTGTTGCAAGAAAGGTCCGACCGATTCTTTGTCCCCTTGTTGTTTGACGTAGTGCTGCGCCGTCAACGCGTTCTGAGTTGATTGGCTGTTGAATCGTCCCCGAAGAAGTTCCTGGAACCGTGGCCAATTGAGGTTCATAGTTTTATAGCATTGCCACGATTTTGCAGCATCTCCCCGGAGTCCCTCCTCGATCCGTCGAACTCGTTGGTTTTCAGGTATTGTAGAAGCCTGGAAATAGTCTGCACATAATTGCAGGAAGGTTTCTGGATCTTCATGATCTAATCCCCGAAACTCTGGGATTGGTGGTGGTTATCGGACGTTTAGCAAAGCCCGAGCGAGTTCTTCCCATCCGGGATTCGCCTGTGGAAATTCTCGAACAGGTAGTGCCTCTGGATTCATTATTCTTGGAGCTGCAAGATTTCTGGGTGGTAAATTTGCTCGGTGGTAGTCGCCCGCGCCTCCTGCTGCTAAACGGACGGCTTCTCGTCGTTGGGCCACGTCTTGATGCTGTCTGGACGATGATTCTGTCTGGAATGCTTCTTCGTCGCTGTCGTTCCTTCGGATATCCTCCCCACTTCTGGGTACAGATTGCGATCGGCGGGAGGGAGGTCTCCCTCTTTTCTGATGTGGATTTTGTTTGGGCTCCATCGGGTGTTTAAACACTCCCGAAAGTGCGGATTCCTGTTCTTCGTTGGTAGGTTCCTTCGATCTACTTCTGGTACGGGGCGGTGTTCGTTGGAACATTTCCTCGGCTTTGGTCGTGACTTCGTTTCTACCCTGTAGAAACTTCTCGGATGCTGAGATCGCCACACGTTGGGCGCCACTTGTCGTAAATACGCTATTGGAAGAAATAGAGTGATCGGCGGACCAACCTCCTATACCTCACGTCCTGCCGTTCGCTCTATTTGTAATTTTATATATTTTATATATTTTTTTTTTTATTTTTTTTTTTATTTTTGAATTTTTTAATTTGTTTCTTTAATTAGCCCCGGCTTGGGGCTCCCGTGTCGATGACGGTGGTTGGAGGACCCTCGGGGGTGAGACGCGGGCCGAGCAGTCCGAAAGTATGATTGGTCGTCCTCCCCGTCCTCGGAGTACCTCGGTTCCTTCCAGCGTACCTACGGCCTGGTAGTATTGCATAACCCGAGCCGCGAAGTTGCGTGCCAAAATGATGCTCCGCTGCTGCTGGGGATTCAAATCTTCCCAAGGCACCGACGGAGTCGCGGGTCCTGGGGCATCCCTGCCCTCCTTGTTTGCTGGCGCAGACATTGGTAGGCGGGGAAGGAGTGTTTTGCCATCTCGAGGCCTCGCCTTATAGTCCTCCAAGAGCCCACTTCCTTCGCGGGATCGCGTGGCCACCTAGCGGCGATGGTAGAAGCTCGCAGGCCGGACTCCCTTCCTTCTGGCCCCGTCCTTCCTTCCTTCCTTCTGGCCCGTCCTTCCTTCCTTCCTTCGGGCGGTGTCTCGCTGGCTGCTGTTGGGGGGAGAAGTATGGCGCGGGGAAAAAGAAACACCTTCGTTTATTCCATGAACCTTTTATTAACGTTTTGTTTCCTAGTCCTTTGGCCGGTGTCGATCGGGTTGAACGCTCGGGGGTCCACGCCGTCCGGAGGGCGAAGTCGGAATGAATTGAATGCGCGATCGCGACCCGTTTTTATACATAACTTTGATTTCGTAGCGCACCAATCAGAGACGCGTAGGATGCGAACTCTGGGATTGGTCGAGAGAGGATTTTAGTTCTAGCGCGAACAAGAGTTTTAGGAGTTTAATAACATCTTTTCAGCAATTTAACACGTTTTGGCTCTTCTTCTTTATAAAGGTCGAGGCCCAGAATCTCGGCAATGCCGGTTTTTAAGTTGCGGTGCAAAGTACCCGTTTCGTTGTACTTTTTTAACAGGTAAGGTCTAATCGGGTACATTGAAAGTTTTTCGAGGCAATCGATTGCAGTACACTTGTCTGTGGAATTACCAGCTGCGAGTTTGCACTAAAAGAGTATCCGAGAGTTCACCGCAGCCTGGTCAAGCATGCCTTAAAAAATTCAATGCAGCAACCAACTCTAGGCAGACTTCTTCAATTTTATTGTTTGTATGCTGCACAATGATATCAATCACCTCGTTATTGAAAAGTACAGTCTGTCAAGTAAGAGCGTGGTCATGTAAATTTATAAAAAAATTTATGAAATAAAATTTTTATATTTGTATATACATTGTACCCATTACAAGCGATGATGCAATTATGTTAATAATGTGTCCAATCACCACCGGCGTCAATAATTGCCTGGCATCTCCGAGATATGCTTTCCACTAATTTGACGGCGTATTCTAGTGGCAACGATCTCCAGATGCGACGAATTTCGCAAGATAACTGCTTCAAAGTGTGTGTGCGTCTTCCACGAAGTTTCTGCTTGATATAAGCCCACACATTTTCGATGGGGTTCGCATCGGGCGACTGCGACGGCCAATCCAATGCAGCGATGCCAGATTGCGTCTTCCACTCGGTACAGAGCTTACTGCGGTGTTTAGGGTCGTTGTCCTCCTGCAGAATCCAATCGTCATTTTTTCCGATGAACCAACGTTTGGCAGGCGACAGCAAAGCTTTTTTGTAGATTTGCAGCATCCCATTGGCATTTAGGTTGTAGGTAAACAGGTGCAAAGCGCTGAATCCCTGCTTTGAGAAGCAGCCCCAAAGATGCACCTTTATTGCGTGTTTTACGGTCTGCTGGACAAGCCTATTGATGGAAGTTGACCAGGCTCGGGTGAGGACACAACGTGCCCATATCGAACATTCATCCGTAAAAATGACATTGTCGAAATCTCTATCGATATTCTCATGCGCCCAAACGAGTCGCTTCGTCACATGTTTTTCGGTCAACAGAGGCTTCTTCATTGTGTTGAGCGAAATTTCAGGTCATGAGCATGGAGATGAGTTCGGATAGTTTCGTACGATACATCTAAACCTTTTGACTTTAATTTTGCTTGTCCTTGCAGCAGTGTTAAAGCAGGATTCCGCGAAAACAGATTCACTATTCTTTTTTCGTCTTTTTTTGTACACTTTTCCTATCGAGCCACGTTCTGGTAAATTCATCTGTTAAAATCATTTTTTGCTACTTTATATCGTTGTGTCCACTTCTGTACAAATGCTTTTGACTTTCGCATGTATTCAGCAGCCGCTGATTGCGACTTTTTTGGATCTTGCGGATGGGTGCACAGGAACACAGCCTCGTAGCGTGACGCGTATTTAGCACTCATGACGCTTAACGTGTTTCTCTTCTAAAAAATCAACGACAACTGAATCTTTGTTGACACAAAGCTTCCCTCTATAGGTTCACGAAGGAATTAGATCAAAATCTTTTATTACCTGTTGGTAAAGTCCATCACGTTCTTACTTGACTGACTGTATGTCCCAAAACTTTTCAATACAATTCAGATTCGCAGCACCACCATTTGGTCCAGGCACATAAGCAGGTAAAACATCGCTTACTCGATTTGCAAAAACAAATTGAGTTTTCAAACTGCAACTGTTTGTTATAATTTTATAGATTATAATAAATTATATTTTTTCCGTTGTATTATAATTATATTATAAATAATTATATTTTCAACTATATTTTCGGTTATATTTTTTTAAATATTTTTATATTTCAGTTAAAGTTTTGGCAAAAAAAAACAATAATAAAATTATAAAATTATAATTATAAAAATATAATAAAATTATATTTATTATCACGAGGGCTATGTGTATTACGTATCTATAGTACTAACTAGATCGACGCTCAGGAGCTTTTGTCTTCCATTTGAAGCCATCTTTCCCTTTCAACGTAGAGCTCGGCCGTCCTCGCGCGCGTGGCTCCAAAGGTCGCTTGTCCAATGTGGCATCTTCAATGTCACTTTCCGATTCAGAGGACATATCCCTAACGTCGGAATAGTCGGAATCACGCCCTGAACTCTCACTTCCGTCGCTCTCTTGAGCCGTTTAGTCCTTGGCGGAAACTTCTCGGGTCTCATCGAGGAGCTCTTGCCGAAGCCGAAAATTGTCACTTTCACACAAAAAAAAATCACACTTTCAAAACATATTGTAGTAACATTTTTGCAGAAAAACACATCAAATAAAAATTCAATATAAAAAACGATTCCAACTTTATCCGACACACTGGGGTCTCTGACGGCACCACTCTGATTCCCTTGAATGTCACAGACAGACTGACGCACTCCACTCGCCGGAAACTATACTAAGTTAAAGAGCTACTCTCCCACTATAACTTTATGGCGCTGCGGACCCGGTTTTCGAACATTAAAGGGCGGGATATTCGAAAAGGTTACACTTTTCCAGTCGTAGAATTCGAGCTGAAACATTGAAAAACCAAGTTAGGTATGTAAAAATAACAAGTCAATCTATAAACAAGCTAAAAATACAACTGCCTTTCGCCACGTGATTCTGCCTCCCCACTCCGGAGGCACATTTACTCGCTCAATTTTGGGCGAGTGACTCTCCCAAAACGAAAGGCACAAGCAGTCCGATAATGCGGGAATGCTGCTGTTATAAAAAAAGGAACGAAAGCGGCAAATCGTTTTAAAGATCGTTATGCGCAATGCCGATTGAATCTTTTTCTTTCCTGAGTATGCACATTTTGTTTTTTAGTCTAGGACGGCAATTCTTCTTCAAATTCGAGGAAAACATATTGTTCTGAAAAGTCAGAAAATTTTCACTGTGGCATATCCTTAGTTAACCTATTAAGTCCGGGAGATGCATACTTTTTAGTTGATTTTCGACTTTCATTCTTAAAAGGCAATAAGATTAATATTGACTTTAAAGTGACCAACTCTACAATTTTCGAGTATGCTCTTCCGATTGGAGTGGTCAGAATTGCATTTAAATTTGTTTCAAAATCCAATATGGCGAATTTTAAATAAAAACTATACAAAATTTCGTAGGTTTCGTTTTTTGTGATTTTTTTTTCGCATCAGTAATGTCATAAAAGTGCACAAAATTTATGAACTTAAACTAGACATTTTTTTGTTTTGCCTCGAATCAACCTAACCTCTTCAAAACGTCAATATGTCGAAAATGTATAAATTGTTTTGACAACTTTTTTTCTTGAATACATTATAGACTTTAGAGAAAATTTGCTAAGAATAAAAGTGCTTTGGAATGAGTGAAAGAATACTGTCAAATTTTATCAGAATGCATTGTTTTTTATGACACACTTTTTGATTTTTCGGAAATTTGAGAAGGTTCTTTAATCAATTCTAAGATAGTTTTGTTCTATGGAAATTTCCTTTAAAGTCTATAGTTTTTATGAAAATAAAACATTTGTCTTGAAAACTAGAAAAGTTTAATAATTTATTTTCTTGAAAACTATATACTTTAATGAAAATTTCCATAAAACAAAAATATCTTAGAATTGATTAAAGAACCTTCTAAAAATTTTTCAGCTTTTTTAAATGACTTTTTTCTAAATTTCGATTTTCCGAATTTCCTAAAAATCCAAGTGTACCAATGCATTCTGATAACACTTGAGAGTATACTTTAAAAAGATTGTAGGTCTGAAACCTTCTTTCGATGAGAGTTACAATATTGATAGAAGGTTTTCGATATAAAATTACATAAAAAATAGCGTTTTGCGAAATTGATAGTGCTATTATTTGCAAGTGTTTTGTAAATAATAATATTATTCATTATCAATTAATGTTTTTCCATAACTGAAGCATATATATTTATCCCCTATAAATCAGCAATTTCATATTAATTATTATATAAAGCATTCTCTTAACATCGATCGGCTTCGTGGCTCTGACGGTAGCGCACTGGACTACGAAGTCGTAGGTCGTGAGTTCGATCCCCGTCCGGTGAACAATTTTTCAATTTCGTTTTCAAGCAACAGCTCGCTGTTGGTAAGACGAGTCACATTGTTTGTTTACGTTTCGAAAATATTGTTTATCTGGCCGAAATCAACTCATGTCCGCTGCTTTACTTGGTGTAGGTTTCTGCAGCTCCTATATTTCGTACCCAAATGTGAAGTATGGCGCCATCTTCATAAGTCGATCTGCAGCTCTCGCAAATATTACAATTCAATGTGCATGGAAAACTGTGTAAAAGGGCGATTCCGCCCATTAAAATAATAAATAAAATTAAAAAAAAACTAAATAAATAAAAGCATTAATTGAGAATAGCTTATAAATCCATCACCAGTATAGAATTATTCCGATAATAGAACGAAAATGTTAAATTGCAACAAGCATTAACGATTAAAAATCAACTACATGTATTACTTCACAATTATTAACCACTTCAATGGTAACGTATCATGTGTAGAAAAAAAAGTGCCACGGATGGTAATGTTTCATACATGAACATCTTCATATATCTTCCACAGTTTTCAAAAATACTTTATCAAGATTACTTACATTTATATCATTACTTATCACTTTTTTATTGCGAGTAAGAAGATTGATCAATGCAGTGCGTGGATCAGTAAAGTTACATATATGAGCCATTCCACGTGACGCGGGTCAGTCATCTCTCAGAAAATCGCCAAATTTTGCATATCGGTAGCTTTCGATAATATAAAATGACATGCCAAATATTTTTTTTTAAATACAAAATTCTTCGAGTTATAAACAATTCAAAATGTCGGGTCTTTTCATTTCATAAATTTATAACTGTTTCGTGTTTGTGTTTTAAGGAAAGTTATTACATGGAAGTTGTGGGTAAGTGTCCACAGTTTTTACTGAAATTTTATTCTATACGTAAATAATTCTTGTCAATAATGAAGTGTGACATTAATAAGTAAACATTTATTGCAATATGGCCGTTACACTTCTAACATTTATGTCCTATAACGGACAGTTTCAAGCCCAACGTTTCGACTTTTTTTCCAAGTCCTCATCAGGGGTGTCTATTTATAAATTAAACAAAAATACAAAAATTAATTAAATAAATAAAAATATAAAATAAACACAATTAACTTAACAAGACAAAATAAGATCAACGTACTGTGTTAGGCGCTGCATAAACACAGACTGAATTTAGCAGGGCTGTTAGCATAAGACTATTATACAAACTAAAGTATGTATACATATATAAGTGTTGAGAATATACCATTAAATGCATGAGTGAAAGCTATTAATGTTAACCTTTTATTAACCTTTAGACTGCCGGAAAATCAATATTTTGACGCATCATAAAAACCTGTTTAATGTTTATTTTAAGACTAAAATATATATTAATTTTTTATTATTTTCACTTATTAAAGTCATTTAAGATAAATTTACCCCTCCACACCCCTTTTTACCTACCCCAAATCCATTAAATCTGTATTTTCTACTATAATCATTAGATTTGGATTCAACGTCGAAAAATACTCCGGAAAAGTGTATCTGCACTATAAAATAAATAAAATTTGAATCCTATGTCTAAAGGAGTGAAATATCTTTAAAACAACCCTTAAAATTTGACTATCAACCCTTCAAAATGCTTTAAATATTTAATTAAATCTACAAATTTAACTTATATAATGTTCTCATAAAGAAAGAAGCGTTTTCTACAATTAAAAATACATTTTTTAAAAATACATTTTTTAAAAATTTGAAATTTTTAACATTAGCAGTTCCCCGTTCCTTGCCGGAGAATCAATATATTGATCCACCTCATGATCTACACTTTGTGTATGATCAATCATTGATATGAGGTACCTTAAATACCAGGGCGATAAGCTCTTCTAAATCCCGGTAGTCTCAAGGTTAATAAATCATTGTAAAAGCAACTTAGTTTTTCAGTGTCAGTGCGAAAGTTAATACTATTTTTTAATTGCTTTATATATATATCATTTTTTTTTATATTCCTTTTCTTCCAATTAATATCACTATTTAAAATTTTAATGTCGGTAAAATTATAACAATGCCCAGTTGTTAACATATATGCTGTCAAGGCTGTGTGACCTATATCTCTTTTCCAGTTATTTTTATGTTCATATATGCGACTCTTTAATCCTTTTACAGGCCGAAGGTTCTGGGCAATCCACCAGAAAAAGTGACATTACTTTTTAGCATTCTCGGGGTCGCTGAATCCGAGGTCAGATTTGAAAAATTCCAAATGGCGGCCGTCGAACTGAAAATTCCAATTTTTTGAAACATAAGAAATATTACCATATTCTAAGCGAAATTCTGAGTAAAAAATGTCTCTTGTGATTTTTGCCTAAATTGCATACATTCCACGGTAAAAAATGGGGAATTTTTCAGTCTTCACTGAAAGTTCGTTTCTCGCAAGCGAAGTTGTTTTCTGGAAAATACATATGTGCTCTCGTGCATCTTTTTTACTGGGGATATTTATATAATTCTTACGGAACTTATATCTATTCGTATTTACGTGGTAATATACAGGGTCATCGAAAAGTATCGGACCCCCCTAATATCTTCAGTTAGAATGCACATAGGAGAAAATGTCCAATAGCAAAGTTGTATGGTTTCAAGCGGGGAGTAAGATGATGACCTTGACTTTGACCATGTCCTTCAAGGTCATTTCAAGGTCAATCTTATTTTTTTAAATAGAACCCCCTACATTTTATTGCATATTCTTATAGCTTATCTCGAGAGCTTTCCAAAACACTATAATAAAATATTTTTTTATTAGGTACTTTTTGAGTTATAAAGGTTTGAAGTTAACAATTTTTTGACACAAAATGTAGAATATCTTGTGAAATATTATTTAGTTTTCAGTAATCATAACCTTAATACTTTTGTGCGCGGAATAATGAGACCAATTAATTGGTTTAAAGAAAATACATTAATCGGATCCCCCTAATATTTTCAGTAAGAATGCATTTTGGAAAAATGTCCAATAGCAAAGTTAACTTCAAACCTTTATAACTCAAAAAGTACTTAATAAAAAAATATTTTATTATAGTGTTTTGGAAAGCTCTCGAGATAAGCTATAAGAATATGCAATAAAATGTAGGGGGTTCTATTTAAAAAAATAAGATTGACCTTGAAATGACCTTGAAGGACATGGTCAAGGGCAAAGTCAAGGTCATCATCTTACTCCCCGCTTGAAACCATACAACTTTGCTATTGGACATTTTCTCCTAAGTGCATTCTAACTGAAGATATTAGGGGGGGTCCGATACTTTTCGATGACCCTGTATATTACGATAAGTATATGTGTGTATAAGTATTTATACGTAATTACTTCATTTGTTATCGTAATGCCTAAAAAATTTGTCGGTAAAGATAATTTACCCTTGGAACCTGAGAATTCTGATGTGGACGATGATTCAGATTATGATGAGGATTCAGATGTGGATTTAGCTGATGATGACTTGGTCCTGCAAGAAAATGTTGATTCAACTCAACTCAACTGAATGGTCTCAAAACACAGACAAATTTGCTATTGAACACGATTTTGAATAATCTCCTACGATCAATATACTTTCTGTTCCTAAAAAAATTGTGAAAGATTCTTTTTTTTGCAAATATTCACAGAAAAATGTATGCAAGAAATTGTTGATGAAACTAACAGATATGCTCGTGAGAAAAATGAGAACTCAGCGAATAGGTATGATACTAATTTAAATTAATTATATGACCTCATTGGTGTACTGATTCTTATGGTAATTCATAAAATGCCTAGAATAGAAAATTATTGGAGCACCGATAGTTATCTGAGAGTTGACTGCATTGCGAAAATTATGACGAGTAAACGCTTTTTCAAATTATTGGAGATGATACACATAAGTGACAATAGTACTATGCTTCCCCGGGACGATCCCAACTTTGATAAACTTCATAAAGTAAAGCCTCTTTTAGAACATATGAATTATCAACCTGCTAAGGTATACAACCCTTCGAAAATGGTCTCTGTTGATGAATCTATGATTCCTTTCAAAGGAAGATCATCCATGAAGCAGTACATGCCACAGAAACCTATAAAACGGGGGTACAAAGTGTGGAGTTTGGCTGATTCAAAGATAGGCTTTATGATTAAAACAGAAATGTATATTGGCAAATCAAAAAAATATGATACAAAAGATCCTCTTGGTGAACGTGTAGTGTTGAATCTAGTTACAGGTACGATCGGACATGAACACTGGTAGCTTTCGACAATTTCTTTACTTCTATCAATCTTGTTGAAAAACTTGTACAAAGAGGAATTTACTCCGTTGCGACAGTTCGTACAAATCGGAAAGGTTTGCCTGATATGATGAAAAGTAAAGAAAAAATGCAAAGAGGAGAACAAATACGAGACTAAAGGAAACGTCGCTGCTACAAAATGGATGGATACTAAACCTGTCACTTTACTCACTTCAGCTTTCAACCCATCGCATACTGTAGAAATCAACAGAAAATTGAGAAATGGTTCGCAAATTTCTTTACAATGCCCAACTACCGTACAAGCTTATAATGCCATTATGGATGGTGTTGATCGGTTTGATCAACTACGGGAAAGGTATATGATAGGCAGAAAGTCAAAAAAGTGGTGGCATCCAATCATGTATTACTATATTGACATGGCTATCGTAAATTCCTATATATTACACAAACGCTACAAGAAAGATGTATGCGGAGATCAGTTATCATACCGAACCAATCTGGCGAAACAATTAGTAAATATTTACGATGGCAGGAAACGATTCATGCAGGAAACGTTACAAACTGTTGCAAAGAAGCGAGCATACATTCAAAGTTGCAACGTCCGTGAAAAAAAAATATACACGAAAAAAAAGTTTAGTTTGGTAGTTTTTATTTTTTTCGTTGTTTTACAAGTATGTTTTGCGAAAAAAAGATGAAAATTAACAAACGAACAGCACATGAAAGACCGAACTTCAACCGTCACGTGGTATTGTGCGTAAGTAGGTAAATTAGTTACTGAAACCAAGGAAGTCGAAGGCATTTACAAATTTGAAGAATCAAAGTATTTTTCGAACCAAGTTATTATATGTGATATATATATATATATTTATTGAAATTCAAAACAGCTCCACCTCACAGATTCCGCCAACTTCAATGCCGCAAATCTCCCACAGGTTTCGGAATGAGCGACAACGAAAACCTTTCAATCTATGTGAATTCTAAGCGATCTATCGGAATTTTTTCCTCGGAATGTATGCAATTTAGACAAAAATCGCAAAAGACATTTTTTATTCAGAATTTTGCGTAGAATATGGTAATATTTTTTATGTTTCAAAAAATTGAAATTTTCAGTTCGACGGTCGCCATATTAAAGCCGCCCTTTTGAATTTTTCAAATCTGACCTCGGATTCGTAATCAGCGACCCCGAGAATGCTTAAAAGTACTCTCACTTTTTCTGGTGGATTGCCCAGAACCTTCGGCCTGCAAAAGGGTTATGTATCTTTTGATTTGTCCTACGTATATTGCTTGACATTCATTACAGTTTATTCCATATATCACATTCGACATCATTGATTTGTCTGTTTGATTTATTTTTGATTTAAACAAAGTTTCTAAGGTGTTAAACCGTTTGTTTATAATTGTTATGTTAAATTTTTCATATATTTTTTTAAGTCTGTTATTAAATTTATAAATGTAATAAATTTACAACATCCAAATATATTAAATTTTGGTCATTTGAAATGTTCAGGTCCTTTATTTGTTTTACCAACGTTAGCGAGTTCAAAGCACTGTTAGGATTTTCATTAATACTTTGAAAAATGATTTTATGTAGAAATTTACTAATGTTGTAAATCGCACTTCCTAACGCCGAAACAATGGGCCTTACAGGATAATTTTGTTTATGGATTTTTGGTAAGGCGTATAACCGGGAAATGACTCCATTATTGCACATTAAATATTTTGATGTATCTTTATCAATGTATTCTTTGTCTAACCAATCCTTGACAATTTTATTTAAATGATTCTGTATATTAGTTCACTGAAAAAAAAATTGACAAAATCAATCAAATATTCGATCAACATATTCAGAAAGCAGGTTTTATTGAAACGATCAAATAGTTTTATTAAATCAGTAACACCGATTCACTAAAGTAGATGAACTGATGTATATAAAACAATCAAATATTTTATTGGTTTAGTCAAATGATTCAGTAAACCCCAAAAAATTCGATTTTTTTATTTTGCTCGTTCTCTCTCTCTCTCTTCCTCTCTCTTTCTGCTTGAATTTGCAGAGCAGAGTGAGAGAGGGGGGGGGGAGGAGAAGATCTATTGTGTTGTATCTTATTTCCTCCCTTTCAGTACATATCTTCCTAATCAAAGGAGATAAGTGTACTGAAGGGAGAGAGGAAATTGATATATAGAAAGGAAAGGCAGAGGAAGGGGAGAAGGGGTAATGGTATATTATTTTTTCTATCACACACATATACATATATACATATATTTACATACTTATAATATAAACGCTCTTAAGAAACAAATTAAATTATCGCAGAAAAAAAACTTGCACAAACGGGGATTCGATCCCGTGACGTTCGGATTACAGAGCAACGCCCGAACCACTACGCTACCGCAGAATACGAAAAAACCTTGGAAGATTAGGAAGCCACTTTAACAAAAAAAAATTTTAAACAAAAATATGCGATAAAATTATATTTAGCCGATTTAATAAAATAGATAGCTGATTTAATTCCACGGACGAACTGAATATGTCATTCAAATATTTGATTGAATTTATCTAATATTTTGTCAATTTAAACAAATATTTGACTGTTTCAATTGCACGGGTAAACTGACTATATCATTCAAATATTCGATTGAATTGATCTAATATTTGGTAAATTTAATCAAATATTTGACTGTTTTACCCATACTAATAAACTGAATATGTCATTCAAATATTTGGTTGAATTGATCTAATATTTTTTTTTCAGTGTTGTTAAATCCTTGTTTATTTTAGTGTAAGTTTTCTCATCAGATAAAATTTGCTCAACTTTATTTATGTAATCTTGTTTCTTCATAATAACTGAAATATTACCCTTGTCCGCTCTTGTCAAATATAAGTAATTATTTTTTATAAATTTTTTCATTTTTTATATCAAAATTGATTGAGTTGTCACATTAGGTAAGCCATTTTTCATAGATTGAATGGTATGTACAATTTTATTTCTAACACTGTCTATTTTTTCATTTGGATTTGTATGCATGTTTGACTCACAAATACTAATTATTTCATTTGCCGGAAATTTGTTTTTTGTAGGTAATATGCAAAATTTCGATCCCAATTCTATTCATTTTCGAAAATGTTCCGATATGTTTACATTAGTTACATTTATTGTCCATTTCTCCGTATCTTTTTAAGTATCATCAACATTAATACTACTATTTACATTCGTGTGTTCATAAAAATTGATATCAAAACCTATATGTTTTCTATTGTTTTCGGTATGTAGTAATTTTTCGAACTTTCTTATTAATCTATTTTTGGGTTTACATTTTATTTTCGATATATTCGTGTGCTGTCTATTTAAAAGTGATTTTAACAAATGTAATGAACAATTTTCTTTCAAAAAACTTAATGAATCAAGTCTTTCTTGTTTAAGTTTTCTAATAAACAAATATAAATCATTTATTTCCAACTTAAGAATACGCATTAAAAACTTTCTTTTTGCACTATTAAATTTATCTTCTATTTTTAGAGTAAAATAATATGCTGTTCTTTTGTAGGTCCTTAATAAATGTTGTGGTAGACAGTCATTGTGCAAGCATCTTCTTAAAAATCGCAGTCGTTCTTTATACTAACAAATTCTACTTATAATCTTTTCAACTCTCATATATTTTTTTATGCAGCGCTCAACACAGTACGTTGATCTTATTTTGTCTTGTTAAGTTTATTTTATATTTTTATTTATTTAATTAATTTTTTGTATTTTTGTTTAATTTATAAATAGACGCCCCTTATGAGGACTTGGAAAAAAAGTCGAAATGTTGGGCTTGAAACTGTCCGTTATAGAACATAAATTTTAGAAGTGTAACGGCCATATTGCAATAAATGTTTACTTTTTTATTCTATACAAAAAATATTTTTTATCCATTGTTTATTTAACAATATATTGTTAACTAATTTGTTTAACTTCATCTAGCTGATAAAAAAATGTAAAATAAATATTTTTATAAACTTTGAACTATACTCTATGCTACAACAAAAATTGTAGTATTTTGCTTCGTTTCCTAGAAAATGCGCAGCACGCGTATTCATTGCCGGCACGCTGAGCCATTCGCCTTCATGTACTGCAAAGATTAAAAAACGATTTGATTTAAGATCATTAAATATAGTTTAAATATAGTTCAAATATAGTGCCCGTAGTAAAAAAATCTTGATAATAACATTTTCAAATTGTATCGTCATCTGCCATCGAAATTGAATCGATGTTGCCAAATACTCTCCGGAAGGAGGTTGTCGATTACCGATATGTGAGATGTAACCGATCCGTTTGATGTTAAACTTCCACACTAGTGTAATAAACAAATTTTCTAAGTCGAGTTTCGCTCGCAAAAATTGTTTTTGAAATTTCGCCGGCAATGAATACGCGTGGCTCAGCGCATCTCCACCGTACAGAAGCCAGCTGTGCCGGCTGAACTTTAAACATCATTTTCTCGGAAACGAAGCAAAATACTACTCCAATTTTTGATGTAGCATATAGTATAGTTCAAAGTTTATGAAAATATTTTTTTTATTTTTTTTGATCATCTAGCTGATAGTTAAAAAAATTATTTAAAAATATATTATTAAATAAACAATAGATAAACAATAGTTTTTGTATAGAATAAACGATATATCCCAAGAAGCAATAAAGTTATTAATTGTTTTCTACGCAACAGCAAATATATGTTCAAATGCTTCGTTTATCGAGCGAATTTCGAGTATTCCAAAAACGGGGCGTATGACGCGCTGACCATCGGGCCTATAAACCTTCATAACTTTTTAACGATTAACACAATAAAGATGAAACTTTCCAGACGTTTAAACATATATTTTGCAATTGCGTAGAAAAAAATTAATAATTTTATTGCTAATTGGGATATATCGTTGATTCTTTCTTTATTAGATGCGCAAAGCTCTGTTGATTAATTTCTTTTTTTATTCGTTTCAAAACCTTCAAAATGCACTATGCTACAGCGTGTTAAAGTGGCTATGCTAAAGTGGGGAGTTGCGTCAGGTCACCAAAATTCCGTCAGCAGCAGTTCCGAGTAAAAGTTTCAGTGATGAACGGTGATTGGCGGCGCTGCTGTCGGTATCGGGACAATCGCGCTTCCTAGAGTCTTTCCGTGTAGACCCTTTTGGATTACGATTTGCGAAACTCTTCAGTGTTTAATTACCGGTCATTTGAACCTTTTTAGGATTTAGATACAGTAGCGTTTACGTTAATCCATTCAAGTTAATAAATGTGTGGTTCCTGGAAGGGTTACATTTCTGGAAAACACGAAAGGTAAGCGGCCGTTTTAGTGGCAGGTAAGTTGCGTATATACCAATTTCTTTATTGAAAATCTGGTGTAGAAGTTTTCCCTTCTGTCTCTTCTCTTTTGTGTGCTCATCCTTGAGGATATTATCATTTCTTGTACCGCGCAGGTGTATTTGCGAAGCCACTGTGAGCCTGTAGCCCAAGGCTGTACGAATGTCGACTTGAACCGGGCCGGTTTCGCTAATCGCAGACGTCGACCTATATATAGTTTTCTCCCTTCAGAAGATTAAATATTTGATAAATTTTAGCTTAACTCGATTTCGTTTTCTGAGTATCAAAGCTCGGGATCGTGCGAATCTGGATTATTTATGTGCAAACAGTATCAGAGCTTAACAGCAAATGTAAATAATAATTTACAATCTACTAATAACACAGGCTGATAAAAACAAGTATACAGTAATAAGTATCCGCTCGTTTTTAAATGTGACTAAAAGGGTTAACGGATTACTATGTTAATGGATTTTGGGTAGACCGCAAGCTCTAGGGATTAGAGAATTATAAGTATGTAAAAATTTTCCTAAATTATCAGTAATATGTATAATCAAGTTTTTTCCATTTAGTAATTAATTTCTTAACTAAATTTTCAATAGTAGCAGTATATTCGTACGAACATCGAATGTAAGTGTTGGTATCTGATAAAATAGAATTCATTTTTTTTCAAAATATTCATTTTTATCAATAACAACAATAACATTACCTTTGGCAGTACGAGTGAAAAAAATGTTAGGATTATCTTTGATCAATTTTTGTAAAAAGGTATTACTTAATTGCTTTTTTGTTAAAATCTTGATTATAATTGTAATTATTTAAGAAAGCATGAATATTTCTAACACATTTAAATCTAATTGCATTTAGATATTGCCTATATTATCAATATCATTTTTAAATGACGCTGAAGTTAGCCTCCAAATCTCCGCGCGCCAGGGGCGAATAGCGAATGGGCGCGCGGGGGCCCAGGCGCAGCGAGCACTTCTTTTCACTAAATTTAAACAACATACACCTCCAAGGAACCCACAAACTTGCAAACCTACATAATAGAAGGGACACGTGCTACCATTGGCGAGAAAAATTTGTATATTCCAACCTAAAAATAAAAATCGATCAAATTACATGCCGTAAACTCCGAAACGACTCGAAAAAATTCATAGTAGCGTAGAATAATATTACAAACAATATCCGATTGCAACCAAGAGGTAGCAACAATTTGTTTAAACAATGTAAATTGTTTATTGCAAATTTTAACTAAAAAACGTTGTAACTATATGCCACAAATTCCGAATCGACTCGAAGAAAATCATCTTAGAAACAATATCTAAATAGATTCGTGAGGAAGCAAGAAATTGTTTAAACAATATAAATTGTTTATTGCAAATTTTCACTTTCACGCCGTAATGACGCACGGATAGTCACCATTTTGAATCATCACTAAAAAAAATTTTCAACTGTGCAGATTTGAAGTAAAAGTATCGATGACCACATTGGAATACTTTCCAGCACCATACGACACCGTTATCAAAGTAAAATCCATGATTTTTAAAAAAACATATACACGTGAAAATAGTATTTTTTTGGAAAAAATGGTGAAAAATCGGTATCAGTAGTGCTTTTTACCTAATTCTGACACAGTATTCGAATAGAGCGAACCCAAAACCTACAGGAAACGTAGTTTAGATCAACATCCAACTTCATTTTCATACAAAATTTTAAGGCTGGATTCAACGTAAAAACAATCAAGTCGGGCATTAATCTTTGAGATATGCGTGAATAGCCGTATAATACAATTTTTAATTCAAACCATATAATAAACCGTAATCAATAAGGTTTTAGGGCTACCAAATCTACTGAACTACTCGATACATTTATAATGCTTTAGATCATAGCAAACTTTGCCTGGCTATTTTTATTAATTTGATGAAGGCCTTTGACACTCTCGATCACATTATCCTTTTAGACGAGTTAGAGAAGTATAAAATCAGGGGAATTACCCTCAAACTATTAATATTTTACCTATTTAGAAATAGATACACATCTTCATTGAATCACCATATTAATAATACAATCCGTTAATTACAATACTTGTCTTTTACCTTTAAAAATCGGCGCAATGTATTCAGAAAAAAATTAATAATCGCGGTACAGTAAGATTTCCCTTGATGGGATGGGTCGGTTCTCGGCTCAACCTCTTAATGGGCCGCGTGAGAGATGGTATCCTTCCCGTTCTACTGCGGCGTGTACCGCGGCACCAGTATATTACGCACATTAGGGTGGGTCGAAAAACATTTTTTTTTTAAATGCTATGGGGCCGGTGCGGAAAAGTTTTACCACCACAAAACAAGGTTCTATGAATTTTTTCACATTTTTCATCACACTTCTATTGCTGCCGCATCAGCCATGAAATTAAACATTAGTTTTATATGAGGAAAAACATCTTTTCTAGTTTTTCTCCTGCAATTTCGAGGGAAAATTTTCCAACAATCTATACTTCTAGATATAATTTTTTAGATCGATTTTACGAAGAATAGCCGTTCTACAATAGGCAAAAAAAATCTGACTTATTTATTTCATAATTAACATCCATCATTTTTTTTTGAAAAAGGTAAAATTTCTGTAAATTCCACTTCATATTATCATAATTCGGTTCACACTCATTCAAACATTAAAAAAACAAGAAATTTCACATTTTTAGGTTTCCACTCGTAAAATATGACTTTACTGAATAATAGGTAGCCAATTAAAGCTGAGTTACAGAATTTCGAACGTAAATTTTTTTTTTGCCAAAAATGATGTAAAGGAAAGTCTTTCTATTTATTATTGTGTTTATCTCAAACGGAAAAAATGGAACGATCTCGTTAAACTCCGAGTCACATTGGTTGTCTTTTCCCATTCCCAATGGCGTATTTATTACCCGATAAAAAAAATGTTAATATGAATTACATCACATGAAATCATTTTTGCTATAACGTAGTGTGTCAATTAGCGTCGTGTTCTTAATACGCTTTCAAAGTAAAAATAAGTCATGAATCAGGTGGGAATAGGGATTCCTGCCAAACTTCACATGGATAAAAAGTGTATTCTTGAAGCATCAACTTTAGACTATAACTATTTGTACGATTTCCCAGGATACATCTAGCGGTATGACAAAAAATTCGAAACAATCTCTTTATGAAATTTATATTTCTAACTGCAATAGGAACCCGAAGACATTTACTTTTTTCTGTATATACTTGCCCTGGTAGTAGTTTTCGATACAAATGCGTAAAAGTTTTTTCTGCGAATGTGAGGGTCGCAATCACATTCGTACAAAAGAAAATGTTACCCACGCGTGGAACAATATTTTTTGACGTGAAGTTGTACTTTACGCAAATTTTAATGAAAACAGTACTTTTTGATACAAGTGTGAACATTTATTTTTCTGCGAATGCGAAGTGTTACGGCCCGAGCCGATGGCGAGGTTCGTAAGCGCATTCGTATAAAAAACATTTTTACACGTATGCCGAACAATACAAATATTTTTTGTTGCAATTGTGCGGAAAGTGCGCGGGAAAAAATAAAAGTATGCGTAAAGTTGCTCTCCTTCGGCCTGGGCATCGATCTTGAATCGAAAACTACTAATAGATACTATTTCAGAATAAGAATTTTTCTCATTCTAAGATTATACCAGATTTGAGCTATAGTAGTAAAATGCGGGCCAAACATCTTTTATAAGCGGCGTTACTTCTTAAATGGTTGCATTTAGTATCTTAATACATAGTAATAGTAAGAACTGCTACGAATGTTGTCTGGTCTACATTTTACTACTTAAGTAGGACACTATATGTTATTCTTCGTGCGTCTTCAAGTCTCAATTGTGGTTAGATATACATTTTATAAAGAAACTGTTCCGGAATTTCATTTTTTTGTATTGCTAAGACGTATCCTGAAAAAATGTATAAGTTATAGTCTGAAGTTGATGCTTTAAGGCGAATACATTTTTTATCCTTGTGAAGCATGGCAGGAATCCCTATTCCCACATAATTTCTGCCTCATTTTTACATTTAAACCGTATTATTGATCAACTAAACAGGTCGATCAATAGCCCTGAAAAGAAACCCGAATGCTGAAGTGGTTAAATAATAAAAGTACGACACTAATTCATAGAATTGTTGATGTAATTCATACAAATATTTTCATACAGGTTAATAAATACGACATTGGGAATGGAAAAAGGCAACCAATGTAACTCGGACTTGTACGAAATCGTTCCATTTTTTCCATCTAAGATAAACACAATAATAAAGAGAAAATCTTTTCTTTACATCTTTTTCAGCAAAAAATAATTTACGTTCGAAATTCTGTACCTCAGCTTAATTGGCCAGCTATTGTTACGTAAAGTCATATTTTACGAGAGAAAACCTAAAAATTTGAAATTTCTTGTTTTTTTAATGTTTGGATGAGTCTGAACCGAATTATTGTTAGATTACGTTAGTCTAGGGTTTAGTCACTATAGGTTAGGATGCGACAAGGTGGCACCACTGCCATATAACTATGTACAAATGTAACTAGGTATAGGTATAGTGCGAAATAACAGTATTATTAGATTGGTAGCACTGGAATGGGCTGGAATCGGATGCGGAAATAACTGAAATACAGATTGCGCAACAGAAGCGTTTTACTCGTTAGCGTTGAAAAAGAAATATATTGCAAATAAAAATCTTGCAGACCGCTATATCTTGATTATTAATAAAAATCCTACATTATGATAATATGAAGTGGAATTTACAGAAATTTTTCCTTTTTCGAAAAAATTACGGATGTTAATTATGAAATAACTAAGTCAGAATTTTTTTTTAGTATTGTAGAACGGCTATTCTTCGTAAAGATCTGAAAACAGATATCTAGAAGTACAGTTTGTTTGAAATTTTTCCCTCGAAATTGCAGAAGAAAAACTAAAAAAGATGTGTTTCCCCATTTAAAACTAATGTTAAACTTCATGACTGATGCGGCAGCAATAAAAGTGTGATGAAAAATCTGAAAAAATTCATGGAACCTTGTTTTGTGGTGGTAAAACTTTTCCGCACCGGCCCCATAGTATTTTAAAAAAAAATTGTTTTTCGACCCACCCTAACGCACATGCGCGATGTTACATATACACATGAGTGGAGGGTCCGGGAGGCACGCTTTCGCCCGAGAACGGCATCTGGCCGCTCAACAGAATGCTCCCTTAAAGAGAAAGCCCATGAAGGGAGATCTTACTGTATATAAAAGTCCCCGCAGGGGACTTGTGGAAGAGAGCGGAGCGGGTAACTCCGTCCGTAAGGAAGAGGGAGAGGTCGAAGCGCCCGAACACGAAGAGGAGCAATGCTTTTGAATGATCCGCTTCTCTTAGCAAGTTTTGAGAATTGACGACCTCACGGACCCGATCGTTCGGTTGGTCTGTTACCGTCGATTGCCTGATCGTTAAACGACTCGAGATACCCACTGGGAAGCTGGGGTGCGGGCAGCCCCTACCAGGTGCGTTCCATACGGGGGAGCGTTCCGACCTTCCGTGTCCACCTGGTAGTAACCGCAAATAGAGGTTGAATTCTGGCGGGCCGTGGATTTCCTAGAAAGATGGCTCTGAACCAACAGAAATAATCAAGGCAGGCAGCTTGTTATTTAAAATGTGGTAGCCGGACCGGTTGTGATTTTCATAAATGGCACAGCCGGCGGTGTGGTGCATCACTCCAATATGGCCTCAACCTCGTGGGAGGAGGCGCCCGAATGGCGGTGAGCTCTGGGCGTCAAATAAATTTTCATACAATATATATAAAAGTATATCGCAGTGAAACTAGCCCCATATTCCAGCCTCATATTTGCCCGCGGACCAAAGTGGTTCAAAATCACGAAATCTCGTACAAGTACATTTGTTGAAAACGTGTACTCGGGGGGTTTCGGAGATGCTAATAACGAATATACTGTCGGAATTACAAATTTCAAAATAACGGATAAATAATGATTTTGAACGATTTTGGTCCGCGGGCAAATATGAGGCTGGAAATTGGGGCTAGTTTCACGGTCATAAAAGTATATGTCAAGCAGTCTAAAGCTGTGTCATCTTTGTCTGAGTGTAACTAGCGAAAGCCTAATTAAACCTCTAGAAATCTTCAACAGGAAAATACTGAAAATAATCTGTTAAATTAAGATTACACCTTTTCAATCGACCTTAACAACTTAACTAAGGCATTGAATGTACGCAAAGTGTACCAACTGAAAACAATCTTGTTTTCTTGTAATTTAAACAAAGAAACTGTTCAACAAGAACAAATCTCAAATTCTTGGCAATAGATCCAACAAATCGTAAAACCACTGGTCAAAAACTCACGAGTATATAGGACCGGCCTTATTTAATAAGCTTGCAATGACTCTCAGAGAACAATTTCATGGCTAGTATCCAAGGAAAGCATCGTACAATATTGTACAACACTATTTCATTTAACAAAACATTTTAATACATTAAATAAATTTTTACTTAATCTTGCAGGACCACATCTGTAATTAAATTGTAAATACTGCGTAAGATTTATTTCTTCCCGTCTATGTATAATGTATATAATTCATATTTTATCGTCTGTTATATTAGTATGTACGAATTTCCTCACACATAAGTTCCAAAAAGAACTTACGTGGCCATTAAACATCTATGGGTACCATCTTTTAATTATACTTACTGTATAGAATATTGTAGATGTTTAATCATGAATAAATTAAATGAAATAATCATTATAATTTTATAGATTGTTTTCTCATTATTTCAGATGTTTATTGTAAAGATATGGTCCGCAGATCGACAAATAAAGACAACTAAAGATTATGCAATATCCCTCCAAGAATTCATTAATGTAGGAAGTAAAAATTACAGAAAGCTGGATTCAAACTTATTCTAGAAGATGGAACTGAAGTTGTCCATGAGGAAATTCTATGCATGTTCATCTCTCAGAACAAGACGATCGCTGGAGAATTGTGAAAAGTGGATTCCTGGCAAAGGGCTTGATGAACAGGGCAATGACAGCACATTATCCACAATTGAGACAGGGACAGATTATGTACTAGAGCAACGCCTTTCGGATTTTATGATAGGTGACCTCCCGTAGCCAGTCATTTGAAAAAAATTCCATGCCAGTTCAATGTGGAAAATGAGAATGATGGTAATCATGAAATAAACGTTTCAATCAATATGACTTAAAATTGAAAGCTTGGTGAATACAGAAAATCCTTTTAAAAAATGATCCGGTAGAAAACGACAATGTTGATAAAACCGGTCTTCAACAAAGAACACTATTTCTGATTATCTGCATGCCAGAAAAGATAAGGTCACCAGATTTGATAACTACTATTTTTGCTGGATATCCATTCCAGGTGCTGTATTGTCACAACTAAATGAAGGATCGAGAAATGATTCACTTATGACTAGTGTTTTAACTGTAAATGATGACACGCGACTATTTCAAGAATACGTACCATCGACAGCTTTGATGAAAATTGCACTTGAATTAGTAACAGCATTTCCTCGGACATTTGAAGACCGAAATGAGGATGGACTCCGCTTTGATAGTGAAAACAACATAACATTTTACAAACTGCGTGAATTAAAATAAAACTTACAAAAGGCAATCGCTGTCTCATAATTTACAAATCCCACTAAAAATGCGGAAAATGGCAAAGATATTTCAAGCGGGCTGCATTTCTTCTACAACCAGATTCTATTTCAGAAAAAGAAACCAAAGAAACGGTCAAAAATCAAAGACAGGACCTAGCTCATATTCAGATTGATGAAATTGAGGCGGAAGTGTGGATTGTTACACTTGCTAAGTCGAATGCAACATTTGCAACGCAAAGAGAGTTTTCAAATAACATTCAAATAGAATATATAATAATAGAATTCATAATTCAAATAACAAGAAAATTCCAAATGTTGAAGAAATATACAATGAATCGCCAATTCTACAACATAAAGAAGCGCTCATATGGCATTTCGAGAAATTAACTAGGCACTCAATAATTACTTGCAGGTAAGGATTTACAAAAAATTTAAATACAGTTTATAAGTATCTTAAAAACGTACATGATCAAAAAATACGAGGTATCAGATACAGACAATAAAAGACAGTAAACAATTTAACGAAAAAATTGGAGCATTGATTGTTCCTTATCCTGTAAGTAATATCGTTTTCCACTAGTTTCTAGTTTCCATTAGTTTTTTTATGATTCGAATTATATTTCATTCTTTTTCAGGAAAATAATGAAGAAAGCAACACTTGCTCCTTCCATATCCTAGTATGTTATACGATGGTATATTCATATATGTAATTGATTGGGCAAATTCTTCAAGACAGCATGTATATGAAGTCATTTTTCAAATTTTCTAGGTGGCAAATTTTTAAAAGTTTCATGTATGGTGTATAAGTTTAAATTGCTTAGAATTGAGTTGGAATGGACATTTTTGAATGTAAAAGATAATCTAGCAGATTAAAAATGCCCACTTATATGATATCATTTCGACAGCTCTTACGAAGACGGTAATTTCGATTTTATTCTTCAATTCTTTCAGGAAATATTTATTACATTTTTATTACATTTCAAACATACAATCAACAACGTGGAAATAACGTAGTCTTCGTGGAAACTCAAAATAACATATTCTTTATCAGAGCTAACGATTCATCATAAAGCAATTGTTTCTGTTGCAAATGTCTATATGAAACTGAAAATAAACTTGGGATATGCAAGACGGATACTTTGTCAAATAAAATGGTTCTTAAAAATCCTAAAATTGATATTCAATACATACTGAGTATTTTCGCAACTTATCATTTCATCAATTGTTATCGAAATATATTTCGGTTAATCATGGTTTTCCTTATATCCCATCTTAAAGGACTATATTTACGTTAATATTAATATTAACAGAATACTGGGTTTCAATGGGCAATAAGAAATTTCTTCGTTGTTTTGATTTTCTTTTTAATAGAGTATATGTAAAAGCGAACTCATGTACGCTGTTATTTATTGAAATGTTCTTATGTAATATACTGTGTATCGCAATGTACAACTCACAAACTAATGGATATGTGCAAATCTAGGACTCTTTTCTTGTGGATTACATAGATTAGATTTTTCCGTATAAATGAAATGATATTAGGTTATACCCAGAGAAGTTAATCGTAAAAGTTGTTTTCGATAAAAAACAAATATCGGCTTCGTGGCTCAGGCGGTTAACGCACTGGACTATGGAGTCGTAGGTCTTGAGTTCGATCCCCGTCCGGTGAAAAATTTTTCGATTTCGTTTGCAAGCAGCAGCTCGCTGTTGGTAAGACGAGCCACGTTGTTTGTTTACGTTTCGAAAATATTGTTTATCTGGCGGAAATCGACTCATGACCGCTGCTGTACTTGCTGTAGGTTTCTGCAATCCTACATTTCATACACAAATGTGAAGTATGGCGCCATCTTCGTAAGTCGATCTGCAGCTCTCGCAAAATTCTCATGATTAAAAAAAAACAATATGGTAAAAATTAAGTAAAAAGGGCGATTTCGCCCGTTAATTAATAAAAGAAAATAAAAAAAATAAAAAATAAAAATTTGTTGGTAGTTTGAAGGATGCAAATGACATTTTTCGAAAAAACGTTTGGTATAAAAGTGTTTTGTTTTTTCGCATAGAATCCAAATCGGCCATAAAAAATACCATGTTTCATTTAAAGAAGTAGACACTAAATCCCCACTCCGGCCAGAACCGGAAGTTGAAAATATCACTATACGATAGAGCGCACCCGTATTATAAGGAACCCGTTCATGTATAAAATATTCACAGATAGGGGAAGTGCGCCGGTTATGGGCACGGCCCGGTTGTGGGCACCTCCTCGTCAATTGCGGCAAGAAGTATTGTAAAACTTGTATGTTGACATTACGCAGCTTTTATGTTAATACCGTAACATAATAAAACAGAGCTGAAAAGTGATTGTATACTGTTTTCAAAGTGATATAAATCAGTGTGAATTGTTTCGAAGCGGTAAGTATTTAATTTTTTGTACAGTGTGATCATTATATTATGTGATTTAATTTCGTTTTTAACAAAAATTTTTGGATCACATAATTTATTGGCGTTTTAAATAATCACTGCCATTCCCGGTTATGGGCACCTTCATCTAACTGGTTGTGATGGGCACCCTTGTTTTCTCTCATTTAATGCGTGTTTGGTTCAGAAACATAGCAATATTGATGTTTATATTGACCTAACGATCATTATTACTTTGATGAATTGTTAATGAATTAAATGCAGTGAATGTAGATAATCGGTGCATTTGAAGTGCGCTGAACATGCAAGAATTGTGATTCTGATTTTGAAGATCAGTGAAAGACTAATGTGAAAACGTGTTGTGTTCTTTTTGTCAGCGGAGGCTTTAAAGTAAATAAAATTTTATTTTCTTATTATTTATAGTGGTTTTCCTTCATATTTTTCCATTTTTACCAGATTTTTCAAGGGTGCCCACAACCGGGTACAAATATTTTTTGTGTCAAAAATCGTCACTTCACTAAATGTATGATATAATTTTTCTTTTACAAGGAACCAATTTAATTATTTTACAGGAATTAGCTAAGGTATCTAGCTTTCCACTGATACACATATGTCTGCATAATATGAATGTTGTCAAAAATTATGCGTTAAAAACAAAAGGAAGCCCACAACCGGAGCTCTTCCCCTATAAAATAATGTCCTTAACTTTTATATATATACAGCGTGTTTCAGACCACCCGTATATATATGGGAGGCACGGAGGCTCGTGATAATCACGTCCTGAAGAGATGTACATCCTGTAGGGCATTCGCTAAGCGGTACATCCTGGGTATTGCTAACGGCGACAGCAACGTGAATGTTACACTTGTATAATATACTGAAGATACAAAATTGGTAAGACAACACGCTATTTAAACAAAATTGCAATAAAAGAGCAAGAAGTTACAAATTTTGAAAGAAACGTTTTCATTCTTTTTTGACTTATAATCATAATTAGTGTATTTTTATCTAAAAGAGATATACATTCTGCTTAAAAGAAACATTTTTTAGATGCATTGCAGTTAAAAGGAGATTTGCATATTTTTCGCTTCCCTTATACAAGAGCTCTCCATATACTATTATGTTTCTTACACGAGAGAGCCGTTTTTGGTGGTTTTGTCGATACATTTAGAAAGTTCGAACTTTTGTAAAAATTGATTTAAAAAAGGAGGTTAGATTTTTTACCCTGAATTTATTTACATATATGAAAATTAATGTTTTTATCAGAAAGGTCATAAAAAAAAAGTACAAAATTCATGTCGCATATTATTTTTCCATCTCGTTTCCTTCTATGTAAAAATTAAGATCATCAATGGTTACCTATAAAATGAAAAACCTAAAACACGCCTAAAAATTATCATAGATAGCAATTTTTATGGTTTCAAATTTGTTACATCTCTAGTCTCTTCAAGCACATATAATTACACTTATAATTATAAATTTTGTTAACAGAAATTGGCCTGTTTGGCATTAGAGCTTTTGTATGTAGGATGCGTTTTTTACGCTCAGACATTAAAATAAAAGTCATTCGATCCAAGTTACCCAGCGTTATGACAGTAATCGGTACTTTGAAAAAGTATACTTACCTATGTATCTTGATTTATTGAAGATTTTAACATTAATTTCTTACCAATTTATGGAATATAAAACAGTTTATAACGACAGCTGAACCGAAAGATTTTTTAATCTCTTTTTGCTTTTCTTTTTCGAACTAATGTATGGTGTTTGGGAAGTTTCGCCTTCCTTGCAAGTAGGACATATATACGGTGTGATTTGTAGGAAACTAACAATATAAAAATACAAAAAGAACATGTAAATATTTGTTTACTTACTATAACTAGTAACCCGAAAAAATGGAAATGCAAGATGCATAACAGTGGTTTTAGTTTTTGTAACAAACTTACATATTACCTACTAAAATAAACTTTAAATTAAATAACTTCAATAACTTTAAATTAACTTTGCGATAAAAATAAATGTCCACTTATCAATTTTGGTGTGCCGTTTTATCGACGTATATTTTGATACTTTTTACATTCGAAAAAGTTACAACTACAGTCATACTTACGCACGCATATTTATAATATTTATGTAAGACTTAAGAATACTTTGTACATACTGTATATTACAAACATATTAAGGTAATTTATTTAATTAAGAATATATTGTATGCCGGGAATGCTGAGAGAAAATTCATCTTAATTATAAAAATCGTTCAGTTGCATGTGCGAAGGAAGGTTTGTTCCTGCATGTCTTTAGCTTAAGAGTACCTTTTATTACATAATGAATATAACTTCGATTGGTATTAACAACTTTCCATATATGACATTTATGTCGAATTTGCGCATAGATGGTCACTCACTAATAGTTGCCTATTTTTCCAGTTCAATCTGAGCATATCAATTTCGCAGAATTTTCTTGGTTTCTATACTTTGGCTTGCCATGTGTGAATGGTATGTACCGGTACTTAAGCATATGCTGAAAAATATAAAATTGTTATTAAAATAATAAATCCTAAGAATATATTGTATATACTAAACCTATAGAATTGCTATTAGGGTACTTGCAGAGATTTGTGACGCTTGTATTTTTCATTTTAAAATAAAGAACTTAAATATATATGTGTAAAGAAATTCCTTCTTACAATGCCTAACTACACTGAACTATACTACTATTTCATTGGTATCTTTAACTTTGTTAATCTGCATCTGACTATTCTGCAATTCTAAGAACTATCAGTTAAAAAGGATTCTGATAACAATCATAATAAAGTGCACAAATCCTTACAAGTACCACTACGCATAGAAACTAAAAAAGCGCATATGTTTATGTATATCGTAACGTATTTTATCTGGACCTCGGTATTGCTAGATGTACAAATGGGAAATGTGGCTGTCGCAGACAGCGCTTAGGCAAAATGGCCAGGTAAGATCTTTTTGTTTGGAGAGGGGGGGGGGAGGCAGGAAGGCTTATTTAAGAAGCTGTAAAGTTTTGAAAATCGTCATATAATTCAAGCAACAACTTTTGTTCTTACCTGGAGAACATTTTTTCGCTTTTAGGCGAAATGCATTATTTATTTTGCTTCCAATTTATTGCATTTATTTTATATAGCTTATATTCGCCGATCTATTGATATATATTAATATGTAATAATATTTGAAATCAAATAATATTGTAAAAAAGAAAGGTTCATCATAGAACTTGCCCGACTCTCGAACAGATGTGTTCATACAGCTGTTAGCTCCTGGCCATTTTCAGATCAAAATATGCAAAACTTAAAATTTTAATCTCATAACAAGAAAAGGGTGTACAGAATGTCGAGCCGAATCTTGTTTCAAAATAACGTTTTTGGTTTGACCTATAGTTTCCATAGTCAACAAAATCATTAAATTCGCTAATCGTAAATTCAATTATATTTTGAGATATAAATTACGCGTAAAAAGAGTTGGAATTTTCTTCATGTATATCTTATAGTCAAGCGAATGCGACAAAGGTAAAAAGGGTTTACGTAGTGATTATTCATTAATATCTATTTTCTGTTTATAGCATTTTAATCTTTTTCTGTTTTATTCAATGTTTGCTCATTATTATGTTTTTCTAACGGGTTATGAGTTTTGTGATTTGACAAGCTTTCGTATTTGCACATATGCGTGTGCGCGTCTGTGCGTGATATAAAAAAGCTTATTTTTTTCAGTCAATATTATAATTATAAATTTTATTACAAATTTAAAACAGGTTAAATTTTGTTAAAAAACCATTATGTTATAGGACACATGACATGTATGGCATAAGCTAATTTTGAAATTAATGCAGTGCTTACTTTTATCTGTCTTCTCATCGTTATACAAAGCAGCATAATAAAGTACATAACAAGTATTGGCCAGAATACCGGGATGTTGCAAAAATCGAATAATGTGCATATTATTCCAATCATAGTAGACTTTATTACAGAATACCAAAACTTGAATTCTGGTAATCTTCTGATAAACGGTCTAAATTCTTCATTTGACCGGGTGGGTAATTCTGGACCATCATCTGAAAGAAGTATGCATGAAATTTTTAAAAATATTTATATAATCAACATTATTACTATATATTTTTTGTATGAAAGAGAAGTATCAACATTTATGTTTAACTTGCAACCGACAGATAAGTAGAGTCACTTATTGCTAGTACAATTTTTGTTATATTATTGTTTAAACTGTTATTAAATTGTTACATCTGCCAAACGCATTATTTATATTCTGGCTTAAATTTGTGATCAGAAATCTATAAAATCCTTGCCAGCCACTGATATTTAAGTCCACCATTTTTTAGCTTTACATTTTTATTTCCAATTTGTAATTAGCAAAATAAAATAAATTATAAACAGTGAACAACTCGCATGCCTAATGCAATCAGTCTCTGACTTTGTGATAATCTGGTCACTTTTGACATATCTTTCGAGACAAACTTAAAAATCTTTGGTTTTTTCAAATGACTCCAAGACTCATTTTAAAAATAAGGCCATCTGTAAATCTCACGCTTATCACCACGAACATCAAAAGCACGTATCTCCTTTACAAACATTAATCTTATATTATTTGATACTTATAAAATATATACTCTGTAACGGAACCTATGAAACCCCGTTTATAAAGAGATAGAGCATGAAAAACTAGACCGGAAGGTGCTACAAAAATTGTTGCACTAACGTTTTCAAGTTATTCATCGTTAGAATTAGCCAATAGGAACAGGAGCTTCATGATTGGCTCGGAGGTTGCATTGTAGATTTTAAAGTCCTATTCGAAAAAGCAGCAAGGAATTCAAGGAATCGTACAATGAAACACGAGTTTATGAATGTACAGGTTATAAAAATTCAATTTTAAATCATTTTTTAAAATTAGATTGCGTTATTCAAGAAAAAAAATTATGGAGTTTATGTAATAGAGAAAGAAGGTGACAGCGAACAAAACTTTAAATTTGAATTTGAAATATACTGTTCTTTAAAACATTATGAGTATTCAAAAATTTTAAGGGGGTAGTACACTCAATAATTTTCAAAAAATCGATTTTTTTTATTGGCTTAAAAAATCCTTTGAACCCTCTAAAATAAGAGGCAACTAGTACCATAACTTTAAAGACGTTTTTCTCGAAACTAAGTTTTTCAATATTTTGTTTTATTCAAAAGTTATTAATAAAAATAACACGTTTTTTTACAAAAAAATGAAACAAAAAATTCAAGAATTTATTTTTCGGCTCCAAAAGTTAAAAAAAAAGGTTTCGTTAGCCATATAGCCAACATATGTGTTAAGCGGCTAAACCAAATATGGTTAGGAGTGTTTTTTTTCAACAGTTTATTGATAATAATCCTAAAAGGACTGCCACCTTGAAAGCAATCTTATAATAGACAATTTCAACTAACAATAAGTATTTTTTCTAACTTAAAAAAATAACACACAGAGTATCTTAAATAACTTTCTAAAGGTATTGGATCAATAATATTATACAGATATAAAAAAAAAGCTTGAAGAATCAAAATCAACTGCTAATGTCAATAAAAATGTGATTATTTTACGAGTTTTCGTCAAATAAGGAGATGAGTATTTATGCGAATTCGAATACACCATTTATAACAAATGTTACTGTATTTCAAATTTTAACGCTTAGAGAACGGGATGGTTAAATGGTTAGCGTGCTCGTCTCGTAATCTGAACGTTCTCCAGATCTCGGGTTCGAATCCTCGTCGAGGCGTGTTCTTTTGTTTGTTTTCCATTAGTTTGGAAAATCAACGAAGTAAACATTGCTCGGCGAAGGTACGAATTCGGGACCGCTGTCGACTTCCGTCGGCAGTTTACCATTACCGTCAGCGGCTTTTCCGCGGTCTGTGCGTCATGGGCAGTACCTCGAATAAGATAGGGTAAGACTCGCGTCGCGCCAGCTACGACATAGACCACCCTTTATTCCTCATAGCCCATAGAACCTTCTCATGAGAGGTTGATGCTAGTTTCAAAGGTGGAACTTTGTCACTATTAACCTTTGAACCAAAGCGCGCTTTGAATCATTGAGATCCTTATCCGAAACATCAGTATGCGCAATGTTAAAGATAAGTACGTTATTCGCCTAGCTAATCATTCATCAGCCTCATACCTTAGTTCTTCTTCGGTAGAGAATAATAAAATTTCATAATATTTACAAAATTATTAACTTTATTTTGAAGCTCTAATATCTTTTCATTTATGATGCGAATGTCCTGATTTGCCTCCTCTTGTAATGCATCGATCTCGAAAACAAATACATTTTGTAATTCGAGTTTAGCACCATAGATAGATTTATTAAAACGCGCTTCAGATGCTGCAATAGCAGATTGTATAGATTTATTTCTTTGAGCTTCCGAATTGCAATAACGCATATAATGTTATTATTAATTTTCATTTTTGAATTTCATAGAGGACTCAGTAATTTATTACAGAGTTCATTCATAGATGATCGAAGAAGCTCATTAATCTTTTTAATTGTAATTGGAATTTACGATCACAATCATTAACCCCGAGAATTTTATCCAAATCAGCAGCCGGTTAGGCAAGTCGAAATCTACAATATTTTTTAAATGCACCGACCACTAATTTAGCTCCTTGTTTAGCACACGATATGTGTGTCATAGAATTGCATTTAGTGAAAAATGTTACGCTGTCCTTAAAAGTCTTGCTACAATAAATACAAATTCGACACACAACTTGATTAGTTTGGCTCATTTCTACTATTGAAACACGTCAATCACAATAACATCACAAATCACAATTTAATGTTGAAATGAATAATTTGAAATGAGTAAATTTCAATAAAAATGACTGAAAATTTGCAAAATAATATTCACAAACACTCGTGAATCCAAGGGCTGTTTATTCCATGACCTTTTTTTGTGTCTAGTGATGAAGATGAATCTAGGATTAAACTCTGAAGAAAGGATTTTTCCTAGAGTTATTTTTTCCTAAAGTTATTTTTGCTGAAGCTATTTAATCGTGTAGCCCGTCGGTGTCAGCAAAATTTTTGCACTGCTGCCCGATGACAATATCGAAGAAGCTGCATGGTAGAAAGCACATCTGATTTCGACGATTTTATAGCCGGAATTTATGCATTTCGAATTTAAGCGCCACACAATCGAATTGAACGGTTCATTCGAATTTTGAGTGTGTCCGCCTAAGCACCGACAATAAATTGTCATTTGACAGATCTTCGTAAATTGGAGGAATGTGCTTCTCTACATTTTCATTAAATAATCTTGCTGGGTGTGTGAAAGATGCGAGATTATTCGCTACTTGAGCCTTGGGCCATTCGCACCAACTCTTCGCGCCTTATAGACAATTTTCATGCCGAAGATTGTCATTGGTGGAACAATAATGGTATAATGTTGCCATAATAGCTTCCTTCGTACCCTCTACTGAGTTCACTGTCGACTAATTGCCAGACCGTAGTAAATCATAAATTTCTTAATTACTCTCTCTGTTGGCCACCTCCTTTCTCCAAGTTTCTTAGTTTTTCGTTTATTCCGTAAATTAGTACCCATACGCTTTTCAACGTATCAAACACATTCATTTTTCGTCACTCGGCACTCGTCCTCGTAAGGATTGATATTTAAGATTCCAGTAAAAGTTTTGTTGTCGCCATCGCCGATATAATTACTGCACATAACTCCGAATTTCTCGACGCATCTCGAAAACATCTCTAATACCACGTGCCAAATGAATCAAGAAAGTATAATCGCGCTTTTTCCATGATCCATCGCCCGAAACCTTCAAATGATTCGTAGGTTTTTCCTTTTGTTCAATGTTTTTTTCTTTTTCTTTCTTGACGGCTTTTTCGCAGATAATCTCGAACAGTATCTTCGACGCTGCGTACAAATGCTGAACGATTTTTTGGTAAGTAGATTTTGCAAAACCTGCAGAAATATCCATAAGGCAGCAGAATACGTTTATCCCTTCTCGTCCGACGCCAAAAAGCCTCACAACAAAAACAATTCGTCTGTTGATTTCGTATCCGGTATTTATGGTCCTGATAGGTCCTGACTGGATTTCGCGCCGACCAGACATACACTTAACAATAATTTTAAATACTACACTGAGAGAAGTTTAGTGATGCAGCCGCATGGGCGGTCGCACAACAGCAGCACTTTAGCATTATGGCATCCACTGTGCCTAAAACTACTCTAGTTTCGAAAATAAGTCAAATTGGCTTCTGGAATTTTAAAGACATATTCTTGGATAGTTTTGGAATAGATTTAAAATAGAACCAAAATACCGAGTTTTTTAAGCCTTTTTAGCAGACTACCCTTAAGGTCACCAGTACTCTGACGACGGTCTACCATCTTATCCGTTTTCGTGGATGCGTTCCTCCACATCCGCTGCACGGAAGTCGTGCAATTGCCGAATTTTTTGTTAAAAAAATTTCTATAAAAGGGCGATTCCGTCCGTTAAATAATTAATACAAAACAATTTTTTTAATGTAAAGTTTCTCTTATTACATTTACTTTTTCTATTATTAATATTTCGTTCGTTAATTTAAATATATATTTATTATATATTAGATTTATTTCGAACGAATATTTTGAAAATTTCTGGCCTGATATCGTTTATGCACTATGCAAACATGTACTCGCTTGGTCAGGAAACAAAGGACGTATTGTTGTCTGCAGTAATCCGTAAATGTGTTTACTTGTCCTTACATTTCAACGTTATTATGTGCAGAAAAAGTAATGTTTGAAAATTAGTATATCGGTTTTTTATCATGACGGGCTCTGAATAACCAATAAGTACTAAAAAGGAGGTAAAATGAATTTTAACTTTCGACAACGAAATATTATACCGTTCGTTTTTTCTTGGAATGTCGTCGATTTCCGAACGCATGACAATAGAGCGAATAGTAAAAACTAATGTTTCGATTTTATATATTTTTTTTCAATATTTAATATGACGCATTCAGACTTATCTCGAACTGTTTTTCGTATTTCTATTAATAATGAAAGTTGGGCGCCATTTAACGGATTTTAGATGTAAGATCGCCGACGCTGCATAGTATCGTGGCAGCATTGTTTGCAAATCAACAAAGGATTTATTTAAAACACTGTAATATTCTTTGTTTCGTTGTATTGCTGTACAATTTTAAAGTAATTTATTTTAATTTCGCAATAAATGTATTGTAACAACATAAATTTAAGAACTAATCAATAACATCAAATCACTATTTTAAATTACAACTATTTATCTTAATACTTGAATGTACGTTGGATATTTATGTTCCAATTTGGTTTATATTCAGTGCAAATATATCGATAAGCAATAAAAACACCAAAAAACTGCGCTCTGTCATTAGAAATTTCATAACTCAAAAATAAAAAAAAGTCCTCTTGAAACTTGGTATACTTATCGAAAAAAAACCTCAGCTTTCATTTTTGATACTTTTCAGAGCGAAAAAAGTGACCCTTCAAGGTAAAAAGTGAATGTTAAATGTTGTTGTTAGAAAAAAATGAATACAATCAGGTGAAAGGCCATAAAAAATGAAGACAAGACTAATGTAACGTTCTGTTTGGATCGGCGCATAAAAAGTTACACGCGGTTACATACACGACTTATCGGCAGAGCCCCATTTTCGTTTGGACCACTTGAGGCATTATGCCCCCTATGCTTAATGCAGACACTCCAGGAATTCAAATCTTGACCTCGTTATGTGCCTAACGCGTACAACAAAGTGATGATTGCCCACCCGTTAGCACATTAGAGGTGAATATTGCCTTCAATAGAGCAAGGAATTTCTTCTCGCCGGGCTAGAATGGAATTAACAACTATTGGTGGACCAAGTTTACTTCGGACCACCATCACCTAAATATTCACCTCTTACATAAATGGAAACAAACATTTTGCACTGGTTGGTGGAGGGCCGAACGACACTCATTTATTCTGTCCTCACTCTCGCCCCAGCGAAAGTAACAAATTCACATTTTCTCGCCTTTCAACTGCCTTGCTAACACGATAATTTTTACGATCAATGCTAAACGATTAGTTAATTCATTTTACAAGAACATAAAACCCATTAGAGACTTCGGTCGGAATTCCACACTCACCCCGCCCCTGTGCAAACAGGTAAATATTGCTAAAAACAAAAGATTGTTGACCAATCCGAATTAAACGTGTTCAGCCAATCGCAGTACTTGTTTTTGTCAATATTTATCTGTTAAAATCCACACAATGAAGACACATCGTCTGTATTTATATATATATAGCAACAACTCTCAAAACGAATGGAAGTCTTATCGAAAGAAGCTTCCTGAAATTTCAAAAATATGACGCCTCTCGCGGCGCAGATTAAAGGCTTGAACTTACTGAGAAAGTCTGCGAGATTCGAAATACAATTCCCGGTCGGTGCGTTTTCGTGAGCAGTTGCACGACGCAATACAATTACCGTACACACACACACACACACACCCGCCGGAGTCTTGCTGGTTCCTTCTAACGGGCGCGTCCCCAGGTGGCGGATAGAGTAATGCTGGTAAAAGCTATCGGAGAAATAAAATATCCGACGCGGACCAAAGAACTAGCTAGGGGAAGGAACCCCGATTAATAAACTAAATATGGCAGAACAGCGGCAGAAAGAAGTTTACGGTGCAGGGGTCGGATCCCCAGTACCGGCGTCGGGCACGAGTGCGCAAGCGGGCTCTCCGGCGTCGATATCAGGCAACCGCAGTGCTGCAGGGGTTGGTCACTCGGCCCCTGTAGCATCAGATGCTACAAGTGACAGTATGGTGATGGAATCCGGAGTGGGCTGTCTGGCGGCCTTCTTCCAGAAGGTTTCCAGCAGCATATCGGTGGACCCACCAGCAGGGGAGGACCCAGAGGCGGCAAAATTCCGGGTCCTGGAGGAGAGAATTAAGGGCCTTGTGGACTTCATTCTTGACAAAAAGAATCTCCACAAGGAGCTTAAGGATATGGCGAGAGCTACCTTAAAGGCAACCAGGGATTATGCCGAGGTGAGGCATAACCTATGGCCTTCGAAAACGGCGTGCGACTGCAAAGATGGGGCGAGCCAGACCTCCCCTCTCTTTCGCAGGCCCCGTAAAGATGAGTACACGGGGAGAAGAGAGCCTTCGCCGATAACAACGCCGGCGAAGAAAAAGTTGAGAAAGGGGGCAGAGGACAAGGACCTTTCCTTCTCACCCGTGAAAAATCGCCAACAGCAAGCCCGAACGCACGACAAGGCCTGGGCAACGGTGGTGAAAAGGGGAAGGAAAGATGGGAAAAAAGCGACAAAACAGAATGTCGGCGTGCGACCCAATCAAGAGCATAAAACTGGGCCGAGACAACACCGTCCTGATGCTATCAAGATCAAAGCGACAGGAGGAGTCTCGTACGTCGACATCCTACGAAAGGTGAAAAGAAATTGGGCGAAAGGGTAACGAGGATTTGGCGCACGAAGGCAGGAGACCTCCTCCTGGAACTGGGCAAGGACGGAGTACCAACGGAGGAGCTCCGATCCGAGGCCGCGTCTCTCCTAAACGGGTCAGCTCTCATCCAGATGTTGACCCAAATAGAAGGCATAAAGATCACGGACCTGGACGAGGCCACAACCACGAACGACGTGGCACTCGCACTCGCCTCGGCCACCGGTCTGGAAAGTGTGACCCCAGAGTCCATCAAACTTAGGGGCGCGTACTGCGGCACTCAGGCGGCCATAGTCAGACTCCCCGCCACAGTAGCAGAGAAGCTACTAGAGACGGGAAGGCTGAGAGTTGGTTGGGTGAACTGCAGAGTACGGCTCCTAGAAATACCTCTTCGGTGTTACAGATGCCATGAGATCGGGCATATGGCAACGAACTGCAAGAGCTCAGTCGACCGGTCAGCTCAGTCCTTCCGATGTGGTAAAGAGGGCCACAAAATAGTGGACTGTGCGGCTAAACATCAGCCTGCACAAGAGGACGAAGTACCGAACAACAATGGCTAAGGTGCTCCAGCTTAACCTCAACCACTGTGCCGTGGCCCAGAATCTGCTGTTCCAGCTGGTCAGAGAGGAAAAGGCCGATATTGCCATCATTAGTGAGCAGTACAGGGACCTAGAGGATTCAAAGTGGGTAAGGAACACTACCAGCAAAGCGGCCATCTGGGTCTGTGGAAATTTTCACATATCCAACAGGATGGTCACCCCCTTACCGAAATTCACATGGGTGGAGGTGGCTGGTATAAGATTATACAGCTGCTACCTTCCACCCAGCGACACCTACGAAGAATTTCTAGGGTCCCTGGACGACATTGTTGAAAGTGCTAAGTCCTCCCGACTACCAGTAGTAATCGGGGGAGATTTTAACGCTTGGTCAATAGAGTGGGGCAGCGCGAAGACTAACCAACGCGGCCGCGCCCTACTCGAGGCCTTTGCCACGCTGGAGCTCGAGATCGCTAACGTCGGAGCCAAGCCAACCTACACCAAAGGCGATAAGGCATCCGTGGTTGATATTACCTTCATCGACCCTAAATTGATGAGGGAGGGTCACGAATGGAAAGTTAGCGACCGATACACGGGCAGCGACCATCATGCTGTGGTGTTTCAACTCCAGCTAACCAAAAGGCCAACGCGGAACAGCAGAGAAGGGGAAAAAGAGAGATGGGCACCGTCTACGTTAGATCCTGAGATGTTTATCTGCTCACTCGAGAATACAGTGTTGGAGGGAACATCGGAAGAAAGGGCTTAAAGCCTCTCTCAGGCCATATCATCAGCTTGCGATGTCTCAATGGCCGCAAAATCAAATCCTCGCGGCAGACCGCCAGTATACTGGTGGAACGAGGACATCGCAACTATCCGGCGAGAGTGCCTTAGAGCCAGGAAACTGCACCAGAGAGCTCTTCATAAACCGCAGTACCAACAACTAACGGCGGCCTACGAAGAAAAGAGGAAGAAGCTTAAAGCTGCCATTAAGATCGCGAAAAAAAAGTGCTGGCAGGAATTCTGCGAGGAGGTAGACCGGGACTCTTGGGGCCGTCCGTATAAAACGGTCATGAGGAAAATCAAGCCCGAGGGAATGAATGCTCCATCTTGCCCACACTTCCTCCACAGAGTAATCCACCATCTGTTCCCAGAACAACAGGAACGATCCACTGGTACTGGTCTGCTGGCAGAACCTGGTGCAGTCGAGCCACCAGCCGTCACTGAAACCGAATTGAGGATGGCTGCTAAGAGGATATCTGCACGCAAAGCTCCGGGAATAGATGGAATTCCGGGTCTGGCGGTTAAGAGCGCAGCGCTGGATGTCCCAGGTATCTTCCTGGAAACATTTACCGCATGTCTAAAAGATGGATGCTTCCCGGTGCAATGGAAGCAACAAAGGTTGGTACTGCTGTACAAGGGTTCTAAACCCTTGGACGAACCATCTGCACACCGACCACTTTGTATGCTGGACATTCTCGGGAAGCTGTACGAGCGGATAATATGTGCCAGGCTCGAAGCAGCCATCGATAAAGTTGGAGGTCTTTCCGACAATCAGTTCGGCTTCAGGAAGGGTCGCTCAACCATTGATGCAGTCGACCGGGTGAAGACGTTGGCCGCTAACGCCATCAGTGGCAGTCGGAATACCAAGCGAATGTGTGCCATCATCACGCTTGATATCAAGAACGCCTTTAACTCGGCCCGATGGGATCGCATCATGCTAGCCTTAGAAGAACTCAAGGTACCAATTTACCTTAGAAGGGTCATCTCTAGCTACCTGTCAGCCCGGACCCTGTTTTATGACACCGATGACGGCAGACGCTGCCACAACATCACAGGAGGCGTGCCGCAGGGTTCGGTCCTAGGTCCCTTGCTCTGGAACGTCATGTATGACGGATTGTTCAAACAATCACTTCCAGAAGGGGTGACTATGGTAGCCTATGCCGACGACGTTGCACTTATCGTCGTCACAAAAACCATAGAGGAGATCCAATACCTCGGAGATGACGCTATTGAGGTGGTAGCTAGCTGGTTGAAAAACCACGGACTCTGCCTGGCGGCTGAGAAAACGGAGGCGGTGCTCATCTCTCGTACTAAGAAGAGAATGTACGCTACCTTCACGGTCGAGGATAAGGGGATCAGAACGAAAGACACCATTAAATACCTTGGTGTTATGCTCGACGCGCGATTGTCGTTCAAAGACAAATCTGCAGTATGCAGGCACAAACGCGCTAAAAGTGGCTCGCGTGCTGGGGTATATTATGCCCAATATAGGGGGACCAAAACAATACCGTCGATCCCTCCTTGCTTCAGTGGTGAGCTCTGTAATTCTTTACGGAGCCCCCGTCTGGGCGAACGCCATTGCAAGCAAGAAAAGCTATGGAGCCACTTGCCGACGGGCCTGCAGGACAGTAGCGCTAAGAGTGGCCCGAGCGTATCGTACCGTGTCCGACATTGCCCTCTCAGTAATCTCGGGATTCCCCCCCTTAGATCTAATGGCAGCTGAGAGGGCTGAAAAGTACCGTGAAGTTAGGAGTGTAGGCCAAGAATTGGCAAATGTCTCGGGAGGCCAAAGCAAATGGTCCGAAAGACTACTTGCCGAGTGGCAGGCAACGATGGGACTCAGCAGCCAAAGGGCGCTGGACCCACCGTCTCATCCCGAATGTGGCGAAGTGGACAGGCAGAGACCACGGATTCGTCACATTCCATCTGACCCAGGTACTTACTGGGCACGGCTGTTTCCGCAGCTACCTCCATCGAATCCGCGTGTACGAAAACGGGGAGTGCCCGGTGTGCCCTGGCGTGGACGAGGATGTGGAACACGCCATCTTCCACTGTCCACGGTTCGCAGAGGAGCGGAAACCGCTGCACAAATTTGGAGAAGACCCAATAACACCCGAGCGATTGGGTAGGGTCCTGCTCCTCTCACAGGAAGGATGGGTCGCAGTGGTCCAACTCGCCACGTCCATCGTGGAGCAGCTGAGTGCCATCCGCAAAAACGAGGAGGGACGGATAGAAATACCATCACCTATCCGTCATGCGCCATGATATCGGTGAAGAGCCTCTCGGGGCTTAGGCTTCCTTCCTGGAAGTAATGCCTTAAGGCGGTTCCCGGGAATGGACAAAACAGCCTTATGCGGCGGTGGTTTTAGCGGATGAGAGCTCCGCACTTCTGCTGGCACCGGCCGGCAGAGAACGCTGGTAGAGCTTTCCATCGTCGCGTCGGAAAAAAAACACACACACACACACACACAAGCGCGCGCACACACACGCACACACGCACGCACGCACGATGACGTTGCGTGTGAAATACTAGCACGTTTAAATGATGTTCCCGATTTGATGAAAGTTAAGGCACGTTATCACGTCAAGTGCTGTAATATTGTTTATAAAGAACAATCCCAAAATGTAAGAGGTCGACCGTCTTCGAGTGAAGTTGATGATGCAATGAATGATATATTTGAATATATTGAAAATAATTCTGACGAATCTCAGTTTACATTTTCGCATCTGATGAAACAATTAAAAAGTAATTATCAGCCCAACATAAAAACGATTAAACAACGGCTACTGTCAAAGTATGGGAACGATGTACTTATCTTTGAAAACAAAAACATTGCTCCCATTGTTTGCTTCAGGAATTTGAGTGGATACAAATTACTTGCGAAAGCGTGGTACGAATCCCAAGAATGTGATCCCAATAAAGAAAGATTAAGAGTTGTACGAGAGGCAGCTGCCATTATTGTCGAAGATATTCGGGCACAAGTTTACGAAATGAATTCATATCCTCCTCCCGACAATTTTTTAGAGGATGCTGAACGTCAAGTCCCCGAAACCCTTCAAGTACTTTTGAGAGAGATGCTCTTAAAATATAAGAAAGGCTCATTACACCTATTTGAGCGGAAGTGTGTAAGCATTGCACATGCGATTATTTCGGCAGTTCGTCCTCGGTCTTTTACATCACCGGTGCTGTTAGGAATTGGTACATTCATTTTTAAGAAGTTTGGTTCCCGAACTTTGATTGATATCCTGCATAACCTTGGTTTTTCTGAATCGTACCTAGAAATTTCATCGATTTCCCACGAAGAGCCACAAGTGTCCCAAACAGAATGGGGTTGGAAAAAAACACCGCGGGGCCTTGAACCTGTGGATAATGATGCCTCACCTGCACCAGAATCATTATTGCGGACAATTTCGTGCAAATGCAAAACGGGCTGCGGAGCAGCTTGCGGCTGCAGAAAAGCTGACCTGAAATGCACAATACTTTGCGACATTTGTAGTGTGAATTCATGCACGAATGCTCCTAATGAGTCGGCGTGATGGTCGTGCGGGCTAAGGCGTCAGTCTTAGTCCGCCCGAACTGAACGTCGCGAAGGGCCCGAGTTCGAATCCCCGTCCTGCAATTTTCTCTGCTTATGTCCAGTGTGGAATAACCGGGGAACCTTGCTGGGCGAAGGTACGAATTTGGGACCGCTGCCGACCCCCGTCGGCAGTTATCGGTACCGTCAGCGTCTTATCCGCGGTCGGTACGTCGTGGGTCTTATCTCGGATAAAGATGGGATAAGCCCCGCGTCGTACTCGCTAAGGCACAGACCGTCGAATCTGCTGTTGGTACCGATATTGGGGTAGGGGGGACTGGCTCTGGGTAGGTGTTGTGTTTGCCTATAATTCTGTCTCGTACTGTCTGTCTCTGTCCTGTACCTCTCCACCCGAGAGCCGACCCGCAAACAGACATATTCGTCATTAACGCGGGGGAAAATTTCCTGTCCTTTGTCCTTTTGAATGCTCCTAATGAACTCCACGACGGCGAAGAAGATGATTTCCACTTGTCTTCCGAATCAAATGATATCCATGCCGAAGAAAAAAAGGCAGAAATTACAGTGACCTTATAAAATTAAAGTAACATAAAAAATATTGTGTTCAGCGTCTTCCTGTTCGTGATACGTTTGTCGTACAAAAAAATGTTTTATATGAAACTTGTACGGAATTTTGTGCTCTACAACTTCGCCATTTAAATGTATAACTTATTTTTAATAAAAATGGTCGAAAATTTGAAAAAACTGGTTCAATGTCCAAATTTTTTATCTTCTATGCTTATTATTAGTAATAAATAATTGTTTTACACAAAACAGATAGAGAATTTAATTCTGCGTAAATTTGTTTCTTACCATTTTTAGCGAAAAATGAAAAATACGGCTGCAAATTGAGGAAACGTGAAAAAATTAAAGATTCCACATTTTGGGAATGACGCCATATTAAATTTTGGTCTAAAAACGTGATTCTATATTCTAGTGCCTATTTAGAACCTATCTGCGTCAAAAAATTTCTTCTTCCATTTTTTTCCGTTTAAATTCCTAAAGTTATCGGGCTAAATATATTATGTATAAAGTGTGACTTTATGTATTTTAGACATTTTTTAAACGCACTTTGGCCAAGCTGGCATAAAAATATTGTTTGGCGCATGTGCGAACATTCCTTCGGTGCGCCTCTCAATAATCGCATTCCTAGAAAAACTGTTACACACTGGTATGGAAAACTACTATTATAATCCAATAATACAGACTACAGGCCAATGACAAAACTTGATGGGTCATTTGAACCACCAGAAGACCCATATAGAATGATATAAGGGTATAAAATAATAAGATTATATGTTAAAATACAACATTATTCCGTAACTTGTAGATTTCAATTGAGATTTCAAAAGCACAACCCTCGATTATTTTCCCTCGTCGCATAATGTTTTGTACGGCGTTGTGGAATTATAGATTAGAAGAGGTAGTGAAACTAAATGGAACTGATACCGAACATAATCGAATTACCAAATTTATCCTAAAAATCGCAGGAAAATCAAGACTTTGTTACGCACTACTTTTTTACGGCATTGCGCGTTTCTTCATTATTTTCCATGGATCTATTGATGGTAAGAATGCCGTACAAAAAATCATGAGACAAGGGGAAAAAATCGAGGGTTGTGCTTTTGAAATCTCACCTGCACTCAGTTGGACAGCTTACAAGTGACGGAATAATGATGAATTTTATTATTTTATACCCTTATATCATTCTATATAGGTCTTCTGGTGGTTCAAATGACCCATCAATTTTTGACATGGGCCTGTAGTCAATATTGGCTTTTTATTTCCTAATCAACTAAAAACTATATTTCAATACAAGTACAGTAAGACTTCTCTTATTTAAAGTTTATTTCCCTTTATATTTTAAGGTCTTCTTCTAACGTGTTTCCTCACTTACGCTCATGATTGACAGGGCGGAGCACGTGGAGAGCACACGGTTAGGGTTTGGGAAAGTTATATGCACTTTCTCTACTGTTACACGGCTAGCAGTTGACTATGGTGGGGGTAAGGGAAATACGTAAAATAAGAGGGTGAGTCGCCATTGGCTCTGTCTCAAAATCTTAAAATAAGCATGGGCTATATCCCAGCGATGGGTGAATATTTTTTCTAACATATGAATGCACATAAATTAGAAGTTTGTGTATCTAGTTATTTCTAAAATAGTATATAAGACATTCAATGTCAGGAATATCAGTCATGTCTCAGAAATTGATGGAATTTTACACATCGCCAGCTTTTGGTAAAATAGAATATTGCCTCAAGTGATTTTTTTAATTGCAAAATTGATCGCGTTATAAACAATTAAATCTGTAAAATATTATATCTGTAAAAAAGTTTTATATGGTATCAGCGAACATTGAAAGTGTTGTTTATGAAAGAAAAGTCGTGTTTTATGAGCTGTATCCTTTATCCGTATTCTATAAAGGTTCAAAGTCATTATCGGTATATGTAAGAGTTGTATGTTAATGTAATGTTGTTTGGCGACACAAATGTAGACATCGCGTTAATGAAATGTACAATGCTTCGTTCGGTCTTTATTAAAGTGCCTAGTTTTGTGTCCCTGTCGTTATATGCCGATAACTGTATAGTGCGTTCCGTTAGTAATTAAGAGCGTGTTTACATACATATATATATATATTTACTTCTTTATTGTATTTTCTTTTCTCTTTTTATGTGTATCGTACCAGAAGCGTGAATGTAGCGTACCTGTTTCTGTATATATTGAGCAACTGTGCACTCTACCCTCAAGAAATTTCTTTATATTTCAAATACGGGTTAATAAACTTATACTACTACTACTTATACTATAAACAATTAAACATTTCAACACTTTTTTCAAAAATGCATAAGGGTAATTCTACGATAAGAGGCAACTTGTGCGGCAATCGGTTTAAAATAGATTTTTTATTCTAGATATTGTAATTTTTTGCAATGAATCGCACCTGATTCATTATCTTAATGCACTTTATAATAACATCACGATATCAATGCTCAATTAAAGCACATTTTTCTGAAATTCCTTATTAAAGTCTAAAAAAATCTCTCCCCTGGCCTGTCCCCTCGACGGTTTCAGTTTAACTTACAGACAGTAAATACCTCTTTTGTATCAGTTGCTAAACTAAAGTATACTATCACGAATGTAAATAAATATATTTAAGTATTGTCAAGGAAAAATACAACAATATTTGTTTATTTTCAATCATTTCAAAACTTTTTTTTTGTCCCGCTTTTTTGTTTATCTACCCTGGCGAATTTCGGTCCGTTAGAGTAAACAAAAATATTAGGATGTGAAGTTAGCAATAGTAAACACGCGAGCCGTTAGATCGCCGTCATTGTTTATTTGGTGCAACGCGACAGTGCGGTGCAGTGGTCTCGCAAGGTGATTGTGTCTCTCCACTGGTTAGCTATAAAACTGAAAATATTAACTTTCTTTATTTGCGTTTACTGCCCGAATTTAATAATACTGTAATAGTTAAAGTGTGACAAATTATTAACCTAAAAATTACTTATGTCAATTAAAACAATTGAATTTGTTATGAAAACATCTCCCCTGCCGTATTTCCCCTGGAAAAATAACAGCCAGGGGAGAGACTCACTGACCAGGAGAGATAATATGCATCATAAGATGTTTGAGCAATGTAATTCAGATATGTAACTAACTTCAATCAACTTCCGTTGTAAATAAATTAATTGATTATGGTAATAAGTTCATATTTTTATTATATTTATTGTCTAATATTGATAGATTATGCCACCACGGAATAAGTTAACACGTGAAGAAAGATTAGAAGAAAAGCGTAAAGCAGAGATATTAAGAAATCAGAAGATTAAAAATGATCCAGAAAAGTATGAAGTGCAAAAGCAAAAAGAAAAATATTTTTAAAAAAAGGAGAAAGGAATTATAAAAACTGTCGATCAAATGACTCCCAGAGAGCAACGTAAGGCACGAAAGATATGGAAAAAGAAAGCAAGAGAGCGTAGACAACGACTTAAAATGTAACTAATGTTTCGGTAAAGCCATCTATTTCAGATGTTGATGATCAAATGCCACAAAGAAATTTTGATAGAAGAGCTATAGCTGCCAAAGTGAAATCAGACCGAGCCAGAAGACAAAGATATATAATTAATAAAAAAAAAGATGAGACAATAAAAAAGCTAAAGGCTAAACTAGCATGTTACAAAAAAAGTTTACAACGATCACAAAAGCCTGAAGAACTTATACCTAACAGCAAAGTAGAACAAGAGATGAATTGTCCAAGTTCCAGAGATGCAGTGAAGAAAAAATTACTGTTTGCGGAAGTGCTCAATCAACAATTGAAAAAAAAATTATTCTGCTCTTCCAAACGAAAAAAAAGAAAAATTTTCAAAAGAGTGATAAGTGGAAATCTGGTGAACAAATAATAAATTGGAAAATTACGATTGACAGAAAATAAAAGAAAAGTCAAAAAAAGCTATGAAATAGCAAAAGAGATTATATGACGAAGAAAGGAGACCGTAAACAAAAGAGAGTTCTTTTGGATACTCTAAGCAATGTGGAACTACATGCTAGTTCGATGTCACAAAATTTGTCACCCTTGTGCCACCCGAAGTGGAGATCTTGCATTTTTGGAGTGATGGACCAGCAACACAATATCGCAACAAATATAAGTTTTACATTCTTGGTACACATTTAATAGAATTTCACCCAACCCTTACACACTTTACTTGGAATTACCACGAAGCTGGACACGGTAAAGGGGCTCCTGATGGTGTCGGTGCTGTTTGCAAGAGATCAGCAGACCGAATGGTGGCAAGTGGCAAAGATATAACATCTCTGAGCGATTTATCAGATGCTATCCAGAACTGTCCCAGCATCAATGTTCTTCTTATTGACGACCAAAATATCCTACAGAAAGAGGTTTTACTTGCCAGTGCTAAAGAACACATAAAAACTTTTCCCGGCACTTTGCGTGTCCATCAGGTGTCATGGAACATTAACGATCCAAAAAAATTGAAAATGAAATCTTTAAGTTGCTTTTATCTAATGAAATATATGTTAATTAAATAAATAATATATTTTTAAAATAGTTAAGAAGATATTTAAAGTATAAAAAATGATACTATATGTCGAAAAAATGTCGAAAATATGTTAAGAGGTTCTGCTTATGAAACTCTCTTAGGCTAAAAAAGCTCATGGTTTGAGAACTTTAAACTTATTTTTAAAAAAATGTGCAAATTTGTGTAAGTTTTTATGAGTTGGGTTGTCTAAAGAAACGATTAGACTAACTACTCCAACTGGTTTCAGCTGCGGGGACCAGCGGGTTGAAAAGAAATTCATAATTTTTGTAGGAGTTGATATATAATACTTTTTTTTATATTTTAGCCAAAATTAACAATCAGATGAGGAATACTTTTGAACTTCTAAAAAACTCTGAACTCGTCTTGAAATATTCTTTCATATAAGTCGTCATTCGTCCCTTCATGCTATTAAAGAACTTAACCCCACCCCCCTCCTCCTCCTACCTCTAGTTGAAATCCGGATGTGTGGTTTGTATTTTTCAATGACTTTATGATATCATTCAAATCAAGTAAATTTCAGGTTTTAATCTTGAACCATTCGAAGTTATTATATTGTTCTTATAAGACTTATAGTTAGCTTTGTTGCCGCTAGGTGATCATCGTCCAAGTCACGCGCCATAAGAGATCGGGGCGTTACAAACTGATACTACTGGCATTGTATGCGTTTTCGCTTCAACATTTTAGGTGCTTATTTTCTCACTATTATTTTAATGCAATGGTTGAAGAATCTAATAGGACGATATTTTTATATTACGAGATTCAAACTCGACTTTTAATGATGCAAAAAAATTATTTCATTTATTGAATTAAAAAAATTTAATATCCGAATCTGTTTTGAATAATTTGAATACTAAAAAATTGTTTAGAAAATAAAACTCACATGGCTGTCATTTTACAATATTTGCAGAATAATCCGCAATCGATAAAAAGAGATCGAGCATTCTGTGAAAATCGAACACTTGTGAATAGCCAGGAAATGTCAAAAGAAAAAGCTCTCGCACTTTTTCTCACCTGAAATTTGTCAAAAGCTAAATATAACGCTTTGCGAAACACAGCATTTGAAAGTACGGTCACTCCCAAAAAAAATGAACCGATTTTAAAAAACGACCAGTTCTCGTTGAAACTTTTGGATCGTGCTTCAATGATACAAAGCGTTATTAATAAAATTTATAGTATAAATTCTTAATTTTTTATGACTATTAATATTAAATGTCGATCTTTTTCAAAGAACGGCATCTTCGGTTTCAACGGAAAAAAATTTAAAAATAAAGAGAAATTCCTTACCAACAAAAAAGTCTAATGCGTCAAAATGGACAGGTCAATAGCTTTTTAGTTCTGGCTAAGTAAATCTGATTATTATACAGATTGTATATTATACAGAAGATTAATAGCAGTACTAATTGTAAGACTCATGATTGTTTATAAAACTCATAATTGTTGAAATCTAAAGTGTTTAAAAATTAGTACTTTCTATGACGAGGAAAGTTTTCAATGAATTTGTAAATAAGAGAAGTTAAGATTTAAGGTTTATTTATGCTTCTTTTAGTATCACCCTTCTAATTAGGGAGAGTTCTACATAAGTAATAGAGACCGATAAGCATGATTCATAGGATAGTAAATTGAATACAAGTTTCCGAAAAACAATTTCCTTGAAGTACTACCACGGTTGCTAAAAATTCATTATGTACAAAGTTGCAACTTCATTCTTTATTGTAGAGAAAGTGTAATTCCAGTCCTAATAAATAATTTAAGCAAAATCTTGCAGGATAGTTATATTGACAAAGTAGAATTTTAAATTTTCAACGTACGCCAAATTTTCATCGAAATCCTCATCAACCATTACCCTGAAAATAATTGGCTGTTATAAATCAATTTATAGTACAATGTAATTTGACAATAGCTACGCATTCGTACTTTGTACTATAAGCAACAAAGGGAACTTAAATAGCTGAAAATATCGTTATTTTATCAGTTTGTTTAAAAGACGATACATACTGTCTATGTATGTCAAAAAATAATTATGCTATATAGAAGGTAATTTCACCCCAATCAAAATTTAGCCGCGAGAATTCCGATCGAACTTTCGTAACGCGTCACAGCGGGCAATAAATATTATTAATCCGAACGTCCGGCGATTAAAAATAAAACGACAGAAAAATATAAATGCGATATAGAAAAATATCGAAATTCTTTTTTTACCTTAGTTTTATAATTAGGAAATTTTGGGTAAAATTCGTAAATTATTTCAATATATTCAAATATAAGCATTAAAATTGATAAATCTCTAAAAAATTCATGTAAAAGATTTTTAATTTCACAACTATATTAATCTATTACAGTAATATTTTTAAGCCGACTGCATCAATTTCTGCAAAGAGTCTTACAATTAATGCTGCTACTAATCTTCTGCGTAATAAAAAATTGCATAATAATTACATTTACCTAGCAGCATTCATAAAGCGCGTTTGACGAGCTTGATGGGCCGCGGGAGTGTAACGCGGCGGGCGAGTATGCCCGCCCGCTCATAAGATGTTTTATATCTCAAAAACTATTGATCAGCCCATTTTGGCACATTAGACTTTTTTGTTGGTAAGAAATTTCTCTTTCTTTTAAAATTTTTTCCGTTAAAATCGAAGATGCCATTCTTCGAAAAAATCCACATTTAATATTAATAGCCATAAAAAATTAAAAATTTATAAATGTTATCAATAATGCATAATATATTATTAAAGTATGATCCAAAAGTTTCAAAAAGCACTGGTCGTTTTATAAAATGGTTCATTTTATCGGGAGTTACAGACCTTTCAATATGGACATAACAGTCGACGTGGAGAGAACGTTCTGCACGGAGAGAAATTTCTAACGATTATAGTACGGAACTCTTATCGACGCATCCTATGCCGCTACCCACCGTCAAATCTGGTGGGTCTTGAGGGAATAAAGTATGCGTCCACGGTAGAATACGTTCTCCATCTCTGTGGCCGCAGCAAAAGAGTATGAAAACAAACGAATCTCGTAAGTGAGAGCCTGTATCTTTTCGGGCGAAGGTTACCCACGGTATAAACATTAGAAATTTCTCTCCGTGTAGTCAGCAGTATTGAAATTAACGTCTAAATGTTTCATAGGAAGAATGTTTTATATTGCATTTGTGATTCAATAAAGAACTGCAAACTTGTGATCCCTTCTTGATGACATATTTCATTTTAACAAACAATATAGGTTATAACCTAGATTTGTAATTATGACAGCATGCAGGAAGCGTTAGTGTGCATACGGTTGTCAGGATTGTGTCCGCAGTAACTATTCTTCTCTGGACAGTACCCATTACTGTCTAGAGAAAATAAAGTGCTTATGAAAGGACTGGTTACTATGTGGAGATCACTGATTACTCTCTGGAAAGTAATGACTCGTGCCCAGGCAGGAATCGGTGCTTTCTTATCGTTTGATCTGTCCGGATGTTCCGGACAAAACAGTGCTCTCCAGCAAGCGCTCAGTTGTGTCTGTTCATTCGCGTGTATAATTATTTGAGAACTTCCCTCTTCGAAGATTAAGGGGAAAGCGTACAAATTTGAAGGAGGTTGCAGCAAATTTTCCAAAGTACAGTAGAAACTCAACTAGCGTTTCCTTCTCTAGCGTTTATCCTCTCGTAGCGTTTGGATTTTGTCTGACCTACCGTTTATTCACGGAGGAGTTATTTCCGCGGTCTGCGCGGTGATGGAAGGGATGTCGTTGCTATAGCAACACCCCTCTGCATTGGAACTCTGCGAAAGCCAACAAGTCCGGACAAGAAACGCTAGATGAGTCTCTACTGTAAAACATTTCCTTATACAACAGTCTTTCTCTTATTTTAATTTGTCCAGTCAGGCAAGATGGCGGCCATCTTCTCTTATTCTAATTTTCTCCTCTTTACCACTAAAGGTTTGCTGTTTCACTTTTTCTCTCTCTATCTCTTTCGCAGCGGATGTACAGTTGTGTCTTATGTGATTCTAAGGAAAGTAGTATGTGCGGTGGGGAGAACGTGTGCGGTGAACATTAGAATAGGGGAAGGAAGAAAATTAGAATAAGAGAAGGGATTAAAATATGAGAAATTAGAATAAGGGAAGGACTACTGTAGATGAAGCTGAAGCTAGCCACCTATTTTAGCCCCTACTTCTCTCATCCCTAATTTTATAACTCGTTAATTAATTTCAGCATCGTTAAGGTCATTTCAAATTCATGTTCTGCATTTATTTTGGCATATCTATGAATTTTTTGGGCCTCAAACTGATATGCGTATGCATATTAATAAGACTATCGAATGGGAGTAGAGGCTGGAATAGGAAGCTAGTTTCAGCTTCATCTACTGTAGCAGGTTCCTACTATACAGAATACAGGTGTAGTATAGGTGTGCGCTCTATTTGTTTTTGTAAGTGGCCGGGCTATACGCAGCTTTGTGCATTATACATTATACATATACACAAATTGCATGATCGATTACTGGCTTATAATGTGCACAATTGCGGACATATCTGAACACGTACAACAAATATCCTTTTTTTATATTATTACCTACTTTCTTGCATATTAATGATTATACTTCACAATCTTTAATGCAACCAATTTTTGAGGCATTGGAATTTAATATTTCATTCTGCATGAATTTGTAATTATTTACAATACAAGCGTGTTTTGTTTAATACAGAATAATTTAAAAACATGTTATAATTGGACAAACATAGTAAAAAAGCTAAATAGACTTACCATCAAAATCCATCGATGGATCTATTTTCGGTGTAAGAAATGCAATGAATAAATTCAGATGGTAAATGCCTAATGCATATGTAACGATATACCAACCCTAAAATTTAATAATACCATTTTTTTTACATTGTTGTAAGTGATAAGTAATATTTAGGTAATATTAATAAGAGTTATACCTGAGCCAACAAGATTCGCAGTATAAATAAGGCTACAAGAATTGCAGCCCCTATCCATCTTGTAACAATGTGCAATGTGCATAAGTCCAGCCAACTCTGGTAAGACTGAAATGTTGAAATAAAAGATTGTAAAAATATATGAAATGAAAACTTATCACAAAAATACAAAGCAATACATTTTACATGATTATGCGTTTACAGATCTGATTTATGATTTTAAAGTTACATACAATATCAAGTTATTAACTTTAAACTTACTAGTCATTCTTCTTGCGCTACATTCCATATAATAAAATCATAACTCTACAGATAAATTTTAAAAATCTTGATGAGATTCTTAACCATAAATTAAGTAAAAAGTTTAGGTCACAAGTAGGGTTATTACTGGGTTTTCACTATGAAAAATATGAGATGATATTCAAATAGGTGTACATAATTGTCATTAAACAGAATTTTGTTCATACAAAATTTTCCTAAGTCCAAAACAGTTTTAAAATCTTTCACTTATATTTCTCTCCCAGATAGCAATCTGAATCTCATATCGCTCTCCATGTGCATTCATAAATGAGAATAAATCTCATTTATGCGTCTCCACGCGAGTACTATTTGTGAACGCAGGTCGGGTAGCGATGACACTCAGAAATGAGATTTCCATTTACTAGAAATAAGCGCATGCGAAATGGTGGCATTTTCATTGGCTACCCTCAAAAGCACCTTGTATAAATAGGATTCTTTCCCCATTTATATAAAAAAATATTTTTATTGTTTTTAACTTTTAACTTCTTATTTAACCCTTTGCGGCGCACATTTTTTTTATACGGAAAACAGCTGAAAATTGTTACACGGGGGTTTTCGGGGTCGCTGATTACGAATCTGAAGACAGATTTTGTAAATTTAAAATGGCGGCTCGAAGATGGCCGACATAAATGTAAAAAATTTACTTGATTTTGATGAAAGTTGGTACACGGGGGTTTATGGGATCGCGGATTGCGAATATGAAGTCAGATTTTGTAAATTCAAAATGGTGGATCCAAGATGGCCTACATAATTGTAAAAATTTGCTTGATAAAGATAAAACTTGATACTCTATGTACTCGGAATTTTAAATATAAAAGTCAGAGATCAGATTCGTAATAAGCGACCCCAAAAACCCCCGAGTACACGGCTTCATCAATATCGGGTACATTTTCGTATTTCGATCGGACATCTTGGATCCTCCATTTTGAATATTCAAAATCCGAGGGCAGATTCGTAATCGGCGACCCCAGAAACCCCCGAGTAACGAGTTTCAAGTAAATCAGATGAAATAGTAAAATAAGTTTTTCAATCTATATTAACTCCGAATTAATTTAAAACCTTTACGTACATTGATATTACAATGACGAATTATTTACATTTTTTCCCCTTTATTTATTTTACCTGTATATGAACCGTCACACCAAGAAACTTTCGAATGAAATCAGATGAATTTTTAAAAATTCATCCGCCATTTTGTATTTTTCAAAACCGACTCCAAATTCGTAATCAGCGACCCCAAAAACCCCCGAGTACCAAATTTGGTTCTAATTTACCTTTTAGTTCATTCAAAAACGATTTCTTTCTCAAAAATCGACGATTTTTTAAATTTATTTATTTATACTTGTTAATAATTTTGCGTAATTGCATTTATTATCCTTTTCGTTACGTACTAAAAAGCCCCCTCTACCACTGTAAAAAGATTTTTTGAATATTGCTTCGAAAGCATTGAAACTAGACAGAAAAGATGTGAATTAAAAAGGTGGTAATCTGGGTTACTACTGCGCCGCAAAGGGTTAATTTTATTTTACTATTTTTTTGTATATATTAATATTTTATATTATTTAATATATAATTCATTTAAGAACGGTACTTCTCATTCGGGTCACCTATCCAGTAGTATTTCACAGCGTATGCTGCTTAACTTGAAAGTGCTACAGCGTGCGACGCTGCCCACTGGTCTACCACTGTTGAATACTATCTAAAATCTAATATGATATTTATGTACAAATACTTTTAAAGTCATACTGCTTTTATGCAGTTTTTCAAAGTTCTTCGTTCCAACCAGAAGAGAGTTGAGCTCGATATGAAGAATTTTAAAAAATCGCGGACAAAATTTAGGGGGATTTTCAAAAGTGAACATTTTTAATATTTAAAATATGATAAGAAATATAATTGAAGCAAACGATTGTTATTAACGTACGTACTTTGAAAAGAACTTAGAGGCATTTAAAACTAAGCATCCAGAAGGATAGAAAATATTCATATTTTTATATACTCGACCCTGTTTTTTGGACATATAATGTGAAATTTTAAGATAAATCTATAATACAAATTACATAATATCGATTGGTGAAATCACATCAGACTTTTCGTGCTTGCGCAATGCATTAATCTCTCACTTAAAGTCTCATGTGCACTCATATACGAACTCACAAATGAGATCTCATATATGAGCCTCGTGTGAAACTCACGCCTTGCTATCTGGGTCTTACGCAGAGAATATAATGTACTAGTGGTTCGTCTTTTTGATATGACTGGCTCGTGTCGGACACTTTTTTGTTTTTAGAGACGACCCAGTCATCTTCTGACACTGATGGTCAAGGACGTTCCATGAGAAAAACTACAGATTTTCTTGAAACTTTGCTAAAACGTTTATTTTGAGATGCTTTATCACTGATTAAAAATTTAGTATAGCAATCCTTGTTAAATTTTGAGAAATTTGATGTTAAAGTTGCATGGTTTTATATGGGCGGTATAGGGAAACGGGGTTTCGTGAGGTAATTTTTTGGAATTATGAAACAAATAATCTACAGAAACCTTTAAAAAACTAACATGTGTTTCGGAATAGTATTAGGAATGTTGCGTTGAAATCTCGAGATGGCTTACCGAATTAATTTTAGAATTATCATTGTGTAAAATTTTCGACTGAACGGTATTTTAATAGGGTCTTTCTTAAAAATTGTGTTTTCTAAAACGGTCTAAATCGATGACATTACATTCGAAAACAAAAGTTACAATAACAAAAGTTGTTAAAACCAATGCAGTAGTTTCGATTTCGCACTTCTGCGCATATAAGAGAGCGAGTCAGAATGTCTAAATACTGGTGATTAATGCCTAAACACGAGTGACAAGTGTTTTAAGATGACTGGGGTGTCTCTAAAGTTCAGGTGCTTATAGGGGGATCAATCACCTACAAATATACTATTCTAACCTAGCCAAAATCGACACTTACAACTCATACACATATTATAAGATGAATGTACCTAGAAATTAACACTCCAAATATTAAATTATCTTGATGTACTTAATTTGGTGTACAATCAAGGTGGAGCGCTAAGTATAAAAACTACATTATATGTGCAGTAAACGAAAATGAATGCAGACACCAAAGAATAGAAACAAATTCGTGATTACAGTTCTGAATTCGGATTTTTGACATCTGCATTCACTTTCACTGGGTACTGATTAAAAAGCAGGTAGTTTTTTTAACTTGAAACTAATTTGTACATGCATGCCGATGCAACTTAGTTCCTATCAGAGGAAATCTTACTTATATATAAAAATATTCACGATTAGACAATTTTACTGCTTTAACAAACCTGTGATACTCTCAATAACCCTTGACTAATAATGTTTTTGTTTGATGAACCTCCAAGATCTTTGTCTTCAATCATTTTACGTATCTGCAATAAAAATTAAAATACATTTTTCATGTATAGCAATTCGAAAGGATGTTGTATATATTATATTATATATAAATAAATGATAAAAAAAGTCAGTGTATTTATGTTTTTATATTCAAAAGGTCAAAAACGTGAATCAATTTATTTCTAACTCTATATGCAATAGTAATACATCAACTTTTCCAATGAATAGATCATGGGAAAGATAAAATACAACAAAACACACAGGCTAATTCAGACCTAAGTTATAAAAATTAAGATCAAAATTTGTTTTTGCAGATTAAAATCCATGCACTTTCTGCGATTTAAGTTTAAGATGTTTAAGTTACAATACGTAACCTCAAAAACGTCCAACAATTAGAGTAAACATGCAAATTAAAATTATGTACCTGGGCTTATCATTTTCAAAAACGTTGTATAAAATCAGTTACGAATAAATACCTGTTAATATTATTTAATGATTAATTCCGAATTAATCTATGAAAAAGACCAATTGTAATAAGAAGTACGAGACCACAGATTAAAAACAGATTGCTATATAAAAGTCTCTGTCAGAAACGGAGATTCGATTGGAAGATCACGCACTTGGCTGATTTCCGAATGCCGGTAAATATGGCCGCAAAGTGGCGCCGACGCACGGAGAGGCGACGAATTATTTCTAGGATAGAAAATATGAACGACTCACCATTCTCACCAACTATCCGACGTGCCAATTGTTCAACTCCCTATATTCAATGTGGCAGTTACGGATTCGTAAAGGCCTAGTGTTATTTTTTTTATATTTGCAGCCATTTCTCCGGCAATGGAAGAAAGTCAGGGATATTTGCGCAGGTTTATACATGTATAGGGTGGCTGCATGGTAATATATCCAATAAAAGACGTTCCTGCAAAACTTTATTAGTGACTTACCGCAGAAAAAAGAAGAGTATGTACACGGAAAAAAATAGAACGTCGCTCCAGCCCGATTGTCTAGCTAAAACCGCTACCCACTGTCCAGCAGATCGCGATGTAAATCGCGAGTGAAGACGTAAAATGAAAATTAAAATTCGAAATCCTAAACATTTTTTTTTCTATAAATAGGTATACTTTCCTTATGTCATTAAGAATATTTCTACATAATTTCTAGACGATGTGGTTATTTATATTATTTTTATATGATTTTTTAAAATCGTTAATAGTGAAAAAATCAATACTTTTTTCATTTTAAGGCTTCCGTATTGATTACCTTGTTAGATACGACAAAAATGCACTGAACCTTTTTTGTAGAGCACAAAATTTCCTGCAAAAAAGTCAGTGAGAGCCATAGTCTAATGTTAATAGGTACGCCACGAATAAAATAACTATCTCTGTTCTAAAATTTCAATGATTTTTTCAATAACTTCCGACGTTTTTCATGACGTACATATTAACATTAGACTATGGCTCTCAGTGAATTTTTTGTAAGCAATTTTGTGCTCTATAAAAAAGGTTTAGTGCATTTTTGTCGTAGCTAACACGGTAATCGATACGGTAGCCTTAAAATGAAAAAAGTACTGATTTTTTCACTATTGACGACTTTAAAAAATCATATAAAAATAATATAAATAACCACATCGTCTAGAAATTATGTAGAAATATTCTTAATGACATAAGAAAAGTATACCGATTTATAGAAAAAAAAAATTTTTAGGATTTCGAATTTTAATTGACATTTTACGTCTTCACTCGCGATTTACATCGCGATCTGCTGGACAGTGGGTAACTGCTTTAGCCAGACAATTTTCTCCGTGTATAGTACACCTAACGCCATTAATTTCGTCATCAACACTGCTTTGTCATCCTTGTTTATCGCAGAAAGATGCAGAGGTAAAAACAAGGATCACAGAGCGGTGTTGGTGATATAATTAATAGCGTGAGTGTACTCACGCGTTGCGAGCTAATAATTCGATATTTTGATGTTCGAATCTTCGTTGGCAAAAGCTTACTTTTAATTTTACCACGTTTTTATTAACTCGTATTCTTGTCTGTCTGTCTGTTTGTCCGGTGCAAATCTTGTAATCGATTTTAAACTAACTTACCGATGAGCTAGAGACTTGAAACTTTTAGGATAGCCCAAAATTGGATGACAATGCATTCCTTTACCGTTTATTACAAGTTTCAATCAGTTTTAAGAACATTTTCAGTAAATTTAAATTTTATATTTAGTGGGGGGGGGGGGCGTTTTCCCCCCTTCCTCCGTCGCGCTTGTCCTTTGTTTTCTTTTCGCAATCGGGAAAACTCCTTCACTGACGTCATTAATTCCATTGCCTATATATACTCATCCACGACGGCAAGTGGAGCAGTAGTGAATTAGTGTCATATATTATAAGTGCTGCAACAGCTCACGGATTCTGGCATGAGAAAACCTCATCAGGATTCTCAACAATTCTGGACGGTGTAAGCCACCAGAGGAGACTGTCATCTAAAACCACTTGCATATTCTTTTCATTTTGAAACTGCTCTTTTCAGATTGTTTATAAATGTAATAGTTTAAAATCGATGTAAAATTTGCCCTATTAAAGCTAAAAAGCAGAAAATAATTAATAAATAAAAAATGGACTAAAAAGGATAAAATAATTTTTCCCATCCACACACAGGTCACTAATACCATGCCGAAATAATTACGCGATAATTTTTCATTTTATTAGGAAATAAAATATTTGTAAGACTTAAAATGGAAAACGTGGGGGGCAATAGAGGTAACAGAAATGACTCCTCCCTCCTCCTCGACGAACAATAACAAATGAGAAACTTATACTTAAATGAACAATATTACACGCTAGTTTGTACATGCTAGTCATTTCTGTTACCTCTATTGCGCCCCACGTTTTCCATTTTAAGTCTTACAAATATTTTATTTCCTAATAAAATGAAAAATGATTGCGTATTTATTTCGGCATAGTATTAGTGACCTGTGCGGATGGGAAAAATTATTTTATCCTTTTTAGTCCATTTATACAAACGTGGTTTTTAAAAAGAATTTTTTATTTATTAATTATTTTGTTCAATTCGGTCAGTGATTATTATTGTAACCCTCTTTCTGAGGGAAAAAGAGGAAGAAAGTTACTAAAAATCTATGCAACTAAAAGAACATTATATTTTTACCAAATATAAGGCGGATTACAAAAATATTGGGGGCGCGATAACATAAAAGAAGAAGATGCGATTGAATACGAAAAAGGTAGGCGGGTTCGCAAAAATCACGCCATGGGGAAATTACGCAGCGATGACCGGAAACGAAAGGAGCACAAAAATGTAGGGACGGCAGTACTTACAAAAAAAAATCTAGGCGCACGCAGAGGGGAGATGAGCCACTGGAGAACGACGAACGTCGCCTCCTGAGTAGCTGGTGGCGGCTTCCAGCCCCAGCGGAAATAAGAAATGTACGAAAGCGTAGGTAAACGTACAAAAATGTGTAGAAACGTACAGAAATGTAAGATATCGTACAACAAATTTTTTGTTGCATATTCGGGGATTTTGTACGTTTATGTACATTTATGTACACCCAACTCCATTAATTCGCGCAGGAAATCCCCGTGGTTTTCTTTGTTTCTCACATAAAGACGTATAGGCAAGAACAAGGACAAAAGTGGGGATTCCCTGCGCGAATTAATGGAGTTGGGTGTACGGTTTCTTACGTTTCTGGACATTTTACTTTTATATCTATATAAATACATTTTACATCATACATTTTCTATCTCGCATTTTATTTTATTTCGTTACTTTCTCACATTTTGTACGTATACGTACACTTGCATACGTTCTCAGACATCCCTGTACGTTTGAAACGTTTTGTACGTTTTCATACATTTCTGTACGTTTATATACGTTTTCAGACATTTTTGTACTTTTTCACATGTCTTGGCAAATCGCGGCTAATCGCGGCTCAGATTCCATCAGAAAAAAATTCGTGTTAAAAGTCAAGGCAAGTATACAGCGCCAAAAATGTACATAAACGTACGAAATCGTATAGAAATATGAAAGTGTACAAAATATCCGAATTTGCCCCAAAAAAATATTTTTATACGATATCTTACATTTCTGTACGTTTCTGTACATTTTTGTACGAATTTCATTTCCGCTCAGGTACGAAGTACCAAGATAATATTCCAGTGTATTGGTATTTTTAAATCCCAATGTTTTTGTCGGTTCCCAATCAGATGAGTTTTCTATTATTATTTGCCTGGCGGTTCAACCTAGAATAAAAATAAAAAGTTGCACACAGTTTATTAATCTTTATTATGAAATGAATGAATACTAAATGGATTTTTCAATTCCTATTTGAGGGTCTGACAGTCGCTGTTGTAGGACCAACATCAATGATTATTTTAAATTTCACTCTGCGTGTACATATGACATCACCTGTCTCAGAGAGTCACGAAGCGGGTTGCATTCACAGCCCGCACTGCCCCCACACAGCGAAACAGTATGGTGGGGGAAGTAGGGGAAGAAATGGTATAACTTTGGACAAGCTAACTAGTATAACTAGAGAACAAAAAAAGGTATAGCGAACACATTCATTGTATACAATGGCAAATATACACATGCGCAGGCATACCTATACGTATATAACATATATCTAGAAAACACTGGAACGCTAACTTATCTTAAAACTAGGAAACAAACGCCACGCGGAAACTCACGCACAAATAATCACGGAACGCAGTAACATACATAGCATCGTAAATTTCTATTTATACAACGTGCGGTCATTTTCTGTTGTTTGCGCAAAACCCGACATCTGTTATCGTTCCTGTGTTATAATAGAGAACTTGCATGGTGTGGAATTTTCATATATTAAGAGTTAAAATTGATAAATTAGGACTAAACGAGAAAAGTTACAACACAGTTTTGTAATTTTCAAAGTAATTATTTAGATATAAATTATTAAAATTTGCCGAAAACTGAAGGTCGGTTTGAATCGATATCACGTGACTATAACGATATAGTCGGTAAGGTGGCGTCGCTGACGGCAATGCAGTGGAACTACATTGCATATATATAGATACATATACATATACGTTATATGCATGTACAAAACGTCAAATAAAGTTATGTTTACATTTTGAAATACGTAAACAGATTTTTTACAATGTAATTGTTTAAAAGTGTTGGCAACTGAGTTAAACATTTTAAATATGAAAGGAGAATTATAAAAGGGAAAAGAAATTTTACAAATGAGAGAAGACATCGACAAAAAACAACAATTATTGAATAAGTATACACAATTAGTTTGATAACCAGAACAAGGTTATAATAATTTTTAATGCTAAAATATATTATAAAAGTGTATATACTTTGTGTAAATTTCATTTTTTTTAGGAGCGGTTAAAGGAAAAATTGGAATTATTTTGCTTATATTAAACGTGAGCGTTCTATTTCAATCTTATATATATATATATATATATATATATATATATATATATATATATATATATATATATATATATATATATATATACATGTAATACATGATATTATGCTTGTTTACTCTACTAACCTTCTCAGGTGGATAGCTGACAGCTTCGCACCAGGCTTTTCTTTTCAATTCAATGTGAAGAACACAAATGTATTCTTTTTTCGGAGTAGAACTCGAGGTTGATTTACACATAGGAATAATGCTGTATTTGTAGCTATTCAAAGATGGATTTCTTTTCTTTAACATTTTTATTAATTTGTCTCTTATTGCAGTGAATTTGTACCTGATGGTTAATGGAAACTCCACTTCTCACTGTGGTTGTTTCGAAAATAATAAAACAGAATTAATTAAAGAAATTGGAAATATGGTTTAAAATTTGAAATATGCATTTGTATGCACTTAAACATAGTGTTTATATGTACGTTTATGTACTACACACGTACAAGAAATCTGAAAAATCTCTTCGGTTCAAATTCATAAATCTGTTTTACTTTATTTGAGGTGGAACGTGTTCTACAAATCAGTGTTGAGATGCTACAAGAAAATAAATAGTTTGCCACAAAATACATCTAGTGTATTATTGCAGTATTAAAAAAATATTATAAAACAAATAACCGTGTGCATGTTATTTGAAAAATATCATGTATTACATGTATGTATATATGTAAGATTAGAACGCTCACGTTTAGATTAGTATAAGCAAAACAAATCCAATTTTTCCTGTAACCGCTCCTAAAACATATGAAATTTACACAAAGTATATACACTTTTATAATATATTTTAGCATTAAAAATTATTATAAACTATTATAACCTTGTTCTGGTTATCAGACTAATTGTGTATACTTATCTAATAAATGTTGTTTTCTGTCGATGTCTCCTCTCATCGTAAAATCTCCTTTCCCTTTTATAATTCTCCTTTCATATTTAAAATGTTTAATTCAGTTCCCGACACTTTTAAACAATTATATTGTAAAAAATCTGTTTACGTATTTCAAAATGTAAACATAACTTTATTTGACGTTTTGTACATTCATATAACGTATATGTATATCTATATATATGCAATGTAGTTCCACTGCATTGCCGTCAGAGACGCCACCTTACCGACTAATCGTTATAGTCACGTGATATCGATTCAAACCGACCTTCAGTTTTCGGCAAATTTTAATAATTTATATCTAAATAATTACTTTGAACATTACAAAACTGTGTTGTAACTTTTCATTTCTAATAATTATCTTTCGATTTAAATTAATTTTAAAAGTCATGCAAGTTCTCTATTCCCGCGAAAATTTGAAATCAAGATCTTTTTTGACTTTCAGGTGCTGTGAAGTGTAGTCCAAAAAAGATAAATCATGCTGCTTTCTTAGTTTCTTGACGCTCGGCCCGTTTCCCACGTGAATCGACAAATATTACCAAACAGTTAAGTAAAATATCCTTAAGAAAAAAGACGTTTTGCTTCTTGTTGCATACATTTCGCTTACTTTATTGTACTAATTCATGAAAAGGACGTAACTTCTACATTTCTGGTTAAAGTAAATATTACCATGCAGAAATATAAGTTATGCTGACTTTACTGTAATATCAATACTTAGTTCTCAAATAGAGAACTTAAAAACACTTCTTTGCCGCTTTTTTAAAATAATAATTCAATATGCGAATTCTTGGTTAGACGGCAATTATAAACATGTAAATAAAAGGAATGTAAATAAATATGCGTCGTTCAAAATGCGAATGTAAACGCAAATAATTATTGAAACAAGCGGAGAATATAAGGGTGAACAATATTATTTTACTATTGAGAATTGTGGAAAAAAACCCCATCTAGTATTTTATTTCAAAAAACTATTGCATTAAAAAACGCGTTTCGCATTGGGTTACCAGTTATGCTCATCAGCAGGGTTCTGGTAGCCTTACCCTGGACGCGATTGCAGAGTTAATTTTGTAATTTTATAAATGTTATTGTATATTCAAGTTTCTGGGGAAAAAAACTTGAAAATCAATAGCATTTAGAAAGTTAGATTTAAAATATGTTTTTTTTTATAAATATAATAAATTATAAAAATCATATATCCTATATAGATTCTCAGAATATCTAAAACGGAATATTATATTTATTTAAAAATTCGTATATTAGCCGTATAACCCAAAGTCATCCTGAATTTCCTACAGATACACGTTAAGTACGAACGCACCAATCGTATATCCTGTATACAGGGTGATCCAAAAGTCCCGGAACAGCAAAATATCTCAGCGGGAGTGCATTTTCGAGGAAAATGTTTCAGACAAAAGTTTCAGGATTTTTCCCTGGCTATTTAATGGCGATATTGAATTTGACCTTGAACATGACCTTGAAGGTTATTTCAAGGTCAAGTTAATTTTTTTAAATGGGAACCCCTATTTTTTTTCATGGATTCTGAAAGAGCGGGAAATTCTACGTCCGAGTATGATATGATCGATTTTTCCGGCAAGGTCATTTCAAGGTGAAACTTAAAATTCCCGTAACGGCGAAATATCTCAGAGGGTGTGCATTTCTTTGGAAATTGTTTCAGACAAAAGTTTAAGGATTTTTCCTGGGATATTTAATGGTAGCACAGAATTTGACCTTGAACATGACCTTGAAGGTTATTTCAAGGTCAAGTTTGTTTTTTTTAATGGAAACTGCTATTTTTTTTCACGGATTCGGAGAGAGCACAAAATTTTACGTCCAAATATGCTATGGCCGTTTTTTTCGGCAATGTCATTTCAAGGCCAAACTTAAAACTCCCGGAACAGCGAATTAACTCAGCAAGAGGCACCATTGAATTTAACCTTGAAAATTACCTTGAGGCTTATTCTAAGCTCAAGACTATTTTTTTTAATTGGAACCCCGTTTTATTTTCGTAATGTTTCCAGAGTTTCCAGAGTGCAATGCATTATCATTGTTCCCGGATAAAAATATACATTTTTTTTTACATCCGATACGTTTATAAATACCGTATGTATGGGTAACATTTTTACATTGTTTCCAATGCTACCGCCGGCTTTAGCATTACCCAAGATGTACCGCGTGGAGGTAGCACGGTCGGGTTTACACCTCTTCGGGGTGCTTTGTTCAGGTGGTTCCCCTCGCCGTCACCTGTGCGTGTGCGTGTGCGTGTGCGTGTGCGTGTGCGTGTGCGTGTGTGTGTGTGTGGGTGTCCCCAGACAGTTAAGGCAAGATGGGTATACTAAGATTTTGATGAAATTATGTATCTTACTAAAGCTTATGCTCAAAGTGATTGCCATGAACTTCTTGGCAATATCCCAAGCGATTATAAAAAGTCGATACGACTTTTTTAATCATATCTGGTTCTATAGCCGCGATCTCATCCCGTATTCATTTAGGAATATTTATTTAGGAAGTATGAGGATCTTCCGTTATTCACAGCGCGACATTCAACTCATTTTCTTCAGTTGATGCTGTTACTGGACGGCCTGCTCTTGGGAGATCCTTCACAGTACCGTGAACTTCAAAACGATTTATTGTTCTGCTAACAGTAGATTTAGAAATCGGTTCTCGTCCCTCTCTAAATGATGCGTTAAATAAGGTTCGCACATTCTCTAAAGATCGCTGGTTATCACCCCAGCCTCTCATCATGAGAATGGTTATTCTTTCTCGTTCACTTAGCGCAGCCATTGCTCTTTGTACGAAATAGACGTATGTATTTTGTTACTGAAATGATGCTTAATACGTTTAGATAGGAAAGGCGTTTAGATAGGAAATCCACGTATCTCACAAAACAATAAAGTTAAGACCAAAATGTAACCTTATAAGACTGTACACGTATGTATAAATTCAATGTGAATGTATGTTGTTTATTTACTTCGCTGGTGACTCGTGCTCTCTGTCGCTGTTCGCGCGCCCAAGTTTACTTTGCACAAGTGTTGCGTAAGATGTATGTATACACTTTTTTTAAACAGTTTATTATTCTATTTACAAAATTAGAGGACAAGCGAGGGACAGGAACTGATTCCTAAATCGACTTTTGGCAGAACAATAAATTGTTTCGAAGTTTACGGCACTGTAAAGGATCTCCCTAGAGCAGATCGTCCAGTAATAGCATCGACTGAACAAAATGAATTTAACCACTCTCAATACCGGAAGATCCTCATAACTTCGTTAAGAAAATGAAACGGGGTTCCAATTAAAAAAAAAAATAATCTTGACCTGAGAATAATCTTCAAGGTAATTTTCAAGGTCAAATTTTATGCTAGCATTAAATATCCCGGAAAAAATCCTGAAACTTTTGTCTGAAACATTTTACCCGAAAATGACCTCTTGCTGAGGTCATACTTCCTAAATAAATATTCCTAAATGAATACGGGATGAGATCGCGGCTATAGAACCAGATATGATTAAAAAAGTCGTATCGACTTTTTATAATCGCTTGGGATATTGCCAAGAAGTTCATGGCAATCACTTTGAGCATAAGCTTTAGTAAGATACATAATTTCATCAAAATCTTAGTATACCCATCTTGCCTTAACTGTCTGGGGACACCCACACACACACACACGCACACGCACACGCACACGCACACGCACACGCACACGCACAGGTGACGGCGAGGGGAACCACCTGAACAAAGCACCCCGAAGAGGTGTAAACCCGACCGTGCTACCTCCACGCGGTACATCTTGGGTAATGCTAAAGCCGGCGGTAGCATTGGAAACAATGTAAAAATGTTACCCATACATACGGTATTTATAAACGTATCGGATGTAAAAAAAAATGTATATTTTTATCCGGGAACAATGATAATGCATTGCACTCTGGAAACTCTGGAAACATTACGAAAATAAAACGGGGTTCCAATTAAAAAAAATAGTCTTGAGCTTAGAATAAGCCTCAAGGTAATTTTCAAGGTTAAATTCAATGGTGCCTCTTGCTGAGTTAATTCGCTGTTCCGGGAGTTTTAAGTTTGGCCTTGAAATGACATTGCCGAAAAAAACGGCCATAGCATATTTGGACGTAAAATTTTGTGCTCTCTCCGAATCCGTGAAAAAAAATAGCAGTTTCCATTAAAAAAAAACAAACTTGACCTTGAAATAACCTTGAAGGTTATGTTCAAGGTCAAATTCTGTGCTACCATTAAATAGCCCGGGAAAAATCCTTAAACTTTTGTCTGAAACAATTTTCAAAGAAATGCACACCCTCTGAGATATTTCGCCGTCACGGGAGTTTTAAGTTTCACCTTAAAATGACCTTGCCGAAAAAAACGGCCATAGCATATTCGGACGTAAAATTTTGTGCTCTTTCCGAATCCGTGAAAAAAATAGGGGTTCCCATTTAAAAAAATTAACTTGACCTTGAAATAACCTTCAAGGTCATGTTCAAGGTCAAATTCAATATCGCCATTAAATAGCCAGGGAAAAATCCTTAAACTTTTGTCTAAAACATTTTCCCCGAAAATGCACTCCCGCTGAGATATTTTGCTGTTCCGGGACTTTTGGATCACCCTGTATATTCTCAGAATATCGAAAACAGAATATGACAGGAGACTCATTAGCACCTTTTTCACAAGTAGTAACAGCCGAGTCCGGCACGTCCCGTATAACACAATAAACTCCTATGGAACTCGTATAGAGCTTCTTGATTTTCGTCGGAGCTTCATTTTCAACAACCATTAAATATTTAATGGAGCTCCAGAGCTTCTATGTCCGCTTTTTCAGATTCCTGTGAAGGTCCATTTTAACATCTGGGAAGCTCGCTTGGAGCTTCGTGGGACCTCACCACGAGGATTGTCAACGGAAAAAATTAATTTGATTTGACTATACATGCATATACTATAGATATCTATAGATATCATTTATAAACACATACCATATTACTTTTGACTTAAATTTGACTATGAAATGATGTCCTATATGAAAGAGTAACTGTTGTGTAACCGCCGCTTTTTTTTTAAATTATATTATGTCGACTAAACGTTTATGAAATATACGCAAATGCTTTACTAAGAATTTTCCTACATTATCAACTAGATTCATTCGCCGCTCATCAGAACAAACGCGCAAAAATTCTTGACCGCTTGTATTTAAACATATTGTGCGTATACTCGGTGTGACGGTCCGTCGTTTTCGAGTCTTCACATTATACAATTAATATTGCGTCCAGGGTAAGGATGCCGTAAACCCTGCTGATGAGCACATTACGGTATCCTGGTGCGAAACGCATTTTCACAATAGTTTAAATTATTATCGCAAGAGGGATACTTATTATATTAATACAATATCTAAAAGCTAGTGAATCAAAAATTTAACACATAAGAAGATCTATTATCAAAGCGCCAGACGCATATTGCCATCGCAATTCGTCTGTTTACGGTTTTTTCTACTTGTTTACTTTTCTACATATAATATACGGACCGTCACACCGAGTATACGCACAATATGTTTAAATACAAGCGGTCAAGAATTTTACATTTTAAATGTTACATTTATCAAATGTATACATAATATTAGTAAAACAACTCTATGCTCGGAAACAATTTTCCGTTCGAATTGTGCCTACTCCTGGCATTTCGTATACGTGACACATTATTTAGATAAAATAAAATGCGAACTATAAGACGAGTTAGTGTAAATGATTGTGACTTTTGATTTTGTTCGACATGCTAACCCAATATCAAATTTCAAAAGATATTTGTTTGCGGCGTATATATTACATGGAAAGGGCATTGATTGAAAGAAATTCTTGAAAGTTTTTAAGTAAATGCGGGAAGCACAACGGTTTTCGATAAGTCAGTAGAATGCTACTGCAAATCTTTTCTCCTCATTCCATTTTATGAACTGCCATTAATCTACATACATGTAAATAATACATCAGTGCAACTATCGCAAATTTGCAACATGAATTCTGAACGCGTAATTCGCCCGGAACATAGCGCGGTTTTCATGACGAAAGTCATATAATATTATATATATATGTACATAAGAAGATTACCGATGGCACTCCCATAGAGCTCATACAGCGCAATTGAGCAAGCTCCCAGGGAACTTATGAAATTGAGCTCTACATCAGCTTTGTGTTGTATTGAACTCCCACAAAGTTCATAAAGAGCAATTGCGCGAGCTCCCAGGAAGCTTCTGAAATTGAACTCCGGGGGAGATCTATAGCAGCTTTGTGTTATACGGGGTATATAAGAATCGACCATCCTGAGACAGACAAATACATCCGTGTCCGTCAGAAAATCTGATGGTCTACTTCCACGATAAAGATGGGGGGTGGGGTCCAAAGCTCCAAATGTTCAAAACTTCGAATAGTTCAAATATCCGAATTTCAAAAAATCGAATGATATTTATCCGAATTTTTGAATATCCGAATGGTCGAAAATCCAAATGTTCGAATATCCGAATGAAGAAGAACCGAATGTTCAAAAATTCTATTTCCGAATGGTTTTATAGCAGATCAGATTTTCGAAAATTCGGATTTCCGAACATTCGGATTTCCGAACATTCAGATTTCGATCATTCGGATTTTTGAACAATATTTTTCAGGTTATTTAAAATTTCAAACTATTCTTATGACGAAATATATATTTATTTGTATGGAATTGTATAATAAATAAACTCTCTTACCAATACATTCGTTAATTAAATTATTAGGGTATCCGTTTTGATACAGAATGTGTCTAACTGTTTAAGTTTTTCTGTCTAAATCTAATCTCACATAGTTTAAATGCTCGGTCTACTAAACCCAAAGCAACGCTAATTTTGATATCAATTGGTAATTCCAGTTGTAATGGTGTTAATATACTCTTTCTTTTCCCAGTGTATGACTAACGAATTAACTTCTTTTGTATTGGTATAGATAATTTTTATCAAAATTTGGTAACCAAAAGTCAATACATACATACATACATACATTGGTCAGATTTACTTGCCAACTTTATGCCATCTATGGCTAATCGGGCAAGGCTTAGTCATCATCCCACACAGGACGATACAAACAAGTAAACAATCACAAATACTACACATAATCAACACCGTCAACAATTAGTCGGCGGCCTGTGCCGTAGCAGGCGCATCGCAAACATTGTCTTATTTTCATTCAAGACAATATTGACGAAGCGTCGACCACGGAAAAACCATTCACGGTGTCGATAACTACCGACTGATGTCGGTAGCAGTCCCAAATTCGTACCTTCGCCCAGCAAGGTTTCCTGAATTATTCGCAATGGAAATAATCAGGAAAAGTTGCCGGACGGGGATTCGAACTTACGACCTAAGGAACGTTCAGTTTACGAGGCGAGCATGCTAACCACTTAACCATCGCGTTCCCGCCAAAAGTCAATAAACAAGGTGCACCACTGAGAATTATAGTTTCTACTATCAACTCTCCCACATATAATTTGGCTACGTTTTTCTCAAATATCTTAATAAACATCACTAATAACAATAAATCTCATGTCAAAGATAGTTGGGATTGTAGAGAAAAAATTAAATCTTTTAAACTACCTGAAAATCATACATTGATGTCGTTGGATATTACGTCCCTTTTCACCAATGTATCTACCCAGATAACATTGGGTGCGACTCACGATGGGCTCACGACGTGAATTCACGATATGATGTCATTGTGCAGCCTTCATGATAGGCAGTTCTGCGCTGCACATGCACGTCTCTCACCTCCGAATCACAGTGAATTCACGCGTGATGCGCATTGTGAGTTCATCGTGATTCGCATCTGAGTGACATGCGCATGCGCACAGGTGCATTACTTGAGCCCCGTTATCTGTCTTCTCTCTTCGAGCGGGGCGCCACCTACACGAAAATGTCGCCCGGCATTTACCGGCAACATTACACATTTTGTGTGAACCCACATGAGTGACACACGCTGTATTGCGTTTTCTTGTATTTATTTATTAACAAAGTAAATGAAAGTTATTTATTCCTAGAAGGAAGTAACAATTAAACTTTTATTAATGCTTGAATATATTTTTTTAGGCCAGGATTCATAGTTTGTAAATTCAACTTAAGTTCGTTTTTTTTCGTTTACATTATCGTCCATATCAAAGTTGTACGATGGTAAAATGACATCACATATCTTTCAAACATAAAAAGCAAAATACAGTAGATCTGGACAACACCAAAGTACATAACAGAATGTATAATTACTGATTTGTCAGTTTGAGGTTAAGTTGCAATTCACGACTATGAAGCCCAGCCCATTCAGAATAAATTATAATGACACATATCGTAATTGAAGTCCCCATGATCCTTTCAGAACATAATAATCTATTTTATTTTATAATTCTTTCGTACCCAGACAGCCAGATCTGCTGCATATTGCCGCATATAAGGGGAAAATCAGGCGGACGATATGTCGGCAGAACTACGGAATATGCGTCATCACATATACAAATTTGCTGGAAATTCTCACCTGCCGACTAGTCTGCGGCGATTCTGACGCATTTCTGCAGAAGAGATTAAAAGGGTCGGCGAAGGGATTAAAGACGCATACAAACACGGAAGCCGCGTCGGTGAACCCCCACACATGTGCACGCATGCATGCTCGAGGCAAGCGCGATAGGGGGCGATCGGCGTGACCTGCAGAGAGGGGGCGAACAGGAGAAGAGAGGTGACAGACGCAGCCATTTTCTCTCGTTTATCAAGTATCGAAACTATTGAATCGAAAAGATGCGGCAGCAAACGTGTAAAAAATTTGAATTTTGGAATTTTGGAGCAAGCGCAAAACTTGTTTCTTTCGGAAATCCTGAAGAATTAATTTAAGTTTTAATAAAATAACCTCCTAGCAATAAAAACTATTTATAATAATCATAAATTACGTCCAATTTGTCACAATTATAACGTCTATATTAGATTATAGACGAAACTCCAATTCTGTGAAAGTGTGTAGATTGTGTGCAGCATTAAAAACAGTTGAAATTAAAAAAAATGCAGTTGCGATTAAAAATTGTAATTGTAAAAAAATGTAATAAGTTCGAAGTATTTGTGGAACTATATTCGGAGTTTTAAAAACGATAAATTTAACATTTTATTAACAGATTAAATGTATTTAGTACCAAGTCTATTTCTTCTTACGGTGTCATAGTATTATCCGAAACCTGGTTACATGCAGTTACGGATAAAGTTAATGTTGTCCCTGTATAAATGTCTGCAAACTTGGATACGAATCTCATTATAGAAATCACGCAAAATGATGTTCTCAAAGAATGGGGTTCACCAGTAAATTTTTTGTATTGTTTTTTATTATTTTAAATAATAATTTAGGTCATAAATAACACAAATAAAATCTAAAAAAAACAATTAATTAATTAATTTGGGTATTTTATTTGTCAATTAAAAACTCTTCCGTTTGAAAGCACGCCAGTTTCGTATGACATCACTATGCGGGTTCGGCTGTCAACCAATCCCGTTCGCATATTCTGCTGTGCCTTGTATGTCATGTTTAACCTCAATAGTTTGCTTGCTTCAAAGTTTTTATTATGGAAAAAAGGGACATAAGGCCTGCTGATTAGACCCATACACTTTATTATGCCGTCATTTGCGTTTTCTTAATTGCAAAAATAGCTTTAAAATCTATGTTTACATTATGTGTAGGTAACATTTATCAGCTACAAGGATGCACCTTTGGACGAACGTCGTGACGTTACTGTTTGTCGTCTCGTGTATGTATATTGAACCTATTTGTAAAATAGCAGAACTTTGTCCATAGTACAAGTCTGCTTGTTCCGTTTTAAAATTTCGGAGCAAACTTTTGAGGTTAAATATGACATAAATGCAGAGTATAGAATATTCGAACGGAATCGGTTGACGGCCGAACCCGCATAGTGACGTCACACGAAACTGTTTTTAGTTTTTTAATTGGCAAATAAAATACTCAAATTAATGAATTAATTGTTTATTAGATTTTATTTGTGTTATTTATGACCTAAATTATTATTTAAAATAATAAAAAATAATACAAAAATTTTACTGGTGAACCCATTCTTTGAGAACATCATTTTGCGTGATTTCTATAATGAGATTCGTATCCAAGTTTGAAGCCATTTATACAGGGACAACATTAACTTTATCCGTAACTGCATGTAACCAGGTTTCGGATAATACTATAACACCGTAAGAAGAAATAGACTTGGTACTAAATACATTTAATCTGTTAATAAAATGTTAAATTTATCGTTTTTAAAACTCCGAATATAGTTCCACAAATACTTCGAACTTATTACATTTTTTAAGTCCTGATATATCCGAAGAAAATGCCAAACAAAGGATATTTTATGAAAAGCAAAGGAATAAAGCTTTACAAGAAGAAATTAATCTATTACGTGAATTAAACGCTGAAATAAAGGATAAAAATACTTTATTGGTAGAAAAAAATGAAAGACTTACGAATGATTTACAATATGCTAACAACAAGCAGATGATAACTTATGCACAGGCTATGGAATCTAATATTTCAAATAGAGTTAAACAGAGAATACCAGCAATAATTATTAAACCGAAAGCAAAGCAAGAGTCAGTACAAACTAAAAAGGATCTTATAAATAAAATTCAACTGAAAGATAAAAATGTTGGTATAAAGAAAATCTCAATGGTAAACAACGGAGGTATAAAAATTAAATGTGCAAATATTCAAGATATTACAAAAATGGTTACTGATATAAATCTTAATCTCCATGATAAATATGATGTTCAGCAAGAGAAGATGTCAAATCCACTTCTAAAGATTGTAGGTATTGAAGAAAACTACAGTATAGAAGATCTTAAAGAAGAACTAATTGCAAGAAATTTTCAAAATACAGAAGATATACAGTTGGAGGTTCAATACATAATGTATATTAAAGGGAAAAATACGTACACAGCTTTTATTGAAGTAAATTCTCAAACACATCATAACATTATGGTAGAATCAAAAAAAAGATTATTCATAGGCTGGAAATCTTGTCCAGTTTACGACGAGTTTAACTTAAAACGTTGTCAAAACTGTTGTGGGTATAAACACCCAAAGAAGAAATGTAAAAATTCAAAATTCTGCGAAATATGTGCTGGTGCGCATTACACTGTAGATTGCGATAATAAAACTGTTAAAAAGTGTATAAATTGTAAATTGGCTAACGATCGTTTTAAGTTACACTATGATATTAATCTATTATCAAGAGAAGAAAAAGTATATCATTTCAAAAACTGATTACCCGTTAGGGTACAAAATTTATTAAATTCAACTTTTTGGATCAATTCACTGAAACTAAAATTCAAACCTGTCGATTATCACTTGTTGATATAATTTCCAATTCAAATAATATTCTGTAATCAAAACAAACCATTAACTTGTTTCATATAAATATACGCAGTATTGACAAACATTTCAATGAACTTGAAATTATGGTATCAAAATTTTCGAATCCTGTTGACATAATTGTATGCTCAGAAACGTGGTCTATCTATAATTCAGAAATGTTTGCATTACCAGGCTATTTAACCTATTTTAACAACGGGGAAATTAATAAAAACGATGGTACTATTGTATATATCCGTGAAAATATCAAACATTCTATAAACTTCATTAAAATTGGAATGATTACTGCTATTGAATTACAATTCTTTCAATATTCAAACTTCATTACAAAACTAACTGCTATATACAGATCACCTGCCACTGGTGTTTTAGATTTCATTGACAATCTGGAATACTACCTGCAAGGCTCCGCTAATGAACATATCATTGTTGGAGATATTAACATTGATATATCGGTATCTAATAACATATCGAATGCTTACTTAAATACACTGTACTCAAATGGCTTCATTTCTGCAATCAACATCCCAACGAGAGAATACAAGAACTCTAAAACTATTATTGATCATTGCTTTATTAAATCAAAACACAATATGGAACAAGTTGTTGCTGCAGTAATTGACACTTCTGTTACAGACCATTTTCCAATCCTTATAGCTGTCCCTACTATAAATAGTTGTATATCCGACAATAGACAGTCACTTAACGAAGAAATTCTTACAAAAACGAAGATCAATTATAAAAAGTTGCTTGTACTCGCTGCAGAAACAGATTGGAACATAATATGCATAGAAGAAAATCCAGAATATTGTGCTACAAAATTAATAAATCTAATTCAGGAAATAACAAAAAAAGCTACTTTCAACAAAAAAATTAAGATAAAAACGAAGCGTAAAGATTGGATCACAAATGATATAATTAGATTGATCAAGAAAAGAGATTACCTGTATAAAAAAGCCAAGAAACGTAACGATCCAGCACTTATGGACCAATTCAGAAAACACCGGAACATGATAGAAACAGAAATTAACAAAATGAAGAGGATCAACTTACAAAACAAGATCGGAATAGGATTGAAATCGCCAAAAAAGATGTGGAAGGCAGTAAAAGACATACTTCATACAAATAAACGTCAGGAAACAACTATGCCAAAAAAGATTGAAACTGATGGAAAGGTGGTGATTACGGAACATGACCAAATTGTAAATGAACTAAATAATTATTAAATATATGTTTTTACTTCCTTACCAATTACTGAATTTATTGATGGTCTTAAAATTGTTTTAAATAACACTATTTTTTCCTTTCAAAGTAAATTTTATAAACAAGTTAATGGTGTTTCTTTGGGATCCCGCTTTTTTTCCTGTTAAATTAGAGACTTCAACCTCATCGAAACCACTTTTGAGACCAACATATCTGGAATCAGGTTTTGCCACAAGTGATATATGCTCTTCTTTAATGACGCCTACGTATGAGTTTTAGTCTCATCTTTTCTACCATCAAAGTACAGACTTTTAATTGGAACATCATCTATCGAACTTTGTTATTTTGTTCTTGTCCACAACTTAAGCAGATGTTATTTTTATAATACAATGTTACTGGAGACAGTATTATTTTCATTACCTTTTAAAGAAAATTGTAGATAGGAGTATAAACTATTATGTATAATATGTGCAATGCAAAAAAGTTTATTTCGTTACTTCTAGGCAATCAAATAATTAACTATCAAGCAATATTATACTTGAGGTTTTTGTAAGTAATTCACGTTGGTTAGAATGTCAAATCGTAAATCGCGCCAGTGATTCCAATGTATCCCTTTTAGCGTATTTGGGCGGACTGTACGGCCTGCACCGTCACAGTGTACGTGTTCGGACGGTGAACAACTCACACTCAAACGCTATATGTTTAGCATTATTCTGTGGAGGCTCCCCAAGCGGTGCGAAAACAGTGCAAAAGCGGTGCAGGCGGTGCAGTCTGCCCGAATAGGCTATTTGATGCCACTAAACATGGCATCACAAAGAGAGGCTCGTTGATTGGCTTAGCGTGACTGCTCGTCAGTGCGACATTATGTTCTTCTCACCACATGCCTCGCATTCAGAGGGTAGAAGGCAGGTATAAAGACGTTACATAATCCCTTCTCAAAACATTGACCTGATCTACGATAATACAGTGCATAATACGTTGGTAGTTGTGGAACTTTCTCGTCGCAACTTGTTTCGCCCATTCAAACAGGCTGGTTCTGTGTTGACGAATTCGAATCTGGAAAACGGTAAGGCGGGAGCAATCCGCGAACTGCATGTTTCAATCCATTTAATTTATCCTCGCACGCGAGTTACTTACCAAAAGCCATTTAATTGTTTATGGCTTGCCGGCAAACGAAGGAACGTTACAAAAGGCGATTTGTACCTCTTGTTGGACCTGGTTTCGCTCATCCTCTGCAAGTTGAGCGCAAGCCAGCTCTAGTAAAAAAAACGCAAATGCCTACGTAAGACCGTCATCCATGGCCACCGTCACGCTCTCATCATCCATAGAAACGGGTTTTTAATTTGTCCCCGTCCTTCGTCTTCTGTCAACGTTTCATCGTCATCGTCACCGGATGCAGTATCATCGCCTGTCTGTATTAAGTCGCCTATTCGTCAGAATCTTTAAAAATAGTTTTCTGGAACGCTCATGGTTTTTTTAACATTAAAAAGAATTGTTTTTATTTCGCACACAAAATTATGAACTTTTCAGAAACTTGGCGAGATCTCGAAATCCGCGCAGAGGATCTGCTTACTGATCATTCAGTGATTAATTCACCAGCCATCCGCACCAGTAATTTTGGCCGTTGTAGCGGAGGCCTTTTGTCTTTAATTGATCCTAACTCTAGTTTCACTCTACTAAATTCGTCACCTCATTGGCTCTTTTATAAATTAAATATGAATCCGCTAAATTTAATTGTCGGCTCCTTTTATTTCTCTCCTCTCTCCGATTTAGAACCACTGCTCTCCTCCCTACAAATTATTCTAGACTCACTGAATGAACAGTTTCCAGACTGTATTTTCATCTTAGGAGGCGATTTTAACTGTCGAATGGGTCCGTCTGACCCATTAAGTGACGTAGCTCAAATTTTTGAAGAGTCCTCTGTGCGAGTTTGTAGACGATCCTATGACGTGAATCTCAACCAACGCGGAACCATTTTGTCCGATTTTATGTCCATAAACAATTTTGTTTTATTAAACGGTCGAACGTTAAGTGATTTTCCTGCGCATTATACTTTTCTCGGACAGAGGGGTTTCAGTGTTGTTGACCTTGTCTGGATCTCGATACCGCATGTTCATTATATTCACGATCTTGTGATAGGCGATGATCTTTATGGCTCTGACCATTTGCCAGTGTCAGTGGAACTCTATCTCTTCGAAGATAACTCTTCTTCGCAGACACCTGCTCAAAGCTCTGTATTGCGTCGTGTGACTCGTTTTCAGAACCCCTCGGACGGGGCAACTAGTGCGTTTACATTATATCATGCGTTTCTCGCGGCCTCGTTTCAAAGCACTGTTTCTGGTGTTTGTAATGATCTCGACGAGTGCTATAACAATTTAACTGTAACGATTCGCAAAACGGGGAAACGTCGCGATTTAACGTAACGGTAGGCGTACTTCAAGGCGAAATTCTGAGTCCGTTGTTGTTTATATTATATTTGTCAGACATAGTTACTTTTTTTCGAGACAATAAGGTACGCGGAGTGGATGTTACCAGATCCACGGATCTGCTAATGCTCCGCTATGCCGATGACCTTACCATTCTTGTTTTTTCCCCCTCAGACCTTCGCCCTAAGCTTAAAATCCTCTCTGACTACTGCTCGATTAACCGGCTCACTGTAAATGTCGAGAAAACTAAGATAATTTGTTTCAGAAGGGCCGGTCCGCTCGATCAGTTCTCAAGAGGCTTTCTTTTCAATAATATTCCAGTCGAAGTAAAAAGCGTCTACAGGTTTTTAGGTATAGTGTTTTCATCATCAACGTCAGGCCTTCAGCCCTCCGAGGACGCCGTTACTCGAACAAGGGCCGCAGCAGCCGCGTCCCTAGCCGTAATAAATTCCGCTAAAATCGACGCATGGGACGCATACTGGAAACTGTACAAAGCTATGGTTACATCGGTACTATTATACGCGGCTCCGTTTTGGGCTCTCCGCCACTTGGATAGGCTGGAGTCGGTGCAAATCGACTTTTTCAAAAGACTTCTCCATTTGCCAAGAAACACCCCGGCTTATATAATACGATTAGAACTCGGTATCACTCCGATTGCGGTTGAGATACTAAATCGATCGATAAAATGGGTAATTAAGACCCTCCGACTTCCCGACTCAAGGCTGCCCAAGATTTTACTTATTCGCTTAAGAGAATTATCCGTGATATCTCCAGAAGAGCCCCGTAACTGGCTCACGCAGCTTCTCTCGCTCTTGGATGAAGCGGAGGTTGATGTCCTGCGGGGCAGCTTTGACGCTGAGTCCTGGGCGAGCGTTGGTCCGCGACTAATTGCTAAATATGCAGATTCTTGCAGAGCTAAAGATTTGGCAAGATATTTTAACTCCGAAAATATTCAGCTACCACTCTACCGTCAGCTCAGCGACTCGTCGTATACGCTGTATCCGCCTCGTCTGCCTCTCCCTTATCTAAGAGTAAGAGCTCAGCTCAGATTAGCGACATTCTTCACGCGTTCGCTTTCTCTCGCCGGTATGCGTCTCATCTATAATCCCCAATCACCATGCTCGTTATGTAATATGAATGTCCCCGATTCTCTATGTCACATTTTTACGGAATGCCCCCTACTCGCACCAGTGAGACGTGATTTTGTTGCTAATGTATCCGCGTGTTCTCCGAATAACATTTTTTGTACTCTGATCTGTAAACCTGACCTTTTCTCAGCGAAAACTTTATGTAAATTCATAAGAGCAATACTCGTGCGAAGACAATTCTTGTTTGGCGACTAGTTCTAGTTTTACTAAATGTACTGCGCTTTTGCTCTGTTTTATTCTTATCTTTTTCTGTTCTTTTTTTAATATTTTATATTCCCTGCGTTTTGCGTTTAGTTTATGGTTTTTATCTTTGTATCTGCGAATTAAGTTTTCGTTCTATTCCGGAACTCACCTCACCTCTCAACAGGTTGTACCCCATAAGAGAGTAATAAAATACAAATACAAATACAATACCTCTTGTTGCGTTCGTTTGTCACGGCCTAGTATTAACAAGGATTTCATAAACGAAGACTGTCAAATTAACGAGGTATTATATGTATGATTTTTCTAAGAAGAATGAATTTTGTAAACTACCATAACATTCCTTCCTAAAAAATCATTTTATTCTTGTTTGCATTTTCGTAGAAATTAATTTTTATTCGGGAACTTATTAAACGTCAATTGCACGCTTATTTATGTACTTGATATGATTATAGTTTTATAGTTTTATAGGAATTAAATTCCTCTTTCCAAATTATAAGTATATTTTTATTCCTTACAGTTGCCAAATATATCGTCCCAGGACGATGTCATTCCTTCCAGTGCAATCAGCGATGGAATTGCAAAAACTAAGGATGATTCGGATTCCTTTTCAGAATGAACTGTACCGCATTGAGAAGTGAAAATGTGTAAAATTAACAACTGCTTGAAACAACATTTTTGAAGGACGATTCTTGTGGTACACACAAAATGAAGATAAAAATGTTAATAATATTTGATCAGTAATCTTTCAATAAAATTATAGACATTTTTACAGGTGCCACGTAACAGTTGCGAATAAGATTGTATGGAATAAAGAAATATTAGAGGAATCTTCATTTCATTCCAAGTTGCCAGATGATGTAATAGATAAGCTAAAAGCATTTTATCTACCAGATGAATTTGGTAGAATTCTGCCAGGAATAAGGGATTATATTACCATAAAACAGAATGGAACCAAAGAACGCTTACAAAAAATTCTAGTTTTAAATAATTTAAAAGAATTCTACCTGAAATTTAAGGATAGAAATCCGGAAATGAATTGCTCTTTTTCAAGTTTTGCGGTATTGTCACCAAAACAGTGCATACCTGCAGGTTCGAGTACAGTAGAACTCACGATACCGAACATCACGATAGCGGATGAAAACGTATCATGATAGAAGACGAATAGAATGGAAGCGGTACCCCCACCCATTGCTTTGGGATTGGTCAGAAACGAAGATGTTTTCAGTGCATGTTACGATTTACTTTTGAGCGCATTGGTGCGCATGCGCGGCACGTAGTAGCAGGCGACGAAATGTTCTGTGGAAGGGGAATTGCCTCTTCCCCTTCTTTGGTCTGCTATCGTGTTCGGCCCGAAACCGACTCCGTCGGCTATCGTGAGTTCTACTGTAGTACATATTCCGTCTTTGTTTGTGCTGTATCCGAAAATATAAAGCTGTTAATTGATGGGTCAAATATTCAAAATCTTAGCTGACTGGCCAGCACCGATTGAAACTTACCACGTTTGTTTAAATAATATGCGATCCACCATCAGCAAGCTATTACATGAAAACTTGCGATACATGTCCAGGTACACATTATTAATTATTAGTGTTATAAAACATATTTGATGAGAACGATATTGACCAAATAAAATACAGACAATGGACAAACGTTGACAGAACTAGCCTTTAAAATGTTATATCATCTACGGATGAGTATTTGAGTAATTTATCCTAACGACTGACAAAATTATTGCGACATTCGTTTCTCGTAAAGAAACAAACTGAATTTTATCAATCAAAAAAGATACTTTGAATAAAAATTAATGCATAGCAATTTGGAATTTTTCTCAGAATTACGTCTTTGTAATTCAGAATTCAGTGCAAGGTGATTATTGAAACAATAACCAGGCGACCATCCATCGCACTGCCATTTATTACAAATGTGCAAAAAATGGACTAAAAATTATGAATTTTTTTTTCCATCTCAGAATTTTCTCTAAATTTTGTCAGCTTTTGCTTAGGGGATAGAGGGAGGGACGAGTTTCATGATTTAAAAAAAAGGGGTTTCGTAATATTTTTGTACGTGCAAAATTGAATTCCGCGTTGAATTACGATTTTTAAATAATTAAAAACAGTATTAGAATTAAGATTTCTCGACCGTGATAATTTAAATAAAATATTAATTAATCGCGTTAAAAACGGTCACAATAAATAAAATTTTAACAATACATAAATAAATATTATAATCAACAATTAAAAAGTTTAACGTTTTCGGCTCTTGTTCACAGCCCTCTTCAGAAAAATTAGTATTAAATTACAGCCTTATATGGTACAAAAAACATTTTGGAAGGAAGGGTAAGTAATTTTGCATAGTTCTTATTGCTAAAGGAGAGGCAGGTCTCTTCCTTTAACAGTTAAAAACCACCAGTTCACAATTATGTATTACATGCAAAATTATATAATTCATTCGAAACTTTCGTGTATATTCATATTGAAACGAACAAAAACTCATTTTACAACTTTTTGTACCGGATAAGAAAAAATGTGACGTTTCACTGCAATTATGTATACAAAATAATAAGTTTTAGAAAAAATAGCATCCAATTTATTTACAATGTTCCAAAATCATAATCAAATTTTGAGAATTTAATAAATAGACTTTACCCATATAAAGAGCAAATTTCGTAAAAGTAGCATCCTAAAGCCGCAAATAAGATATAAGTAAACAAAACAAAGTAAACAAATGTGTATTTTACCATTCAATCCAATTTCTCGAGAAATATAAAAAGTGATAAATTGAGATTTCATAAAATTACAAAATTAAAAATGGCGGATCCAATATGATGGCAAAAAATACGGTTTCCAGGATGCTGATTATGAATCCATTGTCAGGTATTCATCATTGAAATTCATAATTCAATTTTGCAAATCCAACGGATTCGGAATCCGTCAAACTCGACTTAATAAAGTATATATATTATATTTTACGATTTAAACAATTCATACCCAAGCTTTAAGTATTTTTTCACATTAAAAAATTTGAATTTAGTTTAATTTACGCGTAAAAAATAGTAGATAATTACAAAATCTATCAAATTGTCTCTGCAAATTGCAATTATGCTCTTTTATTTAGTCTACAAATTGTGCTCGGAGTTTGCAAAACTTTTAACTTCACAATGTCATGTACTTTTACCGTTGTATTAAAGGTATAACTGACCTGAAATATGTTAATGCAATTGTAAATGTTGAGTCTTATACGATCAAAATCGATTATTTATATTTGAAATTGGAAATTTATATTTAAAATTGATATTTACAGATTTAGAGATTTGAAAGTTGTAATAATTTTATTTTCTAGAAATTATGTCACTGTTTATGGCTTTTTGACCCCACCCGATTAATTAGATAAATAAAATATCTTAATTACTACAGCTTCCGAAACGCTGTCGCACAATTAAAATGTTATCTATAAGTTAACATGCATAAATTGTTTCGAAATTTCGTTAGCATGAGGATCAATTGTTCCATTTTTTATAACTATTTATATTTTTCTGACAAAAATGAAGAAATCATTTTTATTTATGTTGTTGGTAATGTTGAAATGTTGCTCTGGATACACAAGACGGAGTTTACACTTCAATTTCTCTATTTCAGCATCAAAATTGCAATGAAGTACGCGACCATGTCTGATAAATAAATATTAGTACATTAAATTATACTCAGTTTTAATATTTTTATCAATAATATACTAAAATGAAGTGTATATTTACGATTTTGTTACTAATAATATCAAAGTATCACATTTTTCGAAATCATCCCCACTCCTTCAAAAATCGTTTTCTACGTTGAATCTTATTTAGTTGTAGTTCTTCCTAACCTACAAAAATAACTTCTCACATGGACAAAAAAGACTTAAATAATTCCATAAATTATACGTGCACTTTCATTTATAAATTAATTTATTAAGAAACAATTATTGCAGAAAATTTGTATTTATTGACATATATTTACAAAACAACATTATAAATGTTCATAGCTTGCAAAAAGTATACATGTAGTGTTACATAAATTTGTTATACATTTCCGAGTAAACGAGAAAAGATTGAAAAGTATTAAAAAGGGATCAATTGGGATTAAAATGAAACTACTTTTAATTCATTTTGTTAAAAAAAGGGATTAGAGTGGTTTTGAATTCTAGTAAATTCCAAAGTAGGTATATAAATTGAAATTATTGAATCCCTGTGAATCCTCCTCGAATAATCGTTGTGAAAATCAATCCCCTTGAATGCCATAACTGGGATTGAAAAACGTATGTTTCAATCCCCGTAAATTAAAAATTCCTTTCTTGGATCCCCTTGAATACCATTTATTACCAATATTTGAAAGAATCCCATTTGATACAAGGTATGGGATTTAAGATTATATTCTTTGAATATCGTCGAATACTATCGATTACCAATATCCCAGTAAACGAAAAAAGATTGTAAGGTATTAGAAGGGGATTAATGGAGATTAAAATTTGATTGTTTTTATCTCTTTTTGTTCAAAAAAGGTATTGGAATGATTTTAATCCCAATAAAACACCAATTATGAAAAGAATTTTGACTTATTGAATCCCCTCAAATGCCGTTCTACAAACGGCCATCAAAATAAATTCCAACGAATACAAGATTTTGAATTAAAAAATATCTCATTGAATCCCGTCAAATTCCTCCCATTAAAAACTACCATTCAATACTAAATATGGCATAAAAGAATGTATTACTGAATCCCCTCGAAATCTATCAATTACCACTTCAAAATTAATTCCACTGTATACCATATTTGGAATTCAAACTCATTTTAATGAATTCCCTTGAATGACCATGGCCCTAAATGGCAGCTTCAGTCCTCACTGACAAAGGTCGTGCTCGGCGGTGGGCAGTGTGCGCGCGGCACTATATAGCCCTGCCAAGTGATCTGAAACGAAAAATTAAAAAAAAATCTTAATGTAGATGAACTTTGGGGGCCTTGGGAATTTCCGATTTTTAAAAAACCCTTTTTAAAAAAAATGGGGGCCCTTTAAAAAAAAAACACCTTTTTTGCCTCTTTTTATTTGTTTTAACATTAAAAAAACAACACTAAAAATTTTTGTTTGGAAGAAAAAAACGCTTCTTGAAGGCCCCCTAAATTGAATAAGCTTTAATTTGAGCCGTCAAACGTCGAAATCGGTGTAGTCGTTGAAGCGGAATCGCGCCCGCGCGCAATAAAAGGTGTTTCGAGAAAAACGCTTTTAAAGTTTGACGAACACCTGTTTTTCGGCAGACGCGCTCTCTCGTCTATAAGCTATAACTCGAAAAATAATTTAGATAGGGAAATATCCTTTTTCTACACATTTTTAAGACTTTAAGGATGAAAATAAAGCAATAAAAAAAAGTTTTTTTGGTTAATTTTGCCAGAACCTCCCCTAAAGGCAGTAATCGTTACACTTCAAACTCGCCGATACTTTCGTACCGTACGTATCTCCCAGATACGATGGCGATGTAACAATCGCACTGTAACAGTTATGCTATAACAACCCGTTTTGTAACGCATTACTTCGAATACATATATATTTTGTAATTGCACCCAATCAAGCATAGATAAAGTTAAAATAGCTGAAATCATCCACTACACTGAGATTATTAAATTCGCATTTCTGTACTATACGGTACTTGTTTCGTATTATTTTCTCTTTCGATAAAATATTTCAGTTATATATACTTCTCCTATAATGTACTTATATGCATTGATTTCAATTAATGTTGAATTTCACTTGCAATCAGTTCTACTGTAAGAACAATCATGAAGTATTTTTAATAATTGACTTATTATTTTTGTGAACTTAATTGAAAAAAGTGTGTCTGAGTGTCTATTTGGACTAATGTGTATGAATCAAATATAGGATCATGAATTGAAATGCATTTATAAAACTTTTTTCGATTTTGCATGTATTCGTGAATATAACTGAATAATAATTTATATTCGAATACGCATTTTATTACCTTCGATAGTTTCGATTAGAGGCATAAGCGGAAGCATGTTCGGCTATTTTCGCAAGTAGTCGTGACAATTCGTGCCCCCCTCAGAACGAGTGGCACCTCGCTGCGGTTTATTTCCTGCTCGGTGGAGGGGGAAATTTCGCCGACTCGCTAAAGGCCCCACGACAAACTCGACAGTGCCAGCCCCGCGATTTAGACATAGACAACCCAGGCCGAGAAAAAGAATGAAGAAGCCAAGCCGGCGAAGGACAGGCCACCTTTGTAACGCGAAGAAAGAGGGTCGTAGTGGCACCTTTAAATATATGAAGGTAGGTAAAACGATGGATGTTACTATTCAGTGCACCGGTGTTACCTGTACCTGTCACCCCGCTGCAGATGTCCTGGAGGGTTCGGATTTATCCTTTTCTATCCCGGACTGAAGCTGTCAGTGGAACCCGACTCGCTAGTGGGTTATCGGCTCAACTTCGGTTGGGAGGGTACCTAGTGATGGTCTGAATGCAGATTTTTCCCTTTTTTTACCATCGCAAAAAATGTTTAGATTGTTAACTTTTACCTTAACTTAATTAAGTTTCCTTTTAACTTTTTAATTTTTAACTTGTAATTATTACATTTTCGATGAATTAACTGAACTTGTTTTACAATTAAATAAATAACGCGATAATATTTAACTTAAATTAGTTATTAATTCGTGGAGTTAACTTTTACTAAACTAAGTTAAGAAAAAAGTTAACTTACCACACCCTGCGTTTATGTAGATGTATTATATACATAGATAAAAGATAAGTTAGGCGGTTTTACCACAGTTGTGTCCGTGCAAGTTTTACTTTGGTGCGTCAAGCGGGCAGTGCGGACACTTATTAAACCGTTTTGGACAAGTATCCTCACCCGATCATGTGATCGTCCGCAATCCTTCGAATTCCGTCCCAAGCAGAAAATGCTGTTGCAGAAGACGTACGATACGAACGGGTTTTGATCGGCACGCTGCGACTTTCCTTACAAACGCTAGGCTTGGAAATTTTTTTCAGTGGACAATAACGAGATGTTTGAACTAGTATTACACACATGTATACATTGGTCAGATTTACTTGTCAACTTTATGCCCTCTATGGCTAATCGGACAAGGCTTAGTCATCATTCCATAAAGGACGATACAAACAAATATTCTACACATAATCGACACCGTCAACAGTAGCAAACATGGTCTTATTTTCATTCAAGACAATATCTACGAAGCGTCGACCACGGAAATACCATTCGTGGTATCAATAACTACCGACTGATGTCAGTAGCAGTCCCAAGTTCGCACCTTCGCCCAGCAAGGTTTCTTGAATTATCCGCAATTTACGAGGCGAGCATGCTAACCACTTAACCATCGCGTTCCCGAGTTAGGTATTTAATCAAATCTCATCTGCCTGAAACGTAGTTCATTAAAACATACAATCACGAGATTAATTATTTTGAAGGAAATTGAGTATCGTCAGTTGTGCAGATATTTTAAATTGTATAATTGATGGATAAAGCATCCAAGAAAAAATTAACGTAGTTCAAAAACTTTTTTTGAATTAACTAACGGCACGATAATAACAAGCATGCAAGTTACATATATACGCAGGCACATGTTCAATGATCATTTCAATACATATTTATAATAGGTATTTTATACAAAGCCAAGCATTATGTTACAATTAAATATATTTTTCAAAATATTATTATTAATAGACTCGAGGATTTTGTTTACATGAACAAATTATTCAATTCTTATATAATAAATCATTTAATCATCGATGTCAAATATCTTATCATCGAGCCAAGGTCGGAAAATTGGAAGTGTTGACGGGTAATGAGCTCCTCGTTTTGATGGTATCGTTCCCATGCCATCTTGATTTAGAGGGTAAGTGGCAAGAACAATTGGAATTTGTAGTTTGATTTCTTTATCCAAACTCTTGGGGCTAAGGATGAACTGAAAAGTAGACAATAGTGGAGTTATTATAAAAGAATCGCCTTTTGTCTATAAAATTTAAAACACAAATACAATTTCGTAACAAATAAATATGTAGTATACGTCTTAATATTTATTAAACAACTTATCTAAATTGAGCAAAGAGTTATCTATATAATATAATAAATACATAATTAGACATGTTTTATTTAATATAAACTTATCATCATTATTCCTATATAGTCATACACACGATGCTAAATCCGCACAAAACATTCAAAACTATATTATTGTGATATAATGCCTACGTTATTGGCATTTTTCTGTTTATTACTGCTGAGGCCAGTTGCTAATCTATTATATGAGTGCAATTCACTTCAGTACGATCGACTAAATTTCTTCTGCCGCTAGTAACGTCTTTAGTTATTACAATTTTAATACTAGTTGCGAATATCTGTAACTATTTCAGTACAATTATTCATCATCATATATTAATTCTAGAATACCTATTTTGCACGAAAAATAAACTAATTTGACGTGCATTTGCAAGGACAAGCGGCCGCTGTGCGGCGATAGGCAACGACCACCGACAGTGCACGAGCACTGGGCCGGCTCGGTGTGCCAAAGGAACGCATGCTGGCAATTCCGCGGCGAGCGGCGCCTGACCGTTTTTCCGTGAGCGGCTGAAGCAAGCCAGGGATGGCAGGACCTATCCATGAGCAGGGTTTGCCTGAGCAGGAGGATCCGGGGTGTAAATTCCGGATTCTCCAGCTCAATTACCATGGGGAGTACCCCGCCATGGTCGACTTGGGAGTCACCCTCGTTGAGGATCGCTATGACCTCGGCCTCCTGCAAGAGCTGTACCTGGGTAGGACTGGCTAGATTGCTGACCTGCTCGCCGGGATGAGGATCCACAGGAGCTGTGATGGGGGGGCCGCAATAGTGGTATACAACCTGTCTCTGGACGCGATGGTCGGGTCGGTGACCGGCGAGGCAGGAGTCACTGTGTGGGTACTCGGCGGGGCCGGCGAGCTTTTCGCCACTTAGGTGTACTGCCACCAAGGGCGGCCCCGCCGGACAGCTCCTTTACATCGAAAGGCTGCTGACCATCTCGGCCGGGCGAGCTGCCTTGATCGGGATGGACACTAAAGCTGGGTCCAAATGTCGCACTCTAACGGGATCATGGCTGGGCGGGAGAATACGAGGCGGAGGCGGGTATTCGAGGACTTCCTCGATAACCAGGACCTCTAGGTTCTGAACCGCACCAGCTCCGTTTTCACCTTTGCTGGATCTACGGGTAGATCCGACAACGACGTCAGCCTCTTCAGGGAAGGGCCGTCGCGTTGGAGGACCGGGTGGGTCGTCCGCGAGGACGTGGGCCTGTCCAAACAACGCGATAGCCGTCCACCGGGAGCGGGATGGTGCCGTTTTGGAGCCTGTGGAGAGGAATTCGTGGTCGGCGATCCTGAGGGCGCATCCCCCTGGGAGGCGGCAGGCTGTCTGGTGGTCCGCATCCGTCGCGACCGCGATGCGAGAGGCCACGCGGAGCCAGCGGACTTGGCAGTGGGCGCGCTCGAAGCCCACCTCGCCGGACGTGCTGGAGCGCCTTCACCAGGACCACAGGCGGGCCGACAGGGGACTGAAGGATCGTATCTTTGTGGTGAAGGAGACAGACTGGAGAAAATTCGTAGGCGAGGTGGGCAACGACGACCCTTGAGGCTCCGCGTATAAGATCCTCCGGGGTATGCGTTCAGCGGCCGGGTTGGGTCATATAAGCCCATCAGCCTACTGTCGGTGCTGGACAAACTCCTGGAGAAGATGTTTGTCCTGTGGTTGGAAGAGCATTCTGAGCCTGCCCTCTCGGGCCGCCAGTTCGCCTTCTGCGCGGGAAGGTCCACCGAGGATGCGTGGCTTACAGCCATGGCGGTGGTTCGATCATCCTCCGGTCAATATGTCCTTGGGACATTTATTGACTTTAAGGGGGCCTTCGACCACATCCGCTGGGACACGATCTCTCCTCGTGATCCTCCAGGAGCCTAGGTGCCCGGAGCTCCTGCTGTGGTCAGACTTGACCGATAATAAATCGGCCTACATGTCTGCCGGGTTTAGCATCACAGAGGTGTCGGTCGTACGGGGGTGTCCGCAGGGGTCGATGTCCGGTCCAATCATTTGGAACTTGGCCATCAACCGTCTCCTGCGACACCTGGCCGGTTAGGGGAGGGAGGTCGTCATGTTCGCAGACGACCTGCTTCTCATCACGTGTGCGGACACCCGGCGTGAATTGGAGGTTCACGTGGGTGAAGATCAGGCAGTCGCCGCGAAGGTCGGGGTGAGGGACCAATGCAGATGATTAAAAGATAGCAGAAGGTACCACCCGTCCAAGAGCCTCTTTATTCTTCTAAGTGAACTAGAAGGAGTGGCTTGACCTTTTCTGCAGCACATTTGTACTGCAAGTTCTTTATTAGAATAAAATTAAATAAAATGTAGGTATAACGAATGTAAAAAATAATAACATTTTCACCTGCAAATATAATACATTTGATCTATGCGAGGTCGCCGGAAGGGCTTAGGTGTTTTTATGGTTGAGGTCCCTGTTTACGATGATAAGGTCGGTTAACCTTAATAACGTCAGGTTCAAGGGCGTTTGAAATAGAACTCGATCATCGTTCAGTCTGTAAATCAGCTTTTTTAGCTATGGCCCGCCCTTTGGTATTGTAAATTGTATATTTATATGTTTTGTAAGGTTTATTTCCAATAAAGACCATAACAATATAGGGGCTCAAAGAGAATGATGCGTAACACAATGCGGCTTTGCAAAAAGCTGCATCCTAGCCTATCTTTCCATATGGCCTACTCTCACCTCCACGTGTGCTTATTAAAGCCGTGGGGCCTGGACTCATAGCAACCTTATCAGAGATTGGGTAACCACCCCAGTGACTGGCGAGGTAAGAGACATAACAATGGGGTAGGGCCAACCACCCTGCTCCCTGTATATGCGGTTACAAGAAATGCAACAACCCAGTCACGAGGTGGAGGAGCCGAAACGGGTGTCCCGGGACAACGACCCACGAATGCCCACGGTTGATTTCAGTGGACGGAGAATCTCAGACAAGACCTTATGTGCTGCTACGAGGAGAGCGGTCCGCAACAGCGAGGCTATATGACGCGAATGCACAGTCGGTTTGCAGTAATGCATCTCGAACTAGCAGCTCGCTTTTCTCAACAACATGTAAGAGAGAATGTCGCCTATCTAAGGCGGATAGGTTTCCTTGTTCCCAGCTGTCAACCGGTACCGGATGTACGGGCAATAACAACTGAGCCCGTATGCGCTGCTGGGAGAGATGATGCACATTATGAAAGCCCGACACTCGTGTTTAGGTGAAATTTGACAACAAAAATTTTACCTAAACAACGAGAAATAGATAGAGCAAATAGCCTACTTCTGGATGCTCTTCCGGATGACTGCGACCTATGGCAAGCTAATTGTGCCGTTTACGAGGCTGCGAGTGATCTGGTGACTCTGCGAAATCTGACACAGATAACTCACTTCCCGAATTCAGTGTGTGATTGACTATTTAACATCTGGCTGTTCATTTACGGCTAAAGTCAAGACGTTCGCGCAACAACTGCGGACGTACTATCACACGCTGAACAAGCTGAAGTTTCTCAACATCAAGAAACGTATGGTGGATGAAATTCGGGTTTTGGCGGATGCCAAAAAAAGGCTGCAAAGACGGGATGATGGAATTCGACAAAATGCAATATTTTGGTTGAATCCGTCCAACCTCTTCAAACATCGTATCGCAGCCTCACTCGAGTTTCCGTCGATGGCCTCAGTTCAGGAGAAATTCGGGGGGGGGGGGCATCTTCAGGTATTAAAATCTTTACCGAGTTGTGTGACGTACTCACACAACAAACTGAAGATTGGCAACCCGTCAGTACATGAGAGGTGAATAATGCCATCAAAAGAGCGAGGAATTTCTCCTCGCTGGGCTGGGATGGAGTTAACAACTATTGGTGGAAGAAGTTCACTTCTGTCCATCAACACCTAGTCTAAATATTCACCTGTTATATAAATGAAGACCAACCCATTCCGCACTGGCTAATGGAGGGCCATACGACACTTATCCCAAAGTCGGGAGACTTGTCTGATCCGAGAAACCATAGACCAATCCCGTCTCTCAATGGTCACTAACATCTTGAACGAACGTATTGAGAAATCCGTCAAACAGGTGTGGCAACGTATCGTAGACCAACGAGGCTGCAAAATGGGTGTATCCGGCTGCAAGGACAACTTGCTTATCGACAGGTGTGTTTGTCAGGACTCAGTCCAGTTCAAGCGTAACCTGTCGATAGCCTGGCTGGATTACATGAAGGCGTATGACTCCACATCGCACGAGCTCTTAAGCTTGTTGCTCAAACGCCTCCGTGTCCACCCAAATATAGTGAGAAGTGTAGAAGACCCGATGCCTCTTTGGAAAACGCACTTTGTCATGACATCGGGCAAGCGTAGAACCACGTGTAGACTGGTTCAATGCCAAAGAGGTTTCAGGGAGATTCTCTGAGGCATCTGCTCTTCTGCATCTCACTATTGCCTCTGTCCGTTGCTTTCCGATAATCCCAAGTGTACATGTGTGGGACGCCTGGTAAACGTGTACATAAGATCACCCATTTATTCTGTATGGATGATCTTAAATTATACGCATCAGGCGAGGATCAATTACATCGATCTCTGAACTCAAGGGGTCTTGACTCCTTGAACTCAAGATCTTCCGTGGAACGACTGTATTTTCCCCGAAATATGGGGGTCGTGGTCTTTTGAGCCTGGAGTGTATGCATGGCCGATTAATCCTCGAAACGGCTTGCGACGTGATTAATCGAACGGAGGATCCCCTGATGATGCCAGTTCATCAGCATGAAATTCAGGGGAAGGGGGCGCTTTTGTACAACGCGTCGGAACGAGCGGCGCGAAACCTCGGTATGGTTTTCAACGTAGGACGTAGTGGTGCACAGGAAGCTGAATCAGTCATCAATCTGTGCTCAGTGCGTCTCAGGGCTATCGTACGAAAAAAAACAACTCCGTACGATGGAGGGAAGGCATATCTACAAGCCATTGCATGGACAATTCTTTCGAAAAAAAAATATATATATAAGAATGAAATTGATGGAGCTAAAAACTATACAATAGTTAATAAGTTTGTAGATGATATGAATAAGCTCGTACGTTAAAATGGTTTCGTTTTTAGTACGCATTTGTTGTTCTTCTATCAATTAATAAAATCAATAACTATAAAAGACGTAGGGGATACAGATCGACTTAGAAAAAGAAATGTTATTTAAATATTATTAAGTTTGGCTTTATATGGCGACAATTCACTTACCCGATATGCGGTGCAAAAAATCATTGATATATTAATCAAGTTCGTAACCCAATCATGCATACCGTATATTCAGCAGATATAGTCGACGTGATGGTCGTGCGGGCTAAGGCGTCAGTCTTAGTCCGCCCGAACTGAACGTCGCGAAGGGCCCTAGTTCGAATCCCCGTCCGTGCAATTTTCTCTGCTTATGTCCAGTGTGGAAACTCAAAAATACAAACTCGATTCTAAAGACAACATCACTAAGACGGTTAAAGCCATCAATAAAACACTGAGTATAGCCTGCATGGATTTGGCACCTAGAAAGCAGTTCAAGAGAAGGACGGTCCGAAACGTCAGACAAACAGAGCACGAAGAAAATACCAAAACGAGACTGACCCGGAGCTGAGGCGGGAGCGCCTGGAGCAATACAGGGTGAAACGAAAAGAGTACACGAAGCTAATAAACCAGACCAAGCAAGAGAAATGGCAAGAATACGTAACGATTAAAGGCAACAAAAACCCATGGAGCTTTGTTTACAGAATGATGTCTAACACAGTCAAGCCTAAAGAAGTAGCCAGTAATGTTAAAATCAATAATGGATACACGACAAGTTGGGAAAGTACAGCGAAAGAGATGTTGGAGCAGCTTTTCCCGGATGACAGGAGTGAAAATGATAGTCCAGAACAAAGCGATATTAGAAACAACACGAGAACTCCTCCCACAGGAGACATGGAAGATTTTACCGAAGCAGAACTAAACCAGGCAATAAACAGAATAAAAATGAAAAAAGCCCCAGGGCCCGACAACTTCAATCCTGAAATCATCAAAGAGGCGATGAAAGTACTTAAACAGGACATCCTGAAACTGTTTAACGCCTGCCTGAAACAAGGAATCTTTCCAAATGAATATAAAATCTCTCGTGTTGTGACTATCAAGAAAGGCAAGGAAAAGGACCCTACGGATCCAAAATCATATAGGCCAATATGCCTACTACCTGTGCTGGGAAAGCTGTTAGAAACGTTAATACTCGCAAAACTTGATAAATTATTACTTGGTGAACTGGAAGACACCCAATAGGGGTTCAGAAAAGGGAAATCGACTGAAGACGCAATAAATCATCTCAGAAAAGAAGTAAACAGCTCCAGGGAAAAATACGTTATAGCCATATTCATTGACATTAGCAAAGCCTTTGACAATGTCTGGTGGCCAAGTGTGCTGCAAGAACTAAAACGACTAAATTGCCCAAAAAAGATGTACAACCTGCTAAATAGCTATCTGAAAAATAGAAGAGTTCTGATGCAGAATGGCAGAGATCAGATCATAAAAGAAACCAACAAAGAATGTCCGCAGGGATAAGTGCTCGGACCGACCCTGTGGAACCTTATCTTCGACTCGAACCTGAAAACTCTCAAAGAAAAAGAAATCCGCACAGTAGCATATGCTGATGACCAAGTAATAATTATAGATGGCCCAAGCAAGAACCAAATGGAACAAAAAGCTAACAAAGCCCTCGAACATGCACAAAAATGGTGTGAAAGAAACAAGCTACAGCTTGCAGCACAAAAATGTGAGATCCTTCAAGTCAAAGGACCAGACTTCCACCACAAAAACAAATACAGGATCCGAATCGGGAATGTTAGACTAAAAACCACCGAAGAATACAGATATCTCGGGGTAATATTCCAAAAAACACTTGGAGTGAACGGTCACGTCAGATATATTGAGAATAAAACGAGAACCATATTTGGAGCGTTAAGTGCCGTAGCAAAAAAAGACTGGGGACTCAGGTTCAGGACGATGATGGGGATCTACAGAGGGGTTTTCGTCCCGATCATTCATTGCCGGAGTACTTCCAATAGAACATGACATAAAAAGACACGTTGCCAAATACCATCTCAGGAAAAGAAGTCACTTCGTTATTGGTACTTATGAATTTAAGCCGGATGAAAACCCGGACTTAAAAGAGGCTAGCAAACAGATCGAAAAAGAGTTGATTAAGATATGGCAAGATGAATGGCAAGAAACGGAGAGGGGGAGAGCCACGTTCGACTGTCTACCAGTAATAAGAGAAAGGTTGAAATATCATTGGATAAAGCCCAACAGATGGACAACACAGTTCATCACGGGACACGGAAAATTTAACAGCTGGAAAAATAAGGTTGGCATAGAAATTGACACCGGAAACGGAACGGTAGAGTGCACCTGCGGCTCAGAAGACAACACCAAGCACCTACTAGAAGACTGCCCAAAGTACGACCACCTTAGACAAAGATTAAAAAACCAGCACAACATAGAAACCATAACCCTAAAAGAGATACTGAAGGACAGGAAAATGGAACTCCTTTACCTCCTTGACTAAAGAACTCATCGAAGAGAAGGAATCAAACGATGAACATGAAACATATCTCGCATACATGCAAAACAACAACTATATCGACTCTGAATCCGATAAGGTAAGGTATGATTAAGCGAAGAACAGAAGGCTCGAGCAAACCAAACGAAATCGGAATAAGAACAAATTAAGCCTCAAACTCTGAAATGTCTGCAAAAAATATCGCTAAAAGTGTGGAGAAAACTACCAACTTAGAGAAAGAAATGGGAAGATTCACGCCCAAAATTACCGAAATAGACAAGACGGGAAGCCCAAGAGACGAATAGTGGTTCGGATTCCACTTATAACTGTAGGTGCAACAACATCTTTCCTAGATCCCCGGTCTGGTTTTGTGTTAAACATAATGCCAATTATGTAAGAATGCGATAATTAACGTAACTTCGTCAGGATGTAAGAACTATGTTGTTATCACGGGTGTGCAGAAATGCGGTGGACGGTGGGTTGGTCTATTTCCATAAGAAATAGTCCATAGGGGCATTTCTGTTTTTTTTTTTTTTTTAATGTCCAGTGTGGAATAACCGGGGAACTTTGCTGGGCGAAGGCACGAATTTGGGACCGCTGCCGACCCCCGGCAGTTATCGGTACCGTCAGCGTCTTGTCCGCGGTCGGTACGTCGTGGGTCTTATCTGGGTTAAAGATGGGATGAGCCCCGCGTCGTACTCGCTAAGGCACAGACCGCCGAATCTGCTGATGATACCGATATTGGGGTAGAGGGGACTGGCTCTGGGTGGGTGTTGTGTTGTAATCTGCCTAGTTCTGTCATTGTACTATCTGTCTCTGTCCTGTACCTCTCCACCCGAGAGCCGACCCGCAAATAGACGATTAAATGTCATTAACGCGGATGAAAATAACGTGTCCTTTGTCCTTTTATATTCAGCAGATGCTGAAATGTGCTTTCAATTCCAAAGTAAATGTACAAATAGATCATGTTTTCAAAGCAATTTTTAGATCAATGAATTCAATCTTTTATAAATTTAATTCAGAACACAATTTTTGTTACAAAGAAAAAGACTTGTTGAGCATGCCAATAGAGCATAATATCAGAAATCATTACGTTGACGAAAGAACAATCGATGAAGAAAAGACTCCGAAGAAAGTTGTTTGCTATGTTCAATACATTTCAATTAGAAGGAATTAGTGCAACTATGCCATGCGTTCCCCCTGAGATTTCATCGCAATTAAATATTATAATCTTAGTTGGAAAATTTGAAGCAAATGATAGAAAAATATATAGAAATAAAACCATTTTTAACAAACTAATTATGATGTTGAACGATTTATATGTCAATGGCTTAAAAGTTAATATTAACAATAAGCAGTCCATAGTTTATTATCAATTTTGCTGATTTGCCGGAAATAATTTAGGAAATAATGAAATTTGCGGCTTTGCTAGCAATTTTTCGTCTGGAAAGCCATGCTGAATTTGTAGCATAACAGTTAATGGCATAAAATGTGCACTCAAAGAAGATGTCGATTTCCTGAGGACCGTTGAATTATACAACAACGAATGCGCTAAAAATGATAGTTCTGCCCCAGGCATACATGAAAAATGTGTATTAAACGATTAATAGTTTTCACTTGTCAAGACATTTACTTGGATTTGATGCATGATTTATTAGAGGGGACTGCAAATGTCACATTAACCAATATTTGTCAAACTTTAATGTTTAAAGAAAAATTGTTTTCCATCGATTTGTTTAATACCCGAATTAAAACTGTCCAATATGGGCTAGTAGGAAGGTCTAATAAGATACCTCTAATAAAGAAGGACCACATCCAGATTAAAAAGAAGCTTAAAATGTCAGCAACAGAAATGCTATGTTGTTGTCGATATTTGGAGCTTCTTGTGGTTGAAAAAGTATTAGAAGTTAATAAGGCCTGGAATTTTTATATTTTACTTCGTAAAATAACCAGCTATTTAACATCCCCACAGTTAGTTCAAGATCTCGTAGCTATAAAAAATCAGTTGCGAATGGCACACGTAACGGTTTTACATTAAACAATTTAACACTGGACACTCCTGATGATGAACGGCAGAGAAATCTGTACTTTTCACATTATTAAAAAAAAATTACTACTGTACATCGTGTACGTATTAAAGCAATTGTATACATTAAAGATTTTTGTTCGTAAAATTGAAGACAATATGGACACACTGTTTTTGGGAAAATTCTTGAAATCTTCTAGTAAAGAAGAATATTTATTGCTAGAATCTTTAACCAATTTGTATTTTACATATTTTGATGATCATTGCTTTGCATATGCAAAAAATGCAGTATGACACTATTGATAAATGTCCAGGAGATTCCTGAAATTCGGTCGTATATATTAAAAAATATAAGAATTCCTTGTACGTCGCAGTAAGATATATAAAAATTGCAATTTATACTAAAAGTTTATCTCGTTGGATTATGATTTTTATCGTTGCATGTATACCGTGTTATTGCTCTTTGTACATAAATGAATTACAAAATTAATTCAAATTTGAATTTACTTTTATTTTAACGAAATAAAAAAGAATAGTATATTACGATACACCTACGCAGCGCACGAGTACCGTATACTATTTTTTTTAACTCCGTGGGCTAAGTGCTCACTTAGCACACTGTTTTCCGTGTGCAAAGTAGAACATTCGTGCACCGTGCGCTAAGTAAACACTTAGCGCACGGTGCACGAATGTTCTAAATTGCACGGAAAACAGTATGCTAAGTAAGCACTTAGCTCACACGTTAAAAAAAATGGTATACGATACTCGTGCGCTGCGTAGGTGTATCGTAATATACTATTCTTTTTTATTTCGTTAAAATAAAAGTTTATTACTATTTTGTATTACTATTTCCTATTAAGTGCGCAAAGTTCGACACCTACATACAACATTTAAAGTGGCGGTGCAAGGGCGGTGGAGAAGTTCGATACATATATACAACATTTAAAGTGCGGGTGCAAGGGCGGTGGAGAGGGGGGGTTCGGGGGGGCGGAGCCCCCCTGACCCAAAACACTATTTGTAAATGTTTTTGTAATAAATAGACTAAACTTAGAAATATATATGTATATAATACATGATTTATTATCGTATTACTGTTAATTGTTATGAATATTAATTGTTACAATGCAATTAATAATTTGAACAAATTTTAATAAATAGAAATTGTCATTCGAATTCGCATTTACGACATTTTCAATTACATTACTATTTTAGATAGAATTAACCTACACCTATCGTTTTCAGTACTGAAGAACAGCGATTGAAAAGTAAAACAAATGAAAGTTTTGACAGGTCTATTCTACATGTCTGTATACCTATATCGCTACTTTACCGCACGCAAAACTTCATTACCGCACGCAAATTTTCTTTACCGCACGCTAAATTATCAGATCAGTAAAGTGTGGGAAAGTGGCACTTTGCACACGCAAATACGTGCGCAAAAACGAACTTTGCGCACTATAATAGGAAAAATACATTAAACACCCCAATTCACAGCGAAATTTCACTGAATTATTTACTTTAAAAACAATCGAAACAAAGAGTTGGTCTTTTTCTGCGTGTATATAAAATAACATAAATACATAAAACATTTTTTAAATCTTTTTTTCGCGCTCGAAAATATGTTGTTTCAAATTTTTGTTATATGAAACAAAAGTTAATTTACATGTAATTTTATGAACTCGTGCATCTATTCAATGATCACTATTTATGTTTTTAATAATTTTATCATACTAGTAAATTCAGTATTCACTGAACACGATTTCAAATTTGGTATCCGTTGGGATAAGTTTTAATGTTTGGAATCGTTGGTATTCAAGAGGATCCATAATATATCTTTTGCAATTCTGGGCTGGAATTCAAAATTAATTTAGGGCCATGGTTATTCAAGGGAATTCATTAAAATGAGTTTGAATTCCAAATATGGAATACAGTGGAATTAATTTTGAATTCGTATTTGATAGATTTCGAGGGGATTCAGTAATACATTCTTTTATGCCATATTTGATATTGAATGGTATTTTTTAATGGAAGGAATTTGAGGGGATTCAATGAGATATTTTTTAATTCCAAATCTTGTATTCGCTGGGAATTCATTTTGATGGCCGTTTTTGAGACGATTCAATAAGTCAAAATTCTTTTCATAATTGGGGTTTTATTGGGATTAAAAATAATTCCAATACCTTCTTTGAACAAAATGAGATAAAAACAATCAAATTTTAAACTCCCTTAATCCTCTTCTAATACCTTTCAATCTTTTTTCGTTTACTAAGACTGGTAATCGATAGTACTGGACGGTATTCAAAGAATAAAATCTTAAATCCAATATCTTGTATTAAATGGGATTCTTTCAAAAATTGGTAATAAATGGTATTCAAGCGGATCCAAGAAAGGAATTTTTAATTCCAGAAATGGTATTTAAACGATACTGGCAGACGTGGAATTCACGGGGATTGAAACATACGTTTTTCAATCCTAGTTATGGCATTCAAGTCATATACTTCGTAAAGTGGAGAAGGTAAAAGACATCGTAAGTCAAAAGCAAAAAGCATCGAAAAGATGAGAATCGTAAAATAATATTGCAATGTTCGTTACTATACACACAACTATACCATCCATAAAGAGTGAATGTAATTCTTTTATATATCTCTTTCATCTTCCCTGGTAGAAAATGAGTCCAGTTTTTGGCCAGTTTCTGTGTTTCCCGTGTTAAAGGTATAGGAAAACTGGACAATGTAACAAAAAACTGGACAGATTTCTACCAGGGTTTTCTCGAAAAATAAAAGTGAAAAGTTAATCTGTGCAAACCTAACCTAAGTTTTATTCTTAAATGCTTTCATATACTAATTTCATTCGATTGATATGTTTTAATTCTTTGCATCATCTTGCATACGTTTTCATGCGATTTATCGCGAAATAACGAGGAAAGAAACGGGATGGAACGTATGAAATCGAATTACAAATTTTTGCACACGAACTCGCTTATTGGGTAACTATATGTATTTAAAGGATTTTAAGATTTAGTTTATTATCCGTATTTGATATACTGAAATATCTACATGAGCATTAAGATGATAGTTAATCAGTATGTTGATTTCTTTTCCTTTCTTGAAATATTCAGAACAGTTTTGAAACTATGTCACTACGAAATTTCTGATTATTGGTTTGAGTTTGCACTTCAATGATTGCCTGTTTAGCCTTATATTTTTTGAGAATTAGGTAGCTTATTATAATATTGAACTGCATAGTAGTCGTAACATCTTTGTCCAATTTTTAGATCACACTTAGGTAATGGCAAACTTTTGTTTCTCGTATTTCGTGGGCAGGGCCGTGGAGAGGAAATCCGGGCCCGGGGGGAGTCATTTGCGGGCCCCTATTTTGGACTCGTATTGTTTTGGGGTAAAATGTACTAATGTGAACAGACCCACTTATCCGAGGGCCTATAATTTTAATAGGTCTCATATTTATACATTTCATTCTATAATTTAGTCTTATATTTTTGAAACATTTGTATATAGGAAGAATGCAGGGACAAGGTTGTACATGAAGTATCCACAAGTAGCATTATTGTTTTTCTTATTGTTGTTTATTCGTAACTTATTTTATACATTGATGAATAAATGTAACATGACTTTAGCCGAGGTAAATGTTCTTATGACATCTTTAAAATTGAACTGCCTTGCCAATTCCGCTTCTAGACAAAGAGTACCTAACCCCGTTACCCGTTTCTGCGATGAACATGAGCGATGAAAGTTTATTATTCTTACCAACACGCTAAACGAGCGTTCACCGCTAGCAACAGAAACAGGGTTTGTACAAAAAATTCTTATTGCAATACAAATATTTGAAAATATCGTATCTAACGTCTTAGTCGTAATGCTGTTTAGTAGCTGAAATGGAGAGAGTTCTGCTTCAAAATTTGCACTATAGATGTTTTTGAGATGAAGTGTTTCATCTATTAATTCTTTACATACATCTTGAGAATATTTTTTTGACAAAGGTGGTAGCAGCAACCCGAATGTCTCTTTCATCAAGATGAGAAAATTTCCACAAAAATGAAAATGCATCATTTAGGGCATTAATTGCAGAAAAACGGTTAGAAATTCCTGCAATTACTGAATCAATTATTACTAAAAAAGTATTTCTCTTGAAATCTGTTTCATGATCCGTATAACGCTGACACTGACATCTTCATCTTGACTGTCGGAAATTCTCCTATCACGTTTTCGTTTCCAATGGACAGACAATGATGTCGAAATACCCTTCAATCCACTTACAACTGCTTGACATTCGTTCAAAATAGTATCCCATTGATTTCGCATCAACTGCAGATCGATCAGTAAACTTTTCAAATTTTCAACTTCGACATCGATAGTTGCATTTCTGGCATACTTTTTTCATTGATAGCATTCAAAATTTTTGACCATATAGATGCCATCAAAACACATTCAAATTTCAACATGTATTTTTGGATGCCATTAATATCTGTCCGAGTTTCAACCGATAAATTTAACAGTTTCAGGTTTTCTACCGCATTCTGAAGTCCAGGTAGATGATTTGCAAATGGTTTCACAGCATCAATTCTTGCGGATCATCGCGTATCGGATAAGCTGTGAAGTGAATTTTTGACATTTTTTTTTAATATCTCCCACCTTTGAGGATTGCTGCTAAAAATGGTGTAGCATTTTTGAACTACCCCAAAAAACGTGATGGCTTCAGTACAGCACTCTGCAGAATCTACTCCAGATAGATTCAAACTGTGGCCAGCACAAGGTGAATACATTGTAAGCGGATTGTCTCGAAGAAAGGGTCACTGGAAACTTTGGACCTAGGGTAAAAACGACAGTACGGGAGTATTGTGAAAAATATAAAAACGTAGTTCTCACTACATCCAGATCAGGAAAGCTTTACAGAGTATTATATAAAGGGTTTTTGGAGGATGTTCTGAAACCGTATGTTAATCAGGGTCATTTTTACTTCTTATTGATCCCTGGGGAGGACAAATTGATACATCATTATACGATGAGGCATTTCAAAATGATGACGGTTTCACTACCTGCATGCTGAAAGTAATACCACCGAAGTGTACTCCTCTCGTTCAGACTTGCGATGTATATTTTTATCGGCAAGGGAAACATTTTATAAAGAAACTCCAGACCTGTGCATATCTGATAGAGAAAGACAGAGAAATTACTAGTCGCGAGGATTGTATAAATGTATAAAAATAAAAAATCACGTAATATACAATTCATACTTTAAAAAAATAATTTTGGAAATTTCATTCATATAAAAATTTTTCATGTTGACCCAGTTTTCGGACCAAAAAGCATTAGTAACAAAGTATTTAAGCAACTAATGATATGGTATTTTAATCCCCCGACTGCTACGAGTAATTTGTATGTCATATATTTGGTTTTGATGGACTGAAAACAGGAAATAGAACCACATATTCGAGAAAATAGGTAAATTATTTAAGAAACTAATGATATAGTATTTTATTCCACAGACTTTCTATGAGTAATTTGTATGTCATATATTTGTGGGTTTTTGAAAACCAAATATATGATATTCAAATTACTCCTCGAAGTCTGCGGAATAAACTGTGATATCATTAGTTGCATAAATAATTTGTTGCTAGTGCCTTAAAGGCCGAATACTGGACCCACGCACGAAATTTCATGTATTATTTCGAACATGTGGGTTTATTTCCTGTTTGCAATCCATCAAAACCAAATATATGACATAAAAATTACTTGAGGAAGTCTGGGGATTAAAATACTATATCATTAGTTGTTTCAATAATTTGTTGCTAGTAACTTACGAGCCGAAAACTGCACCCACGCACGAAATTTCACATTTTTTCGAATATGTGGGTTTATTTCCTGTTTGCAATTCATCAAAACCAAATATATGACATACAAATTACTCGTAGAAGTCTGGGAAATAAAATGTGCTATCATTAGTTGCATAAATAATTTGTTGCTAGCGCCTTACGGGCCGAAGACCGACCGTTTCGCCGAAATCTATAGGTTTTCGACATTGTTCAGTAATTGGTACTTGGTCAGAAATAGGTGCAATGGTGTTTAGATCAATTTTTTCTTGAAGCAACAAATAAGCAACAAATTCCTATGCGCTTAGTTTTGTATCTTATACCATCTATACGTGTTTTTTAACGATGGGTTGGGTAGCTTTTTCTTAATCCAGCCAACCCTAAGGTTTTTTTTTTAATATATAGGAGCAACAAAATCGCCACTAGGGCAACAAATTAGCAACAAAAAAGCAACAAATTTCCCACCCGGTTTGGTTTGGTTTTGATGACTTTGGCTTTGTAGCTTTAAGTACCTCGTTTCGTAACAACGTTTTGTCGCAGTTTACACAACGTTCACCAGCAACTAAGTACGTAAAGTTAATGTGAAACGTTATCAGAAACTAGTTTTTTTTCAGTAACATGGCAGAGGCTCATATCTTTATGGAAAACTTACATGGAAAAGAGGTAAATTATACTTAACATATTTTAATAAACCTCGTTTAAAAAAATATTATATAACATATTACGAATTACTAATAAATATGAAAATAATATTGAAAATATAATTATTTCTTATATCACTGAGGGACTGTTCGGCGCGTAGCGGTACGAAATTGGTCGACAGCAATCCGAACGTTAGGCTGTGTACGCTTCGAATTTTCGGACCGCTGCCAGACGAAAATTGTCCGAACGCCATCCGAAATTGGTTCGGGGCTATCCGATAGTTGGCGCGCTTCTAACCTACGCGTAGTCCGAACGAGTTGCGACATTTCGGTCCGACCCAGAACCACGTGTTTCGGCACAGTTTCGCATGCCGGTTGTTTATATTTTATGTATAACGAACGTGCGCAGTGTTTGGTATACGCATAAATTGAATATTTCATTAGAATGTCAGTATAATATATATTAAAATTCATTAATGCGTTTCATAGTCTTTAATTATTTTCAGATCATTCACTGTATATTTATATGTATGATCGTTAGTACGTATATACGTACTAACGATCATACATATAAAAATCATATATATATAAGAGGTAACTGAATTTTGTCTTCGTCGACAAAATTAATTAATGCGTTTCACAGACTTTCATTTTTTTCAGATCATTCACTGTATATTTAAATCTTTTCATATTTTATTTGTACTGTGTTAAGAATTAAAAAATAGGTATATGTGTAACATTCATATCTGTAACAAGTAGACATAAGATATGTGCTCCAACCGACAAAATTCTTTAATATATAACCCAGTCCGACTGCTAACATGAATGTGTAAGATATACGTTTGCTACCTGTTTTAATCACCATTAATATTTAATATATTATATATATGTGTGTGTTTTAAATATTTTACTCTTAATACTAAAAGGACCTGTAAGCTATATACTATAGTTTCCTATTGTACATATACAATTGAATAATAAAAATTAACTGAAATGTATAATGGCAATCAGTTTTCATTAACCTCATTATCATACACTTGTCAATACAGCTGTCATCCTTTACCTATAAGGGAATATAGAAAATATATATATATATATATATATATATATATATATATATATATATATATATATATATAATAACAATAACTTTTTATTTTGCTATAATTAACAATTGTACAATTACAATCTTAAGCATATTATGGATGTTCCCGTTCACATAATTGCGACTTAACCTACCCAAATCATGTTTGTAACTACTTAGATTTTTACATATAGTAATATTAAATCTTAATATTCGATACTTTAGTAATTTATCGAGAAAAAAAACGCTGTACAAAAAAACTCGATTAAACGCTTATACCTAATAGGCTAATCTATCACTACTTATACATTACATGTTTAATTCTTTTGTGTTTTGTTTCACCTCTATCATAATTGACATCACATAAGATTTCATTTCGTGTAACATCGATATTGTTATAAAAAGCGCATGTAAGTTTATAAATATAACTCTGAATATTTTCTATTTTTAATTCATCGTGTATTTCTTTAATATATGTATACTTTCTGTAATTTCCAATAAGCCTTAAAAATTTGTTTTGGATTATTTGTAGTGTATCATAGTTAGTTTTACTAGTGTAGCTCCATATTGGACATGCGTAAGTAATAGCAGGTCTTATAATTATTTTATAACGTAAGAGTTTATTATGTTTACTTAATTGAGATTTTCGACTTATTAAAGGAAATAATTTAATAAGTATTCCAGTAGTTTTTTGTTTAATATTGTTTACGTGATGTGTAAACGTTAGTTTCCGATCTAGTAGTACTCCAAGATATTTGACTTTCTGACTCCAGTTTATGGTCGTATTACAAAGTGTAACATTTCTTGTTATTGATGGCCTTCTTTTTGTAAACAATATTGTTTCGGTTTTCGCTGGGTTTACTTTAATTTTCCATTTGTTAAAATATTCGGTGATTTTGTTCACGTTTTCTTCGAGTCTTCTTACAATAGTATCGATTCTATAAGATGTTGCATATACTACTGTATCATCCGCAAATAATCCAATCTCCACTTTTGGGCTTTTAGGTATATCATTGATATATAAATTAAATAGTGTTGGTCCCAGTACTGACCCTTGTGGTACTCCCGCCTGCACCGATCTTATTGTTGATTTTTCATTATTATATTCTACATACATCTCTCGATTATTGAGATATGAGTTAATTAATTGGATAATATATGCTGGAAATTTGTATTTAACAAGTTTGTATATTAAGCCGCTGTGCCAAACTGTATCAAACGCCTTCTCAATATCCAGAAATACTGCACCTGTATGTTTTTTATTATTAAATTCTCTTGTAATATGATTGGTTACTCTTGCTAATTGCTTTACCGTGCTGTGTTCAGTACGAAATCCGAATTGTTCCGGAATTAATATTTTATTAGCTTTCATGTGTTTTTTCATTCTTGCTTGGATTATTTTCTCGACAATCTTGCTTATATGTGTCAGCAAGCTAATTGGACGATAGTTTTCCGGCAACGTTGGGTTTTTCAATGGTTTTGGAAATAATATTATTTTAGTTATTTTCCATTGTTGCGGGAAATATCCATATCTTAATATAGCATTAATAATCTTAGTAAGATAAACAATACCTTTTCTCGGTAATTTTTTGAGAATTAGGTAGATTATTTCGTCCTTTCCTGGGGCTTTATTATTTTTAAATTTTCTAATAACTTGTTTAACTTCTCTAGCTGTTGTTATTTTTAATTCCATAATATTATTTATATTTGATTTAGTATATCTGTTGACTTCACGGATTACTGTCTTCATATGATTAATTTTTCCTAAGTGATTGTTTTGTGTATTAATGCTTATTAATTTATTTGCAATTTCGTTTATTTTATCCTGATCACTATACACATAACTTTTGTTGTTTGTTAGAATTGGTGGTATTATATGTTGCTTTTTGGTCAGTGATTTCATAATTTTCCATAGTGTATTATTTGCCGCTTTTGCATTGCGTAGTTTATCATTCATTTTATTATTACGCCAAGTCCTTATTTTATTAATGACATCCTTAGCGAGTATTTTTGCAGCATACTTATTATCTACATTATTAGTTCTTTGGTATTTTCTTCTATACGCATTTTTTAGTTTAATTAACATATGAATATCTTCTGGCAGTTTGTACGTATTTATGTGTATTTTCTTAGGGATTGATATTTCCATTGCTGTTTGAATTATTTTAGTTATACTTGTTACATGCGTTTCAATTTCATTCGGTGTTTTGATATTAAAAAGAAGATTGGTGTTATCATTAATGAACTTTTGAAATACATTCCAGTTTGCTTCTTTCACATCTAGTTTTTCTTCTGTTGCATGTTTTTGTATTCTGCCGAGTATTTCGATTACAACAGGATTGTGATCAGAATTTAATATTGACAAACTTTTCGGGTTTCTAAATTGATTAACATTTTTAATCAACATTAAATCAATAAAACTAGGTTGGCCTCTTTTGGGATAATGCGTCGGCTGTTCTGGTACTGAGATAATAATATCTTTTCCTACACAGTAGTTTATTAATTGTTTTCCATTGTTATTGTTCGTAATACAATTCCACGATGTATGTCGAGCATTTAAATCGCCCATAACAATAATTTTATCACGATTATTAAATATAATATTCATTTCTTGACGTAATAGTTGTTTTTGTGGTGGAAGATATGTACTTACGATTTGAATTGGTTGTGTAATCGTTTCAATAACTATTGTTACCGCTTCTATGTTTGTAAGACCACTTAACGGTACATAATAATGTTTGATAGTTTTTTTAACAATTAGTGCAACTCCACCGCCAGCATTGTTTCTATCATTTCGGTATATAATATAACCCGGTATGTTTAAGTTATAACTATTATCTATTTTTGTTTCATTAATACCTATTACATCGTAGTTATACTTATAAATTATTGCTATAAGTTCATTAATTTTATTTTTAATAGAATTTGCATTCCATGTCATTAATTTGAGTGAAGAATTATAGTTCACTTTAATTAAATAATTCCATAACGCCTTCTACTAGTAACGCTACTTTTGTTAAACTATCTTTGGCTACTTTAATTTTTCTCACTGTTGTTCTAATTGTATCTACTATTCTTACTAAATCTATGTTTACAAATAACTGCTTAATTTCTTCTATCAGGCTTCCTTCTTCAGTATTGGCATCATGTGTTGATTTGGTCTGTTCTCGTCGATTTTCAAGCAAGGCATCCCAGTAGTCCCTTCTACTTCGTGTATTATTGACATTATGTCTTGAGTCATTATTCGGAAATATATTAGCATTCAATTGCTCTCTTATTACTTGTTGTCCTATTCGATTAGGTTTCTGCCGTTGGTTAATTACTTTTGAATATACAGGACAGTTTATGTTGCTAGCCACACAAATATTACGAATTACTAATAAATATGAAAATAATATTGAAAATATAATTATTTCTTATATCACTGAGGGACTGTTCGGCGCGTAGCGGTACGAAATTGGTCGACAGCAATCCGAACGTTAGGCTGTGTACGCTTCGAATTTTCGGACCGCTGCCAGACGAAAATTGTCCGAACGCCATCCGAAATTGGTTCGGGGCTATCCGATAGTTGGCGCGCTTCTAACCTACGCGTAGTCCGAACGAGTTGCGACATTTCGGTCCGACCCAGAACCACGTGTTTCGGCACAGTTTCGCATGCCGGTTGTTTATATTTTATGTATAACGAACGTGCGCAGTGTTTGGTATACGCATAAATTGAATATTTCATTAGAATGTCAGTATAATATATATTAAAATTCATTAATGCGTTTCATAGTCTTTAATTATTTTCAGAGCATTCACTGTATATTTATATGTATGATCGTTAGTATATATATACGTACTAACGATCATACATATAAAAATCATATATATATAAGAGGTAACTGAATTTTGTCTTCGTCGACAAAATTAATTAATGCGTTTCACAGACTTTCATTTTTTTCAGATCATTCACTGTATATTTAAATCTTTTCATATTTTATTTGTACTGTGTTAAGAATTAAAAAATAGGTATATGTGTAACATTCATATCTGTAACAAGTAGACATAAGATATGTGCTCCAACCGACAAAATTCTTTAATATATAACCCAGTCCGACTGCTAACATGAATGTGTAAGGTATACGTTTGCTACCTGTTTTAATCACCATTAATATTTAATATATTATATATATGTGTGTGTTTTAAATATTTTACTCTTAATACTAAAAGGACCTGTAAGCTATATACTATAGTTTCCTATTGTACATATACAATTGAATAATAAAAATTAACTGAAATGTATAATGGCAATCAGTTTTCATTAACCTCATTATCATACACTTGTCAATACAGCTGTCATCCTTTACCTATAAGGGAATATAGAATATATATATATATATATATATATATATATATATATATATATATATATATTTGTGAAGCATGAATGTCGCCTCTTTTTCGTATTCCCGCGCGCCTGCGACTTTTGGCTGGCAGCGGTCCGACAAAATCGGACGTCTCCCGTCAGAAAAATCGGTCGACGCCTGTGGGAAAACTATCGTCGCGCTGCTATACTCTGAGTAGTTCGGGTGCGGTCCGAAGAGCCTCTCAGTGTAGAAATGCCAATATTACTTAAAAATAATTGAAATTCAATACCATTTATAATTTTTTCCGACAAAAATAACTGCATTAAATGTTTCCGTTTACTATTCCGTTTAATACGAAGTTTCCAACAAAAAGTGTCAACGAAACTGTTTAATGGCGAACGAAAACGTGGTCCGCGATAATCAAGAGTTCTGTGAACTTTATCTAATTTTATTTTAAAGAGAAGGAGTTCAAGAGAATCAAAGAAATAGAAAACTTTGAAACGCCGAGATGGAACTATTAAAAAAATCACACAATTTGTAAGAAATTTAAAATAGGTTTTTATTTAGATCAGTTTCACTTTCGTTACAGCTTACAATTACTACAATTTTGGTCTGTTTTCGCGCACGCTTTCGAGCCAACTGAGTTCTTTTTAGATATTAGGCATTAACAATGTAGGAGGGGGAAAATGCTTATATATATTTATCTATTAAAAAAAAAATAAAAAAATATTATATATATTTAAATGAATTCTAAACAAATATTTTCTAAATAAATATTAACGTCTGCAATGAATTGCTTAAGTTTTTGCATGAACTAAACCCGCATTTATCAACAAGTTACTTGTTCACGCGGTGAAAATATATATGCAAGCGTAGTGTAGTGGTTAAGGCGTCAGCGTATTAAACGAAAGACTCGTATTAACATTCTCATAAATATTAATAAAATGAATTTAAATATCTATAATAATTCGTCCTATTATGCAAGTTTTTGTTATGGTCTTTTACATTTATCTCATGATAAATCACATAATCCATCATTTGACAATTTTCAGTAGGCTTATCTCGAATATTCAATATTCATACAGTCGGGAACATTCCTGTAAATAGTTGTGCAGTTTCTGTACATAGATGCATATATATCCGTATAATTGCGTACGTTTGTGTACGTTTACATACGTTCAAACACGTTTGCGTACGTTTCAATACGTTTGCGTACGATTCAATACGTTTGCGTAAGTTTCAGTACACATATATTTTTCGGAATGTTTTCGTTAAAAAATATTTTAATACTAAAGGTTTTTTTACATCTACTGTGTATAATACTGTACATTTTCGCATGTTTAAGTATATTCTACCGATTTTGCATACGATCGTGTATGTTCACGTACACTCGCATATGTTTGCGTACGTTTCTGTACAATGCCGTACGAAATGATCGAATCGTAACCAATTCGTACGTGAACCTACGTGAATGTACCTCACCGTACATAATTCTACACAGACGTACCGTAATGTATCAAAATCGTACGGTGATTTGCGTTTAATTACCGTGGAATTTTTCTAATTGGTTTGCTTTTTATCGATAAGGCGCCAATCTCTCATCGCGTCGCAAACGAAAAACATATCTCAAAGCAGAATTCTGTAGGCGTTCAAATTTTATGTTGAGATATACAGAAAGAGCATTATTGACAAGAGATGCATAATTCAAATGGAGAATAACTAATGAATTTACTAGAGATAGTTTGATGGATGACGGAAGAAAAGATCTGATGTAATTATTACACCCTTGGAATATGGTATTACATCCGACCCAACAATAATCGGTGGTATCGTGAGGTCACTGATAGTGAGGTTTTGCGATGAGCCAAGTATAATAGCTTGAGTTTTATGTGTGTTTAAATTCAGTCCATACTTATGAGACCACCTCAGAAGCTGAATAATATCCATGTTAATATTTCGTATCGTATCATGTAGACAATACATTGGAGTCGATAAATAAAATTGGGTATCGTCGGAAAAGATGACTGTAGTATCGCGGCAATATCTACGCCTAGTGAATAAAGTTATAATACTTTATTATTATATTAATACTACAAGGCCCACCAGTGGTAATATACCCCAGACAACCAACTTTTTTTTGTGAATCCACATGGAACTAAATCGCAACGGGACCTACAGTTTATGAAGGTGGAATCCGAACCACCTGAGCTTTGGCGTTATTAGACACTTATAAACAAATACAGAGGTATCCCAGTGATAGATGGCAGAGGCTGGGATCGAACCATGGGTTTCTGATTACGAAGCCGATACTCTACCAACTGAGCCACCCCGCTCCTAGACAACCAGCTAGCTGTATATTGCCGCATATCAGAGCAAAGTCTAGCGGCGAACATGTTGGAAGAATTCCGGATTATACGTCATCTCACAGACAGCAAATTTGCTGGAAATTTTCCCCTGCGGCTCGTCTGCGGGGATTCTGCAGCATTGCCACGAGACTCAAAACGGGGATAACTTAAGGAGGGAGTGGTCTTCAAAAACCGCTAATATTTCGACTATGTGTAATTTTCTAAATGATCTCATCACTTTATAGAGGGAAATGCTCTAAAGAAGCGCTAGTGTTTATTTTGGTGCTGATGTCTTTCTGCACGTTTTAAATTCTATGTTATGAGTCTGCCGGGACGCTTTTATGCAAGGGGAATTGTTGACGTTATAGGAGGGACTGCTCCGAAGAAGCGCTAATTTTTAATATGGCAGCATCACGATGTATGTGGGATAATTTAGAATTAGAATTGGTATTTTGGGATTTAATAATTGATAATTGTAAAATTATGTATAATTCGGGCTATCGTTCATTATTTAATTTTATTTCGCTTATTTCCTGAAATAATATTTTGTATGCGATGGATATTTCAGGCATAAGCATTGGTATTCTTATTTGCTTCTGTGATGGAAGTCGGGTCAAGGACGGCCTTATTTTCGACTTCGAGAATCACAAGACGTAAACATCCACCGTTTACCGATAAGCACATTGCTTATTACGGGCGTGAAAGGTAGAATGACGCGTGGGGATTCTGGAATGTTCGCGAAGGAGAGGGAATCCGAAGGCGACATGCCAAAACTTCGGGAACGTTCGAGAAGGATTGAGAAAGAAGGACGGGAGGGGACGTCTAGCCGTGTATACCCGTACGGGCCGTCGCACATTGTGGCAGAACGGCGTAATACGCGCGCATTGGGTTTACTCGCTCATCGTGACGAATCTATATTATATTATAATGTGCCGTATATAGTTTTTTTACGGATTTTTCCCGTAGAATCGATTGGTGGGGTTATTTTTTGGCTAAAAGTATTTCTTAATGGTTTAAACGAGAAAAAACGAAATAAAACATCGGAAGTTATTAAAAAAATCATTGAAATTTTAGAACAGAGATAGTTATCTTATTCGTGACGTATCTATTAACTTGCTCTCACTGACTTTTTTGTAGGAAATTTTGTGCTCTACAAAAAAGGTTGAGTGCATGTTTGTCGTACCTAACACGGTAATCAATACGGAAGCCTTAACATGAAAAAAGTAGTGATTTTTTCACTATTAACGACTTTAAAAAATCATATAAAAATAATATAAATAACCACATCGTCTAGAAATTATGTAGAAATATTCTTAAAAACATAAGAAAAGTGTACCTATTTATAGAAAAAAAAATTTTGAGGATTTCGAATTTTAATTGTCATTTTACGTCTTCTCTCGAGACTTAGATCGTGATCTGCTGGACAGTGGGAAGCTGTTTTAGCTCGACAATCTGGCTGGAGCGACGTTCTATTTTTTCCCGTGTACAACGCTATCTCGATAATAGGGAGTCGCGACGCACATTGTGGCCGAACGGCGTAATACGCGCGCATTGGGTTTATTTGCTCATCGTGACGAATCTACATTATATTATAATGTGCCGTACATAGCTTTTTTACGGATTTTTCCCGTAGAATCGATTGGTGGGGTTATTTTTTTGCTAAAAGTATTTCTTAATGGTTTAAACGAGAAAAAAACGACATAAAATAAAAGCATTACTCGGCATTACTTCAAATTTGAATTCGATTTATTGTGTTAATATGTAGGAAGAAAATAAGCGTGGTCTGATCTGCGACTATTTGCAACACTCTTAGATATCGACAGAAATGTAAAGGTGATCCTATATAGGCTTGGTAGTACATTATGATATCGTTGCAGAAATTTTGACCTAATATGTGATGTCTGCCAACAGGAGTCAGATTCACATTCTCTGAGAAAACTTTTCCACACGTATATCTAAACAATAGCCTATATAACGGGTGAGAAAGAAAAACGCGAACTAGCGGTTTTTACTTCTTAGTTATGTAAAGATCAGTCTAGTTTTGATTTCTGTCGGTATGTATACATACCTTTACTTCATTATACATGACCTCTTTCATTATAAAATATATAAGTACACATTATATATTCGAAAAAAGGAACTGTAATAGGTAATAATAATAATAATAATAATATAATAATAACAATAATTTGAAAATTTGTCCATACAATAATATCACCTTTATTTCATACAATTGCTGTCTGTTAATTAGAAAATTTAAAAGTGACCTATAAAAATCTTGTGCGTGAACAAACTGGTTTTGTTAATGTATATAAGAAAAAATATACGAAATATATAACAATATATTATAAACATAATAGAATATATTATTGCCGCTTCATTATATACTCCCAATTGAAACATTTAACGATTGATTCACACAATTGCGCGCAATATATGTCAACATAAATTTTTGTTCGATATATTATCATACTTTAATAGCGCTTTTTTCATATTATATCTTCTGGCATATTTAGGTTTTAAAATGAAATTACTCTCAAAGGGCTAGGATAAGGAAAAATGTACATTAAATCTTTCTTATACATAATTTAAAGGTCTACATGTTTTGTTTATGAAACCTTTTTCGTAAGCAGAATATTTTACGGGATAATCGAACAAAACATAATATTTTGTTTTTTTTATTACGCAAAATATTTTGGTTTACGATTGCAAGTTGTCATAACCATTCCATGTTGTTTACAAACATAACGAGGTGAGATGAATATTGGATTGCAGTTTACTTACAATTCCGCCTTTCGTTAATTGCGATTATTGGTCTAAATGTAATTGGTGAAGTAAGTGCTGTAAGTGTTGTAAGTGCTAATGGATCAGAAAGGTAAGTGAATAATATATGTACTTATGACTAATTTGGGCATTCACGGAAAGCCAAATATAATTGTCCAACATTAAGTAACGTTTATATCAAGGAAAATGTAAGACATCTTATGAAATAATCAACTTTTTTATGTTTGAGATCTTCCCATGACAGCGTCCAACATATAAAAATAATCCCCTTTAAAAGAATTTTATGAAATGCCTCGTATAATTAAAAACATGACATTAAACTTTCCATTGTTTTTGGTCACTTTTGAATTTTCTAATTAACAGACAGCAATTGTATGAAATAAAGGTCATATTATTGTATGGAAAAATTTTCGAATTATTGTTATTATTACCTATTACAGTTCTTTTTTCCGAATATATAATGTGTACTTATATATTTTATAATGGAAGAGAGGCCATGTATAATGAAGTAAAGGTATGTATACGTACCCACAGAAACCAAAACTAGACTGATCTTCGCATAACTAAGAAGTAAAAACCGCTAGTTCGCGTTTTTCTTTCTCACCCGTTATATAGGCTATTGTTTAGATATACGTGTGGAAAAGTTTTCTCAGAGAATGTGGATGTGACTCCTGTTGGCAGACATCACATATTAGGTCAAAACTTCTGCATCGATATCATAATGTACTACCAAGCCTATATAGGATAACCTTTACATTTCTGTCGATATCTAAGAGTGTTGCAAATAGTCGCAGATCAGACACGCTTATTTTCTTCCTACATATTAACACAATAAATCGAATTCAAAATTGAAGTAATGCCGAGTAATGCTTTTATTTTATGTCGTTTTTTTCTCGTTTAAACCATTAAGAAATACTTTTAGCAAAAAAATAACCCCACCAATCGATTCTACGGGAAAAATCCGTAAAAAAGCTATGTACGGCACATTATAATATAATGTAGATTCGTCACGATGAGCGAGTAAACCCAATGCGCGCGTATTACGCCGTTCGGCCACAATGTGCGTCGCGACTCCCTATTATCGAGATAGCGTTGTACACGGGAAAAAATAGAACGTCGCTCCAGCCAGATTGTCGAGCTAAAACAGCTTCCCACTGTCCAGCAGATCACGATCTAAGTCTCGAGAGAAGACGTAAAATGACAATTAAAATTCGAAATCCTCAAAATTTTTTTTTCTATAAATAGGTATACTTTTCTTATGTTTTTAAGAATATTTCTACATAATTTCTAGACGATGTGGTTATTTATATTATTTTTATATGATTTTTTAAAGTCGTTAATAGTGAAAAAATCACTACTTTTTTCATGTTAAGGCTTCCGTATTGATTACCGTGTTAGGTACGACAAACATGCACTCAACCTTTTTTGTAGAGCACAAAATTTCCTACAAAAAAGTCACAGAGAGCCATAGTCTAATGTTAATAGATACGTCACGAATAAGATAACTATCTCTGTTCTAACATTTCAATGATTTTTTCAATAACTTCCGATGTTTTTCATGCCGTATATCAATATGATTATTTTTTATCGTGGCTGTGGTTCTCTTATTAGTTTATTAGGCATATTTGGGAAAATGTATTTCTCTGACAATTTTCTGGTTCTCGTTACTCTCGGAAAAACGAAGCCCAAACGCCACGTGCGTCGGTATAGTTAACTATCGGAAACGCGATCGAAAATCCTTCTCTTAGAATTCCGGGAATTCGATAAGAGGATAACTTTGTCTTTCCGAGGACTTCAGGAAAAAGGCGTCACGTGGTTATCTTTTGCGATCGTTCGGAACCCGGGAGAAATAGCTAGCGGTTCGGGCGAACGCAAGGTCGAATATAGTGTGGTTATCTTTATCATGTCGGAAGTGCGGGTCCGGTGTTCGAAAATAGAGATAGTAACGAGGACGTAAATAAGACGCGAGGTAAGCCAAACCCGCTGAACGCGATGCTTCGTGAAGTCTAACTAGCATGGTCGACATTTTACGTTCATAATCTAGCTTCTTACAAAGAAAACGCAAGCTCGTTAATTTTACCAGGGTTTGGTGGTTCACTCTTGTGAGTGATCGTATCTTGAACTTCTTGGTTATTTTTCCACTCTGTTAGAGTGTACACTGTGGTTATCTGTTATCTTGCCCCTCTTCTGAGGCGGTGCTATCTTATAAATTAACGAGCGGATTGTTTGTGCAATAAGAAGGTTTTCTCTGGTAATACTCCAGCCGATCTGTGGTTAAGGAACGGACCATGCGAACGATGCTAACTAGACCGGGCCTCCGCATGGTTAAGTTACCTAGATTGCCGATTTACGAGCAATCTTTGTGGGGCCAAGGCTATCTAGCACTGCCGGAAGGTAGTGTCGTGTTTTTGTTGTGTTTTTGTACGTTAGGCTAACTGCCTCTACGGAGAGGCGTAAATTGTGGCTTATCAGCATGAGTGTGTTAACTTGAACAGCAGTGTCCCCGGTAAAATAATAGTGTCCGAGTAATTCGGGCCAATCTAGTAACGTTCACAGGAAGTGTAGATGGTTAAATTAGTGAATTCAGGGTAATAAGTTTGGTAATTCATGAGGTAAGTTCGATACGGTTTCGGGTAGCGTAATTTCGGTGATTTGTCCGCGTACAGTAGATTTCGGTAAAGTGGTATAATAGGTCAATTTAGTCGGTTTCCGTAAAGTTTTCGTGTGTTTCGGATAACGTTGTTCAGTATAGTTTCGGTACATAGTTAGCATAAGTTTGTGTATGTAGTGTAGTGGCGTACATGGGTGGAGCGAGTTGGTATCGAACGAGCGCGGTTCCTCGACGGGTTCGACGCAGGGCGCCGCGGCCGGGTGTGAAAGTCCTGACCGTGTCCGTCGCAAGGCAGCGCGCACCGGAAAGTCCTTGTCGAGTTCATCGGCGTGCACCCCGTCTTTAGAAAGTCCTGGTAGAGTTCATCACCAGGCACCGCGTGCTAAAAGTCCCTGTCGAGTTCGTCGCAGGAAATCGAATTCAAAAGTCCTTGACGAGTTCGTCGAAAGGCAACGCGAACTCGTGTAAGTCCTGATCGAGTCCGTTGCAAGGCATTAGGAAGTCCCTATTGAGCTCTCCATCGGGGAATTGCGGATCGTCACGTATCGGGAGGCGCGAGAGGGCGCGATAAACCAAGAGAACCGTCCTCGTCAGGAATGGTCGCGTATTAGTGTTGTCTGCGCCAGAGAATACCGCCCACTCCCTTGCCGAGCCGGGAACTCGGGGCTGAACTAGCGTCTAAAAATTTGTCGAGCCTCGGTTCGTCTGGTGCCCTCTTTTACCATCCGGCGTGCGTGCGGTTTTTGTGGCCCCCGTGGAAAAGTTCGGTTTTCGCAGGCAGCTACGAGCGACGACGACGGATGGGCGGGTGCGAAGGTAAAAACGGAGGGTTGAGGGTCGCAGTGCTGTGAATATTGAATAGGTACAAATTTGTACGCAAGGTAGGATGGCTGGGATGTAGTGATTATTTGATGCGCAAGGGTGCCAAGGGAGTAATGTCTTCTAGATGCAATGGTCATCCAGTTTGCTTTTCTCCTAAATGGCGCCAGTCTATTATATAGTAAAGAACTTGAACTGTTGAAGAGATGGTATTGTTGTCCGTTGCACTCAGATAATAGCCAAGGATCGAATTAGAATTAGGTCCTTGTAGCCAGTCACGTGGTGATTGAGATGGGAGAAAATTGCAATGGTCATCCAGTTTGCTTTTCTCCTAAATGGCGCCAGTCTATTATATAGTAAAGAACTTGAACTGTTGAAGAGATGGTATTGTTGTCCGTTGCACTCAGATAATAGCCAAGGATCGAATTAGAATTAGGTCCTTGTAGCCAGTCACGTGGTGATTGAGATGGGAGAAAATAATACACTCCGTTCACTTCTAAAATATGTATTTCACACTAGTGTACAGCGGTAACGAAATTTCCATTATAACAACCTAACTAATTATTATTTGTAAATGCACAACGACAATTGTTGATTGAGCGACAAGAAGCGACCGAACTTGATGCTCGCCAGAACGGAACTAACTTTGATTTTGGCGAACAATCCGCGGAATCAAAACACGATTCGCTAGCAGCGATGCCTATCGTCGATGGAGAGATAACTGATGAATTACCAGCGTAAGGTAACGAAAATACGCATATTGCGACATACCGCCCCCCGTGAGCCACACGACCTGGTTCACAAATTAACAATTAACTTAAAACTAACCCATGACAATATTACGAATAATCAGTTGGTATCTATGCCTTCGAGATCAATAGGTAATAACGCGAGCTGCGTGACAGGGCGCTTAAATTCCGAAGACGCAGTGCGGACCGTTACGACTCGAACGAGGCCATCAGGGCCTGGATGACACGCGGTGACTCGCCCAAGAGGCCATTTCGTGGGCGGAAGCTGTTTGCACTTAACGAAACTAGTTTCTGGTCCAGATTAATCCCAGATTCCATCCGCTATTTTGACCGCTGCTGCAACGAGACGAGTTAATCCGAGCACCACAGGTGTCAGAAACGTTCGGAAAACTGACGAACGAGTTGCCATCTAGAGAGTCGGTTGCAGGAGGTATCGATCAACGATTGATCAGGAAGCGAATTAAGCGGCCCGCCTATTAAAAAATGCCCGGGGGTGAGCGACTCCACATCATCGGAATCAGATGTTAATGGACCCAAAGGACGAGAGTTCAGCATCGCTTCAATTTCGCAGAGGAGCGTGGTCATTTCTTCAAAGGTGGGGTAATGGTCCTTAAGAATGCGTCGGAGGTGAAATTTTACGCTCTTGACCCCAGCTTCCCACAATCCACCAAAATGGGGCGACGCTGGTGGTATGAATTGCCAGCTGACTCCATCATGAGCCGACAGCGCACGAAACTTTGGATCCTTACGAGCTAGTTTAAAGGCTTTACTTAGTTCGGTGTCAGCACCCGTAAAAGTGGTGCCTTGATCACTGTACATGACCTTTGGAATCCCTCGTCGAGCAGTGAAGCTTTTGAACGCAGCGATAAACGTAGGGGAGGAGTAATCCGACATCAGCTCAAGGTGAACTGCTTTCACTGCGAAGCACACAACACTGCTATATAAGCCATTTGTGATTTGTGACCTCGACCAGTGGACATCCGGACCTCAAAGGGGCCAGCATAATCGACGCCGCAATGTGTGAAGGGACGCTCTGGTTGAGTCACGCGTGTCGACGGCAGATCGTCAAGAAGCTGAGAACCGGGGGTAGCTTTAATTCGTGCGCAACTTACGTATTTAAATATGACGGATCGTATTATTTTGGTGGCTTGAATAAGCCAAATGGTTTGGCGCAAGGTTCGTAACATTAAACGGACGCCAGAGTATGTAGCCATGTAGACACCGAGAGTGAATCCATTCGACTAAAAGTCGCACCGCTGGATGAGCCTTCAAAATAATTTGGTGTTCCGTACTCGGAGGCAAGTTTGAGTGTCTCAAACGACCACCGACACGAATTAGGCCATCAGCGTCTATGAAAGGATGCAGGGATACCATGGTGTTCTTTACTCCGACGTTACGTCCTAACTGAAGCAGGCGTCATTCTTCTGGAAAAAGAGAGGCGTGAAGCCATTTGAATATAATAACGTCGGCCCCTTGAAGATCTGAAGCAGTCAGTTCACCGGGAATTTCTCCGTGCATTTGCCAGGCTTTCTGACACGAAAGTCCAAGTGGAACCTTGGTCCAGCAGAGCTCGTACTCTGATCACGCGACCACACGTGGAATGGACCCCGACAGTAGCAGTTGCAAGTAAAATGTTTGCGGACAGAATCGGTTGGTTTGCCGAGAAATGGATTAGGACGACCTCAGGTTGACCTTCACCTTGGTCAACATCAGCCAAAGAAGGTGTCGGACGGTTGTGTCCACTCGCGAACGCGTTTCCCGCTCCGGACACTCGGTCGCGATGCAGCAGCGTATGATGCCGTTGATGACACGTGGAACAGGTATACTTACTTGTGCAATTGTGTAGTGCATGTGACCCGAGACAATTAGTGCAAAGTTGAAGACGTTTTACTAATTCCAAACGTTTGACTACATCTAAATTTCGAAAGCGTTTACATGAATACAAGAAATGATCGCCTATACAACTGGGACACCTCTTTTTAGCTGCATTGACAGCATACAATTGTACTTGTGTCTTATTTTTCATCGATGATTTTGACACCTGATTTACTCTTGCGCTGGACAAAGTGTGCCGTGTAACGATCGATGCAGCGGACTGTAGACCGTGAATCCGATTTTTTAAAAAGGTTTTAAATTCGTCAAAAGATGGGTACGTAATTCTCGATGCAAGGATCGTAGCCCAAGTTTTACGGGATTCGGGATCTAATCGACTAACAAAGAAATGAACTAATATGGAGTTCCACGAGTCAACCGGTTCACTGAGCGACGTTAAAGCGCCTAGAATTGAAACACAGGTGTGATACGATTCGCATAAGTCGGTAACAGATTCGGATCGCACAACCGGTAACGCAAACAGATCAGTAAGATGCGAGTCGATGATGCAACGTTTATTAGAAAAATAAGACACAAGAGTATCCCACGCGATATCAAAATTTTCATTAGTTGACGTTAACTGGTCGATCATTGAACGCGGTTCTCCCTCGAGACACGATTCTGAAATTACCTGAGTAATGGAATTTTCTTACCTTGTCAATTCCCGGATCGTCAACAATAATTGATTTGAACAAATCGCTAAAGGAGTTATTAAAATTACCCGAAAACTTCGGCAATTCGATGCGTGGCAGATGCGCTGTCGTCCTTCCTTGAGGTGGTATAGAGGGCAGCTGTCGATTGTAGCGAAGTTGACGTCGATGGCGTAACGGCAGGCATCGCTTCCTCATAATCGGAAATCAAGTCAATATACAGCCTTTCAGCGTTTTCATAGAGCAATTCTTTGAAATAAGAATGTCGACGTTCGATATCCGTTGCTAAATGGATGATCCGTGCGTGCACACGACTGCTTTGGTCCCACGTAGTTTCAGCATACGCCCGACGTACGCGCAATTTTGCGGGTGTAGGATTTCTCATTTCTTGCAAATCTGAGCGAGCTCGCTCCAAACACCTAAAATTAGCGGCTTGGACATCGAACAATTCTTCGATATTGCCTTCGATCGTTGAACTTGACATTTTAAAGCCAATTTACTAATATTTGCACTCGTATGCCGCGCGACAGCGAAGCGGTTGTTTCTATGTGTCGAATTGGGACACGCAGGAGGACCTATACATGGTGCATGAATCGGCACGTGAGTTCCAAGAGAGGGACAGATAGCGTGATAGCGCGGTGCGAATAGATTTCCCGAGGTGAGGACTGTGATGTGTGAAGAGGAGCACGGCACTGTGATGCCCGAACGGAGAAGTCTTGGCGCCGAGAAGCGCGCTGTGGAAGGGACTAATGATCCTCTTTGGAGCTGGGAGTTGGAGAAGGCGACAAGGAAGGGAGGCGTACTCCAGACGGGAGAATCAAAGTTCCGCGTCCCCTTGGAGAAGGGGAAGGAAGAGCAGAAACCGGAACCGACGCCTGGCGAAGACGCCAATTCAAAATTTCGCATGTGTCGATAATTTAAACAAAATGGAACTCGACGCTAAATTTGAGTGTCGGCTTTCCCGATGTCGCGCACTTGTCGCAAAATGTCCCAAAGTCCAGTTCAGGATGAGAATTTATGCACTCGGTTTGGAAATGATATCACTGCACTAGTTACTAGAATGGAGGCTTAAAGTTCACTCTCCCAATGCCACAAGGATCCTGGCAGGATCGCCAAAAATTGTTGTCCGTTGCACTCAGATAATAGCCAAGGATCGAATTAGAATTAGGTCCTTGCAGCCAGTCACGTGGTGATTGAGATGGGAGAAAATAATACACTCCGTTCACTTCTAAAATATGTATTTCACACTAGTGTACAGCGGTAACAAAATTTCCATTATAACAACCTAACTAATTATTATTTGTAAATGCACAACGACGATTGTTGATTGAGCGACAAGAAGTGACCGAACTTGAAGCTCGCCGAACGGAAATAACTTTGATTTTGGCGAACAATCCGCGGAATCAAAACGCGATTCGCTAGCAGCGATGCCTATCGTCGATGGAGAGGTAATTGATGAATTACCAGCGTAAGGTAACGAAAATACGCATATTGCGACAGATATTAATATGTCGATTTCATGACAGGTCAGAAGCAATTATAATACCTAAGCCTTTCACTTCGGTAGAATATGGTATTGCATCAGATCCTACGATGAATTGTAGTATATTTTAATTGTCAGTGAGGGAAGATTCTAGGTTGTCCCAATAATAATGGCCTGCGTTGTAGGTATATTGAGCGTAAGTCCAAATTCACAAGACCATTTGAGTAATTCAACAATGTCCTTATTTAATAGCTTAACGATTTAGCTAATGCAGCTTATTGTAGCTGACATATAAAGTTGCACATCATCGGCAAATATGATGGTAGTATCTCGGCAATAGCGTAAACTCGAAAGAAGGGTATTGATTGCAATAATGAAAAGGATGGGACCAAGGCTTGTACCTTGAGGTACTCCAGATGTGGTAGACTCGTTCGGCGATAGCAAATCTATCCAATCCTAAAATCGACTGGAACCATCTAGATAGATAGGAGTATATCCACCTCTAGTTCCGAATTCTCGAAGCCTATGTCGCGTAGGCAGGTGACAATAACTGAATGACTGAGATAGCCACAGACCTTCGAGAAATCGAATAAGACCAGGATAGTGACATATCCCTTGTCAGTACCTAGTCGAACATCGTCCAAGAGATACATTAGAACCGTTTGAGTGCTATGGAATCTCCGAAAACCACATTGTTTGGGATGGAATAACGGATTCCTCTCCAGAAAGCCAATAATTTGTTGGGTGGCAATGGAGTCAATAACCTTCGAAAGGTGAGGAGGATTCGCAAATGGACGAGTATCGGAAGCACTAATAGGATCATCAATTTTCTTGAGTGGGATAATATAAGATGATTTCCATACAGCTAGGAATATGCCGGTAGAAAAATAGATATTAAAGATTGAAGCAAAGTAGGAAGCTATAACAGGAAAAAGAGGTTTCAGGTGAGTTAGCCAGAGGTGGTCCAGACTTAGCCCTCGAGATTTATTTGAGATGCGATCAGACAATTCAGAATTTCGAGGGAGTTAGTGGGAGTGAAGGTAAAAGACGGATGTTTGTTGGGTAATGGCCGCGATAGGATATTTTGAAGAGTCTCTAGGTCGCATGGTAAGTGATATAATAATACTATGGCGAAATGTCTGTGAAGTACGACACGTGTGAAGTGATGCAAGGCAGACTCAGATGATTAGTTGACAAGCCCAAGTTTGCCGCTCGTAGAAATTCGTTGACATAAACTTGTTTGTCAGCGCCTTCAGATAATTCTGGAAATAAATCTGGGACCATAATTTTCCCAAGTTTACATTGCACATCAATGATCGCGTTACAAATCTCCACGGATTTAAAATGAACTTTTAAAGCAAAATACTGAGAAGAGGACCCGTGAGTAGGCAAGCTGGATGATGTTGGGTGTTTAAATTTTATTTTATTTATGTTAATAATATCATTGTAAAAACCGGGTAGCTTTAAATGAGTCAATAAACGTATAGTTATTTCGTGATGAGCTACACCGTCGTATGCAACGTCGGCCGTGAACGCATTAACTTTCCTAATGACATTTATATCGTTTTTCGCAGACGATATTTTATTTGTTATTTCGGACGTTAGTTGAGCGAATTGTTGCTGATTTAAGGAGTTAACCATAACGCACGGTAATGAAGCACGTATGATCGGCGAAGTATCAACACGACACCTACAAGGGCTAGCCGAAAATGCACGAGACGGTGGCGGCGAGGTCGGAGAAAGAGACGGTGAATTTTCGAGTGATGCGCAGGGATAAGATAATAAGGAGAGGGGTTGAGTTAATAAGATAACAAGACTACACGTGGCTGAAGCGCGAGACGTATGTGAAGTCGGCGCGAGCGTGTGTGCGAGTGAACTCACACATCATACAAATTCGGACTTTCCGATTATGTACAATCTAGCACGATGGCTGAAAAGTAGAGTTGCACAAATTGCACGTTAATCTTTGTTTAACAACGATTTTGTGGCTCTTTGTCCAGATAGGATGCACAACTGCGTTATTTTGTTGCGAAAATCGATTTTTAGGCATTAGTTATATGTCTTGTACGCATACCTCTTGTTAGCTGAAGGTACATCAATTCACGGTAACAAGTGAAGGATGTGATATGCCAAAAGTTGTGTGGGTGTACTTTGCTGCGCGTGCGTAGTCCGCCAGATCGCAGACTAATTGCCATTGACAGGTGAACGGGAAAACGTACCGAGTTCCTTTTATCAAAATTCTAAAATTCCAAAAAGTGGACAAAGCGTTTGAATTTCGCAGAAAAGTTGATTGCAGCATTTTGGTCACCGAACCGTGCATCGTCTACTACTATTATACTATATTTATACAATTTCTTTATCCCTGGGCATGTCAATCGTATACCGTAAACTGTCTATTATTCGATATGTTAAGAACGAAGAGTTTTACTTTCGATATATTTGTTTCTACATCCTGACGTCCCACTCTTCTACAAATATAACGTATATCTAAAAGACTAACGCAGCTAAGCCGTTCGATGATAAACATGAAAAAATCGTGTAAAGTGGTCGGTGACTGCATCCATAAATACGCATGATTAAATCAATATTAATACATTATGGGACAATCACAAGTAATTCTATGAAAATTTCTAGAAATGATTCAACTTACGTAAACGTGATAAAATACGTTGATCAGATGACAGCCCCTCAAATTTGTTGGTGGAAGTGGAGGAACGTACAATTGTTCGTTTAACCACTCCTCTCCCTCTCCAGGGCGTATTTTTCCTCGAGAAACGCTGGCAAGTTCACGCGTTTCACTAGCGATTACTTTTCCTCGGCAAAGGTATTGGATTGTTTCTGTTAAAGAAGCTTTTGTTGATTTCATTGTAATTTTACTTCGATTACTGACAGTTGCAGTGATGCCAATACTTTCACCAGGCACATAACCACCGCGATCTAAACTAACGCGACAGAGGACCGTACCTCCAGAAACACAAGAAATGCCGACATGTTGCTCCACGTCAAGACGTGCTGGTTGCTGAAAAAGATATATTGTAATGTAGCATACATCTAAAAATAATGAAAATATAAAAAATATGTTACTAATTCCTTATTAGCGCTGTCGACAAAAAAGCTACTTCGTATTTTCAGTGCATCCGTGCGACTTTTGTAACACCCTTAAAACATAAATTTATATTCTATGCACGATTATACAAGTCCATATAACTATTAATGCAGAAACACAAAAAATTATTTTTCGAAATTGTTCGAGTTATTGAACTCGCAAATAAATTACATTTGTATGCAATTTTTATGCTAATAGTAAATAAAGATACCGGTGCAACGATTATATACTTGCAAGATTTAAATGTTTATGTTGATAATCTTAATCGAAATTATGGTTTGGGAATCTTGATGAAAAATATACGTTAATTAAAAATACTCATGACGTAGAGCACAAGTCAGGCAGATGCAATACGAATGTCGTTGCATTGTCCAGAAATCCAATTGACGATAACACACGGAAAAACGAAGCGATGAAAAAAGAATCACCGTAGATGATGCGAATCTGCCTCCGATGAATAGAATATAATACAGGAAAGAGATTCGGATCGAGATAAACCACGCGGAAGAGCTAACCCAATCACAACCGAAAACGCGACGTCCAACACGATCGTTGGAAAGCGCCGTAACCTCCGAAGAAGGTCACCGACCACGAGCGGAAGCAGTCCAGCAAAATTGACAACGATGTTCCTCTGCCCGGGAGCAGATTTTGCATAAGAATCATATAATATAATAAAATACAATTTCTACTTCGGTAAACGTAAACTAATAATATACACAAATCAATATACAGGGTGTACGAGCGATAGCGCATATGGGATATATATGGCGAGGAGGATAATTTTTTTCTAAGGTTAACCGTAACAAGAAATAATTTCCTGCAAACAACGGTTCTTTTGTAAATTAATTCTGAAAATGTATTTTTTGGGGGGCTTTTGCTTCCATGAGACAACTGGAGAACAGAAAAAAGTCGACCAGCTGCTAACCTCCGAGTACATCACTCGACGACAGTTGAAAAAACGTATCGGTACGGCTTCCCGCGGAAAGGAATTTCTGATAGCCAAATGTTTTTGAATATGTATTTCTTAAGCTTAAATATAGTAAGAAGTTTCGAACATATCGAAAAAATTTTAAATTTTAAATGACACACGAATAATTGAAACGCATATCGTGCAAATACAGAATAATTAATTGATTCGACTGAAAGAATAATTTGGTTTTGCGCAGAGCAATCATTTAAGTTGTTGACAAGTTATTATACTTCGATATACTAACATAGTATAAATTATAATGAAGTTCTCCTTCCTATTGCTCTTCAGTCTGACGGTTAAAATATCGGTAAAGAAGAGAGTCTCGCCCTATTAAAGGATTGAAGCAGGTGATAATCGTTGGATAGTGCCAAATCAGTCAACAATTCAACATTTCTGTCAATCGAAAAGTATTCATTATTTTTAATTTTGCTAAACGTTATTTTACATTTGACAGAGGTTGTTTACTAAATTTTACTCAATTCCGAAGAAATTTTCTAAACGTTAATTTCTATTTAATCCATCTGCTGGGACCAAACCTCTGTGAGCGGCCAAAAATTTTACTTCTTATTCGGTGCTTTTTTTTATAGTAAACGATTAAATATTTAATCGAACATCGATATTAAATATTATAAATGGGGCCATATGTTTTGTTTTCAACGCGAGTTTTCTTTAATTGGGAGATTTGAATTTGCAAAATACTGAAAAACAATTACGTCTGGGTTCGTGCATGTTTTTCTGTAAATCGAAAAGTAATAGTAGTTTTCGATACAAGGGCGTAAAAGTTTTTTTCTCCGATTGTGCGGGTAACGGCCTAAGTCGTAGGGGAGATGTGGGGTTTACACCAATTTGCCGAATAATTTTTTTGTCCTTAAAAATCGCAAAAATCTTTAAGAACGCTGAAACAAAAAATTCTTTTTTCTGCACGTGTTACACAAATTCTATTTTTAATCGTAAAATAATCTATAAAAGAACTTTTAAAACGTTTCATACTGTTTGTTTTCCAATTTCCTCATAATCAGCAGTCCAGAAGTTGATTTTTTAGGCTTGATATCATAATATTGCATATTGTATATCGTATATTTAATAGCTTTTTCCAAACAAACCTGAAATCGAAATAATACAATATAACAAAAACCTGACATTATGTTTAGTTAAATTATAATTACACCAGCGTTAATGAGTAGAAAAGTAAGATTCTTGACCTATTTTGGATTAACAGCTACCAAATTAAAGAACATTATAGGTTAAAATCTTTAAATTAATCAAATCTTTTGTTACGTAAGGGGGAATTTCGGTGTAGCAGAACTCAGGCTTCTGACACCACTAGATCTATTATAGGCGGATATCCGATCGCGGACCGGCTAGACGAATAGTATTAAAATTGAAAGATTAAAGATAGTAGCTTTATTGGCTACCTCTTTACAACGACGCACGTAGACGTCCAGCACTCGAAGGGCGCGCTAGAGCGAACGAAGGTGCACGCACTTAGTTTTCCCAACGTGCCAGCAAACGGTGAAACTCGCGGTGCGATCGATCGCTGATAATGTTTGAGTCTCCGAATCTCGAGTCTGAATGTCCGCTCAAACCATTACTTCGGCGGACATCAATTTCTTATATTTAACAAAGCTTGCACTTTCCGTCCTGGGAATCTGCTGAGTTTCCTGATTTTACGGAACGGCCACAGCTACGGTCGTCCGTGCGATCTACTATCATTTGCAGGATCTCATCCGAAAAGGGCTTATTACTGATTACGACTGTAGAATATAATATTGGTCGCGCATTCGGTTAGACGGCAATGCGAAACCGGATGCATTAATAATACGTGTTTTACTGCTGAGTCCCTAAAAGTATTCTTTCAATAATTGCACTCTTAATATATCAAATAACATCAATATAAGATAAATTATATAATAGCATGCCCACCAAATTTCATAATCGGACGAATATTCTATCGTAACACTTAATACAATAAAGTTTCGCCGGATTCTGGGGTTGATTTTTTGTATTACATGGCTAATATGGTAGCGAATAGATATAGTGCTAACTAATACCACAGATATTTTTAACTATTAATTCGATTAAAATCCCGTCGAAAGCTGTGCAAATGCTTTTCTGTTGACTGAAAAGTTGAATTGTTGATTGATTTGAGACTAATCAATGATCATCACCTGTTTGAATCCTTTAATGGAACTTCTTTACTGATATTTTATCTATTGGGCTGAAGAAAAATTGGAAGGAGAACTTCATTATAATTTATACTATATTAGTATATCGAGGTATAATACCTTGTCAACAACTTAAATGATTGCTCTGCGCAACACCAAATTATTCTTTCATTCGAATCAATTAATTATTCTGTATTTGCACGATATGCGTTTCAATTATTCGTGTGTCATTTAAAATTTTGAATTTGTTCGATATGTTCCTTTCCGCGGGAAGCCGTATCGATACGTGTTTTTAACTGTCGTCGAGTGATGTACTCTGTGGTAAGCAGATGATCGACTTTCTTCTGTTCTCCTGTTGTCTCGTGGAAGCAAAAGCCTCCAAAATAGATACATTGTCAGAATCAATTTACAAAAGAACTGTTGTTTGCAGGAAATTATTTCTTGTTACGGTTATCTTTAAAAAAAAATTATCTTCCCCGTCATATAACCCATATGCGCTATCGCTCGTACACTCTGTATATAGACAGGTATACGTTACAAATTTCGAAATTGTTAAAGCGACTTTGTGGATATACTGGTCGGTGGTTGGTTAGTAAGGAGTATACCAAACAACCCAAGACTGGTAGTTATTTAAGAGATTGTTGAATTACAAAAAGATGGAGATTTGTTGTGCAATTAGGCGTCTAAGGGCTTTGTGAGATAGGGTAGGTTAGCAACCGGCCGCGGTTCCGTAGGTTTTGGCAGGAGTGCATGTTTTATTTAGTGAGACTACTGTGCAACATTTTCATTCTAACGGGTGTTCTCCGAACGAAGGGAAAGATTATAGATATAAGTCAAATAATGGGCTATGGACTGGATTGAGTTCTTTAAATGTGAAAGCCAGGGACCGGCAAAGGTGGTACCTTTGGATTTGGGTATAATTGATATTAATGCGTCGATAACTTGTATAGTTGAAATGATAGTAAAAGTAAAAGTCGAAGTATACGAGGAACGACGTAGGGACAGAATACTATTAAATATAAGGATAGAACAAGAAGAATGAAAAATATTGTAAGGAGGATTTAGGTCTAGACTGAAGTAGTACAATTCGTCGTAAAATTTTCAAAATTGACGCTGGATGGCTTAAAACGGAAATGGTGTTCGAGAGAAATTGCTCCATAGCAAAGCGCAAGGTTCGTTTTAAATTCGATCTTAAAGCCTTATATTCAGCCAAAATGATTGCATTTCTATTTCGTGTAGCTTGATGATAAAGTAAATCCCGTGTCTTTTGATTTACAACGTTATATCTGCGTTAGATAATTTTACTGTTCGAATCGATGCATGATTATCGACCGTAATAACCACGGCGTTTTTAGAAAAAGATAAAACCTCATTAACATCGGGTAAACATAATGGTGGTGCCTGCAAGAAATTTAGGCTGGAATATGTAAGCGCTGCGACGATGTCCGAATTTAGCAATAATGAATTACAATTTCTGATGTTCCGGAATGAATTTACGCGCGAAGTAGGTCTACTGACATAAAATCATAAGTAAATTGAATTAAATCTTGGCCGGCCGCGAGTGGCGCATTGGACTGCGCAAAATTCCTTACTTTTTGTTAGGAGTCTACAATGCAGACATTAATCTGTGAATCCGCAAATGATATGTGATGTGATGCCATATGCATCACTAGGAATAAAGAATAAGTTTCTAAGGAATGTAGACTTATTACTGAGAAGATTGCAATTTAAATCGCCGGTTATTACGAGGTTCTTATAGCTAGGATGTTAAACGCTAAGCTTAACAATAAAGTAGCTAAATAAATGGCCTTAATATCGCGATTGTAAATTCCGAAATGGTGATATTGTCTCCTGTTGGACATTCGATCACTTTGACTTTGAAAGAATTATGTATGTAGCACTCCACGCCGCCACGGCGTATATAATTATTATACTAAGGGTTTAAATACAGAGCACCGGAAAGCATGTCCGGTAGACTCACCGTCGTTCCATAGATAGATAGATAACTAGTTTATAAATGTCCTGGCCAAAAATGGCAGTAGACAAATCACAGTAACATCCTGTCCTTACAATTTTTCGAACAGGATGTGAAGGTATTATGGAGTAACAATGCTCTCTCAGCGCTGGAGAGTAATGGACAAGTAACTAGTATAAACGAATAAAAGTCTAACAAAAGCAATAATGTAATAACATAACAAATCAATAGTAAATATTATATACAGATATTTTAGAAACGTTTGATAATATTTTGATAATTCAAACGTAATCGCTCGAAAAATAGCATAGTAGCTTCATAACTTATAATAAAGTGCTAAATATCACAGGTCCATCTGCAGTAAACAATGAAGTTACTTAGTTTGGAAAAAATCATTCAAAGTCTGATCTTGATAAGAATGTATGAAAGTTGCACTGGAAGGAGGCAATGAAGGTGATATTACGGAGGTGACTCGGAAGCGAATTCCAAAATTTTATGGCGCTAATCCAAAATGAATGTGTAAAAATGTTAGTACGTAAGGTTGGGAGGACGTAACGGAAAAAACGCAGACGTGATGATCGTCGCAAGGGGTCGACGACAGGAATAAATCTTACTGACAGATATGTGGGTTGTGAAGTAGATATGATCTCATAGGTTAGATTTCTAAGAAAATATGGTCTTCTGAGAGACACCGGAAGCCAGTCGGCGTCCCTTCTGTATGAAGCCAATAGATCGTCGCGCCGAAGGCGGTAAACGTTTCAAAGAGCACAGTTTTGTAACCATTGCAGTTTTGTGTTCAGGTAACCTGATAGATCGGCAATGACGAGACATGCATAGTCGATATCGAGAATGACCAAGGAATTTATAAGGGTGAGTTTGATAGATGGAGGAACAAAAACACCAAGAAATTTAAGTTTATAAAGTGCGTTATGAACTTTCGACGAGACGAAGTTGACGCGTCGATTCCAGGTGAGGTCAGATGTTATGATAATACCGAGATCTTTGACTTCGTTTGAATGCAATACAATATCAATCCCTACGATAATTGGTAGGACAGTCGAGTTTTTTATGTTAGAGAGATTATTTTTTCGGCGTGATGGTCGTGCGGGCTAAGGCGTCAGTCTTAGTCCGCCCGAACTGAAAGTCGCGAAGGTCCCGAGTTCGAATCCCCGTCCGTGCAATTTTCTCTGATTATGTCCAGTGTGGAATAACCGGGGAACCTTGCTGGGCGAAGGTACGAATTTGGGACCGCTGCCGACTCCCGTTGGAAGTTATCGGTACAATCAGCGTCTTATCCGCGGTCGGTACGTCGTGGGTCTTATCTCGGATAAAGATGGGATAAGCCCCGCGTCGTACACGCCATGGCACAGACCGCCGAATCTGCTAGTGGTACCAATATTGGGGTAGGGGGGACTGGCTCTGGGTGGGTGTTGTGTTTGTGTATCTGCCTAGTTCTTTCATGTACCGTTGTCTTTGTCCTGTACCTCGCCACCCGAGAGCCGACCCGCAAATAGACGCAAATTGTCATTAACGCGGGGGAAAATCACTTGTCCTTTGTCCTTGTCCTTTTGAGAGATTCTTTAATGATCTTATGATAATAGCTTTAGTTTAGCGGGTGTTTAGCTTAAGACCATAGGGACTTGAAGGGTTAAGTACTTTTTTGAGAGGTGTGATGTACAGGGATTTCCAGATAGCAGAAAAAACACCGGTAGCAAAAGAGATATTAAAAATACCTGTCAAGTAAGGTGCTATTACCGAAAATTGTTGTTTAAGATGCGCAAACCGGATGTTATCGGGTGTTCGCCCACGCGATTTGTTCAAAACTGCATTTAGACAGTTAAGGACCACATGATAGTTAGTGGGGTTTAACACGAATGACGGATGAGTGATGGGTAGGGGTCGCAGCAAAATATTATTGAAGGTTGACTGATCGCATGGTAGGTGAGACGATGATACTATGGCGTAATGTTGATTTAAAGTAGTAGGTGTGAAATGATACAGAGCAAACTGTGAAGATTCATTTGTAAGACCTAATTTACGCAGATAGGACCAAAGTTTGGAGCGGGAATCAAATGAAACTCTCTGGGGACGATTCGAGCATCCGATTCCGATCGCCTTCCTTCAAAGGAACGACAAAGGGAGAAAATCTCCGGCGATATTTTTGAGCTTCCTTCCTTTCTTCCCGCAGCTAGCGGATACAACCACCGACGCACCGGGCGGAAGCTATCCAGACTCCGGCTCCAGCGATTTTCACCACTGCAGTCCGGCCACCAGCAGCTTTCGGTCTTCCGGCCTCGTCTTCGGGTTTGCGCAACAATCCTGCCTACGAGATTCGACGAGAAGCAGCATCCTGGTCCACCTTCAGCATCTAACGTGGGACATCCGCTCAGGGACCAGGCCTTCATTCGGCGGAAACAGCAGAAGAGTGCACATTCGTCCCGCTACCCGCGACTTGCTCCGCTTCTCAACCGATGGTCTGCACCCCCGTGGCTGCAGTCACTTTACCGGGCGCTCCTACCCTCTCGCCGCACACGTCGCCTGGGACTCCACCACTTTCTCGCCGCGCGCGCAACCAGACTCGAGCACGAGAAATTCAGCGTCGCCTGTTCGATACGCCTTCGGTCATGTTTACCAAAACGAAACCCAGCATAATGTATCGAGAAAATTGTCATAATTAATTAGTGTATTTTAGGAAATAAAAGTTGTTACTTTTTTCCCATTAAAAGAGAGTTCTATTATTCCAAAACCCAACCGAAACACTAAAGTTTATTAGGATTAGATTCTTGAGTTAGTAATTCGGACAACTAGTGATTCTTAGCGGTTTTCACAGCACTTTTAATTTCGCGTCGCAAGTTTCTATATTACTTCAAAGCTGCAAGTTATGTGATCGCCTAGCACGCGAGTACAATTTATCTCGTTCCTTAATTCGAGTTCGCAGGTCAGGAATGACCCACGGTATAGATCGGCATGTAATTCGTTTGGTAATAAATGGTGCATGTACACCCAAAACATCATTCACGCATTTATACAGTATCTATAAGGTATTATCAAGATCAACAGGAATGGAGCTTAGATGAATCCGGTGTAATCAGGTTAGGAAGCTGTCGATGAAGTAATGGAGAGAGATCGCGAGTTAATGAGGTGATTTTTTGTGATGTGCGGTTTAAGCTATTGGTTTCATAGTGGATAGTAATAAGGATTTTGATAATGTTGCAATTTTATCGCTGGAATCCACAATTATGACGTCGATTCCCAAACATGAAAAGGCAGAATGACGAGTAGGACCAAAGGGAACTGGAAAAAGGGAGTAGTCGTCAATTAAATTTCTAAGCTAATTTGAACCAAGTGTATCAAGTAAATTACAGTTTAGGTCGCCGGTTATAATTCTGTTTTTGAACGTTGCAACGTATAAATTAAATTTAATAACGAAATCGGAAAATAAATGGCCATTTAGACAGCGATATATAACGATAAGATGTTTGTAGGGGCGACTTAATTTATAAAAACGTATAATCCGGGCTATTTATATCCATGTTCTCTGAGCAATATAAAATCGAATACATTAATGAGCTATGAAGGTAACATGCGACTCCCCCACCTTTCATGTAACGAGATTACCCATCTACTCAGAGTGATCGATCGTTACGCACTAAATTATAATTTAGTATAGCTGCGCGTGATGAATTGATATTAGGAGTAAGCTTCGACTTCATTGAAATGGCTTCGAAGAGAGTTTACATTTACGTTGGAGATTTTTATAAACGAATCACATTTAGAAGTTACAGTTGCAACGAAAGAGTTTTGGTGGGGTTGCTTTGCTAAGATCTTGTTCAATTACAAATTAAAATTTCTTCGATACCTTCATCCTTTCGCACAAAAATGTTACCATTACGTGCCCATATGCGCTTGTAACCAGTTTTTTTGAAGGCTCCTAGACTTTTCTTAAGAGTGTGTATGTCGGTGGAGATAAAAATTCAATCATGTAGACGGGTTTAGGTTCATTAGAGCTACCAGGTATTTTAGAGAAAAGTTCCTGGACAGTAATTTGACTTAGTTTACGCTTCGCATCAATAATGAAATTCCGTATCTCGTTTGATTTAAAGTGTACTTTTATAGAGAAATACAGTGCAGCATAATTTTCTACGTTTTGGTTCAATTTTGTTGAACTTATTTGTATCGGTCTTGACAGTATTTATGGCCTCGAGAAGCTGGGTAAATTGGTTTTTATTTGACAGATCGAAAGCCATTTTAGAATGAGGGAACTCGAGTGAGGAAGATGCGGGAGTTTGCAGCTGATGCGTAGTGAAAAACGGCGCAAGCTGAGAGATAATTGACGAATTTGTCGTAGACAGTCGCGACGGAAGAGAGAAGGAGAGGGGTTCGAGAGAGGACGGAGTAAGACCTGCAAAGATAGGTAAATCGCATGCGGTTGTGTTGCTTACAGCATTGGGTGGCACTGGGAGATGGAAAGACAGCGCGCACACAACACACTGACTCCGGTTTACCGTATATGTACAAGCGAGCAGACGACGTATGAAAATGCTTTTCGCATAAAATACACTTTACGAAGATAACGCGCTTATGACATTTCTCGCAAATGACTGTATAGAATGCAATTTTATCCTTTTCGCCTCGTGTAATTGACATCTGATGGACGTACCTCGAGTTTGTTCAGTCTGCTGGATTGACTTACGTTGACAGGTCATAATTACGAAAGGCAGCTGACATATTACACCACGTGATTTCGGTGAGCTTGCGCAGTTGCTAATCGCAGTGAAGAATTGCCGTTGACACGTGTCGGTGAAAATTGATGGAAAATTTCCTACTTTTCAAAACGGCACTCTATGGCCCTCACAGTATGCAGTTACCCAAAATAAAAATACATTGGTGTATGGGCATATCCACAGAACTTTTAACTTTGTTGATCCTCGCGAAGAACACCTACAACCTAGTAGTATTATTTTATATTAAAACTTACGTTATCATTTTCCGCTAGACACTACCCAAATTAAGAGTTTTGTGCAATATTAGAACCGAATATTGATTTGTTGATTAGTTCTGCATGTTTAAAAGTGCGAAAGTGCTAAAATGTTACGCGATCCTTTTAGAAAATGTTGTATTCTTAAAGACTTTATTTCCGCAGCGTGTAGAATATCACTTAGATTTTATGTACGACTGCTAACCAACGTTTTTTTTGAAAAAGTTATACCTAATCCCATTAATGTGCCGTGAATATAAACAAAGATATGGAGGGTTAATTGAGTGAAGTAACTTTAAAAAAAATATAATTTATCATTTTCTTATGAATTCTCCTCGTGCGGCGCGGGATGAAATCAAAATATTAATGTATCTATAAATTGTAAAACGTAGCTCCATTTTAAATTACATATTTTCGTAAGGCACACTCACAATTTTGCTTCAAATAGTCAATCTATGCAGTAATCGGAACATTGTGACGATTTTAATTTATAAAATAATTTTCATAGTATAAACCATGAAAAATCTATAAAAATCATTTTTTTCATGTTTCTTACAAGGAGAGATTGCAAACTGTCCCCGTCGAAATCACTGAGAATAAAATATGTTGTTCAATGTGAAAGTCTATTAGATACTATTTTTGCTTTATTGCCAATGGGCATTTGTATATGAGATATAAGCCAAAGCACAATATTGTACTTGAAAGATAAAAAAAGATAATTTCCATACTGAAGTTACAAGTTTCGTGGATTTGCCCATATCCGTCCACGAATGGTGCACCCACTGGAAATGTTTTCTCGCTCCAGAGAATAAAAATTGGGTGAGATATGCGAGAAAATTACGGAGCAAAATTTATGCGTACAGTTCGATTTCTCATTTCATCAGAGATTGATTGAAAACAAATTTATTATTGCCCTGGCCACAGCAAGCCGTGGACAAGATTCAAAACAGCATCCTGTCGTTACAATTTTTCGGACAGGATGCAATAGTATAATAGACTTGTTGTCTCTGCAATATGGCGGTATAACGTAGACTTATCAATATAAAAGTTGCCTTCTAGATGCATCAAGCCAGTTTGCTTTCTTTCGATACGGCTCTACCCTCTCATCACGCCGCAAACGATACACGTACCGTAAGGCAACGTTCTGTAGGCGTTGTAGCTTGGAGTTAAGGTAAGCTGTCAAATCAGCGGTAACAAGGGATGCGTAATCAAGATGTGGAATGACCAACGAATTTACAAGGGAAAGGTTGATAGATGATGGAAGAAAGGCACCACGATATTTTAACCTATACAGGACGTTGTGCACTTTGGACGGAATGGTGTTTATATGACGATTCCACGTTAGGTCAGAAGTAATTCTTACACCTAAATCCTTTACTTCACGTGTGTAAGGTATTACGGCCATCCCAACAATTATCTGTAGTATGCCAAGATTTTTGATATTAGTAAGATTCTGTGAGGAACCAACGATAATGGCCTGTGTTTTACGTGTGTTTAAGGTGAGCCCAACGTCATGAGACCACTTTATTAGTTCTATGATATCGCTATTTAAGTTGGATATTGTTTCATTTAAGCGACTAATTGGGTCGTTAAATAGAATTGCACGTCGTCGGCAAAGATGATACAAGTATTACGACAATAGTGAAGCCTGGCAAATAAGGTATTGATGACGATGATGAATAGGATTGGTCCTGGGCTCGAACCTTGGGGTACACCAGATGTTGTATATTCGGGATCTGAGCATAGGCCATCTAGACCAATTATTTTATGAGAACGGTTTGATAAATATGAATGAAGCCATCTTAACGCTGATTCGTCGAAACCTATATCTCGAAGACAAGTCAAAATTAATGAATGATTTAGTGTATCGAAGGCCTTCGAGAAGTCAAATAGTACTAGAATAATGACTTCCCCACGATCCCCATGAGATGTAGTAGTGCAGTTTGAGTGCTGTGGTGTTTTCGGAATCCGCACTGCCTGGGATGTAATAAGTTATTTTTCTCCAAGTATATGGTAATTTGCTGAGTGATAAGTGAATCAATGACCTTGGAGAGATGAGAAGGGTTTGTAACTGGTCGAGTTTCAGAGGGGCTTAAGGAATTTGCAGTTTTCTGTGGGATAATAAATGATAATTTCCAAATAGGCGGAAAATGACCAGTGATGAGTGAAAGATTGAAAAATGGTGGTTAAATATGGTGCTAAGGTTGAGAACATTGGTTTAAGATGCTTTAATGGCATATGATCAGGGCTAAGCCCGCGTGATTATTGCTCCACTAGGTTTAGATTAAGGAGAATTTCATGACATTGAACTGGGGAAAAGGTGAAAGTTGGATGATATATAGTTAATGACCGCTGGATGATATTATTGAGAGTCATAGCATCACACGATGGATGAAAACATGATATTTGTGCGAAGTGACGATTTAGTGTAGTAGATGAGAAATGAGGGAGAGCAGACTTAGAAGGCTCATTTGCGAGTCCTAGCCTCCTGAGGCAGGACCAAAGTTTGTTGGTACACGTTTGCTGGAGTACTTGATCGGCTAAATAGCGATTTTTAGCTGCTTTTAATGAGTTTTTAATTTCACGACGCATATTTCGATATTCTTCTAGTAAACGCGAGTTCCGCGTTCGTTTCGCGCGCATAAACAGTTTATCACGTTCTTTTATTCTAGCTCTTAAGTCCGACAAAAGCCACGGTATAGAACGATACAAAATACGCTTTGTAACAATCGGCGCATGATGATTTAATATTTTCGTGATACATTCATATAATATGCTAAGATTCCGTGCACATTCATAGTTATTATAGTTGATTTCACATAAGTTACGATCGGATACTAAGAGGTTAGGAAGCTTAAGTTTAAGTATCGCGGCTAGATCCCTATTTAATTCTGTATAATTACAATACATTGCGTAGTTACGGTAAGTAATAATCTGAGGTATGCGATCTAGGCTACTGAATTCATACAAAATTGATATAAGACAATGACCCGCCGCGAAGGGAGCTGTAGTTGTCGAAAAGCTTTTAACGATCAACAATCATGACATCAATTTGTGAAGTTGAAAAACCGGAATAGTCCGTTGGTCCGAACGGAACCGAAAAAGTGAATAATCATAAATTAAATCTTTGAGATATTTAGAATCAAATGTATTATCTAAGAGGTTACAATTCAAGTCGCCGGCTACAATAATATTTTGGTAGTAATACCAAAGTATAATACTAGGTTTAGAGATATACGAATTAAAATTTATTATAAATTCTGCAAAAAGTTGACCCTCGGGACGCCGATACATAACAATAAATAATAGATTGCTTGCGGAGGATTTAATATCCAAGAAGAGATATTCTGGTGTATTTATACTTTCATTAACCGAACATTCCAAGATAAAGAGAGAGAGAGCGAGCGAGCGAGAGAGAGAGAGAGAGAGAGAGAGAGAGAGAGAGAGAGAGAGAGAGAGAGAGAGATTGAAAACTTATTTATTACTGTCCTGGCCTCTACAAGGCATCAACTCAATATCCTGTCGTTACAATGTTTCGGTCAGTGTATAACGATACATAAAATAACATGATAGAATCTCTGCTGCAAGGCGGTGAACACATTAATATACATTATATTTACATCTTTATATAAATTATATTTAAATGAAAAATAAAGAAATTTCACTTGAGCTACATGTAAAATAGTTTAAATCGACTTGAAGACGCTCGCATAACTGAAAACAGTAAGATAAAAACGTAACAAACTTACGGTTGGTCAGTCCTGAAAAGATGCGTTATGAGGTTAGTTCGAAATGTTGCGATGTATATTGAATAAACAATAACGATAAAATTACGATTTTGAAAATAGTTTCCTTGTTATCCCGATAATGGGGCTGTCACATTGTAATATCTTCCATTTAGCCCGAATGATGACTGATAATATCCATTACGTTTCTCATCGATTGATTTTATTTAATAGTCTATCAAATCTAGTCGCTTCGTTGTAGTTTGTTTTCTTATTTTAAGATTGTTTAAAATCTAATCGTTCATTATATTATAGCACAGTATTCCTTGTTTTTAGTTTTTAATCATTTTTGTTCTAATGTAAGATTTTACCGTAATTAAAGATAATAAAATTCCAAAGACTAAATAATTGTAATTAAAAAAAGTGTCGTTGGAATTATGTTAAATAGTATTTTTTAAAATTATTTTACCTTAATAACATTTCACTGTTATTCGCATTTTAGGAAGACTCTAGGTTAATTCTTACGTAAGAAGGGGGGGGGGGGGTCCCAGAAATCTTACGTTACCTTACGTGGGGGAGGGGGGGGGGTTCAAAATTGACCAAAATCGTCCTTACGTAATTAAAGAACGGCCCCTAATGAATAATACAGGGCCTAAGCTCGAGCCTTGCGGAACGCCGTAAATAGTATCGCAAACCCGACGGGGTTTTTACAGTGTTCCCTATGTAAATAGAGGACGGAAAATTATGCCGTTACCACGGGTTTGGGAGATATAATTTGGGGAGGACTTCGGACGTTTCAGACCGAAGGGTGTAGGGAAGGGAAGGATAAGATATTCCGACGTTTAGACGGAATATCTGGAGAGAAAGGGGTAAGGATGAGGTGAGAATAATTAGTACAAACTTGAATGAAAGTTGTAGCATGAGTTTGACAAAGTTATTAATATAAAGGAATGTTGTATCAATTATTGATTTTTCCTAAATGTTTAATCTTAATGAAAAATACGAGGTATAGTTATGTTTTTTCAACATCAAACGTGTCTTTGGGAACATTAATTTTCGTCGGTACAAAATACTGCAGTCAAAAAGAAATAAAGTTGCGAATTATTTAATTAAAATTTGCTTCTTAGTAATGTTACGTCCTCGTAACTAGCGGAATTAACCAATTTTCGGTATACATACAAACATAAAAAAATATCGTAATTATATGTCGGCACCGGACAAACGAGTCCGTTTCTTACAATGTAACTGTTGCGAACAGAACTGATATTTCTGCCTTGCGGTACCCGGCGTGGGTTTTTCTGCAGTTTTCCCCACGCCATTGCACACCCGAATGGGGGTACTCCTCACAGAAGTCGGCTGCAGCCGCAAGAAGGGTGCCTATAGGTGTTATGTACGGGCCCTTCTGATGGCGACGATATGCGCGTAATTAGTTTTATAATTTATATGCTTGCGTTTTACGGAAATTGAGGACTCGATGATCGATGCAAAAAAACGGGAAAATTCGAAACGCAAAGATGTGGAAATTTCGATTCGGAGCGAGGTGTGTTTCGGAGCAAGGTGTGTTTCGGAGTCCGAGGTGTGTTTCGGAGTCGGAGATGGGTTTCGGAGTCGGAGATGTGTTTCGGAGTCGGCGATATGTTTCGGAGTCGGAGGTTCGATTCGGAGTCGGAGCAAGACTCATTTCGGAGTCACAGAGTGTTCATTGAGAAGCGTGTACGCTTAGAACTGGCGATTCGCTTTCAGATGGAGAGTAACCGGTAGGTTCATGCGCGGGGATCGGGGGGGCCGATTGCTGCCGTTGCTGAACTACCGGCGAGCAAGAAGTCTGAAAGTTCGTAACCCAGTAAAATAAATAGTCGACCGGCGATTCGCCTCAGATGGACAGTAACCGGTAGCGTTCATGCACGGGGATCGGGGAGTCGATTGCTGCCGTTGCTGAACTGCCGGCGAACAAGAAGTCTGGAGGTTCGTAAACCGGAGATCGACAGTTGGTAGTTTACCGACCGTTAACTGATGGTTCCATTCGTGTCTGTCCATTGTTTATCGATTGTCGAATATTCATGAATGAGACGGGGGGAGGGAGAGAGAGAGTGTGAGAGAGAGAGAGAGAGAGAGGGGGAGGGAGAAAGAGAGAGAGAGGAGGGAACGGGGGGTTCTTTTAAACTCGAAATCGAAATTTCTAGATCTAACGAGACGTATAAAATAAAACAATTGACGAGAGTTCCTTAGCGACGAAGTTTGCGTCCCTGGAAACTAGCCTGTATAAAAACGACCTGGTCCTCAGTTCCCGACTAACTCGTTTTCGATATTCCGATCTAGCGAGATCGTCACGGTCGGTCGCCACCTCAAAAAGTATCGTCGCCATCATAAACAATAAATATTTAATTATTTGTTTGGAGTAGAACCGAGTTTTTCCTTTATTTTGCCAGTTCGCCCGGTTTTATCATGTACAGTAACCTTCAAACCACATGGACGAAGCGTATTGGAATGTATCCGGTTCAAATAGCATTTTCTTTAAACCTTTATTAGCCGTAAATCAGAAGACGGCTCACATCGCTTAAGCCGGAAAACTTTCCTAAAAAGTCACCGTACAGACGCAAAAAGGTTTACAACGACCTTCCGTAGCATTTTTGTCTACTATAGAACAATCATTTTACATTACCGTAATTCTCGTCTCTTCCGAAATTTACGATAATTGAGGACTTAACTCTCAAGCTACCTGTTTTTAACTTTTCTTAAAAAACATAAAAAGAGAAAACGGGTACATTCTAACGGGCTCTCTATAGCAATAATTTTTAGTTAATGTATTTTTCCTCATTGGCCCATTTCCAAAAAACCTGTCCAACATACAAATCCACCACCTTCAAAATAGAGGGGGAGTACTCAAAGCGGGGATAAGAAAACCATGGACCACCATAAATACAGGTGGGGCACACCGAGAGCATCCCAGTCCATTTTTATTAGTTTCACGGGACATAGTAAAAAAAGGAAGGACAACTCCTCTACAAACACCGAGATCACTTCGGTCGATTTATAAGTTCGCGAGTTATTGAGCCAAAGGGAAGGCCAACTCCAATTTTCGAGCCAACAAAAAACTTCAGGATCGGACCCAAAAGGAAAGAGGACCATCAGCCCGAACCAATTAATTCCAGTCCGAAGAGAGGTCCATCAAAAACTTAGAGTAAGTATAAGTTTCCCTCTTATGTAATTTGTATCCATCTACCCCCCTCCTTTCCTACTTTTCCTTCGTGACATAGCGGGTCGGCCAGCGAAATCGCATCCTCTTTTCCTTTCGTGGCATAGCGGGTAGGCCTGCGAAACCACAACCCTCTTCCCTCCTACCTATTGCATATAAGCCACAGAGACGAAGTCGCCCCTCTCACGCGACTACTTACTCATATTCAAAAGCATTTTGGTCCGATAAATTCTCTCTTTTTTTTCCTTCCCCTAGACTTCGCGTTTTCCCTTTCACTTCCTAAACTCATTATACCATTTTTTTCTTCTCCGTTTATCATCTTCCCTAATAAATAAACATTATATTTTTTTTATAGTGAAACGCCGCCGAGGAGGACAAAAGGTCCAACGCCAAAAATTGGCAAGGGCTCTCCACCTCGCCCGAGAGGAAATAGAATCGCGAGCTGCCAAACCATGATCCCTAAAGGAAACTCCTCTTCCTTTCCCTTTTCCCCCTCGCCCGATCATTCCGCTACCTACTCCCAAGGAATTATTTCCTAATTTATTCATCCCTTTTCCCCCTCTTCCAACAACTCCTCTACCCACACCGGAACAATTGTTTGGAAAAATAAATTGATTATTCAAATAAAGCGTTTCCTCATTTTACCCTTATTTCTGACTTTCCTGTGTTGTTAGTAGCCCTCACTCACCTAAAGAACCCAGTAATTCTACTGAGTTACACGCCCGTGTTACTGTTCAGTTAATATCTCTTTCGAGATATTCACTGGGTCGTAACAGTAATATTTCTTTCGGCCATGTTCTATTTACGTTGCGAGCTGTATTTCGTAAGGTATATGTAAACATTGGTGTTGTGTTGACGAGAACTATAATTAGTGTAATAACACGTTGGCTATATTGTACGCATTATTTCATTATTGTTTGTGTTTTCAATATGAGGGACTATGTGGACGATGTGTTCAATACTACTATACGCAATTCAATAGACATTTCTAGAAAAGAAACTTTGCCAGAGGACTTATCAGATGTTAAATGTGTTGTATGTGGACCGAATAAACCTTTAATCAAGGATTTCTCAAAAGCGGCAAAATGTCGTGATTGTGGTCGTTACTGTCACATTAAATATCGACCGAAACTTTTTAGACAAGATGAAACTAAAAAATGCTTACATTTGATGCTCCTTTTCTTGGGAATTCAACTTCCGATCCCACCTATGTTTCCTCATTGACAACAGAGGAGGAAATATCAATGCAAGATATTAAATCATTGTTACTTAAATTATCCGCTGACATCGAAGGGTTGAAGTCATCTAATGCGACTATAGTCAAGGGCATTGATAACGTGATAAGTGACAATACTATAATACGAAGTGCACTCAATACACTTCAAAATGTTTTTCACGAAATTAAATCCACGCTAGATCAACATAGCCAACAACTTGTTGCCACTGACCACTTGTTGTCAACTCTGCAGTCCAATGGTAGCAGTCTTTCTACCAAAGTTGAGAATATTGCTGTTCGTTCTAACAACTCCGCTTCGGAATTAAATATGAAAGTGGAATCGTTGCAGAACAAAGTTGGTACTTTTTATGTCAACAAGAACTCTTCGCTATCTCAATCTCAGGCTTTTGAGTTAAATAATGCTTGCTACAAGGAAATAAAAGATAGAGATAGGAGATCTTGTAACGTTATTTTATTTAATGTCGCCAAGCATACTTGAAAGTGATGGCCATTCTCAAGATCTTTAGTCAATTAAATTTCTCCTAAGCGCTTTCTCGAACGTAGCATCTGACGATATTGAAATCAGAAGATTGGGGAAATTCATTCAAGATAAATGCAGACCCATCCGTGTCACTTTTTTTCTCTTAATGATGTTTTCAAAGTGTTGGGACATTCCAAAGATCTCCTTAACTCGATTAAGGTCACATCAGATCGTACCTCTGAGCAACGGAAACATTCAACTTACTTAAATGACCTAGTTTTAAAGCATAATGATTCAAATCCCAGCGATAAATATAGAATAAAATATGTGGCTGGGAAATATACTGTTGTTTCGAACTCCAACGTCCCCATCGATCCAAAAAACTTAGAAAGCCTGTCTCCAGGTATTTAACATTGTACTATCATAATGTCCGAGGTCTTCGAACTAAAATTGCTTGAACTAATGTTTTCTCAAACCCTAGCATCTCTTGCAATTAAACCGGCTGACACCGGATTTCTCGGATAATGAATTGGATTTATATGGATACACAATCTATCGCTTTAAACGATCAAACTTAACGCACTCAAAAACAAGAGGAGGAGGTGTTCTAATTGGTGTCAACATCTGTTTAACATCTTCTCTCATAACCATGGACATTGGCATTACAGAACAATTATTTACCGAATTGACTATTGGAAATGTAGACGTCATCATTGCAGCTTGTTATATTCCTCCAGTATCTGACCTTAATGTCTATAAAATCATGTCAATGCTATTGGGAGTCTTCAGTTTCGCTTTCCAGTCGCGAAAATGCTTCTATTTGCAGACTATAATTTACCTCATATTTATTGGGAACATAACTTGGATTTTAATACCTCAGAGCTTACCACTCAGAGCTTACACAATATTTTAAGGTCATCTTTATTATATTACAATGTTATTCAAGAGTTTCCTGCACATCCCGGTAGAAGAGGCACATTAGATCTGCTAATCTCAAATTTGGAAAGAGTTGTGCCGATCAACACTCAAGAAACAATTACAGAAGAAGATGCTTACCATCCCGCCGTGACTTTTAAAATAGCTATTGAACATAATAATATTTCGACTCCTAGTTTTACTTATCGTGACTTTGATAATGTTGAATTTAATCGTGTGTGTCGTGACCTTGAGCTGACCGATTGGTTCTCATTATTTTCTCAACCATCGCGACCTGATGTTAATAAAGCTTGCTCCGCTTTTTATAAAGTTCTCTTAGATTTAATACACAAACATGTACAAATAAAAACTTCTTATATTTCATCTTTCCCTATCTGGTACTTCAGAGAACTTAGAGATTTAATATATGCCAAGAAGTCAGCTCATGGCCGTTTTGAACAATTTAATAATTTTACTTACTATGTCGAGTTTAAGAGACTCCGTGCTTTATGTGTCCGTGCTAGTAGGTCATGCTAGTATAGAAGAGGGCTCTCGAACCAATGTTAAATTCTTCTGGAACTATTTAAATAAAAGATCTGAGTCCACAAATTTGCAGTTCCGTCTATTTAAGCCATATCTCGGCTTCAAATCCTAAGTTTTCTGCTAATTTATTTGCTACACACTTTGGATCAGTATATAACAGTGACAACACTGACTTTCTACCCACTAGTTGTTATGAAGCCACATCTAATCTTACCTATTTACTTATTTCTGAACAAAAGATCGCACAAGTTATGTCATCGATGAAGGTATCTAATAATCCGGGGTCTGGCGGTATACCTTCAAGATTTATTAAAAAATGTGTCGGCGTGATGATCGTGCGAGCTAAGGCGTCAGTCTTAGTCCGCCCGAACTGAACGTCGCGAAGGTCCCGAGTTCGAATCCCCGTCCGTGCAATTTTCTCTGCTTATGTCCAGTGTGGAATAACCGGGGAACCTTGCTGGGCGAAGGTACGAATTTGGGACCGCTGCCGACCCCCATCGGCAGTTATCGGTACCGTCAGTGTCTTATCCGCGGTCGGTACGTCGTGGGTCTTATCTCGGATAAAGATGGGATAAGCCCCGCGTCGTACTCGCTAAGGCACAGACCGCCGAATCTGCTGGTGGTACCGATATTGGGGTACTGGCTCTGGGTGGGTGTTGTGTGTGTATCTGCCTATAGTTCTGTCATGTACTGTCTGTCTCTGTTCTGTACCTCTCCACCCGAGAGCCGACCCGCAAATAGACATATTCGTCATTAACGCGGGGGAAAATTTCCTGTCCTTTGTTCTTGTCCTTTTATTAAAAAATGTGCTTTACAACTTCTAAAATCCCTTCACTTTCTTTTTAATTTAACCTTAAGCTCCGGAATCTTTTCCTCCACATGGAGAATCAGTTTTGTCACTCCTAATTTTCAAAAATGGTGACCGCCGAAATGTTCAAAACTATAGGCCAAAACTATTTGATGCACTCATGGCTAGTAAAATTTATGGTTTTGTCTGTGATTCTATATCACCTATACAGCATGGTTTTGTCAAATCCCGTTCTACAATTACAAATCTATCGTGCCTGATTGACAATATAACTGATGCTTTGAACGAGGAAGCTCAACTAGACGCAATTTATTTGGACTTTTCGAAGGCGTTTGATTCTCTGAACCATACACGGAGAGAAAAAATGCGTAAAATTAACAGGCAAACTGAAGCATAATAACTACTCGTGAGGTGTAGAATAATTTTGACACATGAGTTGAGTAGTTTCTGCGCTACACGAGAATTAAATTGACTTTCCACTAGAATCGTATCGAAACATCAAAAGTCGAGTTAAGTCGATTCGAGCCGGTGCGCTTAATGTAATTCGTGCAATGACTACTTGGTACAATTATTTGTTGGTCCAAAGCGTTAAAACATGGATGATTTTGTATCAAATTTGTTAAGAAATTGGAACCTGGAATGTTTAATCGGCAGATTTGAAAATAGGTGAAACATAACCCATTATATAAATATATATATATATATATATATATATATATATATATATATATATATATGTATGACTATTACATATAAGAAGTCGTACTCGGGTCTTTTACACACTTTATAGTAATAATTGTGACATCGATTACATATTCAATGAAAATATATGAAAACATAAGTGTTATTTCAGTTCAGTATAGGTATTTTTAACGAAGATTATACCTCAATATCTGAAATTAGTACTTGTACCAAGACTAAAATATGACAGATTTTGGTATAATTCATATTTAATGCAAATATTTATTACTTCCTGTGTAATGAAAATGTTGCTATTCTGTATGTTAGATGGTGTGTGGTTAATTTTAACCATCGTCGACAGGTTTCATGTATATACTGAGAAATGTGAATGCAGTTTTCAATATGATATTTACCACTGTTAACATTTACTTTTCAAATTTCTGACGAATTTTTTTATTTATACAGTACACAATTTTCTTTTATAAATCTTGTGTATATAATATGTACTATTAATCTTTAGTTTACGGCATATTTAAATTTTCCCTGGGGCATTCTCTTCGTGTCGGAGTCGCCCTCTGCCCATTTCAGTTTTTGACAGAATTCAATGAACCAGGGCTTAAAATTTTCGTTGGAGTGTCTACTTTTCAATGGCGTGTGGCGTTGTGTGAAAATTCGAAATGGCGGATTGGTTCAGCGCCGACAATGAAAAAAGTATAAAAAATGAAGCGAATATCTTTAAAGAAAAGTGCAGAAGTGACACTTCATTTGGACGATACTGTATACTGGGGAGTTCACGAGGTTGCTGGTTCCAATTATGAAGTCGAAATTGAGAAATTCAAAATGGCGGACCGAATATGGCCGACCAAAATGTCGAAATCTCACTTTTTTCTTATGAAACTCGATACTGGGGAGTTTTTAAGGTCGCTGGTTCCGAATCTGAAGTTGAAATTGAGAAATTGAAAATGGCGGAACGAATATGGCCGACCAAAATGTCGAAATCTCACTTTTTTATGAAACTCGATACTGGGGAGTTTTCGAGGTTGCTGGTTCCGATTATGAAGTCGAAATTGAGAAATTCAAAATGGCGGACCGAATAAGGCCGACCAAAATGTCGAAATCTCACTTATTTCTTATGAAACTCGATATGGGGGGTCTTTGAGGACGCTGGTTTCGAATCTTAAGTAGAAATTTAAAACTTTAAAATGGATGATCTAATATGGTCTATCGAAGAGCAAAAATATCACTTGTTTCGGATGAAACTGGGTACAATACGAAATTTGCAAATTCAATTGTACAATTCTTCAATATTCTTCGATTTTGCATGAATTGTTCAGCCTTTAAATTCGCCGCGTCCTATTTTGCTTACGAGAAACAAGAGCCGCTCACTCACGTATTGTTATCAGACGTGACCCGTAAACGAAGTTGAATGCGTCGAAGTAGATACACCCGGCTTGTCGCGGATAAATAAATCAGCAACAGACATCATTTCCATTGGGAAAATACATTTCATTTTTCGCTGTAGTTTTTTTCCTTATTTTTTAAGCTCTCGATCTATCAAGGTATCTAAAGTTCAACGTTAAAATGTTTGATGATATTTTATGAATGACTAACCGCTACATGCTGTACAGAAAGCAAGCTGTACAGAAAAAAGATTCTTTAATAATTCATTACAAGGCAACACTTCAAAAATATCGAAATTACAAATTTTTTCCTTCATTTCCTTAGCCGTCTGGACAATATAGTTACGGCTTTTCGAGCGTCAGGACTGTGTCTTGCATTCCGAGGCCTAGTATCTGAATTTTAACTACACATTGGCACCGAGCGACCTCAAAAAACCCTTATACCGAGTTTCATAAGAAACAAGTGAGATTTCTGCATTTCAGTTGGCCATATTCGGTCCGCCATTTTGAATTTCTCAATTTCAACTTCAGATTCGGAACCAGCGACCTCGTGAACTCCCCAGTATACAGAATCGTCCAAATGAAGTGTCAGTTCTGCACTTTTCTTTAAAGATATTCGCTTCATTTTTTATACATTTTTCAATCTCGGCGCTGAACCAATCCGCCATTTTGAATTTTCACACAACGCCACACGCCATTGAAAACTAGACACTCCAACGAAAATTTTAAGCCCTGGTTCATTGAATTCTGTCAAAAACTGAAATGGGCAGAGGGGGACTCCGACACGCAGAGAATGCCCCATATAGATATATATATATATATATATATCTGCCTTGTGTTTGTGTGTAATGTTATTTTTAATATTTTTATAGCATCACTTCCTAGGCTCGCGTAGAAATCATACAACTTTTGCATTAATTTGACGCATCACACACTCGCGTAGAAATTACTCTACTGATGCGTTAATTTGACATTCTTCTATTGCGTTATATTGACGCACCTCACATGTTCAAGCAACTCGCGCAGATATTACTCTACTGTTGCGTGAGATTTACGCTTTTTTTCTTTCCGTGCATAATACTATTAAATAAATTACAGAATGTTGGTATTAATGGTTATCTTTTGTTATGGCTACGCTCTTATCTAAGCAACAGGTCGCAGTATATTCGAATAAAAGGTTCTCTTTCAGATCCAATTATAGTTCACTCTGGTATTCCGCAGGGTTCCCATTTGGGTCCCTTATTGTTTATCATATTTGTCAATGATTGTTTAATTAATCTAAAATTTGTTCATGCTTTTGTAGATCAGTTTTTGTAGACTTAGATCTCCTATACACTTTGCTTATTCTATAGAAGACATCCTACTTCAAATATTAAGTGTTCAAAGAGACTTCGGTGTGCTGTTCGGTTGTAGAGTCACGTTTGACGACCAAATCGATTTTATTGCTGCGAAGGCGATGCGTATTTTGGGTTCTATTACTAGAATGATTTTTCTAATCCCGATACCTTACTGTATCTTTATAAATATCTCTAGTAAGTCCCATTCTGACGTATGCATCTCCTACATGGTTGCCTTTTACGGAAAATCGGTGCATAAAACTCGAACGTATTCAACACCATCTTATTCACATTCTTGCTTTCAGACAAGGCTCACCCATGTCTAAGCCTGATCACGACTTCAAAGATCAATCAATAAAATTTGGGATATGTACGCAGAAGTCTATTAGAAATTACTTTGATATAAAGTTTGCTTCTGACATTCTCTCAGGGAGGGTTGACTGTTCCTACCTACCTCAGGTATCATTGTTTCGTCAGTAGTCGGTGCTACTATGTACATCGCAATATAAGACCATTCTAGGAAAGTAGCTACAAAAACAATTACACTTTCAACTCGACAATTCCTAGGCTTGTTAGAAGACGGTTGAGCGCATTTAATTTTATTGAGATGTAAATCGTTTGGATAATTTAACAATTGATAAAAATAACATTGTGCTCTGTTATACCAATATCTGATTTTACTAATAGCTGTGAAGGGAAAGAGAAAGAAGAAAATTGTTGTTTGTAATACTAATGTATTACATATTTATGAATTTTATAAACTTTATATATATAAATATGGTATTCCAGAAAATAATGAAACACATACATGGCTGAAATGGCACACTTGGAGATTCTCAAGTGGGCCTACGAAATTACATGCTCTATCGGCGTGACAGAACAACAGAAAACCCACACGTAATCCGGGGCGGAGGCTTGCTTGCAGCTGTAAAGAGGCCTATCAACGCCACATGTCTAGATGTCGACATACCTTTTAGTATTTTACCTTAGAAAATTCCAAATTTATAGTTCATAACACCCGATGTACCGTTTTCCCCGTAGTATGCTATCATTTAAATAACTCCGAACTAAAACATAAGAGCATTTGTATTTTTAAAAAATTAAAAAGAAAAAGATAAAAAATTCAAAAAAATAATGGAGACAACGTCCGACACGTCGACGTTCGTGTGTAATTTATTCCTTATAATTTGTTAGTTATATGGAGTTACCGTTCGATAAAATATCATTTAACATTTAAAACGTATGGTTGAATCAGTAATTCGCAACCCCAAGAGTCCAGTATCATCATAACAAAGTAACATATTACATTTTGGTCCGTTGTCTTTGATTCGACATTTTCAATTTCGAAAATCTGATGCCGGAATCACGGGGCTGCTACTCACCATACATCGCCGTGTTATTTTAGTTGCCGCATTTGGTCGCCAGAAGAACTAATCCGCACGGCGGCGCCACTCATACTTGCCTCAGCCGAACGCTCACGAAATTTTGCGAACATTTCCGATCGTGTTCGCGTATTAAATCAAACAAGGAAATACCACAATGTTTTAACAATAGCTCTATATTGAAATATCCTTGCTTAGAATTTAATCAATGAAAGAATATTTTGTATATAAAACTCTCTTTTACTGACAATTTCATTATCGAAACAAGATTTTAAATGTAAAACCCTTCTTCGGTGACAATTTCATCAACGATTGAATAGTTTACATGTAAAACCATCTTTCATTGAGCATTTCACCACCGATGCATAATATTAGATCCTCTTTCGCTGAGAATGTCATCATCAGTACAAGATTTTAGAAATAAAACCCTTCTACGGTGACAATTTCATCCATAATATAATATTTTAGATATGAAACCCTCTTTCGCTAAGAATTTCATCATCGATACAAGATTTTAGATGTGAAACCCTTCTTCGCTGATAATTTCATCAATGACTGAATATTTTAGATGCAAAACCCTCTTTCGGTGAGAAATTCATCACCGATACAAGATTTTAGTTCTCGACTATTCATAGAGGTCAATTTGACTATCTATACATTACAATCTGAAGAATTTTTTGTTTGTAGCAACTCTATAATCCACTTGTCCTTCGTTTTTAATTTGTAAAAATTCCTCCCCCCAATATCTTCATTTTTTTATATGTACTTTTCATTTTATTAATAAAGACTGAAATTAACTCATATATTTATTGCCGCAAAAGAATACATAAGTAAATTCAAATACACTAAGGGTAAAATTGTGAATTCTAAATGTTGAATTTTCTCGCATTCATTGAAATCGCATTTAAAAAAATATCATATGTGGATTTATGTTCATTCATAATGCAACAGGAAATGAAATATTACATGTTTGGTTTCATAATGACAGTAATTACTTTTATTAAGATCTTAAATATCTACAGTATATAAATAATAATATTTACATTATTTGCAGTACATTAATTCATATACATATTTACACTATTTACATGGTACAGTTTTAAAGTTTGTTATATTTAGGGTAGCGAAGAAATTGTCAAATTGTAGGCATTATGATTTTTATAATGTGTCAGGCGGCCATTCTAGTGTTATTTTCAAATATAACGACATTACAGCGAAATCGTAAAATTACTATTCTCAATATGGGTCTTAAAAATTATTTATTTTGAAAGTAGTAATTTTACTACTCTGGAAGCCGTAAATTTTCAAGCACTATCGTCATTTTATCAGTTTTCTAGGAATTAATCTACTCTCAGAGCGGGTCTTCTGATTATTCGCTTTCAAAGTAGTATTTTTACACCGACTTTTTTGCAGCGTATATGATTTTAAAACATGTATTATTTGGAATAGCCTCTAACATTCATAAAAAAAAAAATTTCAATTCCCAAAGAATTTAAAAATTTCCCCGCTACCCATTCACGAAATGAAACATTTTGCATTTTTCTTTATATTTCTACTGATTTTTTTTGACGAATTTAATTCCTTGCAATGGTATTGCATGAGATTAAGTATATAACACCGAATCACAAGGGCAAGAACTTGTGATTGGTGATTTTTGCACGGAAAAGAAAAAATATTTATGGATATTGCTTCGGATAACACTGCGTCATAAATATTTAGCGAGTTCTTGTGCTTTAGGAACAGTGTCTCCAAGGATTTAATAAGATGGAACAGATGCACATTTGGGTGCATCAATGGAGCTTCTCGTATCAGCCGATTGTACAGATTTGCTTCTGCTGTATCGCAATATGTGGTCGGATTTATAAGTGCATCTTTGCAGGTTTCACACGTTATGAATTTTAAAACCCGGCGCATTATGTGTGCTGTCCAACAATAAATAATGCAGTCGGTAACTTCTGGTTGGCAGTAATCATGATCGGCAAAGTTAGAGAAGCACCAATCGTCGTATCGTATGGGACTCTCAATTCGAGTTCTAATATTGCTTATTAAATTTGTCGATCCTTCGGGATTCTGGTAAATTTTTTTTAACTCAGAAAGGGAAACGCAAAGTTTTGCGTCCTCCCGATCTAAAATGCTGCAATTGCCGCTTTTTGGTGGTTTGATCATAATGCCAACAGTGGACAGTATTCTATATAGTTGAAGAAATGTTGGCATCCCGGGGTGATCATTGGAACCTACAATTTGGCGTATAGAACCAAAAAATCTCTAAACAAACGAAATAAATAAGTCAATACAAAGAAAGCAAATCATACAAATGGGGAATATGAAAGTTGAAAAAGGAGTCTTTTTATAGACATGTAGAATGCCTTAATTCCATCAGGATTTTTATTGCTAACCAAATTGAGACATTAATCCAGTCTTAATATCAATGGCTTGTTAATGAGCACATTTGGTTTATTAATTTTCAACTTTATGTTCCAATTTGTTCCAAGTTGAAGTTGTTACGTATTTTGTTTTGTTTACGTATGCAACCTCCAAATCGTCCTGGTTTACTCTTCCTGTGTGTAATTCCGTGAAGCCACAATTTTCTACTAAATGTCGGGTAAGATCCAAGGTTGACTTTAATGTGACCCTTAGACCCTCTGCAGTTTGATAAGTCAAAAATGATTTAGAGGTAATATCCTCCGAATCCACTTGTGCTTCCCATTCGTCCAGAAGTAGTAGCGAATTTTCTACCGTCTGCAAAGAGAAACGACTCATGAAATAGTATACAAACTTGATCATAAATTTATTATTAATTTGCATTTACCTTGAAGTGCGGACAGTCGGGTTTCATACCCGATGTACTGTCTTTTAGGTTTAAAGCATCAAACATCCAATCGCAGAAATTTGCAGTAGATTCGCAGTCTTGCAAATCTGTGACACCACAATCCCGATACAGCCGCAAACCTTCCGCCATTTTCTGGCTGAAAACCTGCAATATTTCGATATTTTTACATTACATTCCTTTCTCTACTGATGATTTCAAAAACTTGTCAAATGCAGTACCTGGACAGCGAGAATCACTCTCATTTTATCAGCGTTTTTAAGAGTAAGATGGTTTTCTGTAAGTTTTGTAGCTCGTAATAACGATCCTACTTTTGTTTCCTCTCTGTGCAGGGCTCGAAAATGGTCCCACTTAATAGGGGCTTCCTTTGAATTCATCTAAAAATGAAAAACAATAGAGATATCCATTATTGTCAAACTTCGATTTTACAATACATTTATAATTTAATTGAAACTATTACCATCAATTGGCCGCCATTATATAACCTGTTACGAATGGTCTTTATGAGATGCGGTGTATCAGAAAATACAAAAATTTTTCTTCCTTCAACTGAAGGGTGATTGAAAGAATTTTTGACAGACTTTCTTTTCCCATTTACACCGACTTCCGACCAGAAAGCGCGATTTGTCGCTGCACCATCCGTGATTACGGCATGCATTTTCGCCCCAGCTCGTTCAACTGCGATGATGGCCTTGACGATAAGTTTGGCGAGTTCCTTTCCTGCAACCGTCCCTTTCGACGCGAAAACGGCAATGGGCTGAACGTTCCAGCAAAGGGTTTGAACATGATGACCAGACCATGATTCGCTGGTTCTTCAAGCGTGCCCTGTTTTTCGCCTTCGCCAAAGTCCACAATTCCTTTATAGGTTAAATTTTGACTATTGACCGTAACGCTTGTTCTTGTCGACATTTCGTCCACGACTGCCTTTCGTTCATGCTTACCCATGAAGGTGGTAAACAACTCCATAAAGTTGGCATCGAACCCACACTTGGTATCGACAACGGAAAGATATCTGTTCATGATAGAGGCAAACACATTAGAAACGGAACCAAAAGCTGTTGAACTTCGCATATGAAGATAAATTTCACTTGGAACATTGTTCTACAAAGCGTCGTTGAGTATGAAAATATATCTTCCCAGTAAACGACAGTTTAGTGTGATTAATTTATTGATTAATTCAAAACTGTAATCTATTGAAATTCAATAAAATTCAAGAGATTAAGCCATGACAATATATAGAAATCTCATTGAGAATTAGAAAATAATCGAAACACATTAATGAAACAACATTAATCGCGTCTTACTTGAATACAAACAATAATATGCATTGATTCGTGTGAATATTTCAAATTGACAATTCGTATGTACAATTTTGAATTAAAATTATCAAAGTGTAATATATTACATTTTTCAAATTTTTAAATCAATTCCATACATAGCAACTTTTTAGCAACATGGATTCTTCAGAAATTCTTAATTTTTAAATAACATATATTATTGTTGAATTCGAATAATCCCAGTTTCTAAACCCAATGTTGTTTCCTGGGTTGGTTTTATACTTATACATATGTATGAGATATAAAAAATGAGTAATTTAATTGCAATCGAACTGACATTTATGATGTACGTACCTTCTGATTGTGCGGACATTCGGCAGCGGCAATATATTGTTTTCGCGGAGAAATCGGAACGCTTTAGGGGACCGCATGTGCATTAACATGCTAAGTAGCATCCAATGTTCCGAATAGCGTCTCCCCTTCAGACTTTTGCACTTTGGGGACTGCAGAATCTCTCGAACGACGGTACATTCATTGTCGGGAACGTTCTTTTCCAAAAGCAACTCGTCAATTTTCTTTGCGCTTAGATTCGCGATTTCTTCTTCTTCGCTTTTTAGGAGAGCTCTCCAATTTTTAATGCATCGCAAAGCTCGTGTTTTGCTTTTTTCGGCAGCTCTCTTTTCTTTTCTCAGTTGTTGTAACCTTGCGTTTTGTTGAGGGGATACACTTAAGCGAATTCTTTTACATTTTGCTTCCTTTTTGAGTCGAGCTGCGCGCTTAACGTACGTCTTTTTCATGCGCAAGCAAAATTGGCAAACTTTTTTCTTCGTTATTATTTGGCATTTTTTATGTCTCCAGGTACCCATGTGATCTTGTAAAGCCATTTTCGTATTCAAAAAATGAGTAAGAGGCTGACTATTAAAACCACTACAAATTTTGGCCTCTTCGATTTTTAACACCAAATTTTCGATGTCCTGAGCGTCATGAATATTGCCAATGTCGAACTCGACAGCTGTTGTGTCCAACCTACATCCAGCAATGCAAATATGTGCAGTGATTATTCCTGTAGCTTCTTGGTGGAGGACTACTCCTCTGGTCGTGATCACGCCAACTTCACCTAATTTGTCCTTCGACAGACTTTGCTTCGAGAAATGTACCATTTCAATCCCATCCAAGAGTCCCATACTCATGCTCCATGACTCTGGCAGGCGAATGAAATTCTGCGTTATGCTTTTCAGGGAGAAATGACCCTGCGCTGCCTGCTGTGATATGGAAATAATAAGAACTAATAAATAATTACTTTGTAAAGTCTTCTCACGGTGCAAATATGGGGTTGAATGAATTACACCTTTTCTTTACGCGAAAATTATGATAAAACAATGAGAGTAGTGTACCGTAAGTATTGCTTGATCCTGTGAATCCATCAAATCATGTTGAATCGATTGATTCAATTCAATCTGCGAAGACGCTGGCGTTTCACAAATAAGCAAGTCACTTCCGCCGTTTTCCACGTTGTGCACTACATCTGGAGATTCCTGCGGTGTTAGGTGGACAGTTGAATCGGTTAGATTACTTGGATTCAAAAAAACTGCAGAGGTTTCCTTCACAACTGTTTGCTCAATTGTTGGACAGTTAGTAGTGTCGGTTTCAGTCCATTGGAATATCGATGGAACTATGCCTGGCTTCAACCGTGGGTTTTTAAACAAGGCAGACTGAAGAACAATTACAGATGTTTTACATTTCTGTAAGCTTTTCTCAATAAGTAATAATTTGCATTCACGCAAAATTACATTGAAATATTTTTAATTCTTAGAATGGTAAGAAGACGCAATTTGTCTTTGTCTTTGTAAGTCTTTGCAAAAGTATTTACAAATTTTTAGAAAATTGGGTGCTTGCAATTACATGGTAGCTATATACAATAATAATATAATACTTACGACACCAAGAACATTCCCAACGGAGTCCTTCAGTTCTTTTCTCCACTGGATGTCCTCTGGAGAGAAATGTTTTGAACAAACTCTGTGCTTCGACGTTAATTCTCTGTTTGTTCGCATAGCGTTTTGCCATTGCAGTCTCATTGAGTCCTCCATTGACACACTAAACAAGTGCACTTTTTCTATTTTATGCCGAGATTGGCAACCCTTTACTGCGCAGAATGGCATATTTCGTAATAATAAAAATTACGAAATACACAATAAAAGTTCTGGGAAATCAGCCAGACTTTTTTAGAAAGCTGCACTTTTGTAACCTCACCAAAGGGTGCAAGTTCTGTTGGTTCTGTTCTGTTTAAATTAGACTTCTTATCCATAACAAGATTAACAACAATAACAATAACTCGATACAGCCAACTGCTCATAAAGTGACAATTTTTATATAAAACGCGCAAAATACTTTCGAATGACACGGGTTTATTTGCGGTTGTCATCGAACGATCGGAATTGTTCGCAAACTTTCGTGAGCGTTCGGCTGAGGCAAGTACTAGTGGCGGCGCCGTGCGGATTAGTTTTACTGGAGACAATATGCGGCAACTAAATATTTGTCAGCAAATACCCAATTTTGTCCCGATCAAGTAACTTATTACATCGTAGTCCGCCATATTAAATCCACCAATTTGAAAATTTGATTCCTGATTCGTAATCAAGGGCCCCGTAATTTCCATTTTATCTTGTAAAATAAAAGAATAACCAAATTTTTAATGCTATAGACGCCATTTAGGCATTGGCCATCATTAATTACGAAATGAGGCTTAATAATTTTAATCCTGAAGATTCATGGATGCAATATTTTCACCTTAATCATATATCCCAATGCCATTTAGAGGTGAAAGTGATGTTTGAATAAAAAATGAAATGTCGAAGAACAAGTTTTTTTCCAAAAGAAATGATATAACTTTTTTATGGTTGAAATTATCGAAATTTGGTTGACAGTTTCTGAAAGAGTACAACATTTTACCATAGAAATAATAGTACTAAAAGTCTCCTAACGCGTTTACATACAAATTGAAACCGCTCAAATTGATAATGAAAATGTGTACGTACGGCCATAATGGGTTAAATGACCGAATTGCAGACTACTACGAATAAGCAGGTTCACTCGTTAAATGAAATACGAGAGTTTTCGCTAATTTTACGATATGTTACACTTAAAGTCTTTGTACTGGTCAAATTACAGATGGGGTCATGGAACTAATTTCGTGAAAAAACTGATTCAAATGAGTGTCTTTTAACATATACCTTATAGAAAACTCCCATCATTTGATCATTAATTTGTAAGGGTCTATTCGGTATTTGAATTTCGCGCCTAAAATTAATGGAAATAGATGCTTCGTCCTTCAAATCGCACGCCGCCATCTCGAGTGTCGCCCCCGTCTTCATGGATTAGACGCGTGCGCATGATGGGTAGTTGTAGTGGGAAGAGCGTCTAGCGGAGAAATGACGAACACCCTGAAAGTCCGATGCCAATGAGAAATCGACCGGGCAGTACGAAATCTCCTTTGGATCATCGATAATGTACAAGGGGAACCTCTTGGTTCGATATACACTGTAGAGGTGATCGAAGAGCCAGTACACAAAGACCCGATTGGGGTAAGTAAAAAGTGGTGATTTTGTGCAGTGACAAGGCGGAAAATGGGGCAATGTGTGTATATTACGTGAAATTTTGAATTTTGGAAGGTGGTTTATATATCTGCCTCTTCGCATGACCTGGAAGAAGAATCGACTATTACACCGGATAAGTGATACCTGCACTTATTGGGCACGTCGTTATTTCAAGTGTCTCTGCATCTACATCCGTGGTTGCTCCGATTTGCTGTTTATTGGCAAATCCTGGAATCTAACCCCTTTTAGCTTGGCCAGCTCTAGGGATTATTTGAACGCAGAATTTCTCAGCCGCACGGGAGAAAAGATCTGGGTGACGTGCTCTCCCGCTGAGTTAATTCGCAGTTCTGGGACTTTTCAGTTTGACCTTGAAATGACCTTGCCGGAAAAATAGACTATATCATATTTGGACGTAAAATTTTGTTCTCTTCCCGAATCCGTGAGAAAAAATAGGGGTTTCCATTAAAAAAACGAACTTGACCATGAAATAACCATCAAGGTCAAATTCATTATCGCCATTAAATAGCTCGGGAAAAATCCTTCAACTTTTGTCAGAAACGTTTTCCCAAAAAATGCACTCCCGCTGAGTTAATTAGCAGTTCCGGGAGTTTTAAGTTTGACCTTGAAATGACCTTGCCGGAAAAATTTACCATATCATATTCGGACGTAAAATTTTGTGCTCTTTCCGATTCCGTGAGAAAAAATAGGGGTTTCCATTAAAAAAAAAAGAACTTGACCTTAAAATAACCTTTAAGGTCTTGCTCAAGGTCAAATTCTTTACTGCCGTTAAATAGTCAGGGAAAAATCCTTCAACTTTTGTCTGACATATTTTCCTCGAAAATGTCCTCTCGCTGAGATATTTTGGTGTTCCGGGACTTTTGGATCACCCTGTATGTATATATATATAATTGATTAAATTAATTTATTGGAAATTTATATAATAATTTTTATTTATTTAAAATTTAACAACTTCGTGAGGCAGCTTCCAAACACGTTGGTCGTATTTTATAGATGTCCGCAACATTTCGGGGTTTTACCAAACTAAAATCTGATTTCTACCGTATGGTTTTTTGTTTAAAGTGTCAATGTTAAGAGTTTGCATGCAGAATATTCTGGATAGTTGGAAATAGCACTTAAATAACATATATTTTTCATATCATTATTAACAAATGAGTGTAGTAAATGGTGTGACATGCGTGTTGTGCTTCTAGTGTAGAGACAAAACGAAAATTTTAATCGTTTTTGTAAAGTGAATATTCTTCCTGTCTCTATTGCACTAAACTAAATGTGAATATTCTATGCAGACTCCCTACTTGTGCCAGTTTTAATAGTGCTCAAGTTCAAACTTTATATCCGCCTCGACTGGTTCAAATGTTTATATCAGTTTAAACTTTTCTTAGAACTGAAAGCTATAAGTGCGCATACATATTTGAATGTAATAAATAATCTGTAAATTTAAATGACAAGTATTTAAACGCTGTTTACGACTAAGCATTACTCTTGGATTGTTATAGGTTATTGGTTCATTTGTTACACTCGTGATAAATTAATTATTTTTACATTATACTAATATTAATATAAAATAAATATTTTGATACGTCGCTTTAAAACTTCACTGCATGAAATATTTGTGTCGGAAAAAACCTAATGGAGGATATAATACGTGAGACCAGAGTAGAAACGACCCAAAGGTTGACCACCTGCAAACAAACTTACAACGCATCCAGGAACCCAAAAGAGTGCAACTACGCATTCCGATAATGTCGTAGAAAGTAATACTATGCTGGCCTCTATATCAAATGAGTGACACGCAGAAAACATACCCTTATGGAATATAAGACCAGGCTATTTACCTCCGCTGGCATCCTCGCAGATCCGACAGTTGTGAACTTGCACGCTAGACCGAGAAGGTAGTGTTTATATCTCGATAACCTTACCAAAAAACACACAGTCACATATCCAATCATGCCCAAAATATGTGCAGTTTATCTCATATTAGTTTATCGATTCTTAATGACAAATAATGGTCTGTCATAACTTGCTTCACCTAATAACATATAAATACTCTTACAGTACACCCAACGAATTTAATTCGCATGGGGAAACCCGCAATCGTCCTTGTTTTTACCTATATATCTTAATGTGAGAAACACAGAAATCCGAGGTAATTCCCCGTGCGAATTAAATTCGCTGGGTGTAGTTAATGTCTTTGTCGATTTGTAAAGAAACATCGAATAGAAATGAACATTCATAGATAGCGAGCAGTGAGCAAAAATGTGATATGCGGGCGGTAAAAATTACAAAAAGCTAAATTCTTTACTAATTCTACCAATTTAAATTCCTATAAGAACATTAATAATTGCATAATTATAATAACAACAAATCTAAATAATAGATGAATGTGTAATTCATTACAAAACAATAGTGATAAAATAAACTATAAAGTACTAAATTTGGTCTTACTGTTAATATTGGAGGTTCTATGTTTAAGTCAATGGGATTCATGACTATGAAGACTTGCTGATTTTTATGAGTTAAACCACCAGGCTCTCTTAACACAGCTTTACAATAATATTGAACCCAACCGTGTTTTCCTAGAAATGTAGACGGAAGTCCTAATGGCAATCCAAGTTTGAATGGAAAACTGTGTATTCCCGGTGATAATAATGATGGATCGTCTCCTTAGAAGGAAATATGTATTAAAATTATATATATGTCTTTATATATATGTATGTTTTAATTTAGGAAAGCATATTAAAAAGTAACAACATCAGTCCTTAAACAATATCTAAATATATTGCAAATATTTTCGATTTCATAACACAATAATCTTCAAGGTAGCGGTTTGGGCCAAGTCATTAAGAGTTATGGTCATATTAAAACGTAAAATATACAGGATTATCTACTTCCGGGTTAAAAATTAAATTATCTTACTATTGAAAATAAATGTTATTTGACAAAATTTACTTGACTTTGAAATATCGTTGAAGGTCACCATCCGAGGGCCAAAGGACAAATGCCAAAAAATTGGGTACACCAAACGTGGACGAATGTCGACATCTCGTGGTAACCAAACGTCAGTCGCAAGCAACATCAATTACCTGTTATCGATATCATCGAATGTGCATAAAATCTCGCACTCAAAAGAGTGCTCCTTCATCGGAAGGTCAGCTTTTTTCCGATTTTCTTGTAAAAACTAATATGTATCTACCTAGGTTTAAGAACGTGAAAATTACGGGTGACCTCAATTGTAAATTATTGTCAAATACATTTGAATCTAACTATCTTAAAAATTTCATATGTGATTACTCGCTCTTTTCTTTACCCTTTGGCGCTACCCCAGTATTCAGGATTTTTGAGTTCTCATTTAGACGTGATTATTGTCAATTCCAAGAGTAAAGCGGTTTTCTAAATTTTCACCACACCGTAAATAATCACGTAACGAGATTTTACAAACTGCAATTATCATGCCGTAAAAATGATCTTACTGCGTTACTTTGTCTTAGACTTCTAAACCTTTTAACAGCTGAGCGTGATCAACCTTTTGACGGACACGATAGTGAATTAACAGATAGTCTTTCCGATTATTACAATTGTACCAATGAAGCTCTGAATATACATGCGCCATTTATTACTGAGCGTGTCACTCAGCGATCTATCCCGTGGATTTCACGCGAATTGCAAGCTCCGGAACTCAACATTAATTTAAGGGATCAAAAGGTTTTCAGCCCACTTTTTGACTGATGTATTCTTATAGGAAAAACCTGCTCTTTCCGTTAAAACAAAAACAAAACGCAAAAAATCTGGTCTCTTTTGGAAAAACAGGCAAATTAATAATTGGCATTCATTTTTCAAGGTAAAACAATTGTTATATTAAAAAATGCATATGGCAAGTCGAAACAGCGTGAAAAAATCTACAAAAACAATATTTTTAATCAAATTAATTGTTGACAATGCATGAGTAAAATAATGCTGAAATACATGATATCTGCATAAAATTAAAAAATTCAACACCCTCTCCTTCGGTTAATATTTGATTAATCGACAAAATTTTGTTAGCTTAAACTACTATCACGTAGGATAACATTTTGCCCAAGTTTGATCCCGATCAAGGAACATAGATTTTCAAAGTGGGTACCCTTAAGAAATAATGCCCCATATATTAATGTGCGTGAGATCGGCTTTGAAGACTCAGCACTAAAATGGATGCACTCATTCCTATCCGACCGTTTCGTTGCGAATTGGATGTTTTATTTTAGTTACTGCGTTACCTTTTTTTGTCATGTTATGATCGAAAGTAGAGAAAGAAAACATCTAAAGTTTTGTAGTACATGTTCATCCGCTCGAATTTTTGTAACGAGCGGATGATGAGAAGATTTGTCCGCAGCCGTAAGTAGCAAGGACATTATTAAATTGGTTATCAATCTCTCTCACTCTCTCTCTCTCTCTCTCTCTCTCTCTCTCTCTCTCTCTCTCTCTCTCTCTCTCTCTCTCTCTCTCTCTCTCTCTCTCTCTCTCTCTCTCTCTCTCTCTCTCCCCCTCTTTCTTTCTGAATACAAAATTGCAACGCCTATAGAATGCGGCTTTGAGATATATTTTTCGTTTGCGACGCGATGAGAGATTGGCTCCTTATCAGCAGAAAGCAAACTGGCTTACTGTTGTATCTAGGCGACAGTATTTTCTTGCTAACCTCACTTTTCAAATCATTATCACCTCTCAGCCTTTCACCAAGTTCATCCCCATCAGTGATTCAATACGCCGATCGGCACGTCATAATTTTCGCTTTTCACAGTAAAAGTGAAACACAGACTGCCCTAAATAATTTATCTGCATCTTCGTTAAACCGTTACTGCTCACAAGTAGCTTCATTTCATCTATTATGCGACCAAGCTTCCTTCAACGATATCCCATTACGACTCCTATCAAATTCCTGTTCGTCCTTTACATGTCTGCTATAAGCCACCAGGAAGTTTTTGTTCTTTTAATGGAGGGAGGAAATGCGTTAGGCACCATAGGGGGTTAATGATGTTGGTTAACCCCCCGTGTGTCGGATTCCCTTACCCATGGTGTTCCGGGCAACGTTTACCGACTAAAACCCTAACCTCCCTTGGCCCTCCATAATCCACTTATGGAATTTGCAGCAGAAAAATGTCTCCGATATCCATCCCTTCCGCTGCAGACTGCACCGCGGCATGTCGATGGTAACTGCGACCACTCCCTCTACCATCGAGTTAGTGGTTGCAGGATCTCATGTGATCTCAACAGACGGAGAAGTCCCAGAAGCATTCAACCTGCGATGGATTTTGCCTGTTGTTGGCAGGCCGGAATGTTTTTGATGTTTTCGAGGAAAGTTGGTTTCATTCCTCCCACCACTTCAATGACAAGCACGATGAGCTTGACTTTAATCCTCGATAACACTTGCGAATCTCGAACAGGAGTCCCTGGTATTTCATCCGTTTTTCGTCATCTTTGCTGACTATGTTTGTCTCTGCTGGCGCAGAAAACTCGATGATGAAGATGGATTTTTCTTCGAAGTCGACAAGTACGATGTCAGGCTTATTAGCTGATACTTGCCTGCTCGTCCGAAATAAGTAATTCCAGTATATTCTGTTGGAGTAATTATCGCGAGATACGTGAGGATAGGCAGGTAAAAGGAGTTGACGAAACTCGTGTTGAGATCAAAAACGATTTAATTAAAGTGGTATCGGATACAGAGAGCTTATCTCGATCAACGCTCACTGGAGATTGATTACCGTCGCATTGGTCGCAGTCTCTCGCGATAGTTCGCGCGACACGAGCTTCCATTGGCTCGTTCAACTTGTTCAACATATTCGACATGACTCATTATCGACTATGGATTCAAATCAGTGGGGACGTATGGCAAAAACTGGGGTCGCGTCAATACCGTAGGTGCTACGGAGATGATAATACTGGACTCGGAGAGCTGCATTGTGACGTTGCATGTATGCTGAGACTGCATATCTTGGACAAGCTGCTAAGAGATGAATTAGTGTCTCAACATGACATTTGCACGATCTACTACGATTTTTTGACTCCTTAAGCCAAAACACAATCTTGTCTTGTTTGAAAGACTTGTGCTTTAAGGAAACCTATTTTATTTATTATCATCATTAAGATGGATGCATTCCTTTCTCTCAGGTCGTTCCCAAATTATTGTTGGACTTAATGGTCAACCGTCTACTGTAATGCATACAACCTTAGGGGTTCCCCAGGGTACTAACCTTGGTCCTATTTTATTTATTATCATCATTAACACGCCCTTTGCGAGACTTCAGTACTGCTGTGAAACTACTATCATTTTTATGGTTGATGTGCAATTCTATTTATCGACGCCAATAAATAAAGTAGAGGAAACGGTAAGGCGTATTAACAGAGGTATCATAGAGCTAGTGAAGTGGTTGAATGATTATCGTCTTAGACCCAATGCAAAGAAAATTCAGGCTATTATACTGCGATCAACAGAAAAATTATCAAGCCTTAGAAACTACAACTTACCACCATTCATGGTCGAGCCCGAGGTGATACCATATTCAAACCGGGTAAAGGACCTTGGTGTAATCATTACCTCAGATCTTTCATGGAACCGTCATATTAACTTCATTTCATCCAAAGTTCATTTTTCCCTCAATAGTCTAAAATTTGGTGGTGCTTTTCTTCCTCCGAGTATTAAACTTAACCTTGTGAATTCCCTAGTCTTTTCACACTTTGACTATGCCTGCCTAGTTTTTTCAGACCTTATCAGGTACCTTAGTATAAAACTCCAACGGTTACGAAATTCTGCTCTACGTTACATTTTCCGATTTTGACGAGATGCTCGTCTTGACCTCTGTAGGAAGAAGGCAAACTAGCTCTCTATCTCATCAAAAAGGCGTTATTTTGTGGATAACATTACGTACCAGTTGCTCGCGACATCCTCCCCATCGTAACTCTCATCTAGATTTGTCCGAACTCCTGACTTCCTACGTCGATCTTCAAGAATATCTAGCGCACCTTTACATTCCTTGACCCACGAACCGAAATAGTTGCTAATTCCTTCTGGATCAAAGCTATTCAATTTTGGAACTCCTTACCTATAAATATCCAACGCCTACCTTCTCTTTCCACCTTCCGTAATGCATTATTTACTAAGAACTGTATCTTAAGTCCAGGGCTGGTGCGATTCTATAAGTATTTGTTGTTGTAGTTACTTTTGGGTATTCGTGTATTACTCTTTTTACTTTTATATTAGGTATAAGTTAGTATATAGTTTAATCTTTGTTCATTTTTGAATTCACAGAAAGATAACAACTTTTGTATTTTGTACCATGCAGGAAATTTTGTATCGTTCATGCTGCTTCTGAGTACTCATGTCCACGGCTGTTAGTGACCAGGACATAATAAAGATATGTAATCAATCAATCTCTGACAGCCGATAATTCTAAGCCACAATGATGCAAGTGCAAAAAACCTGTGACTGATAAGCTACAGGCTTTACATTAAAAACAAATCGCATTGTTGTTCGCGCAATTCGAAAACACAAATACAGCCACAGTTCATAGACTGTTCCCCCTGCACACCCACCACCTCGTCGATGCTTTCGACTACCATTCCTACCGTAGCTCCCTTCCATAGTTCATCATCACCTTTAACTACCTTACACGTACTTACTTCCCTCCCTACAGTCCCACCAAACATACATATGTGTAATAGTTTAGCTATTCCTATATCTTTCGATATGAACACGAGTATCGATAGTACCCTTCCCGCTCCCCCTCCTACCTCTTCCTTTCTCCCTTTACCACCCGACTGGAACGATCTGAATTTATCGCAACAAATGGCACGTATAATGCAAATGTGTACGGCCGGGTGGACTGCCGTTTAAGAATTGTAAGCGCGTATCGATGGTTTGACAGCTAAAGTCAACCAAAATTCTGCAAGATGTTCTGCAAACGCTATCGAAGTGTAGGCACTGAAATATGTCCATTCTTACGCGAAGCTAAATTCTTAGATTATTATAACTGGAAATCCTACTTGGGCGATGTATTGGAAATTCGGTGAATCGTTTTTGTGCGTTGAGGTCCAAATGTCAATGGGCAAAATACTTTCTACTCGCTCGTTGTAAAATTTAAATCAGTTGATATTCGCGATTTCATTATCGAATGTAAGCAGAAAATGTCAGAAACGACCAAGCGATTCACATTCTCGCGATCACTGGAACGTGACTGTTGAAAAATGAATGCGTTAATACTAGTAACTACACTTTTATAAGAAATAATCGTAGTATTATGTCTGATACTCGAACAGACTTCAGTATTTTACATTTTAAGAGAGTGTGGGTTCAATGAAAGAAGATTCAAATGGTTCCATTTATATCTCTCTGGCCATTCTCAACCATTATAGACTACAGGGGTAATCTGTCTCCATTTCTACCATCCAATTCAGTTGTACCTCAAGGTACAAGTCTTGGTCCAATACTATTCATTATGTTCATCAATATATTATTCACAAGCGGCGAGGTGGTCGTGCGAGCTAAGGCGCCAGCCACGAACTGAACGTTGCGAAGGTTCCGAGTTCGAATCCCCCGCCCGTGCAATTGTCTGTGCTTACGTCCAGTGTGGAATAACCAGGGAACCTTGCTGGGCGAAGGAACGAATTTTGGACCGATGCCGACCCCGGTCGGCAGTTATCGGTACCGGCAGCGTCTCGTGCGTCTTATCTCGGATAAAGATCAGATAATCCCCGCATCGTACTCGCTACGGCACAGACTGCCGAATCTGCTGGATTCGCCGACCCGCAAAAAATCAAATTGTTATTAACGCGGGGAAAAATTACCTGTCCTTTGTCCTTTTTTTGTCCATTATTCACAAAATTCTGCAGGTACTCATGTACCATATTCGCCGACGATGCGCAGTTCTATTTATCTTTACCGAAACGCATAGAGAATACAGTTGCGCAACTAAATTCAGACATCGAGGTATTTTCGGAATGGAATAAATTAACGCTCAATGCTAGTAAGACACAGACGATAATCATCGGCTTAAGACAACAAATCTCAACAGTCCAACACTTAAATACATCCCTCATTAGGCAGAAGGAACTGCTATTTTTTCTTATTCAGACTCTGTCAAGAAGCTTGAAGTTTACTTAACATCCGATCTCACCTGGAATAGACATATATCCCAGATCTCTACTAAGGTACACCATGCTCTTTACCGTTTAAAGAGCTTAGCACTACCGACTTCGTTCAAGTTGCACCTTTTGAACATTCAACGACTGCAAAATTCAGCGCCAAGATTTATCTACAGTCTACGTCGAGAGTCTCGGTTAGCGCCCCCTAGATGATCAATATATTGGTTGTCGTTGAGAGCACGAGGAATATATTTTATGGAGTGCTTAGTTTTTTCGGTGATGTCCAATTCAAGGCCCGGAAACTTCCATAGCTGCTTTCTTAAAGCGCTAACAGAATCTCGACGAATCACACAAAACTGTCCGGCCTTTACTCTTCCAATGTGCCGCACTAATACATTCAAACAATCATTCTGAATTGAAGAAATCGAAATTTGGAATAGTATTCCTATTAATATTAAATATTCAGGTTCTGTAAATAATAGGTTCAAGTCACTATATTACGAGTATTTATTTGTCGTAGAAAACCAAACATAACTGTATCGTTATCGCAATACGTACTCACATTCGATAATTTATATCGTTTCTGTTTCCAAGCGTAATATTAGATGAAGTTACTACCGAGAAAGCATGAATTTTCCTTAGACTATCATGCGCGAATAACAGTATAGTATTGCGACATATCATTGCATATCTATGTATCTACTTTCTTTTCCAAAATATTATGCAATACGTTATTCTTAATGTTTACGGTTTATAGCCAGAATAAAAATACAGGTAAATCAATCAATAAATCTCTCTCTCTATCTATCTATCTATCCCTCTCTCTCTATCTATCTATCTATCTATCCCTCTCTCTCTCTCTCTCTCTCTCTCTCTCTCTCTCTCTCTTTAAGTTTACTCAAGTCTTATCTGTGCACCCACCATGTGACCCAGTCTCGAAGACTGACGGTGCAACAGAATACTAACGCATACAACGCCTTTACAGCCGAGGTTGAGTATATTAACCATGCTAATGCCCTTGCACGACCAACGACGGATCGTACTATAAGTGGCATCCCAAACCGTTACTCCTTGACTTTTACCGATATTATGATCCGGGTATTAACCTGTTTAAAATTGCCTGGCATGTTCAATGATATTCTTTCGATGCAGAATATAGATTACAAGCTCCAAACGTCTTCGTATTCTACTGCGATTAATCAAATCACTTCTGGCCAGTTTTTTGCCATCTTAGTCCACTTTAAATCCGTAGAAGTGAGCAACTTCATCGTCGGAGCTAAGCGGACGTTAGGAAACATTACTGTCCAAAAATTTTTTCCAGAACTATCCGATGAAAGTTACGTGGATAAATCTACATACGTTAATGAGTTCCTGCCTTTATCTACCTACAGTGTACTCTAAGAAGCTAAACTGGCGGCAAAAAATACATGTTGTAAACGTATCTGGATAGAAATGAAAATATTTTTGTCCGTAAAGACAGGGGGTGTTCCCAAGATGCTGATTGCTACAAAACAAAATCTTAGTAACATTGTCTGACAATCACAGTGTAGCATTCCAAATTAATGTATTTGAAATAATTGGTGTTCGTCTAATTCTAGATCCTCGTTAAAAATGTCTAGCATTAATATTAATTCGCTGCGTGCCCATCTAAACGACGTAGAGCCCAAGTTATCCGTCACGGCACATACCGACGAAATAGCTGCGGGTACTGACAGGTTCCTAGGGGACTGGCTGTGGGTGGATCTAGCCTGGAAATATGTCCCTGGGCCTTTGCGTTGTCATGTGTTGTCACAACCCGAAAACCGACCCGCGAATAGACAAATCAGTTATTACCTGAAATAACCTTCAAGGTCTTGTTCAAGGTCAAATTCAATATCGCCATTAAATAGCCAAGGAAAAATCCTTCGACTTTTGTCTGAAACATTTTCCCCGAAAATGCACTCTGTCCCGCTGAGATCTTTCGCCGTCCCGGGACTATTGGCGGACCCTGTATACTTATATACACACGGTGATATACGGGGTGATTCTCCAATGGCAACCCAGAAGGAGGCGGTGGATTCTTGATAAAATTCCAAGCAAGCTTTTCCTTTGAAAAAAGTTTCAGGAAAGTAGCGTTTTCAAATTATTCATCATCAAAATCAGCGAATAGGAGCAGGAGATGCTTCATTGTCGGGGAGAAATTCGAACCGTCACATTATCGGCGAACGTCCGAGCATACAAACACAGAAAATGCGCATCGATAATACGCGCGCTTTTGTTTTCGCGCAATAACCTATGGTTCCAATATGACTGTCATAAATTTCGAACGGTTTGCATAACCTGATATACGCTATGTAAAACGCTAATAATAGTATTTAAAAAACGTTGGAAGTAATGAATATGAAAGAAAAAAGTAAAAAGCATTCAAAAATTTAATAACTATAAAAAAGAACTAAAGAAATTCAGTCACGGAAAAGAACAATTTTTAAAAAATACAATATTGGCTGAATTTTAAAACAGTTGCAATGATATTTTTTAACATAAATTGATACAGAGAGGACATAGGTACTTATATTCACTCGGAATGTTGCAAATTCGCTACAAATTTTTTATTGATTTCCTTTTTAATGACTTTAATAAAATTTTACCTTATGTAAAATTAAAATTAAAATTTAATGATTTTTTGCGAATGTGTTAAATCATTATTTTGATGATATTAATACTTTTTAATGCCAACGCTATCATAACTTCTCCCTTAACATCTTTTGGAAGGTTCAAATTAATATTTAACCCTTTGCGACATAGTGGCATCACCTGATGCCACCTATTTCTAAACAATTTCTTGAAAATTCAATGTGGCTGTGATTCGATTTTTCCGATACTTTTGGTAATTTTATAATCATGGAATTTTACAAAATGAATGTTCAGGTGTTAAATTTTTAAAATCATTGTCAATTTATTGATAATTAATAAACAAATTAAGAAAGATAGCCTGTTTAAAATACAAAATTCATTATTGACGAATCTTTTAGACATAACACTACGAAAGTTGGAATACAGGGGTTTTGTGGGCTGCTGATTATGAATTTTAAAAATTCAAAATAGAGGATTGAAGATGGATGATTGACATATTAAAACAAATTAAAAAAAATTTTATCGAGCCAACCTTGAATCCTTCATGTTGAATTTCCGAAATCTGAATTCAGATTCCTGATTTGGTGTGAATGTTTAAACACTTTTTTTATCATGTTAGTAACTTTCAATCCCTTCAAGTCTCTTCTCTTCTCCGTTTTCGCCGTAAATATGATTTAAATAAAGATTCAAAGAATACTGTAACGGAGATCTCGAGTTCACATCAGGAACGACGAAATGTCCGTCTACGCTACCATCCCCGGGCCCGTAGAATTAGAAACATACATTAGTATTCAATAATTTATTGTACATTTGCAGGGGCCATGCGGGCCATACATTGGCACAGAGAGAGAGAGAGAGAGAGAGAGAGAGAGAGAGAGAGAGAGAGAGAGAGAGAGAGAGAGAGAGAGAGAGAGAGAGAGAGAGAGAGAGAGAGAGAGAGTCCGAAATCTTACACGTGGGAAAAAGAGGCAGATTAGGTTCGACCGTCAGGAAAGTCGTTTTGACGACGTAGCGGTTTCGGACGAAAAGCTGTTGAGCGTCTTACCATGTAAATATTTTTTTTCACGTGTCGTTTTGCGAGTGGCGTATGGTGTGCCGATTTGTGGTGCTCCAACCTGGTGTATGGTGTGGACCCGGATATGTACTCTCGCTTTCTGTCACTGTGAAGTACCGGCGAGTTCCCCGCTTTTGCGGCAACATTCTTTCTCGCTCTCTCCTCCCTCTCGTCTCTCTTGTCGCATAATTTTGGTTTTTGCCAAACCAAACTCTCTGCAGCCCAAAGATTGTTTTGGGTTATAGCTCGCGCGACATCGCCATTTTATTGTGTAGATTTTTGGAGCCTGTTGCTCTGCTTTAAATTATATTGAATAAACGCGAGTTATATGTTTGTAACGGCATGTTGTTATTTCTTTTCGTTTGCATGGTTTTCCGAAAATCGGTAACGACCGTTTCGTGCTCTCCACTCGAGAGCTAGTCGGTGAACGGATTTTTCACCGTGGGTTGCATCCGGTCCAGGACGTCGCGATTTGATCGGGCCAGACCAATTGGGAATCTGTCCCGGAGTTGGGTTCGCCGGAGCCCAGATAAGTTCATTTGCGCCCACAGAAAAATAGCGTTGAAAATGAGCTCTTTTCCTACCTTGACTTTTCAATGAATTTTTCAATGAATTTTGAAGAACCGGAATCGGCTTAATTCGGTGCGAATGTGCTAATCCATTATTTTGATGATATTAATACATTGTTTTTAACTCCGTGGGCTAAGTACCTACTTAGCGCTCTGTTTTCTGTGCGCAAAGTGCAACATTCACGCACCGTAAATTAGCGTGCGCTAAGTATTTACTTTGCGCACGGGTTTTACTTTGTGCACGGAAAACAGTGTTCAAAGTAAAACCCGTGTGCAAAGTACGCACTTAGCGCACGTCGTTAAAAAATACGTACGTATATTACGTACGTAATAGTTCTTTCCAATACAAGTGAGAGAAAGGTTTCTTCAACGAATGTGAGGGTTGCGGCCCGAGCTGAAGGCAAGTCAATCAAATATTTGTGCAAATTTCAACAAGATTGAAAAACTTTCTATTTTTCGGCTGGTCCATTTCGCATGGAATGCCTCATGTACACTTCAAAAATACTGTTTGAAATAAGGAAAATATCGCTTTGAAACAATTCGCGACGGAATCATTGTTTAAATAATCAATGTTTATAATGATTTCTGTAAAATGCGTATAACTTGTGCAGGAACTTCTTTATAAAGTTCAAATGTTCTAAATACTTGAAAAATACTGTGTCAAACAAGGAAAATATCGTTTTCAAGAATTTGTGATTTAGCAGAATTAAGGCAGAGAAGAGCTGGTCCTTTACAGTTTGGAACAGACGCAGGTGGAGGGAACATTAAAGGAGAGAGCTCGATGCCTCTCCCGCGCTATAACTGCGACCTGCAATGCCTCCATGACCGTGAAGTCAAATCCTCGCCGACCGACACCAGTTTACTGGTGGCGCGAGTACATCGCATCTACATCCAGAGTGCCTGCGGGCTCGACTGCTGCACCAGAGAGCAATTAATAAGCCCCAGTACTATCAACTAGCCGCGGAGAATGAAAGCAGGAGAAGGAGTCTCAAAATTATCATCAGGGCCTCAAAAAGAAAGTGCTGGCAGGACTTCTGTGAGGAGGTGGACCGGGATTCCTGGGGGCTACCGTATAAAATGGCCATAAATAAGATAAAGCCCAGAGTATCCAACTCTTCATTTTGTCCATCCATCCCTGACAAAGACGTCGGCCACCTATTTCGTCGGCTACGCTATGTCTCCGGAGCCGAACTAAATAGATGGCTGCTGAAAAGATGGCGCAGTGGAAGAAACAGCCACTGGTGCTTCTATCTAAGGGAAACAAACTCCCGGACGAGCCATCCTCGCTCCGACCTCTTTGTATGCTGGACATCCACGAGAAGCTATATGAGAGCGTCATTTGTGCCACGTCATGTGTACCATCATTGCCCTGGATGTACGGAAGCGTTCAACGTGGCCAGAACGGATTGCATCATGCAGGCCCTCCAAGGTCTAAAGGTGCCGTTCTACCTACAAGAAATCATCTAAAGCTAACTAACTGACCGCACCCTGTACCATGACACCGATAATGGCAGGTACTCCTACAACACCACGGGAGAGGTGACGCAGGGTGCGGTTCTGCGATCCTTTGCCTGGAACGTCTAGTATAACGGACTGCTTAGACAATCAAATCCAGACGGAGTATCCATGAGTTTTCGTAGATGGCCTTGCACTAATCGTCGTCGCGAAGATCATTCACGAAGTGCAATTTATAGGAGATAAAGCTAATGAGGTGGTAGCTAGATGGAGAGGTTGAGGAGGAACCATGGATTTAGTCTAGCGGCTGATAATACAGAGGCCGTGCTCATTTCTCGAGCGCAGAAAATGTCATACGCTATGAGCACTATCAAATATCGTGGGACCACCCTAGATACGTGGCTTTTATTCAAACAACACCTGATGAATGGAGGCGCAAAGATATTCAAAGTGGCTCGTACGTTCTTCAGCATCATGACCAATATGGGGGGGGGGGCTGGTGCCATAAACATCCATAAGAGCTACGGAGCCATTGCCGGCGGACCTACAGGACCGGCCCTAAGAATGTCCCGTGCCTACCGTACTGTATCGGACACCGCTCTCTCAGTGGACACAGGACTTTAAACCTTCTAGCAGCCGAGAGAGCCGCAGTATATTACGAAGGCAGGGGTATAAGGCAGAGCTGCGGCAACCAGGAGCACAACTACGTCAAATGGTCCAGTAGGATCTTAGATCGGTATCAGGGAAGACAGGATACAGCAGATACGGGGCGATGGACCCACTGCGTCACCTTCCATCTAACTCAGGTGCTCACCGGCTACTTTCGGCGCTACTTACATCTCTTCCGCATTTATCAAAGCGAGAAGTGCTCAGCATGCCCTGGTGTCGACGAAGACGTGACCCATGCCCTCTTTCACTGACCACTAACACCTGAGGGTATTGGGGAATGTCTGCTCGCCTCACAAGAGGGGTGGGACGCGGTGGTTACCATCGCCAGGTCCATCATGGATAGACTGAATTCCATCAGGAGAGAAGAACAAGGAAGAGGCACCAACTTCGGCTGAAAAAGCCTAAAATTATAGCTGTACTTTGAAATATTGCTTTAAACAAAAATTATAATTCAAAGAAATATTTGAAACATTAATCACGTGTCCGACTTGAGACGGTATGAATTTTTGTATGTTATACAAAATGGTTTCCATCTATTAGCCGTTATTTCTCAACGTTTCCCGACTATCACCTCGGGGAGGTTGATGGAGTTGAGAGTCTTTTTTTTGTATTTTTTTTAAATTTATTTTTTGTATGTTTCTATTTTATTTTTTTTTAGCTGTTCTATTTTGTTTTTCTTTTATTTTGCGCTTTGGATAATTTCTTCTTAACGATAAAATTTGTTAATAGATTATATTAGAACTTCATGTTTTTGACAGAAGCAAGCTTTATACAAGTATAAATTACAAGATTTACAAAATTTGTAAGTTTTAATTACATAGGACGAACATTTACTTTGTCGAGTTTGTTCTTGTGACGTATGGGTACTTTTATTATTTCTCGCTTTCTCTAAGTACAACCTAGCAATACTTATTGCACATGCATTAGTACTTTTTTTGATATTCGGGTTATTAGCTGCATTCAATATTACCACGGAGGTTGTTATTACACAGTGAATGATGCGCATGAAGATAACCCATGTCCATTTTTTAGCCCTAATACTTAGCAGTAGGTTGTTGCAATGTATGTCATGAGTATCTACACCACCTATGTACTTATTATATAAGTGAATTGCTCTTGAAACCGGGATTTCAATCTTTGAATATTCTTCAGTGCTGTATTTTTTATCTGATGAAAGTGGTGAAGTGCCAGCAGCACGTTATTGACACCTGTTTTGAGCCTATTATTGACATAGAATTTATACCGCTCCTTTTAACATTTTTCACTCCTTATGTTCCCCTACTTGCTTTTTTATCAATAATAATCCTGTCATTTTTACCCTATTCTCCCGAATGGTATCCGTGGCTCTTATTCCTCTCTTTTTTAAATGCAAAATTAAATCGAAACTTTAAAATTGTCGAAGTATAAATGGTACATAGATATTTTTTAGGGGAAATTCCATGCAGGAAATCTTTTAATAAATACATCGCTACTTGTGAACTCAATAGGCATTTACTTAAAACGTTGTCCCTAATTTCACTATTTTTTCCACACTATAAATCAAAATATAGCATGAATCCATCAGAAGTACACATAGAATAAAGTTTTAAACCGAATCTAATTGGCCTGCCTTTAATAAATTGTTTCAACATAGTCCTGGCATATGATTTAACCATCATTTGGTCGACGGATAATGAAGATCGAAAGTATCCAAACAGCAGTATGTTTTTATTTAAACATGTTCATTAAAACGCGGACTCGCCATGCTCTGTCATCAGGATTGTTATCTAATGGTTTGGAATATTTAATTTTCGACTTAATAATTTTTTCAAATTTATCACGTGACATTGCTGTTGAAACTATTTGATAAGATAAGTAGGCATCGGTCGACCAATATTCTCGCTGTGACTTCCTATTGTTAAATAAGGAGAAAATTATGATTCCTATAAAAGTATTTAAATCCAATAAAGAAAAATTATAACCGTTCTTCATTGTTGCTGCGATTGTATAATTTTTCATTTCGTCTGAGAAAAAACATTTCTCATTCAAGTTGAAGAGGTGTATTTTTAATAATGTTTCTTTTTTACTAAGAGATAATTAGATCTTCAATATTATCAGAATAAACTCTTATAACCCTACTCTAAAATTGCATTCATACACCATGAAAATCTAATGTGATTCGACGCATATATGTACCATACATAAATCCATTTGTATAACCAGGACGAAAACGATACCTTATGTATAGGGGATTCTATGTCAACGCAGCTAAAAATTTAACTGCCTTGGTCCGCCGTATTGAATCTCCCATTTTGAATTTTGAAAAATCATGGGCAGATTCGTAATCAGCGACTTTAAAAACTCTACATACAATTTTTAAGACGCCATTTTGAATTTTCATTATAGTCTTCTGCACAATTTTTAAATTTCGACAGTTTATGCCATTGTGCCACTTTATTCAGTATCAAAATTACGTTTTTGCTTTTCAAATATTGATTTTTCCGCTCTTTTTTACAATAAAGCGAACATGTTTATTTTGTATGTCAACGTAAATGAAATCCGGCGGCGGGGTCATATAAAACGCACCCAAACACATAAAAAAACGGTATTTACATATTTTACAAGAATTTTTTCTGCATCTGACGTTATTTCAAAGTATAGCTATGATTTCAGGCTTTTTTGGCGTTAATGGGTTAACAAGAGTTCACTTTCACGTGATGTCTGGTGATATCAGGCATTCATGGCGCTGTTCGTCATCATTAAACGCTGTTTATCTGCCTTTTTAGCAACAGAGTGGAGTGCAAATTTTTGTTGCAACATTTACAAAATATCCTTAAATTCTGTTTCGAGATATTAGGTAGTAGAGGACTCCCTGACTCATCACTACTGTCCTTATAGTTAGTCTGGTCGCTCCTTTTCGAAACAAGTGCGCGTAATTTGTATTGCGATTATCAAAATCGGCTATTCGCGCATAACGAACACCGTGGAAAGCAGGGGATTCAGGGGATCCTCGATAGTGTCGTATCTCGCTTATCTCAGATTCGCTTTTCATCTTCAAATACATCGATCTTTTGCATTTTCGCTTGGTCGTATCAAAAGTCGATTTTGCTTTTTGACAACTCAGGTTTGTCAACGAGGTGCAAGTTCGCGCACTCAAGCATCACAGCACCAGTGGCGCGTGCATAGAATTTTTTTGTTGCATTAATTTTCCAAACAGTACAGATCTTCAGTTTGGTTGGTATACTTTCTATTCCTATTTTTATACATGCTAAGTTATCAACATTAAGATTAAAAACATGCTAATTGTGAAATGTAACTGAAATATATGCTCGGCTGCGAATTAGATTACCGGAAAAAGTATAAAACGATTTCATGTGACCGCAATGAATTAAAAACGATTACATGTTAGACAAAGCTCAGAATCTTGCCCTTAATTTCGTTATTTACAATTTTAAAATTACATTTGTTCATCTCAACTAAACATAATCGACAATCTCACGTGTAGTTGCATTTTTTTCTGATAACATAACAATGATTGTTAATGTAATTTATTAATTTTGCAACATTATTCCAAAATTATATTAAAAAATACAAAAGACAATATTTTGAATACAGAGCTTTATTTTTGTATACATGTACAGTAGAATCTCGATATAACGCTCCCGCATATAACGCTTTCCCGCATATAACGCTCTATTCCTCTGGTCCCGTGATTACTTTCATAAGAGGCCTATATAAATTTTCGTATTGAAATAATATGACCCGAAATGCAATAAACTACAACAAACCATTTTAAATTTCTAATAAACAATACATTATCAATATATATTAATATACTTATAAAAATAAATCAGGTGCATTAATAAAATAACGATAATCTAGCAAAAAATATGAAGTGAGTGACTTTTCCCGCATATAGCGCTTTCCCGTTTATAACGCTCTTTACTATCGGTCCCTTGAAGAGCGTTATATCGAGATTATACTGTATTTTTATGAGCAAAATGAACTGGTTCCGACACGCAAAATGTAATCAGCAATACTCAATTGCAATTGCAATTTTTGTTCAAAAAAATGAATTCTGATTCGAAAATCCGAGCGAAAGCTGGCGCGTCTATAGTAGGGCGATTTTCTGTCGATTATCATCCCAGACGATAATGTATCAGAATATTATATTGTACTACACACAAAATTTTTCCATTTTCGAACTAATTGAACGTCGAAAAAATGGATGTAAAATGGAGTGTTTTGCTGACGATCATAGAAGAACCCATGTTCAGACATTTAGCCAATGAAAGTTGAACGTTATCTTAATCCACCAAATTAACCGAATAAGCTTACTAAAAGGCCATGAAAGTAAATACATAACTTATGCACAAGAATAAAGGAATTTATTACCTAATATTTTGACTGCGTATTTTCTCTCGAAGGTACAATTTTTCGAATTAATTATTACAACCGTCTGCCGTTTTCTACCAGTTTGAAATAAGATGCAGATTTAAAATTATGAATCGACATCGATGCGCGCCCCATTCGCTGTTTGAACCATCGCTCTACTTTTATTGGCTCAAGGCTTTAACACGGGACCTTTAATATGGAACGTTCCGCAACAAAAGACTCACACAGTATGCATGTGTGCAGAGTGAACGGACTTATATCGACAAATCTTACGAAGGCTAGGGCGATGCAAAGTCTACCGTGAAATCTAGAATACTTCGACTTATCCACAAAGACAAGGTTACATCGATTTTCGTCACGAATACATGGATGACTGAATTGTGGCTGCAAATGATAGGTTATTTCATTTGTACATGCGTAGTCATTGGTAGCAAATTCACATAAGAACCGTGTTTCCGACATTATGACGAGTTATGTAACGTATTTTGATCCCGAGATTCCGAATTCTTTAGGTATGTATGTATGTAATAATTTATTTCTCATATTTAGGGAATAATAACCCATCGAGAATGAGTTCCGAAACTTTCCGGTACAGTCGCTTACATCGAATATCACAGTTAAATTGAAACGGTAGTTGTGAGACTTAAATCGTTCGCAATACGATAACAATTTTCACTTTGAATTAATCGCCGAGCAGAAAGGCTCTCCTTTTGAAGCTGGCTTTCACAAAATTATAAAGAGCTTTGCTGAGAACGCTTCGTTGCTGCAGATTAAGGTGCGTAGGAGTCCTGAGAAGTGAAGTGGTCGGTGCTTTAGCGTTTCGGAAAAGTCCACTCTGGTGGAAGCGAGTAGGAGCACTCTGTCAAAATGTGCAGCAACGACTCGTTTGCAGTCATATCGCAGAGAGAACAAGGGGCTAACCGATTATAAGTATATCGCTGACCGGCAATAACGATTGAGCGTGAAAAGACGGTCGCAAGCCTTAATTGGGCTATTACCTTAAGACAGCGCAGGGGCAAACAGGAAGGATACGGGGTGTACGCCGAGTCCTCGAGGAGGCGATAAATAGGCAACTGAACATTGTCAGAATTAAAATAGGACCTGAGGTCGCACCTTCTCGAGGACTCGGCGAATTTAACGACTAGCGAGGGCCCTCGCTGATCCCAAATGTCCGCGTCGAAATTACTCCACAACTCGCACGCTCCGGCCTTGATCAGCAGAGCTTTTACTTGGAGGGCCCAGTTGAATGTACTCTGCGACGCGTCAGCGTCCGCCAGTTCTTTGAGACGCAACAATAGTATCTTGGGCAATCTGTAATCCTGCAGTTTAAGAGTTTTTGATACCCATTTAATAGTTCTTGACAGAATTTCCACCGCTATGTGCGGAATACCAAGTTCTAAACGGACAAGGTGAGCCGGAGTGTTTTTTGGTAGGCTTAAGAGGCTCTTAAAGAACTCTATCTGCAGGGATTCCAGCTTATCCAAGTATCGTAGGGCCCAAAATGGTGCCGCATAGAGCAAAACGGAAACAGCGCCTGCCGCCGTTTTAGTCCTCTTTATTGCATCTTCCGTGGGCGATAGGCCGCGCGCAGAGGAGGAGAACAGCCCACCCAGGTAGCGGTACGAACCTACAACCTCGACCGAACTATTTCTGAACAGAAAAGACCTCGAATAAGCGTTTAGTCTGCCAGCTTTTCTGAAACAGATGATTTTCGTTTTGTCAATGTTGACTGTTAGCTGATTTTTTTGGCAGTAATTCGATAACAAAATTAGTTTCCTACGCAGATCGGCTGGCGAGTAAGCAAAAATAGTCAGGTCGTCGGCATACAGTAACATACCCCCCCCCCCTCCGGAAGAATTCCACGATATCGGCTATATACAGCAAAAAGAGAAGAGGGCTGAGGATTTCACCCTGGAGGACCCCCTTCGAGACGCCGAAATCCGGTACGTTGCAGTTGTCGATATTGGGGCACACCGAAGCTGAGCGATACAGGGCGGAGAGAATTCTCACAAGCTTTACGCTAACGCCGAGACCGAGCAGCTTCCGCCAGAGAAGCGAGTGAGGAACAGAGTCAAAGGCTCGTTTAAAGTCCACGAATAATCCGTAGAGTTTCGCTTGTTGTCGTCTGAAAACAATCTGAATGGTGGCGAGAAGCGAGAAGATGTTGTCTTCCGTGCTTCTCCCACTACGAAAACCGGCCTGTTCCTCAGGTAGCAGGTCCCTTAGCAGCGCCCACTCAGTCAGGCGCCCGCACATAACCTGCGAGAAGATCTTTGCTATGGCGTTAGTGATCGCGAACAGTCTGTAATTAGCCGGGTCGTCACGCGCACCTTTTTTAAAGAGAGCAATTAACGAAGCCTGAGCCCAGCCTTTGGGGAAGGTCTCCAGAAGAAGGATGTTATTAAAAATTAGCAGGAGGTGAGAGAGCCACGTGTCTTCCAAAAACTTAAAAAGTTCGACAGGTAACTCATCTGGACCTACTGCCCTTCCCACCTTCAGCCTCCTTATGCTGTCTTTGAGTTCTACCAAAGTGATCGGTGAGTCCAGAGCTGGGTCAAAAGTGCCGTAAAACGTCTCTGAGGGGCACTCTGCAGGGGGAAAAATCTCAGAGAAATACGCCCCCCAGGCGTCCCCGGACACCTGCACACCCGCACGGGTTTTTTTGCGATATTGACGTCATGTGTTCCAAAAAACAGCCGTATTCCGGACGCCCTCGAACTTGTCCGCTACCTCTTTTGCGTAGAGGAGTTTCTTATTTTTTATCATGTCTAAATAAGTTTTTTTCGCGGTCTTAAAGGCGCGAATCGAATTTGGAGAATAAGCGAATCTCCTCATACGATTCAGGGCATGGTGAAAAGCTCGTTTTGCGCTTGTACAATCTCTATCGAACCAGGCCTTCGAAGTTCTAGAGCGTGTACTTTTAGCACTAAATTTAACGCACGCACCTGCATTTAGCGCCGCTGCGCGCTGGGTTTTGGCGAGAAGCTCATATTGAGCATCGAGAGACTCCGAGTTCTCTGAGGTAGCAGCTGACAACGGCAGTCTTAAAATATCGCGAAAGTTACTCACCCCGTCTAACGACCCCGAAAATCGCACTGCTGCCCGCCCTAATGGCATGGCAGCAGGCGTTTCTATTCCAGCTGTTTCCGACATCAGCAGTAGTGACAGGGAAACCGGTAAGTGGTCTGAATTCTTTAGGTTATTAACAGTAATTAACCAATTTTATTACCTTGCTGATATTAATATTGGTGAATTAAAAAAATTAATCATCTGAAACAAAAAATAAAAACGATTCTTAATCTGTATGAGTATCGCTATGGTCGGTACCTCAATCAATCATTTATATTGAAAAATAACGAAATCGTGGAGGTTTAAAACAAATAAAACGAAAAAGCCGGGTTTTTGGCATGTTTTTCGACTTTTACAATATGATCATTTTAATACTTTTGCATGACCGCGGTACCGGCCACAGCTATGAGCGTTTTCAATAAGCGATTAAAATTTTCAATCGATTCGTTGAATAGTTTTTTTTTAAAATGACTATTCGTCGGTCGAAATTTTGTGGTAATAAGTCGCCCAGATTGCATTTTTCATATCTTCGACTGACGCTTGGGTCTTGTTTCTTAACTTCATTGAGTTCTGTTAATTTCTTATTAGCATTCTTTTTTTCACATGCAAAACATTCCAATTTTGTTACTTGTAATTCGTCGTCGTATGGAGAAATATCTAACAATGTTTTAAATGTCTTCGTATTACCATCGCCAACGTAATTCGCGTACTTGACATTATATTTTTCTTCTGATCGTTTAAGCATTTCTACGACCCTGTCAACCTCTATTTTCCCCGTTCTTCCATGGTGATTCATATCACATTCCTCTTTGTGCGTTTCATATCATGCTTCGTATTCTACACTACCCTATACATTTTCTTGCGTGTTACAAGATCTACCAATGCTCGACTTTTACGACGACATGTAAGATTTTATTGCTGAACTTCCCTATCAATCACACGATGCCTAAAGAGAAAAAAAGCTTCTTTTTACCCACGATCCATCGTCAGAAACAGAAAGTTCATTTTCTGGAAATCCCGCGTTCACGATTAGAATTGTTTCTTCCTCCACTGCTTTACGTAAAGTCGCTTTGAACACAGATTTTATGGCGTTACTTATTCCCTCAACTATTGTATAGTATGTCTTTATATTAAAATGTCCTATTTCGATTAATCCACTAAAGCTGTTGAAACCGTGAATTCCAATGTCAAGTAATCGCATAATATACACGAACCGACGATTTATTTCATAAGCAGTATACATCATCGGACAAGAGTTTATCATTGTTTCTCCGCAAGCGCAACTCACAGAGACTTTTAATCCAATGGCTCTTTCTCCATATTTCGAAAATTCAACATCGCCATTACACTTTTTGCACTTTAACAGATTTTGCAGAGTCAAAAATACTAGACTGAATTGAACTATGGAGTAATTTGATGTAGGGTGGCAATGCATGTCAAAAATGTCTTCGCCGCTTCCACGTATTTTTTTACTAGATGTCCTTGTTGAAGTAGATTCTTCTTTACAAGTGTGTTGGTTGCCGCGTAATTTACGTTTTGTGGAACGACATGGGCGCACTTTCCCTTGTGTCCCTAGTTTTTTATCCATTTAAGACCAAAATCAGGGCCGGTGCGACCGAAGTTCGCGCCCCAGGCAAATAGCAGAATATGGCCCCCCATATATATAAAACATATCTTTGTTCTCTTGATTCAAGCCATATAACCTAGCGTAATTTAAATTTGTATGGGATAAAATTCTAATTTTATGCTATATTTCTTTCTATCATCCTACTTAGTCAATCCGTTACATCCATTAGTTTAAAGCCCTCTCACCGCGTCAAGGTTGATGTAAAACGAGAAGGTTTTTTATTTTTTTTTAATTTTTTAAATTCTTTTTATTTTTTTTTATTTTTAAAATTCTTTTGTATTTTTTTTTAGTTTTTTAGATTTTTTTTATATACTTTTTTTTCCTTCAATCTTAAATTTTCTGGTTTTAACAAATAATTTTCTATACCTAAACAATCAAAATGGTTTCTTTCTTGCTTTTAAATCCGACAGACTTTTGACAGATATCGGCTATATCCAATTCTTGAGCAATCTGGTTTTCAATCGATAATATAGCTAGTGAACTTAAACGATCATCACTTGTTATTGTGCGCAAATAAGTTTTTATTCATTTTAATTTGCTGAAACTGCGTTCACCGCTTGCAACCGTGATAGGTATGGTAAGTAATATTCTCAGTGCTATCCAGAGATTTGGCAAAACTGCCTGCAGGTGATTTTGATTTATAAATTTGAGAACATTCAATGGATCGTAACAATTTTTTTAAATCAAACTGCCAGCAGATTGTAACTCGTCATATAGTTCATTACCCATGATGTCGAAGTTATTATCATGTCTAAGTTTATCTTCGAGGTTGATACAACACCTTTTTAACTCTTCTATTTCAGGTAACTTACTTATGTCAAGCAAGAAGTTCCAAGTATCCTGAAATGTCTTAAGTTGTTCAAACCTTTCATTCAGGGATGTTGTTGCAGTGACTAAAATAACATTGAAAGTCCCTGTTTTAAAACTTTGCTGAGGATCAGTAATGACTTCATCCTCATGTTCATAATTGAACAAACGTCTTTTTCGACCCACTCGTTTCTGTACGAATACGGGATCTTTGTTTAGATATTCGGCAAGTTCATTTGCATCTACCAGGGCTTTACTGAATTTATTAAGTCGATAATCTTCTACGAACTCGGCACAAGATTTCATGAGTGAAACTGCGGACCCAAGGTCCATTGTAGTTGATTGGATTGATTTACTGACAATATTGATGCGAAATAAAATATCATACCAAACCACGAGCATAACAAGAAAGCTGTAATCGCATAATTGAGCCGCAAGAGTTTGTGCCTCATGCTTTATTGCCGGGTCAGAGGAACCATGTTCACTTAATGCATTCAGAGCATCGTATATTTCTGCAATTTGATACCGCAACGGTTTTAAACACTCGATACGACTCTCCCACCGAGTTGTACAAAGAGGTTTTACTGTAAACATTGAAACCGTATCGGTTAATATTTTCCACCTACCAGCAGACGCTGAAAAGATTGTGTAGATCCTCCGAATGATTCTGAAAAAACTAACTGACTCGGTACTAGAAGATGCACAATCACTGATAACTAAGTTTAAACTGTGACATCCGCAAGGCATGAAGAAGGCTCTAGGATTTAGTTGAAGGATACGAGCTTGAACGCCTTTATTCTTTCCTTTCATATTGGACCCATTATCGTACCCTTGTCCTCTGCAATCTTGAATTTCCAAAGACACCTCTTCTAAAACCTTTAAAATTAATTCCAACAACGATTGACCGGTAGATCCATGAACGGCATGATATGTAATAAAATGTTCTTTGAGAGACACTTCATTATTAGATATGTCCACAAATCGTATGGTAAAGGATAATTGTTCTGTGTAACTCAAATCAGGAGTACAATTTAAAATTATACGGAAATATTTGGCTTTCTTTGCGCGATTTCATATTGTGTTTCTGACACTTGATCCCATTAAAGAAATAATTTCATTTTGAATGGTATTACTACAGTAATGAACATGAGTTTCTTTCGCCAAAATGCGTCGAAGATGTTCATACAAAGTAACATCATATTTTCCTAGTAACTCTACCAAACCTAAGAAATTTCCATTATTTTTCGTAAATAACTTGTCGGATGATCCACAAAATGCAAGGTTGCTTTTTGTCAAGAATGAAACTATATTGCATAATCTCTCCAAAACGTGTCGCCAGTAATTGCGCTCTTTAATAATATCGATCTGTAATTCTTGATCGATGGTTGAACCCTTCTTAAACCTACGACAAGCTTCAAACCAATTGGAAAAACTTTTTATGTGTTCTGATGATTTTTCATGTGATCGTAGATATTCATGAACATTTTTCTATTTGTTACACCCAACTGTTGCAAATGATGATTTATTTTTGTCGCTAAAAAATAGTTTACAAGAAAGGCAAAATATTTTATCCAAGTTTTTCGAATAAAAAAGCCACCGCTTCGGTAGGATAAAGATTTCGTAAATGATCGATTATCACTATCTTTAGGGAAAATATGATTTTCGTCAACCTGTGGCTTTGAATCCAAAGACAGTATGTGATCACGAATAGTTTTAGTAAGGGGAAATGGCCAAAATGTCGGATCGTTATAGTTGGCAGGGTCTTGCTCTGCAATTTCAGTGCTACTTACAGATGATGAAACAACCGATTCGACATTAGAATTATTGGGAGGGCTATTAGAATTTAATACTGTACTTCGGTCTCCATGAATCGTCGAACTTTCTTTGCCCGTTGTAAACGTGACATCAGTAACAGTATCTTCAAAAAAGTTATCATCGTTTTGCGGTTTAAAGAAGGCGGCAAATGATTTTACAGATTTACTCTGTTCTTCCTCTAATCGCAATTTGCGTTTGCTGATCCGCTCAATTTTTTGGAAGCCATATTTTTGGCAGCCAAATCACCAAATATGATAAATCACAAGATTTTTGATATTCAATAAAATTCGAAGTAATAGGAATGTTGATATTAAAGGAGAGCACAATAATATGCTTTGTACAATATCGCTAGCGCTACTCCGCCGCTGACGCCTTATGACCAAACGAAAATCCATTTCATCTACGGGAGCCGCGAGCTTCGCGACGGGGACACGGCGCGGCGTCTGGCGGCGACAAGCGTCACTACTTTTACGCGGTAACCTGCGCAGACTCTCACCCTTCATGTTATAGGTAAATATTTCATCGACCACAGTTAATAACTGTCTTATATACATTTGATATTACTTTACAAGCACTTTGCCGCTAAAAATTTACTGAACTGTTTTGTATTGTCTTGCATACAATACAATGAATATTATTCAACTTACGCTATGAATTCCCTTATTTGACGGGACATCCCAGCATTACCGGGCGATACTCTGATTGTACTCAACTACAAGTTAAATAATACCTAATATGCACATTAAATTTCTTAGGTAAGATCTATATAGTAGGTATTGAAATTTGGCCGATCATTTTAGTGAGTACCTTTCGTATAATTTAATGAATTTTATTTGACTGAACAAGTGAAATGTTACCGAAATATGCTTCATGTCCCCAGTTAATCGACCTATTTGAGTAAAATATGCACAATTTTTTCTCTCCCTATAGGGAACCGAAGTAACTTTTTTGCAGCGCCCCCAAATGCCAAAACTTGGGTATATTGAAAACAAAAAATAAATGCAAATTATGCGAAAAGATACATTTAAAAAACAAAACAACTTATTTTACAAACGCAAAAATGATTTTAAACATTAATTGCGAATTTACAGCCGAGTTTAATTGGAAAATGAATCATTTAAGCCACCCTCTTTTAACAAATTTCGTCGTTTGGGGGCGCGGAAAAAACGTACTTCGGTTCCCTATATACTAACATTTGTGTCACGCAATTCTTAGACTTTTATTTTCATACCATAAAACTGATTATCTTTTATTATTTGACATAGAAATTGGAGTATTTTGTATATATTTTTATATTATTTTTTTGACATTTTCAAACATAAGCCAGCAAATATAAAAAAAAAAAATTAACAATAAGGCGCCTTCGGCGCCCCCCCTGTTTCAGCGCCCCAGGCAGTCGCCTGGTCAGACTGTAGCTTGCACCGGCCCTGACCAAAATACGAAATAAAACGCTCACGATATCGCACAGCTCTTTACGCTTCAAAATTCAAAACACAACTGAATACTCAACCTAAATATACCTCGTAGAAAACGTAAACAAGTCTAGATATAGGTATAGAAAAGTACAAAAACATTCCAACCCTTTTTAACCTAGCCGTTAAAAGAGGGCGGCAAAGCATAGATAGGCCAAGCGCGCGCTCCGAGAGCAGGTACTAAAAGGGGCATAGAATCTCAAATAATTTGAGGATCTTTATACAATTTTCACCCAAGTTTCTCAAAAGCATATACTTCCATACTAAAATCCATTTTTTCAATCCGGCAAAGTGGAATGTCCCCTTAATGTAATCATTGGCTCATTTTATTTCCCATTTAGCTCGAATAGGCCTTCGGACTTAATTGATTAATAAACGTTTATTAAAAGCGCAATATCCTGGCTATGTTCGTTCTCGGTGGTGACTTCAATGAATTGGTCCTCTAAGGCTGCATATATGTGTGTGTGTGTGTGTGTGTGTGTGTGTGTGTGTGTGTGTGTGTGTGTGTGTGTTTGTGTGTGTGTGTGTGTTTTTTTTTTTTTTTCCGAAGCGACGATGGAAAGCTCTAACAGCCATCCCTGCCATCCCTGCCAGCCGGTGCCAGCAGGAGTGCGGGGCTCCCACCCGCTAAAACCACCTCCGCTCAGACTGTGATTCCCCCCTCGGAAACCGCCGCAAGGCATTACTTCGAGGGGAGCAGTCTTTGCCTCAGTAGGCCCTCCGCCGATGTTTTGGCTCTTCAAGTCTGGGCGATGTTGTTGCGTCTTCCGTCTTCTTCTCTTCTGATGGCATTCAGCCTATCGATGATGGAGGTGGCGATTATGACCACCGCGTCCCATCCCTCTTGTGAGGCAAGCAGACATTCCCCAATGCCCTCAGGTGTTAGTGGTCCTCCTACCGAGATCCGGAACTGTTCCCGTTCCGCTGCAAATCTCGGGCAGTGGAAGAGGACATGGGCCACGTCTTCGCCGACAGCAGGGCATGCCGGGCACTCCGCACTTTGGTAAATGCGGAAACGATGTAAGTAGCTGCGAAAGCAGCCGTGCCCGGTGAGCACCTGGGTGAGATGAAAGGTGGTGTATCCGTGTTGTCTGCCCGTCCATTTTGCTACATCTGGGATGACGCAGTGGGTCCACCGCCCCGACTCCGCTGAATCCCATCTTTTTTGCCACTCTTCTATGGTCCTCATGGACCATTTGTCGTGGTTCGGCTCCTGGTCGGCGATGTCCTGCCTTATACACCTGCCTTCGCGGTGTACTGCTGCCCTCTCCATAGCAAGAAGGTCTATGGGAGGGAGTCCCGCGACCACCGAGAGAGCGATGTCCGATACAGAACGGTAGGCACGGGCCACTCTTAGGGCGGCTGTTCTATAAGCCCGCCGGCAGGTGGCTCCGTAGCTCTTATGGATGTTCATGGCATCAGCCCAGATCGGTGCCCCGTAAAGGATAACGGAGCTTACTACCGATGAAAGCAGGGACCGTCGCGGCTGTTTCGGCCCCCCCCCCCCCCCCATATTGGGCATGATGCTGGAGAGCGTACGAGCCACTTTGGAAGCCTTTGCGCCTGCGTTCATTAGGTGTTGTTTGAACGACAGCCGCGCATCTAGAGTGACTCCAAGATATCTAATAGTGTCCACCGTCCTGATCTGCCTATCTTCCACCGTGAAGGTGGCGTATACCCTTTTCTTCGTTCGAGAGATGAGCACCGCCTCCGTCTTCTCAGCCGCCAGATCTAACCCATGGTTGCTCAACCACCTAGCTACTACCTCGATAGCTTCATCTCCGCTAAATTGCACCTCGTCAATGGTCTTCGCGACGACGATTAGTGCAAGGTCGTCTGCAAAAGCTACCATGGACACCCCGTCTGGAAGGGATTGCCTGAGCAGTCCGTCATATAAGACGTTCCAGAGCAAGGGTCCCAGAACCGAACCCTGTGGCACGCCTCCCGTGATGTTGTAGGAGTGCCTGCCGTCATCGGTGCCATAATACAGGGTTCGTTCTGTTAGGTAGCTTGAGATGGCTTCTCTTAGGTAGAGAGGCACCTTCAGATCTTCGAGTGCCTGCATGATGCAATCCCACCTGGCCGAATTGAATGCGTTCCGTATATCCAGGGCAATGATGGCACACATGCACCTGGTGTTTCGGCTGCCACTGATGGCATCCGTGGCTATTGCTTTCACTCGGCTGATTGCATCGATGGTTGAGCGCCCCTTCCGAAATCCGAACTGGTTTTCGGAAAGACCTCCGGCATTTTCGATGGCTGCTTCCAGTCTGGCACAGATAACCCTCTCATATAGCTTCCCGGAGATGTCAAGCATGCAGAGCGGTCGGAATGAGGATGGGTCGTCCGGGGGTTTGTTTCCCTTAGACAGCAGCACCAACCTCTGTTCCTTCCACTGCGCCGGGAAGCATCCTTCCTTCAGGTGTGTGTGTGTGTGTGTGTGTGTGTGTGTGTGTGTGTGTGTGTGTGTGTGTGTGTGTGTGTGTGTGTGTGTGTGGGGGGGGTGTGTGTATGTGTGTGCGTGTGCGTGCGCGTGTGTGCGTGCGTATGCGTGTGTGTGTACATGATTACGTGTCATAATTAATTTTACTAATATTATTCTTTAAGCTCATAAAGGATACGAATTTTTGCAATGTGTTAAACTGGTATTAAATAAACCTGAAATTTCGCCATTCATTTTATTGAAAATACACAAACCTGGTTCTCCAAGAAGTCGCATGCGGAAGTCAATGTAATTTTCTTTATCGTGAATCCTTTCAGCACGTTGCCTACAGACTCTAACTACTCCTTCGCCAATGACGTGGAAATGTAAACCTGATACACTGTTTCCAATTAAACAAAAAATATTATTAAATACATTAATTATCAACATTATATGCATTACTCTATTAATAATAAGTTTTCAGCCTAGGAATATCCGTAGTATGCAAAAAAATATCGCATCAACAACATAATTACATAATAATTACAGTGCGTGATAATGTGATGGAACAATATATGTATTCTTAGAACTATAATCGTATCTGTTTCTATTCTCCTGCTACCCAGAAATGTTTCCAAGGGAATCTTTTATATGTGAGTCTGCAATTAAAATATACCACTGATTACATATTTTCGAAAACAAAAATAGTAATAAAAATGGTAAAAAGCTAGAAATGCAAATTTTCTGATTCTTTTATTAACAAATGTAATATGTATGTATCAGCTTGGAGGCTCAGGTGGTAGCGTGCGGGGCTACGAAGTACTAAGTCATGAGTTCGATCCCCGGCCGTGAAGCAATTTTTCGAAATTGTTTTCATGCAGCCGTTTTCAATATGTAAGATGAGCAATGCTGTTTGTTAGCAGTTCGAAATGATGATTATCAGGAGAAGATTAACTCATGACTACTGCTGTAATTGATGGGGGTTTCCTACTGGGGGTTTCAGATAAATGGGCATTATTTCTGAAGTGTACCCACTTTGAAAATCGATGTTCTTTGATCGGGCTCAAACTTGGGCAAAATGTTGTCCTACGTGATAGTAGTTTATGCTAACAAAATTTTATCGATTAATCAAATATTACCGAGGGAGAGGGGGTTGCATTTTTGAATTTTTTGCAGATATCATGTATTTCAGAATTATTTTACTCATGCGCCATCAATAATAAATTTGATTAAAAATATGTTTTTTGTAGATTTTTTCACGCTCTTTCGGTTCTGACCATCTTCATGGTCATATGCATTTTTTAATATATATAACAATTGTTTGACCTTGAAAAATGAATATCAATTATTAATTTGCGAAGATTTTCTCTAAGAGAAAATTCCTCTGTGATCGAGGCTAAACACGGGCATTTCGGCGTTTCCCGCGCATTGTAGTTGTAAAGCGCTGGCGGGTTATACGTGTAACGGCGACCGGCAATTGAAAAAGAACGAGAGTTTATAGTTGCCAACCGTAATTGCAGCTTTACTTTCAGGTAGTACAGCGGCAGGCGAAGAGGATATAAAGTATAAGCAGAGTCCATGGGAAGGAGATAGATGCGATTGGATAGCTTCAAAAGCAAAATATTTGATCAGGTCTTTCCTTCGGCATGCCTCGGCAAACCAGCAACTACCGAAGAACCTACTTGTTTCCAAAAGTCAGCATTAAAGTTGTTCCGCAGCTCGTCTACCTCTACATTATCACGAATTGCCTTTAATTGAACGGTCGAATTTTAAACGCAAAAGTAACATTTTGGATAGCCTGTGATCCGGCAGACTAAGCGTTTTAGTCACCCATTTAATTGATCTCGAGAATATTTCTACCGCTAAGGGCAGAATACCGAGTTCTAAACGGATGAGGTAGGCCGACGTGTTTCTCGGCAAGCTAAACAATCTTTTAAAAAACGCAATCTGTACGCATTCCAGCTTATGTAAGTATCGCAGCGCTCAAACGGTGCCGCATATAAGAGAACCGAATTATCAGCGCATTCTACAATTTAAAAAATGCGCTCCATGTATCCATTTTAGACGATACAATTAACGGTATAACCAAGACTGTCGTAGCATTTGTTTTTCTTATGGCATCATCCATAGCTTGGAGGTCATGCGTGGAGGAGGAGAATAGAACACCCAGATACCGGTAGCTGCGACTTCAACTGGGCTATCTTTGAACCTAAACGATCTAGAATACACGTCTAACTGGCCGGCCCTTCTAAAACATACTATTTTTGTCTTCCTCGTGGTGACAGTGAGATGGTTTTGGTGGCAATATTCCGCGAGTAAGAGTAATTTACTGCGGAGGTCAGCCGGAGAGTATTCGAAGATAGTCAGGTCGTCGCCGTAGAGCAGCATCAGAAGGTCGTGGGAGAGTGAAACATCCTTTCCACGCACACCTTCCGCGCGAAAGAACGTCACAATTTCGAATAGGTACAGTGTAAAGAAAAAGGGGCTAAGTATTTCGCCCCGTAAGACCCCACTCGCGACCTTGAATTCGGGCATCGTGGAATTACCCGTTTGCAAGCGAACAGGAGCCATCTGATAGAAAGTGGAAGGAATTCTAACGAATTTAACGCTGACACCAAAACCAAGCAAATTCCGCCACAGAAGTTTGTGAGGGACGGAGTCAAAATCTATTTTGCAATCCACAAAGAGGCCGAACAGTTTTGACTTATGGCGCCTAAGCCATGTCTGTATGGCGAGGAGCGAGAGTAATATTATCCTCTGTACCCCTCCCAGCGCGAAACGCCGCTTGCTCCTCGGTAATAAACCTCTGCCTTCAGCCCACTCGGTCAGACATTTACATAATATTTGCAAAAAGAGCTTGGTTATTGCTTTCGTGATTGAGATTAATCTGTAGTTTGAATGGTCGTCCTGCGCGCCGTTTTTGAAAAACGCATATAACGCAGCGCGGGCCCATCCCTTGGGGATAGCTTCCTCAAGAAACATTCTATTAAAGAGATGGAGGAGTTGGTATCTAGTTTAACTAATTATTAACAAAACAATCCCCAGGCGCTCATGGCCTGTCAAATGAATTTTTCATTTACTAATAATATTTCTATACAATTTACAGAGCATGTTTAATAAAATATGTGATGAAGGAATTGTTCCAGAGGCATGGACTGACATCTCGGCATGTATGTTTCATAATAAAAGCAATGTAAATGATCCCTTGAATTATCGATGCACAGCATTAATGAATACTATAGTAAACATTGTTATAACTTCCTAAGCCCTTGTTTGCGAATAAAACAATGACACTTGTACCCAAAGCCCTCCCTTGACCAATCACCGTGATCGGGGAAAATTTAACATTAGAATTCTCTCGACCAATTAACGCGCACTTGTGAACTTTTGCTCACGCGACTTCTCTACAAGCGTATAATCCATCCGACCAATCGCAGCATACTCGGCTCTGATTGGTGCGCGGTCGTGCAAACCCGATGTTTATAAGACGCGATGCTGTTTCGAGGATCAGTATTCTCGTTCGGACTTCGGAAACCGCAAGACGTCCCGAGCAGTAGGCTCATCTCCCCGACAACGGCCAACGGACCAAGGTCCAGGATTATAATAAAGAAAAAAAAGTAATACTTTGAAAGTATTTGTTTTTTCGGCTTTCCACTTCACCATTTCCACGACGATCGAGGAAGAACCAAGGAGACAGTAGACGATCGCGGTAGCGCAACGGCTCGACACCGAACCTGGGAGATTCTCCGACTCCCTAACAACCAATCCGAGCTCCCTAGCAACCACGAAAACATAAAAGCGAATCGGTCATTGGAAATTTCGGCAGTCGCGGCGCGGCGGGCCTCGCGTAAGGAATTCCTTCCAACTAGCGGTCGACTCCAAGTGTCGCAACTCTCATCTCCGAGATCCAGCCAAGGCCAACCACGGTACTCTCGTCGACCAGCCCGCCCCAAAAGAAGGAAGGAAGAAAGGAAGAAAAGTCCTCCAGCCACAACGGGCTACCACCGGTCGGCGACCAGGAGCTAATTCCCTCCCCTCGTCTCTCTCCTTCTCTCTCTTCCTCTGCCCTAACCTAACCCGTCGTTCTCATGACGAGTGGCGCCACCAACGTGGGGCCCGAAAAAGGGTTTCTACAGTAACAGAGACTAATTCACGACAAGCACGGACCAAGGGTCATGATTGGACGGACGCCGCCACGCACTCGCAATACTACAAGGGAATCTGCGCGGATCAAGACGGGCGTCCTAGACTCGAACAGCACACTTCCGGGAGTGTTTAAACACCCGGTGGCGCTCAATCACACATAACCTAGGAAAAAGGGAAGGCCACCCCTCCAGCGATCCCATTCTGTTCCGAAAAGTCTCAAGGATATAGAGGGAAGCAAGAGCGAAGGAGAGTTATTCTAACTCGAGATAGCGAGAGGGCAACATCGAGAAGCAACTGGAACCTTGGGAGAAAATCATCGCAATGCAGTAGCATTCAACCAACCAGTCATGAACGGCAAACAACCAAATGCTCTCCCTGCGCTACCAGCGATTCCGGACTGGGAAGCAATCGATCAGGCACTTCTCAACGTTCGACAACCACCACCAATTCCGGAATTTCGTGGATTGGACCACGAGGACCCGAACTATTTCTTACGGACATGTGAGAAGTATCTACAAGCTCTTACAGTTCCAGCCGCTCGGCGAACACGGCAAATTGAAGACGGACTCAAAGGAGACGCTGCGAAGTGGTGACAATGCTACAGGGGAGTCAACATCGATTGAGCCCGGTTCCAAGAACTCTTCCGGGGGCATTTTAACAGCCCAGCTCGTCAAAACGCCCTGGTAGCACAGCTTTATGGAAAGCACCAATCGGAAAAGGAGCCAGTGGGGACCCTCTCTACAGCAAAAATACATGCTGTACCAGCGGATTCGCCCTAACGAACCTGAAGCAGCCAGGGTTAGCACACTACTCAACCTTGTTATACCAGAATTAAAGAAGTTCCTTCGCGCCTACGATCTTCCAGACTTTGCGGCACTCTTTAACAAAGCAGTCGAAATAGAAAAAGATGAGGAAGAAGAAAACTCCAGGAACAAATCAAAGAAAGAAGTCACCGATGGGAGATCGAAACCAATGAAGTCGAGTCCGAGCGCAAATAGTCTACCGAAATGTTGGCATTGTCCTGGACACCACTATGACCGGGATTGCGATACGAGGAAAACCCAGCAAGGTTAATCGTCGGAAAACTGGAGGAAGGCGCCTGATACTCCGGCGCCGGGTGCCGACCCATCAATGAACCGGAATTAAACAACGCCCTCGCAAGCCATGCCTGCCTACCGCAAATTCGCAGTGGAAATAGGCCAGAGAGTTTTTCTCGCTGTAATCGATTCAGCAGCTTCCAGAAATTTTAATATTAACAAAGTGCTAAAATCTCGCAATTCGTAAGGCAACACAATCTTTGTTCCGTCGAACGAATCGACAATGTATCAACGGTTTTTAAAGTAAGGAATTACTCAAATTTTTACAGAAAATTAAGTGTGAAATTAAATAATTAAATAAATGCATTAAACATTTATAATTTTCTAATTTGGAATTCATCGAGAAGAAAATTAACACATATTACTTGAACATTAAAGATAATTTGTTTTCCGTTTCACAACCTTGTCGATCTCTGGTGTCATTTTGATCCAGTCGAAATTTGCGGGAGTTCAATCTCTATAAAACGTTAAAGACCACCAGTCCCACCATTTTAAAACGTAGGGACGGATTTGTACGAAAAAATGGGTCATACAAAATTTGCATGGTTTCGAGGGACCTATCTGGTGGCCACCTTGAATTTGACCTTGAGGTCGACCTAGGGCATAAATTGAGGTCAAAGTAGTGTTTTTGCAAACGTAAACCTGTATTTATGAGTTCAGAAATGAAAAGAGTGGAAAATTTCACATTCCAATATGTTATTAAGTTAAGGTAAAATTTCCTCAAAGGTCGTGTGGAGGTCAAGTTTTCCGGACTATCCGTCACACCCTTTTAAAACGTGGAAAAATGGATCGGACAAAGTTTGCATGGTTTCGAGGGACCTATCTGGTGGTGACCTTGAATTAATGAAATAATCAGAGCCGCCTCTATTCGCGTTACCCAAGGTGTACCACGAGGAGGTTACTATTTTTGAAGGTGGTTCCCCTTGCCGTCACCTCGACGGGGTGCTTTTTTTTGAAGGTGGTTCTCCTTGCCGGCACCTCGTCCGGGTGCTTTTTAAAGGTGGTTCCCATTGCCGTCACCTCGTCAGGGTGCTTTTTTAAGGTGATTCCCCTTACCGTCACCTCGTCGGGGTGCTTGTTTTGAAAGTGATTCCCCTTGCCGTCACCTTTGTGCATACGCATGTTATTCTGTCTCGATGTTCGAAGTGTCCACCACCTGCATCAATACAGACTGTTACCCTGCGTTGGATATCATCGTTCGCCCGACGAATTTCGGCAGTATCGACTTTCGGCAGTAGAGACCGAATGGCTTATCGTATTCTGTTCTTCATGTCTTCTGCATGTCATTTCTGCAGTGGTAGGTCGTTCGCGCTATACGAGGTCTTTTATTCTTCCCCATAAATAGTAGTCTAAAACTGCAAGGTCCGGTGATCGCGGTGGCCAATTATGTGGACCGTATTTGCCTATCCATCGTCCGGGAAATGTACGATTCAGGTGATGACGAGTAATGACAGACGTATGGGCGGGACATCCATCCTTTTGAAACCACATATTTATACGTAATTGAAGTGGAACATCTTCAAGTAAATGTGGAAGTTCGTTTTCGAATAAATCGACGTATAGAAAACGGTTCAAGTTCTCTTGAAAGGAAAATGGTCCGACGATATGCGTATCAATAATTCCGCACCAAACATTAACTTTTTTGATCCAATTCTCGATACCAATCTGGATTCTCTTGTGCCCAATAACGAACATTATGTGTGTTCACTTCACCGTCACTTTTAAAAGTGCACTTATCAGAAAATAAAATACTTCTATGGAAATTAGGTAACTGTTCAGTAATCCAATTACAGAATATCCGTCTTTCTCTATGATCGTTCAATGTCATGCCCTGGTGAAGTGACATCCGATGTGGATGTAATGAATATTCTCGAAAAATTATACTTATCGTGGAAATACTTGCGCCAATATCTCCTTCTCGACGCATCAGAGAATCGTGCGGATTTACAAGAGTAGACGCAATTATAGCAGGTGCTTTTACTGAACGAACTGCTCGATGAATTGGCTGGTCCCTTCTTGTGGTCCGGCTGAACGATACCTTTTACAATAATTAGACGGTGTAAACGACTGAAAACTTTGCGCGAATGTGGTGTGCGATCGGGATATTCATTTTGCCACATTCTTTCAGCTGCTCGAAAACTTCCAGCACTATCCAACACCGATCACCTTAACGCAGCTTCTTCCTTCGAGTAAGACAAACTTACAAATGAATAATCCACTAATTACTATGCCTAACTACTCGAGTCCCGAGGTATAACGCACAATCTTTCAAATTTTCGTTGTTAAATGATTCATTTCACGGTAGGTGATATAACAATTCTTTGTCATGACGTTATGTGATAGGGCATTCAGTACCTATCGTGCAAACCTCAGAACGCAAAGTCACAATTTACATTTTTTATAAGCAACACGGCTGTAAACAGGTCATAAAGTTATCGTACGACAGTTATAAGCCAGTCGTCAAAATTCACAAAGTCGTTGTATGATTGTAATAAACGGTCGTAAGTTGGTCGTAAGAGGTCGTACGTTGGTCATAAGCGGTTGTAGGGTAGTCGTAAGATAGTCGTAAGCAATCGTAAGGTGGTCATAAGCGGTCGTAAGATCGTAATGTCGTCGAACATCGAGACTGAATAACATGCCTTTTTTTTTATATTCCGGCCCTTTCTGCCCTCTGAGGCTAATTGGCGCTTACACCGACTGTACAAGGACCGGACAACCTAGGGCCCTGTAGTCAGAACCCCGGCCCTGGCGGCCCTGGCTGAACCTCGTAGTCGAAATTCAACCAGGCGGAATTTTTGATTCGACGATCGAGCCTTGTAGTCAAAACTACGAACGCCGGAATCAAACCCTGGCCACCAGAGTCTCTGTACGTCGATATAGCGAGAGCTGCAGATCGACTTTACATGGCGCCATACTCACATTTGTCGAGGATGTAGGAAACTGCAGAAAACCCACATCAAGTACAGCAGCGGCCATGAGTCGATTCCGGCCTTGTAAACAACGCATCGAAATGTAAACAAACAACGTGGCCCTTCTTACGTATATTGCGAGCTGCTGCTCGAATACAATTTCGAATAGCTGTTTTCCCTGCCGGGGATCGAATTCACGACCTAAGGAACGTTCAGTTTACAAGGCGAACATGCTAACCACTTACCCATCACGTTCCCACGTTCCCCTCATTATGACGTTGATGATCATGACGTTGATATCATATGATTATGATCTTGACGAAGATCATGACGATGATCATAACGGCGATGATCATATGAACATATGATTATGATCACGACAGTAATCATGACGATGATGATCATGGCGATTATCATGAAGATGATGATCATGACGACAATCATGACGATGATCATAACTGTGATTATGACGATGATGATCATAAAGTCATGATCATCGTGATCATCATCGCGCGCGCATACACTCAAAAAATGCAAGATAAATAAATAAAGTGATATACCTATAAATGAATAAATAGCCACGCTTGAATTCTCTCGGCTACACGAAATAAGTGCAACTAACGAATAAGCGGTATAGGTACATTGCTCCCACAGAGATACCGCCCCCTGGAACCAGCTTAAGAAAGCACCCCGGCAAGATGTAAGTCCGACCTTGTAACCTCCTCGTGGTACACCCTGGGTAACGCGAATACAGGCGGCTCTGATTATTTCATTTAGAAATTTGAAAAACACTACTTTTACCTCGATTTATGCTCAAGGTGGACCTGAAGGTCAAATTCAAGGTCACCAGCAGATAGGTCCCTCGAAACCATGCAAATTTTGTCTGACCCATTTTTTCGTACAAATCCGTCCCTACGTTTTAAAAGGGTGGGACGGGTGGTCTTTAACGTTTTATAGAGATTGAACTCCCGCAAATTTCGACTAGATCAAAGTGACACCAGAGATCGATAAAGTTGTGAAACCGAAAAACAAATTATCTTTAATGTTCAAGTAATATGTGTTAATTTTCTTCTCGATGAATTCCAAATTAGAAAATTATAAATGTTTAATGCATTTATTTACTTATTTAATTTCACACTTAACTTTTTGTTAACTAAATTAAAAATTTGAGTAATTCCTTACATTAAAAACCGTTAATACATTGTCGATTCGTTCGACGGAACAAATATTATGTTGCCTTACGAATTGCGAGATTTTAGCACTTTGTTAATATTTGTAAATAAATAAAGACGGGTCAATTGCATGAAGCGTAAAAAAACTTAAAAGGACTTGGAAGTATCAAATTATTTAAATTTTTCCAAAAAATGTATACAATTTATAATGGGAAGAGTCAATTAATTGCTTAAATACTAAAAATAGCCCTATAAACAATCTATTAAATCTAACATTAATGTAAAATTTTATTTTTTCAATTGTCGCCTCTATTAACTGAGTAAAAATCATACCAGAAGCTGAGAATTCTCCTTTTTGTAACAGAAAATAAAACTTCATGTCAACATTGTGCCTTGCAAATTCTTCATCTTTAATCACGTGGCGTTTAATCAAATGAAAATGAAATGAGGGGTTGATAAAATTGTTGCTGAAACTGGTGCAGAATTGAGTCATTAATTTCGACATAACAAATTTTAATTTGTCTAATAATACTCTGATTTCCTGATGAGGAATGCAAATTTTATTTATTTATTCATTACTGATGTCAGAACTATTTGGTTTGAAACGTTATTCTTAAGGTCTGTAGCGAATTCCAGCTTGAATCGAGCAGATCTGAATATCCTAAAGGGAATCCGCTGCTGAATAGTAGAAAATTGTATAAATAATGGACGAGAGTGTAAATTCTTTCTAAGGATTTTCAGCTTGAAACGAGCAGATTTGAACGTCTTAGAGTGAATCCGCGCGTGATAATTATTGTAAACTATAGGCGTAAATTGTTGTAATCTTTTCTGCCAGAACTATTCGGTTTGAAATGTTACTATTAATGTTTCTAGCGAATTCCAGGATGAAACGAGTAAGTCGTAAGGTCTTAGAGTGAATCCGAGACTGCAAATTGTTATTCTGGTGTGTCCGAACAACCCGATTGAAGGCTCACTTTCGCCATAAAGTGCAGAAAGAATATTCGTTATATAAGAAATTTGTCTATAGTTCGGTGGATCGTTCCTCGCTCTTTTCTTAATTAAAGATAACAAAGATGCGCGAGCCCAGCCTGAGGTAGTTGTTTCCGCAAGTAGGCTTTTGTTAAAGAGAAAGAGAAGGCGGAAAAGCCATGAGTCATCTAAGAGCTTAACAAATTCAGCAGGCAATTTGTCTGGACCAATGGCGTTTCCCACCTTCAACTTCCTAATGCTGTCTTTAAGTTTCGTCAGAGAGAAAGGCGAGTACATCGCAGGCTCAAAAGTGCCGAAAAACGAATCTAGAGGGGAGTCTCGTAGAGGAAAGATCTCCGTGAAGTATACCCTCCATGTGCTCCTAGACATCTGCTCCCCCTCAGCGGGTCTCTTCCGGTATAAGCGGCAGACATTGCAGAAATCTGCCGTGTTATGAACCTCAGTAAACTTATTCGAGATTGATGCAGCAAAAAGAGATTTTTTACGTCAGGCCATACAGATGAAAGACTTCTTCGCGGATTTAAAAGCCAAGACTGTATTGGAACATTACGCACATTTTCTTTATTGTCCTAAGGGACCGTCAAAAGACCCTCCTTGCAGGGACACAGTCCCGGTCGAACCAGGGCTTAGCTGAATGGCGCTTCCGGGTTCTATTCTTTATAGTTTTGGTAATGACGCCACAACTTAAGGCTGCAGAACGAATAGTATCGACAAAACATTCTAGAGAAAACGAGTCTTCCGCCATAACGAGGGATGGCACTTGACTTAACTTAGTACGAATATTGTTCACCCCGTCGCACGATCCTAAATATTTTATCACTACGCGACGCACAGCCACGTCATCCAACGCTTCGATAATTGGACTTTCCGGATATAAAGACAGTGATAGAAAAATCGGTAGGTAGTCGGAACCATAGAGTTCATCGCTTTCGAGATCAGCAATAAATGACAGAAGGGCATCCGAGACCCAGATGAAGCGCTGAATCCCCTATGCCCCATATAAGTGAACTGCCCAGGGTAGTCACTATTATAGCGTCCATTTAGAACAAAAATACAGTCAGGGTACTGGGCATTAAGGGAGTGAAGTACTCCTTGCAGGGCAGAGAAGTAGCAATAGTAAGTCGGAGTTAAGCGACAAATAAAATGAACTAACTATTAAATTAACAGACATTGTGGTGACATGAAAAAAGAGGAAGTTAGAGGATACTTTAAGCTGTTTGAAACAAAATTCTGGATCAATTAGGGACAATAAGCCTCCGCTGCAGCGCTCAAAGTTACTAGAGCGATCGGAAGGAGAAGTCATTCCCGAATGAACAGTAACCAATGCTTCTACATCGATTTCGCGATCTGACCACGTTTCCGAAAAATTAAAAATTCTACACGACGCATAAAATGCGTTATTTTTAATATTAAAAATACCGCGGGAATTCCAAAACACTAATTTAAAAATCTTTACGGATTTCCTATGACTAGTATCGACTCGAGAAGAGGACGCTATGTTAGTGCTGGTGAATGGCGTGACAGAACATCGGTAAAGTTGATGGGGACAAGTTAAAAATTATGTTTATTCTCTTGGTCCGAACAATCCGCATCCATCGGCGATAGAGATAAAGGAGAGCGCTGTTGTACCGGCATGAAGCTACGTGGATTGGTGACCGTAGTGTTCTGTGCAGGGGTTCTTATGACCGTACCTGGTGCACTGCAATGAGCCGTGTAGTATTGGTCAGCCTCTGACCACTTATACCAGATGTTATTCAACTATAAAATGTGGCCGTTTCTCCTCAAAGACTCATTTTTATTAGTAGCAGCACCACGAGCCTCTTTAACTTTAAAGGCCATGAAAAGTTCGTTATCGGTATAGTCAGAATTAATGTAGATTGCCGTTCCTTTCAAGACTACTTCTTTGTAGCGAGGATCATAAATTTGTCCACCTTGAAGCGGAGTTCTGCCAGACTCGCAAATGGGTTCGCGCGGATTTTTCTTCCCGCTGCAACTCCGTCCTTCGGAGAAGGACCGGAACCGAGTTGGAATCCTGACAAAATTATATTTTTCCTCTTAAGAAGCTTTTCCTGCGCTTCAATTTTGGCGGCCATTTTCGTAAAAACGACTTCGTTGGACTCAATTTTTTAATTAAAATCATCGATGCGCATATTTACCTCACTGTTTATTGCGTACACCACTTTTCTGACGTCCGCAATTTCGATCCTGCATTCGTTCATCCATTATAGCTTATAGTGTGGCATTAAGCGATTCAGACACTTTGTTGATTGCGTCTAGAAGCGATTTTTGCATGTCGTCCTAATTGGCCTGGGTTATATAGTTGTTCGCCATAATTGGAATCGGAAAAGATTCTTTGTCTGTTGAAGAGGACAGCGAGAATTTTCGTCGTCTGGGAATAGGAAGCGCGTTCGAGTCGTCCTAGCTGTTCTAGAGCTTAATATAACCAAAATCCTCAAGCAAGCTGCAGCTACATCTATCTATTTATCTATTTATCTATGATCGACGGCCGCAGTAGCGGGGTAGCTCTGTCTCACCGCCAGTGAAAGTGCTGTTGGGTGTGCAGGCTGATTGTGTCGGGAAGGTAGGCTGGCTGATATCCGACATGTGCCGGAGGCCGCAAGTCCGAGAGGTGCTGCCACCGGACTCTAGACGTGTAGAATACGTCAAAGTGACGTCACCGATGATGGGGTACAAGTCGGTACAACTGTCAACGGTTCCCCTTGAGAAAGAATTTCAGAGAAAAATTAACTTCTTTGACTAGAAGTAAGACTCGGAGAGACAGTGGACTTGAACAGGATGATGGCGAGTCCTTCCAGGAGTATGCCACTAAATAGAACAGCTCCCAAAAAGTCGAGGTAAGTAAATATTTCAGAAAAATAGAAGAGCAGCGAAAAAATGTGTATAATTTACTCACCGGCCTTAACAGAATTACTTTTAGGTATTATTATTAAAAATTAGGCATCTAGATACTGGTTCTAATTTTTAAGCTTGAAATTTTTCAGCGTCAACAATTTTTCTTCATTTTCTCAAACTTAAAATTTTGCAAAATCAATACCCCCATTTTTTTAAGGAGAGTCTGAGAAACAAAACAAAAAAATAACTATCAAAAAGTATTGAAAGTTGCGGAAGATACATTTTATTTTTTAATATTTATCAACGGGCGATATCGCCCTTTTTACAGAACTTGTAGATCAATTTTGATTCCTTAATGTTGCGAGAGTACAGAGATGGCGCCATACTGCACATTTGTGTATGAAATGTAGGAGCTGCAGAAACCTACACCAAGTACAGCATCGGTCATGAGTCGATTTCCGCCAGATAAACAACATTGCGAAACATAAACAAACAACGCGGCTTACGAACTCCGAGCTGCTGTTTGAAACTCGTTTTCTAAATATAGTTCCCTGGACAATCATTGTGCTCACTACCTATGACTCCGTAGTCTAGCCGGAATATGAGGGAAATATACGTGTCATAAATTCTCGAAAACACCTGTTTCAGGAAAGGACCAGAGTTTAGCTTATTTTACCACATCTGACGGAACCCAAAAATAGACCACATGAACCTGATAACGGGAGCTTTACTAACGACAAGGAGAGGCAACACCGTGTTATTCGTAATTAGGGCAACCAAATTTATGGGAGAGTCATTAATGAAAACCATAATGATAAACTACCTTAAAAGTTTAAAAACCAAAATTGTTCAAAGAAACATAACATCCTTTCGGTTCCCCAGAGGGGGAGGGTATGTGGGCCCCTTCTGTCAAAGTGGTGCGCCCGCTCCTCCCTCGGGAAGTTTGTCGTTCCTCTGGGACAGCTCGAGACAACCTCAGGGAGTCAGTCGGAAGGTGATGGGCTACCCACCACACTGGACGGCTGGCACATGGTCAACCCCGAGAGACCCGAGACAAGTTTCAGACGCACGCACGCGACTACGTGCCCCAGTGGGTCGGGGGCGGTCCTATCAAAAGATAGGCTTTTTGAAAAATCGGGTCAAGTGTTCCGGTGATTGTCAAACGCTATCTTTTTTCAATGTTTTGGAGTAAAAAATCTTCAAAATTGAAATTTTCCGCCAAAAGTGAACGTGGCGCCCCCTATTAGTTGGGTTTTGAATTAATCTCGAAAATACCTTTCAAATGTGCTCCCGCTTGACCTATGTTGCTATTTAAGATTTTCGACGACCCTCGTGCCCCATGTGCTCCGTTGGAGGTGGAGGGTCGCAGTCTCCCTCAAAAAATAGGTTTACTAAAGGAGGGGTCAGATTACCAGAGGACTTGAAATTCATCTACTTCGACACTCGCAATATCAAAGTCGCAAAGAACCCCGGTGACTTTTGGACGCAACTGGAAGCCACGAATAAATGGGTGTTTTCAACATCAACATAAAATATGATAGCCATTAATTGTGAACAAAAGACAACACGCAAGACAATCATTAAAGGAATTGGGTTGTTAAAAATGCAATCAATTTGTAAAACTCGGACAACAGGAACTACTTTGACCGCGTCAAAAACAGTATCGAAAAACATAACCGTATAATTAAATGATGGGCAATTATTAAACATGTCCCAAATAATGTTACGAAAAATAGACTACTTCAATCATTAGTTACTTTTGGAAAGCATACACAATGCGGAATTGGATCAAGTAGCAAAAAAAAACAAAAAGATAACCTGGTCGAAAATGGCATATCCCTCGAACAGATCATAAGCCGCGCCCGCGAGATTAGCAAGTGTAGATACGTTCAAAACACTATTACTGCTCAATGAGTATAGTTGCACTAGTATTTATTATTGTTTGTGCGCGGAGATTCCTCTCGCAAGTTCGCCAAATACGGAGCTCATTTTTTCCGCCGAGTGTAATATACATTTTTTTCTCATCCCCGTCGGAAAGTTCGTTTTTACATTAATAACAAAGTCAATTATTTTTATGAAAGGTTAGGGCACGGAAAAGGGGGGTTTCGGGGAGGAGTTAGAACGTGGTCAGGGAGGGGGGGTCGACAAAAAAATAGCGATGGCGTAATGTAACACACATTATATCTACACTTTGCAACACAGCGTTCTCATATTCTCAACTAAATATTAAATTATGCTACAAGTGCGACAATTACAGTTGAAGAGAAAATTACTATTCGTACATGTAGCATTCGATATTTAAAGGAGTGAGAAAAAAACATTGTAAGCACGGGTTTTCTATCCTAGTTGCATGAAATTTGTTTTCACAAAAAAAATACTTTTAATTATAATGTTAGGTTAAATACAACAATTCCGCTAATTTCGATGAAGCCATTTTAAAAACTTTTAGAGTTCCGCGCGCAGTAAACGATAGACGTAACCCGCTTTTGACGGATATGATGCGACCGGAAGGTATTCGTTTGCCGTCGGGAATGAAGTAATTTTTTCCCGATTATTTGCGGTTGCGGTGCAGGACACTTACTCTGATGATCGTGAACTCGGATCTAATAAATTATAATATCTTTACTTTCTCAAGCGTCATTTAATAAATAAATGTGTTATTAGACAATCTCGGTTGTTTTCAATTTATTTCACTTCGGGTATCATCCCCGTTGACGCGAGTCCAAACCCTACTCCGTACATCACACTGGAATAACACTACACCCATACGTAACATTTATAGAAACCCCAGGTACGAGAGCATTAGTGTGCTGACAAACGTAATTGAAAGGAAAATTAATTATGTATATTCCATGCATGAATCTAAGAAAATAAACGTATGCTTATGCTGATTCACTCTGCATATAATAATAAAATAAATTACATAAAAAGATAAAAGAATTGAAAAAATTCTTTAATGAATCATCAAGAAACGAAATTTTAAGTAGATAAATGCTTTTCATCTGATATACCAATCCAGGAATATACATATGTAATATGTACTTGTAAGTAAAAACAAATATTCAAATTGTTCAGCAAGACAGATATAGAGATTAGATATGTTACCATGTAGACTAGTGTACTCAGGTTAGTGCGAGTGGAGTTAGTGATTAAATAGCGGACAACATGCCCACGGACGAATTCAGTGGACGGAGGATCTCAGGCAAGACATAATGCGCTACGAGGAGAGCTGTCCGCAACAGAGAGGCTACATGGCGTGAATGCATAGTCGGTTTGAAGTAATGCATCCCGAACTGGCAGATCGCTTTTCTCAACAACAACTGAGAGATTATACGGCCTATCTGAGGCGGATAGGTTTCGTTGTTCCCAGCTGTCAACCGGTACCGGATGTGCGGGCAATAACAACTGAGCCCGTGCACGGTGCTGGGAGAGATGTTCCACATTATGAAAGAACGACACTCGTGTTTAGGCAAAATTTGACAACGAAAGTTTTGCCTAAGCAACGAGACATAGGCAGAGCAAATAGTCTACTGCTGGATGCTCTTCCAGATTACTGCGAACCGTGGCAAGTCAACTGTGCCATTTACGAGGCTGCAAGTGATCTGGTGATTCCGCGAAATCTGACACAGATATCTGGGAGTCGGTAGATTACAAAACGCATGTCTCAATTGAATGGTAAGATTCGACTGACACGGAAACTCGCTTCCCGAATTCAGTATGTGATCGACTATTTAACATCTGGTCGTTCATTTACGGCTAAAGTAAAAAAGTTCGCACAACAACTGCGGACCTACTATCACACACTGAATAAGTTGAAGTTGCTCAACATCAAGCAACATTTGGCGGATAACATTCGGGTTTTGGCCGATGCCAAAAAGAGGTTGCAAAGACGGGAAGATGGAATTCGACAAAACTCAATATTTTGGACGAATCCTTCCAACCTCTTCAGACATCGTATCGTAGCCTCAAGCGAGTTTCCGTCGATGGCCTCAGTTGAGGAATTCTGGGCGAGCATCTACGAGAAAACATCTAGGCTTAATGCAGACACTCCAGGTATTGAAATATTCACGGAGTTGTGCGACGAAGTCACACAACAAAGTGAAGATTGCCCACCCGTCAGTGCATTAGAGGTGAAAAATGCCATCACAGGACCAAGGAATTTCTCCTCGCCGGGCTGGGATGGAATTAACAACTATTGGTGGAAGAAGTTCACTTCTGTCCATCAACACCTAGCCCGAATATTCACCTCTTATATAAATGGAGACCAACCCATTCCGCACTGGCTGGTGGAGGGCCGAACGACACTGATCCCAAAATCGGGAGACGTGTCCAATCCGATAAACCATAGACCGATCACGTGTCTCAATACTTTATATAAATTGTTCACTAACATCTTGAACGAACGTATTGAGAAATCCGTGAAACCGGCGTGGCAACGGATAGTAGAACAACGAGGCTGCAAAATGGGTGTATTCGGCGGCAAGGACAACTTGCTTATCGACAGGTGTATTTGTCAGGACGCAGTCCAGTACAAGCGTAACCTATCGATAGCCTGGCTGGATTACATGAAGGCGTATGACTCAACATCGCACGAGCTTTATAGCTTGTTGCTCAAACGCCTCCATGTCCACCCAAACATAGTGAGAATTGTAGAAGACATCATGCCTCTTTGGAAAACACGCTTTGTCATGACATCGGGCAAGCGTCGAACCATGTCTAGACTGGTTCAATTCCAAAGAGGTGTCTATCAGGGAGATTCTATGAGTCCTCTGCTCTTCTGCATCTTACTATTGGCTTTATACGTTGCTCTCCTGAAATCTCAAGGGTACATGTGTGGACCGCCTGGTGAACGTGTACATAAGATCACCCATCTTTTCTATATGGACGATCTTAAATTATACGCATCAGGCGAGGATCAATTACATCGATCTCTGAACATCGCCCTGAACATACTCGAGAGATATCGGCATGGAATTCGGATTGAACAAGTGTGTAGTCGTTCATTTGCACAGAGGAAGGTCAGGCTCCAATAACAACGATATGGAGGTCGTCAACGGAAATGTCATCCGCAACCTTAGCGCAGAAGAAGCCTACACATACCTGGGCATACCTCAAAGGCATGTCCAGGATGTGTAGGCTGCTAAAACCACCATCATTAAGAAATACCGACGCATTCTCCGTCAGATCTGGTCATCAGAAGTGACCGGGAGAAATAAGGTGGCAGCCACGAATATGTTGGCCGTATCACCAGTGCTCTATTCATTTGGAGCACTGAAGTAGAATGTTGACGAGCTAAGGGAGCTTGACCGAAGCACACGGAAGATGATTTGTATGCAACGCAGTTGCATCCAAGATCTTCCGTGGAACGACTGTATTTGCCCCGAAATATGGTAGGTCGTAGCCTTTTAAGCCTGAAGTGTATGCATGACCGATTGTTCCTCGAGACAGCTTGCGACGTCATTAATCCAATGGAGGATCCCCTGATGATGCTAGTTCATCAGCATGAAATTCAGGGGAAGGGGGCGTTTTTGTACAACGCGGCGTAACGAGCCGAGCGGCGCGAAGCCTCGGCCTGGTTTTCAACGTGGGACGTAGTGGTGCACAGGAAGCTGAATCAGTCATCAATCGGTGCCCAGTGGGTCTCAGGGCTAACATACGGAAGGAACAACTCCGTATGTTGGAGGGAAGGCATATCGACAAGCCATTGCATGGACAATTCTTTCGTAATATCCAACAACTTGGCTTGTCGGCAGAGATGACCTTCTCGTTCTTAAGATCAGCCGGCTTGAAATCCGAGACCAAGGGTTTTATCTTCGCATGCCAGGTAGGGGTCATCAATACCTTAGCGTATCGCCAGAACGTCTTACACCAGGCGGTACAGAGTGCGCTTTGTAGATTGTGTAGATGTCATGCTGAGACACTAATGCATCTTTTGGCAGCATGTCCAATATATGCAGTTTCAGCATACATCGAACGTCACAATGCGGCTCTTCGAGTGCTGTATTACCATCTTCCCAGCACTTACGGTATTGACGCAATCCCAGTTTTGCCGTACGTCCCCACTGATATTGAATCCGTAGTCGGGAATGAGTCGTGCCGAATATACTGGAATTACTCATTCCCGACGAGCAGGCAAATATCAGCCAATAAGCCTGACATCGTCCTTGTTGACTTCGATGACAAATCCATCTTCGTCATCGAGTTCTCTGCACCAGCAGAGACAAATATAGTCAGCAAAGAGGACGAAAAACGGATGAAATATCAGGAACTCCTGTTCGAGATTCGCAAGCTGTATCGAGGATTTAAAATCCAGCTCGTCGCGCTGATAATTGGAGTGCTGGGAGGAATGAGACCAACTTTCCTCCAAAACATCAAAAGCATTCCGGCCCGTCGAGAACATGCGAATCGCATCGCAGGCCGAATGCAGAAAGCAGTGCTGTTGGGATCGCTCCGTCTACTGAGGTCACACGAGATCCTGTAACTACTTATCCGATAGTAGAGGGAGTGGTTACAGTTACAAAAGAAACGGCCCGAGAATGCAGTCTGCAGCGGAGGAGATGGATATCGGAGCCACTTTTCTGCTGCAGACTGCACAAGTGGATTATGGAGGGCTAAGGGAGGTTAGGGTCTTAGTCGGTAAACCTTGCCCCGAACACCATGGGCAAGGGAGTCCGACACACTGCGGGTTAACCAACATATTCAATCCCCTATGGTGCCCAACGCATTTCCCCCCTCCGTAAAAAAAATCGACTTTATTGCTTATATCAGGAATACACTATATACATGGGAGAATTCACTTAGTAACTAATAGTAAATTTAATATTGATTAATGTTGTCACATCAACCCAACCAGTCTGCCTTAATCGAGATGGCCTCGGTGTTGTAATATTATCTATTTTAACAGTTTATTTATTATAAGTAGAAAATTACTTAGATATATGTTAGAAGTAATTGTAAATTTTTCAGAAGTTTTAAAGACGTCTTTTGGAGTTCGAAGTAAAAATTAACTTAGAAAATTTTAACAAAATTCAAACGTATTCGTTTTAGTGTTTTTGATCATTTAGAACCACTCCTGCTAGTTTATAACGTTAACATCTTATTTTGCACCCCGAAAACAAAACACGAAATCGCATTTTGTGCTCTACATGGCAAAAAATACAATTTTCCATTTACGAACTTAAGAATTAAAGTAAAATAGTAAGGAAATGTCATCATTTTATAAGTATAGTTTATTAAATCATTGAAACCTAAGTTTCCGTTGAAGTTTTAAAAAACTATGCCCGCGTGGAAAATTTTGGTATAGCAGTAGTATGGCTTTAGTATTGTGAGAAGTATGGCAATGATATGGGTGTTATATGCCTTTTATGTGGTCAAATATATGGGATTAGTCTGGCCTATGGCCGGTTGCCATACTATCGTCTGACAAATTCCAGACGGGCGCCGCGAATCGAAGACTTTATTCTGATGTAAAAAAAATTAATTTTATTACATTTATTCATAAACTCATTAAATCAAAGTCTCGCATTACTTATTTATTATCGTACGTTAAGCACTACGCTCCGCTCTATGTTATGAACTCAAATTTCCGAACTTGTATATTAAGATCGTAGATAGTCAACTGTTATGTACACATGCTTCCCGTGTCCCTGATCATGTTTTAAGATAATTAAACATTTTGAAAATGTTGTATTTTGCACATTTGCGAAATCTGTTTGCGGAGTAGTATTTATTTGCTCGAGGCCGTCCCCCTATTGATGCACCCCCCAAAATTTGGTCAGATTTTGCATATCTCTTACCGTTCTTGAGATATTTTAGAATTTCGGAAGTTTATAATATTCGCTTGGAAAAGTACAAATCGACATTAACTCGTCATCCTTATCCGCCGCTAAATCTAAACTTAATTTATTTAATTTAATTTGAATCTATTATTCTATTTTACCGTCGTTCAATCAAGAGAAAGAGTTATGTTCCATGGTTAGAAAAGTCTGACTTTGTAAGCAATACGAATGAGCATTAAGATATTATGGGCATAGCATAGCATTATTGATTTAATTTTTTGCGGTAATGTAAAAATGCTACCACTTTGTAAATCAATAGGAAGACCTGTCATGTTTTTTAAAATGTATTGTTATTGTTGACGAGTGTGTCACTCTTGTAGATCATGGCTTGCATTAAATTTGTTTTAATCTTCGAAGCTTCCGTGAATATTATATGCCATTTTTCGTACATTAAATTGATAGTATTTCGGCAAACTTCTATCTGACAAAGAAGGGTTTTTCAAAACTCAATTGATGATAATTATACGCATTCCCTAGCGGAAATTAAATTCGTACAAAAATGTACGTTTCGTAAATGTAAGAAATCGTATTTAAGTGTTTTTTTTTTGGAGCAAATTTGGACATTTTGAATACTTCTGTACGTTTCTGTATGATTTGGTACGTATTTTTGGCGCTGTATAATTGACTTGACTTTTAGCACGAATTATTTTCTGATGGAATCTGAGCCGCGATTAGCCGCGATATGCCAACACATGTGAAAAAGAACAAAAATGTCGTATAAGTATATAAACGTACAGAAATGTATAAATACGTACACTGTTAAAAATTTCATGAAATTTAATATACATGTAATGTACACTAGTACATTAAATTAATAATTTGGGTACATTTAAATGAAATGCAATGGACGTTTCTGAAATGTTATGCTTAAGTGCATGAATTTTAAGAATTCTTTCAAGAAATTTCAATTCAGTAATGAAAAATTGATTTATATACATTTTCATGAAAATTAATGTTCATTTTGCATGAAATGTAATGGAGTTATACATGAAATATACTGTAATTTAATGTACGAGGACGTTAAAATTGCATTAAATTTCATGTCTTCTTTTAATAAATTTGATTTATTCATTCGGTTTAACCTTTAGACTGCCGGCAATTTTTCCCACAAATTAACTTTTTTGTGTGAAAATTACTCTTCCTACACAAAAAATTCGGAAAATGCGAAGGGCTGTAAATGGGGTGGCCACTATAGTGGCGCACCCCGGCAGGCCATGGCACAACAAATGTACATGAAGAGTACGTACGCTTCGTGTACATTACGATAAGAGTACACGAAAAGTACTTACACTTAAATGCCGCTTCCCGAAGTGTACAATAAGAGTACAATAAGCGTACAGCAAGAGTGATTTTGGAGATTAAGAGCGAATGTACGTACACTTAAATACCGCTTCCCAAAATGTACAATAAGAGATTTTAATAAAAAATTGTATTTTTCACTTTTTTCTTATTTTTAGTTTATTATTTAATTTTAATAATTTTTAAACTTTTTTTAAGATAAATAAAGTATCTTAAAAAAGCTGAGATCTCAAGCATCCCCGATCCAAGTATTGTTCCTCAACAGAGATGCTTTACGCGATCAACGACCGCGTGCGATACGGACCACTGGTCTATCACTGTCTACCACTATATTTATAACGTCATATGATATTTGTGTTAAAATTTAAGACAATTCTTAATTTTATTGTTTGCATTGTTCCGTACGGATGTTCTGGAGATTAATGCTATAAGTTCTGAGTAAAATATAAATATGATTGTAAATATAAGTATGCCACACTACGCCTATACACATATATAAATATAACGTAATTGTTTTTAAATATTGTTAAATAAAATATTTAATTCAAACTTGTACTAGTATAAAAATTGACAAACACTCTATTACACGCTTTATTTCATCTCGAAGAACGCTTCATTAAGTACACTCCCATATGCCTTTTTCATTCATAATAAGAATATGGTATGCTTAAATATGAATATCAAAAGTGTACTCTTAATAATTTACGTGTACCTTTATTTCACTCTCAAAATACTTTTCCATAAGGAGTACGCGAGTACTCTTAAAATGTCCAAATTCACTCTCGTACTCTCGGCAAGCGAAAGGTAACTTAAAAGTACATGAAGGATACGTACGCTTCGTTGAAGAGTACGTACCCTTCGTGTACGTTTCCGTACATTTAAAGTGTACGCTTCATTTTTACCAGGGAATACTCAAAATGTTTTCCGTGCATACATTAATATATGTATATAACAAATTGTACAATATTCACATTATTATAGCATATTAATAATTTCTTGATCATGGAGGCTTTACGGATATTTGTCTAGTACCTATACATACAAGTAACCATCCTTCGTCATACGAAATTACATAAGTGCAAGCGTAGCGTATAGTGGTCAAGGCATTAGTATAGTAAGCAAAGGAAAGGGTTTATCTTATTTATTTTCGAGCGTTACTGATTTATTTGCGATTGTGTTAAAAGCAATGAAAGTAGCAAAAGATAATTAAACTTCATTTACACATGAAATTACATATAATCGTATAATACATATAACAGTGAATTTACATAATTTAAAAAAAATAGAACGATAATTCTCAAATTTTGTTTCGTTTTTTTTTAATCTGCCGGAAGATTTCCTATTAGATATATTTTAAATATTTTAGCCAAAATGTTCCTTCAGCGAATGTAATATTCTGGATACAAATTTCAAACAACCGCAATAATGATATTTTTTATGTTTATTCCATTACAATTCATGTACCGTACATTATATTTCGTAAAATGTTCATTTTCATTAAATTTCATGAACATTTTTTTTACATCGTACAGAAATGTATGAAGACGTACAAAAACGTTTCAAAACCTACCGGAATGTCTGAAAATGTACAGAAATGTATGAATATGTACAGAAATTTGTGAAAACGTACAAAAATGTATGAAAACGTGCAGAAACGTACGTAAGTGTACGCATACGTACAAAAATGTGGGAAGCTAACGAAAAAAAGATTAAATAAAATAAAATGCGAGATAGAAAAAGTACGAAAATATACAGAAACGTAAGAAACCGTACATAAATGTACATAAAGGTACCAAATTATACGGAAACGTACGAAAGTGTAAAAAATGTCCGAATTTGCCAAAAAAAAACAACATTTTTTTACGATATCTTATATTTCCGTACGTTTCTGTACTTTTCTGTACATTTTTGTACGTTTTCCTACGCTTTCGTACCTTTCTTATTTCCGCTGGGTTTTAATTAAATTCCGTATAAACATTTATTGGTTTCGAAATGATCATAAAATTTATAACAGTTTATGAAGTATAGAATAAAAATTAGTCAACGAGTATCAGAAAGCTGCATTTATAAAAATAAAGAACCCTTTATTATAATAAAAAAATCACTACATTTCTAAATAAAATTTCTTAGTCTATACGAACATAATTAAATATTGTATAAATATTATAACCATACTGCTGCCATTCCAAGAATTTCAACGCGGGTATAGTCATACCAATGATTTTGATTTTTATGCTATAATTAACAATCGAATTTTGATCTATTGATATAGATGTAGACACTGATAAAAGATTTTTGTTGTTTAATATATACATTATACTTAAGAATTACTTGAATAAGATTCTCCCGATTATTATATTAAATGAGAACATCTTTTTTTAATTTTTTTTCGACTGGAAGAATGCATGAAATAAATGTCTACGTATGTAGTATATAGTTTGAAGGAAAAGTACAAACCGACATTTTTATTGCTTTTGAAGTTTTCATCTGATGCCAGAAACTCCTCTATACCTAATTAGAAGAGTGGCAGCTCTGTCAGAAATACTTAATTTTCGTAATTATGGTAAGGCCTTATGAATAATTTAGGTTTTTTTTCTGTTTGCCTTTGACCCTAATTGAACTTCTATTATATTATAAAAGTGACTTTTTATTATATAATTCCTTAATTACCTCGGTTTTTATTTGTACATTTTAACTTCTTTGAAAGTAAATGCTTGCTATTCCCCTACAATGTTTATTTTGTTCGTTATGAATAATATAAGCTCGTTCTTTGGCAAATTGATACGAATCTTCCATAAAATCTATACCGATTTACCTACCAATAAGTATATTCATATTTACGTGATTTTCTTTTACTAAAATACTTCGACCTTGCGCAAAAATTATGCTATCTTTCGATAGAAAGCCTTGAACCTATTACATGAATTCAAATTTCCTTTGCAGCATAACATTATATCTGATTTATGTATAGAAACATACATTTTTCTACATTTTTATGTATCATAAATTGACTGAAACTCCTTTTTGCAAAATACATGAACCTTATATTACAAAAAATAAATATTAATCTTCTTACTGACTCATTTTTTAATTGTCATTTTCTTTGTTACTAATATGAACATTGATATACTCGAATAAGATTCTCGAAAACAGAGGCGATTAGGTGATGTGATTAAATAAATAAGATCTCTCATTGCACGTACTTTTTCAAATTTTGTCACATCATCCACATACACACGCACACACACATATACACACACATTTATAGTACCATACATTTAATTTCACGTTTATTTATTTATAACCCAAAATTTAATGACAGTGCATCTTTCAAAATAAACTATAACAATCATCATAATGTGTACTAACTTTCGACCGATTTTTGAAAGCTACGTTCCAAATCAAGACTGTGAAAGGGAATGAGTATAACTTTAAGAAACATTCAGAATGAACTGGCTCTCTTCTTTTCATGTTTCCGCGTTCGCTTTGCAATACTGTGAAAATGAAGATGATGTGCTTGAAAATTGGTCCTCAATTGGCATAAATATTTGTGAATGGTGATCTGAAATATCTTCTCAGGAGATTCTCAGAACTTGTTTTAGTTGACGTAATATGAATGTTTAAAATTATTTATAAATGCTCATGGAAGCATTCAAATCTAAAATCTTTTGTACGGGTTTATGATTTACAAACGAATAAAAATGATTAGAGGAATGTTTACATGAATGTTTACATTTAATTGGATGATATAACCAGAACTTACTAAGCCTCGTCGTCGAGCTCGATGAGGACTCGACCAGACAAGAAATGTCCAGGGAAATACAACAGATTTGTATTCTCAAAAAGTATTACAAATTTGCTCAGTTTTCTTTTCATTATAAACATAAATAACTGACCCGCCTTTTCAAATTGATATTAAACACACTCGCGAATTTTTTAACACAAACAATAAGGTCGTTTACTACGACCTAGTTACATTTATGTTCCTGTGAATTGATTGTACCATAAACACGGTCACTTTTACACGTTACTAATACACAAAAGAGATAAATCATTGTAACGATAATTATATAATACTTCAGTTGATTACAAGAACTTCTGCAATAATTAATAACTCTAGTTCATAAAAACACAATTCAAAACACTCTCAGACATATAACCCTTGCACTGCACACAAGACGAAGCAGCCTTACATCGAAACTATAACATGACGACTCAACTTGTCTTGCCCGGCCTTAGTGTTGCGTGTACTTTCGCTCCCTACCACATTCCACTGATTGTTACGCAGAGATGATTTGTCACGTTTTAACTATATTTGAGCATATGATGCAGAGCTCTTAAATCATATCCTCACAGAATACAAACATAGATAAATAAAAATTGTTGAAAAATCTTTACACGTAATTTTCAAAAAGTGTGCCACGGTATTGTCGGTCCCATGATAAAAAAAAGAAGAAAACAAATAAGAAACACTATTTATTCAAAACGTTTATGCGGCATGATATGCACCCTGTTTATTTTACCAATTCTGCAGATTATGATAAAAAGACAGAAAAGTGAGTGATAACGTTTGTAAAAGTAAAATGAGGCGAAAAAGTTTTCGAAAGTAAGACCAATTAATTTTAATGACTCGAAACAGCTGGGGTACGATAAGCATTTTCGTCAATCCATTATGATGTTACAACATTTTATTCATTGACTTATAACCTAAAAAATAGATCAGAATAGTTTCAGAAAGCGCTCCATCTGATTTCTTTTAGGGCATATTTGAAAACTATCCTCAACTCATTTTTATTTTGCAGGATGGGCTTATAACACTTATACCCACGGGGCGACTCCGTTAGAAGCGAATCATATACCTGCAATATAATATTTACCTTAATACTTGAACCTTTAATTTTACGAACGTTAGGCATATAAGTTCTTAGATACTTATTACCGTACATATACATTAAATTCTTGATTTACAAAAAATAAAATTTGTTGAACCAAATCCTTATTACTCCAAAACCGACCTTTCCGATACTTAAGAGTGAAGTAGTTGTTAACTTTTACTTCGTACAATGTATTATAGTATAATTACTTTAATTCCATTTTCAATTCAAGACATTACTTATAAAAAAGAATTTACATTTCATCTCCGGTAATAATATTGAATAAAAATTACTTGCATTCGTAATATTCAGAAACATCTCCTGCTTATATTATCGGAAAAAGGGTCCACATTTCAGTTTACAAATAGATTTGAACAACTTCAGCAGAAATAATAAATCTTGAGAAATATTTTGGAAAAATGTCCGATCCTATCGAAAGTTTCTGGATCTTACTACTGATCTATCAAGAGAATATAAAATTGAAACGTAAACATTTTTATTACTGAAAATGCGTTCTTTACTGGAATCGAGAAAACCAAGATTTCGCTGAAGAAAATGAATAACATGTTCCACGATAAAATACAACACACAATATGTACTTGATAAAAGTTTTAATGCTGAAAGAGAAATACAAATTGGACTTCGTTTGCAATTTCAAATAAATTAGTTTGCACTGTTTGAATGAAGTAACAGTAAAATATGGGTGTCACGAACAAATGACGAATTACAAATAATTCGTAATAATTGGAAAATTATTATTGAATTCAAAAGTAATCAAAATATAATAATAGGATAATAATATAACAAAAAATAGGATAATAATATGATTAAACATTTTATTATTCAATTAATAAATTTTTGTATTTATTATTATTTATTTTCTTTTTAGAAATATTGAGTCTCAAATACCTTTTCTTATAACCAACTTGCTACACGGAAAATATTTCGACAAAATTTACTGAACTTTAAGAAGCTGGTATTCATCATCAAATTAGGGAATTTTTATGGTAACATGAATAAAATTCAACGTATTGTGTGTAAGACAATTTAAAACAGTTCAGCGTGTATGCCTAGTACAGTAACGTTATATGTATGTAAGGCAATTATTAACTGCTACTTGATACAGTATTTAATAATAGTATGGTAAACTGCCTTAATCTGCTTACTAATATACGGACAGAATGACATCCGCCGACGTGACTACTGAATCAGATTTTAATATTTAAAAATAAAAAACATTTTGATAATTTGGCAAATGATTTGTAATAGCCATATTATTATCAACACCAATCGGTTAGTTCATCGCTGTGCGGCCAATTGAAAGTAAGTGAGTAATTTAGAGGGTCCTCCTTGCATCATTATTATTAAATTTGAAAGTGTATAGTAATGCATATTTCAGTAAATAAATTGATGACTTACGAGGGTGCCACATCAGAGCACCGAGACGTATCAGAGAAAATGTTCTTCTTCTTTTTTTCAATTGGCTGCACAGCGATGAACTAACCGATTGTTGTTGATAATAGCCATATTATTGTTTGTAATAAGTCGGCGTGATGGTCGTGCGGGCTAAGGCGTCAGTCTTAGTCCGACCGAACTGAACGTCGCGAAGGGCCCGAGTTCGAATCCCCGTCCTGCAATTTTCTCTGCTTATGTCCAGTGTGGAATAACCGGGGAACCTTGCTGGGCGAATTTGGTACGAATTTGGGACCGCTGCCGACCCCCGTCGGCAGATATTGGTACCGTCAGTGTCTTATCCGCGGTCGGTACGTCGTGGGTCTTATCTCGGATAAAGATGGGATAAGCCCCGCGTCGTACTCGCTAAGGCACAGACCGTCGAATCTGCTGGTGGTACCGATATTAGGGTAGGGGGGACTGGCTCTGGGTGGGTGTTGTGTGTGCCTATAGTTCTGTCTTGTACTGTCTGTCTCTGTCCTGTACCTCTCCACCCGAGAGCCGACCCGCAAACAGACATATTCGTCATTAACGCGGGGGAAAATTTCCTGTCCTTTGTCCTTTATTTTTTATTGTTTGTAATATTATCACTGGTACAAGTTTTCAAGGAAACATATTTACGCGGTTTTCTTCTCATTGAAATAAATCTTCCAACTTTAAAAAATTATATGCAATTTTCTCTACCATATATTTTAAGTACCATATTATTGTTGTATGTGAAAATATCTTTAAATTGGTGATTGATTTTTTCATAAAAGTAGTAAATAACAAAATTCAATGAAAACGGGAAATTTATATGAGGCTACATAAGAGGCCATCGGAAATGAGGCAGCCTATAATTTTTTTCACTGCCTTTCAAGTAATACCTTAAAACTTATGAGCACAAAAGTTTCGCAAATTTTTACAATTTTTATTTTATCAATGAAATGGACACACAAGATTTAGGACCCAAAGCACCCAAAAATAAAATGAAAAAAAATTATTATTTTTATTTGTATTATTAATTTAAGGTAATTCTTGCCGTAGTGAATAAGTCAAGCTTGAGGCTAATAAATAAAGAAAATTATTCACATCATTTGATTCATCTTAAATTCCGAATTATATGTATACCACTGGGTGTTGAGAAGCCGCGAGTTGAAAAGTTGCTGAACTAATATGCAAATAAAAGTGAATCTCGCACTACAACAGTTTATTACATGAACGAAGAAATATGATACTTATAACCTGAAATAAATAATAAAAGAACCTTTTATTTTTACTAACTACATGAGTTTCTTACTTCGAAATATGAATCATGTATTCTTTAAAATGATAATACAGTGCGACCTCCTGTTAAGCCCCCCCCCCCCCCCCCCCAAGAAGCAGACAATACTGAGTGCTATCTGGAAAGCACTTTACTGTCCGGCCGTCTACGATTCTTCAGTTTTCTATTTTTCGGGCTCGCTTGTGTCTAATCTGCATGTAAATTTTGAAATTAATTGAAAACTTTGGAATATTACATATACATTGAAATATCCCACGTTATAAATATTATTAAGCAATATAGAAGGAATATGTTTTTTAGAATTGTTAACGGCTGGTGGAAGGGCTTTAATTCAAACACACAATTTGATCGGCCGAAATAAAATCTCAACTATTTATTTGCGATCAACCGGTGACGACCCGATCGCGACGCGGACTTCATAACCCGACGACGACGTTCCGAAACGTTCTCTCAAACCCGATCGTCACTTTTTTCACATCTTGGTTCGACTTTTCAAACTCTCGAACGTTTAAAGAGACTACTACGTCATTTTATACGTCGATATTATACTATTCGAATTACAAGTAATTTTATCGAGATCGTCACCATTTTGAAGGGCCTTTTACATAATTTACCTAACAGGCCTGCTTCATTTTGAGAGGTACCCCCATTCGGGTGTGCAATGCCGTAATGAAAACCACCTTTGTGGGAAAAACCTACGCCGGATACCGCAGTCGATAAAACATCGATTCTGTCCGTAACAAGAATATTCCAAAAATACTACCTGATAACATAAGCGTAATAAGGATATCGCACCGTTTTTTTACGATTTTGACAAATTGGCAGTCTTTCAGTTGAAGAGAAGCTGATTTTAATTTTTGTTCAATGTTATTAGCATTTTTAGTAAAAAAGATTTGGAAAAAAGGCATTATTTCAATGCATGTAACATATATTTTATCTCGTCTTTTTTAAAATTAATTATACTATTAAATCATAAACATTTGTATCGTACGAGGTTTTGTGTAATTTATTTTATTTTTAGTTTTCTTATTCATATTATAATCCCCCCTTTTGGAAGAGAGGGGTAAAAATAATTATACTTGAATTAATACGGATATCAATATATTTTCTCAATAAAATATGAGGCAATACGAACCGTTACAAATGTCTGAATACGCGACACGATGACCGGGCGCGATGCTTCGCGGGTTCGAAGCCCCTCGACGGCGGCACTTCTTTGGATATGACCGGGGATTTTGAAATTGACACTCGCAGATTTTTTGTTTATCTCCTCGCAGGAGATAAGGCGGGTCGGGTTATATGAATTTGTCTACTTATGGGCGAAGATTCGGGGTGCGGAGTGGTATATAGCGGTGGCGTCTGTTGGCGGCGGCGGTTGAAGGTCCGGTGCGTGGGACCCGGGGTGGCTTCCTTCATCGGCGACGGTTGAAGGTCCATAGTTGTTGGCCCTCTTCTCCTTGGAGTCACACTTACGATATCCTTGGAAACTTAACTTTTATCGAATCTGCGACGGAACACTAATATTCGCGGGCGAATGACGAAAGCACGAAATATATACTGGAGCAGATGCGCTTTAGTCAGGAGACTCGCGGAGAATACTCGCGCTCGTGTGCGATGGTGTGTCTTCGGGCCCGCGCGTGCGCGCCAGCGCGACTCACGCCACGGAGGGGGCGCGGCATCGGTGCCGATCGGACGAATCAGAGTGGACAATGTTTCGTCTTTATCGTTAATCTCTAATTGATAGTAATTCATCTTTCGATCCGATTAAAAGATTGCATTACTTGTTGTCGAGTCTATTGGGCGAACCTCGCGAGCTTTTATGTACACGGTTTTTGCTTCTGAGAGTTTTGCATCTGCATGGGCACTTTTAGTTTCGGAATATGATAATTTAAACATACTGGTTTCACCTCAGTCGTGGCGTACAATAAAAGTTAGAGTTCCTTTGGAGCAAGAGTCTATGCGTTCGTTTGGCATAGGAGCGGTAGTGAGTGCCTTGAGAATTCGCCCCAAATCTGCCAATCTGTCATTATTAGGGATCGGGAAGACAGTACCGGCACGGTCACATCCTTTGCATTGATTACGATAAGCGCAAAATGGGATTTGGGCCGGTTCTTATTGCAAATGCGATCATCTTAGATAACATAACGAACTATATACAGTAGACTCAAAATTCATGCGGATGGTCTTATATTGCAGGATTACCGATCGCTGGTGATAGTCCTACCGAACCTGAACCCATACGGGTTAACACCAATGTGGACTTATATGGCTCGATGGTATTAGATTACCTCGTTCAGGGTCAATCAAATGAACCCGTTGCTCATAATATGGCGCTAGGGTGGGTGTTAACCGGTCCCACATCGTCATATACAGCTTCCGTGGATACAATTACGGGGTTGTAGTGCCTTACCAATGACGAGCTTCATACGTCCTTGACACGCTTTTGGCCAGTCGAGCAGGTATCGACCGCACTTCCTGCTTTGACATCAGTCGAAAAATGCTGCGAGGAAATACGTCAGCAATATTCTCATTTCCTCACGGAGTATGAAGCATTATGTCATATGACAAAAGTCTGATAGCGGTAATTATCAAATAGTTTATTTAACGCATCATCCAGTCTTGAAACCGAGCAGTACTTCCACGAAAATGCTTATAGCTTTTAATGGGTCGGCTCTTACAACAAATTTAGCACCATTGAATACGCATTTGTTAATTGGTCAAAAATTACACCCCGATTTAATTACAATTTTGATGAACAGATGTTCAGAATTTCAGAGATTTGTTGACTTCAAGGGAAACCAATGCACCTTCAGCATGACATTTCAGCGGTCTGTGGGAAGAAGGCGTTCAAAATGTGATGCATCACCGCTGACGCGTTCTAGGCGATCATACGCTTATGGCATTCGAGCTCCGCCCGCAAGCTCCTGTGTCGGATAGAAGCGTCTCTTAATTCAAGACACCATCGTCCCCTTCGAGACCATCCCGATAATATTACTGCTCTAACAGTCATCTAATTGCTGGGCGCGACATTACTGCATTCTCAGAATCTACTATGCTGGCATTCAATCCCAATCAGTTGGGACGATGGAAACGATTTCAGCAGATACTTGAATCGTTTTGGCGACAATATCACTACATCAACACAATAAATGGCGCACACGCGCGGATCCCATATGTGTCAGACAGTTAATCTTGATTCGAGATGAAAATACACCTTCTACCAAGTAACGGTCGTGTATGAGTGTCACCCCGGCGGAGATGGGTTTACTCGCATTATTTTCGAACGAACCGAGATCTCTGCTCTTATGGGACCAGTAGCGAAACTCGTGCTCCTTCCAGTTTCGTATGAAGAAGGGCCGGAACCTTCGTCGAATGTTTAAAATGTAATCGGACCATTGCCGTAAATTCATAGCGTATCGTTGTAGCGTTAAGTATAGAGTATTCTAATTAGTATTAAGATTTTGTTAAGATGTTATCTGATTCTAAATGTTGGTATGGCAACCACAGTCGCGATAGGTAAATAAGTCGCCGTCGTATTAATTCCTGGACGCTACCCGACGATGTTCCATGGCGGGCGCTATGTTTCGTATCCGCCAAATACGACTGCAATTTAAAGTTGATCGAGCTGATCATGTAATTGTATTCATGAATTGCGATGGCACACAAGGCGGGCACATTTTTCCAAAAGTTTAGTTCGTCATTGGCTCTCGGTCGATTACCTCATGCGGGTACGACGAACAATAACGTTATAGTAGATATTAAGCTCTTGTAATTATTGTTTTACGGTTTCTGAACGCAATCTCACCTCGCGATCTCTCGAGAGATTAACAAATATTATTAAATTGAAGTTCGACGAGTTTCTTCATCATACAATTCGATGCGGAACAAATAGGAAAATCCCTATTAAAGAATTAATGTATTTCCTGTCATATAGATGAAATATTTTTTAGGAATATTGTAGGAAACTGAATTAAATAAAGAGTGCTATTTGGGTTGTGAATTTGGGGTATGACTCGACTTGAGGCGTAGAAACCAAACATGCATTTTTTTTAATAACCGATGGATATACCAGGCTAATTGTGAGAGGTTTATAAATGCAAAATGTAGTTAATAAGATGCCCATATTGTATATTTGCAGCCAAAATTGCCTTTTGTCTCAAAAAGATAGATAGTAGATAATAAAATTTAACCAATTTTTGCGTTCGATAGCAACGTAAATTGTTCCCAATTTCATTCAATACTTAATTCAATACTTTTTAGTATATAGATATTCACTATCATAAAATTAATTTTTTTTTAAACAGTACAAACTTTATAAAAACAATAACTACTAACTAAACTGCTTAAAAAACGGATAGGAATGGATGCATATGGATAGAAATGTTACCCGAAATTCCATCATTTCTATCCATTTCAATCCGTTTCTGTCCAATACACTCATATTTATCCGAAAATATCCGTAAAAAGTATTACAACTTAATCCAATTTTATAAGAATCTATAAAAACCACTAAGTTCATCCAATTTCATCCGACCTAACGGATACACATTCTTTCCACTTTCATATATCCGAACACTCTATCTTATCCGTATCTGTTCACTAATCGTATACAGATCCTATCCAATCTAATCTACTGTATCGTCCGAAACTTCAATGTGCAATTCTATCCATTTGTATCCTATCGGTTGAACGCCAATCCTTTCCAATTTCATCCGAAGACTCTATCTTATCCGTATCTGTCCACTAATCGTATACAGATTCTATCCAATCTAATTCACTGTATCATCCGAAACTGAAATGTGCAATTCTGTCCATTTGTATCCTATCGTTGGAACGTCAATCCTTTCCACTTTCATCCGAAGACTCTATCTTATCTATATCTGTCCACTAATCGTATACAGATCCTATCCAATCTAATCCACTGTATCATCCAAAACAGAAATGTGCAATTCTATCAATTCCTATATATATAATATACATGGTGGCCGATTTATCTGAAGACATCGAAATATCTCGAGAACTATGCACAGAATCAAAAAAGTTGTCGGATGAAAGTTGTTCGACACGAAGGGGGGCATCCAGTGATAATTAAATTTACCCCCTCCCCCATCCCCTGGGGGTGGAGTGGGGCAAAAACAATAAAACTTAAATAGGAACCCCCAGTTTTTATTGCAGATTTCGATTCTCCGGAAAAAAGTACACCAATTTGACCGAGGAGCTATTGCATTTTGGTTCACAGGTGGCGCTGTAATCGATAAAAATCCAAATTTATCTGAAGACATTGAAATACCTCGAGAACTATGTACAGAATCAAAAAAGTTGTCGGATGAAAGTTGTTCGACACGAAGGGGGGCATCCAGGGGGCAAATAGGGACAATTTGATCCCTTTATGAAAATTTAATATTAAAAATTCTAATATTAGAATTTTTAATATTAGAATTTAGTAATATCAATTGCGAAAATTGTTATTCTGAATATGAAATTTTAATAATGTCCATTTGAAAAATTAAGATTATGAATAATTTATATTCTTCATATTAAAAATCAAAACTGATTACATAAAAATTGTGCATACAATATGGAAGCAATTTTATAAATAAGTTTTCTACCTTCAATAAAATTACATTTTAGGTTTTAAATTTATTATTTAATAAACAAAAAGAGGACATCACGCAATCCATTAAAAAACGCGTCATGTCCCTTCACTCAGTTCATTCATTCTCTCTCTGTATGTTTTTTCCGAAATGAGAATAAATAAGCTGAGCATTGACGGTCAAACCAGCTTCTATTAAACAAAACGAAACTCTTACTTCATTTGGGGATTTCGTCGCCATCTACCGGACCCCGAGAGAACTCACGTGGTTTCATACATGTACATCGCTTGCATTTCGGCCATCACCGGCGCCGGTTCTGTTACATAACGCTAGAGGGCGACATAACTCGAAAATAAAGTAGCATATCATTTTATACATATGTTGAGTCACACGTAACCAGTTCACCTACATTTTTCTCTACTTTCCTGAAGGGAAGTAAATGGATATCGCGACTTTCTAATCCCCATATTAAAATTTAGTATTCACGGTCTCTCAGTGTAAGACTGTTTTTGAAGTCCATTGTATTGGCAGTAATTCGGTCGGAGGTCACTTTGCTTTTAGAATAACAACTTTCCGTTTACGTGACTATTTTTTGTCTACCCTTCATTGCTTAAATCGAATTGCAAGTTAAAAATGAATCCTGCTACAGTTCCGGAAAAAATCGAAATGATTCTTATTTATGGTGAATGTAAGAGGAATATTGACGATGCTGTTGCATTGTATGCTGAGCGTTTTCCAGATAATGCTCGCTCGCGTTCTTTTTTTTACAAAGTTGTGAATGCCTTTCACTCTGATGGCAGAGTATAAATGAAAAAAAGGAAGCGAAGATAAACAGTTACAGGAGAAGCTAACGAAGTAGCTGTACTAGCAGCTATTCACCAAAATCCACATGTAAGCACACGACAATTACATCGCGATTCCGGCATTTCCAGAGACAGTATTCAAAGAATATTGCATCGTCATAAGTTTCACCCATATCACATTTCACTGCACCAGGAACTAGATGGCGATGATTTTCATAACCGCGTGGTGTTTTGTGAATGGGCATTTCAAAAAATGCAAACGAACAACAATTTCTTTGCTAATGTATTATTTTCAGATGAATCTACATTCACGAACCATGGTGGCGTCAATAGGCATAATATGCATTATTGGAGCGTAGAAAATCCCCATTGGTTACGACAAGTTAATCATCAACGTCCTTGGTCGGAACAAAATATCGAGATTTCCTGGAACAAGAAGTACCATTACTACTTGAGGATGTTGCTATGGACGTCCGACGGACAATGTGGTTTCAGCATGATGGTTTCCCAGCACATTTTTCAAGAGTAGCAAGGGAAATACTAGACCGTGATTACAATGGTAGGTGGATTGGTAGAGGTGGCCCCATTAATTGGCCTGCGAGGTCACCTGATCTAACATCTCTGGATTTCTTCCTATGGGGTTACCTAAAAGGTAAGGTTTATGAACAAGTACCAACGACTCGTGAAAACATGGTGGAACGCATAAGAACTGCTTGCGCGGAAATTTCTGCAGGTATGATTCTATCATGTATAAAGTCATTTGAAGAAGGAATAAATAAATGCATTGAAGTGGAAGGTCAACATTTCGAACACTTACTCAAGTAAGTGAACAGTGAGACAGTGAGAGGCAAGGGGACTCACGTAAAACAAGCACCCCAAAGGGAACAGAAAAATACTACGTCCACGTCGTTGTTCCTGGGTAACGCTAAATGTATTTTTTCCCGGCTTTGTTAGAATGACCGTATTCCATATCCGCTACGCGGGCGAAAATTGTCAATATTGGAGAATCCAAATCTGCAATAAAAACTGGGGGTTCCTATTTAAGTTTTATTGTTTTTGCCCCCACTCCACCCCCAGGGGATGGGGGATGGGGTAAATTTCATTATTACTGGATGCCCCCCTTCGTGTCGAACAACTTTCATCCGACAACTTTTTTGATTCTGTGCATAGTTCTCGAGGTATTTCAATGTCTTCGGATAAATTTGGATTTTTATCGATTACAGCGCCACCTGTTAACCAAAATGCAATAGCTCCTAGATCAAATTGGTGTACTTTTTTCCGGAGAATCCAAATCTGCAATAAAAACTGGGGGTTCCTATTTAAGTTTTATTGTTTTTGCCCCCACTCCACCCCCAGGGGATGGGGGAGGGGGTAAATTTCATTATTACTGGATGCCCCCCTTCGTGTCGAACAACTTTCATCCGACAACTTTTTTGATCCTGTGCATAGTTCTCGAGGTATTTCAATGTCTTCGGATAAATTTGGATTTTTATCGATTACAGCGCCACCTGTGAACCAAAATGCAATAGCTCCTAGGTCAAATTGGTGTACTTTTTTCCGGAGAATCCAAATCTGCAATAAAAACTGGGGGTTCCTATTTAAGTTTTATTGTTTTTGCCCCCACTCCACCCCCAGGGGATGGGGGAGGGGGTAAATTTAATTATCACTGGATGCCCCCTTCGTGTCGAACAACTTTCATTCGACAACTTTTTTGATTCTGTGCATAGTTCTCGAGATATTTCGATGTCTTCAGATAAATCGGCCACCCTGTATATATTAGGGTGGAGTGAATTGGAAAAGTTTTTTTGTAACACTTATTTTTTAGTAGTTTTTGATGTTCTAAGAACGAAAATGACCATAAAAAAATTCTAAAAAAATGTTTCACATTCGCCCCGACGTCCCAAAGATGCCGTTTTTGCGGTGTTTTTTTTCGATTGTCTAACCCCGTCATTTTTTTTAATTTTTTTTTGGGGGGGGGGGGGAAAGGTGCCCGAATTATCCATCTATTAAATCCATATAATAGAAATTTTTATTTTTTTTTTGATAATGCCCCTAAAAAATCGATATGTATGTCGATTTTTCAAAAAATTGAATATTTCGATATTTTTTATTTATAACAATTCAAATATCTGCAAAATCGAAGTGTGGCTACGATTTTTCGACGTATTTTGACCTCCTAAACATGAAATTTATCGTAAAATTTAGCTAAATGTCTTCTCATAGTCGTTATTTTTGAAAAAGTTCTAAAAATATAACCTGATTCTATTAAAAGCTATTTTAAGGGCTTACTACGGTCAAAAATTGTGAAAGTTTTAATTTTTTTATTCGAAAGTACAATATTTCAAGAATCTTCTGTAAAATCTCGCGTCAATTCGAGCAAAACTAACACAGACATGATTTTTTGAACTGTCCAACTCGGAGACCTATAATATGAATAAAACGACAACTCGCTAGAGGTCACCCTAGTCAACAGCCCAAAAATTTCAGCAAGCTCACGGATCCATATTGAATTGGCGATTCAGAGCTGTGGGCCGTAATGGATTTGGAATATCATATCTAATCCCTGCGTTAATGCCACAATTCAAGAAGAAGAAGTCAGATATTTTAAGGCATTTATTACATGTATTATTATTACATTAGTATTATATATTATTACATAAGATCACACATTTCTCCAAATTGTAATGATTTGTTAAATTAAGTCATTAATTCCCGAACTAGCTAGTTCTTTACCTTAGTGATTTATTGGTGACGTAAGGGTGAATCCACATGGAGCGGAAATTTCCGCGCGGAATCGTCTTTTAGCCAATAGTATTTCACTTAGAATGAGATAGGTGATCTAGAACTTAGCTACTATTGGCTAAAAGACGATTCCGCGCGGAAATTTCCGCTCCATGTGGATTCACCCTAAGTTGGGATTGTCTATGGATGGCGTTGAATTTAAAGTTCAGAAGATCCGTATTGGATGGTATTTATAAGAAACGAACGTTGAAAATTACATTTCATCGATAATGGAGATGTAGATATTTGTTCGAAAATCCAAATATGTACGGCCTTTCTGTCGTTGTGAACAATTTGTTTATTTACAATTTATAATGACAAACTTTGTTTTCTTGGAATAGATTCGACGCCATTATTATAATCCAGGGATTTCAATGCGTCTTTTTACTCCTACCTTCTTCGTATTCTCTCTTCTTTCTTGGTAATGTCATTTTGTTGCTCAGCTCTTACGCGTTAGGTCTCCCAGTCGGACAGTTCAAATAATCATGTCTGTGTTAGTTTTGCTCGGATTGACGCGAGATTTTTACAGAATATTCTTGAAGTGTTGTACTTTCGAATAACAAATTAAAACTCTGACAATTTTTGACCGTAGTAAGCCCTTAAAATAGCTTTTAATAGAATCAGGTTATATTTTTAGAACTTTTTAAAAAATAACGACTAAGAGAAGACATTTAGCTAAATTTTACGATAATTTTCATGTTTAGGAGGTCAAATACGTCGAAAAATCATAGCCACACTTCGATTCTGCCGATATTTGACTTGTTATAAAAGAAAAATATCGAAATATTGAATTTTTTTAAAAATCGACATATATATCGATTTTTTAGAGGCGTAATAAAAAAAATAAAAATTTCTGTTATATGGATTTAATAGATGGATAATCTGGGTACCTTTTCAAAAAAAAAAAAAATTTTTTAAATCTCGGAGTTACAGACAATCGAAAAAAAACACCCCAAAAACGGCATCTTTGGGACGTCGGGGCGAATGTGAAATATTTTTTTAGAATTTTTTTATGGTCATTTTCATTCTTAGCGCATCAAAAACTACTAACAAATAAGTGTTACAAAAAAACTTTTCCGATTCACTCCACCCTAATATATATAATAATATATATATATATATAATAGGACGTTTCGATAGATCAAGAGGAGCGGTCGCTCGTCGCGCCAAGTTCTTGTCGCGCGACGACCGCTACTCCTTTACCGCTAACATAGTTGAAATGTCACAACATTGAACACATATGTTTCGTCTACGATTCACCTTCAGAAAATTTCTTAATCATGCTATGTCCAGTATTTTTTAATTTTTTATCCTTCATTTAAGCCTAGTCCGATTGAAATCGGTTTTGTGGTTCGTGAGATATCAATCATCTGTTTGTCATTCTTCATGATTTCAACGATTGAAAATTCTCCTTCATCGGATTTTGGGACATAGAGACAGATAGATGCCGTTTAGCATGAGAGCGATAAGGATCGACATTCGCTTCCTCTGTTATGGGACATAGAGACAGATAGATGCTGTTTAGCATCGGATTTAGCACCCGACAAGGATTGATAGCTCCGTTAGTGAACGTGAGGACATAGAGATAGAATGATGTCGTTCAAAATAAGTGCAACAAGGACAAGGGTCGGGACTTCGCGACCGGACTCAAACAGATCTTGCAATATGGCGGCCTGCACTCTGCTGATCAGCGGCGGCGCTTTACGTTCAGTACGAACAGCATTGAGGTTTTGATGTTTGCGTATTTGAAGAAGAACAGCTTTGTGGAAAAGTTCTTGAAGTTGACCTGTGAGATGACAGAATAGAGATCCGCCTGAAAAGTGACTTGGAGCACCGTCTTGGAATTTTGATAGCGGTCTGCGGTCTTCTAGCTTCCTTGCCAGTGAAAAAATAAAAATTTGTAGCTCCAGAAACTCTACAAAAACGTGAGTGAACTTTTCTCAATGTAATGTTGAAATGATCTAGTAAGTGTAGTTTATAATTTACAAAAGAATCTTCGTAGTTGATTGCTGAAAGAAATTGAAAGATATTATAAAAAAGTGTAAACAACGGTATTAAGAATTTAAATAATTTGTCGTAATGTCATGTATCATGTACAGAGAGCAGCAAATATACTAGTGGTTGGTCTTTCCGACTTGATGCTTGTGTCTGATAATATTTTATTTTTAAAGACAAGTGGCCAAGTAGATAAGTAGTAGTAGTTCGTCTCTATACATTAGTGAGTTGTCTTCCAATATTAGCCAGTTGTCCTCCGACACGAGCCAGTCATATTTAGACATTAACCACTCGTGTCAGATGACGACTCACTAATGCGTAGAGACGAATTACTTGTCTATGAAAACAAAACATTATTAGACACAAGCCAGTTGTGACGGAAAAACAAACCACTAGTATTTTCTGCTCTCTGTACATGATACATGGCATTACGACAAATTATTTAAATTCTTAATATCGTTGTTTACACTTTTTTATGATCCATTTCAATTCCTTTTCAGCAATCAACTATGAAGATTCTTTTGTAAATTATAAACTACACTTCCAAGATCATTAGTATCATAGTTCGTTCAGCTTCTATGTGTACACATTTTTAAGCATTTCTTGGTATTTTGAGTGTGAAATGCACTAGAAATGTATTTGCGATATATGATAATTAATAAAGAAAGTATCTAATAATCTACTTGATTATTACAGTCGATTGTCGATGATATGAAACAATTTACATACAAAACAGTTCCTCTTGTTGGCTTCAATGCTCTTTACCACGGATAACTATTGAAGTGTAGCTGAGAATAGCTTGCCGAGATTATTGCGTTGACATCCGTTTTCTGACATCCTGGCTGTTTAATAAGTAGAAATTTCGTAGCTTCTGTAAATTTATTGAAAAGTAAGTAAACATTTTTGAAATGTATTCCAGTGATCTTGGGAGTACATTTTTTCATTTAGAAAGGAATCTCCGTAATTGACTTATAGGAGAAAGGAAAAAACTATTAGAAGCATGTGTTACTTCTAATTATCGTATTAAGAATTTAAGGCTTTTCACGTAATGATATATTCTACTGTTATTTCAAGCTCCGAAGTTCTTCTATCTTTGTCTATTTGCATTTTTAAAAATATTTTCTGTCATTTCAAGCATGAAGTGCACTTGTGATAAAATTATGATACTCAACTATTCATAATGAAAGTGTCTCCTGATATATTTATCTTCTACAGTCGATTGTCAGGATTCCCATGACAGGGAATGCTACAAGAAGTACAAATAGATAAAGCTGGAAGAACTTGGGAGCTCGAAATAATAGCAATATATCATATTAGGATAAAATATTTAAATTCTTTTTTATCGCACCCGGACGATAATGGATACAGTTGTCGCCAAGAGATCGGATAGAAACGTATTCACTGGCAAGGAGAGCACCCAGGCGGTAATAGATACAGTTGTCATAAAAAGATCCAATAGAAACATATTCACTTGCGAGGAGAGCATCCGGACGATAATGGATACAGTTGTCATCAAGAGATCGGAAAGAAACGTATTCACTGGCAATAAGAGCACCCGGACGATAATGGATACAGTTGTCGTCAAGAGATCGGAGAGAAACGTATTTACTTGCACGGAGAGCATCCGGACGATAATGGATACAGTTGTCATCAAGAGATCGGATAGAAACGTATTCACTTGCGAGGAGAGCATCCGGACGATAATGGATGCAGTTGCCATCAAGAGGTCGGAAAGAAACGTATTCACCGGCAATGAGAGCGCCCGGACGATAATGGATAGAGGTGTAATCACGAGATCGGATAGAAATGTATTACATTTAGTACGGACAATAAATGGAAAGAATTGGATAAAACTGAAACGGATGGAAATTGATAAACTTGTACATGGTAAATTTCGGATAAATAAGTATTATTTTGGATACTCATCATTTGCGGATGGAACCGGTTTGGAACTTTTCGTAAATCAGTTGGCTGTAAACGTATTGTTTCTCTATCCAATATTCGGATAAAAAATGATTAAAATAATACGTTTAGAAAACAGGACACAAGCGGATTGACTTGCAATCCTATCCATTTCTAGCCGTTTTTCTAAGCAGGGCAGGAGAGAGTGCTGTGCATGCAGGACTAGTTCCTGTGGATACCGCTCATGTGTAAACAGTAAAGAGGGCTATCGCGAAAATCGAGGACTTATGCCTCGACATGATTGATTCCTGAGAAAACCAGAAGGACCGCTGGGGTTACGTTCGGATTCTGCGGAACAGCAGATAGTCATGTTGGGAACAGTAAAACATGCGGTTTCAATCATTACGTGCATGGCGTTCGTGCGAAAAGTTCTACCCTCTTCATGCTGGAGCCTCCAAACCTTTTTTTTTGTAATAAAATAAACTTCTTCAACAAAGTGTGCACCAACATTTTTGTTACCCATTCGGACCTGACACCCGCAACTAGTGTGCAACCATCCGACAGTTCAGAACACTGCAACTAGTGAACAAACATTATTATATTAACCCTTTGCGTCATAGTGTTCTCCACAGGGAATACCTTTTGAATGGTAATTTTTTTCATTTTAAAAATCAATTCATCGTTCTGCGTATTTCATTCTTTAATTTCTATGAGGCTAAGGCGTTTTAGTAACGTATAAAAATCAATTTAAATAATTTTTCAATAATAGTAATTAATTATAAAAAATAACATACCAAAAAATTACCGTTTTTATAAAAAGAAATCGTTTGTGAAAAAATTCTTCGTTCTTCGTATCGCTAATTACGAACTTTGAAATTCAAAATGGCGGATCCAAAATGGCGAATCATATTTTTAAAATTTGCTCCGAATTAGACAAAACTCTGTCTTTGGGTGCTTTCGAGGTTGCTGATTACGAATCCGCAGTCAACGTTTTGAAATCCAAAATGGCGGCTTCAATATAGCGGATCAGAATTCTAAAATTTACGAAGCTGGTTTGATCTGCGCGAATCCATACTTTGCACCCTCTTTTTATAAGCTGAGCTTGCATATATTGTTTGATACAGATTCTGGCTTTAAATTTTATCATTGTCTCATGAACTGCTTGTTATTTAGTGGGATTCCAGAAAGTTTTAAAAGTTTTATTCAGCTCGATTCTTCGTTTTACTCAGTCTCCGCTGGAGCGCGGATTTACTCGCTGTAGAAAAAGGTTTCAAATTAGTACATAAGAAGTCATACATAGGAATTCGTACATAAGATACGTTTTAACGTGACATAACGAATCGTGAAAACGACAGATACTAACAATCGCTACATAATTTTAACGAGCATCACTTTCAATTATGGATGAGGCTATTGAATGGGTAGAAATTCCTGTTGATTGTAATTCAGAAGATGAGGAGTGTGATGATGATGATTATGGTGATCGGGAAAACAATGATTGTTACGATCGTACGATCATAACGATCGATTATGGGTAAATTATAATATAAAGTATACGCGATAATTATAAGAAACGAGACTCTCCATATCCGGTCTCGCGCAAAGGTGTGAAATCGGATAATTATCGGGTTGTACTTTTACAATTCAATTAAAACAATAGCTAAGCGTTTCTTCGGTGGGAACCTGCAAACTTTAGCAAATTGCACGGCGACGGACGAGAGTTTGGGACGACAAAAAGGTGTCCTCAGCGGGTTCCCAGGAAGGAAACATGTGGACGTCAGCAGGAAGGCCCGGTTGGGGTCTTCGCCGATGGACTCTGCGACCGGTAGATAATTAGACATCGATCGTCGGACATGATAGACTGGGCGCGTTGAGAAAATAAAGTAAAGACAATTATTCGCGAGTTACGTTTATCAAGAAACGTAACAATGATAATGTAGATAATTTACAAAATGAAACATTTATTGTAAACAATGAAGAAAATGACATTGATTATTTGGACGACGAATCCTTAGCATATCGCATAACAGCAAAAGATGGAATGTGGAAATACATTGCAAAAAGAGAATATGATAAGGCTTTCACGAAAAATGCAGGACTTAATATACCCGAAAATATCAAATCATCCGACGAAATATTTTTTACTTTATTTGCAGGAAATCTATTGCAACATTTAATTAATAAAACTAATTTATGTTGCTCAGTACAGAAAAATGTTTCAACCTGTACCCTGTATCAATTGAGAAAATGCAAACTTTTTTTGCAATTAATATAATGATGGGAATAAAAAAATATCCTGCTTACGCAGAGTATTGCTCAAATAATATCCGACGCAATAATCAATATATTAGCAATATGATGTGAGTTAATCGTTTGAGATTTTTACTAGGAAATTTTCATTGTAATGATAGCACGAAGCAACCACAGAAAAGTGAACCCAACTATGACAGATTGTATAAAATACGACCAGTAATTGACGAGCTGAATAATAATTTTAAAATATTCTGGAACCCCAATAAATAGCATGCAGTTGATGAGACAATGATAAAATTTAAAGGCGGAAGCTCTATCAAACAATATATGCCACCTAATCCTATAAAAAGAGGGTAAAAAGTATGGATTCGCGTAAATCAAGCCGGCTTCGTTTGCGAATTTCAGATTTATATGGGAAAATGCGACGATAGACGCGAATGCGGATTAGGTGAATGAGTTGTGATTGACCTGACTCGAGAATTAATCAGAGGTTTTCATCATGTATATTTCGATAATTTTTTTTAGAGTACGCTTCTTTTAGAATCACTAAAAAATGATGATATCTTTGAGTGCGGAACTATTCGTTCAATTTCTAAGAATTTGCTTGCCATCCAGAAAAATGATAAATTTTCTTTATAATATAATAGAATACTATAAGAATATAATAGAAATTTTCTTTATAATATAAGAATATGAATATCGTACTTCAGATAATGGATAGTCATGGTCGAAATGAAAAGACAATCGTGTGGTGCAATTCATATCTAATTACCACAATCCACGAATAGTTGGCACAATTATGAGGCGTCAAAAAGATGGAACATTGGAATCAATGCACTTCCCAAAATTGGTTATACGATTATAATTCGTAAACGATTATAATAAATATATATGGTTTGTGGATAAAAGCGATCAGTTATGAGTAACGCATGCTATAAATAGAAAATCAAAAAAGGGGTGGTGCCGAATTTTCTGGTCTTTGATTGATACGGCTATAACCAATGCTTATATAAGTAATATATGTAACACTTGGCAATAAAAACAATTTCAAACTTAAAGATTTTATATTATATCTAGTTGCTAACCTAATTGTTCATGACTTGAAAGGTGCTATACGAAGGCGCATGTCTCAAAACTATATCCCGAACGCGAAACCGAAAATAATATCAGCAAATCGAAGAATATCAGAAAATCATTTACCTGTATGCATTACAAGCTATAATCTCTGGTAGTACAAAAAAGAACCATATTGTTCGTTGCGGTTATACAAGTTGTGTGAAGTCACATTATGCTTATAACCCACACGAAATTGTTTTATAAAGTTTACGTCCGAAGACAATAAAAATAAATAAAATCTACAGAAAGTTTAGAAAAAACTAAGTTAAAACTGAGTTTAGAAAAAACAAAAAAAAAAAGATAAAAAATGCACGATGCAGGACACCTTCCTGCTCTTTACAAAAATCGTGTAGTGCCGTATGATCCTTTCTGGCATCAATCCTGGCCAGATGAAAGACATCGCTCACGCGTCTCTCGAAGCGGACAATTAGGGCATCATTACGTCGTTTGCAGTAGTAGTGCGCTTCGCGCCCAATTTGGCAGCCCATCACGTTCATTTTTTTTACTGTATCGAATCCTTCGTTGAAAATTGAAGTGGCCAAAAATGTTGCAATCTCCGCTATTTTTGGCCCCATTTTGCTGCCATTTGCACCAACTGTCTTCGCCTTCTGCGCAATTTTAAAGCTGCGAATTTTCGTCATTCGATGATTTGTGGTAGAAAGTGGCCCAAATTTATTTCCACATGTCTTCGACCAAATCAGGATGTCGACGAATCGCCAGTCCAAAAAAAGATTGTCTTCTCCTTTTCGGTCAGTTTACCAGCGCCTTTTCCTCCGATGCTGTTATTGTTGTTATTCTTCGCATTTCGCAATCGAAGAAGTTCAGTTTTCTTCACGATCAGCAAACCATGTTACGTAACCCACATTATCGGTATCTTTCCCCCAGAGGGGGAGGGTACGCGGGCCCCGTATACGACGACTGGAAATGATGAGCCTACTCCTCCCTCGAGAAGTATGTCGTTCCTGGGACAGCTCGAGACAACCTAAGGGAGTCTGCTGAAAAGTGCTGGGCAACCCACCACACCGGACGGTAGGCTACGGGCACGTGGTAGGCTACGCCCCGAGGGACCCGAGACAAGTGGCTGCGGCTGCGAACGGTTGAGATACTCCCCGCAAGCGGGGTCTGGTAAGATGGGCAGCCGAGGATCCCGGGTCGGAAAACCGAAGCTGCATCGTACCTCAGGGAAGGAGAGGGAGCGAACCTTTCCCGGCAGGTTTCCCGCACCTATGAAGGAGAGAGTGTCGCCTCCCGAGTTGCCCTAGACAACTTCACGGAGTCGGTCGGAAGGTGTTGGGCTACCCACCTCACTGGACGGCAGGCTACGGGCACATGGTCAGCCCCGAGGAACTCGAGACAAGTGACTTCGGCTGCACCCGTTGAGTTATCCCGCGCAAGCGGGGCTTGTTGAGCCGAGCGGCAGAAGACCCTGAGTAGGTGGTCTGACGCCGCAGATCTAAGCATGGGCCTCTGACACGGCAGAGGTCCATGGGAGCGTATTGCGGAATTATAGACATGAGTAGCGTACGCCTAGCGGGCGCACGGTTCAGTATGCAGGGGAGGACTTCGGCCCTTCGGGAACCGGCGACCCCGCATTCCACCGAGCTGGGCGACCAATCCCGTGTAGGCAAGTACTCAACTGGTAGAGGGCTGGTGTTCGAATTATGACCAGTCCTCGCAATGGTCTAGTTTACACCGATGACCCAGGCCAAGACCTGGGCCTGAAATTTGTCTGAAAATGCATTAGGTCTTATGGTGTAAACAGCAGCACGCGATCTACCGTTCTAGGTACCGCCCTTGTATTCAACGAGTATAAAATATATAAACATATATTCTATTATTCAATTTTAATTCGAATTCGACTTTTCTATCCGACAGAAGCTGTAAAAACTAAATTACTACATATCCAAGTTAAATTTATTTACAAGTCTCGATATTTTTACCAGGCTCGAGCCCAGGCTGCTATATAGGCCAGGACACAAAAATGGGCCTCGGTGTATCCTAGGCCAATGTCTCACCAGGTCATATTAAATGGTAATCGCGGGGGCTGTTCTAAGCAGGGAACCCTTCGGGGGACCCTCTCAGCCATTGGTGTTGGACTAGCGCGGGTAGTGGTTTCAAAAGCCTGCAAGCTGGGCTAGGAGCATTCTATAGGACTGGAAGGACTCTCCCCTGGTCTGAAAGGTCTCGCTTGCTCCGATGTGAGAGTTGCAATACAACTCGGGTGCGACCCTGCAGAGTGTCGTAGGGATTAGAAAGGTCCCCTCCTCACCGAGGAGCTCAAGAAGTCTTGCCGCTTTGGGATAGATTGGTAGAGACTACCGGAAGAAGGGGTCTCGCGTTTGTCCTGGCGAATCCCGGCTCCAAGCCATGGGGCCCGAGCCTTAGAGCCTTCAGGCGGGTAAGGCTCGGTCAACAAATATGAGGTGACTGAATTATCGGTATCTTTCCATTGATTACAACTTCAACAAAAACTACTCTCCACCAATGCATCCAACACATTTTCGGTGAACCTCCCGATCAACGTGGAAACGCCAAACAAAGAGGAAAATCTTCTTTTCTTCCACGTTCCATCATCGTTCACAGTTAAATGATTTCGTATATTTCCAGCTTTTTCATTCAAAATTTTCTCTTCATTAGCAGTAAATGATATTGCAGAGTCGTAAACGCTAGATGCAGCAATATAAATATTTTCCATTATTGATGTATAACTTAAGTTTCCGATACCTTGCAAAATATCCATCAAACCGCAGAATAGATTCAATCCATGTTGTCCAGTGCCTAACATGCGCATCGCAAAAACTATTCGCCGATTGATTTCACATGCATTGTTGATTATAGGGCATGACTTTATTTCTTTTTATTATCACACTTATAATGGAAAATAATATTAAAACCCAAGCCACGTTAGTTTGACTGACTACATGTAACATCACTTTTGGAATCTTCGCACATGACACTTGCCGATAAAGCAGAAAACACAGAAGTGAATTCTAGATACAGTACCCACTGTTAGGCGCGACAGGAACCTCCACATCGAAGCGGCCTATTTTATTTACTGTGACGGACATCAATTCTGTACTCTGTTCACCTATGTAGGCATTTCAACGAAATGTTCTCTTCTTTCCTCTGCGAGTGTTGCTGTTACTCTTGTTTCCTTTTTATCACTCATTGCACACAAAATGAACTAATTCGCACTCCAATTGTAGAATTTTAACGGATTCTATACGTATTACACATTTCAATGCCAAGGCAAGACTGAACTAATCGATGTATTCGAAAGTATTTTTTCGGACAATAGTGTTCCTAAATATGTTTATATATATATTAGGGTGGCTCACGAATTCAGAAATTTCGAAATGTGGAAACGTCTAGTCATGAATCGAAAGCACAAAAAATAACAAAAATATTGGTACCTGGCTGCAGGCAATCGGATAATATTTAGAGGTCGCGCAGAGGGCATAAAGTTTTATCATTTAAAGGTACACGAAAAGAACGTACACTTAAATGCCGCTTCCCGAAGTGTACAATAAGAGTACAATAAACGTACAATAAGAGTGATTTTGGAAATTAAGAGCGAACGTACGTACACTTAAATACCCTTTCCCAAAGTATACAATAAGAGGGTTTAATAAAAAATTTTATTTTTTTCTTATTTTCAGTTTATTATTTAATTTTAATATTTTTAAAACTATTTTTAAGATGAATAAATTATCTTAACAAAAGCTGATCAAGCAGTCACTTATCCGTGTATTGTTCCTCAACAAGGATGCTTTACGGGATCAACGACCGTGCGCGACGCGGACCACGGGTCTATCACTGTCGATCACTATTTATAACGTAATATGATATTTGTGTTACATGTTAAAATTTAAAAAAATTCTTAATTATCTCGAAAACGACAAGAGATACGCGAAATCTGATAAAATTTCGCGTGTTATTGAAAGGGGGATGACTTCAAGTTGATTAATACATACACATATAAATGAATTTTGAAAATTTTCAAAACTTAAAAACAATAATTTATTCAAAATGTATACATAATAATAATAGTAATAGTTGGGCCGAATGACACTGATCCCAAAATCGGGAGACTTGTCCGATCCGAAAAAACATAGACCGATCACGTGTCTCAATACGTTATACAAATTGTTCACTAACATCTTGAACGAACGTATTGAGAAATCCGTGAAACCGGTGTGACAACGGATAGTAGAACAACAAGGCTGCAAAATGGGTGTATCCGGCTGCAAGGACAACTTGCTTATTGACAGGTGTGTTTGTCAGGACGCAGTCCAGTACAAGCGTAACCTGTCGATAGCCTGGCTGGATTACATGAAGGCGTATGACAACATCGCACGAGCTTTTAAGCTTGTTGCTCAAACGCCTCCATGTCCACTCAAACATAGTGAGAATTGTAGAAGACCTGATGCCTCTTTGGAAAACAATCTTTGTCATGACATCGGAAAAGCGTCGAACCATGTCTAGACTGGTTCAATTCCAAAAAGGTGCTTATCAGGGAGATTCTCTGAGTCCTCTGCTCTTCTGCATCTCACTATTGCCTCTATCTGTTGCTCTCCGGAAATCTCAAGGGTACATGTGTGGACCGCCTGGTGAACGTGTACATAAGATCACCCATCTTTTCTATATGGACGGTCTTAAATTATACGCATCAGGCGAGGATCAATTACATCGATCTCTGAACATCGTCCGCACATACTCGAGGGATATCGGCATGGAATTCGGATTGGACAAGTGTGCAGTCGTTCATTTGCACAGAGGAAGGTCAGGCTCCCATAACAACGATATGGAGCTCGTCAACGGAAATGTCATCCGCCACCTTAGCGCCGAAGAAGCCTACACATACTTGGGCGTACCTCAAAGGCATGTCCAGGATGTGCAGGCTGCTAAAACCACCATCATTAGGAAATACCGGCGCATTCTCCGTCAGATCTGGTCATCAGAATTGACCGGGAGAAATAAGGTGGCAGCCACGTATATGTTGGCCGTATCACCAGTGCTCTATTCATTTGGAACACTGAAGTGGAACGTTGACGAGCTAAGGGAGCTTGACCGAAGCACACGGAAGATGATTTGCACGTAACGCAGTTTGCATCCAAGACCTTCCGTGGAACGACGGCATTTGGCCCGAAATATGGAAGGTCGTGGCCTTTTAAGTCTGGGGTGTATGCATGACCAATTGGTCCTCGAAACGGCTGGCGACGTGATTAATCGAACGGAGGATCCCCTGATGATGCTAGTTCATCAGCATGAAATTCAGGGGAAGGGGGCGTTTTTGTACAACGCGGCGTAACGAGCGGCGCGAAACGTCGGTTTTCAACGTGGGACGTAGTGGTGCACAGGAAGCTGAATCAGTCATCAATCTGTGCCCAGTGCGTCTCAGGGCTAACATACAGAAGGAACAACTCCGTATGTTGGAGGGAAGGCATATCGACAAGCCATTGCATGGACAATTCTTTCGAAATGTCCACCAACTTGGCTTGTCGGCAGAGATGACCTTCTCATTCTTAAAATCTTCTTAAGGCTTGAAATTCGAGACCGAGGATTTTATCTTCGCATGCCAGGATGGGGTCATCAATACCTTAGCGTATCGCCAAAACGTCTTACACCAGGCGGTACAGAGTACGCTTTGTAGATTGTGTAGATGTCATGCTGAGACACTAATGCGTCTTTTGGCAGCATGCCCAATATATGCAGTTTCAGCAGACATCGAACGTCATAATGCGGCTCTTCGAGTGCTGTATTACCATCTTCGCAGCAATTATGGTATTGATGCAACCCCAGTTTTGCCGTACATCCCCACTGATATTGAATCCGTAGACGGGAATGAGTCGTGCCGAATATACTGGAATTACTCATTCCCGTCGAGCAGGCAAATATCAGCCAATAAGCCTGACATCGTCCTTGTTGACTTCGATGACAAATCCATCTTCGTCATCGAGTTCTCTGCACCAGCAGAGACAAATATAGTCAGCAAAGAGGACGAAAAACGGATGAAATATCAGGAACTCCTGTTCGAGTTTCGCAAGCTGTATCGAGGATTCAAAATCAAGCTCATCGCGCTGATAATTGCAGTGCTGGGAGGAATGAGACCAACTTTCCTCCAAAATATCAAAAGCATTCCGGCCTGTCGAGAACATGCAAATTCCATCACAGGCCGAATGCAGAAAGCAGTGCTGCTGGGATCTCTCCGTCTACTGAGGTCACACGAGATCCTGTAACCACTTACCCGAAGGTAGAGGGAGTGGTTACAGTTGCAAAAGAAATGGCCCGGTGCAGTCTGCAGAGGAGGAGATGGATATCGGAGCCACTTTTCTGCTGCAGACTGCACAAGTGGATTATGGAGGGCCAAGGGAGGTTAGGGTTTTAGTCGGTAAACCTTGCCCTGAACACCATGGACAAGGGAGTCCGACACACGGGGGGTTAACCAACATCTTCAACCCCCTATGGTGCCCAACGCATTTCCCCCCTCCGTAAAAAAAATACACGTCTTTATTGAAAAAAAAATAAAATTACATTGCTGTATATATTTTTTAATATACAATGGGCGAGACACAGCATCTAATATGCTGCTTTACAGCCTGATCCGCGGACAAACAAATAATTTATTGCGCTTATAAAAAAATAAAGGTCTCTAGCTTCAGAGACTACCGGAATGACGTTCCCATTTACAATAATCGGAAATAGGTTAGTGTCAATGTTCCTTCGCAATTTTTCACTTCCCACAAGAAGAACTTTCGATTTTAACGGATTAAGAAGAAGCGTATTATCCTCAGCCCAGTTCGCAATATCATTAAGATCTGAATTAAAAGATGAAAATGCTTCAGGCGCAGCATGGGGAGAGAAGGATAACATAAGTTGGGTGTCGTCAGTATACGTCTTAGGTATTACGACTGATTGAGAGCGTTGATTGAAATATGATTTGATTAATTTGCAGGCTCTTAGAGAGAATCCGTAATATAATTTGGCGATAGTGCGATCATGATTCATAGAGTCAAAAGCACGAGAAAAATCTAACAATCCAATAAGAGTTAGCAATAGATTATCAATGCCCGAAAGAACATCCTCAGAGACATCAAGAAGGGCAGTCTCACAACTAAAAGATTTTCTGAAGCCCGATTGATATGCAGAGAAGATTTCACGTTTGTTGCAATATTATAAGATTTGATCATACAAAACGGTTTCAACTAATTTCGAAAAAATTGGCAGTCGACTGTACGGACGTAAATCGGAGAACAAGCTAGGTTTGGAAGTTTTAGGTATAGGGTGTAGAATTGTATGCTTCCAAACATCTGGAAATTCACGAGAACTAATTACAGAATTGATAATTAGTAATATTTCAGGTTGACAATTCTTGTAAATTCTTGTGAACATCTCGCCAGAGATTCCATCCGACCCGGCAGAATGGAGGTTGATTTTCATAACAAGATTTTTTAAGTCAATTGAAGGCAATTCTCTAAAAGAGAAAGATACATTTTCATGAATTTTAGAAGAGCGACAGGAGCGGAAGAATGATAGAGTCTCTGGATTAGGTAGGATTATAGGGATATTAACGAAATGTTGATTTAGTTGATTAAGATCTGCGAGGTTAGATGGAATATCAGACGAGTTAGGACCATTGATCCCTAAATAATTAACAGATTTCCAAAATGCTCTGCCTGAAGAAGAAGATAAATAGCGAAAATAACTTTTGCGCTCTCTTGTTATGATCGAGGTGGTACAATTGCGAAGCGTTTTATAATAAAGAAAATCAGAGATAGCTCTAGATCTTCTCCACTTTGTATGCGCAGCATTTCTTTTCTTTATAAAAATCTTAACTGTGTTTGTCACCCAAGGAGCACGAGGTTTAGATACACTAATGAATTTTTCAGGAGCAACTAAATTAAAAATATTTAACACTTGATTGTTAAAACATGATAATTTATCATTTACATTATGATAGTTGTGTATGTCACCCCACGGGGAACAACTGGCTAATGAGTTGAAAAGATTATCGTCAAATTTGATAAAATCACGGGTTTTAATGAACTTTTGTTTATTAGCTACACTGAGACAAGAAATAAAACCAACCAGAGAGTGATCGGAAATCTCGAGCACCTCAGTAACAAAGACATCAATAACTTCAATGGCGGACGAAATTAAAATATCATCGAATAAAGTTGACGTTGTGGCAGTAACTGTTGTTGCAGAGTTAACTATTTGGCGAAGATTATTACACCGGATGCATTCAAGGAATTTTTTAGTAGCAGGGGAATTGGTATTCTGTAGATCAACATTTAGATCTCCAAAGATAAGAATGTGGTCAACTGTAGGAAGCAAGGATGTTAAGATCGTTACAATAGTATCCAGACAATTTAGGGAAACTCTATCCGGCCTGTAAAGCGTGCAAATTGCATATTTAGAACTGTGGAAGTGTACAATAATCCATAGTTGTTCAAGACCAAATTGATCAGGCCTGAATTCGATGTTCTAGAACGAGAGATTAGATCTAAGATAAATTGCTACTAATAATAATGAATAGGTATAACGTGAATCGAATTGTAACAAATTAAACAAATTAATTAAATTCGGCTTATGCCCCACCATAGAGAAATCTATAAATTCCCCCTCTCGGCCGACTCGCGTGCATTCCCGAGGAGGAACTTAATTGCAAAGGTTATTTTTTATCATCAAACGAACGAAGCAGAATTTCCTCATTGAAAAAATGAGAGAACTCCACCTCTGGCGTTTCAACCCCATCTGCACCCACTGGAATCATCAGCAAGGCTTGTTGGAGCAAATCTGCCTTGTACGCCGACTATTATTCTTTATGTTGGAAAGTCTTTTATACAGAATAGACTGAATCTCGCTAGATTTCAAAATTCAGCCCCCGTACTCAAGACATCTGTCAACGATCTACCAAATGTGAAGAACAAAGAGTTACTCACTCGACAAGGTAGACAGTGACATTATCGTCTGATGATAAACATATGTTATCGATTAACCTTTTCAATTTTTTTAGTGCATTTTTTATCTTTCTCACCCAGAGCTCATAATATGTTTATTATATTATTATTATATTAATTTATATTATTATATAATTTAATTAATTTGATAAATTTCTACTCCTCCACCCTTTGAATGTAAACGATCAAATCTTACTAATTTATAAACGGTAATGTTATAGTCGTCGCCCCGGTTGTTTACAGAAAGCCACGATTCGGTGATACAAAATATGTCGAAATTGTCAAAAATTAATACATCTACAATGTGAGGATAATGATCTTACCTTAAGATGACCGACTTTTAAACAGTTTCTTGAACAGTGCGTTATGACATTGAGATCAATTGGATCATCAAAAAGTGTTCCTGGTGATGTACTGATCAGCGATGAACTAAAAGACGGTATTTTATCTAAGGTTTCTTGTTGTTTGGAATTCAAAATATTATTCAACATTGCAGATGGAGAAGTAAGGTGATAAGAAACTTGGTCAGGATCCAGATACTCGAACTGACATCATGCTTGAATTTGATCAAGATCCTTTTCTGACGAAATCTGTACAGATGGCTCATTTTTCGATGGACGATAATAAACTACTCCCATACGGATGTAGCAGTATTTTTCAGTATCGCCCTTGACCAAAGCTTTAGCCTTGTTGAAAAGTGTACGGGTAGATAGTGGTAAGTCTTTATTAACGTAGAACCGCACATTTTCAAGAGACGAATCAATCATACCGGAATAAATAGATTAACCTATCGCATGCTTCTTATAATTTCGCTTCTGAACCTAGAAGATGCTAGTTTTACAATAATGGTCCTAGGTTTTGCAGACGTGTTAGAAGATGAAGTTGTATTTGAAGAACTTGCCGATGAACTACTTCGTTGGCTTGATCGGAATTTACCCCAGAGGATACTCGATAGATGTCCAAGATTTGCTTGGCTTCCAGAATTACTTTCAGCTCCTTGGCTAAAGCCATCATAATCATCATAATAAGCCAACATATCCGAATGTCTTCGAACTTTTGCACAATTTACAAATGTGCATACGTATTATGTATTTATAGTGTGCGGGAAAAATGCATTTTGATATGAAATAGCGAACGATTAGAAAAATGAATGATCGAAAAAAATATTCGTACGCTTTATTTCATCTCGAATAACGCTTCATTAAGTGCACTCCCGTACACCTTGTTTCATTCCTAATAAGAATGTGGTACACTTAAATATGACTATCAAAAGAGTACTCTTAAAAATCTACGCGTACCTTTCATTCACTCTCGAAGTACTCTTAAAAAAAACTCGGCAAGCGAAAGGGAACTTAAAAGTACATGAAGAGTACGTACTCTTCGTGAACATTTCCCGTACATTTAAAGTGTACGCTTCATTTTTATCAGGGGAAGCCGAAACAATATACATAACATCTGGTGTAAAGAATAATTTGATGTCAAAACCTAAAACGACGAGGAATCCGCAGAGAATCTAAATTCCGGATAAAAATGTATTATATACAATTGTACTAAACTGTAACGAAATACGATATAAGTATATGCTTATATAGAAGTATACATGAATGTTGTCTATATAGTACTGTATCCAGTCATGTATATTTGTATATAATTATATACGAATATACAGAAGTATATGTGCGTACAACCCTATCTAAACATTGTTTCCCGGGTAGCTCGTACAAGAAATGCAAGAAATAGAAAACGTACACTTATAAAATACTGAAACAAAAAAAAAGGAGTATTAAATAAGATACATATCTATTGATATGCTTTTATCATAAAAAATATATACATATCACAATCAGCTTCATGCTGCCCCCAGCATTCAGATACAACTTTGAAAACTACTTGGGAAATATCACCGAAAATACCATCAAAAACGCACAAAAAAAGTATGGTAAACCATATCGTAAAATATTTTGGAAATATCACTGAAAAAGACATTAAAAAAAAATAAACAACACGTGGTTAATAATGTGCCAAACCATATGATAAACTACTTTAGAAATAACACAGAAAAAAACAACAACAGCCAACAAGAAAATACGTGGTGAAACATGTGGTAAACCACTTTGGAAATACCATATGAAAAACCATTAAAAATGCAAAAAACGTGTTGTAAACCATATGGTAAATCACATGGTCAACTATATAGCTAACTACTGTGGAAATATCACCAAAAAAAACATCCAATAAAACCACAAAAAAAAACATGCGGTGGTAAACCATTTTGGAACTACCACGTAAAAAACCATTAATACAACCACAAAAAATATGTGATACACCATATGATAACCTGCTTTGGAAATATCACCGAAAAACATTTGAAAAACACAAGAAAAACATGCGGTAAACGATATAGTAATCCATGTGGTACACTATTTTGGCAAACCAGATGGTAAAGAAATTCTGAAATATCACCTAAGAACAATAAAAAAGGGGGTAAACCACATGTAAACATGTGGTAAACATGCAGTAAACATGCAGTAAATAAGTGGCACGTTCCACAACGCTTTTCAACCGGGAATTCGATGCGGTCCGTAGCATTTAGATGCTAATGGATTGTTATTTATAATTATGTTATATATATTATTATTTTTACCACTGCTTCTAATAAAAATAAATGTCAGCCATATTGATTCTGTCTTTTAAATTTTGTTCAATATGACTTCATATTTTTTATTATTCAGCGACCTCAAAAATTCCCGAGAAAACATTTTCATTCGATGCTCGGTCGTCGGCATTACTCGAGTTTCCGTCAATAGCCTTGGTTGATGAATTCTGAGGGAGCATCAACGAGAAAACATCTAGGCACACTGCAGGTATTGAAATCTTTACCGAGTCGTGTGACGAACTCGCACAACAATGTGAAGATTGCCCACCCGTCAGTGCATTAGAGGTGAATAATGCCATCAAAAGAGCGAGCAATTTCTCCTCACCGGACTGGGATTTAATTAACAACTATTGGTGGAAGAAGTTCACTTCTGTCCATCAACACCCACCCCAAATTTCACCACTTATATAAATGGAGACCAACCCATTCCGCACCGCTGGTGGAGGGCCGTACGACACTAATCCCAAAATCGGGAGACTTGTCTGATCCGAGAAACCATAGACCAATCACGTGTCTCAATACGTTATATAAATGGTTCTCTAACATCTTGAACGAACGTATTGAGAAAGCTGTGAAACCAGTGTGGCAACGGATAGTAGAACAACGAGGCTGCAAAATTGGTGTATCCGGCTGCAAGGACAAAATGCTTATCGACAGGTGTGTTTGTTAGGACTCAGTCCAGTACAAGCGTAACCTGACGATAGCCTGGCTAGATTACATGAAGGCGTATGACTCAACATCGCACGAGCTCTTAAGCTTGTTGCTCAAACGCCTTCATGTCCACCCAAATATAGTGAGAAGTGTAGAAGACCTGATGCCTCTTTGGAAAACGCGCTTTGTCATGACATCGGGCAAGCGTAGAACCATGTCTAGACTGGTTCAATTCCAAAGAGGTGTCTATCAGGGAGATTCTCTGAGTCCTCTGCTCGTTTGCATCTCACTATTGCCTCTATCCGTGCTCTCCGACAATCTCAAGGGTACATGAGTGGGCCGCCTGATGAACGTGTGCATAAGATCACAGATTTATTCTATATGGATGATCTTAAATTATTCGCATCAGGCGAGGATCAATTACATCGATCTCCGAACATCGCCCTCACATACTCGAGAGATATAGGCATGGAATTCGGATTGGACAAGTGTGCAGTCGTTCATTTGCACAGAGGAAGGTCAGACTCCATTAACAACGATATGGAGCTCGTCAACAGAAATGTTATCCGCCATCTTAGCGCCGAGGAAGCCTACATATACCTAGGAGTGCCTCAGAGACATGTCTAAGATGTGCAGACTGCTAAAACGACCATCATTAAGAAATATCGGCGCCTTCTTCTTCAGATCTGGTCATCAGAATTTACGGGGAAAAATAAGGTGGCAGCCACGAATATGTTGGCCATTTCACCAGTGCTCTATATATTTGGGGCAACGTTGACGAGCTAAAGGGTCTTGACCGATGCACACGGAAGATGATTTGCACGTAACGCAGTTTTGCATCCAAGACTTCCGTGGAACCACGGCATTTGCCCCGAAATATGGGAGGTCGTGGCCTATTAAGCCTGGGGTGTATGCATGACCAATTGGTCCTCGAAATGGCTTGCAACGTGATTAATCGAACGGAGGATGCCCTGATGATGCTAGTTCATCAGCATGAAATTCAGGGGAAGGGGGCGTTTTTGTACAACGCGGCGGAACAAGCGGCGCGAAACCTCCGTCTGGTTTTAAACGTGGGACGTAGTGGTGCACAGGAAGCTGAATCAGTCATCAATCTGTGCCCAATGCGTCTCAGGGCTAACATATGAAAGGAAGAACTCCGTATGTTGGAGGGAAGGCATATCGACAAGCCATTGCATGGACAATTCTTTCGAAATGTCCAGCAACTTGGCTTGTCGGTAGAGATGACTTTCTCGTTCTTAAGATCAGCCGGTTTGAAATCCGAGACCGAGGGTTTTACCTTCGCATGCCAGGATAGGGTCGTCCATACCTTAGTAGATCGTGTGGATGTCATGTTGAGACACTAATACATCTCTTGGCAGCTTGTCCAAGGTATGCAGTCTCAGCATGCATCCAACTTCAAACTGCGACTCTCCGAGTGCTGTATTATATATTGAATCTTTAGTCGGAAATGAGTCGTGCCGAATATACTGGAATTACTCATTTCCGACGAGCAGGCAAATATCAGCCAATAAGCCCGACATCGTCCTTGTTGACTTCGATGACAAATCCATCTTCGTAATCGAGATCTCCGCACCAGCAGAGACAAACATAGTCAGCAAAGAGGACGAAAAACGGATGAAATATCGGAGCTCTTGTTCGAGATTCGCAAGCTGTATGGAGGATTCAAAATCAAGATCGTCGTACTGATAATTGGAGTGCTGGGAGGAATGAAACCAACTTTCCTCCAAAACATCAAAAGCATTCCGGCCTGCCAAGAACATACAAATTCCATCGCAGGCCGAATGCAGAAAGCAGTGCTGCTGGGACCTCTCCGTCTACTGAGATCAAATGAGATCCAGCAACTACTAACCCGATGGTAGAGAACACCCTGGGCACGGGAGCCTGACACACGGGGGGTTAACCAACATTTTCAACGCCCTATGGTGCCTAACGTATTTCGCCCCTCCGATAAAAAAAAAACGAATAAGGCGTCCTCCTTGTTTTGTAAACTGACCGTCTCCGAAGGTTCCGTTTTGGGGTGTGCTTGCGGTGAAATTTCACGCTGATCTGGTAGAAATTTGAGCAAAAAAGTCTCATTTTTCGCATAGATTGAGCGACCTAAAAAGCAGATGTTGCTGCTAAAAGTTATTATTTTAATAACCCATGAGATATAGCTCAGTTGGTAGAGCGTTCGATCGGCAATCAAAAGGTACCAGGATCGTGCCCTGGTGTCTACCGAATGTTCTTCCAAAGTCCCCGTTATTTTTTCTGAATTTCTCACTCATTTTCGGTTTCTTCATATTTTTCATACAATTAACATCTTAATTTCGTATTTTTCCCACTTTCTTAAAAAAAATGTTTTTTCAAAAAAGCCGTTGTTCGGAAATCGAAATGATTTCGACAGATGGCGCGTGAAAAAAAAACACTTCAACCATCTTGCAATGTTTAATATATGCAACTACCACCAGATGCGTTGAAGGTACGTCGGCCAAATTTAAGTGATTTTTAAAGGTTTTTGCATGGTCTTTTTAATAAGCCAATCAGTTTTTCAAAATTTTGAAAATTTCACCTGGATTTTCAAAAATAAAAATAAAATTGCATTTTCTGAAAAAATCGTAATTTTTATATTTTTTAAATTAGGTTCAAAAGAAAAATAGATTTACGGGCCTCAAGCTCGCGAAAAGAAGGACATATATAAGGTAAGAGAACGGTTTAAGTAAGCGCTCTCCGCCGCGCGTATAGCGCCGAATATGAACAATACTCATTGAACCCAACATAATCAACCATGGAGGGAGTCAGTTTGGATAAAACGCCAGAGGTGGAGTTGCCTCAATTTTTTAAATAGGGAATTCTGCTTCATCCGTCTGATGATAAAAATAACCTTTTCAATTAAAAAACGTTCAATTTTTCATCGTGATTGAGACACTTTCCTCCTCGGGAATGCACGCGAGTCGGCCGAGAGGGGAAAACTAAAGATTTTTCATTGGTGGGGCATACGCCGTATTGTTTAATATAATAATTCTATAGCTTTATCATCTAATTCTAATTTCGCTTATTTTATTCTTCGACTTACATTTGATATGTATAAATCTGATGAAACTAACGCCATATGAATAAGGTCTGTATTCGCTGGGATGCAGCTATCTTTTCTCGTGTGGAATTAGCGTAAATACTTGAACTCTTTACTCCTTGACTCCTGTGCTTCTTCAGTCCAAGATCTGATTAGCAGAAGATCGGATTCTATCATTCAGCGCCGTGGATAAGAATTTTATGCCCGGAAGTGGGTATGCTATACTATTTGTAAAACTCAATGTACCTTTTCGTTGTGTTCATTGCACAAATACCGAATGTTACTAGGTCAATGTGTGATCCGCAAGCAAGCACTTTCAGAATAACACCAAAACTTCGGATGCACCATTCATCAGCTCCAGTTATGGCAGCTATTAATTCCGGGTTCTCAATGAACTTCAATACAAAAGACGGTAGTAGTTCGCTAATATCGGAATTTAATTCGGACACCAACGATAACGTATTTTAGGAGATTTCCTTTTTATACTGAAAACTTATCGGTCGGCAGTATTGGGTGGAGCCTAGCTCATTATTACGACAAATTACGCTTTTCCTTTGGTCACTATCAGCTTCCAAAATCAATAGAACAAGGGAGGACATGAATATGCTTTCATCAGAACTAGTTCTGACTGAAAATACTTGCTTATAACAACTGTGATCAGATGCGCCACCACAGCACGGAAATAAGGTGCAGAACATGTTCAGTTTCGGTATTTTCAAATGAAGACATGACATATAGGATTTTTAAAATGCCAACAAATGTGTGGTCAAGTCGGTTAAGGATGATCCTTACGATGGATAGCACAGCTACTTTACTGAACTTACTTGTTTACTTTGGCTCTTACTGCCACTCTGAAAGTATCAAATCTTCCATTAATGCAATGCACTCTTGAACTGTAAAATTAATTACTTCCTATATTTCAGGAACTTCGTTGTAATCTAAATGATTTTAATTATTTAGATAAGAAGTTTTCGTCCCGAGTCTCTAAGAAAAAGTATAGGCTGCTGCTTATGGAAATTTGGATAAAAACAATTTCCAATTGTTTATTAATAATATTACATTCACCTTCAGTCACGGTATAATTTAATTTAATACATTTTTGTAAGTAACAGATATTTTTCAAAATGATTTGAATGTACAGGCAAATAGTGAATTTTTCCTCACAGCATTTTAAATATAATTTGTGTAATGTATAACTTAATTATAACCTGCGAAGAAATATGTTTGCCAAGGGGGCATATTACTACAGGTATTTCACACTGTGCACCTTATAGCGGCTGATAAAGAACTGCTTGATCAGCATATTCCGCAAATCCTGTCTATCGGACCTATAAACCTTCATAACTTTTTAACAATTAATACAATAAAGATGAAACTTTCCAGAAAATTTGTTTATACCTTAATGAACACCTTTCTCGCTGAAATTTTTGGGATACTCGAAAGTAACTCGATAAACGAAGCGTTTGAACGTATATTTTGCAGTTGCGTAGAAATATGAATAACTTTATTACTTATTGGGATATATCGTTTATTCTTTCTTCATTAGGTGCGCAAAGCTCAAATGATTAATTTCTTTTTCCTATTATAATTTAGCGTGCGGTAAAAAAAATTTGCGTGCGGTAATGAAGTTTTGCGTGCGGTAAAGTAGCTCTATAGGTATACAGACATGTAGAATAGACCTGTCAAAACTTTCATTTGTTTTACTTTTCAATCGCTGTTCTTCAGTACGGAAAACGATAGGTGTAGGTTAATTCTATCTAAAATAGTAATGTAATTGAAAATGTCGTAAATGCGAATTCGAATGACAATTTCTATTTATTAAAATTTGTTCAAATTATTAATTGCATTGTAACAATTAATATTCATAACAATTAACAGTAATACGATAATAAATCATGTATTATATATATTTATAAATTTAGTCTATTTATTACAAAAACATTTACAAATAGTGTTTTGGGTCAGGAGGGCTCCGCCCCCCGAACCCCCCCCCCCTCTCCACCGCTGCGTAGGTGTTCACACACTCGCTTTTTTATCACCCTCGCTCGGGAAATACCTACTTTGCGCACTCGTATCGTATACTATTTTTCCTATTATAGTGCGCAAAGTTCGATTTTGCGCACGTATTTGCGTGTGCAAAGTGCCACTTTCCCACACTTTACGGATCTTATAATTTAGCGTGCGGTAAAGAAAATTTGCGTGCGGTAATAAAGTTTTGCGTGCGGTAAAGTAGCGCTATAGGTATACAGACATGTAGAAGAGACCTGTCAAAACTTTCATTTGTTTTACTTTCAATCGCTGTTCTTCAGTACGGAAAACGATAGGTATAGGTTAATTCTATCTAAAATAGTAATTTAATTGAAAATGTACCCGAAAACGCGAATGCGAATGAATATTTAACTTCATTAAAATTTATATAAAATATTAATAACAATTAATAGTAATAACGATAATAAATAATGTGTTACATAGATATTTATAAATTTAGTCTATTTATTTCAAAAGCATTTACAAATACTGCTTTCCCACCCTCGCTTCGCTCGGACGGCAAACTCCGCTCGTGCGGGAACCACCCACTTTGCGCACTTGTATCGTAATATACTATTTCCTATTAAGTGCGCAAAGTTCGATACATGTATAGAACATTTAAAGTGCGGGTGCAAGGGCGGTGGAGAGGGGGGGTTCGGGGGGCGGAGCCCCCCTGACCCAAAACATTATTTGTAAATGTGTTTGTAATAAATAGACTAAACTTAGAAATATATATATATATATAATACATGATTTATTATTGTATTACTGTTAATTGTTATGAATATTAATTGTTACAATGCAATTAATAATTTGAACAAATTTTAATAAATAGAAATTGTTATTCGAATTCGCATTTACGACATTTTCAATTACATTACTATTTTAGATAGAATTAACCTACACCTATCGTTTTCAGTACTGAAGAACAGCGATTCAAAAGTAAAACAAATGAAAGTTTTGACAGGTCTATTCTACATGTCTGTATACCTATAGAGCTACTTTACCGCACGCAAAACTTCATTACCGCACGCAAATTTTCTTTACCGCACGCTAAATTATCAGATCAGTACAGTGTGGGAAAGTGGCACTTTGCACACGCAAATACGTGCGCAAAAACGAACTTTGCGCACTATAATAGGAAAAATAGTATACGATACTCGTGCGCTGCGTAGCTGTTCCCAAACTTCGCTCGTGTGGGAAATACCTACTTTGCGCACTCGTATCGTAATGTACTATTTTATTCGTTTCAAAACATTCAAAATTGACTATGCTACAGTGAGTTGAAATTAAAAATGTTTGCGAGCCGGCTATGTAGTAGCCAGTCCTGCGTGGACAGGAGTGAGTCCTTTCGCCCTTTCCGTGTACAGTATAAGATAGATGTAATTTAATTAATGTTCTTTTTTATAGTTTCTTATAGATTTTCTTCACATTGTATATCAAAATTAGAATATTTTTGAGTGCAGCAATTAATTACTTGATCTGATGTATTTGATTCACTTCCAATAAATGTTTAGTTAAATAAAAATGCCTATCAGTTTATAATTAAGCGGATGTTTCCATTTGATATAAATTAGGAAAATAAATAAGATAATTACTTATACTTTCTTATATAAACCCACATGTTTAATAATTAATAAGCATTCGCTTGAAAAAATCCAGGTTGATTTCTCAGGATTTATGTGGAACCACGAGGAAGGTTGGGTAAAAAAAATACATTTTTTAAACGTGCAATAAATGAATGTAAGGTATCAACCTGGAGGGAGGCAGTTTTAAACAAAACGCATTCTGTATATATTTCCAGTGAATATACTCGAATAAAAATATTGGATATGGCTATTCGTAAATCCTGGTTTTTCGAACTCAAACTACTGAAGCCATATCAAACCTATGGTAAATTTAAAAAATATCCACGTCATACTCAAAGCATCCACGAAAAAAATTGGCTACGATTCTACGATTCGATTAAAATCGAACTCAACTGTTGGATCTATGCGTAAGCACACACACCGTTCCATATCACCCTACCATGAATAATAGCAAATATATCCCATTGGTAGTGACTCTCGTTTTCCATATAAATGTAAACGTTTAAACACATTTGTTTAGCCTAAAAGACATAAATAAATCTGATTTTATATAATCTTATATAATGATAAATTCTTAGACGAAAGTTGCTTTCCCGAGGTATTTCGGCAACACACTTTATCACCTCGTGCCTGTGGTAGGTGGGCTTTAAGTTGTTGAGCGAATCAACCATATATGGACCAAATTCCACTGCGAAAGTGCACGCAAAGAAGAGTCTATATGTATAGTCAGTATGGAGCTATTCAGAGAGGAAGGGAACGCCTTTCCTTTAGAGCAGGAGTGAACTTCGATGTCCGCTTTCAGTGTTGAACTTCTCTAGAAATTATGTAGTCGCCTTCAATGACGAGGTAGCGTGTATCGACATGTGTATGCGCGGATATACACAACATTGTCCGTGCATGTGTTCAGCTGTTGCTCTCCATAGTGATCATTCACCTCGTTTCACCGTTGACGGGAAAATATCGAATTGTATACACAGCAAAACGAGGTTGAAATTAACTTTAGAGCTACGACTGGACACGTACGTTGCCGATGTGTTATGAACCAAGAGTATACGTCTGTCAATACACGCGCGTTCAACCGTAAAGGCGGCAAGATACTTCTCAGTGCCCGTTAATGTGTAGAGGGCGGGCCTGCTCACTGTGGATCTAAACGAAAGGTACTCTGTCGCGCACCTGTATGCCCTACATCGGCTATACATATGGAATCTTCTTTGCGTGTGTCTTGGAGATGCGCATTGTAGTGTAATGCTTTCTCCTTTAAAGTATTTTCCTGTTTGCGTGTTATTCGAGTGATGGCTAACTTTTGATAAATTATTTTCATCCGGTTTTCAACACATTTTCAATCGCTTGATACCGAATTCCAATCTTGGTCTCACGAAATATTTAAATAAACTGTACCATTTAATAATTGTTTTAAGAAAAATGCGAAAGTTGAAAAAAACATACTAATTCTATCGTATTTCAAAAGACGCAATATTGAAGAAAATTAAGAAAAATTATAATTTTCGATTCACATGGTTTGTACCAGCCCTATTGGTCATAGAACAGATAATCTTTGTATTAGAAGCGAGGAAAAGACTCGTTTAGTGCGTTCAAAAGTGTACAGAAGATGAAACGTACTTTGTAAACTAAAAACGAGTTTTTAATAATCTTTAATTAGTAAATCTAAGTTGTACATTCCTTATCGCCCAATAGATTTTTTAACACTCCTTTATGCAAAGTGTTCTGGATTCGGAAGTGTTCTCAAATTTTTCAAAAATTTTGTTAAAAAATTTAATTAATTGCATTTCACTTCAAGTTCTTATCCCTTCTTCGCTGCAGACTGTCGAGGTTGTTCCTATTGCTTGCTGCGCACTTTCTCAAACTTAATAAGAAAACAACTGCACACGATGCAATGGATATTGGATGAGGGCTTCCCTGAAAAGCTCTTGTCGATCTAAATTTGCATCTGACATTAGGTCGATGCCGTTGTCAGATGGTGAAGACGAATTGAAGGAAAGCTTTGCTATTTGATTGGGAAAACCAACAATGACCTAGGAATGTAGTACGTCTGCGGAGTTTTCCAGAGGCATACATTAAGTCTTCTCGTATTTTGTCACGTGCTGTGAATAACTGTGTAGTGTACGTTGAAAGATGATAGAGACATATATCTTATTAATTTATTTTCAAAGGATTGTTTGATAACACTAAAAGAACACGTAGAAGAAATAATGACATATTTTTATTCAGACAAACATTACAGACTTTATTTTCTCTGATATAGACAAAACTTTGTATCAATTAATTCCACAAAATAAATATGTACATATCTGGATGTTGTTTGCGCGGCATACATTTATGTAAAAATCGGGCTGCAACAAATGCCAATTGTAGATTCAGTTTACTTCAATAATGACCACTTCAGCTGTTCCTTCGCTGATAACAGAACCTGCAAATATGAATGGTTAGTACATTAATGAATAAACAAGAACAATATCATGAATTCAATACATGTGTACAATATTTATTATAAATTATTTTCGTCTCATTGAATATAATTTTGTTGTAATTAAAATTACTTTAATAGTCTATTAAATTACGATTCATGTTGCAAGTTTCACGACAGTACCTTAAAATTAATGAAAATTGCGTGTTACTGATGGAAATCCGTATCTTGTATGGAATGAAACCATAAAAATTATCTATTCCTCTTGTGGTGTTCAAAATCCACTGGTGTATACCAAAATTATAAAAATATTAGTCCCTAAGGTCATTTATATTAATAACCTTGTGGGCGCCCAGTAGATAAATAACTAACTTGGATAGCATTTTTCTTAAAGTATAAATTTTACAATATTCCGACCACGCATGTTTGATGAATCCAACAAATTGTAATTTGCCAAAGATAAACAAAGTGTAGTTTAAATAAGTTAACTTAACTGTCTAATCGATATATTTATGACTTTTGTCAACAATTTGTTGTTCAACCATTTATTTACTTAAAGAATAAAACAGTTGCTTCATAAATTTTTCATAAATCCACCATTTTGAGAAACAATTTCTTCATACTTTAAAAATAGATATATAAAAAAATATACATTATATTTTTAATAACAGTTGCATTAACAACAATTTTTCATATGTTTCAGAGAGGTAGGAAACTGTGGAGTTTCACGCAAATAATGAGAACAAAAATCCACATCGTCATTAATAAAAAAGTTTCGCAGGCTATCCGATATGCGATCCGATAACGCCCCAGTTTTAATAATAAATGATCACGCGAAGCATTAATACTAACGCCTGGGCGCGTCAGCACTCATCTTTAAGTTGCCATTCTTGAAACTCAGCCGTGGTAGGATTCTTAACTGGCAATGCTACGTCACGAATTTGAATTTGACTGGGCAAAAACGATGGCATTTAAATCGTGCACAGCCATGCTAGCTGCGCAACTGCGATTTAGAAGACTAATGGAAGAAGTGTTTGCGTTTTTTTTAAATTGTACACAAGAAATTACTTCGGCGAAAGCAACGACGGGAACGGTGTCTGCAACTCAACTGTCAATTGGATGAAGTAATAACTGACGAGGAAAGGAGCATCATTCCGTACTTCGTCGAGGTATAATTATTTCATGCAGACGAAACATACGTAAAATGTTATATAACATTGAATAAACAATGACAATAATTTTCTTAACCGCTCATTTCAAATTACATATTAAATCTCTTGGTGAAAGTACATTAGCTTGCTAATATACATTCTTCATTTGACAGAAAAAAATTTTACGTTTCGGCCTCAGATTATAGCTCTTAAGATTTATTTCTAAATTATACATATTAATTATTAAACAAAAAAGTTTTTGTTTACAATGGCTATTTAAGCTCTACTTACATCCAAAGTTTTATTAATATCTACCAAAAGTTAACAGAAGAAAGTCGGAAGTTGTGATGAGTACATTGGAATTCATTACTTAATTCATTTTTAAATATGTGTGGGAATGTTTATCTGTTAAAAAAGAAGTTGAAAAGTAATTTGGTGAACAATGTGATGAATTATTACAAGTTTTCAAATAACTTTTCAAATTAATAATTTTTGCTCAAACTGTAATTTTTGAACGGAATATCAACTCTCCCAATTATGTAAGTTATAATTTAACTATAGAAGTCTACGTCCTATTAGTTACGTACTTTATGTTTTATCATTCTTGAAAAGCAATGAGTGAAGTGTATAAAATAAGTAAAAAGTTCATTTATTGTTTTACTCATTTATTATTACATTTTTACATTTTGACAAGGACAAAGGACAAGGTATTTTCCCCCGCTCTGACGACGAAAATTGTTTATTCGCGGGTCGACTCCCGCCTGGAAAAGGTTGGACCACATTCCGCGGTTTTTCATGTGAACTTCGTGAATCCACGCATACCGACCAAGATTACCGCATCGTTTTTAAACCAGTCAATAAATTAAAAGTAAATAATAGTCCGACGTTTGAACAGAGTAAACTGTCATTATCCAGGACATTTCGGCAAAAGCAAATTACTCGTTACTATAACGCGTTTATATACAAACAAAATATCAATGTGTAAGTTAATCCGTAAGGAGTCAACAATTAGTTTAAATTGAGAGATTAACGATTAATACATTATTAATTACAAAAATTTACTGTTAATTTTATATATAAGTTTTTATAATTATTATTTAAAAATTTCGAGTCTTGTTGAATAGTAATCCTCTTCTTCCTGTAAAGTAATGTGTGTCATCTCTGAAGTTCACCAAATATAATAATTATCTTCCTGATCTAGAATTCGTGTTTTTCCACTTGAGTTTAATTTGCCCGCAATTTTATATGTGTTCTGTTAATACTTTTTTGTCTGTGATGTCCATTTATTCGTAACATCTTTTCCATTTTTAATGATATATTTAAGGTTATTGCTAATATAAGGAAACAATTGCATGTCACTGCAATTAATCAAATTTTGGATGTTGAAAAAACATTTTTTGATATATGGCATTCTGAAAAATTTACATCTGATCACGTCTTTATTAGTTGTTGCATTCATATTTTTCAACATAATCAATCTTTTTTTAATGAATTTGTGAATAAACTTACTGGGATAACGAATATTAAGAAGAATTTCTATTATGATTTTTAGAGTTTTTTATGAAACCTATTATCTGTTAATTTAAGGGCTTTGTCATGCATGATGTATAACACAGCTAATTTTTTATTGGTTGGGTGTTCTGAATTCAGAAAAGGTTAGATTACGATACCAATCAAAATTTAGCTTATTTTTATTACGAATTAAACTAAGATTTAAGGAATTAATTCTGTTATCATCCTGGGATCAACGGTAAATTGTAGCATGTCATGGTTCGAATTAAAAATTTTAACAATTTCTTCCAGTTTGTCCTCAGGAATACAAGTTAAGACGTCATATACGTATCTATAATAAAATACTGGTTTGAAAGTGAGTTTTTTTAAAGCAAGTAGTAGTCTCCAAGTCTTCCAAAACCAAATCAGCAAACAAAAGAGAAATAGGCGACCCCGTAGGAGTGCCAAATATTTGTTTATAATACTTGTTGTTGAAGTTAAAATGCACGTTGTCCATTAGAAACTTCCCTGCTTCTAGAATATCATTTATTTATTTATTTTATTAATAAGCGGACCAAAAGTCCTTTACAAATAATAATACAAAAATGTAGAAAACAAGAAATATAAATTAGCAAATACAACGCAGGAATGACAATAATAAAGATTAAAATATGTACATACGCGTACACGCAAAAACGACGATATATACGATATATACAAAGTAAATTACAAATTACAAATTAATCATAGTACCGATACAGTAAATTAGAAACCGATTTTTTGAAAATATGTAGCGTACTGAGTGAACGAGTGGGCACATCTAGATTATTCCATCCTCGTTTAACGCGCGGAATAGGATGGTAGAACACATAGTTCCTCTTGCAAGTCGATTCTTTAATGACTATAAATATCTAATATCATCTAAAGGAATTTCCGTATGCGTCCTAATTTTAATGTATAATCTCTGTATGCTATCTTTAACTAATTGTAAAGGAATGATAATAGTAAAAAGGGATATTACGTCAAGCGAAACCAAAATGTGATTATCGGGGATGACAACGTCCTTGAGATAAAAATATTTATGAGTGGAATTAAAATTCATTTATATCTTTATATTTATTTATTATTTAAATTTGATTAATATTTTAGTATTACTTTCCTGTTTATCGGTAGACGTTATTAATAGTATTGGGAACCGACCATCACTGTTTCACCATTAGATGAAGACTAACTCATATTTGGAGAATAATTTGAATTATTGTAAATCTATATAAATTTTATTGTGATGTTTTCATACATTATTATTGACAAAAGTATTTAACATTGGTCCGAATAAGAATGTGCTATTGCAGTAAGGGCTAATTCTATTTCAGTTCAGGTTTGTCAAATTTTTAAATTCATTCAGAATTGCTGTAGTTGTTTGTTTCATTAACATTTTTTTTTTATGTTACAATCTTGGTAAAATGCAATTTTACGCCTTGTTGACATTTTACTTTATTGCTACGTAGAATACATTTAGACAAATGTAGAAGAGGTTTTTATCCAATTGTATCGAAAACTACTATTTCACTTTATAATTATGATATATATATATATATTGTTTAATAAGAAGTTTATGATGAAATCGAATTTTACACCCGCTATGACGAAAATAATATTTCATAGAATTACCTGCTCTTAGGAAATAATACGACATTCTTCTTCGGTGTCGTCTACGTTTTACACGACTACGTTTTCTCTTCGTTTAATTACTTTGATCCATACCGAAGGTCAGGATGAAGTATTGAATTTGGTAACCTCGATCAACAAAATTACTCTATAGTTTTTCATCAAATGTCGACGTTTCAGACTCTTGCGACCATAAAATTTGCGAAAAAAACAAATTTTGTCCGTGATCTTGAACTTACGTCCGTCCGTTCCTCCGTTTGTGGCATATGTACACGAAATAGTTCGATAACTCGAAAATGGAAAGACGTATTTAGACATTTATGTGTTATTTAACTTAAATCTGATTAGGTTTTGGCGCCGATTCATATAGAATTATGCATTGGTCTAACAAACAAAAAATAACCCTTAAAAATGCACGTTTTTTTTTAACTCACGAGTGGAAAGACGGATTTAAAAGTTAAACCTATGTTAAAGCTTGACAAGGCCTAACTTCGATTTGATTAGTTTGAGTCGATCCGTACAAGATTATGGGTCGGTCCAACAAAAAGAACTTAAAAAACAAGTTTTTTACATTTATCTTTAAAAATACATATCGCATGAAACATATTTCAAATAAAAAAGATAGGGTATGAAATTCTTTACAATAAAGGTTACATGCATTTTTTCATAAAATCAAAAGTAGTGCCGCAATTATTAAAATGTATGTTATTAGGTGTAGTAAATAAGATTTGTTTAAATACTGATGTAGAGTTCGAAAAATGTAAAGAACAAGTAACAGATTGTTCGAAACAATATTAGGAATCTAATAAGCACATTATGTAACAAACGAAAATAAAAGTATTTATAACGAGCCATGGAAAACTGAAAACCATAGCATGCTTGAACTTCACCCTCTATTCATAAAATCTCATTCTATACTTAAATAATTATTTTCGTATCATTACGCCTATCGTTTGGCGGAAATACAGTTGAAATTCGGGCACATTAAGCTATACAAACAGTTCTAAATTAAGGCTCAATTATTTCTACGAAAACAACTATTTCTATTTTCATAAATTTACGTAGCACTAGTGAGTAGGTGAACCCACGTATGACACCACGCATTCCAGAAAACATACCAAATATAGAAAAACGTTTTTTATGCTATATTTTAACTCACACTAAACTAACCTATACTTTACAATCAATTTATTTTGAAACCAAATTTATTTTTAACAATAGACAAATATTTATAATCCGCTATTATATGCGATTATCGTTTTGATGATGCCACATAAGCTGTTACTACATACCCTTCTATACATTTTGTCTTAAATTAGTCACAGAGTTAAATATGCCCCACTCATTTCTGCACAGGATAATAGCGAATGAGAAGCAGTCTCAAGCATGGGAGTTTAAGTATTACTTTACTACGATTCATAGAAAGGAACTTTTTTTAATTAAGTCATGTTCTAAGTGGGTATTTTCGACACAATAATAGTATTTTTCGATTCAAGAGCGTAAAATCGAATTCTTACGCCCATGTATCGAACGGTATTTTTTGACATACGATGAGTAAAATTTGCGCGCTTTTTTTAGTGTGTTAAAGACGATATTACATAAATGCGTAAAATCGTATTTTACGTACTGAAAAAGGTGCGTAAAATCAAATTTTATGCATAGTATGTCAAAAAAATCTTTATTCAATTTTTAAACAGGAACATGTAATTGAAGATTAATTTTCCGTCACCGTTGACCACGGTAACAACGGAAGCTAGAGTATTATTTAGTTAACCACTTTATTCAGATAATTGTTTTTAATTTATTTTATTTTTGACAAATTATAAAAAAGTGTTGGATTTGTGTGTTATAGTTTACCCCAGGAAATAGAATTGTTTTGTAATTTCCAATTACTAATCTGGATAGTACGCGAAAAAACTTTGAAGATGACCACCGTAATCTTCATAGTAGAGCGGCGCTACGATGTTTTAGCAGAGACGTCGAGCGACTTTCTAATGGGGGACGGCCGAAATAGGTCCGTGATCGTTCGAATTCCTTCGGGCTCCTGCAGGACCATCACCTATCGGAGTGCCCTCATCCAATATAGGCGAGTAACTGAACGAATTTCGTCTGGGAGCGGCCCGAAAGTTTCGTTCTGTACCGCGTCGAATTTTCGGGACTCTCTCGGTAAACTTCGTACCATAGTCGTACGAAAATCCTTTCCTGTACGGTGGACCGCAGATTAGAAACGTTTAGTCTACTTTCTCAAGTTTTATTTCGATACAAATTGGTTAGCATAAACCTTTAAAGAATCTTCAATACGTTTTACTAAATACAAATTCTGTAATTTTAATAATATTCTCATTAATCATTGACTGTTATTTATTAATATTTTTTATTATTGAAAATGTGAATATTAAATTTTTAAAATATCTGGTATTTTATTTATTTTTTTTTAATTCGGAATTCTTCAAATTCACTTAAAATCGAAGTACTCAGTTCCGAAATAAAAGAAAATTCGCCTTTTTGTTAGAATCGCGGATTATAAATTTGCAGTTGATTTCTGAAAATTAAAAATGCCAGATCCAATCGTTATGAGTAAGCTCTTTTTGCCATTCTGGCTGCCAAGTCTACGTTTATCGATATACATTTAGTAAAAATGACATGCTCCTCTCTTTCGTCCTTATCCGTAGCCATACAAAAATTAGATAAAAACGAAATCCTTCGCTTTTTCTTCATAAATATAGTATAATCAACGAGCTAATTTAATTACGCTTAAATAATGATATGAATTTTAAAAGCTAGCGATTACAGTGACCCCGCCAGCTCAGTTTATATTTGTGACTGATTAAAAACAATTGGAATATTACAATGTTAAAGATCAAAATTTAACCAAGATAACCAGGGAAATTGGTATTATTTTCTGAAAATATGTTTTTTAAAATATTTTTTTTTTGTATTTTAACTTGCAGGTGGTCATAATTAGAGTCAAACGTGTTTTGACAATAATAGTTTTGTTATACTACTTTACATTTTTAAGTCAGAGAGGGCACCAAATCGACTCATATGGAAACAAACGTAAAATAGTGTTTTTTGTAGAGTTTCTATCTGTTATATTCGTGGATATATAATAAAAAATAGATATTTTCGCATTAAAAATAGTATGGGTGATCACCCCCGGTTGCACACGTATTTTACGCCTATGATACAAACTAATATATGTCTCACCACGGGAGAGAATATCGATAAGTCCTCCTCACGTGCAAGATTGCCACTCAATCCGAAGGCGAGGGGGACAAACACGTGGAGAATGCTTGTCTGCTTACCTCCCGAGGGTCAAATACGATTTTTCTGCTTAAATGTTCTGAAAGTGAGCATTCTAATCCAGCGTAGCGACAAGTTTATGACTGCTGTCATATTTTACTCCCGTATGTGTAATTCGTATGTACTCGACCCACTATGACGAAAAAGCCGTTCTTTATCCTTCGCGAGTAAATGTAATACCTTAATCGAATACTCATGTATGGCGAAGTATAGTAAAAATGAACGTCACGTGCTTGAACGAGCATTCATCATTTCGTATTAAATATCGAGGTCAATGTATTATGGTTAATTTTCGAAACGTCCGAAATGTATGGCTACATGCATGCAGAAGCGAACAAATTCGAATACTTGACAAATTTAACGCCAAAGACGACGTTGTGTTTCAACTGTCTGCGAATTGAGAGAACTGAAACGGCATCAAGTCCTCGACCTTGCATTGTTCGCAAATTATGTCAATGGGGTATTCGCCCAGAATTTAATCAATTTTCTCAATGGAATTATAGTGTCAAAACAATTATTTTTTTACCATTCAGAAGCTCTGTGTGTGCGTGTGTGTGCGTGTGCGTGTGTGTGCGCGTGTGTGTGCGCAGCAATCATGAAAGATAAGCGTGGTAATAATACATGCATTTCTGTTGGACATGCAATAATTGCAGCTGTACGTCCACGATATCTTTTATCTTCGCTGCCGATAGGAATAGGCACATACCAAAATTGCCTCCAAAAATCTCATCAACATTTTGTAAGCCATTGGATTATGACAAAGTCTTATTCACAATTTGTGTACAACAATACAGACTTCAACACCAACACAATCGACGGCCGAGGAACCTTCCATGCAATGGGGAGAATACATTTCGTTATTCCGTACACTGGGATCGAATAAATCACTTAGCAATCGATAACATAATGTCGGGAAGTGGCATTCAAGAAGTGTTAGCAATGATTCAAGCCGAGAATTGCGTTCCACTTCCTAAGGAATCTGACTTTAACGAAATTTCTACTTGATTCAATGGAATTCACCGAAGAAGACAGGGATTACTACGTTGAAAGTATAGACCGATCCAACGTTTAAGTTGTAGGACAACAACAACTTATTCAAAACGTGAAACGAAAATTAGGTGACAAGTTGTTGGTGCAATACTATCACTTTAGTAAAATACTTTATTGAAGCAGAAAGTTCCGGTAACTGGACTTCGCATTTGGACAGGATTTAACAAATGTTGCCGTATTTCGACGATGCCGGTCATTTGTTTTATGCAAAATCGGCTCAACTGCACCTGCAGGATATGCGGAGCCTCTGAGCAATAATTTGATAATTCTTTCGAAAACTCGAGGCCGGATTCAAATGATGGTTAGAGTGAGTGGGAGGTTCACCCAAGAAAAAACACACGTTTTCGCGGTAAAACAAAAATAAACTTGTTTCAGCATAAAAACCCCCTCGGTTTAGAGGGAAAAGCCGGAAAAAGCATGAAACTTTATTGATAAACTAAAAATTACAAGATAAAAATGGTGAAATAGTGGTTAAAGTAACAATTGAGAAAAATGCAAAATGGAAATAAACCAAACCTGGAATGATCATTCAATGCACGATTTTTTAACTTACGCTACGCTTTCATAACAGACCCACGGGCAGCGCAGAGATGGTCCCAATGACCGTGTACAAAAGCGCGATTCGATCGCCCGCTTTAACGCAGTCTTAACTAAACACTTCACTGTCTTTAACACTCGTTGATTCTCGCTCGCGTAACAATACCGCCGTTTTCACCCTTGACCTCGTGTCGATATCCCTTTCGAAAACGGACTGACCCGGCCCAACGCAATAGCCGCGGGCGCGGGCCTCTTCCCCATTTATATATTCTTTCAGTTACTGTTTTGTGAGATGCAGAAGGAATTGATGCCTCTTCGTACAATTCTACGACATTAGCAGCAACAACATTGGTAATTTCAAGGTTTGGAGTTTTAGGAGACCTTAATGTGTACAACACTATATTTTTCCTCAAACCAAGTAAGAAGCACATCTTTATAAGTTGATAACTGATTTTCTGGCAAACTGCGTGACGCACCTAGTTTTGGACAGGTGAAAGAACTTCGAGTGGAAGTCATGTTTATTTCAAATACTTGAAAGCAAATTCAGGCGCAATGCCGAAAGGCTCGAGTAGTCAAGATAAAAACGAAAACAACGCAATTACTAAAATGGAAATATCGTATTTTAGAAACATACATCGGGAGAAATAAAGAACGAATTTGTGTTTTCTACCATATCTACTGCTAGCGATGAGTTCCCTCATATAGTAAATCGTGCGTTATTTCGCTTACGAGAAACTGTTTGGCCACTAGCGCACTCGCCGATCATTAATTCTTCTACCTATAATTTATGATATTGATATTGAAAAAGAGCAAGTGTTAGTTCGGATGATCGGTAGGAACACGGTAAAAAATAATTTTATAAAGGGAATCCTACCAGTCAATGCAAACAGTTGAGTCTCTTCGAGGAACGCTAGGCGGCGCCCTGATCCACAAATGAAGTCGTGACATGTTTAGTTGAAGTAAATATTATCCGATCAGCTGGGGGATATGAGTTGTATTCGTGAATTTTAGATCTTATGTCTGCACGGATTATGGCTGCAGCTTCACAAAGAACTCTCAGTTTTTCTTTTTCAGGATCGCTTTCTATTTCCTTATATCAATTATCTGCAATTAATTTGTAGCTGACATTTTAGAAACAAACTACGGAATCACGGTTAACTTGATGGATAATAAAAATGTTCTTTCTTTGGCAACTTACGTTTTACTGTTCTAACATGTGTTATGTAATCTCGATTTCCGTCATTAAATCGCATAAATTAAACTGACAGCCCACACACACACACACACACACACACACCCGCCGGAGTCTTGCTGGTTTCTTCTAACGGGCGCGTCCCCAGGTGGCGAATCGGGGAATAGGTATCGGAGAAATAAAATATCCGACGCGGACGAAAGAACTAGCTAGGAAAAGGAAACCCGATTAATAAACCAAATATGGCAGAACAGCGGCAGGAAGAAGTTTACTGTGCAGGGGTCGGATCCCCAGTACCGGCGTCGGGTACGAGTGCGCAAGCAGGCTCTCCGGCGTCGATATCAGGCAACCGCAGTACTGCAGGGGTTGCTTACTCGGCCCCTGTAGCATCAGATGCTACAAGCGACAGTATGGTGATTGAAACCGGAGTGGGCTCTCTGGCGGCCTTCTTCCAGAAGGTTTCCAGCAGCATATCGGTGGACCCACCAGCAGTGGAAGACCCAGAGGTGGCAAAATTCAGGGTCTTGGAGGAGAGAATTAAGGGCCTTGTGGACTTCATTCTTGAAAAAAAGAATCTCCACAAGGAGCTTAAGGATATGGCGAGAGGTACGTTAAAGGCAACAAAGGATTATGCTGACGTGAGGCATAACCCATGGCCTTCGAAAACGGCGTGCGACTGCAAAGATGGGGCGAGTCAGACCTCGCCTCTCTTTTGCGGGCCCAGTAAAGAGTACACGGAGAGAAGAGAGCCTTCGCCGATAACAACGCCGGCGAAGAAAAAGGTGATAAAGGGTGCAGAGGACAAACACCTTTCCTCCTCACAAGTGTAAAATCACCAGCAGCAAGCCCGAACGCAGGACAAGGGCTGGGCAACGGTGGTGAAAAGGGGAAGGGAAGATGGGAACAAAGCGACAAAACAGAATGTCGGCATGCGACTCAATCAAGAACACAAAACTGGGCCGAGACAACACCGTCCTTATGCTATCAAGATCAAAGCGACAGGAGGAATGTCATACATCGACATCCTACGAAAGGTGAAAACTGCACGCGGACTCAAGAAATTGGGCGAAAGGGTAACGAGGATTCGGCGCACGAAGGTAGGAGAACTCCTCCTGGAACTGGGCAAGGACGGAGCACCAACGGAGGAGCTCCGATCCGAGGCCGCGTCTCTCCTAAACGGGTCAGCTCTCATCCAAATAGAAGGCATTCGCCCTCGCCTCTGTCACCGGCCTGGAAAGTGTGACCCCAAAGTCCATCAAACTTAGGGGCGAGTACTGCGGCACTCAGGCGGCCACAGTCAGACTCCTCGCCTCAGTAGCCGATAAGCTACTGGAGACGGGACGGCTGAGAGTTGGTTGGGTGAACGGCCGAGTACGACTCCTAGAAATACCTCTTCGGTGCTACAGATGCCATGAGATCGGGCATATGGCAACGAACTGCAAGAGCTAAGTCGACCGGTCAGCTCAGTGCTTCCGATGTGGTAAAGAGGGCCACAAAATAGTGGACTCTGCGGCTAAACATCAGCCTGCACAAGAGGACGGAGTACCGAACAGCAATGGCTAAGGTACTCCACATGCGCAAATGCGCGCATTTGTGCGCAAAATCCTCACTAATACGAGAATGTACATGCAGAGAATGGGTCTTTGCAATTCACATACCGCCTGTGTAAAACACAAAAGAATTTCTGTATAATCTACCATGGATTTTGTAGGGATAATCTAATATGGATTCCACATAATAATAATAATAATAATAATAATAATCACGTCTTTATTGGCAATTACAAAAAGGAATACAGGATATAAATAATACAAAAATGCCAAAGGGCGAGTCACAGCAATAGCTGTTTTACAGACTGACCGGGAGACATACTCATTTTTACGTGTACTCTAAGAAAATAACTGCACGGAATTCGCAATATATAAACTATGTATATGACAAACATCAATGCACGTGTGTAAGCCACCAAACGTGCTCGGAAAAAAAGAAGAGCGATTATCTTGATCCCTTTCTATTCGTAAATGAAAAGCCGTATGACATCTCGAAAAGACAACCAAATACGATATGAGATATATAAAAATTGTTAAACATATAAATTTCGATATTCGTACTTATTTATACTCGGGGTCTGCGCAAAACTAGTAAAATTCATAAATCGTGGTACCATTTTTGTAGATTTTTTTTTATTTTAGAAAGCGGGCACAGTTTGGGGGTTAATTTTTCTGAAGAAGTGCATCGTCAGGTTGGTCTAAAAAAATGTTGATACGGTTTAAAGGATAGAGTAGAGCGGGGCGAAAAAGCCACGGGGTGAAAAAGCCATTTGGATTTTATATTGAAATTATAGAGTCATTTGATCAGCCATTTATAATATTAAGTCTATTAAGTAATACGCCACTTTTTTTCCAAATTTTGCTGTTCTATCTGTAGTACCATGGGTTTTATTGTAAAATTTATTTTTGAGTTGTCATGCGAAAAATATTTATGTGAGCATTTTAAATATATTACGAGTCCTTCTACTGAATGGAAAATAAAAGTGAGCGTTTGTTCATTAAGGAAAAACTATACTTGACACGTATGTGTTACTTATTTTTTAAATTTGCACTGATTTCAATATTATTTTATCGTTTTGTAAATATATTCATGGTGGGGTGAAATAGCCACGTGCGAGGTAGGGTAAAAAAGCCATGCACTGATATGCGATTTTCATATGTTTTGTATAAAGTAACCTACTTGTTTGACAGCATGCCTCGAAATTATGTGCGGAAATTAATTTTAAAAATGATAATTTTATACCGATCTATGTATGATATAATGTTGCCTTTTTCTTGTACAAAGTTATTAAAATAATTAGGAATAAGATCATTTTTCACATAAATCAAGAAAAACAACGAAAAAATAAAAATTTCTAATTTCTCCAACCTAAGTTGCCCTATGGCTTTTTTACCCCACCAAGTGGTGTAAGAAAGACACTTGCACAACTTTCGTAGAACATCTATGGCACTGTCCTCGTGTAATCTAGGAACAATCTTCAACAGGAATTTTGTAGCTTAGGGATCGACCTTTCAGAGCCACTTTAAAATTTGAAAAAAAGTTTTAAATTATAAATTTTATAGCGCAAAAAGCTCAAAAGTGGCTTTTTCACTCCGCTCTACTCTAGCCATTTTTTTACGGTCGAATTAGTGAAAAGACTTAGTGCAGTACGCATGAGACTTTCCTGATTTTGGATAGCCCTGAATAGTTTCCAGCATTATCGCAACTTTTAATCTCAACAAAAATGAAACGAGAGTTCAAGAGTATCCTATTTAATGGGTATACACTACCGCTCATAAGTATGGAATCACCCCTGGAGAATTTTAAACGTTGATATCTTAGCGCCACATTATCGCTCAGAAATAAACGAATAAGGAAATTAAAGATGAGACTTCCAGCTTTTGAATCCCGTTGGATTCATTTTCATAAATATATCTGCCTGCGAATCATGCTCGATTTACTGAAGTAATTGTTTGTGTAATTTTTTTTTTTCAATCGTCCTTCATTTTTGCAAATGTGATCTCACGATAAAAGTGCAAAGTACGATCAAAAGCTAATCGTTTCAGCTTTAATTTTACCCTTTTATATTTTGTCTGCTAGTTTTTTACACGTATTTATTCATTTTTTAATAAAATAATGTCATTTATTTTCAATCCATCATATCTCGAAAAATTGAGTCCAAATAAAAAATGTTTAAGGAAGAAAAAGTTTCACTTTTTAGTTATCTATTAGTAGAATTTTTTTCAAATTTGTAGTACCACATTTTTTTACCCTGCTTTATCGACTCGATAAATTGAACTTTTATCGCGGGGATCATTTATAGGTATAAAGTTATATATGAACTACTCTCAATTTGCGGTATAATAATTTCGTATACATGCAATTACACAGACTAAATAATTAACTTTATTCTATCGATAGAAAATTTTAACAATTACATAATATTTGTATACATTTTTTTTACCCTATTTTATTTTTTTTTTCGTTGGGATATCTGAATTGGGGAAACTACATATGTACATTCAATTGTTCTTGGGCCATTATACTCGTAATATTTACATATATACTACATAACCTAGATACAATTGTAATACCTTAGCAGTATGGCACCGAACAAAGAATTATATATTGAGAAACGTGCAGTCATAATAGCTGTTCACGAAGACGGACTTGTAGTTCGATTGTTCGGTTTAGAAATACCGGCAGTGTAATAAATAATTTACATTCAGGTCGGCCTCGGGCAATTACGGACAGTGACGATAAATTTATAGTCAGATCAAGTAAGCGTGATCGATTTAAAACTGCATCTGATATATGTGCAGACCTTTTGCAGTACCATCATGTACTCAAACTAACATAATGTGTCTCAAACGCAACAATAAAAAGGCGGTTATGTGAACAAAACTTGCGGGGTTTCGTTGCAGCAAAGGAACCGTTATTAAGAAAGCAAAATAAGAAAAAGAGACTAATTTGGGCGAAAACTCATAACGATTGGAGTATTGATGACTGGAAAAAAGTTTTATTTTCGGACGAATCAAAATTTGAATTATTTGGATCAAAAAGGCGTAAATATGTTCGAAGATTTGAAGGCGAGCGAATGAAAGAGTTTTGCATAACACCGACAATGAAGCACGGAGGTGGATCAGTAATAGTTTGGGGATGCTTTGCTGGACACTCAGTAGGTGACTTAATACAAATTAAAGGGACCAAGAATAAAAAGGCATACCTATAACTTTGCAGTATAATGCAATACCATCTGGACTTCGACTCATAGGTGAAGGCTTCACATTTCAAAAGGATAATGACACATTCTTCGCACCTTTGCTGAAGTTATATTCAATCGAAAGTTGAGAAGAATATACTCAAGTACATGACTTGGCCACCTCCGAGTCCGGATTCTAATCCGATTGAACTTTTATGGGAACATCTGGATCGTAGCATACGACAACGCTGTATTACAAGCCGAAAACAGTTATGGGATGAACTGCAAAAACAGTGGAAGATGATAAACTCTGAAATTTTAGAAAAATTAATTGCAAGAATGCCTCGAGTTTGCGATGCAGTGATAAAAGCGCGTGGTGGCTTTTTTGAAGAAAGCAAAATATAACACATACAAATATTATGTAATTGTTAATATTTTCTATCGATAAAATAAAGTTAATTATTTAGTATGTGTAAATACATGTATACGAAATTATTATACCGCAAATTGAGAGTTCATATATAAATTTATACCTATAAATGGTCCTCGCGCTAAAAGTTTAATTTATCGAGTCGATAAAACAGGGTCAAACAAATGTAATACTAAAAATGTGGAAAAATTTCTACTAATAGATAACTAAAAAGTGAAACTTTTTCTTCCTTAAACATTTTTTATTTAAACTGAATTTTTCGAGGTATGATGGATTGAAAATAAATAACATTATTTTATTAAAAAATGAATAACTATGTGTAAAAAAGTAGCAGACAAAATGTAAAAGGGCCAAATTAAATCTGAAATGATTAGCTTCTGATCGGACTTTGCACTTTTATCATGAGATGATTTTTGCAAAAATGGAGGCGGATTGAAAAAAAAATTACACAAAAAAATTACTTTAGTAAATCGAGCATGATTCGCAGGCAGATGTATTTATGAAAATGAATCCAACGGGATTCAAAAGCTGGAAGTCTCCTCTTCAATTTCCTTTTTTGTTTACTTTTGTGCGATAAGGTGGCCCTGAGATATCTACGTTTAAACTTATCGAAAATTCTGCAGGGGTGATTCCATACTTATGTGCGGTAGTGTATACAGGGTCATCGAAAAGTATCGGACCCCCCTAATATCTTCAGTTAGAATGCACTTAGGAGAAAATGTCCAATAGCAAAGTTGTATGGTTTCAAGCGGGGAGTAATATGATGACCTTGACTTTGACCTTGACCATGTCCTTCAAGGTCATTTCAAGGTCAATCTTATTTTTTTAAATAGAACCCCCTACATTTTATTGCATATTCTTATAGCTTATCTCGAGAGCTTTCCAAAACACTATAATAAAATATTTTTTTATTAAGGACTTTTTGAGTTATAAAGGTTTGAAGTTAACAATTTTTTGACACAAAACGTAGAATATCTTGTAAAATATTATTTACACCACTTAACAAATTGTTAACATCAAACTTTTATAACTCAAAAAGTACTTAATAAAAAAATATTTTATTATAGTTTTTTGGAAAGCTCTCGAGATAAGCTATAAGAATATGCAATAAAATATAGGGGGTTCTATTTAAAAAAATAAGATTGACCTTGAAATGACCTTGAAGGACATGTTCAAGGTCAAACTCAAGGTCATCTTCTCACTCCCCGCTTGAAACCATACAACTTTGCTATTGGACATTTTCTCCTAAGTGCATTCTAACTGAAGATATTAGGGGGGTCCGATACTTTTCGATGACCCTGTATATTGCAACATTAACAAGATTTATTCGTATGGAAGATGAGTAAAAAAATTATGTAAAAAGAAGCTGAGTAACACGAAAATTTAAAATTCAGTGTGTGTGTGTGTGTGCGTGCGTGTTCGAAAAGGTCCTTATGAAGACGGGCCATGTTGCCATTAACTTGCCCCTAAGAATTGCTCCTTGCTTGATACAGATATGATGGAATCCATTTCAAATCATGCAGGGAATTAGAACCCCTATCGTGGAATTAATTGGCGACAAAGTATGATATTCTTTAGCAAAAATAAAGCGACAAGTATTTTACCGTTTTTAAAAATAATTTGTTTTCACTGAGTTATGAATTTTTGAAGTTTTAAGGTCCAGACTGAAAATGTGATAAAATTACAGGACAGAAAATTAAAAATTAACATATTTTTTCTCGAAATACTAATATTCCATTTTTTCCTTTTCGCTTTAATAGACAATTTCGTATTATTGAAAACTACACTAAAAAATTTCGAAAAGTTAACGATTAACAAATATATTATTACCGCAAATATGTAATATTATCATATATACTGTACATTCTACAATAATGTACAAGATCAGACAACAAGACCGTTGACTTAATGTAACTTAACTTGATAATGTCCTACTCTCGAATACATATATACGAATACACTTCTTACAACAATATTTTACCAAAATTGTTGTTCATAACCCCGCAAATATTACAATGGAAAATACTGAAGTATTTAAGGTCACAATAATAGACCACATCAAAGCGATATTAACATTGTGAAAACATGAAATTTTAAGCGATTTAGATAAAATGCAATGATTGGAAAAAGTTTCGGAATGGTGAACTATCTCAGCGGGTGTGCATTTTCGGGGAAAATGTTTCAGAGAAAAGTTTAAGGATTTCTCCCCGGCTATTCCATAATACCATTGAAATTGACCTTCAACATGGTCTTGACGGTTATTTGAAGGTCAAGTTAATTTTTTTAAATGGGAACCCCTATTTTTTTATGGATTCGGAAAGAGCATAACATTTTACATCTGAATATTATATAACCGATATTTTGATGAAGGTCATTTCAAGGTGAAACTTAAATGTTTCACTACGGGCGAAATATTTCAGCGGGAATGTATTTCCGGGGAAAATGTTTCGGACAAAAGTTTAAGGATTAAATTATTCCCGACTATTCAATGGTACCATTGAAATTGACCTTGACGGTTGTTGGAAGGTCAAGATTATTTTTTAAATGGGAACCCTTGTTTTTATATAAGTCTTTTCTAACAATACCTCCGGCATTAGAATTACCCGAGATATTGTACGAATTACCGTTGTACGGTCGAGTTTACATCTCTTCGGAGTGCTTTCTTCACGTGGTTCTCCTTGCCGTCACCTGTTTGCGCGCGCGCGCGCGCGTGTGTGTGTGTGTATTTGTTTGTTGTATTTAATGTATTAAGTGTTCAACTTCTTGGCAGTGGATCGTGCATATGTAAACATTTCAGTTCGCCACATTTCTGGTGGGATTGAATTAAAAACATGTATTATGCTTTCTTGAAAATCATTAATATTGGCAGGTTTTTTCTTTACTTTACTCTTCAAGTATCCCCAATAAAAGAAGTCCAACGGTGTTAAGCCCGGTGATCGGGGCGGCCATTCAATCCGTCCTCTTCTGCCAATCCAATTATTACGAACCGATTAATTTCAATTTTCAAGATTGTTTGAAGGTCATAACGAATTTTTTTATTAGTGAACCCCATTTTTTACTGCAAAACCTGTTTTTTGACATTGGGTTCTTAAATAATGGCACTTTTTTTGTATGAGCATAGAGATTTTTTACTTTCTCGATCTGAACTTTCGGAGGTCATGTCAAGGTTAAAAGCACCTTCATCTTACTTTTAGCGTTACGCGGAAACAACGACGTGGACGTAGTAAGTTCTATTCCCTTTGGGGTGCTTGATTATCGTGAGTCCCCTTGCATCAAAGACCTGAATTTTTTGTACTTTATTTATTACAATATAAGTGCTCGAATTGTTCACCATTTACTTCTTAGCAGGAAGCGAATCGATGGTAGAAAGCACCAACAGCATTTTCGATCATTTTAGGAGTAACATTCGCTGATTCCTGTTCAATCCTCTGTCGTAATTCTGGTCAGTTTAAGATCGGTTTATAACCCTCTTACGACCGGTTTACGACTACTTTACGACCGGTTTACGACTGCCTTACGACCGGTTTAGGACCAGGTTGCGACGTCTTACGACCATCTTACAACTCCTCAAAACTGCTTTACGATCGATTTACGACTAATTAACGACCGGTTTACACCCCACATTATGACCGATTTACGACCACTTTATGACCTCTTACAACCGGTTTGCGACCACCTAACAATCGGCTAATGACCATGACCCCTTATGACCCCTTACGACAGTACTCATTGGGGAGCGGTATCGGTTAGATGATTCCGACCTTTTTTCCTCTCCTTTTGCATTAGCAGCAGCCCCCACAAATTTTCGTACTCAGGATTGACTCTTCCAGTCGAATCAGTCTTTGAGTGGTTGTGTCGAGGTAAATTTATTTGCAAAATGGTTTCTATCGTCGGCCATAACACCAGAAAACGGACGAAATTAATAAAATCGTATCTCTTCTTCTGATGATTGCACGGACTAATAAGAGAATAAAAGAACGTTTATAAACTGCATTTATTTCTATAGGCTTTGATTTCAATAATATTTTTTGAATATGTGTACAGGTGAGGACTTTTGAAAACAGTAAAGGGAGCACAAAACAAGTCTCTTCCCTCTTCAAAGGTGTATGTGTAGGACCTGTAATTATTATTCATGAACATTTTTCAATTTCACTGGGTAATCAGTCGCGTACAATTTATGCTGCGAAATGAGGACATTAATTTGGTGTAACGGTATCATATACATATCTATAACTATATAATATATACATAGCATTGTACTCTGTAAATTTACCTGTGCTACAGTCTGTTCTCCCAAAGGAATATCTTCTGATCTCAGCGCAGTCCGTTGTACAACGCTTTGGCTGTCTGCATCTAAGATAATCCTACAAAAAATTATATATTTAAATTATATAGCAATAATTACTGTAATTATAGTCCTATTTATAGAAAAAGAAATTTAACGAAACTTCAAAACAGCGGGTCATAACAGACAACTTTAAATTCGGAGAGTTATATTTTACATTAGCATGAAACTCACAAATTTGAACGTTAATATAATAGATATGTGTGTAAGATGCTACCAGAATCGTTACAATAATGATTACTGAATTTTGATTGAAGTGCTTAATAGGAATGAGCACCTTATATATGAGTAGGTATGTTTTTGCGATATTTTTATAAACATAACCAAATAAAACCTATATAACCCGATCTCAACTGGTTCAGTTGATTTAGAGATATCCATACATTACTATTAACTTTATAATGTTTCGTCTGATACTTTTCCCTGTCCAAATAGTTGACGAGCAAGTTATTTGTACGGGACAGAACTGCCGTGTCTGTCAGACTGTCAGGTCAGGTAATTATACTAATATAACATGTGTTTTCCGTGGAAAAGTGTTCGGTCGCAAGCATTCCATACTTCTATCGGGCATCTCTATTGATATGGATGTCACATGGAAAGTTCAATGCCACATTTTTAAAAATATATTTTTATTTCCATTTGCCCTATTACTTATTTTTAAGATACCTATGTAGAAAATATTTGGTCAAATGAAAAAATGTAATATCAATACCTTTGACTTTATATCGTATTTCTAAAATAGAAGGTACACATAATACGAAATGTAAAATCTACGACTTCAGAAATGATTTTTTCAACATTCCCACCTTTTTTTAATATTATTTTACGTCGACTTTTGTGAACCCAAATGGAACTAAATCGCGACGGGACCTATAGTTTATGAAGGTGGAATCCGAACCACCTGAGCTTTGGCATTATTAGACACTTATAAACAAATATAGAGGTGTCCCGATGACGGATTGCAGAGGCCGGGATCGAAGCAGGGTTTTCTGATTACGAAGCCGATACTCTACCAACAGAGCCACCGCCGCTCTATTAACATTCCCACCTAATGAAGCGATCGAATTTGCTGTTGACCAGAAATTAGCTCTTTTATTAACTTCTTTAACGAATCTCCTCACAGGGAGATATATCCAAATCTAAAGAATTAAAGTCATTGTCTTTACCAGGACTATTTGTCCAGATGGCGTGAACGATTCTATTGTTTCTACCCGCTGGTGTAAACTCCAATTTCGAACTATATACCGTACACCGTTTATAGTGTCGCTGAGTTTTATTGAACTCTTTTGGCCCCCATGTTGTCGCTCTTAAGAACTATCGCGAAAACCTGACCAGACATACAACCATACGCAGGTTTTTCCTTACGCATCTTCTTATGGGTTACATTTATGGACGAATCATGTCTCACGCCTCCTCGGTCTGCCATAACAATTTTCTTAAGTTTTTTAGTTTCTGAGATTTGCCTATATTTAGGAATATAAAAATATTTTTATTTTATAAAAATAAATTCTTTTCCTAAATTCATCCAATATTGATAATTAACCATCCCTTCAATCACGTGGGGAATCCTTTCTTATCCGGGTTTTCCATAAATATCATGCATGTGTCTATCAGACTTCAGTATTAGTTCGTAGTTAGGGCGTCTGAGGCTGATTCCTTCCGCCGACCCTCACTGAGGAGTTCAGGTGCGGAGGGGATTGAACGAAATGGAACGCGTGTATCTTTTTTATTTTTATTTTTAATTTTTTGTTTACTTTTTAATTTTTGTTTATTTTATACTTTCTATTATAAAGTTTTTGCATGCTTATATATTTTTTTGGTTTTTTGTTTTCTTAGTTATTTTTATATATTATTTGCCTTTTTCTTTCTTTTTGGATTTTTTATAATTTTTATTTAAATTATATTTTCAGACTTACAAATCACATTCATATACCGGTCTGTTCGAAGTAACTGTCAAATCGGAATTTTATTAAGGACAAAATTAAGGAATTTTATTATACCTTTCTGACAGCAAAATATTCAATAGATTTGTAATTTTACAAGTCTCAGAGCTATGATTTCCTGATTCGTAATAACGAGTTACTGAATCCGGATAGAGGGCCGTTGGAGGGTAACTTATGCTTGAAACTAGGGTCATCTGAAGTACTACCCTCGGCCGTAGAAATCGAAAATTTATCTCCCTAAAAATAAAAGTTCTTTTTTCCGACAGCTACCACTGCTTTGTAACGTGCTATCATTTAAACATTTTTCCTTAATTTAAGAATAACTACTATTTATAAGAATTATATTTTTTGTACAACGACATATACATTGACTCTAATTTAGATTCTTTGAAATATAAATTTATTTAACAATAATCGTCACGAGTTGATTATACATTCAATATCGATTAAAATCACATTTCAGACACATCACTTCCGAAGAAATTCAAAATTTTAAAAATCCCGTAAATATATTCGACGAAGAATATCAAAATTTCTGGAGAAATACTGCAGTAGAAGAAAGGCGCGAATTTTACAAAAAATCGGACATAAAAACCATCTTGAACGAATTTCCCAATATTCGACATCCATCTGGATATAAACTAGTAAGAAATTAAATAGAGTCGTATATGTATTACACGGTGTGACAGCAATCCGGAACTCATATGTGCACCTAGTGCAAGTTGCAGGACTAGTCAAAATGAGCAAAATGGTATGGTATAACGTCCCCATACAGCCCTAAAATCTCAATTTATGAGTAAAAACCGGTTTTATGCATTTTCGTGGCAAAAGTCACTTACAACTACTACAATTTTTATTCGACTGACAACTTCTTTTTTTTTTAATATGATCACCAAAAAGCTCACCTCTTTGACTGCCGATACTTATTTAACACTACAGTTGAAAGTATTGGCGATTTTTCGATTTTTTTTTTCATTTTTTTGTAAATTTTGACGACGGTTTTTTTATACTATTCCATCTTGGTAAAGTACGCTTTTGTTGAACGAAATCGGATGACAATTGACAATCAAAACATCAGCATATTTTATGGTTTTTTTCCGTTTCACACTGATGAACCCGAACGTCAGTTTTAACGCGATACACGCGAATTCTGGTTCATACCAACGATTTTTCGAGGTGCTATATTTAAGTTTAAAAATCTTGTTGTAGGCAGTAAGCAACGCCTTATTACTTCTTAATTTTAAACGATGCCGCTGATCTACGAAGAAACCACAAATAAAATAAAACTTAATGCGATTATCGCACATTCTTTTTAAATTACTACAACGTACTGAAATTTTAAATGCTACGCTATAAAATTATTGGTCTCAATTGTGGAGTCCAAGAGAGAGTAATCGGTAATTTCACTCCTATAGGCTTTAATTTTACTCTCTTGGAGTCACATTTGCTCATTTGGGGTGTTTCATGCTAGGTTTGAATTCCTTTACCGGTGTAGTTATATGCCGCATTGAAAACTGGTTATTAGGTGACCGGCCGACAAACATGATTTACTTCAACTCGCTATAACTTATGCAATTCTGAGAATTTTGAAGCGAATAAAAAAAGAAATTGTTCGTTAGAGTTTTTTCCATCTAATGGAGAATGAACAAATTATATATCTCAATAATCAACGAAGTTTTTCAGGGCCTCGACGCACATGACGCGTTGATCATCGGCTTCCACCAACTTTAAACATTAATTACTTTTTGATCATAAGACTAATGAAGATAAAACTTTCCAGAAAATTTGTTCATACCTTTATGAATAACTTTCTCGTTGACAGTTTTCGGATACTTTAACCCTTTCAGTCACGAATTTTTCCAGCCATGGCATTTTTTTTGAAATTTCGTATACTTGAGTTTTTGAGGTCGCTGATTACGAATCTGGTGTCAGATTTTCAAAATTTAAAATGGCGGATCCAATATGGCCGACCAAAAATTTGAAAGATAATGAATTTGGCTAATATTTGGTATATAGGGGGTTTGGAGGTTGCTGATTACGAATCCGGTGTCACATTTTCGAAATTCAAAATGGCAGATCCAATATGGCCGACCAAATTTTTGAAAGATAATGAATTTGGCTAATATTTGGTATTTTTTTCGTTTTTTTACATAAAAAACCCCTATATACCAAATATTAGACAAAATCATAATTTTTCAAAATTTTTGTCGGCCATATTAGATCCGCCATTTTGAATTTTGAAGATCTGACACCCGATTCATAATCAGCGATATCAAAAACTCCGGCATACCAAATTTCAAATAATAATAGCGATTAGTTCTTTCTGGCATGAATTTCTTTGGAAAATTATGCCTTTTTTGGTACTAATTTATTATTAACAATAATTATTTTAAATAATTTTGCAATATAATTTTTTATAACACTTATTAGAGTGTTTGGAAAGCCAGGAACAAAAAACCGCATCGAAATAGATAACTATCTGTTCATAAACCTTAAAAAATCGATAGCATCAAGGTGGGACACTGGTGACCGCCTGTGACTGAAAGGGTTAAATTTGCTTGATAAATGAAGAGCCAGAAGGTATATTTTGCAGTTGCGTAGAAAAAAATTAATAACTTTATTGTTTATTGAGATGTATAATTTTTTATTAGATGCGGAAATCTCTAACGAACAATTTCTTTTTTTATTCGTGTCAAAACCTTCAAAATTGACTAGGTTATAGCGAGTTGAAATATAAAAGCCGGCCGCGGAGTAACTAGTCCTGTTTATACGACATTCAGTCGCCTTTCTCTTTTCCCGTATTTATTGACGCCATTAACCCATTAAGGACGAGAGACGCCCATATTTACGTTGATTTTCGACCTTCATTCTCAGCAGGAAATAACATTAATTTCTTTTTTTTTTCTTTTTTTTTGACGGAGGGGGGAAATGCGTTAGGCACCATAGGGGGTTGAAGATACTCCCTCACCTTTGATGTTAACGGCAAGGTTTACCGACTAAAACCCTAACCTCCCTTGGCCCTCCCGAATCTACGTGTGCAGTCTGCAGCAGAAAAGTGGCTCCGATATCCATCTCCTCCGCTGCAGACTGCACCGGGCCATTTCGTTTGCAACTGTAACCACTCCCTCTACCATTGGGTAAGTGGTTACAGGATCTCGTGTGACCTCAGTAGACGGAGAGATCCCAGTAGCACTGCTTTCTATATTCGGCCTGCGATGGATTTTGCATGTTCTCGACAGGCCGGTATGCTTTTGATATTTTGGAGGAAAGTTGGTCTCATTCCTCCCAGCACTCCAATTATCAGCATGACGAGCTTGATTTTGAACCCTCGATACAGCTTGCGAATCTCGAACAGGAGTTCCTGATATTTCATCCGTTTTTCGTCCTCTTTGCTGACTATATTTATATATATATATATACATTTTATACTACTTATGTTGTGGGTAGTGTTATATTTTTTATTATATTATATATTATATATTATCTATATCTATATACTATCTTTCTACTTAAAAAATCGAACATATGGGGCATTCCACTCCAAATGTGTAATTGTTTTTTTCATATTTTTGTTTTCTTTATTTAACTATTCTCTTATCTTTAGGACATGAAAATGAATTCGGACCATATATAATAATAATATATCGCTTGTATTAATTATTATAGAACTGTTTAGATTAAATAAAAATGTCTACTTTAATTTTTATAAATGATTTTAACTCCAAAAAATTAGTATAATAAATTATTACAATACATGGTTTCTGCAGAACTTTGATGAAGCTTTCGTATAAAAATATTTATTTTTACGAATTATTACAGAAAGACATACAAAATCGTTTCGAAGTATTTAATTTAAATTTTCCAATAGATCCACTGTTTTTATAAATCTGCTACAAAAAAAAAATGATTCATGTGGTAAAAAACAAAATTTGACATATTTCACCTCATTTCTTTAAAAAATTGTGCATGATAAAGAAATTTTGAGGCCACCACTGTTTTCGGCAGCAAAAAATACTTCGGAAATGACACTTTGCATAAGGCAAACAAAAATAAAATACATATTTATTGCACGGTTAAGTCATGCATGACATAATCGTTTGAGACTGCCGACTGCCGCATGAAAATCGTCCGAGCCAGGTCTGAAAATCGTCCGACTCTTGGAGGAATTTCGTGCGGCAGAGTGGGGAGAATGTTTATACTCCGCACGTTCGATTTTGGCCACGGAGTATGCACGATCTTTATGCGCGCCTACCTAGATTTTTCGTCCGGTGGTCTAGTACCTTTATTGCGCGTAGAGGGCCGGACGAAAATCTTGCCTCTAGTCTCTCCGTGTAATGATGACATGAAAGTGACCAACCCTACCATTTACGAGTATGCTCTGTCGTTTGGCGTGGTAAAAACTGCATTTAAATTGCTTTAAAACCCAATATGGCGCATTTAAAAAAAAAATGAACAAAATTTCGTGTGTTTCGTTTTTTGTGAATTTTTTTCGTATCAATAATGTTGCCGTATCGATGCTTTTCTACAACCAAACTTAACTAGGAATTTTTTTGTTTTGCGCCGAATCAACCTAACCTCTTCAAAACGTCAATATTTCGAAAAAATAAACCTTATTCTATAAATTATGAACATTATTGACGAAATTCGCATATCTCGTGGTATTATTTTCCCTAAAATCTTTTCATGAAAATCTCAAAACAAAAGTTAAAAAATAGAAGCTCTCTATCGATATTTTAGATTCAAAGATCAACACAACATCCCTAACGAATAAGCAACATTGTGTTTATTCCCAAATTTAGTATAATATTTTCAAACTCACATAACTTAATCAATTTTCAGACTTGATAGTAGAAAGGAAAGAAATTCCTAACTCCCAAGAATTTGACACTCGGTGTGTGAATAATAAGTAAACTGACTTTAACGACGATCCGAGTCATGGGATTGAAACAAATCAACACATTAGTAGGTTAAAATGCGACTTGTCTAACGTTTCGACAACGTGCGTTGTCATCTTCAGAGACTGGAAACATATATTTATTAAATTAATACAAAAAAATATAAACATTGATACACTCGCGTAGCTAGATTTAGTAACCGTACACACCTATGTTAAATGTCACATGAACCTATATACAACTAAATATGTATAACATTGTAAAACATTTTGATCCAAACTACATTGTAATAAAAAGCACAATTAAAGCACAATTGTTATTAGTCAAGATAATTTGTACTATACTGAAATTGTTTTCATTCAAACAGGTACAAGTCGAGTTTACTTGTTTTTTTAAAAAGGACGTAAACACTTTTGCTAAAAGCTGGCCAAAGAAGACCCGGCAGATTATTACTTTATCTAAAAGTAAAGTACGCGACCAAGAAATAAAAGAATATTTAAAAGCAAACGCCACCAAGACGAATGATGGTGAGTTTTAATTTTATTTGTTTATTTGTTTTAAATTTTGACAGTATTCTAAATATTATCTATTAAAAATAATTCACTACATGAAAGATATGCCATTTTTTAGGACTGCAAGTTTTAGCTTTAATTATACTACCTTTTCTTACTACCTTTACCTAAAAAAATTGTAAAGCAGACGGGTCGCTCCAAAATGGGGAAGAACAGGAACCCTGAGAAATCAGAAGTGTTGAACACATTTATATAAGACATAAATATGATCACATAATAATCAAAGGAAAATTCCGGCTCTCTAGAGGTTAATCTTCCATTCTTTCTGAATTTGATATAAAAATTATAGAAATGTAGTAAATATTATTCTGTAGTTTTACAGGAAACTGAAGGATTTCAAGAATCGCTGAAAACAGCTCCTGATATGCTTCGTCAGATTCACTTTGATCGTAAGTTAGCATTACAACCGTACGTGGTTATTAATGGACCGACTCTAGATGAGATTTCTTCTTCCTACGTAATTCTTGAGGATAAAATTTTTCAAATGACTTCTACGATTTCTGCTGTCGATGTGTGCTTCCAATCGAAGAAAGTATTTTACGAAAAGTATTCACACATATGCAATCATGTGTGGCAGTTTTAGAAAAAAAAATTAACGAATTTGAAGTCCCTAATGCTTATGCAGGTGTCTCGGACCTGATCCAACAATTAAAAAGATTTTAATTTTATAATATATCTATTTTGTGATACTGGATTATAATAATAATATTCCTTTGGGCATGTCAAACAATCCATTTACGTCTTGCGGTATGTTGGTACTGGATACCTATTAATCGAAGGAAAAGATAAAAACAATTTTTTGTAGAATGTTTAATAAGTGTGTCATATTAGTACTTACAGTGTTATAGTAATTATAACATAGTATGCTGAACTGAAAATATTTCAACATCTTCTTCATTGATAAAATAGAATTCATAAAATGAAATGTCTTACACCAACACTACAATAACCAAAGAAAAATTAGACCGGGAAATACTAAAATTTACTCTTTCTCTATATAACAATCCTCTATTATCTCGAAAATGTATAACTAATATCATGCATATGTTTAATGATTTTATATTGAATATGTTCGTTCCATTTCTTAAGAATAAACTTGAAATTCACGTCAAATCTTATACATACATAGAAATGTGCCATAAAACTCAATTCATTTTAGATACTAGCAGACATTCGTTTAACAAATTTTCGACTGAATATTTAAGATTCCAAGAGTATGAGAAAGGAAGCTTTTATGTGCCACCTCAACTTTTCGAAATCGGGAAAGAATCTTACTTTGTAATTCATGATTATACTGACATACGTATAGAAAAAAAGTACATGGAGCGTACGTCCCATTGACTACGATCTATTCTGAGTGTCCCAAATGCATTTCAGGTTTCAGATAAATCGATATTGTCAAATTTAGTTCAAGGCGAATTATGGCCACAAAAATACATTACTACAAAGACAGTTTTCCCTCTTTTCCTATATTTTGATGAATTTGAAACCAGAAACTCGTTAGGCAGTGATTCGGGAGAAGAAAAGGTGGGGGTCACTAGCGTGCTTACCTCTTAATTTAATCGGTAAATTGCAGAATGTATTCGTCTCGACCATTTTTCATTCTAAATATTTAAAGATATTTGGAAATGAAAGAGTTTTCCGGAAGTCTCTTGAAGAACTAAATCTATTATCAAATGAAGGTTTAAAAATGAACTTCAGTGGCATAGAACAAATAATACATTTTGAATGTGCGTTAGTTTTGGGTGACAATCTTGGACTCAACACTATTTGTGGATTTTCATTGAATTTTGGGTCTAATCGATTTTGTCGTCTACGTTTTGCAACTAAATCTCAGTATAAAAGCATGTTCATGGAAGATAAAACACTTCTAAGGTGCAAAGAATCGTATAACAGAGATGTCTTAAAAAATAATTTTGCACTAATAGGCATTACAAAACAATGTATCTTTAATAATCTGAATCATTTTCACGTATGTGAAAACGTGACAGTTGATGTGATGCACGATTTTGCAGAAGGGGTTGCAGTGTACTTACTTGAAAAAGTACTTAAGCAATTGATTGAAGAGAAAGTGCTTACTCTCGAACTCATAAACTCATAAATCACAGAATAGCTTCTTTTAATTACGATGTCAAGTAAAGGCAAAAGACTGAAAATCAAACAGTCCGCATCCGAATTTGATGTGCCTAACAAGATATTTAGGCTTAATGATATTTAGTTCCTGCTGAAAGGCTTGGAAACTGAATAGATATTTAAGAAAATTAGTAGCTCTCTTAACTTGTCCCAATTTAACGAAGAAACAAATAATGAGAGTAAAGGAATTAGTCTCCAAACATAATTCATTTTCTTATTCATTACCCCAGAATCATGTACTTGAATGGACCAGTGTCTCATTATTCGTCAATAGAATTTGAACGAAAAAACAAGAATTTAAAGGAGGTTCCTGTTGGAACAACATCTAACATAAATCTACCACTAACAATAGCAATACGCCATCAACTGCAATTGTGCTAAACTGTAAAATGCAGTCCAATTATTAATGGAGATATAATACGTAGATCGATTGAAAATAAATGTGCAACTGCCAAATTAAATGGTGTAATTCCTACTTCGAGGAATGATGCACCTGCAAGAAGCCTAAAATAAGTACCGATATTAGGTAAAACATTTTCTAAAGGGACAATGTTTATTACTGAATTTAGCGATGATGGTCCTATATTTGGAAAGATAATCCACAAATTTAAAAGTTTTAATAAATGTAGACTCGATACCTAGAATAGCACCATGTACTACACCTATGCGATATTCCGATCTTCTTATTGCCATGAGATATGATATGTAACTATTACAAAATACGAATAGATTGTAATTAAAGGTCATTTTGAATAAAGAGAATGGTTAAATACAACTGCAGAGTCTTATTGTATTATAATCATTATTATTAAATTATATGCTTTACTGTCTAACAAAGGATATGCACACGTATCCTCAATAAGTTTAAGTGTCATAACATTGATGTTATATATAACAGATCTTTCGTACCGTGTACACGTATACTAAGTTTCGTTCGAATCGGTGAGACACCATTAGACATTCATTAGATTTTGGAGCTGATCCACCTTTATCAAGGAGTGCAGAAATTTTAAAAACCTTTTCTTTTTCTCGTACATAGAATCATCTTATCGACAATCTAGAATGTGCGTTTTGTTTTAGATGACGTAAACTTTTCAAATCCGTTTTTCAAATTACAATCAGAGTTATAATCGCGCATAGGTATCTGCCGGAAAATAACGCTCACAAAATTTCGAAACGCGGTGTGGGAAAACTAATAATCCGCCAGTTTCGGGATTTTGTCCACATAAGGTGTATGTCATGCTCCTTCTAAAAAAGAGCTGATAAGAAATGTTAATTTGTCAAAATCGGCTTAACTTTACGGCTTTTCCAATTTTCTTCGGTTCTAATCATTCGATCGGGATGTACGATGTCTCATTTTGTAGGTATTTTTATCATCAACCATTTATTCCATTTAGATTGCTGAAATAGTTTCAAAGTTACAAGCAAAAAAACCAAGAAAAAAACGATTTATGGATATTAAATTGTTTATAAAAATTAAAAAAACAACGAAACTCGTGTTAAATAGAAATAGCTTTTAATCTACACATTTTATTGCATATATAATAAGCGCACAGTTCGTTTGCCGATGATACTTTTGTAATAGACAAATTCTCTACCGTCTGGATTAGTGTTTTGAACCATTTTTCGGATGACCTGCGGTGGGGGTCGAAGTATTAAAAATGCTCATTTGACATTTCTCTTATTTTCAGGAAAAATCATACTATTTAAAAATATTTATTGGGTAACAGAAAATATATTTACAAGAAAAAATAGTCGATCTTAAAGTCGTCATGTTTAGTCGGACACAGCTCAGACACGGAAAAAAGGAATTGGCCAAAATCCCAGGGTCGAAGCCGCCGGTTACTTCTTAAAAAACGTTGAGGTTATTTGTATTCTTATTCGAATCTATTAGATTTTTAAATGTTGACGGAGCCTGAAAGTGCAGATGAAGTCAAATTAAGAATAGATACGGCAATCCACGGTATAAAACCACAGACCCTTTCGGCCGTGAAAAAAAATATTTTAAAACCTATTAATGTACGTATTCGGGTTCAGGTTGGACGTTTTGAAGTACGTGTTTTTTTTAAAACAATATTTTTTAGCGTGGAACAACAATAGACCAGTCTTCCCAGAGCGGGTTTGTCTGTTTTTCCTCCCGAGGGTTGAATACGATTTTTCTACCTAAAAGCACAGAAAGTGAGCTTTTTAACTGATCGTAAAGAGCTGCTGTTCTGTTTCTGTAGCATGTACATAAATACAAACTAAACAAGTCTTAAATTCTTACATCTGATATTCAGAGTCGAGTGAGGCTGAAGTTCAGAAATCGCAGTAACTTTCTTTAATTCAGTTAGAACCCAAAAGGTAAATTTGGGTGGAGACGCAATAAAAAAATAATTAACACCAAACTAATTTTAAAACATTAATATATTTTAATAAGAATTACAATTAATTCGCAAGGAAAACAAAAAAATTAAAACACAAAAGAGTCGCGGGGACAAACTTCACGCGAAGGTGTAATTGCTTGTGAAATGATCGGAATTTTACGGGGGGAAGAAAAAGGACAAAACTCGGTGGGAGGTAAAATTTGTACTTAGGCAAAAGAAAAGTTGGTACGCCAATTATTAAATTTTGGCCAAAGCCAACGCACGCAAAAATCCAAAAATGGGTGTGCACACACGCAACAACAACAAAAAATTATTAAATTGACTCGGTCGCAAGGAGCAATTAACGCGTGCAATAAAACCAAATCCGGTGAGAATCAGAATCGGAAATAGAATGACAGAAAAGCAGCTATTAAATTTTGATTTCGCGACGCATCGCCCCCGAATCCCCACAATTACCCCTAGTTTTTAAAAATGAAGACTTCTCCCAAATCGCGAATATGCCCATCGCATATATCTGTACAATTTTGGTGGGAAAAGGATAAACAGAGAAAACTATAAGAAATAGATGGGCAAACGTACAGGTCAAAACAATAGGAAAGAAAAGGACAAGCGATAATTCAGTAGAGGGGGACTCAAATATTTGAATCGATTATTTTCGGTATGATGGAACGGGTGCGTAGTATAAGCGGGAGTAGCGAGGCCTGATGGCATGGCTATACGTGCAACAGAGAATGCACGAGAATTCAAATGGAGAAGACTTCTCCTCATCCGCCGCTCACGCACACCTACATATCTAAGGTACGTCGGCCCGTACTGCGCCTGTAAGCCCCACCATCGTCAGAACTGAACCGACTTGGATGGCTGCAATAAGAGAACTTTGGTGTAGCAGCTACACTATCGGGAACAGCAGCTGCACTAACCAAGGGAAACGTGCCGCCCGTAGCCTTCGGGCAGACGCTTTCCCAATTTAGTGCATCAGTTGCCCTAAGCTTAGTGTAACCCGTGTCCGAACGGCAAGGCCGAGAGAATCCCTTAATTCCATTCCAGGTTTCGATACATAAAAATAATATAAAAACAACATGTATTTACATTCTTATCTACTCTGCGTTCTTTATTTACATATCCTGTACATGAAAGGTAATTATAAACAAATAATGTAAACAAACAACCAGTTCTCGACGCGGCATTTATATCACGCATATCGGGCAACAGATGTCAAATCTCTTAGTTTAGCAGTTGCCCTAAATTTGGCGCAGCATATGTCGTAAAGCGATCGGACTGCTGTTGCACGATAGACCGTACATGTGCATAACCGGTCTTCTCTCAGTGTGTATGAGTCGATGACGTCACGAGAACGAGCGAGCGGTGCCGACTACCCGGTAGAGAGAGAACGACCTTCGCCACGTACTCTACCGTATAATAGTTTTTAACTCGATGTCGATAATATAATATTAAAATAAATAAGGACATCGCTATAGGGAAGAAAAGGAAAGACGAAAGACTTAAATTTACCGATATCGCGATGAAAATAGTTACCAAATTAAATTTGACAAATATTGAAAATAAATCGATGCTTCTATTTTTTTTTAGGAAATTTTCAGGAACAAGGGAAGATTGACGAAAATCGTCACACAGTCAATATTTTCAGATATGAGGACAGTCTTTTAAATAACATTTTGCCTTAAAATAAGATCCATCGAGCTTGTGGCATCTAAGTTGAACAAATCTTATTTCAAACCAAAATATCGGCTAAAAGTCAGTTTTCATGTCTGATAACAGGACTTTAGCCTTTACGTTCACTAAATTTAAGAAAGTTAGCTTATTTTGGCCTGAAATTAAGCCTTACACGATGTTGATTTTTAGACGTAACAATTTTAAAACTTTTTTGTCCGTGCAGGAGATATTTCTATGTACTATTCACTGAAAAAACAGTACATTACCTAACAAGAGTGTAAAGTATATTTTTATACACGGGAGGAGCTGCACTGACGAGGCGCCGAAGTCGCCGAGATTACACACTAATCAACTGGAAAAAATACTTTATGGGTGATCATAATAATAATAAAGTGAATTACGTTGAAGTAGAAAGTTTCAAACGGAATAAACATTTGATTGCAGAGATGAATTAGTTTTTTGAAACGATTACATTCTTCTTAAGATACCATGAAATTTCGAGCAACTCCATAGTAAAAATTCCCCTGTTTCACAAACGCTCCACCATATGCAAGCAGAATATTTCAATCGAAATGAATAGTTGATTACATTGTTGAAATCTGTTTTCGAACTGAGTAAATTTCATTTGGTGCTACTGCTTAAAATAAAAATTCAAGAAACCCTTATATCAAGTACAGAAAGTTTCATTAAATACATTAAATACTTCATTAAATTAAACTAGATGTGCTATTCAATCACGGACAACAGTATCAAAGGATATTTGATTACTGCAAATTGTAAAGTATCACCTTACTAAAATCATTCGATAAATATATTAATCTTCTTTGGATGAAGTTGTTACGTCTTCGTAACTAGCGGAATTGCACTTTTAATTGTACGCGTTCACAATCCGAAAACCTTCATAATTTCATGTCGGCACCAGACAAACGAGTCCGTTTCTTTTTTTACTATGTAATGTTCAGACCACATAGACGGAGCATATTAAAACGTACCCGGTTCAAATAAGATTTTCTTTAAACCTTTATTAGCCATAAATCAGGAGACGGCTCGTATTGCCTAAGCCGAAAAACTTTCCTTAAAAAATCACCGTACAGATGCAATCAGTTTTACAACGTTCTTCCGTAATATTGTGCTACTACGAAATAGAACAATCGCTTTCCCTTGCCGTAATTCTCTTTTCGTCCAAAAATTTACGATAATTGATCACATAACTTTCAAGCCACCCGTTTTTTACTTTCCTTAAAAATACAAGGTAATAAAGAGAAAACAGGTGCGTTCCAAACGACTCTCTACTACACCTTATAACAATAATGCAAAAAACATTAGTTAATGCGTGTTTCCTTCTTCGCCCATTTCCAAAACCTGTACAACGCACAATTCCACCATTTGCAAAATAGAAGGAAGAACTAAAAGCGGGGATAAAAAACTATGGTCCACCATAAAGACGTGTGTGGGTACAGCAAGACCAGTCAGTTTTTTTCTTTAGTTTTTTGAGGGTTTTGAAGAGTCCAATCAAGCTCAGGCTAAGTTTGGAAACCAGCCAGCCAGTCCAGTGCGATCATCCACACGAATAAATAAAAATTCAGTCCATACTCCAACTTCAGTGTTGGACCTAATAAACGGCAGTCGCTAATCCAAGCAGCCCACCAGCCTGAATCAGCTGATCATCCAACTACCCCCCGAGCCTTCTTTCCCTTCGTGACATTCCGGGTAGGACTGAGAAATAACTCCAAACCTTTTCCCCTTCGTGGCATAACCTCTTTTCCTTTTTCCTTTGCGACATAGCGGGTCTGCCTGCACAGTCGCCCCTCTCACGCGACTATTACTATCAGTGTTACCTTCCCCAAATAAAATTTTTTTTGTCTCTCCTACCCTCCGCGTTATCCATTTCACCCCCTAAAACTCATTATATTCATTTTGTTTTGTCACTTCGCGATAGCAGAGTCCCATTAATAAATAAATATTTTCATCTTTAGTGAAACGCCGCCGAGGAGGACAAAAGGTCCAGCGCCATAAGTTGGCAAAGGCCCTCCACCTTGCCCGGGAAGAAAAGGAGTCGCAGGCTGCCATAGCGCCCCCCCCCCACCCCCCGTAAAGAACCACCCCTTCGTGTCTCCTTTCCTCCTAGTCTGACCACTCCGCTACCTACTCCCGAGGAACTATTTCCGAATTTATACGCCCCCTTTCTCCCCCGTCCGACAACTCCTCTACCAACACGGGAACAATTATTCTTTTATTTTATTTTATTCAATTATTCTAACTTTTATTTCATTTCAATATTTCAGAGCACTTTCTATTGTACAATAATTTTCAATACGTTTTTTTATATTTCTGTGTCAATTTTCATTTTATTCTTGAAATATGTTCGACATTAATATTTTGTACTCTTCTGTAAAAACGGTCACTATATAACCGATACATATTGTTTGATTCTGTCATTTATTTTGGAATTGTAACTTCGATAAATGTAAAACCACTGGCGCCAACTGTTAGCTATGCGCTACACTATCAATTCATCGATCATTGCTCCGCTCCTAGGTCACGTGATTTCCCGGCATTCCTCGCGAACGCGTGGTCTTGGCGTGCTTCTCTCCGGATCGTGAGTTAGTTTTGAGACTTCGTGACGAAAGGTGTACATCTTTGAAACTACCCGAGCGCGAACCTCCTTTTGGAGCGACGTCGATGACGAGACGAATAAGAGTGTATTGCCTGAGACGAACTCAATAAATACGGTAGTGAACACCGCTGAGTGAATTTATCACGGAATTTCTTGCACAATTCCTTTGTTCCCGTAGTGGTAATCTGCGTTGGTACGGGTCCGCAGTTCCAGGATAACACTTTTTAACAAAAGGTTATCATCCGTAGTAACACTATTTGGTCCTTCGAGCCGGATACGTGGACTTTAATCCTAAAGAACAGTGTGAGTGAATCTTGGAAAAAACGTGATCTCAGGACGCCATTATTTGAGTGCGCGGTACGCGTCCCTTTGTTCGCACACGTCTCATTTTCGCGACTCTTATCTACGGTAGTTTCCATTTCAAAGTGACGGTGCGGGTTCATACGGCCTAGTGATTGTAAAATTGCATTAATTTTGGTTGTCCCTCTTTGTTTTGCAAAATTTTGATTTCGCCTTTTTGCAAAGGTCCGCCATTGCCTTCGCCGGTTTCGACGCGTTCGTCATTGTGACGTCACATCATTACCGCTCCCCACTCTGTATCGATCGATTCTTCGATCGCGTATTCCTCCGCGACGCTCTCAAGTTTCGCGGCGCGCGTCGATTTCGTGTGTCGAAATCAAAAGACTTCTCCGCCGCACGTGTGTCGCACATCGATTTCTCAAGTGGAAATCTTTCGAGTTCTCCGTCACGCGCGAGGTACGCATCGATTCCATTTGTTTTTGCGGAAATCATTCCAATTCGTTGCCGCGCTTGTTTGTTGTGGTCGTGTTTATTAGCCATATTCTGAGTATTATAAACATTTCGAAAAAAAAAAATCATTATATTACAGTTTAAACATATACAACATAATAAATTAATTCACAAATAAATAACATTATTTAAATAAAAAGCATTGTATTTCGACCTTTTTATAAATCGTCTTCAGAATGAAAAATTGAGATTTTAAGTTCCTATAATTCATAAACACCGCGAAAAAAGGTTACTTGCCCTGTTTTAGTCGGCGAGGAAGTCTGACTAAAACTTGCACATTGAGAGTGCGCCTGGGCGCACTATCCGACTACAGCTACAAATTCTTCGCTGAAGATGCCAAATGCACCTAGGATCTTGGCCATAAAATTGCAGCATCGTTTTTCATCGAATCGACTTGAAAACAATTGCCAAAAGAACTGCATTGTGGCAGGAGCGTGGCAGTTGCCTCAGTTGTCACGAGAAATGCGTGTTTAATTAATGAAAAGTAAGTTTTAGATATCCGTGAAAAGCTGTTACTTTTCGCGATCATTTTTCTCGTTCCACACGCATTCGCAGGCAAAGGTTGTTGTTTTTCCCACGTGCGGACTACATTGAGCTTCATTAAAAAAAAATTGAATGCAATTAGATGCAGAATAAAGGCTCCAGTTTGTGGCCAAAATATGGCCGGTTTTTCGCCTTTTTTTCACCTCTGCCATAGTTCCGGCGCCACCGCATCGGGACGCCATGCCACTTCCAAGGTCCGGAGTACTCTTAAATCGAAAAAATTTCAATTCATTCAAAAAAAAATAAATAAATGATTTAAGTACGGAAGGTTTTATTAAAGTGTCATTGTCTGCTTTTCTGTCCTTTCATTCCGATGCATAAAGTAACAAAACTAAATGAAAACATTATTCTTTCGAAAGAGGTTAATTAATATTTTAAAATGTCGACATTGATTATTAATTTTTCCTAAATAGTGATGTATTACGACACAGAATAAAATTTCAGATCAATTTATTGATTATTTTTTTATGCTAAAGCGGCGTGATGGTCGTGCGGGCTAAGGCGTCAGTCTTAGTCCGCCCGAAATGAACGTCGCGATGGTCCCGAGTTCGAATCCCCGTCCGTGCAATTTTCTCTGCTTATGTGTGGAATAACCGGGGAACCTTGTTGTGCGAAGGTACGAATTTGGGACCCCTTCCAACCCCCGTCGGCAGTTATCGGTACCGTCAGCGTCTTATCCGCGGTCGGTGCGTCGTGGGTCTTATCTCGGATAAAGATGGGATATAAGCCCCGCGTCGTACTCGCTATGGCACAGACCGCCGAATCTGCTGGTCTTGTGTTGTGTATCTGCCTAGTTGTGTCATGTACCGTTCTGTCTTTGTCCTGTACCTCTCCACCCTAGAGCCGACCCGCAAATAGACTAATAATTGTCATTAAGGCGGGGGAAAATTACCTGTCCTTTTTTTATGCTAATTGCTCACTGATATTATTTAAACTGTAATTTGTTGTGATATCTTTTGAATTTCAATTCACTCTTTTTTCATTACAAAATGTACACATAATTTTTTTCCATACAACACGAAATTATTTCGCGGATTTATAAGCTGTAAAATCATATATTATTTCATGGTTTATTAATATTCTATCCGTTATTAATTCGAATGCTATTTTTCCATTTTTTGTTTGACGATAGATGCGCATTGCAGGTTAGGCATTCCAGTCTCTTTCGGATTGCATGGTTCTCACCGAAAAACAAAAAAAGCGCAGCTTATCGACGATGCGTATTTTCTTGAAATTCGTTCTCGGCATTCGCTAGTAATGCTACTGTTCTCGACATTCGCCAAGCTCTTCTCTCATTAGTTAATTTCAATGCTGAATAACTTGAAAAAGGTAGTGTAAAATATTTGATGGTAGTCAAAAATTTTTGACAATATAAGTCACGGTCTAGAAATTTACATTCTACCTGCTGGTCAATGGGTGGTCATACACGGTGTATAGTAAATGATAATATGCAGCAGATTTGTCACAGCGAGCGACGAAACTGAATGCGCAGAGTGCCCTCTGCCTTATTCGCCTTTGAAGTTCAAATGTTTGCAAATATACACGCTGAAAAAAAAAGTGTATATATTCAAGTAAATACTTCATTAAATAGTAGCAAGTAAATATTTATTTGAATTAAAAATATATTTTGATATAAAAAAATATTTACTTCCCCCTATTGAAATAAATATTGACCTGAATATATAAATTTTTTAGGTAAACCTTCGGATGATGCGCTATTTGAAATCGCAAAATCAACTAGGTGCATTTAATGTATTTTTGCCACCTGAAAACGAAAATTATAACAGACATTAGTGCTCGGCCGTATCTTGACCCCTATCTTTAAAAAACAGCCAAAAGGAGCGGAAAATTCTCGATAAAAATGATTTTATACATTTTTTTGCGTAACCCCAACGGGACGTCCGCAAATTGGCGACGAAAATGCCCGTACTCTGTATCTGCAAGGTAAACGGTGACGAAGTGAGCGTCGTACAGAAAAATTAATTAAACGACAGTTGTAGGAAATTATCACAACTATTCGATGATGAACTTGGTTTATCTGAACCTGCATAGTTAGAGATTAGTCTAAAAGAAAAGAGGGGGTCTGGGGGACGGAGCCTTCGCAGCACGCAGGCACTATCCTCAGGTTCACATATTACGTTTCAATTTAAAAACAAAGGATATAGTAAATTGTGAATTTGTATGACAATGTGTGAAAATAGCGGGTGTTTGCATGTTGGGGGGCTCTGCCCCCCCCCCCCTTAGACCCCCTTTTTTATCCTACCCTAATCTCCAACCACACACGTCCGGGTAGAAACCAAACCCACGACTCGAAAAATTGAAGGTTGGACGTTATGTCAGTCAAAAAAAGGGTGGGCTAAGGCCGGAGATTCCTACCGGTGCTTACGTGCAGGGGCTGCGCCTTCCAGATCCTCGTTTTTTGTACCAACCTAACCTGAAATATACAATCATTCGTGTTTGGCAAATCCGAGGGGGGGGGGGGGGGCGTCGGTGAACCGCGCGGTTCATACCTCGGGGAGGTGAATCATTATATACCTGACCCAATTCTTCACTAGTACGGCTCGTTCCGAGCCTACCTATATAGAATGGGGAAAGTACCCGAACCGTCATGAGCACATTATACCTCTTCCCGTGGCATTGCCCTCAATACGTTCTTCGAGTGTGAAGCGTGAAGGGGGGCAACGACAAGAGCTGATGGAAAACGTGGGTGGCATTGGACCAGACAACATCGTCGACCTGAAGCTTCAGTCGGAGAAATCGTGGATGGGAGTGACATTACAGTGGGTGGTATAAACAGGGAGGTAGGCCGGCTGGACAGATTTCTCTTTTCTTCTTTATTTTCTCTTTTTTGACCATCGAAAAAAATGTCTTTATGCACACGTTCACTAAGGGGTCTACACATGTACCCTTGATATTCTCGGAGATCACCGGATAGAGGCAATAGTGAGATGAGAATAGCAGAGGACTCAACGAATCTCCCTGATAGCCATCTCTTTAGAATCGACATCTCTTTAGTCTAGACATGGTTGTCCGCTTGTCCGATGTCATGGCAAAACGCGTTTTCTAAAGAGGCATTAGGTCCTCTACACTTCTCACTATGTTTGAGTGGACTTGAAGATGTTTGAGCAACAAGCTGTAACGGAGCGTTATGCCGGCGGACTAGGTACGTTCGCCTTCGTTAGAATGTTGCCATAGAGACCGTTTTTCGTGCGTTTCCGTGACGGGATCGGGAATTACAGGAACGGCCCCTAATCAGCCCGAGTGCCGCCGATTTCGGCGCTCGGCGAAATCGGAGTCAGTTGGCCTAGGATCGTCGAGTTGAGCGCGTGCGAATTCGGAGTAGAGTCGAGGAGTCAGTCGAGTAGAGTCGAGGAGTCAGTCGAGTAGAGTTGGGCTACTATCGTCGAGAGAGTCAGTCGAGTAGAGTCGAGTTAATATAGTCGAGGTAGTACGAGTCCGTTAACGAGCGACGAGAGTTACGAGCCGGCGAGATTCGCGAAGACGAGGCACGGTGTGCCCCTACAGGACGAGCCCGAGGACCCGTACCGGGGACCGTCGTCCACGCGAGCCCGGAGTAGCCGGCGAATTTTCCCGGAGATGAGGCACGAGGTGCCACGCGAGACAAGCGGCGGCGAGGCCGAAACTATCGAGCGAGGAGGCGAAGGGATTGCCGACCGCGACGACAAAATGTAAGTCGGCCCTGAGCCAAAATCTGAATTTTGTATCGGGCCTTGAGCCCACTATATCCTTTTGAGACTTATAAATAAATAATAATCTTATATTGGTAGCATAAAATTGTGTCCCGCTTGTTCCTTGCCCCAAAATTTCCGTAGCTGTGCGAGGCGGAGTGCGGGAGCCGCCATTAGGTTTTCGCGATTTTCAGGCGCGAAAGGAGGTAAGGACGACCCCTTCTGGGTGGAGATCTTGCTCCCCGGGCACACTGAGCCAGCCGAGTAAGGCCGCTTACCTGGCGCGGCGTTTTCTCCCTGGGAAACGCCAAAGTCCGTCTTTCGGACGGTAAACGGTCGGAAAAATAATTTTCAAATCCGGCAAAAGCCGTTTATTGTGCGTGCTCTAAAAGTACGTCACAAAGCTTAAAAACTCTATTGTTGAAGCGTGTCGTCTAACCAGCCTATCGACGGGTTACGCTTGTACTGGACTGTCTTAACCCATTAAGGCCTAAACGGACACATTTTGAGCACCAGTTTAAACGTCGATAATTTGCATATAAAAGCATTTGGAAAAATTTTACTCCCACTATTTCTGACGTAAAATTGTATGCTCTTTCAGAATCTTTCAATAAAATTACGCTAAAATGAAAAGCAAAAAAGTTATACACGTTTTTTTGTTAAAAAACATGGTTTTTAAAGATTTATTTTTCACATCACTTTCACCTCGAAATTGGTTTGGGAAACACGTCTAAGCTGAAAATGTCGCGTCCATGGATCCTTAGGATTAAAACGTACCATGTTCTAATTTGAATTTCAAGATGTCGACTTCCAAAATGCCGCCTAGAAGCTCAAAAATCTTTTTAAAACTTAACAAATTTTTTTCTTAAAAACTGTAGACTTTAGAGAAAATTTCCTAAGAACAAAAATGTCTTAGAATTGGTTAAAGAACCTTCTCAAATTTTATCACAATGTATTGATACACTTTTTGGTTATTTAAAAATTAAAAAAATCTTTCCATTCTTTAACCATTTCTAAGATATTTTTATTCTTAGCAGATTTTCTTTAAAGTCCATATTTTTCAAGGAAATAAACTTATGAGTCTTAAAATCTAGAAAAGTTTAATAATTTATTTCCTTGAAAAATATGGACTTTAAAGAAAATCTGCTAAGAATAAATACGTCTTAGAATTGGTTAAAGAAGCTTCTCAAATTTTTTCAGATTTTTTAAATGACTTTTTTAAAAATTTCGATTTTTTTAATTTTCAAATAACCAAAAAGTGTATCAATACATTGTGATAAAATTTGAGAAGGTTCTTTAACCAATTCTAAGACATTTTTGTTATTAGCAAATTTTCTCTAAAGTCTATAGTTTCAAACAAAAATTTGTTAAGTTTTAAAAAGATTTTTGAGCTTCTAGGCGTCATTTTGGAAGTTGCCATCTTGAAATTCAAATTAGGACACGGTACGTTTTAATCCTAAGGGTCCATGGACGCGATATTTTCACCTCAGACGTGTTTTCTAAACCAATTTCGAGGTGAAAGGGATGTTAGAATGAAAAATAATTGTTTAAAAACCATGTTTTTTTACAAACAAACGTGTATAACTTTTTTGCTTTTCATTTTATCGAAATTTTATTGAAAGATTCTGAAAGAGCATATAATTTTACGTCAGAAATAGTGGGAGTAAAATTTTTCAAAGTGCTTTTATATGCAAATTATCGACGTTTAAACTGATGCTCAAAATGTGTCCGTTTAGGCCTTAATGGGTTAACAAACACAATAGCCGATAAGCAAGTTGTTCTTGCAGCAGGACCCACCCATTTTGCAGCCTCCTTGTTCTACTTTCCACTACCGCAATGGTTTAATTTCTTTCTCAATACGTTCATTGAAGATGTTAACCAACCATTTGTACAACGTTTTGAGAGACGTGATTGGTCTACAGTTTCTCGGATCAGACAAATCTACGGATAATTGTATTCGAGTATATAATGAACTAAAGATTCCGAAAATATAGACATCAAGCCAATAATTCGATAAGAATATGTTAGATTCCGCAGAAACGTTTCCGCACTAATTATTACATGTTATGAAATAAATAATTAAAAAGCATTATGTCCAACCTATATTATTACTACGCTCATGCTGTAGGTGTGTGTAATTTTCGCATACACTTATATTACCACGACATACCATAGCGGTATGTCGCATGAGCAACCGGAACATTCTGAAACGGCTGCTAGTTAAGACGCCACTAGAGACCTAACCTGACGTAGCAATTGAAACAGTCCATCTATAAACCATTGTTTAACAGAAGCAAAAAGTAATGTTATATCTTTTTCTCGTTTACATTATGTTTCAAAGAATACTATAAGAAGTGCTCAGTAAAAATTGCAGTTCAAAATGCTGAAAATTGGCTGAGTTATAGCCGAAGAAATCCAGGGGCTAACTAAAATCCCACATAGCCGGTTCTACGATCCGGCCCCTCAATTGACTCCCTGCAAACGCTGGTGCCGCAATGCTGGGGCTGCCCAAAATACTTCCTGGCAGACAACGGTACCGCATTCGGCAATTCGTATGTGGAGGTGGACAGCCACCTCCAGTAAATAGGCACCATCCGTACTCCCACACCCCTATACCACCCCCAATCCAATCCCGTAGAGCTAGCCAATCGAACACTGAAAACAATGATGACTTCCTTCGTCTCCACCGACCATCGACATTGGGACATTCACCTCCCCGAGTTTTGCTTTGCTATGAATAATGCCATCCATTCCCCCACGCGGATGATCCCTACGTTCCTTAATTTCGGTCGTAATCCCCGTCCGAGCGTGGTATCTTAGAAGACCACTCCCTCCCCCTCCACCTTGGCGAATACGACGTATGGCGCGATCGAGTGAAGCGACTACCGTTCATCCTAGACTAGATGCGGAAAAACTTGGAGCAGGCTGCCAAACGGCAGGCCCAGTACTATAATCACAATAGAAAAGATCTCAAATACCGCGAGGGTGAACTTGCCATGCCTCGTAATTGCGTTCTTTCCTCCGGTGCTCAGCATTTTGCAGCCAAATTAGCCCCCGGTTTATTGGCCCATATAAGATAGTGAGTACACTATCCCTCGTTGTATACGAGTTGGAAAACACCGAAGGTCGCCGAAATCCCTGTGTGCACATAAAGGATCTAAAACCCTTCACACCATCCCCTACCCCAACTACCCGGTCTCATCAGTCGGTAGTAGCCAAATCCGAGGAAACGTTCCCCCGACGATCGGAACTCCCGTTAGCGCCCCCTGTAGAGCCGGTAGGCCCCGTAAACTGACCCCTACAACCCCCCCCCCCCTCCCCCGTATCGAATAGACCCGCCGCTCACCAGATGCGGTTACGTCCCCGAACAAGAGGGTAGATGCAATGACACTTTAGAAATTGCTTGAATAAGGAATATTGTGTAAGCTCAGAAGTATTCTTAAAAAAAACATATATGTTTATATTTTTCAGATGACATCTCCCGGGCAAAGAGGGCGATTGGGGCCTCACGCCCTACCCACCTACGTTCCCCCACGATGGGAGGCAATCCCCGAACCCCCACCGGTCGCCAAAGTAGGGCTTCGGCCCTATTTTGTGTCCTGCAACGGCATACCTCCGGCCTGCACCTATCTCCTTCCCCGAGAAATAAACACCCAGAGGCAATGGAACGAACCCGCCTTACAATGTTAGATATAAGTGATTGCTATAACGACCCCGTCAAAAAAGAAGAGGATGAGCCCAGCAGCCAAGCAGCCCAGCCCCAGCAGAGAAAATCCCCCAGGAACATGTGACAGTACGTCCAATCTAAGAAGACCGTACTTCACTCACGCCTGAGGGAATTCTGACGTTGTCACAGTTAACGTACCATGTCGTATCCACAGAGAATCACTTGTCACCAGAGCATCACATCGGTATTGTGTTGTCCCAGCATCCTCCACCAAGAAAGATGAATGAACCCGAGGCACCGCAACGAATATTTTGGCATCCAAACTTCCTTCCCTGTCAATTCCCCACAGCACACACGATTCCCGCGCATAGCTGACTCCCGAAACGTTCCCTTCTTCCTCGCACAGCACGAAACTCTCGGTCGCGCCCCGTCGTGGACGCGATAATGCAAAATCGACGGATCGATGTTCCTTGCGGAAAATTTGCATGGAAGCACGAAAACGGTCGGCTCGATGGAGGCGGCGGATTCCCCGCGGCGCGCTCGTAAAACCGTACTCTTTCTGGCGGCGCCATGATAGATTTTCTCCAGTCGGTGCCGCAGGCAAACACACTATCCACTTTCAGGAATCGATGCCGTAATTCACCGCATCGATCCTTTGTTGCGCACGTACGTCACGACACCCCCTATGTCGTCATAATCCCCCGACTACCTAAATACGCATCCACTCCCAAACATATAACCGACTCCTTCTCTCTTTCCTACAGTCCCCACTTGTTCACCCCGGATGAAGATGGCGCTGTGGTGCTACACATAAAAGGACATTGTGAACCAGAACAATTCAATTCGATTGCGGATTTTCCGAGCGACTGTGTACCTAGCGTGCGATCGAGCGTTTCATCTTTTTTTTCAAAATTAAATGTTAAGAGGCCTTCAGGTGTGTTCCGTGCGTGCATGCGTGCGGCGATAGCGACATAGCGACAGCGAGAGGACCATCAGCGTGCGGCGCCTCTCCCCCACAGCAGCGGCGGTACTCCGGCTCTGAGGCAGCGAGCCACATTGTAAGTCCATCTTTTTTTGTTGCGCCCCCCCCCCCCTTTCTTTTTCAATATTGTATAGAGAATTGTGTCCCTCCAACTTCCCTATCCTAGTATCCGGTAACTAATTCCCTATAGAGTATCCGGTAACTAATTCATCGCTCACGTCGCAAAAAAGATTGGGCACGTGTCTAAGAAATTACTAATAAACGGGAAAATGAGAGTTTTAAATCGACTATTTGGCGTATAGTTCCAAAATGTTTAAATTCTGGGCTGATCGTGACTGAAATTGCAGCATTTGGTTGCTGGTATTTACAACGAAGGCCTTTCTTCTACTATAAAAATTATGCAATGCATGCAATTAGCAATAGGAATGTCTGACAAGTATACGGTAATAGGACACAAAGGGCCTTGCCAATACAAAAGCCCGAAAAAAAACGAAGGGAGCGTTGATTGGCCCAAAATGAACTACGAAGAGGACAAAGGGCTATGATATGGTGATGGAATCGCTGATTGGTCGGTAAGTAATAATTATTGGTGGGTTTTCACTAATTCTAACTTTAACGCATTTTTATTGAAACCACTTTTTCACAAATGGTGAGCACTACAATTGAAATTTTCAATCGATTGACATAAATATTACGACGACTACGTGAAGCATCTTTGTCTTGTAAGTGAACATAATCGTTCTAATAACACAATAATGTTTACACATTATTTAAACGATTAAAGAGGATTTTTGGTTGAGAAAATACGATATTTAAATGCTTTTTTTAGGTCTAAAATATTTTTGTTTATTTTTTGTATCGTATTTTATTACGGAACTCGTCCAGCCCATCAAGCCGCCATTTTTAATATTTTTTACTTAAAAAAATACTTTTTTGTCATTCATAAAGGATAGAATATATCACTATACCTAAAAGAGGTAAAACCGGAGAGATGGTCGTGCGGGCTAATGCGAAAGTCTTAGTTCGCATGAACTGATGGTCGTGAAGGTCCCGAGTTTGAATCGCCGTCCGTGCATTTTTGTCTGTTTACGTCCAGTGTTTGAAATACCGCCGACTTTGCTGGTGGAACTAGATATTGGGGTAGGGAAGACTTACTCTGGATGGATCTCGCCATATATGCCATCTGAATGTTGTCATGTGTTATCATGACCCTTCCATTCGAGACAAGTCCCACGAATAGACATACTGGTCATAAAGCGCGTGGAACACTACCGTGCAAAAGTCTTTGGACACCAGATTATATAAGGTTTTCGTCGCCATATTCTTTTCTGAACGAATGAATATTTCCCAAAAATACAGTTTTGAACTTGTTTATTATAGAAGACACACATTCAACACCGATATATAGCAATTACATGGGACACGGAGTAAATTACATCAAACTTTCTTTTCATCGAAAAACTAAATATGCAGATTTTAGTACATCTGAACCACAGGAACAGCAGAAATGTTTCTTGACACATTGGCAATAAACAAACGACGATCAACATTAGCTTTAAGCATATTTTGTATCAATATTGTCATACTCAGTAAACCCAACCTTTGAGACATATAAGTCTAAAACGACATTTAACATAGCGCATTGTTACTGCTGTAGTCAAAACATATTCAGATTATTTCAAAAGCTGCTATCACCTACTTCCGTTAATATTCAGAGCTTTAAATCAAATATTTCTTACGTTTTTTGCTTATTATATACGAAAAATTAAGTGTCCAAAGACTTTTGCACGGTAGTGTATGTCCCCTTCAAGTTTGGCTTGACGAAGCAATTAGTCGAAGCTCTGTATAAGAGAGATAAATATTTCCAAAACCTTGCAACGGAATTTCTGAAAATTTCTGAAGCTAAGATAAAAGAAAGAGTGTTTGAAGGACCTCAAATTCGAGTACTATTTATGGATAAATGATTTATAACTAAAAGAATCAGCAAGGCTCAGTGTTCAGGCAGCCACATAGATCTTCATGGGAATATAAGGAGTCAACATAAACAAATGCCAAAACGATTGAGGATTCTGAAAAATTGAGATGTCTAATATACTTAAAATTACATCCCATTCCAATTATACGCCCAAATCGGTTTAGCGGCTCATGCGGTACCATTCTCTACTACGAAGTCATAGATCGTGAATTCGGTTCCCGTGCGGAAAAACAAATTTTGAATTTTCTGCAGCGGCTCGTTGTTATTAAGACGAACCACCTTGTTCGCACAGGTTTCGAAAATGTTGTTTGTCTGGCGGAAATTAATACATGACCGTTACTGTACTTTAATGCAAGTTTCTACAGTTTCCTAAATTCTCGAAAAATGTGAGGTGTGGCGTCATCTTGAAAGGTGATCTGCCGCTCTCGCAGAAGTATGTAATGACTTAGAATGTAAAAATAAATAGAGTGTAAAAAGATGATGATTCCGCAAAATAATATTTTGCTCATTTTAATCTTGACAATTGATGGGTTGGATTCTATAAGTTGCCTGATGCTCGAACTGACATTCCCAATTGGCCACTGATGCAAAATTTTGAAATCGGAAAAATTGTATCCTTGCTTTGAATAGTATTATTAAACACAACTCAGTATAGAAAGATAGGCCTACAAAGAGATGAAATCAGCAGTAATAGTTTATTGTTTAATTATATCTAAGTGCTCTTCTCTAACTGACATTGATACAAATGTCGTATGTTGATCTTCACAGACAAAAAGAGTCAAGGGAATTTTCACTCTGAACGAATTTCCAGTAAGAAACTTGCTAATTAATGTCAAGCGAAGTTTTTGGCAAGATATCTGATCGAGTAATTACAAATACGTGAAGTATCGCGTGTTAAAATAAATTCCATATCCAGGACCGTAGCAGCGCTTAGGTTATATTACGGGGAAGGGTTTTCGTGATTTTAAATTTTGTCTTTGAAATTATTTTATTATATTGCAGAAATAATGGCATCTAACATAATTGGTAAACACTAATAAGAATAACAGATTTATTCACCAATTTAAATTTTAATATGTATTTATTTTAATATATTTTGTTATGCATTTGAAACGAAAGTTTCTCGCGCCGCGTCTTCCGAATAGGCAACCGTCGTTACCCACGCGCCTCTGCAGCAACTCCTACCTTCCGCAAATCCGCCGGCGCGCAGCCGCGATTGCTCGCGCATCCGTTACCCCTCCGGCCGTTAGATATATAAGCAAGGGCGCTCGCCCGAATTTCCAGAATTCCTTTTGCCCGTTATCCCACGGGCTTCCTCTTCCCGAAGACTCGGTGAAGCGCGTAGTCTTCTCCTTCGTGGATGAGTAGGGTTTATAGCCCGACCTCCCTTTTCCGATACCCGGGTGGATTGCGGTGACGCGCGGCACTTCATCTTCTTACTCTGGAGCACGGTGACGCGCTGTGCTTTGGATATAGTCCGACCTCCGTATTCCGTTACCTGGGTGGAGTGCGGTGATGCGCGGCATTTCATCTTCCTACCCTGGGGCACTGTGACGCGTGGTGCCTTGGGTTTATTTCCCGTTCCATTCCGGTTTCTTTACCGTTCCGTTCTGGTTTTGCTTGGCCGCCTTTACCTTCCGTCGTTTCCAGTTTTCATTTTACTTTCGGGTGTAATCTGCGTTCTTTCCGCACCATCGGGGAATTATATAGCTTACCGCCGTCTTAGCGTCTCGCTACACATACCAAACTCCACGGCTGAGCTACAAGCCGCACTTCATTACACACCAACAATTGTATAATTAAGTAAGAACGGTGTAATACATCTTCACTTTTACCAGCTAAACCACACGTTTTTTTCTCGCACACTTCCTTCTCTGGTTGGACCGTCTAGAATCAAATGATATCTGCTCGTTTTCGTCCCTGGCGTACCGGCTGAGTCGTGGCACGAGCAGTCCGGGGAAACTCCCGTTACACATTAACATTTGTAGTATGCTAACAAAAATATATAATTATAAATATTACTACGTTTTATTTAAGAACAAATTTATGTTAACATTAAGTATTTCATTATTTATATTAAGTTTATGGTATAACATTGTGCAGATCCGTTTTTAACCCATTTTAAAAAAGTAATTATAAAATTTATCCACCAAACCCTACACCATTATATAACCTATCGGCTGTCATGGGCCGCGATGCGGAATTTATTTTAACATGGATTACCTTGCGAATTTTTAATGAATTGATCTAAGATCTTTCCAAAACTTGTATATCAATCTTAATTTGCAATTAAATATAATAAAACAATAAACTATTAATGATGATTCTATTGTTCTGTACGCCCCACTAGTTTATACTGAGTTGTGTTTAAAAATACTATTGAAAGCAATGATAACATATTTTCGATTTTTAATTTTTATCATGAAAACTTTTTCGCGTATTAAAACTTTACAGACATAAAAGCTGTGCCTCATCATTCTCTACATGCCAGAATTCTTCCCTCCCAGATTTACTAACCTTCCAAAATGTTGCATCAGCGGCCAACTGAGAGTATCATTTTGAGCCTCGGGCGAGTTATTGCATCCAGCTTCTCAAGGCCTCTAATAACATAAGGCATTTCAGTGAAGAGTAAAGGGAACATTATCATCAAGACATAAAGGTGATGGAGATTTGCTATAGGGCACGAAAGTAAGTTGGCAGATTTTTGTTGGATCCTGAAGGAAAAAATACAAAGGGGGCATTTTACGTGAAATGTCCCAAGTCGAAAAATCTGTACCTCGGGTCAACGTAAATCTTAATTTATTCCACTTACGCATATAATGATAAAAATTTTGTCGCAAGTGATTCTTATACATTTTTTGATGCTCTTTCGATTGTTGAATTTATTTTTGCAAAATTCTCAGAATTTGACCTTGATTTTGCAAAATTAAAAATAAATATGTTATTTTCTCGAAGATGGACATTTTTTTTTTAAATAAATAATTTTAAATGAAAGCTGAGTTTTTTCCAACCAGTATACCAAATTTCAGAATGCCGTTTTTTTTTGTTCTCGAGTTATTAAATAATGACTAGTGCAGTGCACAGCGCAGCCTTGGTCCGACCAAAAACGAAAAAAAAAACTCGAAAAGAAACTTTATCAATATCGAGGAATGGTCGGGAAAACACTTTAGAATTGTAAAAGGGTATTAATGAAAAGATGTCTCCGTATTTGAATCAGTAGAATTATGAATGTCAGAAAAACGTATGTAGCATATAATATCTCTATAGATATGTCATGTCAAAGCATGTACGGTAGTGGAACATGTATTAAAAATAATCCGCTTTTATGATGAAAACGAAAAAGAGTCGCGACAGCATCTGGCGGCAGCTCTTGCAAACTGCAGCGCGCCAGGCCTCGACCTGGACGGACCAAGGCTGCGCTGTGCATCGCACTAGTCATTATTTAATAACTCGCGAACAAAAAAGAACGGCATTCTGAAATTTGATATACTGGTAGGAAAAACCTCAGCTTTCATTTAAAATTATTTATTATCAAAAAAAAATGTCCATCTTCGAGAAAATAGCATATTTATTTTTAATTTTGCAAAATCAAGGTCAAATTCTGAGAATTTTGCAAAAATAAATTCATCAATCGAAAGAGCATCAAAAAATGTATAAGAATCACTTGCGACAAAATTGTTATCATTATATGCGTAAGTGGAATAAATTAAGATTTACGTTGACCCGAGATACATATTTTTCGAGTTGGGACATTTCACGTAAAATGACGGAAAGGAAAGACAGAAAATTTAAAAGAAAGCCTGTGCATAAATCGTTTGAAAAGAAAAAATAACGCTACAGCGCCAAACAAAATAATTAACTGCAAATGCAGTTATCATTCTCAGCTAGCGTGAAAAACGTCCCATATAAGAGCTTCGTGATTTACAAAATCCGCTCGCGCAACCTGCTCGTGGCGAACACTGGGTAACGCTATTGCCGCTGTTTATTCTCATATAAAAGAAACCTGCGTTATAATTATTTCAAGATCAAAAACGATAATACTATTTTGAATAAAAATCTTTTTCGATAGAAATCGTCCTCCATATTGAATCCCTCATTTTCAATTTTCAAAATCTGATTTTAGATTCGTAATCAGAGACCCCCAAAAAACACCAAGTAACTAATGTCAATAAACAAATTCCTATTCAGCGTATCAAAATACATAAAGAAGTTGTAGTCTGATCCCCCAATCCCGATACTTATTTTTAGCTTTACAACGGATGCTCTATCACCCAATCAAACGTTATGGGCAATAAACAGAACGCTCTGTTTAACACAGGCTTGTATTACTGTGCATAAAAATGTATACAAGAAACATAAATAGTAACCACTTAAAAAATGTTTATTAACAAAGTAGTATTAATAATATATATTATAAAAGGTAAACGTTCCAATATAAAATTAATTTCATCATAAAATTACATACCCGCCATCACATATTTCGTCGACTGCCAACATTATTGTATCCAAGTTGTCAAGCACGGCTCGTTTTTCGACATTTTTACGCAATATCTGATTCACTGACTCATATAAACAATTCAGAACACTCATTAATATCAACTGAAAATGACATAAAGAATAAACAAGGTATTAACTCAAAGAACAATTATAATATAAAAAATCCAAGTGCTATGTTGACTTACCTCATTTTCGTACGAACTACCCATAACATAAAAAAAGAGATCAACATTACTTCGATATACACATGTCATTCCATCAAGCATAATAATTTCAGAATTTATTCTATGAGTTTTATTAAACATGTTTTTCTCAAAACTTTTCTGTTCCTTGGATGTCGGAAACACCTTTTTGTCATAATACTTAGCGAGTATTCTATTGCCGTCGTTATCTAAAATAACAATTCCTTTTATCGTATATAATGTGGGTTCCTAAATAAAAATACCAACCATTAATGCAATATAAATCTCATAATTTGATACTAACTAATAATTATCTTAGCGTACAAGTTCTTCTGTCCTTGGGACATGTACAACGAAATATTATTTAGAAAAATTTGTTCACAAATATATATAAAAGTTACAGATATACAAAGTTAATAACTGAAGATTTAAACAAACGTATCTATGAAAATAAAGTGTATTCCGCCCATCCTCCACTAAAGGCGCTAATCATTTAACAAATATTTTCCCAGGAAGAATAACCTGCCTGGGCACATGCAATACCATGTAGGGGGGTAATTGAAACCCCCCTGTCCCGCTATATCGGTAATCTGTCCTCCGGTAGGGCGTCGAAGGAGTAATATGCTTCGGCGCTCCATCGGCTAGACGGGACGGTTGTTGGGCTCTCACCCTCTTCCGTCCTCCATGCGTAAAGATCCTTCGTTTTTGAAGTAAAACTTCGCAGGGTGGCAAATCCCCCTGAAGGTTCCCGAAATAAATAGTATCAAGGTTGCTGGGCGGTTTGAGTTATAGTACCCAAACTCTACCATCAACCCACGTCAGCCGGGGGAGTGTGAATTGTCCGTCCATCCCTCGGTTCAAGATTTTTTTTTTACATTATGTTACTCCCTGTAAAACAAGCTCGAGGGTCAGATTAAATTCTATGGTGCTCAGCGTAAATTAGTGTAAAAACTGCCCAGGATCTGAGAACTTAAAACGTCACTTAATAAACGCTTTTGATTATCACAGTATTCTTAAAGTGGAATTTGTAAATAGAAATATAGATTAATAGATGCACTTTATAAACTTTAGTCATGGATACTAATGAATTTATAAAGATTTTTGTAATCGATTACTGAAATTAAAATTTCATCACTGGATGAGTTTATTATGATATGTTTTGATTTTGTGGAAAATTACGCATTCGTAATTTAAAATTCAGCCCAGTCGTTCTATTGGAACAATGACCAAGCAACGATATTTACGGTTCGAATATATTGCAGGGAATCTCACCAGTTGAAAGGCAAAAGTATAGCAATAATATCTGATAATGTAACACATGATACTGTTGCTGTAAATGTATACCAGAAGTTAATCTTAAATTATCTTAAATCGTGTTACAACCTAAACAAAGTATATTACTGTTCCGACGGTGCCGGGCAACTTTTCAAAAATAAGAGCAGTTTTGCGAACCTCAAGCTCATGAGAAAGATTTTGGAATCGCAGCAAAGTGGCACTTTTACGCTACATCTCACGGTAAAGGTGCGTCTGATGGTATTTGAACAAATATTAAAAGAGATGCAAGGCGACATAGCTTGCAATGCTCAGCATATCATCATGTAATTACTCCGCAAGCCCTGTTCGAGTGGGCAAAAAGTAAATACAAAGAAACGACCATTTCTTACTGTAGCAAAGACGATCACAAAGAAGCTTCTGAATTCCTAAAAACTCGGTTTGAAAATGCAGTAACGATTCCAGGAACTTTACATTATCTTGCAATCAGGATGGAAAATTACATTTCAAAATATTTTCTAATTCACCTCTATACAACGCATTCACCAAAAATCAGAAAACAATCTCACAGAATAAAACTTTGAACCTTCAAAAACCAGAAGACACATTAGTTACCAGAAAGAATTTGGCACGCGCTCGCGCACACACACGCACACGACACGCATACGTGCAGTCGCAAACAGGTCACGGCAAAGGGAACCATCTGATCAAAGAACCCGGAAGAGATGTAAATCCGACCGCGCGACCTTCGTGGGGTACATCTTGGGTAATGCAAATGCCGCCGGTTCGCAAAACCCTTTCATTTAAGAACTCCCACGTTACGATTCTTTCCTAGCTCTTGTACTCCTTTCCCCAATATTACAAAAAACTTCTTTAAATTAATTAAGTTGTTCAATTTGATGAACTTTGTATCCTCACATGCACAAGAAATTTTTTCATTGGAAATCATCAGAGCTTCTGTAAATTGTGCGTATATGGACCGATTGCGCTAATATTGCCCTGTGCCACGGAGCACAGCGTTCGGCTAAGAGTGCGTGCCGTCATTCAAAATGGAATAATTAAAAAACAAAGCAAAAGAACAATAAAACATACTCTTCATTATGAAAAAGCAAAATTTATCCTTATTTTTTTAAAAATATTGGTCTAATTTTGATTCCAACAAAATTTAAATATAATCAACATAAAGATAACTTAAAAATAAACAAAAAAGATCACATGTAAAATTTTGTTTCGAGCAATATATAAAAAGTTACACGCGCTTCAAGATAGAGGTTTTCTTCGCAGCCCCAATACTTCAGTGAATATCGATCGGAATTAAATAAAATTTATGCCAGTCATTACTGTTTGCTAGGGAAACAATTCAACCAATTGAGCTTTATCCGATGACATTGATTTTTTGGATTGGACCACTTGCAGTTGGGTGTGAGGTTAATAAAAGTAAGACTTAATTCAACGTACAGTCGTTTAATTGCTTAGTAACTTCTTCAATCGCGGACGCGGGTCTTGACTCTTCAACTGTGGGTCTGAGCTATCTGCCATGTTGCTAATGGCAAGAGAGCGCACGTTCTGGCGCTTGCGCAGAGCAGTGAAAGCGACACGCGGCCTTAAACATAGTACACAGTGATGTAAGACGCTCATATTTCCAACACTCCCTCCCGTATTACATCAGCGTGTTTGAAAGTTCAAATAGATATGATCAAATTCAAGTAAACATTGATCTAAATATGTTAAATAAACACAAGTTCTGAGGTATCAAATCAAACAAAAGTTAAATCTTAAATTTGAAAACACAACTACTATGCTATCCAAGTAAACTAAATCTGTTTCGGGAACTTCTCTTTGGTGATCGTAATACTGAATGCAGCAATTTCATCCTTGGCAACATTTCATCAATGCATACTCTTTAATTTTGTCTCTCTCCTAAACTATACTCAAAGAATTACGTTAAATTATAAATATTTAGTATTTGATACTTTAATCTATCACGCATGTTTTACCAGTCATTTTTCATTCATTAACTGCTTTGAGAATTTTTCATGCAGTTCAATCGGCAATGATTTTGTAAATATATCAGCCAGTTGCTCTTTAGTTTCTATCCATCAGACTTTGACTCGTTCTAAAGAGACGCACTAGTAGTCCAGTGTTTTTTTTAAATCGATTTTTCAAAAACATTATTTTCAGGTAGTATGTACTTCTAGAAATGTTGTAGAGGTAGTTAGAAATCTGTTTGAAGTCGAAAACGTTAAAAATTTGAGCGAAAAATAGAGCCTACACCAGAAATGGATACAAATTCAACAAGCACGGCTGCAAACAAAATTGCAGAAAAACATGAATTTGAAGTGAATGTGCATCAATCTCTGTGCTTCTGCATTGTCAATTTTACTTTATTTTTGACGCTGCAAAAAATTTTAATTTGTAAAACTTGTAAAAAAGTTATCGAGTTTTCTAAAAGTGAAGAAAAAGGATTGGGCTTTACATTATGTGTGCAGTGAAAGTGTGATAGTGAAGTTCGTGTTCATTCTAGTCCAAAAATTGATCAAGCATATGAAATGAACAGAAGGGTGATTTTTGTGATGCATTTACTGGGCGTTGGAATGCATGGCGTAAATACTTTTCTCGTATTTATGGACATTAGCGAAGGATTTAGTAAAAGTACTTACTATTACTTAGGGAATCAGTCACATAGCAGTAAAAGCAGTTACTCAAGTGGTTTTCAAAATGGCAGATTAAAGGTAATATGGTTTTTTATGAAAATATCGCACTTGAAAACTTTAAACGCGTTTTTCTCAAAACAGTACTTTTTGAACTAGTCCTCAACTTTAAAAAAAACTATTCATCCAATCAAGCTGAAATTTTAAGGGTATACTCTACAAATGTGTGGTTATAAAGGCCTAAAGTAGAATCATATTTTTTTCTTAATATTAAACCATCTTTTATAAACAATAAAAGTTGAAAAAAAATCAGTAAAAAATTCAAAAGTCCGCCATTTTGCTTTAGCATCGGGGATTCTTTACTCTACTTCATGGGATAGCCATAGACATGTATTTTCAGAAAAACTTTGTTTTTTTTTTATTTCAGACGACCCAGGGCGGAAAAGAGTTGATGACCATATATATATATATATATAAATAAATGTTTTTAGCAACTAGAATATACCTTATTTGTAATACAAAAAGTTTGGTACGAAATAATAAATTTAACTCAAATTTAACTCAAAATCATTCCAAAACCATACGAAACCACTGGACGTAACGTAATGTTCGTGCACCTCGGTGATATGCCGAAGCCCCCCCCCCCCCCCACCCCCGCTACACGTCTTGGCGTTTGCGTCAGCCGCGCGATTGTCACACCATACATCGATTGGGAAAATTCATCTCGTCAAAATGATTTTGAGTGAGTTGTCAAGAGCAATAATCTCCTGGTAAGCTTCACATGGAGTTGACAAACAACCTGATAACGAAACCACACCTAGTTAGAGAACCCTTGCATCCTACAAAGCTTGCGTCTGAGTCGGCTTCTAAAATACCCTTTGCATCAACAAATCTCAGGCCGCGTGATCCAGTACCATTTAAGTACCGAAACACTCTTTTGACCATGATCCATTCTTCCTCTGTTGGGTTAATTTGGTGTCTGCTCAACACACTTACCGACAAAGCAATGTCAGGTCTTACGGTGTTTGCGAGATAATTTAGATTGCCTACAGCTTCGCTGGAGAATTGGTCCCCATCAGTATTTTCGGATCTTCAGATTCTTTTCTCTGCCGTCTTTGTTGGTTCAATGCCTGATTTGTCACCATTGGTGTTTTGCATGGGCACGACTCGTGAAACCCAAACCTTTCCAGGATTTTGTCAATGTAACTTTCTTATATAAGGGTGTTACATCTTCCATTTTTACTCTTCCGTTTCTGTTTATGGGTATGCATTTTGCCTAAGAACATTTTGGTTTCACCCATATCCGTAATTTCAAACTCCTTTTGCAGTTATTCTTTCACTGTCTTCAGTTTAAACGCGTCTTTGCTTGCTATGAGCATGTCATCAATATAGAAAATCTGGATCAAAATGCAATCGCCCTCATGCCTCGTGAATAGACACGGCTCACTATTGATGGTTTTCCGCCCGAACTTTGCTGCCACTTTAGCAAAGCGCTCATACCAGAGCCTAGGGCTGATTTTTAGTCCACATAGAGCTCTTAGAAGTTTGCAAACGTTTGTTTTTCTGTCAATTTCCGAGCATGATGCTCCTTCTGGAATCTCCATGTAAATCGCGTCTTTCAGGGTTCTACTTAGAAATTTTTTTCACCTCTAGTTGACATGTGTAAGTCGTATTTATTTATGACGGCAAGAACAATTCTCGCCACGACCAATCGAGATAAAGGACATAAGTTTCTTGCAAGTCATGAATGTTCCTGTCCTTGAAGTATGTTCACAAGCCTTGCTTTGCGTTTTGTATATCCTAGAGTATCTATCTTTTTCTTAAAGATTGTAAGTCGTTCGACTATTTGCCACACATCATTTCTTGCTATTGACTCAACTCATCTTCAACAGCAGTTTTCCAAGAGATACTCCCTGCCGAATTCGTAGCTTCGACATAAGTAGCGAGAAGAACATGGTACACTTCGTCTTCTGTTCGTCCAACAGACATTCTTTTCGCCGTCCTCATCGACATCTAATGACACCAGCTTGATTAGTTCTGACGCCACTGGTATACGAGAGCAACTGGTATCATTTATGGGATTCCGTCGAACTTTTATATAAGCCAGACATCTAAATCTTTTAATTTGTTCCACATCGATTTTTCGAAGCGTCCGTGTGGAATTTGCATAACATTTGATTTGTGTGGTGTGCGATTGTAAGCATAAACATCAGCATTCGCAGCGAAATCCCACGTATTCTCTGTGCAGTCTTGAGTCGTACATATAAGCTCTCACTTACTTTTAGAACGTTTGGTTGAATCTTTCGGTTACTCCGTTATGTTCAGGAGTATCAGGACTTAGAGCTAAAGCTCTGCACCGAGTCGATCCAACAATTTCAGTGTATACCCACCGGTAAATTCAGTACCCTGATCAGAGCGTAGGTAGCAGACTTTGCATCGGGTCTAACGAATTTCTGCTACTTCTGACAAAAGGCTCAAGGCAGTCACCAGTTTCGATTTTTGCTTTCATGGGGTAGGCCATTGCAAATCGGGATACATCATCGATAAATACTGCTATAAACGATAGGGATTTGGATAAGCACTAGGACTTATTTATATATATATATATATTTCCAGCGACTCTGATGCTCTGTCTCTCAAGGATTTATATGGTTAGCGGTTGAATTTAGAAATTAAACAGACATCATAAGTGAGTGTAGAGTCATCGAAAGTCATCTATAAGACTTTTAATATCGAGAAATCTTTTTTTGAAATTCTTTTAGGTATGCTAATGAAGCATGTCCTAAGCGAACATGCCACAACATCGCGTTATTATTTTTTACATACCTTTGATAGCTATTAGTGAAATGAGTTTCGTTATAATTTATTTCAACTAAAGGTGTTTAATCGATATCTTAAATGTTTCCTGTTGTTAATTGACCATTCCAAAGCTATCTGAGTCCCAGTAGTATTTCCATTACAGATTGAACTTCCGAGCAGATCGTTTTCAAACAACATATCTGCATGCAAGTTCGAGAATATGAAGGGGATGGGAAATGCAGGCATTTTCGTCAATTTGACGAGCAAATTTCCGGTTCCGGTTCCGGTGAGTATTCGAACTGTTATCTATTTTTCTGCTCCCTAAAAGTGCAATTATTGCGGCTTTGCCTACGGGCACATTTTTGTTAACTTTAGATCTCCGGCAAGCGAAATTAATGCCAATTTCATACGTGTAATTCGTAAGCCTTTGTCGAATTATCCTGTAGTCCACTGGTGTTGTGCTGACAGAAATCATAACCTGCAAAAACATCGTGCTTTTTTGAAGAGATCTCGGTCTATGGTTGTGGCTAGTGCTGTCCTCTGGCTAATTCTCACCGCTAACCATCCACCAATCAAATGTTGAATCTAACCTTACATGCTTCAAAAATCGCCGAAACGTCTCTAATAAAAAACACAAATCCCAAACTTGCTAATAAACCGAGCTCTTTCCTGATTACTTTTGCTAATAATGACACTCGTAAGAAATTTATCAAAACTGCGAAAGCCAAGCGGGATTTTAATTTGTCACTGATCTACTCAGATTTGCCGCCATCAAAAGTATTCGTCAATGCTTGGCGGCCTGCGCCATTAAACGACGTCATCTACAAATCATGGCTCTATGTGACCCCCTAGATATCGCAATCACAAATGAACATCTTAATGAAGATATAAATTCTATTTCACAATATGCAAAACAGATGAGTCTCACGCTTAATATAATTAAATCCCAAGCAATAATTTTAGGTTTCTCGTTTAATAGAAATGCAATTGTCTTGCTGAATATCCAGAACATAGTACTTGATGGTGCTAAGATGCCATTTACAAATGATATTCGAAACCTTGGAATAAGAATTATTGTCTGACATTACTCGTAACGTTAATTATTCATTATACCGACTACGCTTCAATAAAAAACTGCTATCCATTGAGCTTAAGAAAAATCTCGTAGTCTCGCTTATTCTCCCGCAGCTTGACTGCTGTTACGTGGGGTACTGTGACATCTCCAAATCAAGTCATTTTCAATATTAAGCGTGATGCAAGAATCATACATTTTAGACGAATGCTAGGCTGGCTACCAATTAAGTATCGTCACCTTTACTTTTTAGGATCAGTGTCGTACTCAGTTCTGAATTACCACAAACCAGAGTATCTATTTTTACTATTTCCGTTTTATCATCGACCAGAGTCACCGAAGATACTTTGTTAGTACCACGTGTAAGAACAACAATGTATCAACATTCTTTTCTTGTGAAGACAACAAAACTCTGTAATTCTTTACCTATTGAAATTCGCAGAACTGAGACCATCAATACATTTAAATCACATCTATCCCGCTGGTTTTCACATTTTAAAAAAACCTCCCCTGCCATTTCCTATCTTCAGATAATGATCTAATCCCTTTCTTAATGATTATCTATCTGTTTTCTTCTCTTCCATAATATTATATTACTCTTCTATATAATACACGGTGTAATTACTTTTATTATTACATTATACATGTACCGGATGTCATGATCGCCTTGTATCGATTACTACTTATACTGCTTTTATACAACATTTCAATTATATGTATATTATTTGTATGTAACCTTAAGGTAACGCAGCCACCACTGCCACCAAGGCTTAATAAACGTCTTTCAATAATTAATTAATTAAATCTGCATCGCTGTTCCTCTCGTTTGAATTTGCATCATAAATATTTATTCGTTCATTGTCCAAGTAAATAGACATTCCTAAATCGGCAAAATATCTGACAATGAGTGACAAAAGGTTCTGGACGCGTGCCTTGACGCAAATCACATCTTTTAGTCTTACAACATTATAATTATTGTACGCAAAAATGGCATCTTCTCCCTCAGCAATCAAGTCCGCAGAGCTATCACTATGTGCACATTTCATTGTACTGACACTTTCTTTGTTAAAATTAGTAAAAGTCAATCTAGACTTCGAAAAGTGCTCCGTTGCACCTGAGTCAGCAATGACCTTAATTATATTGTTCGGCTAATTAGCGAAATTATGTAGCAGCTCTGAGGATGAAGAGTGCTGAGCGGTAGGTATTTTAACAGAGAGCAAATTCTTACCTTTGTCTACCTGGTCGTTCTGCTTGTTATCGTTAGCACTACCGTTATTGTTGTTACCACCTTTGTTGCAATAGACATTTCTCTTGCAGTTACTATTGCCTTTGTTATAGTTACTTCCCTTGTTGTAACTCTTGAAGTTTTTGCTTTTCTGGTTATCACCGTCATTTTTCTATCTTATAGCATAATTTCTGTCGTCTTAATAATTATAGTTCCTTTTATTGGTTTTCGATAAATATCCACCACCATTCCTTTTGTATTCTTGAATGTTTTTTGTTCTTTCTTATTCGGGCAGTTGAAGTCATTGTGCATCTTGATATCGACAAATTTGTCACAAGAGTAACTTTTGCATAGGCCCTGTCCTTTCCGAGGACAATCCAGGAACATATGGCCCAAGTCATCATCTTGTACGATTTGTTCCATTTCCAGTCATTAGTATGGTCTTAAGTGGATTGTTAGCCAAGCTTTGTGAATCTATTTTCATTATAAAAGACTTCAGATCATCGTATGATATCCCTTTGTCTTTATTGATAATTCGTTTAATTATGAAATCAGTGGCCTGTACTTGTGGAACTGCCTTCAGTACAGCGTTGTAGAACGCGTCTCGTTTCTTATCTTCAGAAAACGGAACTAATCCGCCTATTATATCGTAGTTCCTTACGAAATCTTCCATCGCCAAACTTTGAGTAGGTTCCTTATTTGAGTTGCATAGCATGTCGTACAACTTCGTTTTAATGGAGGTCGTAGTTTGCGGGGTTTCACTTCTTTTGAACTCCCTAATCTTAGCAAGCAATTTAATGGAATCGCGAATGTGGTAAACTCGTATCTGATATTTATCTTCAATCCGTCTAAATAAAATATCTCGTACTTTAATCATGTCTTCAGAGATTAATTTTTCATCGCGTTCTATGTTGTAGCCGGTCGATGGGTCGATCACATACAACAGACCTTTATTTCTCAGTTGGGAAATCAAGTGGTCGTACAACAGTTGATATTTGGTTTGTGAAGTCAGAGTGTAGTTGTAGAAGTCGGGCTGAACCCTGTGGAATTGATTTTGTAATCGGCTAGTTATTGTCGCAGCCAAAATGTCAGTTTGAACACGAGTCGTATCCAGCCTTTTCTTGTTCATTTGTCTCCGGAAGAGTGAACCTAGATCTTCACCTAATTGTTTTCCAAATGCGAAAGTAGAGTTCCAGTAATTTTCCGCAGGATGAGGTGATATCTGTTTGTCCTCAACGGGATTAGAATTTTTATCCAATTTTACTGGAATGTCTTCTAAAATTTTGAAAATAAAATCATCACGTGCCGTCGCTGATTTGTCTCTTTCTATTTGCTTTCTCTCAAGCATACAAAGGGCATCATTTGTTCTTTTATTCATATAGTCCAATCTTCTCTTTAAAGCTATCAGCCGATGTCACCAACCGGTGACTGTGATTCTTTATTTTTCGCAGAAGCTCCAGATTGTACAGCCTTTAAATCCATCTCTAGACCATTTAAACTTACTTCTCGTCATATTTGTGTCAGAGACGATCAAGGCTTCAACGCTGTTTTCGAAAATTTTGTTATCTGCACTAAAGATAAATTTGACCTGCGAACTGCCCGACACTCAGTATTTTTGAACATACCTTTCACATCATGCATTTCATTCCGTCTTTTACCGTCGTTCACTTCTTTATTCATCGCATCGTTAGACAATTCTTTGCAGTCAGTCGTACATGATCCGGGTATCATGCGATCATATTAATCATGTGGATATATTAATATGTTTATCGCGAACTGACACAAAGAGAGGCCAGAGAATCAGAGAGAAGGGAGAGAGACAGATAACCTTTATTAAGAAAGAGATACTAAAGCATCGTCGCAACTGCGCAACAAACCGGTGTCAAGCAGTGAAAATGAAGGCGCGCGTGCAATTCATTTCGCCATACGGCGTTCTCCCCGCTTCGCATAATGAATGATCCTGGCGAAATGTTTCTCTGCTTTTTTGATAGCTTTGGGTTGCTGGTCGACCCTTTATAAAGGAATAGAATTATACGATTATGACTTTCGATCTAAAGGTATTAGTGTATGGATAAATTTCAAGTTTATTAAGAAATTAATAAATCGTTTTTTTTACTACGGAGTAAGAGTATATTTATTTAACAATAAAAATAAGTGTCTAATAATGCAACTTATACCATTATTCGACCCATCCCTTTAATTTACAAGAAATTACAGAAGTTAACCATACCTAAACAGATTGCATTATTCCCTATTAAGAAGATAATTTATTGCTATGGTGAAATTCTTATTACATATTATATTATGGTCACAAAATTAATTGAAAATATGATACGGCAACTCATCTAATCGGTAAACACTTGAGAGATGACGAATGTCAAATATTTATCATATTTTTCTTTAATAATAACCCGTAAGTATTTTTTAGCGAGATATAAATATAAAATATTCCAAAAGTATTGGATATGCCATTCCAATCAGTTGCTTTGCAAGTCCAACCTACATTAACAACTACTTTACAAGCTTGAGATGTAGAGGCGTGTCGTGTCGACATTTTGAAATACAAATGCTAATATCGATTTTAGTCATCTGTTCAAAGTCTGTATGCATATATACTACGTGAGATGGTACTTTATAACTAATAAAAAGGTTATATTATTTTTGCGCAAACTTTTGTTTGTTTAATATAGTTTTTATATCAGTCTCGGAGGAAACGATCAGTATGTCAATAATGCAACAGTTTACGAAATGCGTTTTCGGTATCCCACCAATAACTAAAAAAAACTAAAGGGAATTTTTTAATCGTATAAATCTTGCGGCGCAACGGCTTTACAGGCGCGAAGTGGCCGCACATTTCACAATTATTACAAATATGAATATCAATCTGTCCGAAAAGTGGGAAATTTTTTACTCAAATCTCTACCAGATCAGCGTGAAATTTCACTGCAACCACGCCCTAAACCATGAGGTAGGTGATTGCAGTATCAGTACCGAGTTCAATTCAACGCGCAGAAAATTGCCTACACGGGGAATCGAACCTAGAACTTTTGGAGACGAAAGAAAGCGAAACGTGCACCTGAGCCGTCGTAACCATCTCACCCGAAAGGTAAAAACTTATGTCAGGTCTGTCAGACTATCTGCAGTGTGGGCTAAGAGAGACACGGATAGTCGATGCGTAGCCTGCGTTAAGCACACTCGGGGAAGGTACGCCTCGTGCTTATAAACACGACTCCAGAGAATATAAAGAGTCTCACTGAAGTTCTCTGGGAAGCAGTGGGTGCATTCGATCAGAGTCAAGGAACTGATACCCAGGAGTACTCTGGTGATCATAGACTTGAACTGCTACATACCTGCCGAGGAAGTCGCTCAGACTCTTCTAGTTCTGCCGGAGCTGTATATATATCGCGGAGCACTTGCGCTGTCGGTTTCAATGTCCAACAGCAGACAACAATTTATGGCCGTTGATGCGCCAGAGGAGGAGAGGAGAGAATACCTCATCAAGGCTTCTGCGGTTGGGTAGGAACCGGTTAGAACTCGTTAACAACTGCAGAATAAGGCTGAACAAGATAGTCGCAACGTCCTTTAGGTGCCTTGGTTTAAGACATATTGATAGAAGCACCTGCTTCTGTAAATGTGGGATGGAGAGACATGAGGAAGCGGTTTTGCTCATCCGCACCCATGTGTTTCTTCTACCCCATTAAGGCGAAGCACATCGCGGGTTCTTGTGTCTGTAAGGCATTTTGCGACCCCCTTCTAGCGGCTAAACAATGACGCTTATAATCCAGATTACGGGTGCATTTTAAGCATACCCAGACATTCGAACATTGGCAATTAAAACTAAACACCACCGCAGAGTGCGTTTTTATGTAGGTAATATTGGGGCCTTCAGCACTGGCTGGAATGATTGCATATATAATGCATAGAATGTATCTTTACGTATTTCGTTTCGGCCCAGGCATTCTTACCAGGATTCCGAATCAGATACTCCTAACTTGAAAATTTTACTTCAAAAAATAAATAACAGAGGGAATAAGCTACAATCGGATGTAGAAGAAATTCAATCTACATTAAACAATTAAAGAAGGAACTGCACTCAATTGCGTAATAATATTAAAGTTATTAATTCGAAAGTTAGTCGCTTAGAGAAAATTGATTCAAAGCTATCTATTCAGAGCTGGATATTCTATGAATCTCTGAAATATGGCTACAAACTGCTCCAAGGGTAACTCCACCCTGGATTCAAAACTATGAAGCAATAAATTCATATACTGTGCAAGATAAACCATATGGTCATGCTAAAGGAGGCATTACTTTTTTTGACTAGGGTCCTCCAAACGCGGTGCAACACAAATAATTCGATTTTGAACATTGACAAATGCAAAATCCTAAGATTTCATAACTCTAGCATGACAGTTTCTTTTTCACACGAAGTAGTGCAACAAACAGCGAGGATAGGTCTAAAACGGAAAAGAAAAAGCGCCGATAAAAGAAAAACATTACGTGTTATCGTTGCCAGGAAAAAGGTCATTACGCGAGTGAGTGCCCGACAAAAACAAGAACAGTAGTGCTCAAACTGGTTTGTCGAGAAATACGTGCGCGTTTGTTGTAACGACATCCGAGAAGGATGGGAAGTCTCGAGAGCTCCGTCGGTACATCGAACCGACAGTCGAGCAACGAGAGCGGTTGATGCGCGGGGTACTTGGATAACCGATAGTGGCGCATCGTGTTGTGAGACATACTGTTTTTGCAAGCAGTACCGCGAGTATTGCGAGATTGCAGCACTTCGACGCCCCTCGAGACATGAGGTAAACGTGGTCGAATACAAAATTCCCATGACGTTCCAAGAAGCGGTAACGGGGCCGGATGGATCAAGATGGCTCGGAGCAATCAAAGAAGAACTCGAGGCTCGTCGGAGAAGCAAAACGTGGACGGTAGTACCGAGACTCGAGAAGAAAAGAACAATAGACTCGAAGTGGGTTTTTAAAGTTTTGCGGGACACGAGTGGAAGCGTTTATCGTTTCAAGGCGCGCCTTTGCGCGCGAGGTTTTCTGCAGAAGGAAGGTATCGACTACACGGAGACCCTTGCTCCTGTAGTTCGATACGACTCACTATGCGTGATATTGGCGATCATCACGCAAGACGACCTCGAAACCGTGCAGTTCGACGTATGCACGGCGTTTCTTTATGGAAACCTACTAGAGGAAGTCCACATGGAAGTCCCGGAGGGACTAATCATCGAAACCAGCGAAAGTGATTGTGTGTGCAAGCTCGAAAAATTCCTCTACGGGTTAAAACAGGCGCCGCGATGTTGGAACGCGAAGTTCTCTAATTTCTTAAGACGATTTAATCTTAAGGAAAGCGACGCCGATAAATGTATATTTTACGGGAAGTTCGAAGAATGTGAAATCCATTTGACGCTCTTTGTTGATGACGGAATCATCGCGGCAAAATCGTCGAAGGTACTCGAGTCAATTGTAGAATCGCTTAGGGACGCATTTGAAATCGCTCTTGGTGATTGTACTAGCTTCGTCGGTTTACAACTCAGTCGCTATAGTGTTAACAAAACGATGTTCATACATCAACAAGCGTACAAGAAACACATCATCGAAAAATTCGGGATGAAAAATGCAAAAGGAGTATCTCTCCCTGCAGATCCTCACACGGTATTACATCCCGTCGAATCCAAAGGCGAAGGAATAGAACATGTACCTTACCGCGAGGCCATCGGATCTCTTACATTTTTAGCAACCGTATCTCGACCGGATATCGCTTTTGCCGTTAATTCTGTCAACAGGTTCAAAAACCGTCATAATTCTAGTCATTGGCAGGCCGTTAAGCGCATTCTCGCGTACCTAGTAAATAGTGTAGGTATTGGAATCGAGTATCAGAAATACGGGAAAGAATCCAACCTAATTGGATTCTCAGACGCCGATTATGCGAGCGACGTTGAGAAACGAAGGTCTACGACTGGCTATGTCTTTAGTACTAAACCCGCCCTAAGTGAAAACGAGTTTTTACGAATATCCTTTAAAATATTGATTATATAAAAAAAAGTTTCTAACAAAAGTTGTTTGTTTCCCAATTCTCTACAAAATATATGTGATGCTTATTTTTAGAAATCCTAACGGTTCCCGAGTAATTTCACATTGAAGTCTTGAATGTCATTTCAAGAAATCTAATGAAAAATAAAAGTTAAAGGTACATAATTTTGCGAAGCTAGACAACCTTAAGCAAATTTTGATATATGTTTAAATATTTAAGGAAGAAAACTCTACTACTGCCTTTTGTAATTTCAAAGCGTATGATTTATCGTCTAAATTGTTCATTTTATATATTTGTGATCATTTAAATCAAAATTCTTTTTAACAAAGTCAATGATAAAATGTTTTGTTTTCTCATTAATAAAGAATTAGGAAGGATCAATTTTTTCAAACATAATTTTTCCCCCGCATGGGGCATATACCTTCTTTCGATTATCATCATGAGAATATTTTCTTCTCAAGCCTTCGTTCAATACCTAAATAATTATTCATGAAAATTTGATGCAAGTAAGCTCTCATATGAACTATACAAAGACCCACTTCTTTGACGGGCATGAAATACAGGGGTGTGTACGGTAGTCATGACCGGGACCAGCAACAACGGGAATAACTATTTTGCCTACATTGTTCGTAGTTTTCTTTTATATTTTAAGCCTCCACATCCTTTCTATTGATTCAAACATTCAAGAAAAATTCAGGTAGAGCTTATTGGAATATATTAATGAAATATTGACAATCAAAAGACTTAATTCTTATAATAAATTTATTAAGTTCATAATATGAAGATAATATTCAAAACGGGAGCAGCTAGATTTTAAAGTTTTCAATTTTGGAACCCTTAGAAAATTAATAAATATTGAATTAATCGGGAACCATTAGGATTTCAAAAAATAAGCATAATATATGTTTTGTAGAGAAATGAGGGACAAACAACTTTTGTTTGAAACTTTTTTTGATGTAATCAATATTTTAAAGAATATTCGTAGAAATACGGTTTCACTTTAGGGGTGGTTGGGGTGAAGGGAGCTCAGTTGGTCAATACCATTCGGGGAATCTATTTTTTTTATAGATGAGATAGAACTCGGGGCAAAATTTTAGCAAAATCGGTCCTCGTTTATGTTCGAAAATACAGCAGATACAATTTTTTTTCATTGTAATAACTAAAACACAAAAATCCTGTATCTCAAAAAAGGGAGCAGTTACGATTTCAAATCGAACTGATTTTCACTCTAGAAATAATGTGGAAACGTTCCCCGAAACCCGATTTCGGATGCAGTTTAGTCGAATTTCCCCACCCTTGAGGCCCGGTGTGATCTATGTGCCGCATAGGCAATGTTAAATAATATCTGTACATGTACTGGAAAGCCCCGACAAAACTTTGCAAATTATATAATAAAATTACCTGTTCAAAATAAAATTACGTTTATATTTTTATATACCCATTGGTAAATTAAAAAAGTTACGCGGTGTCAGTTACATATTATCAAGTATTAACCCCTTCGGCGGCGAGGCGTTCCAAATAGCGTCGCGCGTGTCGGTGTCAAAAGCAGCAAAAATAGTAGAAATGGCGGTCCTACTTAAACTCGCTTTGCAAAATTTGTAGACGTATTGAAGTTTAGGAAACCATAATAATTATACGTTTTAATGTCAAGGAAAACGAATATGTAAAAAAAATAATTTTTTTTTATGCTTTCTTTACCTTTTATGCTTTTTCGTTATAGAAACGGGATTCCGTTTAGTACGTAAGCAGTCGGAGTGATAGGATGCATTATATTTCGTTACAAAATTATTCGGACATATTCTCTGTGCAAGAACTGTTAGTTTGAAAATTTGACAATCATGTGGACAACGTTCCGTAGGAGATTTTATGGTGCCTTACTCAAACAACCTAAATGTTTAAACCTGCAGATTCTTCCTTCACAAGTTGATGTTTTGCTGGACTACCATTTCGTTAGATGTTCTTTGGCTATCACTAGAATTTTACAACTTATCAAAGATCTTCATAAGTTCTACTATATCAGGAAAAAATTTAATAGAGACAAAATATGCACGGAAAAACAGAAGGAGTACACTAAATATATTTCTAACTGTCAAGACACGTTATTTGATGTTTGTTCTTGCAAGTGCCAAATGAACCTTCAGTGTACTTGCAACAAACATTTTTATAAATGCATCTGTGTTAAACCAATTGCAATGGACTGCTCTTGTGCGGTGGGTAGAAAAATTTCTGTGATAGAAAATTTCTTTACGCTCAAAGGTATCACAGAATTGTTAAAATAGGAACCGTGACAAACACGAAAATGAAAAGATAAAAAAGCGGATGGCAAGAAAAACGACACAAATAACATATGAGACTGCAGAATCTTCTGAAATCACGACCAATATTGCATCATTGGCCAGCGACACAGAATCTGAAACACAACAGACAGACGCTTATGATCATAATGATCCAGATTTTCAGATAAATGTTAGATCATCTCAGATGACTGTCGTCTCAGATGACTACAAAGCTGCCCAACACAGCTCTTGCCAGTGACAGGTATGTCGTATCGGACAGGGCAATGGCAGCAATCGCCTCTTCTGTTTTATCCGAGTTGGGGTTAATATCTAAAACAGACAAAAATCTTCTTATTGACAAAAGTAAAATAAGACGACCAAAGTCTCTAGTACGTTCCAACTTAAAGAATGATCATGTGGAATGGGCACAAGTACGTCCCAGAGACTCATACTGTAATGGGAGGTCAAACAAAATGGTTATCATTAAAACGAAGGATGTTATGAGATACAGAAAGGTAAAAAAAGAGGAACACATTTCTGTTATTGAGGAACAAGGCTCTGTGTATCTTTTCGGATTTTGTATTGCTGGAAGTGTAGATACGGTCACAAATACTGGATGGAAGAAAGGTGCCATTCGAATGTTAGAGGTATCCCAAAAACGACCTCTTCAGTGGTCAATTTGACTTTTGCATTTTAATGAGCTTCCTCTAAGACACTTGGTTGAAAAACTAGATGGAAAAACTGAAGGGCCAAAAAGTTTTTCAGACAATTAAGTGCACTCTTCCCGAAATTGATGTCAGAATTATCAGTAAAGACCATGTGAAACCATCAGCTCTGGCACCCTTATCCGGATCTTGCAAATCGAGAACCAGGGCCAGCTTCATTGCGAAGAATGAATTTCTAGAATTACCACCAAGTACATCCCGAACCATACACAGGAGAGGAAAGAACTGTGAAATTACAGAAGCAGCCTCCACTGTTTGTGGCACAGAAAGCGGGGATGGATTTATTTCAGCAAAATTAAAATCTCGAGAACTAATGAGGACTGTTGAAAACAAGGGTGATTTCAAATGCATTTCGTAAATACTTCACGCAACTGTTGGTTGGTTGGTTGGTTGGGTAGGGCGTGGAGGGAACTCACGGTGCAGCCACCTACACATGGTGAGTTCTGAGTCGCTTATAAATTTTTAAACATTTTTTAATGCGGGCGAAGTGCTACACGATTAGACTAAAATAAAGTAAACAAAGTTTTCATTCAATTATGCACCGATTAAAGATAAACACGTGTGAATAGATTTGTTATATTGAACCAGCGTTACCCGTGTATGGAAAAAATTACCAAAAGACGTCGATTTTTATCAAATTTATTTCTCCTCCTCGCCTCATAACTAGGCATTTGACAATCAGGCGATTTTTGTCAATTAAAAGACCTCCAAAGGTCAGTGTAAGCTTCAAAGAAAAAATTGCAAATTTTGGTTAATTTTTTACCCCGTTTGAAAACTTTGAACGAGATGTGCGATCTCAAGATATCATCTGATTGAAAAAAAAAAATTTCTTTCCGATCAGGGTGACAAGTAGCAACTTTTCTACGGTATTAGAATTTGATTTAATGACTGCTTGCAAAATCGACCTACCCTACAATCGGGTTCACCGGTAAAATTTTTTTATTGTTTTAAATAATAATTTAGGTCATAAATAACACAAATAAAATCTAAAAAACAATTAATTCATTAATTTGGGTATTTTATTTGCCAATTAAAAACTCTTCCGTTTGAACGCGCGTCAGTTTCATGTGACGTCACTATGCGGGTTCGGCTGTCAACCAAACAAGTTCGCATATTTTGCTGTGCATATATGCACAGTGGTATATATACAGTGGCCTCCCCTTATTTTAACTTTTCGAATCAAGGAAAATGGCGGCTTCTTCCCTTATTTTACCGCTTCCCCTCATCCTCACCACCGGCAGTATGAGAGAATAAAAACAGAGAGAGGAGATATAGTGGCGTCTTTCATCACCTGTATGCGCAAGCGCAACCAGCAATTCGCACTCTTTTGAACACTTTCAAATGGCGAATGGTGGGGGACCTCACGAGGGGAAGAAGTTAAAATAAGGGACGAAAGAAAGTTAAAATAAAGAACGCAGTTAAAATAAGGGGAGGGCCACTGTATGTACTGTTTAACCTCAATAGTTTGCTCCGAAGTTTTTATTATGAAAAAAAAAGGAGATAAGACCTGCTGATAAGACCCATGCACTTTATTATGCCGTTATTTGCGTTTTCTTAATTGCAAAAATAGTTTTAAAATCTATGTATACATATACATATAGGTAACATTTATCAGCTACAAGGATGCGTGTTTGTCCCCGCGTGTAAATTGAACCTATTTGTAAAATAGCAGGACTTACAACCCTTTTTTTCCATAGTACATGAGGTTAAACATGACATAAATGCACAGTAGAATATTCGAACGGGATTGGTTGACAGCCGAAGCCTTGTAGTGACGTCACACGAAACTGGCGCTCGTTCAAACGAAAGAGTTTTTAATTGGCAAATAAAATACCCAAATGAATAAATAAAATTTTTTCGATTTTATTTGTGTTATTTATGACCTAAATTATTATTTAAAACAATAAAAACTAATAAAAAAATTTGACCGCTGAACCCCATTAGTATGGTTTTCTTACACGGACCACTCATCGTTTTAAGAACCCAAAAGCTATCTTAGCATTTGAAATTGAAATTTGAAATTGAAATTGAAATTGAAATTTATTCTCTCTCTGGGTCAGATTACAAAACATTATACAGTAATATACAGGGTGGCCGATTTATCTGAAGACATTGAAATACCTCGAGAACTATGCACAGAATCAAAAAAGTTGTTGGATGAAAGTTAGTCGACACGAAGGGGGGCATCCAGTAATAATGAAATTTACCCCCTCCCCCATCCCCTGGGGGTGGAGTGAGGGCAAAAGCAATAAAACTTAAATAGGAACCCCCAGTTTTTATTGCACATTTGGATTCTCCAATATTGACAATTTTCGCCCGCGTAGCGGATATGGAATACGGTCATTCTAACAAAGCCGGGAAAAAATACATTTAGCATTACCCAGGAACAACGACGTGGACGTAGTATTTTTCTGTTCCCTTTGGGGTGCTTGTTTTACGTGAGTCCCCTTGCCTCTCACTGTCTCACTGTTCACTTACTTGAGTAAGTGTTCGAAATGTTGACCTTCCACTTCAATGCATTTATTTATTCTTTCTTCAAATGACTTTATACATGATAGAATCATATCTGCAGAAATTTCTGCGCAAGCAGTTCTTATGCGTTCCACCATGTTTTCACGAGTCGTTGGTACTTGTTCATAAACCTTACCTTTTAGGTAACCCCATAGGAAGAAATCCGGAGATGATAGATCAGGTGACCTCGCAGGCCAATTAATGGGGCCACCTCTACCAATCCACCTACCATTGTAATCACGGTCTAGTATTTCCCTTGCTACTCTTGAAAAATGTGCTGGGCAACCATCATGCTGAAACCACATTGTCCGTTGGACGTCCATAGCAACATCCTCAAGTAGTAATGGTACTTCTTGTTCTAGGAAATCTCGATATTTTGTTCCATTCAAATTACCTTCAATGAAATAAGGACCAATGAGTTTATTTCCTATGATTCCACACCAAACGTTCACCGACCAAGGACGTTGATGATTAACTTGTCGTAACCAATGGGGATTTTCTACGCTCCAATAATGCATATTATGCCTATTGACGCCACCATGGTTCGTGAATGTAGATTCATCTGAAAATAATACATTAGCAAAGAAATTGTGGTTCGTTTGCATTTTTTGAAATGCCCATTCACAAAACACCACGCGGTTATGAAAATCATCGCCATCTAGTTCCTGGTGCAGTGAAATGTGATATGGGTGAAACTTATGACGATGCAATATTCTTTGAATACTGTCTCTGGAAATGCCGGAATCGCGATGTAATTGTCGTGTGCTTACATGTGGATTTTGATGAATAGCTGCTAGTACAGCTACTTCGTTAGCTTCTCCTGTAACTGTTAATCTTCGCTTCCTTTTTTCATTTGTACGCTGCCATCAGAGTGAAAGGCATTCACAACTTTGTAAAAAAAAGAACGGGAGCGAGCATTATCTGGAAAACGCTCAGCATACAACGCAACAGCATCGTCAATATTCCTCTTACATTCACCATAAATAAGAATCATTTCGATTTTTTCGGGAACTGTAGCAGGATTCATTTTTAACTTGCAATTCGATTTAAGCAATGAAGGGTAGACAAAAAATAGTCACGTAAACGGAAAGTTGTTATTCTAAAAGCAAAGTGACCTCCGACCGAATTACTACCAATACAATGGACTTCAAAAACAGTCTTACACTGAGAGACCGTGAATACTAAATTTTAATATGGGGATTAGAAAGTCGCGATATCCATTTACTTCCCTTCAGGAAAGTAGAGAAAAATGTAGGTGAACTGGTTACGTGTGACTCAACTTATGTATAAAATGATATGCTACTTTATTTTCGAGTTATGTCGCCCTCTAGCGTTATGTAACAGAACCGGCGCCAGTGATGGCCGAAATGCAAGCGATGTACATGTATGAAACCACGTGAGTTCTCTCGGGGTCCGGTAGATGGCGACGAAATCCCCAAATGAAGTAAGAGTTTCGTTTTGTTTAATAGAAGCTGGTTTGACCGTCAATGCTCAGCTTATTTATTCTCATTTCGGAAAAAACATACAGAGAGAGAATGAATGAGCTGAGTGAAGGGACATGACGCGTTTTTTAATGGATTGCGTGATGTCCTCTTTTTGTTTATTAAATAATAAATTTAAAACCTAAAATGTAATTTTATTGAAGGTAGAAAACTTATTTATAAAATTGCTTCCATATTGTATGCACAATTTTTATGTAATCAGTTTTGATTTTTAATATGAAGAATATCAATTATTCATAATCTTAATTTTTCGAATGGACATTATTAAAATTTCATATTCAGAATAACAATTTTCGCAATTGATATTACTAAATTCTAATATTAAAAATTCTAATATTAGAATTTTTAATATTAAATTTTCATAAAGGGATCAAATTGTCCCTATTTGCCCCCTGGATGCCCCCCTTCGTGTCGAACAACTTTCATCCGACAACTTTTTTGATTCTGTGCATAGTTCTCGAGGTATTTCAATGTCTTCAGATAAATTTGGATTTTTATCGATTACAGCGCCACCTGTGAACCAAAATGCAATAGCTCCTAGGTCAAATTGGTGTACTTTTTTCCGGAGAATCCAAATCTGCAATAAAAACTGAGGGTTCCTATTTAAGTTTTATTGTTTTTGCCCCCACTCCACCCCCAGGGGATGGGGTAAATTTAATTATCACTGGATGCCCCCCTTCGTGTCGAACAACTTTCATCCGACAACTTTTTTGATTCTATGCATAGTTCTCGAGATATTTCGATGTGATGATTTCGATTCAGACAAATCGGCCACCCTGTATAACAACTGATACCTATGTCGTATCATATTTGTGCGCATTGTACATTAATATAACTTGCAAGGCTAGGCCTGACTGCAAGAGGAGGTGTGACACACCTCTGGAGAGAATTTCTTACGTACTAATCTTCCTTAAACTAATTACAACCAATTAAAAATATAAATGAAATATAAATAAAGTACAGTAATAATTGTTCGTGTACACTCAGTTTTAAAGTACATATGCACCTATTCAAAGGTCTTTACAAATTCGATGGCATATATCCCGCGGTTTCGAAATTATAAAGAGTTTTATGTGCTATTTCAGGTTACGAGTAGGTACTGCATTATCCGATATAAAAATATTGTAACTTTTAGCGGCTACATAATCGAAACACTGCCACGATATTTTTTTGCTCCTTTTAGGAATTAATACTGTGTTCGTACTTCTGCCTCTAGTATTAAAACAATGATTAGCGTAAATAAGTACATTGTTTTTTATAGCACTTACTAAAGAATCAAGAATAAATTTTTGTCGAATATCGAGAATCTTAGATTCGCAAAAGACTTTGTCGGAGGGGTAGTATCTGCTTTTATCATAAATGATTTTTATGATATTTTTTTGTAGGACTTCTAGGGGTGTAACATGGCAGGAGCACGCTGCATTTAGTTCAGCCTATTTTACTATATGCATCACCGATATGGTCTCCCTATATATGTGTATGCTATAAGAAAAATACAATTCGTTTAAAGGAGATTATGTGCTTTATACTCTGAAATCGATTCATGATCTAAACGATGTTGATATTAGTTCGTAAGGTATAATCTGGAGTATGTCATGGGTCCCAAATCTCTGTTCTGTTCCAATATAGGCATGTCTTATATTCGGGTCATAATTTAACCTTTTGAGACACAGTAGATCTCTCAGAGAGTTTCTCATGTTTTTTACGTTGTAATTGATTATCTATATAGCTAAGGCATTTATTTATCGAATGTAAGATATCACACACATTAAAATGCTATAGTTAATTAGTTATAAACAAAAATATACCAATAAATGACCATTTTTTTTTAAATCGTTTGTTTATTTATTTGCATATTTATTTATACACGGGTATAATGCCTAACAGAAAAATATGTACAATATTAATATTTGTGACAAATAATTCCGTACAAACATATTCGGGAAACTTATTATTTGTACGTTTTTGGGGTCGCTGAATGCGAATCTGATGTCGGTTTTCAAAAATTCAAAATGGCGGGCAAAAGTTGAAAATCAACTGAATTTGCTTGAAAAAAGTTACTTGGGGGTTTTCGGGGTAACTGAATACGAATCTGTTCAGTTTTCAACAATTAAAAATGGCGTATCCAATGTGGCGGATACAAAATTTAAAATCGACTGAATTTGCTTGAAAATACCCAGACAGCGAGATCTGCCGCATATAAGGGGAAAGTCTAGCGGCGAATATGTCGGTAGAATTCCGAATTCTCCCCTGCCGACTCGTCAGCGGCGAATCTGCCGCATTTCTGCCGAAGAGATTAAATCCGTCTTCGTATGCGTCTTTAATCCCTTCGCCGACCCCTTTAATCTCTTATATGCGGCAATATGCAGCTAGCTGTTTGTCTGGACAGTTACTCGGGGGCTTACGAGATCACTGAATACGAAAATGAAAATCGATTTTCAGGATTCAAACCTGTGAGTATATAAATTGAAGACGTTTCAATATGAGTTATGTACTTGACAATTCAGTGTCCGGTAATCTATGCAAAATGGAATTTTCCTAAAAATTCAATGTCAAACTATACTACAAATGATTACTATACAATGATGAAAGAGAAATTCGACATAGGATATGGCCTTTTCCTACTAATCAGTATTTTTATTTACAACCGAGGAAAATATAGGTTATATATGACGGATATCGTGTCAAGTGATCCAGGCCAGAATTTGAAACATGTGGGATACGGCTGAAATTTGCACAAACTATATAGTCCTATTAGTACAATGTTAAATATCAAATATTAGCAATTTTTATAAAAAATTGCAGGACGTAGAGGGGGTTGAAATTTTGAAATTTCATCATACAAAACTCAAAAATTAAAATAATATAAAATATGTTTCAGATAGGTTTTTTCCCGCCCTTTTTAATGGTGAAATCCATTTTTTGAAAAAATTAATTTTTTACGTTGAAAAATGCAAATTAAAGATATAATTGAATATATCTCAAAAACTACATGTTTTTTAAATTTTTTTATTGTTTCATCGGAAAGATGAGACTTTTTACTACAAAAAATATGTGGTTCAAAAGTGGGATCAGTTTGTTTAGCTAGTCAAATTGAACGATGCGACCGCACGGTGCCGCATCTGCGTCGCGCCACCTCTCGCGCATAGTGGGGCAAAATTACAGAAAGGTCGAAATAATATTTTTTAGGCTGCTAATCCTTCATTTGCACCGAAATAGGAGGTTTGGCAATTAACATAGAAGAATTAGAAATTTTACTTTCTAATAATTTCAAGAAAAGTACCGCCGGCATTTGCATCACCAAAGATGTACCACGCGGAGGTCGCACGGTCGGATTTACATCTCTTCGGGGTGCTTTTTTAAGGTGGTTCCCATTGCCGTCACCTATGTGCGTTTGTGTGTCCGTGCGCGCGCGTATACCTGTGTGCGTGTGTGTGTTTCTTTCCATTTTAATTTATTCTTTTTTGTTTTTTAGTAATTGTTTACGGCTTTAAAGTAGTTGATGGACGCTTTTTATTTTTTGGAAAATAATCACAATTTGGAGATGCTTATTGCTTACCGCCGCACCGACGTTATAAAAAAAAGATTCATTTAAAATTATTCCAAAATTGTTCAAAATTTCACCCTTGTTATTATAATATTTTCTGTTCTATATAATTTCAAAAGAATTTAAAATAATTCTTTAATAACTTTTAATTAATATTTTTCACGTAGTGTCGGTATGTTGGTAACAATGCTAGTTCAAAGTCCTATAGCTCCAATCTGATACGTCAGCGGCGCGGGCCTTGCGGTAAGCATCGTTCAATTTGCCCAGCGAAACAAACTGATCCAACTTTTGAACCACATATTTTTTGTAGTAAAAAGTCTCATCTTTCCGATGAAATAATAAAAAAATTTTAAAAACATGTAGTTTTTGAGATATATTCAATTATATCTTTAATTTGCATTTTTCAAGGTAAAAAATTAATTTTTTCAAAAAATGGATTTCACCATTAAAAAGGGCGGGAAAAAACCTATCTGAAACATATTTTATATTATTTCAATTTTTGAGTTTAACAAAGTTACGAACAGTCGAAATATACCTTGTATGATGAAATTTCAAAATTTCAACCCCCTCTACGTCCTGCAATTTTTTATAAAAATTGCTAATATTTGATTTTTAACATTGTATCCAATAGGACTATAGTTTGTGCAAATTTCAGCGGATCCCACATGGTTCAAATTCTGGCCTGGATCACTTGACACGAAATCCGTCATATATATCAATGAATAAATTTATATGACTGTATATACTATATTATACGCAACCATATGTGAAAATTTATAATTATATGATTATATGTAGTTGTATATGACATTATATAATTATAATCTGAACCAAACTTGGTTTTTTGAATCTCATACAGATTAGTTTGTTCAAGTTGAAAGTAAATTAGTTTGCACGTAAACAAGCAGTAAAAGATGTCTAACGCAGAAATGAATCTGACACGTTCTTCCATGATCTGCAGAAATGAATCATTATTACCAAGCCTGCTTCAGCTTTCCAAAATAACACCTTTTGCAAACGGTAACTCAAATGTTCATTATCATTTGAGCCAGGCTTTCGTTCCTCCAAAATGGAAAGACATTTTTCTTGCAGTGCAAATGCGTCGATAGTCATTTGTTAGACATAAACATATTGATGGGCATCAAAAAGCTTTCATCATATGAAGATTACTTTGCTATGAATAGTCATCAGCTACATGACCGATACTTATGCAAAATTATGAATGTCAATCGTTTTAGCTTTTTACTCAGTTAAACTTCTTTTCATACCATCCTCTTTGCTATAAATTGGGCACAGCAAATGGAGCTATTCTATTATGTGAAACAAAATTTAGAAAAAAGAACATCAAAATTGCTAAACAAATTCTTAGTGATAATGGATATCCCAATTATATCATTAAGGACTGTATTAGAAAACATGTACATAAATCTTATAATACTTTAGAAAAAAATAATTGTAGTAATAATAGTTATATAAAAACTATTAGCCTTCCTTATATCAAAGGTATTTCTGAAGGCATTAAAAAGATTTTTAATAAACAAAATATTAGAATAGTACATAAACCCTACAACATTAATATCGGAGGAATAAAACCATTTAAAGACAATTTGAATAAATATGATTTAAACGACATTGTAATTGTGTATATGTTGGACAAACGGGAAGATTACTTAAAAAACGAATTTATGAACATAAAAAGAATATTTTAGGCGATCAAACGAAATTTACGGGATTGACTATATATAGAATTAATACAGGACATGACTTCGATTATGACAATATTAAAATCTTAGCTACTGAACACAACAAAAATAAATGAAAACATATTGAAAATTATTTTATTAAAATTAATAATAATACAGTCAACATAAGATTTGAAAAATCATTATTACCAGATGATTATTTTGCATTAATGTGAAAATTCGAAATTGCTTTATTTATAAAAGCAATTTTGAATTTTTTCTTTCATGTATTTATAACTTTATTGACATTATGTCAAGTCGTTGTTAAACTCAAATAGCGATCAGTCTGTGTATATTCCTCGTTCTTGTTAAATGTTCGTTTTAAATTGTTCTTTCTAAATATTTTGTTCCCCTTACTAAGTTTTCGTAAAACTTACAATTTTTATTTTTTAAATTTTAGATGGACTCAACCCCATTGACGTGTTTTTATTTATTTATTTATTGATTTTAATTATTGACAATAAAGAAGAATCTATTTTAACTCAAGGTAAGGAGAATAAATTCATATTTTTATTTTAACTGATCTCTCTTTGACTTAAAGAAATTATATTTTTTATATGTTATCAATAAATTATTATTATGTAATATTGTAGTTTATCTGAGGAGGACCAAAAATAAATAGGTCGAAACGTTAATTTATATGGTTTTTATTTTCTACCATGTTCAATTATTTCCGTAATTCAAGAAGGAATTTAATTTCAACAAAATATATTTTAACTTAAGAAAACAATACACGGAAAAGAAGATTTATTATTTTTTAACTAATTTTACCCAGTTATTTGCATGCAAATGACAATGGTAAGAAACCAAAAAAGGCGCTCCAGACCACAACAAATTGTATAAGATCAGACCTGTTATTGATAAACTCAATGAAAGATTTAAAAATTGTTTCATGCCAAATGAACATCAATAAATTAATGAATCGATGGTTAAATTCAACGGAAGAAGCTCAATGAAGCGGTACAATGCAACCAAACCTATGTAGAGAGGGTATAAAATTTGGGTTCGTGCGGATCGTTCTGGTTTCGTTTGTTAATTCCAAATTTATACAGGTACGTCCAACAATGTGGCAGAGAAATCATTAGGTAGTAGAGTTGTAAAACATCTGACTCCAGAAATTAACGGTAAATTTCACAAAGTTTATTTCGACAATTTCTTTACAAGTATTAACCTAATGATTCTCCTCAAATCATTCCAAATTTTCGCTTATGGAACTGTCCGTACAAATCGTGATGGATTGCTGAAGCATAAGAAATCTGATAGGAAAATGGTTCGTGGTAATATGGAGCACTGTATTTCTTTCACTAGCATTTAATGGTTGAAATGGAAGGCTAATAGAACCGTTTCCCTTTTTATCCAACTTTTTGTTATCCAAACAGCCAGGGATTGTAAATCGAAAACAAAAAGGTGGTTCGACTATATTTGTACCCTGCTCAATCATTATCTAGGTAGATAAATCCGACCACCTCAAATCCACACAATGGTGGCAAAGACACCAGATTTGTATTCAGCGACCTCGATAACCCTCCGAGGAACTTCTTTCAACCAAATTCAGTGAAAAGAAAAATGCGTGACTGAAAGGGAAATAAAACAAATAGAAGTTTTCAATCTACTGTATACAGTAGTCCCCCTCTTAAGTCATATGCTTGAGACAAACAAGATAGCGCAGCGCCTTCTCTTAAGTCTTATTTCTCCTCATCACCCACCACTTGAATTTCCACTTGTCACATGCGTACACACACACACATACAATGGTACAGCAGGAGCCTTTCAACCAGCGAATGGTGGGAGAATCCCTGAGAGGAAAAATATGACTTAGAGGTAGGGAAATATATGCGGTAGGGCGAGGGAGAATTCAAGGCAGCTAGTTTTGTTGTATTGGGATTTACACTCCAATATGTACCTGCCCTGAAAAGGTGGGTATCATAAGCCGACCAGGCAGGTGGACACCTACAATTTGGTCAGAAATCTGTATACCATCTAATGCGCAAGTGGAATTTATAGCCTCGAAATATCACATATTTGGATATAAACCAGAGCTTCGCTAGTCATTGCAAGAGATTGTTATTATCTTATTATTAGTTTTTCATTATTTCGCCTATTTTTTGTTATAATTCTACGTTACTGTTCTTCTAGTATTAAACATTTATATTTTTGTTGTTATCGCCAATGTATATACCATCACAGTTATACCTATGTTATTTAATAAATAAAAACAAAAACAAAAATAAAATAAGAATTTTTATGAATTTTATGATCAAACTTAAATTTTGGTCTTACCTTTTATAACAGAACCCTAATAAACTAAAAATATTTATTCAATAGCACTCTCACGAAGACTCGTAAATTAGATTTACGTTTAGTTTTTTTATTTCTTGAAATTGCCTTTCATTATTCCTGAGTTAAGCATTGCAGGTAATGCCTATTAGTAATTGCAGTAAAGGAAAGTGTTGCTTCGTTCTCAGGAAATTACTTGAAAATAAATCATGTAGTTGACTGCAACGGCTTCTGCACGGTTTACAACCCTTAGCATGAATGCACTGTAAGAGTCTAGTCGCTCTATAAAAATGTAGCCTGTAGGTCTTGTTTTGTTGTTTCTTTCTTATTTCTATCTGTTCGACCTGTCAGCTTATGACCTTATCCATGATGAAACTTCTTTACAGTGATTGGTAATTTCTGTCTTAAAATTTTACCAAACCATTCTGATTTATAGTGCTTGTCACATTTAAAACATTGTGCAGTTATTATTCAACTGAGAATTCGACATTTTGATATTGATATCTGTTTACATACCGCATACAATTGCTATGTAAACATACTTTTCAACACTACTAAAAACATTCATTTAAATATCATAAATACATCTTTAAAAAATAAACCTCACAAAATATTCCTATATAAAAATTCTTTAATACTATATTTCATTATATCATTACAAAATAAAAATATTTCTACATAATCCGCTGTAATTGTAAATATTTAGTTATGACATATTTTTGATATTCTGAAATATAACTCACCAATAATTGACCGTTCATAATGAACAGCGAAATATTTTAAGTTTAAACGAAAAACGTATAAATTCAACAAGTTGTCAGCAGAGACAAGCAGATACGTAGTAAAAGTTTTGGGTTATGTGAATATCTCTTTTTTCTTCTTCTTGTGTAGACGATTATACACGTCCACGACGAATAAGCCAACACTGCGCTATAGCCCGAACCCGGCGTATGCAACTCCGTACACCTATACTTGGCAGATAGTGTCTCCCTTCGCGCCCACCTAGCGGTGCATGTGGGCGCCACTGGCAATGGTGGGTGAGCCCCACTGATATGTAAAGATATGGATAGGTCATAGTAGTAAAATTTTTCGCCAAATAGAAGTTTGGGAAGTAGGTAAACGGGCAGGTGCCGAAACCTCCTGAATGCGTACGACTATTTCCGAATGCTACATTACAAACTGTTTTTTTTTTATTTATGACATTTATATATACTACATCTGTAGTGATTGTGTATAGAGTTCCATATAAAATACATGCGTATTTGAAATGCCTTACGTGTGCCTTTCGGAATTGAACATTTTTACTATTTTGTTTTATTGTTGTTGAAATATATGCATACGGAGTACGTATGCACTTGAATGCTGACATTGATATTGCAGAAACCGAAGGAAAAAATAATATCTTATATCCAGGTTCAGTAACTTATTTGTGAACATTTAGTTGTCTTAGGCAATTTATGAAAGCAGTCAGTAAAGGAGTTTTAGATTCAATTTTCAAAACGTAAAGTATAAAGACATACTTTAGTTCTTGAACATGTGTTTAAATACAAATCAGTGGATGAAGTATGCTTCCAGTGTCTCTATCTCACGATCTAATATGGGCAAATCTCTGGAACTTTTAAATTTCAGCCTCTCAATAAATTTTTTTTTTAAACTTCAAGCACAACATTGGCGTTGGGTATATGTATTCATATCTACATTAGAAGTAAAAATGTACGCTCGTGCATCCTTTTTACTTACTTAGAGAAAATGTCCAATAGCAAAGTTGTATGATTTCAAGCGGGGAGTAAGATGATGACCTTGACTTTGACCTTGACCATGTCCTTCAAGGTCATTTCAAGGTCAATCTTATTTGTTTAAATAGAACCCCCTACATTTTATTGCATATTCTTATAGCTTATCTCGAGAGCTTTCCAAAACACTATAATAAAATATTTTTTTATTAAGTACTTTTTGAGTTATAAAGGTTTGAAGTTTCCAAAATGCATTCTTACTGAAAATATTAGGGGGATCCGATTAATGTATTTTCTTTAAACCAATTAATTGGTCTCGTTATGCCGCGCATAAAAGTATTAAGGTTATGATAACTGAAAACTAAATAATATTTTACAAGATATTCTACATTTTGTGTCAAAAAATTGTTAACTTCAAACCTTTATAACTCAAAAAGTACTTTTTCCTTTATAATTCAAAAATGACCTTGAGGACATGGTCAAGGTCAAAGTCAAGGTCATCATCCTACTCCCCGCTTGAAACCATACAACTTTGCTATTGGACATTTTCTCCTAAGTGCATTCTAACTGAAGATATTAGGGGGGTCCGATACTTTTCGATGACCCTGTATGATCCATATACGATTCATTTTTTCCCAGGTTATCACTTATACATAGACTCGAAATGCATATTTTGTTTTACAATAGCTCTAATTTGAAACACAGTGCTTAAACAAGTATAATAAAGAATTGTTTTTCTTTAAACACATAAAGAACACCAAATTTTATCTGAATAAACATACTTTTAGTTTCTGACCACAATGTTACTAAGCTTACAGTGTTTAATTCATCGTTAAATTACGACTTTATAAATAGTTCTTTCAATAACTTTGAAAATATGTAAAATATAAGAATGCCGCCCACTTTACATACTTATATAAGGTATTTACTTACCAGCACACCGAACAACAACTTAATATTGGCGATATTTTGAATGTGCCACGAAAAATAGTCAATTTTCTGAAATTGGCACGTTTTTGGAATGTATGTTTACACTTGTATAACATCAACAGTTTAAGGCGCACACAAATGAGTAAAGTGTCAAACACTTTATTATTGTGTCCTTTAATAACCAAAAACAATAAATATTCGATTTCTAAGACGGCGCGGATAATAAATAAACAAGTTTAAATAAGTTTAGAATTTACGAAATTCAGGGGACGGGTACTGTAGGGTCACTCTATACAATTAAATGTGTGGCACATATAATTCATATGAATATATTGCTTTATGAGATGTTTGCCTCCATTTCGCGCTAAAAACACAAGGTTAACTCACGCGGCGCAAATACAATACTCATAAGAGTAAAAAAAAACATGCAAGGGACGCATGAAATTTCATTTTTTTTTTATCTATAAATAATTATAGAGCGTCTCTGTAACGTCGGGCGACTTCGAAATTCATCAAGCTTTTTATTTATGATATCTTGAAGAATAAAAAAAATATAGCATTTGTGTGAAAGCAATGACGTTCAAGTAGTGTCACAGGACTCCACAGTTTAAAAGTTCTAGAGATTTGCCCATATACTTCCCACTGTTTATAACATTCACTCCTTCTGATGGCGCATAAAATACATTTCCATTAACTGCATGATTTCTTGAATTTTTTTAATATGTAATTTTTACATTACTACATGCCTGGTAAATAATTAAGTTTCACTGCACACTTTCTGATACTCCAGACATTTGAATTTGAGCGCGCAACCCGTCAGCCACTTACAGCACGGCGCAACGATACATGCTCCACTTTGCCCCTTGCAATCGTTGATCTCATCGAGAGCGTTCGGGCACTTTCGGCAGCCTGCCCGTTTACCTACTTGGAAATTTTCTACTTGCTTGAAAGTGCCACTATGCCCCATCCATATCTTTACATATCAGTGGTGAGCCCCCTCCGACGCGTCGTTCCACCATTCCTTGGAAACTGCGCAGCGCGAACGACGATTTAAATTTGAGTTTCCGCCGTTTTCAGATTCCCGCCGCTTTTATTATTTCAAATCGAGAGTAACAACGTGCAGTGGAAAAGTGAAAAAAACAGCACAAACGGAGTTTTCAGATTTTTAGTAATTATATATGAACAGATTTCAATTAGTGTCTCGTGTGCAGTAATCTTGCAGTGATTTATAAGTTTTTAAATGTACATAGAACTCTTTGCACAGAAAATATATTTTGTATTGTTTTTATATTCTTCACGTACCAACTTCATTACTTTATGAAAATTACTTACGAAAATTTGTTTTTTTTTTAATGGATGGATTTGTTGATTACTTTTATACATATGTAATGTAATTATTATAATGATATAACATTACTCATGTATTTCAGTTTTTTAAATACAAATCATTACAGCTTTTATGTTTATAAATTATACATATATTACGTTTAGACTGAACAAGAACAGAAATTAAATATTGACATACTGTCTGCAGTTGTTGACACTGCAAAACTTCCTTTTATTACATATACATACCTTTACAATAATACATATAAACATGCTTACACCGTTAACACCAAGAACAAATTTGAAACTATAAAATGAAAAATTTTAACCTAATAAAACAAGACGTGTGGTACATAGACGGGGCAGACCGTTATCACTAACGCCACCACGGCGAATCAGGTGGGCATTAAGGAGTCGTTCAGTTTGCGGTAGTTGCACAGGCCTGGCCCGAACTAACTAGTTCTTCAGCCTAGGGTTATTCTGGGGATATTAATTGGATTTGGAGTTACTATTTTGTTTGGTGGTGTCGTATATACCGGGTGAGTCGCATAAGAGCGTATCGCAGTTTAAAAAAAGACGTCGTTCTTAAATTTTATTTTTCGACGTTTTAAAGACGCCATATGACACTGAGCAGACAGTCATGGCGTAGAGATCAACGCAAGTCGCAATAGGCCGGAGCACAACCAAAACTTTAACTCGAAACTTTAACTCGAATGCGTTCGAGTTCGAGTTTTTGTTGTGCGTTGACGAATCTTAATCCCAAAACTCGAATGACTTCGAGTTAAAGTTTTTTATTGTGCGTTAACCGTCGGGATTTTGTAAAGTGCTCTGTCGGTAAAGAAATTTTGCGGCTTTCGAATTTCGGGCCCAGTTCCGCCGGTCCCCCTTTTGCATGGAGCATAATTATTTTAATAACAAAATTTTTAAAGAAATCTCTTTGGCTACGATACAAATATGGATAACAGCATAAAAGGTAAGTTATGTACATATATTTGTGGTAATATATGTACATATATTTGTTTATTAGCCATAAAATTCGTTATTTACATTACGAACTGAGATACGGAAAATATATAAATAAATGGTATGAAAAGTATACATAACCTCATTTTTTTATTCATTTTTTATATCAAATCATACTTTACTAAGAAAATTATTTTGAAAGTTTTATGTTGAACTTTATAGTTATGGTATTTTTCTTTGATTTAAATATAATGTATTTTTACCATTTATTCTTTTCCAGGAAATCGGGAAGAAATTATGGACAAATCAATTGTTCTTGTCGGATTATTGACAGTTATACTTCTTGCTGGCATTATGAAACGGAAAAAAAAAATAAATTGATCAGACGCTGGCAATTAAGACCAGCAAATCAACTTCGTGAAAGTTTGGGAGAATATCAAACGCTGTTTCAAGAAATTAAGCAGGATTCTGTTTACTTTTTTAAGTACACTAGAATGTCTGTACAGCGTTTTAAGAAGTTACTATGCGAAGTGACTCCGTTACTTGAAAAGTGTAGCCATAGGAAACCATTAGTTCCAGAACTTCGATTAGCAGTTACTTTGAGGTATTTTATTTGATATTAAGTAGTACGTATTTGCATGATTTTGAATTGTTCAATTATTACTAATTCTCAGATTTTTGTCATCGGGTTGTGATATATTTTCTCTGGCAACTTCGTTTCGTATTGGCGAATCGATAGTCAGGAAAATTATAGATGAAACATGCGATGCCTTAACGACAGTTCTTGCTCCCACATTCTTGAAACCACCAACTCGCGAAGACTGGCTTCAATATGGTCGTGGTTTCAGTGAGCAGTGGAATCTCCCAAATTGCGTGGGTGCAATCGACGGGAAGCACATCACAATACGTGCTCCACCAAATTCAGGGAGCTTATTTTTTAATTATAAGAAGACGTACAGCATTGTTTTGATGGCCATTTGCGACCACGAATATAAATTTAGACTCGTCAATGTTGGTGGGTATGGCAGCGCAAACGATGCTGGTCTTTTTCAAGACTCCGAATTAAGCACGGGACTTTTCTGCGATGAGCTGAATTTCCCTAACGAATTTATAACGCTACCACAAAGCGACATAAGAACGTCGTGTTATATTGTGGGTGATGATGCGTTCCCACTATCAGTACGTCTAATGAAACCGTATCCAGGTTCTTTTTTGGATGAAAAGAAAAGGATTTTCAACTATCGCCTCTCACGAGGGAGACGAGTAGTTGAAAACGCATTTGGAATTCTTTCTTCGCGATGGAAAATTTTAATGAAGGCTGTCTCCATGGACCCAAAAAAATGGACAAAGTTGTTATGGCAACTCTTTGCCTGCATAACATGCTCATGGAGAAGGATGAGCTTGATTGCGTTGATGAAATGTATTGTCCTCCAAATTATTGTGATGATGAAACGAATCGGAACATACAATTAGGTAAAACTTATTAGGCTCGAATTAGATAATCGTGCTTCATCAAAATTGTTTTTTATTAACTTGGATAGTCTCACCTAGAAAATTCCATAATTTATTTTTTGAGAATTAATTAATTTGAGAACTAAAACTATAACGTCTTATAGTGTTGAAAACTATGTAAACCATGTAATTTAATTTATTCATTTTATTTCAATATCCATACTGACAGTAATAATCCATTAGGTTAATAACCCTGACATTAGATTAAATAAACGAATATAATAACATATTTTTTATAACAAACATTTACATTAAGGTAATTGCACACAAGACCTTTGTCCTGGAAGACCAGCAACTGCTAATACAAAAGCAGGTCATGATATGCGCGAAGTTCTCGCAAATTATTTTCAAAGCCCTGCTGGCGAAGTTCCCTGGCAGATAGATTATGTAACTCGTGGTCAGAATAGAAGTACCTGAGGTAAGAATACTCAAAAACATAAGGCTCGGTTAATACCCGTAATTTATTTTTAATTATTGTCACTTCAATTCCTTTTCGTTTCCTAGGGCGGAGTATAGTTTTTGATCTGGAGTACTCCACAAGTATGGAACATCAAGATGAAATTGAATCTCAACGAATATCTCAAATACAGACTAGACACAGCTCTGTTTTTGTATCCCTACGATCATCCAGTAAAAACAGAAATTATATTAAATAGGTCGTAAAGATTTTAGTTTACGTAGAATATTTAATTAAATATACCTACAAATATTTAATAACGCCAATGGATTATGATATAAAATTTTAATTTCATACAAGTACATTAGATCATGTGTTTTATGCATTTAAAATTAAGAAGTCTTTTAATTAATGACTGTCCCAATAAATTTTGCAAACTCGAAACAACTGTTATTTTAACAAAAAATAGAAGGTTTCGATACAAGTGTGAAAAAGTACTTTCTACGAATGTGGGGGTTGTTGCATTCCGCATTCACTTTCGTCCAAAAAAAAACACTTTGGCACATTCATCGACCCTTATTTATAATTACAAGTGTGCGAAAAGTGTAAGTAAAAAAAAGATAAAAATGCGTAATTGTACGGAATGAAATTATGCTGTAGAAACATAATTGAAACTACGAACAATGCGTTACAATATAGTAAATATTATTATAAGGATAAGGATTAAATATATTATTTCAGTGACAAATATTTATTAACTATAATTTTATTAATGCTTTAAACATTCAACAAGATTTACTATCTAACTTAAACCTATTTTCAATAGAAAAGATGTAATCGCTATAACATTGTTTAGAGAGTCTGGTACATAATGCATGTAAACTTTTAAATTAGAAATAGTGACTAGGATTTTGATTTCGGCATCAAAGCGTATGCATAGTTTTTTTTTTCTTATAATTAAGTCTTATGTCTTTGGTATGCCAACATGGATAACAAAAATTCAGTCTTTATAATCAATATCACAATCAGTTAAAATAACAGTCACAATCAATCTGAGAAAAATAAAATTATGTAATACTATGAGATTGTTAATAATTATTGTTGGTGATAAAACACGTGTGAACTGTCAAATAGCTGCGCTATAGAATAAAAAAATTAATAACTAACATATGTGAAGGAAAACCTGACCAACTGATTCATCTTCTGTAAGTGCTGCGTAAATGAGTTTTGTAATCTCCGCTTGTAATTTGTACTTTTTATAGATTGGCATTACTTTCATGTTTGATGTGACGAATGTGCCAAACACGGTATCATTGTCACTTTCTTTCGGAACCTCTTTTTTTCGCTCAAATGGTTGGTGATCACTTGCGTAAGTGTCACTAAGGAATCTTCCACTTGCAGATCATTTGTTCTCCTACTTACAGTTTTTTTTAAAGACGGTGAGGGTGCTGTTCCTTGATAGCGGTCTACTTTTCAGTCAGGTACGAAATCAGTTGTAAGCATACGTTGTTTGCATACGTATATTACACATTCAGAAATTCAATATGTCCGATTCAATATGGCGGACGGAATTTAAAATTTATCATTTTAATTAGAAAAATACTCGGTCTTATAGTAAATTAAATTAGAAAAAGAAAACCTCTACTGCAATTTCTCGAAATTATGCATGTTTCTCGTGACAATAATTTATGAACAGATACAATTTCACTGTTACCGCATCTTTTCTAATTAAAATGATAAATTTTAAATTCCGTCCGCCATATTGAATCGGACATATTGAATTTCTGAATGTGTAATATACGTATGCAAAGTGCACACAATAATGTACGATATGCATAAAAAAAAATGTTTTCTTTGTTCTTGTGAATGAATTTTTACCGAAATACATAATGTCGGTTCGTGCTTCACGCATTCCGGGCGCCATATTGCAACATGCCATTTTGTTTTTCGGAAAGTACCGGTGATTTTTTGAAACTACACACTCTAAGCTACAATTTGAGCCCAAATAGACCTAAGTAGGTGTTTCTGATTTTTAGACAGGTGGGGTGGCTTTTTTCACAAAGAATGCCCCATATATATTAATTTATTTCTATTTTCATTCTATTCTATTTATTCTTCTTCCCAAATGAAGGACTTTATTTGCATGTATTTTGCTTTAAACATGATTTATTGACATAAAAAATTAATAAAAAAATGAGGTTATGTATACTTTTCATAACATTTATTTATATATTTCCCGTATCTCAATTCGTAATGTAAATAAATACATATATTACTACAAATATATGTACATATGTACATAACTTATACCATACCTTATATATATATCATACCTTTTATGCTGTTATCCATTTGAATCATAGCCAAAGAGATTTCTTTAAAAATTTTGTTATTAAAATAATTATGCTCCATGCAAAAGGGGGGACCGGCGGAACTGGGCCCGCAATTCGAAAGCCGCAAAATTTCTTTACCGACAGGGCACTTTCCAAAATCCCGACGGTTAACGCACAATAAAAAACTTTAACTCGAAGTCATTCGAGTTTTGGGATTAAGATTCGTCAACGCACAACAAAAACTCGAACTCGAACGCATTCGAGTTAAAGTTTCGAGTTATAGTTTTGGTTGTGCTCCGGCCTAATGGCGTCCTTATGTACATACATATTTTCAAAAGTAGAAACGAGACACTTTACTGCGCCTCTAGAGTCCCTCTAGTAATGCGCCTCAGGTTATCGACGCAAGTTGCGACTGTGCGGTCGACAATGCAACTTTTTTGGTTTATGGTGATGACTTTATCCACTGTACTTGCAACTTTTTGTATATATGGTGTCCCGTTTTAAACGCTCACCTGCAATATTTTGAAAAATAAACGTTTTAGAGAAAAATATTTCAAACAAAAGTTGTTCAGAACAAAGGGGGAAATCAATGTACATTATTGGTTCTGACCTTGAGGTCAATGAGCAAGGTTATTTGAAGGTGACATTGATTTTTTTTAAATGAAGAGTCCTCCTATTTTTGACACACTGGATTCGGAAAGCGCGGGAAATTTTACGTCCGAATATGATATGACCCATATTTTGGCCAAGGTTATTATAAAGTGAAACTTTGTGTGTGTGTGTGTGTGTGTGTGTGTGTGTGTGTGTGTGTGAGTGGCGAGCATGCAGCTGCAAAAGGGGAAGCTGAAAATTGGCTGGGTTAGTCCCCCCTACCCCAATATCGGTACCACCAGCAGATTCGGCGGTCTGTGGCATAGCGAGTACGACGCGGGGCTTATCCCATCTTTATCCGAGATAAGACCCACGACGTACCGACCGCGGATAAGACGCCGACGGGGGTCGGCAGCGGTCCCAAATTCGTACCTTCGCCCAGCAAGGTTCCCCGGTTATTCCACACTGGACATAAGCAGAGAAAATTGCACGGACGGGGATTCGAACTCGGGACCTTCGCGACGTTCAGTTCGGGCGGACTAAGACTGACGCCTTAGCCCGCATGACCATCACGCCGACGAAATTGCCCTATATGAACAAACTATATGGAATTTTGTGCAACTAACATATTTTTTAATTTTTCGGATGTTTAAAGTTTAATATTATTATTATATATTTTACTTTTAACCTAACATGAGATTAAATACAAATTTTTAATGGGTTGACGTTTGTATGGTAATCATATTTTTAAATATGAAATTGTTATATTTCATTTGGACATAGCTCGCACTAAGCCTACATTTTCTACGTGGTCTACACATAAAATTAAATAATAATGAAGATGAAACAAATATACTTAATTTATTACGTAAATATTCCAGGTATATGAAGAGATAATTTACAGTTAGTTGGACGTGATTTAAATAACTCAGGTAACTATTTTATTAATTTGTATTAATTTTATAAAAAGAAATGTTAATTACCTGCAATCTTTGAGATTTTTCTTTTCTATTTATTTATAAATTACGTCGGCGTGATGGTCGTGCGGGCTAAGGCGTCAGTCTTAGTCCGCCCGAACTGAACGTCGCGAAGGTCCCGAGTTCGAATCCCCGTCCTGCAATTTTCTCTGCTTATGTCCAGTGTGGAATAACCGGGGAACTTTGCTGGGCGAGGGTACGAATTTGGGACCGCTGCCGACCCCCGTCGGCAGTTATCGGTACCGTCAGCGTCTTATCCGCGGTCGGTACGTCGTGGGTCTTATCTCGGATAAAGATGGGATAAGCCCCGCGTCGTACTCGCTAAGGCACAGACCGCCGAATCTGCTGGTGGTACCGATATTGGGGTAGGGGGGACTGGCTCTGGGTGGGTGTTGTGTGTGCCTATAGTTTCTGTCTTGTACTGTCTGTCTCTGTCCTGTACCTCTCCACCCGAGAGCCGACCCGCAAATAGACATATTCGTCATTAACGCGGGGGAAAATTTCCTGTCCTTTGTCCTTTGTCCTTTTTTATTTATAAATTTATGTCCCAGCAAACAAAACAAAATTGAAAATTTTCAATACTTTTGAATGCTATTTCTTAATCTTTCTAAAAATATTAGAAAATATTCACATGAATTGTTCTTGAAACATTGCGAAGCATTCATCAAGTTTCCCGCTTAAATAAATGTTCGTAGTTAATTAAATTTTTATTAGCATATGGCAGATGCAGCACCGGTTGGCTGCCGGTCACACTAACATAAGCGCCATCTTTCGGGAAAAAATCCCGGGTTGCATAGTTAGAACCATCAGCCAACGAGCGTCACCTCTTGGCAGGGGGGTGAAACTGTTTCGTTCTTAACGTTCTCCTTGTGACCCCCGGGATTTGCGATCACTAGATGGCGCTAGTATACATGTGCTTGGCAACCAACGCACAGATGTTTTCCTGATTACGGTCTCGAGATATGACGATCCGCAGTTTTGAATTGGATTGGCAAAATACATACTTGCTCCAGGTCTTTATGGTGACCGATTACCCACCAGGTATCGCTCTCAGTAGTTTTTCCCCTTTTTAACTAAAATACGTGCACCAGATGTTTAAGTTCGCTGATTACGGGGTCTAGGTATCGCGCTGCATAGTTTTTCACGATTCTAGCTGAAATACGTGCACCAGGTATTCAAGGTCGGCGATTACGGTGTCTAGGAATCGCGCTTCGTAGTTTTTCATCTTTTTAACTAAAAAATATGCACCAGGAGTTTGGGGTCGACGATCAAGTGGTCTAGGTATTGACTTCGAATTAACCAACGATGACCTTGAGGTCAAAGTTGAAGGTCATTTCAAGGTCAAATCAATTTTGCTTATTTTTCTTCAAATTTGAACATATTTTGATTTGACCTTGAAATGACCTTCAAATTTTTTCAAATTTACCCCAAGGTCAAGGACAAGGTTACCGTTGTTTATTAGATAAAATTAATTTGATCTTGAAATGACCTTCAACGTTGACTTCAAGGTCATCGTTGGTTAACACCAAGTGGATACCTAAACTACATGATCGGCAACCCCAAACACCGGGTGCACGTTTTTTAGTTATAAAGATGAAAATCTACGGAACGCGACACCTAGACTCCGTAATCGACAACCCTAAAAACCTGGTGCACGTATTTTAGTCGAAGAGTTGAAAAACTACGGTGCGCAATATCTAGACGTAATCGGTGACCATAAACAGCTGGTGGACGTATTTTAGTTAAAGTGATGAAGAACTACGGCGTTCGATACCTAGACCCCGTATCGGCGATTGTAATTATCTAGTGCACGTATATTGGTTAAAAGGGCGTTAGGGTGCATTCCCACAAGGAACGGTTCGACGGTTTGGCGATTCGGCGGTTCGAGAATTGACCAATCACGAACGAGCCGCTGTTCTCGATACGCGAGCCGGAAAAACGGTGTGCTGCGGTTCCGCGGTTCGGGAATTGTCCAATGAGAAGCTTCGTCATTTTCAAGCTTACGTATGTATGTACATACATACATAGGACAAAGAAATCGCTGTAATATATTACGTGAATTCTACTATAACAAACTATTCCGTTAATATTTGATTAACCAAAAGACTGCTCTGATTACAGACGATTTAATGAGAGAAGGCCTTATAATATTTAATAATATTTGGTATACCGCAGGTTCCATTAGGAAAAAGTTTTTAAATTTATCATGATCTTTCTGAAACATTTCGACCACAAGATTTTGCGTTGCACCTTGAGCAAATCGTCTCTCTACTGTAAAAAAAGATTCACCCATTATTTCCTTGTTTTATTAACATGAACGCTCTTATCATTACGTTTTTCAATCAAATACAAGGTGTCAATTTGAATTGATTTTTTTTTTTAAATCCTGATATTCATACGGATCATGGGTCTGTTTCAATCGCTTGAGCAATTTACCAAGTGCAATTAATGTAGTGAGAGCCATTTATATTTTCTTCTGCATTAAAACATGTACTGCTATTTGAATTAAAATAAAGAATTAAGTCACACTTTGAAATATTATATTTTTTCATAATTCTTTCGTATTTTTTAAATATAATTTATAACTTACTTTCAAAAGTAAAATAATTTTAACAAAATCACATAACCTAACCTTCAAGGGGAAAATGTTACTTTAGCAATACATAACATTCAATAAAATAAGTATAATTAACAATATTATAATTATTAACTAACATTACTATAAGTATTTACATTTGAATTTATTTTGCTGAAACGATAATTTTTTTCTCCAGTGTTTCCATGCAGCGGTTTGGCGTGCGCGTATTGAGCAATTGGCCAATAGAAAAACTGCTTTAATAAACACAATTCCATGTTTTGTTTTTCAATTGGACTGTCGCTTAAACCGCGTGTACTTAAAATGGTACATGGAAACAAGGGGAAACTCTTGCGGATCGAATAGAGCGTATTCGTTACTGATTGATCGATATCTGAATTGCAGAACCGCTGCACACCGATTTTCCGGCTGTCGTATCGAGAACAGCGGCTTATTCGTGATTGGTCAATTCTCCGACCGCCGAACCGACAAACCGTTGAACCGCTCCTTGTGGGAATGCACCCTTACGATTACACCAGGGTACGAAAACGGGCATAGGGGCCGAGCTTGCCGTTAAATTAGTTCCGACATTTCGGGATTGTGTGTAGATGGCGTTGGAGTCGAACTTATGCAGGATGGGGGCAGGAGACTTCAGGCTGCAAAATACGTACCGTGTTTGAGGTAGCCGATCTCGGGGACCTCGTGGTTTAGGTAGCTCGTCCCACATTTTCTTTTTAAATTATCTTGCACAATACATACTGTAGGCGCTTGGGGTCGCCGATTATGAGGCGTAGGTAGTGCGTGCTACAGTTTTTCATCATTTTTACTGGAAAATATTATCCAGATGTCGAAGGTCACCGATTAAGGAGTATAGGTAGTGCGCTCCAGTTTTTGAACTTGTCTTGCAGAACCCTTGTTCCAGTTGTTCAGGGTCGTCGATTATAGAGTAGAGATACGTGCTCCATTAGGGTGGCCCTTAGAACACCTTAAAAATTGCGTTGGTTTTCAGTTGAAATTTAGGTGTATTCGATATCTCCACTAATCCTCTCTAATTTTGAGTACGATGTGTTCGAAACACTATTAATATATAATTATATTGTAACGGGACGTTACGTTTGTCTAGGAGTCGTGCCGCGGTCGCGAGAGCGCGGAGTGATACAATCATTCGCATCGATCGATAGTAGGATCGTCGCAGATACGAACGGCCCCGAAAATGCCCGAGCGCCGCCGGATACGGCGCACGGAGAAGCGCGGCCGCGGAGAGTGCCGCCGTGAGAGTCGCGTTTGAGCCTTCGAGAAGGAAGGATCGCGTTAAGGAGAGTCGCTTTACAACCTTCAAGCAGGAAGGATCGCGAGTCAGTTGGGAGCACACCTTCAGGAGAGAAGTTTCGAAAGTCCGAACGTGAGAGCGTCGCGTGAACGGTAGAAAAGCGAAACCAAGTGTCGAGCGCGTCATCGCGAGTAGAGGGAACGGGCCGGATCACCCGGACATCTGGAGCGAGTCGAGCCCGAAACTTGCCGTCAATATCGAGGACGAGACCTGCCGTCAAGCCGAGGACGAGACGGCCGTCGAACCGAGGACGAAACGCCATTTTGTCGGGAGCGTGCAGGCGAACCGCAAACTTTGTGAACAACTAATTGTAAGTCGGCCGTGGGCCACCTGAAAATTTATACAATAAAATTGGGAGGGCAAGAAGGCCCAATATCCTTTTAATTAAAAATAAAAATAATTAGTATTATTATTGTTTTCCTGCTACACCCCTTCCGTAGCTTGTGCGGGCGGAGTGCGGTGCCGCCGTAGGGTATTTCGCGGTCCCCGTTTTCAGGCGCGGAAGGAAGCAGGAGCCGACCTCCTCTGGGCGAGCTCGTGCCCTACCGGAGATTGCCAGCTAGCCGGGCTGATTAAAAGCGAGTCGTCCACCTGGCGCGGGGTTTTCCCGAGAAAACCCCAAAGCCCGCTTCACGGGCGGTGGACGATAAGCCAATAAATTTTGGCCGTAAAAAGAAGCCGTTATAATATATAATTGTATCCAAATTATATATAATAATATAATTGAAAACATACGATTCAACTTACCTGTCATTATTCCTTTTGTATTATTTTGACATGGCTTCAGGATCGTTAATAAATAAATAATCATATATAATTGTATCTAAAATTATATATAATTATATATGTAATCAATTTTTTCCCGGGAATTTTGGTATTCTGAAATGAAGGAAGTGCAAGTAATACTTTATAATTGCAAACATATCGTCTTGATTAAAAGAATACGGGTAAATAGTAAAGTCAGTGTAATCAAATTTTCTACAGTGAGAAACAATTTATTTTTATTTAAATCTCTGTCGAATGTATAAATATGGTTAACAAATAATGTAAATAATAATGAGAATAAGATAAAACATAGTAGGTTAAACTAGATATTCTTCATAACTTCTTGCTTAGTAGAATTCTTTATTTTTTTGCTGTATTCTGTCAATATCTGGAGAATGTATTGCTTCTGAACTTCGCTTTTTGTTAAAATGTCATTATAAGCAGTCATTAAATGAACGGCTCTCTCTGCAGCGTCATTGACAACTGCTAAACATTTGACCAATTTCAATCCTGCAATGTAATTAGGATCATCACTCCACTTTGACGGATCCATATCTAAAAAGTTCGGATTGATCTCAAATCTTTCAAAAAACTTGAACGTTTGTGCCGTCACGAAGTTATCCATTTCTTTGAAATACCACGTCTCAGGTCGTTTTATATCGATGTCTATGCGATTAGGATAATTATCATCGAAATCCTCATTTCTTTTCATCTCTGACACCATTTTTTTCTTTACATCAAACGACAGCTGTTCATCGAAAAGGGCCATGGCCGACGTCTCCGGACTGATATACCACAAGTGGTTCTTAAATTTTTTAAGCGTAACTTGAGAAACTTTCTCATCAATCCATCTATAGTCGTAAAGTTTCTTTAAAAATTGGAGGTCGTGATTAGGAGCTTGAGGTGCGAGTGGCGCAGTGAACCAGGCTTCTACGTAAATCAGAATAATAAAAGTGCATATTTCGGAGAGCGACCTCTCTTCTATCTCAGTCAAGTCGAATTCTTCACGAAATACGTAAATTTTTAAACAATAGATGGCTTTCGACATCCAACGGGCATGATGGAAGGCCCCGGGAAAACAAAATTTCACCTCATCAGCTGGTACTACTCCAAGAAATATTTTAGTGAGGTTAAGCAATTCCTTGTAGTCATCCCTAGGCTGAGTGGCTTCTAACATTTTCTGTACAAAATTGTTAATTCTTATCACCTCACCTGCCAACACCGTTCGTAATTTTTCATTCTCTAATCCAGGTTTATATTTTGTTTGATCCAAGCTCTTCCAGGAATATTGAAACTTCTTAAAGAGAGGTACATTTGGACTAGAAGTAGCAGCCATTTTCTCATCGAAAACACTCCTCAAAACGAGTTCATATATGTGACGTCGACATGGTAAATAGAGCAGCTTTTTCTCTAACATTCGTTCTATCAGTACAGCGGCACCATTGACATGACCCAAATTGGACGCAGTTGTATCACAGCACAATGCCTTGATATTTCCAAGAAGTCCCCAATCATCAACTACTTCGTATATTCCTTGTGCTTGACTCTTACCTCGTCCATCTTCGAGTTCTGGAATGCCTAATAATTGTTCAATCTCGCCATCTGTAATTAAAACTGGCAGTCGATCGTGTACCTCGCGATTCAGTATATTAGGAAGTATTTTGCCATCCCAGTGTAAGACAGTCGCTTTGAGGTCAGAATTTTCGAATCTTTCTTTTATATTCTTAGCTCTTTTTTCACGTAATTTCGCTCTGCAGCGTTGAATGGATGTTCGGTTTACAATTAGTGCGTTAACATCATGATTTAATGACTGAGCTATGGCAATGATTAGGTGGACAGCATTTCTGTCAGAAACTTTCCACTTGTCCAGGACTGCAACGATTTTTTCATTAATGACAGAGGAATATCCTTTTGATCTTTTTGCTTGGGGTTGATTAGCTTCCAACTCAAATTCTTCACTACATGAGATATTCGAGTATGACTCAACAATACTCTCAGTCGCAAGGCTCACAGAAGATACACTCGATATCAGTTCAACAGTGGAATCTGAAATCAGCCATGGAAATTCTTTATCAAGTGAAATGTCAATGTTTGTTTAACCCATTAACGCTCGAAAATGAAAAGAATGTTCGGGATCTTCTTGAAACCCTTCTATGTGTAAACACACAATTTCAGTCTCTTATTGCATACTTTTTTTTAAATAAATATTTATTATAAGTAATAAAAATTAATATTTTTCATTTTTCTAAATCATTGCATCGAGTATAGCGCACCCAAAAATATCTAGAAAAATTAGTTTAAAGTTAGTTAGCTAGTTAGCTACGAGCGACTTTTTAAAATTTTTGGTCTCGAAATTATTGTAATATTTTGTGATTCTCAGAGGTTAGTGGGTTAGTGAGGTTATGTTATCAATATTTGAAATAAAAAATATTATTCACCTTGAATCGCAAGCTGTTGTTGATTTCTCAATGATCTCCCTGACATTTTCTCTTCTACCAGGCATAGTTGAGCTTCCTCCTGAATGTCGTACACCGTTTCAATATCACTAATGTACCCTATTCGACCGTCTTTCCTCTGATTAGCTAAAAAAGTTCTTCCTACTTCGTCACATTCATCAAGCTTTGCATGTGCAATGTCAAAGAGATTTCTAATATTTGAGCTAAAATTCTTCTCTGCTTGCAGATTGTAATCTTTGCCAGCACTTTTTTGTAGATTACGCCACTCATCATAAAGTTTCTTCAGCTTTTCTACACATTTTGATTCCTTTTGTGTTGGCAAGCGTGCCTTATTCCAGAAAATAAACACTTCCCTGATAACGAGGACTGCACTTTTTTGTAGGGTCAATTTAACAAATCGCATGTTAAAGAAAAGAACTTTTAATACTTGCAATCTCGAGGGTAACTTGTTACCATGTATTTGAGTATCGATATCACCGATTAGAAAAATATCTTGCCGTAAAATTGTTTGTGAACACATGTTGTTTTCTATAAAACTCTTCTTCTTGAGGATGGAACAAGACACTGCAGGAAGATTTCTTAACTTTGCCACGGAGATATTTTGAGGTTATACTGTCAGATTGGCTCAGCTAAAAGTGTTAAAAGCGGTAGACAAGCCTCCCTTGAACGCACTACAGTTCGTATGACTAACGCCTCTAGCGGAGAAAGACACTATTTTCGACTTCGACCGCGAAACTTGAATCACCGTCTTACACCTATTATTGAGGGAATATAAGATATACTGGATTAGTTGAATATACTTGGATTACTCCGGGAGGAACACGATCGCTATTGTCTTTTCGCAATGAAAGGATCGTACCAATTTATTATTTCTTTTTTTACTTTAACAAATAAGGTGAAATTCATCAAAAATTTAAAGTTTTCATATTTATCAGCACGAAACAGAAATATCAAAACTTTACATTAATCAAGATTCTACAGTTTTACTAACATTTCCTTCATTTCACAATAACACAATTGTTTTATTAACTATTAATAATATTTTGAACACATCTTACTAAAAATTAGAGACATAGAAAAATTAGAGGCATAGTGGAGATTTCAATTGAAAACTATTGTTTCCCGAAAATTTCATATTTATTATATGAATATTAATAGAGTTCTTTTGGAAAGTATTTCCATTTTCCATTATAATAAACACCATATGCAATTTTTGTAACGGGCTTGGAAGCACATACAAAAGAACACATAGAAAATTGAGTTAAACTTGAATCTTATTTGAATGAGAAAAAAGTCGACCTTTCCCGTTAAGACGGAAAGTTTAAATTTTGCACAAATTTTTTGTATTTTGAACTAAATAAAGAGGTGGTGAGATCAAAATGGTCATGTACATATATATTATATAAATATATAATACTATAAATTCTGAGAATACTATCGAAAAATCGATTTTTATGAAATATTCTATGAACGACCAATTCCAGATTTCATGCAATTCTCGATCTATCACAAGACGATATCTTAGCGAGCGAATTTTTTTTTTCATAAATAAATATATGAATCGATGCAGAAAAAAGTAAAGAGTAAGATTATTTATATGACGATAGCATTAGAATATTTTTTCACGAGTTACAAAGAAGAATGTAACTTTGAATTTCCTTTACCTGATTTTTATGAAATAAAACTTACCTGTTCAAAATTATCTACCTTATCTTTTACCCACAATTTTCGACTCAATCACGCTGCATTCTTTTCAGATAATGCCAGAGAATGGAAAAATCTGTGATTCAGATTTTTAGGAAGACTTTTAGAACGAATTACGGGAGAATAAAGAGATAATTGTAACTAGTTCAGCTTTTGCAGTTAATAATAACCAAGTTTAAAAACGCAAAATCTCGGTCGGAAAATTTTTCAAAAATTTGTATCTTGATTCATTACACGCAGAAGGGTATCAAGAAAAGATATTAACACTTGTGCTACCAAACATTTTTTATTTTGAATACTTGATTTAAAAATAACTAAAAAAGCGAAAAAAAACTGTGTTATTTAAATGGGAAAAAATCCGACCCTGCCGGCACCTTTTCCCTATGAGATAGGACGCTCAGCCTTCGCAGTACTTTTTTTTTTGTATTTGGAACCGAATGGAGGGGTGGCACGAAAAAAAAAATTTTTAAGGTGTTCTAAGGGCCACCCTAGTGCTCCATAGGTTTTCGTTATGTTATTTCCAAAACCTGTACTAGATGTTCGAGATCATTGTCCTTGAGGTCAAACTTCAAGGTCACTTCAAGGTCAAATCCATTTGATCTCGGGAACAATTGTGAAGGCCATTTCAAGGTCAAACAAAATTTGAAAAAAATTCGACCTTGAAAAAAAATTCGACCTTGAAAAATGATTTGACCTTAAAAAGTGATTTGACCTTGAAGTTTGACCTCAAGGACGATGGTCCTGTACATTTAGAGCAGGTTTTTGAAATAATATTAAAAAAAAAATACTGAGCGCATTACTTACACTCCGTAAATGGCGACCTGAAAGATCTGGAGTAAGTATTCTACGCATGATAAGATCAAAACCTATGGATGGCGGTACCTGAGCTCGGTAATCGGGGATCCTAAACACATGTATTGTTAGAACTTATGAAAATTACGGAGCGCACTACCTACACTTCGTAATCGGCAACCCTAAATACTTGGAGTAATCATTCTACATGACAATATCAAAAACTGTGGAGATCGGTACGTGCACTTCGTAATCGGCGACCTTAAGCACCCGAAGGACGCAATCTTTTAAAATTATAAAAAACCACGGGGCGCGCTACCCTTACCCTGTAATCGGCAATTTTAAACACCTAGAGCACGCTTGTGGTTATATTTTGGAATCAATTTTAATGGTGTACGTGAGATGTACAGGCGGACGTGTTTAGTTCCACAAACAGCGGTACTCTGCGTAGCTGGCGCTAGATGCGCCGCGCTTAAGCGTTAGGAAATTTAACATTGCCGTTTCCGTACCCTGGATTACACCGAAAGTTCGCCGAGCACATGACTGCAAGCTCCATCTGGATACATGAAGTTTTGAGATAAGTGGGCGGTCCCGAAGAGAACCGATATACCATAGGGAATATAGCAGCAGTGTCACCCCCCCTGCCCCCTGGGCAAACAAACCTTACATTCTGTTCCTCGCCATGCGTCATGAACGTATAATTTTATGATGAAGCTCCGCACTTGTCATATCGAAATCGAATGCAAACCGTAAGGGAAACAATTGATGCTCTTGGGTGTACATAATAAAAAAATATAGACCCATACATTAATAATTGTTACGTTTATGTCTCTATTCGTTGAGATTCAATGTTGGAAGTACGAATAGTCGGTAAGCAGTTCAGCCCGAATCCGATCGCGCAGCTGAAAAGTCGAATTCCACGTTGACAATATCGACTGTATTTGCAACTCTTTAGAAGTTGTATTAGTTACGGCAACGGCCGCTCCGAAAGTCAGCATTGGTGCTGAAACCATCATCAGTTTTTGTGGTTTTTGTATATAAGAAATGTAGACCTTTAACATGTGTTATTAATCTATTACACTATTTGTTTTGAAATTTTGTTTATTTCGGAAGTACTGCCCTAAAGAACCCTTCCTAGTTGCAAAATAACTAATAGTAGGTAATAATCATTACCTTAAAGAATTCATAGTGATTTAAACATTTAACAGGATACCTGAAAATGATATCTTTGGATACAAATGGAATTGTTAGCCAATGCAAACGAACAAGTATAGTTTTACTATTTGATTTTCTAATATGTAATATAGTGTAAATACATTACGTTTGAAGGTTGTTTATGAAATCTTATCTTAAAATTGTGTAATATATATACATATATGTATATGTATATAGATTTGTATCATCTTCGTGGGTGACAGGCTTTTGCCCTAATAGTGCATTATTATAACTGTATGTACCTTTATATTATATACATTTGTAATAATACAATATTAGAACAATTCTTTATTAGGACGAATGCCTGTTACCCATCTTTGCTCCTTATTTTGTATATAATTCTATTGTCAAAATAACAATAGGTATATGTAAAAGTTACTAAAATCGGACAAATCACGGTATTACAAATATTATTTTATGATTTTCAAGTTATCGTAATTGATATTTTATAAAATGTTAAAAGGGGTATTGTTTTTTTTTGTCCTAATAATGTATTATTATAACTGCATATATACCTTACTTTATATATAATTATTTATTACTTAATTAACGGGCGGAATCGCCCTTTTTACTCAATTGTTTTTGCTGTATTATTTACTATGATTTTGCGAGAGCTGCAGACCGACTTAGAAAGACGGCGCCATACTTCACATTTGTGTATGAAATGTAGGACTGCAGAAACCTACACCAAGTACAGGGGTGATCATGAGTCGATTTCCGCCAGATAAACAATACTTTCGAAACGTAAACACAAACAACGTGGCTCGTCTTACCAACAGCGAGCTGCTGCTTGGAAACAAAATCGAAAAATTGTTCACCACACGGGGATCGAACTCACGACCTACGACTTCGTAGTCCAGTGCGTTAACCACTAACAAATTATAATAATATTAGGACAAATGCATGTCATCCATTAAAAGATGCTCATATATACACACTATAATTCATTGTAGTACTGTACTTTAACTTAGTACTTAGGTACTATAGGATGACCTCGACGATGAATTCGATCATAAAGGACTCAGTCACTTTTATGCAGAGGGAAATACAATCCGTTTTACGGTATAATTTGTAACCGTTTCAAGCAGGTCCAGCATATGTTGAACGAAGGCATTATCGAGTCGTCGTCATGGTGAAAAAGTCTGACGGTAGTTGGCTGTTCTGTGTAGACTACCTTAAGGTGAATGCTGTTTCGAGGCCAGACGCCTATCCGTTGCCCTACATGGACTCCATTTTGAGAAAATTATAGCGTGCCCAGTACATCACCACTCTGGAATTGGGGAGCGCCTATCATCAAATCAAAATGAAGTAGCATTCGAAAACCGATCATGTCGTATACAGTCCCAGGGAAAGGATTGTTCCAATTCTGTAGGATACCATTCGGTCTAGCTGGAGCCCCCAAAGAATTTAAAACAATTAAGAAGATTTATTGGAATGGCGTCGTGGTATAGGAAATTCGTGGGCAACTTCGCTACACTAGCTGAGCCGCTTACCCAATTAACTAGGAAGGATCAACCATATGTGTGGGTACTGCGCCTATTTTACATCGGCCTTACTTTACGAAATCCTACATACTGGAGACAGATGCCAGTCACATTGGACTTGACGTCGTATTAACTCAATCTATCGATGGAGACGATATGGTCATAGCGTTTGCTAGTCGAACCCTAACTCGTGACGAACTCAGTCACGTAGCATGAACTTTTATGGTGATACATGAACTATTAGTCTTTATATAGTAACTATGTAAAGACTAATTATAATACCACAAAACTAATAATACGTTAGTCACAATTCTGCATTTTATATTCAATTTTAATAAATGAATGGTTGTTCAGGGAGCAGACAAATTTATCGCCCACTGAAAAGGAAATATTTTTAATAATACAAAAATGTGATTTTACTATAAAATAAAAGTCTTCGTTTTCGCCATTGCGAATGGACTTTATTTATAAATTTACACCTGTTTCTTGCAGATAAAAATATCTCAAATCAAAAGACTATTTTTTGGGAAAAAACTCTAATTTTTGTTATAAATCCAAAAAGTACTGCATACTAGTCTAAAATTTCCTAAAATGTTTAAAAGTTGAAAGAGCGATATCTGTGCAGAATCACTAATAGTGCTATATTGACACTGGTCCCAAAATTTGGTACTCTTGCACAAGTACGCGGTATATTTGTTAGATAAATCTAAAATTGAATAAAATACATATATAATATTGTCGTTTTAGTCCGTCGTTTTCTTCAATTTTCGATGTCGTAGAAGGTGAATGATCGATGTCTCGCAGCACTCTAATCGAGTTGATAATAAATACAGATCTTCTTTGAGATGTTATAAACAATATACATTCGCACCAGATCGGGCAAATTAAAATTGTCCATGTGGTATCCATTATAACATTGTCGTTTTTGTCCGTCGTTTTCTTCAATTTTCGATGTCATATAAGGTGGGTGATCGATGCGGCGCGCCACTATAATCGAGTTGATAATTAATACAGATCTTCTTTGGGATGTTATAAACAATATTTATTAGGTGGTACAAATATACAGGGTGGTCCGTTTTAATCTATTGATGAAAATAACTTAGAGAGAGATGGTTGTATCAAAAATCTTTTAGACAAAAGTTGTAGGGTTTGAAGAGGGTCCTCTAACGTTGACCTTGGCGTTGACCTTGAGTTCGAATTTGAGGGTTATTTGAAGGTCATATCGCGATTTTTAAATGGAAAACCCAATTTTTTGGTACAGATTTTGATTCTGTAACGAAAAATCTGTAAGTTTTGTCCTAAACATTTTTTTCGATGCGTGACAGATGGTGGTGTAATCGGCAGTTTTAATCTATCGATGCGAATATCTCGGAAAGTACGCATCTGATTGATAAGTAGTAACGGATAGGGGACATCCAACAAAGTGAAGCTCGGCACCCATCCCCACCTCCGAGGGTGGGGCGTGGGTCAAAATTGAAATTGGTTACCCCGATCTTTTATTACAGATTCAGATTCTGCTTTAAAAAAAATGGAAATTTTGTTCGGAACATTTTTTAGATTCATGACAAATGTAGCAGTCGACAAAATTAAAAATGCTTACAAAAATCGTTACAGAATTAAAATTTCTCGGGGAATACACATCATGTTCTGTAAATTAGAATAACATGGATAAATACGTTTAAAAAAAATGTTTTCATGAAAATGTTTATTCTACTTTATGCGTTACCACGGGGACAACGACGTGGACGTAGTAGAATCATGCCCCCATGAGGTGCTTTTATAATGTGAGTCTGCAATGCTAAATTTTCCAACGCTTTCAAACACATCAAGTGTGCATGTGCCATTGAGCGTATACAGTATGTAAAAGTCGACTTCTCCATAGGTTGCTGTATCTCGCGCATTTCACGTTTTGTGGCCCAGGTCGACTTTTCCTCCAGGGATCAAATGTGAAGATCAAACCCGTCCCTATTTAACCTTGAAATGGGATTTCAAGATCAAATCGGAAACGACTGACAAGACGACTCTATGGTCAAATCTAGGGTGACCTTGAAAGCACATGTCAAGGTCAAATCGAAAATGAGTTACAAAACGATTCTAGAACTACTTCCAGTTCAAATGGAAATACCTTTAGACAACCTTCAAGGTTGATCCCTGGACATCGAAAACTATGAAGCTGTCGACCTGGACGACGAAAACCTTCGATGCACGAAAGCTAGATCGAAAACTAGGAAGCGGTTACAACTCCCGTTTATGAGATAAGGAGATGCTATTGAGAAATAAGAAATATGATTGGAAATTACGAGGGATCATAACAATTCCACAAATATTCTTATTTGGACATTTCCGAATTAAACAGCATTCGTGAATTAAAGAAAGATGAATTATATATGAATTTACTATAAATAGTAGCCACTTGTTTTTCTACAGAATCTGAATTACAATTGTTTTTATTAAATTCGATTTATTTCATTTTTTGTAATGTCGGTGCATGGGCTGACAAAGAGTTTGAAAGTTCGAATTAGGTTTTGACCCATACAAAAAATTTACATTGGCAAAATCAGCGAGTGAAAATGTCCATGAAAATCATTAATGAACGAAAATAACAACTTGATTCGTTTTTCTTCCCGAAAAGACTCAGAATCGCAGAGACTTATTATTTAGGCTTCAGATCATCGTTCTACGTTTAATTCTTTTCATCGGCTAAGAAATAAGATTGCGCTCTCGTGGCCGTACTGCGAACATAACATAGAGCTATTGGTGCGGTCAGATTTCACTGCAAGAACTCTCATTGTGAACATTAATTGAGACACTGCATAGTTTTTCCAATAGCCGCCATACTTTTCAATATGTTGGAAATTTCTTTGAGCTAAACATGTCGGATTATATTCCTACCGAAATTATTCACATGATTATGATTTTAGGCGAAACTCAAAATAATTTTGCAGCTGGTGTACGACTTTATGCGCAACGTTTTCCGAACACGGGACATTCAAACAGGGTGGCCATTTGCGATCTGGCTGCAAGAACTCGAGAAAGGAGAATAACACGTGAACGCCCCCATCATGAATATGATGGAAATGATACACGTGCCATCACTGTTCTTGCACTTGTGCACATGAATCCCCATATTAGTATCCGTCAAATACAACGAGAAACAGACATATGTCGGTCAGTGGTGGTAAAAGTTCTGAAGGCAACGAAGTATCATGCTTACCATATTGCATTAACGCAAGCATTAACACCAGCTGAAATGGTAGCACACGTTCGGTTCTGTCAATGGGATTTGCGAATGATTCAACGTGATAACCAATTCTTTAGGTACGCCCTTTTCTCTGACGAAGCTACCTTCCGAAGCACTGGGATGTAAATAGACACAACAGTCATTATTGGGCAGACGTTAATCCTTGCTGGCATACATCTATTGACAATCAACATCGGTGGTCTGTAATGGTCTGGCGTGGTATTGTAAATGGTTACTTAATTGGACCCTACTTTTTTGATGATAATGTAACTGCTGCAAGATATTTGCATTTATTTGAATTATCTTCAAGTAAATGTGGAAGTTCGTTTTCGAGTAAATCGACGTGTAGAAAACGGTTCAAGTTCTCTTGAAAGAAAAATAATCCGACGATATGCGTATCAATAATTCCACACCAAACATTCACTTCCAGAGATGTTGATGATCCAATTCTCGATACCAATGTGGATTCTCTTGTGTCCAATAACGAACATTATGTGTGTTCACTTCACCGTTACTTTTAAAGGTGCACACGTCAGAAAATAAAATACTTCTATGGAAATTAAGTAACTGTTCGTAATCCAATTACAGAATATCTGTCTTTCTCTATGATCGTTCAATGTCATGGCCTGGTGAAGTGACATCCAAGGGAATGAATGTTCTCGAAAAATTCGACTTATCGTGGAAATAGTTACGCCACTATCTCTTTCTCGATGTATCAGAGAATCGTGCGGATTTACAAGGGCAGACGCAATTATATCAGGGGCTTTTACTGAACAAACTGGTCGATGAATTTGCCTCCCTTATTGTGGTCCGGCTGAATGATACCTTTTACAATAATTCGACGTTGTAAACGACTGAAAACTTTGCGCGAATGCGGTGTGCGATCAGGATATTCATTTTGCCACATTCTTTCAGCTGCTCGAAAACTTCCAGCTCTACCCAACACCGACGACGTTAACGCAGCCCTTTCGTTCGAGTAAGGCAAACTTACAAATGAATAATAATCCTCTAATTATTATGTCTCGAGTACCGAGGTATAACGCACAACCTTTCAAATTTTCGTTGTTAAATGGTTAATTTCACGGTAGGTGATGTAAAAATTCTTTGTCGTGACGTTATTTGATAGGGCGTTCAGTACCTATAACGCAAACCTTAGAAACTCGTCCAAGTCTTCCCAGAAAAATCATTCGCACGAAATTGCTATCGTTCAGCGACGGTAGAAACAACGAAAATTTACTGTACTCAGAAGAAGACACAAAGTAATTGTCACGAAAAAGCACCCTTATATACCCTTCCTAAAAATTAAAGCTTAGGATTTATAATATTACGCAACTCATCACAATTTACATTTTTTATAAGCAACACGGCTGTAGACAGGTCACAAAGTTATCGTACGACAGTTGTAAGCTAGTCCACAAAGTGGTTGTATGATTTTAATAAACGGTCGTAAATTGGTCGTAAGCGGTCGTACTGTGGTCGTAAGGTAGTCGTAAGCGCTCGTACGTTGGCCGTAAGCGGTTATAGGGTAGTGGTAAGATAGTCGTAAGCATTCGTAAGGTGGTCGTAAGCGGTCGTAAGATCGTAATGTCGTCGAACATCGAGACTGAATAACATGTGTATGCACAAAGGTGACGGTAAGGGGAACCACCCTTGATCATGAGATTATGATCATGACGATTATCATGAAGATGATGATCATAACGGCGATAATCATGATGATCATATGATTATGATTATGACGGTAATCCTGACGATCATGACGTTGATGATCATATGATTATGATCATAACGGTGATTATGACGATGATGATCATAAAAGTCATGATCATCGTGATGATCATCGCGCGCGCATACACTCAAAAACTCAAGATAAATAAATGAAGAGATATACCGTACCGTTTGGTACTCTGCTATGGAGGAACTCGATGCTGACGATCGAATTGAAAAAAAGGGAAAAAGTCAAAGTACAGCTCAGCTCGATAATTAATAGAGTATTATTGCTAAACAGAAAATACACTCGCATGCTAGACCGACGCGCGTGCGAATTACACGAGGACTCAGCCGTAATTACAAAACCGCGTTACATAAGAATGTTTTAAATAAGAACGTTTTAGTTACAAATTTCGTAGCTCGATGAATTTTCGCGCGATCGATTACGGACGCGTCGAATTGCGCTAGATTGGCGATTGTTCTTTAACTTAGGTCTAGGTAGAAGGAAGCGTATCATCGATCGACTTGAACTCAATTGGCAAGAAAGCTGACTATGTTATAAAGTTGGATAATTCGGTTGTGAACGTCCGAACTGTCTCGAATTACACCAAAGGATCCTACATTACACTGTACCATTCGCGCCAGTGGCCATTTAGCCTGCGGCATATTCGGGTTTTTTAGCAACACGAGAACTTTTAAAATGTTGTTGTAATGAAGCTCACACAATTTATAAATTCAGCGCATTTTCGTCGAAATCTGTATCAGATCGTTATGCAATTATGCAACAAAAGCAACTTCGTGTGAATTGTCTTGCACCATCACATCGCGGAAAGTCATGTCGGAGTAAACGCGCATGCCATCAATGCGGAGCTCGACATCATTCTTTATTGCATCGCGATACGAGTTCTCGTGTTTTAAACAAAGAGTCAACTTCTACGCAGGAAGCTACGTTACCCACGAGTGAAGTTTCTGAAAATACATCAAAGAATTGTTTATCGCGATGGCAGTGGATGCAACAACTACTCGAACAATTTTGGAATCAGTAGTCTCCAGATTACGTAAGGTCATGTATTCAGCGCACAAAATGGTTGCATCCAACGAATAACCTCAAAGTCGGTCAGATTGTGCTGCTACGTAATGACAATTTACCACCCACAAAATGGGAACTAGGTCGAATTTCGAAGTGTCATCCCGGCCATGAAAATCGCGAGCATGTAATCACATAAAAACTGTATAGTCACAGTATCTGAGACCTTTCTCAAAGGTCGCACTTTTGCCAGTTGACATTCATCGCCATCATAATCTATACGATGAAGTGTTTTAGGTTAAGTATAGCTGTAGTTGCGCAAACTGTTTACGCAAGGCGGGCGGTTATGTTGGTGTATTCATGCAATCGGTAGCGTACATTTCTACTTTATTACATGTAACCACTCGGAAATAGATATCAGTGGCGCGATGTCGTGGAACTAGTTTTTTAAAAACGCTTTGGTTATAGGTTTGTGCGCTCGAGCGGGTGCTTCGCAAAATTATTGCAGCGCCCTCTTTTCCATAGTTCAGTTAAGGTGGCGCTGCTTGATGTTCCGATTTCCGTCTTCTCCGAAAAACTCTCGGATTGCGAGCACATTTTGCCGAACGCTCCTAATAATACTAAGTTTTTCTTTTGTATCCGAATCCTACATTATGCGCGTCGGTACACACGGTTCAATGTACGAACTCAGTTCACGACGCGAGTGAAGCTGCGAAACCTCTACTTGAGGCACTATTATAAATTATTAAAATAGTGCTTATTTTATAATTATATACGATTATATTAATCGTTGTGGCTAATCTTTTCCTGCCTGGCACCATCAAAATCTTCCATTCTCCTTTCACGAAACCGCGTGCATATTATTTGCTGTGACCGTCAGAGAAACAGACAGTTTGATCAACGATGGATAAACTTAGATCTAAAACTTTTTCAATGATAATTAAAATATATAAAAAAGGTACATGTATGATTATATTTATATAGGAATTAATAAATCAAAAGCTTAAATCGAATTAGATACAAAAATTTAATTATAAATAAAAAATTTGAAAATGTACACTTATTGACTATAACTTTATTGAACATTTTTGTTAAAAGTTTATTTAAGCATATTTCTTCAGTATTTTATTTATTTATTTATTGATTTCAGCAGCATATTATAAAAAGAAGTTTAGAAATAGTTACGGATTTAAAATCATACATTGATGGTAAAATTTTCATGGAAAAAAGTTTTTAAATCTAAAATCGTCTGTCGGTGATAAAACTCTCATCGAAAGGAAGTTTTGGAGGAGTCACCTGCAATCGATGATGAACCACTCACGAATTAAAGCTTATCTTCCTCTTTCGCAGTCACCACCAACAGTTGCTTTAACAGTTTTGAACCATTTATTACTACACATACATATATAAATATACAATTTAACAGCCTGGCGGACTGTCCCCGAAACTACCCATGTACATACATATATATTTATAAAACCAAATCTATAATTTGGCAACCAACCGCGGTCCAGCGGCAGCCCAGTGCTCGGCATCAAAATCGACCCACAGGTCGCCCGAATCCGCCTTGTCCCAAGTGTCCCAATCTGAGAAAGCCAATTTCGAGGCACTTGCGACAACCGGAAGGGAGCCAGTTCTCTAAGGCGAAGAAGTAAGATTTTGGGCAATCTGGAGTCGGTCAGTCTTAGGGTTTTGATTACCCAATTTATCGACCTATTGAGAAACTCTACCGCGATCGGCGGAATGCCGATTTCTAAACGAATCAGGTATGCCGGTATGTTTCTCGGCAGGTGGAGAAGCCTCTTAAAATCAATCTGCGCCGACTACAGCCTATCCAAATGTCTGAGGGCCCAAAATGGAGCCGCATACAACAGGACGGAGGTAATCATGGCTCTATACAGCTTCCAGAATGCGTCCCTGGAATCAATCTTCGCGGAGTTAGTTAACGCTAGGACCGCAGCCGAGGCGGCTCTTGTACGGACGGCAGCATCCTCAGTAGGCCGAAGGCCGGATGCTGAGGATGAAAAAATTATTCCTAAAAATCGGTAGGCATTCGTGACCTCAACCGGAGCGTCCTCGTAAAAGAAATCCCACGAATACTGAGCAAGCGGACCAGCCCTCCTGAAACAAACGATCTTAGCTTTATCTACATTAACGGTAAGCAGGTTGCTTGCACAGTAAACAGAAAGAATTCTTAGCTTATTACGAAGCTCGGATGGAGATAATGCAAGGATGGCGAGGTCATCGGCATAAATGAGCATTAACAAATCCATAGATCTGGTAACGTCTACACCTCGTACATTATTTTCGGCGGTTATAAATTAAATCAGGTTCATCAGATTGGCGCTGTCTGCCCCGTCCGGGGGCCGCTGATAACGTGTCACGGTTCGAATTGATGTAGCACAGACATTTGTCTGCGTGGGAGGTCTATCTTCGGATAGATAGAGTACCACTGTTATCGGTAGATGATCAGAGCCGAAAAGATCGTCGCCGATCGTAAGATCATGAACATACGGCAAGTGCGATACCGAAACCCAGACCAGATCAACGACGCTAAAGCCCTTCTGTCCGAGGAAGGTAAAATGAGCCGGAGAATCGCTCGGAGTACGACCATTTAGTAAGACGAAATTATTGACCGACATAAAATCGGACAGAAGGGCACCGCGACGATTGAAAGTCACATCGTGAGATCGCCTTCGAACTCGCAGAGAAGCGTCATCAAGGAGGAAGATCGGTAAAAAAGTCTGAGGAACCAACTCGAGAGTTAAAGTCGCCTCCCAAGATAAAAATGCAGTCTGAGTACTGGTTAACCAAGGAGTCTAAGACGAGTTGTAAGGAAGAAAGCAAAGGTTCTAAGTCGGAGTTTGGCGCAAAATAAAAAGACCCGACAATTAGATTGAGTGGGAACAAATTTAATTTGTAGAAAAGCCAGTGGGGAGACAAATCAAGACGCGAAAAAGTGGAATTGGCGCTGATTAAGGATAAAAGGCCCCCACTACATCGGCCAAAGTTACTGAGGCGGGCGGCTGGTGAATGAATCACTGAATGACCAGTAGCCAGATCCTCTGTGCGAATTTGGGAGCCACGCCAGGTATCTGAAAAATTTGAAATTTTGTATGCTGAATAAAAATTATTATTTTTAATATTGTAAAAGTGCTGTACAGTTTACGGTTTGCGAGTGTAGAGCGAGAGGGGGCAGATTTTCTTCCCAGTGATGGATCCGAGCACGGGGATTTGAAATCTTGGTCGGCCTCCGACCATTTGAGTCATACGTTATTAATGCCTATAGCGTCACCCCTTCTCCTGAAGGATGAGCCGGAAGCAGAAGCTGTTGGGGCAAATCTAGTATTGTTTTTCAGAATAATATTTGAAATTGTCTTTTTTCAAGCTATTTTAATTTCTGTTATGTATCGTATTCTCCTCTTTCAACCTATTTCATTCGCTGTTTAATGCATATAAAACATTTATTTAGTTTAACCGGTTCCCTTTGTACAATGAATATTCAGTTCTTATGTTTACGGTAATATTCAAGAAATCACTCCATTATTCGAATGCAACTTAAAAACGTTCCGTTTGCTGTTGGAAGTGAGATTCAGGTTATGCATTTCGAATTAGATCAATAATTTGTCAAATCATTCATTAAATGAAAAAAAAACGGGTGGTGTCGGTGCGCATTTCATTCGAGACGTTCGCCGGCAATGCATCCTCCGCAACAACCACAAAACTCCTGTCTAGTTTATCTGTAATCACGTTGCCCTTGAATCCATTATGGCTTGGGATCCAGCGCAGCGTGACGCTGCGTTTTTTCGCAGCTAGTCTATTTAGGGACTGGTAGCAGTCCCAGACTAGTTCTGACCTTGTACTAAAGTTGTTGAGGGCTTGTAAGGCTCCCCTGCTATCAGAAAAGATGGTATTGGTATCATTATCCTCATTTAGCGCTCTATAGGAACACTGAATGATAGCCATTAGTTCTGCTTGCAAAACGGTGGTGTAGGCTCTCAAAGGGTGTGTGGATCCTTTTCCACCGCTTCTTCTATATACCCCTGCTCCACTCCCCCGCGCCCCAACTGACCCATCTGTGAACCAGTTGTTACCGTTGAGTAGTGTCGCATGGTTGCTCTCCCAGTCCTCTCTGGTCAGGAGACTGATTTTGTATCTTTTGTCAAAAAGATAGCGGGATGACGTACGATCCGTGATCTCGTCTAAGACGCTACCATGAAAGTAGGCATCCAGAGGTCCTGTTCTTTTGGCAGAGCTCCTGTGCCCACTCTTTACCTTGATTCTACGCCAGGCCTTTGCGGCCTCGGCTTTCAAGGTTATGTGAAAGGGCTCTATATCCAGGAGAACACCTAACGCCGCCGCGGGGGTTGACCTCGCAGCGCCCGTGATACTCCTGAGTATGAGCTCTCTCACTTTCTCTAGGTCCTTGACAGATGTAGTCATAGTGGACCTATTCCACGAGGCCATTGAAGCGTAGGTTAATCTTGGCTTCAGTATAGCCTCGTATATCCATAGCATAGTAGTCGGCTTAATGCCCCAACTGCTGCCTATGGCCCGTCTCATTAGCCATAGGGAAGCTGTGACTCCGGCGTAGCTGCCTTTCAGATGTTTCTTCCAGCTAAGCTTGCTGTCTAGGGTCACTCCAAGGTATTTCGCTGTTTCCGCGTATTCCAGTCTGTGTCCAGAAAACTACATTTGTAGTTTTTGGTGAACGCCAGCACCTCTATTTTCCTAGGGTTAATAGAGAACCCCGTTTCCTGACACCAGTGCTCCACAAACGTACGTGCACGCTGCATTAAACTTGTCAGTGGATTCAAGAACGGCCCCGGACAGCCGGAGTGAACATAGCCCCGGATTTTCGTATTACCCTTCTCCGCTCGCAGACTAGATTCGCCAGCATGTGGTCCATCCAGTCAGCAATTGGTTCCGGAGTGTCGTGCGCTCTGAGGGCTCTCTTTATCACTCAACACGCGGTGTGATTGAAGGCCCCCTCAATGTCCAGCAGAGCGCCCACTGCGAAGCCCTTATTCTCCAGCTGGGTCTCTATCAGTGAGACAGTCTGATGCAGCGCCGTCTCAGTGGGGAGACCCGTTCTGTAGGCCTATTGACTCCCGTACAGTGGGCATCGGGCTAAGACCATCTGCCTCATGTACCTATCCACGAGTCTTTCTACTAACTTTAATATGAACGACCTTAGACTGATTGGTCTAAAGTCCTTGGGCGATTCATAACCGTATCTCTCTACTTTGATTAGGAAAACCACCTTGACACCCTGCCATGCGCTAGACACATGGCCCAGGATGAGACTAGCTGTATTTAGTCTCCTAATTGGTCCTATAATCACATCACCAGCTGTTTGGAGAAGAACTGGATAAATACCATCTGGCCCCGGTGACTTATACGGACTAAAGGAGTGTACGGCCGACATTATCCTCATGGGGGTGACGATATCCCGAGCGATTCGGCGTCCAAGTTCTCTGCGGGCCTTGGACATCTCATCTCCCGTGCCGGGGACGGATCGGTTCAGATCTTCGTCTCCCCCATTCCCACTCCCAGAACCATAAAAGCCCGGGAAGTGGGCTCGGATCAGGCGTTCCAGTGACTGTCGTCGAATTTAATAGTGCTATCTGGTAATGTTAGTACTCCCATGATGGCAGCCGGGTCCTTCGCTAGAACCTTTCCAAGCCTGGCTGCCGGAGGTCTCTTTTCGACCTCCGAGCAGAAAGATTCCCAGCTGTGTTTCTTGGCTTTCCTGACCGCATCTCTGAAGTCATCTCTTGCTATTATATAGCTGGCCAGGCTTGGGAGTAATTCCTCTTCCTGGCTAACCTGAAAAATTTTTTAGTGTTAACCTTCTTCGCCTCTAGGGTGCGGTTCCACCAGGTCAGCCTCCTGTCCCTCACAGGGGTATCCTGGCAGTTTCGCTCGAAGGCGTATTTGATGCCTTCACTGAACGCCTTGGCGGCTTCCCCTAGTTCCAGAGGATTCTTGATCTTAGCTCTTGGCATATCATCGAGAGCTACACATATGTCTCTTTTGAAACCATCCCAGTCTGTACGTGTGGGGTTCCTAATAGTTTTCATATTGGCGCCTACATCAGCCGCCAAATGAAAAGCAATCGTCATGTGATCCGACAATAGACATTTGTTTTGTAACAATTCTACAATCGAATACATATAAATAACAAATGTTTATTCAATATTTCATTTTTATTGTAAATGAATCTATTTTTGTAATTTATTTTCCATATGTAATTTCTTTTTAAAAAAATCTACAATCGAATTATTACCACAAATTAATGTATTTTGTATTTTAATATTCAAATAACAAATATTTTTCAATATTTCATTTCTATTGTGAATAAATCTATTCTGTAAATTAGTTTTAATATGCTATTTGTTTCGTAACAGTTCTAAAATTGAATTGTTCTCATTGTTATATTGTAGAAATAATTTTTATATAACATTTAAATAAAAAAAAAGATGTTTAATGATTAGCTATTTGTTTTTCCGCGTAGTTAATAATTTTGTGTATTTGTGTTTGGTATCAAAATGTTCAGGAGTTTATTGCGGTTTTCTTTTTGTAATTATTATATCAATTTTCATTATTAGTTATGAAAAAATATTTCGTTGTTCTACTTTGAGAAATTCCTTCATCGGCTTCCAACGGAAGTCATAAAGTTTAATTTTGTACATGTGGTCTTTATCGTTGGCATGTGTTAAACCGATGCAAGGCGTTCTCACGGAAAAATCGTCGTCACCATTTAACTATAATCTGTATACGGAATCTGGCGGTTCTTTTATTTTGAAGTGTATTGCTTACATCGGTGGGTGGTTTGTATGTGGGCTTACGTTCACGTTACTATTCGGATTATCTTTGGGCGGAAAATAATCGGTCGGTTCTGGGATGCAGGTTTCTTACTCATCGTCGGTATTGTGGAAATCTTAGTTGAGGCGATTCTATTGTCGGTAAGGGATTTTTCCGCTACGTAAACCTGGCAAGACCACAATCGCAAATCGGAAATTTTCTTAATGCATAATTTGGAGCTCAATTAGTGCTAATTTAATGCCCTAATCCGGAATTTAATGCTCTTTTCTTTTTTAAAAAAAAATATGGTCTTGCTAGCTTTACCACAAGCTAGCAGCGCCATTCCAGAAAACCGATAAGGAAAGCTTGCATCAAAATGTGGCCAGGGGCATAATTTGGAGCTCATTTAATGCTCGAGATATCCAATAGTGTCATAGCCCTACACTTGTCCTTTAAGGGCGGCCCCTACAGGACGAAAATATAAAAATATTTTTTTTAAATTTAAATATAGCGCCTAATTTACAGCTCAATTAGTGCTAATTTAATGTCCTACTCCGGAATTTTATTCTCTTTTCTTAAAAAAAAAAAAAAAAATATGGTCCTGCTAGGTATACCACAAGCTAGCAGCGCCGTTCCAGAAAACCGATAGGGAAAGATTGCATCAAAATGTGGCCAGGGGCATAATTTGGAGCTCATTTAATGCTCGAGATATCCAATAGTGTCATAGCCCTACACTTGTCCTTTAAAGGCGGCCCCTACAGGACGAAAATATAAAAATATTTTTTTTAAATTTAAATATAGCGCCTAATTTACAGCTCAATTAGTGCTAATTTAATGTCCTACTCCGGAATTTTCTTTTCTCTTTTAAAAAAAAATATGGTCCTGCTAGGTATACCACAAGCTAGCAGCGCCGTTCCAGACAACTGTAGGGCTATGACACTATCGGATATCTCGAGCATTAAATGAGCTCCAAATTTTGGCTGGCCACATTTTGATGCAATCTTTCCCTATCGGTTTTCTGGAACGGCGCTGCTAGCTTGTGGTATAGCTAGCAGGACCATATTTAAAAAAAAAAAGAAAAGAGAATACAATTCCGGAGTAGGACATTAAATTAGCACTAATTGAGCTCTAAATTATGCGCTATATTTAAATTTAAAAAAATATTTTTATATTTTCGTCCTGTAGGGGCCGCCCTTAAAGGACAACTGTAGGGCTACGACACTATCGGATATCCCAAGCATTAAATGAGCTCCAAATTATGCCCCTAGCCACATTTTGATACAAGCTTTCCTTATCGGTTTTCTGGAATGGCGCTGCTAGCTTGTGGTAAAGCTAGCAAGACCATATTTTTTTTTAAAAAAGAAAAGAGCATTAAATTCCGGATTTGGGCATTAAATTAGCACTAATTGAGCTCCAAATTATGCATTAAGAAAATTTCCGATTTGCGATTGTGGTCTTGCCAGGTTTACGTAGCTGGATTTTTCGTTGGTTTTGAAGGTATTTATTAGACGTCGATAAGAAAGAGTTTCAGGTTTTGTACATAGGTGTAGTAAGTGTCTGTCGGGTACCAATGCCATAATAGTCGGTTGCTGTCGGGCAGTTGCAGGGATGTAACAGTGTAATACCAAGAAAACAACAAAAACAGATGTACTGTATTTTAAAATGACACGTGTTTCGTACATGAACTTATCAGAGTATTCATAAGCCAACTAGCGCCACAGATGGAACAATCAAACCATTTCAAGACATATTGAAAATTAGAATAAGGAATAATGTTGTTTTATACGATATACCATATTTTAAATATCCTAGGCGTAATTTACTCAAATAAGCATTTCATTCGTTTTCTTACCGATCCCTGGTTTCATAGTTTCCTGCAATCAATAGTTGCCCGATATGTCGGCGACGTCAATTACTTTCCTTTGCAGTTATGGTTTACAAGATTTGAACAGCCATATTGCCAGTTTAGAATGGGTTCTTTATTTCGATTTAACTGCTGTCAGAAATTGTTTCAATGATGTATTTTACTCCAATGAAATAAGTTTTAAAATTTATGTATTCAAATTCTGTGTCCCATTTGGAAATTTGCATAGTCTCTAACCAACAACTATGCAACTGTTTAACATAAAAATTGCCTGTTTGCGGCAGTTTGCTACTAAAAATATCACCTTCTATATAAATTCTGCATCTCCGTGGTATACACCGATGAAACTTCTTCTGAAAATAGTTCTGCAAAAGATCTGATTTGCTAAGCAACAATTTGAAATCCAATAACCGCAGGAACAAACAAATTTAATTTTTCTCTGCATTCAATTGAACTGCTATCAACTTTTATGCGGTCAATCACTTATAAGTTTACAAGAACTTTTATAATAAAGCCCATGTTATTATATTTCATGAAAGACATCTATTTCATGACCGGTTTTGCACCCCTGTGCAGTGTTCATATCGTTTTCTATCACGACTATTAATATAACGATATGATCATGAAAAATGGTATAAGTTATCGCATTGCTTTAGTCTAAAACCGATGATTCGTTTCAGGATAAAAGAGATATAACATTTTGTTTGTAATTTACCTACTTTTTAATATTTGTATTTGTATATTTAACGTAGGTTACACGGACATGAATACCATTTCGTCTGACGATAGATCCCAAAATTCACAGGAAAAAAATGATAATGGACTTATATTATCGGATAATGAAGATAGATCAAAATTTAATCCAGCGTGGGCAGAAGTCATGCAAAAAATTTTGAAATTAAATAATTCAAAAAGAAAAAAATCGGAAGTATTATCAAAAGCAAAAAAATTAGATGCATTTGCTGATCAAGAGCAACTTAATTCTTTTGATATTCAAGAAAAAAATAATACAGTACAACAAAAAGCCCTACCTAAAGCAACGAAAAATTCCGTTAAGAGGACTTTAGTCAACCGTAATACATCTTGTAATAGAGAAAACAAAATAAAGGATGACAATTTGAGTATTAGATTCAAAGTTTTACCGAATGATCGGAAACGCGAGAGAAATTTAAGAAAGACCGCAACTAAGTAAGTGTTAATATAAGTATCGTTCTATGAATTTAAGGATTTGCTTCTTAAAATATAGTGACATTAACCCGAATTTTTGCTTTATGAATGAAGTGCATTTCTAGACGATAAATAGTTTATCTGATTAGTTCGTAAGTCGGAAGGTATTTATTTAAACATATAATGATCAAAGCGTGCAATTAATGGATTAAAACTTGTATTGTAACGGTTGATAATGTGTAGTAACTAGACTGTTCTTGCAACGCTTGGCTAGATTCTAAAAACTATACTGTTACTATCCCGTATAAATTTAGTACTACCATCTTTTACTATGTCTAATCAAACTTTGATAAACCTGTACAGAGTTTATATAGAATTTCGATAATTTTAGTTAGTCTTGTTACCACCCGCTGCCGTTTAGGATATCTATTTCTCGCCATCATTGCCCCCGATATACACAGTTGTCTTGAAGAGTCAATAGGTGTAATGAAAATGTAGCTACAATCGGCTTTCGGAATTTTCTGTATACTCATTTTAGGGTTAAAAAATTAAACCCCGAAATCGTAGTTGATCAGCTTCTCGAAATATCGCAGAATGTTGTTTTATTAACATCTGTAACTGTATATGCTCATAATAATTTTGATTATTCCTTTCATATATAACTTTTATTAAACACATTTTCAGGAAGAATGTATAAAATTTACTTGTTAAACATGGCAAAATCGAAAATGTCATTAAATTTTCGGCTCCAAGCCGCCATATTGCCTATCGCCATTTTGACATTCAATTTTAGAGTTCGAGGCCGAGAAATGTTCGCTTTATAGTGTCCACCTCATGCAATTTCGGCGCGAAATCGTTTATAACAAAAATATAATTTGTATATAATAAAACAATATAAAAATATAAATCGTTTATAATAAATGTATACAAATAAAAAGTTTCATATGCGTTTTTTGTTCAATTTTTCCTCAGCTTTACAATGAGGCGGCTAGTTATTCTAAATTGTTCCATTTTCACTGAACAAAATTATAAAACATGTTATATCTCGAAAAGTGTATTTTTAATATTTTTTTACCATCTATAAAAACTAGACGCAAAGCCGTTCTAGCGCGCGGAGTAGCGCCGCGCGGCATGCGAACAGAAGCACCCCTATTTAAAGAGGGAATAATCCAATTTTTTCCTCCGAATGTATCCCTTCGAAAGCCATAATATATATTTTTTCGTGTAAATCGACTTAACCGTTTACGAGAAAATTAATTTTTTTCTACTTTTCGTTTCACCCTTATAAATCCCATAAAAATGATTTTTTTAAGCCAGTATTTTGGGGATTTGCCGTACATATAGACACCGAATTTTAATCAAAATTTCAACGAGATCGGTGCCAAGGCAGTACACCCATGCTTATTCTGCTATACCCTTTTCGAAAAAAGTCGCGATTTTTATACTATGTTTTTTTTTTAGAAAACGACCGACTCTAATCAGAAAAACGGTTTCTTTATGCAATAAACTGCCACAAACTTGTTATTAATACTTGTACTTGAAAAATATGAGGGTAGTTTGCTTTAAATTTTTTTTCCTGCAAATACGAGCCTCTCAAACTTGAGAACAGCGGTAATTTATGTATTCTATTCATATTAACATAATGGTTTAGTTTATTTTATCCCATGGCCCTCGATAATTTTTTAAATCATATATTCACGGATTTCGGAAACTTCTGATTATGAATGTTATGTAATATTTAAAAAATTCAATATGACTATTTTTTTTTCATTTTTTACCGATTTCGGCTGAAAATATTCAGTGGGAGGTTTTCGTGGTCTCTAATTTCGATTGTGATATCCGATTCGGAAAATTCAAAATGACGGATGCAATGTGGTGGAATGTTTTATATTTTTTTAACTACTTTCGTTTGAAAATGCCCATTAAGAGGTTTATGCTGTCTAAGATTACGAATATGATGTTAGAGGTAGAAAATTCGAAATTGCGAAATCAACGTGGCGATAAATAAAAAAAAGGGTAGAATTGTTAAAATTTTAATTAACGATTGTTTCAGTTTTCAAAATTTACGGCTGTTGAAAACTTAAATTAATGTCTGTTCTAGTTTTTAAAATTTACGGTTGTTGAAAACATATATTAATGACTGTTCAAGTTTTCAAAAGTTACAGCTGTTGAAAACTTGAATTTTTAATTGATGACTGATCGAGTTTTCGAAATTTATGGCAGTTAAAAAAACTTAAACTTTTAATTCATGATAACAGTTGAAATCTCAAAATATTGAATTAATGACTGTTTAATTATTTTCAACATTTGACAAAATATCGGCTTCGTGGCTCTGGCGGTAACGCACTGAACTACGAAGGCGTAGGTCGTGAGTACGATCACCGTCCGGTGAACAATTTTTCCATTTCGTTTTCAAGCAGCAGATCGCTGTTGGTAAAAAGAGTCTCGTTGTTTGTTTATGTTTCGAAAATATTGCTTATCTGGCGGAAATCGACTCATGACCGTGTTGTCGACAACTTACAATTTATACAATACAACCTAAAGGTTGAATACAATTAACGGTTTGTTCATTTCATTTCCTTGGTAGATGTGTCACCGACGCGGAAAGTTACTGAAGGAAGTCCCAAGCGTAATGACAGTGCAACGAACAATGCAACGAATATGACAATAATACGTCGCAATTGCATATTCTATTTAATCGTACACTTACCTTATACTATTATGAAAACCGTAAAACCATTTTTGTCCCGACGACGGACTTGTAACTTTTTTAAAACGACAGTAATATCGAAATAACATGTGCACGCTGCGTAAATTCGCATAAAAAATAATTAATACGTCGAAATTGCATATTTAATTCAAGCGTGCGTATACCTTGTACTGTTATGAAAATCGTAAAACCATTTTTGTCCCGGCGACGGACTTGTAACTTTTTAAATCGGTACTAATGTCCTAAAACGCACCTAAGCGCATGGTAAAACTGCGCACAAAAAAAAATTAATACGTCGAAAATGCATATTCAATCGTACGTATATTTTGTACTATTATGAAAATCGTAAAACCACACGGAAAAAATTTGCTTTATAATGGTAATGACAAAAAAAGTAAATAACTTGCGATCCCTTTTCTTGCAGCAAGTTATCCAAATATAGTTAAACTACCAACACTGAATATGTATGCCCACATACAAATATGAACACCACAGTTGCCACTTTGTAATTATTATAGCGGAATATCATTTGGTATGTGTAGTTTCCAGTGATCCCATGTTTTTTCACGCGATAGTACATGCTCAATTATAAATTTGCATACACTTGCCATTAGAAATAGAGGTAGTATCCTATTCAACGAGTCTAGATATAAAAAAAACCTGGTGATCAAATATGACGTCCAATGACTGGCATCATACACTGACAGAAGGCAGATATTGTACTTCCAAACGCTAACCGTTTCGGCCCATTCGTCGTAAGTTTTGTGTTCCCATGGCGAAGGGCTGTGAGGGAAGAAACGTCGAAGTTTAATCATTTCAAATTATTTTGACTGGCTACTGCAGGCATGCGCATGAGAAAAGCATTTAAGATTTGATCGTGTAACCATTTTCAGGGAAGCAGTGTTTGAAGACAATTTTTGTTGATTTTAATTTCTCCAATCTTGTTCGATTTTTGTAAGAAATTTTCTGGATACTGATCGTTTGAATGAAAGAATGTCGCCTTAGTGCATCCATTTTTTAGGGATGGATTGGTGCATTCAAAATAATATTGAGGATCATTTAGCCTGACATTTAAATCAGAAGATGTTTCTATTCAATACTAGTTGATTTATATGCGGATTGAAGTTCAACTTCGTTGTCGGAAGGCGAAAAAAGGGATGCCCTTTTTTACGCAGTTATGAGTCATCTACAGGAAATTCAAACGATTGATTTTATAATTAAAAACCAAACGGGTAATCGGCTACATTACGAAAACATTAAAATATTTGTTATACAGGCGGAAGCTAAGCGTGCACAAACGGTTAATAGAAATCGCCCCGGTTGGAAGCCTACTCCATTGGCTTCAGTGCAGTTCACCAAACAAACGAAGTGATGCCAAAGGTTCAAGAGACACAAGGCGTACTAGAGTCCGCAATGACTATTAAAAAAAAGAAAAAACTAATACAGGTAAACAATTTGCTAATTCCATCAACAAGTTCCATTTTCCTTTTCGTGCCAACAACAAACGCCAGTTTAAACTTAAAACTAATACTGTACACAGAAATCCTAATTTGCCCAAACAGACTGTATATGACAGTAGATATGTTTGTAGAAAAAATGATGACAAAAAATTTCAAAAACAAATGGTTAACTAAAAGGACAATACGCAACTGTGACTTTTAAACCAGCAATAAATTCTATAAACAAAAAACGACTGGTTAAACGCGATTAACAGCTAATTAAAACCTATGGAAAAGAATCAAGTGTGCTCTTTAGTCGACCGACCAAAATTCCGTTATTGACTCAAGGTGGGTCTTTCAACGAAAATACGACAGCCCAGGAACCACTATACATATGCACCAGCTTCCAGATTGACACTTGTACGACCTTGAAGCATGTCACTTGGATGTAAAAACTGCCTTTTTGAATGGCACCATAGAAATTACATATACATGGAAATTCCTGACGGAATGGAAGTTTCCGACGAAATAAGTACTAAAGCTTGCAAAATTCATAAAGCATTATACGGTCTGTGAGTTAGTCCAAAACAATGGAATACAAAATTTTCTGAGTGGTTCGACGAAGTAGAAAAAATTCGTACAGGCGCGCGCGGAGAGGGAGGCGATTGATACGGAGCTCGGTGCTTCAATTTCAGATGCATTACCGCAACAAAGCGACTCTATCGCGTCGTAGGAGGCAGATTCGAGGAACGCGAACGTTGGGTTTAATGCGTCGAACTCGACCGCTGGGGAATGTACATTAGGCGCGACAACTTTTATTGATTCGAGGTCATCTCAGACAGGCATAGGCGATAATTTATTACGCACAATAAGTGCAGCCTTTGATTCCGTAAGAAGGGTAACTAAGCGTAAAGCACAAAATGCTGTAATGCGCTCGGTTCCATTCAAAAGTTTGCCGACTTTCGATGGAAATATTTTAGAGTGGCTCCGATTTAAAAAAGCGTTTGATATTTCGTTGCAGATAGGGAATTATTCAGATTATGAGAATCAAGCACGGTTATACGAAGCTCTGAGGGAGATCGCGCGTGATTCTGTAGAATCCCTCATTTTTGGCGCTTGCACAGCCGATGAGATTATGAGAACTTTAGAAGTGCGATTTGGTAATCCCGATCGAGTTTTAGAAAAGATGATATCAGATATTAAAAAGGTACCAAAATTATTCACCGGGAAAACAGATTTGTCAGTTTTCGCTACGAAAATACAGAATTGTGTATCGGATATGCGAGCCGTGAACCATGTGGGATATCTGCAGAGCCCTGAGTTCGCGCGGGATATAATAGGGAAAATGCCATCCTCGTTAATATTTAGGTATAATGACTATGCAGCATCTGTTGATGCGCCTCGTTTAGTTAGCCTCGCGAACTTTTTAATGAAAGAGGGCGAGAAAGCAGCGGTAGGCGGAATGCTCGTTATTCGCGCTACAAATTCGAATGTCACCTCAAGGTCGAATGACGCGGCTCGTCATCAGAATTCAGATCCATATATTGTTTGTATGACGCGTGAAGAATGCGATAATTAACGGAAAAAAAACGTAAGAATATCGACGACAGAACGAAGAGGTGGTTACTATTTTTGCGATAGGTCTGGGCATAGGGTCGCGAGCTGCTTTAGTTTCAATCGTTTAAGCGCCGGCGAGCGCGAACAATGGGCTAAGCGTCAAGGCCGGTGTTCTCGGTGTTTTTCCCTAATGCATACAGCCAAATACTGTAAAATCAGGAGGCATCCGCGAAGGGAAACGCAACGTAACAATCAGTTCGAGGAAAATCGCGTTCCGCTAAATTCAACTGCGACGGGGGGCGGAACACATGATCAGGAAAGACACGATGAGTCATGACTGAGGTCGGAACAAATTTTTTTGAAAATAATACCCGTTAGGTTAGTAGGACATGCGAGCCACGTTGACACATTTGTCCTGTTAGATGAAGGATCTACCTTAACATTAGTAGACTCCGTCATAGCTGAAAAATTAGGAGCAACGGCCCAAGCATCATGATAGGTATAGAAGGCGTATCTCCGTTAGGCAGATTTAATCTAGTTAGCCGGAAAGTATCGTCGAGAATCGTCGGTGTGGGACGACAACAGTATGGGCTGGAAAACGTTCATTCAATTTGCGGGCTCTCTTTATCCACTCAAACTGTAGATTATACCTTATGGAAATCACTTCCACAAATTATTGATAAAATATATTTAAAACCACATACGAAAGCAGTTCCGACGATTCTCATTGGTCAAAATAACACGTCCTTAATAGTTTCGAGAGAAATACAAACAACTTTTAATCGCGGTCACTTACTTTCGAAAACACTACTAGCATGGGTCATTCACGGATCCGTGGCGGGAAAGATCGTGTCGGGAAATTTAATGTATTGCGCAAAGTCTGCAATAGGGACTGAGACTTTGCAACTTGTGCCAAATGACGAGGAATTACATAATCTAGTTAAATCTTTTTTTCAAATAGATTCGTTAGGTATCTAAAAAACTAACCTTACTGACCCTTCTGTTATTAGGGCTAGAAAAATATTGGATACTACTAGTAAACGTTTAGGTAATTCGTGGATTACGGATTTGCTCTGGAAAACAGATGATCGCACATTTTCAGAGAGCTGGAATAATGCCTTAAATCGCTTATATAGTTTAGAGAGGAAACTAAATAGTGACTGTAACTACGCGGCCTTATATTACAAAGAAATCGATAGATTTATTTCCAACGGATTTGCCAAAATGTAAATGATAAATTATTGAATGGACCAATATGGTACTTGCCCCACTTTGGGGTTCAAAATAAAAATAAACCAAATAAGATTACGCTGGTATTTGATGCTGCGGCTAAATGTCAAGGTATGGGCCTAAACGTTAAGCTGATGTCAGGCCCAGATTTATTGAAATTATTATTCGGTGTCCTCATGAGATTTAGGCAGCGGCATATTGCGGTCAAAGGAGATATAACCGATATGTTCCTAAAAATTAAAGTACGTAAAGAGGACCGTAACATGCAGCGCTTTTTATGGCGAGGGAAAGATAGGCGCCGGGAGCCAGAGGAGTGTGTGGTAACCTTCTGAATAGCCGGCGCCATGTCATCACCATGTAGCGGGTTATACGTACGAAACAGAAACGTTGATGAATTCAAGAATTCGAAACCTGAAGCCGCGGCTGGAATAATTAGAAATAGCTACATGGACGATTATCTTGACAGTTACGGCTCTGAGGAGGAGGCCATAAAGAGGGTAAATGAAGTCCGTCAAATAAATTCATAAGGGGGATTTAGTATGCACGGCTGGGCTTCCAATAGTCCGGGAGTACATAGTTCAGTCCATTTTCGAGGATAGTAGCGTTCTAGGTACCGTGGATGTCTCCAACTTAGGTCAACGAGGGGATCGTACAAAGGCTTTAGGGTTGCAATGGAATACAAATATAGATGCCTTTAAATTCAACACAAATCAAGATTTAAACCTCATGAATTCCACTATTGAACATAGGCTAACGAAGCGAGAATTCCTGCGAACACTCATGTCTATCTACGATCCACTCGGATTTTTCGCTCCGTACCTAATCAGGGCAAAATTACTTATGCAGGCTATATGGGTGAGCGGTATCGGATGGACGAGCTGCTGCGCAATGAGGAATGTTTAGTTTGGAAGCAGTGTGTAATTGATCTGTTCAAAATCGATCCCTTGCAGATACCGAGGTGTTACTGCATACGGCATATTGATTAGACCGTCAATAAAATTAATCAAACTCACTGTTCCGAATGAGATTCGCGGCGATCATTCCGATAATGTTTAAGTAAAATATATAGTTGTAAGTTATTAGATATAAGTTTGTTCCTGATACCATTGAAACGTACGGTCTCAGAATTGTTTAGATTGTTCGAGAGCATGTGTTATTCCAGCAGCAGTCCTGGAAGTTTATTCTGCATCTCGTTCGATCTAAAAGAGATAGACCTCCAAAATTATTCTAAATATTAATGTTTCTCTTATCGATAATATTGCGTTTACTCTATTTATTATTGTATAGCGGTTTCACGTTACCTCCTGTTAAACGGACCTGATGTTATCCAACTCGAGAGTCGGACAAGGGGGAGGATCGTAACTAACGATGATTACGATCCATGTTTATTTACGCGGAATTCTGGTAATTCAAAGATTATTCTATTAATTTATGCAGACGATATTTTGCAAGCGAGTAATGACTGTGAGAAAATGTCACAAATTAAAACCAAATTGTTGAGTTATTTTACGATAACAGACCTAGATGAGTCTAGAATCTTTTTAGGCATGAACATACGTAGACAACGAGACATAAAGACTATCACAATTACTCAGGACACATACATTGATAAAATTCTAACAAAGTTTGGCTTTGCTGATGACTTCCTTAAAAACACAATAATGGTAACGCGTCAAATATATAATATTATACGAAGAGAACGAGAAAACGGAGGTTGTAATTTCCTTAAAAAATATATCGATATTCCATACAGAGAAATGATTGGTAGTCTCCTGTACTTAGCTGGCGCTACACGCCCTGATATAGCTTACACTCTGAATGTCTTGAGTAGGCATCAAATCGATCCGACAGAGAACGAATGGAAAATAATACAACAACTAACAATAAATAAAGGTCGGCTTTGTCCCACAATTTAATTTGTTGAAATTTTCTCTCGACGTTTCGAACAACTCGTGTTCATTTTCAAAAGGTTACTACGCAGTAACTAAAAATAACCCCATAACACCCTGGTCCTTCCCTGCGGCGGTATTGCTCACTGATTATAATGCCTCTCGGCACAGATCTAGATCAGCATATCATGAGCGACCCAGCTCCTTTTGATTTTACATTGGATAATACGCATAATTGCTTGGCCGCAAGGATGTCGCGGAACGCCTGACAGGCTCTTATATCCGAGATGTGATTCTTGTTGGTGGGGCAAAGATAACAAAAAGAGGCGACATTGCAGGCCGCGGCTCTGTGGCCCTTCGTCCCACACTTGAAGCACCAGGTGCTTCTGTCCGGCCCCTTGCAGTTTCTGCCAATATGGCCGAAACCAAGCCACTGGAAACATCTCGCGACTACCCTGCACTGCCTTATTTTGCAGTTTTTGACTAACCCTAATCGGATCGTCCTGAACCGCAAACAAAAAATACTAGGCTGCCCTGCCACTCCTTAGACGGGGTCCGCCGCCATCCCGCCGAACCCAGAGTCCCTGTTATGGGGTTAGAAATAAAGGTGAGGCATGATAGGTCGGGCATCGCTGGAGGGTGCCGCATCCCAATGACCTCGGACGGGTAGATTACAGGGGACTACGTGGACCAGGATCTAAGGTGTTGTTGGTCGGGATATGGCTCCCCTTAACGCCGAAATGCACAGAAACTTTACAGCAACTTCAACGCTTATTTTGAATACGAATCCACCATTCATCAGATTCCACCATTTTCGAGACCGCTCTTTCGAGTGGTAGTAAGAAAATTATTAAAAAATTGAAATTTATGTATGACTTTGACATATATAATAGAAAAACATGATTTTTTCAGGACGCATTTTTTACAAATATCAAGTTTTCGATACAATTTACATACTTTGAGTGAGCTAAAATATATTCCAAGGGTGCACTCGATAGTTGTACTTAAAAAATACACTGGTGTATATTTGAAATATGTGTCAGATTCAAAATGGCCATTGCATTTACAAATTCCTTTTCAAAATTTAACCATTTTTTTTTTTAAAACTATGGACTTTCGAGAAAATTTTATAAGAACAATTTTTCTAGCATAAGTCGAAGAAGACTCTCGAATTTTTTCAGAATGTATTATCACAATTGTTTATTTAAACAAAATTGAAAAATCGATGGGTCCTTCGTACCCCTTATTGGGTTAGTTACCCTCCTCTTGACACTCAATGATCAAGTGGAAAAATTTTACATTCGGGTTGCCCCCCTGAATTAAAAAAGCGTCCTTAGAATGGATTTATCACGCATGTTCGGTATCACGGTGGACCTGGATAATAATTTTTAGAGCAGCCGTAGAGGCGTTGCGCGTTTCCTTACCGAACGGAAAATTTCGGTGGACGCACAAGCGTTTTTCGATTGTATAGGATTGATTGCTCCCTCCCAGGAAGCTCATTCCCATATGCAGCGACTCCTGGCTTTTACCTCTCAGGACATTCCCCCTCTCTGGGCGCCACCCACCTCACCCAACACCGAAACGATCTTCAAATCCATCATCCTATCCGCCAAAACCCCGCCTACTTTCCCCCTATATGCTCAAGATTGCTCAAGATGTAACTGATGTCATGCTTCGTGAAGATGTCATCGAGCATGCTGAGCGCCATCGTGCTTAATGCCCCTTGCATCCATGAACCAGTTTCTGGCGGGGCTATGTCGGGCTCGTTGCATCACAACGCTCGACCTTAGTCAGTTCTATTTCCAGGTCCTTGCTGAGCCCCGGAGTCGCCCGACTATAGCGTTCGCCCCCCTCGGCTGTGGGCTCTTCTAGTTTCGCTATATGCCATTCGGCATCTTGTCTGAAGATAAATCTTGTCCTGACGGCGCTGCGTGATACCGGCCTGGAAATTAACCTCGAGAAGAGTGACTTCTTCCGCAACGAAGTCAAGTACTTTGGCTTCGTCCTCAATCGGAAGCGGTTGCGGACCATCTCCGACAAAACGGCCGCGATTTTAGAATTTAATGTTTCGCACTGTTTGGAAGAAAAACACAACTTTTATGTCTTACTTTAAACTCGTCTTTAAAGTAATGATGACCGGAAAGGCAGTACATCATTGGTCATTGTTAAAATAAAACGCTTGGGAAGCCACCTACGTATTTATAGTTCTCAGAAAAATCAAACAATACAATTACCTCGTGTGCAAGTAACTCATTTTTCCCTAATAAATTAATTCAGATCGTTGTTTGGTAATAAATGAATGATGTTTTGTCGATTTGTCTGCTATAGTCCATATTGTGTAGTGTACTACCTCTTATATAGATTTAGATGCGAAGACCGTTGAAAGTAACTCTGAAATCTTATTAGTATCTGGACAAATTTTATATTATTTTAGAAGGCAAGCAGATGAAGCAGTTTTGCAGAAAATTAACACTATTTGTAGTCGCAGATTGGAATACAAGACTCTTTTGTCAAGCGTGCTACATTTATTGCATCTAGCATAAGCTTGCAATTTTTATGAATGGCGTTAAAGCTAATACGTACATCCTGGATGAGATTCCGTGAACGATACATGTAACTTTTTAAGCTTTAATACTAGTGGCCGTTTTTGCACTTTTAACATTTTTTTCTGGCGGAAGAGGGGGGGGGGGTGCGTTAGGCACCATAGGGGGTTCATGGTGTTGGATAACTCGCCGAGTGTCGGACTCCCGTACCTTTCATGTTCACGGGAAAGTTTACTGATTAAAACCCTAACCTCCCTTGGCCCTCCTGGGGTTACACCTCTGTAATGGCCCAAAAAAGAACACTTTTTCGATAATTTTTTTTTTAATGGAAGGAAATAAAATAAAGTATTCATATTCACAGAAAAACATCATTATATATTGAAATCTGTATACAAATTTTTTCATAAGAAAATATTACAAAATGGCGGAATGGCGGCCGATGCGCTGTTTAAAAAAATGGGTCCGCGGAAAGCGGTGTAGCCGATGGAAATTTGCACCTAGAAGAAATAAAAAAATTCCTTATGATCTTGATTTTTGAGTAATTGGCGAGCATTTTAATAAAAATGTTCATTTTCGACCAAAAAAAGTGACTCATTTTGGCAATATAAAATCTTTAAAGCAACGTATCGAAAATTTCTTATGTATTTCTCTTCGAAATGTTGTATTGAATGTACAGTAAAAAATTCGAGAGAAAATATTAAAAATGGTTTGAGTTGTACTGCTTGCGACGCTGAAAAAACGAGAAAAACGCGTTTAAAGTTAGGAGTTGTATTGTAAACATGAAAACATTAAAAAGTCGACTAAAAAAAATGTTTACCTTTAGTCTGCAATACCAGCACCATAAAGCTGCCCTTCGATGTTCGAATATTCTTCCTCTAAATCTCTACTGGCAGATGTTAGGCTGGAGTGCGCCGCATCGGATAATTGCGCCTCCACGTGCTTGATGCGTTTCGCGCCGGTTTCGGCTATAAATCTATATTCTTTGACGCCAATTTCCATTTCTAATAGCTGCTTAATGTGCTCATGATACCGTCATTGAAAACGCATGTAGCAATATCCGCTGCAACATTTAGCACTGTCTGGCCGCTCGAGTACGATTTTGGAGTCAAATTCCATACCGTCGCAATAAAACTTTCGTTGCTGTTTAGTGTGTAACCGCCTAGGCAACCGTTCAGTAATTCGTCCCGACTCAAATCTTCGTATATGGGTTTTATGGCTTCGTACACGTCCTTAGGAAGCGGTGTCTTATGACGAAAGGTGTTCGACGTGCTTGCTTCTTCCGCCTTTTTCAAATTGCACCAGGACAGCGAGAACTTCTCATGTTATGGAATTTCATCCGTAGATAATTTATGACATAAGGTCGCGCAAATTTAATTTTTCATATTCTCTACAGATGTTGTGTTTCGGCGAATGGCCAAACCATAATAAATTGTCAGCTCGTCTATGAAGTTGGAAGTTAATCTCCCTTTTCCCTTGAGATTTTTTGTTGAATTTTTAAGAATACGAAGGCGCGTTCTCATTATTTTCTGCATGTGCGAGTTGCACTCTTTTTTCTCAACCATTAGGTCTTCGTAAGGTTCAGAGACAAGAATACCTTTGAATTTCCTGCTATCACTATTATTAAGATGTGCCATTCTTCTGAGCGATGGAACATCTCGATGACTGCGTCGACTTCCACTCTTCCTCTGTTCGTAACTTTTGCAATATTTAGATTTTACCTCAACATCGACAATTTGTCCAGAATACCAACCAATCAACGATGTGATTCCAAAAGGCGTAGAAAATCCGCTTTTTTGTTCAAGAACCGTCACCGGAAACCGTTTTTCCTTAAGACTGTCCTGGTTATTCAGTCATCTTTTTCTCTTTTTGTGATGCTCTCTTCAAACTGGAATCTCTTACTGTTGAGGTTGCGATTCAAAACATATCTACTAATTTATCGAAAAAGATTGGAATATATGACGTGGTAGTTCCATGAAAGATATACTATATTACCCAAAACTAGGCCAAGCTCCGAGATTTTCTGCCTATTTTAGCAAAAAAAAAAAATAATTTCAATGAAAATTTTATACCTGGACAATCAGTGCCGCAGCAACAGGGTATAATTTATATTTCGGTTTATTACTGTTGGGTTTTACATGTTAGCATATTTTATTTTGGCACTTTTTTTTATTTTGGATATTTTAATTTCGGATTAATGTACCTTTTGAAATATATTTGAAACTATCGTTTTTGTTTACTATTTTTCTGGTAATATTGATATTTTTGTAATTTGTTTGGGACTTCATATCATGAGTAATTATCTGGCAACAAGTACCTGGAATTTTGACACATCTGCACAATGTTTTAATGCGCAACTCTATTTAATTTCTTAAATGATTCGCATTTAAGGGTAATGACATTGAAATTACCTTGTCTGCAATAATATTTGTGCATGAAGCAACCACGGCATAAAGAACAACTTCAAAGTAAAAAACAACACATAAAGTAAGAAATTGATGTAGGTCTTATCACAAGCATAGTTAATTACTGCGTAGACTATATCTAATGTCGCATATTGTCATTTTAACCATTTATATACACTAAACTTATGTAAACTAACCGTATCACCGAGGAATTGTAGTTTATTGTTACTATATCGTAATATCTGATAATATGAAATACATCTGTACCACCATGTCTGTTTTACAACTACCTTGCAATCGCTACTTTTTTCTGTTGTATATTATTTGAATTCTCGAATTTTACAATACTATATAAACCATATTACTAATAATTTACTATATTTATAAATTTATATTTATAGTATATATATTTTTTTATGCATTCATGAAATATTGTAATTGTCGACATATTTGTACTAACTATTTACGTTTCCTTCAGAGGTGTTGTTCAACTTTTCAATTCTGTGAGACAACAACAAATGGAAATAACGAAAAAGTTAAACGATGTAGGAAATTTAGAAAGGAAAAAAACACAAGTTTTGAAAAATATTGATAAACATGCATTCTTGGATATTTTAATGAAAGATACGAAAAAAATTAACACCACTGTCGACGCTTCAATGAAAGAACCAAATGACATGGAAACTAATGACTGTGGTCAAGCCTGGAGTATATTAGGGAATAATTTTATGATGAGTTCGAAGCTGAAAGACTGGAATAAAACAATTGAAAACAATTTCAGTTCATCATCGTCAGAAGATAGTGAAAGCGATACGAAGAATCGTAACTAAGTCCTCACGGTACTTTAAAATATGTCCCAAATATTAAAAAGAATACATGCCGAACGTTTATTTCATGTTAATTCGATTAAAAAATATAAGCTATAAACAAATCAAAATGAAATATATAGAAATTTGTTATTTATATGTACTATACTGCAACCACAAATATTTGTACATTCGATAAAATTTATAATCTAATATTGCATTTCTCGATTATTTTTCTGATTATTCGTTTCAATTTTAATTAATGACATTACGTATTTCGAATACTCCACTTTTACATTTTCAAGTTCTAGTGGCATTATTTATAATCACACTAACAAAAAATGTATGAAAAGTTACAAAACTATCGCAATCTTTCAAATCAGCGTTACTGAAATGACGATTACGCTTCTTTTATATGAAATTTAAGAAACCACATTATTGTCATTTTTTTGTTTCTTTTTTTTCGGCGAAGGGGGAAATGCATTAGGCACAGGACCAACCATGAGGTATGTGGTTGCAGTGGCGGTACTGAGTTCAATTCAATGCGCGGAAAATTGCTTGATGTTAAGCAACTTCAGGTGGTATAGTGTGTGATAGTACGTCCGCAATTGATCTGCAGCTTGACTTTAGCCGTAAATGAACGGCCCGATGTTATATAGTCATTTACACACTGAATACGGCAAGTGAGTTTCCGTGTCAATCGAATTTTGCCATTCAAGTGAGACATACGTTCATTCAGTCACCTCGTAATTTGATAATCGAGCTTTACCCGCCTGAAGGCTCTAAGGCTCGGGCCCTATGGCACGGAGCCGCGATACGCCCGTATGACGCGAGACCCCTTCTTCCGGTAGTTCTACCGATCTATCTCAAAGCGGCAAGACTTCTCGAGCTCCTCGGTGAGGAGGGGACCTTTCTAATCCCGACGACACTCCGCAGGGTCGCACTCGAGTTGCATTGCAATTCACACATCGAAGCAAGCGAGACCTTTCAGACCCGGGGAGAGTCCTTCCAGTCCTACAGAATGCTCCTATCCTAACTTGCAGGCTTTTGAAACCATTACCCGCGCGAGTCCGACATCAATGGCTGAGAGGGTCCCGCGAAGGGTTCCCGGCTTGGAACACCCCCCGCTAGTACCATTTAATATTTCTTGGTGAGACATTGCGAGGACTGGCAACTGACAATTATCAGTTGTCTACCAGTTGAGTACTTGCCTACACGGAATTGGTCGCCCAGCTCGGTGGAATGCGGCGTCGCCAGCTTCCGATGGGACGAGCCCTCCCGTGCATGCTAGAACCGTACGCCCGCTAAGCGGGACGCCACTCACGTCTCGAATATGCGCAATGCGCTCCCATGGACCCCCGCGTGTCGAAGGACCATGCTTAGATGTGCGGCGTCAGACCCCCTACCCAGAGTCCTCTGCCGTTCGACTCTACTAGTCCCGCTTGCGCGGGGTATCTTACATCGGGCGCAGCCGAAGCCACTTGTCTCGTATCCCTCGGGGCTGACCCGGAGCTCGTAGCCTGCCTTCCAGTGTGGTGTATCGTCCAGCACTTTCCAACAGGCTCCCTGAGGTTGTCTCGAACTGTCTCAGGAACGATAAACTTCCCGAGGGAGGAGCAGGCTCACTACTTCCGCAAAAGGAGACCGCGTACCCCCCCCCCCTCTCTGGGGAGGAGACATACGTTCAGTAATCTGTAGGCTCCCCGATTTTTTTGACAGATTTCGCAGAGCCTTTAGATCATTCGCAGCCTCATAAACAGCGCAATTGACTTGACACAGCTCACAGCCTTCTGTAAATGCATCCCGAAGTAGGCTATTTGCTCTGTCTATTTCTCTTTGTTTAGGCAAAGTTTTCCTTCTTAGTTTCTGCCCAAACATGAGAGTTCTGCATTCAATATGTGGAGTTTGTTTTGGTTTTTTTTTTATTTTTTCTAAACGTTTTCCTTTTTTCTTTTTTGCTTTGTTCCATTGATTCGATTGATCTTGCTTTCACCCTTCCCTTGCATTATTCTTGCTTTTCCTTTTCCTTTTATCGTCTACTCTTCCTACATAAGGTGTTTTCCAATTTGATTTAATTCAGTCTCCAGCTGGTGTTTTGTATAGCTGGGCAGCAATCCCCTGTCACTGGATCGAGATTCTCCACAGGAATTTTGACAATAAACGTTGCAGAGATCAGGTAAGAAGTACGAAATTTGTATTTCAGTTAAATTTAATTAGTGCAATTGATATTGAATTACAGTCGAACCTCGATAATCCGTTGATGCCCGGCTGCAATATTCCCCTTCGTTTACTTTTTTACGAAAATTATAATTCAATATTGAAAAATATGTTAAAAAATAGAAAATGTATTAAAAATTAATGAAAATTACTCAATTAGTCCATGTTTGTATTTGGAAATTTCCGCGTTTCTATAAAAACGCGTGGGATGACGGACGAAAGTGGAGGGGATAAGATGGGCAGCAAAAACCACGGAATAACGTGGTTGAAAGGATTTGCGAGGTTCGACTGAATATTGTTGTTAGTGCTTTCGATATTTCACCCCTCCACTAACAATCGCCATGTTACGAATGGTACAGAAGAGGAGCAACTTGCTGACGGGAATAAGGAAAACTTGAAATTTAAGGTACATTGTGGTAGAAGTATATATAAAAAGCAAATAAATACTTCCTCAACAATTCTCCAATCATTTCCCAGAAATGATGTATCAGAAATTCTCAGTACCGAAGGCCTCCGAGCATTTTATTTCCAACTTCGAATAATTTCGAGAGTCGGGGACTCGGATGTACTGAGCTAGCGTTAGCGAGTGAAGATATAAAGCTAGAAAATATTTAAGCAATAAGATATCCGAAGGCGTACCGTAAACAAGTTTTTGTGGGGGCAACGCGATGGTTAAGTGGTTAGCATGCTCGCCTCGTAAACTGAACGTTCCGTAGGTCGTGAGTTCGATCCCCGGCAGGGAAAACAGCTATTCGAAATTTTATTAACAGCAGCTCGCAATATACGTAAGACGGGCCACGTTGTTTGTTTACATTTCGATGCGTTGTTTACAAGGCCGGAATCGACTCATGGCCGCTGCTGTACTTGATGTGGGTTTTCTGCAGTTTCCTACATCCTCGACAAATGTGAGTATGGCGCCATCTAAAGTCGATCTGCAGCTCTCGCTATACCGATGTACAGAGACTCTGGCGGCCAGGGTTTGATTCAAGCGTTCGTAGTTTTGACTACAAGATCGTCGAATCAAAAATTCCGCCTGGTTTAATTTCGACTACGAGGTTCAGCCAGGGCCGGGGTTCTGACCACAGGGCCCTAGGTCGTCCGGTCCTTGTACAGTCGGTGTAAGGGCCAATTAGCCTCAGTGGGCAGAAAGAGCCGTATATAAAAAAAAAGAGAAAGTACCAAATTGTAAGTAAGTCAAAATTTCATGATATTCATGATATTCAAAGTGTAAGATAATATTTTTTAACTTTTGTCGGGAACATTGTGGTAAGTTTGACTATCTTTCTAATAAAATCGAATTGGAAATGGCTGATACTATATTCGAAAAGGCACTTTTGTATTTCGACGTCGAGTACAATAACACTTTAGAATTGGCTAAACGAACATTATTACACGAGACTCCTAACACGTACTGAAGCACTTTATATGTCAAAATGTGCGCCAAAAGAGACAGTAACATCACCTGACATCGATCATTCATACTCAGCCAGCGAGAATCGATAAGTGGTTGCGAAATATGTTCATATTTACGATATCCGAAGGCGTACCGTAAACAAGTGTTTGGCGGCCTGAACTATACGTCGCTCGTTTCCAGAAATGAATAGTCCATATACCGATACACCCATAACAGAGGCCCATATACCGATAGACGGTATTACGACAAAATACATACTGCAAAATTTATAGGACAAAAAATAGTGCTGAAATGTTTAAAGAATAAATTTTTAATAAACAAATATTTCATCGTGAATATATAAAACACAAATTTACAAATATTTAAATATTTAAGGGTGAATCACGTATCAAACACACAAAAATGTGGAGGGATGGCATCTTCAATTTCAATGGTTAGGTGAAACTCGCCCATTACTCAATGGGCTATTTTATTAATTCGTTAAAGAGGGACCGGATTATTATGGAGAACGGGCTCTTCATGAAATAATTAAGAATTATGATCGCTCCAATACTTTGGAATGTTTCAGTGCCGTTGCACTAAATATTTCCATTCAAGTTTTTCATATAGTGATTAATTGAATTGAAACACTTGAGTATTAACAAAAAACTATGTAATTTAAATCATCGTAATGAAATATTTGTAAGTATCGATGAAAGTAATCAATAATTATTTATGCATTTTGTTTTTAAATATTTTTTGTATTAGCTATTTTGTCTTCTACATGTCATTATAGTACCCGGACGTACAGTGCGACCGGTTAGAATGAACTAACCAATCACATAAATGTAGCTTTGTATCCTCTAAAAGTTACTGCCTTTAAGGATGCAATAAGACGAAGGCGCAGGTATGATGTAGATATTATTTTAGAGTTATGTGGAGAGAAATACTATCATTGATTATAATTAGACCGAGATTTTTCACTTCTCGAACAACTTGAATAGTATTTCTTTTTATACCATGCTTAAAATTATCATAGTCAATGGATACAATGAGGGCAGCTGCGTCATTTTTGCACATTATGCCGCCAAAATCTCACACCAATGTATGTCATATATGGGTCATTCCACGTCAAATGTCCCAGCCAAAAAGTGACTAGTGCCCAATCATGTTCAAACCCGCACTATAGGTTATCTTAGTGGTCAGTAGGATGTACCAGAAAGATTTTTTCGATTTGTCAAATTTTCGCAGAATTACGAGGGTTTCAATTTTCGTCTTTCCGAAATTACTCTTTTTTCGGTATTTTTTTATCTCATTTATCAAAAATTTTAAAAATACCAGACTAGGCGGTTTTGATAGATTTTTCGTGATCTTTTGGCTGGTTATAATTGTTTTTTCTAATTTCAACATTTGACCTAGATTTTTCGAAATGAAAACAAAAACAAATTTTTCTCCAAGATGGAACGTTTTTTTTTTTAATAGTCTAGAATAAAAGATCAGACGTTTTTACGTCGAAAACAGTTAAATCCAAAATGCTGTTTTTTGTTATTTTCGAGAAATTAGACAAAGAAGTTTAAAATGGGTGCGCGCGACGTGGCTGAGGTGGGTAGAGGAACGGGGCGTCACACATCATCTTATCGTATCTCATACAGTGATATATTTCAGTAGCCTAAAAGTACATTTCTTTGATAATATGATGAAAAAGTAGCATCATGTTGGCATTTACATTCAATAGATATTATTATTATAGTCTGATATCTGAAAAACTTAAAGGGAAACTTCAAAATATTCGAGAGTTGGTCCCGAATCTCTTTCAAAAAAATGTCAGACCACTTCATTATAATTTGCTCGGATTTAAAAAATCCAGCATGTTGTACTTGCAACAGCGGACCAATTTTTTTAAATTTGATGAAGCGTCCTTTGCCTTTGAATCATCAAAGTTTACCAATTCTCAATTTTTAATTTTTTATTTTTATTTGCTTTTTTTTTAAAATTTTGTTTTTAAAATTTAATGATTATTATTTCATTCTTTTTATTTAACTTTTTATTGTTGGAGAAATTTTGCTTTTTATTTCTTTTTGTGTTTTTTTTTTCTTTTTCATTTGACGTTTGAGTGACACGTTCTTCTCACTTATTTTTGGACATCGTATTTTTCGTCAAGGGAAAATTTCTTCAGTATCAAGTGATTTTTTTTTGGTATAAATGCATGGTATTGTAAAGTATTATTGTCATTGCCTCATTAAATCTATTCTGTAGTGATAATTTGATTTGTAGATGATGATCTTTGCTTGAAAAAAAAATTCTCTGTACTTTTCAGCTGTTAAAATGTGATCTTCAGATGATTTCTGGAGACTTGCTCGAGCTGCTCGTCAATTCAAATCTGCACCGATACCGTCATACGCCCCTTTTCCATGAGCTGTGGCATGGAAATGCCATTTAGCGGGACACCAAAGTCTTGCTCGTGAGCGGGCAAATTAGCAAAATTCCATTTATTTTTAAAATGTTGGCCCGCGCCATCGGTTACATTTAACAATTTTTTTAGCTCAAAGTTGTCTCTAATATAATTAATAATAATGTTTTGATAAACATAAACAGCCGTAGTGTCATGACTTAAGTTGTCCGATAAAATAGCGATGCTTTTATGCTTAAGTTCATTGTTTTCTCTATAATAAATTACTACATTAAATATAGTAACTTGATCATTATTCCAGTGGAGCCACTGTGCTGAGTTTTGAACCACAAAAGCGTAATTTTCTGCAAAATCACAAGATACTATAAATTCACCTGGCAATAATTTTTCTTTTAGATCTTTTACAAAAAGCATCTGTTTTGCAGATTTGCAGAGGTCGTGAGTTTTTAATTTTATTACGCGTTGAAAAAGATCGTCTAAGAATTCATCAGCACTCATTACAATAGTTTTGAGAGTACACCGATCAGTTTGTAGCCACGAATCAAATTTAATTTCGTCAATGCAATGCTCATCCATTGCTATTAATAAATTTTCCTTCAGAACAGTGGTCTCAGGGCACATTTGACATTCTCCGAGATAGTAGGAACTAGTGGAATTGAATTGAAGAATGCAATCGTGATAATTTGTAACAGGAATGCTTGTATTTTTCGTCAAGTCCCCAATGTCTATTCCATTTAACATTCATTTCACGTTTTCGTGATGAATACAAACACACTGTATGTGTTCCACTACTTCCTGCAAAAACACAATGACGAGGACGAATTTGTGCGAATTTGGAGAACCCTATTTTAATTGACTTGTATTCTTCTTTAAATTGTGCAAAAATCTCATTAAGATTAAAAAGCAGTAACCTTTTCTGAACGTGTTCACGATTTCCATCTTTTTTTTTAATAGATACAAAACCTTCCAATTCCTGGCATTAAGCGACTTATGTCATCTCGTTCATAGAAGCTTACTGCTAGAGTTTCAGTTTCTGGAAGTAATATTTTTCATGCTTTCGATTGTGGAAATGTTAAAATCCCGTTTTTGCAACCATTGTTTTTGCAATCCTTGGCAGTTTTGCTTGCTTTTCGGTTGCTTTGAATTCTTGCTTCAATTTTGTACGACTCCAATATTTTGGTCCAAGTGTAAGCAACAAGATTTTTTCTGATTTGCTCGTTGATTCATTGAATTTTCCTTTAATTTGATCCAATGTTGCAACACCATCCTTGTGATATTCATCGCTACATTGATCTGGGCTATATTCGACGGACTGCAATGAAAAATCTAGATCTTTTTCAACGCTATCATCTTGATCATTTTCTGTTTCTGGTGAACATGCTTCCGTTTCAACATCCATTTCCATCTGTACTTCTATATCCTGGGTACCATTTGATAGTTTTGCGGCCTTTTTAGCCGATTTGTACAAATCAAATTAGCATGTTAAACAGATTTTTGATTCTGCTGGTAACTCAGGACGTATAAGTTTTTTTTATTGAATAGGAAAGCAACATAAGCTGTTTGATCTACGGTGGCCTTTCTTTTTAAGTGGATTGATACACTTATCTTTCCACACATCCATACTTTCCACAGATAAAATATTCGGTACATAAGAGAAAAAATAAATATATATGTATATATTTATATGCAAATATACCGATTATACATTTATATTTGAAATTAATTTCCACTAATTCTTATTCGGAAAAATAGCAAGATGCAAAGATAGCGGTGACACTGCATAGATAGGGGAATGTATATAAAATACGACATATCATTATCGGTATCGAACGAATCATTATCTACTAATCGGAAATCTATTTCCGTAATGAGATTGCGAGCAAACCGTGATAGTCGCGTACCCGCCTAGCGACCCGAATCTAAAGTAAACGGTAGAAAAAGAATCGAGACCAACTTTCGGTGATTTTCAAGTTTCCCTTTAAGGTTTTCAGATAAGAGACTATGATAATAATATCCATTAAATATGAATGTCAACATAATGTTACTTTGTCATCATATTATGAAAGAACTTTTAGACTAGTGAAAAATATCACTGTATGAGATGTGATAAGAAGTGTACTTTTAGGCTACTGAAAAATATCACTGTATGAGATGTGATAAGATGCTGCGTGACGCGTCGTTTCTGTACCCACCTCAGCCACGCCGCGCGCACCCATCTTAAACTGCTTTGTCTAATTTCTCGAAAATAACAAAAAACGCCATTTTGGATTTAACTGTTTTCGACGTAAAAACGTCTAATCTTCTATTCTAGACTATTTAAAAAAAAAACGTTCCATCTTGGAGAAAATGCGTTTTTTGTTTTCATTTCGAAAAATCAAGGTGAAATTTTGAAATTAGAAAAATAATTATAATCAGCCAAAAGATCACGAAAAAATCTATCAAATCCGCCTAGCCTGGTATTTTTAAAATTTTTGATAAATGAGATAAAAAAATACCGAAAAAAGAGTAATTTCGGAAAGACGAAAATTGAAACCCTCGTAATTCTGCGAAAATTTGACAAATCGAAAAAATCTTTCTGGTACATCCTACTGACCACTAAGATAACCTATAGTGCGGGTTTGAACATGATTGGGCACTAGTCACTTTTTGGCTGGGACATTTGACGTGGAATGACCCATATATGACATACATTGGTGTGAGATTTTGGCGGCATAATGCGCAAAAATGACGCAGCTGCCCTCATTGTATCCATTGACTATGATAATTTTAAGCATGGTATAAAAAGAAATACTATTCAAGTTGTTCGAGAAGTGAAAAATCTCGGTCTAATTATAATCAATGATAGTATTTCTCTCCACATAACTCTAAAATAATATCTACATCATACCTGCGCCTTCGTCTTATTGCATCCTTAAAGGCAGTAACTTTTAGAGGATACAAACCTACATTTATGTGATTGGTTAGTTCATTCTAACCGGTCGCACTGTACGCCCGGGTACTATAATGACATGTACAAGACAAAATAGCTAATACAAAAAATATTTAAAAACAAAATGCATAAATAATTATTGATTACTTTCATCGATACTTACAAATATTTCATTACGATGATTTAAATTACATAGTTTTTTGTTAATACTCAAGTGTTTCAATTCAATTAATCACTATATGAAAAACTTGAATGGAAATATTTAGTGCAACGGTACTGAAACATTCCAAAGTATTATAGGATAAATATATAGGAAAGACGAAAATTGAAACCCTCGTAATTCTGCGAAAATTTGACAAATCGAAAAAATCTTTCTGGTACATCCTACTGACCACTAAGATAACCTATAGTGCGAGTTTGAACATGATTGGGCACTAGTCAATTTTTGGCTGGGACATTTGACTTGGAATGACCCATATATGACATACATTGGTGTGATATTTTGGCGGCATAATGTGTAAAAATGATGCAGCTGCCCTCATTTTCGTCTGTTTCGCAGCACATACCGCACATCTCGAGAGCGATTAATTGCTCCGTCAATGCCTTTTTGGCGGCGATCAAAAGATTTGTGTCGCGATATGGCCTTCCTCGTGATCTCGAGCAAATTCTTGGGAATGCGATTCCCACCAGCGATGAGTGGGGAATTACAAACTATACTCTGTGAAATTGAGGCTTGCCCCTCTAAATGACGACCATGTTTGTCTCGAAGCTTTAACTCCAAGCTTTATCGGAACTGCGTTAAAAACTGTACCGCTACCATTACTTTTACATTTAAACGAATCACGACTTTGTCGATGGCAACGTTATCAACTCCTATTATGATGGTTTTTGGCGTTATTGGCCAGAAAATTATTCGAATGAATTGCATATTCGAAAGTAATGGATAAACACGTCAAAAGATAAAGGTGATCTTGTTGTACTTGAAAGCAAAAAGTTACTGCCTAGCAAATGGGAAGTCTTAAATAAATACAAAGATAAGGCTTAGTTGCTTTTAGTATTGCGTTGTCTGCGGAGCAAAAAGCTAATAGGATGCTTCTGTACCGACGAACTGTATTCGGGATACATTGATACCCGGCGCTGCTGCTAATCAGATATCTTCATGTTCCGTTCCGCGTCATGTGTGCTACCGATCCGAGTTCAGTTCCAATTCATAAACAGAATATGTTGATTAAAACTTGTGGTTTTAGTGGCGATTTCGCCCAATTCTAGTGTGTCGAGCAAAGCAATAAAAACGCAGTGTAAATAGATAGTGTATTGAGGTTCTCTCTTTTTTGTGGGATTTTCCAATCTCCTCGACTCAAGAAGACAATTCCATATATTCTATACAGTGCACGAGAAACAGCAAGAGAAGAGAGGAAAACGTAATCGAAGCAAATGAGCTATTACTTTAACGAGATATTGAACCTATAAAGTACTCTTTAACAACTGATATAAACAAATCTGTAAACCCTCCTTTTGAATTTTGTGCATTGCTAACTGTAATACTTTGCAAAAACCATAGAATTCTAAGAAAAAGAAAATTCGTCCATTTTAAAGAAAATTAGAAAATGCCCTGACTCTTTTATAAACAAATAGTTAAAATTTACGAGTACGTTACGACCGGTTTACTACTGTTTAAAATGCAACATCTTACGGAAAAAGAAAGAATCACTTCTCATGATGAGATGCTGGGGTGCGGTAGCGTAATCTTACAGGAGAGTGATTGATCTTTTTATTCCGAATTTTAGGTCTGGTAGAACTGGGATTTCCACTTCCACTGCTAGGAACACCGTTTGAAAGTTTGAAGAATCTAGCACGATCAACGATATAACTAAATCAGGGAGACCAATATCAGCAACGAATGATGATAATTCTTTCAATATTTTATCATAATGAAGATGACTTCGATCGTCGCGTTGAGTTTTGTGATGATATGATGGCACGCATAGTACGAGATCTTAAATTCCCATAAAATATTGTTTTATCTGATGAAGCAATACTGCAAACTCTCTCAGTTCGTTTTTTTATTACGTATAGAGACACGTGATTGTTCTACGGTTTCTCGCATCGGATAAATCCCCCGATTTTAGGAGTGGCAATGGTCCGCCCTCCACCAGCCAGTGCGGAATCGGTTGATCTCAATTTATGTAAGATATGATTATTCGAACTAGGTAATAGTAGACCGAAGTAATCTTCTTTCCCCATAGTTATTAATTCCATCCTAGCCCAGCGATAATAAATTTCTTGCTCTTTTGGTACATTATTCACCTGTAATGCACTAACGTGGATGGGCAATCTACAGCTCAGTAAAGATTTTAATGCCTGGAGTGTCTACATTAAGCCTAAGTGTTTTCTCATAAGTGCTCCCCCGCATTTCTCAACCGAGGTCATCGACGGAACTTGTCGTAAGGCTGCGACTCAAGTTTTAAAGAGATCGGAACGGTTCCATCATAATAGTGCATTTTCACGAATTCTCTTCTCGAGCCTTTACTGCCCCCTTTTGGCGTCCGCCAAAATCGTAATTCTATCAGCCAAACGCTGCTTGTTTTTGAGCAACGCCAGCTTATTCAGTATGTGACGGTCCGTCCGCAGTTGATGAGTGAACGTCTTGCTTTTAGCCGTAAATTAAGGACCAGTTCCGACCAAATATCATTTTTTTTTGTAATGAAATTGCATAACTGGGGCATTCATGCTATCTTGACCCTTCTTTTAAAGGAAAACTTAAATTGCTTTGTTGGTTATTGCATTTAGTTATTTGTCACAACAATACCTATAAAAAATAATAATTTTTAATTTTCTATTTATCACCACATACTTTCTATATTAGAAATGTTCATGATGATTATTTTAACAATGAGTCATTTTTCATTTGTTATTCAATTTCATAAAGATGACTACTTTACACATTTTTATGAAGCGACATTTTTAAACATGATTTTTAAACTACAGTTATGACTTCATTTTGCACATTTACATATTTATAGTAAGTTGAAAATTCTTTTATGAAATGGTATATTTTTGTCCGTCTTTTTTGTGCTGTTCTTTCACTAAACTATTTCTACGAAATTGGAGGTTTTCGGTGTGGACTGCTTCATACCAAGTTTTATTCGGTCAATTTAACCTGCAATATTGTTCCTGCTGTCTAACTTTTTGTTCCTGCACAATCAGTATTGTTTCAGCTCTTTTTTAAAGAACCTTTTACTGTAATTACATTACAACTGTAATTTTTACTTCATCCGGGTGAAATTACTTTCAATTCTCAAAATACCGCGTGCGGCGTAGTACAAGAACTTTGCTACAGTTTTTGGAACAGATTATGTCAACATAAGCATAGTCACGTATGTCTGAAAGGTGCTTTTGTGCTTGTACCTCACTTGTCGCATACTGAAAGCGTGGTTGCGTTCATCCCGAAGGAGGAACACGGTTCGCCAACTCGTCCTCAAGCGCTCACACCCGGGTGTTTCAATGGAAAAGAGGTGGAGTCTCCTACTTTTTATCTTCGCTTTACAACTGTGGGTCGTCCGACGACTGCGTCGAAGTGGTTGTCATATTGTCGATAAGTAATTGTTTCTAATCTAAAAGACGGTGGTTGTCGCCAGAGGCATCTTATTCCCGCAGGTCTGGTTCTGCTTCATCAAAAAAACCGTGCATTAGCCTCATGGCTTCCCCTAACCTACTTTTAGACGCCACACCAAAAGACGAGGATGTCTAATTTAAATCTCTTCAAAAAAACCGTTGTGTCTCAACTTTTGGCAAAAATCGACAGTGTTTATGTGAAGAGTATGAAGACGATTATAGCTTTGAGCATTGGGACCACGTAAGAATTCAACTCCAGCTTAGTGAAAAATATCGCCAAATCAACAACCTTACGGACGTGTTGAAAAAATGCAATAAAATCCACCGTAAAAAACTACTATTCGTGGTCTAAACATCAAGAATTTACGAATCCAACATAGGAGTTTATTGAAAAGTATTTTCGATAAAAACATATTGTTGATAATACATTCCCATCCGCAAGGAACCGAACTCTATTGTCGTGGAATTGTAGACTGGTCGTGCAAGAAGCCATATCATGGCAAAAAAAGGAACAATTTGGACGGTCAAACGAACGACTCCGTTCTCTTTGAAAAAGAGAGCAAATTTAAATGTAACGCAAGGTCTCTGATTGGGAAGGCTAAATCTGAAAATAAAACCTGTATTCAGAATATATCACAAGGCCCAAATAGATGGTGAATGGTTTGCTTGGGCTGACAAAGATGAGCAATTCGTACGGGAAGTGATACCATCAACCTCCCTCCTCCTTGTACACTTCTGGGAACTTTTCTTTCACGTATATGGATTGGAGAAAACATCTAACAGCAGTCCACTTTTCTAGCTTTAGGCGATGCTTGGCTTCTTTTAACATAACTTCTTCTAAATAAACGTAAGATCAGATCGAATTGAGAATATTTTACTTCTATTTACACAATAGTGAATACAACAGATGGCAAATGGTAAAATGGCCTTACAAGACTACAAATTATACGGATGATATAGAAAAAATACTGCTTAAATCAGGTAGTACCTACAGTGAATGAAAATAACATTCGCCAATGAGCAGCAAAGTATTAATGAGTTCTTGATCACGATCCAAGAGCGCAGTGCGATCATATGGATAGAAGAAAATGAGTTTCTCCAATCATTACCTTATTTATTGACGGATGTATCAATATATATTGACTGTATTACGGCAGTGGTATTGATTCTCTCACTAAAAATCGCGACCATCGACTTATTTTAGTCAGGATGCTCCATTGTTCTGAAAGCGACTTTGAATTTGCCAGGATCCACAAACCTCCAACACAACTAACCCGCAAGGATCGACTATATATATATATATATATATATATATATATATATATATCTGCAGCTTGCTTTCGAGCGCATGAAAAATAGACTGAACAGTTTCCCAATATTGCATTGATTTTGAAATATATAAATATATGATCGATACTGATGCCGGCGACATTGGACTAGGGAGACTTTTGATCCAAAAATTCGACGGAGGAGAACGATTGCTCGCAAGTCGAACATTAATACCGGCCGAATGAAATAATTCTGTTACCGAATGGAAGTGTTTAGTTGTTCTGTGGGCTGTCGGTAAATGTAGAGAATACGAAAGGGTACCATTTAACATGATTACTGATGACGTGAGCCTTCAAAGGCACTGTAATCTACTTAACCCGAATGGCAACTCAAGCCCGTTAAGCATTGGAACTTCAGAGTTATGATTATTGTGTCAACATCGTAAAGGTTCTGTGAACCATGTACCGGACACTTTATCCTATATGTTCACGATTGACGTTGAAATTTGAATCCATTTCAATCAAAAGGAATTTCTGTTGGAAGACAAATGGTATTTTTAAATATGGAAACAGGTTGAAGGTAATCCACATAAGTATCCCGATTGGATAGTTGTTGACAGGGCAATTGTTTGTGTATAGTCATAATTCAATATGGAGATATCGTTCTGAAAGAAGATACGCAGAAGATTCTGCACGAAAATCATGACTCCCAATCGTACCATTTGTTATTATTACTGGTCGACGATGCGTCGGGATATAACTAAATATGTCAAATATGTTTGGTTTATTAACACACGCAAACACTTCTATTAGTTCATACTGGAAAATGGGTGTTCGGATGATGTCAGAACAAAAAAGGCATCGTGGGAAGAATATTTAATTATCTATCAAGACTTATTTACTTGGTGGGTGGAACGTGCACCTGTTCTCAACATCAACACAACCGTATTATTTGCATATAAGACTGCCGCTCACAAATTTATTGGTGAAATTGCAGCCACATTGAATTTAATTTAATCCCATTGAATCATTGCCGACGTCAAGGACATTGTCAGGTAGCTAAATACCTGTTTGCGATGGAACTACGCGTAACTGCAAGAGGTACATAAGGAAGTTATATATAATATTGAGGTAACTTAAAAACAACAGACGAATTATTATGATGCCAAGAAACGCGTAGTAGAATTTGAAGTCGGAGACAATGTATTAAAACTGAACCACGTATTGTTGGCCACTCTCGGATCTGCAGGTAAACTAGTTCCAAAATTGTTAAAGGCTAAGCATAGATGTACTAATAGGAGTAGGACGTAGCCTTTTAGCGAGCGATAAATAATTGCAAAAGTTTCCAACTTCGAGTAATATGACCGAATTTGTGTAAGTTATTTATTTGTGTTTCATGTGGTTATACAAGTTTAAAATATTTCAACTAAAAAAGAAGACCAGTTACGAATTAGCTCTCGTCGTGTTCGGAAGCATTGTTGTGCTCCGCTGCGCGCGGGTGATATCTAACGTTTATAACCGCTAATGTCGAAAAGTAGTTGGAAAATTAATAGCTTTTGTGTGGTGTTTTTCCAAGCAAGAAGCATCTAGCGACCGAAAAATGGATCTATACTCGGGTAAATGTGCCCAGCAAAAAGAAACCGAGGACAATTGGACTCAGTCAAAAGGAAAAAACAAGCGAATAAGAAACAGCCCAGGTGCCACAGTAGTTAAAAAAAGACAAACTACAATTAAAAATTACTGGCTAAATAGTCCAATTCCGGTAAAAAATTCTTTTAGCGCTTTAAATGAAAAATCGGAAACTGAAGCGTTAACTGAAACCCCATCTGAGAATAAACAGCCTAATTACCAGAAATCGCCGCCTATATACGTTAACGGTGTACACAATATTAAACCACTTATAGAGTTATTAAAAAAAAATTGATGAGAAGTTTACATTAAAAACAGTATGTAATTCGGAAATCAAAATTCAACCAAGCACTTCCGAAAAATATCTACCAATTGTGGAGGAATTAAAAAATAGGAAAACAGAATTCTACACATATCAACGCAAACAGGACAAAAATTATAAAGTTGTCCTTAAAAACATCCACCCATCGGTTGATATTAAAGAACTCACTGAGGAAATAGAAGCCTATGGTCATAAAGTAAAAAGAATAAATAACATCAAAGGTAACAATAAATAACATCAAAGATACTCAAAGCAGCGTTGTCCGAATATCGCAACTTACAGTTCCAAAATTTTGTTGAAGCTCTTGATGTTACTAAAGATAACGACTACTCGCTTTGGAAGTGTATAAGGAAAATAAAACGACCTCAAAAATTTTTTCCACCTATAAAGAAGAAAGACGATAACTGGGCAAGAACGAACCCTGAAAAGGCTGAGGCGTTTGCTACTCACCTCAGCGAAACCTTCAAATCTACAACCAAAACACTCCCAGATAAAGAAGAAAGCAGACTAATGCAAGAAATCAAGTCATTTCCTGAGGACGATGCATCCATTCCATACGTTAAAATCAACGAAGTTCAAGGTATCATTAAAAATCTTAAAATAAAGAAAACACCTGGTTATGATAATATTGACGGAATGATTATAAAAGAACTTCCAATAATAGCTACAAGATTCATCACAATATTGATCAATGCTAGCATTCGTTTATCCTATTTCCCTGATCAGTGGAAGGTAGCGCAAATTCTCATGATCTTAAAACCTGGCAAAGACCCAAGTACTACCTCGTCGTACAGACCCATCAGTCTACTTCCTATCCTGGCAAAAATATATGAGAAGCTTCTGCTGAATAGATTAAATGCTTACATAACTAAAAGAAATCGTATACCGGATCATCAATTCGGTTTCCGTAATCACCATGGAACTATTGAGCAAATTAATAGGATTACACGTAAAATTGCAGAAGCTGTAGAATGCAAAAAGTATTGCTCTTCAGTATTTCTAGACGTGGCGCAAGCTTTCGATAAAGTATGGCATGAGGGATTGTTATACAAATTAAAAAACTGGTTTTCAACAAATTATTACGTACTATTGAACTCTTACATGAGCAATCGCACATATCAAGTTAAAGTTCAAGAAGCAATAACCAAACTCTATCCCATAAAAGCTGGAGTCCCTCAAGGTAGCGTCCTGGGCCCGACACTGTACTTACTATTTACTTTTACTGCTGATTTACCTTCATCATCAAATATTACAACTGCAACGTATGCAGATGACACTGCATTATTATCTATAAACTCGAGCTCAACAGTAGCTTCTCAGTACTTACAAGAATATATTCATCAACTCCAAGGATGGTTTAAATTGTGGAGAATTAAGATAAACGAAAATAAGTCAAGTCATGTGACATTTACTCTTCGCAAACTGACTTGCCCTAAAATCTTCTTGAACGATAATTCTATCCCACAAGGCGACTGTGTCAAATATCTTGGCATGAAATTAGATCGTCGTATGACTTGGAAAGACCATATTTGGACGAAGCGGAAACAGCTAAATCTGAAAATTCGAAAATTGTACTGGTTACTAGGTAAAAAATCAGGATTAAATTTAAATAACAAAATACTCATCTACAAATCCATCATTAAACCAGTGTGGATGTATGGGGCACAACTCTAGGGAAGTGCTTCAAAATCTAACATCAATATTCTTGAAAGATTCCAATCTAAATGTCTTAGAGCAATATCGAATGCACCTTGGTTTGTACCTAATGATATTATCCGAAAAGATATGGACATCAAAACTGTAGAAGAGGAAATAACTATATTACGATCCAGATACAAAGAGAGACTCAAACATCACCCCAGCAAATTAGCTGCAGTGCTGCTTAATAATCCCACAAACTCAAGACTCAAGAGATTCAGAAAATTCTTCTGAAGAAACCAAAACTCTAAATCATCTCTCTTATTAACTGAATGTAAATTTTCAAAACATTTAATCTTAATGAGTGCTCACCACTCGCGTGCTAATTTATTTTAGATAATTAATTTTATTATATGAAATTTACTTAATGTCGAGTTGACAGATTGTAAATAAACAGGAGAAAAAAAAAAGAAAAAAAAAGAAGACAAATAAAAAAGAAATCATTGAAGGATGAACAAATTATTATTTATTTTTTGTTTTACTCTACCATCGTTACACTTCTGAAGTTTTTAGTTATTGTTTAAGAAATTGTTTAGCTATTCTTTATTTTACGTTCTCATATTATCTAGTTGCCTAGCTCCTAAGTTTTTCCTAATACTGTACCGGAGATTCGGAGACGAACTGGCGAGTTGGTACCCGAAACGAATAGCTAGCGTCAGGTTAGGGGTTTAACGTGAGTGTTTCTTTTAATAAATCATAAAGTCGTATTCCTAGCGTCACGTTATATGTTGTGCTTCGGCGTTATTAAATATATACTCTGAGACGACAACGAGAACAACTGTCGAGTTCGAATATGCCATGTAAAAAGAAGCAAGGGGGCCGAGGCACGACCCCGCGAGGAGCAGCGAAACTCATCAGGCCAAATCTGCCCTGCTTGGGCTACGTGTCGCATACTACTTATTTTATATTATTATATCACTTTGCAGCAACCCGTGAAAGAATCGTACGATACATATTTTGTATTTAGTGTCCGCCCTAAAGGCCTTTGTCGACCGATATTGATGATTATGTGTGTAATTTCTTGTCAAAGGACCGAGGCTGCAGCCCCGCGACCAGAGGAAGCGAGTAAGAAAGCAAGCGTTTCCGTTTGAAACATAGAGAGCCTCTGTCTCACAGGCCGTGTTTTAACTTTGTACTGCTTATATATCTTGCTGCTGCCCCATTCACAAAGAAAACCGCAAAACAATGTATAGCCTCTTTGTATTCGAATATTTCATTTTAATTTAACCAAAACTGAATCTGTTTCGTTATTAATTTCTCCGAAATGCAATGTATCTAAAAAAATTCAATCTATCCACAGATCGAATTATTAAAATTTAAGTCCATTTTATTTTGATGTAAGACAAACTCAGACCATCGAAATTTCAATATATTTAAAAAAAAATTGATTTAAGCTTAAACTTCAATAAAAGTTTTCATTCAATCAAGTTCCATGCTATTGATTTTAACATTTCTATGCTCTAATCACTTGTTATCTTGCCTGTCATTCGTAACGGACGTTAATTTATTGGTTCTGATAATTTATTAAATTTATATAAGAAGTCTCGAATTTTTTTATAAATAAAACTGTCAGAAGTGTACTCTAGGTGAAACGGTTTTGAACAAAGTGATTAATTTGTGCCTTGAATAAGATAATTGACTGTTAACGATATTATTGTTAGCAATTAATTTATGATAATTTCCAGACCACGTTGTGCAAATTTTCGGTCGATCGCTTTGCGCATGTACCGAAGACGTGTGTAGGAGCACCCTATTAATGTGCATTAGTGCAGAGTGCTTCAGTATTGTATCAACGTTATTATCACCATTCTACGTTCTTAATTTCTTGCTGGCTGCGCGTGGAATCGACGCGTACGGTTCACCGGGAGTTGGACGCCCCTCTTTGTGGTCACGTCTCTCAACACTTCTGCTCTGGCTTTTTGCTGTCTTTGCAATTTCATTCTTGCATTAATTTAATCCTTCTCTTTCTGAAAATGGATTCAAAATGCAGGGAATGCCATTTTGATATTAGTCCAAACGATCTTGAAGAGTGTGTGATATGCAAGTCCACATTTCATAAAAATTGGGTACCAGTTGGTAGTGGAACGACAGGAAATGGTACTTTCATATGTTGTATGACGATAACAGCAAGAAAGGGTAAAAAGCGAGTAGGTGATTCCTTACTCGCATCGCCTCGTTTATTGCGATCTACAAGTAATTCTTCCATTGAATCGAATTCAGCTGAAACTGTTCCTGCTTATTGTAAATCGTTCGTTGAGCAGCAAAATAAACAATTTTCTACGCTTAATGAGAAAATGGACAGATAGCTGAATCTCGAAAAAAGAGTGTGTGAAATTGAGAAGAATGTAAATTCTTTGCAATCTCAAATGTCTTGTTCACTGGGCGATCGTGCTCGACTTGGATATGAGACGCGCAACTGTGATATTGTTGTTTCTGCTTTTCCTGAACAAGAGCGAGAGAATCTTTCCGCGATTATGCTCAAGATTGCTGAATGTCTCAATATGACAGCTGAGGCAAGGGACATACTATCAGCATCGCGATTTCAATCACGATCTAATATTGTTGGTAATGAGTCTGCTCAAACCTCTTCTACCTCAACTATATAAAAGCCAAGAACCATTATAATTCGAGTTTCAAATCCGGGTCTTCGAAACGATATAATTAAAGCGATGCGACAGCGTAAAACTATAGTGGCTTCTTCTGTCAATAACCAGCTACCATCCAGCCGTTTTTATATCAACGAACATCTTCCTAAAGAGACGCTGGACTTATTAAAGAAAGCTCGACTTCTAATTAAAGGCATGCCTAATAAATATTTATATGTCAATCGAGGTATTATAAATTTTCGCCCTTCAAGAGGCGCACCAGTTCGAGAGATTTTGTCTGAGGAAGATCTTTCTCACCTTCAAAACTGATGCCAGATTGCAGCTGCTCAACCTTCTGGACCATCAGCGACTATTTTTTTTTCATCTGTAAATTCAATTTCAAATAGTGTTCCAAGGTATAATGTTGACAATTTGAAAATTTGTCATTTAAATGTACAGTCTCTTTCATCCAAAAATAAAATACACGAATTACGTCATTATTTTAAATATAATTTCTATCACATAATAATTCTTACGGAAACCTGGTTAACTGATCAGTTGGATGACAAATATTTTCAAATTAATAATTACTATTTTTTCGACATGATCGCTCTTATGGTAGGGGAGGGGCACTAGTTACCAAACCACGTTACCAAAATATCCCCCGTAGGGGACTTGTGGAAGAGAGCGGAGCGGGTTATCTCCGTCCACAATTTAATTGTGGAAGAGTGAGGGGTCGAAGTGCCCGAGCTCGAAGAGGAGCAATGCTTTTGAAAGATCCGCTTCTCTTAGCAAGTTTTGAGAATTGACGACCTCACGGACCCGATCGTTCGGCTGGTCTGTGCCGACGAATGCCTGATCGTGAAACGACTCGAGAGACCCACCGTACTGGGGAGCTAGGGTGCGGTGTCAAGCCCCTGCGGCGGGTTCCACACGGGGGAGCGCTACGGCGTGCCGTGTCCGTGCAGGCAGTAACCGCAGAAAGGGTTGGCCTCTAGCGGGCCGTGGCAACGTTAGAAAGGTTCTCTGAACCAACAGAAGCATCAAGGCAGGCAGCTTGTTGCTAATAAATGTGGTAGCTGACTTGTTGTATATCTTTTTTAAGTGTGCACAACCAGCGGTGCTGGCGCATCACTAAAATTTGGCCCCATTCCCCCATGGGGGGGGGGGGGTGCCTTAAACCCGAAAGGGAGGCAAGACACCTTAAATAACTACACTCAAGTTACCAAAATATCGTCGAATATATATTCAACTTTACGTCAACTAAGAGTAAATGGAAGTTCGTTACCGTTCAATCTGCGTAAACAGCTTGTCATTTCATTATTAGTGCCTCACTTGGACTATTGTTGTGTAGTTTATAATGATGTTAACGCGATGTTAAAAATCAAACTAGATAGAGTCTTAAATGCAGGCGTACGTTTTATTTTTAATTTACGAAAGGGTGAACACATTTCTAGGTACTTTACTAAATCAAATTGGCTCACAGTTGAGAATCGTAGATGGTATTTTATTGGAGTATTAACATTTAGTATTATATCAAATAAATCATCAATGTATCTTTACGATAGTTACATCTGGCGTGAGAGCATAACTGATAGACAATTACGGGTTGGTACCAAAGTATTAAGGTTACCCGAGCACACGCATGCATCGTATGACAAATCATTCCTAATAATTTCAACAAATCTGTGGAATGCGTTGCCGAGTGACCTACAAATGTGTTCTTCGCTTCCTAGGTTTAAGTCTAAATTTTATAATTTATTATTCGAGCGCCAAAAGCTTCAAAGGAAAATAACGTTTGGAATTTATTAGAATTTAATTTATGCGTTTATGTTTTCGTTTATGTTTTTTTTTGTCCGGTTGATGAGTATTATATAAGATGCTAGTATAATTAATTCTTGCTGCACATATTGCACATATATTTTTAGATTTGCTATGTAAGAACTATTTATCTTCTTATGTTTGGTTGGCTCAAGGGGATATCTCTATGTCAAAATAAATAAATAATAATATTAATAATAATAATCCCAATTAAGGGGCCCAAAGGGAATGATGCGTAACACAATGCAGCTATGCAAAAAGCTGCATCTTAGCCTATCTTCCAAAATGGCCCACTCTCACCTCCACGTGTGCTTATTAAAGCCGGTGGGCCCTGGACTGTTAGCAACCTTGCCAGAGATTGGGTAACCAACCCCAGTGGATGGCGAGGTAAGAGACAAACGAGAGAGGCATAACAACGGGGAGTAGGGCCAACCACCCTACTCCCTGCACATGCGGTTACTATGAATAGAACGCGCAGGGCTCCTGACCATCGGGCTGCTTCGGATGCAGCCCAGTCCCGAGGTGGAGGAGCCGAAACAGGTGTCCCGGGACGACGACCAACTGATGTCCACGGACGATTTCAGTGGACGGAGAATCTCAGGCAAGATCTAATGCGCTGCTACGAGGAGAGCTGTCCGCAACAGAGAGGCTACATGGCGCGAATGCACAGTCGGTTTGCAGTAATGCATCCCGAACTGGCAGATCGCTTTTCTCAACAACATCTGAGAGATTATGTGGCCTATCTGAGGCGGACAGGTTTCGTTGTTCCCAGCTGTCAACCGGTACCGGATGTGCGGGCAATAACAACTGAGCCCGTACGCGGTGCTGGGAGAGATGCTCCACATTATGAAAGCACGACACTCCTGTTTAGGCAGAATTTAACAACGAAAGTTTTGCCTAAGCAACGAGAAATAGACAGAGCAAATAGCCTACTTCTGGATGCTCTTCCAGATGACTGCGATCTGTGGCAAGTCAATTGTGCCGTTTACGAGGCTGCAAGTGATCTGGTGATTCCGCGAAATCTGGTACAGATATCGGGGAGTCGGCAGATTACAAAACGCATGTCTCAATTGAACGGCAAGATTCGACTGACACGGAAACTCGCTTCCCGAATTCAGTGTGTGATCGACTATGTAACATCTGGCCGTTCATTTACGGCTAAAGTCAAGAAGTTCGCACAACAACTGCGGACGTACTATCACACACTGAACAAGCTGAAGTTGCTCAACATCAAGCAACGTTTAGCTGATAAAATTCGGGTTTTGGCGGATGCCAAAAAGAGGCTGCAAAGACGGGAGGATGGAATTCGACAAAATGCAATATTTTGGACGAATCCTTCCAACCTCTTCAAACATCGTATCGCAGCCTCAAGCGAGTCTCCGTCGATGGCCGCAGTTGAGGAATTCTGGGGGAGCATCTACGAGAAAACATCTAGGCTTAATGCAGACACTCCAGGTATTGAAATCTTCACCGAGTTGTGCGACGAAGTCACAAAACAAAATGAAGATTGCCCACCCGTCAGTGCATTAGAGGTGAAAAATGCCATCATAGGAGCCAGGAATTTCTCCTCGCCGGGCTGGGATGGAATTAACAACTATTGGTGGAAGAAGTTCACTTCTGTCCATCAACACCTAGCCCGAATATTCACCTCTTACATAAATGGAGACCAACCCATTCCGCACTGGCTGGTGGAGGGCCGTACGACACTGATCCCAAAATCGGGAGACTTGTCCGATCCGAAAAACCATAGACCGATCACGTGTCTCAATACGTTATACAAATTGTTCATTAACTTCTTGAACGAACGTATTGAGGCCTGTCGAGAACATGCAAATTCCATCGCAGGCCGAATGCAGAAAGCAGTGCTACTGGGATCTCTCCGTCTACTGAGGTCACACGAGATCCTGTAACCACTTACCCAATGGTAGAGGGAGTGGTTACAGTTGCAAACGAAATGGCCCGGTGCAGTCTGCAGCGGAGGAGATGGATATCGGAGCCACTTTTCTACTGCAGACTGCACACGTGGATTCTGGAGGGCCAAGGGAGGTTAGGGTTTTAGTCGGTAAACCTTGCCGTTAACATCAAAGGTGAAGGAGTCCGACACACGGGGGGTTACACAACATCTTCAACCCCCTATGGTGCCTAATGCATTTCCCCCCTCCGTCAAAAAAAAAAAAAATCCCAATTATAAATAAAACATTTCAATTAATCAGAATTTAAGAAGATACCAATTAATTGCTTTGCAATGTTGTAGCGTACTTTTAATGTAAATTTTGTTATTACTTCTTTGTTGTCTATTTTTGAAAAATAATATATTTTTTGTGTGATTTTTTCGATTTTCATGTACACGTAATTTTTCTGAGGTAGAGCGTTTGATTTTTTTTTTTTTAAATTTCTTTTTTATTTTCAACTTTTATAAAGCCCAGAAACTTAACCCACGTCTCTTCTTGTATAGGAATACATTAAGAATCGTGGACATTCACTACAACCCACTTTCCCTATTCATTATTGCAGCTTTGTTAACCTGGCACCCGACTTTTCGAAATTCAAAATGTAAAACGCTATTTCGATAGAGTTCTGAATGTAGTTGAATGTAGTAGAACGAATTTCGTTTGTAGTTGCAGAAAGAAAAAGTTACAGGGGGTCCAAAAAAGCTCAGCACCACAGTTTCAAAAATTTGTTGTTTCAATTTTTTTTTCCGACAGAAAATCGTTTGTAGTTGATTGTAGTGAAGGAATTTCTGTTTGTAGTAGAGAGGAAACCGTTTAATGATTGAAAAATTTTTTTTTTTATATTTCAATTTTTTTAATTTTTAATTTATGTAAATGTATATTTATAGTCTGCATTGGTAAAATCCCACTACTCAGAGACAAAGTTGATAGGAAAGCGTTACCGCCCCCCCCTCCCGACCCCCCGCACACCAAACAGCCTCCGATTAAGAGTAACCAAAACAACTATAAATATTGATTTCGTGCCCAATTGCTCTCAAAAGCAGTTTATTGCAAATTAATATATTCATAACAATTCGTAGTTTTTTTTAAGCAACCGCGGCAACTATAAACAACTACAAACGTTTATTCAACATCTAATATGAATGACAAATCATGCCCTGGCGTTTAAATCGTTAGTAGTCAAATTTTGAGCAACTGCAAACAAATACAAACGTTCATTTCGTGTCTAGTGTAAATAAAATAAAATGTCCCACAGTTTAAATCGTTTTGTAGTAATTTTTTAAGCAACTACAAACATTCTATTCATCTCTAATAACTCGATTATTTCAGAAACTGTACGATAAATCAACCTGAAATTTTACGTGCGTATTGTTTGATACATGAACTACTTTTGCTGAAAATTTCAACTCTTCCTCAATACTTTTGATTTAGGGTACAACTACCTTAATGAGTCGGATATTGTATTTTATTAATACTAGAGACGAAATAAACGTTTGTAGTTGTTTGTAGTTGCTTAATAAATTACTACAAACGACTTAAACCATAGGACACTGCATTTCATTAACACTACAGATTAATCGGATGTTTGTAGTAGCTTAAAATATTACAATCGTTTGTAGTAATTTCTAAAGCTACTACAAGCTACTACAAACGTTTATTTCGTCTCTAGTGTTAATAAAATACAACATCCGATATGGTTTAAATCGTTTGTAGTAATTTGTTAAGCTACTACAAACGTCCCTTTTATCTCTACTGTTAATAAAATATAATATCCTACGGTTTAAATCGTTTGTAGTAATTTTTTAAGCTACTACAAAAATTCGATTAATCTGTAGTGTTAATGAAATGCAGTGTCCAATGGTTTAAATCGTTTGTAGTAATTTTTTAATCAACTACAAACATTCTATTTATCTCTAATATTAACAAAATGCAATGTCTTATGGTTTAAGTCGTTTGTAGTAATTTATTAAGCAACTACAAACAACTACAAACGTTTATTTTGTCTCTAGTATTAATAAAATACAATATTATACGGTATAAATCGTTTGTAGCAATTTATTAAGCAACCACAAACCTTCCATTCATCTCTAATATTAATAAAATGCAATGTCCTATGGTTTAAGTCGTTTGTAGTAATTTATTAAGCTACTACAAACAACTACAAACGTTTATTTCGTCTCTAGTGTTAATAAAATACAATATTCTACGGTATAAATCGTTTGTAGTAATTTATTAAGCAACTACAAACAGCTACAAACGTTTATTTCGTCTGGAGTGTTAATAAAATACAATATCCTATGGTTTAAATCGATTTAAACCATAGGACACTGCATTTTATTAACTTTAGAGATGAAACGGACGTTTGTAGAAGCTTAAAAAATTACTACAAACGATTTAAACCAAAGGACACTGCATTTTATTAACACTAGAGATGAAACGGACGTTTGTAGTAGCTTAAAAAATTACTACAAACGATCGGCAACACTTTCGTATCAACTTTGTCTGTGAGTAGTGGGATTTTACCAATGCAGACTATAAATATACATTTACATAAATTAAAAATTAAAAAAATTGAAATATAAAAAAAAAAAATTAAAAATAAAAAAAAAATTTCAATCATTAAACGGTTTCCTGTCTACTACAAACGGAAATTCCTTCACTACAATCAACTACAAACGATTTTCTGTCGGAAAAAAATGTGAAACAACAAATTTTTGAAACTGGGGTGCTGAGCTTTTTTGGACCCCCTGTAACTTTTTCTTTCTGCAACTACAAACGAAATTCGTTCTACTACATTCAACTACATTCAGAACTCTATCGAAATAGCGTTTTACATTTTGAATTTCGAAAAGTCGGGTGCCAGGTTCACAAAGCTCATTATTGCTATAAAATTAATTATAAGTAAATAATTTTCAATTTAAAACTATCATCGGATTCGTAATCAGCGACCCCGAAAACCCCCGAGTAACGATTTTCAAGTCAATTGCCCAAAAATTTAACGTTTTTTGCATATATTTTTGACACTCTTTTTGAAAAATACCCCTAAAATCTAAGGGTTAATTTGACCAAAACACCCCCGTTTCACCTTAAATCAATAAAAACTTACTTTTTCTACTTTAAATAGGCCTTAGAGGCCCTCCTCCTTTGCACCTAGAACAAATAAAAAAATTCCTCATGATCTTCAATGGTATATCTAGTAAAATACATACGGAATTTTCGAAATATTGATATTTGATTAATTGGCGACCATTTCATTAAAAGTGTTCATTTTTGACCTAAAAAAAGTGACGTATTTTGGCAATATAAAATCGGCAAAGCAACGTATCAAAAATTCCGTAAGTATTTTACTTCGAAATATTGTTTTGAATGTACTGTATAAAAATTCGAGCGAAAATATTAAAAATTATTTGAGTTATACTGCTTGCCGCGATAAAAAAACGTTTTTCGAGATAAACGCGTTTAAAGTTTGGGGTTGTATTATAAATATGAAAACATTGCTCGGTACATTGCTCGAAATTTCGATGAAAAAAATTAGTTTCACGTATAAAACTTTTTTCTTCATATTCTAGAGGGCTCAAAGGATTTTTTAAGCCAAAAAAAAATTTTTTGATTTTTTCAAAATTTTAGTGGTGTAACCCCTTAAGCGCTGTAGCGCTTTAAAGAAAAAATGAGGTCCCCTGGGAGGGGGACTTCTGATGGTTGCGTAACTCTATATTTTTTGTGTGCGTTCCTACAGTTCATGCTATTTTCAGATAATAGAAAGATGATGTTAACATAAAAGTGTACTTATAAGGTATAATCAGGTGTTTGTTTGAAACATTCGAGATTTAAAAATGTTTGGTACAAGCTTTTCAGATGATGGAACATATATGCACTAAGAGATCATCGATAATAAACATTTTTAATAAAATTGTCTAATATTTGGTCTAATAATTAATAAAGTTTGCGAAAAATCAACACCACGAATAAATTATATTCTATATACGAGTCAAAATAAATAATCATTTCCACATTAAAGAATTACGTCATCGATTTTCGAGTTACCTGGGTTTCCTGATACATATGTGAACAAATCCTCAAAACTTTTTATGCGTTGCCAAACAAATTGTGGAAACAATGACCTAATATCGCTATACAGTAGAACCTACGATATCGCAAACTCGGATATCGCAAACTCGGATATCGCCAAACCCATGATAATGCAAATGAAGAACCTCTTATATCGCCAAAAAGAGGGGAAGCGTCTTCCCTCACCCTCCTCTGTACATTACATACGTATACACAAATATATATAGAAAAGCGCATGCACGTCTCCGAAATAGGGGCGCGAGGTATATAGAGAAGGGGTACAAGGAGAAGGGGTTTCATTTGGCGATATCGTAGGTAGGCTGGAACCGACCGTTTGCGATATCGTAGGTTCTACTATAAAACTATAATACCCAATATCTCTAAATATCTGCGTTATTTTTCTGAGTTTTTATAGCTACATATCGACCTTTTTATTCAATCAGATGTATCAAAAATATATTTCAACATTTTCGCCCACATATTTCGTTATATTTTGCGATTTTAAGATACTTATAGATATAGGGAAGTTGTGATATTTACTTATGCCCCTTGCAGTTATAATTTCACTAAATCTGTTTTATTACAACATAAAATTTAACATTTTACACGTAGTCCGATAAGTGTGCTCTCAATAATGTGTGCAGCAGATATCGCAATGTGATTGTCTAGATCGTAAACAGTTGCAATGATAATGTTTTTTATTATTATTAGAAAATTGATAAAAGCTGTCTCTAAATAGTTTTTTTAATTCTTAGTATACGGAAAACTATTTGTTTTTTCACTTTGTGCTCAGGACTTTGAATCACCATTGTGTACAGAACTTATTAGCCAGTTCCACGGAATGGTTTTGCTGTAGAAGACATGATCAATATTCCGGTCGAAGTTGCAGAATTCAGTGACAACTCATCATTCTGCGCTATATATCGGTTAATTATAAACTTACCGATAAATTTAGTAAAAATTAAATAATTTATCTGAATTGGTATTGTATTATTTTATACATTATTTTTTTAACAACATATGTTGTGCGCACGGACATTACTTTATCTAAATTACTTTTGGATTTTCACGTTACCCGGGACCAACCACGTGGAGGTTGGTTTTGAAAATATTACTCAATTATAAAAATCTGTTTCAATTTCTTTTTGTTTTATTTAAAGAATTTTTTAATTTAAGCATATAACCACATAATGCACATTTTGGTCAAAATTCCGTTAACTTTATTAATTCGTAATTTATAGGCTTTCTTTGAATACTTTGAATAAAAACTGTGGAAATTGCAGAAATGAAGTTATACTGTAACTGAAATATGCATTTCCAGATATCCCGTATTCAGCGTTAAAGTAGGATACGTATTGCCTACTGAAACAGTAGATAAGACAATTGCAGAAAAATAATAAATTGTTTTAACCATTAAACATATTAAATGCGGCGAGCTTATGACCGGCAGTAGTGCCGTTTAGTAATTGCTTTCTGTAAACGTTTCAACGCTGAGGCTGAGGAGGAGGTATTTTCAAGCGCCCTTTGTCGAAATCATTTTGATTCCCAAACATCGGGCTTTTTTTAAAAAACATTTTCAAAGAAAAATTTTAAATGTTAAAAAATGATAAAACATTGCGTATGCGTGCGAGCGTGCGAGTGTGCATCACATATAACGAGAGTAATGAAATTGTGTTCAGCGTTCGCGACACGAGATGAAAAGCTCTCGCCCCGCGTTATATAATATAAAATGAAAATACTTCATACAGAATTTCAACGTAATAAAATCTACGAAAATGATCGTTTTTAGCGGTGAAACGTATGTTACCCAACTGTCACCAAATGTGGAGGTTGACAGTTATGGCCAGTATTCTTCCGTAGCAGAGAATAATAAAGATCACACAATTTTCTAAGTAGATTAGGATTTTTTTATATTAACTGTTTATTGACATATATAGGGATACGGCTCATAGTGAATGAAGTTCATTTCCAAAATTAGCTAAGAACAATTAAGTGGTAAATAAAATATAAATTCGGCAACATAACATATAGTCTGAAATAAAAAAGAAAAAATTGTGTACACAACCAAAAAAATTTAGGTCCACAACCCAGTTTGCAGAATTACACCGAGAGGGAGTCTGAGTCAACTCAGTAAGTCTTAAAAAGAGAATTTTGGGCCATCTGGAATCAGGCATTTTTAATAATCTAATTACCCATCTCATAGCTCTGTTAAAAATTTCTACTGCGATTGGAAATATTCCGAGCTCTAAACGGATCATGTATGAGGGCGTACTCTTTGGCAAATTGAAGAGCCTCTTGAAGAAGGCCACTTGTATAGACTCCAGTTCGTTTAGATATCGAAGAGCCCATATTGGCGCGGCATAGAGAAGAATTGACACAATTATAGCATTGTACAATTTTAGCAATGCATCGCACGCGTCAGATTTTGCAGCAACTATTATTGACATAACAGAACCAATTGCAGAGCTAGTTCTGGCGATTGCGTCTTCACACGGTTGAAGGCCTAAACCTGAAACGGAAAAAATCACGCCCAAGTATCGGTACTGATTGACTACTTCCACCGGAGTGCCTTTGTAAAAAAAAGCTTTAGAATATGAGTCCAGAGGTCCGCCTCTTCTGAAGCATACAACTTTAGTCTTTTCTATATTTACTGTGAGAGCATTTGTAGAACAGTATTCAGCGAGTATTGTTAGTTTTCTTTGCAAATCGGCCGGCGAATACGCAAATATCGTCAGATCGTCAGCGTACATTGCTAAGTCAGCGTACAGTAGCAGGTCGTGGGAGTGCGAAATATCGATGCCACGTATGCCTTTCCTCCTGAAAAAGGTAGTTAAGTCCGAAAGATATAGAATAAACAGAAGCGGGCTCAGAATTTCCCCCTGAAGAACTCCTACTGTACGGGGATACGGAACGGAACGGTCTTTCTGCCCGCACGCATAAATTAGTCATCCTCCGATTAATTTATTTTTCGTGGCTAAAAAGAGTAATTAATGGTGTCAGGCATATTTACGGGTGAAGTGCTACTGTGTGTTAATCTGAATAATAAATAAATGGTTGATTTATTCAAGTACATCAAAGAATATTTATCAAATTCCAAACCATTTAACACATAACCTATGTGAAAATTCAGTGAAAACGTGCTCAATATTATCACGAAACAAGGAACGGGGAACGAGCGAAATCACATTAAAAGTGGCCCACAGACGTATCGTATATGCGAGTGTAGGTAACTTTGCACACTTCTCTGCACGAGTAAATTTTCCGCCGAAAAAAGGTGTCGCAATTCTCCTACGTTCCTACTCTTCAGCGACTAACGTCGGTGGTGGGAAAATTTGCGTCTACAACGTCGCTCATTGTCGATTCAGTCCTCGCGGGTGCGGGTCTCTCAACCCGTGCGAAGCGAGCTTCTTCGCGTCACCCGCTGTCATATATATGTATGCTCCCTAAATCTTAACAGCTGATCTCTACGAATCCTATATTATGGATCTCTGCGCTGTCTGTAATGGAGAAGTAGAAGGTGATGATGGTACAAAATGCATCATATGCAAATCTAACTATCACAATAAATGTACACCTTCTAACGTCATAAAAACAGATAAATCGCAATTAATTTGCTGCATGGTCAAGCGTGGTAAGAAACGAACTGGGGATCCGATTGTTCAACCACCGCGCTTCACGCGCTCAAACAGTGCCTCTGCTCCGAATGTCGCTGCTTCTGTGCAATTGGAAGACTCGTCAACCCTGACTGCAGAATTTCAAGAATTCCGTCTCAGGCACGAAAGTCAACATGCAGAACTCATGAAGTCTAATGCGGAACTGTCTTCTAAAATTGACAAAGCTTTGAGTTTGTGTACTATAGTATCCGAGCTGAAAACTTCAATGTCCACCTTACAAGGTCAAATGAGCAGAGTTCTACGAGATCGAGCTACAACAGCATATGAAGTCAGGAACTGTGACCTTGTGATCTCTGGAATTCCAGAAGTTGATGGTGAAGACCTTTTCGGTATAATGAAGAAAATAAGCGAAATATTGAATGTCGTTATACAAGTAAGAGACTTAATTTCGGTTGTTCGCCTACCATCTCGAATTATTAATAAGAACATTACCATTGCTTCATCAACTACTCAAACAGCAGTAACACCGAGTACAACTCGACCAAAAATGATTATTACTAGACTTTCGAATCCTGGGTTACGAACAAGCTTCTTGCAATCAATGAGAAATCGCAAGACTCTGACTGCCGACACTATTAATCCGTCTTTCAGTAAAACGCCCGTCTATATAAACGAATGTTTGGCAGCGGATACATTACAGCTAAAAAAGAAAGCACGAGACCTGATTAAAGATGACAAAAACAAATCTGTCTATATTTTCAAAGGCATCGTCAATTACAGACCTAATAAAGATGCAACACCTATAGAAATTTTGTCTGAAGAAGATCTGGAACAAATCACCTCATGACGCCAGGAATACCTTTCCAAACCTACGTCACATTCAATAATAGCCGCAACTCAAGATCCTGCATCATCACTAACATCAACGTCAGCGTTTGCTTCAGAATTAGTGTTTAGCCCTGTACCAAATTGATATGTAACTAATCCGATTTTTCAAGAAAATAGTATTTGTAAAACTGTCAGCAATATACATGGTAACAAATATTTAAATTCTTTTTCCGAAATAACAGATCTGCGCATCTGTCACGTAAACGCACAGTCTCTTAAAGCCAAAGGTAAAATGTCCATCATCCGCGACTATTTTTCTAACAATTTTTATCACGCGATCTGTGTTTCTGAGTCTTGGCTTTCAAATACTGTAAATGACGATATCGTACGTCTCGACAATTATGTGCTTCACAGGTCTGACCGCAAATGTAAAAGGAGTGGGGGAGTCTGCATTTATGTCCACAACTCTATTAAATCCAGCGCCATTTGCGTTTCATCCTCACTTCTGCCATCGACATCTAAAACTGAGTTTTTATTCGTCGAGCTGAACTTTCCATCCACATCATCTTTGTTATTGATAACCATCTATCGTCCACCAAACACTGCCATGTTTGCCGAACTGGAATCTGAACTGACTAAAATCCAGCATTTGTATAGCAATGTAGTTTGTCTAGGGGACCTAAATATCGATCTCTGTAAAACGTCTTCAGATTCCAATTACTTAAATAATTTTTCTTATACACATAATTTTAACATCTTACCTTTTTTGCCAACTCATCATATTAATACTTCTGCAACATGGATAGATCACTGCTTGGTGGATGATATGGAAAAAGTGATAGCACATGGTCAGACAAATGGACCAGACCTGTCCTTTCACGATCTGATTCATCTAACATATGCTGTGAAAACTCGACAGATTCCGCTGAGGTCAATCACTTGTCGCGATTTTAGAAAATTTTCTCCCGATCACATCTGTAACGAACTGCGACAATTAGACTGGTCTCAGTTCCATAATGCTCATAGCATTGATGAGAAACTGGCGCTTTTAAACTCAACGCTCCTTAACGCTTATAATGACCATGCACCATTCATCACGTTTACTCCGCGAAATAAACATTCACCGTGGATAACAAACGACATAAAAACTATGATAAAAACACGGAATAACTATTATAAGCGTTACAAAAAATACGGAGATCTTGTTGCGTGGACTGATTATAAGACTCTGAGGAAAAAAGTGCGTCGCCTAGTCTTTAATGCCCATACAAAATATTATGCTACTAGACTGCAAAACATCACCGCCCCATCGGCAATATGGCCAGAATTGCGACGTCTGGGCCTCGTGAAAAGTAAGACATCACAGTCTATGTTATTACATACTTTAGATGACTTAAATGCATATTTTACCTCAATAACAAACTGCAACTCGCACCCCTCCACTCGCTTGCCTCCCGAACTTTTTAACGAATCAGACAGTCCAGATGAATTCACATTTCAACAGACAGACGAAGCCACTATAATTAGATATCTCAAGGGCATCCACACAAATTCTATAGGTGCAGATGGTATAGATATTCGATTGATAACATCAGTATTCCCCGCCATATCAGAATTCATCCTCGAAATCATAAATTTATCTCTCGAGCGCGGAGTGTTTCCCGAAGAATGGAAAAGAGCATTAATTACTCCGATAAACAAGATCCCTTCACCTTCATCAATATCGGATTATCGTCCTATCGCTATTCTTGCTCTGCAGTCGAAACTATTAGAACGTGTGGTCTACGAGCAGCTCATGGACTATCTAATCACCAAAAATCTGTTAAATCCATTTCAGAGTGGTTTCAGAAAATACCACAGCACTCAGACTGCACTAATAGCGGCCTGCGATTATGTAAGGAAGGGAATTGATGAGCAGATGGTCACACTCATGATTTTGTTTGACTTCTCCAAAGCATTTGACACCGTTGATGTCGTAATCCTACTTCGCAAACTGAAACAACTCGGAACCTCTGCACCCGCATTACGCTGGTTTGCCTCCTATTTAATAGGACGCAGACAGGCAGTTACAGGGAAAGCTGGAGAGAAGTCAAACTGGAGAGAGGTCTTTGCGGGAGTTCCACAAGGCTCGATCTTGGGACCTCTCCTATTTTCTATATTTATTAATGACATACCTACAGTCCTACAACACTCCTTTCATCTTCTCTACGCAGATGATTTGCAAATCATGCTACGATGCAAATATTCGGAACTGGCGTCTGCAATACACCTATTAAATAATGATATTGCAGCAGTATTGCAATACTCTCGAACTAATGGCCTTTCGTTAAATTTTATTAAGACGAAAGGAATGTTATTAGGCTCTACACCTTATATCAATCGACACAATCGGTCTGACCACCCTGCTTCCAGTGGTAACGAATCTAGGACTAAAACTTGATTCAACGCTAACCTGGAATTCCCAAATTAATGAAATTTCTAGAAAAGTTCATTCCACACTCTATCGCCTTAAGTACAACAAGAATGTACTGTCTACCAAACTTAGGCGAGACCTAGTGGTTGCCCTCATCTTCCCACATTTCGACTATTGCTGTGTGGCCTATACCAGCATTTCACGTACTCGTAGCGATAAGTGCCAGCGTTTACTCAATGCATGTGTGAGGTTCGTCTTCAACCTAAAGCGTGAATGCAGCGTTTCGCCGTACCGGCGCAAACTCGGGTGGCTTCCACTAAAGTATCGACGATTATACTTTTTAGCCACGATAACGCGTAACATATTATTGCTTAAGATGTCTACCTATTTATACAATCTTTTTACTCTTCGTTCAGAAACAGCACAGCGAGTCACCAGGGTTTCAGCTGAGGTTTTGCAAGTACCGTATGCTAAAACCTCTGCCTATCAGAAATCCTTTCCAGTCTTAGCGTCCAGACTATGGAATGAGCTCCCGCGCGAAATAAAAAACGCATCCGCCGCTCAATTGTTCAAAGAATGTTTATATGCCTTTTTACTGTCAAAGGACACAGGCAGTGGTGACCTCAATCATTCTCTACTTGCTATCCAAATTTAATTAATCAATCAATCAACAATCTGTTCACCCATAACTGATCTCTACAATAAATTCTCATAATATTATTACAGGTATCCGTATGTCACCACTGGCTGTGTCCTCGGTTTTATACGAGCGTTCTAATATCAAAAATGTTCACCGGTTCGTTTCTCCTTCAATTTTTTTTTCTCTCTATTTGATTATAGACTTAAGTGTAACTAAAACTTTTATTTTTTATATTTATATACAACTCTGTATCAGAAAATGTGCCCAAAGGCAACGTGCTTACACACAGCCAGGGCACTAAAAATAAATAAAATACAAAAATACAAATACTGTGACTTGATACTCGCTTAGCGGCGCGTTCGCTGATTGAAATAGGACAGAGGCAGATTGGTACATCGAGCGCAGTACTCTAATGAACTTCGTGCTCACACCCAACTCGTACAATTTCCTCCAAAGCAACGCATGTGGGACAGAGTCGAAAGCTCGCCTAAAGTCCACAAAAAGGCTATAGAGTTTTGATTTTGGTCGTCGGATAGAAATTTGAATTGTGGCAAGAAGTGAGAAGATGTTATCCTCTGTACTCCTGCCGCTACAAAACCCGGCTTGTTCCTCAGGCAAGATAGCTCTATGGGTGGCCCAGTCGGTCAGACGCTTGCACAAAATTTGCGAAAATATTTTGGAGAGGGCATTGGAGATCGCAATCTTCCTGTAATTGGCGGGGTCTTCTCGTGGTCCCTTCTTATATAGCATAAGTAATGTCGCCCGTGTCCAATCAGTAGGAAATGTTTCGGATAAGAAAATCGTATTAAAGAGGTTCAAAAGGTGAGAGAGCCAAAAAGGGTTTAAAAACTTAAAAAGTTCGGCCGGTAATCCGTCCGGACCTACGGCTTTTCCAACCTTGAGAAACCTTATACTGTCCGTTAATTCTCGCATAGAGATTTGGGAGTCCAGTAATAGATCGCAGGATCCAGAGAAATTTTCTGGTAAGTCGTTTATCCGAGGAAAAATAGTTGAAAAGTGCAATCTCCAGGCGTCATCAGAAACCGACGATTCAGCCCTGGGCCTTTTTCGATAAATACGCACCGCACTCCAAAAATCCGCTGGATTGTGTACAGCCGCAAATTTGTTTGCCATATCCACGATATATGCACGCTTCTTACTACTAATTATGTCTAGGTATTCTTTTTTTGCAACCCTAAAATTAAATGGCCAATATTTATGATAATATAAAGTAGTCTAATGAAGTCAGTAATTTATGTAAATAAAGAAAGAAGCTATGTCAATAGTCATTATTTTTTTTTTCTTTAAAAAACGATGCATTTAATAGAAAAATCACGCACATACATGCATACTTCTTGGCCCTGCATAATCCACTTGTTCAGTCTGCAGCAGAAAAGTGGCCCCGATATTCATCCCTTCCTCTGCAGACTGCTCCGGGCCATGTCGATGGTAACTGCAACCACTCCCTCTACCATCAGGTTAGTGACAATCGAGAGAGGCAAACCACCGTAGGGCCAACACCCTACTCCCTTTAAATGCGGTTACTAGAAATGCAATGCGCAGGGTGCCTGACCATAAGGAATATACCGGGACAACGACCAACTATTGCCCACGGACGATTTCAGTGGACGGAGGGTCTCAAACAAGTCATATTTTTATTATTATTATTATTACTTTTATTCTAATTCGAATACATGCCAATACTTTCGTAACGTTCAAAAGTACCAATTCTTTTTAAAATCATATTAAGAATTTTTTATTTGTAAAGTATTTGTTGAGAATGAATGCTATTAATCAATTTTGAAGTCGTATAGGCTCTTTGTTTCATAGAAGAATTATGTATAATAGATAAGCGACCCTAATTTTAATATTTAAGAAAAATCATAATGAAATTTAAAATGAAGTAAAAAATACTTAACATATATGGTTAAGACTCTGTACCAAGGGTTAAGTTCATTCGCTTATACGACTAACGATTATACAAAATAAATAAATAAAAAAAAAATATATATATACAGGTTTATTTGGCTTACATGAATATTATCATGTGCAAAAGTACATGTGCTTTCACGAAAAGAATTATCTCCTTCTAATAAGGTTAGGAAACAAAAGGTTAATAATGTTCATATATATGTAACTGATGCATAAATTTAATCGTGGTTAATCGTTATGTATGTATTAATTTTTCATATTAGATTCACTTTTAATTTTTATTAGAATATCTTCTTATTACATGTATCGATTACAATGTATCCTAGTGACTAGATTAACATTATTAACGTAAACGCACACCTAACTCCGCAACATACAGCATTTATCACTGTTTTTATTTTGAACATTAAATATATTTATGAAAAGAACTTTTTCATTTCCCATAATCATTTATAGCTGCTACATACATATTATTGTACATTGTGTGCACTTTTAGTCCATCATTAACTCAAAATGAACTGAACCGCGTCTCTCAAATCTATCATGTATAATATTATGCGCCCAGGCTTTGCATTCGATGTTAATCAATACGTCGGCTGAAAATAACAATGTAATGTAAATGTTAATAAAATGATATGTAGATATATACACTCTACGAACTACATATTACAAGATGATAATATAAAGTATTTATATATTTATAAATTACATTACATGTTGCATAATTGATCCATCATATTTTATACCAATTGCAGAAAATTGCGTTTATTTGTGAATGTGCAAGTGGGTGCGTGTGAATTGTTCAATAAATAAGTATTAAAGTTACTTATTTAAATACTACCCAATAACTTAAAAATAAGTGTTGACGAAAGAAAACGGGGCTTGAACAAGAACCATGGCTCCGCTTTTTATTAAATCTTATATATATTGTTTATCCAGATTCTAAGACGATATAATGCTAGCTTTCTCAGTTCCGTTAGTCGCTGCGGTAGGTGTTCTATTTCAAACAGTCGGATTCCATGAGGGATGCCCCACCCATTCAACTCGATGTCTTAATCCGTTTAATCCATTCATCATAACGTTCAGCGATGAAGCGGCTGTGTTAATTCATGATTACGATCTCTATGCATTAGGTTACCTGTCTTGCTCATGAAAAGACAAACTAGTTATTACCGATTCGAAACTCTGTCAATTTATTTGGTTTATACTGCTTTCCAGATTCACGGCTAGCGTTATGGAATGTATGAATTGGAATAGTATGTTTGTATTTGCTGAAACGTATTAAGTAACACGTCCCCATCAAATTGAAGCAGCTATGCTATTCGAGCTTGGACAAGCCTATCGCTCTTTTCGTAGTGCCCAGATACATTCTTCACTAGGTAGCACTGTATCCAATACACGTCGAGAAATTTTCATTAGAAATGAAATTTTGAACGTTTACGAATCATACAATGATTTGTAAACGTTCTTAAAAGGGAGAAAATCCGGACTTTTTTCATTCTAATATCTCCGTATCGAAAACGGTGCAGAATTGACCAAAAATGCACTGAACCTTTTTCGTAGAGCACGAAATTTCTGGATCAGACGGATTGCAATTCCAGGACCAGACGAGACACCGTGTAATTCTGAGTAGTGGGCGCAACAGACGCATGTGTAAGATTCGTTGGTAAAAGTGTTGACCAATGACCATACAACAGAGGCGGAAATATGGTATTTTCCTAGATAAACATATAGACTAATCCCGAAAGAATATTCGGTAACGCCTAATTTGGGACGTTAATAGTATACCGGGGAAAGTAAGTGCTCAGATATTCTGTGATATCCAAAAGTTCCGATGAGCAGAGGAACTAGATATATATCGGTCCGGGTTGCAAGAGTTAGTACGGGTAAGTAGGTTTTATTGTTCGTAATTGATAAGGCGAAAGTAGTCACCGTAAGTGTCATCGACGTGGAGAAGATTTTAACATCCAGCGGTGACTAATAGTGTAATTTCGAGTCATTTAAATAATGTAACATCAATAGTTAATAATAAAGAGATATAATTGTATATGAAATTAGCGAATGCATTCTCATTTTCCCTTTAGACTGAGCTTCATCAGCACATTTTACATAACGAGGAAGTTCCTGAGACTTCATTTTATTGAAAACATTTATCCAAGGTTTTATGGAAGGGAAATTCACTGTTCAATCGGGTTTTCACTATATACCGCTTGATAACCGTACACTGACAAATACAGGTGAAAAGTTTGCCGTTTGTACCATATCGCAATTAAACTTTCGAAATCTTTATCATCCGATTCAACCAATCATTTCAATGGAAGGACATGTTAGAGACCGACCTTTGTTCTGAATCTTCAACAGAGGAGGGTTTCTAGGGAGGAAAGAATTTGACACTGATTCCGTAATAGAAACAAAATAAAATGTATTTTTGTAACAAAAAGTAGGTATTACACGCTATTTATCGAGATTCATCAAACGGCGCAGCGGACAAACGGCGCGATGCTTTCGGCGCGTCTCGAGGCCGTGATTGCCTTTCTCGAACCTTCTCGGAAACAGTTCGAACTAGTTTCGCCTCCAAAGACTTCTCTTTCAACCCGACTATCCGCCTCAATTCCCGTCTCGGGCTTCACACCACAACGGCATTTACTGTTTTATCGCCACTTTTGGCTTTCGTTTGCACAGACAAACCATTCCGACAACTCGCACAACATTAGTCGCTCGCTTCGTGGTTTCGACCCAATTGCCGTTTCACGCTTTTTCTTTCTTTATCGCAGTCCTACCAGCGCTAGCCGAAACGCGATCGCAACGCAATCTCTCGCCATTCGCGCGAATCAAACTCACAGTCAAGCTCAACCATAGCTAAATAATGCGCAACACAATCTATAGCATAAAGGCATCTAACAATCGACTATCCTTACTTTAGCTTGGTCTCCAAGCTACGAGATTAATATTAGGAACAATTTAAATTTCAAAGTTTTTAAGATAATTTGGTTTCGCTCTAATACGCGAACTCCTACGATTAACGGTTAGTTTCTCGGTATCTGACGTATAATCTTTCGTAGTTAATAAGTCTTTTATGTTGGGGTCCTCTTTACTTTTGACAATATTAGAGTTTGGAGCGATTTCGCCTTTGTCATCCATTGGTTCTTCGGTAATGTCAGTATCTTCATCTTCACGCAGCCCTCGCCAAATTTTCAGCTGACTGACATGAGCTGTCGTTAACGATTGCGCGGATTCTACGCCGAATTTACACTTTCGGAAATTAAGAGTAAGACCAGCCTTTCGTAGCAATTCTAGAACTGTTCTTAACTTAACTAATAATTCTGACCAGTTCCGTGTATGAACAAGTATATCATCGAAATATGTTAATGCTAATTTACTACCGTGTTCTTTAAAAATTGGTTTCATGAGTTTAGCGAAATAAAATGGAGCATTCATTAAGCCAAACATAGCTCGTTCAAATTGACCAGTGTCGTTGGGCGTAATGAATGCAGTTTTCTCTTTGGCTCGTTCCGTAAGAGGCATTTGCAGATATCCGTGGGCCAGATCTAATATCGCAAAAATGTTCGACCCATTCATTTCTTCGAGCCCATCATCTAAGTTTGGCAAGGGAAAATTCATCCGCACTGTATTTTTATTTAACCTCCGATAATCGACAACAAGTCGAGGGGTTCCATCAGCTTTTTCTATGAGAAGACACGGACTCGCATACGCTGAGGTAGTTCCGGTAACTAACGCGGCAGCTTTCCACTCGCCCACGATTTTTTGCATAGTTTCCCGCTGTTTTGCGCTTGCCTTGTACAGTTCGGCGTGCACCGGCTCGCTACCCGCCTTTTCCACAATATCCATTTCTACTAAATCGGTACACTCTAATTCCGTGTCACTCATAGCAGAACAGATACGATATTCGTTTAGAAGCTTTAAAAGATCGTTTTTTTGTACCCCATTTAAATTCGACGCCAAATTTCCTTCGTCTTCTCCGATTAGTTCACGTCTAGGCTCCGCGGCAGGTACAGGTACATTACCCCGTATTGATAGGACCTCGCCCGTTTCGTACCCTTCTTTTTTTTCGTAATCGAATTTACTTCTATTTTCGAACGGCAAATTTAATTCTTTACTCCCGACTTTTATTCTAAGAAAGTTAGTAGTAGCGCCCGGAATACTAGAACTGCCTATACACTTCGGCATTTTCTGACTCGCGATATCAATTTCAATATCTGGTTTCAGACTAAAAAGGAAATCATCACGCAAACGGAATATTAACTTATCATCGATTTTAAAGTAAGAAATATGCGGTACTTCAGTAAAATTGCATCCAATGATAACATCGTAGGGCTGTACATCATCGGATACGACTCGAAAGTTTACCAAATCGGCTTTGCAATTATCTATTGTCAAACTTTCCCGAATTATGCCACTAGATTTCACTTCATTTTCAGCTTTTCCGAATCCTATTAAAGTGCTTGGACTACGAATGAATTTGAAGTTAAGTTCTAATACTAAAGACGCGCGAATTGTGCAATCCGAACTACCTGCATCTACGGAACCTGTCATGTTTTCAACGTTTCCAATTTTAATTTGTTTTATATATTTTGAAGCTCTGTCCTGTGATTCACTATCTAAATACTTTATTTCGGCTTTTGCTATCCTTTTCGGTTTCGGACACTGCGGCGCGATGTGACTGATTTCGTTACAATTGAAACATTTTACCTCTCGTTTTACTGCGCAGTTCTTCGCCACGTGACCGCGAGCATGACATCTATTAAACTCACGCGTATCGCACTTAGAATCCTTAGTCGCTCCCAAAGCACGTTGTTTCTCGAAACTTCCTTATCTCGATTGATCCCACGCTGTTCGTTGATTCCCCGAATCTGATCGAACTTTAAAATTTTCTATTCTCAGATTTGTCGCGTTCAACCGTTTTCTTCTTGCTTTTTCTAAAGTCTCGATCTGTAAAATATTTCGCAGCATGTCGCTTAAATCGAAAAAGTCTCGATTTAAAATCATTCGACTCGTTTCTTGTGACCAAAGTCCAACAGCGATTTGATTCTTAGTTTCTGTTATGTCAAAGTTCAAATTTTTACACAGACGTACCTTGTTAAAAAAGTACTCGCGCACATCTTCACCGTACTTTTGACTTCGTTGTTCCATTTCTTGCAATTTTTCCCTAAGCGTTTTCTCGTAAATAAAAGTACCTTTAAAGGCAGCTCGGAACGTCTTCCAATCGTTCACTGTGTCTCTATTGGCAAGATACCAATTTCGAGCTGCTTTTGTCAAATGACTTCGACCAGTTTCGTAGGCAATGGCTTCGGTCCACCAGTGTAATCTTGCCGTCATTTCCAGCGTATTTAGCCACGAACTTGCACAGGCACCTGCGCCTAATCCGTCGAATTCCATGATGTTGTGGGTAAGATCGGGTAGAATGCTATATCGCACTTCGTTTCTTTCAGCGTCTTTCTGTTGCACCAGTGCCATGAGGTCGGCGTTTTGCTTCATTAAAAGGGTTATTGTTGACATCATTTGTTCTATAGCATCGGTTTGCGCATGACCCTCTCGGTTTATATCTTCAATACCTTCCGCCATTTTCAAAAGCGCATTTGCAACTTCTTGGTCGGTCGAATTTTGCATTCTCTCGCAGCGACCTACCTTACCGACAGTACTTTACCACTACCACTCACTTTAGTATAAGTGTATCTCAACTACGTGAATCGATATTCGAATCGTCGTAACTTCTTAGATACACAAGGATGGCGTCACAAGACTTGCACTTCAAAGGACACAATTCTCACTCGTTTGATCTCGATTTCCCGACATGTTCGCATCACACGCGTCACACACAGAAGTAAACAACAAAGAACTATTCCTTTCGATCTCCGCACGACACGAAAATTGGATCTCTAGCCCACTTCTGACTTGTTAGAAACCGACCTTTGTTCTGAATCTTCAACAGAGGAGGGTTTCTACGGAGAAAAGAATTTGACACTGATTCCGTAATAGAAACAACATGAAATGTATTTTTGAAACAAAAGTAGGTATTACACGCTATTTATCGAGATTCATCAAACGGCGCAGCGGACAAACTGCGCGATGCTTTCGGCGCGTCTCGAGGCCGTGATTGCCTTTCTCGAACCTTCTCGGAAACAGTTCGAACTAGTTTCGCCTCCAAAGACTTCTCTTTCAACCCGACTATCCGCCTCAATTCCCGTCTCGGGCTTTACACCACTACGGCATTTACTGTTTTATCGCCACTTTTGGCTTTCGTTTGCACAGACAAACCATTCCGACAACTCGCACAACATTAGTCGCTCGCTTCGTGGTTTCGACCCAATTGCCGTTCCACGCTTTTTCTTTCTTTATCGCAGTCCTACCAGCGCCAGCCGAAACGCGATCGCAACGCAATCTCTCGACATTCGCGCGAATCAAACTCACAGTCAAGCTCAACCATAGCTAAATAATGCGCAACACAATCTATAGCATAAAGGCATCTAATAGACAATATTAATGTTGCCAATGATGATTTGCCTTCCGGAAGTTGGTGCTCGATTTCCTTCTTCCGTCGATCTTCCTAATATTACAATCCATAAAAATGGAATACGAGAATATCGTAATTCCATGTTCAAAATCTGGATGTATTTGTAAACCTCTTGTAGGAATTAAAATGGGTTCAAGGCTACTGTAGAAATAAATCCGGCGAACAAATTTGATCTGACGTAGGTTCGTGGAGCGCTCAGAAATCAGATGAACTATATACCAATGACAACATAAACTGCCTACTGCACTGAGAGAAGTTGTGGAAAGCGGTTGCAATGGATGCTCTTGCAGCAATGGTTACACGAATTTTACACGCTGCTGTACTAAATGAAATCACTTTATCAGGCGAGTAACGTCGATTTAGTGGTGTGCTCGGATAAATGGGCTATACGTATACGTTACAATGGTGTATGAACCGCCAGAAATTTTGTCTGCACAACTTTTTCGGCGTCACTACAGTAGATAAGTATTTGCTGATCTGTGACATCAATACATCCAGACAATTCTTTACATGTGTACGTTGAAGTAATCACGTCTGTCAAGATGTAATATGTTTTGTTGTAATAAGAGCACTTTATAACTATGCATCCGCAAGTCCGCCACTTTGCGTTACAGACGTATACAGCTTAGCAAATCTAACCTCTTTGATGTGATCACGCCTCATTCCCGCCGTTTCATCGTCAATATAACCGTTAATATGGCTGCACTATCGTTCCGCGGGAATAGTGTAACAAGTAACGTCCATCTAGTTGCTCTGGCCGGTCATTTGGTTGCCTCATTAGGTTTTCTCAATGTATATTTTCCATTGCGCAAAACACTGACTGCTGCCGTCCGTTCCATTCGGACGATGGCTGCCTCACGTTTACGGTATATACATACTACCCTAAACTGAAAAAGCCAAGGAACCAACGGGCAACAGCAATCTTTCGTTTAATGCAACAAAAATCACTGCTAGTGCGGGTGGTTTCAGCATTGGGAAAATTTCATAAAAGCTTTCACGGAGCATGCACTTCGAACTAAAAAATCAAGCAATTGTACACAAACGCGAAGATATACTGAAAATATAAAGTTTGATTTCTAGTCCATTTCAATGTCCCGCCTATTGACTAATGCTTCGGCATGCATGGTACAAAAGGGGATTTGTATATGGTAAGTTCCATATGTATCCTTTAAGACATTAAAAGAAATTAATTTTTCTTTTGAGGATCCTTTCTGTCAGAATAGTAATGGAAATTCGACATGCATTAAATGCACATATGATTTCCGTAAAAGATCTGTTTGCTATAATTGTAAAGAATAATGCTAAAAAGCTCTTTGTAAATTATCATGATCATTAACCACTAGTAGATCAGAGTACCCTGGACCACTAAGTCCAGGTCAGTGACTAAATAAATCAAATTTTTTATTTTTGATTTGATACTTTGAAGTTGGTACCTTGATAAAGAAGCCTCCAACTTCAAGCATTGAAATCAATTATGAATGGAGTAATATTTTTACAAAATCCAATATTTATACCACTAGATACCTCACAATAGATGCCATAGCAGGAAGCCTTCTGTTGACAGCATTCGAGTAGAAATTTAATGATTCTAATGTCAAATCTGTTATGTCGAGGAAAAGGAAAAGAAGCAGATACTAGGATCGAGATGGAAATGAGTATGTTTTCAAATGTTACAATTTTCTTACAAAAGTTACAGTTATTACTGGGTGCCCCTGGTTCATTCCGTCCCGATCGCGTCCATCTCTGGAAAATTACTTTTCCTTACTCGTCACCTAGGTCAGAGATCTGGGGCTTCTCCGTCTCAATGCTGAGGGGATGAGAGTCCCAAATCGCCTATTTTAGGATTGAAGGAGAGAAGAAGGGGTGAGGACTTGTGCCAGGGAGCGTGAAGAAGTGGAAATAATGACTGCGTACTATCTTCACAAGAAATATAATTACATAACAATTATAGCAAAACACAATAATAATACTTAATATTAACCATGTCGCAAATAGATGGTGCGTACAGCGCAGAAATCTAATTGTAACAATAATAGTATGTCGTTGAATATTATCAAAATGGTAATGAAGTCTTATGATAACGCGGATAATAATAATTAAAATATTTTTAATGATAATCATAGTAAGAACAACAATAGTACGGATGACGATTGCGGAATACACCGTATTTATAATAAGTAATTATTAGTATTATTCTTAGAAATAATACTTAATTACTCGCGTGCAATCCATAATATAATATTAACCGAGAAAAATCTTATTGTTCGTTGATAAGTTAATCTTACTTGACACAGTTGTAAATCCTCATAATGGCTTGAGTGGTAATTGTTAGTTTTATAACAATAAAAAAAAAGGAAAGTAAAGAAGTTACGTAATTCGAGGCAATGTTATTTATTCTTTTTACATTAGTTTTTCACATGTGTTCAACAATAGGAAGCGTTCCATTAATATTCAATCTTTCCAAGTTTACTACTTGATAACGCTTTTCTACAGAAATATGTTAGCCGCAAACGTTGTTTGTAAAACGAAGAGCCGATATAAAAACGATCATAAATTTACTCGGCCCTCAAGAAGTTAGTGTCTTTTTCTGTTGCCAACGAAGCGGACTACTGTATGATCTCATCCAACATGTGATTTCTGACATTGCATCCTAAGAAGCTTATTTTCTGGTTGCTAAATGTTGGGGAAATTGAATGCATCTATTTCATTTTTAATTTGGTGAGTAACAGTTGCGCAAAGCTATGTGGATTGTACGAACGTTTGAGAAAAATAATTTTTTATACGAATAAAATAAAAACGCGTTACACGTATCCCCTTTAAAATTTATTTTGGAGTGAAAAATATTGACAAGAAATCAATTCAAATGTACAGAGTTGATAATATCCCTAACAATAACCATTTGTTGAGTCTTGGATACTTAAAAATATTGGTTCCTTATACAATCAAGGTCTCTCGCAATAAAAGTTCTCCTAGTGGTCCATTCTGAGTGTATTTTCTTCGTTCGGCCGAACTTCTCCTTCCGTCGAATTCTTATTTGAACATTTTTATCATTAAATACTTCTAGAATTCGGTAAGCTCCTTATTGTAAACGGCCAAAGTTTACCAGAAGAAAATGGCCTAGTTTACCAGACTTTAAACCCTTTCTTTAAAATACATAATTAACCTCGACAAAATCGACAGGGTGGAGCATATTAATCGCACTAGATCTTAAATAAGTAATAGATCAAAGTATCGGTTACTTCCCATTTTTGACGATATTAGTGTACTTACTGGATTGGGACCGAAATCGATTAAATTCCGTTTATTACCATATTCGTCACCGCGGTTAACGCACTGGACTACGAAGTCGTAGGTCGTGAGTTCGATCCCCGTCTGGTGAACAATTTTTCGATTTCGTTTTCGAGCAGCAGCTCGCTGTTGGTAAGACGAGCCACGTTGTTTGTGTTTACGTTTCGAAAGTATTGTTTATCTGGCAGAAATCAACTCATGACCGCCGCTGTACTTGGTGTAGGTTTCTGCAGTCCTACATTTCATACACAAATGTGAAGTACGGGGCCATCTGTCTAAGTCGATCTGCAGCTCTCGCAAAAAATCATACAGTGAAATAATAAGGCAACAATTTAGTAAAAAGGGCGATTCCGCCCGTTAATTAATTAATAAAAAAAAATAATAATAATAATATTCTTTGGTATCGGTCCCCATGGGTTTTGCGATTTGATCAAAGAAAAACACTTAACTGTCTTTTCGCATTATTAAATTGTCGTGAGTTTCAAAAATATTTCTTCCTGATAATAATTTTTCAATGGAATTCCGATCACCTTCATTTGGACAATCAAATTGATCGGTTCTATCGCCGTAAAGAGCGATTTCTTTACCAGACAATGATTCTGAGGGCATCATTTTGGATATCGGACGATGCTTCGATCGACGCTGCGTCAAAAATTTCAGACATCGATAATTCCATAATTGGATTTCATGGCTTACTACGTGATTTGACTAGATGGCAGATCAAAGAGTGGGGGGGATATTTAGTTATCTATGATTTATTCTTCTCTAATTTTTTGTTTTTACTCTCCTCCTGACGTATTAGTTCATTTCAGTATTGTTGTCCTTCAATTGATGGTTTTAAAATCCTTTTCGAACGCATAGTTGGTGGTCCTGGGTAAATTTGGGAATAATTAAAAGAAGAATTTTTAATATCCTATTCTATTTTCAAAACGTTCCTCTTGCCACCAAATCTGGACAAAATCGTAGCGCCCCTGTATACAGTATCTGAACAAAATTCATTTTGGTACTGTAAATGCTAATGATGCCAATATGACACAATTAACCGAATGTCGTTTATTTTTCTCCAAAAAGCTATGATAATTTGAATCAGATATATAACAATTTCCATAGTGTTCATTAGGGTGGTACACAAAATACAAAAATACTAAATATCTCCTCGTTGCATTATGTCTTCAAACGCCCTGTTACTGATTTGAATATGTACGTGTTTGCTATCATGTCTACGTAATTGGTATTTTGACGATGGTCTGAGATTAGAGGGCTGCTCCAAACCTTTCACTACTTCCATTCTCCAGGATATAGTAAATTTGAACAGTGCAGACCATCTTCGTTAGTTTGGTTCATTTAACGCGCTTTTAACATGTGCCGGTCATCTGTTCGTCTGCACGACAAAATTGAAAATCAGCAGCCAGAGTTTGGTCGAATTCAATTCGTAAGGCGATAAAATGAGCGGGAGACAAAGACTTACTGCAACACGAAGAATACAACAAATATTCTGATTTTGTTTGTCGGCGAAAGATTGCTTTGACATGCAAAATTAAAGTCAGTATGGATCGTATCTTGGAATGAACGGTTTCGGAGTAGGCCTGATAAAGCAATTGGATGCATTACAATTCATAAACTTGTACAAAGAGTGTATGTGAGTCAGAAACAGGAAAGATTTAATGCCTTTCCAGAAAGGTATTTTCATAAGTAATGTGCCACTACTGGATCTATATCGAGACTTGACAACGCAATTACTAGACAATGGAAAGTACCTCCTAATACGCCGACTTCAGCCAGACATTTTGGAGATTTTATTTTATTACCGTACAAAAATAAGCCTTCAGCATACGACTTCAGATATAGATTTGACTGGTATATCTTCGGCAAACACTAGCAAGTAGCGTTCACTTTGCATAGGAACAACGAGAAAGATTTTAACACCAGTGTATGTCCCTTACCTGGAGTAACTTTGCACCCAGCGACAGGACAGGTTATATGGGATAGCATTTCGAGACGTAATAAACATGTCCTCTGAAGATGATGTTCTGAATAATGCTGAAGACACGGGAGTCAAGCAAGATACTGTTCATATGGATAATTATGACCTATTTCAAACTATACAGAATGTTTTCAACGATTACTGTTACCCGTTCGTAGACCACTCAATTGAAAGTACTGCAGTTGAACTGACAGAGTTACAGTATGTTACTGGATTTATCGCTCACAAATTTAAAAATAAATAACCATTTTTAGTCTTGACTGTAGGTGACACTTCAGAATGGATGACAGAAATTTCGCGAGGCGGCCACTGATGTACCCTTATCGAAAGGTAAAAGTTGTGACGAAAGTTACTGCTATGGTGAATAGTAGTACGGAGTACGTTCACAAAATACGACAACAAGCGATAAAGTACGCTGTGAGCAATCGTAGATATATTAAAGTACAATAAAGAAATAGGCGAGCACATGCAAATAATCAGCAGCGTAAGAAGACAGAGAAGATGATGAAAATAATTTATATTTAAAAAAAGTGAATATCCATGAGTGGCGAGTGGATAACCAAATGTATATTTTGTAAGTACTACGAAATGTAATATAACCTGTACAAATAATTGTTATTAAAATTATTTACGCAGCGAGTATGCCGCGGAGATTATCCCATCTTTGTTCGAGATAAGACCCACGCCGAAAAGACACTGACGGTACCAACAACTACCGACAGGGTCGGAAGCAGTCCCAAATTCGTATCTTAGCCTGGCAAGGTCCCTGATTAGTCCAAATCCACTTGGCGGAAACAGAGAAAATTGGACGGACGCGTATTCGAACTCGGGACCTTCACGACGTTCAGTTCGTCGAACTAAGGCTGACCCCTTAGCCCGCACGACCATCTCGCCGCTATTCAATTCGAATGGTTTAGCAATTAAATTTGCTGGTATTTTTACTATATGCACACGGGTGTAATTACTATGTAATGTTACGCATTTTCTACTGTTCTTCACCTGTTAAATATTTTTTCTTAGATCACCAAAATTAATCGCCTGACGTATTTCTGGCTCATAATTTTTATACTTAATGTAAAATTATATTTTTTTTATTTGGCTGTTTGTTTATTCTTATTTATATATTTGCAATATTTACATGTTTATTTGTGTTTTATATCCGTTCCCGGTTCAGGCTGCAAATTAGCTCTTATCAGCAAATCAGTTCAGGCGCCATACTTCACATTTGTGTATGAAATGTAGGACGGCAGAAACCTACACCAAGTACAGCGGCGGTTATGAGTCGATTTCCGCCAGATAAACAATACTTTCGAGACGTAAACACAAACAACGTGGCTCGTCTTACCAACAGCGATCTGCTGCTTGTAAACGAAATCGAAAAATTGTTCACCAGACGGGGGTCGAACTCACGACCTACGACTTCGTAGTCCAGTGCGTTAACCGCCTGAGCCACGAAGCCGAGTAAACTTCGACCCCGACGACAGGCCAGCCGAAGTATTAATAAATAATACTTGTAAAATATTTACTTCATACACTTGTTTGTAATAGACTATTCGATGCATATTACATGTTGACTATGTTTTACTAATTACTGTCTGCATTATTATGATCTTATATATACGTATATGTGTATATACAGAGTGTTTCAGACCACCCGTACCACCCTTTTAAAAGTTAGAGATATGTTTATTTTCAATATGTGATAACGGGTTCTTTATAATTCGGGTGCGCTCTGATAGAATGGTGATATTTTCAACTTCCGTTTCTGACCGGAAGTGGGGAATTTAGACCGGAAGTGCATCTTTTCAAATGCAACATGGTATTTTTATTGCAGAATTGGATTCTGTGCGAAAAAAGATAAAAATTTTGTACCAACCATTTTGTAGAAAAATGTAATTTCCATCCTTCAAAAGACCTACAATTGTTCTTGTCTCGAAAAGATCTCTAACGAATATCTTTTAGATATCTATAAGACATCTTTTAGATATATCGAAATAGTTATTTTCTTATCAAGGGCGTAAAATAACTTTTTTGCCCGTATGTGATAATCGCGCCCAAGGGGCTGGCGAAGATTCAGATGATTCAATGACGACGTAGTTACCCCCCCCCCCACCCTCGGGAGGTCGAAACGTCGAAATTTGATGAAAAATTATAGGGTTATTTTATTGCCAAGTTGACCAAATTCAATACTTCGTCAGACAATAGTCATACGCATTTTAAAACAATTTTTATGGCATTATCGTTGACTTTAGGAAGAAAATGCATCAAATCTTTTTTGTAGAGAATTTAATGCTCTATCTTTTTCGTTGGAAACATTTTTAAATAAAATTTGTATTTTTATGAAATAAATGCAAAAAACTACGAGAAAACGTAATTGGGATTAATAAATATAAATTCTAAGGGCTATGCCTACCAAATCTAACGATCTTTATAAACTTTAAAAACTCACTTTATTCAAAAAATATAATAAAAAATATAGAAAAATTTTTAAATTTAAAACTGATTAAAAACTAACTCGACGTTTCGGACCACTCGGGTCCCTCTTCAAGAGTCTGTCTGAATGTAAACTAGCCCTGTTTCTCTTCGGGAAGGTATATATATGCTCCATTAACTGCACGAGGGGAACAATATTTCGTTTTCATTGAATTGTTTAAATCTTGATATTCTCTATTTCAATTTAAGGTGTCTTCTATTTTATTTAATGGGTTTGTCTGTAATTTAATGTGTATCATCTCTGCAAGTCGACTGCTAAAAACATCTCCTTCTGTATCTAAAATTTGTACGTTCTGCCAATTAAAATCTTGATTATGTTTCAGTCTATGGTCCGTTATTACTGTTCTAGTTTGGGAAGGTCGTTGGATATTCTATTTATGTTCGTTAATTCTTGTTTTTAAACTTCTTTTTGTTTCCCCCACATAAGTTGCTTCACAATTCTAAGTATCCTATCTTTACCTTTCGTTATAATGTTATTTATTTTATGATGTATACTGGGTACCGTTATTATATTGAACACTTTCAGTTTTTTCTGTAACACCTGATAAAAACCATGAATAAACTGAATTCTTATAAAAAAATTGTTATTATTATCATCTGTATTTTGGGATTCTGTGAATGTGTAAGATCGAATGCGCTTGTTTATAAGTCTTCTTATAATCTTAGTTGGATATCCGTTATCTTCAAAATAGTGTGAAATTTTGTTAATGTTGTCATGATGAAATTGGGAGTCCGAATTTTTAATTGCTCTATTTACCAGATTATCAACTATTGCTATTTTTTGAGAGAGGGAATGATATGAATTAAAATTTAGAAATCTTCCGGCATATGTCTGTTTACAAAACCAGTCAAACTGTAAAATGTTATGGTCGCGTCTTCTTATTCAAATGTCTAAAAATGGCAATTTATTATCTTGATCTATTTCGTAAGTGAACTGGAATTTGAGGTGGTAGTTATTAAAGGTTTCCATCATTTCTTCTAATTTTTCTTTTGGTATGCAGGTAATAATATCATCTACGTATCGGTGGTAAAATGTCGGTTGAAATGATAACTTCCTTAAACATTCTTTCTCCAAGTCGTCCATCACTAAATTTGCAAATATAGGGGAAACTGGTGAGCCCATGGGCGTGCCGTCTTTTTGTTTGTAAAATTTTCCATTGAACTGAAATATTGTGTTGTCTTATACAAAGTCTATTAGATTTAAAATGTCGTCTAAAGGAACCACTCTCCAATTTCTTATAAAACTGTATCTTCTTATCACGCTATCTCTTACCAGTTGCAGGCCCTGGTAAAAATGGAAGCGCACACGAAGAGTACAGTAAGAGTGCAATTAAAAGTACATGAAGAGTACGTACGCTTCGTGTACATTACGATAAGAGTACACGAAAAGTACGTACACTTAAATGCCGCTTCCCGAAGTGTACAATAAGAGTACAATAAGCGTACAGCAAGAGTGATTTTGGACATTAAGAGCGAACGTACGTACACTTATATACCGCTTCCCAATATGTACAATAAGAGAGTTATAAGATAAGTATTTAATCTAGTTTTGAACAAATGAACATTACCACTTTCACGGATTTCGATGGTTCATTCCATAACCTAGTCGAAGTGACAACAAATGCACTGGAATAAGATTCCAGCCGATGTGTCGGTATGCGTAGCTGCTGCATAGAGTCGGGTCGAAAAGCTCTGGATGAAGATTCTTCACGCCACTGGTAACGATCATAGAGATATAGGGGAGTATGGGTCGTAATAAAGTTATAGGTAGCAATACAAATGTAGTTTAACCTACGCGATTTGGTAGTGAGCAATTTAGTTTAATAGAGTAATATATTCGTCGCGCCGTAGATTAAAGATGAAACGAATGCCCGTATTAAACATTCGTTCCACCCTGATCTTTTGAGTTTCATTAATGTGATTGTAAACAGCGCAGCAGTAATCGAAATAGGGTAAAATCAATGAGGAAACAAGAGTTTTCCTAACATCAGATGGCAGTAGAGCCCGGTTGGCGCAATTCTCTCCACATGGTCTTAGCGTCCCGAATATTTGTAAGTTTATTTCGATAGTAGTCTTCTCTAGCCAATACCCATGCCTGCTTATCAGCTTTATTAATAGATAGAGTCTAATTCTTAATGAGGGGTCCCTGGTCCTGCGATAAGCACATTAAAGGTTATTTCTCTCGTGTTTTAGTCTAAGTAAATGGGGTGAAATCCATTAGGGGCGTGCTTATCAAAGGTTTCAAGTAAACCTTGACTGAGCGTATCGGTGAGTATGTTCACGTTATTCAGCGGAGAAACAGAATTCAAAATATTTCAATCACAACTACGCAGGTCCCTATGCAAATTCGATACATCGAACGAGCGATAGTCTCTACATGTGATATGTGACGGCTTTAATTTTGGTGTGTTAATCTTATATTTGATATCAATCAGATCATGGCCACAGGTGAAAGGTAAATTAGTTTGATTATGTGTTAGGATGTTTGTAAGGTTATCGACAAGGCAGTGGTCGATCCAGGTATCAGTTCGGTTCGTATGGTTAGTAGGATGATATGGCACGATTTGAAGAGCAATGGCTGCGCAAACCTTTGTAAATATGTAGACTCAAAATTAGCACGATTTAAGTCGATATTGAAATCACCCATAATAATGATTCCGCTATGTTTTTGCAGTACCGATGCAAATAATTCAAGAAGATCTTTCTTCGTTGGTCGATAGATAACCGCGAGTAGCACTCTGAGATTCGTAGTACCGCTATAACCGACTTCAACAAGCATAAACTATAGGGGGTGAACAGAGGTGCATTCAGATATTTCCAAGATTTTTTATTTTAGATCGGTATGGGTATACATAGCAACACCTCCAACGAGCTTATAATTGCGGTCATTGCGAATCAAGTGATAATTGGGCAAAGAAAAATAGGAGTCGACAGTTTTAGCACAGGTTTCTGAAAAAATTTATATGATAAAATTTTTCGTTGAAATAAGATTTAAAAAAAGAAAATTTATTAGCTGAGCCACGAGATTGAACATGATCTGACATAGTTTTAGATTAACATGGTTAGAGTTTACTGAGATTATAGAGTTAATTGAAGCCTGGTTACTTGCGAGAGCCGATGCAACCGTTTCACTGTTGTCGCGAACACTCAGAGTGGCACACACCGAACGTCAATCGCGAATCCTTCGAAGACCTTCCTCGCAAGTAATATCGATCGCATTAGCACCGCTAGTTGGTCGAAAACGTACAATTGCGTGATAGGTATAAACTTATTGACAAAGACGCGGTTTTTCACGAAAGAGTTATCAATATCGGTGGTAAATAACATCTTTGCTCTCATACCTTTGTTAAGGGCAAATCGAAGGGTGGGATTGGAGAGTCGTACAAGAATTTCTCGATATCTAGGAGATATTTGCGTTGACGAAGATGCAGGCATGGAGGCAGATGTGTCAGAGCCATTCGCTGGATTCAGCCGGCAAGCTACGAGAATATATTCTGACTGGAGCATTACATTTAAAAACTCAGCAATTTTAAGTGAGATTTGACGCAAGTCCTCGGTAACTTTCGCGGGAATCCCAGTGATTATTAAATCGCAGATCCGTATGTCGTAGCCCATCGTAGCTCGACCCACTTTTAAGGACTGTACGTCAATTTGAAGTGTTTTCACATCTATGCCATCTACACGCTCCTCCAGCTTTAGAATACGGTCCATCTTATCATTTAGTTCCTCAAAGCGCGCGTTCTGTTGTTCGTTAAATTACTCTTGTCTGTCAAAATATAGTTGTAGCGCAGAGGGTATAACACACGCATCGGTCGAATCCGATTCTACAGAGGTAGCGCTAGTTGACCGGAGAAGACGAGACGGAGCAAGCAGCGTCGAGTTCTTTTTCTCTAAGCGAAAGGTGGATTAATGCAGCAAAGAAAAGCACCCGATGTCGACGTAGGCGCAGTCTCAGGTTTGTCACCCACGTGGAATGCAAGTGCGCAAATGACACATTGAACTTTGTCGTCGCCAACGAACTCGGCATTACATTTATTGCAATTCTTCATTAGAAAAGCATGCACGAGATAGCAAGAGCCCGAATTATACCCGAAGGTAAATTGGAGAGAGAAGGCTACAAGACTCCTAGAGCGTGTAATAAACCCGCGTGGAAGGTGCGCGTGAACCGTACGCGGCTCGAGTACCGCGCAGCACGCTATAAGGAAGGACCACCGATAGGCCACCAGCTCAGGCGAGTTAAGAAAATAGACAGACGATATCGACAATACAAACGCTCTAACACTAGTACTAATCAATCGCGACAATGCATGCGATTAATTTTTCATGAAGTAATACCTGAATGAAAATTTCAGACAATATCTATATAGAATTAAATAAAAATAATAAATTATTGACGCTCGCAAACCTTGCAACTCCACAATTCATCAACCTACTAGCAAAAAATAAGCGAAGTCAAAGAGACGAACACTCGATGGTCGGAGTCAGCGACGAAGTGTCGAAGTCATTGACAGCTACTGGGCAGCGCCATTTTGCGTGATGTGACGTAACAGTAAGAATGACGTAGGCGATGATGTTTCGGACTTGCGTAGGTGTCACAATGGAAAAGCAGCAACGGTTAATTTCAGTATAAATGTTTTTAACTGGCGCACAGGAACAACTGTACAAAATTTTAACTCCCCCACAAAAAAGTTTTAGAGTGCGTTCTAAGCAAATTAAGCAGAGCTCAACAAAACGTGTCTGCGTGTACTCACCACCAAAGAGAGAGAGAGAGAGAGAGTAAGCGATGCATTTTGCGCAATCCGGACCGTTAATGAGTTTAGTTGGTGTCGTGCACGCTTGCGAATGCTGTTCTTTTACTGCGGCCCCAGTCTAGTTACAAACTATAGGGTTAGTTTTTTGCCCGAGGGGACCAAATTGAATGCTTTGTCTAGACTTAAGGTCTATATATATATATATATATATTGTGATTCCCCAATGCCTTCCGTTCTTTAAAACACACTCAGCCCTTTTTTGCAAAAAATTTCGAGGCACCTACTGTTTTCAAGTTATTCCGTATTGAAGTCGGCGACTAGAAGCGTCAGATTCTTGTTTGTCGGGGACTTTCTCGGGCAACGTCGCAAAAAAATCAAAGGTAATGAGCACCAGCGAAGCGGACTAAATTTTACATATTTTTATTTTCGAGCGTCAACGTGATGTTCCATTTGAAATTGTAATTCCATATTAAACGTAAATGCACAAAATATTGTGTGAATTACATGCCGATACAGAATCAAACAAATCAAAATATTCAAAAATAACGAGGTTAGTCAAAAAATCAAAATATTGCAACAAAAACATTAAAAGTAATACTCAGAAATTTCTTTCAAAATTTTGCGAAACTTTGAGCGAAGTTAGATAGATAGTATTCACAAACGTAGGAGTAAAACGCGACATAGAATAATTACAGCGCGTATTTCATCTGACCAATCTAAATATGCTCAAAATTCTTTGAATTATTACAGAAATATTCTCAGATAAAAAACGCGCATATATTTTGCAATCGTGGCGAAATATGAACTTTAATTTATCGACGCTGGGCTTCTCCTACCGGATGGACTCCGTTCCATCCTAAAATCCTTAAAATTACTTTATGGAATGTTAGTCTTCGTAGTTGCTGTAGGTTGCTGGGTTTCGTCGTGTATACCCTGTCTTTGAAGTATCTTCCTTAGGTCTGGAGATCTGGGCGGCCATTTGATGTAACCACGCATTCCTATCCATCGCCGTGGAAATGTTTCATCTAGGATTTGTCACATAATGTGGTGCTACATCATCTTGTTGAAACCAAACATTTTGTATATCATCATTGTACTTATTTCGTATTGTAGGTGTGATTTCATATCGCAGCAATTCAAAAGAAACGTTTTCATTTAAATTCCTGTCAATTAAAAACGGACAGACAAATTCCTTTTTCACAAGAACCTACCCATACATTCTTTCCCTGAGGCCATTTTGTGCCAATATTCCTCATCCAGTTAGGATTTTCATTACTCAAATATCGGAAATTATGATGGTTTACTACGCCATGCGTAAAACGGCGTGATGGTCGTGCGGGCTAAGGCGTCAGTCTTAGTCCGCCCGAACTGAACGTCGCGAAGGGCCCGAGTTCGAATCCCCGTCCTGCAATTTTCTCTGCTTATGTCCAGTGTGGAATAACCGGGGAACCTTGCTGGGCGAAGGTACGAATTTGAGACCGCTGCCGACCCCCGTCGGCAGTTATCGGTACCGTCAGCGTCTTATCCGCGGTTGGTACGTCGTGGGTCTTATCTCGGATAAAGATGGGATAAGCCCCGCGTCGTACTCGCTAAGGCACAGACCGTCGAATCTGCTGTTGGTACCGATATTGGGGCAGGGGGGACTGGCTCTGGGTGGGTGTTGTGTGTGCCTATAGTTCTGTCTTGTACTGTCTGTCTCTGTCCTGTACCTCTCCACCCGAGAGCCGACCCGCAAACAGACATATTCGTCATTAACGCGGGGGAAAATGTCCTGTCCTTTGTCCTTTTTAAAAAAAAAACAAAAAAAAAAATGAAAAAAAAAATGAAAAAAAAAAATTACTACGCTGTGCAAATAAATCGTGGTTCCATTGGAAAAGATAATATGATTTAACAGAGTATTACAATTATCAAGGCGCTTTATAAGTGTATCGCAAAATTCAATTCTTTGGCCATAATCTACTTTTGAATTCTTGAGTAAATTTTATTTTAAAAGGACACCTTTTCTCGTGTGATAGTACGCGACGCACAGACATTCTATAAATTCCGACAGCTTTATCGCTTTCCTTACACTAATATGCGGATTTTCTACAAATGTTTGCATAACTTCCAAACTATTATCGTTGTTTGTTGTTTTGTACCTGTATCAAGAAATCGTTCTACTGGTTTCTGCACAGTCGACTAGCAGGCGGTCTAGATGAGAATTATGGAAAAATGTAACGGCTTCATCGTAAGATCTATATAGTCAGATTTCCGCACCCTCGTGTGATTAATATTTCTATTAGCTCACGTTCCCATCAATTTATTTTTCCTTTTCTAACACATGATATATTTTTGTACCAATTATAATATAAATAAAAATATCATTAGAAAATCGATTCAAAAGCTACCATGTTATGTGTCAGACATATATGTTATAATAAAGACTCGTTAATTCAATGAGATACACACTATGTATACTAATGGAAGCTCAGTTCTCTAAATTTAATATTTAGTAGTAACGAATACGTGACGAAAGGTTTTTTTACTATTCCAAATGAAAATCCATTTCCCTATCGGACACAAAACGCAGGACAGCGAAAGTCGCGTCTGAGACTAGCGACAAAAAGAGGAATTACAAATAGTATGAAAGAATGCATTAGTAATAAAAGTTTAGAAGTTATGCAAATATTTATAGAAAAGTTTTGATTTTTCAAACAAAAAAAAAACAAACGGAAATTTAAAAAAAAGGAAAATGTAACAAAAAAGGCAAAACTCTGCTATTGACTGTATCAGGCCCGTGTAAAAGAGGAGGGTGCTTTGACTTTTTTATTAGCTAAGCATATTGGTTTCTGAGGCAACAATTTTTAAGAATAAATAATCCGTGATAAGTGATAGCAACGCCATCGATGACTAGTATTTTATATTCGTCTCGAAAAAGCCGTTCAAATACGCCCCTACTAGACCCATGTTGCTATTATAGATATGCATTCCCCTTTATGTTTCACGCCCCTTCTTGGAATGGGAGGTTGGGATCCCTAAAAATGATAGCTTTATTAAAAAATCATTTCACGTGTTTCAGTGATTTCCTAACATTTTAAAAGTTTTTTAACTTTTGGAACACCGTTTATATGCCTTATATACATGTATAGGATGGAAGGTTTGAGTAATTTCAAGAATAGTGCTTTGTTTTTGTGGATGCGTGGTTGCTTCGGGGGATCTTTAGAAGACATATTGGCTCTATATTTCAATTGAGAAAATACTATCGAAATCCGGGAGTATATCTTGAAAAGTATGAACACTGTAGTTTATGATGTCAGTGCTCAGTAGGAATGATTGCTTTGCATTTATATAGGATTCATTCTAAATGTCATATTCAGTGATTGGGCGAAGTTCGTTGCTTATAAGATGATATGCAATTATTTGAGATATTATGAATTGTTTATGCATAAACAACTGTTGGGGTTTATATCGTAACTATGTCAAACTTGGTATGCGAATTCTGAGAAATTCTTATTTCGATTTTGCTATTATAATGTAGAATATTTTATACACTGAGTGAGGAATGAAATCAATTGTCCTCCTTTTCCAAATTATAGTAAGTTAAAAAATAAGTACACTACTTATGCGTCGTGTTAACTATTAGTTTAACTTACATGTCAGCTTCTTTGTAATTAACTATTTATAAATAATAATACTTAATACTAACTATATAAATAAATAACTACAAATTATCTCAATAAAAGTTTATATATTATAATAATATAATAATGATATAATAATCATTATTTGCTTACTTTTTGGATTCTCGAAATGTACTGCAACTAACGGACTTAGATATCCTGGCGTATTTTCATATGGAAAGTAGTATCCAGGAAAGCCTCGGCGGGGGTAATATTGAATAGGCCCCACGTTTTCTCTGTCGGCAGGATTCTCACCCTCACAAGATACCCAAACGGTATTTGTTGCTTTTGGATTTCTGGTGTTTACATTAGCGATGTGTGCTTTTAAATCATCTGGCATATTATTTGGTAAGTTATTTGTGTCATTAAAAAATGCCGGTTTCCATCCAAATATCTTAAAGGAAACAAAACGTTAATTATATTAAAGTTTCAGCAACTATTCTTTTAGTTATACTAATTGCGACAAAATAATGTTTTAATAAGACATAGACCATGCTGTATTTTATTGTATAACTTGTCATTAATGTTCATGAAAACACGTTAAATAAATCTTTTATTTATTCAACAACTTATCAATAAATATTTCTTTTATAGCGTTTTAAGCATTTCTAGAGAATATTTGAAACAGAATATGATAACAGAGTGCTACAAAATGTATTCCAGATACGCTCTCATATAGATTAGTTGACCATTATGTAATGTAAACGCTGACTATGATGCCGGTTCTCATATTATGTCAGCGCAACTGGTTCAAAGTTAAATGACGGACAAGCCCATTACTTTAAATAATACACATTTTTTGGCTCAAAATTCTGAAAGCACAGAAAATGTCTCCACTTGTTGTGTTCTTTTAGTCAAAGTGACGATTAAGGTCCAAAGAAAAGAAAAAAAAACAGGCTATCTTGGTATTGATCTCTATTTCTGCTTGGACTGGTTAATATATTTCAGAAAAATAGAAAGAATAATCTGCACAATTTTATGCATCTCGTAAAGCTGACACTCATGCTTTTTTAATCAACAATTCTCGGCAATTTATCGGTTTAAATCTATTAAATTAGTGCATAATTTAGTGTAAACGTGGTTGTCCGTCTTGGTATTTGTCTGTGCAAAGTAATCAAAGTGTCGTCCTTGAATTTGTAATATTTTATGTACTTTAATTCTTGTGACGTTCGTTCTAACCTCTAAGACAGTTGCCCGCATTTGAGGTTGACAGGTCTACTAATCATTCTCGCTGTAGAAAGGACATGTGTGCGCGAGTGTACAGTTTTCAATCTTATCTCGACTGCCAGGGCGTTTAGCACAAGTTTGTTTTTTCTTTGGGTGCATATTAATCCGTCCCAGATGCCTGAAAACATGTGCTCCTCACTTGTCGCACGCGCATGCCTGAAACAGGGCCGTTAGGACACACTCTGCCGGCAAATTTACCCGGTTGGTTTTTCTTTGAGTCCACCAGAGGTTACAAGCTCTCGGACATGGGCCTTTTATTGAGCTCATGCTAGTCGCTACCGACGGCTCTCAGCCGATTGCCCCACCCTCAGCTGCTTCCACTGGCGGAAAGGCGGAGCGCACTTAGGACATACTTCGCCCGGCCGTTCCTCGCGGCCGCCCCCCTACAGCGACTAGGTGGAAAGCGCTTCGTACCAACAGCTGCGGCGCGCTCAAGGATTTTAGCTTTAACTTTCCCAAACGAAAGCGAGAGGAACAGCAGGAAACGGGCGATCACACCGATGCACCATCGCATCGTTAACGGAAACTATCTGCACAGGAGCCTCAGAATACGCAGCCATTCATCGAGAATCCAACCAACTGCAAGCTGGCATATACAACGGCACCAAAGAAATTGCCGATGTTAAGGTAGCTGATTGTCCTCACTAGAGCAAAAAATCGACTCGCAGGACACTCATATTGAGTTGCTTACAGTCACGCTTGAGCCCCAAGAGAAGATCATTAAGAGAAAAACTATTATTCTTACCGGCTTCACCCCTGGGCCGGGCCTATTCAGGAAGGAAATAAATAGATTTTTGTCGCCTAAATTTGCATTAACCGCATCTGTCATCTCTGCCAGGCAGATTCGATATAACCCGCCAGCTTACTTGGCGGGACTTATGTCAGAGGAAAACAACAGTGCTGCAATCTACCGGTGTTTACATCAATCCGGAGTACACTAGCAAGGAACGTCTTAAAGCCTTTAAGGTTGGGGAAGCCCGTCGTGCCGCTTCTGCTAATGGCACGTCCTTTAAGGAATATGGCAACTATAGCCATTAATAACACCTGGTTCAAGTGGACTGATGCAGAACTCGATATCAAAACTCCATGCTCTGAACCATCTTAAGGGAAGAAAGTCTGCTTCATCTCGGCGAGCGGGCTTCATGATAAATCCACAGTGAATACCAGATCTTCACCGCCGGCAACAATGGACACGGCCGTAATCACCGCACCGAGAATTAAGATTTTTTTAAACCAACCGCGTCCGCAACTAGATTTGATCGTCTTGTCATTGACTCCTACTGCCGCATCATCAACATCGTCCGTTCTTCTCAAGCCGTCTTCAAGTCATAAAATTTTAAGAATAGTTTTTTGGAACTCTCAAGGTTTTTATAATATTAAAAATAATTCTTTTTATTCAGCATTTAAAGTTATAAACTTTTCTGAAACGTTACGCGATCTTCAAGTTCGTGTCAGGGAATTTTCTACTGGTCATTCGGTGATTAACTCCCCAGTCTTTTATCTCTAATTAACCGCAACTTGGACTTTTCGCTTCTCGAACTGCCCTCTAATTGGCTCTTTTATAAACTAAATACGCCCCCGCTTAATACAATTGTTGGCTCTTTTTACTTTCCTCTAAACTCCGACGTAGTACCTCTGCTCACTTCTCTTCAATCTGTTTTAGACTCACTGATTGACCGGCACCCAGACTGCATCGTCGTTCTAGGTGGCGATTTCAACTGTCGGGTTGGTTCTTCGGACTATTACAGCAACTTTTTTTCGCAAATTTTTTATGATTCCTCTGTACGAACTCGAAGACGATCGCATGTCAAAACACTTAACCGGCGCGGAACCCTCTTGTCCGAATTTATGATTTCGAACGATTTCGTCTTGCTGAATGGCCGCACGACAAGTGATTCTCTGTTAATAGCCATCACAAATGCACTGACGAAGATCTTTTCGAATATTCTCTCTGCATTCGCCTAAGCGGACTAAGCTTAATAATATCTTACCGGAGGAACAATCCGGTTTTCGCAGCTAGAGGGACGGAGGATAACATGTTTTCCCTTCCATTTTCTGCGCCGGTTGTCCTCAGACGCGAGAAGCGAAGCTATGCAGCCTGTTTGTTGACTTTAAGAGGTCCTTCGACCCTGTCACGCATACGTTATTATGGCGAAAATTACTCGGTCTTGGTGTTAGCTAAATTCGTTCAGGTTTTGAGTGCGATGTACCGGTCCGCGACTGTAGTATAACATAAATTAGACGGAGAATCGGTACAATATACTGTAACCGCCGGAATTCTGCAGGGTGAAATTTTAAACACTTTACTGTTTATTTTGTATTTGTCGAATATAGTTGCCTTTTTTCGTGATATCGGTGTACGCGGGGTGGATGTCACCAGAAATATGTACCTACTCATGCTTCTTTATGTCGATGACCTCGCCATATTTGCATATTCGCGACTTATCTCTGCTGTAAGCTGAGTATCCTCTCGGCCTGGGCTTGTCGTCAACGTAGATAAGATTAAAATTATCTATTTCAGGCGAACAGTCCGTTTGACCAATACTCCAGGGGCTTCAGCTTCGATAACATCCCAGTCGAGGTTACGAACATATACAGATTTTTGGGTGTACTTTTTTCCTCTTCAGCGCCCGGCTTTCAACCCACTAAGGATGCAATTGAAATAGTTAATGAGGATCCTGAGAATGCCCGACTCCCGACTACCTAAAATCTTACTTTTCCTGCTAAAAGAACCGTCCCCTATAACATCATCACAGGGGTCCTGTAACTGGCTGTGTCAGCTCACAGCACTTCTGGACGAGACGGAGGTCGGCCAGCTGTGGGACAATTTTAACGCCGATTTAGATTTTTTTAAAGATCTAGCAAGATACTATATTTCGGACACTGCTCAGTTACCAATCGATCGCCAGCTCACGGACTCGACTTATACATTGTATCCGCTTCGCCTTCCTCTGGCTTGCTTGAATTCTACCGAACAGATTAACGGGTCGGCGAAGGGATGTAAAGACGCATACGAACACAGAAGCCTCGTCGGTGAGCCCCCACACATGTACACACATGGAAGCGCGTGATAGGGGAGTGATGGCAGGTGGAGAACATTCACTCGCATGGGTTTCGCGCACCTTGCGCTGATTGGCCGGAGATACCGACGGTATCTCCTGCTGGATTCAAATGCCGCGGCCTGCATAAGCATCTTACAGAATTTCTGAAGAATTGGTGTTATTTCACGAAACAAACCACGTGAAAAATTCAAATTTTTGCATGAATCATTCGTAAGTACATTTCTTGAAATAATTATAAAGAAACGAACATGAAATTTAAAAGAAATGTATTTTATACGAATTAACGAAATACGTGATTCGATGTACATGTACATGTTAGAACTCGACGCGGTCCACCAGCTGTTGCGGATATTGGTTTACACTTTCGCACTGAAGAATGTAGAGGCGTCGATCTCACCCCGGAGTACGAGCTCCTAATGCTCCCCTATGCGGATGATTTAACCATTTTTGCGTACTCTCCGATGGATCTCATATGTAAACTTTCAATCTTCGCTAAGTACTAACACCGAAATGGTCTCACGATTAACACGGAAAAGACCCAAATTTTAATATTCAAGAGCGCGGGTAAACACACTGCTCATGACGCTGGCTTTATGTATAAATGCAACTTGGTGGCTGTTGTTCAGAGAGTAAGGTACCTCGGAGTTGCATTTCCTTCACAGCCCTGGGTCGTTCAGCCGTCGATGCAGCCATGTCCAGGGCAACTGTAGCGGCTAGTTGCGTTCTGTCAATTATACAATCGGCTGTTTTGCCAAATCTCATGTTTTCTCATGGTGGCTGGAGGCGACGTTGGCATGAGCCTTCCTTTCGAGGAGACTGCGAGGGAGATCTGTCTCGAGGAGACACATCACAGGGCGACAATCGATTCCATTGCTCCGGGCTGTCATGCAGCCAAGAAGCACAATTCGTGGTTGACTAGTTCCGTTGGCGATAGTCCCCGAGAACAATAATCCGCTGGGTTGTCATGCGTAGGCACATGGAGCCAAGAGACTTCCAGTTCGAAGAATGCTGATCGATCTACATAAGAGCGACGGTGGAGTCGGACCAACAGTAAAAGGGCACAATGTCACGGTTGAGAGATTTTCGAACAAACGTCACCAGACGTGCCAGTAAATACAATCGCTGATAACTCCAGACGCAGGATAGCTAGCGGTTGCAGAGGCGCATCTTTTGATTTTGCACCCATGACGGGGATGCAAAAGTCGCCAGATTGCGAAGTGGCCTTTAAATACACTACGGCGCCATAGGCAACGCTGGCTGCGTCGGTGAAACCATGAGGCTTGAGATTAATTAGGAGCTTCGCCTCCCTGTCCGGTCCATCGATCGAACGACAAGGTGTTTAGGAAAGGCGATTCCAAATAGTAATTGCGCCATTTACAAAATAAACTGTTGGGAATTTTGTCGTTCCAGCCGCATTTTTTAATCCAAAGCTGCTGCATGAATTGTTTAGCCACGATAGTGACTGCCGGCGTCGCTCGCACTGATTGCTGGGCCAACGCGGCTTCAAAATGTTGTAACGGATTCTTTGGTGAAGTAAACAAAATAATTTTCTTTCTTTATATACAATTTATAAAAATAGTGAAAGATTATTCAGCCATTATCTCCTTTATTATAATAACCAATACAGTTCACATTATTTTACAGGAATATGAGGAATAATTAATAATGACACTACTACTACTACTGCTAATAATAATCATATGGACTTAATTGTTAAACTAACATTGAACATATCAATACAACTTAAGCTATGACAAAGGCGAGCCACGGCCCTAATATGCTGTTTATAGACTGATCATAATTAATATTACAAAAAAAAATTAAATAAGAAATTTCCAGGATTGAAAAATGAACTGAACGTGAAAAAAAGGACTTAGCGCTTAGACAACTGGGCCATCAACCGCTTATACGAAATCTTAAACAATTTTGGCCCGATAGTAAATTGTTTGGTACAATTCTACTTCGATTTAAATTGGTAAATCTGCATCCACATACTTGATATACATTCTCTTACTATACCGCGGGTTAAACCTTTAGCAGTATAACGTCTGGACGATAATAAACTTATTCGAATAATATCATGCTTGTTTTGTTTTAATACTGTATTCTTACCGTGATTGCATACATATTGATTACTGCATTATATAAGAACGTAATTCTTAATGTTTTATTTTTCGACATGTTTAATATTGTACTCATCCGCAGATAATATACATTGAAATATTATGCATTTTTTACTACTAACCTTATTAATTTTCAATATAATACATGGGGATGACTTGTGATAACCATAGTGATTTTGTTTTGTGCAAGGTTGAAAACTTTTAACATCGATATCACAAACTTTCCCTGGAGGAGCTTCTTTTTCATAGTCACACTGGAATCGATTTTCATTATGCAGAGCACCGGCGCCTGTTTTGTTATACGCTAAGGGAATAAACAATTCTATATTACTTCACAGATCAATTTTTAAAACTATTTTGAATTATATTTTATATTATAAAGAATTTATATATAAAATCTTAAATTATGTCTTAAATTGAGTCTTAAATCGAATAAATATTCCCCCCCCCCCTCATCTCAGTAAATATATAACAGTGACCGAAAAAGTCCGAGGTCACTTTCGAATATATATTCTAGAAGTATTTTTTCCTGAAGAGGGACCCTAGATTCGTCCGAAACGTTGATGATTATTTTCTAATTTTGTCCATCCTTTTATGAATAATGTAGCTTATAAAAAAAGGACATGGGATTTTTCCCGCTTTAATGACCAATTTGTCTATTCGCGGGTCGACCGCCGGGTGGAAAGGTTGTTACAACACATGACAACACAAAGACAGCACATGGACACATGTCAAGGCTAGACCCACCAAGAGCCAGTCTCCCCTACCCCAATATCGGTCCCATTAGAAAATTCGTCGGTCTGGGCCGTGGCGAGCACGACGCGGGTATTATCCCCGCATCTAAAAATACGAATAAATGAACATAAGAGGAATATTTTTGAAAAAAATCTCGGAACAGTTTACAGGTCTAACCAACCATAGGCTTGAAACTGAACACGATTTTGATTATGACAACACCATAATCCTTGCAGAAGAGTAAAACTGGGCAAAAAGAGGTCACCTTGAAAATTATTTTATTAAAAAAGAGAACAACACCGTCAACATCTGGTTCGAAATATCAAAGCTACCGGAAGTGCACCATCCCTTTTTGTAATGAATCCCATTCTATCTTCTAAATTCATACATAATTTGTCAACGGTTCCTTTATTCTTAGTACGACACCACCAACACATATAAAACTTCATATCCCCTAATTTAGTATAAATACGACGCATTTACCACCGGTTTCTTACATAGCCTTGAAGTGGACTCATATTCGAGTCGAAACGTTGCTAGATTTTCATTTATTATTTATATTACAAAAAAAAACCTTCAAATTATTAACCCTTATCTGATTTTTTTTAATTTTCCTCTAATTTTTTAATCTTTATTAAACTCAACTATTTTTAATTTCCATTATATATATGACCCAAAAGAACCAACACTATTTAAGAATGTATTAATTTATAAAACGGTCGAAAAAATAAACCTATCAAAGGTATTATCCCAGATGTCAACGAAAATCGACAGCGGTCCAAAATTCGTATGTTCGCACATAGGCGCAGGGTACCCAAATCTTTGGTCATAAGTCAAGGAAGCTTCACAATCGATCAAATGTTTCTGTATGTAAGTTTTCAAGAGGTATATCAAGCTGGCGCATCCATATTGTCAAAATCAAATATAAAGTACGGCATAATTTAAGGCTCATTTAAGGCTAAATTAATGCCCCTATGTCGAATTTAATGTTCTTCGCTATTGCCAAAAAACGCTGTATCAAGCTGGCGCATCCACAGCGTAAAACCAAAGAAACAAAAATTATTTAAAAATTCTATTATGGCTATAATTTAAGGCTCTCAAAATAACCTAGTCAGAATTTCCCCCGACTGTTACTTTCGGTGCTACGCGCATGCGCGTGTTTTAGGCTAATAGGAAAAGGGACCTTAGAAACGTCAGAAGCGATATATTTTACAGGCATAATTTAAGGCTCATTTTAGGCTCTCAAAATACCCTGGTCCGAATTTCCCCCGAATGTTACTTCCGGTGCTACGGGCATGCGCGGGGTTTAGGCTAAGACGAAAGGGGGCCGTAGAAACATCGGAAGCAATATATTTTACGGACATAATTTAAGGCTCTCAAAATACCCTAGTCCGAATTTTCCCCGACCGTTACTTTCGGTGCTACGCGTATATAGCCTTAAACGAGCCTTAAATTATGCCATACTTTATATTTGATTTTGACAATGTGGATGCATCAGCTTGATATACCTTTTTTCAAGATCACTGATTACAAATCTGAAGTCAGATTTTGAAAATTCAAAATGGCGGATCCAATATGACCGAAGGAAATTTGAAAATTTACTTGGTCGAGATAAAGCTGGGTACTCAATGTACAGTTAATTTTGAGTAAGTCGGAAATCAGATTCGTAATCAGCGAGCCCGAAAACCCCCGAGTACCCAGATTCGAAAGATTGGCTCTAAATGGTTCGTCAATAATTAATTTTTTTATCTAAAAATTACCATTTTTAGACTTTGTATGTTAATTATTAAAAATTTGACAATAATTTGACAGACTTTGCGCATGAATTTCGATATTTTAATATCCCATGAACATGTAAAAACAAAATGCAACGGTTAAATCGAATAAAAACGACTTCAACAATTGTTCATAAAGGTGGTTGCAATTGGAACCAATAGCCGCAAGGGGTTAAAGACAGAGTACCTGTATATAAATTTTCGAGGTTGCTGATAACAAAGTTGATGTCAACGTTTAGTCAGCGAAAATAATATTTCAATCATTACTAGTTTCATGATGGTTTTGTGCTAAGTTATTATTTTCATTCTTGTTTGAAGGCAAATAATTTTTGTTTTCTTTTTGGGTACAGTCAATTTTAACTTCATTTCTATCTTCACTTTGATCGTTTATGTTTTCAGTTTTATTCTGGAAATTTACATTCTCTGTTTAGGTTCCATTTTCAAAACTTTCATGATTCATAATTTCATTTCCATCGTTTTAATAGTTCTTAATTTCACTTACATAATATAATCTTTATACTTTCCAATTTCATTTGATTTTGATAATTTTCATTTTTATTTTTATTTTCATTTTGATAATTTTTATTTTTATTTTTAGTTTGTTTTATATTTTCTCGTATTTTCACGAGTTTTGTAGCCTTTCGCCGTAGGTAATTTTCCGCAACAATATATTCGTCCATTTTCACTGTTGGAATTTTTATTCACGTTTATTCATTAGTTTTGGTATCAATTTGCAGCTATCCTCGTGTGTTACTCTTTTTTTTCTATTGCTTTCCCAGGTATATTCCTAGGTATACATAACCAATTCCTTTTAAATCTATTATGTATGATTTATCTATTAAAGCCTCTTCTTTTATATTTTCTATTTTAATTATTTTTACGCTCGCTCCTGTACCAACCATTAGCGTTACTTTGTTATATAGATCTATTGAGCTAATTTTTATTGTTAGGGCTTCCGTTTTATCGAGATGGACTGTTTTTATTTCTCTGCTTCCGAGTCAGCGGCTGTTATGAAATTTATATTGCTCATGTTCCTGACGAGACCATTTTCGTATCCCATTTATTTTGTCGCATTTTTACTTATGATTATTTCTTGTAGTATCTCTGTTCGCATTTCTTCCTTAAATTTTAATTTTGTATATTCTCCAGGGGGTGCAATGTTTATGTAGTAGGTCTGTGGATTGGTTATTTTGAGAATTCCGCAGCCGATGTCGCGGTGATTATTTTGAGTACTTCGAGTATAATATAACTATGATAGTTATTTTGTTCGGTGATTTTGATGGGTTACTATTATTATAGATTTGCGTTTGATTGTTTTGGAAATTTAGTGATTGACTTTGATAGTTTTGCTGGTGAGATAGTTGTTTTGATCATTCTGTTGCTGATTGTTTGTAAAGTTTCGTGATTGGTTATTTCAAAAATTTTGTTTTTGGGGTTGATAGTTTATCCCTTGTTGGTTCATTTGATAATCTCGCTGTCGGAAATCCATTAGTTTTGTTGCTGGTAATTTGGGAGATTTCGTAAGTTGCTCTGTATGTTAGGTAGTTGGAAATTTCTGAATAGAACATGTAACGGCCTTGTTTCCGAATTTGTTACAAATAAAGCATTTTCTTCTACAGTTTTGAATTCTTTCTGTTTTGGTGCTTCTTCGAACGATACTCTATAATATTTATTTTGTCTTATACGCTTCTATATTGGAATCGCTTTGCGTTTCGCTGTTGGTAAATTCGTTAATTCCAAGTATGTCAGTCTCGTTTCAATTTCCGATTTTCAGTTTCTAGGATTTCCTCTTAGGAAACTCAAATCATTAGACCCAACGACTATATTATATATCAAGTAACAATATGTTACCTGGAAAACTCGCACGATTACGAATAAAGTATCAAACTTTGGTACGCCCTGTACGACCAGAGAGCTTTCGAAATAAAAGATCCAAAATGTTACATCTCCACAAGGGGTGTCCTTCGCTATCGCCACCCTGTGCCCGGTAGCTGTAATATAGAGAAAAAATGAGACACAGCGCGCACACTTATAGGGGCCCGGTAACCCAAATCTCTATCCCTTTAGAACAAACAAGAGAGGCCACAAAAAAAGGAATATGCGGACACATTGGATTTTCTATTATTACACTGATGCACTTTTCAAACACACGCCATTCTGTTGCACGTACACCAGAATCAAAAGCGCACGCTATGATTACACGCCCTTGTCATCAAAATCCAATACAATCTTATACTTATTGAATTCATACTTCTCAAATTAGAATATTAATCTCCTGGATAAAGGTTTTAAGGAAGATGATCATTTTAACCTTGTATCTTATAAAGCATCATTCTTAATCCCTTAAAAAGTCAACGGCGGTAACATTATTAAGGTAACATTTATTATTCTTCTTGTAGAATTTCAAGGACGGCCACTCCTAAAGATTTTATTATCTTAGTTAATTTTGAATACTTCAAAGATGGTAATAATTTAAATTTTACTTTGAAACATTAATTAACCTTCCTGAAGAATTTCAAGGATGATAACCGTTAAAGATTTTATTTTCTTAATTAATAACGTTAAACACTTTGAACACTTTAAAGCCGGTAAAAATGTTTATTTTACTTGAAACAATGATTAATCTCCCTAAACAATTTCAAGGGCGATAACCATTAATGATTTCATTTTATTCATTAATAATTTTGAACCTTCTGAACACTTCAACGGAGATAGCAATTTTACTTTTAATTTGATTGAGACGAATATTTTTAACAATGAACGACCACCATGGTTCAAGTCTGAAAACGCGAACCGCTTATAAACGTTCATTTATTATTTCAAAGACGATACTGATACTTCGTCCATTGAAAATACATTGAAGAAACTATTCGCGAAAGAAAATTATATTTATGAATATGCGAGAAGATTATTTGAAGAAACCTTGTCTCTTTGAATCGTCGGCCTCTTATACTCCTGACCCACACACTCGCATCGCGAGCTCACCGACGATGATTTTCAATATCAATTATCTTGGTAAATATGCATCTTAGACATTTTTACCAAGACACCTTTTCATCTCAGTTTTTCATCCCCTACCACTCTGTGAAATCTTTCAGACAATTCGTGGGACGCCGTGTATAGTAGAAACTAGTATTTTCGACCGCCGTGTTAGATCCGTCATTTTGAATGTCAAAATTCTGACATCGGATTCGTATTTGGCAACCTCAAAAACCCTATGGATACAGATTTTCGCGCATATACAGTGAAAATACGTATTTTCGACCGCGATATTGGAGCCGCCATTGTTAAGTGGTGTGCGAGTCCGACCAGTTAAGGCAAGAGTGGTGTGCGAGTCCGACCAGTTAAGGCAAGAGTGGTTACGTTCGGGCAGTTTTTCGCCAGCGCCTATTAGCATAATTGCTTGAAGCCGTACAATACTTTGCTATTGGACATTTTTCCAAAATGCATTCTTACTGAAAATATTAGGAGGATCCGATTAATGTATTTTCTTTAAACCAATTAATTGGTCTCATTATTCCGCGCACAAAAGTATTAAGGTTATGATTACTGAAAACTAAATAATATTTTACAAGATATTCTACATTTTGTGTAAAAAAATTGTTAACTTCAAACCTTTATAACTCAAAAAGTACTTGATAAAAAAATATTTTATTAAAGTGTTTTGGAAAGCTCTCGAGATAAGCTATAAGAATATGCAATAAAATGTAGGGGGTTCTATTTAAAAAAATAAGATTGACCTTGAAATGACCTTGAAGGACATGGTCAAGGTCAAAGTCAAGGTCATCATCTTACTCCCCGCTTGAAACCATACAACTTTGCTATTGGACATTTTCTCCTAAGTACATTCTAACTGAAGATATTAGGGGGGTCCGATACTTTTCGATGACCCTGTATATCTAGGTAATATAAAAAATAAATTAAAAATTGTTACTATTCGGAATACCACGGCCGCATGTTACACGCTTCCCAAGTTCCTATATAAGGTTTTTGGGATACTTGAAAATTTTCCACGTCTGTTAGAATATACCTATCGTTCCGCAGTACCTTTGAGACCTGATACGGTCCTTTAAATTGAGGTATTAATTTTTTAGCTGCGCCCACCCTGGTCTCGAAATTCCTCACCATAACGAAATCCCCGACATCGTATTTATGCGATTCTTTGCGTCTTTTGTCAAAATGAGTTCTGTTATAATTTTGCGCAATTTTTCTTTTCTCTCTCGCCTTATTCCTAATTTCTTCAAGGTCCCTAACTTTCTCAACATGATTTGCTAGCTCTAGACATTCTGCGACCTCATCCATCACTCGACCTCGTTGATGTACTCCAAAGAGCAATTTACTAGGTGTTGTTACGGATGTGCTATGTGAGGTGTTGTTTAGAGCGAACTCAACATCGGAAAGTATCTTGTACCAACATTTCTCTTGACTAGAATGCGTGAGTTTTGCCAGCATAGGCCCCAGGACACGATTAACCCTTTCAGCTTGTCCATTCGCTTTCGGTGACGCAGTAGCAATAAGTTCATGTTGTATATTATTATCATTTACGAACGTTTCAAATTCATGCGACGTAAAACAACTTCCCCGATCGGAAACAATAAGTTTGGGTCTGCTATAATTTTTAAAGTAATCTTTCAGACAATTTATTGCTTCCCTCGAATCCGTCGTTTTTACGGCATACAATTTGACAAATTTCGTAAATCAATAATCACTAAAATATGTTTTTTAACTGCGATTTTGGGATCAAACGGTCCATAGTGATCTATGTGACAAGTCAAAAAGGGGATATTGCCCTTTGGAATCGGATTCAAGTACCCCTCTCTTTTCCCCACCGAGGGCGAAAATGCTACGCATTTTAAACAATTAGTGATATATGATTTCACTCTATCCTTAAGCCGAGGAAACCAGTAGTTCCTAATTATCGCTTTACATGTTTTTTCGGATCCAAAATGACCCATTTCGTCGTGATATTTCCTAATTACGACGTCTACCGACGAGGAGGGCCTCAAACGCCTGAAATTGTTGTTTCCCAAAAATAAATTGTGAGTTTTCCTTAATAAGTCATACAAGGGTTTCGCAATAATCAAAAATCCGCCCACAAATTTCCGGAAGTAAGCGCATAAACCTAAAAAACATTGTACTTCGCGTTTTTCGGAACTGGACCATTTATGACAGATTCTATACCGTAATTCGTCGGACTGATACCCTCGGATGACACGATATAGACCAGATACGTGATCTCACATTGTAAAAACTTACATTTATCGAGTCTCAATTCGAGTTTATTGTCTACCATTAGAGAAAAAACCCTGCCCAGGACTCACAGATGCGTCTCTATTATATCAGTGGCTACTAAGATGTCATCCAAGTATACAACAACATCTCCCGATTTAACTAACTCAGCAAACACTGCATTTATAAATCTCTGGAATTTTGCTGGAGCTGTTTTCAACCGGAAAGGCATTTTTAAAAATTCATAATGCCCCAGAGGTGTTATGAATGCAGTGTATTTGACTGAAACGGATGCGACATCGATATGATAATAGCCATCCTTAAGATCCAATAATGTATAGTATCGTTTGCCACGCAAGCTGTCTAAATTGTCTTCGATCAACGGAATAGGATAATTATCCTGTATAGTAATTTTATTTAGAAACCTATAATCTATACATAATCTAATTTCGGAATTCTTTTTCCGAGTTAAAAAACAATTGGTGATGCGTATGGGGATTCGGTTTCCCGAATAATTCCCCTCGCTAATAAGGAATCTAGAATTTCTCGCAGCTTTCCTTTCTCGTCGTACGAAAGTTTCCAAGGTCCAAAAGATATCGGTGCAATATTTGTTAAATGCAGACTTAATTCGGTTTTTATCTTTGGAACCTCAGGCCGTTCTTTATTTAGGTATTCCGAAGTAAATAAATCATAACGCTTCAACTAAATCCCAAAATCAATATTAGGGTTAATTTGCAAACATTTTACTGAATCATCTTTCGATATGTCAATCGCGAAAATTTCTTTTACGGCCTTAGCTTCCACTTTTGGTAACGCTACTAATCCCAAGTTCAATTTCTTTTACGCATCCCGACCTAAAATTACCGAATTCCGCATCGTATTATTTGACACAACAATAATTTCTACCTCAGTATTCACATCACCCAACGTTACCCTTGCCGATGTTACCCCCAACTGCACTAATTCGCTATTGTTTATTCCGCTGTACACAGTTGACAATTCCGGTGAATATAAGTTGAAATTCGTTGCAGGCACTACACTTTCCTTCATGAAGCTTACTGGGCTACCGGTGTCCATCAATGTATCCAGAATTATTGAATGGCCTCTACCTGCTCCATTAAATTCGTAGAGCATCGTTTTTAGACACTGGCCCTCGAGCGAGTTTTCAGCCATATTGTCTGCCTGAAGATTTGATGACATCAGATAGATATGTTCCTGTTGCTCAATCGACGTTCCAGTTGATAGGTTAGCGACCTGACCTTGGATTTGCTGGTGCATATTCTTCTTGGGGCAATCTCATGATTGATGGCCTAACTGGAAACATTTGAAACATGCCCCAGGATGGCGTTTCGGTAAACTACACTCCGTCGCCAAATGCCCATTCTTGCTGCAATTGAAACAGCGTGGCTGGAAAGTGGACTTCCTTTCTACCCCTCGTTTCTCACTCAGTTGACTAGCTTTAATTTCCGTATTTATACTTCCATGTTTCTTGACGTCACCTCTCAGAACGACCTTCTCAAACGCTTTCAGAAGATATGTTTTATTTTGAAATTGCTGAATTCTTGCTTGATTACGCAGGGACAAATCAGAGATTTCGTCGATTAAATAATCGACTAATTCTTCTTCCGCGATTGGAACGGCATTGTCCAGAATTAATTTATCATGGAAGTAATCACAAAAAGGCTCGGATTGATTCCACATTCGATTTTCAAAAAATCTTCTTAATGTCATTCTGTCGTGACGATGATCGAACATGTCTTCGAGTTCGATTAAAAGATTAATCACCGACATTCCAATAAATTCGGATTTTGAATGAAACCATTTTAGGGCTTTACCCTTCAATTTGGAACTCATCAAAAGACGACCGTACTCATCCTTTAATCGGTAAGTCGATATCATTGATTTGAATTGATCTCTCCATTTACGGAAATCGGCTCCATTGCCGGAGAAATCGCCCAGAAGGTCCTTCAACGTATTTACGTTTACATGAGGTACCGGCTATTGTGTCGTAGCCGAAGTGGGGGAATCACGCAGAAGTTCTAATTAGCGTCTCGCAATTTCTAGTTCGCGACGCATTAGAGCGTGTTCCTGACGCAGAAATTCCATTTCCCTTTCTTCAAAACTTCCTGAAGATGCCTGCGGTCCATTATTCCCTTGATCCATGCGAGGCAAATTTAAAGTAATTTCCTCGTTCTCGATTTCATTATCGTCTGACGCATCATTTGCTTGAACGGAAAGGGCTGTCGTCATCCACTGGTCTGTTCGATCCGCTTCTTGTAGCCGCCTTATGATTTCTGGTTTGTTTCCAGTTGTCGGAAGTCCAAGGCTCGCGCAAACCTTCTTTAAGGTGGTTACTTTGAATTTAGTGGGGTCCATATTTGCACGTTGATTGGGCAGAAGTCGCGTTGCAAATTGTATGAAGGCATGGCAGTCTGCAAATTTCCAGCGCCACGTGTCGTTCACTTTAGGTAACTAATAACGACCGGCTTTCCTGTACCGTTATCCGCCGTTAACTTTAATCACCACGTGCAAAAATGCTTTTCCGATTTTACTTAAACAATTTTACCATCGGTCAGGATTTTCAGACAGAAGGTTCACGCACGCACTCACGCATTCACAGAAGTTATTCAGAGTCACTCAATTTTTTTTCTGAATATCGCAGAATTGTGTCGTGGAAAAGCGGCGCACGGCTCGTTTTCTTAACTTCGTAATTAATTTTTTGAATAACTTTAACACTCTTTTTTTTTCACTTCGGGCGTCTTGGAACTAGTACGATCCCACTTCTGATTTGTGAAAGAATGTGTACACTTGGATTCGGAAAAATTGTTTATTTTAACCAACTATGGTCACGTTGTACAATAGTAACTGTTTGCACGGAAGTTCGGTGGATACTGACTTTGTTTTCGTACGCTTCAATTTTCGAATACCTTTCGGTTAAGTCATTCGTTATTTTCCGGCTTCCAATCGTCAACATGAAATACAATTCTCACACAAGTAAACAATCACAAATACTACACATAATCGACACCGTCAACAGTTAGTCGGCGGCCTGTGCCGTAGCAGGCGCATCGCAAACATTGTCTTATTTTCATTCAAGACAATATTGACGAAGTGTCGACCACGGAAAAACAATTCACGGTGTCGATAACTACCGACTGATGTCGGTAGCAGTCCCAAATTCGTACCTTCGCCCAGCAAGGTTTCCTGAATTATCCGCAATGGAAATAATCAGAAAAAGTTGCCGGACGGGGATTCGAACTTAGGACCTAAGGAACGTTCAGTTTACGAGGCGAGCATGCTAACCACTTAACCATCGCGTTCCCTTTGCTGAATTATTCATAGTTTTGATATATTATATCAAAATATTAAGTACAAGCGTGAACGAAAGTTGTAGCATCAATACAAATAAAGTTAATTATGCAAAAAACATTTTGTATTAATTATTTATTAAAACTTTAAATATTTAATAACATAACTCTTGATATGAGTGATTCTTCGTAAACTGTTAGTTTTGACGTACGATTTCGGCGAATAATTAAAACGATCAAATTTGACTTTTCTGGGGACTTCTCAGTTCCTTAGCCTCAACAGAAAATATACTGAACGTAGCAGTACTAGAAATTAAATATTCAGCAAGTTATATTAATAAAATAAAAAACTATATGCCACGATACTGGCCAATATGCCACGGTACTGACATATTACTAATAAATATGCTGTTACTATATTTACTCATGCTAAGTTTTTCCGAATGACTAAGAAAAGCGGTTAATTAACGTTTTCTTGAATGTATATCGATATCTTTAGTTATTGAATACGTGAATCATACAGATTTATTGACAACTTAATATCATAATCATGCACTTTATGCAATTTTGTGTGTATACCTCTCAGAACGGATGGTATCCACACTTGTCAATGATACTCTAATGTCGAATTCTGTAAATATTTATGAAACAAAGAATAATTATCGAAAACTTTAGAAAATAAGTAATATTTAATTAAAAAACAATACCGTAAACTTCTTCTCAGAGAGAACAATAGACGTATTCTTACATTTAAAATAAAGCATTCAAACCGAAAAAAATAACCTCTTAAAATAACCTTCTAACATAACGGAAGGAATTATCAATTTACTCAACGCTAGTTACAGAAAATATATTATAAAAATTGTGTATTTACTTACTCGGTATCTCGACGATGACATTTGATTATTTCGAATGTGTAAAATATCAGTATTAATAAATTAAACGATCATGGTTATTACTTGACAAGGTAGGTACTGACTGACACGGTACTGACATTTCATGTTTGGATCGATATTGTGGAATGCAAGTTACAGCTAATAACTTTTCCGCATAGATTTAACATTATGTTAACAACTAATATCTAAATTTACTTCATATCAATTTTTAAAATAATTTATACTTGAAAAAAAGTATACCACGGTCCTGGCGCATTTTTCTTCTTTGCCAATTTTTATTACTTCACTGTTCAATTAATAATTTACAGAAATCGAAGAAGCATGTTTTTATCAATGAGAATACTTATCCATGCGTATTCTTCTACATCACATAGAGCAGAATTTACAAAATATGTTTTAGGTTAGTATAAAACAGTGCAAAAGTATAGCAATGAAAAATTCACCGAAACTGGGGGACAAAGGTCGAGTGTGATAACTATTGTAACACTACTTTTCGCCTTTGAAGTGCCCAGTTTGCTTTTAGGTATAAAGTATGTACAGTATAAACTTTGATTCGACGTTGTTCGACAAAGATGGTGAATTCAGTTTTTCTGAAAATACAGTTCAAAATATTTACAGGTTTAAGCTGGGAGCAATTTATTATTGTGAAAGACATGTTGATTTCTATGAGAAATAGGCAGTTTCGTTCATTCATTCAAGCTATTAGTGTTTCATTATCAAATTAAGATCAAATTCAAACGCAATGATTGCTTCTATTTTGAAGTTACGATATGAGCATGACGTTTCAGATTATTTAACTACCATGTTGAATTCATTTGAAACCGATGTTTTGCTATTTCGGTTTGGCATACATATCTATAGTAAAGATGACCTAATCCGAAATCATACAACCAAATATAAAAAAAAATATATATGATACTCATGAGAAATTGTTCTTAATTCACGATGGCAAGTATGCTCGACATCAGAAAAGAACAAATAATGACAATCAAAAGAAATCTTTCACTGGGCAGAAAAAAGTTCCTCTTTGCAAGCCGTTCACAATTTGTACAAGAGATGGATATGTTGCCGACATGCTTGGTCCATCTTTTGACAATTTAAATGATACCCAGTTTTAAAAAAACATTCTTCAAGATCCTGACGGTTCGCGAACTTTACTTCAATACATTTTTTTCTTGTTCATGGTATGAACAGGAACAAATAAATTTCATAGTTTTAATGCCTGCTCTAAAGAGAAAAAGGAAACAATTAACCGTCGAGGGATCCAATGATTCTTGATTTATCACAAAACTTTGTTGGGCAGTGAAATCCATTTAAGGTGTCTGAAACAATAGTACCGCCTTCTTGACCAAAAAATTGATAACTAATTACGAAAATTTGACTTTACTTTACTTTAGAAATGCATCGTTCCTTAATACTTTTGGAAAAAGGTTGGATACCGATCTAGATATATTCAGTGACATTCTTCCAAGAATGAAGAGTAAAAAAATGTGCATTCTACTTTAGCTGATGAAGTAGGGGTAGTGGATGGCTACATTGATAACTACCTTTCGCAAACATTACACCGCAACTATGATTTTTCCATTTTTTTTTCTGGAAGAGTACATTTATTAAAAATCTGTAAAAATGATATGTTAAAATACATACTTATAGAATGTTTTTAAATTAAATTTAAAGGTGACACTTCAAGTTTAACAAAAATTTGTTTGAAAAATTAAAAAAGTGTTTTTTCGGCTTCAATATTTGCCAATAAATTTTGAAAATTTTGTAATTTAATACCCTTATTAATGCCTACGACATATATTTATTTCATCAAGATCGGTTGCACCGTTTTTGAAAAAATTCACTTTCTTTATTTTTCTTTCCACCCTGTATAATACCTCGAAAAAGTGCATTTTTCGGAATAATAGTTATTGATACTTTTTTAGTATACTATTTGTGTACCTGTTTTTATTGCTAGTTTGAGTCCATTCGGGTGGGGGCACTTATCACATGCTTATCCCCCTATGTCATTACTAACCCACTGCTGGTAATTTCGAAAGAGGCTGAAAAAGTATATAAACTAGAACCATTTTAAAATGATGCATCACGTGAAACACAATTATCATATTACATTTTAAAAATTGCTCTACAGTGGTAGATCAGTGTTTGGCGACACGTGTGGTCGTTGTTTCATGTTATGCGTCGCATACTGTTCATTACGAGTGCATAGGTAATGGAATAAGAACAACTTATTTAAAGATAATTAAATTACCTTAATTAATTAATGTTAATTAATTTTTATATCATATGCGGGAAAAGGGCAGCAAAAAGCGTCGCTCGGGCAGCAAACCTCCCGCTCAGGAATCGCGCGCTTTCCTCCCTTGAAGCATAATATACTATTTTTTGTCCTATACCTATATTAATCGGAAACTCTTTCTATATGCCTTCTAAAACGTACGTCACCGTTAACAAATACAAAACGTTCAACTCGCGTTTCCCAAATGCCAATTTCACGCTTTATGAACTCTCAACGGACGGTCATGTTTTCACGGTAAGCCGGTATTATAGCGTAATATCAAACTGCCACCATGTATTAGTATTAAGTGAGTTTTCGTTTCAATGTATGATAAGATTCTTAATTCAATTACGCTTTATTTGAACTAAATGCAATTACTAGGACAAGATTCGTAATTTCATAAAAAAATCTTCAAGAAGGGATCTGTCAGTATTTTCATTCTTTGGTTTTATCATACTGTAAATAATCGGTAAACGTATCGCTTATCCGATTTTTGATTCATTTTTATTGCTTTTTTTCTTCTTCAACCGAATTGCACACTTAGAATATTATACATAAGTATATTACTTACTGTTATGAAAGTGATTAGAATGGAGTTACAAAACAGTAATTTCAATTTATAATAATAATATATACCTTGCAAAAAGTCGTCAAGTGCACGTGTCCAATATGCGTAATTGCCTTCATCGCTGACTTTATACCAAATTAAAGTGCTCTCAACATTGCTATCTGGTGGCATAGGACGAAAACCTAAACCTGGGTTACTTCCAATCAATGATTTCTCTTGTTGCCATTTTGGTACTTTAGGATCTAAGGTATGATAAAATACAGCAAGCATAGCTCCAAAGAATCCACTGAGACAGGCATAGAAGATAACGTAGAAAATCAAGATTTTTGCTGAAAAATGATGTAATATGATTAAACATTTTCTGCAGATAAATACTATAAATATATATATATATATGTTATAATAATATGTACAATGAATACTGAATAGAGTACACATCATTTATTACACTAAAGAGGTGTTGAATCTGAAATAATATGCGCACAGAATTATATTTTATTGGTCATACATATAACACTACAAATTCGCAACTTTAATAGGCATTATACTTATTGACGATTTAGAGTGTTGCAAATTAGAAAAGGGACAAACGGAGCATTCACACGTACGATCTATTAATTAGAATAAGAGGCAGAAAAATCGTGGAAATACGGATGCGTAATTGTAAGGGGCAGGGATACTTGTTGTGAGCGTATATGTAAAACGGGCGTGTAGTTTGAGTAAGTAGTATGAGGAGAAAGAGAGAAAGCCTTCAGCACTCCCCCAAGTACGACGAGCATATATACTAGCTAGGCAACAAGGAGTCATGCATGTGAGGAGGGGGCTTCTCCTCACTTACTGCGGCGCATACCAACATCTATTGAAAAAGACGGGCCTGCTTCCACTGAATACGTGAGACGAACAACTTCACGACGTTCATCGACGGTTCGTCCAGATAGGATGAAGTCAGATTTCTCAGACGAAAGAGCGCCAGTATTCAACGAGTTTAACAATTTGAAAGCACTCATGGAAACGCAGGTTGGAAAACGAGTGAAATACCTCCAAAGTGACAACGGAGGTGAATACGTGAATAGCGAACATAACAGGTTCCTTGAAACTCATGAAATCGGAAGAAGACTGACGGCCACTTACAATCCTGAGAAAAACGGAATTGCGGATCGAAAAAATCGATTTCTTGTCGAAACAGTTCGTACTCTCCTAATACAGTCAAGGTTGCCTGTTTCTTTTCGGTCGGAGGCGATCAATACCGCAAATTTCATTCAAAATAGGTGACGAACGAGGAAGTTAAATGAGGAAAAACCTAACATCGCCTACATCAAAATATTCGATCAAGAAGTTCACTGTTTCAAGAGGACACAGATTAAAGGGAACTTCGCACTACGTTTTCGAAAATGACTATTCGTCAGCTACTCTGAAGAGTCAAAGGCGTATAGGATATAGATTTCCTGCGACAAGGAGCAGTAGTTTCCAGAGATATGAAATTTTTAGACTGCTTATACCACACGGAGAACAGACAGTTCAAATACTGCTACTAGGAATCAGCGGTCGCCAAATTTGACGGACTCACAGATGATCATCTCGAGGTAAATGTGACTCGACGAGAAATTCACGACGCTGCTGATGCCGATCCGGATGATGAAAATACCAACTGGACAGAAGAAGAATCCGACGTCGAAAAAAGTGTTGTGAGCGGTGCAAGTGTTCGATCGACTTCACAACGTTCCAAACGAGAGCGAGGTAGGTCAATAAAGACTAGGAATGAGAAACCCGGTTACCAAAATCGGTGTATCAGGAAACCTTCCAAGATGCAGAATATGCCGAATATGTTTTTCTGACCGAGATTCCGGCCGGGCAAGCTATGCCATGTCCTGATTCATTCGAATGGTTAGTAATGGTTGTCGAAGGCAATTCCATTCTGAAGAACGATATTTAGAAAATCGTAGATCGTCCCAAAGACGAATATCATGAAGTCTTCGGAAGCAGACTCGTATTTTGCAATAATTTCTGATCCAGTTGAGAGCTGGAAAGCTTGTTCGTGGTTTTTCACAACGCCCTGGAGCGCCCGTGTGCCGGAGCGCCGGAACGCCCGTGCATTTTTATGAAACTTACACACCCGTCGCACGCCTAAAGTCGATAATACTTACAGTGAAGCTACCATAGTTCCAGCGCCACCGCAGCGGGACGCCACTTTCGTGGTCCGGAGCACTCTTAAAACTTCCATAGCTTAAAAAATATAATTTGAATGAATTTGAAACTTTCCACAGAACTGTGACAAACCCTAATAAACAACTTTCTCTTTGCAACTTTTTCATTGCTTAACATTTTTCAGTTAAATGAAGCGCTGGAATGTCTCAAAACACGTTTTTTCAGAAATTCGCAGGAAAAAATTCATAATTTGTTTGTTTTTGAAGATTCTTTGTTTTCTTGTTGCGTTAGACGCGGAAAACTCTTGCTATCAATTTAATATTTTTTCTTTTCCTAAATTCTCAAAAATGAATACAAAACATGTTCTATCAAATCCAACATAGAGGGAGGTATGGAACGACGACCCACTTCTGACACCAGTTGTAATATTTTATAGTTACGAAATAAAACTCCAATCCTGTGGAAGGACGTATCTCTTTTTACTTGCACAATCAAACTGACTATCAATGCAAAAACTGTCAAACAAAAAACAAAAGATGCGCAAACATATGAATACACAACGTGACATATACAAAAAATGTTTTTGTCTAAAGTCGACCTTTAGTCAACTCTGGTTCTATATGAGAGTTATAACACATATATGAAAAATCGTCAAAACATATGTATAATACATGAAGTATATATACATTACACTGACGTATCGATCATTAAATATTTAAAACATTATATTAAAACACAATAAATACCTCTATTATTTAAGAGGTAATAATTTAAACACTTTAAAACAGATCGTATATGGAAAACCGGGGCTGCATTCGCCTGGTTTGTAATATATGTGAATCGTAACCTAATCTATTTATCAAATAAAGCTTCGCATTAAATGGTTTTAAATAGTTTTAGAAGCATTGGTATTTCAAAATAAAGGTTTGAAACATAGGTGTTAACGACATGGTTCGGATTACTGTCACAGAAATAACGAACCAGCTCTTGTTAATCCACAATATATACTATCAACATTTGTTCTCCATTAATTAGAAGCAATAAAATATTTATTTTATAGGACAATAGATGATTTTAAATGTATTTTCTTTTAAAAATAATTGTATAAATATAAATGGTTTTTTGAAAAATGCATATTGCATTATTTAAAATGCACATCAGAATAAACTACAGAATGTTATTAATTATTGTTATAACATGTTTTAAATTAATTAACATACTTGTCTAAAAGCAATTACTATTATTTATGAAAAGAACATATATTATCACAACTCACTAACCACTATAAATATTTGTCTATCCATGGGTAAATTTTAAATGAAGATGCTACAGATATCATTGCACTTTATGTAATCAAACCAGTATGCGCTCAGCAAATGCAGGTCAATTAGAAGGGCAATCATAATAGATTCTATAACAGCATTCATACGCAAGATAAATTAAAGATTAAATAGTGTTTTTAGAAAATATTCCTTATGTGTTTTTCGGGTAAAATCCTTATCTGAAAAATATGAAGGTATCAAATATTTTTAAAAATAATAAAAAAAAATACAGGGCTTTCACATACAAAATTGGTAACTGACCGTGTTGCTACCAATTATTGGCCAAAGGCCCTTTATTTTTTATTATTTTTTATAATTAGCATTCCTACATTTAATTTAATTTTATTATTATTAAATATTTTATTAAAATAAAATTGAATTAATACAATGATAATAGTAAAATGAGAAACATATAGATATGTTGCAGGTACAGGTCTATTTATAAATTTAATTTTAGATTATTCACCAGTCAAAAATAATATTAAAACTAAATAAATCAATTACTATCAGTTAAGAGGTGCGCGAATATTCAGTTTTATTTTGATAATTTTTTTGTTGGATAACGTTAGATTATTACGGTTACGTTCCGTTTTACGGGTTACAAAAACGTTTGGCATCTTTTCCATACAATTCCTCATAGGCTATTTAGTGTATTTTGAATACAGTTAAATTTTGTTTATTAGATTTGAGCTTGCTAACCACAAATAAAATATATAATGTTTATTTTAACTCTTCAACAATTTTCCAGTTATTCTATTTAGTATAAATGTTCTCCGATGTGTTATCCCAGTAAACGAAAAGGAATTTAAAGGAATACAATTCAGCTTCCTCCCTTTGAAATCCTTTTTTGGCATTTGAATCCCGTTCAATCCCTTTTTGTTTACTGCGATCTCTTCAATTTTATTCAAAGTTTAGCAGTATATTTGAAAAGGCACCGAATATGAAATATTTCAAGAAACAAAATTAATTTTCTCTTAATTTCTTTGAACGCTATTTTTTCATATTATTTTAAAGAAGGAATTATATTGATATTTGTAATATGTACTCCATAGTATTTCCGCAGCATTTGATAAAATATTTTGGCTTCAAATGTGTAACAACATAATAGAGTATAGAATCCGAATGCATGCTTTGTACTTCCTCGGAATGAGGTTTTTATGTCATAATGTCGTGCACTAGCAGAAATCCCCACGACGCGATGCTCAGATTATTATGCAATTTTTCGAATTTCAGCACCATTTTCTTAGCACTTTAGTGCGGTCCGCCCCTCATATTAATCTGCTACATGACAGATAAGATTAGGAATTCGGCATTTATTTTTAATATGCTTATTCAGCTCCCGATTATTATATTAATTTCCAGGCCTTACAAGACTGGCCACTTATTAGCAATTTTCAAATTATATTAAATGGAGTCTCTTCATGTTTTATATTCTTAGTTTGAAATATGCATAGACGAATGTAAATCTATAGGCTTAAATGTCAATCTTTCAAAGCGTATCGTAAATATTATATGTCAATATAAGAAAACGTATAAGAATCTATATTTTCATCGCCAATACAATACAAAACGGACTATTATAGTAACGTATAAGTTTTGTAGTAGAAATTTAAAAATAAAATGTTAAAAAAAACAAGAACAACGAAAACCTTACTATCAAATAATAAGGATATAACGGAACATTATAATTTGACGATGGACATGTTTTGGCGTGAACTATACGAATAAACCAATGAACAGCTGACATAATAAAAATAAATATACGGGTTTTTAATTTCAGTTGTTTGGCCAACTTCGATGAACAGTAGAGTCTACTGTTAATTCTGATCAACTCTTCCCTTTTATAAAAAATCTACGAAAGTAAAGTTTTAAAATTAGATAATAAATGCTAATCGTCTGGAGGGAGAAGTGCGGCACATATTTGTACATTAGAAGCAACGTGACTTTCGTAATATTGATCGAATAATAACACTAATAATAATAATCGGCGTTATTGCTTATATCAGGAATACACTACATACATCAGAGAAGTTACATACTAACCAAGTACGTTTAAGCAAAAGGCGAGACACAGCACCACTAAGCTGTTTTATAGTCTGACCGTGTACGGAAAATAAAAGTACAGAAAAAACATTTACAACAGTAACGGATATAAATAAAGCATACAAAAATCATCGTTCAAAGATACAATACGCACACAACAATCATCGATTTCTATAATAATTTTTTAACTTGGGTATAAATTGAAACGGTTTCGAAATAAATAATCTTAACTGCAATGATAGCGCGTTAAAAATTCTCACTATAAAACTAGAAAATGTACCATTGAATTTGGCCGTTGAGGAGACCGGTACACAAAAGGCTAGACGAAACTTCACGTCGATGTGCAACCGAACTTCTTCCCAGCCAGCTCAATCGATGAGCTAGGTATTCGGGGACATTTGAAGACAGAACTCTACACAAAAGAGAGAGTAGACGAACTTCCATTCGGTCTCTCATTTTTAACCATCCAGATTATGCATTAACATGCGATATATGGCCAAATTTTCTAATGCCATACGTATACCTCAAACAAGCAGTCTGTACCTCTTAGACTCTTTTCCATTTCTTTTTAGTAATGCACGGGCCATAAACCGAAATACAATAAGTTACATGAGGGAGTGCAAGTGATTCGCAAAGTTTCACTTTTGGCACCGTAAGGAAGTTCTCTTCTGAATGGGTACATTTGTCGTAAGCGCATATAGGAGATATTTTCTTGATATATGATAGGAGAAACACCAGGAAGAATCCATGAATAGCCCGAGATTTCTAGCTTCATTAACAATTGGAATTGCATTTCCTTTGGTTGAAATTTGAAAATCATCCAAATCGTAAACTATTTTCTTCCGACCACTTGTCAATACGCGCAATATCATTTTCAGGAAGAAAAGCCACAAGAATTTGCGTATCACTGGCATAGGTTTTATTACAAACATTATTACAACACTCATAAATATCAGCAGAGAAAATAATAAAAAGGAGTGCACTTAACTTAGCTCCTTGAGGGACGCCACATTTTAAGACTTTACTTTCTGATGTAATTTTATCGTTGTTAATATTTAATTTCACAATTTGGGATCTATTATTGAGAAAACAAGTTAAGAGCTCACACATATTTTTCGAGAGACCATAATATACCAGTTTAGCTAATAACATATCGTGATTCAGCGTATCAAAGGCTCTAGAAAAGTCGAGGAGTCCAGCAATTGTCAGAAGACGATTGTCCCAATTTTTTAACACATTATCAGAAATGTCAATGAGTGCCGTCTCACAGCTGTGAAAACGCCTGAATCCCGATTGAAACAGAGGAAACAGATTATGCATATTAAAATAGCTTAACAACTGTTCATAACAGATTTCCTCAAAAATGTTCGATAAAACCGGTAGACGGCTGATAGGACGTAAAATACTAAGAAGAAAGGGGTTTGCCTTTTTAGGTACCGGGCATGCCGATGCAATTTTCCAGATATCAGGAAATTCACAATCCACAATGATATTATTGATAATTTGGAGTATTTCAAGCCGACAGAAAGCTTGAACTCTCAGAATCATTTCGCCTGAAATACCGTCAATTCCTGTCCCTTTACAATTTATTTTTTGCAAAATACATGATAATTTAGAGAGTGAGATTTCAGAAAACGAAAATGTTGCTGAGTTTGGTAGTTTATTCTGACCGCGAGTTTTTGAAAAATTCAATTAGATGCGGATTAGGCATTTTCTGAGGACAACTTACAAAATGTTCGTTAATGGCATCAGCATCGTTAAATATCTGTGGAAGAGCAGCAGATCTAGATTTAGCTAGATCAAGATTCTTGATGGATGACCAAAAATTTTTATGTCGCAGAAGTTGTGAAATTTCGCGAGTTTTATAGAAGTCTATATCAGATTGCCGTTTTGATTTTCGTATGATCGTGTGAGCAGCGTCTCGTTTCCTAATTAATTTCATAATCGTGTCAGTAACCCATGAAACGCTAGGTTTGGTCACGCTGGCAGTTTAATGGGAGCAAAGGCATCGACAACTCAATAATAGCATTGTTTAGAAATGCGACTTTTTCATTTACATTATTACAATATGATATTAGGCCCCAAAGATAACAATATGCTGCTTGTCTAAAATCATTCAAATTAAAATTTTTAAAATCGCGAAAGCTGATAAGTTTTGCTTTCCGAGGTGGTCTTGAAGAGTCGATGGACAACCAACTATACAATGACCAGCAACCTCAAATTTATTTGATGAGCACGGCGTTAACGACTTTGACAGAAGAAGATACCATAATTAGGTCAATTAGTGAAATTGAGTTAGTGGTAATTCTAGTTGGGTCATTGACCACCTGTACGAGATTAGATTGCTGTAAAAATTCACGAAGTCTTAAGACATCAGGTTTTTTGGAAACAAGTATGTTAATGTTGAAATCCCCTAGCAGAATAATACGATCAAAATTGGATAAAGCGAGTTAATAAAATATTGAAGATTGTCCAGGCAGTTTAAAGATACATATGATGGTCGGTAATAATAACGCTAATAATAATTTTAAAATTATGATAATTGAACGAACAAAAAAGACTTTCCAGACCATTTTCATCAAATAAATTGTCAATTACCGAACATTTGTAGCAAATTTTGTAAAAGATTGCAACACCGCCACCTCATTTACCAGACCTATCACACCGAATGACGGAATAATTGCGAATATATATAACTTCATCTGGAATTGCATCCGAAAGCCAAGTCTCGGAAACGCAAAAAATATCAAACTCATACCCGGATCAAATTTCCTTAATAAAAGGTATGTGTAGTAAAAGCGATCTAACATTAATATGCACAATACGTAAAACATTAGAATTAAAAACATTAGAATTAAAAAAAATCGGCGGTACCCTCTTGAGCAGAAGATCCGTAGGCAGTGGACCTGGACGATGTTGAAACAGTAGACAATGCCATGTGGTCACATGACGAAATATTTTCACTATGTGGAGTTTGCACAGAAATATCCAAATTAGGAGATTCAGTAGCAGATATCTGTCGTCAATTATTTATAATGTGTAGATCATCAGTTGATAAAATGTTAATAGCTTGCGCACCTTTTGATGATCGAAAATTAATAATACTTGGGTTCGAAAGGCGGATCATAATGCTCATGTAAAGTCCGGTTGATTGCTAGACCTAGCATGATTAGCAGTACGAGGCTGAATGCGCGAAACTGAGATGATATCTCGAGCAGCAATTGTCACTTTAAGACATTCAGCGATATTTAACGAAACATCTTGTAGATCCCCTTGAGTCTCTTTCGGAAAAGATGAAACAACCAAGTCACAATTGCGCACCTCAAAACCGAGCTGAGCACGATCGTATAGAACTTTTTCATATAGATTCATTTGAGATTGCAGTTCCTTCACTGTTGTTTCAATACAACCAACTCGGTGTTCAAGATTTAGTGCTCGATCGATTTTTTCATTCAATTCAGCAAATTGCCGGTTCTGCTGTTCGAGAAATGCTTTAAAATAGGGAGGCACGGCTTCTGCAGAATTCGATGACAAAGCGGCGAGATTAGAAGATCGCAGTTGATGGGTGGGGCTACAATCGGGTCGCCTGGCCGTTTCACTCCTTTCGATAAAACTATTGGTTTAACGCAGCAAAGAAACAAACCGTGATCGGTAAATCTGCAGCTAGTCGGTAAACATATTTTATGGAAAATCGATTTACAAATGGCACATTGTACAAGCTCATCTTGGTTGATGTCCTTTGCGCATATTTTGCATTTATTAACCATGATCGGCCATGATTAACAACACGCCGCCGCAAACGTCGCACATTCAGTGAAGGGAGAGACATTCCCGCAAGATTTAAAAATATTTCTGAAACATTTCGTAATGCGATACAGGTTTGGTGTATTATTTCCGATTAAATTATTCCGACATTCGATTAAACCGCGCAGGACAAATTGGATGTCGAAAGCTTTTGCGCTATGTGCGATGCAAATGGTTTTACAAAAATCGGTGTTAGTACGACGGTTGCGGCGATAGCGGTTGAGGAAATCGGATAGAGGGTTAAAAATTATAGTACTATAACATTACGCGACCTTTCATCGCTGACGTGTTGCATAAAACAATAGATGTTAGGGTCATACTTGCGCTTACACCTATTGCAAAAGCGTTTGTTTCATTCCTGTGTTCCAGTTGTCTTATTTACAAACTTTCCGCAATATTTACTTACGCATATTAATGTACACACACTTGGTTTATCTTTTTTCATTGTTGAAAAATATCCAGGCAAGTGAATTGAGAAAAACAATTCTCACCGTAAAAATAACGGTCGCAGGGACTAGAGAGTATTTGATTCAGTTCACTGTTACAGGCTGGTTGGTGAAATCATTGACTGCGTGTAAAATCACACTTTTGTATACCTTGCAACCAACATTTTATATTACAAAATGTACAATAATATTTCCGTTCATACAATTCTACAATATTTAAAATGATAGAAAAATGTCGCGTGTTTGAATAGAGCAGCAAGTGAATTTATTTTTCCAAATTTTCAACGCGACGGCAACCATTAAATACTGGCGATTCTCCAGTTGTGAAGTCTTGCTTATGTAGTCATTTTGAAATTCTGGAAACTGTGGAGTTCAACATCCTGTTTCTGGAAGTTCAAGTCCTGAATTTCGGATAAGTTTATATACTCGTTGTAATTGGAATGAATTAGCTCATTTTCTAATACGATTCCAAGTTGAATTCCACGTTTTATTATATATTATATTTTTATTCAGTTTCCACTTTTGAGATATAGTCGACAATGAGTAGTGCTCGTGGAAACACAAGTGGTCATTATTGCGAATGCAATTCTATTTCAAAATTATGAACAATATTGAAAACTGGCGCGCTTTGCGTTGCAGAGCTGATAGACTCCATATATCTTCTAATTTTAAACTTTCCAATGTCCTGAATGACATGCCTGCATGTTTATATTATTCAGTTCACGAATTTCTTCACATCAATATTCAATTGGATTACTTTGCAGGGGTAGCAATTTAGTGATTTTAAAAATAATTTTATTTCTGGAAACGCAAAACCGTTTGTATTCACGCACTGTATTATCAATTATCCTTAACCGATTTGAACTATTGTCTCTTGTCACCGATTTTGAACTTACGCCACTTGGTATAAGACATTACCAGAGATGGTGTCGACCCCGTTGTCTTCGTTAGCTGTATGCTCCATCACATGGGATGTATTCCTATTAACATCCCTGTATATGTATTTATTATAGTGAGTGCCGCTTTCGAAATAACAATCGAAGTCAGCATCGTATCTGAATTCAGAATCAGCGTCGTCCTTCTAAGTTTCGTTGTTCTTATCGCTGGTATAAATTTGGCTTCTTACCATGTGTGCAACAGTAAATGTGATTCTTTCTGTTTAACGTTTCAATGTTCATTTCCAAATTATTATTATTATATACCTATTAAATAAAATCTAGACATGCACCAACTAATTACATGAAAAATAGAAGTAGTAACGTACGTGTTTATCAAGAGTCGGTCCGCGTTGTATATCCATAATTTGCTCCAGAAATGTTGGCGGAAAAACTGAACTTCTATTTTGAATGTAAATCTTACATAACCAAACCCTAAACCTTCCTCATCCGTCTTCAGAATTGGACGAGATTTTTACGACTTTGTGCAACTGACATAAAAATAATATAATTAATAGAAAGGCGATTTAAAATTTCCATTTTCAATTACTGATAAAATCCTCGATCAATATAGTCAAGAATAGCCGACGATGCAGCGAACTCTCCTCACTCGACGAGGTGTCCCAAACTTTCGCCGCTACCCGCAGACTTTTTAATTAGCTCCGACGCCCGTCATGGAGACTATCCCAGAATCGCAAGCCGATTTTGACTCCTTGAAAAAGTCTTTGTTATCGGCAATTAAGGAGTCAGAGCAGAACATTACAATCAATATCTCGAAGGATTTCCAAACCGGGATAGATGAATGTGCCAGAGAAATCGGGGCCGTTCAGATTGCACTCGTCGACATTCGGACCGACTTTTCTTCCCGCATCGTCACGCTTGAGGAGAAAATCAAAAAGCAGGAAAATATCAGTAAAACGACGGCTGCTAAGATGGAGGCGCAAGAGAAAATGTTAAAGAGGAAAAATTTAATTTTAACTGGCTTTCAATCTGGTCCAACTCTGATGAAGTTGGAAGTTCAGAATTTTTTAACCGCGAAGTTTACCCTGACAGATTCAGTTCTCTCGGGGAAAACGTTATGTACGAACCCGATAGTTATTTTGGCAGAACTGTCTGCAGAGTTAAATTTTCAATTTTATCTTCAAAAAAAGCCGCCCTTAAAAATTCGCGAATATTTATTCATTCAGACTACACCGACAAAGAGCGCTTTATGGTCTTCAAGGCCAGGGAAGCTCGCCGGGCTGCCATTGCTGCAAGCGCTTGGTTCAGGCAAAAGGATAACATGATTGCCATGAATAATGTTTGGCGGAAATGGTCCAAAGTTGGCCAGGATTTCACGGCTACCTGCGCTGGCCCAACTCGTGTAAGAAGATATTCGTCGGATGCTCGTCCGCCAAACGATGACAGGGGCTCATCTGTTGCAGGACAGCTTCTCACTTCGTCTCCGGTTGTGATGGATACCAGCTTCTCTGAGCGAGTCTTCGCTTCAAATTTTTTATTTGTCCCTGTCAGCCGCAGCGAAGTCTTACTGCGCCGTTATCCAGTATTGCGAGAGCGACCTCTCCATGCGCAACCACGAGCTCTAAGCGTTCTTCAGATGTTCTGAAAATTGTATTTTGGAATGCCCGCGGTTTTATTAATTTAATGAATAACGCTTTTCTCTCGCCCTTCAAAATTGTAAATTGTTCCGAAACGTGGTAGGATCAGGCTGTTGATATTGACGGTTTAGTTCCCGGGCATTCAGGTGTTTATTCTCAAGTCACCCGCCATAGCAACTATAGGTCGCTGTAGCGGGGGTCTATTATCCACCATTCATTCAGATTTCTCCTTTATCGAACTTGTAATCGCTCCCAACTGGATCTTTTTGCACCTCAAAACCCTACCGATCAACGTAATAACTGGCTCTATTTATTTCTCACCCAATTCTGACTTAATTTCTCAGCTTCATTCTCTTCAAACAGTTATTGATTCCCTGAATGCTCCGTTTCCGGACTGTATTTTTGTTCTGGGTGGAGATTACAATTGTCAGGTCGGCACGTCAGACCCTTTCAACGATTTCGCATAAATTTTCGAAGGTTCGGCTGTTCGAGTTTATGCAAACAAATAATTTCATACTGTTAAATGCGCGTTGTCCGGGCGATCGCCCATCACATTTTACTTTCCTTGAACAGAGGGGATTTATCGTCGTTGATCTCGTGTGGGTTTCGGCCATGCACTTGTCATTCATTGATGATCTGCAAAAATCGTGCCCTTCTTAGCATTACCCAGGATGAACGACGCGGACGTGATAGGGTTCTCATCCCATTGGGGTGCTTTTTGAAAGTGAGTCCCCTTGCCTCTCACGAATTGGGGTGCTTTTTGGAAGTGAGTCCCCTTGCCTCTCACAAAAGGAAGAGTCATATTAATCATATAATTTAAAAAAAGGAAAAAGTAATCGAACATTGTCATAAGCTCTGAAAAACCCGTCTGCTAAAGGTTTACAATAAAAATCATTTCTGGATTTCTTATCTGCGAATCGACTTAGTTCACAGTAATTTCTCGAAAAACTTCGCATTCGTTGTACAAAATGCAGCACAAGGGTTTCATTACAACAACGACCAATGTACGCGTCATCCTGTCGTTTTCTACTACAAATCAGAAGGTCCAATAATCCATTTTAGTAATATATTATTATCAAACAGCTTGACTCATGATACATCTGCCGTGTATGTAATGCAACAAACTATTATTCCTAAAATAAAAAAAGTGTGCCCACGCGTACAACATGTAATTTATGTTACCGATGGTGCGGTACAATATTATAAAAATAGATTCAAAATGAGTAATCTCATGTATCACAAAATCGATTTCGGCATTGAAGCTGAATGGCATTTTCATGCGACAGCGCATGGAAAAGGAGCATGCGATGGTATCGGCGCGACTTTAAAAAGGGAAGCAACGCGTGCTAGTCTTCAGGCCGAACAACATCTGCGTCTGCGTCATACCACAAAATTTTAAAAGCTTAATTGATGCCGCACATTCGAACGAATTGACTGAAGATTTGGCATATTCCAAATAAGAATCTTAACATTCCAAAAAGGAACAAGTTTCAACAACGCCCAATCACTTTTCAAAAATTCATCCGCCATATTGGATCCACCAATTTGAATCTTTAAAATCTAAGTTCAGAATCGTATTCTGCGACCCCAAAAACCCCCGAGAAACAAGTTTCAGCAACATCCGTTCACTTTTTAAAAATTCATCCGCCACATTGGATCCGCCATTTTGAATCTTTAAAATTTAAGTTTAGAATCGTATTCTGCGACCCCAAAAACCCCCAGAGAAACAAGTTTCAGCAACATCCGATCACTTTTTACAAATGCATCCGCCATATTGGATCCGCCAATTTGAATCTTTAAAATCTAAGTTCAGAATCGTATTCTGCGACCCCAAAAACCCCCGAGAAACAAGTTTCAGCAACATCCGTTCACTTTTTAAAAATTCATCCGCCACATTGGATCCGCCATTTTGAATCTTTAAAATTTAAGTTCAGAATCGTATTCTGCGACCCCGAGAACCCCCGAGAAACAAGTTTCAGCAACATCCGATCACTTTTTACAAATTCATCCGCCTTATTGGATCCGCCATTTTGAATCTTTAAAATCTAAGTTCAGAATCGTATTCTGCGACCCCGAAAACCCCCGAGAAACAAGTTTCAGCAACATCCGATTACTTTTTACAAATTCATCCGCCATATTGGATCCGCCATTTTGAATTTTTAAAATCTAAGTTCAGAATCGTATTCTGCGACCCCAAAAACCCCCGAGAAACAAGTTTCAGCAACATCCGTTCACTTTTTAAAAATTCATCCGCCACATTGGATCCGCCATTTTGAATCTTTAAAATTTAAGTTCAGAATCGTATTCTGCGACCCCGAGAACCCCCGAGAAACAAGTTTCAGCAACATCCGATCACTTTTTACAAATTCATCCGCCATATTGGATCCGCCATTTTGAATTTTTAAAATCTAAGTGCAGAATCGTATTCTGCGACCCCGAAAACCCCCGAGAAACAAGTTTCAGCAACATCCGATTACTTTTTACAAATTCATCCGCCATATTGGATCCGCCATTTTGAATTTTTAAAATCTAACATGAGAATCGTATTCTGCGACCCCGAAAACCCCCGAGAAACAAGTTTCAGCAACATCCAATCACTTTTTACAAATTCATCCGCCATATTGGATCCGCCATTTTGAATTTTTAAAATCTAACATCAGAATCGTATTCTGCGACCCCGAAAACCCCCGAGAAACAAGTTTCAGCAACATCCGATCACTTTTTACAAATTCATCCGCCATATTGGATCCGCCATTTTGAATTTCAAAATTCTGATACGAGATTCGTAATTGGAGCATCCAATAACAAAGAACTAAATTCTAAAATGGTATTTTTCTTGGGCACAAAAAACTGTATGAAAGGTTTTTACTCTCGTTTTCAAAAGTGTGGTCTTTTTAAGCACCGTATTGGAGCCACCATTTTGAATTTTCAAAAATACCACACGGTAATTAAAAGTAGATATACTGAGCTAAATTTTAAACCCTGAAACAATTTTTTTGGCGGTAATGAATTTTGGCCCGCCAAGTGATCCGGTTGACGTGGAATGCCCGATATATATATATATATATATATATCTATATATATATATATATATATATATATATATATATATATATATATATATATATATACATTATTCTACGAACTATGCTCGATTTTCTAAAGTCATTTTTTCGTATTATTTTTTTCTTTTTCAATCCGCTCCCAATTTTTTTTAAATTATTGCAGGAGAAATGTACAACGTGTAATCGAAAGGTAATCCCAATAGCTTTAATTTGCCTCTTCGGGATTTTGTCCAATATTTCTTTATAAATACTTATTTAATTTTGAACAAATTAATGTGATTTTTTTTCAATCCGCTATATCTCGGAAAATTAACTTGACATAAAAAATGTTTAAGAAACGAAAAGTTTCATTTTTAATTATCTATTGGCTGAAATTTTTTCAAATTTTTAGAAGGAAATTTTTGTTATCCTATTTTGGCAAATTTGCGCTTTTGTGCTGCGATTATTAACAGATATAGATTTGCTTTTCAACTATACTCAGTTTGCGATATAATAATTCATATACACGTATTTATAAATAGACAACGAACTTTATTTTAACATACATAGAATATATCAACAATAATTGTTACAATTATTGTATTCATGTATATATGGGCAAATCTCTGGAACTTTTAAATTTCAGCCTCTCAATAAATTTTTTTTTTAAACTTCAAGCACAACATTGGCGTTGGGTATATTCATATCTACATAAGAAGTAAAAATGTACGCTCGTGCATCCTTTTTACTCAACGGCATTAAAACTTTGCGGTACAATGTCCAAAATGTTGACCACCGGGATGAGCTTGAAATTTTGATTTTTTGAAAGGTTAATAATTAAAAAACGCATTTCCGCCCAATTTTTTAAAAATATCACTTATGTGAGAGTTGAAGAATGGTTCATATATGATCCATATATGATTCATTTTTTCCCGGGTTATCACTTATACATAGACTCGAAATGCATATTTTGTTTTACAATAGCTCTAATTTGAAACACAGTGCTTAAACAAGTATAATAAAGAATTGTTTTTCTTTAAACATATAAAGAACACCAAATTATATCTGAATAAACATACTTTTAGTTTCTGACCACAATGTTACTAAGCTTACAGTGTTTAATTCATCGTTAAATTACGACTTTATAAATAGTTCTTTCAATAACTTTGAAAATATGTAAAATATAAGAATGCCGCGCACTTTACATACTTATATAAGGTATTTACTTACCAGCACACCGAACAACAACTTGATATTGGCGATATTTTGAATGTGCCACGAAAAATAGTCAATTTTCTGAAATTGGCACGTTTTTGGAATGTATGTTTACACTTGTATAACATCAACAGTTTAAGGCGCACACAAATTAGTAAGTATTTGTCTAAAGAAATATTAGACAAAATCCCGAAGAGGCAAATTAAAGCTATAGGGATTACCTTTCGATTACACGTTGTACATTTCTGTTGCAATCATTTTTTAAAAAATGAGAGCTGATTGAAAAAATAAAAAAATAATATGAAAAAATGACTTTATTAAATCGAGCATAGTTCGTGGAATAATGTATATATGGGGTATTCCATGCCAAACAGGCAACTGAGAAGATTAGCCTTTTTCGGTGTGTCGCATTAAACGCTTGTTTCTGAAGTTCTGTTTCGGAGAAAGGAAAAAATAATTAGTGGATTTTATTCGTCTTTTTATGCACTTTCCGATGATTGAAATGATTTTTTATTTTATTTACATATTCATCATGATTTTTCAGTTTAATAAATAAAAATCGATTTTTTTCAAACTTGGACGTTTTAAATATCTTTATAAACAGGCTCAAATGAAAGCTCGTATATTTTCCTATAAAATCCCATTGTCACAATTATGGTCCGCTTGGTTCTTCATCCATTAATATGCATAATAATAAGCGCATTTGGGTATTGCCGCTCACGAGGCTGCATTTCTTGCACATTTCAGGATGAAGAACCAACCGACCCATAATTGTGACAATGGGATTTTATAGGAAAATATACGAGCTTTCATTTGAGCCTGTTTAAAAAAATATTTAAAACGTCCAAGTTTGAAAAAAATCGATTTCTATTTTTTAAACTGAAAAATCATGATGAATATGTAAATAAAATAAAAAATCATTTTAATCATCGGAAAGTGCATAAAAAGACGAATAAAATCCGCTGATTATTTTTTCCTTTCTCGGACACAGAACTTCAGAAACAAGCGTTTAATGCGAGACACCGAAAAGGGCTAATCTTCTCAGTTGCCCGTTTGGCATGGAAAGCCCCATATATAGGAATGAAACCAACAGGATTAGGAAGCTGAAAGTCTCCTCTTTAATTTCCTTTTTTTATTTTCCCCGTACGTTAACTTGGCAATGAGATATCAACATTTTAATTTAGCCAAAATTCCGCAAAGGTGAGCTCATACTTTTGAGCGGTACTGTATATCTCCACGATCTCCGAAAGGTTCGCGACGGCTCATAACTCGGCGTACTTTTGAAATACGTGCCGTCAATTTCGAAAAAATCTCGTCCCGAGTGTGTGGGTTTCTGAGGGAGCCTGTGGGGCATACTTTTCGGAGATTTTACCCCGTGAGGTCTGTTTCCCGGAGACTTTTTATGGGAATTCGACCCTAGCCTGGACTCTCCGCTCATCTTGGCCGAGCTTAAAGAAACCATCAGAGCGTTGAAGGTGGGAAAGGCCATTGGTCCCGATGAGTTGCCGCCCGAACTTTTTAAATGTTTAAACAATACATGGCTTTCCCGCCTCCTCCACCTTTTTAACCGTATTTTACGACAGAGTCGTTCCTCGCGGGCTGGACCCTAGCTACGGTATTTCCTTTATTCAAAAAAGCTTTCCCGCCTCCTCCACCTTTTTAACCGTATTTTACGACAGAGTCGTTCCTCGCGGGCTGGACCCTAAGCTACGGTATTTCCTTTATTCAAAAAAGCTATGCGTGATGATCCTGCGAATTACCGGCTAATTGAGATAACCAAGGTGGTGTCCAAAATTTTCTTGCAAGTCCTGTGTGAACGACTCTCTGTATGGGCTTCCACAAGAGATCCGTTACCCGAGGAACAGGTCGGGTTTCGGGCTGGGAGGAGCGTAGAGGACAATATCTTCTCGCTCCTCGTCACAATTCAGATATCGCTCAGACGACCCAAGTCAAATATTTTAGATCTTTTTGTCGACTTTAAAAGAGCCTTTGATTCTGTTCACCATGCACTTCTCTGGCGGAAGCTCCTTGTATTAGGCGCCAGCACTAAATTTATAAGAGTGCTCTCAGCTCTCTACTAGTCGGCCTCGGTGCGTTTATAATCAGCCACTTCCGCGTCATCTGAATTTAAGGTCACGAGAGGGGTTCTTCAAGGAGAAATTCTTAGCCTCCTTTTCTTCATACTGTACCTGTCGGACATAGTAACATTCTTTCGTGCGTAGAGTGGAGGTTTCGCCCACTCAGTACCTATTGATGCTGCTGTACGCCAATGACCTGACTATCTTTGCGTACTCTCTAGCGGACATGCGCAGAAAATGAGTTCTAGCGACAAAAATGGACACATGGAAGGCTTTATTCACTCCGTACAACGCCATGATACTATCCATCCTCTTATATGCGGCACCGTATTGGGCTCTGCGATATTTGGACAGTCTGGAACCCGTGCAAATCGGCTTCCTTAAGAAGCTTTTTAGTTTGCCCAGGAACAGCCCGGCCTACAAATGTCCGTCTTGAACTTGGCAAACCGCCCATCTTGGTAGAAGTTTGCTCTTGAGCAATCAAATGGGTGGATAAAACGCTCAGACTGCCGGATCGCAGACTGCCTAAATGATTACTTCGCTGTTTAAAAGAATTCGTAGTAGCTGTTTCGTCGGACGTAACCTTCAACTTGACCCTTCAGCTGAAGGCAATCCTCGACAGCACAGGGGGGAGCGTATTATGGGACAATTTTAATGCTGATTTCTGAAAATGAACAGGGCCGTCTGTGGTTGCTAGGTTTGCCGAGTCCTGCAGGAAGAAGGATCTGAGGTCCTAATTTATATCTGATTCTTTTCAACCACCTATTTACCGTCTTCCTGCGGACTCTACATACACTCTGTATCCCCCTCGCTCACCCCTGCAGTACCCAAAAGTTTGGATGCAATTAAGACTAGCCGCTGATTACTCGCGCTCCTTTATGATTGCCAGACAACATTACTTGTATGACCCGACCTCGTCGTACTCTCTCTGCGACTACAACGTGCAAGAAACGCTGCTGCAAATTCTAGCAGAATGTCCTCTGCTCGCGCCTCTCGGAGTAGAATTTGCTAGCACGTTAAATCAGCAGCCGCCGCACTCAGCAGGGGTTCTGCACTCACTAATTTGCGATGACGACAACCAATCCGCGTCCTTATTGTACAAATTTGTAGAAGCGAGTTTTCGGAGGAGAGCTTTTCTCCTTGGTGACTGTTTCTGTGCCTTTTTTATTTCGTCTATTCGTGTCTGTATGCCGAGGTATTTTTATTTTAACTTTATCTGCATGTCGGTTTATTTTTAATGTGTGTCGGGTTATTTTAACGCTGTACGCTATTTGCGTCACACTTTGTAATCCGAAAACTTTGGAACTCCCTCTCAATGGACTCTGCATCCCCTATTTATGAGAGAAATTATATTATCTATTTCTTAAATCGAAGCATCCGCTGACACATTTTGCCTCTGAATATGTTAGCAGTCATCGACCTGCTGTTATTAAGAAATAAAAAAATTTTAATCAATAGCAGCTTCGTGAACCTTTTCATCATTATCGTCGCTTGACCATAAAGTGTAGGTGATCAAAATTCCAACCCTTGTTACACATAAGAGATCAAGATATGAAGATTTATATCTAAAAATATAATTAAATTTACGATTAACGATTTTTAGGTTAAAATAGAGGTTAAAACACTGTTCTTCTCTTCATTCTATATATCGCTGTATTTTTGATACTTAATTTCAACTTTTAAGAACTTCGATCTGAAAAGTGACAGATCCACCTGTTTTTCGCTGTTCAAATATTAGGCGATTTCTATGATGAAGGTTTACAATGGAAAGCGTAGGGAAGTGAGTAGGACGTGCGCGTAATAAGCGAGAGACCAGCGAGTTATTTTATATTCTCGATGAAATTATAGAAATGGCAGAATAAAAGTATATGAAGGTTTTGGCGCTAGGACAGTTTGGTCCCGCCGTTTTGGGGCCAGACTATTTGACCCTGGTTTTTGTCGCGAGAATAATTTCAGATCAAAATTAGTATAGTAAAATCAGAAAACTAACCTAATTAGTCGGAATTCGGCTTACTGCTAATAATGTCTATGAACATATGCGTGCCATAAAACTAACTCAACCTAAACCGTACAAACTCCATTTATCCTTAGTAATGCCTAAAAGCATATGGGTGTCCTAAAACTAAGCTAAACTAACTAGTCAGAACTCCACCTACCCCTGCTAATGCCTCAAAGAATATTTCTAGATAGGGAAATTTTGTCCGGGGAAAGTCTGGTGAGGATTACTTTATTATTTCCTGGGAAATAAAGTCCGGACACCATAAATACGAAACGTCACATCAGCTTTACTCAAATATTTTAAACCTTACATACATTTCATTTGTCTCTGATTGGGGCCTGCCTCCCCCCTCTCTCTCGAACTATCAGGCTGATGTCTGCATGGTATTATGTGGATTGAGATAGGGGCCAAAAATGCCCAGAAAATGCTTTACGTGGTTTATTTATGGACAACTACCCCGCTATTTTAAAAAAAGCAGTGGCGTCAAAACATGTTACACTGACAGGGCATTCGAGCAGCTGATGCGTCAGTGAACGGAACTGCTGCTCAACATTTGTGGCCAATCTTGTACTGCGAATCAGAGAGCTCCTTTTCCGGCCTAGCACAGCAGCCGTGTTAGTCCACAAGTGTCGTACGAACGCCTGACATCGCTGCCGTCAGAAAATAGAGAAATACGACAATACTGCTATATGTACGTATGAAATTTTTCGCTAGACTAGCACGGTTACCATGCTAGAAAGCAAGCATGCGTGCTACGTTGCAGTACTTCGACTCAGTTGAGAAAATTCTCTCCGTGTTCGCCAAAATGGCCGCGGCGGGACCAAAACGTCCTGCTTTGACATAATATAGGAATCAAATTAATAAAATAAATAGAGCTTTAATATAAATACTATTTTGAAGAAAAGAACACTGAAAAAAATTTTCAGTCAAAATTTCAGTCAAAAAGTTTCAATCAAATATTTGAACCACATATTCGGAAATCATGTTTAATTGAAATGGTTAAACAATTTAGTTAAATCAGTAGAACTATATTCGCATAAATGAATGGAACTTACTTGTCTAAAATAACCAGTCATTTTAATCACTTAATCAAGTAATTTAGAAAATACGCAAATATCATTCATTAAAATTTGTAAACCGATGAGTAAAAAAACAAACAGATATTTTAGTAGTTTGATCAAATGATTTAGTTATATATATATATATACAAACAAATTTCTACTTTTTTTATTGCTTCATACCCTGCCATATTTCATGTGATTTGAATCTAAAACTGAGAATGGTAATAATTTATATTTTTAAATTATTAAATTTACGATGTTTCTTTTGCCTGAAAGAGAGATAGAGAGAGAGAGGGAGTAGAGGAGAAAAGAAGTGGCGCAAAAAATTAAAATGAATTCATGTGTACTCTAGAATTTAATGAATAGTAAACAAGTAATTCCGTTCTCGTGTCAAGTAAAAAATATACAAAATATGTGTACTTTACAAATTTTATTTTCTTTGATTGACTATAAATTCCATTGAGGAAAAGTAAGATGTACCGTTGGACTTTTTACAAATTTTACAAGTTGATTATTTTAACTTCAGAGAGTAAAGGAGTACACCACTCAAATATCTAGCAGAACTAATAAAATATTTAGTAAATTTAACCACCTGTTCCGGCGTTTCAATTATACGGATAAAAAGAATATGTCAGTCAAATATTTAATAGATCTAACATAATATTTAGTAAATTTAACCAAATATTCGAATGTTTTACCATTGTTTTAACAATATTGTCATTTTTTTAAAATATATCAAATATGTCATTCATATATTTGATTGAATTGGGCATTTTTATGTTCAGTGTAATATAATAACAATTGTAAAGGTTTTAATAGAGTCTATGTAGATATTTTATATTTAATATTTTACGAACGTCCCATGAACGTTATGGATGTAACGCTACTGGAAAACCGTATATTGTGACATTTCGAAGAAGTTGCTATGACGAAATTTTCTTTAGCGAGGGGTTGCTGGTACACCCAGTACTAGGTCCGTACTACGTCGGATGTAAATGTCAGTACTCATTCGCAGTACTAGACAGTGTTACTTGACAGTACTGCCTCAGTACGAGGTAGTACAGGTCGCCAATACTGACGACCGTTAATAGTGGAGCAGTACAGCGCCAGTGGTAAATTTGTACTATAGACCTGAGTACTGAATATTTTAAAAGATCGCAATGATAATTTTGCAAATACGCTATTCAAATTCTTTAGCTTTATATTCCTGCGTATGAGGCTTTTCACGTCAAATCGGCAACTTTTTTTCACACAATTTTTAATTTTCGTTTTATAATTTGTATATTATTAGTACATGCAAAAGTTGTAAGGATATTTAGGAAAATGTAATTTTCTGTTCTGGCAATGTTTAATTTATTTAAGCGAAAATGTATCAGGACTGAAAATTAATGTAACATGTTTTTCGTAGTTTTTTTATTGCCCTTTCTCGTGGAAATATCCGCTTTCATGTATTGTTACAGGATGAAGTTAAAAATCGTTTTAGAGTTTTTAATTTCCATTTTTAAAATTCTGAAAAAATGCATAAAAAGGTTTAAATATATACCATTTATGGTAGTATCGTTGAAATTTTGGCCCTGGATCGGTTTACAATAAAAACATCGACCTGAAAATTGTAAATAAATAGAAGTCCCCTGATTAACGTAGAAACTGCACACAGGGGACTTATTTTATTCAAATTTAACCTCGATTATCTCGCTCAATTTTGGTCGAAATAAAATATTTTTTTCGTTTTAAAGGTAATTCATTGCTCTACCAGATGCATTTTCCAAACTATAACATTTCAATGTCTAACTAGAAACAATGATCCAATACTGTATACAACGTTTTTTAAGTATTTTACCAGAATCTTTGTCATGTGAGGTATTGTCATCATGTTCGAAATCCGAAGGATAACTGGAATCGAATAAATCCTCATCTACATGAGAATATCAGAAGCATTTGCGGAGAAAATATTACAATTTATGAGAGATTTGCCACAGTAATTATCATCCAAATCGAATTTTTAATTAAGTTATTTTCTTGTCAGGGAGAGTTAAACAAGAATCTTGAGTGGGATTAGTTGAACAATTCCAAACATCAGAGACGACCGATAGATCTTTTTTTGCACAAGCTCACGTTTTACAATTGCTTTAACATCTTCACGACAAGAGCTACAACGCAGTGGACAAAAAATTCTGGACATTTTGTAGCACTTTAATTTATGTCGATGTCACACGACGAAGAAAAGGCCTCTTCTTATGCTTTGCTTTTTGAAAAGGATTGCAGCACCTGTCTGTAATTGATTCAGATATTATAAAACCAACTATTATTTAGAATCAGAGGTGAGATGCGGGTAATTAAATTAAAGATAAATGATATAATTACATAAATAATTATACATTTTTCATAAAACAATTTCAACGTAAAAATTTAGTAAGCAAAACAAAAGTCGAACTAATTATAATGATCGAATTAAAAATAATAAAACAAAAGATTTTTCCGACTTCAGCACGCTAATTTTGAATAAGAAAAAATTATGTGTCTGTGAAAAAGACAATCAGCTTCAAATACGTTTTCCGTAATAATATCAGATTTACTGAAGAATTCAAAGCGCTGACAAGTTGGCCTGTTTATAGATTCGGAGTAACTCATTTTACTATTGAGAAATCGATAAGATATAGCAGCGCCACAGTACGAAGAATAATGAACTTCAAAAGATAATGCAATGCCGGCGGTAGCCGATTATCTACGTAGAAACGTTGTATACATTTTTAGGTCATTATTTGTAGTTAGATATTGAAATATTATCATTTTGAAAAATGCATCTTGTAGAGCATTGAATTCCCTTTAAAATAAAAAAAAAGTTTTATTTCGATCAAAATTGAGCGAGATAATCGAGGTTAAATTTGAATAAAATAAGTCCCCTGTGTGCAGTTTCTACGTTAATCAGGGGACTTCTATTTATTTACAATTTTCAGGTCGATGTTTTTATTGTAAACCGATCCAGGGCCAAAATTTCAACTATACTACCATAAATGGTATATATTTAAACCTTTTTATGAATTTTGTCAGAATTTTAAAAAGAGTCCTACCTTCGAAAAATGGAAATTAAAAACTCTAAAACGATTTTTAACCTCATCCTGTAACAATACATAAAAGCGGATATTTTCACGAGAAAAGGCATTAAAAATACTACGAAAAACACGTGTTACATTAATTATCAGTCCTGATACATTTTCGCTTAAATAAATTAAACATTGCCAGAACAGAAAATTACATTTTCCTAAATATTCTCACAACTCTTACTACAGTCGATTTAAAAATGTTTTATATCGTCAAGAATACTTCTTTTGCATGTACTAACAATACATAAATAATAAAACTAAAATTAAAAATTGTGTGAAAAAAGTTGCTGATTTGACGTTGAATGCCCCACATATAAAAAGGAAATTCCCAATAATATTGATCCAATAATGAGATATATCCATTTTTTATAAATATTTGTACATATGCATATTCCTGTATATTTCCTAAGTATATGACTGATACACTCAGATAGCAATAAATGTCCAATGAAAATTTATAACTGATCAATGATATACCTGGAATAGTATGGATGAACTGCAAATATTTCTATTCGTGGATATACTTTAAAAATTACCTATTCAATAATACAATACTAGATAATTGGAAAGTTCTTGTTAACAATCTCCAAATATGCTATAAAAATTCGTTAGCACAAAATTTTACGTATATACATCTATATAGGTATTCCCTATATCAATTTCGATTATCCAATGAACATTTACCACCGTCTCGTAAAATATATTTTAAAATTATGATGTTCATCATCATACTTTAAATATATTACAAGTAGCACATTTTCAGGTTTTTTAACCGTGCCGCTATATTTTGGTAACGACCCCAATCAAATATTTAATTAATTCACTGCAAAGTTTAAACTTGTAAAATTTTTTCCATATAAGGGAAACCTTACAAATAAAATTTGTATTTTTTTTTTATTTGTAAGTTTTCCGTTATATATGCATTTATATTAAGCAAGAGTTATATTAACATCAGTTAAAGTAAAAATTAGTTGTGGGTATTATTATTTCGGAATATTTCTAACCAATTCAATATTACTCTAATTTATGACAAATTGGTTTATTTTCATTACATATGTCTTACACATTCGTTATGTTCATTTACATTTTAAAATCTATAAATTCGATCGCGCTAAAAAATTATTCTTTTCTTCGATTGTCAATTTTATTATACATTTCCATAGTCACCTAACATAATTGGATTATGTTTATTCGTAAGTGTAATTGCATCCGTTCTCAATTCGCACCTTGCAATTGACAATGGGTCGTTATATTTTGACATGTGGAAAATAACCAATATTTACATTACACTTTTCTTCAAATATAAATGTTATTAAATTACCCACTCTCCCTACATTGTTGAATATTTTGTTTTATATTATAATATATATTAGATATTGTAGATTTGACAGAATATTAAGAAAATTTATTATTCTTACCCCAGCTCGTTCCTGTACGACCGAAAAATGCCCCAGTTTCCGAGTCGTACAGAAAAATTCTAAAACTCTCCCATTTATCCAGCTTTGGTGGTGGCGTATAAAATTGTTGAAGTTTGTTCTTGTCTTCCATTTCTTATAGCATTCACAAATTTAAAAATTTAAACGCACAAATTTAAGAGAAATACAAACCACTAATGTCAGGATGAACTAAATATAAATCGCTATTACTTGAATGTGCCGTACTTCAATCTACGCGAGCACAACCTTTCTGTACGAAGACGCGAGGGATGAATATTGAGCGATCTTACTATCCAACCCAGCTACGACCCCGGTGAGATTTTTACTTTGCGCAGACTCGGCGACCAACAGTGGGGACGAAATTTGCGCGTGGTGAAGCGCGCGCAACATAATGATTAAAAAATGTACAGTATACGATTAGAATACACGTGTATTAGATCTCTTTTGCGTACAGAAAATTTTATATATTTTGCATAGAGGGTTGCAACGGATGGTAAATAATACCTATAACAAAGTGTGATTCTTATCTTGCCATGCACTATCTAATTCACATCTTAATATAACCAAGAGTATCACTATATGAGTGCTATATAACTACGGAATTTCTGGATACTCTTTTATCATATAATCACTAGAAGTGTCTATAATTTGTTATGTATTGAATAAATGTGTAATATAATTATTTGTATTTTGATGTACTGACATTTACCACACACTTTAAATAAGTCGGTAAATAAGTAATAGTTTAATTAATGATTTAATAGAAAACATTAAAATAATTATTCGAGTGTGGCACAAATACCAAAAAGAGACTTGTTATTGTGAAAATTTTGGAAACCTAATCTATATTTTCATTTTTAAAATAGAAAACTTATTCCAAAGTAATGAAAAGTAATTAAACGCTTAAAAAGTAATTAAATTCTCTCTTTCCAATTTATTCTTCTTTTTTTAAATTACATTTTCCTCTTCCCTCTTTCTTCCTTTTCTTTAGTCGAAATGTATCATAATATCAATACGATACTCCAACAAAATGGCCACCTATCTCTATTTTAGAATATTTTTAATGTTATTTAAAAATACAACATTTCTTCCAAATGCAAAAATATTTGAATGGCAAAAAAGCATGTTACCTTATAAATAATTATCTTTCATAATCAATAAGCTTAAAAAGTAAATATGTTTACACCAATAAAAAATATTAGCGTATCCTCAGCGAATTTGGTTTGAATTGATAAATGATATGATAATTCAAGCGTTGTAAATAGAAATTAAGAAATATGAAATAGTATGTTCATCACGCTTGAAATCGCAGTAAGTGTAGGGTATATGTGATGGGTATTACTGTGGATTTTCTGTATAGATTAGTTTTGGAGAGTTCGTACGAAATAACGAGTCCACAAAACTCAACTTCTACGGGTTCAAGAGAAAGTTTAATGTTATGAAATTCATTAAACATATACAGCTATAGAAAATGAAATGCACTTAGTTAATATTACTATATAAAGATGGTCTAGTGCATGCTATTGCTACTGTGGACATGCATACAATTCTATGTGCCAGTTGTTAAGGAAGCACTAGTTAACTGTGGGTGAATAACGGCGGAAAAAAGTATATACAAAACGTCTGTTGGTAATTTCAATTTATTTATTTATCAATGAAAGCAATGTTTTCTTTAGAGCAAGATCACTGACTTCTCTATATTTTAATGTTTCTAAGACCCGACACAGTAACAAGATAAACATATGCAAAGCATAAACTAACCAAAATCGTACACGTTTTTCGCAAAGTTATTGTATTAAAATAGGTTAGGCCGGAGCAGTGTACGTACGTCTTGGGGGCAAGATGATCATATATAATAGAAATATATCGTTATGTATAAATATAAAATAGATCGAAAGTTTAAAATTTCCTCTACGACTATTCTACGTTGAATCATATACATAAAGTTGAAATGAGATATAATTCCTTTATGAAATATTCATTTATGTCTGCTGTCTTGGGTGACTCAGGTGTATTTCGGTTCGATTGTTTTTAAAACGCAGTAAAATACATTCAAAGAGTCCGTGTAAAATATGCCCCAGATTTTAAAAATTCACAATGGCGGATCCAATATAGTGGACGACTTTTTTGAAAATCGATCAAATTTGCCTAAAAATCATTACTCGGGGGTTTTTGAGGTCGCTGATTACGAATCTGAGGTCAGATTTAAAAAAAATTAACAAAGGCAAGATGCAATACTCCAACCAAGGTAAGATGTAATAACCCAACCGGCAAAGGTAAGACCGTATAATCCAACCAATAAAGGCAAGATGCAATACTCCAACCAAGAATCCAACCGGCAAAGGTAGGATAATATAATCCAACCAAGAAAGGCAAGATAAGCGAATTGCAATCAATTTTTCAAAAGTCATCCGTTATATTGGATTCGCCATTTTGAATTTTGAAATACGAACAGCCGATTCGTAATCAACGACCCCAAAAACCCCAGAGTAACGTGTTTCAAGCGAATGGCATTTGAATTTTTGAAAGTCATCCGCCATTTTGGATCTGCCATTTTGAAATTTTAAAATCTGACTTCAGATTCGTAATCAGCGACGACAAAAACCCCCGAGTAATAATTTCTAGGCAAATTAGATCGATTTTCAAATAAGTCCTCCGCCATTTTGAATTTTCAAAATCTGACTTCAGATTCGTAATCAGCCGCCAAAAATCTGTAAAGAACCATATCGTCTGATTTTTTTAAATATTATTATTCGAGTATAAATGTGAAATTGATGTACATTTTTTATTGGACATGCTCAACTTTGACCCCTCATATTTCCGAAACAGAGCATATGCTCACTTTGAAATTTTGCAGGTATTATTGGGTCATCATATGGAACCAATTGGCATAAAAAAGTTTCTATATTCGAGGTACGAAAAAGGGGCATTTTTTGCACGGGGCTTACGGAGGCTATTTGTTTAATAATAAGTGTTACTCGTGATATATGTATTATTAAGTTCGTTATAATTTAATAGAATATCACCCACTTATAATGCAGCCGCATTATTAACAACATCTACAGTGGTGTCGCTTCAACTTTAGAGTTTTATTTCAATCCGATACGACGTAACGACAATATATTTGTTGTATTTTGTTCTTTCAAAACTTAATTTCATATTCCTATGGTATGTTGTACGTACTACTTGTTAGAGTCGTTATAGACCAAAATACACCTATAATTATCAAGTTCGTGACATACATGTCACATTTTCATGCCGAGAATAACCTACCTGTCCAAGATATATCAAGGAATTATTTCACCAAATCAATATTTTTTGAATAAAAATAATTACCTTCTTTTTTAAAATGAATATTAATAACTATTAAGTCCCCTAAACATTACCCTTGTTAAGAAAGGATATGGTGCAATTTTAAGAGAATTTCGCCAAGTTCGCTTAAAAATTAAAGGCACTTTTTAATAAAGGTCTGCTTCATTATTAATTTGTAACGAATTTTAAGTGTATTTAGAACGACTATACTCAACCCATTTGGAATAAAATGTGTATTTAACAAAGATTTCTAAAAAAAAAATCCGCGTTTTTTCATTTGAGAATGTTTTTATACTAATTTCATGAATTTTAAGTATATTCAGAACAACCCTGCTCAATCCCGTATGATCAAAACGCGAGTTGGACATTTTGGAGCACGGTCGTTCTAAATATACTTAAAATTCATCTAATAAGTATAGAAATATTCTCAAATGAAAAGACGCTGATATTTTTTGAACGATCTTGGTTAAATACCCATTTTAATCCAACAGGGTTGAGTGTGGTCGTTCTAAATATACTTAAAATTCATCAAATTAATAATGAAGTAGACCTGTATTAGAAAGTGCCTTTAATTGTTAAGCGAACTTGGCGAAATTCTCTTAAAATTGCAACATATCCTTTTCTAACAAATATAATGTTTAGGGGATTTAATAGTTTTTAATATTCATTTGGAAAATAAAGAATTGATTAAATAATTTCTTTATATTAACATATGACTTTGGACGGGTAGGTTATTCTCGGCATGAAAATGTGACATGCACGTCACGAACTTGATAAAACAATTGCCGGTGTTTTGGTCGTGCTGTAAAATTAAAACGTTTTAAACTTCAGCTACATGCAAATACTGGCGCATTACCGGAAAAGCAAACAAATTGTATGAAATGTCTTGAATTACTACAGATTGATTGATTAATTTCATTTTTCTATTGTTTGTGTATTACGCTTAATATTTACTAATATTTTAATACATAATTAGATAAATTTAATAATCGATTAATACCTCGAAAACTGACTAGAGTTTCGTATTCGGAAAATTTATTCACTCAAAAAAAATGTCCGAAAGTATGATATATACTGTACGGTGTGGATTAAAGCAAAGCTTCATTTTCTTTGAAAATGTTCTATGACAGCATGTTTACCCATGGTTCCTAATTTAGCAAATTCTCCGCATTTCTACGTTATCGATCATCGATAGAAACTGGAAACAAAGTGTGCAATTATTATTATTGAAACTTCTTCTTTTATTTTAAATAAAACAAATTTCAGATATTTCTAAAATTTTTGCAATTTGGTTTTTGACTGCACATAATGCTTTATTTCATAAGAAACGATTCCAACGTCTTGAAATATAAGTTTGAAGTTTTTTATTTCACTCTTTACAGGTGAGACTTGAAGATTAAAAAGTTTATAAAGAATATCTATACTTATAGACTGCCGCTATAAAACTAAAAAAATTCTAATTTCATTTTATTATCAAACAATTCCTCAAGCAATTACTGCAATTTAATGTTATTATGAAATAACAAGTGTTTTACAAGTTATGCTGCTGTGTAGGAAATAGTTTTACCTTTACATATTTTCTGGATTTGATAATCATTTAAAAGTAAAAGAATCTAATCACTGCATATAATCTCCTAAAAAATATCAAAGAAATTCAGAATTAACTTTGATATTTTTTATTAGATTAAATATAACAGTTATACACTGAGAAAAAAAATCATTAATCCAATGAATCGCAAGTCGTAGAATTTGATTTCGTCGAATTAAAGAAATGTTTCATTGAAATGCTAATTCGTTGATCCAATGAAATTTGCATTAAACCAATAAAATAAAAACATTCTATAGCCACCATGAAGAAAAAGCATAGAATTGACGAAAATATTCATCAAAAACTCTGAGATTTCTTGCCTTTAAATCGGGACGTCCTATGTCGCGCTTAGATCATAATTATAATGATGTTGCGAGGAAATTTAATTTTCCGATCGTTAAGTCGCTTCATTCTTATCATGATGTTTCTATTGTTTATCGTATTCTGAAATATTCTTCATACACTGATCTTTTGGAGCTATTTCCGTATAGAACTACACCTTATTCTATTCGCAACCCAAGGATAATTTACGAAACAACACATCGAACAAACTATGCATTTCATGCCCCCACCTCTACACTTAAGCATATGTGGAATGAGTTATCTGCGGCAATTCGGGAGTGTAATTCGTATGGTAGATTTAAAAGACTGTCTGCTATTTATTTGTATAAATACTACACGTGATATATATATATTGTAGATACAATTTTCGTAGTTCGTGAGTCGTGTAATTATATTTTATTAAAATTTGTTATGTGTTAGCTATTTTTGCGGCATACATTTTAAATATATATTTGTTTTTGTGTAATTAAGATTGTCGTCTTATATATAAAATTTTTTTTGTACGTAATTCTTTAGTTTATATTGTATTAAGGACTTATTGTCCGTATATAAATAAAATAAAATAAAATAAAAAATAAAAATTCGTTGCCACCAAACTCTGGAACTAATACTGCGAAATTTCGAACAAAAAAAATGTTATACATCCAATGACTATATTTCCACAAATTTGTAAAATGCAATATTGATACTATAAGATCTGCATTGTGGAGAAGAAGAAGGTTTAAAACGAAATAACTATTTCTTTGCAGCGATGAAAATTTTCTTCCAGTTGATGAAATTTTCTTTGGTGTTATTAAATTTCGATTGACTCAATGTACAAATTTGATTAGTACTATGAACGATTCATAATGGGGAAGAACAGAGTTTGGAAGGAAATAAATATTTCGTTGTAGCAATGAAAATTTTCTTCCAGTTGATTAAATTTTCTTTGCTATCATGAAATTTCGATTGATTCAATGAAACTAGTTCATACATGCTATGAACGATGCATCATAGGGAGGACGGAAGTTTCGAAGGAAATAAATATTTTGTTGTAGCAATGGGAACGTTCATCCAGTTGATTAAATTTTGTTTGGTACCATGAAATTTCTATTGATTCAATGAAACTAGTTCATGCATGCTATGAACGATGCATCACAGGGAAGAAGTCAGTTTGGAAGGAAGTAAGTATTACGTTCTAGCGATGAAAAATTATTTCCACTTTATGACATTTTCTTTGGAACCATTAAATTTCGATTGACAGAATGAAAAAAATTCATAAGCTCCATGAGCGCCGCATTGCTTGGAAGAAGAACGTATCAAACGAAATAGATATTTCATTATAGCGATGAAGGTCGTTAAATATACTTAAAATTATAACTTAACACTTACAATTCCTTGTGTATAATATACGTGAATATTTTCATTGAATCCTTAAACTTGGACCAATGCATTCCAAATAACGTATAATGTTATTGTATAATTTAGGATTTTTCGGCGATTAAATATTTGTTTTCTTAGAACCCGTCTTCTACCCTGAAATTCAGCAATTCCAGCCCTAACTATCAATTTTATTAATTGACTCTATCACAATATGATAATACAAAATGAAACTTAATCAGATTTTACAAAATTAGTACCGCAAATTAAATATTCATTTTTTAAATTTTACTAAATATTTTTTTACATCTCAACCCTCCTCCACCTTTAGTACAATCATGTGAAAACTGTTAAGTCGGATTCGAGAATCATATAAGAATTTGAAACAAGTATTTTATAATTTCTTTAATATTCCTTATACATCCATTACTTGTATTCAAAATGTATAATACTTCATTATATAAGCGAAAATTTAATAAACAGTATGTTAGTTGATTAAACATAGCCATGAACATTTTGGATCACAATTTTCTGGGAATTACATAAAAACCTTATCATTAATATGTTACTTTTCGTAGGAAAATAACTAAACTTGCCGAATAATATTTATGTGATATAATGAAAGTATTTTACCACATTTATATGAAATTTACAAGGTACTTGTTTCAAAATCTTGCTTGATTCTTTTAAGAATCTATATATCTAATAAAGAATGGAAACAAATATTTTATTTAATTCAGACATTTTTCCGTTCCGTTTTTCGAATTCGTTGATTGATCCAATTTCATCAGTTATGTTATAAACAAAACGTAATATTCTGTTGAAAAAGTTAAAGAAAAATAAAAAATGTAATATATTTATAAAAATTCCTCACAAATTTTGCACATATTTTAGGTGACGCAGAATGCTAAACATTTTATTTTTGATGTTATTATTTTATATTAAAAATGTTTTTAATATACAATTTATGGTTTTAATAGTAAACTATAGATTAAGTAAGTCAAATATCTAGTATTTACACAATAGTTACGAGACCGCATCAGTGACACGAAAGTCATATACAGGGTTCGTGCGTACGATCCGAACATAGGGCATATATACCATGTTAAAGGTAGAGCATTCCTGATTGGCTAGTTCCAGCCCATACGGTTCTCCCCATTGGCCGTGAGAGAGCATGGAATGGCTGAAACTGGAGATGCGAGTACTGTCTTCACTGTTCAGTACTTCAGTCAGCCACATTCAGTAATTCAGCACGAAGTAAACATTGAGTGCACGATAGAAGATCATAGATGTAATTTTCCTACGCTTAATGTTGTAAATTCACACTTAAGCCGGTAAGAAAGTTACAACGGGGTGTAGTGAATTTGTAGTAAATTGACAACATTAAGCGAAGAAAAATTACAACGGGTTATAAAATTACCACAATTGATAGGTTATCTACATGATTTTTTACAGTGTAGGAAAATTACATCTACGATCTTTTATCGTGCACTCAATGTTTGCTTCAGGCTGAATTGCTGAATGCGGCTGACTAAAGTACTGAACAGTGAAGGCAGTACTCGCATCTCCAGTTTCAGCCATTCCATGCTCTCTCGTGGCCAATGGGGAGAGCCGGACGGGCTGGAACTGGCCAATCAGGAACGATCTACCTTTAACATGGAATACCCTATGTTCGGATCGTACGCACGCACCCTGTATATCAAATTTACACTTACAGTAGGGTCTCCCTTGAATCCTCCCTTATTCTCTAGACATCTCTTATTCTCTGGATTTAGGATCTCTTATTGCATATATTCCCCTTCGGTTGGCTTCCCTCCTCCATTGCGTCCTAACCTAACCTTCGCGGCTGAGCGAATCTCGAACCGTTGTCGACCGTCGACCACTCAGAGTGGGGGTAAAGGGGAAGTAGAGATTAAGGGAAACCGCCTCCGTTTTGAAAAATCTGCAGTATGCAATAAGGGAGACCCTACTGTATATAAAAAAAACATATCTCAAATTTTCGCGCAACTTTTTGATTTTGCTGCACTGTAGATCTGTATTTTATCACTAGGTGGCCATGGATAAACATCGTTGAATCACAGACCCCTGTGTTCTTTTTTTCTCACAAGCGGTACGATCTCTTTTTGGAAGCATAAATACAAGTTCCAAATTATATCAAATGCCTGCGAGATTGCGTATAACTGCGTTCATGGCGTGCGAAATTTTCATAGCGATTGAATTTGTAAAACCCGTACAAGATTAGCGGCGAACGCAAACCGATGTTGAAGTACAAGCGAGTACATGTGCTTATATAAACATTAAAGACGCACACACCTTGTTTGTTTCTTTCTCTCTCTCTCTCTCTCTCTCTCTCTCTCTCTCTCTCTCTCTCTCTCTCTCTCTCTCTCTCTCTCTCTCTCTCTCTCTCTCTCTCTCTCTCTCCCTCTCACACACACACTCTTTCATGTTTCTATAAGAAAACCACGAATTGCTAGTAATAAATATGTATTATAAATAAGTAATATAAATTGCATTGAGACATTCCATTCAGAAGATTCCATTGACAGTTTCAGATTCAAACAAAAGATCCACGATTGACCACAACACGAAATCAACACTGGGGAATTTGCTTTTCAGTACGAGACTTTATTTTTATTCACGCTCCCAATGATATATCATTCATAGCACTAATGAATTTTTATCATTGGTTGAATCGAAATTTAATGTTACCAAAGAATGTTTTCTAGCCCCGAATAAAATTTTCATCGTCAGAATGAAATTTTATTTCGATCCTAATTCTCTTCTTCGTTACAATGCATCGTTCATAGCATGAATGATTTTTTTTCATTGAGTCAATCAAAATTTTATGGTACCAAAGAAAATTTTATCAACTGAAAGACAATTTTTTTCGCCACAATGAAATATTTATTTCGTTCCAAATACTCTTTATCCCTATAATGCACCGTTCGTAGAAGTAGTGATTTTTTTACATCGAATCAACCGAAGTTTAATGCTACCAAAGAAAGTATCATCACCCGGAAGAAAATTTTCATTGCTACGACGAAATATTTCATTCTTTCCAAACCCTCTTTTTCTTTACACTTCGCACCTCATAATATCACATTTCGCATTTTATGCATCTTTTGAAATATTTCATTGCTAGAAAGAACATTTCATTAGATGTATAGAATGTTCAATGAAATTTCCAAGTTTATTAGTTTCATAGTTTTGTGGCATTGAATTGATGAATATTTCTTTAATTTTATGCTTTTTAATTTTTAATTTTTTACTTCATGGTGGCTATAGAATAACCTCATTTCATTGAATCAATACAAATTTCATTGGGTCAATGAATTTTTTTTCTGAGTGTAGAGGCGGGAATTATGTTTGAAATTTGAAAAACCGATTTGGTCTTGTTTATTTTACGTATATTACTACCGGAGATTACTACCTTATAGGCCATTCTATACGTCTTCCTCTCAATTGATATTTTATAGCGTAGATTACTACGTTATCGACTGATTACGAGGGCCTCATCTTAAGCTGTGACTTTTAGCAGGTTTGCGAGCACCAGTTTCTATTGGTACGTTTATCTTATAAATTGTAATTTGATTTGTGTAAATATAACTTTAAAAAAATACACGGAAATAAAATGCAATGCATTTCTCCAGCTTTTGATTTTTCAAAGTGCACACAAAATCGCGTATTCTCCCAACAGCCAGATCTGCTTTATATTGCCGCATATAAAGGAAAAGTCAGACGGCGAACATGTCGGCAGAAATACGGATTATGCGTCGTCACACAGACAGCAAATTTGCTAGAAATTCTCCCCTGCCGACTAGTCTGCAGTGATTCTGACGCATTTCTGCCGAAGAGATTAAATCTGTGTTCGTGCGTCTTTAATCCCTTCGCCGACCCTTTTAATCTCTTCGGCAGAAATGCGTCAGAATCTCCGCAGATTAGTGAGCAGAGGACTAGTGGGCCTTTGCTGTGAAATTTGTTACTAGGGGGTTTTCAGGGTCAGGTTATAGCAATATGTATGATATTTAGATTTAAAAAATTAAAAATGTCCGATACAATATGACGGTCAACTTTTTTGATATTGATAGTTTTCACTTAAAATTTAATATACAGTGCAACCCCTCTGATTGGTACCTCTCTCGTTAATTCTCTCTCCGGATGGTACATCACTGGATGAACGGTTACATATATCGTCCTCACACGGAGCACTTTGGAAAACTTAGAAATAACATAAAATCTAAGCTGAAACGGTCTATTTTCACAATAATAAATTTTATATTAAAAACAACAGAAATATTAGAGCAACATTTAAATACATTAATTTACGACAAACTGTTAAAAAGTAAAATCTAAAACTTATCGTTTGTTTCAATCTAATTTCATATTTGTATTAAGCGACGCTGAAAACCTGCTAGTAACGAATTTCAAGTCAAACCGATAAATTTTAAAACAAGTCGTCTGCCATATTGGATCCGCCATTTTGAATTTTTAAAATCTAATTTCATATTTATAATTGTCCACCCTAACAACTCTCGAGTAACAAGTATCAAGCGAATCCGATAATTTATTAAAATAATTGTATTTACGGGTAATGTAAGGCAATTTTTATACTTGACGACTCTAAAAAAAATCATGTTTAACAGTTCATTTAGTTTGTTATTACCGATATCGTTATATCTTCGAAAAGTGCAAGGTTCAAGCATTAATTTAATCCCTATGACAAGTCTCTAGTTTAACCGGTAAACATTTCAAAAAGTGCCAAAATCGTGCCTTTTTTTTTTAGTTTTACCCCCACTTATCTTAAAATCCTGACCTGATGGGAGGTTTTCGTTGCCAGATTCGGAATTAGCACATCAAAAACTAGGGGGAATGACTTAACGATCTCAAAAAACGAAAATTTTTGTTTGATGCAGGCTTGTGTTATTTATTGATGCAATCGTTATCGAGTATAATATGCATAGAATATAACAACGATGTTTAGAAGTTAATTAGTTTTTATAAATAAAATAATTACTTTAATAAGCCTAAGAAAAATTCGTGGCTCTGTATGTGCAATTGTACACGGAAAATTTGTGAGAGTAACCGTGCCAATTGCGTTGAAACGGTGACAGGTGCGTACTTGCTGCTCAGTCCTTTTTTGTTAATACATTCTTCGGCGATAAATTCATACACATAGCCTTCAGCTCTTTTCTGGACCGGCAACAGGGCGTGAGAGAAAAACCGATATAAATCCTCCTTTTTCCAATAGTTTTCTCCTGCATTCTCGGCAGGCGTATTGCTAATTACTTTCTCTGCTCTTCTTCCAAGAGCCTATAAGAAATGATATCGAAATGTCACATTTCCAACGTCCGTCTGAAAGAGTATTTCCGTCGATAGGCTAAGAAATTAGCCATATATTCTTTCTTACACGGAGCCATAGTTTCTTACACGGAACACGGATATATAATAACACATTCAATTTTAATTTTCAATAATTATATTTTAATATAATAAACATGTTATAATTGTAATTTTTTTAAACTTTTTTTTTAAACTTACCACCTATTTCTATCAAAATTGAAAGGAAATAATTGTTTTTTCTTCCCTACAGAGGTCTTGGTATTAAAGGATTTATATTAAATGAATTGCTTACACAAGTAAATTGCGCATAGCACCCTGTTAACGCCATGGAAGCACAGCTTTCACCCCGTTTCGCATGCCTGAAAGAAAATGAGTTACCCTATGATTAGAACTTATATGTTTGTAAAGATTTTCGAGCTTGTTAATTCAAGGTCAGATTGTAGAAATTCACCGTGGCAATATATAAAAAATATTGCTTTATTCTACCGGAAATTATAAAGAAAAAAACGTCTCTTGAGATTCCTTTCTAAGTTGCATATATTTCGATGGATTCGTAATCGGTGTCTTCGAAAATGTTTAAAAAAATATTAGTTCTAATCGTACAATAACTTATTTTCCACTGCCAAATAAGGGATGCAGTCATGGACGAGATAATTGCGTCCAACGTAGTCCCTTAAAACAACTTTCATCATTACGAGACCATAAAGGATAATACAATAACAGGCTCGTAGTTAACAAATGGTGTACGTACAGTATTAAATTTGCAGATAGGAAGAATAATAAATAATTGTTTTGCGCCTGCAATATGGTGCACACAACGAAATGTGCCGTCCGCACTCAGAAACTCGGCAAAGTCGCTAGAGGGCTCAGAAAGTACTGATTGCAACAAGTGGATATCATAGAACACCAGCGGTGTCTGGTTTTCAGCCTCCACAACCACTCAGTTTAGGGTGCCTCCATTAAAGGCTAACATATGCGGGTGCTCTTGAATTTTTTCGCAATAAGGAGGAAAAGTTGTTGGTATTGGTAATCGGACCTTCCGTAATTGATTCGTCAAAGACTTGCCCATTTTCGCAAAACTCAATGGCTTTGGTGCCTCGGGATATCTACAAATAGCATTAATGTTTAGAGTAATATATTTCCAATTTTATGCCAATGAAAGAAAGAAAATACAAAGTAGGAATGTAATACAATTACAAGCATACTTTATAAAAGTATAGAGCAATGGTATGTATAATGAGACGATAATAATCTAACAAAGGAGTAAATGTTTACCACGTAAAATTAGTTGCATATCTATGCAAAAACTTGCAGTGGTGCTAACTGCTTGAAGATATCATTTACATTATGTCTTCTGTTTTTAACGCTTTCGTAAAGATTTTTTCGAAAAGAGTCCATCGCTGCCTCGTCTGGTCGCGCCGGATGACAATGACCTTTGGTTAGCTATTCTTTATAATGACCCTTTGTCCTAGGTCATCCTCTTCAATATTGTGGGACTGACCAACTCTCCTTTTGCTAGGCAATGTGTCAACATGCACTTTAAACGGCTTTTGGTTAAAATAATATATTTCAATGTAAATTACATTAATAAGTAATTATTTTATAGGACACACAGGGAAATTAATATATTTTGACACTTATTTTAACCCATAAAGTCTGAAACAGACGATTTTACCGAAAGTAAAGATGTGGATAGCGGACGAAAATTGTGAAAATGTAATGTGTAATTTATCAGGATGATTATTTAGCCCATTTCAGGTATTTCGAAAAATCGTTAATTGAGGATCCGCGTGCAATAATCGCCTCTACGCTAGAACCGGCCGATTGGTCAGTAGATAAAGGCCGATAAAATCAACATGCGCAAAACGAATTGAAAAAAAATACTAACGTATAGAGAATTTCTTGCTGAACAGTGTTTCCCTTTAACATTAGTTAATTTGACCTTTAGTTTCGGAGAAAAAGAAAAAAAACTGCAAAATTTTGTATCCGTGAAATCAATATTTTTTTGTACATATAATACGATTACTCAGCCATACAGTAACGAAAATTTTGAAATTTGCACAGGATAATCGGGATAGGTATCTGAAGATAACATGCCCCATAAAATATCTTAATTTTATTTCAGTAAAAAGTTATTAGTAGATAATCGTTGGGCATTCATTTTTTTGATATTTTATCTTCAAGCGCTTGGGGAGTCGAGCGAAGTTTTCGTATTTGGGAATCTAAAAATACCGTTTTGTAGCTGCAGAGTTGAGGAAGTTTATGGTGAAAACAAAACTTCAATATTATTATTCTATAAATAACTACGAGTATTATAAATAAGCACGAATTTACGCGGTACCGTGTAAAGTCCGAGACGGCTCGCTTCGTCCCTTTGAAATTAATGCAGCGCGCGGCCGGCCGTAAAACTCTTCTAGTTATTTACAGAACAATAATATTGAAGTTCTGTTTTCGCAAAAAACTTCCTCGACTCTTCAGCTACAAAATTGTATTTTTAGATTTCCAAATACGAAAACTTCGCTCGACTCCCCAAACACTTGAAGATAAAATATCGAAAAAATGAATGCACAACGATTATCGACTAATAACTTTTTACTGAAAACAAATTAAGATATTTTCTGCCATTCGATGCGTAAAATGCTATTTTACACACTTTTGACATTTTTCGGTCGCATTTTACGCACTCAAGTGACATAAAATATCGTATGAAACATGTGCGTAAAAGTTCATACTACGAATGTGAAGGGTTACGGCCCGAGCATAAGGCGAGGGTCGTAATCACATTCGCAGTATAAACTATTATGGGGCGCATTATCTTCGGATACCTATTCCGATTATCCTGTGCAAATGTCAAATTTTGTAGCTCTTTATCTACTAACCCATCGGCCGGTTCGAGCGTAGAGGCGGTTATTAAACGCGGACCTTCAATTGTGAATTATATTGGCAAGAGTGTGAATGCAAAAAATAACCAGTTAATTATTATCCATACGTATAATCTTACGTCATCATGAACTTTCTCCGCCGATTAATTTTGTCATTTCCGAAACGTTTTCGTTTTTTTGGTAGTTCACCGTCCGGTTTCATTCTGGCACAAAACGACACAATGTAACTATTTTTCTCACAATATTTCTGTTTTTCCTGGAATGCAATTTTCACTACTATACCGCCGAGAGACTAACAAACGGGAAATGTCTGAATACTACAGAAATATAAATATTATTCTTGCAAGGTTATTTTACATTCTATACAGGGTGATCCAAAAGTCCCGGAACACCAAAATATCTCAGCGAGAGGACATTTTCGCGGAAAATGTTTCAGACAAAAATTTAAGGATTTTTCCCTGGCTATTTAATGATATTATGGAATTTGACCTTGAACATGACCTTGAAGGTTATTCCAATGTCAAGTTTATTTTTAACTTCCCGGTCTACAGTAATCGACAAAAAAACCACTGTTCAAGAGCGGCGGCCGGTCGTTTCGAACCAAAATTACCGCGGTTTTTCATCGATTATTCTTCGGTAATTTTGAGAGAACCGACCGGCCGCCGCTCTTGAACAGCGGTTTTTCATCGGTTATTCTTCGGTAATTTTGTAAGAAACAACCGGTCGTCCCTCTGGAACAACGGTATTTCATTGGTTATTTTTCGGTAATTTTGAGAGAAACGACCGGTGGACTATTGTAATTTGCTACTAACGACTGGTCGACACTCTTGAAGAGCGGTTTGTCATCGGGTATTTAGCGATAATTTTACTGGAAACAACCGGTTGACGCCCTTGAAGAACAGTTTTTCATAGGTTATTCTACGGTAATTTCGCGAGAATCGACCGATCGACGCTTTGGAAGTCCGGTTTTTCATCGGTTATTCTGCGGAAATTTTGTTCAAAACAACCGATCAACGCCCTTGAAGAGCGGGTTTTCATCGGTTATTGTACGGTAATTTTGCGAGAATCAACCGATTGACGCTTTGGAAGTGCGGTTTTTCACCGGTTATTCTGCGGTAATTTTGCTCAAAACAACCGATCAACGCACTTGAAGAGCGGTTTTTCATCGGTCATTGTATGGTAATTTTGCTGGAAACAACCGGTCAACGCTCTTGAAGACCGGTTTCTTATCGGTTATTCGGCGGTGATTTTATAAATTCTGACTATACGCATTTTTCTCGTAGTCCGGTTTTTTCGTGGTAATTAGGGTTGTACGATAGTTATTTTTTGGCGGTTTTCGACCGGTTATTTTTTTTTCGGTTATTTTGCGGTTGCCCGTCCATATAGGGGTCTTAAGAAGAATGTAATCATTTCAAATAAATTATTCATGTCTGCAATCAAATGTTTATTCCGTTTGAAACTTTCTACTTGAACGTAATTGACTATTACACTAGTCGACAAAATCGAAGCAATTCAATCTTTCGGAGATGAAAATAACTAACATTTGTCGATTTTGGGTAGCTGAATCCGAATCCGATCATACAAAAATTTTATTAGCTCTTGTTTCGAAGATATGTGGGGTATAAGTTCGAAAAACCGTCGTTTTCTACTATGTTTGAGGAGTAATCATTCGTAATGGTGTAGCGCGAATCACTCATTGGTCAATTATTTAAATATTTCAATTCGCGCTAGACTTCCTATCCTCGCGGGCGAGGGGGAGGACGAAGGAGCGGCACGTGTCGCGGAATAGTGAAACACATGGAAAATCGGCATATTCGTTTCGACTGCCGCTTGTGCAATCCGCCGCGCGTTTTTATTGTCGGGTCTATCACCAAGATTGGTGATTGTGATGCCTTGTGCGACTCCATAGTTTTGTTGGGCCTACATCCATCTTGCCAGCGGGCATTTAGCAAGGCCAGCGATATTCGACGGCGCTTCATAATTTCGTGTGATAGCTGAGTAAGTACCGACGTTAATATGTTCGGACATTCTCATTTTCTCTTTCTTAGAGCAAATAAAACTGAGGCTGTCGTCTCTGTTAATTAATAAACCGAATATTATAGAGAATTGCCCAGTTTCATTCGCCGGCCTAACTTTCCGTCCTTCATACCACGGTCGACCGTTAATATTTTGGCGGAGCGCCCCGAAAAGTTTCTCACCGGCTTTCGCTCCATTTCTTATTTCGCGAGTGTTTCGATTCTCTCCTGTATAACACAATAAACTCCTATGAAACTCGTATAGAGCTTCTTGATTTTCGTCGGAGCTTCATTTTCAACAACCATTTAATATTTAATGGAGCTCCAGAGAAGCTTCTATGTCCGCGTTTTCGTACTCCTGTGAAAGTCCATTCTAACATCTGGGAAGCTCGCTTGGAGCTTCGTGGGACCTCACCACGAGGATTGTCAACGAAAAAAATTAATTTGATTTGACTATACAATATACTATAGATATCATTTATAAACACATACTATATTACTTTTGACTTAAATTTGACTATGTAATGATGTCCTATATGAAAGAGTAACTGTTGTGTAACCGCCGCTTTTTTTAAATTATATTATGTACCCTAAACGCTTATGAAATATACGCAAATACTTTACTAAGAATTTTCCTACATTATCAACTAGATTCATTCGCCACTCATCAGAACAAACGCGCTCATATGCATTACGTATGGAGAGCAGAGAATTTATACGAACATAACATGCTTCCACTGCTTGCGGAAATGATCGCCTATCCTAAATACATAGAATACATGCACTCAACGGAAAACTTGATGCACCACCACTCGACGGGCGTTCGGAACTGATAGAAACTGCTCTCTCGAGCGCCGTCACTCGGCTGGCGTTCGAAACGGATAGAAACTGTTCTTTCGAGAGACCGTTCAAGATGGCCGTGTAACAAAAGAACTCTATGCTCGGAAACAATTTTCCGTTCGAATTGTGCCTACTTCTGGCATTTCGTATACATGACACATTATTTAGATAAAATAAAATGCGAACTATAAGACGCGTTAGTGTAAATGATTGTGATTTTTGATTTTGTTCGACATGCTAACCCAATATCAAATTTCAAAAGATATTTATTCGCGGCGTATATATTACATGGAAAGGGCATTAATTGAAAAAATTCTTGAAAGTTTTGAAGTAAATGCGGGAAGCACATCGGTTTTCGATAAGTCAGTAGAATACATCTACAAATCTTTTCTCCTCATTTCATTTTATGAACTGCCATTAATCTACATACATGTATATAATACATCAGTGAAACTATCGCAAATTCGCAACATGAATTCTTAACGCGAAATTCGCTCGGAACATAGCGCGGTTTTCATGACGAAAGTCATATAATATTATATATATATATATATAAGAAGATTACCGATGGAACTCCCATAGAGCTCGTATAGCGCAGTTGAGCAAGCTCCCAGGGAACTTATGAAATTGAGCTCTACATCAGCTTTGTGTTGTGTGGAACTCCCACAAAGCTCATACAGAGCAATTGCGCGAGCTCCCAGAAAGCTTCTGAAATTGAACTCCGGGGGAGATCTATAGCGGCTTTGTGTTATACGGGCTCTCGCGCTCTTTTGTATCGGAAATATTTACCCACGCCGCGCCGCCTCCGCGGGTCAGACCTCTCTGTCAGAAATATACTGAGCTCAATTGGTGTATTCCCTATAATTTTAAATATTACGTCCTCTGCCCTACTTCAAGGTCAGACGACGGGTGGTAATAACTTTATTTTGATTTATTATACAAACTATTAAAATAAATTTGATTACAATGGCTTAAAATAATGCTTGTAACTTCGACTTTACCATTAGGGAAAAATGTAACACAAAAAAAACTTTGCCTTGAATGCTCATTTTTCTGTATGCATGAAATATCGGTCTGACCTTATACGGCTGTAACTACTGCAACTATTCTGCTTTAAATTAAAATATTAAGCGAGCGGGAACTTTTGCGGTTCACATTTTTGTGACGAACCGTTTTTAATGAAATTTGGTATTTCATTCATATATTAAAATGACCATTCAAGCAAAGTTTTTTTATTGTGTTACATTTTTCCCCCATAATTTCGAAGTTGCAAGCATTATTTTAAGCGATTACTGAAGTCCTTACCTCGTCTTCGTCGAAAGGTATGCCTCCTCAAACATAGCAGAAAACGACGTTTTTTTCGTACTTTGACCTCATATATCTTGGAAACGAGAGCTAATCAACATTTTTTATTATCGGATTCGGATTCAGCGACCCCAAATTGACAAAGTCATAGTTAACTATTTTCAGCTACGAAAGAATTTCACTGTTGACCAGTGTTATTATTAGCAATCAAGTATTTTTCGATTTGATTTGTGTGTAAGGTATTGAATGAACTCAAGTTTTTACATGACCTTATTTAAACTTGTTTATTAAGCAATGAATAAAATTAATTGAAATTATGTCTTTTATAGGAAATAATGAACTTGGTGTGTGATCAGTATATCCCAGCATGCTTTAATCGATTCAAAATGTATAACATCAAGACCATTATTATATTTGCATGGATTCATAATTTACAACACTAATAAACCAATATTATATTTGCATTCGCACAGATTAATTCTTTGTACCACTAATAAATCAATATTATATTTGCATGGATACAAAATTAATATGGTCATTATGACATATTATTTATGCATTCAAATGAATTCAAGTTCTTTTTTGTACATATTATTTTTGGATATAAATGAATTCATATGTATTAAAAATTTTATGGGAGTTTATTTTTGTATTCATATGGATTCGTCAGCGACAGAAAATGGATTCAAAGGTTATGAAATGAATGCATTTGAATCTTTTCTGAATGCATTTTCGATTACTACGTACGAACAACTTTAATTGTTCCATTGGCTACGATTTCATTGTCACGTATAATGCAAATAAATGTATTAAAAATTGTCCTATATATGTATATGCGTGGTCAGCGAGGCGACATAGGATTGGTATCCATACACCCTGTATTATATATGCATACGTTACAAAAAGTTAAAATAATTCTGTTCATTATCGAAAGCAGAAATCTTGAAGATGAATTCCAATTTCTCAGAAATTTCTTCGCCACGGTGCCGACACAGAGAAATAAAGACCCACACAGATAACTTCCCTAAGAATTTTTAAAAAGATAACCTGAAAATTAATTTGTAACACTTCTTTCGATCGTTGATCCAGACGGTAAATCCAGGGTTCTCCACACGACGTCTATACAACTTGCATCCTTATTTAACCCTAGGAATCGTCAAACCTTCTGCAATCATGAAATTCATCGGGCGAAACAATAACCAAACTTTAGACGCAAAAACCATATGAGTTACTAGCGGAACAAAATGGGAAACATTTTATTATGATTTATGAAATTTATTCATTTTATAATCTTATTACTTTTCCCAATTTGACGTTTTTATTTGGAGATTCGAGTAAAACTGAAAGAAAATGCGCGCTCATCTTAAAAATCAACAACCCATAGCAACCACGTTACCAACCATCGAGTTGAACAAAACTGCAATGATTCTGATACATGAACAGATGGGAATAAGATACGTAAAGTATACGTACCACATGTTTATTTGAAATGAAACAAATTGGTATCTGATACTGTATTGCAAATTGGTTTCCATCTCCGCTTTCATAACATGACACGTAGTTACGTACCAAGTACATATTTAATATACAGGATGTCAATTATGTACCGGGACGGTCAATACTGTCCCCCGCAGAAAGTACTTTATTTTTTAAATTGTTTCACGTGTTTCATCGAATACCGAAACACTAAATTTTTTAAATGTTACGACGTCTAAAATCTAGAAAATTAAAATTTCCCGCCAAAAATTATCGCAGCGCCCTCTATGAGTAGTGTTTTGGATTCATCTCGAAATTACCTTTTAAATGAGCACCCACTCGCCCTATGTTTTTCTCGTTCAACACACATTCTCAGGCAAAGGTTGTTGTTTTCCCATGTGCGGACAATCTTCAGCTTCAATTAAAAAAAAAAATTCAATGCAATTAGATGCTACATAAAGGATTCAGTATGTGGCCAAAATATGGTAGTTTTTCTGCCATAGTTCCGGCGCCACCGCAGCGAGACGCTACTTTTGAGGTCTGGATCACTCTTAATCTGTGGTTAATAATCGACAACACTAGTGACGTCACTTGTTATCTACATAGGCGAAATACTGGAGAATACCTTCACTTTATATACCGGGTGCGAACGGGAGAACTGGACATCCCAACAAACGGGATCACATGCAGAATGGAAATTTTGCATGTAATTTCTTTCCCTTTCGCATTGATTTGTACGAAAATGAATGTGTATTTGCACGTTTTTATACGTCTCTTAAACCCCAAGAATCTAATTTCATCCAAAATCATACGATACTACAAACCGAACAAATGTAATCTCTTTCGGCAGTTCATTAATTTTCAATTTAAATCATTAAAAAACCACTACTAAATATTCATACAGTGTGTGGTTACGTCGATTCTACGTCTCAAGAGCTTTAATTTCCATTTTTTATATTTTAAATATTTCACTATTAACATTGTATTTTCTTCTCGATTAGCACAGATATTACTTTCGAGTAGCCCCGGCCACTAACAGGTCGGGTACCCCCGGCCAGTTAAAATCGTGTATTATTTGAGATAATTTGAATGGGTACAGGACGTTTTGGCTCCGCCGTTTTGGCGCCAGGACGTTTTGGCGCCGGACGTTTTGGTGCCGTCGTTTTGGCGCCAAACAGTTTTCACGGTGATATTTTTGGTGCGAGGACATTTTTGTTCAAAATACTAACCTGTAACCAGTCACAATTTTATGGCCAATTCGCATCGTGTTCCCGGGAGGGGGAGGGGGTCAAGAATCATAAAAATCATAGGACAGGTGTTGGAAAGATTCGACGATACTCGCTAATCCGTGGTGTAAAGAATGCAAGGTGAAACATTCCGAGTTGTATCTTACACATAAATTTCCAAGTGCTCGGTTCGCATTATGTTCACAATAAATGTGTGCGTGTGGGGCCTGCGCCCCCCCCCCCCACCCCCCGCTGAAAAAAAACTTAACTCACGTAGACCGCATAGTGTTCGAACCTCATTATTTCCCGGTAAATATACGCTCCGAATTTAATAACGAAAAGATCAAAGAAAATATCACCGTAATTACAACAATACAAAAAAATGTCACAGTAATCCTAGTTAGTTGGAAGAGGAAATGGCGCCAAAACATCCCGGTGCCAAAACGGCGGAGCTAAAACGTCCTGCTCCCAATTTGAATACATTTTCATTATTCTGATAATAATACAGTTGATGCTGACATTTGGGTCACATTTTTCATATATTGACTTGTTTATAACATAACCTACGTTTATACCGCTTACACAGATTTCGTTAACGGTAATTTTACGGACCTCAGTTTTCAAAACAGTGCAAATTGTTATTGGTCGTAAATATTTGTTTTTATATTTTATAATTTATAGATAGAATCCCCTCTCACTACAAGGGATTCTTTTTAAATTGGGTTACGCGAAGATGTTAATTTTAAAATCGTGCGTGCGTAGCTTTCGGTGCGCGTATCCCGAGGAGGACGTTTTATCCCTCCCAAAGAATTTTCAATAAAATATTCCTATATAAATATTCCTATCTTGAGAATTATGCGACTAAGTGGTTGAAGGGTGTGTATGATTGTGGTATACAGTAATGATAAAAATGGACTTCTGGACTTGCAGTAGGTTCATGTCGACCATACAGCAGGGTCGGCAGGAGAGCATTGCAGACTGCATAGAACGCGTGGTCGATTTGCATGAACATGTGATAATAGCGCTTGAGTTGGAAGAATACTGTACGGAACTCAAGAACTACTTTAGGCGAAAGTTTGATCGCGATACAGTGGTTTATTCGATAGCAGGGTTGAGAGATGAAGAAATGGAAATTAGAGTGCTACGAGTCAATCTGCAGACCGTGTCTGATGCCATGATTGCCATAGAGAACTTCGCTCAGGTGGATGCAAAGAAAGTTGACATTGCAAGCAAATCGCGACGACTGTCACAAGTTCCGTTGCGAAGAAATAAACGGGCTAGAATCGAAACAAATTTTGACACGCTAAAGACTCTCCAGACGCACACGGAACCCAGGAGCACGCGGTCACATAAATGCTACAAGAAAACCCTTCCTGTAATCTTGCCGATTTTACAAGAAATCAGGTAAAATGCGGAGAATACCGCCAGATCCCATCCATCTATATCCGTTATGTCACACAAATCTCATACATACTTGTCAACCGACCGTAAGTCCAAAATGCCGGTGACTCAGTACAAGAAATATCAAGAATCGAAATCACCTTTAAAACAGGTATATTGCATACCAACCAACAGTTTTATGGACGAAGAGATCGTGGATGAAGAAGTGTTCGAAATTTCAGAATGGAAACTTCCTAAAATTGCACATGCAGGGATTATTGTTGATATGATGAAGAATCAAGACTCATCTCAAATACGCATGAAGTTTTAGTGCCCAAAGTTTCGGATGAAATTATGGCAGGAGATGTACTACCTCGCCACCCGTGCCACGCGGCACATTCAATATGGAAATAGAAGAGTTGCTCCAAAGTGTAACGTGCGACAAGGACGAATTGGCTAGAGATATACTACATCGCCACCCGTACCATTCAGACAACGGCGAAAAGGAGCAGCCTCCGGTCCATGGTTTAAGCGACAAGGACGGGTTGGCTAGAGATGTACTACCTCGCCACTAATGCCATGCAGCCAAAGGTAAACCGACCGTTGAGGTTCCCCTTCTCACAACCTGCGATAGCGGCGAAGTACAAAATGCTTCAACTTGAACTGAACTTCTTAAAAATCTACGAAAACGTTCATCGCGTGATGGTAAAAGTAAAGAGCCTAGGGAAAAGGGCGAGAAGAAAGGAAAGAATAAAAAGTTCGCAAACATGCCGAGCTCTCTGGAAAATCTGGAAAATCGGTAAAGAATAACATTTTAGAGAAGAATCATCAACGAACCAGACAAACATTGAATAGTACTTCGAAGCGCTTGTTGCGACGGTCAAAATCCGTGAATCATATCTAAACCGAAAGAAGGAAGAGAACCAGCATCAATCGAAAATGCGTCCTTCCAATTCGTAGTACGCATTCTTCTACAAAAGTTAATAAGGTGCCACGAAATGCGCAAAAAGCGGAAAATCTGAATCAAAGTAATCAAATAGTGACATTTGTTAGTACATTTTTGAGGCCTCCGCCCGAGCCACCACCAGATGAGCGGGGCGAGGAGAGGAAGAGGAAGTAATAGCCTCTCCTCTTTGTGCGATTCTTCGCACCGGACCGCGACATCTGCGGCGCTGTGCTCCACCCACACCGTATACGCTCTCTGCTTACACATAAGGTGCATGCAAGAACGTGCGCTTCTGCAAGAAAGACAGCATCAGATGAAGCGAAAAAAAGCTATAGAAGTGCACATTACGGATGATCAAATGTAACTGAAGCTCTCAGGTTCCCCCTCCAGACCAGACTAGCTCAGACCAACTCCACAGAGTCAAGTCTCCGTATAATGATCGATAACAGTGCAAAGTCTATTGGTGAATTGTGTGAAGTGTCGAGTGTTGTGTTTATAAAAACAAAGAAAAAAAAGGACAATAAAGTAGAGACTATAAGTTACATATAGTGTACTCATGTTATAATTTCAATTATTGTAACCATATTGCAATCACCTTATGACAAATTTGCAATCTTTGTAAAATTGATCTGTGAGAACGCCGATTTTCTATTTTTACTACTCCTATCATGTCCATAGGCGAGGACGCCGATTTTTCAAAGAGAGGAGGTGGTACAATAGAAATTAAAATTGTTTGTATATCGGCGAGGACGCCGATTTTTCGTGATGGGGAGGTGTTACGTACCGGTGGTACGTAGTGTCCGTCTCAACCATATTGTATCATTTATTTCATTAAATAAACCTACTATAATTTATCCAACGTGAGAATATGCACGAGGTGCATCCTCGCACAGTGAAGCCGCGTGAAGAACGCGCACCCTCAGCATAATCCCACGGTTGGAAAGAAGTGCGACTACGAACTCCGCTGCGCTCTCGTTTCGAGACCGCATCGGAGAAGTCAGTTGGTCGACGGCGTACAAACAATAAACGTCGCGGATATTAATTTTACATGCCTCTTCCAGCACTCCGCCAAACCGTAACAATCATAAAAATTGATTTTTGTCGACATAATGCTACATATTTTTGCATACGTTTCTGTGCGATTTCATCGTTTGAATGCGATCATATACGAAAAACTAGGAAAGAAATTGCATGAAATCGGGCTGAACCGCATTCATATCGTTTACATCTAATCCCGCTTGTTGGGATAGGGACGCCCAGGTTAACGTGAGCGCGCATGTGATTGGTCAGTTCCGGACACCTGGATGCTTACGATCTATCGCCATTGGTTGCAACAGACTGCTAGTGAATTTCGTTGCCGTTGCTCTACGTGTGTTCGCGACAAGTAATTGAATAAATTTTATCACGAAAAAATGTTAATTAATCTAATTTAAACATAATTGGAAGGCTTTAAACCATTTTCTAGGTAAGAATTAGAAAAGAATTGATAGGTTAGGTTGCTTTTATGTCATGTTTCTCATTCCAACTACTCCAGTCCCACGTCATATATTTTGAATTAAAACACCAATTTCCTGCAGTAAATAAGAATATTGAGGATCAAGAAGCAATTTTGGAACAATGTCCTTCCGAAAATCATCAATGACATCGATCAATAATATCATCTTAGGAAGTGTTGACATATCAGATAAGTTTTCAACTTCATAAAATTATTTATTTTTACTTGATACACGTTACTTTGTTTGCGCTTTTGTTTATTTCAGGAACATTAATGACACCAGGAAAATGTTCATTTCGCCAATTAGTAAGAGTAGGCCTTCCGGAGTGTATTAAGCATAAGATGCACGAAAATATACCTGTACCTTCAGGCGCAGACATTTCAGACAATCCGAAGATAATCAAGAAAACAAAGTAACGAAAAAGAAATAATAGGGCTTCCGGAGTTTATTAAGCAAAGTTGAGAAAAAGGAATATGTGTTTTTAGTGAAATTACTAAAAACTTATCTGATATGCCAACACTTCCTAAGATGATAGTATTGATTGATGTCATTGATGATTTTCGTAAGGATATTGTTCCAAAATTGCTTCTTGATCCTTAATTTTCTTATTTACTGCAGAAGATCGACGTCTTAATTCAAAATAGATGACGTGGGACTGGAGTAGTTGGAATGAGAAACATGACATAAAAGCAACCTAACCTATCAATTCCGTTTGTAATTCTTACCCAGAAAATGGTTTAAAGCCTTCCAATTATGTTTAATTAGATTAATTAACATTTCTCAGGATAAAATTTATTCAATTACATGTCGCGAACACACGCGTAGAGCAACGGCATTGAAATTCACTAGCAGTCTGTTGCAACCAATGGCGATAGATCTTAAGCATCTTGCCCTGAATTGACCAATCACAAGCGCGCTCACGTTAACATGGGCTTCCCTATATACATACCGGGTGTCTCGCTAGATGTGCACTTTGTACACATTGCTTTGCCCCGGCTACTCACATACTTTATATTCGTTAATTTTACACAGTTCTGTATTTCGCACTATTTAAGCAAAGTATTTTCATAATGTCAACTAAACTTTCATCTGTGTTATTAGTGATAGCTGCAATATTATTGATTATGACGATAAATGTCATTTTATGCAAACGCAATAAATTTGACATTAACGGTTACATTGTTTATTGCCCATGCATGGGTGAGTTAATAAATATTGATGATATAGAAACTTCATTATTTCATTATTGTAAGTAATTGTATTTTCTTAAAGGTCGATTCGGGAACCAAGCAGATCATTTTTTAGGGGCTTTAGGTTTTGCAAAAGCGTTGAATCGAACCTTAGTAGTACCAGCATGGGTCGAGTATCGCTCTGGAGAGGTTCATTCAGTAGGTTCATGAGATTATGAAAATTGTATAGCAATACACTTCCACAACAAACTGACAAGTAATTCTTCCTTAGGTTCAGGTGCCTTTCAATGTTTATTTTAATACTACGGTCTTAAAGGCGTGCTATAAAGTAATATTGATGGAGAAATTCATGGCTGAGATGGCTCCTTTTATTTGGCCACCCTCTGAAAGAATAGGCAAGAAAGTATAATTATGTAATTACTTTTGCAGTGAGCTGGAAAAAATGCTAAATACCACTCTAGAATACCTGTGATACTAGTTCAGTAACCCATATGTACGGTTATTTTTTCCAGCTCCCTTTTTTCTTATTCTTTTAATGGAGAGAAGACTACATTGCTGTTAAAAATATCCAATCCATGAACGAATTTCATTAATACTTATATCTATACAAAATAAAGGAAATGTTAAAAAAGTAAGTAATGTTTCACGATGCGTTCACAAATTATTCAGTTAAATCTATAAAAAAAATTAATTATAATTCAAATGAGATATATATATATTTATTTTGCATTGAGCACTCTCATCCATATCTCAGCTTTATTAATTTCAATTTCAACAATATTCTTTATATCGTATATAAAGTGAATACATTCATTTTTTTTAACATTTCCTTCATTTATCGATGTTGATGACCTAATGTATAATAAGATTTTTGAATTTTTAACTGATGCCTTCTTCTTTCTGTTAATGACAAATTAATTATCCATTAAGTTTTATTATATTAGTTAATTAAAAATTAAATGATACAGTTTTTCATTAAAATTTATGCTTTAACTACAAGAAACAAAAATTAATTGACTGGAATTATCGATTAAATTCAATCTTGAAAAAGTTTATAACCACAAACAAACTCTCAATATTTTATACCTAAAGTTTATTTACAAATTCCATGTTTATTATTCATGATGATGTTAAATGTCTGCTTGCAATGTCAAAATTTCTTAATTAAATTAAAAGTAAGGTAATGTTTGTTTTAAATTTCACGACACTAAATACATGTGAATTTGTTCAGTTGGTGATAATTATTGCATATTTTTAGAAAAAAGAGGCCCAAATAATTTTTTACAGCATTGCTATATGTGTTTCCCATTTGCAATTCTTGCACATTTCATTTTTATGATAAATTATGTTAAAATTTCAATGTAAACAGATAATACCTGGAAATGAGGATTGCACATAATTATTGCAAAATTTTCTTTTACATGGTTAGCAGTTTTCTAGCCTATTATTTTGCAGCTATAGGGAATATTTGTAATTGGCATCTGGAACATTTTTTATTTTTATCAATATTCTTACAAAAATTATTTCGATAACAAAAGCATGATTTTTGATGTTACAAATGAGAATGAAGTTTCTGAAGCTCCACCCAGCAAACGCTGAAGTAACAGTTATGTAACAGTAGTGTTTGCTGGGCAGTTCCGGATTGTATACACTAAGATTATCTGTATTGTGCTCCATGTGTTTTTTTATAAAACCTCTGTTTAAACAATAATTTTGTACAATGATTGTGTACTCCATAGAGCGATAATGCGAATGTATCTGCTGTGATATTTTTTGCGCCAGTTTTTGTCTCCAAATGTCTAAATTCACGTAAAGAATGAAATAGTAAATTTGTTGTCTAGAGAAATTTTTTACAAAAGAAACAGTTTTTTTTTTAAATGACCATGTTCTAAAAAATTTTAGCCAAATACTGACTACTGGTTTTTTTGAAATAGAGAAGTTGCATGTTTTGGAATTTTCGTATATTAAGAGTTAAAAATGATAAATTATGACTAAGCGAGAAAAGTTACAACACAGTTTTGCAATTTTCGAAGTAATTATTGAGATATAAATTATTAAAATTTGCCGAAAACTAAACGTCGGTTTGAATCGATGTCACGTGACTATGACGATATAATTGGTAAGGTGGCATCGCTGACGGCAATGCAGTGGAACTACATTGCATATACAGTAGAACTCACGATAGCGAACATCACGATAGCGGACGAACCATGATACCAGACGAAAACGCAGCATGATAGAAGACGAAGAGAGTGGAAACGGTACCCCCACCCATTGCTTTGGGATTGGTCAGAAACGAGGATGTTTTCAGTGCACATTACGATTTACATTTGAGCGCATTGGTGCGCATGCGTGGCGCGTAGTAGCAGGCGACGAAATGTTCTGTGGAAGGGGAATTGCCTCTTATCCTTCTTCCGTCCGCTGTCGTGAGTTCCGCTGTATATAGATATACATATAAGTTATCTGCATGTACAAAACGTAAAATACAGTTATGTTTACATTTTGAAATACGTAAACATATTTATTACAATGTAATAGTTTAAAAGTGTCGGGAACTGAATTAAACATTTTAAATAAGAAAGGAGAATTATGAAAGGGAAAAGAAATTTTACAAATGAGAGGAGACATCGACAAAAAACAACAATTATTAGATAAGTATACACAATTAGTCTGATAACCAGAACAAGGTTATAATAGTTTATAATAATTTTTAATGCTAAAATATATTATAAAAGTGTATATACTTTATGTAAATTTCATTTGTTTTAGGAGCAGTTAAAGGAAAATTTGGATTTGATTTGCTTATACTAAACGTGAGCGTTCAATTTCAATGTTACATATACAGGGTGTTGTTGCAATACCGCATGATAGATATACCACGAGGAAGTTTTTTTTTTCTAAAGCCGATGGCGCAAAAATTAATTTTCTGGAAGGTATGGTTCCTTTGTAAATTGAATCTTAAAGTTTATTTATTTTAGGGGCATCCTTCCCAACGAGACAATCGGTGAACATGTGAATGTCGAACACGTGGTCCGGTGACAGTTGAAAACCCAAATCGACATTGCCGGGAAGGATGTTTCGAAACAGTCAGATGTTTTTATTCGAATAACTGGAAACTTGCGGATGACGTTAAAATCATCAGAAATTTCGAACATTCGGTAAAAACGTAAAACTTCAGATGATCAATGTTGACAATGATGATGCAATGCAGTTAACAAGCTGACCTCGGTAAACAGTAAAAAATAATGCTAGTACAACTTAAACAATAAATGCCAACATTGATCATTTAAAGTTTTATGTTTTTACCGAATGTTCAAAATTTCTGATGATTTCAACCTCATTCGCAAGCGTCTAGTTATTCGAATAAAAACGTCTGACTGTTTCGAAACATCCTTCCCGGCAATATCGATTTGGGTTTTCAACTGTTACCAGACCACGTGTTCGAAGTGAAACAGTCGAAATTCACATTTTCACCAATTGTTTCGTTGGGTAGGATGCCCCTAAAATAAATAAACTTTAAAATTCAATTTACAAAGGAACCATACCTTGTTGAAAATTAATTTTTGCGCCATCGGCTCAGAAAAAAATCGTCCTCATGGTATATCTCTCATGCGCTATTGCAACAACACCCTGCATATATTATGAATGTACAGTGGCAGTTTCGGGAACATTGTCCCATGCATCCGTGGGGTGCTGTCTCCGAAACTGCCACTATTTAAAATGTTACTACGAGGACAGCAAAACTGCCAAATTTCCCCAAAACTGCCATTATTTCACAAAAAATGTCCCCAAAGCAACCTCTGTACATAGCTACGTGCAATACATAATATTATTCTTATTTATTCTATTAACGTTCAAATCAAATGGAGTACGCAAAACATATAAATAATTACGTGCATGCTTTTTCAAATAACATGCACACGGTTATTTGTTTGGTAATATTTGTTTAATACTACAAAAATACACTAAATGTATTTTGTGGAAAACTATTTATTTCCTTGTAGCATCTCAACACTTATTTGTAGAACACGTTCCACCATTAACATATTTGTGAATTTGAACCGAAGACATTTCTCAGATTTCTGGTACACGTGTAGTTAAATATAAACACCGTATGTTTAAATACATGCAAATGTATGTTTCAAATTTTAAACCATGTTTACAATTTGAAAATCTAAACATATTTATTTAATTAATTCTGTTTGATCATTTGTGAAACAAATACAGTGAGAAGTGGAAGTGGAATCATTAGAGAGATTAATTCAAAAAAATGAATAGTAGATATTTGAAAGCTACATCTGAAAATATGCTACTTGTAGATTTAGATATGCTTTTGACATATGTAGCTATAAATTACAGTTTTCATAGTGCTGAAATGCAAGAAGTGAAGACTGTACGGTTCATAATATGATATGAAATGTTTAAAATTTTGAATTGTTAAAAATTTAAATAACATTTTGAACAGATCTATGCAGAAAAATTATGGAGATAATGCTATCAGATATGTACAACTTCACGGGAAGGACCATTATGTACTGTTGAAGCAAAAATAACTCCGGAACATAAGATCCGAAATAAAAATTACAAAGTGACAGTTACAATAAATGAAGATGAAGAAATTATTGTGAAGGCTGAATATCACAATTGCACAGCATCTTCAGGTAAGTTATTATATATCTTATATATGTTTTCCATAAAACGATGTGCTGATCATGTTTATGAAAGGGCACATATGTATTATGGTTATTTTACTGAATACTTTTTTAATAATGCTTTAAAATTATGACAAAAATTGTCCTATCAGCCTTTCGACAACATATTATATATTGTGTTATATATAACATAATATACAAAATTTATAAGAGAAGTAAAACGATTTGAAAAAATGAATAAAAATGTAAATTATATGATACAGGAGGACGTAAACATGCAGTGGCACTGTAGCATGGCTCTACAGAAAAAGCGAAGAACCTTCTTCAACATCGGTTACATGCTATTGGAAAAAACCAGCTATGTGAAATGTGGGTTCACTTATCAAATGTTAAAAAAATTAAAAATATATCGCCTCAGAATGAGGCTGAAGATAGCAGTCAGATTCCAGCAGTCACTTCGACCGGTCGATGAGAACCACTGCTCGATGCGAGCACACACTTCGAAAGTTTTTCTCCTTTCGTTTAAGCAATAATATTGCAATTCTTACCGACTCGGACAGTTTAAACTACCCTCAAACAAACCATACTGGTTCGATTGACCATAACGCAATAATGGTTTGATTATAAAAATTATTAACAAATAAGGCGGTATAAGACGATATAGTACAGAATCTACACGCATGGTCCTAGAGATTTCGGAAAAATTGCTTCTGATATAGCTTAAAGTGCCCATAATTCGTCCCCACATGTTTTATTACACATCATACTGGAATTGGTTATTTACAAAAATTATGAATAAATGTGTCTGCCGTAGAGCCGGGCGCATACGCATGGTAGTAGAGCATCGGAAAAAATTGCTTCTGAAAGCCTAAAGTACCCTTAATTCGTACCCATATGTTTTATTAAACATGATACTGGAATTTTTTATTTATAAAATTTATTAACAAATGTGCCTGCTGTATTGCAGTTCGCACACGCATGGTCGTAGGGCATCGGGAAAAATTGCTGATTGAAGTATCCTTAATTTAACCTTTGGTCAGAAGTAATTTTTTCTTCTTTTTAGACGTGATATACGTTATAATAGTTTCATTCCAGAAATGAGCTGCATGGCAAAAAAAAAGTTTATGCGATGCGTTAGTGCACGTGTTTTCTTCCCACATTTACTCTGATTTCCATGAGTTTATAGAAATTTTAAAGTTTTTTAAAAAGGTGTGATTTAAAGTTTGTTCCGTGCTACTGGAAGATTATAAGGAATAAAGTTCCACAAACAATTGACAAAAGTGCACAAATTTTTTCTATTATTATTATACAAGAAATTCGGTTGATGTCATAACCCTTATGAATAATAAACGAGAAATAGAAAAACTGTACTTCTTTTCAAAGACGATTATAATGCACTTTCATGTACGGTTAACGATGATAAAAAAGCAGCTTCCATTATGGTCATCGTGAATGGTTCAAAGCCTGACAATGTTGTCGAGAGTGTGATAGAAAAACGTATGTCGCAAAATGGTAACGAGTTATGTTAAAGAACGAAATTTTACTTCAACAAATAGCGAAATCGACGATGCTAGCCCCACGTTTGTCAGTCCAGATATCTCACCTCTGATATTTTCTTCACCGAATTTTAGCATTGAGGGCAATGTAAACCTTTAAGTTGATATACAATCAAGCACATCTAACGTGTTATATTCTTTAAGTAACTCAGAAATTTCCGAAATGAGCAAAAATCATAGCGATCAGGTAAATGATGTAACCGCTTGCTTCTGTAAAGATGATATTCCTTTTACTGTTCCAGCGGAATTTTGGAATGACGGATAAAAAATCATTTCGATCGCCATGGATCGATTAATTTTACAGTTACTTCTCAGTAAAATATAAGTACTGGGTCGTAATGAAAAAATGGCCCAGGTGTTCTTTACAACAAAAAGCGCTAGTTTTCAAGCTATAAAAACGCGTGCTCAGGCAACATATACCAAATATAAATTTCGTGTTCGAGCGTTCTTGACGTAAATAAGGGCTGAAGATCTAACTTTCTAAAATTTGGTCCCTGTGCTGCCGGCGCCTATTGATTTTCCTATGTGGCTGCTGGAAGTGGCTGCTAACTTCAGGCTCATAATAACGCTGGCGGTCCGTTTCTCATACACTGCGAAATTTGTGTTTGTTTATGTATACGTGTGGCTCAGTGATGACATCAAGAAGAAATTTGTAGGTGGTAAAAATTCCAGTATGATGTTTAATCAAACCTGTGGGGACGAATTAAGGGCACTTCAAGCTATAAGGAGTAATTTTTCCCGAGGCCCTACGACTATGTCTGTGCGAACTACACTACAGCAGGCACATTTGTTAATAATTTTTCGAAAATAAGCAATTTTAGTATGATGTTTAATCAAACCTGTGGGGTTGAATTAAGGGTACTTCAAGCTAAAAGGAGCAATTTTTCCCGATGTCCTGCGACCATGCGTGTGCGAACTGCACTACAGCAGGCACATTTATTAATAATTTTTGTAAATAAACAATTCCAGTATGATGTTTAATAAAACATGTGGGGACGAATTATGGGCACTTTAAGCTATCAGAAGCAATTTTTCCCAAATCTCTAGGACCATGCGTGTGAATTCTGTACTATACCGGCCTTATTTGTTAATAAGTTTTATAATTAAACAATTATTGCGTTATGGTCAATCAAACCACTATGGCTTATTTGAGGGTAGTTTAAACTGTTCGAACCATTCAGTTATTTCGTATTTGATGACCGAGTCTTACCCGCCTAAAGGCTCTAAGGCTCGGGCCCTATAAGGCGTAGCCAGGATACGCCCTGACCAACGCGAGGCCCCTTCTTCCAGTAGTCTCTACTAATCTATCTCAAAGCGGCAAGACTTCTCGTGCTCCTCGGTGAGGAGGGGACCTTTATAATCACTACGACACTCTGCAGGTTCGCACCCGAGTTGCATTGCAACTCACACATCGGAGCAAGCGAGACCTTTCAGACCCGGGGAGAGTCCTTCCAGTCCTACAGAATGCTCCGAGCCCAGCTTGCAGGCTTTTGACACTACTACCCGCGAGAGTCCAACACTGGCTGCGAGGGTTCTCTGCTTGGAACAGCCCCCGCGAGTACCACTTAATATAACCTGGTGAGACATTGCGAGGACACTCTCTCTTCCTTAGAGGTGGTGGAACCCGGGGCGAAACAGGTTCGCTCCCTCCTTACCTGAGGTACGATGTAGCCTCGGATCCTCGGCCGTCTAACTCACTAGACCCCGCTTGCGCGGGGGTATCTCACAGCGCCACGTGCGCGTAGCGTACCGTCCAGTGTGGTGGGTCGCCCATCGCTTTCTAACTTTCCAGACTCCCTGAGGTTGTTTAGGGCGACGCGGGAGGCGACACTATCCCCCTCAGAGGTGGGAGAGCCCGCCAGGATCAGGCTCGACCCTTCCTCCTTCCCTGAGGCTGTCTCGAGCTGAATCAGGAACGACAAACTTCCCGAGGGAGGAGCTGGCTCACCACTTCCGGTGCCAGAATAGGCCCACATACCCTCCCTCTCTGGGGGAAACTGTTCGAACCAGTAAGAATTGCAATATTATTGCGCAAACAGAAGGAGAAAAACTTTCTGTAGTGTGCTCGCATTGAGCAGTGGTTTTCATCGACCGGCCGAAGTGACTGCTGGAATCTGACTGCTATCTTCAGCCTCATCGTCCCAAAAGCGGTCGATAATAACATTAGTAAAGCTAGTGACGATGGCGATGACTTTCTTAATGCAGTACTAAACTCTAATAAAGAAGTCACCTAATTAAATTTTTAAAGTCTTCCATTTACCAACAAATATCTTTGCATTATAATGCAATTTGGTCTTAGGAGATAAAAGGAATTCGTCGCAATTTCTGTAGTTTTGTTCAAAAATAATAACTGAAGAGAACTGCTCCATGCAAAAATTACATCTGAAAAAGTAAGTGCAATATGTGGCTTGAACTTGGATATGGAAGAATAACTGCATCGGCCATCTGTGAAGCTGCTCATTGCAACACATTTAATGGTTCTTTGGTTGAAAAAATTATTAACCCAAAAAATATAAATACATTGCCTATGAAGCGAGGTTGGCAACTCGAAGAAGAAGTACTCGGATGTGTGCAAATGTAGGTGAGAAAAGAACACGAAAAAATGAATTAATGTGGATTACTACTTCGGAAAGAATATCCTGTTAGGAGCTTCATCAGATGGCATAACGCATTCAGCGGTTGTCGAAGTGAAATGTCCAATCAAGAATAAAACTTTTGTTCGTTATTATAATAACAATAAAATCGCGGACAAATATAAAGCACAGCTTCACTTGCAAATGCTTTTTGCCAACATATTTATGGGTTATTTTTGCTTAGCTAACCGAAATTTTGAAAATACAAAAAAGGTTACAGTAATAAAAGAATATTTTGAAGACAACTTTATCAACAATTTTCGTAAATATTCTGCTAACTTGGCTTTCGGAAACACTAAATTCATTCGCAAGTGCAGCAAATGGTAACTTTGTACGTATTTTCTTTAAAATCATATAAATTGATTTCGTATCTAGACCAGATTTTTCCAGTAGAAGAATTGCATATAAATTTTCTTTGTATACTCTTAAAAACATAAGGGGATTATCTTGAATTATTAATTTTGTATACTGCTCAGATATGTCACTCTTTAGGCGTTTCATTTTTAAAATATCTTCTCCTTCAATTTTAGGGGTGATATTACTCGTACTTGGATTATATGAAGCATTTGAATTTAGAACAGCACTGCTGACACTTTCAGATGTTTCGTTGAAATCGTAATCTTCAATACTCAGCTTTTTTGTCTGATCAGTAATTGAAGAAATATGGCAGGAAGTTCCAACATTCTTAACTGAGACTTCAACTTTTATTTTGGTTTGAAGAATCTTATTTCAAGGTTTTGGTTTCGTTTCAACATATTTATGTTCCACTTCAGGTTCCGTCTGGGAATGCACATCATGCTTCGTGTGAATAATTTTATATTCCACAACGTGGGTTTCTTCAAACATAACCCTATTTTCAATTGGCATATGTATTGATTCCACTGAACTAATTGTTGAACACAAAGGAACAGGCATATGAGGAGGAGATTGCGATTCGACCCAGAACAAAAAATATATATTAAGTGAATTAGGTTATTCAATTTTATATGTATTCTTAACTTACGGTACAGGAAAATTAAATCGAAGAACAACATTTGATTTTAATTTTTTGCGACATCCTGTCTTTTGGTATTCCTTGTAATTTTCCAAGTCTTCTTGCAACTGTATGCAAATATTTTTTAATGCAATATAAGTATCAAATAAATATTATAAATATAAAAATGAAGTAATGAATAATTATTCTGAGTTTGCGTTGTGATACATAAATTTGACAGATGAGTATGAGTTTTTTACTAAAAATCAAACCATACAATTTTCTTTACCACTTCCTCGAGAGATAACTATTATCAGTTTCACTCTATTGATCTATTTTTGTAGGAATAAAGAAAGTGAAAGAAGGTCTCTTTAAAAATTTACATGAAAATGATCTTTGCAGCAAAAACTTTCGGATCGTAACTTCTTTTCAGGCGAGGAGCACAAATTAATTATTCTTTTTCCGGAGTAGAACTCGTGGTTGATTTACAGCTAGGAATAATGCAGTATTTGTAGCTATGCAAAGATGGATTTCTATTCTTGAACATTTTTATTGATTTGTCTCCTATTGCATTGAATTTCTACCTGATGGTTCATGGAAACTTCCACTTCTAACTGTGGTAGTTTCGAAAATAATCAAACCGAATTAATTAAAGAAATATGTTTAGATTTTCAAATTGTAAACATGGTTTAAAATTTGAAACATGCATTTGTAGGCACTTAAACATATAGTGTTTATATTTAACTGCACAAGTACTAGAAATCTGAGAAATCTCTTCGATTCAAATTCACAAATATGTTATATTGGTGGAACGTGTTCTACAAATCAGTGTTGAGATGCTATAAGTAAATAATTAGTTTTCCACTAAATACATTTAGTGTATTATTGTAGCATTAAAAACATATTATAAAACAAATTACCGGGTGCATGTTATTCGAAAAATCATTTATATGTTTAGCGTACTCCAATTGATTTGAAAGTTAATAGAATAAACAAGCATAATATGATGTATTACATGTATCTGTATATAAATATATTTCTGCAGGATTGAAATAGAACGCTCACGATTAGTATCAGCAAAAAAATTCAATTTTTCCTTTAATCGCTCCTAAAACAAATGGAATTCACACAAAGTATATATACTTTTATAATATATTTTAGCATTAAAAATTATTATAAACTATTATAACCTTGTTCTGGTTATCAGACTAATTGTGTATACTTTTCTAATAATTGTTGTTTTCTGACCATGTCTCCTCTCATTTGTAAAATTTCTTTTCCCTTTTATAATTCTCCTTTCATATTTAAAATGTTTAATTGAGTTGCCGACAGTTTTAAATTATTACATTGTAAAAAATCTGTTTACGTATTTCAAAATGTAAACATAACTGTATTTAACGTTGTGTACATGCATATAACGTATATGTATATCCATATATATATGCAATGTAGTGCCACTGCATTGCCGTCAGCGACGCCACCTTACCGATGACGTCGTCATAATCACGTGACATCGATTCAAACCGACATTCAGTTTTCGGCAAATTTTAATAATTTATATCTAAATAATTACTTCGAAAATTGCAAAATTGTGTTGTAACTGTTCATTTCTAATAATTATATTTCGATTGAAATTAAATTTAAAAGTCATGCAAGTTCTCTATTGCAAGTAGAACAATATTCTATGGTGAATGGTTCAGGAGTTATAGCTGTTTGAATGTTATGGGTGCATAGGAAATGAGCAACGGTGTAATTGAGCAAATGGGAAATTGGACAAATTGGAAATTCAGCAAATGAACAAAAGAGGATTTGATCAAACGACTAATTGGGCAAATGATTATTTCTTCTTTTGATATTGGTTTACATGTAGGGAAGTGTAATAAATACTACGATGACCACAACTGTGGACTAAAAGTCCCTACTCCTGCTTTGTTGAAGCTCGCGTTGTTAAAAGAATTCTATTTATTTAATAGATTCAATCACTTTGCCTTAAGACTTACCTACATGTTAAAGCGGGCTCGGTAACTTGAAGATTGTTAATGGAGCTCGGGATAACGCGAAGTGGTTTCGGAAATCGCTCGGCTATGATACTTCGTAAAAAATAATGACCGGAAAAATGTTGTGCACTATTGATCCTCATAGAGTTCCTATCAAGTTTGTCGCAGACGCGCAAAGGAGGACAAAAAATATCGTGGTATATGTACTCACTGAACCTGCGATGGCGTTGGCAATGGAGAACGGAGGTGATTTCCTGGAGTCGTTGATGAGGCTGCAACGGCTCTGGAGCGTGACGTCACCCTGGATCGTTCCTGGAGATTTGGCGGCCCGGCTTGACGGTTTGGTAGTTGGGCTTGTAGGCCATTGAAACACCAATATCCAAGCTGGAGAGGTATTGCACTCGGCACCGAAAATTATGTACGTGTACACTCGGAAAACTCCTCAGAAGTGCTCTGGAGGTTATTACCGGACTGTCTCGTGCTGTCTCAACCAAAAGCTACAACGAAGTGTGCAGCGTCGCGGAAGAATTCGGAAGTCTCTTCGCTTAGGCACCCTTAGATAGGAATGGCAAAAGCATCGGCGAAGGCAAAATAGGGATTAGGAACAGTATAAGGAGGTATTGTCGATGAGCTCACTACTAGGAATTTGAACATTCGCATACGGGGATTTTCGAAAAGTGGAAGAAAGAGAACATTGGGACGTATTGTTGTCTTCCTCGCCATCAGGTCTGTCTTGATAGAGACGCTGACTACGATTTACTCATCAGTAAGAGAGAGAGAGAGAGAGAGAGAGAGAGAGGAATGTAGTGATTTTCCAAATAGTCGGGAGATCTTCAGGATGCTTCTACAAATGTAAGCGGCGCAAAGTTTAGGCATTTTCCGTAGCGTGCGTTGTCGAGAGATGACACCGTTCGGAACGTACCTCGAGCCGTGTGTAGCAAGACGGACTCTTGGGAGCAATTGGCGACCTGTGCACTGGAAAAAAAGTCCCAGGTCATAGAAAAAGTAATTGCAGGTTAAAATAATTGCACGAACTCCGGAATTTATATATTTTTAAAAACAATTACATTAGCGACTAAAAAAAAAATCAGAGTGACGAGTTACAAGCGAACTGAATAAATTTTGTTAAATAGTATGGATCCACCATTTTGTATTTTTAAAATCTAATATCGCTATCATAATTCCCCCAAAACTCCCCAAATAGAATGTTTCAAGCTATTTCGTTCAATTTTGCAAAAATTGTCCGCTATGTTAGATCCGCCATTTTGAATTGTCAGTGTGGTGTCAGATTCGTAATCAACGACCCCAAAAACCTACGAATATTTTTGTGGCTTAGACGTAATGAAAGTGGCAGCGTGAAAATCGTGATTTGGTTTGTAAAATTGTTTATAGCTGTTATTTCTCCCACTCGAATCGATATCCACCACCGAAATTCGGATTAAGGAGGTCAAAATACATATGTAGACGTTAATTATATTAATTATAGAATGTGTATCGGTGTATATACAAAGTCGCCAAATGACAGATATTTAACTATTATCGTCACAACGCAATTAATTTGTGCTTATACACAGTTAACAAAAACTACACTTCTTTTACAAAAATTAATATAAATATTGGCGTAAAGGTTTACACTATCTGAACAATATTTTAGGTTACTAAAGCCGAATTGGGATTTAGGAATAATGAAATTTTGTTCAATAAACCATTCTATTTTAATTTTAATTAGTGTTTCGAAAATATTTGAGAAATTGCATGTCAAAAGTAAAGGTATAAAACCTTTATTATTAGGTTTCAGGCTGATGATTCCAATACGTACAGATCGGGATGAAACGCTAGAGGTGGAGTTCTCTCATTTTTTCAATGAGGGGATTCTACTTTGTTCTCCTGATGATAAAAAAATAACCTTTTCAATTAAAAATGACAAACAATCATATATTGTTCAAAAATTTGATGGTATGCGGTCAGGTCCAAGTGAAAATTTAGCTTTTAAATGGTTTGCCATGTAATGTCAACGAATATAGGTGCATACTAAAGGCACAGATTCCATGTTATAGGTTTGTCAGTTTTTGGGAAAACATGAAATCGCTAGTTTCGAGCGATTTATTACAGCACTCCTTGTCGATTTCGTACTACGAAGCAACATCTACTAGACAAAAAAAAAGGACAAGCGGTAGGATAGTTTACAACGGAAAACCCACACAGAGCACCTCTCCTCTCCCCCAATATAGGTCACTAACAAATCCAGCGATCTGTGCCGTAGAGGGCACGTCGCGAAGATTACGTCATTTAATCCGAGATAATACTCACGTCGTACTGTCAGCGAAAAAGATGCTGACATTATATTTCACCGTTATAACGTTAACCAACAAAATACATACTCTATTTAATTAATACAAGTGTTTTAATAATATTTCTTGCTCATAAAAAAATAATTTTTTATATTATGCAAGATTTGACAAGTTATGCATAAAATGACATTTTCTTGACAAGTTATGCATAAAACCAGCATCCGTAAGCTACATCACGGCTAATAAAGAAAAGGGCATAGGGGGATAAGCATGTGGTAAGTGCCCCCGCGCCAAATAAGCTCAAACTTGCATTAAAAATCGGCATTTGTGTGCCAAAAAAGAAACCGGAAGTATTATTCCGAAAAATTAATTTTTCAAGGAGTTATGGAGAGTGAAAGAAAAATAAAAAAAGTTGATTTTCTCGAAAACGGTCCAGCCGATTTTAACAAAAAAAAAATATGTGATGTGGTTATTAACCCTCCTGAGCACGAGTTTTTCTTTTCCCATATGGAAACAATGTAGTTTGGACGAGTATACTCGTCCTTGTGCACAGGAGGGTTAATAGGGGTATTAAATATAATCATTTTCACAATTTTTTGGCACATATAAAAACAAAAAAAAATTTTTCAAAAATTATTTTTTAGTCGTTTTTTGAAAGTGTCACCTTCATTTTTTTTTGCAAATACATTCTACATCTATCTAGTTTAATATATATTTTTTTCAGATTTTTAAAAGATACTTTTCGAGGAAAACGTAAAAACCATAGTTGCATCACCTGGAGGGTACAGTGCGTGTATTGTATCGTCATATTAGTGGGATATGTTATATGTGTTGGGTATGTTTTCTTTCTGTTAGTGTAAGAACAACTTACATATTGAGTTTATCATCTTTGTTATATAAAAATCGGTCACTTGTCCGGTGAATATTTTCACCTATCATTGACCGGTTGTTGTACTGATTGATGTATAATTATACATTCTTTAGCCGACAAAAATGTTTTGTCGTTGTCCGGTTCTTACCGCGTGGAGGTAAATGTATACGAAGAACCTTTTTTTTTTGTTTTTTTTTTCGTTTTTTACTTTTTATTGTTATTTGCTTTTTTTTTATTTTTTTTGTTTTTGGCTTTTATGTGTTGTGACCCCCCCAAAAACATAACCCCAAAATTTCTCCACCGTCGTCACCGCTCGCAACCGCCCGCAACCGAAAAACAAAACCAACCGAATCTCTGGGGTCACAAAACCCTACGACGCGCAAGATGTTAATAAGGGCGACAGGCATGCCGAAGCATACCGAATTTATAGGCGCGCCGCAAGGTGATGGTGTGCCCGCTATGCTCAGCCCCGAGATCCCCTCGGCACGGGAGAGGGCGGTATTCGCAGGCGCAGTCAAAACTCGAAACCGAAACTCGACGATAGAAACTAGCGGTCACGAACAGCGAGGACGGGTTAACCTCAAGACCGAACCCCACACGATCGTCACGATACCGAAATGCGAATTCAATATTATTTACCTGACGTCAGAACGAAGCGAAACCGAATTTTCCCGACCAAAAATTTTGGGTTGCCCCGTAGGGGCCGGGAGCCATTCGGACAAAATTCAATACAAAAAATCGCGCCACACCTCCACAGCGGGTGTCCGTAGCCATCATTGTTATGAAAATATCGGTGCCAAAGAAATTAATTAATCTCGCGGTTGCACACAGTGCCGGTAACCAAGATTTCCACATTATCCGCGATCGACACTAGCTTCGACTACGTAGGCCAGCGCCGCTTGATCCGAACACTTCCGAACGCGGGTACGGCTATTTCCGCGAAACGAAATACGCCACGAGGCCAGGACTTGCACCACGATGTCATTTATCGTTTGAATAAATTCCAAGGTAAGACGTATCGTATTTTAATAAACGTGTGAAAGATTGCAAGATTAAGAGTGCTCTCCTTGAATATTTTCAAGGACGATAGCCGTGAAGAAATCTCTTTTGAATTTTAGGTTAAACCCTTCGAAATCTCTTCGAAGGCGGTATCCGCGGGACGAGTTATTTAAGCTCTACAACATTTTAATTATCTCCTTGCTCCCTGTCAAGGACGATAGCCGTAAAAGGTTTTCTTTAAGGTTAATGAAACCCTTTGAATAAGATTCAAAGGCGATATCCAGTTTAATAATGATTTAAACATTAAGAAAAGTTTATTGTCTCCATGACCAATGTCAAGGACGATAGCCGCAATTAGGTTTTATTTAAAGTTAATTAAACCCTTTGAATAAGTTTCAAAGGCGATATCCAGTTTAAGACTTATTTAAGTGTTAAGAAAAGTTTAGAGTCTCCTTGACCAAAGTCAAAGACGATAGCCGCAATAAGGTTTTCGTTAAAGTTAATTAAACCCTTTGAATAAGATTCAAAGGCGATATCCATTTTAAGAATTATTTAAATATTAAGAAAAGTTTAGCCTCCATGACCAATGTCAAGGACGATAACCGCAACAAGGTTTCTGTAAAGTTAATTAAACCCTTTGAATAAGATTCAAAGGCGATATCCATTTTAGGAATTATTTAAATATTAAGAAATGTTTAGTCTCCATGACCAATGTCACGGACGATAGCCGCAAAAGGTTTCCTTTAAGGTTAATTAAACCCTTTGAATACAATTCAAAGGCGATATCCATTTTAAGAGTTATTTAAGTGTTACGGAATTTTCACTTTCCTTGGAACTTTTTCAACCCGGGCGACACGGAACAAAGAAATTATTTTGATTTTACCGCGTGGTGCCAGCCTACCGCGCACGAACTTGGGTGTTGAAACGCGTTAGCCGAACAAAGGACGAAACCCGCACTACGTCCAAAATTACATTTTCGCCGCGATGCTTCCAGGATAACGAGACCCGACATTTTAATTTTAACCGAAACGACCGGAACCGAAAGATTTTTAAGCAAAAAAAAAAAGACGAAACGAAAGCATGAGTGATCCGCGGCACTTCACTCAAGAACGCGAGCGAGGAACTCACGAACGAATCCCGGAAGGCGATTGCAAAAACGACAAGAATTAAGATCAAAAAAAGGATCGATTTGCCTTCCGGAACTCGTGTTACCTTTTCACCAAGCGACGCTCACCTTCCACAGCCCAGGTAGTCCTTCCGCTGCTGCTGCCAGAACGAGAATGGCCGAGGCTCGTCGCCGCCTTGCCAGGACGCGGTCCTTGCCGCCCGCCGGTACCAGAGACGGAGCGCGCTGATTCGCTCCCGCGGTACCGCGTGACAACCACGGCTTTCACCGCGGCGTCTCTTCCCCTTTTCCACCGATTCCCCTCACGCCTTCTGGAAACTTCTAGAGACTTCCAGAAGCGGTAGCGGTAAACATCCATTGTCTCGATACCTCTCCCCGCAGGGGACTTGTGGAAGAGAGCGGAGCGGGTTATCTCCGTCCACAATTTAATTGTGGAAGAGTGAGGGGTCGAAGTGCCCGAGCTCGAAGAGGAGCAATGCTTTTGAAAGATCCGCTTCTCTTAGCAAGTTTTGAGAATTGACGACCTCACGGACCCGATCGTTCGGCTGGTCTGTGCCGACGAATGCCTGATCGTGAAACGACTCGAGAGACCCACCGTACTGGGGAGCTAGGGTGCGGTGTCAAGCCCCTGCCGGCGGGTTCCACACGGGGGAGCGCTACGGCGTGCCGTGTCCGTGCAGGCAGTAACCGCAGAAAGGGTTGGCCTCTAGCGGGCCGTGGCAACGTTAGAAAGGTTCTCTGAACCAACAGAAGCATCAAGGCAGGCAGCTTGTTGCTAATAAATGTGGTAGCTGACTTGTTGTATATCTTTTTTAAGTGTGCACAACCAGCGGTGCTGGCGCATCACTAAAATTTGGCCCCATTCCCCCATGGGGGGGGGGGGGGTGTTTTAAACCCGAACGGGAGGCAAGACACCTTAAATAACTACACTCAGGTGTCTCGATACCTCTATCAAAACAGCGGATGCCTTTGTTTATTCCGTAACCATCATAACAAAGCGGCGAGAACCTTTCTAATCGGGCTCTTTATGTTCAATTATTAACGAGAATTTCAAAACAATAAACGATATAATATTATCCGCGATGCAAAATATAATCTGTTTTCGAAATTATCAAAATATCGAGAACATTCTACGAAATTAATATTCTAAAATGATGTGAAAAATGCCCAAGTATGCGTACTATGTTTTATAATTACTCAAATCCGCTACTACACGATATCCAAACAGATTAAACAATGCAAAAGAAAAGCATTTTTAAAATTTTCTTTTCAGTCTCAGATGAAAACCAAGACGAATTTATACGAAGCATGATGTAATCTCCCCTTTTTCCTAAATTTTGTGTTAAATAATTACTGGCCACATCCTTTAGGCCGAGATCGACTAACTATGCACTTGCTCAAACTAAAAACTATCTAATTAACTAACCTTAATCACTAGGTACGCAGTATCTTCTTTCAATACATTGGCGCCTGTGCTAGTTTCCTAATGCCTTACTAACTAAACTTACTCCCTAGCTACGCAGTATCTTCTTTTAATACATTGGCGCCTGTGCTAGTTTACTAATAACTTACTAGCTAAACTTAATCACTAGCTACGCAGTATCTTCTTTCAATACATTGGCGCCTATGCTAGTTTACTAATAGCTTACTAACTAAACTTAATCACTAGCTACGCAGTATCTTCTTTCAATACATTGGCGCCTATGCTAGTTTACTAATAGCTGCGCAGTATCTTCTTTCAATATCTTGGCGCCTATGCTATTTAACGCAATGCAAGGTGATTCCAAAAATTAGCGCCACTACAGCAGTCCCCCCTATAAAAATCACCCTTGCCCCGGATTGAGCCTCCCGGCAAGACAAAGTCTGTAATTATTTAAAGCGGTAGTTTATTTCCGGGAGCCAAAACTACTCCTAAAAATTAGCGCCACGATCGGCTGTCCCCCCTGTTATGGTGTAGTATCAGCTCCACGGTTTGGAGCCACATCCTCAAAATTAGCGCCATCACGACAGTCCCCCCATTTACCCAGCGGATATGACCCCCGCGACTACAGTACTAGAAAAATATTAGCGCCTCTTTCGGCAGTCCCCCCTATTATTAGCACTGCAGCATCCCAACGAGTTGGTTCTCGCTCATAACTGCAGCTGTAACGTGTTGCCACGTTAGTGTTATCATTGTTTTTTGTTTTTTTTTCTGATTTTTTTTCAGTGGTAAAAATAAGTAAGTGAAAACAAGTGGTGAAACGGAAGAACAATTTATCATGAATATCATATAATTGTATATATATATATAAAATAATGCAATTCTCTAGTTGAGAGAAAACATTAAAATTGTATTTCTTCTTCGCCGCTTATTTTAAACAATTAATAATCAAAATGATTTATTGGGAAGACGGCATACATACTGAATGTAAACAAAGGAAAAATAAACAATGCGTCGTTCTAATGCGAACAACCGCAAAAGATTTAACTTAAACGGAGATATTTACGGCCAGAAAAAGTTATTTTTCTATTGGTTTTATATGGAAAACAAACCCCACCTGTATTTAATTTTATTAAAACTATTGCATTATATAAAAAAAACGAGTTTCGCACTTGACTGCTGACTGTGTGCTCATCAGCAGGGATCACAGCAGCCTTACCCAGGATTCCATTATGTAATTTATGTGTAATTTTATAAATGTACACGTTTTTTCGAGTTTTTGGGGGGAAAAACTCGAAGGGGTTGTTTTCCATATAAAACCAATAGTAAAATAACTTTTTCTGGCCTTAAATATCTCCGTTTAAGTTAAATCTTTTGCGGTTGTTCGCATTAGAACGACGCATTGTTTATTTTTCCTTTGTTTACATTCAGTATGTATGCCGTCTTTCCAATAAATCATTTTGATTATTAATCATATAATTGTTTTGATATTTCGGTTGTATGATTTTGAATAAGGTCATGCCTACTGAGGGCGTTTATGCCAAACCGAAACGGCAAAACATCAGTTTCAAAGGATTTCATTACGCTATTTGAAAAATCTAAAACGTCGTGCTCATTTTTCAACTGCAAAATGGAAGCTATCATTGCATTTGAATTTCCTGACCGTAAGGTAAATAATAAAACAAGAATACATTGAATGACCGAACGGGTTTGACTATTTCTCAACGAAATAAGCATGTCTTCCACAACAATAATTTGTTCCCAATTTAAACCTGTGAAAGTTTTTAACTTTTTCAGAAAGACTGTATTCACCCACATTGTCAAACAACGGGGAATCACATTTTAATGAAAGGGTTCTCATTATCTTTGGCAATTCTAATGCCGTAAGACTAGTAGTACTAGAGTATACTAGAGTCAACTCGGATAGTGAGAAGAAACTTGTGAAATGGTTGTCCGGGGCACAAGTGACAGGAATTCCAAATTCAGGAAAAACCGAACAAAAGTTAGCAGCAGTTTTCAATGAATCCTGCCATGGTCCATGTGGTTTTAACCCTTTTCCAGGCCGAAGGTCCTGGGCAATCCACCAGAAAATGTGAGGGTACTTGTTCCTAAAAAAATGTTGAAAGTTTCTTTTTTCTTAAAATATTCACAAAAGAATTTATGGAAAAAATTGTTGATGAAACTAACAAATATGCTCGGCAGAAAAATGAGAAGTTAGCGAATTGGTATGATGCCGATGTAAATGAATTATATGCCTTTATTGGTGCACTAATTTTTATGGGAATTCATAAAATGCCTAGAATAGAAAATTATTGGAGCACCGATTGTTTTTTTAGAATTATACACCGGATAGGAAAAATAATATCGAGTAAACGTTTTTTTCATATTACTGGAGATGATAGACATAAATGACAATAGTACTATGCTCCATCGAGATGATCCTAATTACGATACACTTCATAAAGTAAGGTATCTCAGAGAAAACATGAATTAGCACTCTATCAAGGTATATGACTCTTCGAAAACGGTTTCTGTTGACGAATCTATAATTCCCTTCAAAGGACAGTCATCCATGAATCAGTACTGCCACAGAAACCCATAAAATGGGGGTACAAAGTGTGGAGTTTGGCTAATTCGAAGACGGGTTTTATGATTAAAACTGAATTGTATATTGTCAAATTAACAAAATATGATACAAAAGATCTCCTCGGAGAACGTGTAGTGTTGAATCTAATTACCCTGCGAAAAATTAAAGTAGGATTCTCATTAGAATCTCATGAGAAATTGAAACAAGTGCCTTATAGTTGTCGTAAATATACATTATATACACCTATTAGTCATAAAAGTATCGTACGGAGTATGTAAAGTTTTATTACACGAAAGAAAACAATTTAATAGGTAGTTTTATGAGCACACAATTATTAATGTTTTGTGTTGACATTTTACGGAAATTACATAAAAATCTCATCGCAATCCTGTCAATTTTCATACAAATCGCAAATATTGTCGAATAGTATTTCCGTAACATAGTGCGAGTACTATACGAGATTTATATGAACTTTACAAGGTACTGCAGCTTGTCTAAGATATGCAGTCTCAGCATACATCCAACGTCACAATGCGGCTCTCTGAGTGCTGTATTATCATCTCCGTAGCACCTACGGTATTGACGCGACCCCAGTTTTGCCGTACGTCCCAATGACATTGAATCCGTAGTCGGAAATGAGTCGTGCCGAATATACTGGAATTACTCATTTCCGACGAGCAGGCAAATATCAGCCAATAAGCCTGACATCGTCCTTGTTGACTTCGATGATAAATCCATTTTTGTCATAGAGTTCTCTGCACCAGCAGAGACAAACATAGTCAGCAAGGAAGGCGAAAAATGGATGAAATATCAGGAACTCCTTTTCGAGATTCGCAAGCTGTATCGCGGATTCAAAATCAAGCTCGTGCTAATAATTGGAGTGCTGCGAGGAATGTGACCAGCTTTCCTCGATAACATCAAAAGTATTCCGGCTTTCCAACAACATGGAAATTTGTTCGCAGGCCGGATGCAGAAAGCAGTGCTGCTGGGATCTCTCCATCTGCTGTAGAGATGACCGAAAATGAAAATATGACTGACGTTGAGATATTTATTTATAATTATATATTTTTGTAACACTACATATACATGGTATTTATTTATTGAACTGGATTTAGTGTACGCAACGCAATTAAATAATATGAGATCATAAAAGGCCATAAAAAATGATTATACTATTGGGAAAATAATTAACAATATGCGTGCTTATCAGCAGGACTCTACCATTCCTGCTCTAGGCACATAGATAGATATAAAATTGATAGTAACAAAATTACAAAAAAATATGTATGTATACACCACGTTTAATTTTTCGGGGTTAAAAGTTTACCCAGTGTAAATATACCAAAATAGGTAAAATTTCATAAAATTGATACAATTTCGTAATTTTTTATATCATTGTTTTTGTGTCTTTTTTATTTCTTTTTTTGCTTTTGTGTCTTTTTTATTTCTTTTTTTGCTTTTGTGTCTGTTTTCTGATTATTTTATTCTTAACATCTGTTCTTTAACTTTTTATTTATGATTTTACATCAGTATTTATCTCAGGTAGAGCAATACTTATTTGTCCGCATTCCGCAAGTCCACTTTTTAGACCTATCCACTGGTAATATTTTATTGCAGTGCTGATCATGAACATCTACGCCACCTATAAACTTATTGTAAACAGTAAATGCGTTCGAGAAAGGTAAATTAACTTTTTGGTTATTGGCTTTATCAACGCGTTTCACAGATAAAATTGATGTAACAATTGTTGTTAGATAAAATTGATACGGGCTTGGAATCCATAACCGTAATAAAATTGATACGACTATTTGTATCATGTTTCACTCTGTAAGACCCTCGAAGTGCTTTTGCATCTATATCATTCAATTGGTCTATTCTATCATTTCTGACAGTACCTATTGTTCGAATGCCAATCCTTTTCAAATAAACCAATATAATATTTTTTATGTAAACAAATAATCTATACAACGCTTAACGGTCGGTGTGGTTGTTATGTACTATTGAAAAGGAACCAACATGATTTTTCCCGAGGTTGCAGGTGTGGGCAGTGCCTGTGGATTACAGGGGGCTCAAAATAGTTTACATATTTTTTATGTAAACAAATAATTACTGCAACGCTTAACGGCTGGTGTAGTTGTTATGCACTACTAGAAAGGAACCAACATGATTTTTTCAGAGGTCCCAGGTGTAGGAGCTGCCTCCTGTGTATTGCAGGGGGCTTAAAATAGTTTACATATTTTTTATGTAAACAATTAATCGCTGCAACGCGTAACTGACATTATCAATGGGATAATCCCATTATTCCTGCCTTTTTCGAATCCGTAGCTGGTAAATAAGTAGCTAAATTCAGCTTCATGAGTGCGGTTCCTCTTTGATGCCTTTTGAAGATTTGCCCCTCGCCCTCATAAAAGGGCCGAACAAAAATTTTCAGACTCTATGTGAGAAGAAATGCTTCATATAAATCGGTTTTCAGGCAGGACAGTGAATATAAAAGTATATGAATATATAAAGATTTCATGTTTGAGATAAATTCAGCGTCTGGATAGCATAATTACCCGAGCGCTCGTAGTCACGATGAAGAAGTATACTACTGAAATGAATTTTTTCAAATGTGGTAAAATAGAAATTACTACGAAACAGAGAATTTTATGCTGAAGAATCGTTTTCTGATATATTTTGTTATATCACCTTTAGTTTTCACAGTTTTTAACTGAATAATTGTTCTTAAAATATTATTCGCCCGACAATTTTTTTATTTTTTTTGCTATATCCTATTTTTGTCATTGCATTCAATTTCTGAAACAACATGAGTTTCTTAGCCAACCTACCTTTTAAGCCAAGTATATTTTTAAACCACTATTGACGTTGTATTCGTTTAACCATTTTGAAAGTTTGAGAAAGCAGTTAAATTCAGTGAAGTCCAAAAACTTAATAATGTAGGATTTTATCAAAATTTTCTAACAGAAAATACTCCAAATCATAATGTTTAGAAATTTAGATATCAAGAGATCGCCCACGACCACGGTGAAAGGACTTGAAGATAAATACAACCATTTTTCTTTCAAATGATCTCCGTTATTTACTAGCAAATGTACATAAACGCTAGTTTAAGAAATAGATATTGGTGCATATGGCTTGAGCACCAATAGGCCCACGATACCATCTGTCAAGTGCCCAGGACATCCATCACAAATACAAGAGAAAGTTCTTCCCGCAAAATGAGTTGGCGTGTTAGTAAAAAGTTGAATTACAACGAATGAAATAAAGTTGTCAAACTGTTGGGTTATGTTGCCTATCTGAGAAGGATTAACTATCCGGATGTCCGGAGGTCTGTATTATTCTGGCCGCATTGTAACCAAGCGCAAGTGCAAGACGACGCCCCCCTTGCCAGAAAACTCCAATTCACTTGAAAACGAAAGGGAGGTAAATATGTAGACTATGAGGCAATTAATCATGACTTGAATCACGATATTAGAGGGAATGTGATGCGGGAATCAAAGAACTTCTCAGACCCATGGCCAGATGCTATGAATAACTTATGTAGGACGACATTGACGGACACAGATAGGCACTTTGGTTGCATTTTTACCTCGTACAGTAATGGATATGAGCTAATTCTTCGGTGGATGGCAGAGGGTCGAACTGTGCTTCTTACTAAAAGTGGCGATTTTTTTTACCCAAAAAATGACAGGCCAATAACTTGTCTCAATACGATTTATAAGCTCTTTAACACTATTCCCTTTTTAAGAATTAGTAAGACAATTCAACTCATATAAGGATGTAGAGAATGTCTGCTCACAGAATTTGCGTTACGCAAGACTCTGTCCAGTAAAACAACCAGCCGCGAGAGTGTAATGCTCTGACAGGCATAAATAAGAGGTGCTGAGCTCGTCTCGTCCAGACCGGCTTCTCTAGCGACTAGCGAAGAGAGTAGTATGAAATTTTGATGGATAGATCCCGATCTGTTGTAAGTGACGGTGATATTTCCTTACCTTCAGAACGAACGTGAAACAAACAAAACAAGTATTAAAGACTCAAGTTTATTCAGTACTGGTACTTACCCTGAACTTAACCTGTCATCCACTTCTCAAATGAGGCTTAATCTTTCCGCTACTCCTCTGGCAAGTGATAGATTTGGTATGTCAGATAGGGCTACTGCAGCTATTGTAACAAGTGTCCTGCCGGATATTGGTCTGATTTCAGAGGGGGATAGGTCATTGGTTCGAAGTAAAATAAGGCGTGAGAAGAACAAAATTCGGACTGAATTAGTCGCAGACAAAAGTGCAGATGCATTTGAGGGGTTACATTTTTATGGGAGAAAGTACAAAACTTTTATTGTTGAAGAATTCGGTCATAATCATTACCGCCGAACGCTAAAGGAGGAACGCATTACACTTGTTCAACAGCCAGGCTCTGTTTACATATCTCACTTGGTCCCAAAGTCCGGAAGCCATAGGCGAGGGAATTGTTTCTCCTCTCCAAGACAAATTGATTGACACTTCGAAACTAAAGGTTACTGTAGGAGATGGTACTGTTGTTAATACTGGCTGGAAATCAGGATCTATGCGATATGGTACACTCTTGCTTGGAAGACAATTGCAGAGGAGCGTTTGCTTGTTTCATTTCAATGAGTTGCCTCTTCGACACTTGTTTGAATTTGTAGATGATAAGAGTACGGGACCTGAAACGTACTCCGGTCCTCTGAGCAGCTCATCCAAATTTGCGAAAAGTTGTCAATTATTGAGTCTGTTAGGATTGAGTGCTCGCTGTCCAAAGTTAATGTTTTAGATCTCATCAAAGATCAAAATTACTTACTGGGGATTTCCCGTGTGGTTGGTGACGGCTTTTGTCCTCCCGAACTGGCTCTTTGAGTCTCAGGACCAATGTGTCTCGCTATGTGGTTGACAACTGCAAACAGAATTTTAAGATTATATATCTCCACAAAAGAACCATCATCTGCTTTAATTCACTTAGTTACTTTTATTCAGGAGGTATACTTACTGCTTTGGTTTGCTACAAAATCACATCTCTCCATTGTTGATGGTCTAAAGCATCTTTTCCAATGCATCCAAAGTTCCAGTTATTTACCAAATGATATCAGAGACGTTATTGACAAACTAATGGATATTTCACACATTCCGAGAATATCTTGTTGACAATAGCATTTGATAAGGATAGGCTGACTCGAGAGCTAGGGTTCAGACGTATTTTAAAATCAAGAGAGAATTAATCCAAAGGGAAGTCAATTCGAACATTTATTGTGCCAAAATTGAAGTTCGATGACATATCTTATTATGACAGACACTTATTGATACTTATTGACTGGTAAACTGAAAAAATAACATTCGCGCCAAGACTGGCAGACAATATCCCTGGCAGACAGATATTGCACAAGCAATCAAAGACCATGTGATCCCTGACATGGACCTTATCAGATTTCCTTGTCACACTCAAAGCGTCGAACGATATGTGAAGCTGGCGACTGAGGCAGCAGGCAAAGTTTGTGGATTTTCGAACCGAGAAAGCTACGTAAAATCTACTCTGCTCTCTCGTAGTCAAATGCCTTCTTTTGACACCAATTCGCAGTTTCCCATTGATGGGGCTGGTAGACATTAATTTAACTCCTTACATAAAGCCACTCCTAACAATTGTGTCTAAAATCGGACGATTATCGTGGTGGATATTCAAGTAATACCTACTTTTTAGAAGGAGAGTGGCTGATTCATTGGGTAGGGAGTAGATGGAACTCGAATTGCAGCCACCTTCCCACAGTGAGTTCTGAATCAAGAAGACAAGAGCTGCAAATAAAGTGTGGAAAAAGTTAGTCTGTATCGTTGTAATAAGCATTTCCTTATGCTCCTGTCCTTCTCTCATGTAAGGGCTGATACCTCCTCTACCCCCCCCCCCACTCCTAAAAATAATTTTGAGATGGATATTCAGTGTAATTTGCGCAATTAAATAGAAATATACTAAAACTGACGACATTCTAAAACAATGAAAAAAATGCATTTTTTTATAAAGTATACCCCATGTCTCCCCCTCCCCGTAGGGGCTGATAACCCCTTCCAAATACTTTTCTCTTACGTCAAACATTTTTCCACTTTCGTTTATCGTATTTAAATATAAGTAAAATATAACAATAGCAGTGCTGTTCCAAAGAAATCGAAAAAAATGCACTTCTTACCTTTTTTCTTTATTTTTCAGGCGCTTTGCGTGATCTAAAGATATTATCCAAATTGAATTTTTTTTTTTGTTTTACTCGTATTTACCTGTAGCAACTTTTCTGCACTATTAGAACTTGGTCCGTCGAATGTCGTGTTTTTCCCCTTCATTCTAATCCTCGTAATTTCTTCAATGTATTATGGGCTTTATATTGTTTTTTACATTACGATATATAATAACCATTTCGGCATAAAAATTCAAGAGTCGGTTCCTCTCAGTCAAGAAATGATATAGGGCAATTATTCAATCAAAGAAATCACTTTGAAATGACAAATTCGAGCCCGTCAATAACAGCGAGTTTTCTTTGGAAACAGTCAGATCAATTCGAATGCAATATTCTTATAATAATACGTACATCTCCGTCGATAAATGAATGACTTTCTCTCTAGTGCTTACCTCCTGCTTACCTCACTCTAGAGATGAATTTTACGGCATATTCAAATCCACAGTTTATGGGCTTAGTACAATGGCAGAGCTAAAGAAGAGTTTATCGAGGTTAAAATCAGGCAAGACGTGATAGTAGAACTTTAGTAAGTTTTAAATGAATCCTGTTTAAATTATGTCCTCGGTGTATTTAATAAAGTTTTTGAAGCACACAAGAAAATATGGGTAAAAGCAAGACTGTTTAAGTTATTTATGAAGAGAACAAAAACTGATCTGGCACGAATTAATTCTATATTTTTCTATCCTAACTAAAGTGGATAGAAATTGATAGGATTTGTTTCGATATTTTTCACTACGTTCGTCACGAATTTCATTCCTTCAGTAAGAATTAAGAAGCATAGCAAATTTTAATTTTTTGTTTTTAAATTTTTTCCTCATTGTATACAAAAAATTTTTTTTTATTTTTAATTTTATTATTTAATTCAAATATTTTTTAACTTTTTTTAGTTGATTTAATTATCTTAAGAAAGTTGTTCTCAAGCGGTCACCTATCCAAGTAGTGTTCCCCACCAAGAATACTTGACTAGAAACAACGATCGCGCGCGACACCGACCACTGGTCTACCACTGTCGATCACTATAATCAGTAACGTAATATGATATTTCTGTTACACATTAAAATTTTTAAAAATTCTTAATTATCTCAAAAACGGCCAGAGATAAGCAAAATATGACAAAATTTTGGGGGCTATCAAAAGGGGGGATCCCATTGAGTCGGTTAATGCGTATACACGAACGAATTTTGAAAATTAGCAAAACTGAAAATTTTCAAAATTCCCAAATATCTCGAAAACGGCAAGAGATAAGTAAAATCTAACAAAATTTTGGGGGGTGTATCGATAGGGGGGATAACCTGGAGTCGATTAATTCATACATGCAAACAGATTTTTGAAATTTGCAAAACTGAAAATTTCCAAATTCTCAAATATCTGGAAAACGGCAAGAGATACGTAAAATCTGACAAAATTTTGGGGGTGTATTGATAGGGGGGATGACCTCGAGTCGGTTAATTCATACATGTAAATACATTTTAAAAATTTGCAAACCTGAAAATTTTTAAAATTCTCAAATATCTCGAAAATGGCAAGACATAAGCGAAATCTTGATAGTAAAACAACAATTGCTGGGATACACACAAATGCGCGCACGCGGGCACACGCGCGTAGTGTTTTGTTCTTCAAGTGGTCTGTTCCATAGTTTTCGTTGTCCAGGTGCTCCGCCCCATAGTTTTTCGCCTGGACGGTGAAAAACTACGGTGCGGAATACTTAGACACCGAAAACTACGGAGCGGTCGACCTGGACGGCGTAAAACGTCGGTGCGGAATACCTAAACATCGAAAACTATGGAGTTGTCGACCTGAACGGCAAAAAACTACGGGGAGGAATACCTAGACACCGAAAACTACGGAGCGGTCGACCTGGACGGCGAAAAACTACGGTGCGGAATACCTAGACATCGAAAACTACGGAGCGGTCGACCTGGACCTCAAAAACTACGGTGCGGAATACCTAGACACCGAAAACTGCGGAGCGGTCGACCTGGACCGTAAAAATATAAAAATCACATTTTGATTCGTTTTGATAGAATTTCTATAAATTTTTAGGATACATAATGATAAAAATGTAATGAGATACATTTGGATTGATTCTCTATACACGATTGGGATAGAAATTTATTGATTTTACCTAATGGATAGAAAAATATTAACATTGGCTTTACTTGAAGTATTCAGATAGGATAAGAATTCATAGATTTACATTATGTGCCAAAAATAGGATTCAAAAGCATACGAATCACGCAGAATTTCTATACTTTTCTATGCTTTTCTATCCTCCTTTTCGAGTAGGGAAAGCACCCAAATACCTCGTAAACACTTTTATAGAAGCATTATGTGCTTGATATTGTTTTTTTACATTACGACATATAATATTCGTTGCGAAAGCAACGTCTAATGTTTTTCTCGACCGCTTATAAGTAAATATTAAGAATTAGATTAATTTCTTGGTATGTACGGTCCTTTTACTTAAATAAACAAATAATAAATCATAAATCATAAATCAAATACATGGGTTGACGATTTCAACCACTAAATATGTCGTAAAGTAACTTAAGTGAGCATTGCCGGGATTTGCAGTATAACCGCTCAGACCTTTTGATTTTACTGTTCGGAATATAAGGAATTTTAATGACTTGACTATTAATAGGTTCTGTGTCCCTCCAGCGGTGATACAGGGAACAATTGTCTATTTTAGAAAATATACGTTTCGTCCCAGTTTTTTCACGTGGACTCGTCAGTAAGACCGTGAAAAACCTGTCTTATACGTATATCCGGTTTTATTTATAAGAGATATTTTAAAATTAATCTAGCAGAATAGGAATGCTAGAAAAATTTGAAAAGATATCTATGCATGATAATGGTAACGTGATTTCGTTACACACTGCAATAGATATGAGGATCCATTATCAAAATATAATATTCGTTGCGAAAGCAACGTCTAATGTTTTTCTCGACCGCTTATAAGTAAATATTAAGAATTAGATTAATTTCTTGGTATGTACGGTCCTTTTACTTAAATAAACAAATAATAAATCATAAATCATAAATGTCTGAGCGGTTATACTACAAATCCCGGCAATGCTCACTTAAGTTACTTTACGACATATTTAGTTGAAATCGTCAACCCATGTATTTGATTTATGATTTATGATTTATTATTTGTTTATTTAAGTAAAAGGACCGTACATACCAAGAAATTAATCTATTTCTTAATATTTACGACATATAATAACCATTTCGGCATATAAAAGTTTACAATGCTTTTGACTTACATAGGTGGGGGCTAACCACCTTAACTTAATGAAGTTTTTGTAACATTTCACATATTATTGGTATTGTAAAAATGAATAAAAATCAATTCAAATTTATCTCTAACGTATAATATAAATAAATCATATATGAAGCCAACATACTTTAAAAATAAAATTAATTTCATGATTGCACGATTTAAGTTCACTATGGTTTGTTGGAAAAATAAACTACAATGAAATTGAATAGCAGACGTTATTTAGAATTTTAATGTAAATTCATATAATATATAATTTCTTAATATTTCAATATTTTAAAAGATATTAAATAATTTTTTTTTAAATTTTAGTACTATGTTATTCCGCTAGAGGGAATAGTGATTCCTGCAATGCGAAAGAAGGAAATCCATTTGGACCATTTTGGAATACATACAGTATCGATTTTGTGGGTTCGGAATTTTACAGCCCATTGCATTATGATATATATCATAGTGAAATGAAAATTGAGTGGAGAAAGAAATATCCAGCTGCAAGCTGGCCAGTTTTAGCATTTACTGGTGCACCAGCTAGTTTTCCTGTTCAGCCCGAAAATAAAGAACTTCAAAGATGTATTGTGTGGAATGATGTAATGATTGACAGAGCAAAGGCGTATCCAAGACATGTATTTAAGGTGCCTGGAGCATATATTGGAATTCATTTAAGAAATGGCGTTGATTGGGTAATGCATAATATAAATATCTATAAAAGTATTAAGAAATCAGTTTTGAGACAAAGTTATTTTTACATGTATATTATATTCATAATTTTTAATGCGTTTTATTGACGACTTTAAATATAGTACTATTTTTTTTCATAATTCGAGATGACCCACAATATATCCTTTAATTACATCGGTAGGTTATTATTAACATTGTACATTAACTATTTCATGACCTTTCCGATAATGGCGAACTGAGCTTATACGATGAAAAAATGTTAAATTTATGAGTTTTAGGAAATTCCTCTGGCTTTTCAATGGTAACCGTGGATCTGACCTTGACCGGTAAAGTCCATTTTTTAATTAGGAGCCTTAATTTTTCATTAAATATTCGGACTAAGCTGAAATTTTAGATCCGTATATGACTTTTCCCATGACTTGAAGGTCATATCGAGGTCACGGCCATTATTTCAAAAAACGAGAACGTCTATTTCTGACGTACATTTGGAAACTGTTGCGCTAAATGTTGTAACGTGAATGCTAATTTAATAATAAATTTACCATTTCATTCATTGCATCACGTTTAACCTCGTGCTCGGTCGTCGGTTAATATTTAAATTATTTTCAACTTTAAATTTAATTATGTATTTTGAATTTGCAGAAGAACGATCAACATAAACAATTGGTCGATCGGTACGAACAACGGAGGGGGGGGGGGGTGCCCAGGTCCGCGAATTTCCACGCGAAAACGAGACCTGGTTAGACCTTTGCGCCGCGTGATTCTGGACGAATGTCTATTATTATTTTTATTTTCTGACGTCTTGTCGTCACGCGTTCTCGTGCGTCTCTATATATTATTTTGTAATTATTTAATTACGTGTGAGGGTAAAATTTTTGTATTTCGTACTTAATAATTTTTTATTTAAGTGTTTTGTATTTTGTCGACCGATTATTGGTCACAACCCGATTCTGGCTGCAGCTTCGCGAACGAGCGAGCGGAAAGGCGAATGACCCTGATTTACGGATTGATCTGCACTTTTTAGTACCCGCTATCTTCCTGGTAATTTTACGAGTGTCGGGTATTCCTTAATTGTGCAATTTACAAAATATTAATCATAATTGTTTTTTTTAAATCTAATTCTTTCTTTAACATTCCCTTCCTAAAGTCCTTCGATTTTACTATAGTCGAGTCAGTGCCGTGATAAATCCGGGAAAAGACGATCGTTCCAATCAACTTGTCGATCAATAGAAAATTTGAAATCGATCGACAACGTTCCGAACGAAACCGTCTGGCGAATGACAAATAGTCGTTCGACCTATTGTAACGGTCGCCGTGGTACTTATCCTCGGGGCGATTTGGCCTAACATATTTAATTTTATTGCTCGACAAATGTTTTATATCAATAAACAAAAAGGCAGTTACAAAATGGCGCCCGAACAAATGTAAAGAGAAAAACATTAATACTCAATAATTTGTTTTCACTTTGATAAAATTTAAAAATTCGGATTTTGCACCTTAGTTATAAATTGGCGCACGAACAGAATTTACCCATCAGGCCTAATTTAAAACCTTTCGTTCGGAGGTTGAATATAAGAATAATAAAACATTGCATGATATTGGGTAATAATATTTCATTATCGTTTTTGTCATAATGATTGCAAATTATATAGCTAGTTGATTTTTGAAAATGTGAAAAATGAAATAATTAGAATTAAAATGATTTTATTATTTCGTTAATGGAAAATATTGTAAGTAAAATCGGTCGTTAAAGATATAAAGTCGATTGTTGACCGTCAAATGTAAATAAACAGTTTCTCGGAGAATCCGAGACAAATAAGTCTGAATATTTAGATCGGAATAATTAAATGTTTTAAAAATTTATTTCCGAAATTCTCTTTTACAAAATAATATTTCCGTTATTTAAAAGGACCCGCATAAAGTAAAGGGTAAATGGGTCCCGGTCGATTGAGCTTAAATTGGCGTATGTTATAGTTCTCGACTTTCTGAAACCGTGATGTAAATGATCTAACAGATATCCTCGTCATCCAAATGATGCGCACATGATTTTACGCCTTCTGGAATACAGATATTCTTTTTTACAAAGACGTAAGGTTTACAATCACTCGATAATATATGTAGATTTTCAATGCCATTACAAATCACTCAAGAACTACTCCTAGTTTGGGTCAATACATTTACTCTTAAACAAATTCGATCTAGCGCAATAATGTTAATTTCATTCAAAATTGATTGATTACAGGTAAGACAAATTCTTGAATTTGGAGATACATCTAAGGGAGGCATATTATTTTCTTCACGCCAACGTATAGATATTTCCCTTGTGTCGACATTTCTTTCTTCATCAATTCGTACTAAAACTTGTGGAGAAAAACGTCTATCACATACGTAACAAGTAAGAAGGTTTCTAAAAGTCTAAAAGCCATGATGCGAAAAAAGACCTTTTCCTATTATAGTGCGCAAAGTTCGATTTTGCCTTTATAAGTATGACTTTATGCTACGCAATGATGTGTCTGACTGTAAAACAATAATGCTGTCTTGTAAAACGAAGACACGCTTTGCGTTTCATCACCTTGAGACAGCTAATCTGAGATGGATAAGACATCCCATACAGAGACGTAAAAAACAGTTAGTGGCCCACTCATAGTAGCGGAAAATATTCACACGTAGCTCCGACAACTATTCACATTTAGTAGAGGCAGCTATTCGGCCATGGTTGCTATTCGCAAATAGTTGTGACAAATATCCTCCTATAGTTGCGACAACTATTCGAGCATAGTTGCGACAACAATTCGCCCATAGTTGCGACAACTATTCGAGCATAGTTGCGACAAATATTCGGGCATAGTTGCGACATATATTAGTGCATAGTTGCGACAAATATTCGAGCATAGTTGCGACAAATATTCGAGCATAGTTGCGACAATTACTTATTATATGTAGTAGTTAGCAGCTAGTTGTGCGAGTACGTTATTGGTTAGTTAATCACTTGCCAATTCAATCCAAATTCATATGGGAAGCAGAGTAAACGGCCCTTTTAAGGGCCAAATGATGTGTAAATTCCGATCGTTCAACCTCCACGCGGTGCACATTGGGTTACGCGTATGACGACGGTAAAATACCATCGATAAAGGTTATCGATTAAAAATCTACGTTTCCATTGCGGTTGGAATTCATCACACGTTTATTCTATAGTTTGACATTGTTTTGACCTTTAAGTAACTTTTCAAGAATAGTCATCTTAAAAAACTAAACTCTTACTATTTTTGGATTTTTTCTCACAAGACTTGAATTCAGTTTGACCTTGTCATCGCCTCGACTTGACCTCCAGGTGACTTCGTAGGAATGAAAGTTCCTCCAATTCGGATTCAGCGACCCAGCCATACTCCAATTTCAGCCCAATCGACCGGGACCCATTTTCCCTTTACTTTGTGCAGGGTTTAACAAGTCGCTTTTATATTTTATATAAATACAATAGTAATTGATTAATTTATAATTATCGGACTATTCTCGCTTTTATATTTTCATGATTATGTTTACGGTGTTGATTGTGATTCAGTGTCGCAATAATTAGTGTCGGTTTAAATAAAATACAACTTTAGATTATTTGAAATTTTTGAGTTAGTAGCATGGTATTTATTTTAAGACCGATATAATTAACACAATTTAGGTGGTCCTTAGGAATTCGTTTAAATTGAATTAATTATTTTGGTTCAATAGTAGCACGAAGTTGCCAGAGGTAGACAAAAATGGAAAAGTAACCTTCCAGGATACTTTCGACATAAACTATTTACATGATGTCGAAGAAATACAACATGCGGACGACAGGTCGACAACGACACCAAAAGTCGGTCGACAAGGATGTTCAAGCTCACCTAATGAGGTGACCTCTAGGGATGGGGTGATCATTCGTCTAATAGAGCGAATGAAAATGACAGTCGTCATACTAGCCAATGGAAGCCGAATCAACCGTTTCAGGTCCGTTTCAGAGACCTAGGGGTAATCGTTCGCAAATGGAACATTACTTTTGCAGGCAACGAGCAACACAGTGTAGAAGAATTTCTAACTCGTATTCAAGAATGCAGCGTAATAGCTAGTATAAACGAGGAAGAGTTGCTGCATGCATTAAGAGCAGCGTCACACGAGTCACTTTTTACTGGTGCCATTATGGCCAAGACTGCCGCAGTAGCTTGGGGCGTCCTGGCCACAGCGGCATCAGTGGCCCTCCGCCCTTTCGCCGACGACGAGACGATTGTTCCCAGATAAGGATAGGATGACGTTACCTCAATCTATTGATCCTTGAAGTGAAAGCTTCTGGATGAAGCATCAAGAGGGCCGCCCCTTCTACAGACCATGATCTTAGTTTTGTGGTGTTTAGTGTGAGGGAATTTATGGAGCAATATCATGACAGGGCTCTCAATTTTGTTCTTAGACCTTAGATCTTCAGACGAGTATGCGAAAATCGCCAGATCGTCAGCACAGAGGAGCATCAGTAGGTCAAAAGTTAACGTGTAATCAACCCCTCTCAAGTTGGCGTTGCGAAAAAATTCAACTATATCTGAAACTTATAGTAAAAAACGTATAGTAATGCAGAACACCTTCTGTCACCCTAACCGGATCCGTTGAGCCCTCTGCACAAATTACGGATGATTCAGCGGAGTCGTAAAATGATTTGATCAAACGTACTAATTTTGCGCTATTACCAATGCTGTGAAGCTTTCGCCACAACTTCTCGTGAGGTATAGAATTGAACGCTCTGCGGAAATCCACGAAGAGGATGTAACATTTTGATCCTTTGTAACGTAACTGAATTTGGAGAGCGGCGAGTAGCATGTAAATGTTGTCTTCCGCAGAACGTCCTTTCCTAAAGCCCGATTGCTCCTCCGGTAGAATACCACGTCGAGTGACCCAAGTCTCAAGCCTCGCTACAATTACTTGCATAAAAAGTTTCGTGAGCGCGTTGGTAATTGCTATGGCTCTGTAGTTTGGCGGATCAGCTCGGTTGCCCTTCTTAAAGAGCATGAAGAGACTAGAGCGCATGCAGCTTTCAGATGGCAATTCAGTGTCAAAAATGTCGTTGAATAGGTCTAAAACGAAGGAAAACCATTCTCCAGTGAGCAACTTAGCTTCAGCGGGAATACCATCGGGACCCACTGCTTTCCCTGTTTTAATTCTCTTCATGCTCTCACGGAACTCTTGAGCCGTAATGGGACCGTTCAGCTCAGCATCAGACAGACCTTCAACGGATAACAGGGAGGGGGGCCTCCGCGGGTAGAGGACCTCCAGGTACTCGTTCCACATCCCAAGAGTTACAGAGGACCTACGTATAGTAGCGGGTCTGTACTCCAGGACATGTTCCAGAACCTCCTGGCTTCGCTCACATCCGCAAAGGCACCCCTCAAGTCACGCAAATAATCCTTTTTTGCTGATGCTGTCACAGCCTTGAAATATTTTTTAGCTTCAATATAAGCGGCTTTCTGTGGGTGAGCATAATTATACCTACGTAGCGAACTCAAGGCTCTATTTAGGCACGCACGAGCCTCCCTACACTCCGCATTGTACCATCGGGGTACAAAACGCCTCGAGTTCGCTAAATTCTAGCCACCAGAGAGGTTCCTGGAGAGAACGTATGCTTCAAGCAAGTTCAAAAGCCAGGCACAAAATTTCGCACAGCAAGGTCGCTGCGAAATCTCATCCATGTAAAAAGCCTACGGATTTATTTCTCGCATACGATGCTGAAGTCCGGACGCGCCCTCTGCCGACCAAGATATTTTACGCCTCGGGCAGGAGCCAACACGGGGCGACGATGAATTCCGGGTATAAGGTATCGAAAGGGAGAGAACGACAGTAGCCGGTAGATGGTCTGAGCCTCCGTTGTCATCGCCTATAAAAAAATCAGTAACAAAATTAATAAAACTTGACGAGACCCAAACCAAGTCCTCTATGCTACGTCCCCTGTCACCATGGTAAGTATAATGCGCAGGAGAATCGTTTGCGGAGCGCCCGTTTAATACGACGAATTTATTCTCGTACATCCAATCATACAATATCTTACCGCGTAAATTAAACCTAGTATCGGAAGTACGTCGGACAACTTCCAATTGCGAGTTTTCAAATAAATAATCACAATTTGCTTCTAAATTAAGGTCACCCATCCAAGCATTGAAGTCACCTCCCAGAATAAGAGCACTATCAGTAAATCTGTTATTAAGTGAATCTATTAATAATTGCAAGTTTTGAAGCTGCTCACCCAATTTGGAATTGGGAGCAAAGTAAATTGATCCTTGCAGTATGGAGATAGGAAGAGTCTTCACTAAAGTGAAGATCCACTGTGGGGCTCAATGATTTCAGGGGACAAGATCGCAGGTATCGCCGAAAGCAGACCTCCGCTGTAACGTCCTCATGCTCCTTCTCGCGTAGCTGGAGCAACCAAGAATTTAGTCTGTTCTTGCTGATGTAATGCTTCAAATGATGTAAGCCAGGTTTCAGAGAAGTTGAAGATCGTAAGCATAGCAGACTTGCGAGTTAGGGCAAGATTGTGTGGGCCATGGACGTTCCAGAAGCACAGTCTGTATTCCGGAAGAAACGCTGCACCATTTTCATGAGAGGCCGTTGAAACGAACGATCGGAATCTTGGCACCGAAGGGCTAGAAATTATCCTGTGCACAATTGAATAGGTGGCTGCAATTGCAGGGCTCTTCATGGTGACGGTTGGCCAGGTTGTTAGTCATTTTTTTACCAGACTTCCATCAAGTTTGACGCAGCTCCGTTGGATGCAGAAGGAGTAACTAAGATAAGGGAATTTTCTAAAACAAATTTGTCAGTAGTATCAGACCATACAAACCAGTCTGTATCTATTACCCTATTAAATTTGTTGGATTCATTGATTGGGCCAGAACTGGAGCCGTTTACCTTCCGTTATTTGGACGATATTATTATTGTAAGTAAGACGTTCGGCGAACATTTAAAATGGGTGAAGCACGTACTGACAAAAATTAAAGATGCTGGACTCAGTGTCAATTTAAAGAAGAGTGAGTTAGGTAAGGAAGAAGTTCGTTATCTTGGCGTCCGAGTAAATAAGGATGGTTTACGACCGGATCCGGAGAAGATACGCCCGATAGTGGAGTATCCGGCGCCTAAAAATTTAAAACAACTTCGCCGTTTTATAGGCATGTCATCGTGGTACAGAACATTTATGGCTGAGTTTGCCACGATCGCTGAACCACTCACTCTATTAACCTGTAAATATCAACAATACGTGTGGGGTCCAAATCAACAGTTTGCATTTGAACATCTGAAGTATTTGTTAAGTACGGCACCAATTCTTCATCGGCCAAATTTCAATAAAGAATATACAATTGAAACTGACGCCAGTGATACAGGACTTGGAGCTGTCCTGAGTCAAGAATTTGACGGTGTTCAGCGCGTGTTGCCGTTCGCCAGTCGAACATTATCATCTGCCGAACGAAATTATTCTGTTTCAGAACGGGAATGTTTAGCCGTTCTGTGGGCCGTCCAAAAATATCGAGAATATGTGGAAGGATACCATTTCAATGTAATTACAGACCATAGTAGTATACAGTGGCTCTGTAATTTACGCAATCCAAATGGAAAATTAGCTCGGTGGCTATTAGAACTTCAAGGTTACGATTATGAAATTAAGCATCGTCAAGGTTCTATACATTATGTGCCAGAAGCCTTATCCCGTATGTTCGAGACGGACGACGAGATCCAAATACATGCACTTCAAGAAGAACTTCTGACGGAAGATAATTGGTATTCGGAGAAACGAGCCCTAATTGAATAATCCCACGCAAGTATCCTTACTGGAGAATAGTTGGCGGACGATTATATGTTTATCGTCCCAATCCGATTGTAGATATAATTATGGATGATGAGGAGGCATGGAAATTAGTCCTTACAAACGAAAATGTGAAGAAAATTTTGCACGAAAACCATGATTTTCCAACAGCTGGACACTTAGGTGGACGGAAGACGTACGATCGTGTCGCCAGATATTATTATTGGCCAACGATGCGTCGTGACATTGTCAAATATGTCCAAAATTGTGTGGTATGTCAGAAGAGTAACGTACAACCAGTAGCTCCAGCTGGAAAAGTGGGTCGTAGGATGGCACCAGGTCCGTGGAAAATAGTAGCAGGGGACGCCATGGGTCCGTTTCCCAAGAGTCCTCGAGGAAAAGAATATTTGCTAGTTTATCCAGACCTTTTCACTCGATGGGTGGAATGTATACCCGTCCGAAGCGTGAATACGACTTCTGTTATTAAATCATTCGAAGAGAGAATTATTATGCACTTCGGAACTTCAGAAGTTTTCCACACGGATAATGGTAAGGCCTTCAGTTATCCGAAGATTGGAAAGTACTTGAAGGAGAGGGGAATTAAACCCTCAACAAACCCATCTTACCATCCTCAAGCAAAACCAGTTGAGTGGGTTAACCGTTCGCTGAAGAGCATTATAGTGGCTTTTGTCGACGATAATCATAGAGCGTGGGACGAACATATTGCTGAATTTGCGTTCGTCTAAAATACTGCCGTCCACGAGTCGACAGAAGAAAGTCCAGCCATGTTAAATTTCGACCACGCTATAGACCGAAAAGTATTCGTAAATCAACGTCAGCGAACGCGGAAATAGCCAATACACCGATTCTAGATGCGGATAAAACTCGATCTGGCATTAATGATGTCGGGGCTGAGCGCCCGAAAGGTCGTTCGCGAAAGGTTGACCGAGTACGTTGCCGGTGCAACCGTTTAGACATAGGTATGCTACTAGGAGTAGAATTTAGCTATTAATAATTTAGCACGCGAGATATTAAATGCGATTAGGTTAACTAATGGTCTCGTTTTCCTACTCCCAGTAATATGACCTTGTTTTCTGACGTATTGTTAGTATTTTTGGGAGTGTGTAACGTTGCATTTTTCCTTTATTTAATTTCTCTTTAAAAAAAATACAGGTACATCAAAATATAAACTGCACAAAAAAATGTATTTTTGGACACGACCCGAAAATGCGGTTTCCGCTGATCTGGTCCGGTCTGTATTTTCCTAGGTCTACGTTGCCGGAAGTGGAACTTCCCGTTCTTACCTTCCTTGTCACCTCTCCCTACTCCTCGCTATTTTCCTCGCGACCCACGTCAACTCGCCACATCCGGTCTACTAATTAATTAAGAAAAACGATTTTTCGACTTTCCGTTAGTCACTGGCCACTTCCGGTCTATTAATTAGATAAGAAAACCGATCTTTCGACTTTACGTTAGTCACTCGTCACTTCCGGTCTATTAATTAATTAAGAAAACTGTTGCGTACGGAAATCGAGTGTTACATCGATAGGAATTCCAGGTATTTAGGTGTTGGTTTTCTGCAGTTTCCCCACACCATTGCACACACGAATGTGGGTACCTTTTTTGTATGAACACGGCTGCAGACGCGACGTGAGGGTGATATCGATTCGAGTCGAGAGATCGTTTATAAGAAAATCATTTTCGGGGCGGAAAAAACGCATTGATCTACGCTAAGTAAACTGAATCGCGCCGAAGGATTCAATGAGTGCTACATAGTCCGCAATAATCCGCGTCGGGGCGAGGGATTGGTTCGCAGCGCGGAGCGGTCCGTGGTCCCAAGCTTGCCTTTAAATGGAGAGTAGCCCGAAGCGTTCCGAGCAAACTAGGCTGGCACTAGGGTGAACAAGAAGTTTCTAGGCTGAAGCGGGAAACGGTGTCTCGCCTTCGAATGGAAGTACCCAGGCGTTCCGAGCTGGCCGCTACGGCGACGAGCTAAGCTGGCGTCTGGCGAATATGAAGTTCGTTGGTTCGCAGCGTAGAAATTTGAATTTGCCTTCGGCGCGCGCGTGCGCGAGTAAGAACCTGAGATTTCGACTTCCGCCTTTGTCGCCCCTCGCGGCGAAAATCTGCGAGTGGCGCGAACGCGACGCTCGACGACGGTTGGGACTCATTCGACGATACGCGATCATACGTGGCGGTTCGTGTCGATTTCTCGGCTTGGTGACTGCACCCTTTCGTTTCCTTTTTTAAATAAATGAGTTTTGTTACCTAACATTGTGACCCTTATTCAACCTTCGATCAACAACAAAAACGTTTTTTCGATTTTACGTTGGTCACTCGCCAACTCGCGGAAGTGGCGACTTCCGGTCTGCTCATTAATTAAGAAAAAAACGATTTTTCAACTTTACGTTGGTCACTCGCCACTTCCGGTCTGCTAATTAAATAAGAAAAACCGATCTCCTTTTTTTCGTGACTTTACGTTGGTTACTCGCCACTTCCGGTCTAACAATCGATTAAGAAACACGATCCTACAACTTCACGCCAGTCACTCGCCACTTCCGGTCTATTAATTAATCACTTCAATCATCCAATAGACAATAAAAATCACACGTGTCTCCCATCTCTCTCTCGCCACTTCCGGTCCGAATCATTAAATTTTTTTTTTGCAGATGATTATTCCTTCAATTCCTCGGCTATGCCGCCTTACCTTTTCTTTCTATCTCCCCCCTCTCTCTCTCTCTCTCTCTCTCTCACTATTTGTTGCTCGCACCCTCGCCTAACTCCACACCACAACCAAAAAGACAACTATTTCACCACCGACGCGATGATATTCTTTTATTCGCAGAGTCTCGCTGTCACGACCGCACTGAATTCGAAAATCGAAATCGGTACCGACCGATGACGATTTTCCCACCTCTCTCGCTAATTTTCCATTCAAATTTTGACTGCGTAATTGGTCGACTTTCGTGCATAATATAACGCGCTAGTATGTGTAGCGCCTGTATATATGCACACACGCGTGATCAGCTAGACGATCGTCGTCTCTCCGTCGCACGATGGGAGACACCGTCGCCGACATAACAAACCGGCGATCCACGGGAGAGTCTCGCATGCCTCTCGGTCACACTTCCGAGAGAGAACTTGCAGTTCTTAAGGCGCGTATTATTCTCGCCCAAATATTATTATTTTATGTCAGCAAATTAATATCGCGACTTCGTCACAAGTGTTTTTCCTATGTTGCATGTTGTTTGTACGTTTTCCATTACCTATACCCGAAGCCCGATACTCGAATACTGGAGTGAGAGCTGGTACCCGAGACGGATAACCAGCATCTAGGCGGGGGGTGTAACGTGAATGCTAATTTAATAATTAATTTAACATTTCATTCATTGCATCACGTTTAACCTCGTCTTCGGTCGTCGGTTAATATTTAAATTATTTTTCGACATAAACAATTGGTCGATCGGTATGAACAACGGGAGGGAGGGGGGGGTCGGGTAAGCTCCAGGTCCGCAAATTTCCACGCGAAAACGACAGACCTGGTTAGATCTTTGCGCCGCGTGATTCTGGATAAATGTCCATATATTTTTATTTTCTGACGTCTTGACGTCACGCGTTTACGTGCGTCTGATTATATTATTTTGTAATTATTTAATTACGTGTGGGGGTGTTTCTGTATCTCGTACTTAATAATTTTATATTTAAGTGTTTTGTATTTTGTCGACCAATTATTGGTCACAACCCGATTCTGGCTGCAGCTTCGCGAACGAGCGAGCGAAAAGGCGAGCTGATGTACGGAATGATCTGCACTTTGTAAGTACCCTCTATCTTCCTGGTAATTTTACGAGTGTCAGGTATTCCTTAATTGTGCAATTTACAAAATATTAATAATAATTATTCTTTTTTTTTAAATCTAATTCTTTGTTTAACATTCCCTTCCTAAACTCCTTCGTGTTGTTTAAATATTTATTGAAATTGTCGTTAGGATTTTACTATAGTCAATATAATCAACTTGTCGATCAATAGAAAATTTATCCGAAACCGTCGGTCGAATGACAAATAGTCGTTCGACCAATTGTAACTGTCGTCGCGGTACTTATCCTCGGGGCGATTTAGCGTAACATATTTAATTTTATTACTCGGCAAATGTTTTTTATCAATAGCCGAAAAGGCAGTTACAATGTCACTTCAAGCTCCCTTTGTTTCAGTAGGGAAGGGACAGATTTTTGGGTTTCTTTAAAAAAATGGACTAACCTTCATACAACCTTCAAGGTCAAGGTCAAGGTCAAGGTTAAATCCAATGTTACTACTGAAAAAGCAGACGAATTTCCTAAAACTTTTGTATTTAAAATTTTTTTTTTCGTAAAATGCCCTCATCAGAAGTTATCCGGGAGTTTTCATACTTCTCCCTCACCCTGTATAAGCATCGAAATATTTCCAGGTGTAATACCTTCGGAATGATCGAACATTTCCTGATTACTTCGTTGATTAGTAACCAGAGGTTAAGAATTTTGAAAATTAACCGAGTAGATTTTCACCAAAAAATTAAAAATTGTCGAATAAAATCTGGCAAATTGAGTAATGCGGCTGTCTTGCATAGGTGAAGTAATTAATTAAAATTGACTGAGAATTCACCGAAAGTCAGCCAATGTCCGAAATGTGTTATTTTTGACAACTCTACGGTGGTTATGTGAATAGTTTTTGTATGAAAATTGAAGAAAGTACAATAGTTGACATTTTTTAAATTTTGTCAGATTTTGCGTATTTCTTACCGTTTTGGAGATATCTGAGAATTTCGCAAATTTGAACGGAAATATCCCTCAATGGAGAATTCGCCACTTCAACTTGGTTGAAGTTGACAGCCCATTGCTTATTTATATAAGTTATATATTTCATCAGTTTTGATTATTTTAAATAGCCCTTAGTTTGATGCGGAACGCAGGCCTGGGTATAAAAATATGAAAAGCGCTCTATACTCCTTACGTAAAAGTAAACATGATGTATTTTTCAAGAGTCTGTTCCTCTCAGCCAAGAAATCATACCGGGCAGTTATTCAATCAAAGAAATCACTTTGAAATTACAAATTCGAGCCCGTTAATAACAGCGAGTTTTCTTGGGAAACAGTAAGATCAATTCGAATGCAATATTCTTATAATAATATGTACATCTCCGTCGATAAATGAATGGCTTCCTCTCTAGTGCTTACCTCCTGCTTACCTCACTCTAGAGATGAATTTTACGGCATATTCAAACCCACAGTTTATGGGCTTATTACAATAACAGAGCTAAATAAGAGTTTATTGAGGTTAAAAACAGGCAAGACGTGATAGTATCGCAGCAGAACTTTATTAAGTTTTAAATGAAAACTGTTTAAACTATGTCCTCGTTGTATTTAATAAAGTTTATGAAGCACACAAGAAAATGTGGGTAAAAGCGAGACTGTTTATGTTATTTATGAAGAGAACAAAAACTGATCTATTTAACTATAGAGCTATCGCCATAGTAAATGCCTTAACAAAGCACCCAAATACCTCGTAAACACTTTTACAGAAACTTATATCGGTCCAAATTTCTCTTATATATATATATATGTGTGTGTGTGCAGGGTCCGCCGAAAGTCCCCGGACGGCGAAATATCTCAGCAGGAGTACATTTTTGTAGTGTCGAAATCGTCACTGGCTTTGTCAGTTATAGATGGTATTATTTGATTTCTTAGCATTTCTTCAACAACAACGACATTCAAATTATCATCTATAAAAAATGGCCCAATTAAAGTATTATTGTAAATTCCGGCCAACACGTTTAGTTTCTGAGGATTTTCCGTGTGTGCGTCAAGAGCCCAATCAGGGTTCTCAACGGTCCAAAAACGACAATTTACACGGTTCACTTCTCCGTTGACTGTAAAGGTTGCTTTATCTGAAAAAACGATATGGAACAAGAAATCAGGCTGCTGGTCTATCCGTGTCATCATCATATCACAAAATTCATTACGGCGATCGTAATCATCATTTAATTGTTGAATAAGGTGGATTTTATAAGAATGAAACTTGATAAATTGTAGATTCCTGCGAACAAAAGTTGCGCTAATTTCAAGTTGCTGCGATACTCGACTTACAGAGAGTCTTGGATCCTCCACGAAAGCTCGTGCAACTACCAATGTCTTCTCTTTTGTGGTTTCACTTTTCGGTCTTCCAGATTTTTCACGATTTTCATTTGTTCCTGTATCCTCGAAAAGCCTAATTGTACGTTCAACCGTTCATTTTGAAATACCGTTATCTTGATTACGAAACGTATCATGGAAGAGTGTCTTCACTTGATCATACGATCTTTGCCGTTTACCCCATCCTCTCATCATTAAAATGCTTACCCGCTCTCTTTCTGACAGCTGTGCCATGATTACTCACAAATGAGGAATAAATGAAATGTTTTTTTTTGTCAAATTCAAACCAATAAAGTCGCCTCGATGGACTGCCGAAACGAAATAAGTATGACACTACTTTATGAAAAACAGTAAATTGCGATGACTAAAGCATGAAAATGTCACAACAGTTATGGGAATGAAACGTCCTGTTGGTCAGAGGACCAGTTACGCCACAAGCATGCAGATATTAATGAAGAAGAGAATGAGGCTTAGAGAATGTCAAAAGAAAATGTAAATAAATACATAAACTAGAAAGTTCTTTTTATCCTCCGATTTCTTAGATTGTTACATAGTATTCATTTTCTACGCATGTTTAGGATATTGTCAAACAGTAAACGGATACCTGTTTGAGCATAAATTATGAACGGTCTCATCGAAAATAGCACACACACTGGTACTATTAAGTAGCCAGCGAAAAATCCTTAAACCTTTGTATAGAACATTTTCCACGAAAATACCCTCTCGCTGACTTAGTTCGCTGTTACGGGAACGTTACGGGAAGTTTTCAGTGTCACCTTGAAATGAATTTGACTGCAACATCAGTCATATCATATTCGGACGTAAATCTTTGTGCTCTTTCCGAATCTACGAAAAAAAGTAGGGGTTTCCATTTAAAAAAATAAACTTGACCACGAAATAACCTTCCAGGTCAAATTCAATGTTACCATTAATAGCCAGAGAAAAATCCTTCAACTTTTGTCTGAAACATTTTCCTCGAAAATGCACTCCCGCTGAGTTAATTCGCAGTTTTGGGACTTTTAAGTTTGACCTTGAAATGACCTTGCCGGAAAAATCGATCATATCATATTCGGACGTAAAATTTTGTGCTCTTTCCGAATCCGTGAGAAAAAATAGGGATTTCCATAAAAAAAAAAAACTTGACCTTAAAATAACCATGAACTTCTTGTTCGAGTTCAAATTCAATATCGCCATTAAATAGCCAGGGAATAATCGTTCAACTTTTGTCCGCAACATTTTCTCAAAAAATGCACTCCTGCTGAGATATTTCGTCGTCCCAGGACTTTTGGCGGTCCCTGTATAATATACAGGGTGGCCGATTTATCTGAAGACATCGAAATATCTCGAGAACTATGCACAGAATCAAAAAAGTTGTCGGATGAAAGTTGTTCGACACGAAGGGGGGCATCCAGTGATAATTAAATTTACCCCCTCCCCCATCCCCTGGGGGTGGAGTGGTGGCAAAAACAATAACACTTAAATAGGAACCCCCAGTTTTTATTGCAGATTTGGATTCTCCGGAAAAAAGTACACCAATTTGACCTAGAAGCTATTGCATTTTGGTTCACTATAATATTAGAATTTTTAATATTAGAATTTAGTAATATCAATTGCGAAAATTGTTATTCTGAATATGAAATTTTAATAATGTCCATTCGAAAAATTAAGATTATGAATAATTTATATTCTTCATATTAAAAATCAAAACTGATTACATAAAAATTGTGCATACAATATGGAAGCAATTTTATAAATAAGTTTTCTACCTTCAATAAAATTACATTTTAGGTTTTAAATTTATTATTTAATAAACAAAAAGAGGACATCACGCAATCCATTAAAAAACGCGTCATGTCCCTTCACTCAGCTCATTCATTCTCTCTCTATATGTTTTTTCCGAAATGAGAATAAATAAGCTGAGCATTGACGGTCAAACCAGCTTCTATTAAACAAAACGAAACTCTTACTTCATTTGGGGATTTCGTCGCCATCTACCGGACCCCGAGAGAACTCACGTGGTTTCATACATGTACATCGCTTGCATTTCGGCCATCACCGGCGCCGGTTCTGTTACATAACGCTAGAGGGCGACATAACTCGAAAATAAAGTAGCATATCATTTTATACATATGTTGAGTCACACGTAACCAGTTCACCTACATTTTTCTCTACTTTCCTGAAGGGAAGTAAATGGATATCGCGACTTTCTAATCCCCATATTAAAATTTAGTATTCACGGTCTCTCAGTGTAAGACTGTTTTTGAAGTCCATTGTATTGGCAGTAATTCGGTCGGAGGTCACTTTGCTTTTAGAATAACAACTTTCCGTTTACGTGACTATTTGTTGTCTACCCTTCATTGCTTAAATCGAATTGCAAGTTAAAAATGAATCCTGCTACAGTTCCCGAAAAAATCGAAATGATTCTTATTTATGGTGAATGTAAGAGGAATATTGACGATGCTGTTGCGTTGTATGCTGAGCGTTTTCCAGATAATGCTCGCTCGCGTTCTTTTTTTTACAAAGTTGTGAATGCCTTTCACTCTGATGGCAGCGTACAAATGAAAAAAAGGAAGCGAATATTAACAGTTACAGGAGAAGCTAACGAAATAGCAGTACTAGCAGCTATTCACCAAAATCCACATGTAAGCACACGACAATTACATCGCGATTCCGGCATTTCCAGAGACAGTATTCAAAGAATATTGCATCGTCATAAGTTTCACCCATATCACATTTCACTGCACCAGGAACTAGATGGCGATGATTTTCATAACCGCGTGGTGTTTTGTGAATGGGCATTTCAAAAAATGCAAAGGAACCACAATTTCTTTGCAAATGTATTATTTTCAGATGAATCTACATTCACGAACCATGGTGGCGTCAATAGGCATAATATGCATTATTGGAGCGTAGAAAATCCCCATTGGTTACGACAAGTTAATCATCAACGTCCTTGGTCGGTGAACGTTTGGTGTGGAATCGTAGGAAATAAACTCATTGGTCCTTATTTCATTGAAGGTAATTTGAATGGAACAAAATATCGAGATTTCCTAGAACAAAAAGTACCATTACTACTTGAGGATGTTGCTATGGACGTCCGACGGACAATGTGGTTTCAGCATGATGGTTGCCCAGCACATTTTTCAAGAGTAGCAAGGGAAATACTAGACCGTGATTACAATGGTAGGTGGATTGGTAGAGGTGGCCCCATTAATTGGCCTGCGAGGTCATCTGATCTAACATCTCTGGATTTCTTCCTATGGGGTTACCTAAAAGGTAAGGTTTATGAACAAGTACCAACGACTCGTGAAAAAATGGTGGAACGCATAAGAACTGCTTGCGCAGAAATTTCTGCAGATATGATTCTATCATGTATAAAGTCATTTGAAGAAAGAATAAATAAATGCATTGAAGTGGAAGGTCAACATTTCGAACACTTACTCAAGTAAGTGAACAGTGAGACAGTGAGAGGCAAGGGGACTCACGTAAAACAAGCACCCCAAAGGGAACAGAAAAATACTACGTCGACGTCGTTGTTCCTGGGTAACGCTAAATGTATTTTTTCCCGGCTTTGTTAGAATGACCGTATTCCATATCCGCTACGCGGGCGAAAATTGTCAATATTGGAGAATCCAAATCTGCAATAAAAACTGGGGGTTCCTATTTAAGTTTTATTGTTTTTGCCCCCACTCCACCCCCAGGGGATGGGGGAGGCGGTAAATTTCATTATTACTGGATGCCCCCCTTCGTGTCGAACAACTTTCATCCAACAACTTTTTTGATTCTGTGCATAGTTCTCGAGGTATTTCAATGTCTTCGGATAAATTTGGATTTTTATCGATTACAGCGCCACCTGTGAACCAAAATGCAATAGCTCCTAGGTCAAATTTGTGTACTTTTTTCCGGAGAATCCAAATCTGCAATAAAAAATGGGGGTTCCTATTTAAGTTTTATTGTTTTTGCCCCCACTCCACCTCCAGGGGATGGGGAGGGGGTAAATTTAATTATCACTGGATGCCCCCCTTCGTGTCGAACAACTTTCATCCGACAACTTTTTTGATTCTGTGCATAGTTCTCGAGATATTTCGATGTCTTCAGATAAATCGGCCACCCTGTATATGGGGCATTCTCTATGAAACGGACCCCCCCTTCTATCCATTTCAATTCAACTCGAAAAAAATTCGGATAGTGATCAAATTGTTTCTCATAACTTCAAGTTTCTAAAACACCCTCGCGTTTTTTCAAAAGTCCACCATGGCTGATAAAATATGGGGTCCCAAATGAAGAGGTTCTGGAGGAAAATATTTAATAGCATTAAATGAAAATTTTCTTTCGGGCCAAATTATGAATCCGTACAGGCGCTTTAAGCACGATATATTGAATTTAAAAAAATTTAAAAAAATTCAATATGGCGGATGGATTTTTGAAAGTTACAAATTTTATTTGGAAAAAATACGATCGACTTCTACGTAATATTTGAAACATTATTATATAATTGATCTCATGCGATGTTTCGAAAAAATGCCTTATTTAACAACAATAAAATGTAGTATTCTGGAAATGTTGCTTAATTTAAAAGTGCTGAATATCAACACTCGAACCGTACGGTTATGAACCGACAGCGCAACATTTTTGAAAGTGGTGGATATGTTTTTGGGTTAATTGAAATCCAGAATAAAAAGAGAAAATTTCAAAATGGCGGATGCAAGTGAGAAATTTCAATTTTCTTTTTCGTTAACTTTGAGACATAAATGATCTTTTCGATTTGTCGGTAAAACGTATGTACAGTACAGTATTTCCGACTGTAGTATATTACAAAGAAAGATCGACCTTAAAGCACAAAAGCATCGCGTTTTTATCGGATAGCCTGAAACATAATACGACTGCAGTTTACACCATACAGTCCTCTTTGATTCCTCTTCTGAAGCGGACTGTAACTAATTTAAAGAATATCATTTATTTCAGCGATGGAGCGAAACAGCACTTCAAGAACAAGTATCAAATGATTAATTTGATTAACCATAAAGAGGACTTTGGTGTGACTGCAGAGTGACATTTTCATGTTACCGCTCATGGCAAGAATGCGTGCGATGGAATTGGAGCCACATTTAAACGAGAAGCAGGGCGAGTCAGTCTGCTGGTAAAGCCGAAAGACGTCATATTGACACCGATTGCCTTATTTAATTGGGGAAAACGAGACTTCAAAAATATTGAAATACTGTATTGTAGTAAAATCGATCATGACAAATATACAAGAAAACTAAACAATAGATTCTCGTCGTCGCCTCCAGTGCCACGTATTTTAATAAACCATTTGTTTAGTGTACTACCAAATAAGAGGTTGCAAATCAAACGATATTCAAATGCAGAACTGGGGTGTGTATGTCAATATTAAAATGACGCTAATGAAACTGTGAGAGGCGAGGGGACTCACAGCCCTCACAGTTTTTCACACCCCCATGGGGCATTCTCTGTCAACCGGACCCCCCTACTGTCCAAAATTCATTTGTACTAAAAAATTTTTTGCAGGTCGGAAAATTTAGCTAATCGTGTATACTTTCATATGCCGTCTGGCTTTTTTGATGATTCAAAATGGCGACACTGTCCTCCTTCGATATAGAGAAAAATAATTTTATTTTTAATATATGAAATTAACCCGTTGCTTTTATTTACACGGAAAACAGCTGAAAATTGTTACTCGGGAGTTTTCAGGGTCGCTGATTACGAATCTGAAGTCAGACATTGAAAATTCAAAATGGAGGATCCAAGATGTCCGACCGAAATGGGAAAAATTTCCCAAGATTCGTAATCGGCGACCCCCATAGCCAACCAGTTTATTTTGCTACAATTTGATTATAATGTAGTTGGCATAGTCCTGATCAAAAGTCTCAAAGGTCTGAAAAAAAGCTGGTTTTCGAGATATACAAATCAGCATTTTAGCTCCTCTGGCTGAACCAATATAATAAGCGCTTGTGTGTGTCCTGCTCTCGGCATCACCCGGGATCAACGACGTGGACGTAGCAGGAAACTGATCCCTTCGGGGTGTTGGTTTAACGCGAGTAATCCCCTTGCCTCTCACGTGTGTGTGTGTGTGTGTGCGTGCGTGCGTGCGTGCGTGCGAGCGTGCGTGCGTGCGTCTGTGTGTTTTTTTTTCCGAAGGGACGATGGAAAGCTCTACCAGCCATCCCTGCCGGCCGATGCCAGCAGGAGTGCGGGGCTCGCACCCGCTAAAACCACCTCCGCTCAGACTGTGATTTGCCCCTCGGAAACCGCCGGAAGGCATTACTTCGAGGGCGGCAGTCTATGCCTCAGCAGGCCCTCCGCCGATGTTTTGGCTCTTCAAGTCTGGGCGATGTTGCCTCTTCCTTCTTCTTCTCTTCTGATGGCATTCAGCCTATCGATGATGGAGGTGGCGATGGTGACCACCGCGTCCCATCCCTCCTGTTAGGCGAGCAGACATTCCCCAATGCCCTTAGGTGTTAGTGGTCCTCCTCCCGAGATCCGGAACTGTTCCCGTTCCGCTTTCGGGCAGTGGAAGAGGACATGGGCCACGTCTTCGTCGACACCAGGGCATGCCGGGCACTTCGCGCTTTGATAAATGCGGAAACGATGTAAGTAGCTGCGAAAGCAGTCGTGCCCGGTGAGCACCTGGGTGAGATGAAAGGTGATGTATCCGTGTTGTCTGTCCGTCCACTTTGCTACATCTGGGATGACGAAGTGGGTCCACCGCCCCGAATCCGCTGAATCCCATCTTTTTTGCCACTCTTCTATGGTCCTCATGGACCATTTGTCGTGGTTCGGCTCCTGGTCGGCGATGTCCTGCCTTATACATCTGCCTTGTACTGCTGCCCTCTCCGTAGCAAGAAGGTCTATGGGAGGGAGTCCCGCGACCACCGAGAGAGTGATGTCTGTATACAGAACGGTAGGAACGGGCCACTCTTAGGGAGGCTGTTCTATAAGCCCGCCGACAGGTGGCTCCGTAGCTCTTATGGATGTTCATGGCATCAGCCCGGATCGGTGCCCCGTAAAGAATAACGGAGCTTACTACCGATGAAAGGAGGGACCGTCGCGGCTGTTTCGGCCCCCCCCCCCCCCCATATTGGGCATGATGCTGGAAAGCGTACGAGCCACCTTGGAAGCCTTTGCGCCTGCGTTCATCAGGTGTTGTTTGAACGACAGCCGCGCATCTAGAGTGACTCCAAGGTATCTAATAGTGTCCACCGTCCTGATCTGCGTATCTTCCACCGTGAAGGTGGCGTATACCCTTTTCTTTGTTCGAGAGATGAGCACCGCCTCCGTCTTCTCAGCCCCCAGATCTAACCCACGGTTGCTCAATCACCTAGCTACTAGCTCGATAGCTTCATCTCCGCTAAATTGCACCTCGTCGATGGTCTTCGCGACGACGATTAGTGCAAGGTCGTCTGCGAAAGCTACCATGGACACCCCGTCTGGAAGGGATTGCCTGAGCAGTCCGTCATATAAGACGTTCCAGAGCAACGGTCCCAGAACCGAACCCTTGTGGTACGCCTCCCGTGATGTTGTAGGAGTGCCTGCCGTCATCGGTGTCATAATACAGGGTTCGGTCTGTTAGGTAGCTTGAGATGGCTTCTCTTAGGTAGAGAGGCACCTTCAGATCTTCGAGTGCCTGCATGATGCAATCCCACCTGGCCGAATTGAATGCGTTCCGAATATACAGGGCAATGATGGCACACATGCACCTGGTGTTTCGGCTGCCACTGATGGCATCCGTGGCTATTGCTTTCACTCGGCCGATTGCATCGATGGTTGAGCGTCCCTTCCGAAATCCGAACTGGTTTTCGGAAAGACCTCCGGCATTTTCGATGGCTGCTTCTAGTCTGGCACAGATACGGAGATGTCAAGCATGTAGAGCGGTCGGAATGAGGATGGGTCGTCCGGGGGTTTGTTTCCCTTAGACAGCAGCACCAACCTCTGTTCCTTCCACTGCGCCGGGAAGCATCCTTCCTTCAGGCAAGCACTGAATGTCAATGTGAAGATGGTTGGTACATTCAGCGCTGCGATCTTCACTGCCATTCCAGGTACCCCATCCATTCCTGGGGCCTTACGGGTGGAGATCTTCTTAGCAGCCATCTTTACTTCGGCTTTGGTAACATCTGGCGGCTCGGCTGCACCAGCAATTGCCATCAGGCCAGTGCCAATCGGCCGTTCCCGCTGTTCTGGGAATAAATGGCCGACGACTTTGCCAAGGAAGGATGGACAAGATGGTGCGTTGGGTCCCCTGGGCTTGATCTTGTTCATGACCGTTTTATACGGTCGCCCCCAGGGATCGCGGTCCACCTCCTCACAAAAGTCCTGCCAGCACTTTCTTTTCGCGGCCTTGATGGCAATCTTGAGCCTCTTTCTCTTTCTTTTATGGTCCGCGGCCAGTTGGTAGTACCGAGGCTTATGAATTGCTCTCTGGTGCAGCCTTCGAGCCCGAAGGCACTCTCGACGGATATCTGCGATTTCCTCGTTCCACCAGTAAACTGGGGGTCGGCCGCGAGGATTTGACTTCACGGCCATAGAGGCATCGCAAGCCGCTGTTATGGCTCGGGAGAGGCATCGGGCTCTCTCCTCTGCTGTTCCCTCCACCTCCGTCTGTTCCAAGCTGTAGAGGAACATTTCCCGATCGAAGGTGGCCGGTGCCCATCTCTCTTTGATTGCGCTCTGCACCTTTCCTGCTGCTCTGCCGGTCAGTTGGAGCTGGTACACCAAGGCTTGATGGTCACTGCCCGTGTATAGGTCGCTAACATTCCAGCCCAACCCTTCCCCGTAAATTTTGGGTCGACGAAGGTCAGGTCGACTACGGAGAACTTGCCGGCCTTGGAGTATGTCGGCTTTCCCCCCGTGTTAGCAATCTCCAACTCCAATAACGAGAAGGCCTCAATGAGGGCATATCCTCGATGGTTGGTCTTCGCGCTACCCCATTCCGTCGCCCATGCATTGAAGTCCCCCCCGATCACTAATGGGAGTCGGGAGGTTTTTGCACTGGCGACGATGGCCTCCAGGGATCCTTGGAACTCGTTGATGGTAAGACTGGGAGGGAGGTAGCAACTGTATAGTCTTATACCAGCCACCTCCACCCAGGTGAAGCTGGGCAGGGGGTCGGGCATCTTATTGGATATGTGGAGATTCCCACACACCCAGATGGCCGCCTTGCTGGTGGAATCCTTCACCCAACTCGTTTTACAAAGATCCCGGTAAGCCTCGCTGATGACGGCGATATCGGCCTTCTCCTCCTTGACCAGTTGGAACAGCAGGTCCTGGGCCACCCACAGTGATTGAGGTTTATTTGGAGCACCTTAGCCATTGTTGGTCTGTGCTCCAACCTCCTGCGTTACACGATGTTTGGCTACGCAGTCCTCAATCTTGTGGCCCTCCTTCCCACACCGGAAGCACTGCGCCGAGCGATCGACCGCGCTCTTACAACCCATTGCCAGATGTCCGCTCTCGTGGCACCTGTAACAGTGCGGTGGTCCTTCGCGCAGTCGAACCCGGCAATTAACCCAGCCAATTTTAAGCTTCCCCCTTTGCAGCAGTGTGTTTGCTACTGCGACGGGATGCCAGATATTGGCCGCCTGGGTTCCGCTATATGCTCCCCTGAGCTTGATATTCTCAGGGGTCACTGCTTCCGGTGAAGTCATCTCAATGATGGCCTGTGCCACCTCCTCCCGAGTTGTGGCCTCGTCCATGTCCTTGATGGTGATGGCTTCCTTATGGGACAGTGTCTGTATGACAGCTGTCCCTTTTAGGATGGACGTGGCCGCTGCTTGGAGGTCTTGGGTGCACACGCCAGGCGTTGCAAGCTCTATGAGCAGTTCGCCTGCTTTCGTCCGCCTGATGGCGGTCACCCTTTCTCCTAACTTTCGCAATTCTGGCGCAGCTTTTATGATCTTCAGGATGTCGACATATGACGCATTGTCCGCTGCCTTGATCTTCATGGCATCGGGGCGGAAGGGTCGGAGGCCGGCTTTTGATTCCGGCTTCCCCCTGTGTCGCTTGCCGACATCCGTTCCCTGTTGCTGCTGATGTTGTTGCTGCTGCTGCTGCTGCCGTCGTTGTTGCTGCTGATGCTGCTGCGGATGTTGTTGCTGCTGATGCTGGTGCGGTTATTGTTGCTGCTGCTTCGCCTTGTTCTTTAGGCCATTTCTGACCACCGTAACCCAGTCCTGGTCATCCGACTGGGGTTGCCGCCGTTGTTCTGCAGCTGGTGGTACGGGGCGTTCCTCTTTCTCCTCTTCTTTCCTGACCCGTTTTGTCGCTGGCAACTTCAGCGGCGAGGGTCCTTTACGCTCTGGACGTTCGGGGGCTTACGGAATAGGGGCGACGTTTGGCTCGCCCCGTCCTGGGAGGGGACCGACGCCTGCGAAGCCCCCGAACTTTCTCGTGCCTTGGCGTGATGGCTAAAGGCACGCAGTGTTCCTCTGGCCATACTCTTGAGCTCCTTGTGGAGATTTTTCTTCTCTATCATAAATTTCACAAGCAGCTGGAGTTTCTCTTCGAGGCGCACGAAGCTTACAGACTCGTGCGCCTTTCCTGACAGAATGTCACTTGTAACATTTAATGTTGTAGAGGCCGAGTGACCAACCTCTACAACACTGCGGTTGCCTGATAACGACGCCGGAGAGCCCGCTTGCGCACTCGTACCCGACGCCGGTACTGGGGACCGCCCCCTGCACCGTAATCTTTAATCTGCTGCTGTACTTCCATATTTGGTTTTTTTAATCGGGGTGCCTTCCCCTAGGTTGTTTTATCGTGGTAGCCTTCCACTATCTGATTTTGGTCCGCCCCGGATATTTTATTTTTCCGGTACCCTACAAATCTGGCGAGCATTCCCCTATCCGCCACCTGGGGAAGTGCCCGATGGGTGTCCAGCAACACCGCACGGGTGCGAGTGTGTGAGTGTGCGCGCGTGCGTGCGTCGCCTCCACGGTATTTAACCCATTAAGGCCTAAACGGATACATTTTCAGCACCAGTTTAAACGTCGATCATTTGCATATAAAAGCATTTGGACAAATTTTACTCCAACTATTTCTGACGTAAAATTGTATGCTCATTCAGAATCTTTCAATAAAATTTCGATAAAATGAAAAGCAAAAAAGTTATACACGTTTTTTTTATTAAAAAACATGGTTTTTAAACATTTATTTTTCATTCTAACATCACTTTCACCTCGAAATTGGTTTGGGAAACACGCCTAAGGTGAAAATATCGCTTCCATGGATCCTTAGTGGGTATGCGTGTGTGTGCGTGTGTGTGTGTGTGTGTGTGTGTGTGTGTGTGTGTGTGCGTGCGTGCGTGCGCGTGCGTGTGCGTGTGCGTGTGTGTCATATGATTTATCGTATGATTCCACAGAAATTTTCTGCAGGGCTGTGAGTCCCCTTGCTTCTCACAGATTAATTAGCGTCATTTTAATATTGACATACATCCCCCAGTTCTGCATTTGAATGTCGTTTGATTTGCAACCTCTTATTTGGTTGTACACTAAACGAATGGTTTATTAAAATACGTGGCACTGAAGGCGACGATGAGAATCTATTGTTTAGTTTTCTTGTATATTTGTCATGATCGATTTTACTATAATACAGTATTTCAATATTTTTGAAGTGTCGTTTTCCTCAATTAAATAAGGCAATCGATGTCAATATGGCGTCTTTCGGCTTGGCCAGCAGACTGACTCGCCCTGCTTCTCGTTTAAATGTGGCTCCAATTCCATCGCACGCATTCTTGCCATGAGCGGTGGCATGAAAATGTCACTCTGCAGTCACACCAAAGTCCTCTTTATGGTTAATCAAATTAATCATTTGATACTTGTTCTTGAAGTGCTGTTTCGCTCCATCGCTGAAATAAATGATATTCTTTAAATTAGTGACAGTCCGCTTCAGAAGAGGAATCAAAGAGGACTGTATGGTGTAAACTGCAGTCGTATTATGTTTCAGGCTATCCGATAAAAACGCGATGCTTTTGTGCTTTAAGGTCGATCTTTCTTTGTAATACACTACAGTCGGAAATACTGTACATTGATCGTTATTGAAATGGAAAGCATGTGACGCATTTTGGACGATGAAAGCATAGTTTTCCGAAAAATCAAATAAAACGAGTACTTCACTGTCAGAAAGACTCTCCTTAATATGCTCCATATACTGCGACTGTTGTCTCGCTATGAAAGAATGAGACTTCAGTTTCACGAGTTTTGTCGCATAACTCTTCAACAAACTCCGAAGCTGGCAAACTTCTGGTCAACAGAGTACATCGGTCAGTTGCAGCCCAGACGCTGAACTCGACGTCAAAAATAGACGCATCATCTAGAATCTTAGACAAATTTTCTGAAAAATGAGCTGTATCGGGACATTTATCGCAATCATCCACGTAGCAAGCTGAAGTAGGGTTCTGGCACATCAATTGCTGCAAACAATCCTTATAATCATTTACTGGCATTTCCGGGTCTTTCGTCAATTGCTCCAATCTAATAGGTGCTAACATTAGATTACAATTCTCGTGGATCGTGCAAACACATACGCAGTCAGTGCCTTTGCCTCCTGCAAGAATGCATTGTTTAGGTTTCATTTTCGCCAAAGTACTGAAACCCACAGTACAATCAGGATTTTTTTCAAGAAATTCGATATGAAGGCCCCTCACATCTAAAAGCAGAAGGCGTTTTTGCATCAATATACGCTTTTTCACCGGGCATTAATCTACTGTTGAAATCACTGTTGTAAAAGTCATCAATTTTCTGGGTGACAGAATCTGGTAGTTTTTTCCCAACTTTTGCCGTTCTTTTCGCAAGAGTTCCATCCGATTGTTTCAAAGCTTTTGCTTTTCGTGCCATACGTTTTGTCGTATTAAATTCCCCAGAAATTTTGGCAATGCTCCATGACAACGGAGGAATAGTGAGAATCGATATTCTTAATGGATCGTTCGGGTTGAGCGACAAAAATTTGTTTTTAAGTTCATCGAAGAATTCTTCGAGCTCAATTTCTTTACGAGAACGATGTTCATCAGAATCAAGCGGTATTGAGGGATCGTGAAAATCGATCGAATCATTATTAATATCAATCTCCTCGACACCATACTGACTACCGATTATTTTATCCTGATCACGAAGCGTGCTTTCAGGTTGACGTTGCCTGCAACCAGAGCATATCCTTGCATCTGGAGAAAAAGACGCAAACTCGGAGAGAAATTGCTCCGAAACACGTCTTAGATTTCAATCGACGTGTCTTTTGTCACCAGATTTTGCATACGGATTACAACACCGATCTGTATGTTCCATTGGCATTGTCAAAAATTCAAGAGAATCATGAGTTTAAATTTCTAAACTCGAAGTGAAGAATAAGAGATAATATTCGGCACTAGTACTAAATGAAAGTCAACTTCGCTTTCGAAACGCCTTCCAACTAGTCTCCACCTAGCGGCAGAAACGTTAACTAATAAACTAGCTTCAGAAAATTTGATCAAAAAAAATGTGCTGTTAATATGCGTTTTATCGAAGCTCAATTTGCGACTGTTATCTCACAAATTGAGAAAATATGTTTTGACAGCAACCGTTCGCACTGTCCGACAATTTGAGTTTAATGAATTTTCTCTTTGACAAATAATACGTTTTACCGACAAATCGAAAAGATCATTTATGTCTCAAAGTTAACGAAACAGAAAAATAAAATTTCTAACTTGCATCCGCCATTTTGAAATTTTCTGTTTTTATTCTGGATTTCAATTAACCCAAAAACATATCCACCACTTTCAAAAATGTTGCGCTGTCATCACCGTACGGTTCGAGTGTTGATATTCAGCACTTTTAAATTAAGCAATATTTCCAGAATACTACATTTTTTTGTTGTTAAATAATGCACTTTTTCGAAAAATCGCATGAGATCAATTATATAATAATGTTTCAAACATTACGTAGAAGTCGATCGTATTTTTTCCAAATAAAATTTGTAACTTTCAAATTTCCATCCGCCATATTGGAACCGCCATCTTGAATTTTTTTAAATTCAATATATCGTGCTTAAAGCGCCTGTACGGATTCATAATTTGGCCCGAAAGAAAATGTTCATTTAATGCTATTATAATTTTTTTACAGGATGAAAATATTTTCCTCCAGAACCTCTTCATTTGGGACGCCAGATTTGATCAGCAATAGTGGACTTTTGAAAAACGCCCGTGTGTTTTAGAAACTTGAAGTTATGAGGAACATTTTGGTCACTATCCGAATTTTTTTCGAGTTCAATTGTTGCACCGTTTAAGCCATGGACAATTTCGCGTTAGAGTTGTGCGGGGCACTGACTTTAACACACTTATATGGCGAACGGAGCATGCAAGTTATACTTGAGCAGCGTATCGTTTTGATTGTTTTGTGTGTATATCCTGTCGAAAAAGCACAAACACGTATCGGAATACGGGAATGATTCTCGTTGCGCGATTTCCACCAAGGCGACGTTACAAGATACTGCACTGCACGGTTATCCCGAACTAGTCTGACTTTGGCAGCATGAGCAAACGGTCGCTTCCGATTGCTCGGCGAGAGTTTTTCTTTTGTGTTTCGGTTAATAACACGTGAAAATCACGAAAGGGGTTCGTGTAGGGGTGTGGATCGGGTATCTCCGTCCCCAAGGAAGAAGGATGGGGCAGCCCGAACTCGAAGAGAAACAATGCTTTTGAAAACTAAAACTAGGCGGATGTGTACTAAATTCCTTATTTAACCATATAATCGTCCAAACTACATTGTTTCCATATGGGAAAAGAAAAACTCGTACTCAGGAGGGTTAAGTGACTCGTTGATTTTTCGTGACCAAATCTACCGAAAAAGAATATTTTATTACTTTCAAATTGAGTTGTTGCCAAATGAAACAGAGCTTCTAATGTCAAAATAGCTTCCAATCCATCATATCCGCTCTTACCATGTGGAGTAACACAGTAACGACATTCGGCATCCAATCCAAAATCTTCTTTCTAGATGTACAAATAAGCGATTTGAAACCGATTTTTAAAATGTTGCTTGGCACCATCTGTCACGTATACGCGTTTCAGGACATATCATTTATTTCATTGCAAGCAACAATCAATTGGCGTGACGGTTTGTGTACTAGTAAATAAGGAAGAATGTAAATATGTAAATAAGTATATAATTCGAGCTTGGATATAAGCTACGTAGTAATATTTGCAAAAAAATGTGAAAAGTCTAGATTTTGAGTGTTTACTAATACACAAACCGTCACACCAAAAAATTAAAATTCACTTATTACGTATTTAGAAACATATGCTTTGTGTAATTATATCCTGTTACCAATTTTTTTGCATGTGTATTCTCTATTCACTTTTTTCAAAGAATAGTCTCCAATTCTTTGAACTAAGTTAAAATATACAATAAAATCATATTAATAGGTATAAGAGAGGGTCTTCCGTGGGCTTACTGATGAGTCCACACGAAAGATTTGGACCAAACGTATCTTTTATTCTTAAAAAATAAACGATTTATTGAATATTTCTGTTACCGTAAGAGGGAAACCTGATTTTCAAAACTTAAACAGCGCGCTGCCTCTCCACCCTTTCACCCGTCAACTCGCTCGAATTTTGGCAACTGAATCTCTCAAAAGATTCGGCGAACAACCGATCCGAAGATGTGGATATCACAGAAGGCGCTCTTGCCTAATCTTCGGCAGCTAACTCACGGAATTTGAGCGACTACTGGTCGTTTTCGTCAAGCCTTTCATAGAACATTTGTCACTGTTGTATGTCCCAAATGTTAACAGAAATAAGATCAAGAAAACAAGGCTATGATGAAAGTTTGCCTATGTATTTTTACGAAAAGCGTCGACTGTGCAATGCATTGAATTTGAGTTTTGCCGAGTTTAGAGAACAACTAGCTGTAGGTTTTCGGTCTAGGGATTTGGCCGTAGATTGTTTATCTCTGCAGACTGAAGACGAAGATCAATTGTTGCACAATTTACTCGCATTTGAACGAACTTTTAAATGTTTTCAGAATTCTGGTAATATTGAAACCGTTTAAGGAAAAACACGTGAACCTGTCAACAGTTGGAAAACTTCAAATACAAGAATTATTGTCAACGCCAGTGGACAGGGCACAAATGAAGTCGAAAACAGTGAAGTGCTTTTTCTGCGGAGAAATTGGTCATTAGGCAAATTCATCCCCAAGTAAAGAGGACAACCAGTGTTTTCGATGTGGGCAATTAGGTCATCGTCAAGCAGAGTGCCAGAATCCGAAGCTAATAAACGTTGACAAGGAACATGTGAAGACAATTTCCAATGATTCCTCTAATTCTGAGGAATATTTAAAAAAGGTGACGTTTGATGAAGAAAAGCGTTAATTGACACAGACAGTTCTGTGTGTACGTTAAAGCATCATTAGCGATACGTCTTTATTAAACAATCATTTGCCGACCAGGACAATTAAGAGGTTTTGGGAATAAGGAGAATGTGATCGATTCTTACGGAGTGGTGAAAGCACTTCTGACAATGGATGGTGTCTCGGCAGTAACGGAGTTTCATGTTGTACCCCACGACAGCCTCATAGACATTCTCATAGGACGAAATTTTCTTAATTTGCTACATGTTTCTTATATTAGAATGAATAGTGTGTTGTGTTTTTCCAGAAATTTACTCTACCTTTTGATCTGTATCCGGAGGTAGAAATCGGACCAGTAAAGTTACGTCTAAGCAGATGTGAACAGTTGGAATCTGGTGAAATACGAGTGATAGATGTGGTACACGAAGACGAAACCTATCAGTTGTCTATTGTCAATTGTGAGTGCAAAATGGAAGACAGGGTGACCTCGTAGAAAACAACATTAAATCGATTCAACCAGTTCGACAAATCCAACCACGATATGAAGAAATTACGAAGTGCGAGATTGTCACAGGAGACATTGAGGAAAGCCAGCGAGATGAATTATGTCCACTTTTGAACAATCATCACCACCAATATTGGAGAGTTGGGGAAGACATCTGTACTAAAGATGGACATCCAAGAAGAACCAGGTAGCGTACCAGTATGCGCACGTGCGTACCGAACGAATCGAAGCGAACGCGAGAAAATAAAAGAATTATTCGTAGAATGGAATCACGCCGATATAGTAAAAGAGAACAACTTCTCCCTATGCGAGTCCTGTATTGTTAGTACGTAAGAACAATTAAATGCGCAAACGAAACCTGTCCATTTTCCTATTCCGAATGTTGACTAGTATCTGGAAGTTTTACATGCAGCAAAATTATTTATAACACTTGACTTTGCCCATGGTTACTTACAGATGCCGTTAACGGAGGAAGCGGCCGCAAAAACAGTCTTTATTACACCCGATGAAACTGGGAAGTTCACGCGAGCAATGTTTGGCCTAATGAACGCGCCATTCTATTTTGCTAAGATGATAGATATAACTTTGGGAAGTCTTAGAAATAAAGTTTTGTTATATTATCTTGATGATATACTTTTAATTGCGAAAAATTGGCCGGAACCGGTGAAAAATTTAGAAGCTGCGTTAATTGCATTAGAAAAGGCTAGACTTACGCTAAATTTAAAGAAATATCGATTCGGACTGCCAAAGCTTGAGTTTCTGGGTTTCGTAGTCAGTAATGAAGGTATAAGTCCGGGATTAAAAAAACTTAAAGCTATCGAAAACTTCCCAGTACCACTAAATGTCACAGAGGTTCGTCGATTTCTTGGATTGACCAGTTACTTCCGTAGATTCGTGGCTGGTTTTGCGGGAATAGCGACGAGTTTGACACAATTAACCCGAAGAGATGTTTCGTTTAAATTTTCAAATCGGGAACAAAATGCCTTTGAAACACTAAAGCGAGTTTTATGTACTTGCCACCTACAATCCGACTGCTGAAGTAACTGAGCTACATATAGATCCAAATTCTGAAGGAATAGGCGGTATGCTAATGCATAAACAGACGGACGGATGTATGCATCCCGTATAAGCGGTGAGAAGACGAACTTCTGCGATAGAACAGAATTATCATTCTAGCAAATTAGAGTTGATGGCTGTGGTATGTGCGGTCGAACGTTTGCGGGTGTTCCTGTTATCGATATCTTTCATCGTCGTGACAGATTGTCAGGCTCTTGTATATTTAAATGCACATAGAACATGTAATCCACAGGTCGTACGATGGTTGTTGCTTCTTTCGGAGTACGAATTTGAAGTAAAGCACCGTAAAGGGTACATGATGGCTCTTGTGGACCCATTATCTCGAGCTCCCGTAAAAGAAGCACCGACAATCGAAGCGGAAATTTACTTATTGTGTAGTACTTATTGTAGCGGATACGGAAGACGAGTTACTTATGTGTCAAAGAAAAGATGAAATCGATATATCCTGGCTAAACATAAAACTGGGACCCCCAGGGGAATTATACCGATATCACCGGGCAACCGACCCTTTGAAACCGTCTATACAGATCACGAGGGACACTTCGTAACTTCAAAAAGGCGTAATTAAGTACATTTTAGGAATAATTGATTCCATGACGAAATATGTAGCGTTTGTCCCTGTACGAAATACTACTGCGGCTTTAACAGTAAAATCGTTTAATGATTTTATAAACAGATTCGGAGCTCCAGAGAGGATCGTCTTTGATCGGAGTAGAGCATTTACTTCTGGTTTATTTGATGATTTTTATACTCGACATGGAATCAAGCATGTATTTAACTCCAGTCGGCACCCTCAAGAATCGAACTCTAATACGAGCTGTGTCAATCCGAACGCGATACGGAGAATAATTACAGTTGGAAAAAGAAGTACAAGCTATTGAACGCGATGTTAACGCAACGATTAGTAAATCGGCGGGTAAATCGCCATTTGAACTACTGTACGGATACTTACCGCGACGTGGAGAGGGTTTGTCTCGAAACTTAACTGTAGTAGCCATAATGTTAATGATGAGGAAAATAGCGAATAAGATGTAAATAATGACAATTAGGTATATTTAAATATTTTATTTAACTTGTGATTAATTTTGTTTTTATTTAGACTTAAAGATCGAAAGAATGTCGGTTAATAGCGAATCAGAAGATGTGTTAATCACTTTGTCAGGAGTCAAAGTAGTTCAGGAAAGACCGAATGTTAGTGACTAGATTATATATTTGAATTTTGCGGGTAGAAAAGATTTGAGGTAGGATAAAGTAGTTGACTATTTAAATAATCTAGGGCGAAAGGGAGGCAGAAACGTATACAAGAAGAAGTGGAACGTCACTCTCTTCCGTGATAGAGAAGCATTCGGATGTTTACGGAGATCGATCGCGCGATCATAGAAAAAAGAGAGATAGAAATGCTCCTTAAATTGTAAAAGAGACAAATAATAAATGAGTGCAATACCTAAAAGAAACTTATTTGTTTCTGTGCCTCCAAATCCTTACGACTGCTCCGAAAACTAGTGAGTTTGGTGACTCAATTTTATAAAGACTGATATCTTTATAACATGTACATACCTACCTATAAAAATGTAATTATTACTGGCGGTCTAAATTGCTATTTATTAGGCTCTGACTATTATGCGAACTATCTTAGGAATTTCTTGCATGATTATTCATTATATTCTGTTCCGTTTGGCGCAACTCATGACACCTTTCATACAAACACGCATACACACATTGGTGTGATACTAGTTGACTCTCAAAATAAGGATGTGAACTTTTCAAAGTCAGTAACTCCATTCGCAGCAGGCCCCGATATGATCAACATCACTTACAAAATTGACAGTTTCTTCACCCGGCAAAAGACAGGTCATCTTCGTAAATTTGCTAACTGCGACACGGCGTCCTTAGGGCGCGTCTGCAATGCGACGCTGACGCGCCGCCCGCGCGTCACAGTGGTACTACTAAGGTGCGCAGAGGCAAGGATCATGCGCTGATTCCTTTGCAATATCATATCTTCGAACATGTGATATTGCAAAGCCATCAGCGTTTGACTCCTGCGTCCGTGGAACATGAGCAGCACCCCTGCGACGCGACGCGTGGGCGTGGCAATGTAGACGCGCCCTTAGAGAAAGACTTAAAAATGGCTATACAACTCTATTGTCCAGAACTCAACAATCCGAATGGCAGCCTTATGAATTCGTCATCATATCCATTATCCAGTTTCCAGTTCTGCATCAACCAAGCGTTGGATAAGCATACACCGTTCGTTACTAAATTTTTAATGAAGAATGCAGCCCCATGGATCTTTAGCGAAATTAAACAGTAGATTATGCGCCGTGAGTGCCTGTATTCTAAAGCCAGGCGTACTGCGACGCCCTTCTCATGGTACAATACAGAGATTTACGCAAAACCATTAAGGCATCACTTAAAGTGGCCAAAAACGCTTATACGTGTAATCTATTTCGTGATCAACGCAACCCGGCCAAAGTTTGGACGCTTCTTCGCAAGTTTGGGCTATCTGCGGCACTATCGCAATCCCCATTTCAACACTTTTCTCCGGACAAACTAAATAATCATTACGCCACCATATCATCAGTTCACCCCGCCTGTTCTGAATCTCAACTTTAGCAGATTCTGCAAACTTCCCTTAATCCTAACCAACCATCGTTCACCTTCTCACTTATTGAGCCAGAAGAAGTGCGTAATGTTTTTATCTTCGTTCTCAAAATCTAAAGGACTTAGTCCTGACGGGTTGCAACTCATACATTTGCAAAGAGTTCTTTCAGTTATCGTTACCCCTTTCCCCTATATTTTCAATTCATCACTTTGCACTGGCGTTTATCCAGCATCACGGAAATTATCGTATATAATACCTCTTAATAAAATAGTCAATGGGGACATTACTTATACAAGTGTGTAATGACTAGCACATTTTGATTTCCCGCTTTATTTGCGTCATAAATAAAACTTACTGAATATTATAATAAAATTATTCCGGAATGAGAAACTAGAATGATCAAACTTTAAATACATGCAAATAAATTACAAACCTTATGGACGGGACTTTGTATCATGAAGCGTGCGCATTACTCGTTCGTTACTCGGCATCTCCATAATACAACTGGTGCCGATAGATCGCGTTCAGAACGCCGGCCGTAACTCGAAATTCCCGTCGAAGTGGAATTCCGAGTGCTCACGAACGATCGCGATCGAGACGGCGTGTCTTCACAATCATAACGTATCGTAGGGAAAATCGAGACGCAGGCGGTATATATATGTATAGCCTGCTGCGAATCGCCATGAAATGTCAAGGAATTGATTATGTAACCAGTGTATCGATATACATGATATACATACAGCATAGTGTAGACTGGTGTCTAGCTTGAAATAAGTGACCATGTTTCAAGATTATTATTATTTTTTTTCTTTGACGGAGGGGGAAATGCTTTGGGCACCATAGGGGGTTGAAGATGTTGTTTAACACTCCGTGTGTCGGACTCCCTCACCTTGGATGTTGACGGCAAGGTTTACCGACTAAAACCCTAACCTCCCTTGGCCCTCCACAATCCACGTGTGCAGTCTGCAGCAGAAAAGTGGCTCCGATATCCATCTCCTCCGCTGCAGACTGCACCGGGCCATTTCTTTTGCAACTGTAACCACTCCCTCTACCATTGGGTAAGTGGTTACAGGATCTCGTGTAACCTCAGTAGACGGAGAGATCCCAGTAGCACTGCTTTCTGCATTCGGCCTGCGATGGAATTTGCATGTTCTCGGCAAGCCCGAATGCTTTTGATGTTTTCGAGGAAAGTTGGTCTCATTCCTCCCAGCACTCCAATTATCAGCACGACGAGCTTGATTTTGAATCCTCGATACAGCTTGCACATTTCGAACAGGAGTTCCCGATATTTCATCCGTTTTTCGTCCTCTTTGCTGACTATATTTGTCTCTGCTGGTGCAGAGAACTCGATGACGAAGATGGATTTGTCATCGAAGTCAACAAGGACGATGTCAGGCTTGTTGGCTAATATTTGCCTGCTCGTCGGGAATGAGTAATTCCAGTATATTCGACACGACTCATTCCCGACCACGGATGCAATATCAGTGGGGACGCATTGTGACGTTCGATGTATGCTGAAACTGCATATATTGGGCATGCTTCCAAAAGATGCATTAGTGTCTCAGCATGACATCTACACAATCTACAAAGCGTACTCTGTACCGCCTGGTGTAAGACGTTCTGGCGATACGCTAAGGTATTGATGACCCCATCCTGGCATGCGAAGATAAAACCCGCGGTCTCGGACTTCAAGCCGGCTGATTTTAAGAACGATAAGGTCATCTCTGCCGACAAGCCAAGTTCTTCGACGTTTCGAAAGAATTGTCCATGCTATGGCTTGTCGATATGCCTTCCCTCCAACATACAGAGTTGTTCCTTCCGTATATTAGCCCTGAGACGCACTGGGCACAGATTGATGACTGATTCAGCTTCCTGTGCACCACTACGTCCCACGTTGAAAACCAAACCGAGGTTTCGAGCCGCTCGTTCCGCCGCGTTGTACAAAAACGCCCCCTTCCCCTGAATTTCATGTTGATGAACTAGCATCATCAGGGGATCCTTCGTTCGATTAATCACGCCGCAAGCCGTCTCGAGCACCAATCGGTCATGCATACACTGCAGGCTTAAAAGGCCACGACCTCCCATATTTCGGGGCAAATACAGTCGTTCCACGGAAGATCTTGGATGCAAACTGCGTTGCATACAAATCATCTTCCGTGTGCTTCGGTCAAGATCCCTTAGCTCGTCAACGTTCCACTTCAGTGCTCCAAATGAATAGAGCACTGGTGATACGGCCAACATATTCGTGGCTGCCACCTTATTTCTCCCGGTCAATTCTGATGACCAGATCTGACGGAGAATGCGCCGGTATTTCTTGATGATGGTGGTTTTAGCAGCCTACACATCCTGGACATGCCTTTGAGGTACGCCCAGGTATGTGTAGGTTTCTTCGTCGATAAGGTGGCGGATGACATTTCCGTTGACGAGCTCCATATCGTCGTTATTAGAGCCTGACCTTCCTCTGTGCAAATGAACGACTGCACACTTGTCCAATCCGAATTCCATGCCGATATCTCTCGAGTATGTGAGGGCGATGTTCAGAGATCGATGTAATTGATCATCGCCTGATGCGTATAATTTAAGATCGTCCATATAGAAAAGATGGGTGATCTTATGTACACGTTCACCAGGCGGTCCATACATGTACCCTTGAGATTTCCGGAGAGCAACGGATAGAGGCAATTGTGAGATGCAGAAGAGCAGAGGACTCAGAGAATCTCCCTGATAGACACCTCTTTGGAATTGAACCAGTCTAGACATGGTTCGACGCTTGCCCGATGTCATGACAAAGCGTGTTTTTCAAAGAGGCATCAGGTCTTCTACAATTCTCACTATGTTCGGGTGGACATGGAGGCGTTTGAGCAACAAGCTTAAAAGCTCGTGCGATGTTGAGTCATACGCCTTCATGTAATCCAGCCAGGCTATCGACAGGTTACGCTTGTACTGGACTGCGTCCTGACAAACACACCTGTCGATAAGCAAGTTGTCCTTGCAGCCGGATACACCCATTTTGCAGCCTCGTTGTTCCACTATCCGTTGCCACACTGGTTTCACGGATTTCTCAATACGTTCGTTTAAGATGTTAGTGAAAAATTTGTATAACGTATTGAGACACGTGATCGGTCTATGGTTTTTCGGATCGGACAAGTCTCCAGATTTTGGGATCAGTGTCGTTCGGCCCTCCACCAGCCAGTGCGGAATGGGTTGGTCTCCATTTATATAAGAGGTGTATATTCGGGCTAGGTGTTGATGGACAGAAGTGAACTTCTTCCACCAATAGTTGTTAATTCCACCTCAGCCCGGCGAGGATAAATTCCTTGCTCCTGTGATGGCATTTTTAACCCCTAATGCACTGACGGGTGGGCAATCTTCACTTTGTTGTGTGACTTCGTCGCACAACTCGGTGAAGATTTCAATACCTGGAGTGTTTGCATTAAGCCTAGATGTTCTCTCGTAGATGCTCCCCCAGAATTCGTCAACTGCGGCCATCGACGGAAACTCGCTTGAGGCTGCGATACGATGTTTGAAGAGGTTGGAAGGATTCGTCCAAAATATTGAGTTTTGTCGAATTCCTTCTTCCCGTCTTTGCAGCCTCTTTTCGGCATGGGCCAAAACCCTAATTTTATCCGCTAAACGATGCTTGATGTTGAGCAACTTCAGCTTGTTCAGTGTGTGATAGTACGTCCGCAGTTGTTGTGCGAACTTTTTGACTTTAGCCGTAAATGAACGGCCAGATGTTAAATAGTCGATCACATACTGAATTCGGGAAGCGAGTTTCGTGTTAGTCGAATCTTACCGTTCAATTGAAACATGCGTTTTGCAATCTGCCAACTCCCCGATATCTGTGTCAGATTTCGTGGAGTCACCAGATCACTTGCAGCCTCGTAAACGGCACAATTGACTTGACACAGGTCGCAGTCATCTGGAAGAGCATCCAGAAGTAGGCTATTTGCTCTGTCTAATTCTCGTTGTTTAGGCATAATTTTTGTTGTCAAATTTTTCCTAAACACGAGTGTCGTGCTTTCATAATGTGGAGCATCTCTCTCTGCACCGCTTACGGGCTCAGTTGTTATTGCCCGCACATCCGGTACTGGTTGACAGCTGGGAACAACGAAACCTGTCCGCCTCAGATGGGCCACATAATCTCTCAGTTGCTGTTGAGAAAAGCGATCTGCCAGTTCGGGATGCATTAATGCAAACCGACTATGCATTCGCGCCATGTAGCCTCTCTGTTGCGGACAGCTCTCCTCGTAGCAGCGCATTTGATCATGCCTGAGATCCTCCGTCCACTGAAATCGTCCGTGGACATCAGCTGGTCGTCGTCCCGGGACACTTGTTTCGGCTCCTCCACCTCGGGACTGGGCTGCATCCGAAGCAGCCCGATGGTCAGGAGCCCTGCGCGTTACATTCCTTGTAACCGCAAATACAGGGAGTAGGGTGGTTTGCCCTACTCCACGTTGTTATGCCTCTCTCGTTTGTCTCTTATCTCGCCATCCACTGGGGTTGGTTACCCAATCTCTGGCAAGGTTGCTAAGAGTCCAGGGCCCACCGGCTTTAATAAGCACACGTAGAGGTGAGAGTAGGCCATTTGGGAAGATAGGCTAAGATGCAGCTTTTTGCATAGCCGCATTGTGTTACGCATCATTCGCTTTCGGCCCCCAAATATATTATAAAAAATAATATTATTATTGTTATTATCAAATAACTTAAATTAAAAAACATCGTAGAATAATTATCGTTTTATATATTTCTCACGTTCGCATCATTAGTAAAAAGCTGGTGTGATCTAGTGGATATGGCACGAGACTGATTTATTATTATATTATTATAATTATTATTATTATTATTGTTATATTATTATATATTACAAGCGCGCGGCCGGTCGCTGTTGACGTACGACATCCTAACCTAAAATTGTAGCTGTCAAAAGTTAGTTCGGTACGGTTCGGTATCTATACCAGTAGAGTAAAGCCATTTTAGATAACTATTAATTTAAATAAAACAAATAAACTAATTGCGTGGTGAAATCACGCTGGACGATTTCCCAAAGCACTCGGATACAGGCTAGTTAGACGAAGATTGGGAATCGGTAAATTACGAGTAAAGAAAAACTGAAACAGTGTATAATTTTAATTCCGTCACTTATTTTTATTTGAATAATAGCAACGTACGAGCGAAAAAATGGAGACCACGTTTCTCGCGTACGGGAGGGCGAAACAGGTTCTCGTAATCGGAAGTCTTGAACGGAATTAAAGACGAAGAACACAATTAAGCACGCATCTCGCATCCTCAAAATTCATAAAACTAGATTGTTGTTTCACACTGGCACTGTGGGGGCCCCTATTGCCTAGATCAACAATAGAGAACTTGCATGACTTTTAAATTTAATTTAAATCAAAAGATAATTATTAGAAATGAAAAGTTACAACACAGTTTGCAATTTTCGAAGTAATTATTTAGATATAAATTATTAAAATTTGCCGAAAACTGAACGTCGGTTTGAATCGATGTCACGTGACTACATTGTATAACTACGCACTGCCTATATGTATATCTATATATATGCAATGTAGTTCCACTGCATTGCCGTCAGTGACGCCACCTTACCGGCTATGTCGTTATAGTCACGTGACATCGATTCAAACCGACGTTCAGTTTTTGGCAAATTTTAATAATTTATATCTAAATAATTACTTCGAAAATTGCAAAACTGTGTTGTAACTTTTCTGGTTTAGTCATAATTTATCAATTTTAACTCTAAATACATGAAAATTCCATATCATGCAAGTTCTCTATTTAATCAGAGCGTCGGTACATCGGCGTTATGTCAACGGTATTTATCGTCTTTGGGAAAGGCAGGGATCGTTCACGTGCCAACATAAACTATTCACCTACACAAAGTATAAATATAGATACTTTGTGTGTGTGTGTGTTTAATTTTTTTTCAGATTAAGCATCGTTTTTTGATTGAAGAAAGGGATGAAGTCTGCGATGATGATTTCTATGCAAGACAGAATGGACAGAAACATAAACTGTAACGCAGTTTCTGGATCTACATACTGCATTAACGTGATAAATAATAGAAAAGTGACTAGTGTCGTATAAACTGTAAAACGGTTCTGGGATTTACAAGTGGAAAAATTTTCAGGGTACGTTACTTCTGTAAATCTCTTAAATAATTAATATATGTATATGTTACAGCCTAATGTGCCTAAGTGAACCGAAAGGTCTTTAAAAGGTTACGCTAATTTACTTGCAAATTAAGATTGTAATTTTGTGCTTCGTAAGAATTACTTGTACACAGTAATTCCTATTCAAATATTGTAATTATTCTATGGAAATATTAGTAGATTTCGTTTCAGGTTTATCTCTTTTCTAATTCACTCCTAACAGAAGTTAAGGCCAAATGAAAAAGGGTTCCATATTGAATGTACACTCTATTTTGACAATATTTGTAGCAAAAACTTTAATGTACTTTTATTACATCTAAATTAGGTAAATTTTAGTTGATTATTGAGTAATTAAGCACGAGAAATTTGTTTTGTTCGTGTAGTTGTGAACGTTTCATCTAAATTAACATTTTTGCTTGATATGTACGAAAAGTGGTCTCAATGTTCAATTTGATGCCCTTCTTTATTTCAGAGATGTGATCTGTTCATTTTTATGAAGTTCGTGAGAGTCTTAAGTAACTTGAGACCTGGTTATAAGATAAATTTATTGGCAGAAAGTTCTATCTTTTTCAACAAACATATTACATATCACGTATATTAATTGCATTTCAGGAAAGGATCAAATTGGACATCGACTCTGCCTTTCGAACATATCAAACTACAATGTTAATTTAGATATTTCACATGAGATGTTCACAACTACATGAACAAAACGAATTTCTCACGCCTAATTATTCAATAATCAACTAATATTTACCTAATTTAGATGTAAAAAAGTAAATTAACTTTTTTGTTACAAATATTATAAAAGTAGAGTCAGTCATTCAATTTGGAACACTTTTTCATTTGGCTTTATCTTCGGTTAGTAGATGAATAGAAAAGAGATAAACCTAACAGCAGCTCTACTAATATTTCCCCAAAATAATTACAATAATTGAATAAAAACGACTGTCGCTTCGTAAAACTAATTCTTACGAAGCACAAAACTACAATCCTAATTTGCAATTGTGACTGTCTCGCATTGTCATATAACAATCATGTAAATTATCGTAATCTTTTAAAGACCTTTCGCTTCACATTAGGCACATTAGGCTGTAACATATATATTAATTACTGAAGTCATTTACAGAAGTGTTTCCACTTGTAAATCCAAGATATTTTAATGAAAACTCTGTTAATACATTTCCCAAATTCAGAATGGCTGATCCAACATGTCGAATAATAGATTTCAATTTCTTTGCAATTATCGTTATAATTTGTATTCAATGATCGTAGACTATAAATTTGATATTAGATTTTTCAAGATACCTGCTACCTGACGATTGTTGTAAAAACTTAAAATAAAGTGCTTTCCTTTTTAATGGTACCTTACGAATTTATTGTATTTTGTGAATTTAAAATGGCACATAAAGTTTGAGATTTCAGACAATGCTGATTTTTGATCGTAGAATACTAATTTGCTATTTGATTTTGCGAATTCAAATTGGCGAATGAACTTTCAGAGTATTCGGTCAATTGTGGGAAAAATGTGTATATATACAAGACCGATTCCAACTCAAATTTTTCCAAATTTGCAGGTGGGGTATCCGATTGTTCTGTAAATTTGAGAAGTTATTGAAAATGCTTAGTATAAAGACGGCTTGCTAGTAGTTATACGAAAAAATTTTTTTTGGGAAGTTATGAGCATGTGCATCCATGAGGTCAAAATAGCGTTTTCACAAAAAAACATTCACAAATTTGGTTCAAAGGACTGCCATTTCATCAAAAATAAATATTTGGCTATTTTTTTCTCGTCTTATATAGCTTTTTCAATGCTCTTTCGAATCCCCTTTGAAGTTTTGAAAAATGTTGAAAATTAACAAAATGGCGGCCGTTTTTTGAAAAATCGAAAAACCCAATTTTCTCAAAAACATCATTTTTTTTTGTTTGAATTTTTGTTTACAGTTAAATGAACTAATGACAAATATTTTCCAATACTTTTGGTTGGCTCTAAAAGCCTGTGAAAGACGCAGGATTTTTTTTGCTTAAAAATTGATTAATTATAATTATTAAAAATTGTATAAATTCGTTTTTTTTAATCATATAAGAGAAAAAGTGTCTTTATGTTTATTTTTCTTAGTCTTTAATTAACAAATTGGTTTCTCTTTCTTAAAAATCGTGCGGTAGCCATTACGCACGGCATAGTAATTAATTAAACGATTAATTAGACAAATTATACGCGTGTGAATTATGTATCTGAACTAGCCCTATACTTTGGCCAACAACCAAAATAATTTTTCTCTGATAACAGTTCTTTACTGCACTGCCATCTCAAAAAGTAATTTGATGTGTATTTTTTGTTAAATTCAATCAAATTAAAATAGAATTATAATTGAAATATAGTCAGTTCTCTCTCCTTTACAATTTCTTGTGAGCCTTATGGTTCATCGTCGGACAGCATAGAAGTGGAATGCGAGATGCGGTAGGGAAAATGGCTATATCAGAGCGGACCAAGATTAGATTTTACGCAAGGGCGGAAAACAGTGGTGAGCGTCTCTGATGAATCAATAACGAGGCCCGAATGTTTACAAGTATGTCCCTTGCAGCTCACATCCTAAAACTGTAAAGCTGAGGGAATTTACTATTTTAATCTAGGTTCTTCTATTACTTTTCAATGAATGTTTAAGATTGATAGCAGCCGACGGGCAGCGCGTCGCGCCCTTTCGCGGGAAAAAGAAAACCAGAACAAAGCCTTGCACGCAAGACGCGTTGTCCGTCGGTCGCTATCAACTTTAAACACTCATTACTTTTGAACTATTAAACCAATCAAGATGAAACTTTCCAGAAAACTTCTTCATACCTAAATGAACAACCTTCTCACTGGAACTTTTTCGTAGCTTAAAATTCTCTCGATAAACGAAGCGCTGGAACGTATTAAAACACGTTTTTCAGACACTCGCCGAAAAAATGGCAAGAAACTGATTTTTCAGTTTTTAATTGTTTCTCGCTCAAAAAAAAGTTATTTACATGTAATTTTATGAAAATATACTTGCTATTTCCTTGAATGAGCTAAATTTTCTTTTAATTAAAAAAAAACTGTAGATATTCACAGTTTTCTAATAAAATACTTTGGTATTTTGATATGTGACTAGTACGAATTGTAATCATTTAAATATTTATATTCAAGTGGTCTACGCATTTTATAGATTTAATCTTCATTGAACACCTGAAAATTGAGAAGAAACGAAAAAATCACTTTTCAAATCATGAATTTCTCTGTTCTATGATTTCTGCTAATATTCACGCTACGGGTGGAATCGTGTTCGCAACGCCATCATCAAGCTTTGTGTTGGAAAAGACTATTGAAAAATTAAAAAATAATCCGTTGTCAAAAAAAAAAATGGCAAAACTGAATTAGTTAAGTTAAAACATTTTGAAAAGAAAAGTTCAATTGATTTTAAATGAAATTTCAATTCAAAATTTTACGAGGTTTTAATCAAAATTTTCGTACAAGTTTTTTAATTAGTGAAATGATTTCAAGCAGAAGTTACATATGAACTGCAGTTACAAAGTATCGATTATTGTTCCTCATCCTTTTGTCTACCCCCCCCCCCCCCCCCCGATTCATAACTTTTTTGTTTATTGAGATACATATTGTATATCGTTTTTTATTCTTTTACTAGACGCGGAAAACTCTAATGAACAAATTCAATTTTTATTCGTCTCAAAATTCTCAAATTTGACCATGTTGTAGGGAGTTGAATTGAAAAATGTTGGATTTTCTAAGTTGAAATAAAGTCTTGTTTTTGTTGATTATTTAAAAAACTAAAAATCGTACAATTTTTTGCAAAAAGAAAAAAAAGATGCGTCTTACGATTCTGAATAAATCCGAGCACTTTTGAAAATTGATCGTTCGGACAATACTTCTCCAGCAGAATCCGCGCGTATCCCCTTCTTGCATGGAGAGCCTCAATTATAGCTAATCAATTTTTAAGCAAAAAAAATCCTGCGTCTTTCACAGGCTTTTAGAGCCAACCGAAAGTATTGGAAAATATTTGTCATTAGTTCATTTAACTGTAAAAAAAATTCAAACAAAAAAAAATGATGTTTTTGAGAAAATTGGGTTTTTCGATTTTTCAAAAAACGGTCGCCATTTTGTTAATTTTCAACATTTTTCAAAATTTCAAACGGGATTCGAAAGAGCACTGAAAATGCTATGTAAGCCGAAAAAAAAATAACCAAATATTTATTTTCGATGAAATGGCAGCCCTCTGAACAAAATTTGTGAATGTTTTTTCAACATTTAAAATTCCGTACGTAACCGCTGGTTTTTGCAAATTGCGACAAGTCGCGCAAATCAGCAACGCGGGCGACGCGCTAGTCGCATGTTGTCACATATACGTATACCGACACACGTAAAAAAAATTAAATTTCATTATAGTGTTATTTAAACTTTCATTCTATTGTAAATAACTTAAATTTCATTTACCAGTGCAAATTAAAAATTATTTTAATCTCAATAACTTCATATTTTAAATTACATAAGAATTAAATTTCATTAACATGTACATTAAACATCGATTACTTTTCGTAATAATTCAATTTTATTATTGTTACTAGACTCTGGGCGCGACAGAGGCCTCAACACTAGCTTTGTCTTTATACAATAAGAATCTATTCGATTTGACAGTTTGGAATATATTTCCTGCATGACCCATCTTAAACCAACATATCTCCTAACAAACTCACATCCATAATGGTAACGGCATTCAGATCATTAGTATATAGTCCTTTAGTTGTCTTGCTGAACATTTTTATCATTATCATCGCGTACAAGTACATATTACAAATATTTATTGTTATTGATTAATATACCAGACTAAATTTTCTATTCATTAATTTGGTTCGTTTTTTATTAATTATTTGCCTTTAAATAATGATCAAGATGAGTCAGCATAGATATAGTTTTCCTTTTTTCCTTTCCTAATTAAATATCCCTTCAATCATTTGGGAATTTTTTACCTGATTTCCCCATAAATAGCATGCATGTGGGTATCAGAATTCAGTATCAGTTTGTAGCTAGGGCATCTAAAGCTGATTCCTTCCGCCAAGCCTCACTGAAGAGTTCAAGTGCGGAGGGGATTGAACGAAACGCCACGCATGTACCTTTTTTAATTTTAATTATTAGTATATTTTGCATGTCTATACAATTTTTTTTGCATATTTATATATTTTTTGCATGTTTATATATATATTTGCATGTCCAGATATTTATTTTGCATGTTCATATAAATTTTTGCATGTTTATATATATTTTATCTTCATATTATATTTTTGTACTAATGTCATTTTTCTTTCTTTAGATTTATTATAATTGCATGCTAACCAATCATATTCATATACCAGTTTATTCCAAATAACTGTAAAATCGAAATTGTAGTATAATATAATTTTATTAGTCTTATAATTATGAATGTCGTTATTATGTTTAAAATTTTTTTATTTTTTATCTTTTACCTTTTTTCTTTTCTTTTTTTGTTGTTAATATTATTACTAGTCGAGATTATAAATGTTTTAACAAAGCCTAGCGTTTGGGAATGCAAGTGATTACACGCAAGGTGTTTGAAATGTTTAGAGATCTTCAAACTATAGTATTTTAACATCTAATGCAATTTTTATAAACATCCTGGTAGGTCATAAGCCCGGTTTAAAACCAATTTAATATTGTTAATTTTCAAAAAAAAAACCTACCGTAATAATTCAATTATATTAGTGTATTTTTAATTTTTTATAGTAATTTTTATACTTCTTTTTGTCGTATGTGATGAATTTAATCCTAGAAATTCTCAAATTAAAAACATTGCATTTAAAATTCAAGCGTTCAAATTATTAAAAGAAATTTCAACATTTTCTGAACAATATTTTTGTCATTGTAAATTTTAATTTGATACAATTTTATGACACATTATGAAATAATAAAAGACCCTTATCGATGGTATCTTGCAGTAAATTTATTGTAAAGAAATATAATCAATCACGGACGATATTTGTAAAACACTTTGTAGACACTTTGTAAAGAAAACAACGTGTATAGGCGCTAGCGCATCAGTCGCAGTGTCGAACGAACATCATTGGTTAGAACCGACAGAATAGCACGTCATGAGAATGTGAACGGAAAGTCCCGATCCGAACCGAACCTCAGCGTCTCGATTTTCCCTACGTTTTTGTATGATTATCGAGACACGGGGTTCAGACGCAGGACTTCTCAAGCCCTCGTCGAGCGATGGTCCCCATGCGGCGACTCGGTGGCGCGCGCACCCACGGGAACTGGCGAAACTTACGAACTAATAATTGCCCGTCGGAGGTCGGCATAGTAGAAATTCGGAGGCCGGTAAATAAACTTCGTTTCACAAGAAAACCCACGGTACTACATGTACAATAGCCAAATTGGATCAAAAGTTGCGTATTACCAAATAGATTTAATACTCTAAATGACTGATCAAATGACTCCATAATTTCAATATAAAATGCAAATGGCTTTTTCACCCCTCTACCCTATCTAAAGATGGAATACCGTCTATAAATACTAAACTTGCCAAAATATTTGTTAATGTGTCCTTCACCACCCTTTTAAACATATCATGCATCAAATCCACAGTTTGATTTTCTATAATGTAAAAATTGGGGAGTTCATTGAATACGCATTTCGTTCGTATTCCTCCAGTACCGTTCATAATTTTTTTTCCGGGTTCAACGCATTCTTTCGCTGACCCCTTGACAAATCCACAGGCACTGTTCATTACCAAATTGTCTTCCACGAACAAAATACTTTCGAAACATATATGTATTTCTAGTCCATCAACGGCAATTTTGATGTATTTTTCGTTAACCGTTTGAACTCGATTACAGCTTTTACAAGTATAAATTCGTTTGCAAACGTCAGTCGATACCGTGAATGAAAAATGGTTGTCATAGAAATGTTTTGCAATTTTGCGATCATGAGTGGTAGTAAAACAAGATTTAGTGAGTAAACGTCACCGAAGTGAATTTCTCGCATCAAAGTTATTATAAAATAAAACTAGTGTTGGCGTGGTACCTCGCTCGCTTCGCTCGCTCAGAAACTTCGACCCAGCAGAGAGTCGGTTATTCCTTAATACTCGTTTGTTTACTAACAGCTTTCAATTATATTATACAATTATATTGATATTTTGGGGTCCAATCATATTTAGGTCCAAGTGGCTTCGATAGATATGTTACAACAATATAGTGTTTCTATGTATGAAAATTGAAAATGAGCATTTTCAAAATTACGACCCCGACAACAGGCCAGCCGAAGTATTAATAAATAAAAGTTGCAAAACACTTACTTCAAACACTTGTATTGTAATAGACTATTCGATGCATATTACATGTTTACAGTGTTTTACTAATTACTGTCTGTATCATTATGATCTTATATATACAATATATATACATCTGGTATCGATAGTGTCGAAAAGATCTCTGACGGATATCTTTTAGATACTATAAGACATCTTTTAGATATATCGAAATAGTTATTTTCGTATCAAGGGCGTAAAAGAACTTATGCGCCCGTAGGTGATCACCGCGCCCGAGAGGCTGGCGAAGAATACCCCTGGGGGGTAGGGGGTCGAAACGTCGAAATTTGATGAAAAACTATAGGGTAATTTGTTTGCCGAGGCGACCAAATTCAATACTTTTTCAGATAATAGTCATAAGCATTTTAAACCAGTTTTTATGACATTATCGTTGATATTAGGAAGAAAATGCATATAACCTTTTTTGTAGAGAATATCATGCTTTATCTTTTTTGTTTGAAACATTTTTTTAATAAAATTTGTATTTTTCAAAATAAATGCAAAAAACTACGAAGAAACTTAATTGGGGCTAATTTTTTTAGTAATGGACGGATGGATGTGCGCCAAAATCTAATCAGATCTAAGTTATGCGAAGACGCGTATTTAAAAAAAAAAATATGTCAATACGCTTTTCCGTTCGCGAGTTATCGCGGGACAAAAAAACGGGACGTACGGACGTACATACGTACAAGATTACGGACACAAATTTTTGTATTGGTGATTTGGGTTCCTTAGGGTCTGAAACAGTCGACATTTGATGAAAAACTAAAGGGTAATTTTTATGCCCGAAGTGACCAAATTCAATACTTCGTCCAGACTTAGTCTGGGTCGAAGCAATAATAGACAACTTGAGGGGCACTATATTACTGCCATATTTATTTTTCTACACTGACCCTTGCATGATGTATGATACAATATATTTTTCTTCGCCTAATGCTTTGGCATACTGTACAATTGTCTTGTACACACCTGAGAGAGAGAGAGAGAGAGAGAGAGAGAGAGAGAGAGAGAGAGAGAGAGAGAGAGAGAGAGAAGTGTACCGCCGCCAGCTTCATGTGCTTCACTTTCCAGCAGCCGCGCGCTGGCAGCTGTCCGCCGGTGCAGGGGCGTAGGACGTTCGGGGGTCCCTCAGCGAATATATCGATATTTACCGCAAATAATCCTTCAGAAATAATGTATTATCGTTTTTTATAGTTTATAAATGTGTTATTCTCATTTATAAGTACAATACGCATCAAGAAAACAATATTTCCAGGAAATAATATAGATTTCAAACGTATACAACCTGAAATGCGTGTAAATGCTGCAGGAAAAATCATGTCCACGTAAAATTTTCAGCAAATGTACATTGTTTTAAGCGGAAACATGAGGCGTGATTATTCAATGAGAAATCCGTTAGAAGCTCAACAGGAAAAATCGCAGCAGCCTGAAATTTTCAGGAAATATACCTAATTTCATGGGAAACAAAATGGCGCGGATTGTCGAGCGGCCCGAAAGTAGAATCATGTCCAAAATGTTCATTTTGTTCATTTTCAGTAAGAAATCCGTCATGAACTCATCAAGTCGAAAATACACAGAATTTTCGTTTTTAATGAATGAAGATTTGCAATCATTTCAGGCAACCGCGGAATTACCCAAAAACTTTCCGGAATTCCCTAATATATTATTTATAATCCTCGGACTTTAAATTTGGGAAGGCCCGAAAGTAGCAACATAACCAAAATATTAAAAATTTGCATTTTATAAGTGTTTACGTAATAAGTGTTTTTAATTCTATATGCAGAAAAAATTATAGTTTTCATCAAACTTAAATTATCCATTTTTGAATCGTTCACTTGTAATTTGGATACAAAAATAACGTCATTGAAGCAAAAAATCGAAATTTACATTATTAACGAATAAATAGTTGTAAATTTTATACAAGTTGAACAATAAGGTTGTTTGCCGGTCTGCGCACTCCCAGTCCCTACTCGAGTATAACAAAATTCGCTTACCTCTCTTGATCGAAAACTACTATTTATTAATGACTCACATTTTCTAATTATATTCAGTTAATAAATTATTATTTTAAATTTACTCTCGGGTAATTACGGTCCTTCAACATAATACAATGATAGAATGGTAATTAAAATACGTTGATTTACGTTTCGGCCACTAATATGGGCCCTCTTCAGAACAAAATCTATTCTAAAAAAAATTTTTTTACAAATATTAAGAACTGTACAAAGCTGTGAGAAATATATTAACTAGAGATCTCTCACCATAATTAAAAGTTTAAAATCGTAATTCCATTAGTTTGGATTAAAAATTATGTTTGTACAATAATCCATCAGAACATGGATGAAGTAGTCGAGTCATCTGTAAAAAAATCTTTTTCAATAATAAGGAATATTATTGGAGGTTATACAATGTGTCAATTTATAGGTTAGAATTTCGGTTTATGAAAAAGTTATATTTTTTTATTTGACCAGGAAATAGTATTAGATTATATGTATTAGATGAAAAACAAGAAACTAAAATTTATAAGAAGAAACCAAATTCATTGTAAATAAAAAAATATAAAAATTCAAAATTACTGTTGAAATCTATAATGAGCCCGAACCACTTATTACTACCATGTGCTTCTGATGTTGACTGTCGAATTCGAAAAATGCAATACACCTAATCAGTGTTTAATTGTAGAACTAATTAACATTCCCCGCGAGATTGAAACTACTAAACTTACTGTTGGCGTTACCAGTAGACAAATTTAATTAAAGTGAGTGGATCAATGTCTAAAAAATATAAAAAGTTAATGCCAATAAATTATTTTTTCACACATTATGCACACACTACCAATTAAAAAAGTTGCATCAATGGCTCGTACGCTGTTGGTAATGTAGAACTCTCAAATCTTATGTGTACTACATTTTTATTCTGCTTTATGAAAGTATTTTCTAGCTGAAGTCTCTTGATTTTATTAGGTTCCTTCGCTAAGATCTTAACTTTTTTGTAGTTGAAATCGTGAGATGTTTCAATTCGAGGTTGTGTTAGTCCTGTGTATTTATTTGGAGGTCCTAAAATATTATTTTGATGCTCTTTAATTCTCGTTTTTAATAATCTCCCCGTTTGTCCAATATACACCTTGTTACAATAGTTGCATGGAATGAGATAAACAACATTATTATGGTTACCGATGTCCCGTTTATCTTTAAACGGCTTGATTTGTCCAATATTTGTGTTGAAAGGCTTATGTACTATTGTAATATTCTCTTTTTTCAGAATTTTCGTTACAGTTTCACTGAGACCTTTAACATATGGGATGCTCGTGGTTTACTTGTATTTTAATGATGTTTTTCTGTTTTCGTTGTTATACAACAGATGCACCCTTTTCTTAATACATTGATTGACAAGGTCTCCTGGGTAACCATTAATGTTAAGCACTTTTTTAACCAAGTTCAGATTCTTTTTCCTGAACCTAATCTCCGCTAATTTGGTTGCCCTATCAATTAATCCATAATCAGGGGATCCTCCGTTCGATTAATCACGTCGCAAGATGTTTCGAGGACCAATCGGTCATGCATACACTCCAGGCTTAAAAGGCCACGACCTCCCACATTACCGGGCAAATACAGTCGTTCCACGGAAGATCTTGGATGCAAACTGCGTTGCATACAAATCATCTTCCGTGTGCTTCGGTCAAGATCCCTTAACTCGTCAACGTTCCACTTCAATGCTCCAAAAGAATAGAGCACTGGTGATACGGCCAACATATTCGTGGCTGCCACCTTATTTCTCCCGGTCAATTCTGATGACCAGATCTGACGGAGAATGCGCCGGTATTTCTTAATGATGGTGGTTTTAGCAGCCTGCACATCCTGGACATGCCTTTGAGGTACGCCCAGGTATGTGTAGGCTTCTTCGGCGCTAAGGTGGCGGATGACATTTCCGTTGACGAGCTCCATATCGTTGTTATGGGAGCCTGACCTTCCTCTGTGCAGATGACTGCACACTTGTCCAATCCGAATTCCATGCCGATATCTCTCGAGTATGTGAGGGCGATGTTCAGAGATCGATGTAATTGATCTTCGCCTGATGCGTATAATTTAAGATCATCCATATAGAAAAGATGGGTGATCTTATGTACACGTTCACCAGGCGATCCACACATGTACCCATGAGATTTCCGGAGAGCAACGGATAGAGGCAATAGTGAGATGCAGAAGAGCAGAGGACTCAGAGAATCTCCCTGATAGACACCTCTTTGGAATGACATGGTTCGACGCTTGCCCGATGTCATGACAAAGCGTGTTTTCCAAAGAGGCATCAGGTCTTCTACAATTCACACTATGTTTGGGTGGACATGGAGGCGTTTGAGCAACACGCTTAAAAGCTCGTGCGATGTTGAGTCATACGCCTTCATGTAATCTAGCCAGGCTATCGACAGGTTGCTTGTACTGGACTGCGTTCTGACAAACACACCTGTCGATAAGCAAGTTGTCCTTGCAGCCGGATACACCCATTTTGCAGCCTCGTTGTTCTACTATCCGTTGCCACACCGGTTTCACGGATTTCTCAATACGTTCGTTCAAGATGTTAGTGAACAATTTGGACAACGTATTGAGACACGTGATCGGTCTATGGTTTTTCGGATCGGACAAGTCGAACTTCTTCCACCAATAGTTGTTAATTCCATCCTAGCCCGGCGAGGAGAAATTCCTCGCTCCTCTGATGGCATTTTTCCCCTCTAATGCACTGACGGGTGGGCAATCTTCACTTTGTTGTGTGACTTCGTCGCACAACTCGGTGAAGATTTCAATACCTGGAGTGTCTGCATTAAGCCTAGATGTTTTCTCGTAGATGCTCTCCCAGAATTCCTCAACTGCGGCCATCGACGGACACTCGCTTGAGGCTGCGATACGATGTTTGAAGAGGTTGGAAGGATTCGTCCAAAATATTGAGTTTTGTCGAATTCCTTCTTCCCGTCTTTGCAGCCTCTTTTTGGCATCGGCCAAAACCCGAATTTTATCCGCTAAACGTTGCTTGATGTTGAGCAACTTCAGCTTGTTCAGTGTGTGATAGTACGTCCGCAGTTGTTGTGCGAACTTCTTGACTTTAGCCGTAAATGAACGGCCAGATGTTAAATAGTCGATCACACACTAAATTCGGGAAGCGAGTTTCCGTGTCAGTCGAATCTTACCGTTCAATTGAGTCATGCGTTTTGTAATCTGCCGACTCCCCGATATCTGTGTCAGATTTCGCGGAGTCACCAGATCACTTGCAGCCTCGTAAACGGCACAATTGACTTGCCACAGGTCGCAGTCATCTGGAAGAGCATCCAGAAGTAGGCTATTTGCTCTGTCTAATTCTCGTTGTTTAGGCAAAACTTTTGTTGTCAAATTTTGCCTAAACACGAGTGTCGTGCTTTCATAATGTGGAGCATCTCTCTCAGCACTGCGTACGGGCTCAGTTATTATTGCCCGCACATCCGGTACCGGTTGACAGCTGGGAACAACGAAACCTATCCGCCTCAGATAGGCCACATAATCTCTCAGTTGTTGTTGAGAAAAGCGATCTGCTAGTTCGGGATACATTACTGCAAACCGACTGTGCATTCGCGCCATGTAGCCTCTCTGTTGCCAACAGCTCTCCTCGTAGCAGCGCATTAGATCTTGCCTGAGATCCTCCATCCACTGAAATCGTCTGTGGGCATTCGTTGGTCGTTGTTCCGGGACACCTGTTTCGGCTCCTCCACCTCGGGACTGGGCTGCATCCGAAGCAGCCCTGCGCGTTGTACTTCTTCTAACCGCAAATACAGGAAGTAGGGTGGTTGGCCCTACCCCCCGTTGTTATGCCTCTCTCGTTTGTCTCTTACTTCGCCATCCACTGGGGTTGGTTACCTAATCTCTGGCAAGGTTGCTATGAGTCCAGGGCCCACCGGCTTTAATAAGCACACGTGGAGGTGAGAGTAGGCCATTTGGGAAGATAGGCTAAGATGCAGCTTTTTGCATAGCCGCATTGTGCTACCCATCATTCCCTTTGGGCCCCCAAATATATTATAAAAAATAATATTATTATTGTTATTATCAAATAACTTAAATTAAAAAACATCGTAGAATAATTATCGTTTTATATATTTCTCACGTTCGCATCATTAGTAAAAAGCTGGTGTGATCTAGTGGATATGGCACGAGACTGAAGAACAAGAAGACGTGGGTTCGATTCCCGCTTGAGGCGGAACTTTTTCTATTTTTTCTTTAATATACTATTCCATAAAATGATGTATGCTTATATTCGGTCAAAAATTTCTAATATCTACATCATAGTGAGCTTGTCCGAGTTCGCCGTATATTACCTAATTTTCGAAGAATTCTATACGCCAGAACGTTCATAACACGTAGACATCTTGTGAGCAAACGCGGAAGGTACATACATATCTGCATCATCCGAATGGCCAGTAGTACCGTTACCTGTATGTGCAGCTTCCGATTTTATTCTCATGATGTCGACGAATAATAATGTTCTCGTTAATAAAATTGCCTTCGCGCTAAGATCTGCGAGTGTCAGAGTCATAGAAATTTACTTTGTACATCTGTACGTTTTTATATCCCCTGGTCCTTGTCATCCCTGTATTTTCTGCACTAAATCGGATTTATGTAAATGTTAACCATCTACCAGAAGTGCATATTTCATCTTCCCAATAACCGTTGGCAATTTCGCAAAGACTTATCGATTATGATGTTGACGTGGTCTTAGATATTCTCAAGAAGGCTTGGAGGAGAGAAGAAGGAAGCATATGGTATCAAATATTCAAAGATATTCTAGGTTCTGTGCATCCCAAAACAGTACAAGCCCATGTCAGAAAATGTCATAACATGTTTCGAAGAAATGTAGACACTATTTTCCAGATTTTTAGAAAGAAACCTGCCGTTGCAAGTGTATCAAATGCTTTTTTGATAATTTGAAATACATTATCCACTCTGCGTAATGAAAATGAAGTGGCATAAGGTTTCTATGAAAGAAAAAGCTCACTCTAAGCTTTCTTTCCAAGCTGTTGTGAAGTGTGACATAACACCCTGTACCACATTTCACTTCAAAATCACTTCAGAAATTCGTGCACCATTTCACGATATGACTTTTTTAAACTATCTCGAGAAGCCGATTGATCATTCTGCGAAAGAAATTAAACGCCGCCCTGTGACTGGAGACAAGCGTTCTCGGATAGCAAGCGAATTGCAAAAATATTACCCAAGTCACTTAAAATATAAAATGACAGCTGACGTTGACGATAGTGTGCTTGCAGTTGAGAACAGGAATAGCGCATTAGATTCGACAATATTGCAAAAAATTTCTAGTGAGACGAACTGCTGAAATGACTTAAACGCCGATCATATAGTTGAACTCTGAAGAGAAATCTGTGGAGAAAGGTAAATACGTGCAAGGATATGTTCAGAACATTTCGATTCAGTCGTTTTATGTGATTTTGTTCGTAGAAATCGTTCTTGATCTAGTCATAAATATATTGAAAGAGGGCCTATTGGTATTAACGAATTTAGATTCAACCGGTAACATAGTACTACCACCGTGTGGCTTCACTAAACAGGTCCAAGTTTATGCTCTCGTGTTACCAGGTTGTAAAGATTTTTGTGCTCTGCCAATCATAGAAATGATATCTTGTATGCATGATATTTGCAACATTTCACATTGCCTAGATGTTCTTGCAACTCCCACGAAGAAAATTACGAATCTGATGCATCATTCACAAAGTGGAAACAGATTTCTGCCTGGCTCTAATTCAATACGTTTTAAGGGCATTCAATGGGACAAATGTGCAAATTTATTTGCAGGTGACGTACGATGAAGTAACCGGCAAAGATCATTTACTAGAGAAAGACAATTGTGCACATCTGTTCATCTCATCGCATAAAGACAGTGCTGAGGAATGTTGACGAATTATTTAAAGGCAATGTCAGTGCTCGGCAGTACGCTGGCCAAGCAATTACAAATTTATTCCATTGCCATACACTGGATGAAGCTCGCGAGTATGTGCGAAATGTAATAAAAATGTTCGGACTGGAATATAAGGCCTCCGACATCCGAAAATTAAGAATATATTGACATCAGGCAATGTTGATGATTTCAACTGCAACAACAGTTATTTGCCATCACAATTTGATGATAACCAAAATAGTGAAGAATGGGCTGAAACTAGGAAAATCATCACCATAATTTGTAGACTTCAATCGCGTCAAACAAGCAGTTTATGCAGATACTGACATACTGCAATCTAAAAACCCATTCTATTCGCCAGAATTCGTCACGTACGTGATGAATTTTTTATTACCCTACTTTCCGTTGTGGTCTGCAGTTATAATACAGAGATTCGGCATTGAGAATGAGGGAGACAAAAAATGGAGTCCGAAGATATACAATACGGACTATGGGTGAAATTATCCATGGACTAGTGAAGGAAAGCTCATACGGCTTGAAGAGTACAAAAGTACTAGAGAATAGGAAAAGAAAAACTCGTGAGCCGAAAGTGTCTGAAGAGAAGAAAATGACAACCGAAAATGATATCGAAGATATCAATGAAACAGATGCTTCAGATACTTCTCATATTAAAAATCTCGACACTGATGAATCCGCGCTGTCGACATGGGATAGAAAAAAGAAAAAAAAAACAGAACATGAATTCGTTTTTTAAATGTTCGAAGAAAATAACGATCACTACAGAAACTTCCAAAAATACTTCTGTAAATCTCCTTCCGGTTTCGGAATGCAGTTCCAATGAAGCGTCGCGAGTAAAGACTGTCCAATACGGTCTATTTGTTCAACAGCATAACTATCCAGAAGATTTTCCAAACTTGTCCAGAAGTATCTATGGAATTGTTGTAAACCGGACAAGCTTCGAAACATTGAAACCCAACCCATGGCTGGACGATAATGTTATGAAATCGTATTTTGCAATAATCAGTGCCGAAGCCGTTCGGAACGGAAAAATAATCCTGGCATTTGAAACATTTATTGTCGAGTGTCTCGTCCACACGCAGAATGTCAGTTAAGGGTATCAAAACCGGATAAAATGAGCATCAGTGTGGTCAAATGATGTATGGTTATTGCCAGTCGATTGAAATAACCATTGGACCTTGCTTCTTGTCCCCCTTAAACGACAAATGCTACTTTATTTGGATTCCCTCCACCTACAACCACCCTGCGATATCATAAAAAACACCCTTGCGTTTATGAATGTTTATAACGATAGCAGCTTCCAGATAGATTTGATGCAGTGGAGCCTATTCATTGCTAAAGACAATCCGTCCCAAGCTACTAATAGCAGTAAGGGTGGAAATTGTGGTCCACATGTGTGTACGTGGGCATATGTAGTATGTACAGGAGACAAACAAAATTTTGTAGAAATAAAGATTGTAAGAAGATTGCCTGAAAGACACAAATCGACAATTGGTTATTGTAGCACGTTATTTACCTGATCTGAAACAAACAAAAAAAATAAAATCATAAAATGAAAAAAAAAAATAAGAAAAAGCTTACGAGAAAACAATAATTAGCATTAATGCACAAAAAAAATACAGATTGCTCGTAAAAAAGCCAAAAAAACTGGAGCCACAATTTCGGAACCTCCACGCGGTTGGCTCTGGGTAACACTGAAACCGAATATTCCACTTTAATTTTTTGAACAAGCACAATTCCAAGCTACTGCAATTTTTCCGGCTGTGTTTACGGCCACTTTTCGCATTCAAATAGTAAACATGAATTTTTGAAGAATGATTCTACTTTCGGGATGCTCTACATTCCACGCTATTTTGTTTCCCATGAAACTAGGTTTATTTCCTGAAAATTCCAGGCTGCTGCGATCTTTTCTGTTGAGTTTATAACCGATTTCTCATTGAAAATTTATAAAATGAATATTTTGGACATGATTCTACTTTCGGGCCGGTCTACATTCCATGCCTCATGTTTCCGCTTAAAACAAGGTACACTTCCTGAAAATTTTACGTGGATATGATTTTTCTTGCAGTATTTACACGCATTTCAGGTTGCATCAGTTTGAAATCTATATTATTTCCTGGAAATATTGCTTTCTTGATGCGTATTGTACTTATAAATGAGAATAACACATTATAAACTGTAAAAAACGATAATACATTATTCTTGAAGGATTATTTGCGGTAAATATCGATATATTCTCTGAGGGACCCCCGAACGTTCTACGCCCCTGCATTCAGCGGACGGCTGCCAGCGCGCGGCTGCTAACTTCAGCGTCGTAGAATTGCAAATGAGAATAACTTAATGCAATTTACGTCATCGTGACCATATGATCAGTCAAAAATGAAAACATGGGATACTGGCATTGTTTTGAATCAGGTTTCTCAAATTAATTCGTCTTCAACTCATCTACCTACCACTGTTGCGACGGAATGAACAGGCTTTCAGACATCTATAACCAAAAGGTTTTAACTGTACATCGATGCGAACTGTATAAAACGTGAATAATATTAATTCTGATGATAAATTTGTTCAAAAATCTTACTCAGTTGCCAACCCATCAGCGGCATATCTTCGTTTATGCCACGTAAATGCTCAATCCCTTCTGATTCAGGGGCGCATGGCTAACTTAAATCAATACTTTATTCATAATTTATATAATTCCATCTGTGTTTCTGAAACTTGACTGAGTGAATATATCCCAAACGAGGTAGTTGATATTAAAAACTATATAACTTTTAAATGGGATAGGCAACACAGAAGATGAGCTGGAGTGGATATCTATATTCATAAATCCATTTCATCCACTCTCATTCTTTTATCCTCGGACCCTATTATAAACAACTCTAATCCTAAAGCAGAATTTTTATTCGCGGAACTCTCTTTTGAAACTTCTTCACCTTTATTATGAATTTCTATTTATAGACCACCCAATGCACCGCTATTCTAGGAAATGGAATCTGAGTTCGCTAAAATAATACATCGGTATTCCAACATAGTTATAATATGAGATCTGAATATAAATCTTTGTAAAGTTAATAATGCTACCATTTATCTCCGCGATTTAGCAACTTTATTTACTTTTACATTATTCCATTTAAACTAACGCATTTCCCCGCCTCATCGTCATCATGGATTGATCATAGCTTGGTTGTTGATAAATTCAAAATTATCTCATTCGACCAATCAAATGGCCATCAACTTCATATCATGACTTAATCAAATTAATCAAATAGATACGGTCTCTGTACCATAGTGTAAATAAACAAACAAATAATGTAAATAATATAGAAAATTCGATGTTAAATCATAAATCATAGTATACTGTTTATAAACAAGAAAAATTAATTAGTAGGCTTAGTCAAGTAGGGGAATGCGATGGTTAAGTGGTTAGCATGCTCGCCTCGTAAACTGAACGTTCCTTAGGCCGTAAGTTCTAATCCCCGTCCGGCAACTTTTTCTGATTATTTCCATTGCGGATAATTCAAGAAACCTTACTGGGCGAAGGTACGAATTTGGGACTGCTACCGACATCAGTAATTAGTTATCGACACCGTGAATGGTTTTCCGTGGTCGACGCTTCGTCAATGTTGTCTTAAATGAAAATAAGACAATGTTTGCGATGCGCCTGCTACGGCACAGGCCGCCGACCAACTGTTGACGGTGTCGATTACGTGTAGTATTTGTGAATGTTTACTTGTTTGTATCGTCCTGTGTGGGATGATGACTAAGCCTTGCCCGATTAGCCATAGATGGCATAAAGTTGGCAAGTAAATCTGACCAATGTATGTATGTAATTAATTAGTAAATACGAAAGAAAATTATAAGACAAAGTATGCTTACTCTAATTAATACATTTTTTATTCTGTAGAGTGTCATAATCCATGATCGAAAATTAAAGTTTGTTTGTCTCATAATTGTTCTGTCGTATTTCCGAATTAATTTTTCTTACTTATAATCAGTATACTATTATTTATGATTTAATATCGAATTTTCTATATTATTTACATTATTTGTTTGTTTATTTACACCCTTTTACAGTGGCCATATCGACTTGGTTAATTTGATTTTCACCGGCCAATAAGTATTTTCATTATATACTGACTTAATATCAGTTCAGTATAATTTGAAAATAGCCTCTTCGAATAATCCCCTTTACTTATAGAAACCTCAAACGTTTCTCAGTGCCAGCGCTTCGCTGACAAAATCAGGCAGATTAATTGGCGCCCGTTTCAGTCACAATAATCTGTGGACGAGAAACAAAAGCTCCTTACGAATACTCTCTTTCACATCTACAACCTTCTTATACCAACTTCAAAAGTAATTCCAAAGAAACCGTACAACCCTTGGATAAATCAGGATGTTAAACTATTTATTAAATAGAGAATTGTGACGTATGGCTGTTACAAACCTAGACGCTATGTTGTATCTTACATTCACTACAAAGAGGCACATAACAAAGCACCACATGCTGTCTCTAAAGCTCACACTCATTATTGTGCAAATCATACAGGAAATCTGACTGATATAAATCCATCTGGATTGAACTAAAAAGTCTACGTTTGATCAAGCCTACACACCCAGCTCCCCAGTAAACGAAAAAGTATTCAGAAGTATTGATAAGTATTCACATATGTTACTTTCAATCCTATTTGTTGGCCTTTGTGAATGCTTCCCTATTTTCAATAACTTCTAATCATTATGGAAGTATTCACTGTATTTTTTTAATGCTTCCCAATACTTCAAGATTACAATTATAAAGTGAATCCTTTGCTATTCTTAAAGAAGTATTGCTACTTGTATTTTGAATGCTTCCGAATACTTCCTGTACGGGAAACGTGATGAATGCTTCTTGAAACATTGAGAAGCATTGTTCGATTTTTCTAAGGGGTTTGATATGGTTAATATTTCTATTCTGCTCGATAAGCACTATATAATATCTCGTCAACTACCTTAAAGCGTCATATTTGACTAACCGCCAACAAGCAGTAGCCGGGAAAAATGGTGAATTGTCGGAATGGGCTCATGTTTTAGCGGGAGTATAATAAAACGTATCTCGATGAGTGTTAACTCAACTTTACATCAATTAAGGTTACGTCAAAGAAAGAAGTGCAGAAAACACCTTGTTATTTCATTGATTTTTCCACATCTTAATTATTGTTGTGTAGCTTACAGTGCCATTTCATGGACACGGAGGGATAAATTTCAACGTCTACTTAACCAATGTATAACGTTCATTTTTAATATTAAAAAAGACTACCATATGACACCCTGTCGTCGGAAGTTAGGATGGCTCCGTAAGAAGTATATATAGATACCCCAAGAAATTGCCAACGGCTATGGAAGCTTTCGGAAAAGCTTTTTGCAGAGAGTCGACTGTCTTATAACTTATATCGAAAGACATAAGCCGCGAGTTGTTGCCACTACTTCTATATTTGTTAACATAGATTATTACATACAATTTTGTAATGGCGTTGATAGAGCCGAAAACGACTACTATAGATGAAGTTATGTTTTGCGTATAAAGGAAGAAGTGCTGCAAATTTGGCAGTGTCTGCTTTACCGTCTTTCGAGGTTTTCTCGTTTTCATTCCTCCAAATATCTTTAATAGATACAAATCTAGTTAATAAATTTATTTATAATATTAATAAATATACAAGTTTACAAAACTATTAATCCTTTGTGTCATAGCGATCGTTAAAAGGACCATCTTAATTAATTGCAAACAATGATATAATAAAAAGCGAAATTATACATTCTTCAACACGCTTATTAGGAATTTAAAGTCATAATTTTCAATGTCAAAGTAGTGGTTCTAATATACGAAATTAATACAGAATTAAATCAAAATAAAACATATTTATTATGCCCGTACGTATTATTCAATAATAATATAGGCCATTGTACATCTGAGACGCGATCTTTTTTTAAGGGGAGAAATACAATTTAGACTGACTAAACATTTTTTTTTTGCATAAAAAGTTTCCCGTAGAATAAGCTTCTGAAACCCTTTTTTCGACATTCGAACTCCAAGTGTTTTTTTTTCATCGTTTTTCGAAGACGCCTTTTTCGTGCGCATCAGGTATACAAGAAGACGCTTAACCGAGAAGACCTTTTTCTATTGTGTGTTTCTGTGAAGTATCCTCAGAAAAAATTTTTATAGGTGAGTGTATTATAAACGTTTTATATGTGTGTATATGTATGTGAAAGCACCTATATATACAGCTGAATTCACATAGAATAGTATGGAACTTCACACGCACCGTATCTGTATGCGTTCGAAAATCATCTGTAATGGTCAGTCTAGCAGTCGACTAAAGAGAGCACATGTGAGTGTGTTCTTAACCTAAAATGTCGTCGTACCCAAAAGGCAAGGCAAGGTTAGCAATTCGACGAAATGTCAACAGCGTTGAAGATATGAAAAGAGGAATCCTCGCGACGTTTTACCACTGCTGCACGACCGACGATAATCCTAACCACTCGTTCTGCCCGGACGTAGAGGATAGTTGGTGCGAATGGAAAAAGGCGGAAGCGCTTGGAAGCAACACGGATCTGTTAAAGCATCCAGAGCCCCTGCATCCAGATGTGCTAATGCACATACTAGCAATTTATCAACATTTATCGAAAGATGACTTGTTCCAACGTTGCCTCGGCGGTCACACGCACAATGCACTGTGGACTAAAAACTGTTGAAATCGCAATGTTTATTTCTGCTTCGATTTTCAACGAAGGGCACTTAACGATTCTGCGTATCATGGGTATCATTGTTGGGAGGCAAAGCAATGTATATGTCGAAAGTAAGGATGCAGAAAGAGTTAAAAGACAGGACGCCCAGACCGCTCTGTGCACTGTGAAAGCACGTAAGGTTAGGAAAGAGCTCAGACAGACGGATGTCCGACAACATGTTTGAAGAAGCCGAAGGCTTGTTATATAGTTCCGGAATTGCTGATTAAAGTGCAACCATTTTGATCGTCATAAACATTTATATTTATAATTAATATAACACACAATTATGTTTTGTAATTTATTACATTTATCACTGCATGGATCCGGACATTTACAAACCGACAGGAATTATAAATAATGCATTTGCGATGTTTCACCCGTCAAACGATTAACATTTTATAAAAATACACATACATTGCAAAACGCTGAAAAAATACAATTACGCTATGACATAATGAACGGCATAAATTACGCGGTTAAAAAAATGTAATGGTCGAAACGAAATAAATTACGCGAATAAAATTAATCTGTCAATGCGAATAAAAATACAATAGTAGAAAACAGAATAAATTACGTGAATAAAATTAATGTGTCAATGCGAATAAAAATATAACAGTCAAAATACACTTATAATTGTAAAAAAGTTTCGATTGATTTGAATAAAACCTTCCCCCTGAAAAAAATTTTTCAACAATTTTACAAACTCTATTCCCCCCCCCCCCCCGCTTAAGGCTTGTTTGAGGTGTCAAGGAGAGTTTATTTCTGAGTTATCACATACATATGGTATATACCTGAAGCTAAATTGTGGAGGCGTGGGGGATGCTATTTTAGCGATTCTCCGCTGGTCAATTTTGGTCATAATTGGACGTACGACCTCTCTTTTTGTAGGTATTTTCAAGCCGTACAATTTACAATATAAAGATCCCAACCTAACATTAATAATTTTCGAGTGACCATGAAAAAACAGGCAACAAAATTATTTTTTGTTTCATTTTTTAAATTGAATGCTTGTTCAACGGTGATTCCAGCTTCTATCAAGTAGGACGTCAACATTTTGATCAGTCGTTCTTTGTTTCATTTGTTGGCTAGGATTTTTGCCTGTCTTGTTCGAAGAATCGTGTGTCGTGTGAATGAAACTGCAATCGAATGAAGATCTCTGCTTTTAGTCGTTTTAGTACTAATAATGTCATCTTCTGAACATCCATAAAAAAATTACCGTAATAGCAATGGGGAAGTTCTATATCCGGAAGTCCACTCAACACGACTTTATGCCACAAATATTCCCCGTCTATAATGTGCAGTGTTGTCTTGGAAGGTTGCACAGGTGTTGTTAAAGGTTCGAAAGCACTGTAAAACGAAGATTTCGCGCCTTTCGGATTCCCTTCAGCAGTGAACGAAGATAACGATTCGAATTGCAGGTATTTGTTCATGTCAACGTCAGTTTGCTTCAAAACACAGATACCTTGAAACAGTAGTAACTGATCGATCGGGATCTTTGTTAAATCAATTTCATTACTGAAATGTAACATTCTCAACATCACAGGATAAAAAGTTCATTGCGTGTTTCACACAGTAGTGTACTATGTGTGCATGGCTGTTTTCTTTAATCACGTATGGAACCACATCTTTTACGTTTGTAAACAAAGAATGATGAATTCCTAACTTAGAACTAGTATTATTCAACCAGACAAATTGACAGGCAGCATGGCATTCCTCGGTCTACAGCAAACCGAATTCTGATAGAGAAGAAATTTCATCCCTATCATATTCATCTAGTTCACACATTGGAAGAGACTGATTTCGCCCGTCGTCTTGCTTTCTGTAATTGGGTACAAGCCAAGGTGCGAGCAAATCCTGCATTTGTCGAAATGGTGCTTTTTAGTGACGAAGCCACGTTCTTAAACAGAGGAGGTGTTAATACACACAATTGCCACTACTATTCAGATGTCAATCCCCATTGGAAACGTCATCAACAGTTTCAGCGGCAATGGTCTCTCAACGTCTGGGCCGGTATTGTAGGTGATTGTATCGTAGGGCCATTTTTCTTTCATGAAAGTTTAAAGGGGAAAAACTACCTACATTTCCTTAGAGAAGAATTGCCAATCCTCCTAGAAAGTGTTCCTTGAAATATTCGACAAAGTATGTGGCTCCAGCAGGATGGGGCACCACCTCACAGATCCCGGAATGTAACAGCATACTTAAATGAGCAATTCCCAAACAAGTGGATCTTACTTGCAAGCCCTGTTCAAGTTTGGCCCCCTCGATCCCCAGATCTTACACCCTTGGATTTCTTTCTATAGGGCCATATAAAGGAAAAAGTATATGCAACAGAGCCGACAACAGCAGAGGACATGAAAATACGAATACGAAAAGCATGTCGTGAGATTAATCCCGATGTTCTTCAAAGAGTGAGGGCGTCATTCTTTAATCGCATTGATAAATGTATTGAGGTAAATGGAAGAGTATTTGAACACTTACATTAGACAACACCTTAGCCACGCGCGCGCGCGCGCGCGCACACACACACACACACACACACACACACACACACACACACACACGCACGCACACACTAGAGAGGGTTTGGAGTCAGTAAATCCGTGGAATTTACGAACCATGGGGTCCTGATCTCTGCTGTGAGACACACACACACACACACACACACACACACACACACACACACAGGCGCGCGCACGCACACACCAGAGAGGGTTTGGAGTCAGTAAATGCCGTGGAATTGACGAACCATGGGATCCTGATCTCTGCTGTGACACACACACACTCACACACACACACACACACACACACAAACAGGTGACGACAAGGGGAACCCCTTGTCAGACTTTTCGAATCAAACGCCTTTCCTCCCAGATTGGTATTTAAATTGGCCTTAAAAATCGCCCACAAGGTCAAAATGGTAAAAGTTCGCTAGCACCAAAGCCTACTCAAGTATTTGAAATAATTCTACGAGACAATGCGATTTGCGACGAAAGTCAGGTTTTCTAGTTAATAAAGGGAGATCGCTTTGACCTAGGAATGACCTTCAAAATGGTCCGCAGGTGAAAATAGTAAAAGTTCGTCGGTACCATGTCCTACCCAAGTACTAATTGTTTGCCCATGAATCTAAAGTTAAATGAAAAGCTTCCGGACGATTCAACATTTGACCTTTTGAAGGTCATATCAGCAAATTATAAAACACCATATTCGGACGTAAAATTTCCCGCTCTTTCCGAATCCGGTGTCAAAAATAGTAGTTCCCATTTAAAAATATACACTTGACCTTGAAATAACCTTCAAGGTCAAATACAATGGTACCATTAAATAGGCTGGGAAAAATGCTTAAACTTTTGTCTGAAACATTTCCCCCCAACATGTAGTCACGCTGAGATATTTCGCCGTTCCTGAACATGTTAGTTTGACCTTGAAATAACCTTGGCGAAAAATCGGTCATACCATATTCGGACGTAAAATTTCCCGCTCTTTCCGAATCCGGTGTCAAAAATAGTGGTTCCCATTTAAAAATATACACTTGACCTTGAAATAACTTTCAAGGTCATGTTCAAGGTTATAACCAATAATGTACAGTGGTTGCCCCCTTTGTCCTGAACAACTTTTGTTTGAAACATTTTTCTCTAGAGTATTTACTTTTCAAAATATTTCGGGTGAGGGATTAAAATGGGACACCCTGTATGCACCGGCCCAGCGCACGCCCCGGTCAAGGCTGCCCGGCACTATCAAGCTGATGGCGAGCATGACGAAAAATAGCGATTGAAATTCGTAAACGTAAAAAATAAATTGTTATAATACACATAGTATATGTATACGTTATATTATAATAAAGGTTGTTAAATGTGAAAAATCAGTCCTTGTTTTCAGTATAATTCTTCATTATCGAAAACGACGCAACCTTTTTTTGTAGAGAATGATATTTCCTACCAAAAAATCTGAAATTTATGAAAAATTTATTTTTTACCTTTTCCAATTTCAATTGCTATATTTCGTCTTGCTGCCGAAATTTAATTGATGGAAAGTTGTCCACACGGTCTCGCGGGGCACGATCCTCGTCGATTTTAAAAAAGACTGGATACATTCGTTCGGCGTCATCTGAAATCATCGTGCGGCAGCTTTATTTTCGTTAAAGTATCAAGATATTTTCAGCATATCCAAGTCAATGATCTTTGCCTTTTCTTCGAAGCATTTCGGGCAAATTGTGAACTGCGGTTTTCCGTAGAGTTCGGCATAATTGTGTGCGTTTTGTCACGCTGGTTTGTTGCAAAAGATGGCGTGCCCCACCGTTGCCTTGGGCAGCAGTTTTAGAACTCTGTGGCGATCCAATCAGCGTTTATTTTCACCCATGCGTGCCCTTTCAAATCTTGTATGTATCTTACCTTTTCAATGACAACACCGTTCTCTCCGGTTGCTGCATGTTTCCCGTTCCTTAACCGGTCATCCGGAAAATAATCTTCCCGTCGATTTATATTCCTGTATGTTTCATCATTAAATATAATTTGAAGTTTTTCCAATAGTAATTGTAAGTTAAATTCATTTATTTGTACCCTTATTTTCCTTTCATAAAAAATAGAATTATAAAATCATAATATTCCTGGGTTATAGTCATGTAATTCTCATTTACTACACATGCAAAATTATGTGATCAGTTTCTATATTGAGAATTTATTTCATTGTGTAGGTACGAGCGTGTAAGTTTGTTTCTACCACTCCGAATCTTTTCGCAGCTCCACAATGTCTTGGATACAAAAATGAACGAGGGAACGCTACTGTTGAAATGTGCCTTCCAAAATTTGATTTGATAATTCGACAGTTAAAGAGAAAAATACGTAAAGATCCAAACATCAAATCCGTATTTGTAGCATCAGATAATAATCATATGATTCCGGAACTGACCACGGCCTTAGCACGGTTAGGGGTGAGTACAACTAACTCTTTACTTTACAGTACGTTATGCAACTCGAATATAATAATTTACTTCAAATTTGCGATTGAATGTTTTCTGCATCATCATTAATGTCCTTCTAATTAATTGTGCAGATCAACGTTTATAGACAAGAAGGAACGCCATTAGCTCAATTAGACCTCGTAATTTTAGGACGAGCAAATTACTTTATTGGGAATTGCATTTCGTCCTTTTCGGCTTTTGTTGCTAGAGAGAGAGAGGTTAATGGATTCCCAACAAGTTTTTGGGGATTTCCTCCAGATAAACCTTCAAGACGTGACGAATTATAAGGTTTGTCGTTTATAAGCTAATTCGGAAGCATGTGCACGCACATATTTGATAATATCTAAGTGTTCAATTTAAAATATTCATGCTGTGATAATAAAGTACACGGAATTAAGAAGTGCTTGATAAATGCGTGATTTATAAGACGAATTGTTCACATTTACTGTGTTATTCGCATTATATCTTTGATATACATGTATTATACATATTTATAACATGTTTAAACGATAAAATAAACGAAATGCACTAATTGAATAAACTTTTTCTGATACAAAACATAGAAAGACATTTGCATATTCCAGAAACAGGTTGCACTTGTTTTTGAATTGGGTTCTACATAAAATGCATGTACATATTTATGCTTCAACAAGTTTCAACATATTGCACAGAGAATTTTTCATTTCATTAGCAAAACTCTTCGTATTTGTTTTCAAACATGAATTAAATGAAGAACACGCAAAGAAGATATCATTTGGTCGTGGATTATAGCAACATCCATAGCCTTCAGGTACTACAGGACCGTAACACATAAATGATGCAGTTTTGTATGGAACTTGACTAGAAGTTAACGTATAATGAGTACTCTTCGTGTAACCAACATCGGAGAAAAGTTTCGGCAAATCCATGTTTGCTTCCTTAGCAATCATTTTTAATCCGAATAGGTGTCGGTCGATTCCTTCGCCCATTGCAGCCTAGATATTATTATACACATAATTCATTATTTTTCTCAAATGATAAATGAATTTTGAAAAATATTATTATTACCTCATTAGCGATAATTTTGTGCTTGTTGATAGCTGCTAACATGGTTTCTTTCTTTTCTTTAGACGAACTGTTTAGGGAGTTCATTACCATGCAAAATTGTACAGATTCAGAAGATGTTGATCTGATGCATTCCGTTCTTGCATTCTGGAATCTTCGTAATGCTGCTGACTCATAATGTACTGGAGGTTTTCCGTGTAGCTTGTAAAACGTAAGCTGCATTGCAATTTGAATAAAACTGTCAGGGCTTAAGTTAACATTTTTTATAGCATTTGTACCAAATTCGTTAAATTTGAAGCATTCCATATCAATGTCCTCTGATATTCTGTTGTGAAATAAAACAATATTTTATTACACATTGTAAAAATATTAGTATTATGTTATGTCAAATATAAGTTATTTATGCACATTCATAATAAATGTATAATAGATAAGTGTTTGATGTCAGCTGGCTACATGTATTGTCGAACACGTTAAAAGTGAATGCAGCAAAATTTGAATTTAAAAAATTGTTATTTAATTTAATTATCGCATATCCTTTGGATAGCCTCGTTACTGGATAAAACACTTTTAAATGAGTCGAAAAAACATAATAAAGCCTTAATAATTGTATATTTTTTTTTGTATATTTAAAGATATTACTTATCCACTACATCGGTAGCATTTGCGATTGCTTTTTCTATATAATCGTTCACTTCGAATTTTAAATGTTCTGCAATCGGATATTGATTACTGGCTTCAATAGCAGTTTTATCTTGTTTATCAAAGCTAAAAAAACAAAATCGATTATTGCCATACACCCATGTCATGAAATAACGGAAATAACTTACATATATTTTAGTACAAAATCAAATAATACTGCAATAGGGAGAGCTTCACAGGGACTGTGTTCATATTCCATTCCAAGAAAGCCATCATGTGATATAATGAACTTTAATACATAATAATGTTAATTGCATTTTCTATGGCTAATCTATACATACATTGATTTCGTTATGAGAAATATAGAGATTAAAGTCATATTAACATTAAACATAGACATTGATAATTTTTAATTGCACATATTTAAACTATTTCGGGCAAATGGACAGGGACATTACTGCCCCACACAGCAGGATCATAAATAAAAATTGTAATGCACCTAGCGCATGTGTATGTACGTATTGGGGTGATGCCGAGCGCCGAAAACCAATCGGTGACCAGTCTTGTTCGCGACGTCCTAATGTACGCACTATTTCGTTCGCAAATACAATACTCTAATATAACCACGTGTTATAATTATTCATTTCCCTCGAGCATACCTTCCACTGGCGACGAAGATTCGGAAACCCGAATATTTCCCGAAAATTGCAGTGATGTGTAAATATCGGGAGTGTAAGATAAATTGCTTAAAAGTGGACTCATATGTGCGAACCAAAAACAAAATGTAAGATACATTAAAGAGCATTCAATAAGGTGAATGGCGACTGGCAATAAACATCAAGTGAAAGTGTCGTGGATCTATCACTTATCTAAAGAAGACGTGATCAAGCACGATAAATATAGTAGAAGAAGAAGAAAAGAAGAAGAAGACGACACAGATGTAGACGACGAAAATTCGGAAAAAAACTGGCTCAGACATGGAAACAAACACAAGTCAGAATTTCGACATAAACAAAGACAATTGGGAGCATTATACAGAAAGAATGGAGTTACATTTTATAACGGAAAATACAATGAAACGCGCCATACTACTCACAAAAGTGAATGCTACTCACAGTGTCATAAGCAAAATTACGGCCTCAAAAAAAACCTTCGGAAGTAGATTATCAAGAATTAATAAAAAAAAAAAATAAAAAAAAATAAAAAAAATAAAAAAATGAAAATATAACATTGACGTCGGCAGTAGAAATAGCAATGGCTTAGGAAGGAGCAAAAAACGCTCTACTACAAGTAAAAACAGACAAGGACAATATAACAGATGTAAACGTAAACAAAATGCTTGAAAATAAATCGAATATAGGAACAAGTAGACGCAATTACGGAAATCGTTCAAGGCTAAACAATGAACGAAAAAAAGAAGAACACACACTCGCAACATGTAAATGCTGAAGGGGACACCTGAAGAACGCTTGCGGGCGTCGGGAAAACATTTGCACAGGATGCGGAAAAAAAGTCATCTTCGGACGGTATGCACGGCCCTGTGCCGAATAATCGCAGATCGGTCATAGAGCGAATGGAAAATACGATGGACGATTCAGACACCAATGATAACACCGACTCCAACATCGAGGAATTCATCAAGTGCTGCAAAATATGACTAAACACATACAATCGATCCACCATCATTAACAGTTACGATAGAAAATAAACACGTTACGATGGAAATTGATAGCTGCGCGAACGTATTTTTAATGAATAATAAACAATACACAACTGCATTTTGTAATTCGAAATTATAGCAATCAAATTCCCGAATTAAATACTATACTGGGAAAAAAATAAAACCTATTGGAATGTTAAAAAATGTAAAGATTGAAGATGGAAATCTGTACATAATTGTTTACCATTGGTAGGCAGAGATTGGCTCAAGGAACTTGGATTATGGCCTTTAAAAATAGAACAAAAAAAAACAGATAAAGTTGATGTTAATAAACGCCGAACTTATTGAAAAACAATTATGTTCGGAATTTCATGAAATATTTTCTGAAGGTATAGGAAACTTTACAAAAAATATGAGTAAATTAAAAATAAAAGAAAACACAAGTCCGATCTACAAAAAACCAAGAACTGTACCATATGCATTAAGAGAAAAAATATGTAACGAAATTTACAGATTGGTGGCAGAAAAAGTACTTGAGCCAGTTGAAGCTAGTGAAGGGGCCACGCCCGTCGTACCGGTAGTTAAACCAGACCGCACCATACGTTTATGCGCAGATTATAATGTAACCATTAATAAACACATTTAATCGATCAATAGCCAATACCATCTGTTGATAAAAACTTACGCAACTAATGCATAACGGAGTATACTTTTCACGTATAGATTTACGCAAAGCATATGCGCAAGTAAAAATAGACGAAGATTCAAAAAAATACTTCACAATAAATACGCATAAGGGAGTGTACCAACCAAACAAATTACCATACGGAGTAGCATCAGCCCAGGGATTTTTTCAAAAAAAATATGATAAAATTATTAGAAAAAACACGTATGTATTACTCGACGATATTTACGTTAAAGCTAGGTCAATCGATGACATGAAAATGCTATTAAAAGAAATTTTTCAAATTTTGATAGAAAGTGGGCTGAAAGTAAAAAAAGATAAATGTATGTTATTTATAGAAAAACTTGAAATATTCGGAATCGAAATAGATAAATACGGAAAACGCCCTTTTAAAAAACGAGTAGCAGCAATTGTCGAAACAGTGGCAATCTTTTTTAGGCTTGCGTATTAGTAGGATAAATTTATTGAAAACCGAGTAGACAAATTCAAGCAGCTCTATGATTGTTTACAAAAAAAATGAGCTAGCTGTGGAAGACAAGATTGTCTCATGTGGGGATACCGCGTAATCATTCCAAAAAAACTGCAATCATATGTACTAAATGAATTACATCTTACGCATTTATTTAGGAATCGTCAAAATGAAAGCGAGAGCCAGCTCTTTTTTTTGTGGCCGGGCATTGATAGCCACATAGAACGGGAGGCTAATGCATGCGCGGAATGTATTTAAGAAAGAGACAATCCGCCAGCAGCAGTATTAAATCCATGGAAATGGCCAAATGCACCGTGGCAACCTGTACACACAGATCTAATCGGGCCAAGAGATGGGATTAACTTTCTATTAATTATCGATGCTCATTCGAAATGACCAGAAATGTTTAAACTTAGTTCGAAGACATCTAATGTACTTATAAAATATTTTAAAAGGACCTTCGCACAATTTGGATTGCCAAAACAAATAATTAGCGATAATGGACCGCAATATACGAGCAACTAATTCAAACCTTTGTAAAAGAAATAGGTATTAAGCACACTTATTCACCAGTTAGACAACCACCAAGTAATGGAGCGGCAGACAATTTTGTTAAAACGTTTAAGAAAAAATATAAAGCCCTTCGACTACAGGACGAAAACATAGAAAACATTATACAAATGTTTTTGTTTGATTATAGGGCGAAATACTGGAGGACTAATGATTCACCATCCAAACTTATTCTAGGGAGAGAGATGCGTACAAGAATCGACCTCTTACGCCCCTGCGTTGCAGACAAAGTAGCGACTTAATTAAATCGTCAAATCATGAATAAAATAGTGCGAAGAGAGGTCCAATTTGAAATAGGCGATAAAGTCTGGGCTAAAAATTAAATTGGTTTTAAACCGGGCTGTTGACCTACCAGGATGTTTATAAGTAAATATAATCAACGGCTTCGACCTACAAATTGCATTAGATATTAAAATTGTATAGTTTGAAAATCTCAAACACCTTGCGTCGTAATCACATGGATTCCTAAACTAGTAATGATATTAGCAACAAAAAAAGAAAAAGGTAAATGATAAAAAACGATATTATTATCATTACTAGTTGAGATTATAAATGTTTCGCCAAAGCCTAGCGTTTGGGAATCCATGTGATTGCGACGCAAGGTGTTTGAAATGTTTAGATATTTTCAAACTATACCATTTTAATATCTAATGCAATTTGTAGGTCAAAGCCGTTAATTATATTTACTTATAAACATCCTGGTAGGGATACCCAAGCAATGGAGAACAGGGATAAGGAGATAGTGAGTAATTATCGAGGAGTAACTTTGTCAGATACGCGGTACAAAATATATGCAAATCTGCTGAATGAAAATATTATGTAAAGGTAAAAGATTATGGGCGATGTTTCTAGATTTAAAAGCAGCATTTGATAATGTAAATAGAGTTTTATGGTATATGATGGAGAAGAGGGGAATAAGACAGGTTAATAGAGAGGGTGAAAGAAGTATACGAAGAAACGAAGTGTAGAATAAGAATAGATGGGAAAGAATCGAAAGAACTCTGGGTGGAGAAAGGAGTCAGACAAGGGTGTCCAATGAGTCCGACTTTATTTAATATTTACATTGCAGATATAGAAGATGAACTAAGGAAGAGTAGGGGTGGGGTAAAAGTAGGAAAGGATAAAGTATGGTATTTGGACTATTCGGATGATGTAGTGATAGTAGCAGAGGAAGAAGAAGGACTGAGAGCAATGATTCAAACTATGAGAAAATTCCTAAAGGAGAAAGAATTAGAAGCAAATATAAAGAAGACGAAGATAATAGGCTTTAGAGCAGAAGGGGGCAGGGAAAAGGAGAGAAATTGGTGGTGGGGAGAAGAAGAAATCGAGGAGGTGAAAGAAATAAAATACTTAGGGTATGTAATAAGGAAGAATAATAAAGAAGATGAACATGCGAAGGAGAGAGTAAGGAAGGCAAGAGTAATAATGGGATGGGTGTAAAGTTTTGGAGAGACAGTTTAAAGGGGATATAAAATGGAGAATGAAACTTTTCGATAGCTTAGTGAAAAGCGTACTACTTTTTGGAGTGGAGATATGGGGGTAGTAGTAGTAAGTAGTCAATCATTTATTTTGGCTCGAGATAGACACCTCTTAGCCAATCATACAAAATACATAGGATTAAATGTACAAAGAAATCAAGAAAAAGAAATACAAAACAAATACTAATGCCGCAATCGACGCACAATATTATATGTAGAATTAATAGACTAAACAGATACATGTAGGCCGCAATGAGTTACAAATTAATGCTAATAACAAAATAATAATAAAATCCCGTAAATGTTACAAGTCATTCTAGTTTCGGCAGGACCTGACGCTTATCCTTATCAGCATTTAATAAAAAAGTGTACAACTTATTTTTAAAGACTTCATTCGACATAGTACAGCGTATAGAACTAGGTAGGATATTCCATAACCTAGATGAAGTAATTATAAACGAATTCGAATAGGTTTTATTTCAAGATAGCGGAATACGAAGTACATTATGACCCGGTCTCAACGTAATCGGTGTGCGCGTCTCTCTCCATATATATTTACAATACAAATAATCAGGTTTTTTGGTAGCCAGTATTTGGTGTGTTAGTGATCCAATTATATGAAGTCTACGGCTGGCGCTAGTCAGCCAGCCTAGATTATGTCTGTAGGAACTAATGTGATCGTATCTTCTGAGGCCGAAAATAAATCTGATACAAGCATTATACATTCTTTCAACTCTTAAACTCATGACGGAATCGAGGTCATTATAAACAGCCGCACAATAATCGAGGTGCGGTATTATGAGTGTCTGACATAATTGGATCTTGAGCGGCCTCGATAAAGCCATGGAATTTTGTCTGAGCTGCCTGAGCGTACCATAGACCTTACGTGACATTTCGGCTACGTGACCACGCCACGATAAACTACTATCAATGATCACTCCCAGATTTGTTACATTATTTGACCAACATATTTCTTGGCCCCTGACTGACAGTTTCGGGATGGAGTGTAGATCAATCGCTTTGACCGCTCGCGCTGTTCCGACAATTATAGCTTTTGTTTTAGTGACATTTATTGTAAGGTAGTTAGCTAGTTTCCAATTTACAAACCGATCGACATCGTTATTGATCATGCTAATGCCATCTTCAAGCTGATCTGGTTTACATTGCAGCATTATTTGTATATCATCAGCAAAGATACTGTGACGCGTAGATTTTAACACTGATGGAAGATCATTGATGTACATTGAGAAAAGTAGAGGGCCTAGAACTGACCCTTGCGGTATTCCGGAAGTAAGAGTGAACCACTCCGATTTTTGACCATCACGTCCCAATACACATTGCTGACGATTAGACAAATAAGACCCAAACCATGCAATGGCATTGTTAGAAAGGTTTGCTTCACGAAGCTTAGCCAGCAAAAGAGAATGGTTAACCGTATCAAACGCTCAGCTGAAGTCAAAAAGAACTACAATACTAACCATAGCGTCATTCATACCAAGGCGTATCTCATCCGTAACATTTAAGAGTGCTGTCTGGGTACTGCAACCACGTTTGAAACCCGATTGATATTGGTCAAACCACTTATTTTCATTAAGAAAAGCAGTTACTTGTTCATGTGCGATGCGCTCAAGAATTTTAGAAGATGCACAAAGTATTGATATGGGCCTATAATGTGATGGGTTTGATGGTGCGTTTACTTTATTCAGAGGTAAAAGTAGAGTTTTTTTCCACAGTGATGGAAATACTGATGATTGAAATGAACAATTAAAGATGTCAAGAAGATATGCAAATATCGCGGGCATAGCTTTCAGCAAGAAACTCATAGGAAGCTCATCAATACCCTTAGCATCAGTCTGAACGCGGTGAATATGATTAAAAAGAAGCTCCGGAGTAATGTAACTAAAGAATAGACGGGCGTCACTAAAATTGTCATGAGCAAAGGAAGCAGGTACATTATCGGGCAAGGAACTGACAGCAGGAAAAAATGAGGCAGTGAATAGAGCAAGTTCATGAACTGAGCAGCATAGTTCCGTATGATGGACTGATGAGCTAACCAGGCCCATCTTGCGCAATTCGTGCCATAAAATTTTCGGATTTTTTATATTCGAGAGCTTATGACGATAGTAATTATCACGGGCTGTAATAAATGCATTTTTGTACTGACTGCGAGCTTGTTTTATAAGCAGTTTGAGAGAGACATCTCGGGTTCTGCGATAAATTCTTATAAGACCATCACGTTCCTTCTTCAATTCCCGTAATTCATTAGTGAGCCATGGAATAGGTTGATGTTTAGGGTGGAAGGTGCGTAATGGAGCGAGTGTATTCAAAATATTTAATAGCTTAAGGCTGTAAAAGTCGCACTTTGCATCAGCATTATACAAATTAACGAAATCGGACCAATTTAAGTTGTCTATATCATTAAAAACGGCGTTAACATTAATATTATTCAGATTACGACATGATATACTACTAGCGAATGATCGAGGGCTAGTAGCACGATATTCGATAGCTATCAATTCGTGACCTCCGACAAATGGTACAATGGACTGATCAGACGAAATGATATTGTCAAGTTGTGAAACTAAGCAATGGTCAATCCATGTATCAGCACGGTAGCTATGGTGAGTCGGATCATACGGAACAATCTCAAGATTATTAGCTACGGCAAACTGACGTAAGTACACAGAAGATGCAGTGTTTTTATTGAGGCCTATGTTGAGGTCACCAAAAATAATTATATCGCAATAAGCCTGACCAATCAACTGCAGAGAATCTTCAAATTCGTCGAGCATTGTTATATTCGGTGCGCGATAAATGACGGACAGGAGTAGTGGGGTAGAGTGTTGGTGTTTTAGTTCTAACGTAATGAATTCAGGATTATCCAAATTATTAGTAGAATGAGCAATAACTTTACATGTAAACGAATTATGAATATAAGCAGCAACACCTCCACCACGCTTATCCTGTCTATCATGACGTATCAAATTATTATTGTCCATACCATAAAACTTATTAAGATGTTGAGTATTAAACCACGTTTCAGTAATTAAAATAACATGATAAAAATTATGTTTGAAATAATCTCTAAAAGAATCTATTTTATACTGTGAAACTAACGACTGAACATTTATGTGACAAACTTTAAGCGAATTATTAATTAAAAATGACGAAGTTGACGAAGAAGTTGAAATACCATTCCTCGAAGTTGAGACAGTAGATGGGCCAAGCACAAACCGTCAATCTTTGATGCGCTGAAGATCTTCTTCATTCAATATCATTACAGAAGGTTTTCCATTATCGGGTCGAAAATGAACGATGCCTTGGTATAGGTAGCATCTCTTGGTGGGTTGGCCACGGCACAATAACCTTCCTTTTTTTAATAAGTCAAGAGTTTCCGGTGATAGACTTTCATTTATATATATCTTTGTTTTAGGTAACGACGTATCAATAGAGTTCGAGTATAAAGCTTTTTTAGCTACCGTGCCCTTGATTATGTCAGTCCGAATTCTTGGAGCAGCAACTCTGACATATACAGATCTAGGACGACTGTTCACTGCAGAAGAGCTATATGGTTCCTGAGTATCAGTTGATGTAGTAGCATTTGAAATATTTATATTATTACGATGTGGTAGACGGTAAGCATCGATAATATCACGAGTTTCCAAAGTTACATTTAGTTCCTGTGAAATTTTCATCATAATTCCACGTAAATCCTCATTTACTGCTTCCACTAATCCACTCACCAGAAGGTCACAGTTTCTGATAATGTAACCAGATCGAACTTTTTCAATTTCCAACTGCTGTCGAAGTGTATCGATATTATTTGAATTTTCGGCAACGTCTGATTCTAATTTATCGACCCTCGATGATACTGCTAAAGCCTTATCTAATTTTTCATTGAGTGATAAATAATTAAGTTTATACTCAGCATAAAAAGCCTGAAAATCCGTATGTTCTGCACGGAGAAAAATTGCCTCGGTGTTACACTGGGCAGCGCTGGCGAATCGGTGCTACTTGACTTGAACGTGGAATAGCGCGTAGGAGCATCCACGAAAAGTTTACAGAGAGAGTCGAAACTCTGCGATCACTAGTGCCCCCATAGAATTTCGTGCATCGATATGCTGAATCGGTGGTACCCTACTTCCCCGCGTAATGGCGTGCGAAGCGTCGAAAGAAGTTTTACAGCGCGAGTCGAAACTCTCGGCATATACATGTGTAAACGTTTTCGCTGCTGGGTCTGCAGAGTGCATGCAGTCAACCAGTGCACAGACTTTTTCCGTGCAGCTCCAAGCAAACGAGTGTGCATATGTATGCCCAGAGTTTCAACACACGTTGTAAACGGTTTACCGGCGCTTCGCACGCCATACCGTGGACAAATCAAGAACCACCTATTCCCCACTACCGCTGCACGGATTTTCACATGACAGGTGTTCTTACAAAGTTGCGACACTTTCTGTAAAGCTTTCTCCGGTGTTGTGCTGCCCCATTCCTCCGGCAAATCAAGTACCACCGAATCGAACCATGTGCTGCACGGAGTTATAACGAGACAATTTTTCTCCGTGTGGCTCAGGTGCAATTGGAGAGGCGCCACCAGACCGCAATAATGGTGGTTGCGTCAAAACAGATGTCGTTTTGCGTTTTTTATTCTTTGTTTGTGCAGCAATGCAGCAAAAAAGTTGCCCGGCAGAGGTAGATTCAAATTCATTCGAGGGTATAAAGAATGCGTTGTATAAGGAAAAGCGTGGAAAGTTTGCAAGAGAAATATTTGAGATGGGCACTTGGGGTAGGAAGAAATACTCCGGGGTATGTGGTAAGAGAAGAAATGAAAAGAGGAAAGATAAGAATAGAATCGGGAAAGAGAGCGGGGAAATTTGAGGAAAAATTGGAAAAAGGACAAATAAGCCACATGGGAAGAGAGTGCTGGAAAGAAAGGAGGAATGATGAGAGGAATAGAGAGAGTAGAAAAGGGGAATGGTCAAGGGAGAGTGAAGAAAGAAAAGAGTACTTGTGGAGATGTGGGGTAAGCGAGGAGGCTCTAGAAGAACTAGCAGAGAAAATATGGGAATGGATGATAAAGAAAGACATACAAGAGAGGCAGGTAAAGATAAGAGGGGCGAGATATTGTAAAGAGAATGAGAAAATACAGATAGGAGGGATTCCGAAGTGTATGCAGGCGAAAAGCAAAAAAGATGCACGGAGAATAACAACGATAGCACGAAGGAGATGTGGGAGTGAAGTGAGAGGAAACAGATATTGGATGGAAGAAAATCAAAGAAAATGTAGAGTGTGTGGGAAAGAAGAGGAGAATCTGTTACATGTGACAAAGAGATGTGATGGAGTAGAGAAATGGGGAAGGAGAGAATACGACGTACTAAATGAAGATGGAAGAGGGTATGAATGGATGAAATAAGTCGAGGAAAGAAGAAATTTAAGAGGGGAAGAGTTAAGTACAGGAGAAATGAGTGAAGTGGGGAGGAGTTAAATAAACTTTAGTATATAAAGTGTAATATGTAAAGTGAGTAATGTGCAAAATGAAGGTAAACAGCGAGGCAAGAAAATATATTGTATTGGGAATGCAATAAATAAATATCTATCTATATAAACATCCTGGTAGGTCAGAAGCCGGGTTTAAAACCAATTTAATGTTGTTAATTTACAAAAAAACCTATCATAATAATTCAATTTTATTCTAGGCTAAAAACTTTAGTAAATATTATTAGCGGCATGTAGATCAACTTCAAAAACATTACACGCGCATTATATCCGACCCCGTCCCTCCAAGAAGATCACATCGGTTGGCGGCGAAAGCACACATCTAAACGCGAGACACAATGTGAAGTCATAAAATTAATTTAAATAGGAAAGTAATGTATCTAGCGTATGTGTATGTTTAATTATAATAATATTATGAATAAGAATTTATTTTAAAAGTAATATATTTTATATAGAAGTATCAATAATTTATATTTTATGTTGAATAAGAATAAGAATTTATTTTTTATGTATGGGGACGATGCCGAGCGTCGAGTATAGTTGGATTTTATTAATTCATCCACATCGACTGTTACGTGCAAAATACAGGTAAACTAAGATTATGGTTGGCTAGGAAACATGTATATAAATATTCGTAAGGATATGCTAACGAGAATTACTTTAGTTTGAGACAGTTTATTCGAAGAGCGATAAACAGAAGGCATTTTAAAATAATGATTTCTTCAGTAATGACCATTTCATCGAATTTGGCAATTTAGCAGATAAAGGAAATTTTTATTATTACCTATCGACGAAAATATATGTAATACGAAAGTCCAAAATACACGAATTGCATTCAATTCGTCGTAATGTCATTGGAAGTAATGATTTCTGCTTTTCCCAGTTTTATGGTCAAATATATGTTCCTATTTAAAAAAGTAAATTTGACCTTGAAATGATATTCAAGGTCAATGTCAACATTAGCTTTACAATTGTTCTCCCAAAATGCAATACAAAAGTTGTTTGCCGTTTCCATAAATTCGGATTACTCTGTATACGTGCTGTTGTTTTTGTGATTTTAAGCAAGTATGCGGGCGTATCCGCTTAGGAGCGCGCGCGCGCGTGTGTGTGTGTGCACGTATGCGTACGCGAACTTATGGGTGTGCATGTTTGGGAATACGAGAATTATTTATTTTAATTTTCAACTATTTGAAGTGCTCCCGTTGAGACATATTTCAATTAATATTTTTAACCTTTGTTTGTGAATACACAAAAAACGATGAGAAGATGTAACAATGTATACTAAACTCAAATCGGGAAAAACCGAACTCTGCTACCGTGACATTTGAAAACACAATGGACAATAGCTCGGTTCAATAATGACTGTGAAAATATAATATAATGTGCTGCAACATGTAAACGCCATTAAATCGTAATAATGTATTTGGAAAATATGTGTTGTTTAATTGTTAAGCGCACGCAATGCGAAAACATTACTATAAAACTATAAAATACACTAAACACTATAACATACTATGAAAACATTACGTATTTTTTACAAATAAAACTATTATAAAAATATTACTCGAACATTCATGGAATATCTTATTAAACAACATCTTTACTCAATACGCATATACTAGGTCGATTTTTAGAATACGTATAAAAGCTCGTACTAGAAAACGTGCATAGGTACGAACCGGCTGAACACACAGAAACTACGTCATCTATACGTTACCATCTTAGCAACTTTGACCTTGACTTTTTTTTACATATCCATTACAAATTGGAAACTGCAAAATGGTGATCGCCGAAATAATGCAAAAAGAGTCAACGGTCGAATTATAGAATTCCATACCTTTGTTTTGTATTTTCCGCCTTATGAACTTATGTCATGTGAAAAAATTGTAACAAAATGTATCATTACGCCAATAAGGACTAAGAGGAATACTTTTAAAATTATGAGTCACCTATAAATACAAAAAGAAATACATAAACTCATTTCCGATAATCGGAAAGTGCTATGAGGTCAACCGTCAAATAGTTTTTATATTGCGATTTATAGGTGATGCAATTCACGAGTTAAAAATGTTCTACAGTTTCATGTATTTACGATTCAGAATTGACATAAATGCTTTCTATAAAATACTGGATAATATGTACAGTGGTTCTCCCCTTATTCTAATTTGTCCAGTCAGGCAAGGTGGCGGCCCTCTTCCCTTATTCTAATTTTCCCCTCTCCCCCACTACTCACATTCCTGTTTCACTTTTCTCTCTCTCTCTCTTTTAAGGCGCATGCGCAGTCACGTGTGTATACATACACACACATTCGCGGCCGTTTTTCAAATCTTTCAAATCCAATCGTTAAAAGCACATTCTCACACAAACTGCCACTTTTCATGATAGGGTACACAAATTTTATTATAAAGTGAAGCACAGTGAATTGTTTTAAGTTTTTCATTTTTCTTGCAAACAAATAAATCTGGGTTTGAAATGGATGCTCCTCCTGGTCCTTCATCTGCAGTAGTCACGAAAACCGTAAGACAACTTCAAAACAATATTTTCGTATTTTGAAATAAAATCTATACTTTTATTAATTAATAATAGTACAATATACATATTTTGAATCTAGCAAAAGCAAAAGGAAAGGCTATCCTACAAGGACAAAGTAAAAATTTTAGAATTGTTAGATTCTGGAATAAAACAAATTGACGTTGCTAAAATGTTCAGCATAAAAACGTCATCCGTTACTTACATAAAGTCTCATAAAGAAAATATATTACGAAACAAAGTTACTTTAGTTGAGGAGAAAATATCGCTGGCCCGAAAACGATTTACGTCTGTAATCGGTTCAGATCGAGAGAAGAAACTCATGAAATGGTTTACCCAGACACAGGTTGCTGGAATTCCAGTATCGGGTAAAACTATTCGAGAGGCAGCTGCTGTCATTGACAAATCTTGCAATAAAGCAAGTAATTTCCAAGCGGGCAGTGGATTTTTATACAAGTTCCAAAAACGTCATGGAATACGATCCCTGTCCATGCAAGGAGAACGGTTGTCAGCTGACTCTAATGCCGCTGAAGAATTTAAGATGCAGTTTTCAAGTTTCATCGATGACTTTGATTTTGATCCAGACTGTATCTACAATGCAGATGAATCAGGACTCATGTGGAAATGTCTTCCAGGGCGTACTCTTCTCGATTCAACGTACAAAAATGCTGCTGGGTGGAAACTCATCAAGGACAGAGTTACCCTAATGTTTTGTGCCAACGCAAGTGGCTCACACAAACTGCCACTTTTCATGATAGGGAAATACAAATCGCCCCACTGCTTAAGACAAGTTAATATGGAAACGCTACCTGTTCATTACTCCAACCAGCGTAATGCCTGGATGGACAAAGAGTTGTTTCTGAAGTGGTATGTGGAGCTTTTTTTACCGCAAATTACTGCAGAACATAAAAAGAAAGGAAAAAAAGTTCTGCTAATATTGGACAACGCACCAACGCATCTACCGGCAGAGTATTTGAATACGTTGAGTGAAGTGTGCCAGGTTATTTATCTTCCGCCCAATGTTACATCCCTGATCCAACCCATGGATCAGGGTGTAATTGAAAATTTTAAAAGGTCGGTATACATAAATTGTTGAATTTGGAGTAAAAAGTCTAAAACAATATTGAATTAAAATTATAGTATATTTTAATGTAAATAAGTGAACAAATAAAAAAATAAACAAATAAGAAAAAAATAAATAAATAGATAAATGTATAAATAAATGGATAAATATAGTGATAACTAATCAATTTTCTGTTGTAGACTGTATCGACAAAACATGACACGTTCCTTATTCCTATTGGATCATGTGACTCCTGTAGAACATTTCGTCAAGCAGATGAATATTTTTAAGGCAATAATGTTTGCTTCTGAAGCATGGCAAAATGTCAACGCTTCAAATCTGACAAAGGCATGGAACAAATTGTTGCCTAATCTACAAGTTCCTATTGTACCAGATGTTGATGTTGCAGATTCTGTCGATGATACTGTGAATTATTTGCAATCAATTCAAGAATATCAAAATATCACTTCGACAGATGTTACCTCATGGTATGATGTCGACAATGCAGATCCAGGATGGGAGTTTCTTACTCCCGAAGCGATGTGCGAAAGTCGAAATGAAGATGATCCAATGATGGAAGAAGAAGTTGATGACAATGAAGCCACCCTTATTCCACCTGTTACAGATGCCTCACAAGCAGGTGAAGTTTTTTATAAGTGGTGTGCAAGTCGTTGGGACTTTAATGCAATTCAATTATCTGCATTGCAATCAATGTTACAAGTGGCAAATAATGTAGCATTTAATGAAAAATGTAAAAACTGATTGTGACTGTGTTATAATGTAATGTATTTAAATTATTTAAAATGTTTGTTATTCATATTTGTATTGACCTGAGAATGTAAATAAATCCTCATCGTTTCAAATTCTTGAAAATCTTGATCTTCAATCAGTAAAGTCTCTACATTCATACTACGATATTTTGTTTTTGTTATATGTGTTGTAATGTTGCACCTCATTATGTTTTTGTTATATTTTGTGTAAAGGCACTTCTAGTGCCGTTGATTCTAATAAATAAATAAATAAATAAATAAATAAAGATCTGTTGTTCTGTGTTGAATTTTACTTTATTTTAGGCTTCGGTCCATCAATAACTTTAGCGTTGGCTTAAGCACAGTTTTCCTGCTCGCATTGAACATAAATATCTGTTATACGTGTATAAATATGTACAATGCTTCGGATATATATATAGATTCATTAAGAAAATTATAAAACATGTAATAGACGTGAAAGTTATTTATACTTTTCGGGATATGCGATTTCAAGTAACCAAATTAATGTAAAAACAGCACGTCGTACAGTTTCATAATCATCTTTTAATGCTTCACAAGCTGTTGGAAAGAAATCGGCTGGTAGAAGGCAACCACGATTAGAATGAAGTTCTGCCATTATCTCGAAAGCTTGTACACGGACTCGAGAATCTTGCGACTGACTGTAACTGTTCACTAATACTAACGTGTCATCGTTTATATCAGCGGACAAATATCGTCCAATTATAGAAAGACATCGTGTTTGTACACCATTCCAGGTATCTTCCAAATGTTCTCGAGTGATTTTGAGTACTGTTAATCTGTGACGTAAATAATTTTCACAAAATAAATAAATAAATCAAAATATAAATTCTAAGAATATATTGGTTATTAAAACGTACCGGTTATATTCGCCCAATTTTAAAAGTGTTGCGAGCCCTTGACTGTTCACTCTGTGTGATTCTTCATTTTTTAAGAGTTTTATTGTTTCATTGACAATTTGAGTCTTTTCAACATAAATAAATAATTTTATTTAGGGGTTATGTTTTCATTCCTCCTATTAAGGCATACGCATACATACATACATACCGTACCCTATACATACATACGTATGTACACACATGACATAAAGTGGTAGGCGTGGTGGGGAGAACGCGTGAGGGGAAATATTAGAATACGGGAAGGGACAAAATTGCAATAAGAGAAGAAATTAGAATATGGGAAATTAGAATAAGGGGAGAACTACTGTACACTGTAATAAGTGTTTTCGTCTTAGTTTAAAGATGTTAACGTAGAAAAACTTTTTAAACACCGAAGCAATAAATCCATAAATATCGGCTTCTGACAATGATCGTGGTGAAAGAGAGATTTACTTCTCTTGGCACAATTTCTCTAATAGAAAATTATTGAGGACAAACTCGCGATGTTTCTGCACGATAAAGTTACTGCGAAGCTTGTGAGTTCAGTTGCTGGTATCATGAACACGAGTTTGCAAATCCCATATTTAACTTTGTTAAAATGGAAGTGAATGCGAATCACATAGCTAATATTGTTAAAATGGAAGTGAACGCGAATCACTGAGCTAATGTTAAAATGCAAGTGGACGAGGCGATTGAAATGTTTATACGGACTGTGCAAAATCCATGCACTTTACGGCTTTTATGTCGGCGATGGAGACTCAAAAGGGATTAAAATGATAATCTATTTCTACCTGGTGAAAGTTAATTGCAAAAAGTTAATGTGCGTATTGCTTGTCAATACAAGCGATTGCTTCCGGCGAAAGAAGCTCTAACAAAGAGGGAAAAACCTTACAAACACCACAAACAAAGGTCCAAAAAGAAAACGAAGAGTCATACAAAATAAGCTAGTCTTTCAAAAACATCTTATCTGGCAAATAAATCTATGAAAGATCTATTAAAACATTATAGCTTAGTAATTCAACAACATAAATATTCACTCGAAAATATGGGTAGAGAAAATAAGTGTTTCACAAAGTATACGAAATAGTTATTTTCGTACGGTGGGCGTAAAGTACGACTTTACGCCTGCAGGTAATTCTCATGCCGAAGGGACGGCCAAGCCGGCCCGAGGGTATAGATTATTTTTCTCATACGTAGGCGGAAAGACATACCTCTTTGCGCATCGATTTGCAGGAGTAAAACTGATTTTCACGTCTATTGGACGTTAAGTGAAACGTAGGGCTAGAAAAGTTACAACCGTCGGCGATCAACGGCTCGAGGTCCGGCCTCGATGGACCGAGAATCGTTCCAATCGCCGGCGGGGGTAACTTTACGCCCTAGGGTTCACTTTATGCTTAGCAGGCGTAAAAGTCAACTTTACGCCCGCAAAAAGAGGCGTGAAGAAGTACTTTAGGCCTACAATGACGAAAAAATATTTTCACAAAATCTTGAGAAACGAAAGTCACATCATATACAGTCTTGTTTAGCTGGTGTCGATAATAGTGGGCATAGGGAAAACGTCAATAGTCTGTATCTTAACGAGAATCCTCTGGTTTTTCATGAAGAAGTTTGAGATATTTTGAAACCGACATATGAACATTTGACTCAAGATGATTTAATAAATGAGATACTTGGGTGGAAATATTCCTAAGAATAATTAATAAGGAATCCATACATATATTTCTTTCCATTTGAAAACGAGCTGAAATTTGTTACTCGGGGGTTTTGGGGATCGCTAATCACGAATCTGATATCAGATTTTCAAAATTAAAAATGGCCGATTCACGATGGCGAACTCTTGGATAGGCCCGTGTGCATACAGTTTGACATCCATCCAATAATGACATCCAATCTGGCACCGGATTCGTAATCACCCCAAAAACGCCCAAATACTCACTTTCCTTAAATTTGTTGCTTTTTTACATCATAATGGCCAGCATTGTGAAGCCGCCATTTTAATTTTCGTAAAAATAATATCAGATTCGCGATCAGCAATATCGTAAATACCCGGCGGTAAGTCAGATTCACCTGGATTACGTCCCTTCTTGATGTTAGGTCAACACTTTTGAATTTTCGAAATGTTTGGGTACATCATGACGGTGAAGTTAGCAGTATATTCGCCAACAGTAGATCGGGCCGACCGAGACGTCTGTTACTACTTACGGCACGATACGTAGCATGTTCGAATCGCAACTATCAAAATAGAATTAAAAAATATCTTTGAATCGGATATCACAAAAGATACATAAATCTATCTACAATGATAATATTGGGAGAAGATGAGGGCACAGGATCGTTAATAAAGTCTTTAGATTAATGAAGGAGGCAAAAAACGGAAATTAGATAAAATCCATTTCCTGCTGAGCAGTAGCAATTTTTTGGGGACTTTATATTCTCAGAGAATACTTGGAATACTATCCAGATTGATAATCAAATTCGACTTTGAGGGATAGCGAATATTAATTAAGGTTGTAGACTAATTAAAGAGGCAACAACAGGAAATTTGAAAAATTCTATTTCCTGCTGGGTAGTAGCAATTTTTGTGGGCCTGGAAATTTCCGGTTATTATTTGCATATCTTTGAACGATTTCAGCGAGGAGGGATATACAGTTAGATCCAGAAAAAAACTCATTTTTGAACAATTTTTTGTTCAAAAGTCCAAGTCGCGGAAACGGAAATCCGTCCTGCCCTCTGTACCACGATATTCGGCGGATCTTCCAGAAGCCCCATGTATGCCGCGCATCCGGTAGGAGGAGCCGCATCGCGCGCCACATGAGCATCAGAGAGGCGTAGGCCCTGGAGGGGCATCAGACGCCTATAAATTGACGCGCAACCAAGGAACGAGACACAAGTTGCCTCGGACATTCGTCCGGCCTCTTGGTGGTATCGCCGCCGGAGACATCCGTTTCATCCGCGGTCCTGGGTATCGCCCTTGACAGGTACCGCCGCCCGGCTGCTTAGCGGTATCGCTGCTACAAGCATCCGCCCGGCCTCTTGGTGGTATCGCCGCTGGGGGCATTCGTTCCATCCGCTGTCCTGGGTATCGCCCTTGACAGGTTCCGCCGCCCGGCTTCTTAGCGGTATCGCTGCTAGAAGCATCCGTCCAGACTTCCCAGGCGTATCGCCACTGGAAACACCGTTCCAGCCGCCATCTTGGGTATCGCCCTCGAAGGCGTCGCCGTCCAGCCTTACGGTGGTATCGCCGCCCAGAAGTACGCATACCAGCCGCCATCGTGGGTATCGCCCTCAACGACGTATTTCTTCACCGGTTACTACAGATCATCAGCAGCTTTATATTCTCATTATTATGTCCGTATTTTCTTTACACGGCTAAAACAAGCCACACTTGTATACGAATAGATATACGCTCAAATACAATTCTTTTTACAACTCCACTGCTCACAGTGCACGGAGCGGTCCTGCCGTCCTGTCTTTTAACTCTTTCTGCATCCTTGCTTTCGGCATATTCATGGCATTGCCTCCCAATAATGATACCCATGCTGTCCATGATACGCAGAACCGTTGAGTGCCCTTCGTTCGGGCAAAATCGAAGCAGAAATAATCATTGCGATTTCAACAGTTTCTAGTCCACAGTGCAAATGTTTTGGTTTTAAACGCCATATGGTACTATTGTAACTCTCGTTCACATTCTACGTGTGACTTCCGAGGCAACGTTGGAGCAAGACATCTTTCGATAAATCTTGATAAATTGCTAGTGTGTGCTTTTGCACATCTGGATGTAGTGGCTCTGGATGCTTTAACAGCTCCTTATTGCTTCCAAGCGCTTCTGCCTTTTTCCATTCGCACCAGCTATCCTCTCCGCCCAGCAGAACGAGTGGTTGGGATTTTTCCTGCTTTTTGACATTTCTGGGACGAGTACCTATTCGCTTTTGCAAATGGCCTATATACTCAATTTTTTAACAATAAGCTCTTCACCGTATGGAGCAGCATCAAGAATGGTCTTGGCCTTGAAGGTTTTAGAATCTCCGTCTCCAATGTAATTCGAGTATTTTACTCCGTACTTTTCATCTGACCTTAGAAACCTCCATTTTACCTGCAGAGTCCTCGTGATTTTTTGAACAAGACTCTACATGACCTTTTATACCTTTGCATACCAAAAAAATATCAGCCAGTACATTGAAAACAGTATAAAACTCAATGATTCGATAATCGAGACGCGAAGAAAAGGATACATCGTGGTCAGTAGTCGCAAGTTTTTTCCCTCTTGCACTCGAAGACGACGAGTCTAAACCGGAGCTACAATCCAAACTGCTATTTTTCCGATGCCCATGAAGTTTTCTTTTTTTTGGTTCCGCTGCCCGATACCTCTCACTTACCTTACCTTTTGGGTACGACGACATTTTAGGTTAAGAACAAACTCACGCATGCTCTCTTTAGTTGACTGCTAGAGTTAGACTGACCGTTACAGATGATTTTCGCACGCATACAGATACGGACATGCGATGTTCCATACTATTCTATGTGAATGCAGCTGTATGTATAGGTGCGTCCACATACTTATATACGTGTGTAATGCACTCAGGTATACAAATGTGTCCCTGAGGATACTTCAAAGCAACACACAATAGAAAAAGGGTCCTCTCGGTCAAGCGTCTCTTTATACCCTCTACGCGAGAAAGGCGTCTTCGAAAAACGATGAAAAAAAATTTGAGTTCGAATTTCGAAAAAAGGGTTTTACTTTTTATGCAAAAAAAATGAATTTTTTTGTCATTCTAACTGTATATCCCCCCTTAATTTTTGTCGGGCACCCTAATGTATATTACTTGTCAGATGCCAAGAAAGAGTTGAAGAAAGAGAAGGGACGGAATTCTGGTATCAAATGATGGTATGATCAATAGAATACGCGGATGACCTTCTGTTGCTGGCGTAGGAAGAGGAAGGACAAAGAGGCATGAGAAGTGGTGTGATTTGGTATATAGAAGGAAAGACGCTATTTTATATTTATATTATATAATTGAGTATTAAGAAATCAAAAGAAAGATAAGATAAGGTGCGAGAAGGAAAGGTTATACAATAAATATGTTCAATGTTAAATTACAAAAAATATACATGGGGCATTCCACATTAAGTGATCCAGCGTAAAAATGAAAACGTGTTGAAATTTACACAATCTTTAGTTCTGTTAATAAGGAAGTTTCTGGAACAATTTTGAGACCTACATGAAAGGGTTGCCTATTTGCAGGAACTCCAATTTTCACCACGTAGTCCGTTATGTCCACATTGAAAGGTCTGTAACTCCCAATAACATTAACCGAATTAAAAAAATTATACAGGGTGTCTCATTTGAAACAGGACAGCTGAATAACTCTTCAGGGAATGGAGGGGAAAAATATTGTTCAGATAAAAGTTGTGGGCTTCGAAGGGCATAAGATGGTGACCTTGAGTTTGACCTTGAGGTCAATTTTGAGCATAATTGATGGTCAAAGTATGTTTTTTCAAAAGGAAAAGCCTACGTTCGACCTCAGAAATGAAAACAGCGGAAAATTTTACGTCCGAATATGTTAACATATCAGGTCATTTAGAGGTCATTTGAAGGTCAAAAAACCATTTTCTATGGATTTTCACGGAAAAGCCTCAAACTAGTTGTTTCTCTGACCAAAGTTATTAAAGTTAAAGTGAAACCCCACGTTGCGACTTTGAGTTGGACCTTGAGAACGATAATGATTGCCAAATTTGAATCAATAATTAAAAAATTATTTATTTTTCCAGTTCGTCGTGTTATAATTAATATTCGTAAAGCTACTCCGTTATACCAACAGTTTTCAGAGAAACAACTCGTTTGAGGCTTTTCCGTGAAAATAAATGGAAAATTGCTTTTAAAATTTTTCGCTCTTTTTATTTCTGAGGTCTAACGTAGGGTTTTCCATTTGAAAAAACATACTATGACCATCAATTATGCTCAAAATTGATCTCAAGGTCAAATTCAAGGTCACCATCTTGTGGCCCCCTTCGAACCCTACAACTTTTACCTGAACAATTATGTTTGCCCTTCATTCCCTGAACAATTATTGAGCTGTCCTGTTTCAAATGAGACATCCTGTATATAGGGTCATTCAACATTACGTCACGTACGGAGGGGGGGGGGAGGTGGAGAATCCTAACACATGCTGACATGGGGGGGGGGGGCGAAATCTTACGTCAGCATGTATACAATATATTATTACTTTGCCAGTAGTAACCTATTTTATTTTTCCGCCTTATTACAATGGTACTCATGAGTTATCGATAGAGTATTCACCTTGTTCAGGCTGTTCTTAACGCTGAAAAGGAATTTTCACTAAAAACCATAAATTGAAGATGACTGAATCAATTTTTCGAAATTCGGACATTATGTACCTAATTCTAATTACTATATACGGTCTCATAAAAACTACAAAAGAAATTAATTGAATACACCGAAAATTTTCAGAAATAAATGATTTTTCTTTATTTTTAAAAAGACTCGGTCAATTTTCAAATTTGATGAAAAATTTGCTGACGTAACACTTGAATGGCCCCTATATATATATACATATATGACTATTGCAGTTCATGGCCAGGCGTCGTAACGATGCTATTTTTAATATTTATTTTTATCTTAATTTAAAAATACAAATTTATGGTAAATAAATTACAGAAAAATATTACAAAGCTGAAAATGTTCATAAAATTTGAAAGAAAGGCAAAAGGCTTAAATGATAACGCGATACAGTAAAATGATTAATAGTTGTATACAGCCATAGGATACATTAAGTAATAATTTGTATATTACTTAATGTCTAAGTAACTCAAGTGGTAAATAACTCGATTAATTTTACCTAACGTCATTCTGTAAGTATAATGATTATAACAGTAGATCTAATTATGGTCAGTCCTGAACAGATATGTGAGGATGTTAGCGGGAAAGAAGTTGTATATGAGAGGGTTTGCATATGGTGTATGTGCCCGTAGTTCCGAATATTCAATGAACGATTATCAAGGGCCGGACATGTTTGAAATGGGGCGCCCGTAGGTCCCTGAAGTTTTCATCTATGATAAAAATTTGTAATTTCTTCAATATAAATTATTTTATATTAATATAATATCAAATATGACATGGAACAAAGCAAACAAATCATCGCGGCCATCCCCACCACATCAAATACACGTTTGCACAATTCTAAAACGACGAATTTACAGCTATTTCGTATAATTGACATGATCACCAAAACAAATCTTCTCCAAAAAATGTTTAAAAATGTCTTTATATTTATAGAAAGATACTAAGACTCGTGTCGAATTCCGAAAAGCCCTCTGGAGCTGCCACCACCCCTTCAAGTGGCATTTACGGCTATTTCATACTTTCGACGTGATGACCAAAACTTATCTTTTAAAAATGTCTTAATAGTGATAGAAAGATACGAAGACCAGCTTCGAATTCCGGAAAACCCCGTAGAGCTACCCCCACCGCTAAAAAGACCAATTTACCGTTATTTCCTATTATCGACATGCCGTAGCTGGCTGGATTGCATGTCGTGTTCGCCTTCGATAGCCGAGTTCAGTCTTGCCTTAACGATCTGGGATTGATGCCAGTACAATACGTGAAAAACATGTGAGGGGTCTACTCACATTAAACCAACATTCTTAACTGGTCGGACTCGCACACCACTCTTGCCTTAACTGGTCGGACTCGCGAGTCCGACCAGTTAAGGTTATGATTACTGAAAACTAAATAATATTTTACAAGATATTCTACATTTTGTGTCAAAAAATTGTTAACTTCAAACCTTTATAACTCAAAAAGTACTTAATAAAAAAATATTTTATTATAGTGTTTTGGAAAGCTCTCGAGATAAGCTATAAGAATATGCAATAAAATGTAGGGGGTTCTATTTAAAAAAATAAGATTGACCTTGAAATGACCTTGAAGGACATGGTCAAGGTCAAAGTCAAGGTCATCATCTTACTCCCCGCTTGAAACCATACAACTTTGCTATTGGACATTTTCTCCTAAGTGCATTCTAACTGAAGATATTAGGGGGGTCCGATACTTTTCGATGACCCTGTATATTGCTACCCCGATGACTACAAATTTCTGAAAGTATGAACTCAAAATTCGGTTTTTCGAAAAAGTTATGGAGGGGGAAAGAAAAATAAAAAAACTAATTTTTCTCGAAAACTACTGGATCGATTTTAATGAACTTGAAATATGTTAGAAACGTAGGTAAGACAATTTAAGAGAAACAATATGAATTTTTTTTTTTTTTAATAAGTAAAAAACTGGTTTGAAATTTTCGAAATTTTTTTTTTGGCATAATTTTTGATGTGACCACCTTCATCTTTTTTCTTGAGGTACCTTACAATGTCCCCTTTCATATATATTTTTTTAAATTTTTAAAAAATATAGTTTTTGAATAAAAAATCGTAAACCATGGTCGTCCTGCTTGACTTGCGCATTCGCACACGCGCTCGCGCGTACGCATGCATACATACATATATATATATATATATATACAGGGTGGCCGATTTATCTGAAGACATCGAAATATCTCGAGAACTATGCACAGAATCAAAAAAGTTGTCGGATGAAAATTGTTCGACACGAAGGGGGGCATCCAGTGATAATTAAATTTACCCCCTCCCCCATCCCCTGGAGGTGGAGTGGGGCAAAAACAATAAAACTTAAATAGGAACCCCCAGTTTTTATGGCAGCTTTGGATTCTCCGGAAAAAAGTACACCAATTTGACCTAGGAGCTATTGCATTCTGGTTCACAGGTGTCGCTGTAATCGATAAAAATCCAAATTTATCTGAAGACATTGAAATACCTCGAGAACTATGCACAGAATCAAAAAAGTTTTCGGATGAAAGTTGTTCGACACGAAGGGGGGCATCCAGTGACAATGAAATTTACCCCCTCCCCCATCCCCTGGGGGTGGAGTGGGGGCAAAAACTATAAAACTTAAACAGGAACCCCCAGTTTTTATTGCAGATTTGGATTCTCCGGAAAAAAGTACACGAATTTGACCTAGGAGCAATTGCATTGTGGTTCACAGGTGGCGCTGTAATCGATAAAAATCCAAATTTATCTGAAGACATTGAAATACCTCGAGAACTATGCACAGAATCAAAAAAGTTTTCGGATGAAAGTTGTTCGACACGAAGGGGGGCATCCAGTGACAATGAAATTTACCCCCTCCCCCATCCCCTGGGGGTGGAGTGGGGGCAAAAACTATAAAACTTAAACAGGAACCCCCAGTTTTTATTGCAGATTTGGATTCTCCGGAAAAAAGTACACGAATTTGACCTAGGAGCAATTGCATTGTGGTTCACAGGTGGCGCTGTAATCGATAAAAATCCAAATTTATCTGAAGACATTGAAATACCTCGAGAACTATGCACAGAATCAAAAAAGTTGTCGGATGAAAGTTGTTCGACACGAAGGGGGGCAAATAGGGACAATTTGATCCCTTTATGAAAATTTAATATTAAAAATTCTAATATTAGAATTTTTAATATTAGAATTTAGTAATATCAATTGCGAAAATTGTTATTCTGAATATGAAATTTTAATAATGTCCATTCGAAAAATTAAGATTATGAATAATTGATATTCTTCATATTAAAAATCAAAACTGATTACATAAAAATTGTGCATACAATATGGAAGAAATTTTATAAATAAGTTTTCTACCTTCAATAACATTACATTTTAGGTTTTAAATTTATTATTTAATAAACAAAAAGAGGACATCACGCAATCCATTAAAAAACGCGTCATGTCCCTTCACTCAGCTCATTCATTCTCTCTCTTTATGTTTTTTCCGAAATGAGAATAAATAAGCTGAGCATTGACGGTCAAACCAGCTTCTATTAAACAAAACGAAACTCTTACTTCATTTGGGGATTTCGTCGCCATCTACCGGACATCCTCCGAGAGAACTCACGTGGTTTCATACATGTACATCGCTTGCATTTCGGCCATCACCGGCGCCGGTTCTGTTACATAACGCTAGAGGGCGACATAACTCGAAAATAAAGTAGCATATCATTTTATACATAAGTTGAGTCAAACGTAACCAGTTCACCTACATTTTTCTCTACTTTCCTGAAGGGAAGTAAATGGATATCGCGACTTTCTAATCCCCATATTAAAATTTAGTATTCACGGTCTCTCAGTGTAAGACTGTTTTTGAAGTCCATTGTATTGGTAGTAATTCGGTCGGAGGTCACTTTGCTTTTAGAATAACAACTTTCCGTTTACGTGACTATTTTTTGTCTACCCTTCATTGCTTAAATCGAATTGCAAGTTAAAAATGAATCCTGCTACAGTTCCCGAAAAAATCGAAATGATTCTTATTTATGGTGAATGTAAGAGGAATATTGACGATGCTGTTGCGTTGTATGCTGAGCGTTTTCCAGATAATGCTCGCTCGCGTTCTTTTTTTTACAAAGTTGTGAATGCCTTTCACTCTGATGGCAGCGTACAAATGAAAAAAAGGAAACGAAGATTAACAGTTACAGGAGAAGCTAACGAAGTAGCTGTACTAGCAGCTATTCACCAAAATCCACATGTAAGCACACGACAATTACATCGCGATTCCGGCATTTCCAGAGACAGTATTCAAAGAATATTGCATCGTCATAAGTTTCACCCATATCACATTTCACTGCACCAGGAACTAGATGGCGATGATTTTCATAACCGCGTGGTGTTTTGTGAATGGGCATTTCAAAAAATGCAAACGAACCACAATTTCTTTGCTAATGTATTATTTTCAGATGAATCTACATTCACGAACCATGGTGGCGTCTATAGGCATAATATGCATTATTGGAGCGTAGAAAATCCCCGTTGGTTACGACAAGTTAATCATCAACGTCCTTGGTCGGTGAACGTTTGGTGTTGAATCATAGGAAATAAACTCATTGGTCCTTATTTCATTGAAGGTAATTTGAATGGAACAAAATATCGAGATTTCCTAGAACAAGAAGTACCATTACTACTTGAGGATGTTGCTATGGACGTCCGACGGACAATGTGGTTTCAGCATGATGGTTGCCCAGCACATTTTTCAAGCGTAGCAAGGGAAATACTAGACCGAGATTGCAATGGTAGGTGGATTGGTAGAGGTGGCCCCATTAATTGGCCTGCGAGGTCACCTGATCTAACATCTCTGGATTTCTTCCTATGGGGTTACCTAAAAGGTAAGGTTTATGAACAAGTACCAACGACTCGTGAAAACATGGTGGAACGCATAAAAACTGCTTGCGCAGAAATTTCTGCAGATATGATTCTATCATGTATAAAGTCATTTGAAGAAAGAATAAATAAATGCATTGAAGTGGAAGGTCAACATTTCGAACACTTACTCAAGTAAGTGAACAGTGAGACAGTGAGAGGCAAGGGGACTCACGTAAAACAAGCACCCCAAAGGGAACAGAAAAATACTACGTCCACGTCGTTGTTCCTGGGTAACGCTAAATGTATTTTTTCCCGGCTTTGTTAGAATGACCGTATTCCATATCCGCTACGCGGGCGAAAATTGTCATTATTGGAGAATCCAAATCTGCAATAAAAACTGGGGGTTCCTATTTAAGTTTTATTGTTTTTGCCCCCACTCCACCCCCAGGGGATGGGGGAGGGGGTAAATTTCATTATTACTGGATGTCCCCCTTCGTGTCGAACAACTTTCATCCGACAACTTTTTTGATTCTGTGCATAGTTCTCGAGGTATTTCAATGTCTTCGGATAAATTTGGATTTTTATCGATTACAGCGCCACCTGTGAACCAAAATGCAATAGCTCCTAGGTCAAATTCGTGTACTTTTTTCCGGAGAATCCAAATCTGCAATAAAAAATGGGGGTTCCTATTTAAGTTTTATTGTTTTTGCCCCCACTCCACCTCCAGAGGATGGGGGAGGGGGTAAATTTATTTATCACTGGATGCCCCCTTCGTGTCGAACAACTTTCATCCGACAACTTTTTTGATTCTGTGCATAGTTCTCGAGATATTTCGATGTCTTCAGATAAATCGGCCACCCTGTATATATATATATATATATAATAAAGGGTACACAATTTAAAACTACCACCCGGAAATCTGAGAATGAATGCTGTTTAGAAAAAAAAGTTTAAATAGAAAAGTTTTTGGATTCCGAGGGGGATATGCAATAGTGACCTTGACGTTGACCTTTAAGGTCATTTCAGTATGAAGCCTCTTTTTAATGAGACCCCTTATTTTTTCACTCCGGAAATGGAAAAAGCGGAATTTACGTCCAAATACGATCTTGTCTTAGGACCCAGGTCCCATGGTGGGGTTCTATAATTCTTTTTCTTTATGTCCGTTAGTTTGGACCTCCCCGTCGGCCAGCATTCAGCATGGTTGAACCGGATCTGATATAGCCCGAGCGGATCGTTAGCCGTAACACCCCCACCACGTGAAGGTGGACAAATGAGGGCACCCAGCCAATTAAGGCAAGATAGACGAGTCACCCAGCCAGTTAAGGCAAGATGGAGGAGTCACCCAGCCAGTTAAGGCAAGATGGAGGAATCACCCAGACAGTTAAGGCAAGATGGAGGAATCACCCAGCCAGTTAAGGCAAGATGGAGGAGTCACCCAGCCATTCAAGGCAAGATGGAGGAGTCACCCAGCCAGTTAAGGCAAGATAGAGGAGTCACCCAGCCATTTAAGGCAAGATGGAGGAGTGACCCAGCCAGTTAAGGCAAGGTGGAGGAATCACCCAGCCAGTTAAGGCAAGATGGAGGAATCACCCAGCCAGTTAAGGCAAGATGGAGGAGTCACCCAGCCATTTAAGGCAAAATGGAGGAGTCACCCAGCCAGTTAAGGCACGCTAGAGGAGTCACCCAGCCAGTTAAGGCAAGATGGAGGAATCACCCAGCCAGTTAAGGCAAGATGGAGGAATCACCCAGCCAGTTAAGGCAAGATGGAGGAGTCACCCAGCCAGTTAAGGCAAGCTAGAGGAGTCACCGAGCCAGTTAAGACAAGATGGAGGAGTCACCCAGCCAGTTAAGGCAAGATGGAGGAGTCACCCAGCCAGTTAAGGCAAGATGGAGGAATCACCCAGCCAGTTAAGGCAAGATGGAGGAGTCACCCAGCCATTCAAGGCAAGATGGAGGAGTCACCCAGCCATTTAAGGCAAGATGGAGGAGTCACCCAGCCAGTTAAGGCAGATGGAGTTGTTACCCATACAATTAAAGCAAGATATATTATCTTGCCTCTCGCTCACTGATGCTACAATTGTTCAGTCTTCATCGCTATCAGATTCGATTACTGGTACAATTTTAGTTGTGGTGAATATGTCAGTTAATATCTCAGCTGGTTTGAAAATTCTTGATAAATAACGCGCATGTGATAAATAATATATAACAGCCGCAATGTGGGAACAACAGCCAACAGTTCTATTTCGATTGGCACATTCACATGTGTATTCTGTAATTCCAGAATGTCCAATAGTGTCAGGTTCGTATTTAATAAAACACCTATAGGTTTGACGAGAAATGTGACGGGACGGAACTCTAATTTTTAAAGTCGTTGAATCGTCTTTAACAAATTCCATTTTTAGATTGCCATCTTTGTCAAGCATTTCTGCTAAATAGGAAACAGCCTGAGCAAGTTAACAGGTACCAGTGAATAAAATTTTCAAATCATTTGTTGTTAATTCCGGAAAATCATTAAGATCATCTGAGGTGATAGTTCCAAACGGAAGTTTACGACGTAGCCATCCTGCTTCTTCTACTTTATCAGCCAAAGAAAACTTCACATTTTTCTGAGTTTGCATCTTTTGAAGAATATCATCGAAGTTACATCAGAATGTAATCTTTTTCCGAAAATATTATTAAGAAAACATGCAATTCTGAAGTATGATCCAACTTTTGGTAATAACTTATTATCGATTTTATGATTAAGAAGAAGATATTTTTGCTTGATGACACCGTGAACGGATTCTACAGCCCACCGAATTTTCGTAACAAAGCGAGAATTATTTGATTCTTCTGCAGTTAATTGTTTCCTTTTTCCTTTTAAGGCAGGCATCAAAACTCGAAATTTTTTTTCTTCCAACTTTTACGTCACGAAATCCACGGTCAAGAACAAAAATATCACCTTCATTAACCAGCTTAGATAAACCTTGAGGATTTTCGAGAATTGTTTCCAAAATCTGGGTATCATTTTGATTCGCAAGAAAAGGTCCAGCAATGTCTACAACATACCCGTCAGTTGTGCAGATGGTAAACGGTTTACAAAGGGGAACTTTCTTTTGGCCAGAGTACGATTTCCTTTGGTAATCATTATTAGAACTTTTTTGATGTCTAGCGTATGTGCCGTCGCATATCAAAAAAGTTTATCGTTAGAATCGAATAAATGTTTTGCCATTTTAGTGGTATGGTTTAGAATGAGTTCATTCCGACTACAAGCATTCGCTCCAAAACGAAGTGGCAAAACATCATCTTCACATGATTTCATTATACTGGCCGAATAGTCCGAGACATCGTGTTCATTTTGCAATTGCAAAATTGACGCGATCATTGCATTCGAATTACCCGACCGTAATTTGAACAAAAAGACAACAATAGCCTGAATGACGGAACGGGAATGACTATTTCGCAATGAAGTTAACATGTCTTTCAGTTCATTTAATTGTTCCCAATTTAAGCCTGTAAAAATTTCGAGTTGTTTCTCAGAAATATTATATTCCCCTATTTTATCAAGCAATGTCGAGTCACATCTAATAGAAAGAGTTTCCATTAGTTTTGATAACTCAGATGCCGTAAGGCTTGTAGTATTAGAATAGGCTTTCAGTTGGATACGATCTTCTTCGTATATTCTATCGTTTATCAAGTGCATACGACAACATCGATTCCCAGATAGAATGTAGATTTGAGTTTTGATATAAGTTTTTATTCGTGTTTCCTCAGGAATGACACGTAAATGTTTTGTGCCGCCACAAAAGCAACATGATTTATGCGTTGCAATAGTTCTCCGAATAAAAACTTCCATACGTTCAACCTCAGAAACCGATGCTTTTGATTCAACTATTTCAAACGTGGGATCATTATCTACCGAATCAGGCACAACATCATTTACGACATTTACTTCAGATTTCTCTGCAGATATATTTTTTCTATAAACAGACATTCTACATTTTTGACAAATAATGTCATTTACATTTATTGCTTGCTGCAAAGAAGTGGAGTAAATATTCGCTTCCTGTTGATTTGTTACTATTTTTTTTCGGCCTGCAGTATTTATTAAAAAAGTATTGCAACCAGGGCACTTTTGTCTTAGCAATACAGTCTTATTCATCTTGAAAATTGTGAAGAAATAAGAATGTCAGATATAAACAAAAGAATGTAAAAAGTAAAATTCTCCAGAATCACAGAGATATAACTCCGAAAAAAATACTAAATATAAACCTGCACTCAGCTATACCGATTTACATAGACTATATGAATCAAAGCACAATATCATATACAAGTTTCAGGTCGCACCGTCCGGATTCCTAATCTACTAAAAAAAGGATGGATTTCGATAACGAGAATGAAATGGCTATCGAATAAAAGGAACGATGCCTACCGGAGAAGAAGTCACCTATTGCCTCGCAGTTCTTGTATATAGTAGTCTCGTGTCAACAATCACGCCGACATCACACCGGATAATAAAATATCTCATTGACATCGGTTAAGGTCGACCTATACTACATACACTCAGCACCGGTTTTTGTTTCGGTCCAATTTAACTTCGTACATTTCAACACTGTGCATTAAACACGAAAAAACATTTGAATATTTATATTGGCTACACATGAGTCTCAACTGTATATAACATAGTATTTTTAGTCAGTGCGTGCGTGCGTGAGTGCACGGGTGTGTGCGAATGCGCAAGTCAAGCAGGACGACCATGGTTTACGATTTTTTATTCAAAAACTATATTTTTTAAAAATTTGAAAAAAATATATATGAAAGGGGACATTGTCAGGTACCTCAAGAAAAGAGATGAAGGTGGTCACATCAAAAATTATGCCAAAAAAAAAATTTTGAAAATTTCAAATCAGTTTTTTACTTATTAAAAAAAAAAAATCATATTTTTTCTCCCAAATTGTCTTACCTACGTTTCTAACATATTACAAGTTCATTAAAATCGATCCAGTAGTTTTCGAGAAAAATTAGATTTTTTATTTTTCTTTCCCCCTCCATAACTTTTTCGAAAAACCGAATTTTGAGTTCATACTTTCAGAAATTTGTAGTCATCGGGGTAGCAATATATGGACCCAGTTCGGGTGACAGAGCTGTGGGGACATTTTTTGTATAGTTAACCCCCTATGCCCTTTATGTACCGAATCAACCTATAAAACTTTACGATTAATTAATATTTGTACGAAGCACAACAAATGTACGCAGATAGACGGACGTGTGTGTAAGAAAATACATAAAATGCAAATTACACGAAATATAATTTAAAATAGTAAACACGCTAAATAAAATAAATAAAGACTGAATGATGTATATATCAATCTTGAATTAAAATATTGTAGAAACTTCACAATCCTTCCGTATCTGTCCCGAAATTAATGTTATTTTTGCATTATTTGATGTGTATCATTTCTTTGACGTTTCTTGTTTCCACTGTACTACATTATCTATGATCTTGAATTGGCAAAAATCAAAATAGTGACTAGTTGATAGCATATGAGAAGTTACAGCTGCGTGTCCAGTTTCTCTCTTCCAATTATGTCGGTGTTCATATAATCGCTGTTTCAAGTATCTTTTGGGTTGTCCAACGTATTTTGCATTACATTCACTACAACTAATTTCATAAATTACATTTGATCTTTGTAAATTGTCAATTCTGTCAATCTTAAGTTTAAAAAATAACTCTAACGAATCAAACCGTTGTTATTAAACTCCTAAAACTCTTGTTCGCGCTAGAACTAAAATCCTCTCTCGACCAATCGCAGAGTTCGAATCCTACGCGTCTCTGATTGGTGCGCTACGAAATCAAAGTTATGTATAAAAACGGGTCGCGATCGCGCATTCGATTCATTCCGACTTCGCCCTCCGGACGGCGCGGACCCCCGAGCGTTCAACCCGATCGACACCGGCCAAAGGACTAGGAAACAAAACGTTAAATAAAGGTTCATGGAATAAACGAGGGTGTTCGTTAAGGAAGGGAGTCCGGCCTTCGAGCTTCTACCATCGCCGCTAGGTGGCCACGCGTTCCCGCGAAGGAAGTGGGCTCTTGGAGGACTATAAGGCGAGGCCCCGAGATGGCAAAACACTCTGAGGACGGGGAGGACGACCAATCATACTTTCGGACTGCCCGGCCCGCATCTCACCCCCGAGGGTCCTCCAACCATCATCATCGACACGGGAGCCCAAGCCGTAATTGAAATCAATAAAAAAAAAGAAAAAAAAATAATAAATAAAATATATAAAATATATAAAATATATAAAATTACAAAGAGAGCAAACGGCAGGCCGTGAGGTAGGAGGTTGGTCCGCCGCTCACTCTATTTCACCCAATAGCGTATTTACGACATCGTGTATTCACTATTTTCATGTTATATTTTTAAAAATATTGCGGATGCGACGATTAAAGTTTTTTATTTATGGTACTGTGAAGGTTCAGATTTATTTGTGTTATTAACAAGTGGCATGTCATCTTTCAGTTTTAATTTGTTTAATCTATTATTATTTTAATAAATTGTAAACTATAACCATTTTTTGTAAAAAAATTTTGTATTGTCAGCTAACAGAACCGTTCTATCAACTAACATAGTTATAATAGCACCTTTTCATGTGTGAAGGTTGACTTGAATTGTAGTTCATGTATCCTTCTGAAGATGTTGTTTTTTATATAAATCAGTAATCAATGAAGTGTTGTATCTAATGATGTATAAATCTAAAAATGGTAGTTTGTTGTTTTTTTTCAATTCTACAGTAAATTTTAGGTCAGGATGGTAGTCATTAAATAGTTTTACTAGATGTTCAATCATGTTTTCAGGGTAAATTAAAAAGATGTCATCAACAAACGTTTATAAAATGTTGGTTTGTGATGTAATTTACTTAAAATATTTGTTTCTAAGTCAAAGATTACCATGTTTGCTAATAGTGGGGACAATGGTGATACCATAGGCGTTCCAGTGGTCTGTTTGTAAATTTTTCCATTAAACATAAAACAAGTAGAATTTAGTATTCTTGACACCATTTTTATTTTTAAAACATTTATAAAAATGTAATTGATAAAAATGTGAAGCAAACTGTCAAGATCGCGAACTAACTCTACAGAGTTACATGTTCGAAAGTCACGAAAATTAATTTTAAAAAAAGGATGGGAAAAAGAATCAAATTTATACAAAATACTTATTAGATCGTCGCCAGCAAGCATGGCTTCAATCTGCGGTAAGTGTGCTCGTATGGAATTTATATTAGAATTACACATTTGCAAAATATTGGTATCATCACTACTGGTGATAATTTTCGAATCTGTCAGCGAATTATTTTCAATTAGTCATTGTATAGATTCGATGTCTTGTTCAGTTACTATCGGAATTTCCGTAGTATTAGTGTCTCTTCAAAAAAAGTCAAGACCGTTGCGAGCCCAGATCCGCAAACTCTTGAAGGATTTTCCCGCTTCCTTTGCCTTTTTGAGATTCACTCACGTATACGGTGCTTGCGCTTTCTCGGCAGAGTCCAGCAAAAATATCAGCCTGAGTAACCTTACCAATCTTCCTTTTATAATCTATTATTGTATTACGTTCTGCACAAGATATACAGAGAGCAGGGAGAGAATTAATATGTGTCAGGTGGTGATGAACTTGGCGAAGAGAATGTACAAAATTACGCACGAATGCACAATAGGCATGGAGTTAGTTCGGACGATGAAAACCGTTTCTCCTCTCAAGTTTTCAAGTTACGATCATGATTTTTTTTTAAATTCGCAGAAAACACGCTTATTTTACTAAACTCCGTAAAGTACGAGTAAATTAATGAAACGCCAAAAATACTACATCATGTGGCAGAAACGTGCGATTAGATAATAAATAATTATAATTTTGTTATATTTAAAGTCCAATAAGTTTTCACTTATTCTTAATATGTCCTCAGTTTTGCCAAATGTCGAAACCAACATGACGACAAACTTTAAACAATAAATCGAATTTCCTTGAAATCTGATACCAGTTTCGTAATCACTTCAGATATCAGGATCAAAATTAAAAACGGCGGAACCAATTTGGTAGATGAATTTTTAGAAATTGCGGATCCCTGTTTTCCAACGTATTTTGATGCGCTGAATTCGAATGAGGCAAAGAAAATTCTCGCATATACGAATTTCACGCTGAAAATCATGAAAAATCCATAAAAATTACGATTTTTCAATGTTTTTTTTTTTCGTTTATTTCCAAAAGTGTTTCAAATAAATACGAACTGACAACTGTTCTGGAACTGACCTCGCTCTTAGCAATTTAACTACTTAAATCAAGGTTCAGTCTTTAAATGAATTAATATCATCGTGATTTAATTATATAAGTAGTCTATCCGTATAGTATGGTTCAACAATGATTGCAGGTCAACCTGTACCATTTGCTCAGTTACTTATATATTTTCTGTATAGCAGCGTCTTCTAGCCTCTACAAGGTGGGAATACGGGGGGTAAATTATATTTTGACATATCTCTGTATTATGTGATCGAACTTCTAAATTGTTACTTTTTGAGAGCCCTAAATCCATATACATAGCTAGTGTTTTAACGGATTTCATATCGACGATTTTAATCTGTACCGGATTTTCCATGTTCTTGGTTCCTTCAATGATTCTGAAATTAAAGGTTTCGCAAGAAATACCACCTGTTCTTCTCATAATTCTTCTCTTACTTCTGGTATTTTCTGTCGTTTTGTAACAATCGAACATTTTTCAAATGATTTTGGAGGTCTTCCACCCGCGTTCTTAGCCTGTTTCGAAGAGCTTGCTTGTGTATTGCACACACTGTCATCAACTGTTATTGCAAATTCAGTTTCTAAAAATGCCTTATGATAGTAAAAAATTACTCATTTTTCGAGATGACGAAGTCCACTTCAAATTAAATTTCGTTAAGAAACTACTTTTTAATTTCTTTTCAATTTCTATGTAAAACCTATCGTCAAAGTTGTTTTCACCTTTAATTTTGCGTATTAATATATCCATTTTATTTTTGTTGTTCTGTTTGTCTTCCCGCAACCATTTACACAGTTTAGCGGTCTTAATTTTAAAAGTCGACATATTTAGTCATTTACAGAAATGAAAAGTTTTAAAAGTTTATATTTGAATGTAAAAGATTGCGCGATGTACAAGAAATTATTAAAGAATTACACACAGAGAAATTTTACGTAGAGTCTATCGAACCCAGGAACATTTTTATGACTAGATTTACTATTATTACACAATTAAAAATACAGTAGAATCTCGATATAAGACCCACCGTTATAAGAATCGTTCGTTATAAGAACCCTTTTACTATCGTTATAGTGACTATGAACGTTCGAGATGTACCCCCTCCACACATCTATCTCCGTACATGGGATGCATGAAACAAACGAAACGGGACGGTCCGGCCAAAGCGTTCAGACACGAGAAGGGGAATCTACACTTCCCTTCCATAGGTTCCTATACCGATGGTTGGCGGGGAAGCTCGGAACAGCAATGGTACTCATATCGAGATTCTACTGTATTTAATCATAATTTCCAGACCATTTAGTTATTAACCCTTTCAGTCACAGTGGTCGATATATTGACCACCTTTTGAGGTGGATGAAAAACGTATAAAAACCCATCAGATTTGCTTGGAAATTGATAATCGGGGGGTTTTTGGGGACGCTGATTACAAATCCGATATTGGTTTTCAAAAATTCAAAATGGCGGATCATTAAATCCGACATTTTTATCGTCATATTGATGGCGGACGACTTTTTCAAAAAAATGATTCAAATCACTTGAAACTAGTTACTCTGGGGGTTTTTGGGGTCGCTGATTACGAATCTGCTATTAGTTTTCATAAATTCAAAATGGAGGATTCAATATAGCGGACGACTTTTTCAAAAAATGATCCAAATCACTTGAAACTTATTCCCCGGGGGTTTTTAGGGTCGCTGATTACGAATACGATGTCAGTTTTGAAAATCGTATTCGTAATCAGCGACCCTAAAAACCCCTAAAAAAAATGTTTAATTTGAAAATTTGAAAACACCCTCCTCTTTTTTTATACGGGCTTGGAACCGTCGGTGGCAGAGTTTTCTTTTTTTTTTTTTTGTGTGAGCATCACACGTATTTCGAGAAACACACAAATTAAAAAGAAAATAACATCACTAAACAGAGCGTTGGAATGAACACAACACGCATTTCGAAAAACACACAAATCAAAAACAAAAGAACATCAATGTACTGTATGTTGTTATAAGTGTTACATGTATGATAACATACAAATCAAAAGCAAAAGAACAGCAATGCACTGTATGTTGTAATAAGTGGTGCATGTATGATAACATACAAATTGAAAACAAAAGAACATCACTACACAGTGTGTTGCAATAAACGCTGCATTCACTGCATGATACTTAAATTTACATTGATGTGGCTTTGTTTTATATTTGTATACTATACATTGTCAAGTGTAAAGCATCCATTCCAACGTATTGTGCATTGATGTTACTTTGTTTTTTATTACTAAACCTATTGCTATCCATTTTGAATTTTTGAAAACTAATAGCAGATTTGTAATCAGCGAACCCAAAAACCCTCGAGTAACAAGTTTCAAGTGATTTGAATCATTTTTTGAAAAAGTCGTGCGCCATATTGGATCCACCATTTTGAATTTATGAAAACTAATAGCAGATTCATAATCAGCGACACCAAAAAGCCCCGAGTAACTAATTTCAAGTGACTTGAATCATTTTTTGAAAAAGTCGTCCGCCATATTGGATCCGCAATTTTTAATTTTTAATATTTTGCAAATCTGACTCCGGATTCGTATTCAGGGCCCAGGAAAACCCTACTTTCAATAGCGATTATAATGTTTTGTGAATTATCCTAATTGCTTGACTAAAAGATTTAATAATCAATTATAATGATTTGTAACCGTTCTTAAAAGTGAAAAAATCCGTACTTTTTTCATTCTAATGCTTTCGTATCGAAAACTGTGCAAAATACACCAAAAATGCACTTAACCTTTTTTGTAGACAACGAAATTTTCCAATCAGGGAGGGCTGTAGTCTAATATTAATAGGTTAGCCAGTCGGCGTGATGGTCGTGCGGGCTGAGGCGTCAGTCTTAGTCCGCCCGAACTGAACGTCGCGAAGGTCCCGAGTTCGAATCCCCGTCCGTGCAATTTTCTCTGCTTATGTCCAGTGTGGAATAACCGGGGAACTTTGCTGGGCGAAGGTACGAATTTGGGACCGCTGCCGACCCCCGTCGGCAGTTATCGGTACCGTCAGCGTCTTATCCGCGGTCGGTACGTCGTGGGTCTTATCTCGGATAAAGATAGGATAAGCCCCGCGTCGTACTCGCTAAGGCACAGACCGCCGAATCTGCTGGTGGTACCGATATTGGGGAGGGGGGACTGGCTCTGGGTGGGTGTTGTATTGCCCTGTTCCGTCATGTATAATGTCTATGTGTTGTCCATCCTATACCTCTCCACCCGAGAGCCGACCCGCGAATAGGCATCTAAGTCATTAAAGCGGGGAAAAATTCCAAATTCTTTATCCTTTTTAATAGGTTAGCCACAAATAACGCTGGAATTTTGTGCTTGCAAGTTAACAATGAACATCTCTGCTTAATAAATCGAATGAAAATGGATAGCATTGCAAATCAATCCATTTTCACCGCGTTTTCTGAATGTATTATTTTGATCATACTTTATCCGAATAATGGATACAGAAATTTGCATGCAACTAGTTTATGATGGAAAAGAAATTAGACATTTCTTTAATAATTAATTTCGAAGTTACAGAAGTAAAAAAAAATTGGACATAAAATTACATTGGTATGCCATTGATACTTAATCTCTAATCATGAATGAACATTTTATACGCCATACTATTTCTTTTCGATGGAACATAAATTTCTCCGAAAACTAGACAGTGAACCAATTATTAACTTTGATGTTAAAAATATGGCAACAAATTCTGCAGCTAAATACCATCATAACTAATAAATAACATCATGTTATTAAAATTGATGATCATTTTGTGACGTTTTTGATTTATGTTATAAATAGTTTTTTTATAAAATATTGCAAAAATGATTTGCACGCCCCATTGCTTAATATTTCAGATGTAGTAACGGTCATGTTATTAGGTATATTTGTAGAATATTGATATTTATGTTATATGGATATTTGTCATATATTAACGGGTAAATCTTTCAAACTAGGATTAATTAATGGGCACACGCATTAATCAATTACTGCGCCATTTTCGATAAATCTCTTTCTCTTTCACCGAATCTAAACAATTTGGAATCTAAGAAAGATAATACTAAATAAAGAGTATCCACGGTTAAGATAGGTGAAATGCCCCTGTCTCTAGATTTTCGATTTTACCAGAAAATAGGTACTTTGGGGTGCCAAAATAAGGTACTCATGGTCTATATATCCAAATTCCCGCTGGCGCTCCTCCAGCGGCTAAAATACGCGTTTTTTCGTAATTATTTTTTTTCTAATGCACAAGTTAATGAAAAATTCTGAAAAAATTCATGAAAGTAGTGTTTGAGATGACCCCTAAGCACAAATTTTTTGAACCTCGTAGACTCGGTCTTTCCTACTTAAAAAAAATTTTTTAATTTTAAAATGGATTTTTTTGGCACTATTTTCGAGATGGCATAAAATTTTTTTTCATCTGTTTTTAGAGTGGTTTAAGACCTATGTTCTGGAATTTTTTCAGATTTTTTGGTGAGGTGCGCCTATGTTAAAATTCGAATTTTTTAGTTATTTTTTTCCATTTTTGGCCTTTTTAAGACCCACTTTGCCCTGAGAGAAACGCATATCGCGAGAATTATCAGTATAGATATAAAGACAACTAATCTTGATTATTAATATTAAAAAAATATGATAATGATTTATTTTAAGGGGTAACCATTTTGAAAAATAATTATTTTTTTCTTATTATTCCTATTTTTATCCATAAAAGTGTTTATAATCGATTTTGAATATGTTTTTTTTTAATTTTTCAAAATATACATTTTTAGAATGTCTGTACATGTAATTTTGAACACAAAAATGAGATAAAACCATACATATGATGCTTAATAAGTGATAAAAAACTTCTAAAGAAGCATAATAATTAAGAAAATTTCATGTGTTTTCATTTTTGGGTGAAAGTTGCTTCAGCCGCACCGTGGACTATGTAATCGCTGCTATTTTTGAAGTTAAAGAAGAAGTTGTGCGCGACTCTATACATTCTGTTTTAAAATGTTTTCGAGAGCACGTGCTTCCTAAGTATTTCGGAGTTGAAGCTAACTCAAGAGAATATTATTTATCCCAAACTGCCGATGTTGTGAAAATGCTGCATGATTTAAATGCAGGTGAATTGGTTGTTATCTGTGACGGTACATATTTAAGGCACCAAAAAAGTTCGAACAACATTTACCAAAGGGTCTCTTACTCCGGACAAAAAAAATGTCTGCTGTGCAAACCATTCACTATATGTACAACAAACGGTTACGTAATTGAACTGGGTGGCCCTTTTGAAGGAAACCTTGACGATGCGAAAATTTTGGAACGCATGTTGGAAGATCCTGATGGAATTTCGACGATCTTAAAAAAAGGTGACATTTTCGTGCTGGACAGAGGATTCAGAGATGTGGTATCAACGTTAGAAGAAAAAGGTTACAAAGTACTAATGCCTGCTTTAAAAGGAAATCGCAATCAATTGACGACAGAAGAATCCAACTTTTCACGGTTTGTTACGAAAATTCGTTGGGTGGTAGAGGTCGTGCACGGCATAATTGGTCAGAAGTATAAGCTTCTTCATCATCAGTTTAACAATCGCATGTTACCAAATGCTGGAACTTACTGCAAAATAGCTAACCTTCTTTACAATTTATTTTGTAAACGTCTTAATTGTAGTTCTGAGAAATTGTCTGATATAGTCGCAAGAATGAAGATGCAGAAAAATACTATAAACATTTTGGCCAAGAAAGTGGAGACTGCCAATTTAAATAGGAAAACTGCCCCGTTTCAAATATTATCTTCGCACGACTTGTTAGATTTTCCGGAGTTGACAACGGACGATTTGGAGGTATACTTTGGAGGATCATATCAACTATCGCAAGCTATCTCATACCTAGGAGAAATGATCGAGGAAGATAACTCGTTGAGACTGAGTTTCCTAAAAGACGAACCGCAAATAGTTCAGTTTGAAGTAAAATCTAGACATATGAACCGAAAAACATACAAAAGTTATATAGAATACGATGCTAACGAAGTTGGTCTGGATGCGATAAAAGGACATTGCTGCACCTGCGCCAACGGACTTTTATGGATAAAAATAGGAATAATAAGAAAAAAATAATTATTTTTCAAAATGGTTACCCCTTAAAATAAATCATTATCATATTTTTTTAATATTAATAATCAAGATTAGTTGTCTTTATATCTATACTGATAATTCTCGCGATATGCGTTTCTCTCAGGGCAAATTGGGTCTTAAAAAGGCCAAAAATGGAAAAAAATAACTAAAAAATTCGAATTTTAACATAGGCGCACCTCACCAAAAAATCTGAAAAAATTCCAGAACATAGGTCTTAAACCACTCTAAAAACAGATGAAAAAAAATTTTATGCCATCTCGAAAATAGTGCCAAAAAAATCCATTTTAAAATTAAAAAGTTTTTTTTAAGTAGGAAAGACCGAGTCTACGAGGTTCAAAAAATTTGTGCTTAGGGGTCATCTCAAACACTACTTTCATGAATTTTTTTAGAATTTTTCATTAACTTGTGCATTAGAAAAAAAATAATTACGAAAAAACGCGTATTTTAGCCGCTGGAGGGGCGCCAGCGGGAATTTGGGTATATAGACCATGGATACCTTATTTTCGCACCCCAAATTACCTATTTTCTGGGTAAAATCGAAAATCCAGAGACAGGGGCATTTCACCTATCTTAACCGTGGATACTCTTTTAATAGATTTATCGGCGTACGCCCTGCGAAATATTGCAAATAATGGGTAAATGCATCTCTGAAAGTTCAAACCTTAATTGCCGACATCATTTCGATTCCCAAGCAATAAGGCTTTTTTCTACAAAGCAAAATCGCGTTTAAAGTAGACATAAATAAAAATATGATAACACCTTTAAACTCGTCAATGAGGCTATTTCGACTATAAGGTCTCAACTTCCAGAGATGCATATACCATTATTTGCAGTATTTTGTAGGGCATAAGCCGATAAATCTATTAAAATTCATTTAGTTGAGACCTTAATTGTCGAAATTGCTTCACTGGCGAGTTCAAAGGTGGGTGGAATCGAACGAAACGCGCCATGCATGCTGTAAGTTCATTATTAACTTCTTCTAATTAATTAATTTTGTTACTTTCCGCATGATTTTAATCACATCCATCGCTAACGCATTAATATCACTTTCCAATAACTATCTTATTCATGACAATTTGTTGATTTGAAATATTTACAATCCGTGGTGTTATCATATATTTTTAATTTTTTTTATTGAACCCGATATCTGAAGTGATTACGAAACTGATATCAGATTCAAATCAGCGACCTCTAAAACCCCCAAGTACCGGGTTTCATGGAAATTTTGTTGATTTTTTAAATTTCGCCCGCCATATTGGTTCCGCCATTTTTAATTTTGAACCTGACATTTGAATTGATTATGAAACTGATATCTGATTCGTAATCAGCGAGCTCTAAAGCCCCCAAGTAACGGGTTTCATGGAAATTTGGTAGATTTTTAAAATTTCGACCTCCATATTGGTTCCGCCATTTTTAATTTTGAACCTGATATTTGAAGTGATTACGAAACTGATATCAGATTCGTAATCAGCGACCTCTAAAACCCTCAAGTAACGGGGTTCAAGGAAATTAGATGGATTTTTAAAAGTTTGTTAGCCATATTGAAATCGCCATTTTTAAATAAAGAGGATATATTAAGAATAAGTGAGCCACCGATAACTTATTGGACTTTAAATGTAACAAAATCATAATTTTATTACAATTATTTATTATCTTCGCGTACGTTTTTGCCACATGATGTAGTATTTTTGGCTTTTCATCAATTTACTCCCACTTTACGAAGTTTTCGCGACATATATCAAAATAAGTGTGCGATTTCCTTACAGCCTCATGTTTTCTGCGAATTTAAACAAAAATCATGACCGTAACTTGAAAACTCGAGAGGAGAAACGATTTCAATTGTCGAAACTCACTTCATGCCTACTGTGCATTCGTATGGAATTTTGAACATTCGTAATAAGCCGGACCTTTCCTCTCTCCCAATTGTATTCCGTCTGTTGAGGCTCGTCCCACTCCTGAGTCATACCCGTTCGCACCAATTCAACTCACTCCCACATCGCCACCCCTCTTTTCATCACATTCAGTGTCTCTGTTGTGTTCTATCCAAATTACTGTGATGACGTCTGACAGTGATAATGCAAGAGTTTTATCAACAAGTCAAATGAAAGTTCCGATGTCGGAAAATTGGGACTCGCTTGGCTTAAACGATCCAATGACTTTTTATGCAACAGGCCTTTAATAACACTGCGTGATTATCCAATATTGAAAATCGCTTTCACACTGTTCTAGTCACATCGCGCAAAATTCCGCGGGAATACCTACAAATACGGAAGAAATTAACGACGTAAAAAACCAAATAGACCTCGAATCTATACAATGACTAATTAATAATAATTCGTTGATAGATTCGAAAATTATCACCAATAGTGATGATATATTTTGCAAATATGTCATTCCAATATAAATTCCATACGAGCGCACTTACCGCAGACTGAAGCCATGCTTTAGAGTTCAACCATGCATATACTTGCACTCTCCGAAACTTGGTTAAACCCTCCAGTACCGTAGCCATTCCTTCGTACATTTTAATTCGAAACGACCGAGCTATTCTGTCTTCGGGAAGAAATGTACATCTTAGGCGGCAGAGTAGCGTGTTACTTGCACTATTCCTTGACATATCACGTTCTCGTCCAATCACAAAATACATATTAAGGTCAAATCTTTCTATTGATAGTTATATATCGAAGGGCTTCGGAAAACATGCTTTCCGATTTCAAGTAAAAACTAAGCTTATATTTCCAACCTTCAAGAACGTGGTTATCACAGGTGACCTAAACTGCAATCTGTTGGGAGTTAATTATCATTCCACTTATCTCAAAAATTTTGTTCGAGACTATTCACTTTATGCTGTACCTTTACGTCCAACATTGTACCGTTGATGTCTTTTTAATCGACTAAAAAAATAAATTAATTAGATATTCACAATCGCTTGATCCCTTTGCAGATGGCCACGATCTAATAAGTATTATATCTAATACAAAATTAAAGGCCCAATGGGAATGATGAGGCATGTGCAATTATGCAAATAGCTGCATCCTTTCTCGTCTTCCCAAATGGCCTACTCTCATTTCCACGTGTGCTTCTTAAGGCTGGTGGGCCCTGGACACTTAGCAACCTTGCCAGCGATTGAGTAACCAACCCCAGTGGATGGCGAGGTAAGAGACGAACGAGAGAGGCATAACAACGGGGAGCAGGGCAAACTACCCTACTCCCCTTAAAATGCGATTACTGATATCAGAACGCGCAGGGCTCCTGAACATCGGGCTGCTTCTGATGCAGCCCAGTTCCGAGGTGGATGGGCCATAAGGGATATTCCGGGACAACGACCATCAATTGCACATGGAAGATTACAGTGGACAGAATGTCTTAGTCAAGATTTTATACGCTGCTATGAGGAGAGTTGCCCGCAACAGAGAGGTTACATGGCGCGAATGCGTAGTCGGTTTGCAGTATGCACCCCGAACTTGCAGAGCGCTTATCTCAACAACACCTGAGAAATTATGTGGCCAATCTGAAACTAATAGGATTCGTTGTTCGCAGATGTCAACCGATACCGGACGTGAGGACAACAACTGTGCCCACACTTGGTGCTGGGAGATACGCCTCACATCCTGAAAGCACGACTCTCATGTTTAGGCGGAACCTAACAACGAAAACTGCCTAAATAACGAGAAATAGATTACTTCTTTATACTCTTCCAGAGGACTGTGACCTATGGCAAGTCAATTGTGTCGTTTATGAGGCTGCGAGTGATCTGGTGACCTCGCGAAATCTGTCAAAAAAATCAGGGAGCCGACAGATTACCAAACGTATGTCCCAGTTGAACAGCAAAATTCGATTCTATATGGAAACTCGCTTCCCAGATTCAGTGTGTGATCGACTATATAACATCTAGTCATTCATTTACGGCTACAGTCAAGACGTTCGCATATCAACCACGGACGTACCATCACACACTGAAAAATTTGAAGTTGCTCAACATCAAGCAATGTTTAGTGGAAAAAATTCGGTTTTTGGCGGATGCCAAAAAGAGGCTGCAAAGACGGGAGGATGGAATTCAACAAAATGCAATATTTTGGGCGAATCCTTCCAACCTCTTCAAAGATCGAGTCGTATCCTCACGCGAGTTTCCGTCGATGGCCTCGGTAGAGGAATTCTGGGGGCGCATCTACGAGAAAACATCCAGGCTTAATACAGTCACTCCGGGCATTCAAATCTTTACCGAGTTGGGTGACGAACTCGCAAAACAAAGTGAAGATTGTCCACCCGTCAGTGCATCCGAGATGACTAATGCCATCAAAAGAGCGAGGAATTTCTCCTCACCGGGCTAGGATGGAATTGATAACTATTGGTGGAAGAAGTTCATTTCTGTCCATCAACACCTAGCCCAAATATTCACCTCTGATATAAATGGAGACGAACCCATTCCTCACTGGCTGGTGGAGGGCCAAACGACACCAGTCCCCAAAGACTTGTCTGATCCGAGAAACCATAGACCAATCACGCTTCTTAATACAAATGGTTCACTAACATCTTGAATGAAAGTACGGAGAAAGCCGTGAAACCGGCGTGGCAACAGATAGTAGAACAACGATGCTGCAAAATGGGTGTATCCGGTTGCAAGGACAACATACTTATCGACAGGTGTGTTAGTCAGGACTCAATCCAATACAAACGTAACTTGTGGATAGCCTAGATGAATTACATGAAGGCGAATAATTCAACATCGCACGAGCTTTTAAGCTTGTTACTGAAACGCCTTCATTTCTACCTAAATATAGTGAGAAGTGTAGAGGACGTATTGCATTTTTGGAAAATGAGTGCCGCATTATCATATCCGCAGCATCTACGGTATAGACCAGATCCCAGTTTTGGCGAACGCCTCCACTTATATTGAATCTCTCGTCGAAAATGAGTCGTTCCGAACATACTGGAATTACTCATTTTCGACGAGCAGGCACATATCAGCCAACAAGGCTGATATCTTCCTGACCAACTTTCCTCGAAAACATCAAAAGCATTCCGACCTGCCATCAATATACAAACTCCATCGCAAGCCGAATACAGTCCTTCTGGGATCACTTCGTCTACTGAGGTCACATCGGATTCCGTAACCACCGAACCGATGGAAGAGGGAGTAGTTGCAGTTGCGAAATAGCCTGTTGCAGTGTGCAGTGGTGGAGATGGATATTGGAACCATTTTTCTGCAGTAGACTGCACTCGTGGATTATGAGGGGCTAAGGGAGGTTAGGGTTTTAGTCGGCAAACCTTAAGCTAAAATAATTAGCAATTGCCTCGTTATTGTACACCAAATAAAAATGCAAAAGGCGAGGCACAACAATATCGTGCTGTTTTTCACCGTACTGAAGCTGTCAGGGTGCGGCGCCAAGCTTATGCCAGCGGATTCCACACATGGGAGCGCTACTGCATGCCGTGTCCGTTTTCGGTAGTAACCGCAGTAAGGGTTGGCCTCTGACGGGTCGTGGCAACGCTAGAAAGGTTCTCTGAATGAACAGAAATATGAGGGCAGGCAGTTGTTATTAATAATATGCTGGCTGATTTGTTGCCGTTTGTCAACGGGACAACCAGCGGTGTGGTGCATCACTCCAACATGGCCCCGCCCCGTAGGGGGAAGCGCTCGAATGGCGATGAGCTTTGAGCGCTCTCTAAATTTCTATTCTATGTTTTACAGCCTAACCACAATATGACAGTCGAAATTTTCTTTGCAAATTTTCTAGGATCTTCAGAAGGCACTAGAGAAAAAGTATACAAGATCATAATAACAAAAATATAAAATAATAAAAAACAAACAAAAAATAAAAAAAAGAGGATCTAAACTCTCGCTACGTTTTCGGTACATTTTTTTCAATACTCCATGTTTTTTCCCAATTTATTTAGTGACCTCAAAAATCCATCAGATCCACGATTCATCTGAATTCAATAAATTTGGGAATTTTGCAGGTACCATAATGGAGCATCCATTTTGAATTTTTTAAAACTGACACCGGATTCGTATTCAGCGCCCTTAAAAACCCCCGAGTGACAAATTTCGAGCGTATTCAGGCAATTTTTGAAAATTCATCCGCCACATTGCATCCGCCGAACTTTGTGATGAGGGTATTATTCGAAAACTATTGGATTCTACGCGCTAAGATTATAATTAAATCCAAACTGTCGCGTTGTGCCACATGTGTCCGTTATCGAACGACTTCCCAACGTATAGCCGATTTTCCCAAGGATTCCTGGAGCCCTACTTCGGCGGCATATGAGATAGCATTATTGTCTTATAGTGAGACACAACATAAAGTCTCAGGCTACTCAGTTTGAGGCACGATTGGTGTTTCAACGGATATCAAATACGTAAGCGTTTTATTTTCAGACACGAGCTCGGGAACAGTTTTTTCGTCTCACGTGCATGCAATACGGCCCATTACGTAACCGTTTTCCGGGTCGAAATCCACCGATTCCATATCAGTAATGGTAAAGAAAATTCCGCGCTTGACCAGTCAACATCTGCTTCATTTTCGACCCCACGTAGAATTTTTTCGTACTTTCGACCCTCCTGGTGTAATGAAATCCATCTACGCGAAAGCGCATCTCGATAACATCGATACTCGAAGCTTCCGTAACAATTGTCGCCATACGTCAAAAAACGTTGTTTTCGATAAAGAACAATTTGTAGGTCATTTGAAGGATGGAAATTACATTTTTCGACAAAATGTTTGGTACAAAAGTTTTATCATTTTTCGCACATAATCCCATATAATATGCAATAAAAAAATACCATGTTCCATTTAAACAAATGCACTTCTAATCTAAATTCCCCACTTCCGGCCAGAACCGGAAGTTCAAAATACCACCATTTGAGAGAGCGCACCCGAATTATAAAGAACCAGTTTTCACATATTGAAAATAATCATGTCCCTAACCTTTAAAAGGGTGGTACGTGTGGTCTGAAACACCCCGTATATATATAGGTATGAGTTTGAAAATATTGTTTTCAGTGATTTGACAGTTTGTTAGTTATAAGCGACGATCCCGTATTATGTTTATGATTGTAACCTTCCTGTCATCGTGTTGAATCAAAACTGATACTTATATTTATTCCGAGTAGTTTATAAGGACAAGCTTTATAACTGGTAAATTGCCACATGTTTTAATTAATACATTAATGATTTATAAATTTATTTATTTTTTTTTAATTTTATTAATGCGAACTTTTTTGCTGTCTTCTGTCCTGTAATGTTCATACCTTGGAAAAGGGAATGGTATGTATAATTATATGTGTATGGATTTTGGCCTCACATAATCCTATATAATTATATGCAATAGTATATAATTGTACATTATTGTACATACTTATGTATTATTATATTTAATTATATGAGATTGTGTATAATTATATATAATATGTGCTTTCATGGTCTACTATCCCAGGGGAAGGCATTGGAACGTATTTAGAAGTCATAATCTATAATTATGGCATATTTTTTTACCTACCGGGCATCACGCCAAAGACTCCGAAAAAATGTGGAAAGTACTAGCACTTGACTAATTTATAGTATAAAACCTGATATAGTACTCGCCATGGAAATAAAATATTTCGAGGCAAAATAAGTAATATTTTTTCTCGTTTTCTTTAATCTAGATTTAAAAAATAACTGTACAATATAGTTAGTTTTACCATATTATATAGTTAGCGTAACATTCGATAATAGTTAGCTGAACCATTTTTAAAAGGTGCAGTTTACTCTCAAATTATAGTGTAGTATACAAATCATATCAATTCACGAAACATAGACTTCTCTTATCTTCAGTCTATATTATTGTATGAATAACAAAAAATTCGTCAGTAGGTATTACCATAAAATTTAGTTGTGACTGTATTTCACTCAAATTTAAAGTAAAATTATGGTAATGGGGACTATGATTTTCTCTCAGTGAAGGACTTATATTTCATCCATGTAAAATGTGATTTTGTTTGAGGGTAGACTTTACATGCTTATCCGGCTAGACTCTTTGGCAAATCTCTCTGCAAGGCCATGACGTCGAGAAAAAAATAATAAGAACCTCTTTCTTACATGGTATAAAATTGTTATGGTCCGTTCAGCGCTGTAGCTTGTCGTTTTTTGCTTAAACAGCGTTAATGTATACAAATTCGAGAAATTCCCAGTTTTATTTGCTATGCATATTAACGCCTAATTCGTTAAAACTCTTTATAGACATGAAATTTTTGTATTAAATCGCGGTAAGTGATATTGCTTATGCTTATTATTATTATGCAAATTATTTCAATAAGATGTGGCTGAGTGGTTCTGAGCATGGGTTTATGTGCAGCGGCCTAGGGTTCGAGTCCCACTCGGGATATTTTTTTTAATTTATTTAATTTTAATGCAACCAAAAATCGATAAATTCTTAGTTTATTTTAATGTTCCTGCAATAGTCCACAGGAATATTCCAAAGGTTGGACATTTCATCGTTCCCGTTATATGGATAGAATATTTTTTAGGAATATTCCGAATGTTCCATACGGAAAGCTCGAGAAACGGGTGACTAGTAGCTCAGACACGACTCAGCCATGTTTGAAATACAAGTCACCCGTTTCTCGAGCTTTCCGTGCAGAGGAATATTCAGAATGTTCCAGAGGAATATTCCTGGAATATGAATGGAATAAAAAGTGCTATTTGGGAATATGTTACCGTATTTTTAAGTAAAAAACATGACGCTACCAAACTGAACGAAGATGGAAATTTTATACAATCTGAGAAATATATCTTTACGGGCCACGCGAATCTATTGTATATAAATTTGTGTTATTTTCATATTAACGCTTCCGTATCGAAAACGGTGCTAGATAGCATAAAATTGTACTAAACCTTTATTGTAGAGCACAAAATTTCCTATAAAAAAGTCAATGAGGGCCCTAGTCTAAAGACAATATAATACAATAGTCATATAAGACAAAATAGTTTAGCCACAAATAACGACATAATTTCATCTTAGAAGTCAACGGTGAGCGATCTATAACCTCAAAAATGTTCGATGCAACTTTAAGCATTATTTATGGCTAAACTATTGACTTTAGATTGGGGGTCTCTGTGACATTTTTGTAGGAAATTTCGTGCTCAATAAAAAAGGTTTAGTACAATTTTATGCTATCTTGCACCATTTTCACGATGGAAGCGTTACTTTTGTACTTCAGTCGAGTTTTTTAATATCATTAAATACTTTAACCGTGCAGAAGTTGTATATACACTTTCTTAAAGCTAAAACAAAGATGGTGCTAAAGAAAAGAAATTTTAATTTAACGCCCACAATTTTTAATCGCGGTTTAATTGCGGTTTTTATTTTTCGGACCGCCCGTCTCCTAGCTTAGGGTACCTGCTACCCTAAACTTCTCTCAGTGTATGTACAGCTTTGTCAATGTCCACCACCACTTTTCGAATTCGTCGCTTGCATATACATCTCCTGGTGCCCAGTGCATCGGTAATTTTGCTTTTTTTGTTAAAACTTACTGGTTGTATCCAATATATCTATATAGCGGTTTCTATGTATTTTACATTCAATATCGGGTCATATGGATTTATTATTGAAAATATGTTATTTTTAACTTGATCGGTAAGAAATGTATTTAAATTTACCTGTACAGTTTTATCATGCCATCGATTTCCAGAATTTGTCGTAGAACTGGAACCTGTTAAACTTTGTTTAGCTACAATGGATTCCCAATTTTTATTCGTATGCGATACATTCGATTTAACCGTTTCAAGACAAAGTATAAACAATGAATTTTCTATATCTTTTAAGATTGTACCATTTGAACCAATGTCTGTTAAATAATATACTTCGTACAGAATTATTATTTTTTAATAAATTGTGAATAATTGAAGACCTACTACCTTTCAGTACACGGTAATCTTCTGACCATGTGTCACGGTCATTCCCCGTTAAAATTCCAACCGGTTTGCAAATTTGTTGTGATCTACTGACAATATCCTTGATTGACGCCATTAATGATTCTGCACTTATTACTTCGCCACTCTTACTATGAATGGGTAATTTAAAAAACTATAAAATAAAAATAAGTTATTTATTAATAAAATTGAACCATCAAAAAATGGAATCCAATAGAGACGTTAATAACCCATTAATATTTTACATACATGATTATTATTGATAATTATGACATGGTTAGAATGATCTGTGTGCAACAATCTATCAACTTCTTTACAAGATCGTCGGTAAGATCCCAGTATCAAACCATATGGTTGCATATCTAAAGGCATATTGCGTGCCATTTCTTGTTTCATTTGACCACTATAAATGTTAAAATGACTCCATTAATAACATTTCAAATACGATTTAATTACAATATTTTAAATATGTATATAGGGACAGGCATGGTAACTAACACCTACGGGAGAATCCCCTCACATTATCTCACTTGTAATAAAACTCAACTAAATGTTATGAATATTCTATGGAATACTAATGAATATTACCATTTTTACCAATAGTGGCAATATTTTCATTTTATCGTGAACCCTGTTTCGGCAAGGATTATTATTACAACATGTTATGTTAAGTAATACCGTGTCTGTACATCGGTAAGGTTGGTAAGTCGTTGAATCGCAAACCAGGAAAATGTGAGTGCTTTGGAAGGTATCACCTTAAAAAAGTAAATATGCTATATATGATGTGTGGTTTCTTCGACCGTAGATTAAAATATATAATGTTGTTATGTAGGAGTGTCCGTCTTATTCGGAAAAATAAAAAAAAAATACTTTTCTTGAAAAAAAAAAAATGTATTTATTTACTACGTTTCGGCCTCTTGTGGGCCATGGAGTGGTTCAGGAGTCCGGAATTTTATTTTTTTTTTTAATTTTTTTAAATGTTTAATTATTTTATTTTTTCAAAAAAACCGACACACCGACATAATTACATTATAAATATGCTATATGGCCAAAAAAAGTTCAGTTTTAATTTAACCGAAACATTTACAGAGATGAACTTGCGGGTTAATCTCGACCTCCATTCGTTATTCACGATATTGCATTCACTCAACGTATATTTATACTATTCCCATGTCTCAAATGAATTTTGAATCAATGTGAGATGATTAAATAACATAAATACCCGCATAATTTATTTCTGCCAATTTACTGATTAGGTGTTTACTCTCTTTTTAATGCTATAAATTGTTTACTACTTTCAACATTATAACAAACCTCTTAGGAGATTTTACAAAGATGTTGGTAAATGACGAGTACAGTTTCGGTGTATTAGACTTCATAATTTACTTGAAAATATAGAGGAGGTCGGAATTACCCACTATTTTACAAAATCTGACAGATTACGATTTTTGTTTACTGGAGGTAAACTTATATATAAACCTATGAACTTAAACTTATGAAGGTATTGGTAATATCGATAAAGATTAACCCATGCAATACCCTTTGAAAAAGCATACCGTAGAGACTCTTTCCCTTACCTTTTGATCATTTTGTCATATTGACAAACAGCGCTTATAAGATGAGCTGAACATCTAAAAATATCCTCTGATGTTTTAAATGTTAAATGAGGTCCAACCGTTCCTGGACTAGAATTGACAATCACAGGAAGTCTATATCCTAAATAAGCCACCTGTAGCCACCATTCACTCATCTACAATAATATTTATATCCAAATTAATTATTCCATCACAACACACAGCCAGCGCTTTAAAGAATCACTCACCCAATTGGAAGTATTGTTGAATCGTTTGAGTAGCTCAGTCTGAAGTTTAACGCCGATGCCTTTTTCACTAATAAAATCTTTAACGATCTTTTCAGTATTTGAATATTCGTCTTTGCGCAAAAGTGGTTTCAGGGATCTGAAAGTTCCATTTTAATTAAATGATAAATTACACCAAGAGTTAGTAAAATATATAAAATCAATTATACTTTAAATATCTTTCAGCTGTCTTTTCCAAACTTGGAACTGGTTGCTTAGGCAATGAAAGAGTATTTATCGACCGCGATGTCGTAGCAGCCGCAAATTGTCTATTGACAATTGTATTAAATCCTTCATACACCTAGAATATTATTAAGGTATATTATTTAGGGCATCAGTAGCTCTCTAATATAACTGATGCGCTAGAAAATATTTAAAACTACAGTATCGTCTGGAATCTTCCATTGATATTCAAAATTTCATTCAAATTCAGTTGACATTCATTAGATTAAAACCACTATTATTGTTCGGCCAAAATTAATACATTGTTTCATAATATGTTCTCTCCATGATTGACTAGAGAGTAAAATAGTAGCATAGAATGATTAGAATATAAATAACTAATAAGAGCAAATAGTACTCAAACTAACCTAAAAACGAAACAGATAATGTGTGAGTTTATCAGTAAATATTTTCCATCGCCAAAGTAAGTCGTAATAATAGTGTATACACAAGTTTTTGTTAGGTTAAAATATTAAAATACTATACTCGATCTTATAGGTGGAATTGCTAATAAAAGGCATATAAAAATAGCGATAACGAGGGGCATAGGTATTAAAAATCTCAGATATGAAAATAGTTTTATTCCCAACTTTTCTTTAGTAAATACGATAGTTGGAGAAGATTTCCGGGCAAGGAAAAAGTCGCTACGCTATGTACTAGCCGCGTGGCTTGTCAGTCACGATATAATTTATTACTGATGAGGTTTACATATACGCGCTCCATTACGCAAAGGATAATTTCTTCCATATTCACGCGAATAAACAATATTGCGCGTTCGTTCATAGTTCTCGCGTGTGAGTTACGTTAGCCACTTGACCACAATTTAGAATTTGAAGTTTAATTCATTATTACTAAATTTATTAGTATAACCGAGTCTTGGACTGTGTCTATTTTAATCATTGTAAATAGAGTATGGGTACCACCATCAAAGAAATGTACTAGATTTATTTAAAATACTAGATTCTGTTTACTCGCTCATGTACCATGCTCTGTAGCAACGGCAGTTGAGAAGCAGGTTTATTGCTTACAACCCACATACGCACAAGACAATGCGGCATTTAAAAATAAAAGATTCTAACGATATATATTCAATGCCCATCAATTCGAACATGAAATTTACTCGATCAAATACTAATAAAAATTGTCTTAAATCGGTCTAATGAATTAACCCTTTGAAGCATACATTTTTCGTTACGCTGAAAATACCTGAAATTTGTTACTCGAAAATTTTCGGGGTCGCTGATTACGAATCTGGTCTCAGATTTTCAAACCTTAAAATGGCGGATCCAAAATGGCCGACCGAAATGTAAAAACAGGTCAGATTCATTCTAGATTTCAGTCCGCCATATTGGATCCGCCTTTTTTAATTATGAAAATCTACTGCCAGATTCATAATCAGCGATCCCGAAAACTCCCGAGTACCCAATTTCTCCACGATCAAGTAAATTTTTGAAATTCCGTCGGCCATATTGGATCCGCCATTTTGAATTTTGAATATCTAAGTTCAGATTCGTAATCAGCGACCCCGCAAACCCCCGAGTACTGAATCTCATCATATTTGAGTGATGTTTTCTTCTCCACATATATTTTCCGGAAAAAATCGACCATTTTTACATTTTCTTTATTTTTTTTTAAACAATATAACATGATAATTAATTAAAAATATTGAGTTATTTACGTTTCCTAACATGTTCTTGAAGTAAGGAAGCAAAAATTTGCGGCAAAATTAATTGATAATTACCTTAAATATGTAAATAATGAATTACAAAAAGGTGTAGCATATATGTTACATCATGCTTCAAAGGGTTAAGGTATATCAATACTAATTCTATTGAGATGGGGATGGTTAAGTGGTTATCGATCTCGCCTTGTAATATGAACGTTTTCTAGCTCTCCAATTCGAATCTATGTCGAGGCATGTTCTTCTGTTTGTTTTACGTTAACCTCTTTTCCGTGGTTGATGCGTTGTGGGCATTACCTAGGAAAAAGGTGTGGTAAGACTCTCGTCGCACTTGCTACGTATAAAATTACATTTGCAAATCGTTTAATTTGTTCAGTTCATTTCTTTTATTTTTGCGTTCACATACCAAAATTACAATTTCACTTCCGCGGACGATCTGACATCATGCGAATTGTTCGACGAGATTAGTGATTCGCAAGGTCGAGTCAATTATATTTCACAACACCATAATTAGAACACACTTATCCGAAGTGATTGTCGATAATTAATTAAAACAAAACACGGTTCCTGTTTTCGGAATTAATCTTAACACACGAGATTACGGAAATTGATCGCGGACCGATTGTCTGGTTTTGCGCGAGAAAGAGAGAAAGGCACGATGATAATTCATAACCAAATAAAAAGCCTGACTTTGAGTTCGTTGATTAGTTACGCTCTTCTTTCTTCACCAACCTCACTTCTTCGGAGTTGAACTGAATTTCGACGCGTTCCAATGAACCATGGCAGACTGAATCGCAGACACGAGATTGCCCTCAAATTACTCCTTGTCTGTTCATGTCCGCCTGATTGGAGTCGTTGATGACCGGTGCACCGACATCCAAACACTCGTAGATAGCGGGTATTGTGTTCATCCAACCATGTGAAAAGAGGGATGTTGAGAATGTAAGAAAATGGAGAGAAGCAAGCGCTGGAGAATGAGGTTGTACTAATTCTTACCTCAATTAACGCCGAGGAGAGTACAGTATACCATGCCTTGCACCAGGCACTCCTCGGCACGATGCAATATTCGTAAAAGAATGCTAGCGTCTATCTCTTCATCCTTGTTGCAAAAATGGAGTGACTCGGAGCACGGCAACAGGGATGATTGGCGGCCACTCTGCCCATGGATAATCCGCTCTCTTCGTCGACTTAATAATCCTTGAACCTTTTGAGGAGTTGACTCTGCGTCCGATCTCGGCCACAACCGGGAAGAAAAGAAGGAAACGCCTCGTGTTCCGTAACCGCGATCTCTGAAAATCGCCGCCTCCTTCCGATACGAAAACCACGGGCCTCAGGAAGATCATCCGACGACTTCTTGTATCTTACTGATCGATCCTTCCGCCATCTTGTGTTGCACCTCCGATTCCCGCATTATAACCACGCCACCAGGAAAGGTTACTAGTTTCGCACGCCGACCAATCACAACAGCGCTGCACACGGTAAGACATCTCTGTCGGTTAAACAGTGTGGGAGAGCTCCATTCGCGTCATTCTCTTCTCTCTTCCTACTTGCGTCGATTCTTCCCTACCTAATCTATGCCCTTTTTCTTTCTCTTTTTCTCTTTTCTTTACATACATCGCGGCTTATAACCTAATAACGAGTACACATGGTACATACGGCATAGACAGCCGATTCATGGCAGTACCGACATTTGTTAACAGTTCGATGTGTTTCAAATTTATCCAATACGCTCAGCAGATTCCGGAATCAATAGAATGAATCTACAACAGGTTTCAGCTCTTAGTTATATGTATACATAACTTCGCAACAGTATAATTGACCGAGTGGTTATGATTCGGTAATGGCGTGTGGGAGACCGAAATTTTCGATCGGGACGCATATTTTCATTATTTACTTGGATTACAAAGAACTATTAAAATATGCATACTTTAAGAGTTTGAGTGTGATAGTAGCAGGAACACGTAGTAAGGAGCGTGTAAGAGATGTGTATTCGTGAAAGTGTATTTGACAAACTAGGAGAGAGATACACACAGGGCATTGTAGTAAACAGAAGAATCAAGAATCGCGTCCGCACGATACATTTTAATACATCGCAATTTAGTTTTCATATCACGAAACATTAGGCGAATTACACTCAATATTTTTATTTTGCGCATTTGTTTTATTGGCCATTAAACATTTAATTCGAAATACAAACTTATTAGTAAACAGTTAAAATGTGTGTCGGGAAGTACGGTCTTTGTACCGTTCTTGGATGTCGATATTAAAAGAAAACTCCACATAAAATACGTTTCTGTCTCCATATAGGCTCCCTTCAGAGTCTTTAATAACAAAATAGTAGAAATAGTAAAAAAATTATAAAGATCAGAATGCATACTCCATAAATACAATTATTGCATAACATTGTCTCACCGAATATATGTTACAATTAAAATACGTAATTACATGGTTTGGTGTGTAAGACACATATTCTGGTTCGTTTCATCGCAGTTTTGTTCAAAAAATGAAAGCAACATTTTTGTTTAATTAAAAACGAATACATGTGTGTCAGAGACCCCTTCTGCCCATTTCTCTTTTCAACAGAATTCAATCAACCAAGGCTTATCATTTGCGTTAGAGTGTCTACTTTTTAATGGCGTGTAGAGGTATGTGAAAATTGCGGACTGGTGCATCGCCGAAAATGAAAAAAGTATAAAAATGATGTAAATATTTTTAAAAAAGAGTGCAGAAATAACATTCATTCGGGCTGTATACTGAGGAGTTTTAGAGTTCTGTGGTTGCGAATCAAAAGTCGAAATTGAGAAATTCAAAATGGCGGTCCGATTATAACCGGCAGAAATGTCGAAATCTCACTTACTTCTTATCAAACTCGAAATTGGGGAGTTTTCGAGGTGTTCGGTTCCGAATCTGAAGGATAAATTTAAAACTTTGAAAGGGACGATCCACATTAGTCGACTGAGGAGCAGAAGCATCACTGGTTTCGGATTAAAGACGGCACAAGGGTTTCCGAAATCGTCTATTCTGAAATGGAAATCGAAATTTGCAAATTCAGTTGTACTAATTGCAGGAATAAGTTTCACTCGAATCAAGTATACAGCAGCTGCATCGTGTATTGAACTATTCGATCAGAACATGCAAATTTTATGATTTATTTATGAATTTTCTAAGTAATAACACATTACAGGTAATACTGGGTAAGCATCCTAGACTCTGTATGCGTAACTCTCTGAAAAATCAAACATTACGAGCATGTTTCCTTCTTAATCGCGGTCTTTTATTTCTGGTGTAAACATCGATTGCTGTTTCGCAATGAAAGAATGAGGTTTAGCTTTTGAAATTTTGTATGCAACTCATAAATAAAGTAAATTGTTTTGATATTAACTATTTATAATATAGATCTGTCTGTTCCAGTCTATGAAGTACATTGTTCGTGAGAGATACAAACTTCTAAAGAATCAAGAATTAAGTCTAAAGAATTAAGTAATTTTGTACAAAATTTGGCTATCCCTGGGCAATTACCGCATTCATCTAGGTGAGGTGTAGATTTGTACAGTTCATTACACTTAAGCAATCTTTATAATTCTTAACAGGAGTGTCCCGGATTCTTGTCACATTTTTTATATTCACGGATTCTACCATTAATTTACTATTCTCATGAATTGTACAAATACAACCACTGGATGTGTTACTAAATCCAGGAAGCATGCATTTTTAGAACGTAGTTTAGCAGACGTACTAATCCTACGTAATTATCTGGATTATATTGCTCAAATTGTGCATGCAGTTCTTTTAATTTTAAAAACAGAAGACGCTTTTTCGTTTTGCAACGTTCATCATTTACAATTATTGTTACAGTATCCTTTACACCGAGCATTAATCGCTATTCATAGTTTTGTTGTACAAAGCAACTATTTTTCTAACTAAATCGGAACCTCCAGTATTCCCTTTTTTTTCCGACAGCATCTGGTAAACCCCCCTGAGTCTTAATTCTTTGCTTTTGCAGCTAGCTGCAAACTGCAGGAACATTAAAATTCTGCAAATATCTTTGTCGCACTCCAAGATTCCAGAGCTGTAATTTTCAATCTCAAAGGATTATTTTTGGTCAAGATTTCAAATATTGCCTTTGATCTAACAAAGAATTCCTCAAGTTCAATTTCACGAACTGATCTCAATTCAATATCATCGGTGTTTTGAGATGTATCGTCTTCAATGAAACTGTCGATAATTTTCTGATTTTCAATGTCACCTTCTTCACGAACTCAGATTTAGAAATTTTATTATAAAACATTCTGCATACAGAACGTATTTTAATATAAATCAGAACATACGTAAATCTTTGCCCATGGGGCATTTTTCTACTCGATTTCTGGAAGGCATTGTAAAATATATCTAATTATTCTTGAAATAGATAACCTACATTCACGAATTCTTTTTAAAAATTTCTAATTGAAAAATTGACATAAAATATCAGGGCGAAAAATTAACACAAAAACTAAAGAGAAAAATCAAGTTAGAAATCAAGCTGCACTATACGATTTTGCACGAATTGTTCTGCTTTTAAAATCGTCACTTTGCTTATGAGAAGCAAGAGCCTCTCACTGACGCACTGTTATTAGACGTTATCTTCCAGTAATGTCTAATAACAGTAATCTGGGTTGGAATGATGCAACCAGAAAAAATGAACTGATGAATCTTGACTTGAATTAAATCGGAGGGAATCCAAGGGGTTGCCGTAGCTCAGATGGTAGAGCATTCGACGCGAAATCGAAAGGTCGTGGGTTCGTCCCCACCGGCTGCGAATGTGCTTCCATACCCCATTTTTTTCAAGTGTTTTTCTTCATTTCGTTTTTTCTGAATTTTCTATTAATTATCATCTTAATTTTACATTTTTAAAGAATCATTCTTGAGATTCTTTAATTTAATTTAAATTTCGTGTCACATTCCATATAAAATGAGTTTCAAAGTTGATTGGCTGGCAAAATATTTGTCGCGCGAAATTTGAAAAACTCAAACACTATTTGGTTCGGATTACCGATAAATTCATCGATTACTTATCAAAGTTACAATGTTTTTTCAGTATTCATCGAGATTTATATAGTGCCACTTAACATTAAAAAATCATGTAGTTGCCTCCCAAAGCAAGTCAAAACTTGCCCGACACTCGAAAAGACGCTAAAGTAAATATATATATATTAGTGTCCAAGCTGCTAGCGGAATAAAGGAAAAGATTGTTTATTTTAATATTTTAAAAGCGTTGACTCGGATTAAAAAAACTTGTTTGCTTTCAAGCTTTCTTTTCAATTTACTACTTGTTTTTAGTAATACAATAAAAATATAAAGGCATTGTTCTACATAGATATTCATTCGATTTTAAAACATAAACTGATGTAAGTTTTCCATTTTTACTCGAAATTCTGTAAAACCTGCTAATCACTTCAATGTGTTCGCAGATGACGCCTGCGAGTTAGTAAAACTTTTAAAAATTATATAGAGTTGACTCATTGAATATTTAATTGTAGACCGCCTTTAAACTTGACTTTTCAACTTCTTTGGCAGAAAGTATTCATGGAACTTCGAAGTTAAAATAACTTCCTATGAGACATTTATTCCTGACATATCGAAGAAGTTCTTTGTAATTTTTAAGGTCGACTTACTTAAAAATTAGGTAGATATATAATTTTAAAAAAACAACACCGCGGGCACTGAGCTCTACAGGCTATGTAGAAAGCTGGTTCTAGATAAAAAAAAGATAATTTAATAATTCTTTAGAAAACAAGATTTGAAAAATATCTAAATTAAAACTGTTTTCCTTCACGTCTGAAGGTTTCTGAATTTCAAATTCATATTCCAAACGAACGAGGTCCTGTACCTTTGGAAAGATAAGATATTTAAAAAATCGCTGAAACACGTGAAACGATTTTTCAAACAATCTATTTTATCTGCGGGGTTCCAAACCCCCCCTCCCCCTCCCTCCCGCCCCAAGGCTTGGGGCACGAGGGGGGAAGGATATCTTAAAAGGCAACATGGATGGGGTGGGGGCTCATTTGAAAGGTCTTTTCTAGATGAATTCAAAACATTAGGCATAGATGGCGCTGCGATCAATTTTTAGCGGTCATAATCGACTTTTAAAACTCTTAATTTGTTGGAAAAAATTTTAATTCGGTGCATGTTTATAGTGCTTTTTATGCTATCCAATGTATTTTGACCTCCCAAACACGAATCCACTCATCACCTTACATTTTTTCTAACCTCAAAAACAGGTAAAAATAGATATTTTTGAAAAATGGACTCAACTTAATTAAAAAATTGTCAAAACCTTCATTTAGTCAAAAGTTACTAGATTAAAAGCTTTAAAAGTCGATTATGACCGCTAAAAATTGATCGCAACGCCATCTATGCCTAGTGTTTTGAATTCGTCTCGAAAAGACCTTTCAAATGAGCCCCCACTCGACCAATGTTGCCATTTAAGATAGTCATCCCCCCAAGGGGGGGCGTGGGGGTTGGAACCCCGCAGAAAAAAATAGATTTTTTGAAAAATCGTTTCACGTGTTTCAGCGATTTTCGAAATATCTTTTCTTTCAAAAGTTACAGGACCGTTTCCATACTTTTCGGACACCCTGTATATACATATACATAGAGAACTATGCACAGAATCAAAAAATGTGAGGAATGAAAGTTGGTCGACACGAAGGGGGACTTGCAGTGCTCATGAAATCGACCCCCTCCCCCTCCCCCTGGAGGTGGGGCGGGGGGAAAACAATAGAACTGAAATAGGAACCGCCATTTTTTATTCTATATTTTGATTCTCCGGGAAAAAGTACACCAATTTGACTTAGGAGCTACTGCATTTTGATTAATAGGTGGCTCTGTGAGCGATAAAAATCCAAATTTATCTGAATACATTGAAATATTTCAAGAACTATGTACAGTATCAAAGATGGGGTGGAATGAAAGTTGTTCGACACGAAGGGGGGCAACCAATGATAATGAAATTGACCCCGACCCCCGACCCCTGGGGGTGGGGTGGTGGAAAAGAATAAATGTTAAACAGGAATCCTCATTTTTTATTGCAAATTCTCCAGAAAAAAGTACACCAATTTTATCAACAAGTTTTCGCATTTTGGTTCGATGATAAAATTTTCGGTATTCAAATACTCAAAGCTGTCGTAAGTGGTCGTAAGAAGCTATTCATCTAATCGGGACCCCTCAAGTAGATCCTGAATTAGAACTTCAGCATTACATCTTCTGCATCTCATTACTCCCTCGAGAGTAAACTCATTTGTCCTTATTTCATTGAAGGTAATTCGAATGGAACAAAATATCGATTTCCTAGAATAAGAACTACTGGTACTACTTAAAAATGTTGCTATGGGCGCCCGACGGACAATGTGGTTTCATCATGATGATTGCCCAGCACATTTTTCAACAGTAGCATGTGAAATACTAGACCGTGACTACAATAGACGGTGGATTGGTAGAGGTGGTTCCATTAATTGGCCTGCAAGGTTACCTGATTTAACATCTCCGGATTTCTTCCTTTGGGTTTACCTAAAACGTAAGGTTTATAAACAAGTACCAACGACAAGTGAAAACATCGCGGAACGCATAAATTCCCGCAGATATGATAATATCCTGTGTAAAGTCATTTGAAGAAAGAATAAATAAATGCATTGAAGTGGAAGGTCAAAATTTCGAACACTTACTCAAGTAAGTGAACAGTGAGAGGCAAGGAGACTTACGTAACACAAACACCCGAACGGTCCACTACGTCCACGTCGTTGTTCCGGGGTAACGCTAAACGTATTTTTTTACACACAACCAAATCCATGATTATTTCTCACATACTTCTCATTAGAGAGAAAACATTACAATAATAATATCAAATCAAAGAAAACCCAACATTTCGTATTGGTGGCATTGAATAGTATGTTTAAAATAAAGTACGCCTACTTTTATTTATCAGATGTGATGTAAATTCTGGAGACGTTTTCGAATTTTAGGGATTTTTTACTTCTGCTTTTTGTGGACTACAGCTCCACCTGCGAACCAAAACGCAAAAACTCGTGTATTAAATTTGTTTCCTTTTTTTCTGGAGAATCCAAATCTGCAATAAAAAATGGGGGTTCCTATTTAAGTTTTATTGCCCCCCCCCCTCCTCCAGGGGACACCATTCATACTACACCTTTATTGATTATGTACATAGTTCTCGAGATGTTTCTATATCCTCTAATAAATCGGCCACCCTGTATATATACAATATAGGGCAAAGTATCTCAAGTGTACCAGGTGAAAAAAATTGAAATTGCTCAATTTGGCCCAAAGTTGGTAAAATTGTAGTTCTATGTGATATTAATTCATGTAACAACAATTAGTTTCGATTTCTCAAATATTAACTTAGTTAGAAGGGCTCAATGTTTTCAGCCTTCACGTGAGCCGATATTTTCAATCGCTGGTTACTTTGATTCTATTGCGTTAATCAAAATTGTACCCTAATAGTTTTTTATAGATTATTACATGGTCTTTCGAATGGTTATGGTCAATTACTTTGAAGCTAAAAATGTAACCCTTTTATTTTGAAATTAGTAATTAAATCGGCGTTTTCCACGTTGCATCCATTTTACTGCTTTGAAACTATCTTTAAATGAAACCTGAGAGAGAAGTTTCAAAGTTGCTTTTTTTTTGTTTTCAAGTATTCGTAAAATTAATACCCATTCATAAAATAGTGAACATCATTTTAATCTGAATACATGGTGTTGTTGTGTAGGAGTATATAATAAGAAAAATGTTAACCAATACCTGAGATTGTAGGACAAAGCCGGCCTCTTTTATTTTCATTTTTATATGAATATATGATTGTATTATTAAGTAATATCCTGTAATGATAAATTAGTTATAAAGTATTCCTTCATTTTCTGACAATATTCGTACAGTATCATATTTTTTCTAGCTAGATTGTTCTTACAACGGATTAAGAGCCGAAGGGTCAGGTAAACAAATGACCCTCCCGGAAAGCAGCTCACCTACAATTCCTGAAGAGTGAAGACGAGGACGTAACGACTACCGGACCATTCAGTGAAACACGTCATTCGACACGTTCAGTGACATAGCGTCGGATAGGAGCGAATACAAATAATTTATATTGATTTTATGATTGTTGCGTGAATGCGGAAGAAGTTCAAAGTCTTGGAAGTGTAACAAAAATAGAGATCGACAATCATCGTGTAATAAATTCAGCGCCGCTGATATTTTCTGCAGCCGCTGTCAAAGCAGCGATGCACAGGACAGCAATCAATCAGCAGTAGTTATGAATTAAGTGAATATTTGTGATTTTAAAAACAAGTGTTTAATTTGTGGTGAGAAAATAATTGAACAGTCAATTAAAGTACCAGTTCATAAACGTGTTCCTATTCCAATAGAAGGGATTTATGGAACAGCAACTACTAATAATGAATATCACTCTCAAATAATCTAGCATTATATCATTCCTAAATGCATCGCCGTCAGATTATGACACAATTTTTACGTCTTTCCTGGAAGTCAATGTTTGTGCTCAATCCAATCAAGCAATATGGTTTGTGACATTCGACCAACCCCTTAAAGACGACTTTGAGATACAATAGTCAGACTTGGTTTCCACTTACTTACGTCGGTCTAGAGAGCAATCGGTCACAGAATGTCGGGACGTGATATTGAAGAAGTTTGGCTTTAACTTCCGGCTAACTGTAGATTCTACACACAAATTTAAACTACTTTTTTTATCGCTTCCGAAGTTATCTGTTTGTATGTTTGATTGTACATTAATTTCTTATTCCTTGATAGTTTGCATGTTTTTTTATTCAGAATTTTTAAAATATCAGATTGTAAGTACATTTTATACTCCTGATTAAATTTATAGTACATACACTTGTGATTTATTAAAGACTTAAATAAAATCGTATTTTTTGTAGTTTTTAGTTTATACTTTTGTCTTGTAAATATTTCGCATCACAGCTGTGCTTCTGCGTATGTGCAAAGGACGATCGAGTATTTTTTGCCGTCAGCCGGGCTCTCTTTTGCACGTCCGCGGATTTACATACAGATGTGACAAAAAATAGTGCCTTTGACGATTAGTAGTATTTACACCCTCGACCCCCCCTCATCACCCATGCTTCAATTACTTCGATTCCGACCCAGATACGTAATATACTGTTACTAGCCCTCAAAAAGCGTTGTCAATATTCCCCAAGACGAACCACGGCTAAAATTTGGAAAAAGTTATTACAAAATCTAAAAAATTTAGCGAACATTCTTTATCGAATTGTAAAAAGCATTCTACAAGTCTGCAGTACTGAAGAAAAAAGTGACGTTTTAACAAGTCTGAAAATTAATTTTTTTTTTTAAGCATACAGAGGACATACAATAAAACAACACTGCAAATCGCAATGAACATGTGAAGGAATAAGTTTAAAAACCCTTATATAATATTTATGTTTGAATGTATACATTTTCAGCTACCTTTTTGAGAAATGTCCAACTTTGAACAATTTGGTGTCTATTTCTGACCAAAAGAGTCTTTATACTTTCATATGTTATATGATATTTTAAGATATTTCACATGGCATTGATTGCAGAGTAATAAATCAAAACTGCGTCCATTTTGGGGCACTCTCTCCTGTACATCTTTTAAATAATAAGGTAAGTAAGAATTGCGTAATGCATTCACTTATTTGGAGTAAGTGCTAGTTATACCTTCAAGGATTTATCATTAAATCACACCCCTTCCTCTAAAGGATCCCTTTTTTAAATGCGAATGATTCACTATTCCCAATTTACCATTCTCTAGACATTATTGAGCCAGACGACACCCGAACAATATTATATAAAATGTTATATAATTTGAAATTTAATATTATAAACACGAAGGCCCGAGAGGTTTTCAAAATGGATATTCTCTGTGTGCGATGTTTTTCCGATGGAATTATCACTCATTTTCCCAATTGATTGTGCTGAAATTTTGTATGCATTCGCAGAAAAATGTTTTCGTTGTGTAAGAGCTCAAATTGTGAGCAATTGATGACATACTTTTAATTTGCATTTTGGTTTTGTTAAAAATTGACTTAGTGATCTTTAAACGTTTTCAGATGTGTCCAGCGTTAGAGGAGATTCCGCGATAAATCGATCAAACCAATTCAGATTTTTATGAAAAAACATTTTATTTTTTTTTAATTACACGTATATGTATATATGGGTCTTTCTCCATCAAAACCCCCCCCCCCCCCCGGACTATCCTGCCCATGTCAAATTGTCATATAAAGAGTTCATTAAAGGCTTAAAATTGACGTTAAAATGTGTAGTTTTAAGTGCTGTTATTATATTAATCTTTTGAAATTTTCAAAACGGCTGACTCAGTGTAGCGTCAAAGTATGAAGAAAGGAAAAATTAATTGAGTGAAATGTACCACAACAAAAAATAGCATGCAGAACAAATTCATTGTTAGACCTGAATTATTTGTATAGGGGAATACGGGGCGAAGCGGCAAACACGATATATCTTTGAATTAATACATGCAAAATACGAAATTCGAATTGCCTTAGTAGTGTCTTTTTATTTTATTCGTTCATATTTGGTAGCATGCTATAACAACATTTACTAAGTGACTGGCGCATTATAGTGATTAATGTATTTTTGACAAGTGGGCATACAGGTTTTGGGTTTACTGAACATTAACGCTTTATACAAATTTTTGTAGCTTATACCAATGGTCAGTTGTCTATTTTTTTTTTATTATTATTAATTAACGGGCGGAATCGCCCTTTTTTCACTCAATTGTTGCCGAATTTTGAATTCTAAGATTTTGCGAGAACTGTAGATCGACTTAGAAAGATGGCGCGTTAACCGCCTGAGCCACGAAGCCGACTCTATTATTCTATAGTAATATTATTTCTTTCGTAGGTGATCACACTTGTGCAGCTTCATTATTGGATAATTGACATAACGTTTTTTAATAGGGTATTGGGGTGTAGCGATGGGTTTTTTGTGGGGTAAAGTGGTGCACGGTTTTTATTTGTATTTTAATGTTTCTCACTAAATGAGGCAGTGAAAACTTAATTGTAGTCAAAATAAACAACACCAGAAAGGTATTAAAAACACGAAATAACTCGAAAGCCGGCAAATCTAAAACTGTCACAATTAAAAACTGACTATCGACCCTATTGATAAATCTAAACCTGCTTCGAACATAACTTTTCCGCGTTGATCTAAATCAAATATAAATATCATCGCTATTTCAGAAGGGTCCATAAAAAGTTAATCTTGTAGGCACCCTTCTGTACATTTGAGGAGTACCCTCATTCAGGTGTGCAATGGCGTACGGAAAAAACACCAAAGTGTGGAAAAACCTACGCCGAGTACCGCAGTTGTTAAAACATCGACTCTGTCGGTAACAAATATGACCGTCCAAAATTGAATATTCAACTTGATTGGAATAAATTCGGTTTCATCGCGCCCCCAAAAACATACAAATACACACTATACTCGACTTTCCGTGAAAATCGAAATTCCAATCCCCTCCTGGGGAGTATGAAGATGGTGTTAGGGGTAAAGGAAATTTTGATGGTTTTTTCATTTTCAGCAGCCTAAAAAACATAGTAATAGGCGCCCTAATCCACTTTGCTTAAAAATTGAAATGTAAATCCCCCTGAGAGGGTGTAAGTGGGCGGTAGCGAGGAAATGGGCAATGACAGAATTTTTTTATAGTCATATTGGGTTTCGGCGACTCCAAAAAAGTAGGTAGGTATATATGGATCTGTCCTCTGGGTCACGCCCTTTTTGCGTGCCTGTTTAATGAAGGAATCCTATACTTATTCGGTCGACAGATCCTCAGGGAGTCGGTCGGAAGGTGTTGGGCCACCGCAGCCCCGAGGGATCCGAGACAAGTGGCTTCGACTGCGACTGTGGGATACCCCCGCGCAAGCGGGGTTTATTGAGCTGGTGGAAGAGGACTCTGGGTAGGCGGTCCGACGCCGCAAATCTGAGCATGGGCCTCCGACACGGCGGAAGTCCATGAGAGCCTCCGTGCGGGCGCACGGTTCAAGCATCCAGGGAACGGCTTCTGCCATTGGGGAGCTGGCGACCCCGTATCCCACCGAGCTGGGCGACCAATCCCGTGTAGGCCAGTACTCAACTGGTAGAGGGATGGTATTTGAATCATGGCCAGTCCTTGAATGTCTCACCAGGTCATATTAAATGGTATTCGCGAGGGCTGTTCCAAGCGGGGGGACCCTCGCAGCCATTGGTGTTGGTCTCGCGCGGGTAGTGGGTTCAATAGCCCGCATGCTGGGTTAGGAGCATTGTGTAGGACTGGAAGGACTCTCCCCGGGTCTGAAAAGCCTCGCTTGCTCCGATGTGTGAGTTGCAATGCAACTCGGGTGCGACCCTGCCGAGTGTCTTAGGGATTAGAAAGGTCTCTTCCTCACCGAGGAGCTCGAGAAGTCTTACCGCTTTGAGATAGATTGATACAGACTGCCGGAATAAAGGGGTCTCGCGTTGGTCCGGGCGTATACTGCCTCCGCGCCATGGGGCCCTAGCCTTAGTGCCTTCTGGCGGGTAAGCCTCGATCAACAAATACGAGGTGACAAATTATTCGGTCGACAGAGAAAGACCTGTTCTTTTCCGATTTTTAAGTTTTCATGATGGTGTGGGGTTACCTTGAGAGGAGGTTGGGACTCTACAGTTTCTGTCTTGTATAGGTCGGTAGATTTTACTATATCTATCTATAGTTAGAAAATATCGCTTCGACGCTATTATCAAATTCCCATATATTCGTGGATTCCCAAAAATGAATTTTAAACGTGGTTTCCTAGTTACGTGGGTCGTAACAACTTTAATATAGAATCTAATTTTGATTTACTTAATGAACGTACCTTGTTGTTGTAGATTTATACAGACTAGATTTATATATAGTAGAAACCCGCTATAAGGAATTTACTCGATACAAAGAAATGATTTTATTCAGTACAAGGAATAAGAGGCGTGGCGAACATCCCCACGCACAGTGTTCCCGTGGCACGATTTAGTATCCAAAAATAATTTCGCAGTTAGGAATTGGACGACATTTGGCATACAAGGGTATTTTGTGTCACTGATTACGAATTTGAAAACGGTTTTTAAAAATTAAAAATGGCGGATCCAATATAGCGGACGAATTTTTCAAAAATTCATCAGATTCGCTTGAAACCCGTTACTCGGAATTTTTGGGGACGCTGATTACGAATTTGGAGTCGGTTTTCAAAAATTCAAAATGTTGGATCCAATATGGCGGACGAATTTAAAAAAATTCATCCAATTCACTTGAAACACGTTACTGGGTGGTTTTGGGATCGCTAAATACGAATTTGAAGTCGGTTTTTCAAAATGGTATAAAAATTCGTCCGCTATATTGGAACCGCTATTCTAAATGTTTACAAACCGAATGGAATTTCGCACATCGGCCACATAACCCTCCGAGTACGGAATGTGGTTCTACTTCACCCTAAAATTCTTTTAAAAGTGCTTTTTCTTTCTTAAAAATCAAAGATTTCTAAAATTTAATTATTTGTAACTGTTTTGCGCAACTGTATTTATTATCATTTTTGTTACGTTCCAAAAAGCCTCATCTACCACTATAAAAATATTTTTGAATATGACTTCGAATACATTGAAACTGAATAGAAATATTGTGGATAAAAAAGGTATAATATGGACTACCAGTATGTCGACAATGAGATTGAAACGGGCGGATGGGGCAAATAAGCTTTTAGTATAAGGAAGCATATTCTGGGTAAACGTAGAAATTAAAGTTGGTTTTTCCATTCATAATGCGTGTTTATTCTTATTTTATATATTATTACATATATCCATATCAATAACTATTACTAAGTGGAACAACTCGAAGAGGGACGATGTTCCGAACATTCAGATTTGCAATCATCCGAAGATACGTCAGGCAAGTCGGTACATACTAATAATTTTAGCACTTCTGTACTAAATTTTTTACTTTTTTTGCAGGTAGTTTCCGCATTCCTGTAATTAAGGGGTCTGAAAATGTTGGAAGCCAATGAAATACATCTTCCATCGTTTTTTCATGTGATATTTTTCTGGAATAATTTTCTCTGTACTTTTTAAAATTAAATAAAAGTTTATATTCTACAGTAATTTTGTTACCGAAAATGATACTTTCATACGGAAAAAGAGATTCAATTTCTTTGTCAACTGTTTCTTTTTCATTAACAATGGAAGCAGCATTTTCTACCATGAATTCTATTTTTATTTGGCAGCAATATCGCGGTGATGATGATCTAGCATTTTTCCAAATAATATAATTATTCACAGATTTGTTATTGCTTCTGGACATAAGACGCAAAGGAATTAAGGGCCCTCGAGCGTGCCGAAGCGGTCCCGCCTGTGACGTCAGAGGCGAGAAAGCTTTGCGCCGTAAAATTGGCGATTTTCGAAGGATTTTCGGGATTTTTTTTACAGAAATCGGTTTCTCGTGTCGAGGAATAGTAATTAAAGTAGTATGGACAAGATTCTTAGCTTATAAATAGGAAAAATAAAGCATCAAAGTTTCACAGCGGCCATCTCTTTGTCTAACTTCAGGCAATCGACATAAGACCTTCTCTTTCTAGGTTGCTCCGCTCACTCGCGCTTCGAGACTGCCTCACTTGCTCGGAATAGAAAGACACTCGCTCCCTCTCTCTCTCTGCTTCCGTAAGAGAGTGGAAGCGACTGGCCGATGGCCAGTGGCCGTGCGTTGTCGTTACGAAAAATTCATGCATTTTTGCGAATGTGGCCGGGGAACAAAGTTCCGAAAATCAACACATCCCCCGACACGCCAAAATTTGCATATAACATGGCTCCAGCGTGATTTTCTTCCCTTTGTCTTTGATAATTTGGCAAAAAGAAAGCGAATTAAAAACGTTAGACTCACGCAATATATCGAAATTTTAGTTTTCGTTTTCGGAACTTTATTTCCCGGCCGCGTAAATTGCACGATCTTTAAAAAATATGGATGCTTTTTAGAAAGTAACACATCGAGGAACTGCAGATGGTGAGATACGGTATAAGTCATACAATATAATTTTGAAGGGTTACTTTTCGATTGTCGGAGGATAAAAAGCGAGAAATTCATCGAAGATCGAATAACTTTTGTTCACGACTTTTCAGTGCGCAAAGTAAAATAATTAACAAAGTAAAGCGCACAAGCGTCGAAAATTGTTCTTTTTTTTTCAATAAATTAAACTTTATGTTGTGGCCTTTGCGAACAAATTAGATGTAATTTGCGCAATATTTCTTTTATTCGGTACTTACAGGTAGTACACGTATAGGATCAGTATATTTTACTATTTTCCTTCTCCCAGTGTTTTGCGTACTATTCAAAATTAAACTACAAATACGATAGTAAATATCTACCATAACTATTACACTAGTCGAAATTACTTTTGCTTGTAGTATACGCGTAGACCAAGTAACTTTGACAGCTTCGTATAAACTGTAACATTTAACAACGTATCTACTTACAGGACATACACGTATAGGTTCAGTATATTTTACTATTTTCCTTCTCCCAGCGTTTTGCTCACCATTCAAAATTAAACTACAAACACGATAGTAAATATCTAGCAAACAACTTCTGCCATTTATTTCATCGCACAAATAGCTTCAGAATGATTTTTCATTGCGCAGAGTAATGCATGTCGATAAGATATTGCATCTATATAGGTTACGCAGTAAAATAATAAGATGGCGGTTATACTCTTGAAAATTTGTATAAATAGTCTGCAACTATTTGTGCGATGATATAAATGGCAGAAGTTGATTGATAGATATTTAGGATCGCGTTTGTAGCTGAATTTTGAATGGTAAGCTACACACTGGGAGAAGGAAAGTAGTACAATATACTGATCCTATACATGTAGTGCCTGGAAGTACATACGTTGTTAAAAGTTACAGTTTATACGAAGCTGTCAAAGTTATTTGGACTGCGCGTATACTACAAGCAAAAGTAATTTCGACTAGTCGAATAGTTATTTAGGATTAGTACATTTTACTATATTCTTCTGTCAGTGGGTAGATTACTGTTAAAAATTGAACTAGAAAAATACGATGGTACATATCTACAATAAATTTTACTATTTTTTTTTATACAATAATATATACCATATATTTAAAATATTATATGAAAAGTAATATATTACATTAAAATAATATATTAAAAATATATGCAATATATTTAATATTTATTTCATCGCACAAATAGTTGCAAATTCTGCATTCCTATTTATTGCAGATTTTTAATTATGTAACCGTCATTTTATTATTTTTAAAAGCGATGATGCATTTCCTCATAAAATTTAGATACAATATGTTTATTGTTTGGTGCGATTAAATATTTTATTTCTATAACTGCTTATTGTCGTGTATTTTATTTATAATACGTTTGTATTGTTTCAGTGTCACCCGAGGGGCCCCAGGGTCCGAGGAGGGAAGTGGGTGCGGGGGCGGCAGGAGGCGGCGAGGCATCGCCAATACATGGATGACATGGCCAGATTTTTATGTAGTGTCTGGAGAATGCCCCGGGGGCCCAGACCTCGTCACCCAAAAAAAAAGAAAAAAAGAGAAAAAGAAAAAAAAGAAAAAAAAAAGAAAAAAGAAGAGATAAATAATACATTTTTCCTTTTCCCATCGGGGGGGGGGGGGGGGGCAAATGTATACCTATATATACTGTATACATATCGTTCTTGCAGGTTTGGCCACCCCCCCCCCCCTCATTACCGCATTTTCCCGTAGTGAGGCTGCATTCCGGGTATGGACTTCAAAGGTATGTATTTGTAGGCTTTTAGTTTCATAAAAAAAAAGAACAGTTTGATCCACATTTTTGTTTTAAAAAAAATGTCATTGTACGGACCGAGTGACCAATGTCAGAAAAAAACATCAATTTTAATTTATTGAAAAAAAAGAACAGTTTTCGACGCTTGTGCGCTTTACTTTCCCAATTATTTTACTTTACTCACTGAAAAGTCGTGCACAAAAGTTATTCGATCTAATTGACTATAAGTTTTCTCGCTTTTTATCCTCCGACAATCGAAAAGTAACCCTTCAAAATTATATTGTATGACTTACCGTATCTCACCATCTGCAGTTCACGATGTGTTACTTTCTAAAAAGCATCCATATTTTTTAAAAATTGTGCAATTTGCGCGGTCGGAAAACAAGGTTCCGAAAACGAAAACTAAAATTTCGATACTGCGTAAGTCTGGCGTATTTTAATTCGCTTTCATTTTGCAAAATTTTTAAAACCAAAAGGAAGAAAATCACGCTGGATTATCTGCAATATGTTATATGCAAATCTTGGCCTGTCGGGAGGTGTGTTGATTTTCGGAACTTTGTTCCCCGGACACATTCGCAAAAATGCATGAATTACGTGAGACGTTCTCGAAGCGTGAGTGAGCGGAGCAACCTAGAAAGAGAAGGTCTTATGTCTATCGCGTGAAGTTAGACAAAGAGATGGCTGCTGTGAAACTGATGCTTTATTTTTGTTATCTATAAGCTAACAATCTTTTCCATACTACTTTAATCGCTATTCCTCGACACGAGAAACCGATTTCTGCAAAAAAAATCCCGAAAATCCCTCGAAAATCGCCAATTTCACGGCGCAAAGTTTTCTCGCCTCTGACGTCACAGGCGGATCGCTTCGGCACGCTCGAGGGCCCTTAATGAAGTTATGAAAATACTCGCATCAGAATGTTGACTATCTGTAAATGATTGTTCTTACTGGATTTGTCCCGCGCTTTTATCACATCCCCGTTTAACATACAATCAGAGATTTAAAGCGATTTCTTGATTTAAACTACTAATCATGTCAAATTGCAATGCCAATATTCTTTCAACAGTGTGATTTAATAAATTTTGCACCTGTATGTGAGCAAAACTTTCAGATATTATTAAATCATCAGGGTAACATTTTTTCTTTGCTTCAATACTTTTTGGTATGATTATATTGGCGAGCGATATTTTTATATTTTTTGTAATCAGCGACTGTTGAAGTGGTTTCTACCATAAGAGATAATGATACTTCGGTAGGCATTTCTTTTGAAATAAATACTGCAGATTTTGTTGCAGATGCAGCACGCAATTTTTTAGCTGACATTGGAGATGTTGATGCCTCCTTTATAACTGCAGCGGCATCGGCAGATCCGGACCTTCGAAGACTTATTTGCGCAGCATGAGCAAGTTGTTCATTTGCGAGATTTGTTGCCATGCGCCTTTTTTTCCGATTGCTCCCCTCCGCGAATCCGATCGACGGACGTCGCGTTTTCGTTTGGGCATTGTGAGGCGTAGATGCCTTTGCAGAACTTTCAAAAACAACATTCATGTTTGACGACTCAATCTATACATTAAAAAATATAAAATATTTCAAATGAAATAAACACAACCTACATCAATTTCATGATCATTATTTATACTTATTGTAAGCGTAATCTTCTTTTTCAGCCATTCTTCATTCTGGCCGTAAAAAGCATTTACATGACGATACGCCTTTGCCCATTGCTCCCTTATTTTATTCCAAATTGGCTTCAAGCAAATACTTGACTCTTCAGTAAGTGTAAATGGCTCTTTTTGTTTAGAAAATAACGCTTCTATTTTATCTTGAATCTTATTTTTGAAGGTTGCATTGCAGACGTCTTTTATAAAAAGAAAAATATGTTTTCTCCAAATCGACATTTTAATCTTTTCTGTCATTTTTAATATAAATCCTGAAAAAAAAGGAATGTGAAAAATCGTGCATTTATATGTAATTACATTTTAAAAAGGAAACATTTGGTTATTTATTTTAAATAATAAAAGTTAAAGTAATAATTTATAATAATACAAGTTAAAATAATAATTGGAAGTAACGATTGATAAAGTAATAATTTATGTATTTACAAGTTTAATACAGTGCGACCTCTTATTAAGAAAAGCGTCGGTTCCAACCTAATTCTCGCTAAGAACCGCATGAGGGGGGGAGTTGTTCCCCCACTACTGTCGCGCGCATGCGTGGTGTCCCATTCCCTTCTAAGTAGGAATATCATTCATTTCTTAGCGAGAACCTTTTCTTAACGCGAAGTTTCTTAGTAGGGGGTCACACTGTAAAGTAATTTTTTATTTCTCTACACACGATAAATGTACGATTTGAGGAATGTAATTTACCTTCTATATAGCAGTGTTTTTTAAATCAACAATTATAAACAGCGGTTGTTGTTGACCGACCCGAAGCCTTATACGATGTAAACAACAATAGAAGAACGCGCACATATCTTGCAACGATAGAACTGTCTTCCGGTACAGTGTCGATTTAACTATTCCTGATGTAAGATATTTAAACACTTCTATATTTTTCATTTTTACTCTTTTTACAATTTGTAGATGTACATTTTTATGTATTCAATTTTCATTTTTGATGTTAACGGCAAGGTTCACCGACTAAAATCCTAACCTCCCTTGGCCCTCCAGAATCCACGTGTGCAGTCTGCAGAAGAAAAGTGGCGCCGATATCCATCTCCTCCGCTGCAGATTGCACCGGGCCATTTCGTTTGTAACTGTAACCACTCCCTCTACCATTGGGTAAGTGGTTACAGGATCTCGTGTGACCTCAGTAGTCGGAGAGATCCCAGCAGCACTGCTTTCTGCATTCGGCCTGCGATGGAATTTGCATGTTCTTGGCAGTCCGGAATATTTTTGATGTTTTGGAGGAAAGTTGGTCTCATTCCTCCCAGCACTCCAATTATCAGCACGACGAGCTTGATTTTGAATCCTCGATACAGCTTGCGAACAGGAGTTCCTGATATTTCATCCGTTTTTCGTCCTCTTTGCTGACTATATTTGTTTCTGCTGGTGCAGAAAACTCGATGACGAAGATGGATTTGTCATCGAAGTCAACAAGAACGATGTCAGGCTTATTGGATGGTAATACAGCACTCGAAGAGCCGCATTGTGACGTTCGATGTATGCTGAAACTGCATATATTGGGCATGCTGCCAAAAGATGCATTAGTGTCTCAGCATGACATCTACACAATCTACAAAGCGTACTCTGTACCGCCTGGTGTAAGATGTTCTGGCGATACGCTAAGGTATTGATGACCCCATCCTGGCATGCGAAGATAAAACCCTCGGTCTCGGATTTCAAGCCGGCTGATCTTAAGAAGGAGAAGGTCATCTATGCCGACAAGCCAAGTTGTTGGACATTTCGAAAGAATTGTCCATGCAACGGCTTGTCGATATGCCTTCCCTCCAACATACGGAGTTGTTCCTTCCGTATGTTAGCCCTGAGACGAACTGGGCACAGATTGATGACTGATTCAGCCTCCTGTGCACCACTACGTCCCACGTTGAAAACCAGACCGAGGACTCGCGCCGCTCGTTCCGCCGCGTTGTACAAAAACGTCCCCTTCCCCTGAATTTCATGCTGATGTACTAGCATCATCAGGGGATCCTCCGTTCGATTAATCACGTCGCAAGCTGTTTCGAGCACCAATCGGTCATGCATACACTGCAGGCTTAAAAGGCCACGACCTCCCATATTTCGGGGCAAATACAGTCGTTCCACGGAAGATCTTGGATGCAAACTGCGTTGCATACAAATCATCTTCCGTGTGCTTCGGTCAAGATCCCTTAGCTCGTCAACGTTCCACTTCAGTGCTCCAAAAGAATAGAGCACTGGTGATACGGCCAACATATTCGTGGCTGCCACCTTATTTCTCCCGGTCAATTCTGATGACCAGATCTGACGGAGAATGCGCCGGTATTTCTTAATGATGGTGGTTTTAGCAGCCTGCATTATTATTATTATTATTATTATTTTCTAATTATTTTTTTAAACACGACAGAATAAATTTTGAAGACGGTTGTCATCAACAGCCGAAACAATAATAAATAGTACAATACAATAATTTTCTGCGAAAGAATCCGCATTAGATTCCACACGTGCAAAGGTTCTATGTATACCTGGCCCGTACGGGCGTGCTCGTTGACTCCACAATATGCCTGGCATTCAAATTTCACGGTCACGCGTAACGTAACTAAAGCCGCTCTCTACGAAACAACCGCACCTCTCCGTAAAAGCCAATGATATCCACTATAATCTCAATTAAATTTCGTCGCGGTCTGCGGTCCATTTTACTTTTCGTTTACTTAAACAAAGAAAAACGCGGTCGTACAACACTAGAACGTACAGAAGAAAGCACATTCATCACAGAAAATTAACAAATTTTTATCATTAAAATATTTAGATACAATCTATTTACCTATACAAATACCGTCCAAAAACAATTTTTCTCAAAAATTAACAGATTTTGAAAATATTCACTACACAATAATGCACAGTCACCGGAGCGAGAAGAGTGTAAATCGTGCTACTGCTCAAAGCGCTACTGTCGAACTGTTTCCCTGCCTCAGGTAAGGGGCTTACAGTACCCGAGTGAAAAATATTTGAAGTGCTGACCTTCTATTTTGTCATTTTTGGACACGGAATCGTTCCACGGGAACACTGTGTGTCGTTACAATCTTTCGGGCAGGATGCGACGATACAATGTAAGTTGCTGTCTCTGCAACATGGTACCATAACGCAAACATATCAATACTACATATAGAACTATTAACAGAAAGTGAAGAACAATAAACAACTTATAGGGTATAAACTTGATTTTATAATTAGTTACTCTGTTAGAACTATTCATCTATCTAATTCTAATATTAAGGTTAAACTTAGCCTTTTAAACTAATCGAGTGCTTCACACCAATAGAAGTACGGCTTGCTTCCTACGCTTGGTCTGCTCTAAACTAATATAAGAAGAGATTTGAACGAAAACATGCCATGGGTGAGTAATTGAACATGACGTGGAATAGAGTTCCAAAATTTGATAGCTGTGGTCCAAATGAACGAGCGACGATGTTGGTACGTGGGATAGGAAGTGAAAAACGAGAGGAATGATGACGAGATGATCGACGAACGGATTCGCTGGTTTGGATGAACCTATCGGCCATATAGGAAGGCTGGGAGGTAGTAATGATTTGATGCGTGAAATTTCCGAGGAAAAGTTGCCACCGTGATGCAACATTAAGCCAGTTCGCTTACTTACGATACGGCGCTAGTCTCTCATCACACCGCAAGCGATATACATACCATAATGCAACGTTCTGAAGGCGTCAAGTCAGCGGTAACAAGGGATGCGTAATCAAGATGTGGAATAACTAACGAATTGCCAACATGACGCGTAAATGATAAAGGGAGAAAAGCACTACGATATCTTAACTTGCACAAGACACTGTGAACTCTCGAAGAGACGGCGCTGATGTGGCGACTCCACGTTAGAACGGAAGTAATTATTATACCCGGGTCCTTTACTTCACGCGAGTAGGGTATCACATACGTCCCAACGATGATCTGCGGTAAGGTAAGATCATTGATGTTAGCAAGATTTTGTGAGGAACCGAGGACAATGGCCTGTGCTTTACAAGTATTTAAGGTGAGCCCGAAATCACGGGACCACTTTACTGATTCAGCAAAATCGTTGGTTTTGTTATTGGTCACTATTATTGGTGTCGTTAGATAAAATTGCGTATCGTTGGCAAAGATTATGGTTGTGTTACAACAATAATGAAGCCTGGGAAATAGGGTATTGATGACCATAATGAATGATATCGTCCAAGGCTCGAACCTTGGGTCACATCAGATGTGATATACTCAGGGTATGAAGTTAAGCCGTCTAAACCAATTATTTTATGAGAACGGTTAGATATGTGTGAGTGTAGCCATCTCAACGCTAGTTCATAAAATCCAATGTCACGAAGACAAGTCAAAATTATGGAATGATTTAGCTTGTCGAAAGCCTTCGAAAAATCAAACAGTACTAAAATGGTGACTGTCCCACAATCAATCCTCATACGGATGTCATCCATGAGATTTACAGTGCAGTTCGGGTGCTGTGAAATTTTCGGAATCCACACTGCCTAGGATGTAATATGCGATTTTTCTCCAAGTACATGTTGATTAGCTGAGTAATAAGCGAGTCGGTAAACTTGGAGAGATGAAGAGGGTTTGCAATTGGGCGAGTATCGGAAGGACTTAATGGATGTACCTTTTACTTTAGTGGGGTAATGTACGATGATTTCCAGATGGGCGGAAAATATCTACTAATGAGTGAGAGATTAAAAATAGCGGATAAATATGGTGCTATGGTTGAGAAAAAGTGTTTAAGATGCTTTAAACGAAGATGACCAGGGCTAAGTCCCCGCGATTTGTGCGCAACTAGATTGAGATTATGGAGAACTTGTTAACGTTGTATTAGGGAAAAGGTAAAAGTCGGATACGAAATAAGCAGTGGACACTAAATGATGTTGATGAGAGTCACGAGATCATATAACGGTTGAGCAGAGGATATGTGTGCGAAGTGGCAGTTAAGTATGGTAGATGATAAATGAGGAAGGGCAGACTGGGCAGACTCATTTGCAAGTCCTAGTCTACGAAGGCAGGACCAAAGTTTGTTTTCACTCGTTCGTTGGAGTACCGGGTCAGATAAATAACGATTTTTTGCTCCATTTAGTGTGTTTTTTATATCATGGCGCATATTTCTATATTGCCCTGAAAGAAGCTGACTGCGTATTCGCTTCGCCCGCAGACAGACTTTATCGCGCTCTTTAATTCTAACTCTTAATGCGGACGAAAGCCTCGACATAGAACAATGTAGGATACGTTTAGCGACATAAGGCGCATGTCGGTTTGAGACTTCCGTGTTACATTCATATAGTATATTAAGACTACGCGTATATATTATTTTCATTACTTTCATAATGAATTACGCAGTGATTATGAAAATTCCCTATCCATGGCTACATAATTGCATTGTGCAAAGTTACGGTAGGTCATAATTTGTGGGTTGCAATTAAGGATGTCAAATTCGTATCAAATTGTTATAAGGCAATGGAATACTATTAATATACAGACATACTTGGAAATATTGTTTAAATAGTTTTGGTATGTATCAGTCATTGATTTAAAATGAATACTTGGAAATGACATATAAATATGCAACCACATCAGAAAGGCCAAAAGAGATTTTATATGTTTTAATTTGCTATGCAAAGGCGTTAATGATTTTGTGCAGAAGTTCGTCCGTGCTGGGCGCCATTTTTGGAGATATACTGCAAGTGGCACTGGAGAAAGACAAAGAATGAGCAGAAATTAGTATCACGATTCTGTCTGGAAAACTACAAACAAGGATGCCGATATTCAATTGATGATGTCAGAAACTGAGGAATTAGAAGATAAATTGTTAGAAATCGATGACGAGTTCACCCATGTATATGGGAAAAATACATCAGTGTATGCAAGTTCACCCTTTTTCGAAAAGTATTGGAAACAAAATATGGCAGCAAACGGAGTGACAGATGCAGACTACCAGACAGTTGCAAATAAGTACTTCGTTCCTAAATTCATAGAATACCTCTTTAAAATGTTTATGCCCTATTGCCCGTTGTGGAGTGGAATGATACTTGATTTGATTGATCCGAAAATATCCAGATTCACAAACGCACACGTGGAGTCCCATATGAACGTGTACAAGAAGAAAATACTAGACGGAAGAAAAAATATTAGTATTGGAGAATGCCGCCGACTACTTCAAAAAAATATTGAATGCCCAGTAGAAGAAAATGTGTTATACGGGAAAAATACAAAAAACTCAATTAAATTAACCCTTTCGCTGCGGCGAGAATTTCACAAAAAGTGCCCAAAATGCGGGAAAAAAATTTGGTTATATTTTACTGTAACTTGGTGTGTAGGGGTTTCTTGGGACGCCGATTACGAATTTGAAGTCAGATTTCGAAAATTTAAAATGGCGGATACAATGTTGCGGGCGAATTTTCTAAATACCAATCATTTCGCCTGACACTTGTTACTCAGAGGTTTTCGGGGTCGCTGATTACGAATCTGAAGTTACATTTTTGGTAAATTCAAAATGGCGGATACGATATGGCGAACGTCTTAATCAAAATTCGAACTGATTACGAATCTTATATCTGTTTTTGCATGTACAATATTACGGTAATTTGTTATTCATATGTCAATAATGCTGCTCGTGGCAGGTTGGCAATAGAAATACTTGTGCTTATTTATAGAATATTTATACCGATTTTAGTATTTTTATCAAAAACTTCTTCGATTCTGCAGCTATAAATCTATATTTTTAGTTTTTATAGATATTTTACAGAGTTTATTATCTATCTAGATTATTCCGTGTAAATTTCAAAATTTTATTATGTACTCCTCAGTTGTCGTGTTACATGTGGGAAAAAAACACTGTAGAGTTCAATATGTTACAGTTTTTATTTTAAAAACAATTTTAAACAAAAATATATAAAATCAGAAAAAAATTGCACTTTGAAGACCTTTCTCGAACCTCCTCGTAGTAAAGTGTGCAAGTACATATTGTACGTCAAAGCTAACGGGGGAAGGCTAACATTAACCCGCGGTATTGGATCCGCCATTTTGAATTTTCAAAATATATCATCAGATTTGTAATCGGCGACCTCGAAAACCCTTGAGTAGCATGTTTTAAACGATTTCATTAATTTTTAATGCAGAAATTGACCTAATACGGCGACTTTGCTCATGACAAAGATTTTTACAAAATCGTAAAAATAACATATTTTAAGAACTTGTATCTTTTTTTTGACAACATGTTTTTGAAAAAGGACAACGGCATGTTGTTCGGTATACCTTAGGCTGGCTAGAAATGGTCAAGTTTTTAAATTGGATATATTATTGACTTCATTAGACTAATTTATGTCGTGACAAAGATTTGCGTTTTTGCCGCAGTCAGAGAAAAGTCCTAAATGACAAAGATCTTTGTCATCCGCAGGGACGGGGTTAAGCAACTCTCCTTTGTTCCCAGAAGTTGCCTCAAATCCTTTGGAATTTAAAAAATGGTGACGGTCTATGAAAGACATAAAGAGATTGCAACCAAAGAAAAGACGAAATGTGTACATGGAAGGAGAAGAGATAATTAAAATAGGGAGAAAATTAGTACACGGTTGAATTAAGAAATTGAGGAAAACGCAAAATTGAATCAATTGACAATTGAAAAAAAATAGTGACATTATTGAAAATACATCAGCCACACTAAATACTGGGAATTCAAAATTCGTACCAAAAATAAAAATGGAGAACAAATTTACGTGCAATGACGAGTTGAATTCATCCAACGGACTATCATTAGCAAATGATAGCTCAAAATTGGAAAAATTAGAAAATGGCCTGATTGACAGTGTTTTGTTTCACATGGGATCTAGATCAGCCAAAATAAATATTGCACTGTATGCCTCACCCACACATGCTTACAGTGTATTTCCGAATATAGAAATAACCGCCCGGGAATTCTGCAGTGTAGTTTATACAAATGGGTGGCTGGATGGGCTTATCATAGATTCGTTTGTTCGTGCACAGATGAAGAATTTTTGGAGTTACAAAATACTTTATCTACCAACTGACATTGGATGTACCGCCATAGGAAATTTTTGTGAGAAACGCCACAGTAAAAAACTGACCATTTATAACCTAAATATCGAACTGAAAAATATCATACTACTGCCTTACTCATTTGAAGGTTATTGGCGTCAGTTAGTATTAAACGTACAAAAATAAACAGCAAAACTATTGGACCCATACCAAATAAATAATAATCAGAAAAAAAGTAATGACGGGAGTGAAAATGTATTACTCTGTATTTGGGGGGTTTCGAGGTCGCTGATTACGAATCCGAAGGCAGGATTTTGAAATTCAACATGGCGGATCCAATATTTAAAATTTGCTCCGAATTAGACAAAACTCTGAGTTTGGGGGTTTTCGAGGTCGCTTAATACGAATCTGAAATCAGAATTTTTAAATACAAAATGGCGGATCCGAATTTTAGAATTTACGAAGCTGGTTTCATCTGCGCGAATCCATACTTTGCACCCTCTTTTTATAGGCTTAGCTTGCATATATTTTTTGATACAGATTCTGGCTTTAAATTTTATCATTGTCTCATCAAATGCTTGTTATTTAGTGGGATTTCAGAAAGTTTTCAAATTTTGATTCAGCTCGTCACTTATTGGTCGTATTTTGTACAATCTGCGATAGTTCCGTTCACTTTGCGATGGTTGCTTACTGACAATACTACAATGAAAATTTTCAAGTAAAAAACGGAAACGATTGACTGGCATCATATTGCTAATATATTGATCAGTGCCCTGGATATTATTTGACCAATAATCTTTGTAAATAGGATATTTTTTAATTCCCACCATTATATTAATTGCAAAAAAGTTTGCATTTTCTCAATTGATACAGGTTGAAACTTTTTTCTTTACTGAGCAGCATATAAATTAGTTTTATTGACTACATGTTGCAACAGATTTTCTGGAAATAAAGTAAATAATATTTCGTCAGATAATTTAACATTTTGGGGTATATTAGGTCCTGCAATTCTCATGAAAGCTTTATCATGTTCTCTTTTTCCAATGTATTTCCACATTCTATATTTTCTGGCTATATGATTGGCTAAGGGTTCGTGGTCCAAATACTGAATACCATTTTCCTAATTATTTACAATGAATGTTTCAATTTGCAAATTAGTCCAATCGGCATAATCATCAGCATTACACCTTTCATCTTCTGAACTACAATCAGCAGAAATTTCTACCTATTCAACATTCTCATCCATAATTGAAATCGATACTCGATAAAACTATATAGCAGTTGTACACCCAGTGCCTTTGATTCCTTCCTTACGGTCGTTGGTTGTCTCTGTTTCTTACCTAAAGATGTATAGGGAAAACAAAGATAACATGAGGACTGAAAGGAAACAATCAAAGGTACTGGATGTAAGTCCTATTCAGGATTTGTTATGTCACGTCAGAACGTTACATTATGTACGAATTATTATGTATGATTTCTTATGTAATAAATCGAAACCCATTTCTACAGCAAGAAGAACTAGCGGAGACTTGCATATTTATAATACGAAAATTAGGCCTCTTGTGCTCGTGTTTCGGTCAGAGATTTGTGTTCGATTCTTCGCTTTACTCAGTCTCCGCTAGAGCGCGGATTTTCTCGCTGTAGAAAAAGGTTTCGAATTAGTACGTAATAAGTCATATACAGGAATTCGTAAATAAGATACGTTTTGACGTGACATAACGAATCCTGAAAACGACAGATACTTATAATAGACCAGGAGCTAGTAACCAAAAAATGTGACTGATTTCTTCGCGTATGCAAATTAAATGGGGAAGTTGTATGAGTATTTCATGAACTTTAAGGGAATAATTAATCCACATTCGACTGCAGCGATGTTTTGAACGATTAGTTAGCGTATGCCAAATTTTATTCTTAAACTTTATCAGAAAGTACCCAGTGGTGATTTTTTAAAATGCAAAATTTTTTCTAATAACTTGGAATGATTAATTCGTGTATGCCTTTTTCACTGACTGTCAGACATAATATATATATATATATGTAAGAGAAAAAATTGCATACATTTTGAAAATGTTTAAGTTTTTGGCATACGCAAAATTAAATTATAAAAAAGTTAACCATTTCTGAACAATCGATTCATGTATGCAACTTACTTTCTCTTGAAATGTATGATTAAATAACAATGATTTGACAATTTGCATACGTATTAAGCATGCACCAGACTTTATACAACAATCGCAAAATTGTAAAGAAAAATTATGTTTTTGAAATACCAGTTCGGGTATGCCATACTTACTACTAGTACATTACATGACAATATGACACTACTTTCATTTGCATACTTGTAACAGATGTAGTGCGCTCAGAATTAGTTACTATAATCTTCAAAAACATAAATGTTCTTGTCACGTAGCGTTAAGATCTACCAATCGCATTGTGTATGTAACATACATATTCAGAACTTTTGTGTTAAACATAAGCATAACAATGATTTGACAACTTGCATACATATTCAGAATGAAGAAGATTTTATACAACTACAAAATTGCAAAAATGTATTACACTTTCGATATAATATAATGTTTTCATGTGATTTTGATCTAAATGATTATAGGACATTGCTTATGTGAAATGATGAATGATGTGTAATGAGGAATTAGAATGTGTAATTTTTTTATTTGCGATATGAATCTAATAGATATGGTTCAATGCGATAGGTGTATGATAACCCAAAAATAAACGAACATTTTAATACGTAAATTTTATTGAAAGATCAAAACTAAAAATAAAAAATCAAGAACTAAACAAAACAAAGAAAGTAAACTATAAACTAAACAATAAATTAAAAAATTTCTTCAGTATCATCATTCTCGTCGCTGTCTTCTTCAAAATATTCATCAACATCTTCTATAACGTCATCCGCCGAATCGTGGTCCCAATCTTCGTTCTCCGATTCGTCGTTGTCGTTACTTGTATCAGCTTTAAAAATACCACATAATAATTAACTAAATATATATATGAGGCATTCTTGAATAAAATTTGTTACTTTTAATTTTATGCCTACCGTTGTTTATTAAATAATAATCTTAATAATTACTAGTGTCCTCTTCATTTACATATATTACCAATGAACAATAATTGTAGAAAAACTGTCGTGTTATTACTTTCTAGTGAATCAAACGTTACAAGTTCTAAAAGTATTTAAATGTTTTGATTACATATCATTCAGGGGAGGTACCTCGCTCAAAATCAGCTCTATGAAATACATCTTTAAAAAATTTGAAAAAATTATTTCTTTAGTAATTTTTAACGGAGAATACAATGGTGCTAGAATAACCTAACCTAACCTGACCTAACAGGATAAAGTTTTCATAATGTTATCATGGCAGTTTAAAATTTTGTGCAGGATAGGTAAATTTGTATACCAAATATTAAATCAATGTTATTTACCATCAGTGTTACGGAAAAACATATTCCCAGGTAGAAATAGACGGAGTAAAAACCCGGTAAAGCACTGGTCCAGTACTGGCACCCGGTACTGATTTTCAGTACTGGCGATAATACAGGCACAGTACTGTCCCAGTACTAAACGACAGTGCTGTGTATAGTATAAAATTATTACTGACCGCCGGAGTTGATCAGTACTGGCCCAGCACTAATGGTCAGTACCGTATTTGGTATCAAATGAATATTGATCGCCGGATCAGTACAGATCCAGTACTAGTAGCCGGTACTGTATACGGCATCGAATGATTGCTGCTGTCGTTATGGATCAGTACTGATCCAGTACTAGTAGCCAGCAATGATTTTTATTTTTGGTACCACTAGTCAGTACTGGGTCAGTACTCAATCAGTACTGACGGTCAATACTGCAACTCAGGCAGTCAGTATTGTGGCAGTTTCACGCCGATACTATGCTGGCGTGAAATCTAATTTCGAGCTAGGTTGCATTTGCAAATTAATTTTTTAATGTTATTGCGCGACAAGAGTATTTTACTATCTAATTGATGATTAAAGTCACTGATTCCGAGCGCAGTACATGTGTTACATGTATGCAAATAAATATACTATTATATTGTCATTTAATCTATAACTAGTAGAAATGGCATACGTGAATTAATCATTCAAAAATGTACTTTTTTTTACAATGTTTAAATTATTTTTTAGATGGTTCTGCAATTTTAAGACGTATGCCGATCATTATATTAAGCTTAAATATTATAAACTTTATGATACATTTTCTTTCGAGTACGAATTAATTATTCCATGTTATTACAAAAAAATTTTCAGTTTCAAAAATCACCACAAGCACATGTGCACGCTGAAATCGTATGCAAAGTTCTTTTTTGTGATTTTCATATCAACAAACAGAAGATTGCGAAATGGCATACACGAAGCCATTGTTCGAAATGCTTATTTTTTCGCAGGATAAAAAAATTATTCAGAATTTCCTGCACGTGGAAATCGTATGCAAATTAGTTCTTGCTGGGTACTTTCTGATAAAGTTTAAGAATAAAATTTGGCATACGCTAACTAATCGTTCAAAAACACAAGTTTTTGTTACAAACAGTTATTACGTTTGCAACACTGTTGCAGTCGAATGTGGATTAATTATTCGCTTAAAGTTCATGAAATACTCATAAAACTTCCCTATTTAATTTGCATACGCGAAGAAATCAGTCATATTTTTTGGTCACTAGCTCCTGGTCTATAATCGCTACATAATTTTATCGAGTATCACTTTCAATTATGGATGAGGATGTTGAATGGGTAGAAATTCCTGTTGATTGTAACTCAGAAGATGAGGAGTGTGATGATGATGATTATGATGATCGGGAAAACAATGATAATGTGGATAATTTACAAAATGAAACATGAAGAAAATGACATTGATTATTTGGACGACGAACCCTTAGCTAATCACATAACAGGAAAAGATGAACAATAAAAATGAATAAAATCTACAGAAAATTTAGCAAAAACGACAAAACAAAAAAAAAGATTAAAAAAATTGTAAATAAATAAATAAAATTATAAAACATTAACAAAAATAAGGAACCAGAACTGTTGCTACGTCCACGTCGTTAGTTCCGGGTAGCGCTAAGAGCAAGTGGTAAAATTCAATATTCTGCATGCAAATTCGTAATCATCGGCCTCAATACCCACCAAATACAGATCTTACTCTAATTCAATGTAAATTTTTGAATTCTGATACGCTATTTTGACTTTCGAAAGTCTGCCTTCGGATTCGTAATCAGCGACCTTGAAAGCCTCAAAATACAGAGTTTTGCCTAATTTAAAGGAAATTTTATAATTTTTATCCGCCATATTGGATCCGCCATTTTGAATTTCAAAAATCTGACGTCGGATTCGTAATCAGCGACCTTGAAAAGCTCAAAATACAGAGTTTTGCCTAATTCGAAGCAAATTTTATCATTTTTATCCGCCATTTTGAATTTCAAAAACCTGACCCGATTCGTAATCGGCGACCCTAAAAACTCCCGACTAAGATTTTTCAGACGATTTGGATGCAGCCTGCAAATCGTGACACAAAGGGTTAATGCCGCTATTATCCATCAAAAGTATTTGGTTATATAGTATACAAAATTTTGTACGTCTAAAACAAATGTTAAAGAAATGTTGGAAAAATCGAGTCGGTCCTCGATTTGGACCTGTTTTTTATTGAGCATTTTCTCGGATTACAAGTTGTGACATTTGATCCAATCTGGCATAACTCAAGACAAGGTTATAAAGTAATTTTGAAAATAAATTAGAAGAGATAATGAGGACAAATTATGTCATTTTTCATTCATTTTATTGTTCAGCATAAGTTTTATATTTATTTATTTTTTTTTAATTTTATAATTAGTTTGCTGTGAGCATTTAATACTATCTAGTTGAATTGGTTCAAATCTACTATACCTTAGAAAACTAGTATTTTTGAGGTAAATTCATTAACATGAAAATTTCAATGTACGATATCTCAGCGAAAACAAGAGATATTTAATCAAACTCAACAGCATTGAAAGGGCAAGGGTTATACTTTAAGATGGTGTTTTTAGTATTTTGAGTAAAAGAACAAATTCGATGCTACATAACCTCAAATATAGGCAAAAAACGCTGTTTTTGCACTTTTAGATTAGGATAACTCGGAACCCAGAGCCAATTCGGAAATTTCGACCTCGGATTCGGATTCAGTGCATGGAAAACCTTCGGAAAAGTATATACTGGTTTCTGGGTCAAAATTTTGTCGGCCTGTGTTATTTATTCATCGACATTGAACTTACTATCTTCGAACATGTTTTTGTATGACGTTCATATCCAAATGAAACAGAATTCAAGAATCCAAATTCTCAGTGTTATAAATACGAATTCATTTCAATTATTTACCACAACATAACCTCAAAAGAATAAGGAGAAGAATTCGCATTTATGACTCTGAATTCGGATTCTTGATGTTTTCGTTTAATGATTGTCCCCAGTTTTGGTCCTTATTACTCCCGGAACATCTAGTGTCATCTAGTGTCCCGCATTTAATGCGGCATGTGTACTACGCATATCAGGCAACAAATATCAAATCTCTTAGGGTAGCAGTTGTCCTAAATTTGGAGCAACATATGTCGTAAAGCTATCGGAAAGCTATTGGTGTTTTCTAGAAAACTGTTTATAATGTTTAGAATTGCTCTTACAGTGCTCGAATTTCGAAATTTTTATTTAGTTATCTTGAATTCACGTTGTTTAGTGAAATTTCCTACCTTACCGACGGACCACTTTAGTACCCCCTTAAGAGTGCTCCGGACCTCATACGTAGCGTCCCGCTGAGGTGGCGCCGGAACTATGACAGATGTGAAAAAAGGCGGAAAACCGACCATACTTTGGCAACGAACTGGAGATTTTATGCTGCATCTAATTGTGTTGAATTATTGTTTAAATTGAACCTGAATGTTCTCGGCACGTGGGAAAGGGATGTTCTTCTTATTCATCCTAAATTTTAGGAAGCTCAAGAGATAGGAAAGGAGATAATAAAATAGGTTTTAAGTTTTGTAAAATTATTAATTTAATTTATTTACGAGGCTAAATTACTTGCCTCGGGACAGTTAATTGTGGGTCTGAATGGAGCTAGTTCGACGCTATACAGCCCTTGATTCCAACGGGTTTAGGAATCGGGATCATAGCGTAAAACCGGCGAGAAAAGGGGCATTTGAAGAAGATAGTCTCCTCGACGGCAAAGTGGAATACTTGGGGTTAGAAAGCATGAGCAACCTATTCTAATTGTGAGGGAGTCAGCTAAAGAAGACGGTCCCTGCGAATTATAAGTGGACGGCTTCCAAGCGTCGGGACTTGGGATGATTATGGGGACAACATCACGGTGTTCTATTGATATTGTCATGTATTTCGGGGCTTGGAATGAATATGGGGACATCACGGTGTTCTAACGATGTCATGTATTTCGGGATTTGGGAAGATTATGGGGACAACATCACGGTGTTCTAATGATGTTGTCATGTATTTTGGGCTTGGGAAAAAGGGGCAACCAGATGACTTCGGGATGATTTTGCGGGGCGTAAAGGTGCACTCATACTTACTCGTTGGCTTGACGAGAGGTGAAAACCAAATGTTGGGTGGTTGGCGACTGGCGGCTGGTTGGCAACACTAATGATGCACTAATTACGTAGGGGGATGGCAAAAGGAACTCCACAGTTGACTGACTGCTGAGCAGGGTGCGGGGCCTCTTTTTTTTTGAGGCATGAGTAGTGTCTGGGGCGGAACTCGGACCCTGCGTAAGGGCCAATGGGGAGCTTTCTTGAGGTGGAAGGGAGGGGCGGCACGAGCGAGCTATCGCCGAGGCAAGGCGAATACAATTTTATATATTTAACAATAATAATTAATAAGTACAGAATTAATTAACGCACAAACAGTTAATGCTTTGTTCCTAAACTAATTATCGATATGAATGAACATTAGATTTAAAAAAAAGAGTATAGCTAAATAATATTATTTACGAAAATTAATTAAGGTAGATATCAACATTATTTCCAAGTGGATCATTAATATCAATAAGTGTTACATACTTTGAAACAGGCATTCATAAGTGTGGTTGAATACGCCAATTATAAACCAGATAAAACTTAAATGTTATTTAATATTAATATTCGTCTATGGTAAGAGATATTTCGAAATGTAATTGAAGACGGTTTCTGCATAATAGTTATTAATAACAAAGAAGATATTGTTTGTAATTAATAATCAAGAAAGTGTGTGCTCTGATATAACATTTAAAATATAGTTCAGATATTAAAAAGGGCGAAGATATATATAAATCTTAAATGATGCGGCCTTATATTTAATGAATAATAAAAGCATTACAAGAAAAGCTTTCATTATTAGCATATTTTCATATTAACTATATTTTTTTAATCTTTGAATGAAGCAATTTTAAAAGAGTATATTATAACAATTTAGTTTAAATGAATAAGGATGATTCTTTTGTAGCTTGATAAAATATATTATTTTTAGAATATTTTGAAGAAGAAACTTCTAGAAAAATGGAATTAAGCGAGTTTCTAGCATTGGTCATGTGTTTAATTTCAGATAAGTTTTATTACGGTTTTCCGCCAGGTTGCATATAGCGGCACGGTTAATGTGTGAGGATGAGAACAAGGGCGCGGTCCCAAAGTGTTCTCACACTTGGGCCAGCTTATCTAATAATAGATAATTTCTACGGATGGTTTTCCGCCCGTGTTTCTATTTCGTCGAATTTGAAAGTGGCGCGTATGCGCAAGAGTGAGAGGACAAATAAAGCGTCGTTCCCCGAAGCTCTCGTTCTCACTCTTGGGCTAAAATAAACGTATGATTTGCAGCTGTGCAAAGAGGAAACGTACGTTCCACTTTTCCAAACTGCATTTAGAGATTTTTAGAAGACTTCAAAATATTCTAAATATACCGGGTGCCTGAAATGTACGTATTACGACTCGTACGTTACAACAGTTAGAAATTGAACGATACGCTTGAAAAGCTATCACTTTTCACGATTTTTTTTTCTGGTTCCACACACACACATTTTCAGACAAAGGTTGTTGTTTTCCCACGTGCCGACAACATTCAGATTCAATTTAAACAAAAAATCAATGCAATTAGTTGCAGCATAAAGGCTCCAGTTTGTGGCCAAAGTATGGTCGGTTTTTCGCCTTTTTTCACCTCTGCCATAGTTCCGGCGCCACCGCAGCGGGACGCCACTTCCGAGATCTGGAGCACTCATAATAACAAAATTTGTTAAATCGTTCGATAGAGCGCTCAAATTTTTAACATGAATTTTGATAGAAACGCAAAAATTTGTTTTTGAAAGTATTCACACTTATTGCCATAATTAGATACTTCTAATCGCAGTTATTGTATTTTTATGTAAAAGAGAACTAAATTCTGAGTGCAATGAAAAATATGGCTTTTTCTATATACATAACATCCAGAAACCTTCTGATCTAATAGTCTGTTTTCAACTTATTCTTCGTTTCTTAGGTTCTTATTCTAGAGTTCTACACATACTGATAATTTCTTACTTAAAAGAGCTACTTTTTTGATGACGCTGAAGCTAGCAGCAGATTCGGCGGAGCAGTGGTTCTCATTGATCCAAAGTATATCGTAATTATATGAGGATCGGTGATAACTATCGGTCCACAATTTTTACCATATCGTCTATACAACACTAACAATCGAATAATAATAAAAAAGTTAGGAAAAATTCATATAAACCAGGGAATTGTTTAAACAATTTTTAAACAAGATGTGCTGCTGGCAAAACGGGGACATGTCCACCTCTGTAATTCTATTTACATGATCCCTACAACATTAGTAGTCGATTACACAAAGTGAAAAAAATTAACAAAAATGCGTACGGCCTGTAGAATTGTTTAAATAATCTATAAACAATATCTGCTGCTGGGAAAACGGAGATATGTCCACGTCTGTAATTCTTATTATATGTCCTATACGACATTAGAAATCGATTACACAAAGTGAAAAAAATTAACAAAAATGCGTACGGCCTGTGGAGTTGTTTAAACAATCTTTAAACAATATCTGCTGCTGGCAAAACGGGGACATGTCCACGTCTGTAATTCTTTTTATACGTCCTATACGACATTAGAAATCGATTACACAAAGTGAAAAAAATTAACAAAAATGCGTGCGGCCTGTGGAATTGTTTAAATAATCTATAAACAATATCAGCTGCTGGGAAAACGGGGACATGTCCACGTCTGTAATTCTTTTTACACTAACCGATTCTATCAAGTGAAATAATGTAACAAAAATGCATACAGCCTACCGAATTGTTTGAACAATCCTCAAACAATGGCCTATTGCATATCGACACGTGTACGTACGTATGTGTGTGTATGAGTAACTAATGTCGTATAGGACGTATAAAAATATTTACATACGTGGACATATCTCCGTTTTCCCAGCAGCAGATATTGTTTATAGATTATTTAAACAATTCTACAAGGCCGTACGCATTTTTGTTAATTTTTTTCACATTGTGTAATCGACTACTAATGTTGTAGGGATCATGTAAATAGAATTACAGAGGTGGACATGTCCCCGTTTTCCCAGCAGCAGATATTGTTTATAGATTATTTAAACAATTCCACAGGCCGTACGCATTTTTGTTAATTTTTTTCACTTTGTGTAATCGATTTCTAATGTCGTATAGGACGTATAAAAAGAATTACAGTCTTGGACATATCTCCGTTTTCCTAGCAGCAGATATTGTTTATAGATTATTTAAACAATTCCACAGGCCGTACGCATTTTTGTTAATTTTTTTCACTTTGTGTAATCGATTTCTAATGTCGTATAGGACGTATAAAAAGAATTACAGACTTGGACATATCTCCGTTTTCCTAGCAGCAGATATTGTTTATAGATTATTTAAACAATTCCACAGGCCGTACGCATTTTTGTTAATTTTTTTCACTTTGTGTAATCGACTACTAATGTTGTAGGGATCATGTAAATAGAATTACAGAGGTGGACATGTCCCCGTTTTCCCAGCAGCAGATATTGTTTATAGATTATTTAAACAATTCCACAGGCCGTACGCATTTTTGTTAATTTTTTTCACTTTGTGTAATCGACTACTAATGTTGTAGGGATCATGTAAATAGAATTACAGAGGTGGACATGTCCCCGTTTTCCCAGCAGCAGATATTGTTTATAGATTATTTAAACAATTCCACAGGCCGTACGCATTTTTGTTAATTTTTTTCACTTTGTGTAATCGATTTCTAATGTCGTATAGGACGTATAAAAAGAATTACAGACTTGGACATATCTCCGTTTTCCTAGCAGCAGATATTGTTTATAGATTATTTAAACAATTCCACAGGCCGTACGCATTTTTGTTAATTTTTTTCACTTTGTGTAATCGATTTCTAATGTCGTATAGGACGTATAAAAAGAATTACAGACTTGGACATATCTCCGTTTTCCTAGCAGCAGATATTGTTTATAGATTATTTAAACAATTCCACAGGCCGTACGCATTTTTGTTAATTTTTTTCACTTTGTGTAATCGATTTCTGATGTCGTATAGGACATATAAAAAGAATTACAGACGTGGACATGTCCCCGTTTTGCCAGCAGCAGATATTGTTTAAAGATTATTTAAACAATTCCACAGGCCGTACGCATTTTTGTTAATTTTTTTCACTTTGTGTAATCGACTACTAATGTTGTAGGGATCATGTAAATAGAATTACAGAGGTGGACATGTCCCCGTTTTCCCAGCAGCAGATATTGTTTATAGATTATTTAAACAATTCCACAGGCCGTACGCATTTTTGTTAATTTTTTTCACTTTGTGTAATCGATTTCTAATGTCGTATAGGACGTATAAAAAGAATTACAGACTTGGACATATCTCCGTTTTCCTAGCAGCAGATATTGTTTATAGATTATTTAAACAATTCCACAGGCCGTACGCATTTTTGTTAATTTTTTTCACTTTGTGTAATCGACTACTAATGTTGTAGGGATCATGTAAATAGAATTACAGAGGTGGACATGTCCCCGTTTTCCCAGCAGCAGATATTGTTTATAGATTATTTAAACAATTCCACAGGCCGTACGCATTTTTGTTAATTTTTTTCACTTTGTGTAATCGATTTCTAATGTCGTATAGGACGTATAAAAAGAATTACAGACTTGGACATATCTCCGTTTTCCTAGCAGCAGATATTGTTTATAGATTATTTAAACAATTCCACAGGCCGTACGCATTTTTGTTAATTTTTTTCACTTTGTGTAATCGATTTCTAATGTCGTATAGGACGTATAAAAAGAATTACAGACTTGGACATATCTCCGTTTTCCTAGCAGCAGCTATTGTTTATAGATTATTTAAACAATTCCACAGGCCGTACGCATTTTTGTTAATTTTTTTCACTTTGTGTAATCGACTACTAATGTTGTAGGGATCATGTAAATAGAATTACAGAGGTGGACATGTCCCCGTTTTCCCAGCAGCAGATATTGTTTATAGATTATTTAAACAATTCCACAGGCCGTACGCATTTTTGTTAATTTTTTTCACTTTGTGTAATCGATTTCTAATGTCGTATAGGACGTATAAAAAGAATTACAGACTTGGACATATCTCCGTTTTCCTAGCAGCAGATATTGTTTATAGATTATTTAAACAATTCCACAGGCCGTACGCATTTTTGTTAATTTTTTTCACTTTGTGTAATCGATTTCTAATGTCGTATAGGACGTATAAAAAGAATTACAGACTTGGACATATCTCCGTTTTCCTAGCAGCAGATATTGTTTATAGATTATTTAAACAATTCCACAGGCCGTACGCATTTTTGTTAATTTTTTTCACTTTGTGTAATCGATTTCTAATGTCGTATAGGACGTATAAAAAGAATTACAGACTTGGACATATCTCCGTTTTCCTAGCAGCAGATATTGTTTATAGATTATTTAAACAATTCCACAGGCCGTACGCATTTTTGTTAATTTTTTTCACTTTGTGTAATCGACTACTAATGTTGTAGGGATCATGTAAATAGAATTACAGAGGTGGACATGTCCCCGTTTTCCCAGCAGCAGATACTGTTTATAGATTATTTAAACAATTCCACAGGCCGTACGCATTTTTGTTAATTTTTTTCACTTTGTGTAATCGATTTCTAATGTCGTATAGGACGTATAAAAAGAATTACAGTCTTGGACATATCTCCGTTTTCCTAGCAGCAGATATTGTTTATAGATTATTTAAACAATTCCACAGGCCGTACGCATTTTTGTTAATTTTTTTCACTTTGTGTAATCGATTTCTAATGTCGTATAGGACGTATAAAAAGAATTACAGACTTGGACATATCTCCGTTTTCCTAGCAGCAGATATTGTTTATAGATTATTTAAACAATTCCACAGGCCGTACGCATTTTTGTTAATTTTTTTCACTTTGTGTAATCGATTTCTAATGTCGTATAGGACGTATAAAAAGAATTACAGACTTGGACATATCTCCGTTTTCCTAGCAGCAGCTATTGTTTATAGATTATTTAAACAATTCCACAGGCCGTACGCATTTTTGTTAATTTTTTTCACTTTGTGTAATCGATTTCTAATGTCGTATAGGACGTATAAAAAGAATTACAGACTTGGACATATCTCCGTTTTCCTAGCAGCAGATATTGTTTATAGATTATTTAAACAATTCCACAGGCCGTACGCATTTTTGTTAATTTTTTTCACTTTGTGTAATCGATTTCTAATGTCGTATAGGACGTATAAAAAGAATTACAGACTTGGACATATCTCCGTTTTCCTAGCAGCAGATATTGTTTATAGATTATTTAAACAATTCCACAGGCCGTACGCATTTTTGTTAATTTTTTTCACTTTGTGTAATCGACTACTAATGTCGTATAGATCATATAAATAGAATTACAGACTTGGACATATCTCCGTTTTCCTAGCAGCAGATATTGTTTATAGATTATTTAAACAATTCCACAGGCCGTACGCATTTTTGTTAATTTTTTTCACTTTGTGTAATCGATTTCTAATGTCGTATAGGACGTATAAAAAGAATTACAGACTTGGACATATCTCCGTTTTCCTAGCAGCAGCTATTGTTTATAGATTATTTAAACAATTCCACAGGCCGTACGCATTTTTGTTAATTTTTTTCACTTTGTGTAATCGACTACTAATGTTGTAGGGATCATGTAAATAGAATTACAGAGGTGGACATGTCCCCGTTTTCCCAGCAGCAGATATTGTTTATAGATTATTTAAACAATTCCACAGGCCGTACGCATTTTTGTTAATTTTTTTCACTTTGTGTAATCGATTTCTAATGTCGTATAGGACGTATAAAAAGAATTACAGACTTGGACATATCTCCGTTTTCCTAGCAGCAGATATTGTTTATAGATTATTTAAACAATTCCACAGGCCGTACGCATTTTTGTTAATTTTTTTCACTTTGTGTAATCGATTTCTAATGTCGTATAGGACGTATAAAAAGAATTACAGACTTGGACATATCTCCGTTTTCCTAGCAGCAGCTATTGTTTATAGATTATTTAAACAATTCCACAGGCCGTACGCATTTTTGTTAATTTTTTTCACTTTGTGTAATCGACTACTAATGTTGTAGGGATCATGTAAATAGAATTACAGAGGTGGACATGTCCCCGTTTTCCCAGCAGCAGATATTGTTTATAGATTATTTAAACAATTCCACAGGCCGTACGCATTTTTGTTAATTTTTTTCACTTTGTGTAATCGATTTCTAATGTCGTATAGGACGTATAAAAAGAATTACAGACTTGGACATATCTCCGTTTTCCTAGCAGCAGATATTGTTTATAGATTATTTAAACAATTCCACAGGCCGTACGCATTTTTGTTAATTTTTTTCACTTTGTGTAATCGATTTCTAATGTCGTATAGGACGTATAAAAAGAATTACAGACTTGGACATATCTCCGTTTTCCTAGCAGCAGATATTGTTTATAGATTATTTAAACAATTCCACAGGCCGTACGCATTTTTGTTAATTTTTTTCACTTTGTGTAATCGACTACTAATGTTGTAGGGATCATGTAAATAGAATTACAGACTTGGACATATCTCCGTTTTCCTAGCAGCAGATATTGTTTAAAGATTATTTAAACAATTCCACAGGCCGTACGCATTTTTGTTAATTTTTTTCACTTTGTGTAATCGATTTCTAATGTCGTATAGGACGTATAAAAAGAATTACAGTCTTGGACATATCTCCGTTTTCCTAGCAGCAGATATTGTTTATAGATTATTTAAACAATTCCACAGGCCGTACGCATTTTTGTTAATTTTTTTCACTTTGTGTAATCGATTTCTAATGTCGTATAGGACGTATAAAAAGAATTACAGACTTGGACATATCTCCGTTTTCCTAGCAGCAGATATTGTTTATAGATTATTTAAACAATTCCACAGGCCGTACGCATTTTTGTTAATTTTTTTCACTTTGTGTAATCGATTTCTAATGTCGTATAGGACGTATAAAAAGAATTACAGACTTGGACATATCTCCGTTTTCCTAGCAGCAGATATTGTTTATAGATTATTTAAACAATTCCACAGGCCGTACGCATTTTTGTTAATTTTTTTCACTTTGTGTAATCGATTTCTAATGTCGTATAGGACGTATAAAAAGAATTACAGACTTGGACATATCTCCGTTTTCCTAGCAGCAGATATTGTTTATAGATTATTTAAACAATTCCACAGGCCGTACGCATTTTTGTTAATTTTTTTCACTTTGTGTAATCGATTTCTAATGTCGTATAGGACGTATAAAAAGAATTACAGACTTGGACATATCTCCGTTTTCCTAGCAGCAGATATTGTTTATAGATTATTTAAACAATTCCACAGGCCGTACGCATTTTTGTTAATTTTTTTCACTTTGTGTAATCGATTTCTAATGTCGTATAGGTCGTATAAAAAGAATTACAGACTTGGACATATCTCCGTTTTCCTAGCAGCAGATATTGTTTATAGATTATTTAAACAATTCCACAGGCCGTACGCATTTTTGTTAATTTTTTTCACTTTGTGTAATCGACTACTAATGTTGTAGGGATCATGTAAATAGAATTACAGACTTGGACATATCTCCGTTTTCCTAGCAGCAGATATTGTTTATAGATTATTTAAACAATTCCACAGGCCGTACGCATTTTTGTTAATTTTTTTCACTTTGTGTAATCGATTTCTAATGTCGTATAGGACGTATAAAAAGAATTACAGACTTGGACATATCTCCGTTTTCCTAGCAGCAGATATTGTTTATAGATTATTTAAACAATTCCACAGGCCGTACGCATTTTTGTTAATTTTTTTCACTTTGTGTAATCGACTACTAATGTTGTAGGGATCATGTAAATAGAATTACAGAGGTGGACATGTCCCCGTTTTCCCAGCAGCAGATATTGTTTATAGATTATTTAAACAATTCCACAGGCCGTACGCATTTTTGTTAATTTTTTTCACTTTGTGTAATCGATTTCTAATGTCGTATAGGACGTATAAAAAGAATTACAGACTTGGACATATCTCCGTTTTCCTAGCAGCAGATATTGTTTATAGATTATTTAAACAATTCCACAGGCCGTACGCATTTTTGTTAATTTTTTTCACTTTGTGTAATCGATTTCTAATGTCGTATAGGACGTATAAAAAGAATTACAGACTTGGACATATCTCCGTTTTCCTAGCAGCAGATATTGTTTATAGATTATTTAAACAATTCCACAGGCCGTACGCATTTTTGTTAATTTTTTTCACTTTGTGTAATCGATTTCTAATGTCGTATAGGACGTATAAAAAGAATTACAGACTTGGACATATCTCCGTTTTCCTAGCAGCAGATATTGTTTATAGATTATTTAAACAATTCCACAGGCCGTACGCATTTTTGTTAATTTTTTTCACTTTGTGTAATCGATTTCTAATGTCGTATAGGACGTATAAAAAGAATTACAGACTTGGACATATCTCCGTTTTCCTAGCAGCAGATATTGTTTATAGATTATTTAAACAATTCCACAGGCCGTACGCATTTTTGTTAATTTTTTTCACTTTGTGTAATCGACTACTAATGTTGTAGGGATCATGTAAATAGAATTACAGACTTGGACATATCTCCGTTTTCCTAGCAGCAGATATTGTTTATAGATTATTTAAACAATTCCACAGGCCGTACGCATTTTTGTTAATTTTTTTCACTTTGTGTAATCGATTTCTAATGTCGTATAGGACGTATAAAAAGAATTACAGTCTTGGACATATCTCCGTTTTCCTAGCAGCAGATATTGTTTATAGATTATTTAAACAATTCCACAGGCCGTACGCATTTTTGTTAATTTTTTTCACTTTGTGTAATCGATTTCTAATGTCGTATAGGACGTATAAAAAGAATTACAGACTTGGACATATCTCCGTTTTCCTAGCAGCAGATATTGTTTATAGATTATTTAAACAATTCCACAGGCCGTACGCATTTTTGTTAATTTTTTTCACTTTGTGTAATCGATTTCTAATGTCGTATAGGACGTATAAAAAGAATTACAGACTTGGACATATCTCCGTTTTCCTAGCAGCAGATATTGTTTATAGATTATTTAAACAATTCCACAGGCCGTACGCATTTTTGTTAATTTTTTTCACTTTGTGTAATCGATTTCTAATGTCGTATAGGACGTATAAAAAGAATTACAGACTTGGACATATCTCCGTTTTCCTAGCAGCAGATATTGTTTATAGATTATTTAAACAATTCCACAGGCCGTACGCATTTTTGTTAATTTTTTTCACTTTGTGTAATCGATTTCTAATGTCGTATAGGACGTATAAAAAGAATTACAGACTTGGACATATCTCCGTTTTCCTAGCAGCAGATATTGTTTATAGATTATTTAAACAATTCCACAGGCCGTACGCATTTTTGTTAATTTTTTTCACTTTGTGTAATCGATTTCTAATGTCGTATAGGACGTATAAAAAGAATTACAGACTTGGACATATCTCCGTTTTCCTAGCAGCAGATATTGTTTATAGATTATTTAAACAATTCCACAGGCCGTACGCATTTTTGTTAATTTTTTTCACTTTGTGTAATCGACTACTAATGTTGTAGGGATCATGTAAATAGAATTACAGAGGTGGACATGTCCCCGTTTTCCCAGCAGCAGATATTGTTTATAGATTATTTAAACAATTCCACAGGCCGTACGCATTTTTGTTAATTTTTTTCACTTTGTGTAATCGATTTCTAATGTCGTATAGGACGTATAAAAAGAATTACAGACTTGGACATATCTCCGTTTTCCTAGCAGCAGATATTGTTTATAGATTATTTAAACAATTCCACAGGCCGTACGCATTTTTGTTAATTTTTTTCACTTTGTGTAATCGATTTCTAATGTTGTAGGGATCATGTAAATAGAATTACAGACTTGGACATATCTCCGTTTTCCTAGCAGCAGATATTGTTTATAGATTATTTAAACAATTCCACAGGCCGTACGCATTTTTGTTAATTTTTTTCACTTTGTGTAATCGATTTCTAATGTCGTATAGGACGTATAAAAAGAATTACAGACTTGGACATATCTCCGTTTTCCTAGCAGCAGATATTGTTTATAGATTATTTAAACAATTCCACAGGCCGTACGCATTTTTGTTAATTTTTTTCACTTTGTGTAATCGATTTCTAATGTCGTATAGGACGTATAAAAAGAATTACAGACTTGGACATATCTCCGTTTTCCTAGCAGCAGATATTGTTTATAGATTATTTAAACAATTCCACAGGCCGTACGCATTTTTGTTAATTTTTTTCACTTTGTGTAATCGATTTCTAATGTCGTATAGGACGTATAAAAAGAATTACAGACTTGGACATATCTCCGTTTTCCTAGCAGCAGCTATTGTTTATAGATTATTTAAACAATTCCACAGGCCGTACGCATTTTTGTTAATTTTTTTCACTTTGTGTAATCGACTACTAATGTTGTAGGGATCATGTAAATAGAATTACAGAGGTGGACATGTCCCCGTTTTCCCAGCAGCAGATATTGTTTATAGATTATTTAAACAATTCCACAGGCCGTACGCATTTTTGTTAATTTTTTTCACTTTGTGTAATCGACTACTAATGTTGTAGGGATCATGTAAATAGAATTACAGACTTGGACATATCTCCGTTTTCCTAGCAGCAGATATTGTTTAAAGATTATTTAAACAATTCCACAGGCCGTACGCATTTTTGTTAATTTTTTTCACTTTGTGTAATCGATTTCTAATGTCGTATAGGACGTATAAAAAGAATTACAGTCTTGGACATATCTCCGTTTTCCTAGCAGCAGATATTGTTTATAGATTATTTAAACAATTCCACAGGCCGTACGCATTTTTGTTAATTTTTTTCACTTTGTGTAATCGATTTCTAATGTCGTATAGGACGTATAAAAAGAATTACAGACTTGGACATATCTCCGTTTTCCTAGCAGCAGATATTGTTTATAGATTATTTAAACAATTCCACAGGCCGTACGCATTTTTGTTAATTTTTTTCACTTTGTGTAATCGATTTCTAATGTCGTATAGGACGTATAAAAAGAATTACAGACTTGGACATATCTCCGTTTTCCTAGCAGCAGATATTGTTTATAGATTATTTAAACAATTCCACAGGCCGTACGCATTTTTGTTAATTTTTTTCACTTTGTGTAATCGATTTCTAATGTCGTATAGGACGTATAAAAAGAATTACAGACTTGGACATATCTCCGTTTTCCTAGCAGCAGATATTGTTTATAGATTATTTAAACAATTCCACAGGCCGTACGCATTTTTGTTAATTTTTTTCACTTTGTGTAATCGATTTCTAATGTCGTATAGGACGTATAAAAAGAATTACAGACTTGGACATATCTCCGTTTTCCTAGCAGCAGATATTGTTTATAGATTATTTAAACAATTCCACAGGCCGTACGCATTTTTGTTAATTTTTTTCACTTTGTGTAATCGATTTCTAATGTCGTATAGGACGTATAAAAAGAATTACAGACTTGGACATATCTCCGTTTTCCTAGCAGCAGATATTGTTTATAGATTATTTAAACAATTCCACAGGCCGTACGCATTTTTGTTAATTTTTTTCACTTTGTGTAATCGACTACTAATGTTGTAGGGATCATGTAAATAGAATTACAGAGGTGGACATGTCCCCGTTTTCCCAGCAGCAGATATTGTTTATTGATTATTTAAACAATTCCACAGGCCGTACGCATTTTTGTTAATTTTTTTCACTTTGTGTAATCGATTTCTAATGTCGTATAGGACGTATAAAAAGAATTACAGACTTGGACATATCTCCGTTTTCCTAGCAGCAGATATTGTTTATAGATTATTTAAACAATTCCACAGGCCGTACGCATTTTTGTTAATTTTTTTCACTTTGTGTAATCGATTACTAATGTCGTAGGGATCGTATAAATAGAATTACAGACTTGGACATATCTCCGTTTTCCTAGCAGCAGATATTGTTTATAGATTATTTAAACAATTCCACAGGCCGTACGCATTTTTGTTAATTTTTTTCACTTTGTGTAATCGATTTCTAATGTCGTATAGGTCGTATAAAAAGAATTACAGACTTGGACATATCTCCGTTTTCCTAGCAGCAGATATTGTTTATAGATTATTTAAACAATTCCACAGGCCGTACGCATTTTTGTTAATTTTTTTCACTTTGTGTAATCGATTTCTAATGTCGTATAGGACGTATAAAAAGAATTACAGACTTGGACATATCTCCGTTTTCCTAGCAGCAGATATTGTTTATAGATTATTTAAACAATTCCACAGGCCGTACGCATTTTTGTTAATTTTTTTCACTTTGTGTAATCGATTTCTAATGTCGTATAGGACGTATAAAAAGAATTACAGACTTGGACATATCTCCGTTTTCCTAGCAGCAGATATTGTTTATAGATTATTTAAACAATTCCACAGGCCGTACGCATTTTTGTTAATTTTTTTCACTTTGTGTAATCGACTACTAATGTTGTAGGGATCATGTAAATAGAATTACAGAGGTGGACATGTCCCCGTTTTCCCAGCAGCAGATATTGTTTATAGATTATTTAAACAATTCCACAGGCCGTACGCATTTTTGTTAATTTTTTTCACTTTGTGTAATCGATTTCTAATGTCGTATAGGACGTATAAAAAGAATTACAGACTTGGACATATCTCCGTTTTCCTAGCAGCAGATATTGTTTATAGATTATTTAAACAATTCCACAGGCCGTACGCATTTTTGTTAATTTTTTTCACTTTGTGTAATCGATTTCTAATGTCGTATAGGACGTATAAAAAGAATTACAGACTTGGACATATCTCCGTTTTCCTAGCAGCAGATATTGTTTATAGATTATTTAAACAATTCCACAGGCCGTACGCATTTTTGTTAATTTTTTTCACTTTGTGTAATCGACTACTAATGTTGTAGGGATCATGTAAATAGAATTACAGACTTGGACATATCTCCGTTTTCCTAGCAGCAGATATTGTTTATAGATTATTTAAACAATTCCACAGGCCGTACGCATTTTTGTTAATTTTTTTCACTTTGTGTAATCGATTTCTAATGTCGTATAGGACGTATAAAAAGAATTACAGTCTTGGACATATCTCCGTTTTCCTAGCAGCAGATATTGTTTATAGATTATTTAAACAATTCCACAGGCCGTACGCATTTTTGTTAATTTTTTTCACTTTGTGTAATCGATTTCTAATGTCGTATAGGACGTATAAAAAGAATTACAGACTTGGACATATCTCCGTTTTCCTAGCAGCAGATATTGTTTATAGATTATTTAAACAATTCCACAGGCCGTACGCATTTTTGTTAATTTTTTTCACTTTGTGTAATCGATTTCTAATGTCGTATAGGACGTATAAAAAGAATTACAGACTTGGACATATCTCCGTTTTCCTAGCAGCAGATATTGTTTATAGATTATTTAAACAATTCCACAGGCCGTACGCATTTTTGTTAATTTTTTTCACTTTGTGTAATCGATTTCTAATGTCGTATAGGACGTATAAAAAGAATTACAGACTTGGACATATCTCCGTTTTCCTAGCAGCAGATATTGTTTATAGATTATTTAAACAATTCCACAGGCCGTACGCATTTTTGTTAATTTTTTTCACTTTGTGTAATCGATTTCTAATGTCGTATAGGACGTATAAAAAGAATTACAGACTTGGACATATCTCCGTTTTCCTAGCAGCAGATATTGTTTATAGATTATTTAAACAATTCCACAGGCCGTACGCATTTTTGTTAATTTTTTTCACTTTGTGTAATCGATTTCTAATGTCGTATAGGACGTATAAAAAGAATTACAGACTTGGACATATCTCCGTTTTCCTAGCAGCAGATATTGTTTATAGATTATTTAAACAATTCCACAGGCCGTACGCATTTTTGTTAATTTTTTTCACTTTGTGTAATCGACTACTAATGTTGTAGGGATCATGTAAATAGAATTACAGAGGTGGACATGTCCCCGTTTTCCCAGCAGCAGATATTGTTTATAGATTATTTAAACAATTCCACAGGCCGCACGCATTTTTGTTAATTTTTTTCACTTTGTGTAATTGATTTCTAATGTCGTATAGGACGTATAAAAAGAATTACAGACTTGGACATATCTCCGTTTTCCTAGCAGCAGATATTGTTTATAGATTATTTAAACAATTCCACAGGCCGTACGCATTTTTGTTAATTTTTTTCACATTGTGTAATCGACTACTAATGTTGTAGGGATCATGTAAATAGAATTACAGAGGTGGACATGTCCCCGTTTTCCCAGCAGCAGATATTGTTTATAGATTATTTAAACAATTCCACAGGCCGTACGCATTTTTGTTAATTTTTTTCACTTTGTGTAATCGATTTCTAATGTCGTATAGGACGTATAAAAAGAATTACAGACGTGGACATGTCCCCGTTTTGCCAGCAGCAGATATTGTTTAAAGATTATTTAAACAATTCCACAGGCCGTACGCATTTTTGTTAATTTTTTTCACTTTGTGTAATCGATTTCTAATGTCGTATAGGACGTATAAAAAGAATTACAGACTTGGACATATCTCCGTTTTCCTAGCAGCAGATATTGTTTATAGATTATTTAAACAATTCCACAGGCCGTACGCATTTTTGTTAATTTTTTTCACTTTGTGTAATCGATTTCTAATGTCGTATAGGACGTATAAAAAGAATTACAGACTTGGACATATCTCCGTTTTCCTAGCAGCAGATATTGTTTATAGATTATTTAAACAATTCCACAGGCCGTACGCATTTTTGTTAATTTTTTTCACTTTGTGTAATCGATTTCTAATGTCGTATAGGACGTATAAAAAGAATTACAGACTTGGACATATCTCCGTTTTCCTAGCAGCAGATATTGTTTAAAGATTATTTAAACAATTCCACAGGCCGTACGCATTTTTGTTAATTTTTTTCACTTTGTGTAATCGATTTCTAATGTCGTATAGGACGTATAAAAAGAATTACAGACTTGGACATATCTCCGTTTTCCTAGCAGCAGATATTGTTTATAGATTATTTAAACAATTCCACAGGCCGTACGCATTTTTGTTAATTTTTTTCACTTTGTGTAATCGATTTCTAATGTCGTATAGGACGTATAAAAAGAATTACAGACTTGGACATATCTCCGTTTTCCTAGCAGCAGATATTGTTTATAGATTATTTAAACAATTCCACAGGCCGTACGCATTTTTGTTAATTTTTTTCACTTTGTGTAATCGATTTCTAATGTCGTATAGGACGTATAAAAAGAATTACAGACTTGGACATATCTCCGTTTTCCTAGCAGCAGATATTGTTTATAGATTATTTAAACAATTCCACAGGCCGTACGCATTTTTGTTAATTTTTTTCACTTTGTGTAATCGATTTCTAATGTCGTATAGGACGTATAAAAAGAATTACAGACTTGGACATATCTCCGTTTTCCTAGCAGCAGATATTGTTTATAGATTATTTAAACAATTCCACAGGCCGTACGCATTTTTGTTAATTTTTTTCACTTTGTGTAATCGATTTCTAATGTCGTATAGGACGTATAAAAAGAATTACAGACTTGGACATATCTCCGTTTTCCTAGCAGCAGATATTGTTTATAGATTATTTAAACAATTCCACAGGCCGTACGCATTTTTGTTAATTTTTTTCACTTTGTGTAATCGATTTCTAATGTTGTATAGGTCATGTAAATAGAATTACAGACTTGGACATATCTCCGTTTTCCTAGCAGCAGATATTGTTTAAAGATTATTTAAACAATTCCACAGGCCGTACGCATTTTTGTTAATTTTTTTCACTTTGTGTAATCGATTTCTAATGTCGTATAGGACGTATAAAAAGAATTACAGTCTTGGACATATCTGGGTTTTCCTAGCAGCAGATATTGTTTATAGATTATTTAAACAATTCCACAGGCCGTACGCATTTTTGTTAATTTTTTTCACTTTGTGTAATCGATTTCTAATGTCGTATAGGACGTATAAAAAGAATTACAGACTTGGACATATCTCCGTTTTCCTAGCAGCAGATATTGTTTATAGATTATTTAAACAATTCCACAGGCCGTACGCATTTTTGTTAATTTTTTTCACTTTGTGTAATCGATTTCTAATGTCGTATAGGACGTATAAAAAGAATTACAGACTTGGACATATCTCCGTTTTCCTAGCAGCAGATATTGTTTATAGATTATTTAAACAATTCCACAGGCCGTACGCATTTTTGTTAATTTTTTTCACTTTGTGTAATCGATTTCTAATGTCGTATAGGACGTATAAAAAGAATTACAGACTTGGACATATCTCCGTTTTCCTAGCAGCAGATATTGTTTATAGATTATTTAAACAATTCCACAGGCCGTACGCATTTTTGTTAATTTTTTTCACTTTGTGTAATCGACTACTAATGTTGTAGGGATCATGTAAATAGAATTACAGAGGTGGACATGTCCCCGTTTTCCCAGCAGCAGATATTGTTTATAGATTATTTAAACAATTCCACAGGCCGTACGCATTTTTGTTAATTTTTTTCACTTTGTGTAATCGATTTCTAATGTCGTATAGGACGTATAAAAAGAATTACAGACTTGGACATATCTCCGTTTTCCTAGCAGCAGATATTGTTTATAGATTATTTAAACAATTCCACAGGCCGTACGCATTTTTGTTAATTTTTTTCACTTTGTGTAATCGATTTCTAATGTTGTATAGATCGTATAAAAAGAATTACAGACTTGGACATATCTCCGTTTTCCTAGCAGCAGATATTGTTTATAGATTATTTAAACAATTCCACAGGCCGTACGCATTTTTGTTAATTTTTTTCACTTTGTGTAATCGATTTCTAATGTCGTATAGGACGTATAAAAAGAATTACAGACTTGGACATATCTCCGTTTTCCTAGCAGCAGATATTGTTTATAGATTATTTAAACAATTCCACAGGCCGTACGCATTTTTGTTAATTTTTTTCACTTTGTGTAATCGACTACTAATGTTGTAGGGATCATGTAAATAGAATTACAGAGGTGGACATGTCCCCGTTTTCCCAGCAGCAGATATTGTTTATAGATTATTTAAACAATTCCACAGGCCGTACGCATTTTTGTTAATTTTTTTCACTTTGTGTAATCGATTTCTAATGTCGTATAGGACGTATAAAAAGAATTACAGACTTGGACATATCTCCGTTTTCCTAGCAGCAGATATTGTTTATAGATTATTTAAACAATTCCACAGGCCGTACGCATTTTTGTTAATTTTTTTCACTTTGTGTAATCGATTTCTAATGTCGTATAGGACGTATAAAAAGAATTACAGACTTGGACATATCTCCGTTTTCCTAGCAGCAGATATTGTTTATAGATTATTTAAACAATTCCACAGGCCGTACGCATTTTTGTTAATTTTTTTCACTTTGTGTAATCGACTACTAATGTTGTAGGGATCATGTAAATAGAATTACAGACTTGGACATATCTCCGTTTTCCTAGCAGCAGATATTGTTTATAGATTATTTAAACAATTCCACAGGCCGTACGCATTTTTGTTAATTTTTTTCACTTTGTGTAATCGATTTCTAATGTCGTATAGGACGTATAAAAAGAATTACAGTCTTGGACATATCTCCGTTTTCCTAGCAGCAGATATTGTTTATAGATTATTTAAACAATTCCACAGGCCGTACGCATTTTTGTTAATTTTTTTCACTTTGTGTAATCGATTTCTAATGTCGTATAGGACGTATAAAAAGAATTACAGACTTGGACATATCTCCGTTTTCCTAGCAGCAGATATTGTTTATAGATTATTTAAACAATTCCACAGGCCGTACGCATTTTTGTTAATTTTTTTCACTTTGTGTAATCGATTTCTAATGTTGTAGGGATCATGTAAATAGAATTACAGACTTGGACATATCTCCGTTTTCCTAGCAGCAGATATTGTTTATAGATTATTTAAACAATTCCACAGGCCGTACGCATTTTTGTTAATTTTTTTCACTTTGTGTAATCGATTTCTAATGTCGTATAGGACGTATAAAAAGAATTACAGTCTTGGACATATCTCCGTTTTCCTAGCAGCAGATATTGTTTATAGATTATTTAAACAATTCCACAGGCCGTACGCATTTTTGTTAATTTTTTTCACTTTGTGTAATCGATTTCTAATGTCGTATAGGACGTATAAAAAGAATTACAGACTTGGACATATCTCCGTTTTCCTAGCAGCAGATATTGTTTATAGATTATTTAAACAATTCCACAGGCCGTACGCATTTTTGTTAATTTTTTTCACTTTGTGTAATCGATTTCTAATGTCGTATAGGACGTATAAAAAGAATTACAGACTTGGACATATCTCCGTTTTCCTAGCAGCAGATATTGTTTATAGATTATTTAAACAATTCCACAGGCCGTACGCATTTTTGTTAATTTTTTTCACTTTGTGTAATCGACTACTAATGTTGTAGGGATCATGTAAATAGAATTACAGACTTGGACATATCTCCGTTTTCCTAGCAGCAGATATTGTTTATAGATTATTTAAACAATTCCACAGGCCGTACGCATTTTTGTTAATTTTTTTCACTTTGTGTAATCGATTTCTAATGTCGTATAGGACGTATAAAAAGAATTACAGACTTGGACATATCTCCGTTTTCCTAGCAGCAGATATTGTTTATAGATTATTTAAACAATTCCACAGGCCGTACGCATTTTTGTTAATTTTTTTCACTTTGTGTAATCGATTTCTAATGTTGTAGGGGACATGTAAAAAGAATTACAGACTTGGACATATCTCCGTTTTCCTAGCAGCAGATATTGTTTAAAGATTATTTAAACAATTCCACAGGCCGTACGCATTTTTGTTAATTTTTTTCACTTTGTGTAATCGATTTCTAATGTCGTATAGGACGTATAAAAAGAATTACAGACTTGGACATATCTCCGTTTTCCTAGCAGCAGATATTGTTTATAGATTATTTAAACAATTCCACAGGCCGTACGCATTTTTGTTAATTTTTTTCACTTTGTGTAATCGATTTCTAATGTCGTATAGGACGTATAAAAAGAATTACAGACTTGGACATATCTCCGTTTTCCTAGCAGCAGATATTGTTTATAGATTATTTAAACAATTCCACAGGCCGTACGCATTTTTGTTAATTTTTTTCACTTTGTGTAATCGACTACTAATGTTGTAGGGATCATGTAAATAGAATTACAGAGGTGGACATGTCCCCGTTTTCCCAGCAGCAGATATTGTTTATAGATTATTTAAACAATTCCACAGGCCGTACGCATTTTTGTTAATTTTTTTCACTTTGTGTAATCGATTTCTAATGTCGTATAGGACGTATAAAAAGAATTACAGTCTTGGACATATCTCCGTTTTCCTAGCAGCAGATATTGTTTAAAGATTATTTAAACAATTCCACAGGCCGTACGAATTTTTGTTAATTTTTTTCACTTTGTGTAATCGATTTCTAATGTCGTATAAGACGTATAAAAAGAATTACAGACTTGGACATATCTCCGTTTTCCTAGCAGCAGATATTGTTTATAGATTATTTAAACAATTCCACAGGCCGTACGCATTTTTGTTAATTTTTTTCACATTGTGTAATCGACTACTAATGTTGTAGGGATCATGTAAATAGAATTACAGAGGTGGACATGTCCCCGTTTTCCCAGCAGCAGATATTGTTTATAGATTATTTAAACAATTCCACAGGCCGTACGCATTTTTGTTAATTTTTTTCACTTTGTGTAATCGATTTCTAATGTCGTATAGGACGTATAAAAAGAATTACAGACGTGGACATGTCCCCGTTTTGCCAGCAGCAGATATTGTTTAAAGATTATTTAAACAATTCCACAGGCCGTACGCATTTTTGTTAATTTTTTTCACTTTGTGTAATCGATTACTAATGTTGTAGGGATCATGTAAATAGAATTACAGACTTGGACATATCTCCGTTTTCCTAGCAGCAGATATTGTTTATAGATTATTTAAACAATTCCACAGGCCGTACGCATTTTTGTTAATTTTTTTCACTTTGTGTAATCGATTTCTAATGTCGTATAGGACGTATAAAAAGAATTACAGACTTGGACATATCTCCGTTTTCCTAGCAGCAGATATTGTTTATAGATTATTTAAACAATTCCACAGGCCGTACGCATTTTTGTTAATTTTTTTCACTTTGTGTAATCGATTTCTAATGTCGTATAGATCATGTAAATAGAATTACAGACTTGGACATATCTCCGTTTTCCTAGCAGCAGATATTGTTTATAGATTATTTAAACAATTCCACAGGCCGTACGCATTTTTGTTAATTTTTTTCACTTTGTGTAATCGATTTCTAATGTCGTATAGGACGTATAAAAAGAATTACAGACTTGGACATATCTCCGTTTTCCTAGCAGCAGATATTGTTTATAGATTATTTAAACAATTCCACAGGCCGTACGCATTTTTGTTAATTTTTTTCACTTTGTGTAATCGATTTCTAATGTCGTATAGGACGTATAAAAAGAATTACAGACTTGGACATATCTCCGTTTTCCTAGCAGCAGATATTGTTTATAGATTATTTAAACAATTCCACAGGCCGTACGCATTTTTGTTAATTTTTTTCACTTTGTGTAATCGACTACTAATGTTGTAGGGATCATGTAAATAGAATTACAGAGGTGGACATGTCCCCGTTTTCCCAGCAGCAGATATTGTTTATAGATTATTTAAACAATTCCACAGGCCGTACGCATTTTTGTTAATTTTTTTCACTTTGTGTAATCGATTTCTAATGTCGTATAGGACGTATAAAAAGAATTACAGACGTGGACATGTCCCCGTTTTCCCAGCAGCAGATATTGTTTATAGATTATTTAAACAATTCCACAGGCCGTACGCATTTTTGTTAATTTTTTTCACTTTGTGTAATCGACTACTAATGTTGTAGGGATCATGTAAATAGAATTACAGAGGTGGACATGTCCCCGTTTTCCCAGCAGCAGATATTGTTTATAGATTATTTAAACAATTCCACAGGCCGTACGCATTTTTGTTAATTTTTTTCACTTTGTGTAATCGATTTCTAATGTCGTATAGGACGTATAAAAAGAATTACAGACTTGGACATATCTCCGTTTTCCTAGCAGCAGATATTGTTTATAGATTATTTAAACAATTCCACAGGCCGTACGCATTTTTGTTAATTTTTTTCACTTTGTGTAATCGACTACTAATGTTGTAGGGATCATGTAAATAGAATTACAGACTTGGACATATCTCCGTTTTCCTAGCAGCAGATATTGTTTATAGATTATTTAAACAATTCCACAGGCCGTACGCATTTTTGTTAATTTTTTTCACTTTGTGTAATCGATTTCTAATGTCGTATAGGACGTATAAAAAGAATTACAGACTTGGACATATCTCCGTTTTCCTAGCAGCAGATATTGTTTATAGATTATTTAAACAATTCCACAGGCCGTACGCATTTTTGTTAATTTTTTTCACTTTGTGTAATCGATTTCTAATGTCGTATAGGACGTATAAAAAGAATTACAGACTTGGACATATCTCCGTTTTCCTAGCAGCAGATATTGTTTATAGATTATTTAAACAATTCCACAGGCCGTACGCATTTTTGTTAATTTTTTTCACTTTGTGTAATCGATTTCTAATGTCGTATAGGACGTATAAAAAGAATTACAGACTTGGACATATCTCCGTTTTCCTAGCAGCAGCTATTGTTTATAGATTATTTAAACAATTCCACAGGCCGTACGCATTTTTGTTAATTTTTTTCACTTTGTGTAATCGATTTCTGATGTCGTATAGGACATATAAAAAGAATTACAGACGTGGACATGTCCCCGTTTTGCCAGCAGCAGATATTGTTTAAAGATTATTTAAACAATTCCACAGGCCGTACGCATTTTTGTTAATTTTTTTCACTTTGTGTAATCGACTACTAATGTTGTAGGGATCATGTAAATAGAATTACAGAGGTGGACATGTCCCCGTTTTCCCAGCAGCAGATACTGTTTATAGATTATTTAAACAATTCCACAGGCCGTACGCATTTTTGTTAATTTTTTTCACTTTGTGTAATCGATTTCTAATGTCGTATAGGACGTATAAAAAGAATTACAGACTTGGACATATCTCCGTTTTCCTAGCAGCAGATATTGTTTATAGATTATTTAAACAATTCCACAGGCCGTACGCATTTTTGTTAATTTTTTTCACTTTGTGTAATCGATTTCTAATGTCGTATAGGTCGTATAAAAAGAATTACAGACTTGGACATATCTCCGTTTTCCTAGCAGCAGATATTGTTTATAGATTATTTAAACAATTCCACAGGCCGTACGCATTTTTGTTAATTTTTTTCACTTTGTGTAATCGACTACTAATGTCGTAGGGATCATATAAAAAGAATTACAGACTTGGACATATCTCCGTTTTCCTAGCAGCAGATATTGTTTATAGATTATTTAAACAATTCCACAGGCCGTACGCATTTTTGTTAATTTTTTTCACTTTGTGTAATCGATTTCTAATGTCGTATAGGACGTATAAAAAGAATTACAGACTTGGACATATCTCCGTTTTCCTAGCAGCAGATATTGTTTATAGATTATTTAAACAATTCCACAGGCCGTACGCATTTTTGTTAATTTTTTTCACTTTGTGTAATCGATTTCTAATGTCGTATAGGACGTATAAAAAGAATTACTGACTTGGACATATCTCCGTTTTCCTAGCAGCAGATATTGTTTATAGATTATTTAAACAATTCCACAGGCCGTACGCATTTTTGTTAATTTTTTTCACTTTGTGTAATCGATTTCTAATGTCGTATAGGACGTATAAAAAGAATTACAGAGGTGGACATGTCCCCGTTTTCCCAGCAGCAGATATTGTTTATAGATTATTTAAACAATTCCACAGGCCGTACGCATTTTTGTTAATTTTTTTCACTTTGTGTAATCGATTTCTAATGTCGTATAGGACGTATAAAAAGAATTACAGACTTGGACATATCTCCGTTTTCCTAGCAGCAGATATTGTTTATAGATTATTTAAACAATTCCACAGGCCGTACGCATTTTTGTTAATTTTTTTCACTTTGTGTAATCGACTACTAATGTTGTAGGGATCATGTAAATAGAATTACAGACTTGGACATATCTCCGTTTTCCTAGCAGCAGATATTGTTTATAGATTATTTAAACAATTCCACAGGCCGTACGCATTTTTGTTAATTTTTTTCACTTTGTGTAATCGATTTCTAATGTCGTATAGGACGTATAAAAAGAATTACAGACTTGGACATATCTCCGTTTTCCTAGCAGCAGATATTGTTTATAGATTATTTAAACAATTCCACAGGCCGTACGCATTTTTGTTAATTTTTTTCACTTTGTGTAATCGACTACTAATGTTGTAGGGATCATGTAAATAGAATTACAGAGGTGGACATGTCCCCGTTTTCCCAGCAGCAGATATTGTTTATAGATTATTTAAACAATTCCACAGGCCGTACGCATTTTTGTTAATTTTTTTCACTTTGTGTAATCGATTTCTAATGTCGTATAGGACGTATAAAAAGAATTACAGACTTGGACATATCTCCGTTTTCCTAGCAGCAGATATTGTTTATAGATTATTTAAACAATTCCACAGGCCGTACGCATTTTTGTTAATTTTTTTCACTTTGTGTAATCGATTTCTAATGTCGTATAGGACGTATAAAAAGAATTACAGACTTGGACATATCTCCGTTTTCCTAGCAGCAGATATTGTTTATAGATTATTTAAACAATTCCACAGGCCGTACGCATTTTTGTTAATTTTTTTCACTTTGTGTAATCGACTACTAATGTTGTAGGGATCATGTAAATAGAATTACAGAGGTGGACATGTCCCCGTTTTCCCAGCAGCAGATATTGTTTATAGATTATTTAAACAATTCCACAGGCCGTACGCATTTTTGTTAATTTTTTTCACTTTGTGTAATCGATTTCTAATGTCGTATAGGACGTATAAAAAGAATTACAGACTTGGACATATCTCCGTTTTCCTAGCAGCAGATATTGTTTATAGATTATTTAAACAATTCCACAGGCCGTACTCATTTTTGTTAATTTTTTTCACTTTGTGTAATCCAATACTAATGTTGTAGGGATCATGTAAATAGAATTACAGAGGTGGACATGTCCCCGTTTTCCCAGTAGCAGATATTGTTTATAGATTATTTAAACAATTCCACAGGCCGCACGCATTTTTGTTAATTTTTTTCACTTTGTGTAATCGATTTCTAATGTCGTATAGGACGTATAAAGAGAATTACAGTCTTGGACATATCTCCGATTTCGTAGCAGCAGATATTGTTTATAGATTATTTAAACAATTCCACAGGCCGTATGCATTTTTATTAATTTTTTTCACTTTGTGTAATCGATTTCTAATGTCGTATAGGACATATAATAAGAATTACAGACTTGGACATATCTCCGTTTTCCTAGCAGCAGCTATTGTTTATAGATTATTTAAACAATTCCACAGGCCGTACGCATTTTTGTTAATTTTTTTCACTTTGTGTAATCGATTTCTAATGTCGTATAGGACGTATAAAAAGAATTACAGTCTTGGACATATCTCCGTTTTCCTAGCAGCAGATATTGTTTATAGATTATTTAAACAATTCCACAGGCCGTACGCATTTTTGTTAATTTTTTTCACTTTGTGTAATCGATTTCTAATGTCGTATAGGACGTATAAAAAGAATTACAGACTTGGACATATCTCCGTTTTCCTAGCAGCAGATATTGTTTATAGATTATTTAAACAATTCCACAGGCCGTACGCATTTTTGTTAATTTTTTTCACTTTGTGTAATCGACTACTAATGTTGTAGGGATCATGTAAATAGAATTACAGAGGTGGACATGTCCCCGTTTTCCCAGCAGCAGATATTGTTTATAGATTATTTAAACAATTCCACAGGCCGCACGCATTTTTGTTAATTTTTTTCACTTTGTGTAATCGATTTCTAATGTCGTATAGGACGTATAAAAAGAATTACAGACTTGGACATATCTCCGTTTTCCTAGCAGCAGATATTGTTTATAGATTATTTAAACAATTCCACAGGCCGTACGCATTTTTGTTAATTTTTTTCACTTTGTGTAATCGACTACTAATGTTGTAGGGATCATGTAAATAGAATTACAGAGGTGGACATGTCCCCGTTTTGCCAGCAGCACATCCCACTTATATTTGAATGAAAATCTATTTTTTTTAAATATTATTTTTCAAAATCTCTGATTGACTTAAAGGCTTTACTGTCAATTGAATAAATCAATATATGAACCAACAAGTTTTTCAGCCTTTACTTGTTTAAACCATGCTGCATTTTGATTTATTGGTGAGATTGATCGATTTATATTAAATATCAGATCAGAATTGATTTTGTTTAAAGACCCTGATATATAAGCGTGTTTTGTGTTATAAAGTAATTCAATATTGAGCAACTGATTTCCAATAAATGCTATGATAATGCTGCAAACACATTACTCGCTTATGTGATTTCAGCATATCATTATTGGGGTATTTAATTTTGTTAATCTTTAAGGAAAACTTGCAACTGCTGCTCCCTATGATGTCAGCACAAATACATCAATTGCTAAAAAACATGCACTTTACCTTTTGTTTAAGGTAATTCATAGGCATCATAAGGGCACTTAAGTAACGATATTAGTTTCTTGTTTATTATGTAAGTTGTAAACTTACTTCCTCGTAAGCACATGAATCTTAAGGGAGCTTTGATGTAAAAAGCTGAAATACTAAGCTTAAAATTCATGGTAAGTTAAAAAAATATTCGAAACTTATTGTCTTATTATTTTCAACATCTTTATGGAATTTTAGCTTGAATCAATTTCAGTATTCTGAACTTCAATGAATTTTCAGCATTATATCAGTATTCGCATAGCGTTCTAGACATCAAGTAATTGCAGATAATTTTATAGTTATAGTCGAATAAAAAGCCATTTACATCTCTATATGTTTTTTTTGTTTGGTCTTAATTGGTTGTTGATCACGGATTTTATATTTAATCTTCTCTATTGAGATAAGAACTTCATGTTCAAAAATATGTCTTATAAGTGACTATGAGTTCAAAACGCTATCTTTAATAGAGCACAATTCTATGCATGGAGAGATTATTTTTATCTAATGAAATTGTGGTAGTTCTATGGGTATATGATGACCTTGTGTGCATTATGATACTGCTAATAATTTTCAAAAATATCAATTGTGCTGCTAAAAGTAACGAACATTTTCCATTAGACAAAATAAGTAAAAAGGAAATATTAAATCGATTATTGTTGGCTAAGACCTACATATTTAGTTATCGTTATTACCATCTGGAAAAGAAAAGGAAAGATCAACTGTGTTAATCTGAATTTAAATTTAGTCCCTAATCGCTTACGAAATATTACTAAAACTGCAAATAATTATAGGTCCATTAATATAAAATTTCATATTTTAATAGTTATAAAATAAATATTTCAATAAATAACTTTACGTAACGGTATCAGCAAATACATAAAAAATAGTTTCATTCTAAACATATAATTTCACTGAAATTCTGTAAATCAATCTAGTTATTGCCATCACAGATGTCAACTTCAATTTTTTCAGCTTAAGCTTAAAAATCTGACTTTATGTGACACTAAAACTGTACCAATAAAAAAATTCCTCAACATATATTTTTTTTGTTCAAGTAGATCAACTTACCACCGGTTTATTCAAATTTAAGATTGCGTAATAGCTCAACATGATTTCACAATTTCACCGAAATGGCTTGTAATGTAAAGTCTTTAACAAATAAGTTTATTGTTTAATAACTTATAACAATTTTGATGCAGCTTTGCGAAGTTCTCGCGATCGGCGTGTCACTCCTGTCGCAATATCGCATACGTGTGAAAAACCCATAAACTTGGTTTATATCCACTCGTTTTTAAACCAGTTTTGTTATAAAACCAGATATATTTTTTGTGATTAAAACCACCGATTTATAAATATTGATACAATTACTATTAAAGATTAATGTTCGTTTTAAGAGAGATTATAGGGAAGATCGCTTAAACTTGTCTGATTTACGGATCATATACAGACACGGTAAAAATATATAAATATGTAGATGAATAAGATTACTCAGATTACTGGAGCACTACAGGAATTGGTCAACACCAGATGGCATTGCGTGTGCAGGGCGCCATCGGACGTATGTACATATAGAAACATGTTTGTTTATTATTCGCAGAGATTACACGCAAAGAAATTTGAAGTTAATGCGACAGCATTTTGGGAAGTAGTAGTTACCGCACAGATTCTGACGAATTTGAAATGACGATTACAATTCGAATTCGTTAAAAAGAAAATTTTTATAAACAGATCCAGTTTGAGTGTACCAGTGAGAATATTTATTCATAATTTCTAGACGATATAGTTATTAATAATTATTTTTATTGATCTATAAACATTGTTGAAACGGAAAAACTTGGTACTTTTTTCATTCTAAAGCTTCCGTACCGAAAACAGTGCAAGATACACTAAAAATGCACTAAACCTTTTTTAGAGGGCACAAAATTTCCTTAAAAAAAGTTAGCGAGGGCCCTAGTCTAAAGTTAATAGATTATCCATAAACAACGTTGGAATGTTGTCTTACAAGTTAATTATGAATATTTTGGAATTTTTGTAAAATATGAGGCATATTCCATCGTTGCTCGTGGTTAAGCTATTAAGTTTAGTCTAGAGCCCCCGCTGACTTTTTTGTAGGAAATTTTGTGTTCTACAAAAAAGTTTCAGTGCATTTTTAGTGTATCTTGCACTGTTTTCGATACGGAAGCTTTAGACTGAAAAAAATACCAAGTTTTTCGGTTTCTACAACGTTTATAGATCATTAAAATTAATTATTAATAACTACATAGTCGGAAAATTATGAATAACTATTCAAAAAGGTGTAATAAAATTGTATCTGTTCATAAAAATTTTCTTTTTAACGATTTCGAATTTTAACCGACAGTTGAAATTCATCAGAAATCGTGCGGTAGCTGTTACTTCCCTGAGCAGTGGCATTTACTTCAAATTTCTTTCCGTGTATAGGGGAGATCGCTCAGTTGGCTAAATTCAGCGTGCCGATTTTGAAAATGCCGTAAAGTGGCGCCCCGAGGGAATCCCATCGGTAACTAAATGGGGAAAAAGGAGAGAAATATATTATCACCGTGGAAAAGCATAGGACAGAGTTTGATCGAAATTAAAAATAACACTATCGGTACGATAGGAGCATCAGGGGACCGCGGGGCAGAGCGGGGTTGGTTTCGAAACTTGATATCGGAGAGCCAAAAAGAAATCGAGAAAACGGCAGGGACGAATCGCACAATATGCGCACGGGGCCCTGCGCTAAGGCAGATTGAAAATTTTATTATTTTTCTAAGAAATAAAAATGCTTCATTATACGAAATTATTCAATAATTATATTTCAATTTATATTATTAATAAATCATTAATTAAAATTATTATAGCTTTGTGAACAGTAATTATCTAAATTTATCAAACTTGTGTAATTTTTAATATTACACATTCATTTTTTAGTCGCAATTTAAGATTAATAATTTTTCTTTTTTATTTCATTATTTATATAAATAACAAATAAACAGGCCCTCAATTCTTATTAGTTTAATTATTATTATATTAATATCACTTAATTATTAATTTTTATAAAAATAAATTACGCGTTCAATTCATTATATTTTTCAATAAAAAAAATATTGAAAATTACGAAAATTATGCGTAATTAACAATTGTAAAACACAACTTAATACATGCGTACAATGTCATTTGCGAATTTAACTAACAACATAAATATATGCTTGAAATTATTAATATCTTAATTATTACCGGATTAATGTTATGAAAGTGATGTAAATTCGTGAGTAACATTTTAATTTTATTTACACTTTTTGTAATTAAATATTTACATAGTGATTATTGTAAATATCCCAACTACTGAACTTATTTCAATTATTTTATATATTTTTATCGGTTACAGCGAAAAGTAAAGTGCAAAAGTCTTTAAATTAACTTTATTTCCGATTGTATTAATTATTCAATGAATGCTTATTAACGGATGTAAAATCGGATAATCTAGATATGCAAACGTTTTCATTCTGCTGCCTTCTTTTTGCCGTTTTTTTTAGTACTGATATCCAATAAATGATGTTCTAGCACAACTTTATTAGTGGTTAATTCGATTTTGGCACTAAAATTGTACCACGGTTGAGTAGTTACATCGTCGGACTTGTAGTTCAATCCCCTAAGGATCGCGCCTTCTCCGGAGATTTTTTTAATGTAATTTACATAGTGATTTTTTTGTAAATTTTATCTACTAGACGTATCTTAATTATTTTACTTACTTTTATAACGATTACAGTGAGAAGTGAGATATCCAAATTTTAGGGCGAAAATAATATTGTTGGTTTCCGTTTCTATTATTTATTCGATTCAATATTATTAATGAATATAAATATCCTATAATATGTAGACCAAAGTTGATTGAAAGAAAAGCGCTATGCACAATATAATATAATTAAACAGAATATTATTAGTAATAATATGTGTTTATTTGCGTTCACCAAGGTGATTACAAAACCTCCCGAAAATTACACTCTTTACACGTTTACAAATTACAAATATAACAAATTCTTATTTTTTATTTCCTTACACTTTTTTCTTCATATATATTAGTAGAAGCAACTGAAATAACGCACGTTTGCCATTGTACATAATGTGCTTGTGAATAATGTAAACCATCAAACTTTGTAATTCCAAGAATAAAAATTAATTTAATTGTTCAACGATATTGTAGACATTTATCTGAAAAGGTGTGATAACGTACCTGGGTCCGTTACGATTAGAATTAAGTCAGTAGACTGGATATGCCTGATTTTTTCAAAAATTAAAACAATTAAAATACGTTCAATAGTTAGGGCATTTATAATAGGTAAGCATATATGAATAAATTAAATTTAAAAAAAAAATTCCCGACGGAGATTCGAACTTCAAAAGTTTGACTTACAAGTCCAGCGCTGTAACCACTCAACCACCGTACAATTGTTTTTTTTAAAGAACGGATAAGCGCTATTAAAGTTATCGAAGAATTGCATTCATTTTTTAATAAATTTATACTTGCCGATAAAAAAGGAAATAAACGCGATATTATTAAAGGATTATTTAAACACAATAATAGAAAGGGATTGTAAAATAGGGTGTTGTAAAAAGTAATTAATTGTCCTTCCTTCCTGAAAAAGTTGATTTTTTAAATCAATCAATTAATTTCAGGAAGGACAACTACTTTTCACAACACCCTGTTTAAAAAAAACGCAAAAGTTTATAATTTTGTTGACACAGCTATTTTATATATTAACAAACAATTTCATTACAAAAACATTAAAGAAATAAAACGTATCTCGATTAACAATGATTACCCCATTTCGTTCATTAATAATCACATTAAAAATAGACTACAATACATAAAAAACAGTTATAATTCTTTCTTATCAGATACACCTGAAAATTCATCCTTTACAATGGTTTTACAAATTCCGGATATCAATGGTTTTTTAAAACTCCGTTTAACTTTGTTAAAAAATTGTCTAATATTCTCTTTAATTATTCTTTTAATAATAATACTTATTTCCTTTATTATTTCCTTTTTTATTGGCAACTTTAAAAAATAAATGCAGTTCTACGATAACTTTATTAGCGTTTGTCCGTTCTTTAAAAAAACAATTGTACGGTGGTAGAGTGGTTAGCTGGACTTGTAAGTCAAAATTTTGAAGTTCGTTTTAATTTTTGCGAAAATCACGCATATCCAGCCTACTGAGTTAATTCTAATCGTAACCGACCCAGATACTTTGTCACACCCTTTTCAGATAAATGTCTACAATATCGTTCAACAATTAAATTAATTTTTATTCTTAGAATTACAAAGTTTGATAGTTTGCGTTATTCACAACCTGGCAAACGAAAATTGATTGAAGATCCATTAAAATTCATTCACTGCATCACTTCTGAATTCGTGTTTTTAGCTCCTGCAATAAATTTCAATGAGAAAATGTGTTTCAATGATTTTGAATGGTTAATAGCTCATAAAAAGTAGTTCGATTTAATGATTTTGAATTGAAAAATCGTGGAAAGAAGAACTACTTTTGTGGAATGAATTTCAATTGAAAAGAGCATATAGAACAATTATGAATTTTAATGCAAAAATAGTTTTATGTGCCTCGAATGAATTGGAATGGATAGTTGATTATTATAGGACTACAAATTTAATGATTTTGAATCGAAAAAAAAAAAATTACATGAAAATGCAACTGATATGAATAAAATCGAATCGGTTATTATCAATAACAAGGTTGGGAGGTAAATGATTTTTAATGGAAATAAAATATTTAAATGGAACAATCGTTCAAAACATACCAAAAAGTTGGTTCTCTAGTAATTTTTTACGAAGAATTCAAAGATAGTATTGTGACGAAACCCGTCACAGATCGACGCGCTTCCCGAACCTCGCGCCATATATTGGGGCCGGGCGTAACCCCGCTACGAAGTCCGCCCCTCCCGGAGGAGAAACGGTTCTTTTTACCGGAGCGCGCCTCCACTCGTCCTCCCCCACAGGTCGTGCCGCAGTGCGCCTCGAGAGTTCCCGAGTACCGGGCCTCGGCCACCGCCGCCGACCTCTCTCCATCCCTCCCTATCGTTCTCTCTCTCAGGACAGCGACAGCTAGCCCGAGACGATACGGGGACGCACGAAGTACTTGTCAGCGCTCCGTGTCGTCCCCTCCCACTATGAAGACCCCGAGGACGGTGCTCGTCATCGCCCCGACGAGTACGTCCCCCAACTAGGACCCCCGGACGAACCCCTCTCTCACGCCGATCGCTCGAGCGCGCACGCGCCGGCCCAACGGTGCACCGCTGAAGTAGAAAGGAACAAGACGGAGAGTATCCGTGAGGCTCTAGCCAAGAAAAGAAGAGTTCGCGCCGAAAAGAGTACCGAGTCGTAACAGTGTAAAGGTGGATCAAGGGGTGGAGACAGCCGTAAGGAAAAGTGCCAACCGAGGCCCGCCACCACCAGGACCAAGATTCCCAGGCCACCCCCGCTGCCACAAGGAGAATCTCCCAAGTAAGTTCACCCGTTTCTTTTGTTCTCTCTTTTTCGACATCCCGATTTCCCCGTGAAATAAGTTCCCGGTCTTATCCATAAGAAGTTCCGCAGTCGCGAGATTCGGAACCCGCGCCCCCCGTCCCCCTTTTTGTAGTTTTGGATTGAGAAATAAAGTTCGGCCTTGTCCTTATAAGGGCGAGGTTATAAATGGCATCCCTGGTGGGAAAATCTAATTTGACTTCGCATTTAAAAAAAAAAAAAAGTGAAAAGTGAATTTTGATCCTCCCACGAGTCGTTACGAGTTCGGCGGAACTCGCCGGGAATTTGGAATAAAAAATTTCGGAGTAAAAGAGGTTGTAACGGTCGTGCACTTGTTGACGTATTTAAAAATAAATACGACAACAAGTTGCCCGGAAATAAGTTGGCCCGGTGAAATCGAGGTGTTGACAAACACCCGCCCTGCCGTCCCTAACCGTTAGAAAAAAATTTCTAAGTTCAAAAGAAATTATCGAACTGATATTCCATCACAAACCCCTATGTAGAAATAAATGTTAGGATATATTATATTATATTTAATTGTATGTATATGTAACATATTATTGATGTGTCTTTAATTTTATATCGTAAATTATGATTTTATATTCAGATCTAAGTAATTAACTATGAGTAATTAATTTTAATGTTAATGAGGTAGAGAAATTCACAGCCCCGAAACTCCCTAGGATTAGAAATACGTAAGGGAATAATCGAATAAGTTTAGAAAATTTTTTAGAATATATAAAAATAATCGTCATTCTAACTTGCAGTTTTTTTTTGTTTTTATTGAGGTTTTCAAATCGAGGTAGTAATTGATTTAATTCGAAAATCAATAATTCGGACAGGTATGGTAACAGATTTTTGAAATTTGAATGAGAACGGAAAATTTTGAATTGATGTAACACGTGTAAATTTTCTTTGGAGAATTGATCGTTAATTATTTTTAAATAACAAAAGTGCAAATAATTAAATATTTTTTTTTTGATTATGTAAACAAATCTTTTACGTGAATAATAATTGAAAGTAATTATATAGTGAGCAATTTTCGCTATAGAAAAAAGTAATTGACAGGTTTCGCGATTTCCAGGTATGGGACTTCCCCCCGCCCCCAACCAGAAAACGAAGAGTAATACGCAGCTTTTGCGTTACAAAAAAAAATCAGTTTAGAGTTATACTGTGTCAAAATAAATATATATGTAAATACATGTGTAACATATGTGCTCATAATTGATGGAAATGTTATTTTTCTTAAGTATCGTCCCACAGGTACCAGTGTAGCGATTGAATTAGTCCGTTAAAAAACGGAAATAAAGTTTCTAATTGCGTGTCGCGAGTCGCGTCCGTGTATGAAAATCTTTTTGTTATAGAAAAAGTACCCCGTTAATTCGTTATCAATAATAACGGACAATCAAGACTCACTAAACGGAATTCAAAGTCGTGCGTTTGAATTTCCGTTGGTTTTGAATAGCCCTTACTTATTAATATTAATTATTTTTGAATTTCCTTTATTTATGTATACCCGGAATTCAAAGTCGTGCGTTTGAACTTCCACTTGGTTTTGAATAGCCCTTACTTATTAATATTAATTATTTTGGAATTTACGTTAGTTGGAATTGCCCTTAGTATTCATTTCCATTATTTTTGAATTTTCCTTAATTTTGGAAAATTCCTTAGTTTCGAAAAATCCCTTAATTTAAAAAAAAAAAATTCTTTATTTTTGAATACCCTTTATCTTTGAGTGTCCCTTTTATTTTATTAAAATTTTTTGTTTGAATCCCCTATTACTTTCGAATTTCCTTTTCTTTTTGGATTCCCTTTTACTTTGAATTCCTTTTTATTTTTGCAATACCCTTTATTTTTGAATTTCCTTTTAATTTTGAATTACCCTTTATTTTTGAAATTCCCTTCATTTTGGAAACCCCCTTTACTTTTGAAATCCCCTTTAATTTTAAATTTCCTTTTTAATTTTGAATTACCCTTTAATTTTGAATTTCCTTTCATTTTGGAAACCCCCTTTACTTTTGAAATCCCCTTTAAGTTTGAATTCCCTTTATTTTTGAATTCCCCTTTATTTTTGAATTCCCTTTATTTTGAATTCCCTTTATTTTTGAATTCCCCTTTATTTTTGAATTCCCCTTTATTTTTTTTGAATTCCCTTTATTTTTGAACCCCCCTTTATTTTTGAATCCCCCTTTTATTTTTGAATTCCCCTTCAACCTTGAAATTCCCTTTAATTCTGAAATCCCATTTAATCCAGAATTTCTCTTTATTTTTGAATTTCCCTTTATTTTTGATTTCCCCTTTAATCTTGAATTCCGCTTCAACTTTGAAATTCCCTTTAATTCTGGAATCCCATTTAATCCAGAATTTCCCTTTATTTTTGAAATTCCCTTTGTTTTTGAATTTACCGTTATTTTTGAAATCCCCTTTAGTTTGGAAGTCCCCTTTATATAGAATACTTTTTTTTTATGCGTGATAGCGCACCGCATTTGTGTCGGATATTACGAATAAATAATTCGAAGTAATTCCGGGAAATTTGTTTTTTTTTTTGTTTTGTTTTGTTTTTGCATTAATTGGCTGTACGCCAGATATCAGGTTGCTCAAGCAACGACCCTGGTAGCTCGACGTAGGATCTCGAGTTACATCGCGTCCTTGAGGAGCATCTGATCTATTAGCGTCTCTCCCTCCATTAGTTGAGTATTTCCGGTAGGACTGAACGAGTGGATTAAGAAAGGTTCTGATATTTACCCCTACCCTTTTGTGATTTTTCCCAATTGTGTCGTATTGGTTGGGTTGATTGCAGTAAAATGGATTCTTTTGAATACACCCCCGTTACATCCCCTGTAATGGGGATACCCACGCTAACGGTGGTAACGCCAACCACCACGACCGAATATGTCCCCATCACTACCGCGCCCGTGTCATATACGGCAACCGCTACGCACGTCGCGCCCTCTCGGGCAGCGGAGCGACGAGTAGCCAGTCCGGAACAAATTTCGGCAATTCGGGCAGAAATCGACCGGGTAGTCGATTTACGCGACCTTATCGGCCGGTGTGATAGAGCCGAATGTTGATATCCGGACCGATAGAGGTGGTCCGGGATCGGCTCGTAAGATATACAATCTTACAGCGGTTCCCGGATACCCCGGTCGAGTGGGATCGACGAGCAGATGGACGAGGCGATCACCCCCCCCCCCCTACACGTTGTCCGAAGCGGTGAGTTGCCCCGTTTATGGGACCATGCTAAGTGGCCCCCGGCCGACGGGACATCTGGACCCCACGAACCCCAGCGGTCAACTCGGTTCGGAACCGCGGAATCGCAGAACTATGGGTTTCCGTCCGATCGATCGCGTGCCCATTATCGGGACCCGATCTCGTTTGGGGAGGAGAGTTTCCAATTCTCAGTGGCAGATGCGACCACCTATCAGGTCGATCGGTCCAATGAGGGGTCAGTAGCCCCCCCTCGTGACACACGACCGGAAAATGTGCCTCGCCGGGAGGCACCGGCCAGCAGTTACCATAATCCACCCAGCGCGTTAACGAGGAGTAGCCGCCCCACATTGTCGGCTCCCGAACCGTTTCGGGATGATACCGTGAACCATGGGGTACGAGAGACATCAAACCCCCAATGGTCCGAGGAGATCGATCCCCAAAATCGGGACGACTTCTACCTGCGACCAGTGGACCCCCCTCGACCGGTAATATTAGGACAACGTCCCCCCCGTCGTCCGAACGCGCACACGTCCCATGTCCACTTTCCAGCGGACCTGACATATAGTATGTCCCCGCTGCAACCCCCCTACAACAGCACGCGGATCAGTCAACCACAAACCTCGAGTCGCCCGGAAGGTAACGCGTCCACCGCTGGAGGGTCATTCAACCCCAGCCTGTCGATGTCCGGTGTGCGATGGCAGAGGACTGCCATTGAACATTGGAGGACACACGGACCCCGTTACTCCGGCGAGGAAGGGGAGGACGCGGAGGAGTTCCTCGTCAAACTGGGCGAATACGTCACGAGTCGGGATCTGACGGAAGAGGACCTCCTGCGCGCCCTACCTGAAGCGTTTAAGGGATCAGCCCTCAACTGGTACCGGGTGGAAAAGGCAAGCTGGCATACGTACCCCGGCTTCGTACGTTACTTTCGCGACGCGTTCGGTCAACGCCATCTGGAAGCCGCCCCCCTCCAGCGGCTAACCAGTCCGCCTTCGCCTATACACCCAAGATGAGGAGAGGCAAGGAAAAGCTGGCCCTCGCGACGCCCGCGGTAAAGATGGCCAAAGTTAGCGTCGTAACCCCACCCCCTCCGTCTCCAGCCCCCTAGGAGGAAGAGGAGGCGGCGCCGGTAGCCCGCGTAGAGCGGAACAGAGGTCGCAACCCCACGCGCTCGGTACCGGCATATCAGCAGCACCAACCACAAGTGGCGACCACTCACAACCCGCGGCTACCAAGAGTGCCACGCCTCCTGGATGTGGCGCCGAGAGAGCGCCCACCCTCCGAGTCGAGATCGCCGCCGAATCGGAACCCGGTCCGGTGTTATAATTGTAAACAGACGGGTCACATATACCGAGAGTGCCCCCATCCCTTAGGGCATTTTTGTAGGGTCTTTGGCTATCCAGGCCGTGATGCAAACAATTGTCCCGTTTGCGCGCGTAAACGGTCGGGAAACTGTTAACGAGGTTGAAGGAAACCCCTAAACCCCCCCTTACAATCCCATCCGCGATCACCCCTACTTCAAGCCGGATAGAAAAAAATGTTGACAAGAGTCACATCGCTTCGGCAACCCCTAAGCCCAGAGGGCTGAATATCGGGTCCGAGTCCATAGATTCTTGCGAAGATAATCAATGGACATTAGATTCGGACCCTCGCCCCCACTTTCGCGTAGCTTTGAATGGGAAGATTATAAGGGCACTCGTTGATACCGGAGCGTCGCGCTCCTATTAGGCCTCGCGTGTCGGGAGGTAGTTTCGCCGTTCCTAAGGTCAAGTGAGGAACAAGTAAGAGTTGCCAATGGCGCGCTAGTCCCATTAAATGGTGTCGTTACCCTCGCGATGACGGTAGATAGCCATACGCGAAATTTGGAGATAAGAGTAGCCCCCATCCACTATGCATGCGTGTTGGGGATGGATTTTATGTGCCTCTTCGGTCTGAAGATAGATACCGAGAGTAATGCGTGGAGTAGCCGCAACGGCACCCCGCACTCGTTAAACGATTCCGGCGTTTCAGTTACCGCCTTCGCCGTACACGACTGCGCCGGATTGGTCGCCCCCTCCCAAGAAGCAGGCCCACGATTAAGGAGGCTACTCGATAAATTCTACCCCACAAATAGGACCCCTACGATCGGAATAACGCGTCTGACGCAGCGCGCTATCGACGTACAGGGTCATCCCCCGATTCGTCAAAAGGCTCGCCTACTCTCTCCTTACATGCTAAAGGTAGCACAGGACGCGGTCGATGAAATGCTAAGTAATGGCATCATCGAACGCTCCGCGACCCCCTGGATGAGTAACCCCGTTATTGTCCGGAAGTCGAATGGGACTTTTAGGTTCTGCGTCGACTTCCGAGACGTAAATAAAATAACCAAGAAGGATGCTTACCCGCTCCCCTCGATGGATAGGATTCTGTCCGGATCGAGTCGGGCCCAATGCATCACCACCCTCGATCTAAGCCAGGCCTACTTTCAGGTGCTGGTAGCACCTAACAGTCGGCCCGTTACCGCGTTCGCTGTCCCCGGGCGCGGTTTATTTCAATTCAAACGAATGCCTTTCAGAGGGCTCACCAACGCGCCGGCGACTTTTCAACGATTAGTGGACCGTCTCATCGACCCCGCGTGGGAACCCCACGTCTTCGCGTATTTGGATGACATCATCATCGCCACGGACAATGAGGATGACCATTTTCGCTATTTGAGACTATGACAAGAAATAGCGGGTAATGAGCACCCGATTAGTTTTGCTAGCCGCGTGCTCACCAAGGCTGAACGAAAGTATACCGTCACGGAGAAAGAGTGTCTCGCCGTCCTCTGGGCCATGAAAAAGTATCGACCCTATGTCGAGGGGACCCACTTTCGGGTGATCACCGACCATAGCAGTCTGCAGTGGCTCAGGAATTTGCGAGACCCAACCGGGAGATTGGCACGGTGGGCCCTAGCCATGCAGACATATGATATGAAAATCGAGCATCGAAAAGGCACGCTCAATGTGGTGCCCGATGCCCTCTCGAGAATGTACGAAAATGTCGATACCGCCCTTTGCGCCCTGGGCGATACCACGGACCCGTGGTACACCCAGAAAATGGATAATATTCGAAAATTTCCCTCGATAGAGGCCCCACCCGCTGATAGAGTCCGCCCTCAATGACCTCCACGCCTGGAAACTCGTTCTCCCCGCAGGAGCGCGTGCCCGTGCCCTCAGCAATGCGCACGATAGCCCGCAAGCCGGCCATTTAGGAGTGGATAAGACGTATCACCGTCTCATCCAAGACTTCTATTGGCCTGGTGTTTTCCAGGACGTCACTACTTTCGTCGCACGCTGCCCCGCCTGTCAGAAGCAAAAAGTTTCCCAGCAGGCCCCGGCCGGACACATGCGCGAAAGAACCACGGAAGGGCCCTGGAAGACGGTCAGTTCAGACGTCATGGGACCGTTCCCCCCCAGCAAGCTTCAAAACCAGTTCGTAGTGGTTTTTCAGGATATGTTTACTAAATATGTGGAAGTGAAGCCCCTTCGAGCGGCTACAGGTGCCGCCATAATGGCCGCCTTCAATAGCCTAGTTATTAATCGATGGGGTTGCCCAAGATATTTTCTTTCAGACAATGCCAAGCAGTACGATAACACATACGTGCAGACCCACCTGAAACAGTTAGGCATAACCCCCGCTCGCACCCCCCCGTATTACGCCCAAGCGAACCCATTCGAGAGGGTAAACCGGACCCTCAAAACGATGATGTGTACCTTCGTGTCACACGACCATCGCGACTGGGACGTACACCTAGAAGAACTTACGTTCGCCCTGAATATGGCTGTCCAGTCGTCCACGAAAATGACCCCCGCGCTTCTGAATTTCGGCCGCAATCCAGTAGCCATTAGCAATCTACGTACCGATCTTCCCCCTCCCCCACTTACACTACCCAAGGATCCCGAATTCTGGCATGATCGAATGAGGAGGCTACCTCTCATTCACGACTGGGTACATCGCAACCTGGAGCGCGCCGCGACGCGCCAAGCCGAATACTATAATCGCTCCCATCGTGAGGTAGAATACAAGGTGGGCGATTTAGTGCTACGACGCATACGGGTCCTATCGTCGGGAGCTCAAAATTTTGCGGCTAAACTTGCGCCCAAATTCAGTGGCCCGCATAGAATAGTACGAGTAATATCCCCCGTCGTTTTCGAACTGAGCGACCCGGATAGTCGTCGCAACCCAAGGGCGCATATCAAGGACCTGAAACCCTATCGCGCCCCCGACGCCGAGGAGAGTTCGAGAAGCGAACCAACCGCTCCACCCTCGATACCCGAAAACCCTACGGACCCTCAATTAAAAATGAGGAGTCCGGACTCGTTAGGAGAGGAACCATTGCCACGTCGCCGTGGGCGGCCATCGAAACAGCCCCGACCGGTCACCCAAGGGCCGAACGAGCGTACCCCCATGCCACGCCGCAGCGAGGTGCCCCGAGTGATAAGGCCAGTGGAGACGACTAAAGCGACCCCACCCCGTAGGCGCCCAGGTCGTCCACGCAAGACGGCAACGCCGCATGTCTCCTTTTCGCCGGCGCACCCGGGCGGAAGACGTCCCGGTCTACGCCCCCGAAGAGTCTAGATGCTACACTGGTACCTCTATTGTTGAGGGACCACCACCCCCCCCCACCTTTATCTGTATATTTTTTCTTTTTGTGTTTTGTTGTTTTGCTGTTGCTGTGTATGGGTCAATTGATGTCAAACTGTGTATTGTCTTACTAATTATGCTTTCACTCTGTTAGTAGGTTATATTATTGGAATAAAAAAAGGATAAGGTTGGCCCAACTCTTAAAGTAGACCCAACCAATGTAGGGTAACCCCCCTTTTTTTTTACAGGTACAAAACAGCCAAAATGGTGAAGGTGGCACCGGGCAAGAAGAAGACCCGTTGGGCGAGGGTGCCCTGCCAGGTCACCCTCATCCGCTCCAGGGGAGCCACGTCCTCGCCACCACCGACGCTGGAGCCAGCAGCACCGGTACCGCCATTCACCCCGGCGGAATTTCCGGCGCTGCCGACCATCCGCCATCTGCCCCAGCATATGTTTGGGCCCATCCGGCACAGCCGCGCCCCCTCTCCCCCCTTCGATTTGTGAGGGCCGAGTCCCTCCCGGGAACCCCGCCGACCAGCAACACCGACCTCGCGGAGCCGGTGTGCGAGAAACCCCGCCGGGTTGGCGCTTCCCGCCGTCGTCGACGACGCCGACGAACCCGAAGGGGGAACCGCACCCGGCCGCTCCGCGGGGTAGCCCATTGCGACCCCTCGCGGACTTAGCGACCGGATTCCCCGGTCCTAATTAGGATCGCCCCAGACCGGGCACTACTAGATAGCGTGGTGTCGGTAGACCCCGAGAGGACGGTCGCGGTAACGCAGCCACCTCCCCTGATGTCCCTACCACCCCCCCTTATGGCACCGCTTGTTCCTGTAGCGGCTCTCGGGGGACGTACCCTGGCCAGGGCCGGTCCGGGACCGTTACGGGTCACCCCCCCGCGCGCCGCTGCTGGAATTGTGGCCAGCGAGGTCACCCGGCGCATAGCTGTTACCGGCGATTACTGGGGGGAAGGAGGTGTCGCGACGAAGGGGGCCGTTAGCCCCAATCGCCGGAGGCACCCGGCCCGGTAGTGGGTAGAGTAGCCTCCTCCTCCCCATCCCGGTATCAGGGACGTGCCGGTGTCGTGTGCGTGACCTGCTGTCCCTTACGATGATGTTGTCCTTCGCGATTTATTGTTACCCTCGGCTATGCACATGCCGGAGTGCAATAAAGTAATGAGTAAAGTCAAGTCGCGCTAAACCGTGTAGTAATTGGGGAACTCGTCCTTAGAGAGACGTCCCGCAATCTAAAAATTTTGCTAATTCGCTCCCACGGTTTGTTTTAGTGGTCCGTCGCGAATGCCACCGACCTAAATACTTCAGGACACGTCGCAATAAGTCGCCAATTCGGGACTTAGTACGTTGAAGTTCAAGGCGAGTTGAGTCCTCCTCGCCGTCGCCCCATTGCGATTCAGTTGGCCCGAATACTAAAGAAACCTCCCTACCCCCCCAGAATCCGAACGTCGACATATGACATACAGTACCCAAGGGGTACTGGAGTCAGGCCCGGGGGTTTGTGACGAAACCCGTCACAGATCGACGCACTTCCCGAACCTCGCGCCATCTATTGGGGCCGGGCGTAATCCCGCTACGAACTCCGCCCCTCCCGGAGGAGAAACGGTTCTTTTTACCGGAGCGCGCCTCCACTCGTCCTCCCCCACAGGTCGTGCCGCAGTGCGTCTCGAGTGTTCCCGAGTAACGGGCCTCGGCCACCGTCGCCGACCTCTCTCCATCCCTCCCTATCGTTCTCTCTCTCAGGACAGCGACAGCTAGCCCGAGACGATACGGGGACGCACGAAGCACTTGTCAGCGCTCCGTGTCGTCCCCTCCCACCATAAAGACCCCGAGGACGGTGCTCGTCATCGCCCCGACGAGTACGTCCCCCAACTAGGACCCCCGGACGAACCCCTCTCTCACGCCGATCGCTCGAGCGCGCACGCGCCGGCCCAACGGCGCACCGCTGAAGAAGAAAGGAACAAGACGGAGAGTATCCGTGAGGCTCTAGCCAAGAAAAGAAGAGTTCGCGCCGAAAAGAGTACCGAGTCGTAACAGTGTAAAGGTGGATCAAGGGGTGGAGACAGCCGTAAGGAAAAGTGCCAACCGAGGCCCGTCACCACCAGGACCAAGATTCCCAGGCCACCCCCGCTGCCACAAGGAGAATCTCCCAAGTAAGTTCACCCGTTTCTTTTGTTCTCTCTTTTTCGACATCCCGATTTCCCCGTGAAATAAGTTCCCGGTCTTATCCATAAGAAGTTCCGCCGTCGCGAGATTCGGAACCCGCGCCCCCCGTCCCCCTTTTTGTAGTTTTGGATAGAGAAATAAAGTTCGGCCTCGTCCTTATAAGGGCGAGGTTATAGTATAATAAAAATTGTAAAAAAAATTTCATTCATTAGTAAACACATCAAAAATAGACTACAATGCATAAAAAACCGCTTTAATTCTTCCTTATTTGATACACCTGAAAATTCACTCTCTAAAATGGTTTTACAAATTTCGAATATCAATGGTTTTTTTAGAACCCCGTTTAACTTTGTTAAAAAATGTCTAATATTCTCTTTAATAATTCTTTTAATAATATTACTTTTATTTCCTTTTTTATTGGCAACATTAAAAAATAAATGCAGTTCTACGAAAACTTTATTAGCGTTTATCCGTTCTTTAAAAAAACAATTGTACGGTGGTAGAGTGGTTAGCTGGACTTGTAAGTCAAAATTTTGAAGTTCGAATCTCCGTCGGGAATTTTTTTTTTTTTTAAATTGATTTACATATGATTACTTATTATAAACGCCCTATCTCATCAACGTATTTTGACTGTTTTAATTTTTGCGAAAATCACGCATATCCAGCCTACTGAGTTAATTCTAATCGTAACTGACCCAGATACTTTGTCACACCCTTTTCAGATAAATGTCTACAATATCGTTCAACAATTAAATTAATTTTTATTCTTAGAATTACAAAGTTTAATAGTTTCCGTTATTCACAACCTGTCAAACGAAAATTGATTGAAGATCCATTAAAATTCATTCACTGCATCACTTCTGAATTCGTGTTTTTAGCTCCTGCAATAAATTTCAATGAGAAAATGTGTTTCAATGATTTTGAATGGTTAATAGCTCATAAAAAGTAGTTCGATTTAATGGTTTTGAATTGGAAAATCGTGGAAAGAAGAAATGCTTTCGTGGAATAAATTTCAATTGAAAAGTGCATATAGAACAATTATGAATTTTAATGAAAAAATAGTTTTATGTGCTTCGAATGAATTGGAATGGATAGTTGATTATTATAGGACTACAAATTTAATGATTTTGAATCGAAACAAAAATTACATGAAAATGCAACTGATATGAATTAAATCGAATTGGTTATTACCAATAGCAAGGCTGGGAGGTAAATGATCTTTAATGGAAATAAAATATTTAAATGAAACAATCATTCAAAACATACCAAAAAGTTGGTTCTCTAGTAATTTTTTACGAGGAATTCAAAGCTGGATAATAAAAATTTAAAAAAATGTTGACCCAAAACAATTTTTCCTCGAAAAGTAATTGAGTTTTTTAAAATCGATGCGTATAATTATTTCGGAAATACGTTTTTCTGTTCACGAAACTTTTTTCGAATGTTTAAATTAATTTAGTGAATTTTAATAGGTCAAAGAAATTCGTTCTTGAGTAACTTTTGACGTGAAAGTCAGTAGCGTTGACATAAAAAATGTATAAAATTTGTGTTTTCAATCTATTTTCTTTAAATCCATCTGTAATTTCTAAAAAATGTGTTTTTATGTTCACCCAAATTTTTAAATAAATTTAGAGAAAAAAAGTAGAAATGATTAAAACGAAATTAAAAATTACTGAATCTAATTTTCAAAATTTGAGTTTCATAAAGGCTATTCTAACAATTTTGTATGCTCTCTTAAAAAAATCAAAGAAATTTGTCGAGAATTCACCGAGAATTTTTACCAATATCGAAACATCATTTATTGAAGATAATTCTCGGCCAATTCTCTTTAATTGTTTCTTATTCTTTTTAGAAGATAGTAAACAATGGTTAGAATTGCCATTATATAGAAATACAATTTTTATAACCATAGAAATATTAGTCAGAATTTTTAAATTTACATTTTTTATCTTTGATTACTACTTAATGGTACGCCCCTAAGATAGGGCAATCTACTCTAAAAGATTTTAATTATTAAATATAAATTATTCCAACTTTTCAGGTATTCTACCAGATTTACACCTTGAATGTATTAATTTAATTGTTGAACGATATTGTAGACATTTATCTGAAAAGGGTGTGACAAAGTATCTGGGTCGGTTACGATTAGAATTAACTCAGTAGGCTGGATATGCGTGATTTTCGCAAAAATTAAAACAGTCAAAATACGTTGATGAGATAGGGCGTTTATAATAAGTAATCATATGTAAATTAATTAAAAAAAAAAAATTGCCGACGGAGATTCGAACTTCAAAATTTTGACTTACAAGTCCAGCGCTGTAACCACTCTACCACCGTACAATTGTTTTTTTAAAGAACGGATAAACGCTAATAAAGTTATCGTAGAACTGCATTTATTTTTTAAAGTTGCCAATAAAAAAGGAAATAAAAGTAATATTATTAAATGAATAATTAAAGAGAATATTAGACAATTTTTTAACAAAGTTAAACGGAGTTTTAAAAAACCATTGATATCCGGAATTTGTAAAACCATTTTAAAGGGTGAATTTTCAGGTGTATCTAATAAGAAAGAATTATAACTGTTTTTTATGTATTGTAGTCTATTTTTAATGTGATTATTAATGAACGAAATGGGGTAATCATTGTTAATCGAGATACGTTTTATTTCTTTAATGTTTTTGTAATGAAATTGTTTGTTAATACATAAAATAGCTGTGTCAACAAAATTATAAACTTTTGCGTTTTTTTTTAAACAGGGTGTTGTGAAAAGTAGTTGTCCTTCCTGAAATTAATTGATTGGTTTAAAAAATCAACTTTTTCAGGAAGGAAGGACAATTAATTACTTTTTACAACACCCTATTTTACAATCCCTTTCTATTATTGTGTTTAAATAATCCTTTAATAATATCGCGTTTATTTCCTTTTTTATCGGCAAGTATAAATTTATTAAAAAATGAATGCAATTCTACGATAACTTTAATAGCGCTTATCCGTTCTTTAAAAAAACAATTGTACGGTGGTTGAGTGGTTACAGCGCTGGACTTGTAAGTCAAAATTTTGAAGTTCGAATCTCCGTCAGGAAATTTTTTTTTAAATTTAATTTATACATATATGATTACCTATTATAAATGCCCTAACTATTGTACGTATTTTAATTGTTTTAATTTTTGAAAAAATCAGGCATATCCAGTCTACTGACTTAATTCTAATCGTAACGGACCCAGGTACGTTATCACACCCTTTTCAGATAAATGTCTACAATATCGTTGAACAATTAAATTAATTTTTATTCTTGGAATTACAAAGTTTGATGGTTTACATTATTCACAAGCACATTATGTACAATGGCAAACGTGCGTTATTTCAGTTGCTTCTACTAATATATATGAAGAAAAAAGTGTAAGGAAATAAAAAATAAGAATTTGTTATATTTGTAATTTGTAAACGTGTAAAGAGTGTAATTTTCGGGAGGTTTTGTAATCACCTTGGTGAACGCAAATAAACACATATTATTACTAATAATATTCTGTTTAATTATATTATATTGTGCATAGCGCTTTTCTTTCAATCAACTTTGGTCTACATATTATAGGATATTTATATTCATTAATAATATTGAATCGAATAAATAATAGAAACGGAAACCAACAATATTATTTTCGCCCTAAAATTTGGATATCTCACTTCTCACTGTAATCGTTATAAAAGTAAGTAAAATAATTAAGATACGTCTAGTAGATAAAATTTACAAAAAAATCACTATGTAAATTACATTAAAAAAATCTCCGGAGAAGGCGCGATCCTTAGGGGATTGAACTACAAGTCCGACGATGTAACTACTCAACCGTGGTACAATTTTAGTGCCAAAATCGAATTAACCACTAATAAAGTTGTGCTAGAATATCATTTATTGGATATCAGTACTAAAAAAAACGGCAAAAAGAGAAAATAAAATTACTTTTTGCAGAATGAAAACGTTTGCATATCTAGATTATCCGATTTTACATCCGTTAATAAGCATTCATTGAATAATTAATACAATCGGAAATAAAGTTAATTTAAAGACTTTTGCACTTTACTTTTCGCTGTAACCGATAAAAATATATAAAATAATTGAAATAAGTTCAGTAGTTGGGATATTTACAATAATCACTATGTAAATATTTAATTACAAAAAGTGTAAATAAAATTAAAATGTTACTCACGAATTTACATCACTTTCATAACATTAATCCGGTAATAATTAAGATATTATTAATTTCAAGCATATATTTATGTTGTTAGTTAAATTCGCAAATGACATTGTACGCATGTATTAAGTTGTGTTTTACAATTGTTAATTACGCATAATTTTCGTAATTTTCAATATTTTTTTTATTGAAAAATATAATGAATTGAACGCGTAATTTAATTTTATAAAAGATAATAATTAAGTGCTATTAATATAATAATAATTAAACTAATAAGAATTGAGGGCCTCTTTACTTGTTATTTATATAAATAATGAAATAAAAAAGAAAAATTATTAATCTTAAATTGCGACTAAAAAATGAATGTGTAATATTAAAAATTACACAAGTTTGATAAATTTAGATAATTACTGTTCACAAAGCTATAATAATTTTAATTAATGATTTATTAATAATATAAATTGAAATATAATTATTGAATAATTTCGTATGATAAGGCATTTTCATTTCTTAGAAAAATAATAAAATTTTCAATCTGCCTTAGCGCAGGGCCCCGTGCGCATATTGTGCGATTCGTCCCTGCCGTTTTCTCGATTTGTTTTTGGCTCTCCGATGTCAAGTTTCGAAACCAACCCCGCTCTGCCCCGCGGTCCCCTGATGCTCCTATCGTACCGATAGTGTTATGTTTAATTTCGATCAAACTCTGTCCTATGCTTTTCCACGGTGATAATGTATTTCTCTCCTTTTTCCCCATTTAGTTACCGATGGGATTCCCTCGGGGCGCCACTTTACGGCATTTTCAAAATCGGCACGCTGAATTCAGCTAACTGAGCGATCTCCCCTATAATCTCTGTTATTCGACACATTGAACGTGTTTCATTAAATGCAACTCATAGAAATCTAAGATCTTTATAGGCGAGCGGTTTACCCTAAAAAAAAAGGCCTGGAAAAAGTTACTAACCGATCACGGAAAGCGAACTGTTTGAACCTTATAGAATTCATGTATTAGGTTATTGCGAACAAAAAATGTCAAGACATTTTTGTTGTACGAGTAGTCAGTTATTTGTTATCAACAATAAACATAAACAAATATAAAGAAGTGCAGAAATCGTCCCGGAAACCCATGGATTAGCTAAATTCTGGTAAAATAAGAACTTTTGCACTCTTGTCACTTTTTCGAAAAACACTTCCTTTCCGAGCTACAAGCGATTTAAAGTCGAAAATACCAAAAAGCGCCATCTTCCAAAATTTGTTTCTCAGCTTCTACCAAACATATTTGATCGTTTGCGGCACACCGGGTCTCATAAAATATCTCGCAGCATATAACGCTTTTTCTATACAAGTTTTTTAATGAAAATAAAAATCTGCTGAAATATAAAATACATAGGATAAAAGTACAAGTTTCAAAGTTTAATTTCCATTTTGAAAAATTAAATCATCTTTGGTAGAAGCCGAGAAACAAATTTTTGAAGATGGCGCTTTTTGGTCATTTTTCGACTTTAAATCGCATGTAGCTCGGAAAGGAAGGGTTTTTCGAAAAAATGATAAGAGTGGAAAAGTTCGTATTTTACCCCAATTTAGCTAATCCATGGGTTTCTGGAACGATTTCTCCACTTCTTCATATTTGTTTACGTTTATTGTTCATAACAAATAACTTACCACTCGGACAACAAAGATGTATTGACATTTTTTATTCGCCATGACCTAATAAATGAATTGCAAAAGTAAAAATAAATATAATAATAAAAATAAAAAAAATAATAATAAGCTCTTCTATTATCCGATGCATAACAAAATAATAATTAGCTCTTCTATTATCCGATGCATCTCACTATTGCCTCTATCCGTTGCTCTCCGGAAATCTCAAGAGTACATGTGTGGACCGCCTGGTGAACGTGTACATAAGATCACCCATCTTTTCTATATGGACGATCTTAAATTATACGCATCAGGCGAGGATCAATTACATCGATCTCTGAACATCGCCCTCACATACTCGAGAGATATCGGCATGGAATTCGGATTGGACAAGTGTGCAGTCGTTCATTTGCACAGAGGAAGGTCAGGCTCCCGTAACAACGATATGGAGCTCGTCAACGGAAATGCCATCCTCCACCTTAGCGCCGAAGAAGCCTACACATACCTGGGCGTACCTCAAAGGCATGTCCAGGATGTACAGGCTGCTAAACCCACCATCATAAAAAAATACCGGCGCATTCTCCGTCAGATCTGGTCATCAGAATTAACTGGGAGAAATAAGGTGGCAGCCATGAATATGTTGGCCGTATCACCAGTGCTCTATTCATTTGGAGCACTGAAGTGGAACGTTGGCGTTGACGAGCTAAGGGATCTTGACCGAAGCACACGGAAGATGATTTGTATGCAACGCAGTTTGCATCCAAGATCTTCCGTGGAACGACTGTATTTGCCCCGAAATATGGGAGGTCGTGGCCTTTTAAGCCTGCAGTGTATGCATGACCGATTGGAATGTGTCAAATTCCCAATGTATTCGTTACACCAAACGCGTCGCAGAATTCGGTACAGCGATGCAGCCGCCAAACACATACACCCAACGAATTTAATTCGCACGGGGAAACCCGCAGTCGTCCTTGTTTTTACTATATATCTTAATGTGAGAAACACAGAAATCCGAGGTAATTCCCCGTGCGAATTAAATTCGTTGGGTGTACACCGTTACTGCACCATTTCGTTCGAACACGTGCATTCGGGCAGTGGATCCACGGTGCAGCTGCGCGAATAGTACGCGATGTATTGGGGCACTGTATGTACACCCAGTTGCATTAATTCGTGTTGTTACTAGGACTGTCAAAACTTTCGAGTGCACAGAAATCTAGGTAAATTTGTATGGTTCATGATTGAATCAAAACAGTCATCGAATCAAAACTTTAATTCGATCATGAAACATACAAATTTTGTGAGATTTCTGTGCACTTCAAAGTTTTGGCCGTTCTCGTAACAACCCGAATGAATGCAACTAGGTGTATATAACATTGATGAAATGCGATTTGCGATCACTAGCATGGTGTGCACCCGGTGCAGAGAAGTGCGGTTTTTATAAAGAGCCTGTGTATTCAGTGCGTATGATCATTGCATTCTTTACACCACGATAAAGACCATAACCTAATATAACCTCATTGCTTTCGTGTGAAATATTGAATACTGAAAACTGAAATGGACAAATTTATCACAAGGAAAATTGTATTGGGGGAAAGTGAAGGGCAGGTAGTGCATAAATCTTCAGGAAAGTTATTTTCTAGTCCCCTGATAACAAATGAAAAAGAATTATCTATAAACAATGATGAAAGGGAAGAAAATAATTGTCGGCAACAGCAAGATGCAAATGCAAACAAATGTAAGTAAATGCGTGGTGCGTGTGCGCGTGTGTGTGTGTGTGTGCGCGTGCGTGTGCATGTGTGCGCGTGTGTGTGTGTGTGTTTTTTCCGAAGCGACGATGGAAAGCTCTACCAGCCATCCCTGCCGGCCGGTGCCAGCAGGAGTCCGGGGCTCCCACCCGCTAAAATCACCTCCGCTCAGACTGTGATTCCCCCCTCGGAAACCGCCGCAAGGCATTACTTCGAGGGGGGCAGTCTTTGCCTCAGTAGGCCCTCCGCCGATGTTTTGGCTCTTCAAGTCTGGGCGATATTGTTGCCTTTTCCGTCTTCTTCTCTTCTGATGGCATTCAGCCTATCGATGATGGAGGTGGCGATGATGACCACCGCGTCCCATCCCTCCTGTGAGGCGAGCAGACATTCCCCAATGCCCTCAGGTGTTAGTGGTCCTCCTCCCGAGATCCGGAACTGTTCCCGTTCCGCTGCAAATCTCGGGCAGTGGAAGAGGACTTGGGCCACGTCTTCGTCGACACCAGGGCATGCCGGGCACTCCGCACTTTGATAAATGCGGAAACGATGTAAGTAGCTGCGAAAGCAGCCGTGCCCGGTGAGCACCTGGGTGAGATGAAAGGTGGTGTATCCGTGTTGTCTGCCCGTCCACTTTGCTACCTCTGGGATGACGCAGTCGGTTCACCGCCCCTAATCCGCTGAATCCCATCTTTTTTGCCACTCTTCAATGGTCCTCATGGACCATTTGTCGTGGTTCGGCTCCTGGTCGGCGATGTCCTGCCTTATACACCTGCCTTCGCGGTGTACTGCTGCCCCCTCCATAGCAAGAAGGTCTATGGGAGGGAGTCCCGCGACCAACGAGAGAGCGATGTCCGATACAGAACGATAGGCACGGGCCACTCTTAGGGCGGCTGTTCTATAAGCCCGCCGGCAGGTGGCTCCGTAGCTCTTATGGATGTTCATGGCATCAGCCCAGATCGGTGCCCCGTAAAGAATAACGGAGCTTACTACCGATGAAAGGAGGGACCGTCGCGGCTGTTTCGGCCCCCCCCCCATATTAGGCATGATGCTGGAGAGCGTACGAGCCACTTTGGAAGCCTTTGCGCCTGCGTTCATCAGGTGTTGTTTGAACGACAGCCGCGCATCTAGAGTGACTCTAAGATATCTAATAGTGTCCACCGTCCTAATCTGCGTATCTTCCACCGTGAAGGTGGCGTATACCCTTTTCTTCGTTCGAGAGATGAGCACCGCCTCCGTCTTTTCAGCCGCCAGATCGAACCCATGGTTGCTCAACTACCTAGCTATTACCTCGATAGCTTCATCTCCGCTAGATTGCACCTCGTCGATGGTCTTCGCGACGACGATTAGTGCAAGGTCGTCTGCGAAAGCTACCATGGACACCCCGTCTGGAAGGGATTGCCTGAGCAGTCCGTCATATAAGACGTTCCAGAGCAAGGGTCCCAGAACCGAACCCTGTGGCACGCCTCCCGTGATGTTGTAGGAGTGCCTGCCGTCATCGGTGTCATAATACAGGGTTTGTTCTGTTAGGTAGCTTGAGATGGCTTCTCTTAGGTAAAGAGGCACCTTCAGATCTTCGAGTACCTGCATGATGCATTTCCATCTGGCCGAATTGAATGCGTTCCGGATATTCAGGGCAATGATGGCACACATGCACCTTTACGGTTTACAAAGATCCCGGTAAGCCTCGCTGATGACGGCGATATCGGCCTTCTCCTCCTTGACCAGTTGAAACAGCAGGTCCTGGGCCACCGCACAGTGATTGAGGTTTATTTGGAGCACTTTAGCCATTGTTGGTCTGTGCTTCAACCTCCTGCGTTGCACGATGTTTGGCTACGCAGTCCTCAATCTTGTGGCCCTCCTTGCCACGCCGGAAGCACTGCGCCGAGCGATCGACCGCGCTCTTACAACCCCTTGCTAGATGTCCGCTCTCGTGGCACTTGTAACAGCGTGGGGGTCCCTCGCGCATTCGAACCCGGCAATTAACCCAGCCAATTTTAAGCTTCCCCTTTTGCAGCAGTGTGTTTGCTACTGCGACGGGAAGCAAGATATTGGCCGCCTGGGTTCCGCTGTACAGGGTGATCGGCCAACCATTACCCAGCGGCTAACTCTAGATTCTACAGATAATTCTGAACAACTTTTTCCTCTAAAAAAATGTTCGGGAAGATAGAGTTTTTAAGTTATTCAACACTAAAATTTAGGTGAAAAAATCACATTTGTTGAAATATCTCGACTCGGTTTGAAGGTACCTTAACGAACCGGAGCTCATTTTAAAGATATTTTTAAGTTCTATAAATTGTCTCTATTGGTTTTTGATCTATAATAAATATCTCTCTTGTTATAGCCATAAAAACGGGATAAATGCCGATTTTTCAGGATTTTCGCGTTTAACTCGTTTCGACACATAGTTACCGAAATATCACACAGAAAAAAGTTGTAGGCCTTGAAAAAACAAACATTTTTTGTCCTCTAATACGATGCGATTAAATTAAAACTGAACCCTACAAGAGCCTCGTAAAGAGTATATTAATAACAAAATATTATGAAAACGAGTACAAATAGGGTTCAGTTTTAATTTAATCGCATCGTATTAGAGGACAAAAAATGTTTGTGTTTTCAAGGTCTACAACTTTTTCCAGTGTGATATTTCGATAGCTATGTGTCCAAACGAGTTAGACGCGAAAAACCTGAAAAATCGGTATTTACCCCCGTTTTTATGGCTATAACAAGAGAAATATTCATTGCAGGTCAAAAATCAACAGATACAACTTATATAGCTTGAAAATATCGTTAAAATGAGCTTCGGTTCGTTAAGATACCTTCATACAGAGCCGAGATATTTCAAAAAAAGTCTAATTTTTTCCCCCTAAATTTTAGTGTTGAATAACTTAAAAACTCTACCTTCCCGGAAATTTTTTCAGGGGAAAAAGTTGCTCAGAATTATCTGTACAATCTACAGTTAGCCGCTGGGTAATGGTTGGCCGATCACCCTGTATGCTCCCCTGAGCTTGATATTCTCAGGGGTTACTGCTTCCGGTGAAGTCATCTCAATGAGCCTGACCTCCTCCCGAGTTGTGGCCTCGTCCATGTCCTTGATGGTGATGACTTCCTTATGGGACAGTGCCTGTACGACAGCTGTCCCTTTTAGGATGGACTTGGCCGCTGCTTGAAGCTCTTGGGTGCACACGCCAGGCGTTGCAAGCTCTATGAGCAGTTCGCCTGCTTTCGTCCGCCTGATGGCGGTTACCCTTTCTCCTAACTTTTGCAGTTCTGGCGCAGCTTCCATGGTCTTCAGGATGTCGACATATGACGCACCGTCCGCTGCCTTGATCTTGATGGCATCGGGGCGGAAGGGTCAGAGGCCGGCTTTTGATTCCGGCTTCCCCCTGTGTCGCTTGCCGACATCCGTTCCCTGCTGCTGCTGATGTTGTTGCTGCTGCTGCTTCCGTCGATGTTGCTGTTGTTGATGCTGCGGATGTTGTTGCTGCTGATGCTGTTGCGGTTGTTGTTGCTGCTGCTGCTTCGCCTTCTTCTTTAGGCCGTTTCTGACCACCGTAACCTAGTCCTGGTCTTCCGACTGGGGTTGCCGCCGTTGTTCTGCAGCTGGTGGTACGGGGCGTTCCTCTTTATTCTCTTCTTTCCTGACCCGTTCTGTCGCTGGCAGCTTCAGCGGCGAGGGTCCTTTACGCTCCGGACGTTCGGGGGGCTTACGGAATAGGGGCGACGTTTGGCTCGCCCCGTCCTGGCAGGTGACCGACGCCTGCGAAGCCCCCGAACTTTCTCGTGCCTTGGCGTAATGGCTAAAGGCACGCAGTGTGTGTGTGTATGTGTGTGTGTATATAATATGATATTTTATAGCTAGTTTTACTCTAGATGAAATATGTATAGGTGAGGTTAGGTTAGGTTAGATTCGTCTGGACAGAGATTTATTCCATAGGCCGCATACTTACGTTTGGCCGCCCCTGGTTACAGTTACAAAAGAAATTGCCCGGTATAGTCTGCAGTGGAGGAGATGGATATCGGAGCCACTTTTCTGCTGCAGACTGCACATGTGGATTCTGGAGGGCCAAGGGAGGTTAGGGTTTTAATCGGTAAACCTTGCCGTTAACATCAAAGGTGAGGGAGTCCGACACACGGGGGGTTACACAACATCTTCAACCTCCCATGGTGCCTAATGCATTTCCCTCCTACGCCACAAAAAAAAAAAATAAAAATAAAATTAAAAAAAAAAATAAAAAAAATGTTAAAATTGCTGCGTTGCACTTTATAAACATTTTTATCCTTGTCTAGACATCCCAAGAGGCCCCCAGTACAAAATTGGTAGTTGTCCCTCAATTATTTGCGCAGATAAATAACCTAACCAAAAAGTGGCCTGACTTTTGAGAGTAAACCTTTCGCCTATTAGATTTCACATAAATTAACATTCAATGTAAATTGTTATATTTTTTGAAATATTGTTTATAAAGTGCAACGCAGCCATTTTAAAATTCTGAAATCCGAAAAACCACCAATTTTGAACCAAATTCCTAATTATTGTTAGAGGAAATCGCTGATCGTTTACAATTCGTTTACAACTTAGGAAAGTCCTCTCGAAATCACGCGGAGTATTAATATTGTACACTTAATGGAACGCGCTACTAAGACTAGGATAAGGCTAGGGAAATGTATATCTTCAAAGCCTGTAGTATACTAACCAATCCGTGCCAGCACCCACGCGTTTCCGATACTCGCGGTCGCGAGTAACTTTTGTGCACGCGTTTGGGTATAGGTATCGGCGGAGGGCCGCCGAATTTTTCAGAGTGGGGACGTGTTACGATCCGTTATGTCCTAGGCTCTCATAATTGAATATATATGTTTCTACCGTTATGAATATTGTGTCACGTCATACAATATTCGCGCATCCGGGTGCGCTATTGCAATGTGGAAAATAAAACCATGTTCGAGTCATCAAAATTGTAAGCACTTTTCGCTGGGAACCTGCAAGCCTACCCTATCAGGACGGGCAACCGCAAAATAACCGAAAAAAAATAACCGGTCTAAAACCGCAAAAAAATAACCGTCGTACAACCCTAATTATCACGAAAAAACCGGACTACGAGAAAAAGGCGTATGGTCAGACTTTATAAAATCACCACAGAATAACCGATAAGAAACCGCTCTTTAAGAGCGTCGACCGGTCGTTTCCAGCAAAATTACCGCAAAATAACCGACGAAAAACCACTCTTCCAAAACGTCGATCGGTCGATTCTCGCGAAATTACCGCAGAATAACCGATGAAAAAGCACTCTTCAAGAGCACCGACCCGTTTTTTGTAGCGAAATTATCGCTAAATAACCGATGAAAAAACACCATGCAAAATTACCGGTCGGCAATCTTGATTAACAGATTTTTAGCGGTTATTCAGCGATAATTTCGACACGATACGTCCCGACGAACAGTACCCTTCATTCAAATAGAGTTTTCTCGGCCAGCGCTAGGTGGCGTCGAAATCCTCTAGCAAAGTAGCGCCGTAATTCGTATAATAAGCCTGACCGTTCGGGTTTTCACCACGCACGTTTGTGAATTCTCTCATCGTGGTACCTACATAACCTTTTGAACCGCGGTTTTTCATCGGTTATTCTTCGGTAATTTTGAGAGAAACGACCAGTCGCCGCTCTTGAACAGCGGTTTTTCATCGGTTATTCTGCGGTAATTTTACGAGAAACAACTGATCAGCGCTCTGGAAGATGGGTTTTTCATCGGTTATTCTGCGGTAATTTTGGTTCGAAACGACCAGCTGCCGCTCTTGAACAGCGGTTTTTTTGTCGATTATTGTGCGGTATTTTTACGACAGAATTAACCGGTCGACGCTCTTGTACGACAGGTTTAATCGGTGATTCTGCGGTAATTTTGTAAAAAACGACCGGTCGTCCCTCTGGAACAATGGTATTTCATCGGTTATTCTTCGGTAATTTTAAGAGAAACAACCGATTCACCCTATGGTACTACGGTGTTTTATCGGTTATTCTGCGGTAATTTTACGAGAAACAACTGATCAACGCTCTGGAAGAACGGTTTTTCATCAGTTATTCTGCTGTCATATTGGGAGAAATGATCGGTTGACGTTCTAGAAAAACCGGGTTTTAATCGGTTATTTACGATAAATTTCGCTAGAAACATCCGGTTGCCACTTTGGAATGGTGGTTTTTCATCGGCAATTTAGCGATAATTTCGCTAGAAACAACTGGTCGATGCTCTTGAAGAGCGGTGTTTCATCGGTTATTCTGCGGTAATTTCGCGAGAATCGACCGATCGACGTTTTGGGAGAGCGGTTTTTCGTCGGTTATTTTGCGGTAATTTGGCTGGAAACGACCGGTCGACGCTCTTGAAGATCGGTTTTTTATCGGTTATTCTGTAGTTATTTTAAGAATACTGACCATATGCCTTTCCCTCCTAGTCCGGTTTTTCGCGGTAATTATGGTTGTACAACGGTCATTTTTTGGCCGTTTTCGACCGGTTATTTTTTTCGGTTAAATTACCGTTAAAGTGCGGTCGCCCGTCCTGATAGGGTAAGAACGTTACACGGACTCACGTGGCAGCGACCAGCATTTTCAAAGTGCTGAAGTCGGCGGTTCCCATCCGCGAAAACTGCAAATCGGCGTGTGAACTCTGGACGATAGGTCTTCGACGTCGGCCGATCTCGACTCCACAGGTCAATCTAAAATCTGCCGGCAAGTCATCGAGAAATGATAGTGGCTACTCGAGTTCGCTATCCAACTGTCCCCGAATCGTCGTAGTCGTGAGCCGCTAAGTTACATTAGAACTTAATCGAAATCACACTTAATGAAATCAGACTTAATCTAAATACGCTTATAAACCTGTATGGGTTCTGGTCGATAATATTAATAAAAATATTGGCATCCGTAACATGGCATTTAATTATCGAAATCTTGAGGAATTTTGATTCACAACCCTTTAGCATCGTCAGATAGTTCTTTCAATTTTCTCATTTCTATGTATATGCAAGAGCTAACTAAAGGATCAGAAACTAGTAGCATATAATAAAGAACATCTTCGTTTGATGCAGTTCAACTGAATATTCGGCTGCATGTTAAACGGGCTTATCGAAAATGTTTGTTGTTCGTTTCTTGGCATTCTTCCGAATACTATTCAATTGGTAATGGAAATCGTTTAATAATGCTGTTACTATGGATTAGAATTTTATATATATTGGATACATAGCCTTGCTGTATCCAACGCATAAAGTTTGAAGGCATTACAGTCTACAGCCTTTCCACGTGTAATACCCTGTAAAATTGTATGGATTCTGTTTATGAGACTCTCATCCAGCTGCGTTATTTCAGCAACATCTTTATAATTTGCAAAAAATGCTAGCGTAATATTACCCGTGTTCGTCGTACTCTAACCTTGCTTGACAACATCAACTGTAATCGACAATCTGGGTTGAAGCAATGATTGGATCTTCTTTATTCGTTCAGTTTTGGATTTTTTATCTTCGTCAGATTTTGCGGCACTGGCTTTGATATCCATATAATAGACGATGTGGAGGAGGTATTCCAAGGCACGAATCCAGGCATAAAACATTAGATAAACCGAACTTATAAGACTCTATGTTTGGTTTCAACTGAAGTACCCCCTCTATATCATTTATTTCTGATGGGTCCACGTGACAAATGATCCAGCGCGTACACGGAAAAACCTTTGGGAGCGCTGCTCACCCAAACCGGGCGGGCAGCCCTCCCGCAGCACTTTTAATTTTTCAAATGATGATTAAAAATATAAGGGCGTAAAGATAAATTTTTTTTTGAATAGATATCGATTCATACTATTATTAAGAAAGTTTATGCGATATTTTTAGACTATCAAATTACTTATATAGTTTATAAAGATCGTTAAAAGCGTAAAAACCGGCACTTTTTCCATTTTAATGCTTCCGTATCAAAAACAGAGCAAAAAAGAGTAAAATTGCACTAAAGCTTTTCTGTAGAGCGTGAAATTTCCTACAAAAAAGTCAATGGCAGCGATAGTGTAACATTAATAGTTTGGCCAGAAAGAAAACACGAATTTAAACAGAATATTCCGAATATTTTACATTGGGTATCGATCAAACTGCAAGTTGAAGTTCCAGTGTTATTTCTGGCTAAACTATTAATATTAGACTAGGGCTGCCACTGACTTTTTTTGTAGGAAATTTCACGCTCTACAGAAAAGCTTAGTGCAATTTTACTCTATTTTGCTCTGTTTTTGATACGTAAGCGTTAAAATGGAAAAAGTGCTGATCTTTATAAACCATATAAGTAATTTGATGGTCTAAAAATAGAGCATGAACTTTCTTAATGATTGTATGAATCCATATTTATTCAGAAAAAGATTTATTTTTACGCTCTTATATTTTTAATCATCATTTGAAAAGTTAAAAGTGCCGCGGGAGCGCTACCCGCCCGGTTTGGGTGAGCAGCGCTCCCAAAAGTTTTTCCGTGTAGATGCTTTTTCTCCTGTCAGAATATTGCATACTTTGCCGTCAATCATTATGCATTCGAATTGAAAAGTGACTTCAAATGTCTTACCGGTAACTAATATTATGTATACATTTGATAAATGTAACATTTAAAATGTAAAATTCTTGACCGCTTGTATTTAAATATAATGTGCGTATACTCGGTGTGACGGTCCGTATATTATATGTAGAAAAAGTAAACAAATAGAAAAAACCGTAAACAGACGAATTGCGATGGCAATATGCGTCTGGCGCTTTGATAATAGATCTTCTTATGTGTTAAATTTTTGATTCACTAGCTTTTAGATATTGGATTAATATAATAAGTATCCCTCTTGCGCTAATAATTTAAACTATTGTGAAAATGCGTTTCGCACCAGGATACCGTAATGTGCTCATCAGCAGGGTTTACGGCATCCTTACTCTGGACGCAATATTGATTGTATAATGTGGAGACTCGAAAACGAGAATAAAATTAATAATTAAAGTCTCGTACTATACTAAAGCACGGGATTATGCTTTACAGTAACGACAAAATGAAAAAAAAAGAAAAAAAAAAGAAAAAAAAAAAAACTTACCAGTCTTACCGGTAACATTTATCTTGCACGTACTTGCTGTTTGTAACTGCGAACTGTGGTGGTTATAAATTTTGTTCACCACATCATTAGTTTCTTTTACTAATTCAAATCTTACCGGTCGACTGAGAAGAACTGAAGATGGTGTGTAACGTACGTCGATCGGAACCCGTCGTGCAAACCAAGGCAAACAGAACTCTTCTTGTTCTTCTTCTCAACCACCCTGTTTATACTCTACCATCTACAATGGTACTCTACTCGTGATGCAGCTCGATAGTCCTTCGGTCGGAATACTGACTGATGATGGCCCTGCAGACGTATTTATACGGTTTGTGACTACGTTCCTCACTCGCTAAGTACCTATTGTCCCATCAGTTCCGTTTTCCTTTCACATTATAATTTAGGCGATTTCTTAGATTCCTGAAGATAATACAATTTGTAATATATCATTAATGTACTATTGAATATATGGCCAATCTTACGTTGGCGGAGGGAACGAATATCCCCGCCAGGTCTCGTCTATCTTACGTTGGCGGAGGGAACGAACATCCCCGCCAGGTCTCGTTAATCTTACGTTGGCGGAGGGAACGAACATCCCCGCCAGGTCTCGTCAATCTTACGTTGGCGGAGGGAACGAACATCCCCGCCAGGTCTCGTCAATCTTACGTTGGCGGAGGGAACGAACATTCCCGCCAGGTCTCGTCAATCTTACGTTGGCGGAGGGAACGAACATCCCCGCCAGGTCTCGTCTATCTTACGTTGGCGGAGGGAACGAATATCCCCGCCAAGTCTCGTCTATCTTACGTTGGCGATGGGAACAAACATCCCCGCCAGGTCTCGGTCTCGTCTCTGTTTACGTTATTTTCGATATGACATATTGTTCCTATTCTTTTACATTAGACTGAAATCTTTTAATTCACTATACTCTAATACGTACTCAATACCGGCTGCATCGCCATATGCCGTGTAACAATCGCACATAATTTGGCAAACCGTAATTTGAGCCCGTCGGCGACATGGTGTTTTATTTTCCCAAATTGTATTATGGCCGCTTTTCAGATGCAAAGGAGCAGCGGAAACTAAAAATACGGGTTTGTCCGTCTGTATTGTTTCCTCTTCAAAATGACATTCATCGGAAGAAGCTTCGAATTCGGTCAATGTTTTATTATGAGTTGTTTATTTCTGCCGTAACGTTTGTTGGCCAAATGCGCCATTCATCCCCCACTTCCTATATAACGTTAATTTGTCATCTTGTACTTTGTCGATGACACCCTGCCTTGTTCTATCGGACTGCATCCATTTTTGGTGATAAATGGGCAAAAAGTGTTTCTGCAAATTGCTTCTGATGTCATCCATCTGCTTGCAGATAATGACATATTTAGGGAATTAATATGTTCCATTAAAGCCCTTAACTTTCCTGCATTGTCATTTGCTGAACAATTCCAAATTATTTCTCACAAAGTAATGTGTTTTATTTTACATTCCATTTCTAAATTCCAAGTTTTGAAAAAAAGCTAAATAAATAGATATACCCGAAAATAACAACGCATTAATTATAATGACAGTTGACAAAGAACTATAAATGATAAAAAATACGATTACAACAAGTAATTTTGAAAAATAATTTATGTGCAATGCAACAACAGTAAATAACCGTGTGTTAAGTCTGAATATGTCTATATACGATGGTGCTCTTTTTCTGAAGAACTTGACAGTGTCGCATGCAGCCGGAATGAGAAGAAATGAAACTGTGCAGCTGTGATAGAACCGTTCCATTAAGAATTTACTGCATAAGATTGAGATTGACTGCAATCAGACTGGGAAATTATTCGCTTAAAATAAAATTCGATTTATTATTGGAATACAAATTTATTCGTAATTGCGTTATTCGTATTCCTATTAATACTTCGACCAGGGCCGTATTGTTTATTTACATTATTCATGTTCATTCGTGATTCGAAATTTCGATACGATACATGTGCTGTGTATAATTCAGTCACGAGATTTCTTAGTAAAAATCGCCGAATTCAAATGCATAGTATAGCAATGTACAGTAGGTCAGAAAAGACAATATAATAAAAATGCCTTATCATAAAAATTATTCAATAAGTATATTTCAATGTATATTTTTAATAAATCATTAATTAAAATTATTATTGCTGAGTAGTAATTATATATACAAGGTGATCCTTCATTAACTGCCAACCGGTGAACGGTAGATTCTTTAGTTCATTCTAAAAACATACGCGCGCAAACTATAGTTTTCAAGTTATTAATAATGAAAGTCGGCCAATGGGAGCAGGATTAATTCATTGTCGGGAGGAAATTCAAATAGTTGCATTGTCATGGAACCTCGAAAATAAAAATCAAGAAATGCGCATCGGCGATGAACCCGCGGTATTTGTTTCAAGCGAATAACGTGTGCTAGAACAACTGTCAAAAATATTTATCGAATTCGAAACGGCTAAGCTGCAACTCGCTTCTGCCAAAAGAGAGTCGCCGAACCGATTTGAAATTCATGACGGAGAGAGACTTACAAACAATACAGCAGATGCAGAGGATTATCAATTTTCGGGAATTACAAATAATTCAAGATTAATTAAATAATCTAAATAAATGGAAAAAATTAAATACTGGCAATTTTTAGAAACGCATATGAATTTAAAAATTATTGAAAATATCAAACATGTTCAAATTAATAAAACTAATAAAATCTCGCACTTTCGGGGCTGCTTCTAAAATTTACTAAATTAAAAAAAATTACATAGGGGGATATTTTCTTATAACCAAAGGGGCTCGTTATGTTGATTTTGAAATTCCAAGAAACATTGTGAAGAGAGATTTAATTTTACACGCTACAGACGGCTTCTTAAATTCATTATAAATTTATCTAGAATTCATTATAAATTTTCCAAATAAATGACCTGGTGTGATGTTTTGCATTTTCATGTCCGAAGGAACTAATTATGTGGATATTCTGATTTTCATTCATTGTTGGGAAGATAAATTAAATTTTTTACGTTCGGGGCTGCTTCTAAAATTCGTCAAATTTTCCAAAGACAGGAGTGATGTTTTGCATTTTCATGTTCGAAGGAACTCTGCAGCGGCAAGCTGTCGGAGGACTCTAATGTCAGGTAATGACCAAGCGCTAGCTCTGTTCCTGGGTGATGGGGAAGATAAATGACAGGAGCAGAGACAGGTTGCGCAGGCGCGATGCACATATGTCCCATCATCTCATTTTCGCGCATTCATCGTAAGTATGCGCTTGATCGCAGGTGTAGGATTGCCTTAGGCTTAGTGTCGCCAATATAAAGAGCGGAAGATGACTTAAATGGGATAAGTACGACATATTGTCCATTCGAAGACCTCGTCCTCATAGCTCATCATATTCGGAGAAAGGGCGATATATATATATATATATATATATATATATATACAGGGTGATCCAAAAGTCCCGGAACAGCAAAATATCTCAGCGGGAGTGCATTTTCGAGGAAAATGTTTCAGACAAAAGTTTCAGGATTTTCCCTGGCTATTTAATGGCGATATTGAATTTGACCTTGAACATGACCTTGAAGGTTATTTCAAGGTCAAGTTAATTTTTTTAAATGGGAACCCCTATTTTTTTTCATGGATTCTGAAAGAGCGGGAAATTCTACGTCCGAGTATGATATGATCGATTTTTCCGGCAAGGTCATTTCAAGGTGAAACTTAAAACTCCCGTAACGGCGAAATATCTCAGAGGTTGTGCATTTCTTTGGAAATTGTTTCAGACAAAAGTTTAAGGATTTTTCCCGGGCTATTTAATGGTAGCACAGAATTTGACCAGGAAAAATCCTTAAACTTTTGTCTGAAACAATTTCCAAAGAAATGCACACCCTCTGAGATATTTCGCCGTTACGGGAGTTTTAAGTTTCACCTTGAAATGGCCTTGCCGGAAAAATCGATCATATCATACTCGGACGTAGAATTTCCCGCTCTTTCAGAATCCATGAAAAAAAATAGGGGTTCCCATTTAAAAAAATTAACTTGACCTTGAAATAACCTTCAAGGTCATGTTCAAGGTCAAATTCAATATCGCCATTAAATAGCCAGGGAAAAATCCTGAAACTTTTGTCTGAAACATTTTCCTCGAAAATGCACTCCCGCTGACATATTTTGCTGTTCCGGGACTTTTGGATCACCCTGTATATATATATATATATATATATATATATATATATATATATATATATATATATATATATATATATATATATATATATATATATATATATATATATATAGTGGCGACCTATTCGCTGATCCAAAAGCCAGAGATACTTAGTATAAATGCCCAGAAAATAGAAAAGTTTTGTCCCTAAATCACAGCGGTTCATCTAAGCAAGTTCAGATACAAAATGTATTATGAAATATTCACAAATTTTAAATTTTCGCACTATACGTATTAACAGAGGCCACATTGTATACAATACACGTTTATTCTCTATATTTTTTTCTCTCTTTCTCTCTCTCGCGCGCGCACACACACACATGCACTTACGCACGCGCGCACCCACATGAAAAACAATAAAAATGAAGGAAAATTCATATCAAGCGTTTATGATTTTACTTTTACATTACTATTTATATCTGTGTCAATATCTAATGTTTATATTACTGCTTTGTTTATGTTTATGTATATATAGAGTAAATTCATGTTCCAACTGTTTAGTATGAGTTGAGTTCTATCGAGAATATTACATCATATATTTCTGTGCAAATTTGTTATTATTTTATAACTTTTCGCAGTCGGTGTAGTTTGGTATTTTGTAACAATGTTTTGTGTTTTTGTGAACATGCCTTTAGGAGTTGGTTTAAAGAATGCCATCTTCGTCTAATGATCTGTGTAATCACGAGTAAATAGAAAGAAATTACGTGCTCCGTGTGATCGAAAAATAACTCTCAATTCTAAGAAAATGGAAGATTTTGGTATCTCTGAACATCTTGAATCATTAATATGACAGTTCATTAACAACAATGCTGTCAAATCCGAAATTTCCGTCGAGTATTTGCACTACTTGTCGTAAGATTCTTCAAGAGCATGACAACAAAAATGACAAAAGAGCATTAAAAGTTATGCCAAATTACGAAAGTATTCGTTTACCGAAACATACAAAAAATACCAATGAATGTAAACCTATTTGTCAATGATACATCTGCTTAATTGGAAGACATAAGGGGCAAGTAAATATGAAGAAGAAGTTGGCTGTCCGTGAAACCTAAAGAGGGCATATACAGTCATAATTTTGAAAAAATCGATTTTTCAAATATTTTTTTTTTATCATTGTACAACATATCAAAAACCTCCTCCCGAAGGTTTGAATAGATTTAAACGAAAATTGTATGAGGTAGAATATTTTGAAGCGCCGCCTGTCCGTCCTCCTGGAGAGCAGGTAGACAGATGTGCTATTCAAGGCCGCTTGCCGTCAGTGCTGCACGGGATATGGAATAGTACGTATATATTTTCACCAAAAAGAAAGTTTTCTAATTTCATTCTGCTAAGGAGCATCGCAAAGTATCAAGAAATTTACGAGAAAATACATCAACTCGTAAAGATAGGTCTAAAAAACGTAAAGAAAGTTTTAACCTAAAAACAGTTAAAACTGACCCTTCGAGTTACAGTACATCGACAAAGAAAATCAAATATCTTGAAGATTTAAATATGCCTCGAGACAATTTTGTGGAGTATAGAATATTTAATTTTATAACAGTTTTCACAGTCATTTCTAATATAGTAAAGTGTAAGAAGTGCGACGGTAATGTTCAGTTTCAAACGTGCAGTGAACGTGGTCTTGGATTCAAAATCGTTGTGATGTGTGATACATGCCAACTAGAATACATAACCTCGTCTCCTTTTGTTGGCCATACATTTGAAATTAATCGTCGCTTTATTTATGTTATGAGGATCTTAGGACTAGGATTAGAGGGCTGTAAAAAACTCTGTGGTCTCATGGATATGCCAAAATTTCTTGCTCAGGGAACTTATGATGTAATAATTAAAAATATGAAAGAATGTGTGGATTCAGTTACTGAGAAATTTTTTTCAAGTGCAGTGATGGAAGAAAAATGAGAAACTTGTGAAAAGAATGATTTGCAAAATACTAATGAACTAACTGTTTCGGGAGACGGAACTTGGCAGAAGCACGGTTTTTCTTCGTTATTTGGTGTAGGAGGCAAGCATTCTTCGGAGGCAGCATCAAATTGACATATTAGACATTGGAGAGACTTTAGAGGAGTTATACTATGGTCCTGGAATCGAAAATATTCAGTAAGTTAAAAAATAAAAAAAATTATGAAAGTCTTTATCCTCTTTGAAAACTTTAAACGCGTTTTTTTCGAAACAGTGCTTTCCAAGTCGGTGGACATGATATCTCACAAAATTGTGAACCGATCTTTGTAACATTTTACACACTTTTTTTAGATATGATTTTCTCGGGGGTGGACGAAGGATTTTTGTTTGCAATTATTGGAACACATTTTACAACAAAAAAAGTCGATTTTTTAATAAAAAATCATTAGTTAAAATTTAAACTTCTCTAAAAAATCAAAAATTCAATTTTTTTGAAAATCCTTCGTCCACCCACGAGAGAAATGATCCTAATAACAAAATCTTTTTTTCTTTTTGATTTTAGATGATCTTGGCATCTGTTATCATGTCCACGCTAAAGATCGATTTTTTAAACTCATATAAAATAATTGTTAATAACTATAAGAAATTTATTAATACATTGCTATACAAAAATAAAAGTCTCTTGTTTAAAACATTATTAATAATATGCAAAACGTTTTGAATAAATATATTGAACCATTTAAGAGAAAAAAAATCAAGAAAAAGCGTCTTTTTTTGGCCTCATGACTGTATATGCCCCCTTTAATGTATCGATAAATATAACCCCCGGAAATGGTATGTAAGGCTCTCAGCATTTTGGTATCACTAAAACACAAAAGAATGACATAAAATGCGACACAACAAATTCAAAGACAATGATTGTGTTGTCGAACTTGCTTCCAAGAAGTTGGAAGAGGTAAACAACATCCATGCACTAAGGATTGTACATCAACAGCAAAATCGTTAGAAAATTGTGAAAAATTGGTGGGTCTTCTTCCAGAAAAATAACAGGAGAAATTGTGTACCTCTTTGCTCTCAACAAAAATTCAGTCTTCTTCAATTGATTATTCCAAGAGCACTGTGAGAATGAGTACACGAGGTCGCAAAAAACGAATCATTTTACAGGAGATTAATAAGCCAGTAGTTATCTCAGCTGAAAAGTTACGCGATTTCCATGTTGAATCTGGTGTTTCCGGTAAAAAAATGAAGAATTTGAGTCATTTAATCAGAAGTGATGCTGGAAGAAGGTCAGTGCCGGCTTATTAGTCCAAAGATGTTTCGAAAACAGTTACACTGTTAGAAGATTTCTAAAACTTAGATCAGTTGTAATGTGATGTTGAAAAAAGTAATGTTAAAGAGCAAATGCCAGTTGTCTGATGCAATGCGGAAATGCTTCTTGAAGGTATACTTGAACGAGGAAACATGATCGGCAATTACATAGTTAAAGTCATGGCCGACGGCGGATAGGGCTGTTTTAAAATTTCTATGTCCGTTATTCCAGAAAATTATGTTTCTGAATATTTACCACACGTTTATCAAAATAGCGCATCGGCTACAGGAAGAAAATTAGAAAAATTGACCAGCGTGCACAAGGTCATAATATTAGGTATTGTACCTAATATTACAGAAACATATGAAAATGTAAGAGTTCTATTTGATTTGATAAAAATCAATGATATTTCAATGAAATTCGTGTCTGACTTTAAACTATTACTTCTTCTAAACGAACAACAAACGGCAACTTCTACATTTCCTTGTCTTTATTGTTACATTACACTGCAAGACTTGCGAGAGCATAAGAAACTACAACCTATTACTGAAATAGAAATGCCTGAAGACGATGGTCCAGCTGAGATTAATAAACCAACCACTAGATGATAAAATCTGTCACGACATAGGAGGGCCATTATCTTTATTACTATTTGTAGCAGCGTTAAAAGCCATGGACAAAATTGTTCATTCTTGTTTCGAAGTACGAAGAGTGGGCTGTGATATCAGCAGTTTGATCAACGATCTGCGGAAAGCACTTTTGGCGATCAATGTGACTGAAACTCTGAAAATTCACATTCTACTAAGCCGTATTGAAGAATCTCTTCAATATTTGGACGAAGAGGAAGGTTTTGGATTATGGCCCGTGCAAGCTGGTGAACTCATATACAATGAATTTTTGAAATATTGGAACGGAAGGAAAATAAACAATTTAAAAGATCCAAATTACTCAAAACATTTGAAGGTAGCTGTTGCCGATTTTTCGTCGAAACACGCTTAATTGTTTACATTTCATAATAATACATTAAAATATTATAATATTTAGAATATAATATTTTTCTTGCAAAGGATAATAAACAAATGATAATGAAATTATTGAAAATATAGTTTTTCCTTCATCTTTGTTGTGCGTGCGGGTGTGTGTCCGTATGTGTATGAAAGAGAAAGAGAGAGAGAGAGAGTGAGACAGAGCGAGAGAGAGAGAGAGTGTGAGAGGAAGAAAGAGTCTTGGAGAGAGAAGCAATGTATATTGTATACAACTCTGGCTTCTGCTAGTAAATGTAATGAGAAAATTTTAAATTCGTGAATATTTCATAATATATTTTGTTTCAGAACTTGCCTAGATGAACCGCTGCGATTTTGGGATAAAACTTTTCTATTTTCTGGTCATTTAAATTAAGTTTCTCATCGCTTAACTTTTGTCGGCATCGTACCCAAACTTTTTCTACTTACTTTTTTCGTCTTCCTGACACATGTGGCCTATGCATTTACATCAGCACCTATTATGATATGTATGGGTCGGTCATATATCCGTCGGATAATTCTACGCCATGCAAGTGAGGCCAGTGCTCGAGGTGGTGCTGAAAATTTGGTACGCGTGTTGTCAACGTATCTAAAATGAGCACGATAGTTGACAGCGCTATCCGCCGATCCTTGGTAGAGCAAACGGAAATAGGCATTACCCGCTTAACACCTTAGGACGCTCCCAGTACAATGCCTCGCACGGACGCAGTTGTTGTTTGTTGCACAAATCGTTAGCCACTCGACGAGTTATGAAAGTGTGTTTGAATCCTGGTGGAGCAGAACTCGCACCATAATCACACCTTGTGAAAGGGCCGTGACCAAGACGCGTCGTTGCAGGTATTACGTGCGCAAGCAACTTTGGCGTGCTAAGGCGATATTGAACATAGCTCACATAAACGACTAACTTTTTTTACCTGAGGTATTTGTATCGACGTTCGTTGAATCAACATTTGGCGCAGAATCTATCTTCGACAAAGTGTGCAGCAGCGTATGGTGACGCTTATCACAATGGGTGCATGAGCGTAAAGTTTTACAGTTTTCTGTATTTTGAAATTCTGAAATATTTACTATAAATCTATTGATGTTAGAAAAAAATGTTTCCTACAAAAGTTGTGTAGAAAACGTTGAAATGTAATAAATTTGTTAAAAAGATTAATAATATAAGTTTTAAATTAATTTATTTAAAAATTAAATTTTTAATCATTTTGTTGTACTCGAAGTACATAATTTTTTTTTTTAATATTTTTAAATTAAAGCTCTAAATGTTCTTTAAACACTGAAATTTTCAGAGACGCGTTTTTTGACATTTTCGAGAAATTCTATTCAATTGCACAAAGTCGACCGCCATATTGGATCCGCCATTTTGAATTTTTGGAAACTAGCATCAATGCGTAATCAGCGACCCCAAAAACCTCCGAGTAATAAGTTTCAAACGATTTCAGTCATTATTAGAAATTCAGGCACTACGTTAAAATATAAAGGTACGAATAAAAACTTGCAGTTCAGGGTCCGTGGACGCGAGATATTAGGCGTTTAAGGCTGACCTCTGCCATTTTACATGGGAAGTCAAGGGTAAAAAGAAATGTTTTCCCAGAAAAATCGCATTTTTTGGAAAAAATTGTTTATAACTTTTTCAGTATTTATTATTAATAAATTTTGTCCGCAGATTCTGAAAGAATGGTACATTTTACGTCAGAAATGTCTTATGCCGATTTTTTTAGTCCTTTTTCAAACAAAACAATAACGTCACAGTCACTGACAAATTTTCGTCCGAGAATTGGAAAATTCTGCTATCAAAGAAAACATGTTTGACTTGAAATTTTGAGTGACAGAGCATATGTCGTGTACAAAAAAAATTATTCTCTGACATGGTCTACTCTTCCTGGTGAGAATCGTGCAACATTGGATAGAATGGCAAAGACCAGGAGCCGTAACGACGCCGGTGCAAGCGGTGCGGCGCACCGGGGCCCCCGGCTGCGAAGGGCCCCCATGACGAGAGAGAAATGGAAACTATCATAATTCCTACGCGATTAAATAAAAATTTCAAAACAAAAATTGGCTTTGCAGAAAGTGACAATGGCCAAAATATCTGTAATTCTCTTACAGAATATATCTGCATATTTAACAGATAATTCTGTAGTTTTTGCATGCAAATTATCAGCATATTGCATTCTGTTAAATCTATCAATTTTTTTGGCATTTGATTGCTCTCACTGATAGATAGCGTATTCGGGCAGGCTGCACCGACGCACCGTTTCTGCACTGTTTCTGCACCGTTGTTATATACTATATCCTAACACCACCAAGCCTACTAATCATAAGCATAAATATAAATTTTCAGACCCCAAAAGCACTGAAAAATGTGAGCCAATTTTTTCTGATGGAATAATTTCGCGAGAGACTAACAGTACGCCAAAAATGTCACAAAATACATCCAACATAACAAAATCAGGAAATTATATCTTTAGTTATAAAAGTTCAGACTCAAATGAGGTACAGTATACAATAATGTGTGCCAAGTTGCAAAAGCAACCAATTTATATAATGAATATTATAAATGAATATAATGAATGTAATTTGTTAATTGTTAGTTTCCCGAGCATAGCGCAAAGCTAGGGTAACTATCTCACGAATTAAAAATCTCGCATTTCCATCGTATAGCATTCAGCTCATGTATTTGCATTTTTGCAGGCATCACCTACCTCATTAATCCCGCTTGTTGATGATGAATTTACTTATTCGTCTAATGTGTTTCCGAAATTTATTACTGGTCCGAAAATAAAACTAGACATTATTTCATCCGGCCCAAAACAACCGCTACCCTGGTGAAAATTTCCGTAAAATCATATGATAAATCATATGAGATTTTTATAATTTCTTTAATATGAGCAATTCAACGTGAGGCGGATCAGTCACCTCTCAGAAATGTTTGTCATTCTGTTTATAGTTAGTTTTTGGTGAAATATAAAGTTCTGCCAAGTGATTTTTTTTTATTTAAAAAATCCACCGAGTTATAAACAAGCCAAGATTTGGAGAACTTTTTATTTAAAAAATCATAGTTTTTTTCCTGTAAGTTCTATCGAAAAATGTTACATACAAAATTTGTGGGTAATAAGTTGTAGTTTTCAATAAAATTATAAAAAATTATAAAAAGATGGTTTATCCCTTATGTTTTTGACAATATAATTTTTATGAATTTTTTAAACAATCAATATGGGCATAAAAAGTTATGGAAAAAAATTATTTATATTATATATTCGTACAAAAACTGTTTACAACATTTTTATGAGTGTATGCATTAGACTCTGATGATTAGAGCAATGCGAAGACAGTGGCGGAGCAATAGTACATGCTCTGAACGTAGGCAGGGCGCGCGCGCGCACAGTGCGGGCAAGTGTTCCAAAGTTATTTTCTCGAAAACGAGACAAAACACATCGTTGCTGATTTTTTGTATAATACCTCAAGACTGGTACTATATAAATAAATTTTTTCCATAACTTTTTATGCCCATATTGATTGTTTAAAAAATTCATAAAAAATATATTGTCAAAAACATAAGGGAAAACCATCTTTTTATAATTTTATATAATTTTATTGAAAAGTACAACTTATTACCCACAAATTTTGTATGAAACATTTTTCGATAGAACTTACAGGAAAAAAACTATGATTTTTTTAATAAAAAGTTCCCAAAATCTTGGCTTGTTTATAACTCGGTGGATTTTCTAAATAAAAAAAAATCACTTGGCAGAACATTATATTTCACCAAAAACTATCTATAAACAAACATTTCTGAGAGGTGACTGATCCGCCTCACGTGGAATTGCTCATATCTTAGAGGAATGCAGATGATTGTAATTCATTTTCTCATATTATTATTATTTCTTATAATTACATGAGAAATCACATGAAAAGTTTCCCGGATCGTCTGATATTTTAAAAATCTCATATGATTTATCATATGATATTACGAACATTTTCAGTAGGGTAGGGCCTTTTCCGTGAGATAAAAATCAAGAAAATCGTTCTTTCTCAAATAGGTATTACTGAACCATGGCTAAATCTGGATTGCAATTAGATGGAAATTGGTTGTGCTATTCATCAGAATTAGATTGTGCTTATTTGCCAACCTTGTTGGATATTTCCTCAAGAAGCAGTTTCTTCAGTTTCAGCACGTAACGGGTGGACCAGAGGTATGCGAGACGGGAGACACCTTTCGGACCGAATTAAATGTCACGAATCTTCACAACATCATACAAATTCATGTTTGCTCTACGAACAATGGAGGGCAAATGGGCCAATGGAGAAATCACTCGAAGAAGACTTTAAACACAATTTCTGGCGCAAGGTAATAGAGCGAACCCTCGATGTGACCCTAACGTTGGCTTCTTGTAACTTTGCTTTTCGTGGAAGTAGTGAAAAGATCACGGATCGTCAGAAGGGAAATTTTCTATCTGTTGTGCAACTTCTTGCAAAATATGATCCCCTTATGCAAGAAGTGCTGCAGCTACCAAGTGGATCTGTCAATTATTTAAGTCCTAAATCACAAAATGAATTTATAACAGTTCTCGCAAAACAGGTACTTGATGAAATTGAGAATGAAATACAAAATGCTCTTTTTTTCGCATTAATTCTTGATTCAACTCAAAACAAAAGCAAAGTTGATCAAATGAGTCAAGTTTTCCGGTATGTCAAAATTATTCGTGACTCTGGTGGTAAACCATCTGAAGTCAAAATATGTGAAGTGTTTCGAGAAATTCGCGATCCATCTGTGAAGGGTCTCTTAGACACTGTTATTGAACTAGTTAAGAAAACAAAGTTGCAAATAACGAAATGTTTTGGACAAACTTAAGAAGGCGCATCTGTCATGAGCGGTGATTTAAATGGCCTCAAAAACGAATTCGAGAAGTGGCTCCTCATGCGTATTATGTTAATTGTGCAGCGCATAATTTAAATGTGGTATTGAATGATGCAGTCAAACAAATTCCTGATATCAGCCGTTTTTTTTTGAGGTGGTTCAAAACGTATACAATTATTTTGGAAAAAGTATAGTTCGTTGGAAAAATCTCCAGTTCTCTGATGAAGATAATGCCTCAAAAACTTAATGGTGACTTAATTATATTTTTTCATTCACCGAAAATCCAATTCGAAACCCTTTATAGAAACTCGTGAGCGGTGGAGATACGCGTCTCTCACTAACTCGAGGCCGGCATTTTTACCGCCTATCGACTCGGTCTGAAATTATTCTTTTTTATGATTTATAACCACCATTCGATTTTATTTCATAGTCCTTCGAGCCGGATAACCTATCTAATGTAAAATCCAGATAATCTTGCATTTTTTCATCGGGTTTTGTGCAAGCACGAGTTTAAACGTGGAGTGCATGTTATTAGCATTCTCCGTTTTTGCGAATCTTTTTTTGTGCGCGCAGATACATTAAGCCGATTGCAATTCGGCACTTCTTCCAGTGCATCGCCTATGGATCAGGAGTTCTGAAAAACTTGAATTGGGGAGCTTCAAGTAACAAGTGTGCGCTATTTCGCCATTTTTAGCCATAAGCGTCGGTTGAGCGGCCATTTTTGAATTGTTTCAAATAGAAGCCGTGATACGCAATTCGTGAATGGGCATTCACTCGTCAACATTCAGTGTTTGTTTTTCGCCGCGGTTAGAGTGATCGACCTTCGGTGCACATTACACTCTCGTGTCTTAAAAGGCGACACATTTGGATACTTTGTTATGATAACATATTTTGACATTTCGTTGTTGCTTGTGATTATTTCTAAATCAAAGAAACTGTCACTATTCATATGTTATTATTCCAGTGCGATAGTTTAAATACTGTGCAAAACTAATTAGTGTTCCTCAAGTCTGATTATTGATCGTGCAGTGAACTGAGACGCTTCGCGTTAAGTTAGATTATTTAAAATTTAATTAATAATGCCTGAAACGCTACGTAGTGATGTTGCGAGTCTGCTAGTGGGTCCTTTGACCAAGCAGAGGACGCAATTCCAATCTTTGATTAAGTTACTAGAATCGTATAGAAAAGCGAAACCAGAAGCAGTCACACCAGCTATAATTAAGTCTCGTGAAATGCGGGCACGCGATATTTGGAATTCAGTGCAATCAAGACATTGGGACATCTTGGATTTAGCTACTCTCGAACTGGAGAAGACACTTCCCTACTTCATTGAAGAGGAATTTTTCCAATATGAACAAGTTTACGGGGAAATATTGGAAGTGCTTATGAGTTACGAGTCACCAGTGCATCAGACATTTCCAAACGTTACCGTCTCTTCTCAACCAGCACCACTTCCACCGGCTCCTCCGCCAATTCCGCTGCCCAGCTTTTCTGGTGACATCGAATCGTGGGATAGTTTTCGTGAGCTATTCACTTCAATCATAATTAAATCCAGTCAGTGTACGGACTCGCATAAATTATTTTATTTAAAAGCTTGCTTGACCGGGGATGCGCGTTCTGTTTTCCAAACGCAGTGTGATTCAAATTTAAGTTTCGATGACGTATAGAAAAAATTAGAGTCACGGTATTCTAAGCAATATCTGCTTATTTTTTTTTCATATTTCGAATTTATTAAATGTTAAAGCGATAAATTCAGCCAAACCGCAAGCTTCTCGTTGAACAATGGGATTCATTTTTAGTCGTATTAACGGTTTTACGTCTAGATTCACACACTCGGCAACAATGGGATTTATCGGTGGACGGTCAGAAAGAATTTCCAAAATTTTCGGATTTGGAAAAGTTTTTGACGCAACGCATTCAGGCATTAACCATCTCCGAATTTAAAGCTCCGTTGTTTTCGTCTGTTAAAAAATCCGCGACTAATACGAGTTCCTCTACTAAGGTGCAATATACTGCGCATGTCAAGACTTCGTCACCGGCGTGTTTACTTTGCGATTCGTCTCATCATCTTTCGGTTTGTGAAACTTTTAATAAAATTACATCTGCTGAACGTCTTAAAATTGTACAAAAGCGTCGCTTATGTTATAATTGCTTGAAGGCTGGTCATACGCCAAGTCGTTGTATGCGTAAAGGTAATTGTCCGAAATGCTGTAAGAAGCATCATGCGACTTTGCACGACTCGTTGATGCAGACAAATAATCAGCAAACGTCAGACGAACAAAAAACGAAATGGAGTCTGTCTCCCTCCGTGTCGGAAACGCCCATTACCCTTTCCTCCCACTTTGCTGCACCAAGCACGTAAAAATCGCGTAACGTCGCTGTATTATTGTCTACCGCTTGTATTCGTTTTTCTACACCTGAAGGTCGCACTATGCTTGTTAGGGCATTGATTGATCCCGGGTCAGAACGTTCCTTTATTGCAGAAAATATTGCTCAAACTCTACGTTCGGAAAGAAATCGCTTTTCCGCTACCATTAACGGTATCAGTAATCAATAGGCAGGACATTTACGACAGTCTACGCGTTTAAAATTGGTGTCGCGGTTTAATGACAGTGATGTGGTTTTTTGCGAGGCGTTGATTATTAAACACGTCACCTCATATGTACCACGAGTTACAACTTAGTCTAATGATTGGTCGCATCTTCGCGGATTGCAATTGGCTGACGATGATATTTCAGGTTCGAGAAAAATTGAAATGATAATCAAAGCAGATGTTTATGGATGTATATTACGTTCAGGTTTACGTAAGTCCCAAAATGGGCCTATTGCTCAGCACACCATGTTCGGGTGGATTGTCACCGGAAAAGTGCCACAAACATCTGATCCGACCAATCCGAATATTTATTCTATACATGTGATCTCTAATGAAAATTTATACGATTCAATTGCGAATTTTTGGCGCGTAGAAGAACTACTGAAGAAAACTTATCTTAGTTCTTCGGATCAAGCATGTGAAGATCTATTTCAGAAAACCACTACGCGAGATGAAAATGGCAGATATACTGATGCGCTGCCATTTAAACAGGAGCCGCCTCTTGAGATAAGGAATTCGTATGAAATTGCACTTCCCGCATATCACCGCTTGGAGCGTCGTCTAAGTCGCGATTCAAATTTGTCAAAGGATTATCATGAATTCTTATCCAATTACCTTTCATTAGGGCACATGCTACCTTTCGAACCTTCCACATCAGCGCAAACCTATTTTATTCCACATCATCCTGTAATAAAGCCGCATAGTACATCCACCAAATTACGCGTTGTATTCAACGCATCCTGTCCCACATCCAATGGTCGTTCCTTAAATGAACATTTACTCTCTAGTCCCAAATTGCACCAAGAATTAACCGCTATCTTATGTCGCTGGCGCCTCCATCGATATGTTTGTACGGCCGATGTTACAAAAATGTTTCGACAAATTAACGTACGTTCTGCGGACACTCCATATCAACTTAATCTGTGGCGTCCTTCTCCAGATGCCCCTATTCAACCGTTTCGTTTAACGACCGTTACCTATGGGACCGTGTCCGGCATTGTCAGAGGATGAAGCACCTAATTTAATTCGTGCAACTAGAGAGATTTCTAAAAATGTGTATGATAAAAATGTGTAAATGTGGATGATGTGCTCTTTGGGGCTTCCACAATTTCCGAGTGTCTGTCACTTCGTAATGAAATCATATCTCTAATGAGTGCTGGGTGTCTTCCACTATGTAAATGGAGTGCAAATACACCCGAATTACTTTCAGGTCTTTCCTCAGCTGATTGTGAAGTAGACCTGCAGAAACCAATAAAGCAGGATGATAACCTCCGCATTTTAGGAATGTCATGGCTGCCTCAAGCCGACTTACTGAAATTTACAGTTTCTTTCGAAATGCCGTCTACTTTCACCAAGCTGTCTCTTTTGTCGTACATATCGAAATTATTCGACCCTCTAGGATTGGTTGCTCCCGTGGTAATAGTAGCGAAGATCTTACTTCAGCAGCTGTGGTTGAAAGGTTTGGATTGGGACAGAGCACTCCCCGAGGAAATAGTTGATACATGGAATAGTTTTTGTTCGGATCTCTCTGCTCTCACGGATTTGCATATACCTCGCTAGCTTTCATTCGATCCTCAGGATTCTGTTGAGTTGCATGGATTCTGTGATGCTTCTCAAGCGGCCTATACTGCCGTGGCATATCTGAGAATTTCGAATAGTTTTGGAGTTCGTACAACTTTGGTAGCAGCCAAAACTCGCGTCGCTCCTGTCAAAGTCTATATGTCAATACCGCGCTTAGAACTGTGTGGCGCAGAGTTGCTTTCGAAACTGTTAGATTGGATTTCCGAAACTGTAGGGATGGATGGCATTCCAATTTACGTGTGGACAGACTCAACTGTTGCTCTTTATTGGATTGGAGGAAGTCCTTCGCGATGGAAAGTCTTTGTCGCGAATAGAGTTTCGTCTATACAATCTCGTTTACCTCGAGCTACGTGACGTCATGTACCTACGGATTATAACCCAGCTGATCTTGCCTCCCGAGGTATTTCTGCTCGGGATATTGGTAACAGTCAGTTATGGTGGCATGGCCCCGCCTGGTTGTCGCAATCCATTCGTCATTGGCCAAATCTGGTTCAGCTAGGACAGCCCGTAGATGTTGTTTTGGAAGAACGTGGCATTCAAGTTCATGCGGCGGTTCTACTTGAGTGGGATATAGTCCAGCGTTATTCAGATTGGGTAAAATTACTTCGCATTACAAGTTTATTGTTTCAATTTATCCACAACCTGCGTAATGGTAAACCCAGTGGCTGTTCTTTGTATGACGTTACTTTCTATGATCGTGCTCGAAAATTTTGGTTTCGTTACATACAGCAACGATGCTTTGCAGAGGAGCTCCAAATATTACACGCTGCAGGTACTCTTCCTAGAAAGAGTCTTGCGTCATTGGATCCATATTTAGATGAGGATGATATATTACGTGTGGGCGGTCGCTTGGAAAATGCTTCCATTTCATTTGCCCGCTCGCATCCCGCTCTACTCGGCGATCATCATCTCACACGTTTGATAGTGCGAAAAGGACATATTCGGTAATTTCATGGTGGTCTACAGTTGACGCAGCGTATACTCCAAGATGAATTTTGGATTGCGCGCCAGGGATCTCATTAAACAATGCATGCGCACTTGCGTAATTTGCTGCCGTCAACATGCTACATCCATCACTCAAAAAATCATCATTTATGCACCATTACCAATAGAACGCGTAACTCATGCACCTCCATTTTCTTCGGTGGGTGTTGATTACGCTGGTCCATTTTATGTTCGATCACTCAGCGGCCGAGGTCGTCAGTCTCATAAGTCCTACTTAGCGATATTTGTTTGTCTTCGTATCGAAGCTCTTCATTTGGAGCTAGTTATGAACTGCGCCACACCTGCGTTTTTCGCAGCTTTTCGCAGATTCTGCTCGCGCCGCGGCGTGCCAAATCTTGTCATGAGCGATAATGGCAAGAATTTCAGAGGTGCGGATTTGGAGATTCAGAGGGCTCTTCAGCAGATTGCTAAGAATAACGATTTTAAAGCCGCCATGATAGCTCAGGATATTACGTGGCGTTTCATTCCTCCTTCCTCTCCCCATTTTGGAGGATTATGGGAGGCGGGTGTTAAGTCCGTGAAACATCACCTATATCGGATTGTTGGGAACCGAACTTTGACGATTGATGAGTTTCAAACACTGCTTTGTCAAGTCGAAGCGTGTCTGAACTCACACCCGTTAACGCCCTTGCATTCCGAAATAGATGATCTAGACACTTTAACTCCTGGCCATTTTCTCATTGGGCGGCCATTGAGATCCACTCCTGAGCCATCCTTTCTTTCCAAACAAGAATCACACCTTAGTCGTTGGCAATTAATTCAGAAAATGCGCGACCATTTTTGGCAGGCCTGGCATGCAGATTATCTGTCAAGTCTGCAAGGACGTAATAAGTGGCGCAGCGAGCATCCTAATATATCGGTTGGTGATGTAGTTTTAGTACTGCTCCGAAACTACCCTCGATGTAAGTGGCCATTAGGGAAAGTTGTTGCATGCCATCCTGGCACCAATGGCCTCGTGCGTATTTGTAAGGTTAAGACCGCAACCTCCTTGTTAAAGCGCCCGGTACAAAAACTATGCAAATTGCCCATCTATTAAATGCATTATTTTATTATATTAATTGTTAGAATTTCGATGTATTCAGCGATGCGTGTGTTACCAAGGTAACACGGTGGGCGGTGTGTTCGTAAAACTTCTACACGGACAATGTCTACGGAAACACCTACCTTACCGACCATTAGGTCGCTTCGATCGCAATCTATTCCATGCGATACCGAGCGGCGGCAGTTCCGATTAGAGCCTTGCACATTTCACTACGGAAGTATATTTTTTCGATTCCGCACTGTTTGCGATCGGGAAAATTCGTTTATTCTGCCGCATAATACTTGTAAATTTTTATATAAAGTCGTTAATTTAAGTGTTTTTGTGGAGTTAATGGTGACTTAATTATATTTTTTCATTCACCGAAAATCCAATTCGAAACCCTTTATAGAAACTCGGGAGCGGTGGAGATACGCGTCTCTCACCAACTCGAGGCCGGCATTTTTATATCGACACGGTCTGAAATTATTCTTTTTTATTATTTATGACCACCATTCGATTTTATTTCATCTGCTAAGGATATTAATTTATGATAATTTATAGCAGTTGTTGTAGTAAAAGTTTGTGAGGAAGGGAGTTCGTATATAAGAGTAGATACACAGCTGTGACGATTAACGAAATTAGTTTTTATTGCTCAGCTCTGTTACCTACGAGACTCGCCGACGCACACTGAACTTTTCGACAGCGTTGCGTGAGATGCTTGACAGAGGTCGCTTTGTATTTTCGCGGCATGGTTTCACACCCACACACACAACATGCCTTAAACTACATCAACACTTCCGCCGTTTAAGCGTGTTGTGCAATTACATTCATATTCTCGCGTAGCATACAAAAACGCTCTTTCGGCAGAGCCTTTGTAAATATGTCAGCCTTTTGTAGCTTGGTAGAAAGATATTCTATTTTTATTTCTTTCCCTACAACTTTTTCACGAATGTAGTGATACCGGACATCGATATGTTTTGTGCGTTTGTGAAATTCAGGATTTCTGATCAATTTTATAGCACTTTGATTGTCTATGAAAATTACGGTTGCTCCTGCACAAGGACACTCGATATCCGATAGCAATTTTCTTAACCACATTGCTTCTCTGGATGTGGCAGAAGCCGCGACATATTCCGATTCGGTTGTACTGAGAGTAACGAGCTTTTGTCGTTGGCTCGACCAACTAATTGGACCACCCGCGAGTTCAAAAACATACCCGGTTGTTGACCTTCTGGTCTCTATGTCCCCGGCGTAATCCGCATCTGAATAGCCGATTAACTCGGGCACGCTTCCATTACCGCGAAACTCAATTCCGAACTCGCTTGTTCCTGATAAATAAGCGAAGATTCTTTTTACCGCTCGCCAGTGATCATCATTATGATTATTAAAATATTTGCTAACGGAGTTTACAGCATACGCTAAATCCGGACGCGATACGGTAGCCAAAAACATGAGGGATCCGACCGCTTCCCTATACGGTACTTTTGCGGACTTGGTTTCTTCATTAGCTACTGGGTGCAGCACTACATGCGGATCCGACGGTACACTTATCGACTTCGCATTTTTCATTCCGAATTTATTAATTATTCGCTTTGCGTATGCACTCTGGTGCACGAATATGGATTTATTAATTCGATCGCGTTCAATTTGCATACCTACAAATACAGTTAAATCACCGATTGTGATTTTGAACTTACTACTAAGGTAAGCTAAAATAATTTTTATAATCTCGTTTGATTCGGCTACGATTAGCCCGTCATCCACGAACAACGCGAGATATACAACCGAGTTCCCGACATTTCCAACAAAAATACATTGATCTGCATCTGTCTCTATAAATTTGAACTTTCGTAAGAATGCACTGAACTCTCTATTCCAGCACCTAGGTGCTTGTTTCAGACCATACAACGCCTTTTCCAAGCGACACACAACACTTTCGTTCACATTTTTTGTTGACTCTTGAATGTCAAGTCCTTCTGGTACCTCCATGAAGATTTCTTCGTCCAATCTGCCGTACAAAAATGCCGTCTGCACATCAAATTGAGCCAACTCGAGATCCTTTTCAGCTGCCATAGCAAGCAGTACCCTTAGTGAGTCGTACCTCACGACAGGAGCGAAGGTCTCAAAAAAATCAACACCTTTTAGTTGCATAAAACCTCGAGCACACAATCGTGCTTTGTATTTATAGACATTACCTTCGGTGTCCTTCGCCAGACGAAAAACCCATTTGGAGTTGATGATTCTCATTTCGGGTTTCTTCTTGATCAAGGACCAGGTTCCATTCTCTTTGTGAGCTTGTAGCTCTCTCTTGATTGCTTTGATCCATTCCGATGAGTCCTCACTTGCCATAGCTTCTTCGAACGTTTCTGGTGTGTTCAGTTCTGCGACATTTGTTTCATAACGAGCCGGTCGCTTTAGGCTTCTCCGATCTCTGAGAGTTCGTTCAGAGATGTTGGGATACTCCTGTAGCAGTTCTTGTCTTTCGTCTGCCGCACTTTCCTCAGCTGGAAGAAATACCTCGTCCTCGTCGTCGTCCTCTTCAAGAATTTCTTCTTCCGACGCTTTTGGCAGTATTATCTCATTGTTTTGATCATCTTCCGCTGTCACTTTTGCTTCACTCTCTATCTCGTGAAACACTATGTCACGTGATACTGACACCTTTTTTGATATCGGATCGTAAACGCGATAATTCGACGAGTTTCTGTCATATCCGACGAAAATCATTCTTTTTGCACGACCGTCAAATTTCGTCGTGAACTGCTTCGGAATGTTTACGAATGCTTCAGTTCCAAAAATTCGCAAATGTTTCAGGTTAGGTTTCTTTCCAACCCAAAGCTCATTCGGAGTAGCCCCACCTCGTTTGCCTGATATACTCAGCCGATTCATTAAATACACGGCAGTATTTGCAGCTTCCGCCCAAAGAGTAAGCGGGAGATTTTTTGCTTGTAACATGGTTCTTGCACTCTCAATAATCGTCCGATTATCTCTCTCCGCCTTACCATTTTGTTCCGGCGTATATGGCGCGGTGTACTCCGTTTCGATTCCCCTAGATTCGATATAACGGTCCATATTTGAGTTTTTATACTCTCTACCGTTATCTGAACGAAGTACGCGCATCACTCTTCCGAACTTGTTTTCGATTATCTTGTCGAAGATTTTAAATTTCTCAAAGACATCGCTTTTGTGCCGCAAGAAATATATGTGGCGGTAGTGCGTGGCGTCATCTTTGAACATTACAAAAAAACGCGAGCCCCCTGGTGTCTCAGTAGACATGGGTCCACACACATCTGTGTGTATAACTTCACCGGGCTTCGTAGCTGCACGATCGCGCTCTTTTCGGAACGGCTGTCTGTGGGATTTTCGGATAGGGCACGAGTCGCAAAAGAAATCCCTATTTTTCGGCAGCTCGATCCCTTCTACGAGTCCGTTGCCAACTAATTCGCGCAACGCCCGAATGTTCACGTGACCGAGCCGTTCATGCCAAACTTGAAGGTTCGTTTTTGCTGTGTTCGCTTCACCCACAAGCGCACACGTTATGCGAAACACCATACGAAAAATCTCATTCTCTTGTTTTATTCCGAAAGCTAATACTTTTTCACCGTTTTTTATTATTACGTAATTTCCGGAGAACACCACTTCTTGACCTCGCGAGGTGCACACACCGACGGAAAATAAATTTTTTTTCATTTCCGGAACGTGAAGAACGTTTTCGATTCGCGAGCGATGCCACGCGCCATCCGCGAATTTTTCAATTTCAATTGTCCCTTCCCCAGCGACTTTGCACTGCTTGTTATCGCCGAGAGAAACTGTCCCGCCATCTACCAACTTTTGATACTCACTAAACCACTCACGCCGATACGTAATGTGTCGAGATGCTCCGCTGTCGGTAATCCATGTTTCTTCCTTACCAGCGTTCAGCACTGATTTGACTATTTCAGTCGGTAGATTCGGACTGTCTTTTTTTTCGATTTCTATCGAATTTTTGTTGCTCTTTTCCACAACAAATGCACAATCGTGTCCCTCACTAAATTCACCGAACTGCTTCTTGTGTTTTTCTTTTTCACATTCCCGTGCGTAATGTCCCCTTTTCTGACACTTGAAACAACGAACTTGCTCTTTGTCTTTCGGTTTTCTTCTCTTCTTCTGCTCTTCTTTTAATCTCGTTTTTTCGCCCTTTTTTACATTTGCATTTTTATAAGCTGAAAACGCCCCAGGAGTTTCGTCGCTTGCGGTTAAACGAGCTTCTTCGCGCATAAGCCTTTCTTGAAGATTTTCGAGTGTCTGTAATTCTGGTGCGACATTGTCCCATGCGGTCTGGAATGCTGCATATTTCGGCGATAAACTTGCGAGCACTTTCGCAATTATTGTTAGATCCGACACTTGTTCACCGACATCGAGTAATTGCGTGGCCATATTTTGCACCGCTGCCATGTGTTTCACTACGGAGTCTCCCGGAGACATTCGATACTCGTACAGTTTCGTCATAAGTAGCAATTTATTTGACGCCGACTTTTGTTCATGTACGTTGGATAGTTTATCCCACATTTCTTTGGCTGTCGTGCACATTAGTAATGGCTGCAATTGCTCGTACTCGATCGCAGATGATATCAGGAACATACCCTTCGCGTTGTCCGACAACCACGTTTTCTTGGCTGCTTCCTGTCCCTCTTCCACCGGCATCGTTCTCGATCCGTCAACCACATCGTGAATGTTATTTGCGATAAATAACATCTTCACCTGAAATTTCCATCCTTGGAAATTTTCGCCATTGAACTTCGTCACATTTCGAGTAGAGATTGCGTCGGACATTCCGGATTTCGCATTCGCGAACACGTTCCGTTCTCCCCGAGAGAATGCACGACAAGATGGCGTCTGCTAGGCTGCCTCGCGTCTCGCGCTTCACACAACGAACAAAAACTGTCTTTCTCACAAACTTGGTCCAGCTAGGGTGACTGGGCCCATAACCTGTTGTAGTAAAAGTTTGTGAGGAAGGGAGTTCGTATATAAGAGTAGATACACAGCTGTGACGATTAACGAAATTAGTTTTTATTGCTCAGCTCTGTTACCTACGAGACTCGCCGACGCACACTGAACTTTTCGACAGCGTTGCGTGAGATGCTTGACAGAGGTCGCTTTGTATTTTCGCGGCATGGTTTCACACCCACACACACAACATGCCTTAAACTACATCAACAGCAGTTATATTGAAAACTATATATATATATGTACTTAAGATACTTAATTAAAACTTGCGCAAACAAAAAAATTTCGAATTTTTTTTTTCAATTCGCCTTCACCTTAACCTTTTAACGCCAAGACGGACACTTTTTTTCGTTCATTTTCAACTTTAATTTTCTTGGCGATTAAGAATGTAAAAAATCCTTCAGAAACCATTTCTTATGTATTTGACCTCGCTCTTTCAGAGTCTGCAATCAAAATAAAAAAAATGAATTTTCAAAAAGTTACAGCCATTTTTTAATACAAAAATCGAAATTTTCGACAATTTTCTTTCAGAAATAATTTTTTTGTTCATATAGCGGGTCACCAGAGCACTGTTTCATCTGAAAATATTGCGTCCGCAATATCTAAGCTTGAAAATGGCGAAACGTGCTTTTCAAAATTTAAAGATGGCTGCTCAAAAATGTTGTCGGAAGAATTTTTTCCTCACAAATATTAATGATTTGGGTATCCTTATTTTTTTTAAATTTTATATTCGTATGGCGTTTAGTATCTAAATATTACTCGGGTCGCTGATAACGAATCTGAAGTCAGATTCCAAAAATTCAAAATGGCGGATCCAATATTGCGGACGATATTTTTTAAAATTGTTCGGAATGTTGTGAAACTTATTACTCGGGGGTTTTGACTTGTTGAAATCAGACTTCAGATTCGTTATGAGCGACTCGAGAAATATTCAGATACTAAATGCCATACAAATAGAAAATTGAAAAAATAAGGATACACAGATTATTAATTTGAATTAAGAATTAATTGACATATTGAATCAGCCATTTCCCCCTTTTTTTAATATTGCATAATATTCATAATCAGAATTTTCCGAGATCCTTCAATATATGATTTAACAAGTTATCGAGCGTCAAGGGAGTAAAATAAAGTAAAGCATTTTTTTAATATGAGTAGAGCACGTAAATTGCCGTTATTATCGACTTTGAGAGGCTCGTATTATTAGCAAGAAAACATTTTTTGGCGCAAACTACCCTCATATTTTTTAAGTACAAGTCTTAATAACACGTTTGTAGTCGATTATTGCATGAAGAACCCATTTTCCTGTCTAGTATCGGCCGTTTTCTTTTAAAAAATCGTGTAAAAATCGCGATTTTTTACGCTAATTTACCATAAAAGAAGTACAAGAAGATATTTTTCGCAAAAACATAAAGAAAATGTAGATTTGATTAAATTTGAGCCCAAAGTCGCGATTCAATTCTGTGTTATTCAGGCGTTAAACAACTAGATAATTACCGACGTTGTTGCTATTAACTCTACACAAATGTTCATGAAAATCCACCCAGCCCAGTATTTGTAAATACAGAAGATATGCTTTTTTTGTTGTTATAAGAATTAAAATACAAAAGGAAGTAAGATATCTAAAAAAACAAGTCGTTTACAATCTTCATTTGCACTAATTTTGACTCAGAAATGATCCCAGCAAATGAAAAAGTATTCAGAAGCATTAAAATTTTGAATACTTCTGAATGCTATTTCTTAATCCTTGTAAAAGTATTAGGAAGTATAGAATTGCTTTTACCGAATTCTATGAAATTCAAAACTGACAGGAATTTTATATAATGATGTTCATTCTCTTTTTTTATTACAAAATTAAATTAAAAAATTAATATTCTTTATTTAACTTAATTGTACTTATTTTTTTTAATAAATTATTTTTGAAGAAATTCTTGGTCGAAATTCTTAATCTTAGATAACCTATCCAGTTACTGTTCTCCAAGTAAGTTGCTTAACTTGAGTAACGACCGCGCGCAACGCCGACCACTGGTCCACTCCTGACGATCACTGTTAAACACGTAATACGATATTTACATATACATAATATTTTGTTTTAACGCTTTCTAGTTTTAATTATATATTCGCTTTTTTCGGAATTGTACAACACGTACAAAAGGATATAAACTGTATTTTTATTAATACAATTTCCTATACATTATCAGCCCCTTATCGGACACAAGAGCAATCCTGAGTATTCCGTTTTCTTTCTGAATTAGCAGTTCTCGAAATTGAACACTCTTCTATCCCACCATACAGATAAAATACCAATCTTTCGCCGTCCAGGTCGATCGCTTCATAGTTTTCGATGTCTAGGTGTCTCGCACTGACTTTTTGTGCCGTTCAGGTGCCCAGATACCTCAAAAACTACGGTGCGGAATACCTAGACATCGAAAACTATGGAGCAGTCAACAAGGACGGCGAAAAACTATGGTGCGAGACACCTAGATACCGTGTCAGCTGTAAACATTCTGAAGTATTGAAAATATTCACATGAATGCTTCTTGAGGCATTGAGAACCATTCATCAAGTTTCCCGTACAGGAAATATTCAGAAGCATTCAAAATACACGTAGCAATACTTCTTGAAGAATAGCAAAGCATTCACTTTATAATTGTAATCTTGAAGTATAGGGAATAATAATGATTATAAATTATTGAAAATAGGGAAGCATTCACAAAGGCCAACAAATATAATTGAAAGTAGCATATGTCAATACTTGCCAATACTTCTGAATACTTTTTCGTTTACTGGGATGTGGAAACATTCTGCGATTGCCGATTTTGGGTCCTTTTTTATCAAACTTCTTTGCGCTTCAAGGACACTGTGGACTGTAATGTATATATAACCCAGTAGTATTTCAGCATTACGGTTATATTATTCACTAACATATAACAATACAACATTATTACAATTACTTTACAGCACAGGGCTCAACATATTAATGATTACTGACTCCCATTTTTGCTATTGGCAGACATTTTTGACTCACTAAGACTAAGTATTCGAAACGGCTGTATGCATTCATCTATTAGAACACTTATAACAACTTATGTTCAACTCTGTGACATATTTATATTTAATAATGCATTTTTCTCTCTTAGTTAAAAAATACATTATAATCCTATATTATTTCTATTGCATAATAGTAATATTACAAAATTACGCCGATATGACCTATATAATTATAAATATAAATAATATTGATGTAATAAATGTTATATTACAGTGGTATTAGGCAATTTTGCTGTTCATTACCTAATTGCAGCTATGAACGCAATATTAATATAAGCGAACATTGCGTGTTACATTAATATTATTGCAATATACTTGAAGAATCTCACTGTTATATAACCCTAATATTGTAATGAATCAGTAATATTAATGTAATATGTGCTGTATGGGATCACAATGCATAAATTTCAACAAGTTGTATTAAATAATTATTTCGTAACTTATCAAATATGTCATTTTATTCTTCAAATATATACATATTATAGACACATTTAAAAAATATTCCTGCTATGAAAGCGTTGATTACTTAGATAATTTTGTTAGAAAGATAATAGTATATTCAGAAAATTGTTTTGTGACAGTATGGATGAGTTCATTTGGGATGCGTGTTGCGATCTCGAGGGAAATCTATCGGAGCCTGACAAGAAAAGGCAGATGAAGCATGCTAAGTAATTTGCTTATTTGAAACAATGTTTGTCAACAAGTCCTGTGTAATAGTCTAACGTTGTTAATCATGTAAAAAATGCTATTAAAGTGCTACCGAGTATACTTAAAATACTACATTTTGCAATCTTATATTGTGGTTTGTTTTTTTTTTTCGATAGAAATAGTAGCGTTATTTCCCAAAAAGATTTTAGTTTAAAACACTTTTGCCACATTCGTATCGACAAAAATAGTAATTTACAAAACTATCTGATTTTCCTATCTCAAAATTTGTGTGCAATGTTCTCTGATGATTTATTTATTCAATTACTTAATATATTTCAGGTTTCTCTTACACAAACTTACACATTTTGACGTTCTTCAAATATCATGTGGTTTTAAAATGCATTTAATTCATTTTTCAAATAATTTGTATCTAAAAAGTGTAAAGAATATCGCCTTAAGATATAAGTTCGTCTTCTGCAATAGTTTATATACTTAATATCGGTGAACTATATATATTCTGATTCATTCTTCCAAAAATGTTGCCAAAAAACTATTTTCCTAGTGCTTTCCGTCCATTTAAACAACGTAATAATGATAATAACAACAACAAGAATAATAAAGAATATTATTATTATTATAATTTTAAAAATATAATAATAATAATAATAATAATAACAATAATAATAATAATAATATTTTTTAAAAGGAAATTTAGCCTTCGTACCAGACAGTAATTTATATATTTAACGTGTGCAGTGTTTATTTTATGATTCATGTTTTGAGTTATGTCTCTTAATGGTTGTGAAAGGTTTGGTAATTGAAAGTATTTGCGTATAATTATTTGAGCATAATGCTAAATAGTGTAAGGGTCTCCTGATAATGCTTTGAAATAGTAGTAGAGTCCTCGGTACCAAGTATATTTTTGCAAGTGATTAATACATACTTGAAACTTTGCGACTTTATTTTGGCAAGTCTAACAACTTTCCACTTGCGAAAATTTTCGAAGAACATATGAGCGAAATATGACGAATTGAGGATGTCTTCTTCGGCGGTAAAAAATTGTTTGGCCAATATGACTAATTGATTTTATAAACAATAATAAACAACTATGTAAAGATGAACTATTGTTCTACATGTATTTATCACAAAACATAACCCCTTGTAAAATGGTCGTGTTTACGCTCTCGGACTAACCAATCGCAGCAAAAAATTTGTCGGACATCGTGGTCAGGCGATGTTATAGATAATTATTAAACAAATAATCACGTTGTCCAACAAAATTTTTGCCGCAGAAGAAGACATCATGTATTTGTTATATTTCGAACATGTATGGTCAAAAACGCAGCATTTTCGACAATTTTCGCAGAGAAAAAGATTGTCAAACTCGCCAAAATGAAATCACTCACAAAGTGTCAAGTACATATTAATCACTTGCAAAAATATGCTTCGTCCTGGGGACTCCCATACAGCACATACCACTTAAACAGGTCGTCCAGAGCTCAGTCCATAGAGGACTTAAATATATTTTGTTTGAGGTCTTAAATATATCTCTTTTTGGACGATCTCTAGTAAAGGGATTCCCGGAGGTGAGATCTGTACTTCTTCCCAAGATCGCTAGGTGGCTGTTGAATCCAAAAATGAGATCGCTCGATATTTAATTCATATTCAAACCGATGAGTGATAAGCTATAATGAAAAATGTAGGGGAAGTAGGGGCAAAGTGGGATACGGGGCAAAGTGGGATTTTGGCGTTTCGCTGTATTAGAACATTTCCTATGTGTTTGTTTGCATTGTTTATTTTCAAAATAGTTATTGTAATACAAATTATGAAACATATTTCAGTTTCCATTCAGTATTTACCAACCGTTCGAACATGACCTAGGAAGTCGAAGTCAATTTGTAAATTCAGACATATTTTCAATCGATTAGTAAGTATCAATAAATTAACCGTAATTAAAATCTGAGTTGCATGACTTAATAGTCTTCTCTTACACTCTATTTTCGATTTTTATTTGTTTCATTTGGGGTTGAGGATGATTTTTTACGACGTGTTTAAAAAAATTCTATTTTGGGGCAAAACGGGTGGGGCAAAGTGGGATGTATTCCGTTTTGATTTAGGTTCACAGAGATAAGTAACAACTCTCTTTCCCTCTCTCTCTTTTTCCCTCTCTCCATCTCTCTCTTTCTCTTGAGTTGTGTCCACGGCTCGTAGTGCCAGGAAACTAATAAATAAATTTTTAATCAATCTCTCTCTCTCTCCCTCCCCCTCTCTCCCTCTCTCTCTGTCAAACCTTTCCAGAAGTAATTTTAAAAACCCGTCCCACTTTGCCCCGTGGATTTTCAGATTTCTCAAAAAAAAGTTTTTTCGTAAAATTGAAATTTGGAGTACTAAACAGATACTTTTGTTTACATGCGTTTCATAATAAGTTAGTTGAGGACCTAAATAAGGGTTTCTAAGACACACCTAACCATTGTTATGCCCCATATTTTTTTTATACAAGTTTTTCCAAAACCATCCCACTTTGCCCCTACTTCCCCTAACAGCTTTTTCGATATTTAGCAAGTAATATCACAATTTTATATTATTATTATCTAATCCCCATTGTATATTGAATGTGATCTTCCAATATATCACTATAAAAACGATTAAAAGGAACTCAGGAAAAAAATTATATAAATTAATAATTAAATTACAAAAATAGAATCTGCGATTTTCAAAAATTTGCTTTTCATTTATATTATTTATTTTATATGTCAAAACTCTCAAATAAGACCATTTTTCTGAGATCTCATGTTTAAGAGGTATTGTAGAGCTCTAAAAATCGACGCATAAATCTTCTTAAAGACGACTTTAAGAGCTCTTTCTGATAAGTATTTAAGACATAATTTTTAAGACTTCTTAAAGTGCTCTTCAAGTTGTATTTTTGGCTGCTTGGGATATTACTGATACAGCTTCAGCAATATGACAGCAATATTTCGGTATCTAATTTTGTCAATTTTCAGAGAAAAGTACGAGTAATTAATGCTCAGTATGCTGTGTGCAAAATTACGTCAATGGATAAAAAATATATGTTTATTTAAGGTAATTCACGTTCACATTAGTTTGTACATTTCTAATATGAATATGCTGTAAACATACTTTCCCGTAAGCGCATGAATCTTATTATATTAAATTGGCCCTTTGAATTTCCAACACAAATAATGTAATAAATGACAATAAAATCTATTTTTCACTATATTATTTCACAAATATATCTCACTTCTTGAAAATGATGTAAATAATATTCAAGATAATCTTTTATTCTTACCACATTCAACATTTTTCACTTTTATTTTCTTTTCCAATCAAAGTCTCTACTATTATCAGAATTATAAACTTCGGCGCTTTAATGTATGGCCATTACCCCGGTGAAAGTTTCGGATAGAATTTCAATCAGATACAATCAGACCCTACGATACCTATTCGGTTCCAATCCGACATCACCTATACAATCCGAATTAATCAGACGTTGGTTACAATCGGTTACATTTGGATATTTCGTTCGAAGCGAATCGATTACGATCCAACTATTAAACACGGATTCAATGTGACGTTTTATTCGGAATCATTCGCACTGATTCCGAACTAATAATCGGAATCTAAATCGGAACTGTCAATCAGCACTATTCTGAATTATTCCGAGGTAGAACATACAAACGATTTCAATCCGAATTGTTAATCGGATCGAATCCAATCCGATCCGTAGTCAAAATTTAAATCGGTGTTATTGGGATCTGACATTAGGAACGAATCGAAGTCATTCCGACATAGAAATATCAAAAGGTTTCAAACCGAATTGTCATTTGGAACAGATCGGAATCGTTCTGACGTAGAAATTTCAAATGAGTCTTGAAATACTTGACCTCTCGTTCGAAACTAATCGAATTCAATTCAATATGGAAAATTCAAATGGTTTCAATCCGACCTCCATTCCGAACGAATCGGAATTTTAAACTCTGTAAACTCTTCCGCGCGTAGACCAAGCCGCCATGCCTCTAAACGTATGCAATCATCGCATATACCGGTACCGATTTATACGCGTTTACATTCAACGCTTAGCGAAATATATGTAAAAATATTCAGGTTATGAATTGCGACAGTGAGCCGTGTATTGTTTTGTTAGCCGAGAACATCTGTAATCATTAAATAATGAAAAAAAAAAATCATATAGACTTTTATTACTGTCTTGGCATGAAACGTCCTAATAAATTCTATTGTTTCTATATTGTTCATGGTATCTTGTATCGACAATTTTGAGGTATTCATTTGTTCATTATACGTAGAAGTATATAGAAGCGTGATTGATCAATATAATCTAATACAAAGTTTCGTATAGTTTACAAATTAATATGGTTAAAGAAAAAACTACAAAAGGACGAAAACGCATGCGAGAAGAAAAACGGGGTCGTATAATGTTACAAAAAAGCTCGTAGTGAGATAAATCATCGTAGTTCTTATTGAAATTAAGGGGGGTTAAGGTTTTCAACTATTATTTCGACACTTTTAACAATTTTACGTTATCATTGTACAACAACGGCGGTGCAGATATCGTTCAGAATAAATGAATGTGTATAATTAACGATAGATTTTGGTGCTAAAAATTATAATATCAATAATTGTATTGAAAGTTGCAGTTCATTTTTAAAAATTATCATTGAAAGGACCCCGCACACTTTAGCTTGATTTGCGGGCCCGGTTAAATTTCCTGAAACTTCGCTAAGTTGTAGTCCAGAACAGGCCGAACAAAAGTTCTATGTGGTAAAAGCCCCAAAAATCAATAGTTTTCGAGATAAAGTACTATACGATATAGTCCGGGCGTGCGATATAGGCCCCCGGATCCGAGACTTTCGCATTTATTTTTTATATGCGACAACAATATTCATAGGTTTTTTTGGTCGCTGATTACGAATGTGATATCAGATTTTAAAAATTCAAAATGGCGGATCCAATATGGCGGACAATTTTTGAAAAATTAAAGGAAATCGCTTGAAACTCATTATTCTGGGGTTTTTGGGGTCGCTGATCACGTATCTGATATCAAATTTTTAAAATCTGTTATCACATTCGTAATCAGCGACCAAAAAAACCTATGCATATTGTTGTTGCATATAAAAAATAAATGCGAAAGTCTCGGATCCGGGGGCCTATATCGTACGCCCGTACTATATCGTATAGTACTTTATCTCGAAAACTATTGATTTTTGGGGCTTTTACCATATAGAACATTTGTTCGGGCTATTCTGGACTACAACTTAGCGAAGTTTCAGGAAATTTAACCGGGCCCGCAAATCAAGCTAAAGTGTGCGGGGTCCTTTAACTAAATAATTATTTTTCATCCGCTTTCATAGAGCAAGGAGTACGTATTTCGTTCCAATAATGTAACTCCAGAAAAGATCTTTAAAGAGATATTTGTTCGTTGTAAACGCGAATGTTTTAAAATGATTGATACATCAAAACGTTTAGGATGATTTTTGCGGGTTCGGAGATTATCAGTGTGGGAATTTTTTCTTAAGTTCCGTGTTGAAGAAGGAAAGTTGCCAGACAGTAATTGGAAATCCCACCAGAAAAAGTCCTCAGATTTGGAAGTATTGTATTCCCACTGCATTTGGAGGCATTGATGGCTGTCAAATATTTTTATGCAGTGTGCTCGACATTAATGAAGGCAGAATTAATACTGTTAAAAAAATTCTCGAGCAAAGACCATCAGCCGATGCTCGTGGAAAACACAAGCAAACTCCATAATTTTATGCTCTCCGATGATGTTCAAAATCTCATACACACAATTCAATGTGAAAGCTTCCCACATTCGGAGTATATAGAACTGATTGAAAACTCAAGTGATTCTCCTTTTATAATAATCGATGTTTTTCAGTGTGGAGTGAAAGTTTTTGAGACAGTTTTGCAGAAGACCAAAAAGATTTTGAAAATAAAAATAACTTCCGTAGTAAAAATTGATTATTTCCGAAATGGTGAACTAAATGTTTATTATAAGTTGTAACGCAAGCTCTGGGATGGCGGACACTTTCGTTACAGTGAACCGTTTTCGTCTGTTTCTATAAATCATGTATTAATTTTAATTTTATAAGCTAATGTTGCAGGTAGCGAAGCATTTAATGTTCAGGAACCCGGTGATACGGCCTCCGGAGATCCGTTTTTCCGATCTTAGCGATAAGACTTCTTGCTTCCGTTGTCGTTTTTCTCGCCTACAAACCTTCTTGAACTTAAAAGGACAGATTTTGTATGAAAAAGTCTACCATTATTCCTACTCCTAAGTTTGATAAGATTATTAAAATTGAAAAAAAAATGGGAAGGAAACTAAGAATTGTGAAAAGCAAGAGAGTATAGAAGAAGTTAAAAAAGTCGAGAAAAAAAGAAAGAAGGAAAATTGAAGAAGAAATTCCCGGAAAAGCAAAAGAAATAAAATGCATAGATGAAAAGAAGGCGATTAAAAAGAAAATATAGTTGTACGATGTTTACTTAATTGGAACTTTAATTGTTGTTATTGTTTATTGTATTAAAATGTAGAACAACTCATATATTTATTATAAATTTTATTTTGACAATAAATATCTAACCGTTATAAAAGAATCGATTTCTTGAAGCTATAGTTGGTTAATCAATCGAAATGAAATTTATTGCAACCATGATGAATTTATAACAAAAATAAACTTTAAAACTGTAATACCTTGATATTTCTCGGAATCTTCAGATTCATTTCGACAATACACGCCTATAAAAACAACACACGGCTCGATGTCGCAATTAATAACAAATTATGAAAAGATGGTGTTGTTATGTAGGAGTATATAATAAAATCAAAAAGGTCGACTTTATCCTATAATCTCAGGTCTCAAAATCTCTTTCTATGTTTCGAACACCTGTTCAATTTTAAGAGGGTACTGCGAAGTATAATAAATTTTATTATACACTCCTACGCAATAACTCCATTACAGAATCATTGGAAACATATAAAAGCGATAACACAATACGACGGTTGTGATGATGAGTTGGATGAGACGGGTGGGTGACGTAGGTCGTAGGCAGGATTCAGGAAAGGAAGAGGGACAGTGGAAAATGTGAAGATCCTGAAGTAGATCGGGGGAAGGAGGCCAAAGGAGAAAAAGAAAGTATGGGCATTTTTCATTGAGTTAAGGTAGCGTTTGATAAGGTGGACAGGAAGGTATTGTGGGAAATGATGGAGAGAATAAGGGAGGTGTATAGGTATAGACGAGATGTGTGGTGAAGGTAGGAGATAAAAAGTCATAGGAATTCTGGGTAGAGAATGGAGTAAGGCAGGGATGCCCGATGAGCCCGCCATGGTTTAATATATATAGCAGATATTCAGGAGGAATTAAAGAAAGAGAGGGGTAGACTTAGACTGCGAAATGATAAGGTATGGTCAATAGAATATGTACATGACAGTGCTGATCGCAGAGGAAGAAGATGCGTTAAGAGATATGATAAGGGGAGTAAGGAAGTATTTGGAAGGAAAGATTCTGGTGGCGAGGAGGAGAAAGAATAGAGGAAGTGCAGGAAAGTATATATACAGGGTGTTGTTGCAATAGCGCATGAGAGATATACCATGAGGAAGATTGTTTTTTTCTGAAACCGATGGCGCAAAAATTAATTTTCAGCAAGGTATGGTTCCTTTGTAAATTGAATTTTAAAGTTTATTTATTTTGTGGGCATCCTCCCCACGAGACAATTGGTGAACATGTGAATAACAACTGTTTCACATCGAACACGTGGTCCGGTAACAGTTGAAAACCCAAATCGATATTGTCGGGAAGGATGTCTCGAAACAGTCAGATGTTTTTATTCGAATAACTGGACGCTTTCGGATGAGGTTAAAATCATCAGAAATTTCGAACATTCGATAAAAACATAAAACTTTAACTTTTTAATGATGCAATATTATAAGTATTGAATAATAATATAAGTATTGAATTAACTTCTCATAAATGAAGATAATATGTTTCATTAAGATTTTCCATTCCTTCTCCTAACTTCAGATCAACAAAAATTACACAAGCCTTTGTGATTATTTTTGAACGATGAAAAAAGGAATTATTATTGTTTAAGTTGTACTAGCATTATTTTTTTACCGTTTACCGAGGTCAGCTTGTTAATTGCATCGCATTATAAATGCCAACAGAGAGAAAGAGAGAGAGAGAGAGAGAATATTGAACATCTAAGGAGCAAGTGCCATTATGTAAGGGATAAAAGAGAAAGTAGGCTGGATATTACAAATGAAGATGGGAGAGGTTTGAGATGGATGGAGATGATAGAGCGCCTAAGGGATACAGAGAGAGAGAGAGAGAGAGAGAGAGAGAGAGAGAGAGAGAGAGAGAGAGAGAGAGAGAGAGAGAGAGAGAGAGAGAGAGAGAGAGAGAGAGAGAGAGAGAGAGAGAGAGAGAGAGAGAGAGAGAGAGAGAGAGAGAGAGAGAGAGAGAGAGAGAGAGAGAGAGAGAGAGAGAGAGAGAGAGTAACAAGCCAGCGTGTTTTTAGTTTCAGTTTAGTTTTTAGCGTAGTAAATATAAGTTGCATTAATTTTGATATACCATTTTGTGTGGATAATTTTGTTTTGTTTCTATAAATGAAATTTTTTTAAGCACTTTTGTGTATGTAATAAAATTACGTTGATACGTACTGACGAATACCAAAAAAACAACTGTACATATGGGACATTCTTTTACAAAGAGAACACTCCATATAGGGTACCATTTTTAACTTGCTTGTAAATTTTTGTATGCGTTTCTTATACAAAAAAAGTCGACACTTGTTTTTGGATTATTTTGTTTAACCAATATTTTCGAAACTATGGCGGTTTGAAATTTGTAATACTCGCCAATTCCGTACTTTTTTTAACTGTCATCATTTCGGTTCTATTTATCCGATTGACTTCAGCCAGGGCTCATTTTAAAGGTAACGAAATTGTCTTTATTCCTATATGCATAGTTGTAAAAACTGTTTATAAAAAGCGATTGTTATAAACAATTGAATATTAGAAAGTCCATTTACTGCTCGAGGCCGACGGTCTAAAAATTTTATTATTACACCGTTGAATTCCTCGGGAAATTTCCTATAAGAAATATATTTTTACAGAATGGCGATTTTATATTTTCTATGTCAAATAAAATAATTTCCGACGGAAGATTACGTGCTGTAGCACGTGGCGCTATGGCAGGCGAGAGCACACGGGTTACAGCGAGTTGCGCAGTGCATGCGTTCTCCTAATAATGCCTACAAATTGCTACATACATTACTAGTATAGTATTAATAGTAATAAAAGTAATAATGTAATTATAATAAGGGATAACGAAATATTTATTTGATGTGATTGGCGAAATTTATAATAAAATATATTCAATGTATAATTAATATAATAACGTTAATAAATTAAATCACGATCTCGTTCGGTAGTTGTCGGTACTGTTAGCGGGGATATCGGTGGTCGTTGCGTCTTTAGTACTGTAACCTACACGTTTTCTCTCGTGTAGTTATTAATCGTACTTCTCGGAAATACTTCAATTCACGATCGAATCTCTGAATGGACGATTCATCGGAAGTTAATAATACTCCAGGCTCTGATCAAATGTAAATCTATATTATACACACACACACAGACAGCACAAGGAAAGGTCTTGTAAATAAAAATATAAGTCGTTTATTTACCACATGAAAATATGTTTATTTAATAACGACCTTGACCTTAACCTTATTTTTGTATATAGCTACTTAAATCTATGTTTCACGAGAGTTTGAATACTCGGAATCTGAAAATAAAATTATCAGTAATTAATATGAAATAATGGGCAAGTCCGGACTAGAAGCTTTTAAATAAATGCGGACCAGAAAATTAGAAGAGTAATACGACGAGATCGCCTCAGCGATCGCGCTACCAAAAATTAATTGCCTGTTAGTACTGCCGTCGCCCTCAGCGGGGTCCGGAACAATACTAATTCTTACAAAAAAAAATAAAAAGAAGGAAATTATTTAAACGATTTTTCACGCCGAGATCGCCCAAGTTCCTCTCAGCGAGGAGACCTAGTGCGAGGACCTAGGAAAGCCGTGCCAGGATCCCTCAGCGGGAGTCCTAGGCGAGACTTGGACAAGGAGATCGCCCAAGTCCCTCTCAGCGAGGAGACCTAGTGCGAGGACTGAAGGAAGTCGTGCCAGGATCCCTCAGAGGGAGTCCTGGACGAGACTAGGACCAGGAAGAGTCTTCAGACCACACACCTCTCAGCGAGGAGATAGACGAGAAGTACTTGTCTTGAGATTTTCTTCGAACAGATCGACTCCGATCCCCTCTCTTGATGCCGAGACGTCATGCCCTCTCCCTGGAATCGAGCATGCGCACCACAATATATGACGAGCGAGACCACCGCTCGGTCCCACCCTAAAGCCTCAGGGACGCAACTTAAAATAAAAGTGCCCCGGCCCTTAAATTTAAGACAAAAAACACAGAGAAATACGGCCCTGCCTTGTGGCGGTCACAGTACTGCATTCTTTACATAGAGATATCTCCCGTAGACGAGTATTTAACAATTCTGGTAAAACGCTTAACAAAATTATTGCGGCATGCATTCTTGTAAACAAACAAAATGAATTTTCGAGTGAAAAAAAAAACAAAAGTTATCTCGAAACGAATGCATCGTCATCTGCGATTTTGCAGAAAACTATACCTTCGTTATTCGAAATTCTGTTCAGGGAATATATTGGAATAATGACTAGGCAACAGTTCAAAAAAAATTTAGTAATTATTTCTGAATGTTTACATTGCGACACTGCTGCAGTTTATGTTTTTCAATGCTGTTTAATATTTAAATAGAATTTTTGAAACTACATTTAGTGGGAACTGAAAAAATAATCTATTTTTCTGATGGAGCTAGCGCTCAATACAAAAATAAAAAGAATTTTATACATCTGATTTTGGTATTGAGGCTGAATGGCATTTTTTCCAACATCACATGGCAAAGTACCTTGTGATGGATTGAGTGCGACGTTAAAACGTTTAACTGCAAGGGCTAGTCTCCAAAGGATTGATAAGCCTATTCGGACACCATAAGAACTATTTACTTGGGCAAAAGAATCATTACCAAATGTGGTTTGTAAATATGTAACTAAAGACGAGTATAATGATGCCCAGATTACATTGATTCAGCGTTTTTACAAGCTAAAACTATTAAAGGGATATTAACATTTCATACTATGATACCAATAAACACAAGACAGCTGCAAGCGAAGGTATTTTCTTTGTCTGATAAGTGGACAAATGTAACAGTCCAAAGTAAATGAAGTGATTGCGTCTAGTTTATTCTCATAAATGACATTAAATTTATTAACATTACTATCTTTATATTTATTAACAATATTATTATCCTTTATTATAATTACATTATGACTTATATGACTTTTATTACTATTAATACTTACACCAATAATGTCTGTAGCTATTTGTAGGCTTTTCTAGGAGAACGCATGCACTGCGCAACTCGTTACGCGTATTCTCTCGCCTCGACATACAGGTATAGCGCCACGCACTACCGCGCTCAATCTACCGTCCGAAATTAATTTATTTGACATAGAACATATAAAATCACCATTCTGGAAAAATACGTTTCTTGTAGGAAATTTCCCGAGAAATTCAACGGTGCAATAATAAAATTTGTAGACCATCGACCTCGAGCAGTAAATTGACTTCCTAATATTTAATTGTTTATAGCAATCGCTTTTTATAAACAGTTTTTATATGCATATAGGAATAACGACAATTTCATTACCATTAAAATGAGCCCCGGTCGATCGGATAAATAGAACCGGAATTATGGCAATTCAAAAAAGTGGAGAATTGGCGAGTATTACAAATTTCAAATCGCCACATTTTCGACAATATTGATTAAAAAAAATCCAGAAACATGTGTCGACTTTTCTGTATAAGAAACGCATAAAAATATTTAGAAGCAAATTAAAATTGTCGACCAATATTTTTTACGAAATCCGTTCGATTTGTAAAAGAATGTCCCATATGCATAATGCAATTTAACCACAAACGTCATTTTATAAAATGGTCTGAAATTTTTACATGGCAGTGTATGTTCCAAATAAAATTACAGTACAGAATTAAACAACCGCCATTCTTTGTAATATGTTATAAAAATTTACAGTTGAAATAAAAAAGACAAACATAGAAAAAAAAAATGTTTTATTTCAAAACTAATTAAAAAATGTATTATATCTGTTCTACGGCAGTGATGCCGCTCGAGACCATAAATACTCTTCTCTTATCGCATCGACGTTTATCGCGACATAAAAAATGGAGACCTGGAGACCAGGTGCCTAAAGTTTCGTTGCGTTCTCGTCTCATCTCGTCTCATTTCGTTTCGTTTCGTGTTGAAATTCTGGACAATTTTTTCTAAGTAAAAATGATCAACAACATCGCAGCGCAAAATTACGACCCGATATGCTCGTACATTAGCTAAAAAAATAAACAACAAATTTTCTCTACACTTTACACTAAATATGTATAAGAGTGAAATGGGCTTAAACATATTGTGTTAATTTAAAAAATCAAATAAATATGCCCGTTTTCGCATTTCAAAAGATTTCTGCATTAATTTTAAAAAGCTAAAGAACGACGTCAATGAAATAGAGGTTAGGAATTATTCGATCGATTAGTTTCAACTGGGATGAGTTTTTCTTCATATTTGGTTCGATATTTCTAAAAAAACAAGCCGAAAAATCCGTCACAAAATGTTGCCTGGATTAGATAAGTATTCAGTTTTTAGTTTTTATATTCTAATAAAAAACCCTGATCCTTTACGTCATCTTATTCTTTTCAGGATACAAGTTCGCTGACGTGGCAACCGATTAGAATTTCCAAAACTAACAAGGGGAACCCACGGTGGGGGGGTCACGATTTTTATCGGCAATTTTTGTACGTATTCTAGGGCGAAAATAAAAATATACGTGTTTCAGCGTTTTATCTAATGGGCTTTGGTTTTTATACAATAAATTATTGAAATTCACGTTCTTATTGCCATATATATATCAACTTTGGAACGTCTGATACATTCGAATCTTCCCCTTGAAACATTCGAATGCCTGACATCCGCATCATAACCCCACAGCGAATTCCTGCAAACATTTCAAAAGTCGAATGCGAAGCATTTTTATATGAATTAATTTATAATTTTGCGTCCTTCCCGCATCGGCAAGAAAAGATTTTCTTTTAAGTACTATAATATACTATTCTTTTCCCCTTTTAAACAAATTTTTTAAAGTTTTATAATTTAGTAAATAAATAAATAATTTAAATATTGCAAAGAAAGATGATCGTATACTTTTAAAAATATTCTTACCGTATAGAATTTACTGCATTATTTCATTTTGGGGGTAATGACGAATATGAAAAAATGCGTAATTACGGACTCACAATACATTCAAAACAATACCTTAAAACTCGTATATTGTTTTCGAAAAATAGTGAAAATATACATTTGTATGAATATAAATATCTCTCTTAATAACAAATTGATTCGTTTGGAAAAATATTTCACGCAATATAAAATACGAAATAGGAATGATATAAAATAGAAGACTAGACTTATCGCTGTTGCAGAATAATTGAAGTTATCAGGAATTTTATTAGAACCACTCATTTTTTGGATGTATCATACAAAATTTTATTCATATATGTATGCGACTAATTACCCGATACTTTTAATATTTAGAAAACTGATCGAAAACTTTGATATTATCCGTGAACAAAAAAATTTGTTTATATAAAGCGGATGTAGGAAGATATCGTGCAATACCTTTATTTGAGGAAGAATTGTAATTTCCGAATGAATGATGCAAAATACCTTATTCAAAATGTATAGGACAGTTTCTTACAAGAATGTTTTGAATTTTGTTATATACACAGAAATGTATATTTTTACTTTCCGAAAACAATACACGAATTTTAAGATATTATATTTATTAATCTGTTTCCTCCAGAGCATGTTAATTAACAATAAGAAAAAATGCTATTGTAATAACGTCTCATTCATAAGATGCGCAGTTTGCCAAAGATATTTGTGTTTTACGTGTTTTTATGATCTGTATCATCCTAATCATTGCACTCATTCCAAATAAAATTATATTGTTCCATCAATCATAAATATTTATTTATTAGTATATATTTAGTATTATCCTACTTGCGAGGACTCAATAATATAAATGTACTCATTTTGGCCCAATCTAAAAATAAGAATTGGCGGAACTATTTCAACTATGTGTTGTTGCTTAAAGGTAGTATAAATAATGCAAAACAAATTTAATAATAGTAGTTTTCGATGTAAGTGCGTTAAAGTTATTGTTACCAATGTGATAAGGAGAGTGTATTACGGAATTGAAAAGAAAATCTTTTCTTACCACTGCAGGTTAAACTAGTTTAAAGAATTTGGCAATTAGATTTAAATAGAGGGAAGGACGCAAAATCATAAATTAATTCATATAAAAATGCTTCGCATTCGACTTTTGAAATGTTTACAGGAATTCGCTGTGGGGTTATGATGCGGATGTCAGGCATTCGAATGTTTCAAGGGGAAGATTCGAATGTATCTGACGTTCCAAAGTTGATATATATATGGCAATAAGAACGTGAATTTCAATAATTTATTGTATAAAAACCAAAGCCCATTAGATAAAACGCTGAAACACGTATATTTTTATTTTCGCCCTAGAATACGTACAAAAATTGCCGATAAAAATCGTGACCCCCCCCCCCCACCGTGGGTTCCCCTTGTAAGTGGAGAACACGAGCAACACGTACACAATTAACAACTCGCTGAAGTAATAGCATTGAGCCATAATAGGTAACTTCCGCAGGTAGAGAATGCCTTTTTACAAAATTTGAATCGTCTGGAAATGTTGACGCTAGTTTGTGCCGCTGTTGAGGATGAACCTCATTTGTATACGAAGTATGTGTACAAACCGTATAAAGTGCATAAACACCAAGAGTTTCTGAATTTTTAGTAAGAAGTGCGTATGAATTGTGCAGAAGTGATGACAACTTTCTCTACAACAACAGGTTTACCATTGGATAACTTACAAGCACTATTTGGAGTCAGGTTAGTTTTCAAAATACCTACAGTTATTTACTTTTCATTTTGAAAATGAAGCTTACTGGTTATTTTCTGCCGGCAGGAGGAAGAGCTGATGACGAGTTTGAGATCCTAATTTCGCCAGGAACGTGACAGCCCATGTTCTCTGCTATTCAAGGAGCTGCATATTTTGGCGGATAAATTAATTTTGATAAATTTCATCTCACTCGCTTTCCCTCGTTAAAACTAAGTTGACATTTTTATTCTCTTTTCTCTCTATTAAATTAGTCAATAATATAATTGGAACTACTTTGTCCCAAAGGGTTAAAGGAAACGTTCTAGGTTACTTTCTACGTAATGCAAACATTTCCGTGTCAAAGAAAATATATACTTTTTAACATGTTTTACGTAAAATTGCATAATTATCCACCAGCCCTCGTAAAAAAAACCTGTTGATACTAATAAATAGTGCCATATTAGTGAATATAATAGCACAATAATTCTGAATTTTCAAAATCTAATTTGATATCCGTAATCAGCCGTCTCAAAAAAATTGTATGTACAATTTTAACGAAATCCAGTTTGGACCCCATCTTGGATTCGTCATTTTAATTTCCAAAATTTCAGTCGAGATTTCTAACTAGCCACCTCAAAAACCCATGTATTCCAAATTTCATTAAAAAAGGTTCATCACAAATATGTAAAGCGCAAAAGTTCCTGTTCGCCTAATATTTTAATTTAAAGCACAATCGTTGAAGTAGTTACATCCGTACAAGGTCAGGCCGATATTTTATGCATACAGAAAAATTACCATTCAAGTCTTTTTTTTATATTGTGTTACATTTTTCCCCCATAAAGTCGAAGTTAAAAACATTACTATAAAGCATTACTGAAGTGCTTACCTCGTCTCCGCCAAACGGTATGCCTCCTCAAACATAGTAGAAAACGACGTTTTTTTCGAACTTTAACCCCTGTTCGAATTTATAATTCTATTCCCACGAACGACACAAACGGTTTCTATTATTGTTAAAATCCATGTTATTATTATATCCGGCATCATAAGTGCCCTCTATCAAATTATTGTTTCCGTTTTTGGTTTTCCGATGCGACACAGTGCAGTTGCAATTTCGTCCTCATACGATCGAACACGCTAGTCCGAAGCAATTAATCGAGAGCAATTATTCTCTTTTCCAGCGCGTCGGTAAAGCACTCGCGAGCACTCGGCATTTTACAGTGTTGTGTCAGCCACCTTCGAATCCGATCTTTTTTTAATTATTGACCTTTTAGTGGCAAATAAACATTTACTATTCACACCGAGAGTGTAATTTATTCTCCGCCTGTGCAAAATCCTACGAATCCTGGGCTACAAATTTCTATGTTTGCAGATAAGATTTACGGCGTAAACAACCCCATATATCTCGGAAACAAGAGCTAATCAAATTTTTTTTTATTTTCGGATTCGGATTCAGCGAAAATTAACAAATGTTAGTTATTTTCATCTCCCAAAGATTAAATTGTTTCAATTCTGTCGACCAGTGTTATTACTGGCCAGGAGTAACTCGAGATGTCGTCTGTTACGTTCATTCCTATCGTCGCTGCGCCGATTTTAAAGTGTTCCAACAAGCCCGTACCGAACTCTTGCATGCCACAAAAGTTGTCAGCCCTTGGCAATACGTTTCAACAGACTTAATCGGACCATTACCACGATCCGATGATGGCTACGTCTAGCTCCTGACATATCAGGATCGGTTCACTAAGTGGGTCTAACTCTGCCCTTTGTGGGACCAGCAGTTACACGCCGCATTTATGAATGACGTTTGTGGATGGAACCCCGCAGGTTCTCACAAGCGATAATGGTACACAGTGCATCTCTAAAGAAGTTGAACAACTGCTGAACGAAACCGAAACAATCTATCGCCGCACTCCTCCTTACACTCCTCGGTGTAACCCGACCGAACGTACTAATCGCATCATCAAAACGATGATCAGCCAATAGGTCACCGACTCACACCGTGCATGGAGCAAATTTCTTCCTGAAATCCAGATAGCTTATAATACGGCTTATTATGAAGCAACCATTTTCTCACCTGTATTCCTAAATTATGGCCGTGAATTACGCTACCCGGGTACCCCTTCGTCTTCATATCCCGAACCCCGTACTCCTTCTAATCGAATAGAAATCATCGCGATTGGGTTCCTCGGCTGGGAGAATTAGTGTGGAAACTTACCCGCATCTTGTCCGATAACGTGCAAGGGATTAATCAAGCGCTATGCCTCAAGTTGCAAAGACCTTAGCGCATAACGGACGTTAAGTCGCGGTTATAGTAGACCTCGCGACCAAGACCAGAAAGCGCATTCTACACATACACATTTCCGACCTAAACCCAGCTCATTATGGCGTAACGAACCAATCATCAAACCTTCTTGAAATCATCACGTCAGCTCTGAAGCAAAGGGCTCATCCCCCAAAAAATATATCAACCACCTTTCTCCCAAAGTATTCCCAGAGAAGAAGCTCCAAGAACAAAATATTTCTTGGAAAGGAGAACCTAACGGTCATGAGACTCGCCCACCTGGAGTTTTCCTCGGAGCAATTATCGCTAAACAGTCGTCATTCCGCGACTCCGACATGAAGAAGATGGATGTCGCTACAATTTTCGCTCGCAAACCTACCAAGCCCACCAAGCCGCCAACCACACTACGACGACCACCCAGGATTCCCCGTCCACACTCTCCAAAAGGAGAAACGAAGCGAGTGGAAACACGAAATCCCGTACCAAAGGATCCGAAGTACAAGTCCTCGATGCCACACCAATCTACCCGGACCAAACCCAAAACGGCACACCATACTCCGAAGAAAAAGACATCGGCCACCGAACCTCGAATTCGATCGGTCGTGACGCTTCCTCCGTCCACTGTCATTTCTCGAGCTGCCCCGAAGACTCAGAAGATAAGCAGCACCAGTTCCAGCAGTTCGAATAGTACCCGGATAATCTGACCCTGGTAGCCGACACAATCTCGTCCAGACACCAGCAAGCCAACGACTCTCTCCACTCCCGTCTCTACAGTCTCGAAGGATACCCTACCGGAACCCAACCTCCTTATCCAAATGGGGACCCACGTAGTGCCAGTACCGCACTACATCTCTGACACTCGGAGAAGATGACGCCATACGGCCACCGATGGATTGTGGGTAGCCCGTTGGGATACCAATGGCAAACTCAAACGAGTTACCCACTATCATACGGCGCGTAATGAAACCAAACAGTTTTCTTTTCTCTTTTGGACCTTGTTTGACACTCTGATTATGAGTTATTTATATATTTATTATTTTTAGCATTATATATTTTTCAGTTACGTTAACATATGTTTGTTTGAATCGTCAGGATATTATCGTGTCTAACGTATTATATTTTTTCCCCGACGAAAAGGGAAGATGAAGAGTGGGACTCCTGAGTGGAGAACCTGCGCAAACAATACACGAGTTTCGATCCCCATCCTCGCCGGCCGTAAACAAAGAAGTCGACTACAATCCCTTCAGGCATATACGGCAAGAAGAATTTACAATGAGATGATGCAAAACTCCGTAGCATTTCCAGTAATATTATTTTAAAATTGACTAAAAACAGACCTGTATGACAAAATGAAACTTTTCTAAGAATTTTGATCGGCCATATTGGATCCACCATGTTCAATTTTAAACAAGTTAATATCAAATTCAGAATCACTGACCTGAAAAACTCCTATATACCAAATATGAGCCGAAATAAACTTTTTTTAGAATTTATCTGTAATGTTGGATCTGTAGTTTTGAATGTTGAGTATTTGTGACTGGATTTGCATTTATATGCGCAGAAGTAAGAAACTACTGCGGTGGTTTTTAATAACTTTTGTTTTCGAATGTAATGTCATCGATTTAGACCGTTTTAGAAAAAAAAAAACAAAATTGGCAAGGAAGACCCTATTAAAATACCGTTCAGTCGCAAACTTTACACAATGATAATTCTGAAATTAATTCAGTAAGCCATCTCGAGATTTCAACACAACTTTTAGTTAATACAGTGGAACCGTCAATTTCGCGTTTCACGAACTCGTGGAAGGTCCAGGCATGAGCACAGATTGGAACAAGGTCGAAAAGAATCTTGAAGTGCGTAAAATTAGATAGGCACTTTATTTAAGCTCTTGGCTTATTCTTACAGTACACGAATTTCGAAACCCGATCTTATCGAAGGTGCTATGGCTACTGAAGTCTACCACAGTACTACCACGAGAGGGGAAACACTCTGTCCCGAAAAAAATTCCGTAATTCCGTAAATGCACCAAACAGAACTATGCGATTAGAAGTTCTGATTAGAGCTTGCTTTTATCAACGGGTCGTTATGAAAACGAACAAATTCGAATAAAGAAATTGACACGATAAATCGTTACTCGCGAAATGCTACAAACCATGTTAACGTAGTTCTGAGTGGAGGACCGGTAACTGAATTTGATTGGAGGTTCTTCACTTTAACAACAATTAGGATCGGCTTAGAATAGTGAAACATACGTTTTAGAAAATAAATTGTGAACACGCGAAGCGCTATAAGCCTGGTACCCTCGTTTCTGATTAGTGGTTCGGTCGCAGCTTTTGATTGGCACGGAATTAGGAATATTACAACTATGTAAGATGACTCGGAAATCCCGTATAAGAAAAATATATCCTCCGGATGTCCACTTGATATCCAATAAAAAATACGAATATCCTTGAGATCACCAGAGGATATTCTAAATATCATTAGGACATCCAAGGGATATAAAAAATTCCTCCTTTTCCAATATCTTCGAAGATGTCTAGAGGATATCCATGGATTATCCCTCCCGTATAAGAAAAATACATCCCCATGATGTCCACAGGATGTCCAGAAAAAATTACGGTTATGCCTAGAGATTAACGGGAGATGTATTAAATAACTCTAAGATATCCAAGGAATATAAAAAATAAGGCATCCATGAGACATCTCAAAACGAGATATTTTTGGGTTCAAACATAATCGATATCTAGAATATTAAATTTAAAAATTTCAAGGCGACAATGCACCAAAACGAACTTTGCGAACGGTGTCGCGAAAAGGTTAGAAAAAGCCCAATAGTGCCTCTTGAAAAGCCTACAAAACGAATGGAACATTCCAACACAAAGATACAACATCTCTAAAATCATTGGTGAGGATTCCAAAATTAAAAAGTGGTGCGAAGCATTCTTTGGCTGCAAACTGAAACCCATCTGGTAGCGTCCACTGATGTTGAGGGAATTCGTAGTGATTTCTGCATCTAAGAAATTGAAAATCTCTGGAATCCGAAATTATATCTGCTTCACAAACTACACAGAATACATGTACGGTGCGCAGAATTACATTATTTTAAAAAACGATGTGTTTTACGCGGAGGTTGGAGGAAAACTGTCAAAACACGCTGCACATGTGTTGTTGTTGTTACATGGTTGTTACCATGGTATAGTTGTTAGCTCGATCGCTTCGAAAAAAGGGAACGTGGATTTCTTTGACAGGTTCCAAGCTATGCGAAAAATACGTAGAGTACAAACAATAATATCATTGACATTGACATAAAACTTCTGCGCACTTTTCTCGTGTTACATATGGGGTGTAAACTAGGAACTTCATATGTAGCTTGCTACATAATTTCAGGTTGCAGTGATTTTCTTTATTTCTTAGTTTCAGAAATTCCGATAATTTCCTCAACCAACAGTGGAGAGTTCCAGTTTGCGGCCAAGGATTACAACGTACAAATTTTCGAATTTGTAAATCGTCACCATCGATTTAAGGAATGTTATGTGTTTTAATTCGTAAGGTTCTATTCATTTTGTGAACGTTTTCGAGAGCAAATGTTGCCCTTTTTTCTAACCTTTCGAGTTTTGTTAGATTTCCGCCTTGTAATTTTTAAATTTAAATACTTATTTTTAATCTACAAATTTCTGATAATTGCGAATTTTCTATTTCATTAAAAAAATTATCAATTGGGTTTAAATCCGAGTTTGGTAAAAAATCTCGGTTTTGATTTTAAACTATATTGAATTATGTAAAAATCGGAGTCTAAAAATATTATTCAAAATAGTATAAAAATTTCAAAAACAACGTATTTGATTTGTAAAATTGTCAAATATATCCTTTATTTGCTGAGATATCCATAAATATCCCTGCGATATTTTCAGGTTATCTGCCAGAGATTCTAGGGATGGCCAAGTAACACCATCTGATATTGCCTGGATATCCTAGGGATATATAAAATTCCACTTTCTTGGATATATAATTGGATATTCGTTGGATACCTTAAGGATATCCGGGATGTTATGGACGTCAAGAGGCCCTTATACGGATATCCACGGAATAAATTACCGTGTACGGGATGCAGAAGGCACAGTCAATTCCTCGCCCTGCTCGGAGATGGATCCCGGACGATTGTGGCCGCTGTCTGTTGGACGTTTGAGGATCGCGGTACGACGTCGATCTTTGCAGGAGATCCAAGAACGGGTCAACTCCCTCTGGCAGTGCCGAGCTTTGCCGGCCCGGATCAGCAATGTGGTACAGGGAGGTACCTACGAATTCCCCGGCCAACCGGAGCGGGCCAGGATAATTCCTTGTAATCCAGAGTGTGAAATTTGTAAAAGAGATTATGCGCAATTACTAAAGAAACATCAACAAGGAATTCCAGCCGTTGAATTTACAGGCAATAACCAGTAGCAGCAGTTCGGAAGGCGGTGCCAGCGAAGAGTTCCCGCCTGGTCATCCTGCTCTCTAATTTCGGTCAATCACAGTAAGCGCTTCACAGCCACGCATATCAAGGGGCACAATATCTAGACTCTCGGCGATAGAGGAAGAGCCTGCGTCAGTACGGCTGCCAGAAGTCAGTAGTAGAGGTTTGCGGCGAGCTGCGGTCTCTGAAGGTGTTCCTGAGTGGAGACTCCACGAGTGTGAATGTTGTTCCAAAGGAATCAGCCGTAGGTGGCCAACAGGACTGACTGAGCGATCCACGGCTCCTAAAGTTCTTCCTTAGATACAAAAAGGCAGGCAAAGAGTGCCGAAATCTTTGGGGATAAGTCATCCCGATACGATCATCGCCGAACACAAATACGGTATACGACAGTTATCTTAACAAAATTCGGCACGTTTTAATGCTACTTTCAAGCTCTACAATTTATCTCTTTGACCTTAAATGAATATTTTTCTTATTATGGTTATAAAAAGTGTAAAAGAAGCCAATTTTTCGGGTTTCGCATCTATCTTATTTCGATAAATAGCTAATGAAATACCACTACAAGGAAGTTATAGCTCTTGAAAAAACGAACAATTTAACCACTAAACCAATGAGATTCACAGGGGACGAAAGAGTCGCTTATAGTTGGTTATCTTAATACAATTAAAGCCGCAGAAAGTGTTTTAGTTCTGTTTTGAATTATTATTTATGATGATGTTTTACGAGCCACTATATTCTAGAATGACGAACCTGGCAGTGATCCGGAATTGCTGCCCCCAATGTTTGTTTAATTGTATCGCCTAATTGAAACAATACTACTTAAGTTTAAGACATCACTTTCATCAAGAAAATGTCCACTAGGAAAACTTATTATCTTTACGAATGTTCAATTAGGTTTTGCCCTGGTAAAATGGAAGTGGTGAGTAAAGCGTCTATAAAGCGTACCCAAGCGTTTTGTAAAATGGAGTGCTTCAATAAAACGAATCATACGCTTAATGCATGTTTGAATGTCGCTTAACGCCAAAGCGACCGAAACGTGAATTTATTCATTTTAAGCGTCCATTAAAAGTCATGCTAAGCATTTGTAGAGATTGAATAGAGCGTTTTATTTATTTTACTACTTTATCGGAGCGTTTAGCACTCTTATTTAAGTGTTCGTCAAACGTCCCGTTACGCGTTCGCAGAGAGTGAATGAAACGTTTTTTTTTAAATTTCTGTACGTTATGTAAGTAAGCTTTATCGAAACGTTTAATACTTATAAGCCGTATTATTTAATTTAATTTATTCAGTACTCTTATTTAAGCGTTCATTAAACGTTTGCAGAGAGTGAATGCAAAGTTTTTAAATTTTTATGCGACCTATACGAAAACATTGATTGACGCTTTCATAGAACGCTTACTTAAAAGTGAAAGAAAATGAGTCTTTTAAGAGCGAATAAAGCGTTTTTCTTTAAATTATTTATTATGCGTTACGAAATAAACTGCCGCTCAAAAATCTTAGTTAGGAATTCATTGAAAGTACAGTAAAAGTTTTTGAGAATGAATAAAGCTTTTTTCAGTTTTTGTTCGCTTTATGAGAAAATTTAATTGAAGCTTTAATACATTTAATGTTTTTAGTTTAAGCGTTTTAAAGACAGTCCTTATCTCAATTAAATATTAGAGGACCAAACTGTAACACTTACCAAACACAAACGATCAACATAAGAGTTTCGTCAAAAAACAAAATTAATTTTATTTCAAACATTTTATAACAAAATTACAATCTTATAATACTTAACAGCAATATAATATAATTTTTCTATAAGTTGATCATCATGATTAATAATTATAGGATAAAAGGATAAAGGATTAAAAAAATATAATATTTTCTACAAGCTCATACAATATTATATACATGAATAATAATATACACCATTAAAATAGAAAAACATAAAAACTAACAAAATTAATTAATCGCCGTGGCATCATTGTAAGGAATGCTACTTATACAAACAAACGTTTCATGTAAATCTGACATAAGAATACACTGTTTGATTATTTCGTCTGACGAAAACTTTCAAAATGCCATTACAGATAATTTGATGTTTCTGATTGACGTTTCTGGAAAACGGATCTTTAGAGTTATTAAATAGATCGTTAATAAATAAAAATAAATGTCTGATATATGACTATTATTGTTCGTGAAAGATAGTAATGCAGAGAATTTCTATATAGAATCTAGAAATATTTTTACCTATTTATCGAAATCAATGCGATTTCCGTAGTTTGAGGCCTTTTTGATATGAATTTGTAAATAAATTGAAAAAAATGCAAATTGATGTTGGTAAATCATAGAAAAATATGACAAAGCAGAAAACGTGTGAAAAATTGAAAAAAAAAAACGAGACTCAGAAGAACATTTTTAGAGACATAAGAGCATTATTCGACGGCCCAGTAAACGAAGAAGTATTGAAAACCAAGAAATACTTCTGAATCATTCATAATCCTATTTGGCAGAGGCTGATACCTTTAGTAACTTGGTGAAACGAGGTGAACTATGCATAATATTTAATTTTAATCACCCTCGTTAAAACAAATATTATATAAATGTCTTAAAAATGTTTATGTTGAGATCCCTTGAAAATGCTCGTCCAATGCGCATGGTCATTTTGATTATAGCACCCTAAGTCGCTACATGCAGGAGTGAACTTTTTTCCGTACCTTGTCTTTTCATTTGTTTCATTCTGTTCACTTATATTCTCCTGGTTTTAAATAGGATGACAAAGATGTGACACTGTTTTAAAAAAAGTCATAATAATCATTGCATATATTAATTATTATCCACTTAACTAGATGAAAGTGGAAATGTCATGTAGCTATACCTAATGTTTTCCGCAGTATCACATGATTAAATCGTTTATTCAAATGATATGATTTATAGGGATATAAACTCTACCGTATCGAATAACAGTTAGAGATCTATTAGAATCTTTTATCTAAAGATTAGCTGGTACATTCTATGATTTGCATTTCTCCAAAATTTGTCCCAGTGCGCACAATTCGTTACGGTAGTTCAGAATGAGGGTAAATTATATTCGGAATGATGTAAATTCAGAGATAAGAAGATATATAGAAATAAGAGAAATTACATATTATAACTGTTACAATATGTACTATTTGGTCATGGCTTTGACATTTATTATCTTATATACCAAACGATCAGATGGATGAAAATCTGATAACAAAATCTATTATTAACAGAGTCTATTACTAACATCGAAAAGCTCGATTTTGTTTTTATATTAATTTTAAGAATTGTAATAAATAATATATTAAATTATAAAATAAAATTCGAATCATATGTGATATTCATGATCTTTAAAACTAATAACCAACGATCAGATGTTGGCATAAATCTAAACAGCAGCAATAATAAGTGTATAGTTAAAAAGAAAGTAACGTACAGTAGTGCTCCCCTTAAGTTATCTTCCCTTATGTTATATGCTCCCCCTAAGTTATATTTTTTCGTTCCTCTAAGTTATATGCTTCTCCTCCCGCAATCCCCCACCACACCAGCCCTGCTTGACATAAACGTAACCTACAAATATGTGCAAGTTTCGTTCGAAAAATTGGAATTTCGTACATTACTGTGTTATTATTCAGTGGAAGTTTACCATTCGTTACATCGCAGTGCTGCGAAAGATTAACGTTATCTCGTAAAAAAAGTCCTAGTTTTACACAAAAGTAACCTACAAATATGTGCAAGTTCCAATTCTGCAACTTCTTTTAGATACGGAGTAATTTTCTAAACATTTTAAATAACCAGTCGTTAACAAAAAAATTAATCGGTAATTTTGAAATAGTAAAGGGAAAGCTGCCGGAAGAAGCTGTCGCTTCTCTAAATGACATTTTCAAGATTTCGAATTTGCGGAAACACGAGGCCAGACGGCATACTCGAGCAATGATTACCTACGACCAAGTCATGAGCCATTTTGCAGAAGTTGTATCGAAGGCAAGATGTAATTGGGATTGCCAATTCGTATGAAGTAAAGTGGCAATGGTGAATTTGTTACATTATGGGTTACCGATTTCAATAGGAATTTTTAGTTTCTGTTAACCACTGATTACTTAAAATGTAATTGTACTTGTAATTAAATGTTTACATGTTTGCATTTGTATGTATGTACACATGTAGCGAGTGTGTGCGAGGCTAACAGAAATGCGAGTGGGGGGGGGGGATATAACTTAGGGGGAGCAGACCCATATTGCCAAACTCAAGTGTATAACTTAAGGGGAGCACTACTGTTTATTTTTACAGGTCTGCAACAATAACTAAAATATTCTAAACGCCTACGTAAAATTAAATGTATGGCACGGTGGGTCGGAACGAGCTCTATATGCAATGGGAAAGCACCTCCGATTTTTCTGCGGAAATCTTTTCTAGGACCCTTGAATAGCATCAATTTCGAATTTTAGCAAAATCGATCTAGCCGTTTTTAAGAAAAGATATTTTAAAGATAAAAAATTCAAAATTTTCAATTTTTTTTTACAAAGATATATTCTGATCATACAATACATATACATATTAATCTGATATTGCAATAGTGTGAGAATTAAACATGTATAGAATTGTACTCTTGGACAGCTCGTAGTAGGTTACTTGCGTAGTTTGGGTGTGTAATGCCAACTTTATATTTATTCTAAATTAATCGGAAATCATAATGCACTGATTCAACTGCCTGCTCACTAAAAAATCCTAAACCCTTATTAACTTTAGAATAGAAATCTGAAACATGAAATATAACTGCGTGAGCTTTGGGCGAAATCGGAATTCCTAAACTTATATAACTTTTTTCAAAATTTGAAATAGTATCTTTGAAATTTTTGTTTAAATTTGTAGAAAAGCAAAAGTTAACAACATATCGAAAGTCTTTAAAGCAGTGAACATATTTTAAGCACGCAATACTACAGATACTACGTAAGTTATCTTCCTTGTTCAAGAGTACTTTACAAGAATTACCCGCAAAGGCAGAACTACCATAAACAACTTCACGCGTAACATTACACATTTTTGTCCACGCGATGCTCTCGGATTCGAACTCGAGTATCACATGTTTGTACAGTGTATTTACAACTCCAATCATCAAGTGAAGTTCTGGTGGCGGAATTAAATCAGTGATACGTTTTTTATCATTAATAGAAACTATATAGGATTATTTACACAACATTTGAAGTTTATGGCTGATTCTTTCTTCCCACTTTTTTCTTGCCAGGCAGCATAATTCCTTTTGCAATTTTCTACGGATCTGTATTCGCCGCAACTATTTAATTTATTTTTTGATGCCATGCACCACGTGCATGGATAACTACTTGCATAAGACATGATACCGACTAGAAAATTTGCCATTTTCATCTACTGTTTCGTGGAATGTTCGGATATTGTGAACATTGCGACAAATTCAGTGAACTATATTACTTCGACCCATACCTTAGTCTGGACGAAGTATTGAATTTGGTCACTTCGGGCATAAAAATTACCCTATAGTTTTTCATCAAATGTCGACATTTCAGAACCTAAGGAGCCCAATTCAACAATAACAAAATTTGTGTCCGCGATCTTGTACGTACGTACGTCTGTACGTCCCGTTTTTTGCCGCGCGATAACTCGCGTACGGATAAGCGTAATGACATAATTATTTTTTTTAAATACGTGTCTTGGCATAACTTAGATCTGATTACATTTGGCGCAGATGCATCCATCCATTACTAACAAAAAATTAGCCCCAATTACGTTTCTTTGTAGTTTTTTGCATTTATTTTGTAAAAATACAAATTTGATTCAAAAATGTTTCGAACAAAAAAGATATAGCATTAAATTCTCTATAAAAAAAGTTGCATGCATTTTCTTCCTAAAGTCAACGATAATGCCATAAAACTGGTTTAAAATGCTTATGACTATTGTCTGAAAAAGTAATGAATTTGGTCACCTCGGCAAAAAAAATTACCTCAAAGTTCATCAAATTTCGACGTTTCGACCCTCTACCCCCCAGGGATAGTCTTCGCCAGCCCCTCGGGCACGGTAATCACCTACGGGCGCATAAGTTCTTTCACCCCCATGATACGAAAATAACTATCGATATATCTAAACGATGTCTTATAGATATCTAAAAGATATCCGTCAGAGATCTTTTCGACACTTTCAAGATATCTTTGACGAATTACATTTATATATTGTATAATATAAGATCATAATAATACAGACAGTAATTCATAGTAAACATGTAATATGCATCAAATAGTCCATTACAAGACAAGTGCATGAAGTAAGTGTTTTGCAACTTTTATTTATTAATACTTCGGCTGACCGGTCGTCGGGGTCGAAGTTTTGAAAATGTTCATTTTCAATTTTACGTATAAGATACATATAAAAAACACTATATTGTTCGAACATATCTGTCAAAGTCACTTGGATCTAAATATGATTGGACCCCCAAATATCGATATAATTTTATAATATAATTGAAAGCTGTTAGCAAACGAACGAGTATAAGGAATAGCCGACTCTCCACTGGGTCGAAGTTTCTGAACGAGCGAAGCGAGCGAGGCACCACGCCAACACTAGTTTTATATTTGTTTTAGGTGAACGATAAACGAGAATTTTGCATGCACTGCAAACAACACTAGGAATCCGATTGTCTTCTGGATCATATTCAACTAATTTATTAACGTCCGATTTTAATGCACCTTTTATTTCTATCATTTTTCCTTTTTTTTTTTAAATAGAATAAACAAATACTCGCACGATTTTCATCCTGAGATTTCGCCCGATCTTTACATTGCCGCACAATCATTACACTCAAAATATTTCCCTATCACTGCAATGCAATTAACAAAACTGGTGTCAGTAAAAGATATCATTCTTAGAGTGATTATCACAACTAATCTCTTATAAGAACACTTTACATTTCTTAACATACTTCCATTTGATCGATTTGTTTTTAATGCCCCCTATATTGTTATTGTTTTTATATTATTGTTGTTTTTAGGTTGTTGATGTTGTTGGCATTTCTTAAATAGAAATGCTGCACCGATTATGTGTGAATATAAATATTTTAATTTGCCAGTTTTCATACACAAAATATTTTTGGATAGTTATTAAAACAATTAATTTATATCCTAGTTCTAACCAATCTATTTTTTTCAAAAAGCATGAATCTATGTTACATTATGTCTGCGTAGTGAACACGAAATTATTTTTGGGTATTATCATCTTGAGTACAATATATATAGTCATTACTCGATAAAAAATGAAAATTTTGAATTTTTATCTTTAAAATGTCTTTTCTTAAAAACAGCTAGATCGATTTTGCTAAAATTTGAAATTTAAGCTATTCAAGGGTCCTAGAAAAGATTCCCGCAAGAAAATCGGCGGTGCTTTTCCATCGCATATAGAGCTCGTTTCTGACCCATAGTGATGGACAATATATTAGACAATATAATAAATTTAGATTCGTGACGGTTTATTTGAATATTAGTAAATAGGATTGGCTTTTACGGTGTATTGATGAAATAAGTATAAAATCCAAATAAGAATATAGTACCGCTCAAAAGTATGAGCTCACCCTTGCGGAATTTTGACTAAATTAAAATGTTGGTATCTCATCGTCATGTTAACGTACGGGAAAAATAAAACAGGCAATTAAAGAGGAGGCTTTCAGCTTCTCAGTCGCGGTGGTTTCATTTCTATATAAACATTTCGCTACGAACTATGCTCGATTTACTAACGCCATTTTTTGTATTATTTTTTTCTATTTCAATCCGCTCTCATTTTTTTAAAAATGATTGTAAGAGAAATGTACAACATGTAATCGAATCCCTATAGCTTTAATTTGCCTCTTAGGGATTTTGTCTAATATTTCTTTGCAAATACTTATTCAATTTTAAACAAAATAATGTGATTTTTTTCAATCTGCTTCATCTCGGAAAATTGACGTGATATCAAAAATATTTAACAAGTAAAAAGTTTCATTTTTTAATTGTCTACTGGCTGAAATTTTTTCAAATTTATAGAAGGAAATTTTTTTATCCTATTTTGTCAAATGTACGCTTTTGTGCTGCGATTATTAACAGATATGTATTTGCATTTCAACTATGCTCAGTTTGCGATATAATAATTCATGTACACGTATTTATAAATGAACAATGAACTTTATTTTAACATACATAGAAAATATCAACAATTGTATTCTTGTATATATATGTCCTTAAATTTTGTTTTCTTCTTAAAAGACCGCCACGAGCTTTTCGTGAAATATCCTAATAGTAAAGACAAACATAATTTTAAACTTGATCATAGTTTAAATGCAACTTTGCATCCGAAAATGATTCACAAAAAATGCAGAAGTCCACCAAATATGGTAAAAAAAATGTCCTTCTAAAATTTGAATAAATTTCAGCCTATAGAGAATTAAAAAATGAATTTCTATTAAACATTTTTATATCACGTTAATTTTCCGAGATATAGCACATTGAAAAAAAGTCACATTAATTTGTTCAAAATTAAATAGGTATTTGTAAAGAAATATTAGACAAAATCCCGAAGAGGCAAAAGGTTTAGGGATAACCTTTCGATTACACGTTGTACATTTCTTCTGTATATACTTTATTGATATTGTAATATACTTTACTGATTTTTCAATAAATTTATGCATTTCGATTCATAGTCCAGGCAACGACCAGTTTGACCTGGAACAAACTGAAACAGGACTGTTTTTTACGTGAGAATTACAAAAAAAAATAAGTTAAAAAACATCCAAAATCGCCGAAAATCGGAGCGGGGAAGTGCCGTTTTTTTTTTGACAAAATAGGCCTCATTTTACTGAAAGAATGGCTGTAACTTTTTAATAACGCGTTACAGCGCAAAATATGTCAAAAACTCTTGTAGGAAATGAAATAATCTATAAAAAAGGTAAGAAAGATATTTTCTCTATCTATCGCCATTTTTGAGATAATGGCTTGGAAAGTTACAACTTATTAAAATGTTGGTCAAAACGTGCCTTATTATTCTGTTTTTTGTTAAGTACATATAATCTCTGACATATTCTTGACGCTCACGATATCCCCTTTTCAGGTCATATTTTTTAAAAAGTGAGGTTATTGGACAAATAAAAAAATTTAATTGTATTCTTTTACTCATGGAGAATAGACATAAGAAGACCGCACTTGGGGCTTGCAGGCGTTCGCGTAATCCGTCGAAGGAAAGGACGTCAAAAGTTCCGCGTGGTGTCGTTACTATCGATAAGGACGACTCGGTTACGCCCACGAACGAAGTCGAACTTAACCGAGGTGTACGTTGGCCACGTGCCTGACCGCGCGGGTATTTTAAACTGCCGTAATAGATAGACATAGCGAAAGCATTATTTGTATTTAAAACACTGTAATTCTGTATTATTCAATATCAATTATTTATGATTATGTATTTTGATATAAAAATAAGTAATATTACTCCAATAGTTAATTATAAATTTAATAGTAGATTGCATTATGTTCGTCTTTTAATGACACCAAGCTTTATTACAACAAAGTTTTCTGTATGATTAATAGTATAATATAACAATATGCACAATATTAAAATAATCTAACTTTGAACTGCGTCGGAAAATAATGTTTCCATGTAAGTATTACATAATCGTATTAAATATTTCCTTGATAGTATAGGTACTGAAATTTTTGATAGTCGTAATCTCCAAATTCATATTTTCAATTTTACGTTTTCGGCTCTGTAAGTTATTTGACTATTGTTGAATTTAAATTTACATGAAAATCCTTATGTTTCCAGTTAATTTAGTTGGTTACCAAACATCATCAATCCAATAAAGTGGAGGGTATTTGACTTTAACTTCCCCATCGCAATTCGAACAAATTATGGGACTTCGTCAATTTCGGAGCAACATTGTCGTCACTTTACTTCAGAGAATCATGTTGTCTCCGCAATTGAAAAATCGTGTAATTATATATGTAACTCTATTTTCTTCGATTTTCATCCAATTATTAAAAAATACTCAGAATCCTTACAAGATTTTGTAAATCTATTTGACCGATTGTGAAATGAGGTAGTTCATTGTTTTTTATATTGCCTTACAGTACATGTGTATCCGTATTTCTTAAAATACCGTACCATAGAAATCTGTAAATTCCTTATTATTTAAAGCATTCTGAACACATAAAAGATCCCAGTACACGAAAAAGAATTGAGATGTATTAAATATAATTCAGATTTCAGGTTCTGAATTGAGTTATTTGATACTTTGCAATTCTTTTCTATTCCCATTTTCTTTAATTTCATTTAAAGGAATTAGACGCTTATGCTTTGAATTCCTGTTACTATATGCAGTTATGGATTCTTATCTATTCATTGCAATTATTTATAATGAATAGGAAATGTATATTTCCTATGATTTTCTATACTTATTTGAAATAACTTATGTAGAAAGATAAAAAATGCCTTGGTTTAAAATAAAAACTTCTCGAATTGATTTAAAATTTTGAAATAAAAGTTTCTACTCTGATGAACTATTCAAAAGTTTGTCGGATCACGGTAAAAATTTAAAAAAAAACCGACTTTAAGTCGACTCAACTTCAGGCACATGAAATTGTTAATCTCTCAAATTAAAAAATATTTAAAAGGCAGTAATATTAGTACAAATTTATCACAACTGTTATGGTTGTGAGCGGTGAGGTAGGGTATAAAATTATTAACCGCGACGTTCGTTTTGTGTACGCCGTTCACCAACTGACTTCTCCGATGCTGTCTCGAATCGAGAGCGCAGCGGAGCTCGTCGTCGGATTACTTTCCAACCGTGGGACTATGCTAAGCTTGCACTCTTGACTTCTATGTGAAGTCGCAAGCCGTGCATATTCTCACGGTGGACTTTGATAATAGGTTGATTTATTATAATATAAATGATATAATATGGGTGGGACGGACGCTACGTACCACCGGTACGTAACACCTCCCCACCACGAAAAATCGGCGTCCTCGCCGATGTACAAACAATCTTACAAAGCTTGATACATTCTACATTTCAGCAACACAAGTATTTGACAACTTACTGTCTCTAAAATACTGTCTATCTGCGTAACACCATAGTAAACCATTTTAATATCGGCAGTATTATTTATTTATTTCGTAGTATTATTTATTTCGCGGTCACTCGCGCGATTGCGAATAGCCGCACAAAGAGGAGACGGATTATTCCCTCGTCCTCTCTTCGCTACTCTCACCCGGCGGTGGTTCGGGCGGAGGCCGCGAAAATGCACAGACAAGTGTCACTTTTTTATATTCCTTTGATTTAGATTTTCCACTTTTTGCACTTTTTCAGGCGCCTTATTCTCTTTTCTTTTCTCGTTCATCTTAGCTTTAACATTCGCTGCATCTTTCAGCGTGATTTTTGATAATAGTAGAAACGGCTTTGCTTCTAGTTTGGAGGACGCGAGATTTGAATTCTCGCACTTAGGAAGAACGTTGACTGAAACTTTCTTCACCGTCAATTTTACTCGTTTGACGTGCTTAGATTCGTCATTATTTTCACAGTGCGGACTGTCTAAAGAGCTCGGGTTGTTTTTTGATAAACTTTTATCTATTCTAGAACTTCTCCTTGGAATTGAATTTTGATGCAGAGTTTCGGACGTGGTCAGCAACTTTTCGTCGAGGTCGATGATGTCGGTCGTTGATTCGGTGTCTAAAATCATCTTGGAGTTCGAATCCTGATTTTCCGATAGTGCTTCTGAGTTACGTTTCGGATTGATCCGTTGAGAGTTATTTTCTGGATCGTCAACCTCTTGGACATGAGAGTCTTCAACTCTTTGTCGGAATAGCATCTGATTGCGGTGCGATTTATCAACACTTGCAGCGAAATCTATGTGAAACACGTATGTCTGGTCTGACTGCGTCGACGGGTGCGAACTTGCGAGTTTCTTCGTGCTTGGCCGAATTTCGTGTAGAATCGGCAAGGTTTCTGGAGGTCGCGCTCTCCTGGTATCTGTGACGGTTTGCGGAGCTGACGGCGCGTCGGCTTCAACATCAACCTTTTCTCCTTTTTTCGTGCTATTAGACACTTGTCGCGGTTTTTCTGCACCGTTTGTCTGCTCACTTTCTGACGAGTCAGAGTCGATGTCCGTCCATTCGTCATCCTCATTGAAATCGCCATGAAACCTTTGAGCCTTTGGTCCACTTGAAGGTTCCTCTTCTGTATTTGCGTTACCTTCTTCGTCATCCATGTTCATGTCTTCATAGAAATCGTTCCACCCTTCATAGGTTTCGAACCGTTCATCTAAAATTTGCATATCTACATCTCCTATTCCATAATGAGGCTCATTAATAAATAATTCAAGGAATAGCTCGAACACAGGTCTGTTTCTTAATTGGTAGCACATTTTATGTAACGCTGATTTCGCAGGAAATACTTGTAATATTATACGTTGTATTTCTGCTTGCCAATTACTGTTCGCAATAGTTTGTCGAACTTTTGCATCCAACTCTGCCTCTTTTCGGTCGAGATCGCTGTCATCAAAGGTCCACATTCTGATGATTTTGTTGTTTTCTTTCTTTCTTCTTTTTTTTTCGCACCCTCACTCACTCGCGCTTTCTTTTAACTCCTTGGGAGGGAATGCATCTTCCTCTTTTGGGATACGCGATAAGTTACGCGACGCGCGCACTTTTCTTTTACCTAACAGACGCACATCCCGTTTAAAAAGAAATAAACCCCTCGGTATGAGGAGGGGGTTCGAAACTCCGCGTTAAGGGGAGCGATACCCCAACACGATTCTCTATTAAAAGTTAAAACGGAAAATCGCGCGCGGAGCGTCACTTCTGACACCAAATTTGTTATGGTTGTGAGCGGTGAGGTAGGGTATAAAATTATTAACCGCGACGTTCGTTTTGTGTACGCCGTTCACCAACTGACTTCTCCGATGCTGTCTCGAATCGAGAGCGCAGCGGAGCTCGTCGTCGGATTACTTTCCAACCGTGGGACTATGCTGAGCTTGCACTCTTGACTTCTATGTGAAGTCGCAAGCCGTGCATATTCTCACGGTGGACTTTGATAATAGGTTGATTTATTATAAAATAAATGATATAATATGGGTGGGACGGACGCTACGTACCACCGGTACGTAACAACAATAAGTCATAATTCATCGCACTTGGATTATAATTAAATAAAAGTTCTTGGTGGTTTGAACTCCACACGACAAACCGGGTAAAAGTTGCGAGCACCCGTAAACACAGAAGCGGACGTTCCCGAAGTCAAACCTCGCATCAACCCGAAATAACCCGAGTCGTCCATCGTGACCTCACAAGTATATATAGGCATACGTACTCCGACACTGATCGCCAATGAAACGTATAGGGAAGGAGAACCAAGTGCGGTCTCCTTTTGTCTATTCTCCATGCTTTTACTATTTGGTCAACATTAGCCAGATATCAGCGATATCTATTTCCAGAACGAGCCACGTGGCAGCTGCTTGGCCGTTCATTCCTTATTTTTTTCAGTTTTAGTTTTTATTATTAATTTTTTGTAAAAATGAGAAAAAACTTAATTTACTGAATTACTTCATTCACAGTATTGAAAACAGGTTCCGCGTTTGCACACGTGCTTCCACTGCAATAGGTATATGAAATGGTACACGAAAACCCATTTTTACTTCATGTACATCTGAGGTTATCACACCTTTTTTTTACATGCACATGTTACTATTTTAAGCAAGTTTTCTGGAGCAGGTTGCTCATCAGTCATGATGGGAATACATTTATTTCTATCGAAATACCATCCCAGTCTTCTGCCTTTAAAGTTTGATGCGTGGTTTTCAAACGTCATAATTTGAAAATATACCCTTAAGGGGAGGGTCCAGTCACAAAATCAACTATATGAAGCCGACGTTAAAAAATTCCGCAAAAATCATTTTTTAATTCATTTTTGACGAGGAATTCAATGGTAATATAATAAAAATCAAAAAAAAAAATTTTTGGACAAAAAAAAATTTTTATTTTTCGAAAAAAATTGAATTTTTTAAAATCCATATGTAATTATTTAGAAAATGTGTTTTTCTGTTCACCAAAATTTTTTTGAATTTTTAAATTAATTCGGCGAATTTTAATAGCCTTTTTTTTTTTTTTTTTTTTTTAATTAATTAACGGGCGGAACCGCCCTTTTTACTGAATTTTTGCCGTATTTTTTAAATCGTAATATTTTTGCGAGGGCTGCAGATCGACTTAGAAAGATGGCGCCATACTTCACATTTGTGTATGAAATGTAGGACTGCAGAAACCTACACCAAGTACAGCAGTGCCCGTATTCTGTAAGTCGGTATTAACAATAACGTTAACGTTACTGTCGATAACGACAATATCCTGGACCGTGGTTGGTTGGAATTGTCATAACGTCGACGTTATTGTTAATACCGACTTACAGAATACGGGCACAGCGGTCTTGAGTCGATTTCCGCCAGATAAACAATACTTTCGAAACGTAAACACAAGCAACGTGGCTCGTCTTACCAACAGCGAGCTGCTGCTTGAAAACGAAATCAAAAAATTGTTCACCAGACGGGGATCGAACTCACGACCTACGACTTCGTAGTCCAGTGCGTTAACCGCCTGAGCCACGACGCCGAGATTTTTTCTTTTTTTTTTTTATTTATTAAGAAAAAATTTTTTTTCTTATTAAAACGTCTAATTTTGATATATTTCGTCCAAATTCGTGAAGCAAATATTATTTCTTAATTTTTTGGGATATTTTATTTGTGTTACAATGATTTTTAAGAATATATGAAAAAATGAAAAGAAAATAATTAACCACTCAGAATTTTCGTCTTCATAAAAAATAAGATAGAAGCCGGAGAAACGGAGTCGAATATACATAATAGTGATACTATTGATATCTCAGAAATCATAAAGAAAAACACAGAAGAGTTTGAAATGACAAAAAAATTGAAGCTTTGAAAACAATCAAATAGCAGAGAAATTGGAACCTCTTTCGATTTTTCTTTCGCTGAATTGTTTCCAAATCTCCATGAACAGAAAAACACATTTTCTAAATAATTACGTATGGATTTTAAAAAATTCCATTTTTTTCGAAAAATAAAAATTTTTTTTGGTCAAAAAATTCTTTTTCGATATGTATTATATTACCATTGAATTCCTCGTCAAAAATTACTTAAAAAACAATAGCATACATTAGGTGGGTCAAGTGGATGGACAAAAAGCCAGTGCACTTTTTATCCAACTACCACAATCCTTGTGATACAACAAAAGTAAATCGCAGACAAAAGGATGGATCTCTGAAATCTGTATCATGTCCTGTAATATGCAGCGATTATAACAAACACATGGGTTATGTGGACAAGGCTGACCGCATGTTATCAATATATAAAATAGACCGCAAATCTAAAAAAAGGTGGCACGGAATATTCTGGAATTTTATTGATGTCACTGTAGTCAATTCGTACATTATTTATAATAAGATTTGCAATGAGAAGCCGTTGAGTTTGAAACGATTTCGATTGACATTAGTAAATGAAATGGTGGATCATAAACTTCCGTCAATAATAGGAAGGAAGCGTCGATCGACGTTTGTTGGTCCTCAAAAACCTCAGGTGCCTATTGAGAAGAGACGCTCCGAATCATCGCACATGCCAGTGTATATGGAAAAGCTAAGGTGATGTGCTCTCTGCAGATCAGCGATCCCTAAAACCCCCGAGTAACGTATTTTAAGCGAATTTGGCCATTTTTTGATAAATTCTTCCACCATATTGGATCCGTCATTTTGAATTTTTAAAATCTAAGGCCGGATTCGCAAGCGACCCCAAAAACCCTCGAGTAACTAATGTCGTTCTTATTGAGTGAATTTACTTTCCAAACGAATTTTCTTTGAAAGAAGCACCATTTTTTGCAACTTATTAGTTAACATAAACAATTAAACATGAAAAGGAGGAGGGCCCCTAACAGCTACATTTCGCCCCCCTTGGGATTTTAAGTTAAATGCTTGAAAGCTTATCTGGAGGTAAAGAAAGTAATTTTGTTATTGATCAGAGGTGAAACGGAGGTGATTTGATCGGATTCGTAATCAGTGACCGCAAAACGGCTGAGTAACGATTTTTAAGCCAATTGCCCGACAACTGGACACTGTTTTTTGCAGGTATTTTGACACTCTTTTTGAAAGAAAAAAATTAAATATGAAAGTTAATTTGATCAAAATAGCTTAGTTGCTTCTCAAATCAATAAAAACTACATTTTCTACCATAAGGAAAACTTTTCAACCATTGAAATTCCAATCCCGAGGGGGCGAAATATAGGCCTTAGGGGCCCTCCTCCTTTATAAAAAAATTCAACGTGGTTTACGTTTTCTGGTATCTTATTGATATGATGGTACACAAAAAATTAGGAAAATTCAAATTTAATCACTGAAAATTTGCAAAAAATGAATTACAAAAAGGTGGCATACTGAGTATGCAACCATGCCGCAAAGGGTTAATTGTGCGACTAGACTGCGGAGAAATAAGGTAATGTAATATCAAATGTCTATTTGTTATAACTCAAAAAGTACTTAATAAAAAAATATTTTATTATAGTGTTTTGGAAAGCTCTCGAGATAAGCTATAAGAATATGCAATAAAATGTAGGGGGTTCTATTTAAAAAAATAAGATTGACCTTGAAATGACCTTGAACGACATGGTCAAGGTCAAAGTCAAGGTCATCAACTTACTCCCCGCTTGAAACCATACAACTTTGCTATTGGACATTTTCTCCTAAGTGCATTCTAACTGAAGATATTAGGGGGGTCCGATACTTTTCGATGACCCTGTATATCGGGCATTCCACGTCAACCGGATCACTTGGCTGGCCAAAATTCATTACCGCCAAAAAAATTGTTTCAGGGCTTAAAATTTAGCTTAGTATATCTACTTTTAATTTCCGTGTGGTATTTTTGAAAATTCAAAATGGCGGCTCCAATACGGTGCTTAAAAAGACCACACTTTTGAAAACGAGAGTAAAAACCTTTCATACCGTTTTTTGTGCCTAAGAAAAATACCATTTTAGAATTTAGTTCTCTGTTATTGGATGCTCCAATTACGAATCTCGTATTAGAATTTTGAAATTCAAAATGGCGGTTGCAATATGGCGGAAGAATTTGTAAAAAGTGATCGGATGTTGCTGCAACTTGTTTCTCGGGGGTTTTCGGGGTCGCAGAATAGGATTCTGATGTTAGATTTTAAAAACTCAAAATGGCGGATCCAATATGTTGGATGAATTTGTAAAAAGTGATCGGATGTTGCTGAAACTTGTTTCTCGGGGGTTTTCGGGGTCGCAGAATACGATTCTGAACTTAGATTTTAAAGATTCAAAATGCCGGATCCATCCAATATGGCGGATGAATTTGTAAAAAGTGATCGGATGTTGCTGAAACTTGTTTGTCGGGGGTTTTCGGGGTCGCAGAATACGATTCTGATGTTAGATTTTAAAGATTCAAAATGGCGGATCCAATATGGCGGATGAATTTGTAAAAAGTTATCGGATGTTGCTGAAACTTGTTTGTCGGGGGTTTTCGGGGTCGCAGAATACGATTCTGAACTTAAATTTTAAAGATTCAAAATGGCGGATCCAATGTGGCGGATGAATTTTTAAAAAGTGATTGGGCGTGGTTGAAACTTGTTCCTCGGGGAGTTTTGGGGTCGTACAAAACGAATCTGGTGGATGACAAAGCTAAATTAAAAATTGTATAGTACCAAAATAATGTCGAAAATCGGTTAAACATAGAATAGCTTACCACTAGTAGGGGTATAGTGTTATAATATGAGTATGAACACAAGTCGTTTAATGAATTATTGCAACCTTGGGATTTAAGAAGTTACGACCTCTGAACCGTATATCTAACAGCTGTTGCCATTGCCAGGAGGCACTATTACCCGTAAAGTTAGATTGTCGTGTTTTTCTTCCGACATTTCCCGCAGCTCTTGAAGTGATGTTGATTTTGTATCGTCAATTCGGAGCGAGTTTCGTTTTCGATGCAGATGCATCTAAAAATCATGCCCTTCTTAGCATTACCCAGGATGAACGACGCGGACATGATAGGGTTCTCATCCCATTGGGGTGCTTTTTGAAAGTGAGTCCCCTTGCCTCTCACGAATTGGGGTGCTTTTTGAAAGTGAGTACTTGAATCTGGTACGAATGCATGTGACATTCGAATATTTGGCACGGCTGGGGCAACTGTAAATCTCTTATTTAGAAATCTCTGAGCTTTCTCGTGTGTTTGTTTAGTATAGTAGAAAAATTGAATATTTTTGAACTTATTTTTTGCCCAGATATATAGAGCTTCTGCGTTCAAAATTGCTGAATTTCCTTCGGCCTGAAGACTAGCACGCGTTGCTTCCCTTTCTAAAGTCGCGCCGATACCATCGCATGCTCCTTTTCCATGCGCTGTCGCATGAAAATGCCATTCAGCTTCAATGCCGAAATCGATTTTGTGATACATGAGATTACTCATTTGGAATCTATTTTTATAATGTTGTACCGCACCATCGGTAACATAAATTACATGTTGTACGCGTGGGCACACTTTTTTTATTTCAGGAATAATAGTTTGTTGCATTACATACACGGCAGATGTATCATGAGTCAAGCTGTTTGATAATAATATATTACTAAAATGGATTATTGTACCTTCTGATTTGTAGTAGAAAATGACAGGATGAACCGTACATTGGTCGTTGTTGTAATGAAACCCTTGTGCTGCATTTTGTACAACGAATGCGAAGTTTTCCGAGAAATCTCTGTGAACTAATACTTCACCGTATTGAAGGTTCGCTTTACGTTCTTCTATATATTGCGACTGACTCTTAGAAATAAAATGGTGCAATACGAATTCAGGCAATCTAGAGCACAGTCTGTCAACATAAGTATCTATTGAAAAACATTCTTTTATCAATGCACATCTATCAGTGGATTGCCATGTGCTGCAAAGAATTTGCGAAATTTCATTCTCTTCCAAAACACGCGATACATAATCTGAAAATTTATCCAAGTGAGGACAAGACTCACACTCCCGTAAGTAGCAATTAGGTTTTGGGCTAGAACAAAGTACAAAATTGATGCAATCATTGTAATCTTTTATGGAATATTCCAAATCTTTAGTCAATTCGTTCAAATGTGCGGCATCAAGTAAACTTTTAAAATTTTGATGTATGACGCAGACGCTCCGGCAGGCACACACCATTTTGGCCTAAGTTCATAAAACTTACTTAAGCCAATTGGAAATTCAGGATTCTCTATTTTAAATAGTTCATGCAGTTTATTCACGTCACTGAGTAATAACCGTTTTTGAACTGTTTTCTTGTGTCCATTAACTCTCACTGATATGCAGTCATTTTTGTGCGGTAGAATTCGGCTGTTACTATCGTTTTCGTAAAATTCAATTACTTTTTTAATTGTCTGTGTAGGTATGGTCTTTCCATATTTTGGACGAGGTACTGCCAACCTGCCCAGTTCGTTTCTCAAATCACGACCATTCTTTGCAGTTCGATAGGATGTTCCAAATTCTAAAGCTGTCACGCATACTCCAGCATTATGGAGGTATTGTTAAAATAGTCAAGCGTAAGGGATCATTTTCAGGCAAACTCGAAAATTTATCTTTCAGACCCTGTAAAAGTGCTTCTAACTGAACCTCTCTAGATAAACGGGTTCTTTTATTTGAAGGTGTGTCTATGTCTATTTCTGAATCGGGAACATCTTCAGGTTCATTAGCGGTTTTTACTCTCGTTTTCGAAAGTGTGGTCTTTTTAAGCACCGTATTGGAGCCGCCATTTTGAATTTTCAAAAATACCACACGGAAATTAAAAGTAGATATACTGAGCTAAATTTTAAGCCCTGAAACAATTTTTTGGCGGTAATGAATTTTGGCCAGCCAAGTGATCCGGTTGACGTGGAATGCCCGATATATATACAATATATATATATATATATATATATATATATATATATATATATATATATATATATATATATATATATATATATATGTATGCATGCGTGCGCGCGAGCGCGTGTGCGAATGCGCAAGTCAAGCAGGACGACCATGGTTTACGATTTTTTATTCAAAAACTATATTTTTTGAAAATTTAAAAAAAATATATATGAAAGGGGACATTGTAAGGTACCTCAAGAAAAAAGATGAAGGTGGTCACATAAAAAATTATGCCAAAAAAAAAATTTCGAAAATTTCAAACCAGTTTTTTACTTATTAAAAAAAAAAAAAAAAATTCATATTGTTTCTCTCAAATTGTCTTACCTACGTTTCTAACATATTTCAAGTTCATTAAATTCGATCCAGTAGTTTTCGAGAAAAATTAGTTTTTTTATTTTTCTTTCCCCCTCCATAACTTTTTCGAAAAAGCGAATTTTGAGTTCATACTTTCAGAAATTTGTAGTCATCGGGGAAGCAATATATGGATCCAGTTCGGGTGACAGAGCTGTAGGGGCATTTTTTGTATAGCTAACCCCCTATGCCCTTATTACAATTTAAAAACTATAACAATCAGCTTTTTTCAAGGCTACCAAACCGTTACAGTTCAAAAATTATATTGATCGGCCTTTTTACAGGCCACAAAACAATTATATTGCATCCGCCATTTTGAATTTTGAAAATCTAACTTCAGATTCGTAATCGGCGACCTTGAAAACCCCCGAGTAACAATTTTCAAGCGAATTCAATGAATTTCTAAAAAAAATCGTCCGCCATATCGGATCCGCCATTTTGAATTTTGAAAATATGGCTTCACATTCGTAATCGGCGACCTCGGAAACACCCGAGTAACAAGTTTCAAGCGAATTCAATGCATTTCTAAAAAAATTCGTCTGTCATATTGGATCCGTCATTTTGAGTTTTGAAAATATGTCTTCAGATTCGTAATCAGCGACTCCAAAAATAATAAAATATGTCATGACTCATCATTTTCGCACCACTTTTTAAAAGTAATTGATAAATACTTTTGCTTATTTTGGAATTTATTGTCTTTTAGGTGACAGAGTAATGACGCCATTTTGAATTTTGAATTTCGCCACTTGGCAAGTGAAAGGGTATTAGTTTACGAGTATTTTGACCTATCATTTGTTTATTTTAGTTGCTTAGAATTTTGGGTAGAGCTCTGGGCTGCTTGACGTGAAACGTCCCATATATATGTATATATATATATAAGAGACCCGGTTTCGACAATGATTAAGAAAATATTTTTTATTGAAATCAAATAGTTTTACTTGGTAATTCCATTAAGAGTATATTATAAAATGAGAATCTGAAGTGACGCAAAATTCATTTACATTTTTATCACTTTTATGGCACTTTTTGATCTTTTAAGTATCATTATGATTTTAATGCTCATAATCGTTATCGTACACGGTAAATAATGGTCAGAACGTGCACAAAGATATTATAAAATAATATTTTAGCGACCGCAAAAACTATAGAGAAACACACTTCGTGTAAAAACGAGTATTTTCAGAAAATATCGTCCACCATATTAGATCCACCATTTTTAATCTTTGAAAACGGATTTCATATTCGTAATCAGCGATCCCCAAAACCCACAAGTAACACGATTCAAGCAAAAACGAGCACTTTTTGGCAAACTCTTCCCCCATATTGGATCCGCCATTTGGAATTTTTGAAATTTGACATTAGATTCATAATCGACGATCGAAAAAATAGCTCCACAATAAATTGCAAGTTAGTCGTAGGTTAGGAAAAATGATGTGACGGGAAACTAAAAGGCTTTGGAAAAGATAATATATAATTATTTTCTAGTGCTAAATGCGGATACAGTCAAATCCGTGAATTTGTTTATATAAAGTCATCAAAGATACGTAAAATATTCAAGTACTACAGTTGATGTACTTAAAATTGTCAAGTTATTGACGGAAAACAGAGGCGTCGGAAATGATGCAAATTTTTACTTCCAAAGAAATATGAACTTTAAGAAGCTAAAAAAAAGTACAAAGCAATAAATTATAAGAATTGTACAAAGTACAAAATAATCTGTATATTTAAGATATATAATTAACGCTATGAAAGTCTTTACTTATTTTGTCAAGTACTGTTTAATAACAACATTACATTATAATGCCATTTTTGGGGTAAATTGATATCAACTGTCAAATGCCGGGGTGCGGGTCGAAAAACCGACAAATCAAAAAGCCGACAGGTCAAAAAACCGACAGTCAAAATACTCACATTCAAAAAGCCGACAGGCAAAAAACCGACACTTCAAAATGCCGACAGTAAAAAAACCCGAATTGTCATAATACCGACAGTCAAAAAACCGACTGGCAAAGAGCCCACAGACAAGCAGCAATACGTAAAAAAGCCGATAGTAGAAAAACCGGGTGTAGGTCGAAAAACCGACAAATCAAAAAGTCGACAGGTCAAAAAACCGACAGACAAAATATCGATATTCAAATAGCCGACAGGCAAACAGTCGATACTTGAAATGCCGATAGACAAGCAGCCGACACGTCAAAAAGCCGAAAGACAAAAACCGACGATAGAAAAACCGAATTGTCATAATACCAACAGTCACATAACCGACACTTTGAAGAATAGACTGCCAAAAAGCCGACACATAAAAAAATAGACACATCGACAAACGAGTAGTCAATTTTTATAGTGTCAGTTTTTTTACTGTCGGCTTTTCGATTGTCGGCTTTTTGGGAGTCAGCTCTTCAAAATGTCAGTTATTTGAATGTCGGTATCATGACATTTCAGTTTTTCAAATGTCGATTTTTTGAATATCGGTATTATGTCATTCGGTTTTTCTACTATCGGCTTTTTTACGTATCGCTGCTTGTCTGTCGGTTTTTGAAATGTCGGATTTTTCACTGTCGGTTTTTTGACTGTCGGTATTATGACAATTCGAGTTCTTTTACTGTCGGCATTTTGAAGTGTCGGTTTTTTGCCTGTCGGTTTTTTGCCTGTCGGCTTTTTGAATGTCGGTATTTTGACTGTCGGTTTTTTGACCTGTCGGCGTTTTGATTTGTCGGTTTTTCGACTCGCACCCAAATGCCGGTTTCAGACCGACAAATGTAAAATATGTTATCTTTAAATCTGTGAAAAGATAGTTAGTACATGCTTGTTTACGAAATATTTACACAAAATTGAAAAACATAAGAAAAACTGTAACATGACGTTGGCGTCATGTTTCATGGTCCCTTTCAGTAGAATCACCCATAATGTCAACATACAATTTGAGCATACACGGAATTTATAGAAATAAAATATTTTTTGTTCACTGTACCTCCCTCATGACACCGTAATAGGTCCACCATTTTGTTTGTTTAAAATAGGCCATATGACACTAAAAAATAGCCACTGTTACGAACATTTCAAGCCCTTATAAAGCGTTTTATCTCTAAAATTGAAGTGTGCATAGGTGGTGGCCTTTTTTACAGAGAATGCCCCGTATATATGTATAATTTATTATGTATATGGCTTTTATAGTTCCTTATTTTAATAAGAATGTCTAAGTTTAATCGCTCACTCTTTATTATGCTTTTTTGACGTGGAAGTTATATCCGTAAGTGAACTGCCATGCAAACATATTAACACAAAGCTAAAATGAGCAAAGCTCTAAGTTAGTAAAACTGTTAAAAATGAGAGGCAATGAGATAATGACGGGATCTTGATATTTCTTATATATATGCACATTAACCATATTGTAGACAAATATTATGGATGGCGAAACATACGAAAACTGCCCATCAAAAGTCAATCTAATACGATAACCACAAATCTGCTTGTGGAACAAATTACCACGAAGTTAATTCTCTTTATTGAATTGGGCTGTCATTCGTTTCTTTTCATTTTCCGGTGCTATACTGTCGATCAAGGAACACAATGAGCTATTCTGACGTTTACGGCAATTACTTGGAATTGGCAATCTAGTGACCGCGTACAAAGTTCGTACGCTATTTTGACCTCAAGCTCACAAATCTACGCCCTGATTCTTTCAATCGCCCTCTTTGTCTCTCCCCCCTCTCCCTCCCTCTCTCTCTCTCTCTCTCTCTCTCTCTCTCTCTCTCTCTCTCTCCCTCTCTCTTTCTCTCTCTCTCTCTCTCTTCTCTCTCTCTCTCTATCTCTCTCTCTCTCTCTCTCTCTCTCTCTCTCTCTCTCTCTCTCTCTCTCTCTCTCTCTCTCTCACCTCACCTAATATTCAAAGCGAATAAAATTATAAAACGCCGTTAGATTTAATTGGTGTGAGCAACATAAAGTCTATACAATAGTAAAGCTGAAATTTGATCTGTTTATAGAGAATAATTCCATATTTACTAAAATATATAAAAATTATATTAATAATATTTATTGTCAATTACGAATTAGAAAATCAACAGCTTAATTTTCTTTCATTTCTTATTTATTTATTTATTTGTTTATGTTATTGGTTTTATACGAAATATCACGTGCAATGATTAAGAACTCATTTGAAGTGGATAACAAATTGTTCCACGCTGCAAAGTAATTGTTTAAAACCATGGGCCCTTTCATTTTCATAATTGTAACCAGGGTACCGCCTTTTTCTTAGCATCATTTTGTATGGATCTTAGTGTACATGATCCGCTTTTTAACATATTGCTTGAAAGAAAAAGTTACTATATAAAAATGTTTTGAATTTTGTTTGTCTAGTAATGAAGCTGTAAAAAAAATATCGAAAGATTATGCAAGGGCTACAAAAGCTATGGTAGTGCAAAGCAATACGAAAATCGTAGTCTCAATGCTAGATGCATTAAACATTTAAAAAATCTTTTTTTTTCTTATTAATGTGCCATTTGCAGGGAAAAATTTATGGAAATTTCAGATGCACGATTGCACACACGCATACACGCACGTAGATGCACACTCGCGCCCATGCACGTTATACTAAATAAATGTACTAAACCAACCATTCGAATAGTATTGCAACTTTTACAAGTATTGCAATTTAAGTGCTTCATTTTCAATGAAAGTAAAAGCTGCAGTTGAATAACATTGTAATTTGGTTTCTGTATGATGGAATCATCCTTGATTTTGTCTGCACATGAGCATTTCACAGGTGCTGATATTTACTTTCTTTGAGATAATCCAAGTTTAATAATTAATTATTAATTCATTTTGCTGCAATTTTTTGCTTCCTTACTTCAAGAACATGTTAGGAAACGTAAATAAATCAATATTTTTAATTAATTATCATTTTATATTGTTTAAAAAAATTAAATAAAGTGTAAAAATGGTGGATATTTTACGAAAAATATATGTGGAGAAGAAAACGTCACTCAAATATAAGGAGACTGGATACTCGGGGGTTTTCGGGGTCGCTGATTACGAATCTGACTTCAGATTTTCAAAATTCAAAATGGCGGATCCAATATGGCAGACGGAATTGCAAACATTTATTTGATCAAGGTGAAATTGGGTACTCGGGAGTTTTCGGGATCGCTGATTACGAATCTGCCCGCAGATTTTTAAAGTGCAAATGGCGGATGCAATATGTCCGGCTGAAATCTAGGGTGAATCTGACTTGTTTTTACATTTAGGTCCGCCATTTTGGATCTACCATTTTGCATTTTGAAAATCTGAGGTCAGATTCGTAATCAGTGATCCTGAAAACCCCAAAGTACCCAATTTCACTTCGATCAAGTAAATTTTTGAAATTCCGTCGGCCATATTGGATCCGCCATTTTAAATTCTGAAAATCTGAGATCAGATTCGTAATCAAAACTTTCAGCTCTTTTCAGCGTAAAGAAAAATGTATGCTTCAAAGGTTAACTTTTTATTAACCGTTATATCTACGTTATCGAATATTCAATTTTCGTTATACAAAAAGTTGCATAAAACCTAAAGTAGCAGGAAATAATAACTAAATATTGTTTTATTCAGTAATTATTATTTTCTGAGTAACCTCTTATAAGTTTTCAGGTAGCATAAGATGGCGTTTTATTACTATATATTTTGAAAACTCAAATTTTATAAAAAAAAATACGAAAAATATATCCTCATAGTTCTGCTGCTAACATTTTTCTGTTAAGGTATATATTTACTAAAGCTTTTATGTATTTTACTTTATACGTAGATTCCATTTGGTTTTGTTAAATTTCCTTTACTCAAAGAACTTTCGTACGTGTATAAATTTCCATGTGTATCTACAGTAACATGATGTTTAGATGGAGGCCGCGTTTCGTCTGAAAGAGAAGAGGGGACTTAGGGTATAGAAGATTACTACGAACGGTTTTCACTTTTTGGGATATCTTCAACCTTATTAAACAAATCCCGATTTTGGGGTAAGAACAGGCGAGTAAGAAGGGAGTCATTTCTTGAATATATTTATACTGCCATTACGGTGCAATAAATATTGTAATATATCTGATTAATATTACGTGTAAATTACACATGTTTAATCCGTTTACCTTACAGCAGCGAGTACAGTTTACCGTTTTATTTTCGGGTTAGTGAAAAGTGTTCACAGCAATTTGTTTCGCGTACAACGCAGAACAACTTTGCAATTTGCGACGTTTTAAGGCAGTTCACTGAGGTCTATGTGAAATAAAAATCTCATTTTCGGGCTTAAAATTAAAAAGAAAATATCTCCCCCCCTCCCGCCTCCCGTTCCTGCAGCTTTTTGCAGCCCGTCTTTAGACAGTTCAAAATTCACTACCGAAAGGTGGTTATACATGCAGCAATGATATGCGATCAGAGCACTTCTCTCAACTTCTTCAAGAATATAGTTAAGATTTATGGTATCTACGGCTCCCGTTAAAGAAACGGGTTTTCAGTCGGTTATAAGACGGGGAGGTGCCAAGTACCAATATTGCATCACGCATTTAATACGCTGACATTTATTCGTCCAGTTGCTTTACCTGAGACATTTTGAGTTCCGTAGCCCACACATTTTCCTAATTCTTTTTATAAGGACGTAGATTTTACATGTATTATGTCAGTTCCACGAAAGGTCGTATACTGCTCATTTTTTGGTCACTACTGCCATCTGTCCTTCCCACTAATACCGATGTTATCAAATATTGGCATCAAATGAGTTACGATATGACGCTAGAATCCACTGCTGCCAGATCTGGTAAAAAATTGAGGTTCGCATCCATGGTGGAAACTGTAGCTTTGGACATTGAGTCCCTCTATTCCAAAGCTTCGATTACACTCGTTTCCCATACAAGAGTCGTTCAAAAGATCAACCAGCTGCACGATCGATATTATGCACTTCGTAAATCTTATTCAAACGACAAAGATACGGCTGAAAAACAGAAAAAATACAATGATTTTATTGAACAACGTTCACATTCTGTATTTGATATATCACCCTGCAAATGCGAGATGACGTTGCTCTGTTCTTGCGAGAAAAGCTTTGACACGTTCAGTCGTTTCAACCTTATACTCGTCGACTGCACTTGCCCTAAAAAAAAATTACCTCCAATTTTCGAGCTTTTCATCTTCCCAAGCAGATTGTCTGAAGACTAAACAGATGCGCTTATCACTTTCAGCAAGTGCTGTGTCAAGTGATCGTTTTGGCGTGTCTGACAACACCTGCTATTACTTTTAGCGCACTTAGAAATCTAGGTCACGTAGTAAAATATCTCTTATCGTTGACAGAAGTTAAATTAGAAGAGAGAAAGGAAAGAGTCGAGCGAAATTGACTACATTTGATAAGGTAATGGGACAATGTTATGTTCTGATGTGCGTGTACTTCGATGAAAGAATGGGCGACGCGTTAGTCTTGATTGAATAAGGATGGAAACGACATTAAACTGTAAGAATATATGAACATATTTGAGTAATTAAGGAATCAGGCTCGAAGTACCTATGCCATTTAGCCGACCTCTAGACCTGGAAAAAACATTGTAGACCACTTTTAAGAAAATGGAATAGATCCATCAAACATTGTAGTCGTTGGTTCTGATGGCATTTCAACAAATACACGATGGAAAAATGGAGCAATTAAATATATAGAAATGGGTCTTCGGAGACCAGTCCAATGGGCTATCTGTGTCCTCGATTTCAATGAGGAATCTACGGAACAACTACGGAATCTTGTGGAAGCACTTAATGAGAAAACCTCTACGCCTCAGTCTTTCAGTGGTCCTCTCGATAAACAGTTGCCTCATTGCGACTCTATACCTGTCGTTGTTTTTAAAAAAATTGAATGCTCTCTTCCAAAAATAGTTAACTATAAAAACCTAAGCAAAGATCAAAGATAATTTGTCAACATTGTCATTGATGGAACATCTTGCTTCCAAATCCTAGAAAATCGTGATCCAGGTCTAATATCACACTCGCGGTGGTTCACAAGTGCAAACAGGTTTCTGAGGTTGTACATTTCCCTGCAAGAACCGTCCAAAAACATCATTCAGATTGTGAAATTAATTTTTACAGTATACGTTCCTTATGCACTATATGGTTCGTAATATAAAAACAGTTTTCAATAGTTGACGAACCTAATAATAATTCTAAACATATTTTAGAATGTATTAAAAAATGCAGAAACTTACCTTGGAAAGTCCAGGACGTGGTTCATAAAGTCATCCAAACAAATGCTTTCTTTGCCCACCCAGAAAACATTATTCTCTCGATGGTAGTTGATGACAGAGATCATATCCGAAAGCTCGGATTTACGCGAACCCTAAAACCTAAAGAAGTTCCCGTAAAAGGCAAAAATCGGAAAAATAGGAACTGCAGAAATTACACCAAGTACTGCAGCGGTCATGAGTCAATTTCCGCCAGGTAAACAATATTTTCGAAACGTAAACAAACAACGTGGCTCGTCGTCTTAACGGTCCAGTGTGGAATAACCGGGGAACCTTGCTGAGTGAAGATACGAATTTGGGACCGCTCCCCACCTCGGTCGGCAGTTATCGGTACCGTCAGCGTCTTATCAGCGGTCGGTACGTCGTGGGTCTTATCTCGGATAAAGATGGAATAATCCCCGCGTCATACTCGATACGGCACAGACCGCCGAATCTGCTGGTGGTACCGGTACTGGGGTAGGGGGGACTGGCTCTGGATTGGTGTTGGGTGTGTGTCTTGTACTGTCCTGTCTCTGTCCTGTACCTCTCCACCCGAGAGCCGACCCGCCAATAGACATATTCGTGATTAAAGCGGGGAAAAATAAAAAAGAAACAGCGAGCTGCTGCTTGAAAACGAAATTGAAAACTTTTCCACCGGACGGGGATCGAACTCACGACCTACGACTTCATAGTCCAGTGCGCTACCGCCTGAGCCACGAAGCCGTTCATAAGTAAATTGATATGACAATTGGCAAAATTATTCAGAATAAAGCAGGCAATGACTCCGATTTCGGGTTACAGACCACAAACAAATTAATCTCTAGAACCATCTGTGCCATTCCGTATTGAATGAGTATTTAAAACATTACGTGAATGATTGCGATGACTGGGATAGTTTGCTACCATATGCCATGTTCTCTTATAATCGCGAACCTCAAAAGTACTAAGTTCCCCCCTTTCGAATTTGTTTACGGTAAAATTGGAAACTTATAATGTACATCTGGCAGAATTGGTAATCCGCTTGACGGAAATGAAAAATTTATGCGTATCTAATCTAAATTTGTATAGACGGCACATACCTTATGGAAATTTGCTTTCGGTGGATTCTCTTCAAACTGCAGGAAAATGTTGTTCATACCAAGCTAATCAAAAGTTCTCATGGCTATAACTTCCGTTAAAGCAGGATTTTGGCTCTATGGGCTCTTAAAGGTCGGTAATATGCGATGAAACGGATCATTTCTTACAGCATACAAATTAGACATATTTCCTCACCAGAGATTAAAATAGTATTGAAAAATGGTACTCAGAGGTGTTCGTGGTCTCTGATTACGAATCTGAGCTCAAAATGTGAAAATTCAAAATGGCGGAACCGACACGGGGGCCAAAAAGAAGAAAAATTATTTATTTAATGAAAAAGGTTGACCAATCGTTTTCTGGGATCTTTTCGGGACTAAGAGAGTACACGTTTTTTCGTCCCATGTAAAATACGCTCTTTTTTCCCGACTTAACTAGAATGATCATATTCGCGAGCTTGCATCGGTCGTAAGGTCATTTGTAAAATAAATCTAACATTTGTAAAAATCGTTGGTTTACATGTGACTAAAGAACTGAAGTTGTAATGTGCATTACAGAAAATCACTTGATAGCGCATGAGAAGATTTTATATTTAGTAACCACCTACTTTTACCGTTGGCGTTAGCGTAATCCAATGAGCACCACGTGTTGGTTGCTCGATCGGACTTTGCACATCAATGTGGCCCTGAAAAGGGCCTTTTGATTGACTAAGACGAAACTTCATCTGGTGATGGTCGAAAGTTTCAACGCGCGCATAATCAGAGAGCGAGATAGATTTCATTGAGGAACAGGTCTGTTCGCTGCATCATAAATAACGTAGATGAGCCTTGTGGACGGATATTTGATATTTCCTTGGTGTTGCGTATTCTACATGGAGCGAAAGAGCGCGTACTCTCTTAGTCCCGAAAAGGTTCTCGAAAACGATTGGTCAACCTTTTTCATTAAATAAATAATTTTTCTTATTTTTGGCCCTCCGTGTCGGTTCCGCCATTTTTTAAAAGGACAAGGACAAAGGACAGGAAATTTTCCCCCTCCTTAATAACAATTATAGTCTGTTTGCGGGTCGGCTCTCGGGTGGAGAGGTACAGGACAAAGACGGTACATGACAGAACTAGGCAGATACACAAACACAATACCCACCCAGAGCCAGTCCCCCCTACTCCAATATCGGTACCACCAGCAGATTCGGCGGTCTGTGCTATAGCGAGTACGACGCGGGGCTTATCCCATCTTTATCCGAGGTAAGACCCACGACGTACCGACCACGGATAAGACGCTGACGGTACCGATAACTGCCGACGGGGGTCGGCAGCGGCCCCAAATTCGTACCTTCGCCCAGCAAGGTTCCTCGGTTATTCCACACTGGACATAAGCAGAGAAAATTGCAGGACGGGGATTCGAACTCGGGACCTTCGCGACGTTCAGTTCGGGCGGACTATGATTGACGCCTTAGCCCGCACGACCATCACGCCGACATGAAAAAAATGTGGAACGCTTCACTATTTTGAGTGTCATCCATGCGCAGGGGCCATGCTAATCTTCTCTGTATCGTTCCAATTTTAGTATATGTACTGCCGTAGCAAGTTTTGAATTTTCACATTTTGAACTCAGATTTGTAATCAGAGACCCTGAACACCTCCGAGTACCATTTTTCAATACTATTTTAACCGTTGAACCGACCTTTAATGGTCCGTAGAGCCAAAATCCTGCTTTAACGGAAGATGTGGCCATGAGAACTTTTGATTAGCTTGGTATGAACAATATTTTCCCGCAGTTTGAAGAGAATCCACCGAAGGCGAATTTCCATAAGGTCTGTAAATAAAGTTCAATTGTATGATCATGACAGATAACCAATCATGTAACTGATCAAGAAATGCATGACCGTAGTACTGTGGATTACTCTTTTCTTGACAATGGTGCCATAATCAACGGAGGTTATTTCGTTTCCGTAGAATCCGGAACGATATTATGAAATGCAGCAAGCCACGAGATTGAACAGCAGTGATTGAAAAATCAAGGTCATGAAGACAGATTAATGCACGTCGCAAGAATTACATGATTAACCCGGTATACCTACAAATTGCACCAGCTATATCCCAGGGTACATTTTCTCTTTGCAACGTTCAAATATTTGGGCCTGAACAACGATTTCGCACAATATTTCCTTCCTGAAGATTTAATAGCATTTGAAAATACCAATAATCTATTAGTGGATGTGGGGCGAGATCCTATTTGCTAAGTTTTACTCTTGATACACCCGTCAGTGAACGTATATCATTACTGCGACCTCCGCTATTCAACTGTGAACAATACCATATGGATCCAATTACAACACAGCGGAAGCTAGTTATCTTAAATGTTGAATGAGGAGTCAATTTGGATCATATAAATGATATAGTCCGGAAAAGCTTAGAGGAAGTGGCATCTTGCCAATACCACTAGGGTATGGTGTGTGGCACCGACCAACGACGTTAAGGACAACAGAAGAGCTAATCGCAAATCATGGTCTAATCACACTGGAGATTTGACTTGAATTTGACAGCAGCCGTTTCCAACTTCGCGCAACCTTGACCTAGAGAGCTAACGGAGAACACTTAATTACATCAAATAATGATTGATTTCTCATAAACCAGAAATACTCTCCAAAGCTTATTGGAATGACGGTTGGAGAACATCAAAGAACAGGATCGAAATGCCCTATTAAATTAAGGTCTCGCTTATAGTGGAGTATCATTATAGGTGATAATTTTACTGATCTTTCTGGGAGCAATTGTGGTTTACAAGATGTATATTTCTCGTTATAACGAAAATAAAACCCCATACAACAAAGATATGGATACTATCAACCCTCTATTGTAACCATACCCGCAACAGCATCCAAGGCCGGTGAATTCCAGCAAGCAGAGACAGATTGAAGGACACCCCATTCCTTTCCAAAAGTCCAAATATTGCGTTACCGAGAGAAAAAGAATTTTTCAACGTTCTCAATAGGGACTGTTTTGTCCGAGATCCCGTAAGTTTAGTGAAATCTTAGCATTCAAATGAATGGGCAAGTTTTAATTATTGTAAGGAAAAGAAGGAATTAATACAAATTTTGGAAGATCAAGGAACTTTTTAGGACTTAAACATTCGCGGTTTCAAGCGATTTCTCAGTCGTCTTTGAAATCCAAAAATGTTTCCGAGTCTAACTGACTTCTAACGACTCTCCAATCGGCGTGAGGTCATTAGACTCAACCCTAGTGATTCAAAGAGTGTAGGTAAAATGTTATAAATCAATTAAAAATAAATGATGATTTCAACAAATGTTCTTTGCTTGTTTCAACTAGTTGGTCGAGAACGAGGAAATCTAGTATGTCCTCGAAAGAAAGAAATCTAAATCCACAATGCATCCACATATATGGCCAATGATAAAAATACTAAGGATTTCGGAGTTAATTATTGAAATTCTCACAAAAATGTCAGTAACTGAGGTTGGATCCTCTCTTCCTTCCTTCCCTTAATATTCAACCGACATTAAATCGCCGTCATGTTTCATGAACCGAAACCTGGTAAAGGGCTTGACTACCTTGACTACCAAAATAGGACGAAATAATTTTTACTTTAAATTTGCTAGTCAGCTCTAGACGCAACAGCTTGCTTCCCGAGTTCTTGACTATGGTGCATATACAATGTGGCCATTTATTACCTAAAATAGAATGTGTTAATACAATTTAGAAAGAAATCAATAATAAGGACTGTTTGAAAGATAGAGATGAGGGTGAGAAAAACAAACGAAGGTACTGAAGGACTCACTACAATGGATTTTGCTGATGTGTTTTCCGAACATTAAACATTTGAGAACCATTCCTAAACTCAACTGGGCATACTAGCACATCTACATTACGTGAACTTTCTTCAAAATGGACTAATTGCTGAAATTACATATGCACAAGGTGTTCGTTCACAAAGCAGATATTTAGTGAGTCCAATAATGATAAATCTGATATTGGAATTAATCATACCGCAGGTCCTGCTAGAATAAATGCTGGGATTAGGTTCTACCAACTAGAAGAGATATGTGCAGCGATGAACATCTCGTGTATGGTAGGCACATGACACCGATCATATCATGAAAGTATCCATGAAGTACTTACTGATGCGCTTGAAGAATCTCTGAGTACATTTGGTGAACTTGAAGCTGGGTTAGCACAATAACTAGAAGATATAAAAATGGAATTGCTTAAACAAAATTTGTAGTTGACGGCAGTTTGTTGAAAAGCAGTTATCATGGGGGAGATCACGAGTCCGCCATGGCTCCGAACGCCGTTTAACAACTCATCGCGCAACAGGAAGGGCGAGTCAGGGCGATCGCTTCCGTCGTCGCTCGAATGAAGGCCCGCAACCCAGAACGTCGATCGAAGGAGCTTGTAGCCGCATGTCTGCAGGAGGTTCGATCCTACTGGCGAGACTGCCAAAGCGCTCATTTTGAGATCGTGTCGCGAGACGATGCCACGCACGAGGCATACGTTGTGGATGACCAATACTCGGACATGGGGGCGGTCTACAACGATGGTCATCAATAGCCTCCCCTTCCAAGGCGATGTCGCGGCAACACCGACCCCCAATTCATCCGCAGCACCGGGTTTCACCCAGGGACACGCCATTCGCTTGCCCAAATTAGAACTGGTCCAATTCCCCGGGAATTACGGCGATTGGCCCAACCGTTGGCCGTGGCCTGACAGCCTCGAAACCCAGCTGGCCGGCCAGGATCCTTCACGTCAAGCGTCGACGTGAATCCGATCCCATATACACATACGTGCCCATCATTTAGGCATCAGAGTTCAGCAGAACGGAGAAGAGCAGTCGAAAGGCTGAAGCTTTGCTTTAACTGCTTCCGTCGGCACCCTACCCGATCTTGTCCCGATTCGCACAATTGCTAAATTTGTGGAGACAGGCATCACACCTTGCTCCCCCCGAACGACGAGGAAGCGAGCTCCACAATGACACAAGGCGACGTCTCCCCCACCGTCGCACCTAATCAACCCAGCCTTGGGCCGTCAACGAGGCTGTGACTACAGCACGAATTACCGCCCGTTGCCGATCCCCCGAGCTCCGCGCGACCGAAGGACACGACCTCGTTGCTGGTAACCGCTCTTGTTTTGCTGATTAGCCCCAATGGACACAATTGCTATTTTTAATTATTGCTTAATTTATGCTATGGCTCTCCTGGATTCGGAGGCAGAAACGTCTCTGGTTACCTAAGCCATGGTTAACCTCGTCCAGTGCCCACGCCGTCGGACTCGCATCCCACCAACCGGAATAGGAGCTTCGCCGGTGTGTCTCGCGGTCGGTAGCCACCCTCCGCTTACAATCCACCTTGGTCGCCGATTTTCAGTTGGAGTTTGACGCCCTGGTCTTGCCACGCTTGGCTATGCGCCTCCCGACCAGATCGGTGTTCGTACCAGATGCAGATTTCCTAACTGGACTTCTACTCGCGGACCCCTTCTTTCGCCGATCTGGTCCCGTCGACCTCCTATTCGGCGTCGACATATATGGCCGTATTCTGAAAAACGGTCTTCGCCGTTTGCCCGACCCCATCTTGACGGTTCAGGAAACCGCTTTAGGATGGGTGGTTTTCGGCAGCATCGATGGGAACGTGCAATGGAGGGCGGCGAGGAAATCGGTTAAGCTTCCCGAAATCACGACGGCCGCTAGTTACGATGGCCTCCTGTCTCAGATGCAGAAATTCTGGGAACTTGAGGAGTTCCCGGTAAACCAACACCACCTCAGTCCCGAGAATCAAATGTGCAAAGATGAATTCCTTCGTATTCACCAACGGACAATCGAGGAAAGGTACATGGTCCGTTTACCGTTGAGAGCGCGCCCGCCGGCAGCCGGAAATGAAACTAGGCTCACCGCCTTGGGCTCTCTGAAATCCATGGAGCGACGATTCGAGCGGGACCCCACGCTGGGATTCGCTTATCGCGAATTCATGGCCGATTATAAGGCCCTACGGCACATGGAACGGATACCGTCGGAAGATACCCACCAGACTAGAGCATGGTACATTCCGCACCACGCCGTCTTGCAGGTCCATCTCGAAGCACTCAAACTGATAGCGGTCTTTGACGCATCCAGACGTTCTGCTAAACACGGAAGCCCAAATGACTACTTGGTGCCAGGCCCCAAGCTGCAGAGCGATCTCTCGCTCGTCATTACTGGCTGGAAGTTCCACCGATACGCCTTTACCGCTGACGTAGTGAAGATGTTTCGACAAATATTAGTCGATCCCCTCGACCGTGATCTTCAACGTATCCTGTGTCGAAAAAGTCCCAACGAGCTGCCAATCGAGTATCGTCTCAAGATGGTTACATACGGCACGTTCTGCGCGCCCTACCTTGCGATTCGAACTCTCGGACAAATTGCCGCCAACGGGAAAGACGGATACGCTCTGGGGTCCAAGTGCCTTCAGGAGGAAATGTACGTGGACGACGTTCTGTTTGGTGCTCACAGCTTATCTGGTGCTGTCTCAAATCGTCAGTAGCTCATCGACCTGCTCCATTACCACGGGATGGCGTTGAGCAAATGGAGCGCGAACCATCCGGAGCTCCTTCCCGATCGAGGACCTGTCGGTCCTATTAGGGAGATTATAGAAGACGATTCGATCAACGCGCTAGGATAGATGTGGAACCCGGTGTCCGACTCTATCGGTTTGCGACTACCAGTCTTCGACCCCGCGCGACCTGTGATCACGAAGCGTGCAATCCTCTCCGACGTGGCCCGAGGTCTTCGATTCCCTCGGTTGGTTCGCGCCGGTTTTCGTCAGCGCCAAGATACTCCTCCAGGACTTGTGGATCCTGAAGACTGGTTGGTACGAAACTCCTCCCCCAGATATTGTAGAGCGTTGGACAAAACACCGCGATCAGCTGTGGGAGTTGGCCAACATCAACGTCGATCGATGGACTGGGACCACGCCGAGCACCTCGTGATGGGTCCGCCCACGTTTCATTGATCTTGGCTAAATCCAAGGTGACTCCTGTCAACACAACCACGGTGCCGAATCTGGAACTCTGCGGAGCTACACTTCTCGTTCAGCTTCTCAAGCACATTCGACACATCAAGTCCTTCGAAGCTCAACCGATGTACGCGTGGTCCGACAGTCGGATCGTTCTCGACTGGTTGAGGCAGCACCCGAGCCGTTGGAGGACGTTTGTCGCCAACCGGGTGCACTACATACAGACGGAACTTCTGGCTGCCGTTTGGCGGCACGTTCCCACAGCGGATAGCCTCGCGGATTTGGCGACACGCGACATGAGCCCCTCAGAGTTGGTAAATCGTGGGCTTTGGTGGCGGGGGCCGCTCTAGCTGCGCCTGGGTTGCAGGGAATGGCTTGCTTCAGACACCCAAGCCACATTTGCCGGTACTCGTGGCTCCAGTGCTCTCAGTCGTCCCGACCGGACTCCCCCCCCCCCCTGAAGGACTCCTTTCTCCATGGGACATCCTCCGGCCTCGCACATTAACTTCGCCGAAGTCACACGGGCGCGTTCTGCGTTGTTGCGTTTGGTCCAGAGCTCCACGTTTCGCTCCGAGCTCTCGATCCTGTGCACCGGACGGAAACTACCTCGCAACAACCTACTTGTCAGCCTTCACCCATTCGTAGACGGTGAGGGCATTTTACGCGTTGGAGGGCGCCTCGAGAACGCCCGATTATCTCCGACAATGAAACTCCCTGCGATACTTTCAAATAGTTGCCTTCTAGGTAGATTGTTCATTCGCGATGCCCACTTGCGCTCTCTGCACGGCGGCCCATCGCTTATCCTGAGTGTACTCCGTTCTCAAGTGTGGGTGCTCGGAGGTTCAGGGTTGGTGAAATGGCACGTTCACGAGTGCATGCGGTGTCGAAGAGCTCAGCTTCAATTAGGAACTCAGCTCATGGGCAATTTACCTTCAACCAGAATAACCCCGGCTCGTCCTTTTACTACTACTGGTGTGGATTACGCCGGTCCCATCCAACTCCGCCCCTCGCAGGGCAGAGGTTATCGACCCCGTAAAGGTTACATCGCGCTCTTCATCTGTTTCGCGTCTAAGGCTGTACATTTCGAGGCGGTCAGCGACATGACCAGTGATGCCTTCATTGCCGCATATTGACGAGCTGTAGGTCGGAGCTAAGCACAGTGCTTGTCCAAATCGAGGCCTTCCTTAATTCCCTCCCCCTTGTCCCTTTGACGGACGATCCGGAAGATTTACAAGCATTGACCCCATCGCATTTCCTCATCGGGGCGCAATCCGCCCTCGTGTCTGATGTCGTACCCCCAACATTCCTACGAACCGACTTGACCGTTATCAGCTGCAACAGCGCATACAAGCTGGATTTTGGCGTAAATGGTCCCGGGAATATCTGCACCATCTGCAGGAGCGATCGAAGTGGAGACAGGTCTGTATTTTGGAGAGACCCATTACCCATTTAGAGTCACTATTATCAGAGTTAAGACATATGCGGTTCGGATTATGATTGGCCGAGAGCTCGGCGGCCATTTTCTCATACTACGTCGGTGTTGGTAAATGTCGGTGAATAGGTGAACGTCATCTTTTGTTTGTGTGGAAGTTGTTCAGTCCGTCGATTTGGCGCTAAAATCAATCTGCTTAAAGCTGTCAGAATTGCGTGAAGAACTATTTGAAAAGAATTTGTACCAATATAAATATATATTTATTTAGAAATCTTTGTATTAATTCCATTAAGGATTCATTCGGATCATCACGTTTTATTTTTATTTATTCAGTCATCTTTTTTGCTAATTTTTATAGGGTTATGCAGTCATTTTTAAAATGTAAAAGTTAATATTTTATTACAATTTTATTGGGTGCTTTCTCTTCAAATGTATATATATATATATATATATATTGAATATTATATTCTAATATTATTCAAATGTGACTGTTTAGTAACATATCTTGAATAGAGATATGAATTACAATTACAGTAATATTCTTCTAAAAAAGAAAAGATATCGCATTGCTATATCTTTGCTTTAAGAAGAACCGAAATAGACTTTGATATAATAGAAGTTGCTGTAATCAATAAACATTTCTCATAATGTATGCAAGATCTTATCTGTAAAAAGATATTTGATGACATTTTAAGAAAAAAGTTGGAAGCAAATTTCATAAATGCTACAAAAAAATGTTTCATGACAATCCTTAAACACTTTTCATTACGTGTTATTAAATTTAATGAACTTTTGTTATGTTTAAAGAATTTTTATTAAATTTAAGATATTTTTATTAAATTTAAAACACTTTTATTGAAACTGGAGATCTGATACTGAGAGTTGAACTTTAGCATTCGAACGAAGAATTAATTTTTGTTAAATACGTGACTTTTTAAAATTATCATTAGTCCGTGTCAACAGAAGGCTTTCAGGTTAGTGATTTTTGTTGCACTTCTCATTCGGAAATTACTCGAATATTATATAATTTTACATATTTATGCGTGAGAAATATAGTATATATATATGAATATATAATATAGTTTAAATATTCATTGAAAAGAGACATGACTATATAATATCAAAGGACAAACGAAACACTTTTAATTGCCGATATTCGCGAAGTGAATATTTCGTCATAAAATAATAATAAAAAATAAGAACTGAAAAGGTCTCCTTCGTGCATGCCATCTCATTTCCAGATCATTGTATTGTTTTTAAATTCTTATGCTAGAACGTACTGGGTACGTCAAGTTGATTATTATTGTCATGCTCATTCCTTTTCTAAGGCAATACCGTTGATTTTACGAAGAAAATGCGTATATAACTTTCATTGCTGAAAATTCGATGACCTACCATTTTTTAATCGAAACATTTTTTAAATTGATATATGTATTGAAAATAAATAAAAAAATGATTCTTTCATATTTATACGTCGTTTATGGCATAACTGTTGATTATTCTAAGAAAGTGCATTTAACCTTTTATGTACTGAATTTGACGGTCGATCTTTCTTGTTGGAAGCATTTTTTGGTAAGAAAAGCAAAAAACATATTTTGCAAATTTTCTTTTGTTCGACCTCGCTGTAATCTAACATGAATCGACTTCAAAAACTAATCAGATCTAAGTTACGCCATACACTCAAAAAGAGTATGTACGAGAGAAAGTACGAATGGGCAAGACCACGGACAAAACTTTTCTTATTGCATTTATATAGTTCTTTAGGGCCTGAAACGTCGACAATTGATGAAAAACTATAAGATATTTTTTTTTGTCGAGGTGACCAAATTCAATACTTCGTCCAGACTTTGTCAAAAATATATCATATTACGTAGTAACGCAGTTACTGTAGTTCCTGCATAGTTTTATTTTTCAATTTGAATTCAAATACCTTTCATACATCTGCTGCCACCTGCACTGTCCATTGATCCCCTCTGTCATTATAGTTTAAAAATCGCCAAATTGCAACTTTATAAAAATTTTATGATATTAAAATTGTTACTTTGACGGGAGGGGTAACTATTATTTTCTTTGATGGGGTTGGGTATGACATATTCAGACGGGACAACTCGCACAATTGCGATTGAACTTCACTTTTGGTAAGTTCGTTCAATAGTACAATTATACTTCGTTGTCTCGTCCTCTATATCATATTACGTAGATGTTCAAACATTGTTGCGATTTTGGTCCATTTATTTTTAATATTACAAATAGTATTTATGTATGTTAACTTTTAATTAGTTCCTTGAACGATAACTGAAGAAAAATTGTTTTCTTGAACCATGGGTAAATTATAGAATCGTGCAAATGCAGTAGACTTTTCAATCCAACCGGACGTTTTCCTTATAACTTCAATATTAGTTCCTCTGCGAGTAGCTGCTGAGGTACTTGCGTGTCTTGTAGAATGGGCTTTAAACAAGTTAGTATCGATGGCACTGTCTTTCATTATTTCTTTAATCCAACGACTGGTTGATTATGAAGTTGCTTCATGATATGGTTTTTTATATGTGAGAAATAAATGAATGGAATTCGTTAATTGTGTTCGTATAGAAGATGTTCTATGCAAATATGCCTGAAGTGTGGACGCTGCGCATATATTTGGTTTATCTCGAAAAACGGGTATGTTTAACAATGGTTGTTCTCTATTGTTTTTGGTTGTTTTGATTCTTTCCGAAATTTTTATTTGTGTCAATGTCTCAGTTGTATTTATGTCACTTATTCTAATCTTTGAGAGTGTTTGTACTCGTTGGGCAGTTACTAACGCTAAAAGCATTGCAAGCTTTTTTGTTAACATCTCAAGGGATAGTTTTTCATTGTCAAATGTATTTAATTTTTCTAACACTAAGCTCGGGTCCGAAGTTTCGGAATATCTGGGTTTTTGAGGTTTACGTCTTGAGTTTCCTTTAAAAAATCTAGACACAGTTGCATTTTTTCCCAGCTCATTTTCCATCAAAAAAGATTGTGCTGCTCTGCATGTGTTTATACTGCTATATGACATTGTTTCTTTTTCAATTTCTGTAAGGAATTGCAGTGTATGTTTCGTTAACCTAACAAATACAGGAATTTTTTGCTTCTGACAAAAATTCCACCACAGTTTGATGTTGTAATTGTATTGTTTTTTGGTCGACTCAGAAATAAAATTAAGCATTGTGTCGATAGCATCTTCTGGTAGGCCTTTTTGCTTAACGCTTTCCTGATAATACTGTCGCTACCAGGGAAAGTTTCTTCGAGAGTGGGTCTGTACTCCTGTGAGTAAAACCCAATAATTGTTTATTTGGTTCAAATATAATAGGTTCACTAATCATTAAAGATACAAAGATTGGATACCAGGGTTGAGTAGGCCATAGTGGTGCTACAACAACTCCTTCTGCTTTATCCATTTGAATTTTTCGTAATACTTTCATCATGACTACAAAAGGTGGAAAAGCATAAAAAAATACATCGGACCAGTTTAAAGTGAATGCATCTGCCGCTATTGAATTTGGATCTTTATGCCAGGATATAAAGCCTTGCATTTTGCATTCGTACGTGATGCAAATAAATCTATTTTTGGTTTACCGAATTTTTGCACTATTTCTGTGAAGGCCCGTGGCGCTAACTCCCATTCAGTTTCCTTCGGTAGGATTCGCGATTGTCTATCTGCTTCAAAATTCTCTTTTGAAGTTAAATATGATTCATATACCCAATTATTTCGTTTTTCACACCAATTCCATATTTGTCTGCTAACATGTGTGAGTTTCGGAAATCGTATCCCACCCATTCTGCTGATGTAGGAGATTCCAATCCATTCGAATTAATATGTCACAGTTAGTATACTTTTTACCGAAACACTAATCCAAATAATGCAGCTTTCATTTCTAAGTAGTTGATGTGTTCTTGTTGTTCTTCTGAATTCCACCAACTACATGTTCGTAAATTTTCGCAAAATGCTCCCCGGCCGGTACGTAAATATTTCTATTTTATATTTTTCTTCCCTTATTGGGTTATTTGATTGTTGTATTTTACTGAGCCACCAGTCTAAATCCAATCGTATTGCATCTGATATTATCATTGATGAATTAAAGTCCTGATTTGATTTCATAAGTGCTATATATTTTTCCCGTTCTAATCTATTCGTATACAACCATCCATATTTTACGGTTGGACAGGCAGCAATAAGGGTACCAATCAACTGGGTTAACTCTCTTATCTTACAATTTTCTTTCCTTTGGAATTTTTGTATGGCATTTTTAATAGCATCTTTTTTCTTGTCGGTTGTTTTTAAATTTTAAATACATATCAAGGCTATTGAATACAAAACCTAGATATGTACAGTTTTGAGAAGGAATTAATTTACTTTTAGTTGAATTTAAAATGAAACCGAGTGATTCTAATAACTTTTTTATTATGTTGGCATGTTCACTGCATACTGTTTCATTCTTTCCTATAATGGTAATATCATCTAAATATATAAGTGATTATATCATATACATATATATAAGATAATGCCCATTTCTCTCAATTTTTATACAACTGGCTTTAAAATTTTCGTGAACGTATATGATGCTGTACTAAGTCCAAAAGGTATGCAATTAAATTCATATACTGTATTCTGAAATGGAAATCTTAGGAATTTTTTATGCCCTGAAGCTATGGGTATTAAAAAATATGCGTCTTTTAGATCCATAGTTGCCATTAAACAATCTTTGCTTATAAGCCGTAAGAGAAATTTTATGTTTCCTATTTTAAAATGAGGCGAATCTATGAATTTGTTAAGATTTTTAAGATTAAAGATAAAACTGTCACTACCATCCGTTTTTTCTCTTAAGAAAAAAGAAGAGATAAATTCTCTTTCTGTCGGGTTACATGGATTTATAGCAATTTTATAATTGCATCACTAATTTTGTTGATTTCTTCTTTTGATAGGATTTTTTCAGGTGGTTTATTTATTTGGTATGGCGTACGATTAAATGGGATTTTGTACCCTTTCGTACATTTAATTATAAATTGGTCCGACGTTAATTTTTTCCATGCTTTTATAAACAATTCCAGACGTCCTGAAATATCACTTACAAAATATTTCTTTTTGTTGTTGGTGTTGTGATATTGAGGCTTGTGCCCTCCCTTCTTGTTCCAAAAATTGTTCTTGGTGGGAGGGCCTCTCAAGTTTAAATTAGGTCCATAATTTCGTGACGTTCCTGCGTTGTCTTTTTGGGAATATCTTTTCTCTCTGTTCGTAGACTTATATTGCTCAAGATCCTTTGAGGGTTTTTGCTTTTCTTTGGTAGCTTTTATTCTTTCTGGAAGCGATTCGCCGAAAAGAAAGGTGTCCAGTGCTGTCTCAGTCGAAGCTGCTTTTAAAAGTGGATCTAGAGCTAGTAGTAAGAACGCTCTTCTTGTTATAGACAAATTATGTTGCAAATCAGTCAAAATTTTCCCTGCATCGCATAATGCTACGAAAATATTTCTATTTTGCTCATCTGCAATAATTATTGATAATGCTGTTGTAACAGCGCTTAATCCGGCACTTAATTGGTTCTGATCTGCTACGCGAAAATTTTGGTTTGTTTGCGACAAACCCTAAGGCGGTCTTTACTTCCTTATTTAAAATTGGTGCCCCCATCATTCGGCAATTTTCTGGTGGAGGGTACTTTTTAACCAATTGTTCTCGAGCATCTTTTGATAATCCTGATTGTAGGACTGTAGTCCATGATTTTGCCACTGAATCATTTACTGATGGCGAAAACTCTTCTTTTTTTGAAATATTTTCATTAAGTCGTTCAATAAAGGGTTCATCTTTATACTCATTATCATAGAATACATTATTTGTATTATTAACTTCTTCTATATTCACTCTTTTTTCTAACCGCGAATTCTCTTGACTCGATTCACTAATTGATCGATTCCTCTTTCGACGTGAAATTCGTGACGTGCTTCGAGAGCGATGCGCATCTCTTTCCAATGATTTGGCTCTGTGTGACATTTCTCGAAGATAATGCGCATCACCTGCGATCACATAAAAACGATTCAATTCACTTTTAACAGATTATTTTAATAGCTATATATATTGCGTGACGTGCTTCTAGAACAACGCTCACCGTCTTCAATTTGAACTATAATATAAATTATGAATATATCATAAGGTATATTTTTATATTTCCATATTTGCGCGACCACGGTCGCGTCGATCTCTATTTGGGATAAAGTATATCGACTGTCAGTTCAAGTCGATGCCATCGGGCCAATGATCCAAAGTCGTTTGACAATTTATAACTGCCAATGCGGAACTTGACTTTGTGGCGGTTTGCGTTAACTTGTTTGATTTTATTTATTTAGCTACTTTATTTATATTTAAAAAGCAGTTCTTAAATGATATGAGATATTCCATTACAAATGGAACACTTTTTAGACGACTATTTTTTAAATCGCTTGAAACTTTTTTACGTTGTGGCGATCTTCGAACTATGGAAAAGTATTCTTCGCCACATCCATTGAAGAAGGAAGTAAATCCACTTACGAACATTCTTTTCTTGAATCCAATAACATTTATTTATTTCTATCAAAGAGACATACCTCCGATAGCGATCGGCTCTAGCAGCTGACTGACTCCCCACTCATTTCGTATATACACATTCGCATTTTCGTAAAACGTGTAAATCTATACTGTTGGGGGATTCAAGAGAGACCGTGCGTACTATCTCCACAATATTTCCCCCTTAGTGCTAACGATATTTGCATTTTCTGTTATCTCGTAAAACAATAACAACTAAAACAATATATGAAAACCAAACGCGATACAATATACGTAATATTAGTTTATATTTACGGTAAATTAATATAACCACGGTATAACACAATATTTAGGGCCTGAGCACACGGGGCGACTTTTCGCCGCATGGTGTCGCGCGACGCGGCGCGGTGTGGCGGAATATTTTCGTTCAGTACAGCCAGCGGCCGCGCGCGGATCTCAACGCACCGCGCCGCGTCGCACCGTACTCCGTGGCGCCAGACTGGTCATTCTGATGCTCATCCACTTCCAAATTAAAGTTTTAAAAAATGTTAAGACCAAATTCAAAAGGATATGTTCACAGAGCGTATAGAATATTAAATATCTGAATCTCAGATCTATTATAGATCTACATTGAAAGGGATAATATTTCTGTGTAAAAATTCTATGCAATTTGGTAAAGTTAATGAAAACGACTGGAAACGATACAAAAGACAAGGTAATAAGGAATCTTTCTTCTGGGCAAATACCTTCTCTCATTAGTGTATTTTTTTTCTTATCCCTGACTCTATTGCTGCAAGAAATTCATAAAATGTCGATTGAGACATCCTTGTATATTCAAAAAATGTATTGTTATCTTCCTTCAAACAGGGGAACAGAGTAGTATAAAATCCGTGACTGCCTCGTTCCCTGGTGATTGGATGAACCCAGTATCGTCGTTTCGAGTTTATCCTTTTTCTGTTTTTTGCTGATCCGATGGTACAGTAACCATAATAATATGATTTTTTTAATTTTGCGTCCATCTTGACTTGTATGTTAATATTTCAGAGCCCTGTGCGAAGCGGCACGGCGCGGCACGGCGACACGCGGTTCAAGCCGCGCGCGGCCGCTGGCGGCGTGAAAACAAGGAAAAAATAAGCGCCGCGCCGTGCCGCGCGGCAAAAAACCGCCCCGTGTGCTCAGGCCCTTAAGTCACTTAAAAGTTGCGCGTTTCTTTGCCGAATGTTTCAAAATAATCGAACGGTTCTTTGGCGATGTGAACTTACGGTTTCCGTTCCCGACTTGTCGAGGGTTGTATTGTCATGTACGTTCGTAATATTGTCCAAGGAACTCGTTAGTTGACTTAAATCAGTAGACGTATTTACTGATGCGGGTTCGGTTTGATTAGTCATGTAGTCTGCATGGTCGCGCAAGAAATATGTTTGACATTTTCTAAAGATAGACATTTATTCTTACCGTCAATTTTTAATTCGACCTGAAACGCGTTTAACAATATTGTGCGGCCCAGAATAAGGGTGTTCTAACGATTTCTTAACCCCGACTCGCAAAAATAAGTGTGTACAATCGGACAATTTGCAACACTAGTAGGCCCCACAGTTCATTACATTAGTTCCTAATTCTAACATAATAGTAGATAAAACGCGACTCCCTTCAACGGTTTCGTGGCACATGATCGCTGCTTTTGGTGACCGGTGAAACCTGTCTATCGTGCCATTCGAGGCAGGATGATAGGCAGTGGTTCTGATTCGGTGGCTTCCGACGAGTTTGCAAAACGATTGGAAGAACTGAGCTTGGAATTAGCGGCCCTGATCGGTTGATAACGTTTCCGGAGAACTAAATCGGATCTCAAACGATTGCCGTATGATCGGAGCCCAAGTTATCCTCCTTACATTCAAAGAAGTGCCGGGAGATTCACAAATAAGTGGAATACTCGGATCAGCCTCTTGGGCTTCGGCGAGCTCATGCAGTTTAATTTCCGTTGGAAGCGCGATCGTATTAATGCGGGATAGAGTCGGCAACTATGTTGTCGTTACGATGTAAGTAAACGATATTAGTTGAAAACTATGAAATGTACGCCAACTGTCGCTGCCGGCGCAGAGCCTCTCCATCGGAATGTTGACCGAATGCGCATATGAGCGGTTTATGATCCGTGACTATTTTGAATTCGCGACCTTCCAGAAAGTGGCGAAAATACCTATCAGCCTCGAATACAGCGGCAAGCTCGCGATCATAGGTGCTATAGTTCTTTTGAGCGGGGGTTAACTTGCGTGAAAAAATGCTAGGAGTTTCCAAGTACCTTCTTGAAATTGATCCAAAGTCGCGCCCACATCGACACCCGATGCGTCCGTAACAAGACGAGTTTCGACTTGATACGATGGATGAGCCACAAATGCTATGTTCTGAAATCAGAAACGTCTGAGTCACCGTTCCACTCGATCAAGCGTTTATATAAATATATTATATAAGTATTTATATAAAAATATGCGTATCGCGAAGAAATTCATTTAAAGGTGCTTGTATTTGAGCTACATGACGTAAACTGCGTCTATAAAAATTGGTCATACTGAGGAATCCAAGAAGGTCCGCAACCGACTTAGGCTTAGGAAACTCGATAATGGCACGAACTTTCTCAGATGTAAATCTGGACCCTTGCTAGCTGATATTATGATCTAAAAAATCTAGCTGGCTCTGAGAGAATTGGCATTTTTTAATATTAATTCTCCGAGCATTTTTTTTTAAGAGTGGAAACACAGTACGTAAATGTTGTTCATGCTCGTGTTGATTTTTAGAAGCTATGTCATCTATAAATGCGAAAACAAAATCCAAATCGCCGAGAGCCCGAAAGATCAATCTTTGGAAGATCTGTCCGGCGCGCGTTCCGCAGACCGAACGTCATTACTGTGTACTTGTACAATCCGAACGGTGTCATGATAGTCTTAGGGATGTCTTCAGGCGCCATCGGGTTTTGGTGGTAGGTCATGAACAAATCAAGCTTCGAAAATATGGACTTGCGGTGGAGATTCGCGGAAAAATCGTGAAGGTGAGGAATCGGATATTTATCCGGAACGGTTACTGCGTTCAAAAGTCGAAAATCTCCGTATAATCTCCACTGCCTATTCTTTTTGGGAGTCCTGTGTAAAGGCGATGCCCAGGGGTTACCAGAGGGTCTGCACAATCCTTGCTCGATTATATTCCTAAATTGTTCTTTTGCTACGGCTAATTACGGCGAGCGCGGACAGTGGTGGACCATGAGTCAGGATATGGTGGTATACATTTTTAATCGCCTGCGAAGGGCTGTGAGCTAATCCGGTAATTTCGGGAAATTCTGCGAGAATTAAGAAATATGGTTGTGAACGATCTACTGAGCTAATACCCGATAAGTCCACTGACCTCACTGAACCAATGACATTTATATGAGTGAGAGAAGCAATCAATTTCTGACGACTTACATCCACAATGAGTCCGTATGTAGCTAATAGGTAGGCAACGATAATGGGGTACGGGAAGACTGCGATGCAAAAGTTTCATACGATCGGCCGTCTTAGACCGCGATTTAAACATAGGCGTTTTTCCACGTACATTGAAATTCAAAAGTTATTAGCTGCAAATAACATGAGGTTCGCAGCTTTCGTATCTATACACTTCTTAATCGGAATAAGTGACACATATGACCCTGCATCTACCAAAAATGTAATTCCCGACTCACGATCGTGAATATGCAGATGCTTCGATTTAATGCCTGCGGACAAGGATTCCTTTTGCACAGGAATTACATGTTTCTCGGCGGCTTAACATCGCACCCATGAGCATGGCTCGCGGCATTTCGTTGCCTTTTTCCCGAATCTTTTATGATAAAAGCAACGGTCCGATTGCTCACGACTTTCCGATTTGCGTGAAGTTCGTTCGAACGGGATATGCTACGAGAACGACCACGAAAAGAGACATCGCGAATACGGCTAATTTCAGCTCTTAAAGCAGCTATTTCGGAAGTAAGGAAGTCGATCTGATTTCGCGACACGTTTCGTTCCGACCGCGATCTGCTTGCGCCGAAGCCACGTATGCGTTTATTTGCGGAGTAAAATCGGTAATTTTATCGACGATCGCTAACTATTGTAAATCATCAATGCGTATAGAAACTAAAAGTGATCTTACATTAGACGGAAGCTGGTCTAAAAATATAGTTCGCATTATCGCACTTCCGCAATGATTGTCATCAAGAGCGCGAAGTCGAGCCAGGATCAGGAAAGGCTTGTCGTTAATAAGTATTTCTCCTTTTAAAAGCTAACGTAATCGTGCTTTTGCGAAACGAAATAATTACTAATTATTCTGGTTTTTATTTGTGAATAAATGTCGCATGGTTTAGGATCAGCCGGTAATATATCCCGAACGCACACAATGACTTCGGGGTCGAGCTTGGCGATGACGTAATCTGTCTGCATTGCTTGTGTAGTAATACGCGACTTATTAAAGGATGACTCTACTTGTAGGAACCAGTTGTTAGGATCGGACGCAAATAAATTTGGGATTTTGGGTAAACGGTATGATTCAATGCAATTTGCATTCCCGAGACCCGCCAAGGTTCTATCCACATCGCGTCTAAGTTCCACCAATCCATTATCTTCGTTACGAGGCGTGTCGTCAGGCATTGTTGTATTTATTGTAAAAGAGTAATATTGAAAGGACACCAGCATGACGGAAAGGCATCAATGAAAACGTTGAGTATACGCAAATCGAAATAGTTATCGTGTTTAATCTTTTTCGGGTTTACTCGGATTTGCGAATTCAAAACATACACGGCAGGTAATATTATATATACATTTATTGTAAATCGAATGCAACATTTGAAATGTTTAATTCTTGACCGCTTGTATTTTACAAAATGTGTGTATACTTGGTGCGATGGTCCATATATTAAACGCAGAAAAATAATAAACAAGTAGAAAAAACAGTAACAGACGAATTGCGATGGCAATATGCGTCTGGCGCTTTGAAAATATATCTTTTTTGTGTTAAATTTCTCTTGCGCGAATAATTTAAACTGTTGTAAAAATGCGTTTTGTACCAGGATGCCGTAATGTGCTCAACAGCAGGGTTTACGGCATCCTTACCCTGGACGCAATAACAATTGTATAAGTTTAAAAATCGAAAACGAGAATAAAATTAATAAATCAAGTCTCGCACTATAATAAAGAACGGGATTATGCTTTACAGTAACGAGGAAATGAAAATAGGAAACGAACTAAGCTTATAGATTACTCGACAGATATTAATTATTAAACACATTTGAAATAATAATTAGAAACAATGCTTGAGCGCAATATGTATACGTATAATACACAAATAATCCGAAAACAATAATAAACGTTATAAAGTCATTCATTTTCAATAATAAGGGAAAAATTGTTTTTCTTTTGTTTAAATTATATATGTTAATTCCGGCGTACAGAAGTCACTCTACCACTCTTGACCTTGAGCTGCGTTGTTGACTTCAAGACGATTTCTGCGTTGTTGCAAATGAGAACACGGTGTTGGTACGAATTCCAAATGATGAAATTTAACCAGGACAATCTGATGAATGGAACTTCGAAGGGCTGCTCCATCTCAGGAAAATATTTTTCTTGTTCCTTGGTGCCTCATCGTCCGGGCGAATAATCCCAAGATTTTCTGTTTACAGAATTTGACGAGTACATATAAGCCTGTTGCTATCGTTTTTTTGTTCATTTATACTTTCTTCAATGATGGCTGAATTTTGTATTCAAGCAAATTTTACAATCGGGCAAGTTGCCCGTGGAAATGTTGGCCATCGAGATGACTGTTCGAAATTATCCCACCGAAAGAAGCCGGTGGAATAATGGTGTCGTTAGAATCGTCGCCACGTGCTTGGTGATAAAGATCACATCACATCACATCACATCACGTCGGGGTCTCCATTAATGTAGCGATTTTCGAACTATGGAAAGTATTCTTCGCCACATCCATTGAAGAAGGAAGTAAATCCGCTTACGAACACTCTTTTCTCGAATCCAATGATTGTTATTTATTTCTATCAAAGATACATAGATCCGATAGCGATCGGCTCGAGCAGCAGACTGACTCTCCACTCCTTTCGTACATACATATTCGTATTTTCGTACAACGTGAATGCTTCGCGATTGGAGGATTCGAGATAGAACGTGGGTACTATCCCCACAACGTGTTCTAGGGATGAAAAAAGTGGACCCGTGTCACGGTAATTTTTAACAAATTTTTTTTTCGGAAATATCGGGATATTAATTTTTGACGTGATGCGTTTTATGCCTTCATTCAAACCTTCGTATCTCCGGTATTTTCTTTTGAAATACAAGAATTTGTTTTTAATTTTGAAGCTGAAAACCTTAGCTTTCTAAAGCATGTTTTTTCAATTAATAAATTTGCAAACACAGCGATGTAAATAATAAATTAATGTTTCAAAACGAATTTTAAAATTGATGAACCAGTATTGGGAAGTTGAAAATAGTAGCATTGAATTCGTCGTCAAATTTCCTACAAACCATATTTTTCTGGAATGATATCATTCAGTTCTGCATTCGAAAAAAATTAATTCTTCCGCGGCTTTCCTGCCTTCGCGACGCGCGTGCTTTTGCAGCACCCGTCCCCGTCATCCGTTGCATTAAGTAATGTGCGTACGAGCACAACATGCTCAATAATATATATATATATACTCGATATATTTATAGATTTTATTCAGTTTTACGTAATCGATTAATATTTAAAGAATATGTCTATTTTTTTTATAATATAATGTAACCAAAGTCAGTATTATTTTCGTTACACGATAAGAAAAATAACTTACAATGATTACGTCTTAAAATTTCCTGTCACTCAGCCAATGTATAGTGCAAATATCCGTCTTCGTCTGAGAGGTCTTAATTGCATTTCGTCTTACTTGTAGGCAATTTTCTTACTTAATTTGAGTATTTATTTTTTATTTTTTTAAAAAAGTGTGCATAATAGGAGTATAAATTATATTTCGAATATTTGTAATGCAAAAAAACGTTTATTTCATTTTTTTACAATAGTTGCTTTTTCATGTAGGGAATGCGGCTTTACATGTAGCGTGGATTTAGTTTGCCGCAATACCGTAGTGATAAGTCAATGTACATTTTACGATGCTTGCCCTTTGAAAACGCGAAATTAATGTATTTTCTTCGCTGTCGTACTGCTCGTTCGTGAAATACTCACAATGAATATTTGGTAATGCCTGCTTAGGCCAATCAAACAATTCTTTGGGTGTCTGTGTCAGCAAGCCTTTTCAGAGTTCCGCCTAATCCATCGAAGGGTCCTTTCCCATGCGAAGTTGGAAAGAAATGCCACTCCACTGGTATTTTGAAATTTTCCATATGATGACTAACGTTGATGAAATTTGTCCTATTTTTGTATTGGGCACTCGCTCCATTCGAAAAATAAATAATTTTTATTTAATTTTACGGCGCCGGGCGCTGCGAAAGCACGCGCGCCGTGGAGTCAGGACAGCCATGGGAGAATTAATTTTTTTCTAACAGTGTACTTAAAGATACCATTCGAGAAAAATATGTTTTGTTAAGAAATTTGACGAGAAATTGAATGGTACTATTTTTAATTTCCCAAACCTAATTCATCAATGTCAAAATTCGTTTTGAAACATTAATTTGTGATTTACACTGCTGTGTTTGCAAATTTACTATTTGAACAAATATGCATTAGAACGGTGAGGTTTTCAGCATCAAAATTAAAAAAAATCTTGCATTTCGATAAAAAACCGGAGATATGAAGGTTTGAATGAAGGCATAAAAAAATCACGTCAAAAATTAACATCCCTATAATTCAGAAAAAAAATCATTTAAGCGTTCTTACTTATTCGCAGAAACTATTTTACTATCAGTGCACGGTTATCAGTATTATTGGCGCCGCTCTATGACCCTTCCTTTGATTTTATTTTAAGGAATTTTTTGTAGTTTTGCAGGACTAATTTCAATCCCAACTCTCCGTAGCGTCAATCTCATACAGCGGATTTAAATAAGCAAATTTGCTTATTTATCCTATTCATTGATAGTTATTATCGAATTTCGTGTCAAATTTTATTTTAAAGCTATTTTACATGTTTTTTATAATGAACACCAAATTTTAGAGCAGTCAGATTACAATTGGTGTAGAGTACCCAAAATTCGGTCGGTTCGGTCGGTATTTAGTACCTCATTAATTTTATACGAATTCAATTATTGGTGCTTAGGTTTGCAGAAAATTGAAAGGTTTTAATTTTTTTAGGTATTGTCAATATAGGATGTAAAAAAATGCAATACTGAATAAAGCGTATGCAGCACAATTAAAATATTAACGGAGCATTTAAGGGACATCAAAACTACGCTAGTCATAAGAAAAATTAAAATATAACCAGTATAAATTAAGGTTGCAATGTTAGAGTTGGCTGAGAACGTGGCCGCACCCATAGATTTTGCAACAGTTTCCTTCAGCATTAAGGAGAGTTCTGTAAGTTTTACAGTTTCCAAAAATCAGTTATTTGTTAATTATTTTATTTAATATAACAACATGTTAGGCATATTCTCAAAATTGAAAGTTGATCCGAGTAAAACTGTAATTATCATACTCAGCTCCGCTAGATACTTGAATGAAGGATTTCTCTTTTCGTCGTTTACAGCTCATTTTCTAAATTAATACATGATTCAAAGGACCCCGCACAAATCGTATGGAAAATGGCTTTCGGTGGATTTGCTTCAAACTCAAAGAAAATGTTCTTTGTGCCATGCTGATCAAAAGTTCTCATGGCCACGAGTCTCGTTAAAGTAGCGTTTTGGCTCCACGAGCCCTCAAAGATAAAAAATTCACCCTGAATTCAATAATATTTTGAAGCTTACATTTTTCATTACCAACGATTATAAAGGTATTGAAAATTAATACTTGCAGGTTTCAGAGTTCGCCGATTACAAAAATGAACTCAAAATGTAGAAATTCAAAATGGCGGATCCAACATGGCGGATGGAAAATAAAAAAAGTAATTGTTATTGCATAAAAATATGGTTTCTCAGGGATTTTAGGGATCGATTTCGATTTCAAAGTCAGATTTTCAAAATTGAAAATGATGGATCAATCATGGCGGATCAATTGATAAACATCATGGGATTTTAAAAAAATCGATGCAAAATTCACTAAAATACTAAAATTCACAGGATAGATAAGTCGATTGATCTCCAGATTCAATATACAAATTATATCATTTTTACCGTCGGCATTAGCGTAACCCAATGTACACCACGTGGAGGTTGCGCAATCGGATTTTGCACATCATTGTGGCTCTGAAAAGGGCCAATTTTTACTGCAAATGTGCGACTGAACAATACCCTTGCGCTTATTTGTTGACGTTCATAGGTAGCGATTTTATCGTAGAATTAATTAAGCAAGTGGTCTATTTGTGGCATCGTGGATAACGTTAATGAGTCTTGTGGAGGGATATTTGATATTTTGTTGATGTTACGCATATCCAACATATCAAAGTATGCTAGCCACATGTGCACACGTGCCTAAAGTTCTTGTGCCTGACTTGCAAGTGCAATAATAACCTTGTATAACCTCCTCTTCTCCATGTATGTTAATTACTTCATTTTCCGCGTCATGTGGTTCATATGCAATCCACAACTGATATTTAGTTGCATTTCGAAATCTTGAGAAAATTCGTACTCTCATGAAACCAGGTTCAGGCATTGCATCCACGTCTCTTAACATTTCAATTTGAAGTTCTTCTTGGTTCTCTCTTTGCAACTTATCTTGTATATATGATGGTGTCAAGTTGATTTGGTAAACACCAACAGTGAGATCTTTCAAATATTCCAAATCTAAAACTGGAAAATCATGAATTTGTTGTGTTTTCAATCGTACCCATCATTGAGCATTACGAGTGTGCAAATTATCGACCTCGACTCGTACTTGAACAACATTAATTGTTGTAAAATGTAAAAATTCAAAATGGCGGATCCAACATGCCGGATGGAAAATAACAAAAATATTACATAAAATAAATGTTTAAATCATTTCTGTAAAATGAAGTCGATTGTACCGAAAATATTACGAATCCAGTTTCTTTTATTTATAGTTATTTAATAACAAGATATGGATATTTATTGCACGTGACCAATTTTCCTTGGGTAATTTTTTTCGCAGTGTCGTTTGGCGCTGTCGATTTCGTCATACGATAAGTTTTAAACAAATTGTTTAAACAATTTAATTATAAACAAGTTACTTTTTCAATGTTTTAATAAAATCGTACTTTATGCCAATGTGGAAGTGACTTGGGCGATTTTTCATTTTTTATATCGCCTTCACCGTGGACTTCAAAAGGTTCTACAATCTAATTTTATTATCCTTCCGTTTCTCGCAAGCGAAGCAGTGTGTCGATTGCTATAGGTATGGAGGGAATGGAAATACTTTTGTTTGTACTGTAGGTATATTCGGTATAGAAGAATCTTCCTGAGGTTTTTAAAAATTCTAATTAGATTATTTTCCCGTTTCTCGCAAGCGAAGTAGTGTACCGATTGCTATAGGTTCGGAGGGTATGGAGATGATTTTGAACGCTAAGGTTTCTAGGTATGCGTATAATTTCACACTATATTCGGTATAGAAATAGTAATTTTCTGTGTTATGCCAATTGATTTGCAAGTGCGATTATATATTAATTTTAAAAATGGCTTGGAGAAATCGATTACGTTGTTACCTATGCGATAACGCTTTTCTACCAGGTCAAATGAGCTGAATGGATGGCGAAGAAAATGCTGTTAAATGCGAAATTGCTATTGGCAGACGTGATGCATTTAACAGGCAAGCTCTTGAAGTAACAGATAGAACAAGACTCTGCGTTAACTGTAATAGATCAATTCTTAATGAGATACAAATAATAGAAAACGACCCATCTTGTATTCGACTGAATGTCTTGACCCAAACTGATAATCATACTTGCGTAATATGTAATGCTCAATTAGATGTTCATAGAATTTCTTCAGAATGTCGTGTAAATGTTTTTGTTTTGCCTAACATTTATGTGCCTGATAATGTTAGGTCGTGTCAACATCATCTTGATGACAGAGGTTTTTTCCTTGAACCATTATTACTTGGTTTACGTTTCGCGAACAGACCGTACGTTGTGAAAGGTCGGCAACTGGAAATCCTTCTGCAAGGACTTCGTGTTGCTGTTAAAAATAAAAGGAGATTTGTCGATGAAAATAGTTTTACTGATGATGGATTCTTTTCATTTTCTCCTGTGACAAAAGAGCAATTCGTACAACTGTTTAATTATTGTGACGAAGTACCTTGCGAAGGTGGAAACAGATATGTATCGAAAACGGATCTCTTGATGTTTCTTTGTAAGTTGTAACAGGGGCTATCTGACGAATTTCTGACAACTATTTTTAAACATCCAAGCAGACAGGCAACAAGTATAGCAATTTCTACCGTTCGCAAATCATTAATGCAACGTTTTTTTCCACAAAATATTGGTTTTAATTCAATTACTAGGGACAATTATATTGGAAGGCATGTAACTGAATTCGGTAATACATTATACAACGCCGAACCAAATATTCCTTGCTATCATTGATGGAACTTACAGTTACATACCGAAAAGTAGTAATTTTCGTGTATTGCGACAGTCTTTCTCACTTCACAAAAATCGGCATTCACTAAAACCAGTGCTCATAGTAGCACTCGATGGATTTATTCTAGATATTCAAGGTCCATATTTTGCAGATTTTCGAAATAATGATGCGGCAATTTTAGAAAACGAATTCGAACAAGACGCTGAAAGAATGAGAGAATGGTTCCAGGATGGGGATATTGTAATTGTTGACAGAGGATATCGCGATGATACGGAGCTCTTGACTCGTCTAGGCATTATATGGAAAATGCCAGCCATTATTTAGCAAGGAAGACGCCAGTTCACTACAGAGGAAGCAAATGATTCATGATTGATTACGAAAACTAGGTGGATCGTTGAGGTTTGGAATGGCCATATCAAATCGATTTTTAAATTGTTTCAACAGGTTATTCCTTTTCCTCATTCCTTATCCACGATGCCACACATAGACCACTTGCTTAATTAATTCTACGATAAAATCGCTACCTATGAACGTCAACAAATAAGCGCAAGGGTATTGTTCAGTCGCACATTTGGAGTAAAAATTGGCCCTTTTCAGAGCCACAATGATGTGCAAAATCCGATTGCGCAACCTCCACGTGGTGCACATAGGGTTACGTTAATGCCGACGGTAAAAATGATATAATTTGTATATTGAATCTGGAGGTCAATCGACTTATCTATCCTGTGAATTTTAGTATTTTAGTGAATTTTGCATCGATTTTTTTAAAATCCCATGATGTTTATCAATTGATCCGCCATGATTGATCCATCATTTTCAATTTTGAAAATCTGACTTTGAAATCGAAATCGCTCCCTAAAATCCCTGAGAAACCATATTTTTATGCAATAACAATTACTTTTTTTATTTTCCATCCGCCATGTTGGATCCGCCATTTTGAATTTCTACATTTTGAGTTTATTTTCGTAATCGGCGAACTCTGAAACCTGCAAGTATTAATTTTCAATACCTTTATAATCGTTGGTAATGAAAAATGTAAGCTTCAAAATATTATTGAATTCAGGGTGAATTTTTTATCTTTGAGGGCTCGTGGAGCCAAAACGCTGCTTTCACGAGACTTGTGGCCACGAGAACTTCTGATCCGCATGGCACAAAGAACATTTTCCTTGAGTTTGAAGCAAATCCACCGAAAGCCATTTTCCATACGATTTGTGCGGGGTCCTTTAGTGCGAAAAATCATAACTTTTGAATAAAACAATCTGAAAAATTCAATTCCAAATCAAGAAAAACAATTTCCTTCATTCAAGTGCTTAGCTGCACTTTTATAGTAATAAAAAAATTATAATTAACAAATGTCATCGACGCAGTTTTAAATATTGTTTGACAAAAGAATTCTGAGATACTGTTCGGAGAATATACTTTTGTATACAAATCAATATACTCACCAGACACAAATCCGAATAAACGGGATCGCGTGCAAAATGTGATTTTTTGTTTACATTCGGTTTGTTTCCGCTTCCAAATAAAATTTACCAAAGTAGTATACGATCTTCGGCATTTTCAAACGAATAAATACACAGTGTTAAGTTTAACGTTATGTTCATCTGTTTGCATGCCAAAAAGCTAATTTCGAAATCCAAATCATTTTCAGCAGAATATATTAAAAGAACGACCGTATCACTCGAATGGCAAATAAATAGTTTTACCTCAATATTTCCTAGACAATCAAATGCAACGTATGACACCCGATAAACTCAAATGACGAAAAGCATTCGACGTATGGAAATCTTTAAGAACGTGTAATTTTGTATTACAATTTGATGAATTGAATTCGAATGCAGAAAGAAATCAAATGAAAGCTGAAAAACACTGATGGTTTTGCACACGATCTCGTTTATTGTAAAATATACCCTGCGAAAAATTTCATATGTGAAGTTTTCTCATGAGAAATTGAAACCGGATTCAGGTGTGAATGAAGTGGGAATCGTATAAGAATCTAGTGAGATTCTAATGAGAATGTCATTCAATTCTCATAAGAAAATTTTTCATATGATTCTCATGAGAATCTTACTCACAATTTTTCGCAAGGTATACTTCAAAATAAATCTAGAAAATTTATAATTTTATAAATAATTTTTATCACTAAAAATAAATTTTCCTAATAATTAACAATCTGATAGTCTCCATCTTATTCAGGTTAGATTAGAATGTGAATTGATCAATACAACTTTTTGTAACGTTACGCATTGTAAATTTGATATGGGTGGAATGCGAATGTTTCATTATATCAAACTGACTACCGTGAAAATAAACAATACTCATAGTTACATAAGGCATATCTATATTTTAATTAAAATCATGTTTTCAGTCTAGTAAAGTGCGTACGTAATATACCGCAATCTAAGTAATCCGTAAATGCTAATATAATCTTGTACTGCTGCTCTAGGCAGATGCTGCTTGGAAAAATTAAGAAATCTAAGGATGAAGATTCGGTAATGATATAGTAAAATCATGACGTATTGGAGAAAATATTAAATTAAACCATTATTATAATATTAACAATGAACGGTCATAAAGTTTATTCAATATTAAAATTGTAAACGCTGTTCACAAAGACTACGTCTGCAAATTATTTCAGCCGCAGCTGCTATATGCGCAGCCAATTATGCTAAGCGCGAGCAACCCTGTCATCTCGATATACCCTCCATTCGAACATAGATCACTTCATGTTATATTGACTGAAAGTGATGAACGGCTGCTATTTATTTCCCAACTAATTTTATCTATTTGTTAAAATACGATTAATGAAACTTTAATTGAAGCATCAAGCTTTAAAAATAATACACAAAATATATAAAAGATATTTTCGAATCCATTTTCATCTTTACAGATCGGAAACAACGAACTAGTATCGAAGAAAAAATATTATTTAACTTAATATTAATTTCACGAATTAATAATTTTTCTAATAATTAATAATCGGATAGTCTACATCTTATTCTGGTTAGGATTAGAATGTGAATAGATCAATACATATTTTTGTAATATTACGCATTGTAAATTTGACAGGGTTGGAATGCGAATGTTTCATTACTTCGTATTTTCAGAATACGGAAATTCATCAGGAATGTGAAGCTTCAAATTTCTTCGGCAGCCTATGTTTTTGCAGTTTTCTACCATTTTATCTACGATGGTCTTGTAGTTTTCATCTTCGTTATTTCCGGAATAATTTTATAAAACCGTTTCTCTTTACAGATTTTTTAAGTTATCTCTGACGTCACTGGCTGACCTCTATTTTCTAGAGCATTCATATTTTTATTTCTGCGCCTTTTTCGGAGTAAAGACCTTTTTCTGGTTTTTTAATGTTTTCTTAAAAACAAGTAGGAAACCCCTGATTTTTTATTGGAGATTTATTTTTAGCGGAACGAAATACATAAAAATAGTGCAGTCTTAACCTGAAGCAAGTTTTCTTATATTTAAGCCTATATTACTAAAAACTTGTTTTTTAAGGTTTGTTGAAATTTTTTCGAAAACGAACGCGAAAACGAATATTCTTTATAATAAATTCAAGTTCAGTGGGTCAATGAACAGGGGTAATTTGGGAACACCAGATCAATATACTTGTTTTTTTTGGGCCTGTGTTTTATTTGCCCGATTGTATTTGGCAAAATCATTTATGTTACAGTGTGCGTAAAATGCTATTTTACAAATTTTTCACTTTTTTGGGCGCATTTTACACACACTTGCAACATAAAATATTGTTCGACGCATGTGCGAAAATGTTTTTTTGTACCAATGTGAATGCAACCCTCACATTCTTAGAAAAAAAACTGTTACTCCCTTGTATCGAAAATGACTATTTACGTGTCTCGAGGTTGGTTGATAATTTAAATTCGAAGAAAGTAATTATCTCTTGATGATATATAAAATATTGCACAATTTGGTTGTATTTTCGATCTACACTGAATATTATTTTCGTCTGCAGCGCTTAAATGATGCATCGCCTGGCCGTCGTAAGTGGCGTCGTCAGCGAGACGATTGGAGAGTAAACGCCTCTCGGGTAGAGGTGAATGATTCATGTCTCACGCCCTGCATCTCGGCGTTCATAGCGTGAGTCTGTGATAGACGAGACTCCAAGTTCTCCACGTTCACACATTCACAGGCTTTCGGTATATTATATGAAGTTACGCGATCGCGAGAACCTAAAATCGAAAAACTCCACACAGAGGTGGATGAGTTTCATTGTAAAATAATTGAAATCGTAAACATGATTATTGATACAAACATGTGTGCGAAAAATTCGTGTTTTTTTTCGAAATCAGCGCAAAATATATTCCTTTCTAAAAGAGTAAAGAAAGAACATGGAAGTTACAAAAAAAAAATATGTTTTGTAAGCACAGCAGGATATATTAAATTGTTCGTAATTTTAAGGGATAAAAATAGTAAAATATTGCGTTCTATGTTTATAAATAAATAATCCATTTGTGAGATCTAATTAATTTTACAAAAAGTAATACTTTTGAAAAACTAAAATCGAAAATATACAACAAATGGTAACTTTAATTATACTCTTTATCATGTATAAGATGTAAAAGGATTGTTTCAAATTACTTGAAAGTATATTATTTAAATTGATTGAGAATAACATGAATAAATTTCTCCGGATAGCAAATGATAAAATGCGATAAACGTTATAGAATTTGCGTGTCATTCGCTGGTTCAGTTGTTACAGTATTAGACTGTGAAATCAAAAGTCGGTCGTTCCTGTCCTCTCCAGGTTCTTTTTTTGTTTTATCAATAAGACTTAACTATCAAAACTATTATTTGAGGTTATTGAAAAAGTAAATTATTACACTTGTTCGATATAGTTTAATTAAACATAGACTTGAGACTGGATATAGTATAATTTTGATTACAGTAATATACCAATTTTAGCCAATGAAGTCAATTCGACAAAAAGAATGGAATTAAAATCTTTATGCATAAAATGTGAAAACAGTTTCATTAAAGTTAGGTTTGAATCATTAAGTTCGTTATTTACTTATTTTTTAACATTTTATTTTATGACGTTTCAAATATTTCTGTGTCACATCTATATGCCCGTTATAATTTCCAAAATTTTAAACCTGTTAACTTAACTAAATTTATCTTCCTTAAACTATAAATAATTATATTAATAATTGATAAATTTATCTTAATTTAGAAGTTCAAAATTAAGAAATGAATTTATCGTTCGGTAGTAATTAATAAATGATTAATTAATGATTTATCGGTTATCTGAACCAACATGTGGACAAAGGACAAAGGACAGGTTATTTCCCCCGCGTTAATGACGATTTGTCTATTTGCGGGTCGGCTCTCGGGTGGAGAGGTACAGGACAGAGACAGACAGTACAATGACAGAAGTAGGCATATACAACACAACACCCACCCAGAGCCAGTCCCCCCTACCCCAATATCGGTACCACCAGCAGATTCGGCGGTCTGTGCCTTAGCGAGTACGACGCGGGGCTTATCCCCTCTTTATCCGAGATAAGACCCACGACGTACCGACCGCGGATAAGACGCTGACGGTACCGATAACTGCCGACGGGGGTCGGCAGCGGTCCCAAATTCGTACCTTCGCCCAGCAAAGTTCCCCGGTTATTCCACACTGGACATAAGCAGAGAAAATTGCAGGACGGGGATTCGAACTCGGGCCCTTCGCGACGTTCAGTTCGGGCGGACTAAGACTGGCGCCTTAGCCCGCACGACCATCACGCCGACCATAACCAACATGTCTCTGAGTTTCAAAGTTCGCGCAATTAGAAAAAGGCGGACTAAAATGTATCCCATACCACTTTAATGAAACAGAAATATTAGTAGTTGTGCTAAATAAAACATTTTTTTCATAATGTCCATATTTTTTCATCATGCTGTCGAAGGGGAATTATTGTAACGTCCTGAAGTCGGATAGATTTCAGAGACGGGACAGAATAAATATAGAATCTACTCTGATCAAGATGACCGTTCAATAACCTCTAGAGAGATTATTCAACGTTTATATTTATTTTTACGTGGGGTTTGGCTCCGTTGAAGAGGTGAAACTCACCTGTGGATTGTGTCTGTTTTGTTTGTACGGAAGAAAATGAGATAGCTAACGAGAGAAATTAAGTATAAAATCGTATTTATTAAAATGTAAAGGAGAACGATATACAAAGATAATAATAATAATAATAATAATAATAATAATTGACTTTATTGGCAATACGATACACAAGGATACAAATATATAAAAATGATTCGTACAATACCAAAGGGCGAGTCACAGCATCAAAATATTGCTGTTTTACAGACTGATCGCGGCCTTGGAAGGAATTCGTAATATATATTAAAAAGCTAGTACGTGTGAGTGTCGTGTGTTGTGAAATGTGATATGTACAGCTATCAAATATACTTGCAAATAACGTAGAGTGATCTACTGCCCTCGAGATGTCTACGTTCGTTGTTTTATGTTTCTATACAGTCGTGCACTGTAATTAGGCGTTGATTTTGCTTCGTTAAATTGTAAGTTTTTCTACAGGGTTTTCAATAAATCTTCCTTTTGTATTTTACTATTTGCTGATTTCTTCAAATGTTTTGGTTCACTTGATTTCTGGTGGGTAAATTCTTTGTTCACTTTCTTTTATAATATTTGTTCAGTTTTCTTGTTTTCGTCGTTATCTTCGTTAATATTCGTTCTTAATGGTATATTACTTTTTCTTCTTTATATATATTCTTTGCAGTTTCAATTTCTTGTATCGGTACGCGGTAATTAACTTTTCGGAACTCGGTTTACTTATTACCTACAGCATATGTATATATACAGAGCTGGCTCGTAATAATTGGTTTGACAACACCTACAGCAAATGCGGCTGGCTCGTGAGTCGTTTGACAACACCTACAATACTAACGCTGGCTCGTGAGTCTTTATTGTTGACTACACCTACAGCACTAACTCCGGTAGGTTTTCGTGCTGTATTTAAGAGATGTTCTTGGTTTGTAAAAATGATGATTCTGCCGACCATTGACCTTTATTTCGTTATTTCGTTGATTCAGATGGATTTGATTGGTCGATGATGTCGTGATTGAATTGAGAGATAAGCTTATTCCATATCGAAAGAGAAGGAGTCTTCAAATTTGTTGATGTAACAATCACGCAAATGCATGAGGAGGAGCATGTGAGTTGTTTGATGACCTGCATTATAAATTATATGATGAATGTCATACGGTTGATGCAATTTCCATTGAACTTGGAGAAGTTGTCGATTTTCTGATTGACCTGGATTTTGGTAATAAGTAAATGTCTTCAATACGGTGATGTAATTTCAGAATTATGATGATGTATAGCTTTTGATGGTTGCAGACAATAATTGTTTGTGTTACGAGTAATAGTTATAATAGAGTACTGTTTCCAGGGCTTATTTGTCATAGTGAAGTGTTTCCAAGGCTTATTTGTCATATTGTAGTAGGCGCAGTTTGATCTTCTTAGCGTGTCGCTTTGTTCATTAAGAGTAAAATAACAGAATATGAGTATGTGTGTTTTGTGTGATTGAATTCGAATCGGATTCTAGCATATTGTATTACGATAGTATAAGAGGTACATAATAAAGACGAGTCGATATGTTATACAATAACTTTCTTAATACTACACTATTTGTCTGATCGCGAAGATTGCACAGTATGCTTTTCGTTCTTAGTAAATCTTTCATTCATATTTGATATTTGTAGTATAGAACGCGTAAAGTTAAAGGAATTCGGAGTTTCGTATGTCGTGAGATATAAAATGCATATTCGTAAGGAAAGGTTCATGAACTTGTTGCGATCTTGCAATTTTCGGTCGAGGCGTTGGTCGAGAATTAGAATGAGATTAATGTAGGGGAATAAGGAGAAGTTGATGACGAAGACTTTCAATAAATGTAAAGCATAAATCGAACGATTCTCGGTTCGCTAAATATTAATTGTTTCTTAATACCAATTTTTAATTATCGATGCATTTTGGTTTTTGGGTAAGAGTCGTTCGGTTATTCGAAGGTGGAATGAAATGTGATGACGCGATATTTCTTAATCCTCGTAGCATTAAGAAGTATTACGAAACCTACTCTAATTATATAGTAGTATTGAAATAATTGGATATTATTTATATAAAGAATGTGGCGTTTTCTATTCCACTTTCGTAGGGTATTCGTCTCTTAAATATTAAATTTGGTTGAATTAAAATTATGGAACAGATATTGTAGATACATTTCGATGGGACTCAAAAAGATAATAAATTATCAATTTTCTGGGATGTTACACAATTAACCCCTTGAGTGTGAGGGTACGTCTACAGACGTACACTCTAAAGTGGACTTCCAGTGTGAGCTACCTCTATAGACGTGCGTTCGACAAAAATTGATAAAAAGCGCAAAAAAACAAGTAGATTTACATCACACATACATTCTTCTTAATATAAGTTGTGCAAATTACGTTCTGTGAATAGAGAGTGTTCAAAAATCTTGTTTCTATTTCGGGTAGTGTTGCTCTTATCTTACACATCTAGTGTTAAAAACATAAAAAATGTAATTTATGATAGTTTATTCAATTATCTGTAAATGTGAATATAGCATCGTAACTCGGGACATGAAATGATAAATAAACTTATTTTTTAAACAATTTTCAACAAGTAACAGGTTTCAACAGAATCCAAGGATTTCAAAAAAATATGTTCGCCGTATTGGATCCGCCATTTGGAATTTTAAAACATGGTCTTGATATTCGTAATCAGCGATCCCGAAAACTCAAGTGTACCCAATCTCACAAATTTTGGTAGCTTAAAAAATAATTAACATTTTTTACCCATATTTTAGATTTTTCCCTCAGAGCGAATGGGTTAAGAGCTGATACATGTTAGTATTATAATATAATTTATTACATATATAAGGAACTCAATTTAGGTCCGAATTCATAGTCACGGATAATCCGATATCGAAAACTTCTGGATTTTTCGCGGATTTTACGAAATTGTTATGATACTTATGGGTAATTCCACGTCAGATGTACAACTCAAGATTTTTTTTCCAATGGCACATTTTTTTTCTTATTCTATACACAAAAATAAAATGTACGTGTTTTTTTATTTTAATATGATATTTGAAATTTTCGAGTAATGATTTTTCAAAGTTTTAGATGTTATAAAAACGTTCTATTTTCAACTGCCTATAACTCAAAACCGATACAATATACAAAAAATATTCTATGGGATGAAAGTTTTGTATTTGGCTCAGCTTTACGATGAAGTAAATTAAAATTCCAAAATTGAATTTTCAATACGTATAATTGTTAATTTTTATAAACAAATTTTTAAAATTTTTAAAAAACATTTTTTTTAAAGTTGACATGATTTTTGTTTACTTTTTTTCACTAAAACTCTTGATTTAACTATGTAGAAGATACTGTGAAAATTTTTCATAGTGGTAGTTTTAGAACTTATCGAGTTATGAATTTTTATATAGTGATAGGTATATCCGTCCCATGTTCCCAGTAATGTGCGCCAGTTTTCCTAGCACACGGTATGTGTTTTCAAGTACGAAACTTTCATCCCTTAGAATATTTGTTGTATATTGTATCGGTTTTGAGTTATAGGCAGTTGAAAATAGAGCGTTTTTATAACATCTAAAACTTTGAAAAATCATAACTCGAAAATTTCAAATATCATATTAAAATAAAAAAACACGTATATTTTATTTTTGTGTTTAGAATAAGAAAAAAAATATGCCATTGGAAAAAAAATCTTCAGTTGTAAATCTGACGTGGAATGACCCGTATATAGAATAATTGGCCATTATAAACCAAATTACTAAAAATATGTTTGAATTTTAAAAATTGGATGATATACAAAACAAACTATGTTTTATATGATGATTGTTTGTTTTTCTAAATGTTTCCAGATAAAATATACGTTTGTTATATAATTTCCACAGTCAAGAGAGCATTTTTTACTTTTCGATATTCAATTTTTTACTCCTGGGGATCTTTAAAAATTCGAAGAAAATGTTTAAAAAAGAGTTATTCAATGTGAAATACATAATGTATATATAGATAAATTTGGGATAAAAATGATTCAAAAGTGAAATAAAAACTGTTAACAAAAATAGAAATCCCCAGTTTAGCAAAGATTTCAGGGATCCACTATTTCGTATTTTCAACTAGTTATATATTTCTTAAGAATAATCATACCGAATTTAGTTGCTTTGTTTTAATTTAAGGGTAATTTCAGCTGCTTTCACATAAAATTACTGTCGTTCAGATTCACTTTTATATTATTTATGAAAAGTCGTATGAGATTGTTTTTTCCCGCGTTTTATTTAGAATTTAAAAAATTTTAATTTATTCGCTTAGTGCAAGACGCCGGCCACGCCGCCTGGTGGTGAATTTTGACATCTCGCATCTGCAATTTGTATGGAGAGTGATATAAGAAAGTGAAATATTTAGTTTTTTTTTTAATTTTCTGCGGGTTTTCAAAAGCATTAGTACTTTGAGTATATTGTTTGAAATTCGGCCCAAATTTTGTACATTTTTGTTTGTTACAAAATATTATGCTTTTTTAATTCGAATCATTTTAAGTTGGACAGAACGAGGTTAAGGGACTGAAATGAATACGATAATCCGAACTGGGTTTGAATCAATCACAAACTCAATAAACTTTAATCCAGTAAGTATAGAAAAGGGAAACGTCAGTGACTCTTCCATCGTACAAAGTTACATTGGAAATAAGAAAAATACCATGTTTATGTATTAACTAATTACTAATAATAGAAAATTACAGTATATACATAAATATAAATATATTTCAGCTGAATAATGAATTTGATTCTATACAATTTCGAACTCGGAGTAATCATTTTTTTTTGCACAGTATAATAAATGAACCCTTTCAAATGGTTCTTTAAACCATTATACTTACTCTGCAACACTTAACACAGATCGAAATAAACTTTAAAATATTTTAAGTTAACGAATAAATAAGAGCATTTTTACATTGACTTTAATGGAAAAGCTCTGACGTTGCAGATGCGAGTTGTCAGAAATCTCCACGCTGAGCGCTGCCGTCGATTTCGATATCCCCTCCATCGCCATGCACGAAGCGAATAATATAAAGCTCCTTAGAGTTCATTTCCACTTGGAATATTGAAAATTACGCTCCGTATTGCTTCCAAGTGTTTTCGAATAAAATTTATATAAGAGTATCAGTGTTTACAAATCTGTCGTACTGTTCGGACGCGTTTATTGTCACTCGTGTACTTAGTCAAATTAAGTTTCGTGAACTGTACGTCCTATTCTATATATTTAATTCATTTTTAAACAGTTATTGTCCGGCCGTCGATATTGATTCACAACCCTTTAACTTTGACTTAGAATGATAATTGTAGGTCGTTATTATTCTACTGATCACGTTGTCTGTAATTTGTTAAACTTAAGCGTAGCATTTCAGGGAGTGGTTTTATCAAACGTTTTCTGGCGCAGCATTTCTGTTTACATTGACTGTGCGTTATGTTAATGCATCCACAAATACAGTGTGAACTTTTTATTTTTTAGTCTGTGCTTGACATTTTCAAATTTTACATATATAAAAATGTTATAAATTGTCTCAACATATATGGGTCAGGCTGTAAAACAGCACTTAATGCTGTGCCTCGCCCCTTGAAAATTAATGTATATTGTGTCAATAAAGGCGTTATTATTATTATATTACCAGTAATAAATATTTTATGGCTTTAAGGTGTGTGCGTGTTATTATTCTTTCACTTTTCATTATTCTGATGTTCGCGTGACAACACTGCGGAGCTTTGTGTTTACACTACATATAAGAAATGGTTAAGTGTAAACAATCTGCACCTTCCTCAATTCAGATTGGGATCTTTGACATTTTATTCAGTATCAGAAGGGACTCTACCAACTTGTTTGGTTTTTCACTGTTTTACATTTTGACTTTTATTGACATTGACGCAGGATATTCAGCTATATTTTTCTTACTGCATGTAAGCCAGTCATGCACAAGTCCCTTAAACGTGAACAGAGCACCAAGCTTCATCAATTTACAAAAGACTGCGTTCCAACAGACTGCAGTCCGATCCCGGCCTTACCATCCAGAGGAAATCTATCATTTGTAGAGGGTGCAACAAAAGTATCATTAATTCGGTCATCGGTTGTGTGTGTGAATCTTATTTACATGCGGCTTGTTCGTAAAAACCGGGTAGTAGGCACATATTTTTCCGCGGTAACAAACGTGTGTTTATCTGCAGCAATTGCTTTGAAACACATGGGGGTGTTCCTAACAACATGGTGAAATTCTGGTGAGCAGTGATTTACCGACTTCGCATAAAATGTGTAGCCCCGTGCCGTTTATCGAAAGGAAATTGTCGAATAATCTAGATTATTCACAATTATCGGCTTTTTCACTCTCTGGAAATTGCGAGCCTTCTCACAACACGAGCAAGGATATTGATATGACAGGTATCAATATGACACCCCTAATGTTGCCATCTAGAAATGTTGCTACATATGCAGTTTCCGCGGATTTTGTACGGATTTATTCGGAAATAATTTTAAACGACTAATGCTACATTACCATCCATTAATTCTCAGATGTCAGCATTTTCTAATGAAAACATTTGAGATGTAGCTTCAATCTGTTTAACTTTAAATGAGAAATTCTCCACCTTAGAGGAAAAATTTGACTCTTTTGAAGCAGCTTCAAATACCGACATCGATGATTGTGCAACCAACACTGCTGACAGAGTGGCATGTGCATGTAATATCATGATTTATGGGGTCCCAGAACCAGCTTCTCCGAATTATCAAAGTTTGGATGTAACTAGCGTCAAGAATTCGCCTTCTATCGTGAATAATGTGGTCTTATTATCGAAAAAAATTCGCCGCATAGGTCAGCTATCAAGTAAGAGCCCACGTCCCATTGTATCCAGTCTCCATTCCCGTAGAGAAGTCCTTAGAGTGGTGAAAAATCGTAAACTTCTACTTCACGGGGTATCAGTTACCACATATAAAACTAGTTTGAAAAGACGTTGTCTAGCTACTCTGAAATGGCAAGCTGATTGTTAGAATAGTGCCCATACGACAAACTCCAAAGTTATACGTTATGTGGAGGACACTTCAACACTCGTTACCGTTCCGAGGTCTACAGCTGAGGAACCGACGCATAATTTTCGTCCACAGTAATCTTCCGGTTTGTAATAATATCACAATTTATTATCAGCATGCACATTCGCTCAATAACAAATTAAGCCATTTACATATACATCTGTCTCAGCTTATAGTAATTCCTGATATTATTCTGTTTTCTGATACCTGGCTGAAATCGGACACAGCTGATTCAGAATTGGGCCTTGAAAATCACTGTATTTATCGTCATGACAGAACTTCCATTGGATCTCAAGATATTCGAGGCGGTGGCGTTTTGGCCCTAATAAAGCTTTGGGTTGATGCTACTCGTCTTCGAGTGGACCTGTCTTCTGAAGTTCTTTTTCTTGACATTAAAATTGGATCTTTGAATTTCTTGCTGCGGTTGAAATGAAATCATCTGAATTAACCAGTCATGAAATGATAATATGTGGTGACATTAATCTACCTGATCTGCGACGGTCTAGCAGCCCTCTTTCTGTGGAAAGGCTAACGTATATTACTCCGGAACGCCAAGCCTGTGCTGAGTTAGTTCATCGATCCTTCTCATTTTTAGGTTTAAGTCGACTGTATGAGAACCACTGTGTGATAGGCTACACCTTAGAGTTATTGTTCGCCTCAAGTTCAGATGTCATAAATCTCCAGCTTCACGATCAATTTCTGAAAACAGATGATCATCATAATGTTGCCTTTTTTGAAGTGTCTGTAAAAGAGTATGTTCCTTTACCGAAGCGGGCTCTTCTTCCAGATTTTTTAGCGGTAATTATGACAGTTTAAATCGTAGCATTGGGGATTTAAATTGGAACGAACTTTTTCATGATTTAACTGTAGATTTGTGTATCGACAAATTTTATGATATTTTGTATTCGTCTATTAATTATTTCATTCCTCGTAAGAGGGAAGTTACCAGTTCGTATTCCCGTTGGTACACTACCGAATTAAAGAAATGTCTGAGCGACAAAAAACATGCTCATTATCATTGGAAGCAGTAAATTAGATATCGAAAATGTATCTTTTAAATGTTTGCGTGCGAAGTGTATTAGATTATCTCGTTCTGCGTTTCTAGTCGATATAGAATGTATAGAATCGGATATTCATAAAAGTATGAGTATTTTATGGAATCATGTATATTCATTAAAAAAAATAATCGTTTACCGGTGAATATGTATTGGGGTGACGAACTAGCGGGGAGTATTTATAGTATGGCTAATCTTTTCTCCGTGGTCCTGAACTTTTAATATTATTTTAGATGATAGTGCTGCTCCCATGCTCGCGTTTTATATTACGGAGAGTGAATTACGGTCCGGTAAATTGTGGTCCGGATGAAATTCCTCCATATTTTATAAAAAGATGCGCGTTGTCTTTAATCGAACCTCCGTTGCTTCTTTTTCAACGATCACTTTCATCTAGTACTTTTCCTTCCACGTGGAAGATGGTTTTTGTATGTCCGATTTATAAGTCTGGTGATATCCATAATGTGACCAATTATAGATCTATTTCTATCTTAAGCAATTTTGCAAAAATGTTTGATGCCTTTGTAACTAACCTTTGACTTTTTTCTACTGTTATTGTTAAGGAGCAGCATGGACTGGTAAGAGGGCGTTCTACCGTGACCAATCTTTTATTATATAGCGATTATATTATTTCGTCATTTAAAGAACATTCTCAAGTCGGCTATATTTACTTCGATTTTTCTAAAGCTTTCGACTCGGTCAGTCATAATTTTTTATTAATAAAGTGCTGGAATATCGTAGTTCGAACTGCACTGTTTGCATGGCTTAAGTCATAGCTGTCAGATCGTAGCCAGTCAGAATTACCGGAGCTAGGTCTAATTCAATCCCAGCAACATCTGGGGTACCGCAAGGCTTTTATAAATAACCTACCTGGTTAGCTTCGATGTGCGAGATGGCAAAAGGATACGATAGATTGTTTATTTAAGTGAGCTATAGACAATAACTTACCTCTTAATCTCGATAAATGTAGGGTCTCAAGTTTCCGCAAAAGCAAATGTTATCTGAAATATGATTATTTATGTGGTGGAAATTCCCTAAAAAGAGTTGAGTCTGTGTCTGACTTGGGTGTCATTTTTTACAATTGCTTATCGTTTTCTGACTACATTAATAAGGTTACATTACGTGCACTTCGATTAACTGGCTTTATAAAACGATTTACTTCTAATTCAATGAGCCAAAACTATTTTCTATTTATTTCAAACTTTAGCATTATCTATTTTAACATATGCATCAGTAATTGGGTCTCCTCACACTAAAAGTATGTTTAAACTTCTAGAATCTGTACAACACAAAATTTTGCGTTATATGTCATGGAAATCAGCAACACCATTAAGCTGATTTGATCACGACTTTGAGCCAATCATGCATTCTTTTAACTTAATATCCTGTGCCAAATGTTTGCTTATTACGATTGCCTGTTTGCGTTTAAGATCAGTAAAAGCCTACCTAAATTGCGATGACGTCACTTCTGTTTTTCATCAGAGAACCGTTTCTTATCATTTTCGTGCAACTCGAACAGTTCAAGAATCACACAATTTATTTAATTATAGTTTTTATTTATCAGCATATCGTTCGCGACGAGCTTGGGGTGGTAATTACACCCCGGGACAACTTCGAAATTGCCTATCAGTTGGACCGTGTAAATTGTTAATTCGTTCGCACATCTTAGCTCATGTTAGTTCGGCCCAGGTTATATTATGCGTCAGCTCCTGTATGCATCTTTCCTTGATGGTCTGAAAGACTGACTATTGCAAAAGAACTATTCTTGTAAATATACATTTTTGTTTCGACTACTGTGAAAGTTGTGAGTATATTTAGAAAAATGTAATTTTCTGTGCCCTCAATGTTTAATTTATTTTTAACGAGATTCGTTACAGATCTCACCCCCACCTTCCGTAAATTCCCAGTTTCCCAGAAAAAGATTAATAGGACGCGAATAACAGAAGATCCCGATGAAGCCGCGCAGTGGAAAGTCGGCAGGATTCGAAGATCATCCTGAATCGCCGCGTATCGTAGAGCGTCATTACCATAATTGTTTCCCCTATTCAAATATGTACATCTTCTCCTCTCCTCTCCCACCGATCTCGACGCACGAGCCCTCTCCTCCTACTAAATTTTTCCATGCGGCGTCTTCGCCTCGACGTTCGTTGCAACCGCGACACGCAAGGAGCCGATGCTCGCTTCGGTTTCCCCACCACGGCTACGCACTCGCCAGCCGTCCCAAGTCGTTCGAACGACAACCGGACGTTCCATGCAGGGCGCCCACGCGCCGATGCCCCTTCTTTCGTTCGTCTGTAATTCGCAGGCCCCTCTCTTCGTCGGACTCAGGCAGCCGTCGCTGCGTTCGTCTCACTCTCTTCCCCTCTTTTTTGCGAGCCTCCTTATACGTATGGCAACTCTCGTTGCCTCCACCATTTCATGCCCGAGTCGTCAGTCGTCCCTCGGCAAAACTGAACGGAAGACCTTATGCCGCGTTCTCCACAGGTTGCAGTCCAAACCGCACCAGTTTTCATAAAAAGAGAGACGATCTCCCGTCCGTCTCTTTCCAGGACACAGAAATTTTCTCCCGGCTACCATTACCAATACAATGAGCAACGATGGATCATCGTCGTCGTCGGGAGTGGCAGTTCCCCCCCACACTACCCGCTGAGTGGAACACACTCGACGCATCTCAACAGATTACGCACTTAATGCAAACTTGTATGGCCGGTTTTCAACAATTGAATGCGCGCCTCGATTCTATGGCCTCTTCGGTCGAGCAAAATTCGGCAGCCTGTCGTGTGAATGCGACGCACATACAGGCCATGAAAAATATTCACGCGTACTCTCAACCGTGTCCCGATATTATAATTACGGGAATTCCAAGTACGACGATTATATCCGACCAAGAAATTGTGCAGCGCGTATTAACTAAAATTAATGTGGTCGAATTCATACCGGACATTATGCCTATTCGCCGTATTAATGTCACACGTCAAGACGTTGCCGCCGGTAACCTAGGAACCGGCACGAACGCTTCTCCGCGAAATCATTTTTCCGTCGTTGTGTCATTTAAATCCATTTCGATTAGAAACTTCGTTGTCGATCGTAAACGGAAAATCGGAAAAATAACTACGGCCGATATTTTTCGTGAAATAAATATTGCTGGAAATACTAGGCTTATCTGCGTCAGTGAGATGCTCCAGAAGAGCACTTATCAACTGCTCAAAATGACGAAAGCGAAAGCGAGGGAAACAAATTACGCACGAGTATGGCATCGTCACGAACAAATCTTTGTTCGAAAAGACGAAAGATCACCTGAAATTCCAATTGTAACGGAATCAGATCTTAATAAACTGGTCTGACTAGAAACTCTTTCGCAGCGTAATAAGTCTCCTCAGAAATTAGTCGTTGCACATAGCAACATAAATTCTCTTCGTGCGCATTTCGAATCGGTCGAAGATTTTTTGTCTACTGTCTCTCCACATATATTCGCGTTGACCGAAACGTGGCTAACACCCGCTGTACCCAATGAATGTGTGTCTTTCGATAGATACAATTTAATTCGAAATGATCGGAACATTCTATCCCAACACAGTTTACGATACGTACAGGGGGGCGGTGTGGCATGCTACATACATAATTGTCTTAAAGTCAAAGTGCTTGAAAATTCAACAGGAGACAATATTAATATTCCGGAATTTATAATCGCGGATGTTAAATCGGATACAAATTCATTACTTTTAGTTATTATATATCGCCGTCCTGGAGGCCATTTATTTAGTGACTTTATCGTTAAGCTTAGTATTTATCTTCCTAGTTATAAGAACCTCGTAATAACCGGTGATTTAAATTGCGATCTTCTTAGTGATAATTTCGAGTCTACATTCCTCAGAAACTTTATTACTGAGCATTCTCTATTCCTAGTGCCACACATGGCAACACATCATACGTCTTCTACGGATTCACAAATTGACGTCTGTATTGTAGACTCCGAACAAAAAGTACAGGAAATTTCGCAGTCCAATGCGCCATTTGCGGCAGGCCACGAATTAATTCAATTCACTTATGAATTTAATGTCAATAGATCTCCTTCGCGCATTAATTCTTTTCGGGACTTCAAAAACTGTAATACGTTATTACTAAATTCGGACCTCGTCGCAGCGCTTACATATTCCGTCTTAAATTTCTCGCAAGCGCCACCAATATTTATACCCGATGTTAATGAGGTTTTATACCTTTTTACAAACGCTGTAGTCGCCGCGCTCGATACTCATGCACCGCTTCGAACAGTAAAAATGACTAAACCGTATGTACCGTGGATCAGCGCAGATATAAAGTTGCAAATCAAAAGGCGGGATTTACTTTATCGTCAAGCTAAACGTAACGGAAACGCAATAGTTTTGGCTGAGTATAAGGCATTAAGATCGAATTTAAAGCAAACTTTACGTCATGCTAAGGAACATTTTCTCTCGACCACCATTGCAAATTTGGGTGATCCTGCGGCAATGTGGACTTTTTTACGACGGATGGGACTACTTGAGTCTAGATCCAAATCCTCCTTGCAATATTTTTCTCCTACTGAATTAAATGCCTATTATATTACGATCACAACAGCTCATTTACCCTGTTCTATCCCCGTATTCAATAGTATTCTGTCCCTCCGTCCTTCCTCTTATACCTCGACTTTTAATTTCACAATCCTTTCAACTACACAGGTTATCAACGCAATAGAATCAGCAATACCCAAATCCAAAAGTAGCAGTCTCAACGGTGTCCAACTTTCTCATCTAAAGAACTCTATTCAGTCCATAACGGGTTGAGGATGATTCTTAGCGACGTGTTTAAAAAAATTCTATTTTGGGGCAAAGTGGGATGTATTCCATTTTGCTTTAGGTTCACAGAGATAAGCAGGAACTCTCTCTCTCTCTCTTTTCTCTAAAACTTTTTTTTCTGTGTGATTTCATTTAAATTTTGCATATTGTCTCTGTTTTGTTATAAATTTTTATCTCGTCAAGACTAAAAATGTCCAAATTTTCCTTTTTTTTTTAATTAATTGTTCCTTTGCTGAGCGGCAGTTATGTGCACGATACACGTGCAGGATTGATTCTCCCCTTCTCTCCCGCTTTTTTGCCACGTTACGTCATAGGAGGACAATCACGTCTTGCGCGACACCTTCTGCCTAATATATTTGGACACATTTTTTTTTATTTATGATTTATGATTTATGATTTATGATTTATGATTCATGATTTATGATTTATGATCTATGATTATTTATGTTAACCCTACTATTTTTCGTAAAGTTATAGGTGTCAGTGCGGTAACGCCTTGAAAATTTTTTTTAGTGCTTTTGTCAACGGAAGTGATTTTCTCATTGCCGTCGATTTGTGGAATTTCCGGGTTTCTTGCCGCCATTTTCCGTTTTTCCACTTAGAAATTATTAATTTTTCTTTAAAATAATTTTGAAATATCCCGAGCCGTTTCCGTTGCATCGGTATGTTACCGGGAAAAATTTTTGAATTTGTGATTTTCTTTTTGCGTTCCCTCCCCCTTCCACTTAGAGATGGTATCCCCCTCTCGCGTTACTGACTCGATGTCGACCATGCCCACGATCGTAATCACGACGTCAACGGAGAATTGTCCGAATACGACAACGTCGCAGTCCCTCGGTTCAACGGCAACGCGTGTCTCCCCGTCGAGCGCAGTCGCCATTCGTGCCGCCACCTCCGCGCAATACGCAGCGATTCGCGCGGAGATTGACAGGATCGTCGATCTCCGTGAGTTGATCGGGCGTTACGATAGCGCGGAAATCCAAATTGCCGGGGCGACCGATGTCCTCCGCGATGGCCTAACGCGATGCACCGTGCGTCAGCGGTTCGCCGAGACAAGCGTCGAGAGGGACCCTGTCGTGGACGAACGAGGTGACAACCCCCCCCCCCCCCCACCCCCTTCACCCTTACGGAAGCTGTAAATTGTCCTATTATAGGGGACGTCCTAAGTGGGTCGTTCAACGCAACGTACCCTGGCTACGTAGTTCCCCAACCGTTGGAGGCACCGTGTCAAAAACCCGGTGTCTTTGAGAATCTGACCGTCGAATTACCCTCGGATCGCTCTCGCGCATTTTACCGCGGCTCGATTTCTTTCGCAGAAGTTTCGATGTCTCGGAAAGGCAATCGACTATCCCAACGGACGATCGGGATCCATCGTCGACTCCCTACCCGTTCAATCAAGTGGACCCCCCACGCGAGTCGCACCCCGCCGTCAACACGCGTAGCGGACCGCTCGTCAGCAGCGATGCTCCGCCTCGGTTGTAAGTCATGCACGACGCTCTCTCCTTCGCAGGAGCGGAGATTGCCGAAAATCCCCGTCCCGAGCCGCGTAACGCACCCGATGCCGAATTACGTCATCAGATTGGCACGCGCGGGCAAGACACCTTACCCCCTTCCTATTGAGGTGGTACTGCGTACACACAGTCTACCGGCCCCTTCCCTCATCCTTCTAATTACGCCGACATTAACGATCCTAATCACGATTCCTGCCCCCACCCACCTCAGAACGCTGTCGTCAACCGGCACGATTACTTGGAGCCGCGTGCTCCTCGTCAAAACGCTTTCCGTCGCACAGCTGTCACTAATTCCAGCGTGCATTTTCCCGTAGACTTAACTTATAGCCTATCCCCGTCACAGCCGCCCTACAATAGCACCCGTGTCGGACCTCCTCCCTCGTCTCGTCGCCCCCGAAACAATGTATCCGAGAACTTTTCTTCCACCTATCCCAGCATATCGCAGACCACTGTTCGATAGGGAAAAGCCGCCACCGAACACTGGAAAACGCACGGTCCTCGTTTCGCAGGCGAGGATAGCGAGGACGCGGAAGACTTCCTCATAAAATTGGTCGAGTACGGCTCAAGCCGAGATTTACCAGAGGAAAATCTCCTTCGCGGCCTCCCGGGAGCCTTCAAGGGCGCCGCACTCGCCTGGTACCGAGTGGAAAGGAATAGTTGGAGTTCGTACCCCGGGTTCGTGCGCTACTTCCGGGAGGCGTTCGGGCAACGCAATCCGGAAGCAAGCGTTATAGCGCAAGGCACGCAAGGTTCCGATGAGCAGGTGCGAGAATATCTCGTGGCTTTGCGCAGCTTCTTTAAGACACTAAGTATTAATTCTTTCTTCTTAATTACGACCGATGTCGACGGATTAGAGGAAGCACTCTGGCACATTTCACGCTCGCACGCTATCTCCTGTTTTCAAAGAGGTTAGCTCCGACTTGAGCTCCGTTTCGAGAGCCGACCCGTTCTCGAGCACGTTTTCCACCGAAGTGAAGTAACTTAGCTTCCGCACTTTTACTTCCGTTTTTTCCGGAACCTAGCATTAGGGCGGACTCTACTAGAACTACTGTGTTTGACGGTAAAGCAGGGATCTCTATAACTTTCTTACAAAAGTGTATTCCATCATACCCCGCTGACTTCGACTTTATATAGTGAAAGGCTAAATTTAGTGACAATGGTGTGACTGTAGACAAAAAATACAGTACCGCTCAAAAGTATGAGCTCACCCTTGCGGAATTTTGGCTAAATTAAAATGTTGATATCTCATCGTCAAGTTAACTTACGGGAAAAATAAAAAATGGGAATTTAAGTGGAGAATTTCAACTTCTCAGTCGCGGTGGTTTCATTTCTATATATACATCTACGAATTATGCTCGATTTACTAAAGTCGGTTTTTCGTATTATTTTTTTCTTTTTCAATCCGCTCCCATTTTTTTTAATATTATTGCAGGAGAAAAGTACAACGTGTGATCGAAAGGTAATCCTTTCACCTTTAGTTTGTATCTTTGGGATTTTGTCTAATATTTTTTTACAAATACTTATTCAATTTTGAACAAAATAATGTCATTTTTTTTTAAATCTGCTATATCTCGGAAAATTGACGTGATATAAAAAATGTGTAAGGAACAATAAGTTTCATTTTTTAATTATCTATTGGCTGAAATTTTTTCAAATTTTTAGAAGGAAATTTTTTTTACCGTATTTTGTCGACTTTAACATTTTTTGTGTAACAATCATTTTCGGATGCAAAGTTGCATTTAAACTATGCTCAGTTTGCGATAGAATAATTCATGTAAAATTAACTTTATTTTAACATACATAAAAAATATAAACATTTGTATTCATGTATATATATGTACATATTTATTAAATTTTGCTTTCTTCAAAAAAATCGCCACGCGCTTTTATCACTGCTTTACAAACTCGAGGCATTCTTTCAATTAACTTATGTAACGTTGTTGTTGTTGTTGTTGATCATTTATAAACCCTGTACATGAATTATTCTATCCGCAAAGTGAGCATAGTTTAAATGCAACTTTGCATCCGAAAATGATCGTTACACAAAAAATGTTAAAGTCGACAAAATACGGTAAAAAAAAATTTCCTTCTAAAAATTTGAAAAAATTTCAGCCAATAGATAATTAAAAAACGAAACTTTTTGTTCCTTAAACATTTTTTATATCATGTCAGTTTTCCGATATATAGCAGATTTTAAAAAAATGACATTATTTTGTTCAAAATTGAATAAGTATTTGTAAAAAAATATTAGACAAAATCCCGAAGATGCAAATTAAAGCTGAAAGGATTACCTTTTGATCACACGTTTGATGTACTTTTCTCCGGCAATCATATTGAAAAGAATGGGAGCGGATTGAAAAAGAAAAAAATAATACGAAAAAATTACGTTAGTAAATCGAGCATAGTTCGTAGATAAATGTATATATAGAAATGAAACTACCGCGACTGAGAAGTTGAAAGCCTCCTCTTTAATTCCCTTTTTTTATTTTTCCCGTACGTTAACTTGGCGATGAGATATCAACATTTTAATTTAGCCAAAATTCCGCAAGGGTGAGCTCATACTTTTGAGCGGTACTGTATGTCTGGAGTATCTGCATAATTGAGAAGGTGAAATGGAAGATTGAGGGAGAAGCGAGACTGATTACTGTTAGAAATAGAGCAAAAATATTTTTTAACCCGTTTCTTCCTCAAATGCCCTATATTTTACCTTTAGTTCACGGCCTTCGTTTTTAGGGAAAGAATCAATAAATCATTCTGGAATAATCATGTTTTTCTCTCCCTAGCTGTCTCAGGACCTTGTCGTTGGTGGGGGAGCTTGTGAGCCGCCGCTCGACTCTCGATAAATCTACCAGTGGGGGCCTCCAGTCTACTATCGGATTCCCCGAGGATTGTGACCCCGGCAGGGGTCCGACCTCGGAGGTCCGAAGGTGATCCTGGGTAGTATGACACGGTCTCACGTGTCCGATCCTAGGCGTCACAGGAGTGGAGGCATCTCCACAGGTCCTTCCAAGGGCCATGACATCGGAGGGGTGTCCGAGCTTGGAGGATCACCTAGGCAACCTGGGGACTACGACACTCACAAGTGGCCGATCTCAGGTTGCGAACCCAGTATACCCATCCGGCGCGTCTCTGACCGCCCGGCGGGCACATTCCAGCTGGGTCGGTAGGTGCCGTTAACCCCGCAACGGGGGGTAGAGGGGCGGGCCCAACTAAGAAGAGACAGCCCCAAAGTCGGAAGGTGTGTAGGACACCGTGCCGGAAACCGACAAACTGTCGGGGATCGACTCGTCATTCGGGCCATGACCCGAATGTCTTGGCACCGGGGGATATGAAGGTGTCGTAAAACGGTCCCTTGGGGCACCAAGCGCCACCCCTTGTAGTAAGCCTCACCTCGGCATGCGGGGCTCTGTCGGGGGGAAGACTACTTCCCTAGCTACTCGTGGGAATCAAATGGGTGACACCACTAAAAACTCAAATAAAAAACCGACAGACGGCTCGGGGACCGTGGAGGTCGAAACGGACGCTTCGGCGGCCGGGACGCCCCTTGGAAACCAGGCTGAACGTCCAACCGTCGGTGCTCTCCCAGCGGCTACGCCCTCGCAAGAGGGTGTGACGGCCCAGGGGTCGTCGACAGCCATAACCAGGAAAAGACTCTGCGGAGCCGGAAAAAAGAGGCTCCGCAAAGAAAAGAGCACCTAGAGGCCGCCAGTGGTGGCCCGGGTGCTAACACCAACACCGCGACGAAACTCCGAAGAGGGGGAGGCATCCACAGGAGACTCCCCCGTCGGGGCAGAAACCGTCCAAAAAAAGTAGGGGGGAGGAACGAACCTAGCGGCCTTAGACAGGGCCATGGGTTCGGGTCTCACTGCCGCACAGCGGGCGAACTCCCTTACTCTCGTCGTGGTGAATGAGGATTACCCCCATGCCGAGCTGACAAAGCAGCATCTCTATACCTTCTGCCGGGTCTTCTCGAGGCTTGCTGAAGAGCTATCGAGGCCTCCTTGTGCAAGGCCGGGGCCATCACGTTCATCCCGGCGAACCAGGCAACCAGGGACCGTCTCATGGCTGAACTTACGGCCGAGGGGGGCCCCTGGAAGGGTCCAAAGATCAGGACCGGTGGGGTTGAACTCCTCCAAAAGATGCTGAAGGCTACAGCCTGGATCCCAGATGAACCAGAGGATCCGGCGGTAATACTTCGGCGTCTGGGTGGGTACAACCCCTCGTTGAAGACGTCGTGCTGGAGGGTTATCCGTCAGCCGGCGCCTTCAGCCAAGGCTCCAGCATCTGGGCAGCAAGGCGGCACAAAAATGCTGCTGGTTGTCCAGATTCCGGAAGCCCAAGCAAGGGCGCTCGCGGCCCTTGATAATCGGCCTTACTACCGGTGTACCCGGGTGACATTCAAGGTCACCGGAGGCACCGGCCAGTAAGGACCGAACATGGTAAAAGAAGAGGCGCGACGTCTCACAATGGCGTCCGGGCAACTTCAGTTTACCCAGATTAACTTGCACCACAGCAAGGGCGCCTGTGCTTGTTTACAGAGGAGCATGGCTGTGGTGCACACAGGCATAGCGCTAATCCAAGAACCTTGGATTATCAAAAATGCCATTAGGGGGCTGGGGGCCTCCCACTGTTTTAGCAAAACAGGGACGGTCAAACCCAGGGCCTGTATTCTCACCAAGGGAATCAACGCAGTTCCACTGATGGACCTGAGTAATGAAGACCTAATGGTGATAAGAATCAACACAAATGAGTTGGGGAAAATAGCAGTGGCCTCAGCTTACTTCCCATATGATGGGCCTGATAATCCCCCAAGGGAGGTAAGGAAACTGGTGGATCATTGCAGGCAAATGGGGCTCCCCCTACTAATAGGCTGTGAAGCGAATTCACACCATCAGATATGGGGCAGTACCGACATTAACGAAAGAGGACAGGCGCTGCTGGAATATCTGGTCACCACCGACCTGGATATCTGCAACACCGGCAGCACCCCAACCTTTCGCAACGCTATCAGAGCTGAAGTCCTGGACCTCACACTCTGTAGCAGTAGCCTCCTCCACAGGATTAAAGATTGACGGATCACATGACGATAGCATTTCACCTGGCGGCTGATGTAGGCGCCAATATGAAATTTATCAGAAACCCCAGAGGTACAGACTGGGAGGGTTTCAAAAGAGACCTAGGTGTAGCCCTCGAGGATGTGCCAAGGGCTAGGATCAACAATTCTCTGGCACTAGAGGAAGCAGCCAAGGCGTTCAGCGCAGGCATTAATATGCGTTCGAGCGAAACTGCCGGGAAACCCCTGTCAGGGACAGGAGGCTGACCTGGTGGAACCGCAGCCTGGAGGCTAAGAAGGTTAACACTAAAAAGCTTTTCAGGTTAGCCAGGAAGAGGAATTATCCCCAAGCCTGGGACAGCTATACTATAGCAATAGATGACTTCAGAGATGCAGTCAGGAAAGCCAAGAAGGACAGCTGGGAATCCTTCTGCTCGGAGGTCGAGAAGGGACCTCCGGCAGCCAGGCTTGGAAAGGTTCTGGCGAAGGACCCGGCTGCAATCATGGGAATACTAAAACTGCCAGATGGCACCAGTACGACGACGGACGCGGAGACACTGGACTGCCTAATCCGAGCCCACTTCCCGGGCTTTTATAGGTCTGGGAGTGGGAAGGGGAGAGACGAAGACCTGAACCGAGCCGTTCCCGGCTCGGGAGGTGGGATGTCCAAGGCCCGCAGGGAACTTGGACGCCGAATCGCTCGGGAGATCGTCACCCCCGTGAGGATAAGGTGGGCCGTACACTCCTTTAGTCCGTATAAGTCACCGGGGCCAGATGGAATCTATCCAGCTCTTCTTCAAAGAGCTGGCGATATGATCATAGGACCACTTATACTTATAACTACAGCTAGTCTCATCCTGGGCCATGTGCCGAGTGCATGGGAGGGTGTTAAGGTGGTTTTCCTACCTAAAGCAGGGAGATGCGGTTGTGAATCGCCCAAGGACTTCAGACCAATCAGTCTAACGTCATTTATACTAAAGTTAGTAGAAAGACTCGTGGATAGGTACATGAGGGAGACGGTCCTAGCACGATGCCCACTGCACGGGAGCCAACATGCCCACAGAACGGGTCTCTCCACTGAGACGGCACTGCATCAGGCTGTCTCACTGATTGAGACCCAGCTGGAGAACAGGGGCTTCGCACAACACACCGGAACCAATCGTGGACTGGGTGGACCACATGCTGGCGAATCGTAGTCTGCGAGCGGAGAAAGGTGATACGAAAATCCGGGGCTATGTTGACTCCGGATGTCCACAAGGGGGGGTTCTTTTGCCACTGCTATGGAATGCAGTGATGAATGAGCTCCTGGTTGGAATCACGGAGCTTGGACTACACGTCACGGGATATGCGGACGACGCTCAGATATTCACCAGGGGGCCGTTCTTGAGTCCGCTGACAAGTTTAATGCAGCGCGCACTTACATTTGTGGAGCACTGGTGTCAGGAAACGGGGCTCTCTATAAACCCTAGGAAAATAGAGGTGCTGGTGTTCACCAGAAACTACAAATGGGACCGTGTCTTTCCGCTCACTCTTCACGCGGAAACAGCCAAATACCTCGGGGTGACTCTAGATAGCAAGCTTAGCTGGAAGAAACATCTGAAAGACAGATGTGCCGGAGTCACAGCTTCCCTATGGCTAATGAGACGAACCATAGGCAGCAGCTGGGGCCTCAAGCCGGCCACTATGCTATGGTTATACGAGGCTATACTGAAGCCAAGGTTAACCTATGCTTCACTGGCCTGGTGGAACAGGTCCACTATGGCTACAGCTGTCAAGGACCTAGAGAAAGTGAGAGGGCTCATACTCAGGAGTATCACGGGCGCTGCGAGGTCAACCCCCACGGCGGCGCTAGGTGTTCTCCTGGATATAGAGCCCTTTCGCATAACTTTGAAAGCCGAAGCCGCAAAGGCCTGGCGCAGGATCAAAGCAAAGAGTGGGTACAGGAGCTCTGTCAAAAGAACAGGACCACTGGATGCCTACTTTCGGGGTAGCGTCTTAGACGAGATCGCAGATCACACGTCACCACGCTATCTTTTTGATAAAAAATACAAAATCAGTCTCCCGACCAGAGAAGACTGGGAAAGCAACCATGCGACACTACTCAACGGCAACAACTGGTTCACAGATTGGTCAGTTGGGGTGCGGGGGAGTGGAGCTGGGGTATACAGAGGAAAAGGGTCCACATACCCCTTGGGAGCCTACACCACTGTTTTGCAAGCAGAATTAATGGCTATCATTCAGTGTTCATATAGAGCGTTAAATGAGGATACCGGTAATAATACCACCATTTTTTCTGATAGTAGGGGAGCCTTACAGGCCCTCAACAACTTTAGCACAAGGTCAGGACTAGTCTGGGACTGCTACCAGTCCCTGAATAGACTAGCTGCGAAAACCCGCGTCACGCTGCGCTGGATCCCAAGCCACTGTGGATTCAAAGGCAACATGATGGCGGATAAGCTAGCCAAACTGGCAGCAAAAAAGAATTTTATTGGCCCCGCACCCGTGGTGGGCGTGTGCAAAAACCTCGCTCGGGAAGCATTCCGGACGAAGGTTGTGCTCGAACACCAAAGGATATGGGGTTCCACACCGGGATGCAGGCAAGCCAAACTTTTTATTGGCGACAGCTGGCCCTGCAGATGGAAAACGGTATTCCTGAATGCCAAAAGATCGGTGGCAATGATCACTGGGCACGGGGATCTCCGGGGACATCTCCATAAAATAGGACTGTCAGACTCGACGGCCTGCAGGTACTGTGGAGAGGCGGTAGAAACCGCCGAACACATTCTTTGCGAATGCCATGCCACCACTAGACATAGAGTGGTAGGGATGGGCAAACCTGCACTGACAAGGCAGGATATCACTTCCATGGAGGCTGCGACCATGGCCGCGGTCTGGATGGCTATGCGCCGTGCCATATAGAAGGAGGTCATAGGAGGAGTGCAAAGGGACTACCCAAGCACTCAGGTTTTCGGTCTGTGTGACCAAACCAACTCAAACTTTAAATTATTATTATTAATCATGTTTTTATATTTTTTCCTCATCTTTCCAAATCCGGTCTCAGATAGGCGCTATACGCTACCATTTTCAAGAAGTTCTATTCAAATAATTGTGTTTTTTCAGCAGGAATCCGTATTCCGTTCGTGCTCGATCTCTGTATCTGGTGGCATAAATAGTTATTTTTATTAACACAAACAACGTGGCTCGTCTTACCAACAGCGAGCTGCTGTTTGGAAACGAAATCGAAAAATTGTTCACCAGACGGGGATCGAACTCACGACCTACGACTTCGTAGTCCAGTGCGTTAACCGCCTCAGCCACGAAGCCGATGTTATACTAAAATATAGAAACGTTAGAAAGACGAAATTCAAGATGGCTGATTCAAAATGGCAGTTTTTAACGGTATTTGTCTAGGAAAATTTTGCAATGATTGCCTAGCGCCAGTGGCTAAAGGAATTTCCTTGAAATTTCTTATATGCATGTTTCTGAGGTCGCTGAAACCGAATCCGCAGCCAGATTTCCAAAATTCAAAATGCCGGATCAAATATGGCGATAAAAATTTTCTAACCATTTTTAATTGTCATGAAAATTTCTATACAGGAGTTTTCGGGGTAGCTGATTACGAATTCGTTGTCCGATTTTCAAAATTAAAAATTGTGGATTCAATATGGTGACCAAAATTTTCTAGCAGTATTCAATTTTTATGAAAATTACTATGTAACGGAGTAACGTCCCGTTGCCGGATCAGCTCTGGTACGCCGGGATTCGTAAGAGACTGGAAGTGACGTGCGACTGAGAGGTGGGGTGGAATGATTGGATTGATCCGCCATTTTCATTAATGAATAACAGCAAACGGTCTTCGAAAGTTTATATTTTTTCACGAATTTTAAGCCTTTACTTATTTTTTGTCCCTGAAACCAATTTTGGTCAGGGGGCTTCCTCAGTTGACGGAGAATGACCCATATATATATAAATTGGTTGAGGGGTTCGTTTGAGGACAGTTATGTATAAAAAGTGGCTATTATGGGGACATATGGTCTTTTTGGGGAGAGCCCCCGAAAATATAGATAAAAAGTGTATAGTTTGAAACCATGATACGTCGGGGACATTTAAATGTATAGTTGAATATATGAATATACACAGAAACTAGTTAAAGCAAAACCTATGACTAGGCTAGGTTTTGTGCACGTTGGGTTAGGATAGTGTAAGGGCGGGGGGGGGGGATGTCCGGGGGGCAGGCCGGTATATCGAAATAGCCACTTTTAATAGCTGTCCCCGGAGTGACCCTTACTCGCATATGTATATATATATATATACGAAACGGAGGTTTCGTTTCAACTACACAGGGGTTTTCGAGGTCATTGAATTCGTTTTCCGATTTCCAAAATTCAAAATGGCGGATCCAATGTAGCCACCAAAAATTTATAGGAATATTATATTTATGTGCAAATTAATACAAAGATTGTTTCCGGTCCGCTGACTATGATTTCGTTTTCACAAAGAGCTAAAAATTTCAAACAAAATTTATGTCGTCTCTATAGTAAGTATTACTGCATTGTTGTTCGACCTAAAGAGCGTATCATCATCTCATTCGCAGAAAGAGGGTTTTAAAAAAGTAAGGTATCTCTTTGAAATATATTGATCATGGCACTGACTTTCCAAGATTTATCAGAATTATTTTTATCTTTCGCTTTATCATAGTTTATTTTTTATTTTATATAAAAGTTATATGTAGAGCTGAAGCTACAACGTTGCGTTTCAAAAGTGGGTCTGTAGCCCAATATTCAGTGTGATTTTTTCGAATATTATACAAAGTAAACAAAAGATGATTACTGCAATAATTTTTTTCTATTGTTCATAAATTAAAACGAAAAAAACACAAACACAATTTTGGTATATTGGATCCGTGGTTGATTGAAGTCGGCGAGTAAAATAGTGGATATGAGCCTTAGATATTTGACGTCGTGCTGTATGACATCCCACCTTATAATCAATAAATGATATTATATCTCTCTTACATTTGTATGTAGAGTAATGCGTATTTCTTTACTTAGCTGTACGATGTCTTTATTTACCGATGGATTTCGAGGTTTCGTTGGAGTTACTCGTGAGAAAGGTACATGAAGATCGTAGGTAACTCGTAAAGCGATAGTGATGAATTACAGTTTATCGTCCGTTGATTGTATATGGGTAGATGGGATTCCCAGTCAATTTTTGCAAGAGTAGCAATAAATTGTTCAGCCAAGAAGCGTTTTAAATTACTATAGACAAGACAATAAAGGTGGAGAACTATTTTTTGAGATTATAAGTGATAGAGATCAGATAATGGTTTGAGGTAGATAGACCATTTGATTGAAGGACTGGAGCTTATCATCTGTGTTTGTGTAAAATCGGTTTTAGAAAAGGGAACTATGTAAAAATTAAATATATGATGAAAAGTTTCGAAGAACGTTAGAAGCTTAGATCTCTTTGCAAATGTTTAAATCTCCTATAATTACTATATTCGAACATTGAAGGATTAGTTTATAGAGCTCTGAACCCAGATCTTCAAATATCGGAGATTTAGGCGGTCGGTAAACAGAAATTAATAGTAGAGGAGAGGAAGTTTGAAAGGCGAGCGCGATAAATAGGAATTCTGTTTGATGATGACAATTTGTGTGAAACAGATCAGACGAGGAAAGAATGTGACGTAACTGGATGGAATCGTGAACATATACAGCTGCACCTTCGCCTCTTTTACGATATATATCGAATCTATAAATAATAAAATTTTGTAGTCCAACAATTTTATTCGGGGTAACTTCGTTTAGCCAGGATTTTGAGATGCGGATGGCATGATATATATGAGAAGAAAAATAGTGATTGAGGCTGGTCATACGATCTTGAGCAAGCAGAGATTGAGCGTTTAGATGGCATAAACGGAGATATCCCAAAGTCAGTTTAGAGGGCAAGTAGGATGAAAGTTCGACTTTATCACATTGTACATTAGAGTATACATTTTAATAAACTACATCCGGCTGTAATTTACGACTAGAAAGTAAAGAGCGCAGATGACCCGGTAGGGAAGGAATTACAGACGTCAATACAGATTTTATCGATTTTAGGCGTTGACTGGTAGTTTAACTAGATAATCATGTCGCTGACCATAGTAAGTATTCAGGGAGACGGAGAAGATCGTCAATATTGAGAATACGTGTTGAATTCCTGGCTGGATTGTCATCCCGTGTTACAAAAATATCTCCGTTTCTATGCCATGCACATTGGATTGACATCTCTCTAGTTTTTGCACGCACAAGTGCCAGTAAAGCATAAGTATCAGATAGAAGCCACACATTTATATGAAGAAAAAGTTCTTCTCTATCTCGAAAAATTGATGTCGACGTAATGTAAACCATTACGCCGAGATAACCTCTCGAAAACAAATCTGACCATTCTAAGCTTTGTAGCATCATTTTCGCAGATCGTACGTATACGTATGACCTGCGACAAATCAGCTGGAGAAAGGTCAACTTCTAAAAATTTTACTACTTTTACTGTCTTCTTTTAGATGTTCATCTGCAAATTCTGGCAGACCGACGAGAAGCAATGTATACTGCGCTTGTCAGAACGCAAGTTCATTTTGACAGGACTTGAGATCTTCAATACTATTATGGACATCAGACGAGAGTTTTGCAAACTGTTCCATCATGGACTGGTTATGAGATGCTTGTTGTTGTTCGGATGTCATAAAATTTGAGCTGGGATTTTGAATAGCTTCGAGAATTGTCCCTAGATCTGATTGGGATTTATTACTCTGTAGTTGTGACAAAGTAGCAGTGGCAGTGTGTATGAGCACTCATAAGAGCTACGGAGCCTCTTGCCGGCGGGCCGACAGGACAGCCACCCTTAGAGTGGCTCGCGCCTACCGGACTGTATCCGATACAGCTCTATCGGTGGTCGCGGGACTTCCTCCCATAGACTTTTTAGCAACCGAGAGAGAGAGCCGCAGAAAATCAAGAAGGCAGAGGCACAAGGCAGAATATCGCCGACCAGGAGCGGAACCACAGTAGATGGTCCAGGAGGATCATCGAAGATGGGATTCAGCAGAATCGGGGCGATAGACCCACTGCGTCATCCCAGATATAGCTAAGTGGACGAGCAGACGACGCTCACGCTCACCGGGCACGGATGCTTTCGCAGCTATTTACATCGCTTCCACATCTACCAAAGCGGTACACACACACACACACGCGCACCCACACGCACACGCACACGCACCCACGTACGCACACGCATCCACGCACACACGCACGCACACACACACGCGCGAACGCACACGCACACACTTTGTAATATATAATTGATATCAATTTTTGAAACATTAGTGAACAAAAAATTTTAAATTTGAAATCTCCCTAGTAGAAAATGAATCTAGTTTTTGGCTAGTTTCTATCCAGTTTACATTTTTCCCATATTAAAGGTATACTGGCCAGTGTAACAAAAAACTGGACTGGATTTCTACCAGGGCTGATTTGCACGTATTTCGTATTTGAAATAGCCAAATAAAAAATTGAGGGACATCTTCGGTGTAGTGTACATTTTGTGTTATATAAATACTACATATTTTCAATGAAATACATAATATAAACGAGGACATTAAAAAGGAGTACACCCCCCCCCCCTCCTCCTATAACCTTATAGTAATTGCGTTTCGTTCAAAGTCGCTAGATTTGGAGTACGTGATAGGTCTTAGCATCCTGATCAAAGTTGTCAATGGGCACTAAGTCCAAAAATCGACTTACGAAGATTACAAGTATGCGCTATGCATTTTGTATTTTGTCATAATACCCGGGTAAAAGGAGCTAGCTGCTTTCAACTGAATTGACTTGAATTTTTCGTTAAGATTGATATACATGAGTCCCAGAACCATGCAGATTGATTTTGCAGAGGATCTCCATACACCACCCGATGCCCCAGAGATCCTAGATGCCCTACAGGTAGCATATAATGGGTATAGCCCTCGGTTATACACTTTAAGGAAGCGGCCCCATGTGGTGGAAATTCTTTCTCGAACATCAGGTGATGCGTGAGGATCCTGCGGATCAATCTGCATGGTTCTTGGTCACAGCATGCCGATCTTAACGAAAAAAGTCCAAGTTAATTCGGTTGAACTCGGTTAACTATTTTTACCATGTTTTATTTAGCCATTTGTTAGGAGGTACGTATCTGTAGTGATAACCAGATTTATGGCTAGGTAACAAGTATATAACAGGCACATAACCAATGCATATTCTTTAAAATTGCAAAAACATGTGGCTCCCGGTTTTCTGGTCGTAACAAAACACGTGGCGGTTCAATAAATTAAAATAAGTGGAATGGCATGTATTTTCAGCATGTACATCGAAAAGTTGCATAAAAATAATTTCGACATTTGGAAGCTTTATATTCTTAAAAAGATTTGACAAGCCAGTGATGGAATGCTTGGAGTAAATGAATATTCTCGATATTATTGTATTGATGTTTAAAGTTTATTAAACAGTTCCATTAATATTTTCTCATTAAATCTGATTTTCGTTAAATAATTGCTTAGAATGATATTGCAATAACTAATTCAAAACTGCTTTTTGAAATAAAAATAACTAAAGGGCGCTATGGATTTGCATAAAATGTTACTTTCCCAATTTGTATAAAGAGCCAATGAATTAATTCGTTCGTGGAAAACAACTTGGATTTTATTCAAGATTTCAATGCATTTTTGGAAAATAAAACCAGCGTTTATTTTCTGATGACATTTTTCTGTGGTTTTGGTTTGCTAATAAGAACTTGAACACTTTTTTTACGTAAAATGTTTTTTTTTGTGAATTTCATTAATTTTTGCAAATCAACAAAGTTAATAAAAATTGATCTTTTTTTTGATAATATTTTGTTGTGTAAACTAAGAACGTTTCGATAGATAAAAAATAGTCACAGTTTTAATAATCCAGGCAATTACTCGATTTTGGCGCCATTTCAGACATGGGGCATTTCGCATGAAGTCATCCACCCTAAAAATGAAAGTTTCTGAATATTCCTGAAATTTTTATAATCGATAGTCCTACCAATAATAAAGCTTTGATAAAAATGTTAAGATTTTAGTCCATGGAATTGCCTAGTAGTAGGGTTTAAAATTTCTACCGTATTGAATATGGTGCCTACATTCCCAGGTCTATCTATATCTTCACGAGAAATGTACCAATTAAATTTGTCGAATGTAGCATAGACACTCGTGTGACTTATCGAAACGCTGAACTGAACACGCGAAGTGAATCACCAACGAATCACCAACGACAAAATAAGTTGACCAAAGTTCGCTGACTACGAAAAAAGAGACTTCGAATTTTAGTGGCTGCGTTAGCCCACCGTGCAACTTATTTCTATGCGTGTTCCAGGGAAAGTAAGAAAATATATGTGATCTTAAATCTGAACTTTATTTTAAAACTATAGAAAGCACATTTGCCATCTACATAAGCTAAAATGCAAATACAGGAAATCTTTGGGAAGGAAATCTTAAAAATTCATTTTAATGCGATTTAAGTCGCCTCTGTCACTCGCGTTGCGCTTGATTCCGCTTTCGAATTTTATTTAATTGTCGTCTGTCGCTTGTTTGTCCAATTTGTCAAGAAAATTTCAATCAACTTACTTATAGTTGCACTTAACCAAAAAATTGCGTAGATTATTATTCGAATAAACAACATATTAATCATGCGATCATAACACTTTAGATGCACTTGAACTAATCTCACCGCTTTTACCCAAATAAAAATTAACAGAAGAAAAATTAAGATCCTTCATACATTTTTAAATAATTAGCATGCTCATTAGTCACTTTTTTATGTTTTAGACACTGAGAATTTCGTTATTCTAACGGGAAAATAATATTCAGTAGGGGAGTGATATCAGGGTTGGACCACTATTTTACTTTGCTCTATAACTTTGTTAGAATTAAAAATTACTCGACTTTGTAGTCTTATTTTAAAGTTACGATGATTACAAGAACGTATCAAGATGGATGAATCAACACCGCGCCTTTGAAAAAATTTGTAGACACATACAAAAAATGAAATGCAATCATGGTTGGGACATTGCTGTCAGGGTTGGTGCACTCAATCGGTGAAGTAAATGCTAAAATAATTTTTTATAAACCAGTATTAGATCATCCTTTCTTTTTAATCGAGTACACTTTTTGAAGCAAAAAACTTCAGGTAAACATTATTCTGATTCGCAATTTTGGCAAATGAAGTAACTCTTAATCAGTTTAACGCACTTTAAATGCTCTTCCCTTTTACATTCGATACATGCATCGGAGTTGTTGATGCTTAAGATCCGAGGCATCTTGTCGAAACATTTTCGAAAAACTTACGCAAAATGCAGTTATTTCCATGATTCAAAAGAAAAACATGCGACCCAATACTGAATACAAAAGTGTCCCAACCCTAACAACAAGCGTTATTTCATGACGATATGTGTTACACACAGAAAGGTTAAGGAATTAACATTTCGCTTCGAGATCTTATGGATGGTCCATCCCACAATAGAAATATCTACATACTTTGACAATGATCTGTTTTCCGTCCAAGTTTGAAGACCTTTACGGGCGCTGCAAAACTTTTCAATACAATAAACATTCAATCAAAGCACTAAACTTATTCAAACCTCTGTTTGGCAAAAAATGCTCTGAAATGTTTGTTATCACCGCGAGAAGTAATGTTACGCTCTGACGCTGGTTACTTATAGGTTGATTTTATTGTTTTAGAAACACTTACATTACTATTAGGAAACACTGTTAAATACTTTTCAAAAACCTTCTTAGGGGTTCTGTTTTAGATCTCTAACAAATCAAATTTTTTTTAGACGATTTAATTCTTTATTTTTTTTACAGATTTTTATAAACATTTGTAATATTCATATTTTTTCACTGGATTTTCAGTTTTTAATTTGACAATTAATCAAATTCTTTGTTGGCATATTTTTATACTTACACCATTACTCTAAAAGAAAATTTAAAATGATGTTCAAACCATATTGCTTCTAGAGCAATTTTAATATTTTATACATATTAACGTAAATAAATTACATTTTATTGTAAAATATAATAAATAAAGGAATTTGTAAAACATTCATAACACATCAAACGTTTTCATATTTTAATCACTGGAAACCATTTCAATTCCTTTTTAGAATGTTAACAAAAAAATATTTTTTTTTTTATTTATTTTGTTATAGTTTTCACGTTTTAGTTCGAATTGTGAGTGATTCTTGGCCGCCACGAAATCGGAATATTATTTCTCAAATTTAGAAAATTGATTTCTAAATTATTCAAGTATTCTGTTAGAACAACAACTTTGTTAACCTTTGATGCAATCTTTCGAGAATTGATCAAAAGTTTCGAAGTATCAAAATTACATCATTATTAATTCGTTCAAACAAGAAAAACTCCAGCCACCAGCGTAATTATTATTAGCTTGGAAGCCGCGTCAAGGGGAACAATGAAATTATACTTTAATTTTCATTTAACCAGGTTGCTAATTGAGTAATTTCAATACATGAGAAACTTTTCATTAGAATATTTACATAATTAAAAATTATTGCACTAGGGAAATTCTTTCTTCGAACAGTACATTAACCCATTAACGTCAAATGTGCACATTTGCTCATGCCCACTTTCAACGTTGTATAGAAAAATCCAGTCGGTCAGAAATGATCATGCAAACCATGTTTTCTGATAGATTTTTTGATGAACTTTCAGAATCTGGTGTGAAAATTTCGAAAAAAGATAGTTTCAGCCACATTTTTGCAATTTTTTGGGAAAAAACGTGAAATTTTTCAGATTTTTTTTTAAATCCGAAATTTTCATAGGGAATCCGTTGAGCTAGAGGTCTAAAACCTTCAGAAATCGTGCACAAACTATTTTTCCTTGAAAATCGTACCCCTACGAACATCAAAAATCAACTTGGCGAATCCAAAATGGCGGCCGAAAGTCAGAAAAAATAATGAATTAATGATTAATTTTTTTCTCGAAAAGGAATCGCTTTATAAAAAAAAGTCACTTTACAAAAAGTATTTAGAATCATCCAAAGAATACGTGTGAATTTTTCCAGGACGTTTTGGGAAATTTTTAAATTTTTCCGCAAAATGGCCAGAAAAATTCACACGTATTCTTCGGATGATTCTAAACACTTTTTGTAAAGTGACTTTTTTTTATAAAGCGATTATACCCGAAATATGAGTTGGTGCAGGAGCAAGGACAAACTATGGGGCGGTTTGGAGTCATAAACTACAGGAGAAGTGACGAGCTCTTGGGTCCGCACTCGTTGGTTTCTGGTAGAAGCAGAGTTATAGTTCACCACTTTTATGTATTAGGCAGCGTATGCCACTTTTCATGTGGCCTTCGTCAGTATGCAAAATTATATTTGTCTAAAAAGACTGATAAAATAGGAATCTTCTTGTAGCCCACAATTTTTAGTTTTTTGAACAAGAGTAAAATTTTTTTATTCAAAAATGATTGGCTTGATGAAAAAGTTTCATACAATAAAAAATGCTTAGAATCATCCCCAGAATACGTGTGAATTTTTCCAAGATGTTTCGGGCCACTGTCGATTTTTTGGTTCTGGCTATTTTCCGGAAAAATTAAAAAATTTCCCAAAACGTCCTGGAAAAATTCACACGTATTCTTTGGATGATTCTAAACACTTTTTGTCAAGTGACTTTTTTTTATAAAGCGATTCCTTTTCGAGAAAAAAATTAATCATTAATTCATTATTTTTTCTGACTTTTGGCCGCCATTTGGGATTCGTCAAGTTAATTTTTGATGTTCGTAGGGGTACGGATCTCAAGGAAAAATAGTTTGTGCACGATTTCTGAAGGTTTTAGACCTCTAGCTCAACGGATTCCCTGTGAAAATTTTGGATTTCAAAAAAAAATCTGAAAATTTTCACGTTTTTTCCCCTAAAATTGCAAAAATGAGGCTGAAAAAATCATTTTTTCGAAATTTTCACTCCAGATTCTGAAAGTTCATCAAAAAATCTATCAGAAAACAAAGTTTGCATGATCATTTCTGACCGATTTGATTTTTCTATACAGTGTTGAAAGTGGACATGAGCAAATGTGCACATTTGACGTTAATGGGTTAAAATTGTAGGTTAATTTGTAATTAATCACTTTGCTTATTGAGGTATTTCAACATTGAACAATCATTTTAGTAAATCTCTTAACTTTTAGTTAAATTAATTAAAAAACAACATTTGAAAAACCTCCAATTCCCTTTTAGATCTCTAATAAAAGGAATTTCGTCCTTTTTTGTCTGATTTCATTTATTTTGATATTCTTCTGTTTTAGTATTAAACATTTATTATTTTCATATTTTGCATTAGATATTGAGTGATTCTTGGGCACCAAGAAATCGGAATATTTTTATTATCTTGTAAATGCAGACAAATTGTTTTGAAATTAGTGCAGAATCAGTTGTTCTTGTTAACAACTCTGTCAACCTCGGGTTCCTTTTATATTCAGTTAGAGCTGCAAGAGTTGGTTAAATGTTTTTAAAATGTTAAAAATAGCCCAGCAATCAGTTTGGGTAAAAGGAAATAAAAAAAACAGCCGTGTTAAGATAAACTCCAGGTTCTAGTAACAAAAAAAAAAAAATTGTGACAAATTTGTTAGCAAAAAATATATGTTTAGTTTCAATAATAGCATTTTCCAACAATCAGCTTCTTAGCAATAAGCAATAAGATTACAGTACATTTTTGTCACAAACTTATTTGTGTATATTTTCTATCAAGGCATTAATAACGTCGATAACGCATTTAGTATTGCACAAAAATGTACTTTTTCATACATCAATTAGGCTGCCCTGTTATTCTTAAAAAAAAAACATGTGAAATCATGTACTGAGGCCAAGTTCTTTTTGGAGAAAGAAAGTATAACTTCACACACCCGCAATAGAATGCCAAGCAGTAGTTTCACAGATATAATTTAATGAAAAAATATTAACTGAACTAGTTAACTTTACAAATCGATAACATATATAGACACTTATTTCAAGCATTCCTACAGGGGCTTGTCAAAAACCTGGCTTCATTCGCGACCTTGAGCATCTAGTTTACATATTTTTAGTTAATAACGTCCTTTTCTGGTATAAGAAATAAACCGATAAATTTGGCATACGATATATTTTAATTCGTTATTTTGCAACCTAGGAAAGTAGAAACAGCCAATTCATTACAAACGGTGCTTTGGAAAAAATTTTACAGCTATTTTACGGCATGTGAATAAATACGGGTTTGGAGATATTATTTTTTAACTATCGTCGAAAAAAAAACTTTCAAATACAAGTTTGGCGAAAACTATTATTTCCGACAATATTTAAGAAATAAAATTCAACCGCCACTGATCACGTGGTTTTATTGTTTCCTCAGTATTCGGGGAACGGGTATAATATTTTCCACGGGCCGAAATGAAAAAGCGCATAGGCATAGCCGTCTATAGTATCTTCTAGTTTATGAATTATGAAGCGATCGGTTTAATATATTAGGCGAAGATGAAACCGTTCCTTTTTACTTCTGTAGTAGAAGTGTTTTTTCTTTAACCAATTGAATTTATTTTCTTACGTCTTTAAGTATTTCATTTACAATTTTCATATTTTACAATGGATTTCCAATGATGTTTGTAATCCGAGTGTTATTTTGTAAAGTTACTTTACCTGTCGAAATATAGTTTTAGTAGTTAGTGTCATGCGATCAATATTTCGAAGTTACGCTGCTTCATGAAAACAAAAAAGGCGTAGCAGCTCACTTATCTTGCCGATACGCATTTTCTTTGATTTCATTCACGACGTTGGCTGATAATACAATTGCTCGAATTTCGCCCGATAATAAAGAATCCCATGCTGCTACTCGTCGATTTCAATGCTGAATAACTTTAAAACTTTAGTACCTCGGCATTTTTTCAAACGGAAATTATTCATCGAATTGACAAAATAATCGACTGTTCACGGATCGATTGCCAATGGGGGATCACTCGCTATATATTGTGGATAAGGTTCGGACTTTTATAAGAACTTGGCGCGAGGAGTGACCGCTTCTCTGGATATATTCTCAGTTTGGAATTATTCATTCGTGATCTATGTTTACTAATGTATTGTCTAGGTTTAGAGTTTTATCAGAATTTAATAACAGTAGATATCGAAATAAAACAAGAAATTAATTCTGAACTTATTATTAACATTTAACATGAAGGTCGCGAAGACGGATCGAATACAATTCGTTCTAGGCGAATATTCACCCACAGCAGATGAAGAACTTTACACACTATTAAAAGATTCCCTTCTGTATATAAGTACAGTATAACCCCAAGAGTTAAATACTAAAAAGCCACAAGAAGAATGTTTTGGTATTTAGGTGGTACTCGGGAATATATGTTTTATAGCAGTTTTAGCCATAGGAATGAGTGCTCTGTGTGACGAAGCTCTGCGATGCACTACGATGTACTTTGCACCCTACTGCGACAAAAAAATGCTGTTCGTACATTGGGTGTAATATTTCGCGCCCTTGGGATGCAAAAAAAAAACTATTACACTACCGGAAAACAACCAAATCTTTAGTAGGCTATAGAATCGGTTATACATTTGAGATGTCAGGAACTGAATTATATTGGGCATCGTGCAATTAAAACTAAGTAGCTTTTTTTAACAATGGAAGTACAATATGCAGCTCTGTCTGACATACAAAAGAGGCCGCTTACAACCAAAGCTTTTTTGGAGGATAGTTAACAAAACTTTCCAGTCTTCCCAGTATACATTTCTCTCATAACTCGGAAACTATATAACATTGTTTAGCCTACAATCTCTCAAATTAAACGTGAGGGTACACTCCCTAAGACAGATTATGTCACAGCATCTAAATTTTAATTGCAGTTTTCATAAACGAGGATGAAGTTGCATAAAATCTGCTATAAATTCAGTATCATATTCTTAATAGTTTTTCATTATTCACACATTAGATCTAGAGAGCTACAAGATATATCTCTGCGTTATGCTGCAGTTAAGTACTAACAGTTGTAAATATCTAGTGTACAATTTTTTAATTAACATCTGTATATAATAATCTCAAAATTCTTCAAAACAGTTTTTCGCAGTTTTAAATCTTTGTTGTGAGATTGTTTTAAAATTTAAAACTCTTATTACTTATACAAATTTCTCGGCGCCAAAATATCCGATTAAATATTTCTAGGTTAAAATACGCGCTGTTTTTTAAATTATTGCTCTGCCATTTTGAATTCGATATCTTGGATACATAAATAGAAAACTAGTGACATATTTATAATCAGTGACTAAAAAAGAAGAGTTACCAAAAAAAGATATGGACATTTACCACCCAACAACTGCAAAAGTATTGCAAAACATTTTTTTCAATCCGGAATCTGTCCATTTCGAATTCAGATCGATTTTTTGCAATTCTATATAATTCGTTTCAATCCTTTAATACGATATAATACGACATTTGAGAATTAATGAGATTTCCATTTAATTCGAATCAATTCGAAAATAAAATTGGCACATTTGAAATAATGTTTGGAATTCGCCACAATACGATCGAATGAATTTGACTAAGCAACAATAATTCTTTTGAATACTTGGTCCAAATTTCGACGCGTTGCAATTCGATCCAGTACGTACGGTCGACTTTCGGCCGAGCAACTATAATCCTTCTCAATACTTCGTCAGAATTTTGACGCGTAGTGATTCGATCTAATACTACCGGTCGAATTTCGTTGAAGTCAAGATAATTCTTTTCAATACTTTGTGTATATTTCGACGCGCTGTAATTCGATCTAATACGTCCGGTCGAATTTCGGCAAAGCAAAGTAAATTCTTTTCAATACTTCGTCAGAATTTTGCAGCGTTGTAATTCGATCTAATACATCCTGTCGAATTTCATTGAAGTAAAGATAATTCTTTTGAATACTTTGTGCTGAATTCGACGCACTGTAATTCGATCTATTATGAAATTTTATATTTTGAAAATTTTTAAAATTCATTTGCATTTACGCAATAATCGACTCGAAATTATCTCCCCTTCTTACAACCCACAAAATTTTGTCAGATTTCGCGTATCTCTTGCCGTTTTCGAAATATTTAAAAATTTTAAAAATTTTGAAAATCCTTTTGTATGTATGTGTTAATAGCCTCGAGATTATCCCCCTTTTGATAACCTACCGAAATTATAGCGAATTTCGCGTATCTCTTGTCGTTATCAAGATTATTAAGAATTTTTTTTAATTTCAACGTGTAACACAAATATCATATTATGTTATAGTCAGTGATCAACCAATGGTAGACCAGAGGTCGGTGTCGCGCGCGGTTATTTTTACTAGTTAAGCATCTTTGCTATGAAACACTACTTGGATAGGTGACCGTCTGATAACAGATTTTTTGATGATAATAAAAAAAATAAAATTAATAAAAAATAAACAAAAAATTAATTTTTACATTTTTGTATTCTAATTATTTTTTGTTTTGAAACATACTAGTACGGAACGCTCCAGGGATGCTCCTATTTTCATGAGGGGAAGAAGAACCGAATCCCAACTCATTTTTCGTTCCTTCAATGCGAAAGTATTGCAAAGAATTGAAACGTATTCAATCCGAAATGGACAGATTCCGGATTCAATACTTTTGCAGTTGTTGAGCAGCATTTTAGTCCGAAGGCCTTCGGACGCAAGAGGGTTAAATACCTAAAAACTGTTTGTTTATAATTTTCAGTCGCTCTATCGATTACGATATCTTCGATTTCCGATTGCCACCTGAATCTGGGGTTTCAAATCCGAAGTGCACTATTTTACACGAAACTTGTGAGTCAATCCGAACACACTTTTGTACCAAACCATACTGTATTAATGCGCTCAAAAATATATTCAACCTACTTTTACAAAACAATACAGTAGTAACAGAACAGTAGTGAAGAAAGTAGTAATATAAGCACAACATAAATTAATTAGGAATACATACAAAGTTTAGATACAGATAATAAATTTTATTCTAAATGAATATCTGAAATAATGCATATTTTTTTGCAATCAAATGCTGCTATCAATTTAAATAATGCCTGCCGTATCTATTTTGGCTAATATGAGATGTGAGTTCGATCCCCGTCCGGTGAACAATTTCTTGATTTCGTTTTCAAGCAGCAGCTCACTGTTGGTAAGACGAGTCACCTTATTTGTTTACGTTTCGAAAATATTGGTTATCAAGTGGAAATCGACTCATGACCGCTGCTGTACTTGGTGCAGGTTTCTGCATTCCTACATTTCATACACAAATGTGAAGTAGGCGCCATCTGTCCAAGTCGATCTGCACCTCTCGCAAAATCTTACGATTAATAATAATATGGCAACAATTAAGTAAAAGGGCGATTCCGCCCGTTAATTAATCATTTAATTAAACAAAAAAAAAATATTTATAATTCGTATAGAACAAATATTGACTTTCATGGGAACTATAATTGTTTACAGTTGGGTGCATTTACTAATTTTAAATAAGGGCACCTGTTGTGCAGCAGGTTCTATTCATTTACCACAACTTTATTTCGGATTATTCAATTTTAAGGACCGAGCTAGCATTACAAAGCTGATATCTATACCAGAACATTTGCCCCTTTTAAGTATAATGATTGCGTGTAAAAAATAGAAATCTCGGTCAATCTTCGGAAGATATTTCGGCGAATTAAAACATTGTCCTGGTTGTGCAGCATTTAAAAAATCCTATAAAACTGAAAATATACTAAGCGAAACTAATAGAAATTCCAAATTTATGAGTTTTTAATAGTCTTCAACAAGATGTTACGCAGAATATAATATAGAAACGAATACAAAATTATTATCTTATTATAAAATTTCAATAATGCTCATCACTCAGCACATGTCAGTGAGTCAATCTTTATTTACAAAATTTCAGTGACTCAGTTTAATTTGACCTATGACTTACTACAATGCAACAAAAATGGCCATATTTGATGATAAGGCTTTTAAAAGAATGATTTTTTTTAGTGCTGCATAACCGGGTACACCACTGCTGCTTTTAACCGGGTTTGACACGATTTTGTCAAAGATGGCAGATATTTTTTCGCGTTAATTGTTTCACCAAAAATCCTTTTATATGATGAAATGGAGGTCTAAAACTATGTTTTTAAAATAGTCCCCACTCAAACCGTTTCTTTAATGTACATAATAATTATGTTGACTTCAACAAAAAATGTTATAAAACGATTCTTAGTATATAAACACATTGCATTTAGAAACCCTGTGAATTTATCAATTCTGCGTTTATAGAAAACAAGCTTGTAATGATTCTAATATTGCCAACAGTTTCATAACCGTAGGTAAATGGCACCAGTCATGAAATACGGATGCTGCACTACCAGAGCTGCTGCACAACAAGTTCCTCTTCCCTACTCATTGCAATTTGTAAAAATGTTTATTTTGCAATGAATAAAAAATCATTTTATTGTACAAACGTATTATGCGAGAAACAATATGCTGTTGTTAGAATGTTTTTAGATTCTCTCTTTGACGTTATGTTGAGAATTCTTGCCTGCGAACTAGAATGATTTTTTTTTATACGTACCGCCAAAGGAAAAATTTCCATTTTAGGCTGTAAAAAGGTAGTTTCTACGAGAGATTTCGAATATGTAATGTGGAAAAACAAGCGAGGATATAAAACTATAGCTATGTCTGGAATCCTGTAAAATGACATTTGCTGTATGAAACCATCTGGGAATATGCGGTCTTGAAATGTAATCGTACACGTAATACAAGTATATATATATATATATATATATATATATATATATATATATATATATATATATATATATATATATATATATATATACGCCACTTCTTGAAGTAGACCTACATACGAATGTTTATTATACCTTTAAATATTATAAAAAATACTGTTGACGCCCAGATGACCAACGTTTGGGTAAGTTACTGGTTGACATTAAGATTAGTTGTGATTCATTATTATGCTTTATACTTTAAAAACTCTGTATACAAAAATTTCCCACATTCTATAATTCCGTTTAATTGAAAACTTTCGCATCATCTTATTTCTTTCTCTCTCTCTCTCTCTCCCCCATCTATGTCTGTTTCGTGTTTCAAACATTTTTGAAAACTAAATATTTTCAGGTTACTATTATTTCCTATAAACCAATATCAAAATGTATCTGCATTCACCAAATAGAAAATGATTCAATGTGACTATTTAAAATGAACAGTCTACAAAAATATATACTGTTCAGTTTTTTTATAGGGGATGCACTTGCGCATGTATGGCAATTATTATATATTATATTATTATATTATAGAATTATTTACAATTATTAGTAATAAGGACTATATATTTTCGCGGAAATAAGGGTAAACTGAGTGGGTCACGGAATTAATAAAATGAAATTATTTTAAACAATTTTCATCCGTGACTTACACACGGTCGGATAATCTATATGAATTTCTCTTACGAGGTATCCTTAGAATATCATTCGTCTGCGAGTGATGGTAATCTGGGCGTTGACTGAAACTATGCGAACCAATGGAAGTCAAGAGTGTAAAATATCATCCAATGAAAAAGTTCCTGCTAACAATGGGTGTTTCCATTGAAACGCCTCTTTCCCCCATATATTCATCGGTTTGTCCCCGCATTTCTCAGTTATACAAATGTTCAGCCTGAAACAAATCGACCTTTAAATGTTACATAGTGGGATTACAAATTAAATTTTTATAAGTTGTGAAATTTCCAATAGAGTGAATGTTATTTTATGTGCATTTTATTAGTGATAATCGAAAGTTATACAAAACAAACTTACAGATTCCGACATGATGAGTTACCGTAGAAATTACGACGAAAGTGTGGATTCAAGAGAAAATGATTCTATCATTGTGGATCTCATTCCTTCTTTTGAGCATAGCCCTTCGCATAGTCCGACATCTGTAACTTCTTCGAAAAACATCGAAAAAAGTAAAATTTCGAAATGTTACTTATTTCACTATTTGTATTACCTATAACATCTTTTCTTGCTTAATACTCGTATTTGTAAATTTCATAATTTTTGGCAATAAGAAGTGAATAAACAATCGTAATTGTTCAATTTTATGATTAAAAAACTTTAAAATACATGGAATGATTGATTAAAAGAGAACAGCCAGTTGTATTATAAATATTACATTAAATTTTCTTCAAACATGACGTCAATTTGAAGAAAATAAAACGATAGGGTACATTATTCTTTAAATATATGATGATATGAATATAATTTCCTTAAAGGGAAACATTTAAGTAGTATTTTATAATGAACTTGTAAATATATACAGAAGAATTACATTCGAGTATAATTTGCAAGAACTAAATGTTAAATTTCATAAGTTATTGGAACAGTTTCTGATAATTTAATTGAAGTTTGAATAAGTTTCTGTGAAATTAATGGATATATATATTTATAACTTCATGATAATGCATTTTGGAATCTGTCTTGTTTTGAATGATATCATCGATATTTCAAGATCTGCAGTCAACCTTCCGTGTGGCACTTTGATAAACAATTGGTAAATACCATTCTATAAACGTCTCGCATCTGCAGCATAAACGTTGATTTTCCCTCTACGATCGAATCCGGATTAAATCAGATTCCCTAATATAAGCGGTAAACACCGCTGATCCGTTCCTCATTTCATCCAAATTTGGATTTTATAGATACATACGGGCATATAAATGGAAAGAATTTGTTAGTAGATTCTGCCGAAAATTGTAGTAACATCACCTAAGAAACTAAGTAATAATAATTATGTAAAATTAAATGAGTACTTTCAGAAATATTTGTTGAACAAAACATAGAAAATCTACTTAATGACACCACTGCAAATTTCATTCCAAAATTTTAGAGCGATTAATTATAATGCACCAAAAAAAGTGACAGCCGTAGTACAAAGAAGCGCCCATTAAACGTATGACGGAAGTCCCGTGCACTGTCCAAAATATCTAAAAGCATACGGTAAGCGTGATTTTAGATATTAAAGCGTGCTAGAAACATACATTTGGAATTAATTAAAACGAAGAATCGAAGATCCACCCCGACCAAGAATCGAACTCCGGTCCTCAGTGCAGCAAGTCAACCTCACTTGCTGTTGTAAAATAATTAAATAATAACGAACTGTTAAAACCCAAAGTATAATCTTATTTTTGGGTATAACGGCTAAAAATATATTAAAAGTAAACGATATTTTATACACTCGCAGAACAATGCCTACTCTTTGTTTTGGCATTTTTAAAAGTATCAATAAATAACTTCCTGACAGTTCGCTGTGAATTTTGATGTCTATACTATTTTTGATTCCACGACAATTGATCGAAAAACAATTGGTCGAAAAAACAATTCATCGAAAGGTACAATTGGTTGAATGGACAATTTGTCGAAAGCACAATTGGTCGACAAACAATTGGTCGAAAAACAATTGTTAGAACGTATCAGATGGATCCACGAAAAAATAACCGATGAAAAAATGACCGAAGAAAAAATGACCTATTGTACCTTTCGATCAATTGTTTTTTCGATCAATTACCAACGGATTACCAGTATTTTTGCCTACCCTAAACGATTACACAAGCAGACAAAATTCTACTTTTTATTCAACTATTCGTTATTTTTTAATCATTTCACAACAGCAAGTTTGGCTGAATGATTGAGGTTCGAACTTACTGTGCGATTCTCCGTTGGTGCGTATCTTTTTGCTTAATTTATTCCAAATGTACGCTTTAATATCTCAAATTGCGCTTACGCTTCACGAACGCTTCAAAACGTCTCATTTTTAATAGAGTAGGTTCTGCCACAAGAAAACTCTGGTTACACCAAAAAGTAGTAAATATATTGCCAGCTAGATTTGTAGTTGGTGTTACAACTTCTCGTTAGTTAAAGCGCTGGAGTAGTAATTCTTACTACTTTTTCTCCTTGGAGCAACTATTTTTTCAGTTATGGGGATCAAATTACAGATATGACACATGTGCGAAAAACACTTGCAGCAGCCGCAGCGCCCCTCGGATAGAGCGGGCCCAAATCCTACTAAAGTCAGGCAGCTTACTGATCTATATAATATATGGATAGGGTACGGCTCTGAAAATAGTGATACCAACAGACACCGTGGATGAATTTTTTCAGGACCGAAAACACCCAAATGCGAACGACTTTGCCCGAAGTTCGTTTTCAAATACTAATGAATGTTGCTGTTGATATGTATGTTCATACGTATAAAAGTAAGCACTTGAGAAGAAAATCAATTTAGAAAATTTATATTTTCCCACCATGACAGTCGGTTCAAATCCATTTATACAGTTTAATATTTATTTTTCACTTGCTTCTCCCTTTATATCCTCTTTGTATTGTGTGAAAACCTCAGACTCTTTAGGTATTTTAAATTTATGGATAATTGCAGAAATTTTAATTTTAACGACTCTGATATCTTTATTACATTTCATCTGAAAATATGACAGCGTTAAGAAAATTCGTGTTGTTATTAAAAAATAATAAGCCTACTAGCTTTATAACATTTTGATTTATAAATTCCACATTTTTTTATCGCCATACGTACACAGAACAAAATTGTATTACTCATTAACGACAAATGAGCTTAAAATGTTGCAAATCGTGCAATATTATCTCTGAATTGTAAACAATTGCAACAGAAAAATATATTTATGGCTTTACAGGAACATTTATAACATATTTATAGTCGTAGCAACATTTTCAAATAATGTTGCATAATTTATATTGAGATTTGACACATAATTCTGCAACATCATTTAAATCCGCCATACTTGAAAATTTTCATCCACGTATCAGATTTTTGGCGGTCCAGACCCGTGCGTACCCTATCAATATAGTATAGATCAGTGGGTCAGATGCACGGGACTGGCACTGCTGAGTTTGTCGTGGGACCCTTAGAGAGTCGGCGAAATTTCCCCCTCCACCGAGCAGGAAATAAACCGTAGCGAGGCGCCACTCGTTCTATGGAGGGCCCGAATTGTCACAACTACTTGCAAAAATAGCCGAACATGATTTCGCTTATCCCACTAATCTAATCTATCGAAGGTAATAAAATTCGTATTCGAATGTAAATTATTATTCACTTATATTCACGAATACATGCAAAATCGAATGAGGTTTTCTAAATGCATTTCAATTCATGATCATATATTTGATTCATGCAAATTAGTCTGAATAGACATGAGACACACTTTTTTCAATTAAGTTCACAAAAATAATAAGTTAATTGTTGAAAATACTTCATGAATGTTCGTACAGTAGAGCTTATTACAAGTGAAATTCTACATCAATTGAAATCAATGCATATAAGTACATTGTAGGAGAAGTATATATAACTGAAATATTTTATCGAAAGGGAAAATAACACGAAACAAACAGGTAGTACAGAAATGCAAATTTAACAATCGCAGTATAGCGGATGATTTAAGCTATTTTAACTTTATCTATGCTTGATTGGGTGCAATTACAAAATATCTGTGTATTCGAAGTCATGCATTACAAAACTGCTTGTTATAGCATAACTGTTACAATGTGATTATTACATCGCCATTGTATCTGGGAGATACATATGGTACGATAGTATCAGCGAGTTTGACGTGTAACGATTCCTGCCTTAAGCAAGAAGGAATAGAAAATCGTCACAAAACCTATTGTAATGGCGTCGTATCTAAGCTCTTAAGTAAATGGACACGTGTACCGATAATGATTGCATTTATTTCGACACCTGGCCATTGCAGATTTATTTAATAATTTTTTTGTTTGCAATTGTTTGTTAAATTCTCTACCACTTTTATATCGTGTAATCAGTGCTTATATGTACAAATTTCCGTAAGTCTACTATCAGATCTAAATACATTTGCAATTTCAAAAGCTGAACGTTTTTAATCCCTGAGAAATTCATCAACCCATAAGAAATTACTAAAATTTTCAAAAAGCTTCAAACGGCTGTCATTCCGAAATCGTAAAAATAAAATAGTATATTTCCAATTCATTTTAATTATTCCCTAAAATCTGCTCACTTAAACGAATTGTTTGTATTATCAGTATGGAATTTCAAAAACTTTGACGAATCATTTTGTTCACAACACGGCATAAACAAAATTGCCATTTGTATTTTTTTTAATTCTTCAAACACTTTTTAGAAGGTTTTTCTTCATAAAAGGCTTTATTTAAATTTAATATTGGAAATTATATTCAAGAAGATTTCATTCGGTTCTCTGCAACATCTGGTAAATCTTAATATTTTTTTTTAAATACAGTAAGATATTATACAAATCTGGTTCGAAAACAAGTCTTGGTAAAAAAACTTCTTGACAGCTTTGAAGAAATATTTGTTTCAATTCCTAAGAAAAATTCCAAGCGTTTTCTTGGTGAAACCTCGCAAATAAAATTATGTCCGAAACTTTTGTATTGTAATTTTTGTTTGCCTCTTCTTTAAATTATAATTACGTTGTTTATAATTTGCCACTCGTGAAAATGTAAATGAATTTTTGTACCATTAAACTGAAGAAGGCATATATGACGCTACTTTTTTATAAAATTGGAGCTGTTCAAATTATTTTATGTGACCGCCTCACAAGAAAAACTTTCAGAATTCTTGTTAAGAGTTATTTTAAAAAATAAAATATTCTATTGAAAATTTGTTAGCTATTTAAACCCTAGCGGAAATGACAAAGGTATGAAAACGTCGGAAACATACACAAACATAAAAAAATGTACGGAAACATGCAAAAGTGAAATTATTTGTTGGATTTCGGCCATCTTTTACTTGTCTATATGTTTATGTCGTTCATGTACATTTATTTATATTTTCTTGCGTTTCTGTACATTTTCGTACTTTTTCTATTTCATATTTTATTTCATTATTTTTTTGTTACGTTCCCGTGGTTTTGCACATTTATGTACACTTCTGTACGTGTTTATACGTATTTGCACGTTTTCATACATTTCTGTATGTTGTCAAGCTTTTCTGTACATTGTCATACGTTTTGGCGTGTCGCTGCTAATTGCGGGGCAGAAAATTGATATACACACATACAGAAATGCGAAAAAGAAAAATTTCGTAATTAAAAAAAAAAAGAGACGTAAGAAAACGTTTATAAATGCACATTAACATATAACGAAAGCGTACAAAATGTCCGAAATCCAACAAAAAAAACACTTTTCTACAGTTTTGTACATTTCTCTACGTTTCTGCACTTTTCCGTACATTTTTGTATGTTTTTGTACGTTTATTATTTCTAAATGGGATAACAAAGTTCCATATTATACATCATTATAAGAGAATTACAAAATTAATGTATATGTTATAATGACTAAGAAATATATTATGGAACGAATCTAATTTTTTTTACTGTTTACACTTAAATGTTTAATTCCCGGATCAGAATATCATCGATCTATTTGATCGTTAAACATTTGTTTTCAAAATCAAAGATTTAGGGTTTGAGAACCCCTGGAGTGATTTATCTTTTTAAATAAATTAGCTGCCATTTTTATTCCAATCAATCTAGTTGCAGAAATTCACACTGTGGATCCAAAAGAATTAAGCGGAATTATTAATCTCTTTTCGCTTACTGCGAAATTTAAAATAACGAATTGAAATGTAAGGTAGTGATTTGAAAAGTACAATTGACATTAATAATTGTCCGTATATATCATTCAGGTTCAAATAAGGAATTCAAATTTGTTCTATTGCGTACTAATTATCAATCCTTTTCAGTATTTTTCCTATTTTTGGACTTTTACTCGTATGCTTAAATCAGCTGCACGAAATCACGCTTTTACGGATAATCTTCCATATTATTTAAATAGATTTTTTGGCTGCATCCGGCAAAATTCCAGCTCAAATAAACATCCTCGGATGACAACATTCTTACAAATTTATAAAATCCTGTCGACAGTGGAGATCCTAAAACCTCCTGAGAGTGGGAATTGTACAATTTTAAATAAATCAGACCTTAAACTCTTCATGTCACTATAAGAATTACAACAAATTTACCAAAAATCATCTGAACCAGGCGGACTTTTGAAAAAAATTAACGATTGGGAATTTGTAAATTTCAGCGACCATCATTACAGTCGTCATGACGTAAATGACTCGGTACTGTACTGTTTTACAGCGCACATTATACAAAATATGTTGGACCATGTGTGGATTGTAATCATGGTCTCTCAAATCCCTCCATGTACTGCGATATACCAGCAGCAGCGTTAAGCAATCGATTGAATGGAGACAATCCCTTTATTCATCCGAATATTCATTTGTACCACCTTATTAAATCTTTGGAAAGCGTATTTAGGAAACATGAAGATTTGAAGTTTCCCATGTGCAACGCAAAAAAATGAGATTTTGGCTAACATTGTGCGCTATGACATGCAGAATCGTATTCAGCGTCACTGCAGCGACATAAATGCACAAAATAAGAAAATAAGTCGGCACTTTAAAAAAAGTGCAAAATTTTACACTACTTAATCGGGTAGCGGAAAACGTATCAACCTGTAAAGAGTGTTGTTTTTTTTTACAATGCAGTCCAACAGTATTGTCTGAAATTTGCAATTTTCTCAACGAAAGACATTTTTCTCGCTATCCGAAATGCTTAAGAACATGAAAATCATACAGATGTATATATGTATATATGTTCAACGTATCCCAGCAAGTGCAAATAGATTAACATTTATTCACATTCATGAATAATGAGACACATAATCTAGTTGAAGTACCTATCAATTTCAATAAAAAATAGTTTAAAGATATTAGTTTTACAAAATTGAAGGAATTTGGATTAATCTTAATCAAATTTCCTGTTGCTGGGATTGCATACCTTAAAAGTATCAGTATATTGTTTGCTATTGTCAAGGTATATATTTGCAATGACTTAATAAATAGGAGCTAAAAACAGTTAAACACGATCATAAAAATGTAATTATGGCATTATGTACATATGTGTGTAATGTAGCGTATAGCTTACAAGTACTAACTTATTATAATTGTTAGTTATTACTAACTAAAGTAATTGTAATAATGTAATTAATAGTATTTAGTCAAATATTGGTCTACCCATTTATGAAGAAGTAAATATATAAAATTCCCCACACTTTATTTTGAATTCACTGTATTTTTCAGAACGATAGACGATTTTATTATTTATAATCAAACTTATTATTGACGATTAAATTTATTTTTCAACAAAATAGTGTATCCTTTTAAAGTAACCCGAAATAATGTGCATGTAAATATTTTATAATTACTTATACCTCCAGTTTATATTTAATAAGAGGTAACGAGCATGAGGAAAAAGAAAAATAACTTCAATAAACAAATGTTATCTTCAGGAAAGCAATATTGTCGGCAATAAGTGCGAAATTGAATCATTCCTGTGGTATTAAGAGAATAAGTGTATATGGCTCCAATTCAGATTCACCTGATAATTTAAATCCACGAGTATACACTGTAAATTCTATTTAGTCTGATATTTACCATCGATAAATGAATTTCACTAATTCTTTAATCGGTGATAGATATAGCTGCTACCATACACAACTAAAAATATAAAAGGTTCATATCCGCAGTTCGATTACTTGTATTTGGTGGAAAAAGATTTTTGGATTATTTGAAATATCGAGACAGTATTTGATTAATGTAGCTTATCAATCGAATATAAATATGAAATTACTGAAGACTGCCTTTACGTATAGACAAGTTTATTCAGACATTAACAATCGATACATAAATTTAATTTTTTAATCGGTTGTGCATTTGATGTTGTCGTATAACTAAAAATATAAAAGGTTTACATCCATAATTTGAGTACTTCTATTCGCTGGAAAAAGTTTTTTGGATTATGTGAAATATCGACAGAGTATTTGATGAATGTAGCTTTTCAATCGAGTATAAATATAAAATTATTTAAAACTGTCTTTACGTATAGACAAGTTTATTCAGATATTAACCATCGATACATGAATTTGACTAATGCTTTAATCTGTTGTGGATTTTCTCTTGTCATATAACTAAAAATATAAAAGGTTCATATCCGCAGTTCGATTACTTGTATTTGGTGGAAAATGATTTTTGGATTATTTGAAATATCGAGACAGTATTTGATGAATGTTGTTTTTCAATCGAATACCAATGTAAAATTAGTTACGAAAGTTGCGTCTAGACATCTATAATGTCAAATTTTGTATAAATTTAGCATATAAATAAATGAATGGTTAAAATTTAATATATTCGTGAACCAATAATTTTTGGATGTGAAATATTAAAAATATTAAATATTTACAAAAAATGGTAAGAAATATATAAATTATTTAAAAATTTTGGATTCACCAACAGATCCATAATAATGGTATTGCCACTAACGTTGTGAATGTGATGTTATATTTTCCATAGGAATATTAATTATCGCGTAAGTATACATAACAAAATTCGTGCATGCGAGAAGCATTATAGTGAAAGGACTTTCGAATTTCGCGGCAACGACTCGGAATCTCCACAGAGCTGCCGGCGCCTCTCTACGGATTAGTTTCGGCACAGCAGTGGGGGATATTGCATCCTTTCACAAAGGGGGACAAACGAGAATATCGGCATGCATAGGCAACGCCAGCCCCGTGGTCAGTTGGTACATAACGCCGGCGCTACAGGCATATAACGCGACTTCCGGAGGTTCCCTTAACCCATTAACGCCTGAAATGACAATTTTTATACTTCATTTTCAATCAAGTATTTCGTATCAAAATCAAAGTTGAAAACAATTGAGAGTACGTATCCTACTGTTTTCGAGATCGCTTTTCAAGATCCTGAGGTCAAAATTGAGTTTCAGCCATCAGAAATTCCAGTATGGCGTCGAATATGAAAAAATTTCCAAAAAATTGGGAATTTTTTATTCTTATCAATTTTTTTCGATCTATTAAATTTTGGAATTTTATTGAAACCTTGCATAATGGTGCATAAAATAGTTGAATTTAAAAAAAAATGTTACTTTTATACCCTACACCATTCTAACGACTTCAAAATGGCGTCAACAATGAAAATTTCTTTGAGAAATTTCTGGACTCTGTAACTCAAAAACTACGAACTTAAAAAAAAAATGCCTAGAATGAAAAGTTCTTAAAATTCATCAAGCGATATAGTGGAATTTTTTCAAAATTTTTTGATGACATTTTGAGAAATTTTTTTTCAACATTTTTTTCAAAATTGTAATTTATTTACAAACAATTTAGTATATTCTCTGATGAATTCTAAGAGTTATTTGTTGTTTGCAATTTTTTCGAAAAGTTGATAGTTTTCGAGGAAATGAATTTCAAATATTATAGTTTAGGATTTTTCCCCAAAAAAACTATCAACTTTAGGAAAAAATTGCAAAGAACAAAAAACTTGTAGAATTCATAAGTAAATACACAAAATTTTTTTTAGAATTTTTCATAAATAAATTATAATTTTGAAGTCTCAAAATGTCATTACAAAAATCTGAAAAAATTCCACTATATTTCTCGATTAATTCTAAGAACTTTTCAATCTTAGCATTTTTTAATAACAGCACGTAGTTTTTGAGTTACAGAGTCCAGAAATTTTGAGTACGCATAAATTTCATAAAGCCCATCACTATTAAAAGGTTAGAAATTATGATCGATTAGTGGGAAAATAAATCGTACAATTCAATGGAATACAATCACGCTACATAACCTAGATCCTTCGTTCCGTGTAGTATTCTTACTATTTTTAAGTGTACCGTATGGAATCCCGTTACGTTAGGAAAAATTAAGAAAAATGATAAGATGTTTTTATTTATATTTGCACAATCATCTCATTTAAATTTCATGAACGAGACTCTTCAGAGTGTACTTACGAAAATGGTAAGAAAAGTAAATGACAGACCAGCCATTTTTAATTATACAGTTTTTAAATTAACTTCATGATCGTTGACACAAAAAACGGCAATAACCCAAAACGCAAAAATTTATATTTACTGTCTGATATTTTGATAAATTTACCGAACTTACAGCCGCCATACTGGATTCGCCACTTTGAATTTAATGCTGTTTCCATTAAATTCATAAGCGATCGAGAAACGGTATTACTAGTCGTACACATAATTAATAGTTTTTAGTACAATTTTAATAAAATTAGAAAATTTACAACCGCCGTACAATCCACCACACAATCTACAGATGTCGCAGATTTAACATCAAATCACGATTTTTTCCGAGTTTGAAGTAAATTTCCCGACTAACTGCTAAGGAATGAGTCTCCTATATAGTTTTCTTGCATTCTGTAATCATTTATCTTTCTTTTGGTTCTTGTTTTATTCATTTTGTCCCCTCCGTTCTTGAGATATTAGGTCTTGAAAGTGAGTTTTTCATGTTCGTCTTCTGTGATGGCGTTTCTGATCAGTCCATTAGGACGTAACCTCGCCTGCTATTCGTTAATAAAGAACTGAATCGATTTAAAGATTACGGTAAATATGATATTGTACGAAATAAAATATAAAGCAATATTAATAAGAAAAAAATTTATTTTTTCAGTAAGTCACACGAAAACTCTCACGAGCTTCCACACATGCAAACATATTATGGCTCTGAAATGCACCATAATGAACACAGATAAGTAGTAATTTGGCACCTCTGATGCTCATGTCAGTTATGCAATGACAGAGCTAACAATAATAGTGCTCAAATATTGTTTTAGGACCAATCAATAACAGGTGCTAAAAAAACAATGTCAGTTTCGTTTAGAAGCACAACATTGTTGGGGCCTATTTACAGTTGAGGGCCTTCGCAGCAGTCGAAACTATTCAACTTCAATTTTTGTGCTGATTGTGAGTATGGATAACGGTACTGAGGTTCGTGTAAACGATACAATTTTAGTTAATTATATTTTAAGTTGAATACACTATAAACTTTTTGAATATTTATAGGGTATTTATCGACGCCTCTTACGAAAAACTAGCACGTTTCAAATTCCGCCCGTATTGTTGGGTTGGGTTATCGTTATGTAATCTACATGCTTTTGGTAAAAATCAAACAAACAGACTATTAAATTAGGAAATACCCACGTTTTGTAACTTTTATTAAAGAAGTGATGCTTAAAAATAGCTACTTGTACTAGACCAAACGAATTTCGAAAACTAAGAAACAGTTCAGTAAAATATACTGGACGCGAAATTGCCCAGTTAGATGATTTATCTGCAAATTCTTCTGAAGATCAATATTTTCTAGTACGATCAAATTCGATACAGAAAATATTTAGACATCCGGATGTAGTAAATAACATTATTTAATTAAAAATTTAAATAGCAAAATTTCCACCTAAAATAGAATTTGAAAACATTATAAATTATACTTATAAAAAAAATAATTTTAAACAATAATAATAATCACACATTTATTCAATTAGGTTCTCGAAATGTTTCCCTTCTGCGACAGTAAAGAAGGGGATAGTCAGTGGTAGAACTCATCTTGGTGTTTGTGAGCATATCTGCAGAAATGGACTGGGCTGTTGTAAAAATGCTGTGTCTCAATTCCGCAGAGTTTTCACTGCTGGGCGTCAATAAAGATCATTTTTAACGTGATCTCACAGAAAAACCGAGTGGAGTCATATCAGGAAAACGAGCAGGCCAATGTAGTGCGTAAAAAGAGGCAGCGGTAAGTATAATAAAATGCGAACTCTTTTCTCGTTTGCACTATCTGCTTCTACATTTTTAATGAAAGGAATATATGACGCTATTCACTATACACGGTGTGCCTGAACAAAGTTTAAATTGAGGGGAAAGGCACATGACATTTTCTTTCAGGATTGCACTCTAGGATACTTTCTAAGGAATTTCTAACAAAGAATTTAAAAAATCCACTGGGCCGTTTTTTATTTCCGTATGTTTATAAATTTTAACGTAACTTATGAAATTAACCAAGCTTCAAATACAATTATGTTTCATAATAACGTATGTTCACATAGAAATTCATTCATAAATAAATCACTTGATCCTAAATTCAACCATTATATTCAACAATTTCGAAAATGTTATCTAGATTTGCTCATTAGCATTACACCAAAAGTACATGCTATGACGTATCGTGTACCGTACTTTTTCAATAAAACTCAAAAAGGTCTCGGATTATTCAGATTTCAAGGAAACTTGGGAAAATACAAAGTAAAGAAACAAACTTTTCAATAAATCTCTTGAAGCCTGTAATAGTCAGCACATTTAATTTTGTTATATTCTTGTACATTTTACTTCGACCCACACCTTGGGTCTGAATGAAGTATTGAATTTAGTCACTTCGGGCATAAAAATTACCTTATAGTTTTTCATCAAATGTCGACGTTTCAGACCCTAAGGAGCCCAAATCAACAATAAAAAAATTTGTGTCCGTGATCTTGTACGTTCGTACGTTCGTTTTTTTTGTCTCGTGACATAACTCACGTACGGATAAGCGTATCTACATCAATTTTTTTACAATGCCTTGGCATAACTTAAATCTGTTTAGATTGTAGCGCAGATCCATCGGCCATTACTAAAAAACATTAGCCCTAATTACGCTCCTTCGTAGTTTTTTGCATTTATTTTGTAAATAATTAATAAATAAAAAATTCTTTTTAAAAAACACGTTTTTATAAATGAACTAAAAAGGATAAAATAATTTTTCCCATCCACACAGGTCACTAATACCATGCCTAAATAAATACGCAATAATTTTTTATTTTATTAGGAAACAAAATATTTGTAAGACTTAAAATGGAAAACGTGGGCGCAATAGAGGTAACAGAAATGACTAGCATGTCTAAACTAGCGTGTCATATTGTTGATTTAAGCATAAGTTTCTCATTTGTTATTGTTCGTAGAGGAGTCATTTCTATTACCTCTATTGCGCCCCACGTTTTCCATTTTAAGTCTTACAAATATTTTATTTCCTAATAAAATGAAAAATTATTGCGTATTTATTTAGGCATGGTATCAGTGACCTGTGTGGATGGGAAACATTATTTTATCCTTTTTAGTCCATTTATAAAAACGTGGTTTTTAAAAAAAATTTTTTATTTATTAATTATTTTCTGCTTTTTAGTTTTAATCGGTAGAATTTTACAATCTATTTTAAACTGTTACATTTATAAACAATCTGAAAAGAGCAGTTTCAAAATGAAAAGAACATGCAAGTGGTTTTGGATGACAGACTCCTCTGGTGGCTTACACCGTCCAGAATTGTTGAGAATCCTGATGAGGTTTTCTCACGCCAGAATCCGTGAGCTGTTGCAGCACTTATATATGACACTAATTCACTACTGCTTCACTTGCCGTCATGGATGAGTATATACAGGAAAGGGAATTAATGACGTCAGTGGAGGACTTTTCCCGATTGCGAAAAGAAAACAAAGGACAAGCGCGACGGAGCAAGGGGGGAAAACGCCGGGCCCCCCGCTAAAAGGACAAAACAACGAAAAAAAACGAGTATAAAGGAATGTATAGATTCAATCAAGAACGGAAAATAAGCGAATTTTTTTTTAAACTTATTCTTTTTCATTTAAAATTTAAATTTGCTGAAAATGTTCTTAAAACTGATTGAAACTTGTAATAAACGGTAAAGGAATGCATTGTCATCCAATTTTGGGCTATCCTAAAAGTTTCAAGTCTCTAGCTCATCGGTAAGTTAGATTAAAATCGATTACAAGATTTGCACCGGACAAACGGACAGACAGACAAGAATACGAGTTAAAAGAGGTTGTATGCATTGTCTTCCTACAGTCAACGATAATGCCATAGAAACTGTTTTAAAATGCGTATGACTACTGTCTGACAGTGTTGAATTTGGTCACCTCGGCAAAAAAATGACCCTATAGTTTTTCATAAAATTAGGGTAGTACTTGTTATACAATTGATGATAGATTGTGTTATATAAACGTATCACAATACCCCCTGGTAATCTTATTGACTAGGTCAATACATATACTCCAAATACACTTGGACTCACTATTGCCAGTCTTATCATTGTATGATTCATCCGAAATTTCTGGCCGTTGATTGGTTACCAACGATTGAACTACCTTTATTATGTTATCAATTTTGTCCTGTAATTTCTCAAACCTCTCATCCTTCTTGTGTTTGGAATTTTCCTTTTCGCGCGATCACGATCTGTATCGCTTTCTTTTGTGTTCAGGCATCGTAATTTCCCAAATAAATTATTTTATTAAGAGCAAAGCTAAAAATATGTCTTCAAATTTTGACACAACAAAACAATATGAATAATACGAGAGAAGTTGGTTACAAGTACATATTCAAATGTTATATTCCACTTAAGGCACATTCCGTAGACACGGCAAGGCCATGACTACATGATAATCATCGAGAACGAGACACACAATATAATTTTAATATTATTTCAGAGTAACAAGTTGATCTGGTTCTAGCAGGATGGCGCCTGAGTTTCAAGAGTTCATCTACAAGTCGCTATTCTTAAAGATCACTTGTTTAATAAAAGATATAAAACAAGGGTATTATTTAATTTAATAGTCTTTTTGTTTGATTTTTATCAAAATGTAGGTTACATAAATACCCTAGAAATATTTTAAAAGTTTAAAGGTTTTCAGGTTAAAATATAATTAACTAAAATTGTATAATTTACACAAACCCCATTACCATTATCCATACTCACAATCAGCACAAAAATTGAAGTTTGACAGGTTCGACTGCTGCGAAGGATCTCAATTTACCATTTTATTTTTCTTTTATTTATTTACCCTCTACCTTCCACCTCGATCGAGGTGTCCCATAAGCTCTCGGTCCTAACAATGTTGTGCTTCTAAACGATGCTGACATTGATCGGTCCTAAAACAATATTTGAGTAATATTATTATTGGCTTTGTCATTTCATAAATGACATGAGCAAGAGGTGAGCATAAGAGGTGCCAACTTACTACTTATCTTTGTACATTATGGTGCATTTCGAAGCCATAATATGTTTGAATATGGGGCATTCCGTGCCAAACGGGCGACTGAAAAGATTAGCTCTTTTCGGTATCTCGCATTAAACGCTTGTTTCTGAAGTTCTGTGTCCGAGAAAGGAAAAAATAATTAGTGGATTTTATTCGTCTTCTTATGCACTTTCCGATGATTAAAATGATTTTTTATTTTATTTATATATTCATCGATTTTTCAGTTTAAAAAATAAAAATCGATTTTTTTAAAACGTTTTAAATATTATTTTAGACAAGCTCAAATGAAAGCTCGTATATTTTCCTATAAAATCTCATTGTCACAATTATGGGCCGCTGGTTCAGAATCAGCGCGAGTTTCAGACACGTGGTATGCGAGTTGCAAGCGGGAACGCGCACAAGCAAACTTGCGCCATCTTGGAAAAACGCGTCTACAGAGAGGGCGGTTACTCGCGCGGGTAGGAGCGCTGCGCCGCGGTGGGGAACGTGCGGGGAAGTGTACCGCGAGTATTAAAATTTCTCGTCCCGCGTTCTTTGTCTTACATATAGAAAAGCCAAATCGGATAATATGGAAAATCTAGGACAGTTACCCGCGATGTGTGCGAAATTAAAACGTCTTCTCGTCAAGCAGTCCGGGTACTATATAGGTTAGTTTTCGAAGAAGAAGGCGATCGGAAAAGCCGAAAGAGTCTACGAGAATTTGACGAGTTTAAGTTCGAGGACGATTTCGAAGAGTTTCGAACGAAGTTGGATTTCGCTGGAAGGTTTTCGATCGGGGAACTGACGACGATTTGCCACTTACTGGGGCTGCCGTATGACGGAACAAAGGAGCATCTCAGATTGCACATCATCCGAGCTCTAATGGACATTAGTTCACTTCAACAATCGCCCGATACTTAAAACGATGAAGACAGCGAAAACGAGGAAAATAAAGAAGACGAACAAGAAGAAATTGACGAAATATAGGTGCATGAGCTACGGAACGAGCGCGGCAACGCGCACGATGCGCGAAACAAAGACGGGCGACCGGGCCATGCGGCCGAACGAGGGAATGCTGTGAGATTTGCCCTTTCTTGCAAGGACGTTGAAGATTCTATACTCCCATTAAGCGGAGATTATAATTATCCAATTGAGCGCTGAGTTTCTGACTTCGAGGAAGCCACAATAATATTCGAGTGGGATGATCTACGGAAATTAATCTTCGCTAAAAAATCCTTGACAGGCCTCGCAAAAACTTTTATTCAAGGGGGAAGAGCCATCAGAGAATGTGATCAATTGAAGCAAGCGTTGGATTGTGAGTTTTCATCAAAGTTAAACAGTGCTGGCTTACACAAATTGTTGACAGATAGACGCATGAAAGAAAGTGAAAGCGTAAGAGAATACGCACTAGCAGTTCAAGAGGTAACGTGGAGGAGGAAGCTCTGATCGAATATATTATTAATGGTATTTCGGATAAAGTTTCGAATAAAGCTATGTTGTATGGAGCACAAAATATTCCGAGTTCAAGGAACGCCTGAATGCGTACGATAAGATGAACAGGTCGATGTCCGAAACCATAAAGCCGCAAAAAATGGAAAGAATAACGCGTGACAGCTCAGTGAGAAAGACAACGAGAGCTATCGAAGTAAAATCCAACACGCAAAAGAAAGACCGATGCTACAATTGTGGTGACTTTGGTCATCGTTCAAAAGAGTGTCCAAAGAAGATGCAAGGATCGAAGTGTTTCAAATGGAATGCCTTCGGACATTCAGCAAGGGCTGATCATGTTGCATGTGTAACAAGTGCTCGTAATTGTCCTATTGAAGTTACGATTAATAACATCAAATGTGAGGCACTTGTAGATACTGGCAGCGACGTGAATCTAATACGCGAAGACGAATACAAAAAGACAGGGAAACCAAATTGCGTCATACCAATCGTATCTTATCTGGTCTAGGAAATACAACGACGAAACCAATCGGGATAATTTCAGTGAAAGTAATTTTAAGCAATGAAGCATATGAGACTGAATTGCTCTTCGTCCCAACGATGGCAGTTAGTGATAAAGTCATCTTGGGTTTCGAAATTTTGAAAAATGGCGAAGTTATCATATCCGGCGTATCAATCAAAATAAAAAAAAAATTTAACGAATGTAGCACGCCAGAAGATAATGACGGAACGCCGAACGATGGGTTTAAAGAGCTTTGCAATTTCGAATGCTGCTTAATTAATGAAACAGATACGAATCCTCTTTATAAGGATCGAATTCAGCTGATGGTAAACGAGTACAAACCGAAAGACGACGTGAAATCTACGATAGAAACAAAAATTGTTTTGAAATCGGAAGAGCCAGTGCATCAAAAATTGCGTAGGCTTGCGCCTAAAGAGAAACAGATCCTGAAGCAGCAAATAAGTGACTGGCTGTCGGCAGGAGTGATTCAACCCAGCAAAAGTGAGTTTACCAGTGAGGTAGTGATTGTTCCGAAAAAAAGATGGAAGTTACCGCGTGTGTGTGGATTACCGTGAACTTAATAGACACGTAATAAGAGATAGGTTCCCAATGCCACTTATTGTAGATTGCATCGACTCATTAATGCCAAAGTGTTTTCGGTGATAGATTTAGAAAACGGGGTTTTCCACGCCCCTGTCGCCGAAGGAAGCCGTAAGTATACATCGTTTCTAACGCCAGATGGACAATACGAGTTTCTAAAGACACCTTTTGGGCTATGCAAGAGTCCCGCGAGTTTTCTCCGATTTGTGGATGAAGTTTTTAGCGAGTTGATTCGGCAGAAGGTTATCGTCGCTTATATGGACGACTTAATTATTCCCGGTATTGATGAACAAGACGCGCTGGACAAATTAAGGAATACATTGGAAGTGGCTGCAAATGCCGGTCTCATTATAAATTGGAAGAAATGTTATTTTTTGCAGAAGGGTGTAGAGTTTCTGGGTCATATAGTGGAGAACGGTCAAATTTCCCCTGCGCCTATGAAAGTGAATGCTGTACGTAACTTTCCTGCACCAATGACGAAAAAACACGTCCAAAGTTTTCTCAGGATAACTGGGTATTTTAGAAAATTCGTTCGACATTATGCTTTGTTGGCGAAACTTCTATCAGACTTACTGAAAGATGGCGTTCATTTTCAATTTGGAAGCTTTTCAAGCCCTAAAAAATGTATTGATTTCGAAGCCAGTTCTTAGAATTTATGATATGAATGCAATTACCGAACTACACACTGATGCCAGCCAAGATGGGTATGGAGCAGTTCTGATGCAAAGACTTCCAGCTGAAAAAGATTTTCATCCTGTATATTATATGAGTAGGAAAACGAGTGATGCCGTGCGAAAATATCATTCGTACGAATTGGAAACCCTTGCCATAATAAAAGCAGTAGAAAAGTTGCGAGTTTACGTGCTAGGGATACGTTTTACAATTATAACTGATTATGACGCCTTTCAAAAGACGCTACGTAAATAGGACCTGCTGTTAAGAGTTGCTAGATGGGCTCTTACACTTGAGCAATTCGACTACGAAATGGAACATCGGTCGGGACAACGAATGCAACATGTTGACGCACTTAGTCGCTTCCCAGTAATGATTGTCGAAGATAAAATTATCGCTCTAATCCAAAAGAAACAAGATGATGCAGAAAGGATCAGAGTAATAAAAAGGATCTTGGAAACGGAGGCATACGAAGATTATTTACTGGAAGACGATATCTTCAAAAAACGCCTGGGTTCGAAGAAAGTCATTGTGCTACCAACCGACATGCATACATACGAAGAACCAACGAAAATGGACACTTTGGACCAAAAAAGATGGCTGAATGAATAAAAGAGGAGTATTACATCCCGAACTTTCAAGAGAAATTGCAAAAGTTCGTGAGCTGCTGCATCAAATGCATCCCCATTGAGAAGAAGAAAGGCAAAAACGAAGGAGTTCTCCGAAGGTGATGCTCCGTTACACACGTACCATATCGATTATCTGCGGCCGATGACAGCAACCAGCAAGATGTATCGACATATATTTCTTGTTGTGGACAGCTTTAATAGGTTTGTATGGCTGTATCCCACAAAAACAGAAAATATGACAGAAGTAATTAGCAAACTAATGCTACAACAAAAGACTTTCGGGAATCCTAGTCGAATTATCTCGGACAAAGGCGGAGCATTTATTTCGGAAGAATTCCAAAATTTCTGTACAAACGAGGATATCGAACAAGTGTTTACGACGACTGGAATCCCACGTGCCAACGGCCAAGTTGAACGGATGAATAGGACGTTGATTTCCGTTCTGGCCAAGCTGTGATTTGAAAATCCAGATCACTGGTACCGATACGTTGATCGAGTACAAAGAAGTTTAAATAGTACTTTCCAACGCAGTATAGGAATGACGCCCTTCGAAGCATTAATTGGGACAAAAATGAAAACTAAAGAGGAAGTCGAAAATCTGTATTTAATAGAGAGCAGGAGTCAGTTCAGTTTTTTGATGAAGATCGTGAAAACTTACGAGTTCTGGCGAAGCAAAATTTGCTTAAAGTGCAAGAAGAGAATCGACGTAGCCATGACAAAAATTGCAAACCAGCAATTAAGTATCGTGAAGGAGATATCGTCGCGATCAAGCGAACGCAGTTCGGAAAAGGTCCGAAAATACCACCTTTTTTGCGGATAAAGACATTGTGTTTAATTAATGATTATTGTAACCTATAGTGTATTACCTAATTATTCATGTTAAATAAATCATTTTCTACATATATATATATATATATATATATCAGGGCAACTGAAATAGGGCTACTTAAAGAATAATGGTATTTAAAAATTCACAGTTTCTATTATGCTTATTTACTAAAAAAACTTCTATGTCACCGATTAGCAAAATTTAAAAAATTGGTTAAATTCTGGTTAAATATCTATTATATTGCGAAGGGTCTAGTGACTGCTTACATCAAAGGGCTTTTCAACAATGTATACATCTGTTCTATTCAAATTTTGAATTTCTCATTAAAGGGCAGATAAGTGCAGATGGAACAAGTTACAATAGTTAGTCTAGTCGTTCCTTTAGACACTCGAATACAGAAAAACACATACAAATACATACAATTTTTGTAAGACAAGTTTAAAGAGTCCTTGTATGTGTTTTATTAGTCTACAACAGGGTCACCATTACAAGCTTTTAAAACATTCTTGTTCGGCATCTAACCCTATTTTTTTATACGTTTATATTATGTTAAGTATCCAGAAATATGTATATTGGATAAACAAAAATTATATTGAAGAAATTATTCTAAAAAAAAAGGAATATATCAGTGAATTTTACAAATATTAACTTCATGTACTTATTAACGACAACTAATGTTAATACCATTACTAATATGAACTGATATAGTTAAACAACTATTTAAGAATATACTTGTGCATTTTTTGTTTCATTTTTCAAAAGTTTTATTTTCTGCCCCATGACCGTGCTTATACATTGCGTCGAACTACTGTGCGGCTGGGCAATTTTTCAAAATTGTTTTCAGGCAGCAGTTCGCTATATGTAAGACGAACCACGCTATCTGTTTGACATTTTGGAGATGCTGTTTTCAGGCGGGAATCGAGCCATGACCGATGCTATACTTAATGTAGGTTTCTGCACTTTCCTACATTCTCGATAAATGTGAGTAAGGCGCCATCTAAGACGACCTGCAGCTCTCGCATTTGTACTCACCGTACCCGGACAAGCTCCTTGAGAGTTTTTGAAACACCTCGATCAAGGTAGAATTATATTTAATTTCGTACTATTTCATATTTGCGTAAGATATAATTGTGGAAGAAATATGTAAGTACGCGATTGATGAATAGTATTTACACATTAGTGGAAAAATCTAGCGTTTGCATCATTATGTATGAAAGTAGCATGTTTTGGAACTTTTTTATGAACAATTTATTGTATTTCTTCAAAACCCAGTAATCGGAAATGCACTGAAATGTATTGAAAATTATTTGAATGATATATTTGAATATATTTGAATTAAAAAAATAATAATATATACACTGAGGGACTGTTCGGCGCGTAGCGGTACGAAATTGGCCGACAGCAATCCGAACGTTAGGCTGCGTACGCTTCGAATTGTCGGACCGCTGCCAGACGAAAATTGTCCGAACGTCATCCGAAATTGGTTCGGGGCTATCCGATAGTTGGCGCGCTTCTAACCTACGCGTAGTCCGAACGAGTTGCGACATTTCGGTCCGACCCAGTATATCTTATACATTCATGTTAGCAGCTGGACTGGGTTGCGTATTACAGAATTTTGTCGGATGGAGCAAGTATCTTATGTCTGCTTGTTACAGATATGAATGTTACACATATCTATTTTTTAATTCTTAACACAGTACAAATAAAATATGAAAAGATTTAAATATACAGTGAATGATCTGAAAAAAAATTAAGACTGTGAAACGCATTAATGAATTTTGTCGACGAAGACAAAATTCAGTTACTGTTCGGGATTTTGGAGCCCTTTTTGTAGCTTGGCCCAAATGAGGTGAAGGAATGAAGCAAGTTAATAAAGTCCGTACTCCACACGTGGACTGTATTTTTGTAGTTTTCTTTATTACACAACCGTCGAGAACTTTGAGTACACTGCACAGTAATCCAAGTGCACTGTAATCCTTAGAGCACATAATTACAGTCAATCTTGTTACGTAGTGATAATTTTTGAGATACGGTTGAGTTGACGCTTTTTTCATAACTCAGCGCGCGCAGCGGACCCGTTTAACCGCTTGAATATCTGCGACATCTATAGAGCGCGCTATCATTTATCAAATACTTAATGCCTTATAATGGCGCGTAAACTATATTCAATTTAAACACTTAGATTTTAATAAAATTATAAACAAACCGGCCACCTTGCGGGTACATATGCGGGCAAAACGACTTCTATTCTTGCTTACTTACTACTATATAAAAAGGCTAACAATGAGCTGAACCGTTTAATCGCTTGAGAGAGGTAAGGGTACAATTTCAGTAATAGGACGCACGAATTCAGAAGAGGCTGTTTTCACGCGGACGACGCGAACTAGATTATCGTGACCAGGAAAAGTTTCTACGATACGTCCTAAACACCATTTAGCAGGAGGTAAATTTTTATCCTTAATTAATACAAGTACATTTCGACGCAGGTTGGGCATACGCATCTGCCATTTTCCGCGCCTTTGAAGTGTCGGTAAATATTCTCAAACCCATATTCGCCAAAAGTTCTCAAGCTGCCTTTGTATAAATTGCCAACGTGATAATCTATCGTCTCGTATCGCGAGCGTAGACGGAGCTGGTATGACCTTTAATGAGGCCCCAATTAAAAAGTGACAAGGAGTCAATGCAGCAAAACTTTCTGGATCGTCACTGAGTGGAGCAAGTGATCTTCAATTTAAACATGCTTCGATTTGAGCAAGCAATGCTTGAAATTCCTCTACGGTAGGCGTAGCGTTTCCCATTTGCTTTCTCAAATGAGACTTTACACACTTGACTCCAGCCTCCCAAAGCCCGCCAAAATGAGGGGCGCAGAGAGGAAGGAAGTGCCAAGTGGTCCCATCGGTAGCCAAATAGGATCTCAAATCCAAATTTCTAGTGCCGCTCCGAAAGGCAGTCTTTAATTCGCGGAATGCGCCTTGAAAATTACGTCCGTTGTCACTGTAAAGATCACTCGGGGTACCTCGGCGAGACGCGAAACGTTTGAATGCAGCTAAAAAGACTGCTGCTGAGTAATCGAAAACCAGCTCTAAATGAACTGCACGGGTCGAAAAACAGACAAACAACGCTAAATAGGTTTTGGTGCTTCGTGCTCCACATCCTGAGTAATCGACGCCAGTATGAGAAAATGGTCGTGAAGGGGAGCAACGTGCTTCAGGTAAATCAGCCATGAATTGATTACTAGTTTGAGCTTTATCTCGGATACATACTATACATCTGCGAACATGCGCTTTTACGAGATTTCTTGCGCCTATTATCCAAAAGGATTGTCGAAGCACTCCTAACATAAGCTGTACGCTATCATGACACAAATTTTTATGCAGTTGAGCAATGATCATTTGAGAAATCTGGTGATCAGGTAATATTGCGGGAAATTTTTTAGTGCTTGATAAGATGGAATGTTTAAGCCGGCCACCAAGCCGCAGGATGCCTGATTGGCTTAAGCAAGGATTGAGTCCTTTCAAAGTTGAATTGCGTGGAAGCTCGTGATGCTGCTGAAGAGCATGGATTTCCTTTGGGAAGGCGTTTGATTGTACATGACGAATCCAAAAGTCGACTGCGACTCGAATATCCTCTGCGAAGTTAGATGTTGAAGGTCGTTTTTTTGTACGAATATACGTGATGAATCTAAGTACGTATACCGTAATTCTTAAAAGTCGAGCCCAAGATGAACATTTATCTAAAAGATCCGTGATCCATCGCGGACTCGTCATTTGAGCGACATGCGTATGGATTCTCTCTTCAAGATTGGTGTCAAAAGGTTCTCTTATTTGTTGCGGCCAACTTTCTGGCAGCTGAGACAGCCAAACTGGCCCGTTCCACCAAAGGGAAAAATCTAAGAAGGATGATGCAGTCATGCCACGGGATGCACAATCAGCAGGGTTGTCCTTGGAGGGGACATATCGCCATCTGACATCGGAAAGTGTTCGGTGTATTTCCGAAACACGATTGGCTACGAAAACTTCCCAATGTGCCGGTGGCTTTTGAAGCCAACTCAACACAATTGTCGCGTCAGTCCAGCAATAAGTACAATCATCAGGAATGTTTAGCTGTATTTTAAGAAAGCTGTGTTTTAAGAAAGTAAATAACCTTTGTGAGTAAGGACGCGGCGCACAATTCTAGTCGAGGTACACACAAGGTTTTAATTGGAGCAACTTTTGTTTTAGACATAAGCAAGCTAACTTGAACTTTCCCGGTTACGGAGATGACGCGAGCATAGACTACAGCGGAGTATGCTAAAGTAGATGCGTCACAAAACCCGTGTAATTCTACCACTGAGGTATCCGAACCCCTACCAATCCAACGGGATATTGAAATACGGGAGATTTGTGGAAAGTCCTTCGCAAAGTCCGCCCATTCTTGAACGATATGCGGCGGGAGAGGGTCATCCCAACCAATTTTCAATAACCACAGTGATTGTAGTAGAATTTTAGCTTTTATGATTATGGGGGAGAGCCACCCTAATGGATCAAACAGTTTTGCTACTGTAGATAAGACATTTCGTTTAGTTGGAACGAACTCAGGTAGCTTATTCACTGAGAAGTGGAAACTGTCCTCCTTATGCGACCAAAGAATCCCAAGAATTTTTATCGCAAAATTTTGATCAACAGGAAATTGGATTGCTAAACCACTATGAGATTTATCTAAATTTTCTAAAAGGTCTCGGGACTTACTCAGCCATTTTCTGAGAAGAAATCCTCCGGAAGCCGTCATTTTTAATGCTTGATCACGTTTTGAAAGGGCGAGAATTTTATCTTCAGCTCCCAAGAATACGTCATCAACGTACGTATTTTGTTCTAAATCTGATGCGACTAGTGGGTAACGAGAACTTTCGTCTTGCGCTAATTGTTTTAAGACTTTAAGAGATAAGTATGGTACACAAGCCATTCCATACGTGACCGTATTCAGTTTAAATATTTTTATGGGATCACTCGAGTTTTCTCTCCATAAAATGCTCTGATATTTTCGGTTTTCAGGGGCAACTTGAATTTGTCGGAACATCTTTTCCATATCTGCCGATAAAACATATGGAAATTGCCGCCATCGTGTGATAATGGAAAGAAGGTCATTTTGCAATTTTAGTCCAGTACGTAAACAGTCGTTTAATGAAACCCATGTTGAAGTTGGACAAGACGAATTGAAGACGACTCGAAGTTTCGTCGTTTAACTTTCCTTACGTAAAACGGGATGATGTGGAATAAATACGTGAGGTACATCATCGTTTACGTGGACATTAATTTCACTCATATGACCCAGGGTTTCATATTCCGCTAAAAATGCATTGTATTTTTCCCTAATTTCTGGATTTTGTTCCAATCTCTTTTCAAGTCGTTTAAGAGATGCCTCAGCAATTTTATACGAATTTCCGATGCTATCGGGGGACGATTTAAATGGTAAACGTACCGTATAACGACCATTTTTATCACGCGAATAAGTTTTTTCAAAGTGCTTCTCGCACTCTAAGTCATCTGCTGATAAATGATTACAAGACGGGGGTTCTTCTATTTCCCAGAACAATTTTAATGTTTCGTTAATTGAAGAGTCATGAGCATGATAAGCATAAATCGTATGCATAGAAGTTAACATCGGAGTGGAGGGACCCATCAAAACCCAACCAAAAATAGTTGAATGGGCGGTTAACATGCTATCTGACACGGTGGTCTTCAAGGCGAAAAAAGTTTGACAAAAATGGATCCAAAATCGGGCATCGGGGAAAGTTTCTACATTATTTCTAGATTAAAAATCAGTTCGAATTAAAATCGTAGCTGATTCCCTTCTTAAGATATTCCGTTTTTAATTATTTTCAATCCAATTTCTGCTTTTAGCTTTAAGTAGGAACAACGACATGGAGGTAGTGGCTTTATTGTCCAATTTTCTTTTATTTTTTTTATTCTATCTTTTCGTATGTGTATTAATATTATTATATAATAATTGTGCAATTATTATTATTACTATTATACAATAATTTTTTTATTTTATTTATATTGTAGTTTCTTTTTTAGTTTTTTATTATTTTTCATTTTTATTATGAGCGTTTTAATCAATTTCTAGTTCTATGTAATTAAGTAAACTTTTTATTATGACTTCAAGAAAATTATACGAAATAACTTTTTTCAAATATATATTAAAGTATACAATGACCGAAGAGAATTCTATTACTGCTTTCAACATTCTGAAAAGAAATTTTTCGGGCTTCTTTTTCTAAACATATTTTTTATCGCCATGGGACACATATTTTTTTTTATTGTAATTGTAATGAGTAAATTCATCCGGTGGCATTTTCATCGGTGATAGATTTGTATTCTTTACGAAAAGATATAGATATATAAGTATACAGTAGTGAAATATCTCGAATCTTCGTCTACTTTATACCTATACTTTATAGTAACAACTTCTCTTGCGAGTATTAGAGCCACCTATCGGCGCATCGAAAGTGATATTATAGCTACTACAAATATAAAATACTTTTTTGAAATTTCGTTCTCATGTACGACTTTCGATGCGCCAATAGGTGGCGCTAATACTCGCAAGAGAAGTTGTTACTTCTGAAAGCTATAAAGCAGACGGATATTCGTGATATTTCAATACTGTATATTACTGTATACTCTGTCTTCTCACTGTACACATTTGCCACTGATAAAATGCCTTGTGATAAATGTACTCATGGTGAAAATAGGGAAAAAGTATGTGCCCCATGCAGTCAAAAAATAAAGTTCGGAACAATTAAGCCAGAAAAATTTCTTGTAAATGAAGTTACAAGAGATTTATTAAAAAATTCATAAATTCTGATTACGATGTTTCTAATGAACGTTCCCATTAGCAATATGTAGAACTTGTTATCTCACACTGCTTGACGCTAAAAACAATGTTTTTAAGAGGCCTATGCCGGTCATGCCAAATTATTTTAAAGTTCTGTTGCCAAAAGAGACTCGTGCAAAGAAAGAAACATGTAATTGTTACATATGTTCTACTGCGAGATTTAAAGGACATAAAAAAGTGTTACATGGCAGAGGTCATAAAAGAAAATTGAATAATGATGTCGTTAATACATTTAAAGCTCCTGCAAGTTCTTTCACTCAAGCAGAATTTCCGTCAGCTTCCTATGAAAATAAAAAACCTAAAACCGTACATCTGTGTAATGAGTGTTTCCAGGAGATTGGAAAAGGGAAATCTCATAGTTGTAAAAGTGCGAAAAATAATGTCTCGAAAATGGTCGAGAAACTTACCGAGAAAGAACAAGACCAAATTGTTACAACTATTATGAGAAAGAGAGTTGAATCCCAAAATGAAGGTACATTTTCGAACAATGTGGAGTTTAATTTGTGTACTGGTGGTAGGAAATCGAGAATTGTCGTGAACCCTGATATAAGAAAAGATGCTTTTTTCAATGAGGAAAATTTAGACAACTTTCGAGTTAATCTAGGAGCCTCAGCCAATGCAATGAAAAAGATAACCGATTTTTTAAGAACTTCAGTTGGTAAGAAATCTATTCCAGCAAATTATTCAAAGCACATGACAGAAAAATCCACAGCTCTGAAAGAGACATACAACGTATCAAATCATGAATTTGAATGTGAAAATTCATTTGGAAAACAAAACAGATGTGTTGTCTATGCAGATGCTGAGAAGTTGCTTGATACCGTTGTAGTGCAAAGAAAACTCGAAGGAAATGTTGTGATTGAAGTTATGGCCGACGTATGTCTATAACTCTAAAAGTACATGTACTTATTTCTCATTTAAGAGAAAGCCTACAATTCATTGGCGACAACAAAGGTTTAGGGTTTTGGTCTGAGCAGGCCGGTGAGTCGGCACACCGCGAATTTTTAAAGTACTGGGAGCGCTACAAAATTAATAATATTCATAATGAATCTTATTCATCTAGATTGCTCAAAGCAGTGATAGAATTCTCCTCACTCCATATATAATTTATTATTTATTTCAAAAGCGAAATTTCATATAATTTTTTTACAATCATTAAAAAAAATATGTAAAATCAATTACACAGAGCTATGTATTATTAATAAAAAAAAATTGGGCTTTTCTAGTCCCAAAAAATATGAGAAATAATAAAAATCCAAAAAAATCTATAAAATAACTAAAATAAAAAAAAACCTATAAAGCAATAAAAAAGTAAAAAAAAAAGAAAAATGTAAAAAAATGGCATCATAAAGCCACTACGTCCACGTCGTTGATCCTGGGTAACGCTGAAAGTGGTAATTATATATAAAATAGTTAAAATTAGAATATTTCGAAAAGGGGATCAGCTACGATTTTAATTCGAACTTATTTTTAATCTAGAAGTAATGTAGAAACTTTCCCCGAAGCCCGATTTTGGATCCATTTTTGTCAAACTTTTTTCGCCTTGAAGACCACCGTGCTGATGAACGACGCAATTCACCACAAAGAACAGCACTGTAACTATCTGCTCCAATAAGTAAATCAATCCGTTCTGAACATGTTGGATAGGGGTCCGCCAATTCCAAATCCTTAAACGGTGCGAACGATTTTAAAGGTAAACTAGTGGGCGGAGAATATGAGGTTATTTTTGATAGGACAAGTGCGCGTATTGAAAGATCTCTTGTGTAATTAGAATTACACGATCGTACGGTACAGGATACAGCGCGCGACACAGACCCGGTTTTGGTCCCGCCGAGGCCCGACAACCAAGCGTCAACGGGTGTTTGTTTTAGTTTTAGTAATTGAACTATAGAATTCGAAACAAAAGAAGCTTGAGAACCAGGATCTAATAGTGCACGCACAACAACATTTCTGCCATCTGGAGCAACTAAGACCACTCGAGCAGTAGCTAGAAATACCGAATAGTTCGGCGTATTGGTCGCATTCAAATACGATGTAACATTTTCCGAAAGATTCTGAGAATCTACCGAAGAAGTTGACGGAATGTCATGTTTATTTATATTTTCCATAATTGCATTTTGCTCTGGTCGAGAGGTCATAGTTTCTTTGCCAGGTTTATGCAATAAAGTATTGTGACCTTGGTTACACAGATTGCATGTTTTCTTACTCTTACAATCACGCTTTTGATAGTTGCCTAAACAACCAGTGCATCGACGTTTTTTCTGAACACACGATTCACGCTCACTAACTGTAAAATTACGAAAGCGTGGACATATATATGGCTTATGTTCACCATTACAAACGAAACAATTACCAATCTTTTGCGATTGCGATTGTTGATGAGCGTGTATCGCAGACTTTGTATTTTTATTTGAGAAAGACGCATTATTCATATCAGATCGGCGCTTTTGAGTTGAAAGAGCTTCTAATGCGCGAATACGCGACTGCAAAAATGATTCAAAGGTATCATAATTAGGAGGCTCATCGTCATCTCCAAGTTTCATCTCCCATTCAGTACGCGATTGCTTGTCTAATTTAGAAACTAAAATATAAACAAGGAGATCATCGCATAAATCAATAGGCCTTCCAAGATTAACAAGTGTCGATTTCGAAGTAGCAGACATATCGCGCAATCGTTTTAATGCACTTAACCAATCACCCGAGACATCCGGAATTTCAACTATAGACTTTAAACAACTATTCACGAGAAATCTATTATTATTAAACCGTTTTTTAAGCGCTTCCCAACTAGTTTCAAAAGAGTCTACAATAACTGATTCATTTTGAACAAGACTTAACGCTTCACCGGTTAAACAAGTTTTTAAATACTGTAATTTTTCAATGTTCGAAAGAGAATTTTGATCAATGACAAGCGCAGTAAATAAATCGCGAAAATTTAACCATTCGGAATATAGACCGGAAAAAGTCGGAAGAGATATTTTTGGTAACCATAAAGTTGACCTTGGTGCTGGTGGCTGCTCGTCGATTGATGTAGTACTTTGATCGACGTTCTCTGGAGGTAGATTTTCGAGGATGAAATCAATGGCTTCTTCATATGCCGACCTGGCATTAATGAAAGAGTCTTCATCGTACTGAAGTTGCAAACTATCTTCCGTATCGGCTTGTTCGCTCGGAGATAGGAGTGGTTTTCACAACATTTCTCGAATGTTCGACTTAAAGTGGCTTCACGGCCTCGAAGTAATTGAGCCGAAGGATTTGCTTTATTAACAAGTCGAGTAACCGAAGTGACATCAGAATTAATCAGCTCTTTCTGCTCTTTTATAAGTTGCAAATATGTTTTTGACATAATTGCACCTTTTAATAAATTCTTGAAAACTCCGAAAATTGGAGAAAATAGCGTTATAATATGTAACGAATGATGTTCGTTAATACGAACGAAGGGTCGCTCAAGGGCGAACTAAAAGACGTTCGAATGTGAGCTGATTATTCGCTAAATTTACGCAATGAAAATGTGTTCGTTAAACGAACAAAATTTAGCAAAGTCGCGAAATGTACGGTCTCCTTAAATTTGGAGAAAGGTGCCTTAATCACACACGAATACTACGTTGGATAAATCGAACGGAAATTTGCGTTTGCAAATAAATAGAAAATAGAGTTCTTTTTCGACGGTTGCACATGAAATCCGCGATACTAGTAGCAGTCTAAGACTTGGAGTCCGAGAGGGGGATTTCCCTGTTTCATGGGGAATTTCAGACCAATATGGCGGCAAAAAACCAGAAAAAAAACGAGAGTTTGGATATATAAGCTTTACAAAAACAAAAATTTACGTCCAAATAAACTGTTTTTGGGCACAAATGATCAACAATTAACGTACTTAAAAAGTTGGCAAGATAGGTTGAAGAAATTCAACATGGCGGATCCAAAATGGCGGATAAAACTTAAAAAACCGCCGAAAAATTAAAAAATCGCTACGCGGACTGCCATTTCACAGTGGATTTTATTGGAAATTGTTACTCAGGGGTTTTTCGGTCCGCTGACTACGAACTTGGTGCCAGTTTGTAAAAATTTAAAATGGCAGATCCAACATGGCGAAGACTTTTCAAAACAATGAATTAATTCCGTTGGAAACTTGCTAAATGGTAGTTTTTGGGATTGCTGATTACGAATCCGATATCATTCTTTAACAATTCAAAATGGCGGATCTAATATGGCGGATATCTTTGGAAATAATTCCTCAAATTAAAGTGAGACTTGTTACTCGGGGGTTTTTGAGGTCGCTGAATATTAATATGATATCAGTCATATTAATATTCAGAGTAACAATTTCCAATAAAATTCACTGTAAAATGGCAGTCCGCGTAGCGATTTTTTAATTTTTCGGCGGTTTTTTAAGTTTCATCCCCCATTTTGGATCCGCCATGTTGAATTTCTTCAACCTATCTTGCCAACTTGTTAAGTACGTTAATTGTTGATCATTTGTGCCCAAAAACAGTTTATTTGGACGTAAATTTTTGTTTTTGTGAAGCTTTTATATCCAAACTCTCGTTTTTTTCTGATTTCCAGCCGCCATATTGGTCTGAAATGCTGAAAATTCCGATTCTGCCCAACGAGCTTTGAAAGAGTAGTCAAAAACGAAAGTTTTAAGCCCAAGATCACCAAAATCCATCAACATGAATTTTGGGCAGAGCTCTGTTCCGGTTGACAAAGAACGTCCCATATATATTTGTGAAGCATGAATGTCGCCTCTTTTTCGTATTATCGTCAGAAAAATCGGTCGACACCTGTGCGAAAACTATCGTCGCGCTACTGTACTCTAAGTAGTTCGGGTGCAGCCCGAAGAGCCTCTCAGTGTAGATAAAATTTAAAAAAAATAAATAAACAAATACATTTGAATGAGCTATTGCAACCTTGGGAGGTATTGAAAAGGATTGAAAAGTAATAATCCCGAAGTAATAATCCCGAAAATGTATCAAGCAACAAATACATTCGAATCCATAAAAAATGTTGCCAATGCTGTGAATACATTTGAATCCAAAATTAATAATATAAAATCGAGTACCGTTGCTTTTCATGTTTTCAATCTGTACTTGTAAAAAAGCACGGAGTGCAATACCGGCTACACCATACACGTATGCTAGTGTGTAGCCGTGGGCATATTTTAGCTGATATGATAGGAAACTACGAAGCGCGATACCTGGACTCCACGATCGACGACATAGAATAGTTGATATAATATATTCAAAAAGTACGGACCACGATACCTCCTTACCGCCCTACTGAACAAATCCAGGTGGGGGTTTCCACGTCGTTTAACCACTCTACCTGGTAGCTTTAGTCTCTTTAACCAGGTCGAGACCATGTATGATTATGCCACAAGATCATGACCTAGTCAAAACTATGTACCTCACTGAACATTGTCACGTGACATATCTTTTATGTAAACGGCCATAAAAAACTTAGCGTGGTCATGTGGTTAAGGCGTCAGCGTGGTAAGCGGGTGACCCTCGCTTGGGGTAGATTTTTCTCAGGTTCATAGATTTATTTTCGTGCGGAATTACACAACTATATTCCTCTCTTGACCACGTGTTTACACCACTTGGAAAAACCCACCTGGATTTTTTTCAGTAGAGCGTGCTCGGCGAACCAGACATATAGTGCATCTCAATTAGCTGGCGAAATTGATTTTTTTATGGCTTCTGTTTTTCGATGCAGGATTTGCCATAATATTAAATCACTGCACGCGGTTGCGGGTCCAGGATTATCGCCGTAGCCTTTATTAAATAAGGAAAATTGCATAAATGAAGTAAAAAGGAGATCGTAGCACTCACAAACAGTTTTAATGCTTAACAAATTCACTTAAAATTATAAAATTAGCGCGTAACAAAAGTGTCTGATTTGAACGTCAACGCGGAAAAGATTCGCACGTGGCGACGAGAAAATTGTTCCTTTTTTGTACGCGGCTCACTTTTCACTGGCGGCGCGATTTACAAAAAAAAAAAGGATCGAATGCGGAAGGTGAGGCGACTCACTCGATCATTGTCGATCACTTCAAAACGCGATGGAGTTTTGAAGAGCGGGCGAATATTTTCAAATTTTCGGAGCGACACATTCGCGAAGCGCACGGATGAACGGTCGCTAGATTTCTTTTTTTTCACTTTGCAGGCACTTTCCAGGAAGTGAGAGTTTAACGGCGGATAATGGAAATCAGCGCCTTCACTTCTTGGAAAACGCCCGCGGATTTCACATTTGATCCTCGCCGTGGCGAGGTCGGTAACGTATCGGATACAAAGTCGTACTAGGTATGGGCGCTGACGCACAGATGGCGCGTCGAGTACGAATTGCGCTGTTATAGCGCAACATACCGGCCGCCTTGCGGTATCGGTACCGCAATGAGCTTAACACTAGAGGCCTTATATCTATAGAGGATCACACTAAACTTAAACTAACGTGGGGAATTTGGCGTCGTATCACTGTCGATCGCGATCGGCAGCAGAGCCAATTTAGTGATAGGCCGGAGATATGACGATGTGGCTGTCTTCACTCTTACGACGCGGACCAGACCATCGTGACCTGGGTCCTTATCTCGCAGAAGGACGATCTGCCCGACAACAAGAGATGTAGTTGGACTGAACCACTTCGAACGATGTTGACAGGACGCGACATAATCTCCTGACCAACTGGTCCAGATCTGGTCCAGCAACTGTCGGTACAATTTCCACCGAGTTGAGCGACAAATCGAGAAATCGTCTGTAAATGGCGCGGGTGACGAGATTATCGGGCCGCCGACAAGGAAGTGCGCAGGAGTCAGCACTTTGAGGCTCTCTATGTCCTCGTGCAACGGCGCGAGCGGACGCGAATTCAGACACGCCTCGACACGACACGTGAGAGTCGTGAGCTCCTCGAATGTCGGCGTGTGCGGATCTAAAACACGCTTGAGATGGCGCTTCATGGACTTCACGCCGGCTTCCCACAGCTCCCCGAAGTGAGGTGCCGCAGGCGGAATGAAGCTCCACTCCACTCCATCATCCGCGACTCGAACGCGAAGCTTCTCGGAGCTGATAGCGGCACGATAGGCAGCTCGCAGTTCCTTGTCGGCGCCAACGAAGTTCTTTCCGCAGTCGCTGTGGACGACGCGTGGAAGACCGCGGCGAGACGTAAAACGCTGAAAGGCAGCGAGAAAAGCGTCAGACGAGTAGTCGCTTACTACTTCGATATGCACGGCGCGCGATGCCATGCATATGAATAGCGCAATGTAAGCGGGGTGCGACTTTGCACCTCGGCCGCTAGCGAGTCTTACTCGAAATGGGCCGGCGTAATCGACACCACACTTGATAAATGCGCGAAGCGGACGTGTAACGCGAGCCAGTGGCAACGAACCCATCATTTGAACAGGTACCTCTGCGAGTTGTCTAGCATAAGGTACGCAGTGAGCAATGGCAGACTTAACCAGTTTTCTGGCTCGCAATACCCATACGTGTGTACGTAAGGGACTGAGCGTCAGTGTGATCCCTCCGTGGAGACACTGAGCATGCGCGTGACGAGCGAGCAGGACCGCGACATGTCCTTGTGGCAAAATCGCAGAAAATTTCGCGTTATACGGTAGGTTGGCAAGCGACAGGCGGCCGCCTACCCGTAGTAATCCGCTGGAGTCCAGATACGGATTGAGACGGCGTAACTGACTGTGTACGGGCAGCGTTTGACCCGATTGAAGATGACGTGACCCATCTTGTTCCACCGGGTTACTCGTCAACAGGTCAATTTCGCGCGCGAACGTGCGGAGCTGTTCGACCGAAAATATGCGATTCGCGGCAAGATGCAGTTCCTCAACCCGCGATAATCCGACGACTTTAGCTCGCCATTTCCTGGATAATCGCAGACCCCAAGCGAGGACTCGGCAGGAGGGACATCTGGTTCGACGTCGGCGTGGTGCGCGGCTAACTTCCGTTCAAGCTGGTCACCTTCAATGACCGATGGCGTAAGGTGTGGCCAGCTGGACGGTTCGGAGGCCAGCCAAGATGGCCCATGCCACCACAACTCTGAGGAAGCAATCTCCGCAGCTGACATACCGCGCGACGCTAAGTCGGCCGGGTTGTCCGTCCCGGGGACGTGTCGCCATGAGATTTCTGGGATCAAGGTGTGAATCTCGGCTACGCGATTTGCGACGAAGATTTCCCAGTCGTTGGATTGGCCTCGGAGCCATGCCAACACGATGGTGGCGTCTGTCCAGCACTGGACAGCGCAATGTGCAAAGACTGGTAGCGACTTAAGTTGGCTGATGAGGCGTGCAAGGATGACAGCGCCACACAGCTCTAGGCGTGGGATGCACACCTGTTTCAAAGGCGCCACTCTCGTTTTCGCAGTCAATAAATGGACTTCGACTTTACCCGTCGATGACGTCGTACGAGCGTACACCACGGCAGCGTACGCTTTCATGGAGGCGTCAGAAAATCCATGAAGTTCGACTTGACTGGCTGGCGATGTACCAAGCCAGCGAGGAATCGAAAGAGCGGAAATCGCAGGAAGAGCGTCATAAAAGGCGTCCCATGCAGCTTGCAGGTTCGCAAGAACGGGAGAATCCTAGGGTACCTTGCACAGCCATAGGCGTTGCATCAGATGCTTAGCCTCGACAACGACCGGCGCAAGCCACCCAAGGGGATCGAATATGCGAGCGATCTGGGAGAGTATCGTTCGCTTGGTGGTCACTGTGAGGGGCGACAAATTCAGAGTGAAGCAGTATGAGTCAGTGGCTGGTCGCCAGGCGATGGCAAGAATTTTCACACTGTCATCACTCTGAAGTGCCTTGTCACAGGAGAGCCCGTGATTGGACGGGTCAATGTCTTCTAGCAGGGCAACAGAGTTGCTAGACCATTTACGCAACGTAAAATGGCCCTTGCCCAATAAGGCGATAGTTTCGTCTTGTATCGCGATTGCGTCTTTAATAGTGTCTGCTCCGAACAGCACGTCATCCACAAACATATGAGAGAGCACTACGTCTTTTCCAAGGGGAAAGGCATCACTTCATCCTCGACTAATTGGCGGAGGACTCGAAGCGCCAAAAAAGGGGCGCTTGCTGTCCCGTATGTGACGGTCAACAGCTGGTATTCCGAGACGGCATCTGAAGGGTGGCGACGCCACAAGATGCGCTGCAGATCGATGTCGCGGCGATCGATCAGAATCTGCCAGTATATCTTTTCGATGTCGCCAGTGTACACTAATCTGTAAGAGCGCCATTGCAGATGCAGTAAGGGTAGATCTGCTTGCAATTTGGCGCCAACGAACTGCAAATCATTGAGGGATTTGCCAGACGTGGAAATCGCAGACGCATTAAAGACCACTCTGGTCTTCGTGGTCGTACTCGTAACCTTTGCGACTGGGTGATGGGGGAGGTACACGATGGTAGGAACACTCGAGTGCTTGGGCGCAAGGTTCATGTACCCGAGAACTTCATATTCATTCATGAAGTCCTCGTAAGCTGAGCGTTCCTCGGGTCGATTCGCGATACGCTTTTCAATCGCGGATAAACATTGTAGTGCGCGGCGATAGGTGTCACCGAGAACGCGTGAAGGGTCGAGTGGCATGCGCACCATATAATGACCGTCACTAGTGCGTGAGTGCGTGTCCTTAAAATGACGCTCACAAATGACGTCATCCTCTGAAGCAGAACTCGCGGCGTTAACCTCCTCTACTTCCCAAAAACGCGATAAGGAAAGATTAAGGTCATCCTTTGACAGATGCATGTGATGCACCTGAGCGGAGGGGGTGTCAATTGGCTCACTCGCGGTATTGCTATTACCCGAGAGGACCCATCCAAAGATAGTGTCGAGCGCGACCGGCTCGTCGCGTCGACCGCGAATGATACCGTCACGAAGCGCATACGCGTACAAATCCGCGCCGATAATGACGTGAATCACAGTGTCAGCTGTCGGATCTCCATCCGCGAACTCGAGACCGCTCAAGTGGGACCAGCGTGACAAAGGATAACGAAATTTCGGTACATACGACGTCAGCTGATCGAGAACCAGGGCTTCGGTGGATAATGCGACTTCTTTGTTTTTAACCGAACTAATCGAAATAGATCGCAAGAATTACATGTGCTGGCACTTGAGGAGTGCTGAGATGCGACTGCACCAGATTGACACTGACATCTGGAGCAGTTGAAGTTGAGGCACATGCTTCTGTTGGCGTGTTGGATACGGTGCGCGGTTGAGAATGCAAAAATGAATGATGGCGCTTTTTACATTTGGCACACGAATGTTCACTTTTACATCCCTCGGTTCGGTGCGACGCAGCAAGACAATTAAAACACACCGAATGATTCCGTACGATATCCCATCGTTGGGGCACCGCCTTTTCATGAAATGCTTTGCATCTGTAAACCGGATGTGCATCTCCGCATAAGATGCATTTTACAACAAATTTGGAATTCGCCAAATGGACTGACGAACGCGGAGTAGTGGACGTTTTGACTCGCGGTGAAACGACTGATTGACGCGACTGTTTCGGATTAGGTGGCAAGGATTCAAGAGCACGCACTTTAGAATTTAAAAACTTAAGTAATTGCGCATATGTTGCAAAGTCGTCCCCGTCGAGTGAAAACTCCCACGCTTCTCTAGTACCTCGATCGAGTCGCTGGGAAATTAAGTAAACTATGATGTCGTCGCTTACCGGGCGACCAAGTTTTGTCAACGCGTCGACTGACTCTTGCGCAGAGTCCATTAGCTGTGGAAGGTCTAAGGGAGACCCTTCGCGAGAAATCGTAGGCAATGCAAATAGCTTATTTAAAAGTAAATACAATAAACGGCGTTTGTTTTCGAACCGTTCCGTGAGTAGTTTCCAGGCTACTTCATAATTTTCCGCGGTGATGTCAATATGCCGCAGTAAGGAAGCTGCTTCACCTTCAAGGCACGACTTGAGATATTATAATCTCTGGAATGAGTCGAAGGAAGGATCATTTAAAATGAGCGCCTGCAAATGATCACGGAAGGCTCGCCATTCAAAAAAGTTCCCGGAGAAACGCGGTAATTTCAACGCAGGTACTTGCGACCTTCGGTGTCCGTCAGTGTTGACTGAAGTGGATGCTGGTGCGGTGGTGGTACTCTGCGTTGTGGCAGGAGGAACGGACAAGCGGATAACAGCAGACAGGCCAGCCACTGTATTAATAAAAACCTCCTCTGCAGTTGCCAAGAAATCCACCGTGAAGTATGACTCGGTGCTGCAATTTGCCAATTCCTTGTATGGCAGCATTTCATTGTGGCGCTGCTGCATGGCCTGCCATGCAGTTTGAATCAAATTGCGCCGAGCGACTGCCTGGTCATAAGTCAGGTCAGGTTTTTGCAGCATAGCAGCTGCTCGCTTCAGCACACTCAATCCATCACTCTGCAACACCATAAGTTGCACAAAGGCATGATACGCCTCGCTGATTTCTCCGTGCTTTCCGCGAGTCATAGTGTTGCGATCGTATGCACTTTAATTGAATGACGTGAAAAGACGTTTCGTTTCACACGAGTGCACACGAAACTCAGCGCTTCTATTGATACGCGCGACTCAGGATCTGCAAAGAGAATGCAGTCACGGAAGGATTGGGGCGGTCCGTCCAACCGGCTGATTGGTCGACCGCAAGTAATAACGCGGAAGGCGTGACGGTTGCCAGGCAGCGCGTAGAAAGTGAAAGTGAGCTCGTGCCCAATAGCGCGCTCGATAGGTGGGAACCTCCGGAGCGTCCGAAGTCAGTTGCGGAAGGAACCGACTGCCACCGAGACGTGTTTACGCCGTTCGGTGAAGTGGAGAGGCAACTCGTCGTGACGTCACGAGTCGGCCTGAGGAGAGTGGAATCTGGTGATTCCGAAAACGGCCGACAGTAGCCGAGAGCGCTCGCGTTAAGTAGGCACCTACTTAATATGATTAGCGCGGCGCGCTCGCATAAATTTGAATTTATGAATGTATACTTTTTTATGCACTTTCACAGGGGTTCACAGTCACTAAAATCCTGCACTGGAACCCAGAATTGGCACTATCCGTCCACAAATGTCCGAAATTGTCCGAAAATTGCCCGAAAACTGGTTAAAATTGTCCGAAAAATCCGAAATTGCACAGTTCTAATTATTACGGTTAAAACGCTAGGAATAGATCCTGGCAGGATCGCCAAATGTTTTTCGATGCAGGATTTGCCATAATATTAAATCACTGCACGCGGTAGCGGGTTCAGGACTATCGCCGTAGCGTTTATTAAATAAGGAAAATTGCATAAATGAAGTAAAAAGGAGTTCGTAGCACTCACAAACAGTTTTAATGATTAACAAATTCACTTAAAATTATAAAATTAGCGCGTAACAAAAGTGTCTGATTTGAACGTAAAGGCGGAAAAGATTCGCACGTGGCGACGAGAAAATTGTTCCTTTTTTGTACGCGGCTCACTTTTCACCGGCGGCACGATTTACAAAAAAAAAGGATCGAATGCGGATAGTGAGGCGACTCACTCGATCATTGTCGATCACTTCAAAACGCGATGGAGTTTTGAAGAGCGGGCGAATATTTTCAAATTTTCGGAGCGACACATTCGCGAAGCGCACGGATGAACGGTCGCGAGATTTCTTTTTTTTCGAAAAGATTTCCGCCGGAAATCTTCTCGGACACTTTCCAAGAAGTGAGAGTTTAACAGCGGATAATGGAAATCAGCGCCTTCACTTCTTGGAAAACGCCCGCGGATTTCAAATCACGGTGTGCCTCAGAGATATTTAAAACTTAAAAAAATGACGACAAAAACGGCCTTCGCAGGTTAATTCACCATCATTTATAGATTCCAAAAATGAAAAAATCAAAATCCTAGTAGATCGTTTTTTCGAGATATCTCAAAAAATACACTACGCTCCGCATGTAATTATGCTACGTTGAGATTGCTGACGCCCACAGCTTAATTTATTGACCCTATTATGTAATGTAATAAAAACAATGCTACTAAGTCATTAGTAAATATACAAAATATTTTTATTTATTTAATTTACCCTCTCTCAGTTTTAATCCAGGATCAACGGCGTGGATGTGGAGCCAGTCTGACCCCATTTTTCTTTTTTTTTAAATTTTCTATTTTTTTTTTCAAATTGTATTGTTTTTTTTTGTTATTAAATTTTATTGTTTTTTTTGTTTTTTTTTTTGTTTTTAGTTTTTATTTTATTAAATTCTTTACTATTCTATTTCTAGAGATTTTAAATATGTTTGGAAGAAAACTCGACAACAGATCTTTTTAATCTTAAAACTTTTATCATCGCAGAAATTCATTTTGTAGAGTTCCCAAAATTTGAGAAATTCTCTGTGTATCGATTCGCCGGCTTGTTCAGACCACAAGCCTAATCCTTTATTGCCTGTAAAAGTCATGCATTCTTCGATATGATTTAAACCCGCCTGGAAAAATATATATCCGAAAGATATATCCTGAGATATATCCTGGAAATATGCGATATATATCTGGCATATAAAAAGATAGGGTTGGTATAAATGCAAGATATATCCTACTTATATGGCGGATAGAATACTTTTTGCCGAATTTATATATCTCAGGATATATCCAATCATACATATGTAATATATCCGAGATATATCCCATTTATAACTCACAAAACAAATTTTTCGCAGATGTAAGATATATCCGGTTAATGTCCAATATATATAAATAAAAATACATTTTCCGTATATGTGAGATATATCCCACTTATATCCATTAAAGAAGAAATAAACAGTTATCCAGCAGCTGTTTGAGAATATTGTCCAAATGCACTCATGTGTCTTGTGTGCAATAGTAGTAGCATTTTATTGTATCTATTTTTCTTGTGTATATCTTAGGTGTATTGTCCCTATGTGCAGACAACTTTTCTGAATTTTTCCTGGGCGACTTTTCTGCATTCGTAAAATATATCTAACGATGAAGCAATACCTACCTTCACGCATACCATTTTCCTTTTTACGTTATAGGAACACTTATACAGAATTCCGTCACTAATCATTAGCCGTATCCTTTTATGGAAAGATAAAAATTACACAGATCTTATGTATGCTTTTAAAAACTATAGCAGGATTTGCGTATTCACGTACGGTTAGAGCGCATATGCTGACACATCTTTCAATTGCTAAAATTATCCTACAATTGATCGATTTCACACCTGATCTGAGTGCAGAATTAGCAAGTATTTTATATAATTTCGATAGGGCAGTGATACTTGAGGCGGACCCGGAAGAATGATGCAAAGAACTTGCTGATAAATCTGACAATGGATTGATAAAACTAGAACAACGTGGCGGTACAGCGAAATTATGGGTGCAATATTTCCGATGATTACACTTATAAAATAAATCATTGGGTTAGAAAGAATGGGCAACTGGAATTTACATCTTGTCACCGTCCAGAAAATGACACCGTACATTCTTTCCTGATTGCACTAGTGCGCACATACTTTATCTATGTCTCATAAATTTGTGCTCTAGTGCAGTGAGACAAAAACGCTATGCAATTTAATTGGCAGCAAGGTTTTACCAATATTGAAAGAAAACATGCTTTCTTTAGTGAAATTCGCAGTGGGCGAGCTGGATTTCTAATACAATAGAAATCCGTAAGTGTCGCGATTTGCAATCTTTAATTTAGCGGATTTGTAAATCGATATATTATATAATAATTGGCCACCTGATGGCTCTGTTAGTTCTTGTATAAGTTTGGCAATAAAGCGAACAATTTTCGACTCTGTTCCGTTTTCCGGTTCTCGCACGTTTTAGTTAGTTCGAATATGGTCACGGCTCTATACAGATCTGTTGCTACCGCGCATCGTGTACGAAGATCGCGTCGTATACACATTACGCTTAAATATAACGCGTAGTTACCCGTGTCTCTCTTAGTAGAAAAATAAAGCGAACATTGGGTTATTGAAAAGTGTTATATTTTCTTGATCCTACCAACTCCTGCCTGCATACACTCATCGAAAGATTTTCTGCATTTACATTGTCGCGTTTTCGATAACGCAACAATTTCTTTGGCGATCCTGCCAGAATCTCTTCATAGTGTATCTGTGCCTAGAAGGAAAAGGAAACATTCGTTTTTTGGATTAAGTGACACGTTTAGTTCAGTTCGTGTGCCATTCGGGAAAAAATAAGGTGCCTCGTGTATTTCCGAAAATCGCGCTCATCGTCCACGTTCGCCATTTTCGGCAAACTTCCTCGCACCGCTCCTCACCGGGGTGATAAGAAACCTCCTCTGGTCTTGATTTGGCAGCCCCACCGCTCCTTCGGTGCTTCGCCTCACCGCGCTGTTGCTCCCTTATCGGAGAAGGATATTCTTTCTGGAGTGGGAAACGTTGCCTACCATCGCGAGATTTTCGCGAGCTTCTCCGCACTGCTGCTTTCCCGGCCCACACTTCGCCAACGCATCGGAACTGTTTGTTTTCGGTAATAGACATTGAACACTTCGACGATCTATCATATTTGACGAGTTTCTTCAGAATTAAGGAATTCTAAACCGTGGACTAGTTCATGAAGCGTAGTCAAAGTGACTTATTTTTCGATTCCGTTCAGTCACCAAATACTTTGCACCCAGTTGAGATGGCCGAAGAGGGAATCGACGAAATAATTTTCGCACAGAGCAGTGCATTTGACAGCATTAAACGATCGATCGCCAGCATTCCTTCTGTCGAGTCACGCACTATCGGAAAACTAAAAGTGCGGATGCAGTGCATTGACTCTATATGGCAAGAGTGCCGCACTCGGCACATTCAGATTGGACAGCATGCCAGTGAGCTTGAGCGAAGACATCCGTACTTTCAAGAAGGACGATTCGACAAAATGGAATCCATTTATTTGGACACTATCAGTGACATTGAGGATTCGCTGATAGCACTAACCATTCCAACATCTGAGTCTCCGGCCGCAGCATCCCTGGTCCACGACGCTGCTCCACGTCTCTCAACACAGTTGCCACGCATCGATCTGCCTAAGTATTCAGGTGACTATAACACATAGGACTCGTTCAAAAATCTGTTCGGATCTTTAATAATTAAAAATAATTCTATAGATAATGTGCGCAAGTTGCATTATTTAAAATCTTGCCTCTCCGGTTCACGCTTTATCCATTATTGAACATTTGCAGTCTACTAACGACAACTTCACGGTAGCTTGGAACGCATTAGAGTCACATTTCTCTAATAAACACTGCATTGGAGACAGCCATTTACACGCGTTGTTTGTGATCCCTTCCATGAAATGTGAATAAGCCTCTGAGCTGCGCGATTTACATCACAAACTCTTCGGAATTTTAGGCTCGTTATCGACTTTAGGCGAACCGGTCGAGCAATGGAATTCCCTGTTAGTGCACATGACGGTATCGAAGCTGGATGCCATGTCACGCAAAGACTTGGCTTTTAGTGTTGGCTCTGATCAGATCTACCCTACATTTGCCAAACTAAAGACTTTCATAATTAATCGCGCTCACAGGCTGCAATCCGCAAGCTCCAATTCCTCGCCTGGCTTGACAACCACCGCGACCAATCAGTTTCAATCCGGCTCAAAGGCAACACGAAAAACTAATGTGCAAGTCCATGCTACCGTTCCGTCGTCGAATACGCGTCAGTGTCCCATTTGTTCCGGAAACCATGTTGTTTTTTTATGTAAACGTTTTCAAAATTTATCGGTGGCTAAGCGATTTGAAAATGTAAAACGTTATCAGTTATGCGTTAACTGTCTTGGCTATCATAATGTTTCAAAATGTCCGAGCAAACATGTATGTCGTGAATGTAAATTGAACCACCATACCCTGCTGCATCGAGAGCAGGCACCTAATCGGTCGGTGCCTACTACCAACACTAGTGATGCGCAGTCATCACCCGCGGTTAATGATTCAAAAATTAAGGATCCGAACTTCGTACTGACTCATTGCGCGTCAAATCAGCCAATTCGATCAGCGTCTATTTTGTTGGCCACTGCGCACGTAATGGTACGATCAACAGCCGGTCGGTCAATACGGGTCAGAGCTCTGCTCGATCAGGGGTCCACGTGGACGTTTATTACTGAAGCATTAGCGTACGCCTTAAATTCACAAATTAATCGTGTGTCTACATCAGTACAAGAAATCGGCGGTTCCTGCGCGGGCGCGATCAAATAGCAGCTGAAATCTCGATTTCCCCAGTTCAATCTGCTGAACCATCCTTCCATACGCGCGCGCTTATTTTGAAAACTCTCACGGCATACGTTCCCTCCATCAGTCCCGACAACGCTAAGTGAGTACACCTGAAAACCTTGCAACTCGCTGATCCTTATCCTTCTGGTTCGGAACCAATACAACTCCTCATCGGAGCCGACCTCTATGGGTCCATTTTATCAGAAGGGTTGATCAATGGCACTGTAAAGCAACCTACTGCCTAGAACGCTATTTTTGGGTGGGTGTTGTCTGGCTGGGCATCTAGTTATCCAGATAGCAACTCAAATACGTCAGCCACTCTGGTGCAGCGATGACTCGCTAGTTTCCCCATTGCAACGGTTTTGGGAAATTGAGGACATCCCTTCTCACGCAACCCTCACCGCCGAAGATGAACGCTGTGAGGCCCATTTCCGCACAACTCATTATCGAGATAAGTCTGGGAGATACGTGGCGAAATTGCCGTTCCGCACGCCATCTCCCATCAATATTGGAGATTCGCGCAAGACGGCTCTCCTCTGCTTTAAGAGCCTAGAACGGCGTCTCGCTCGGACGCCAGCTGACAAGCATGCATACAATGCTTTTATGTCAGATTATACAACCCAAGGTCACATGACTCGCGTTGACCCTGAAAGCACCCAGGAAGCCTTTTATCTTCCTCATCATGGCGTTAAAAAGGATTCGAGTACGACCACCAAGCTCCGCGTTGTGTTTAACGCCTCTCAAAAATCCAGCAATTCCACGTCTCTAAACGACCATTTGCTTACAGGCCCCAAATTGCAAGCCGACTTAAGCGATATTCTGTTACAATGGCGAACTTTTGAGTTTGTTTATTGCGCAGATATCGCACAAATGTAACGCCAGATCTTAATCGACCCGGATGATAGGGATTATCAACGCATACTTTGGCGTTCTGATCCTGCAGCCCTTATCGATGAGTACCAGCTCAACACGGTGACTTTTGGTGTCTCATGCACTCCGTATCTTGCACTCCGAGTGCTGCAGCAGCTAATCCAAGATGAGGGTCCACGTTTTCCATTAGCGTTACCTATTTTAGAGCACGGCTTGTACGTGGACGATTGCCTGTTCGGCGCGCATTCAATTTCCGCCGCGCGGCAGTCGCGTGACCAATTGGTCGACCTTTTGGGCTCAGGTGAATGTGTGCTCCGCAAGTGGGCAAGCAATACATCTGAATTGCTCGACGGGATTGATCCTTCGAATCACGGCCACGCGTGTGACAAGTTGCTGCAGACTGATGAAGGCATTACGCTCCTCGGAGTGGTTTGGAACCCATTACATGACGTATTTCAGTTTCATGTTACGCCTGAGACGCTGGTCTATCTTACAAAGAGGTTACTCCTATCCTTGATTGCGCGTCTATGTGATCCTCTAGGATGGGTCGCTCCGGTCGTAGTCACGGCCAAGGTCTTTTTACAGCAACTTTGGCTTCTCTCCCTGGACTGGGATACTCCTCTTCCCGCTGACCTTCAAACGAATTGGAGCTTATTTTGGTCGACTCTTAGGTGTCTGGATTCCTTCTCGATACCGAGGTGGACTGGTCAAAGTCCGAGTATGCTCAAGAGCACACTCCACGGCTTCGCAGATGCTTCTAGTGTCGCCTACGCCGCGGTCGTCTACCTCCGCATAGTTCAACCGAATTCCGCTCCTGTCATCTCATTGCTCATGAGCAAGACAAAGGTCGTGCCTGTCAAGAAGCTGAGCATCCTACGCCTTGAGCTATCAGCAGCGGTTCTCTTAGCGCGAGTCATCGGTGTCCTTCGCAAAACGTCGCAGTTCCCCTCCATTCCAGTCACTTGCTGATCGGACACCACCATCGTGCTCCATTGGATCAACGATCACCCGACGCGGTGGAAAACCTTCGTGGCCAATAGAGTTTCGGAGATATAAACATCGCTCCCGAACATTCCATGGCATCATGTCGCCAGTCGACATCAATCCAGTCGTCAATCCAGCTGACCTCGCATCCAGAGGTTTGTCAGCGCCAGAATTGCTAGAGAGTTCTTTGTGGAGGCACGGCCCTCCTTGGTTGAGTCAAGCACCTGAAACATGGCCTGACTGTCCGCCCCCCCCCCCTTGAAGACGACGCTCCCTTAGAAGCTCAAGTTTACTCTTATCCGGTGGTTGATAAGTCACCGACTACCATTGATCGTATAGTGCAGACTTGCTCAACGTGGTTACGAATTCTGCGTGTAACCTCTTACATGTTACGGTGGTGTCAGTGCCTAACGGGTAAGATCACATCTGGCTCTTTAACTGCAGACGAAATCCGAATCGGTATGCTGAGTGTGTTTCGGTGCCTTCAAACCGCACTACTACCGAATGAACTTAAGGCTTTACAGCCCAATGAAGCTGTATCTACTCGCAGTCCGCTTTCGTCGCTGAGTCCATATTTGGACGAGGACGGTTTGATTCGTGTGGGTGGACGCTTAGAAAATGCTGATCTCTTACACACTGTAAAACATCCTGTGGTCCTGAGCCCTCATCCTGCGGTCTGACTATTGGTTCGCCACGTACACTTTCGTTGTCTACACGGTGGTGTGTCACAAACGCACCAAACTCTAAGGCAGGCCGTGTGGCTCCTGCAAGGTAAGAAAGTGATCAGATCAGTAATTTTTCATTGTCTGACCTGTGCTCGTTTTCGTGCTCAGACACCACGTCAGCTAATGGGTAACCTGCCAGCCCCTCGCGTTACCCGACCTGAACGCCCGTTCTCGCACTGCGGGGTCGATTACGCGGGACCTATTCATGTGCGTGTTGCTAGTGGGCGAGGTCGCACAGCACACCCCGCCTATATTGCATTATTCGTGTGTCTTTCAGTAAAAGCTCTTCATCTGGAGTTGGTCTCTGATTACAGCGCATCTGCGTTTATTGCTGCATACAAGCGTTTTCTATCGCGGCGCGGGCCTCCAAGCTGCATGTATAGTGATCAGGGTACCAGTTTTTATGCAGCTGACAAAGACCTACGAGTCACTTTCCATGCTGCTATCGAAGAGAGTGGCTTTAAGGATCTCCTTGCGAATGATGGCACATCTTGGCACTTCATTCCTCCAGCCTCTCCCCACTTCGGCGGACTATGGGAGGCCGGCGTCAAGCAAGTGAAGTTTCATCTCAGAAGAATTTTAAAGGAGCACAAACCCACATTCGAGGAGTGTGCCACTTTATTGTGCGAAATCGAATGTGCACTGAACTCTCGTCCTCTCGAACCTCTTTCCAATGACATCGATGATCTCAACGCCCTAACTCCGGGACATTTCTTATCAAATGGACCTCTCAATTCGGTGCCGGAACCATCGTTGATCGCACTGCCAGTGAACCGTTTGTCATGCTGGCAGCAGTGTCGTCAAATGTATGAGCAATTTTGGCGATTGTGGTCAGCGGATTACCTGCTCTCGTTGCAGCATCGATCAAAGTGGCAGCGAAAAGAACTACCGGTTCGAACCGGTCAGGTGGTGCTCCTTAAGCGCCCGAATGTACCTCCGACTAAGTGGCCTTTAGCCCGCATTATTCGATGTCATTCGGGTTCTGACTCGCTCACGCGCGTCGTAATTGTTCGCACTGCCACGTCAGAGTACGTTCCGCCGCTTACGCAGATCGCACTATTGCCTGTTGATATTGAAGGTTCAGAAGCTCGAGCAGATTCATTAGATTTAAGTACATGCTAATTCTTAAGTTGCGTTACGCTTAAATGTACGCGTCAGAATAATAATAAGTTACCTTCTATTACTAGAGATTTTTCCGCATATCCGACTTGGGTTGTTGCGAGCCCCTGCGGGCCTCACGGGGGGCGGTATTTCGCGATTTCCAATCTTTAATTTAGCGGATTTGTAAATCGATATATTATATAATAATTGGCCACCTGATGGCTCTGTTAGTTCTTGTATAAGTTTGGCAACAAAGCGAACAATTTTCGACTCTGTTCCGTTTTCCGGTTCTCGCGCGTTTTAGTTAGTTCGAATATGGTCACGGCTCTATACAGATCTGTTGCTACCGCGCATCGTGTACGAAGATCGCGTCGTATACACATTACGCTTAATTATAACGCGTAGTTACTCGTGTCTCTCTTAGTAGAAGAATAAAGCGAACATTGGGTTATTGAAAAGTGCTATATTTTCTTGATCCTACCAACTCCTGCCTGCATACACTCATCGAAAGATTTTCTGCATTTACATTATCACGTGTTCGATAACGCAACAGTAAGAATGTTTGGAAAAATCTAATTTTATCGATGTCTACGTGCAGTTACTTACTTATTAAGGGGAATTCCAAGTGCTCAACCGATAACTACTCAACCGACTAGCCGTAATCTTGGCTAGTGAAGTTGATAATTTAAGTACTACGTTCTTAAAACTATCATCCATTTACCATATTGTAAAAAAATATTTGTTTCATCGTTGTCCTTTACTTTTCACCTTTCTTAAAAGATATCTACATTTATAACACTCGAACTTCAACATTTTATGCAGTGCAGTTGTGTTTAAAGAATGAAAATGTCCACTCCGTCCATTTCTTTTCATAAAATGTTTAACTAATTTTTAAATTTTAGCAATAACCATTATATAATAATAGTTATCATTCCGCCTTCGTTGTGACCTTTATTTTACGACAATAAAGTATCATAACAAAATTTGTTTTTCGTGTTACATAAAAAATTAGTTATATGACAGTTTAAACTCAGCAGGCATTTTTGGGGGGTAATGTTAATTACAAAAAACAGTCTTATAAAACAAGGTTATTTGTTTGAAAATTTAGTCAAACATTTTATTTTTCAAACAGAACCTTTATTTACAGAAGCAGCCATATGAGTTGTTTTCCGTGTTATACGTACTTCGATTGATCCCAATCACTATATTGTCGTATAAGCATACATAATTGATTATTTTTAGTATCGACAAGAGAGGAAGTAAATGTAAGGTGAAAGGCTGGCCGTCCGATGAAAGTGGCTCGTATACGTCCTAATAGCGGTAGAAAGTTTATAGAGGAGGCCTCATATAGTACTAAATACAGGCGAGCCCTTGATTTGGTCGACATGGCAAATAATGACTGCAATATATTGCAAATGGCATTAAACATATGCAATAAAAGAAGCCGATATGAAAAAACTTTTTCGGTAGATAATGAGTGTGAGGTGAGATCGAAGACCATACAAAAGAAAGTGGATTGGCGTTTTATTTGAACCATAATTTTAATAACCGGTCGTATAAAGTCCTCAAAAATGCCATTAAGTCGCGTAATTGCGACATTTATCCATTTCACGACATGTTGCAAAAGGCAGTGAGTGAATGAATTTCCCATAACTGCAGTGCAACGGAAATTGTGGTCCCTTTATAGAAAATGCTAAATAAAACAGCTGAACGTGACGTAACGCGTTAGATGTCTTTACTCTATATTGCATTTTATAGTAGGAATTAAAGTGTAATATATATATATATATATATACAGGGTGTACGAAAAGTCCCGGGACGGTTGAATAACTTTCGAAAGAATAAAAATTTCAAAAATCGCCGAAATACGTGATACGATTTTTCAAACAAGCAATCTTTTGAGAGGGGGTTTCGGCCCCCCAACCTCAAGGGGGGCGGGGGCACGAGAGGGGCCAAAAATCTTAAATGGCAACATGGTTTGAGTGGGGGCTCATTTGAAAGGTATTTTCGAGACGAATTCAGATCACTGGTCATAGAGGGCGCTGCGATCATTTTTCGGAGAGATACAAGTAAAAGAGCTTTTCAATGTAACGTTCAGAAACGGGTTGACACCCGTTTAAGAATATTGTTTTACACGATTTTAAGTTTTTTAAGTTTTTTAAGTTTTTTAAGAATATTGAATTACACGATTCGGCGACTTCGAAATTTTCATTTTTTCAAACGTTAGTACGTCTAAGATCTGAAAAAGTCAAAAATATCTGCGAAAAATGATCGCAGCGCCCTCTATGACCAGTGATCTGATTTCATCTCGAAAATACCTTTCAAATGAGCCCCCACTCAAACCATGTTGCCATTTAAGATTTTTGGCCCCCGCCCCCCTTGAGGTTGGGGGGCCGAAACCCCCTCTCAAAAGATTGCTTGTTTGAAAAATCGAATCACGTATTTCGGCGATTTTTGAAATTTTTATTCTTTCGAAAGTTATTCAACCGTCCCGGGACTTTTCGTACACCCTGTATATATATGGGGCATTCTCCGTCAACTTGACACCCCCCTCTTCCCAGAATTCATTTGAACCAACAAAATTGAGTTTAGGTTCAAAATTTAGCTTAACATGTCTACTTTTTGAAGCCGTCTGGCACTTTTCAAAATTCAAAATGGCGGACTTAGTATGGCGTTAAGAACGTAGAAAGAATGAAAAAGTAATTGCAAATCTTGCAATAAAATGATATCAACGTATTGTAAAAAATTTATTTTCGGCTTATCTCGTACATGCTCGTATGTACTTTGCTAAGATGCGTCGTATTTCAAAAATTCAAAATGGCGAATCAAGTATGGCGGACCAAAATGCAACGAATCACTCGATTCGCGTGAAAACTGGTACTCAAGCATTTCTTGGGTCGCTGATTCCGAATCTGAAGTCAGAATTCGAAATTTTAAAATGGCGGATCCAATATGGCGGACGAAAACGCAACACACCACTATTAATTCGCGTGAAAATTGGTACTCAAGCGGTTTTTCGATCGCTAATTCTGAATCTCAAGTCATAATTCGAAGTTTCAAAATGGCGAATCCAATATGGCGGACGAAAATGCAAGAAATCTCGTGATTCGCTTGAATATGTATACTCGAGCGTATTTGTAGAGCGCTGATTCTGAATCTGAAATTATGATTCAGAATTTCGAAATATCGAGCTCAATATGGCTGACCCAATCGTAATAAGTCCTTTGATTCGCATGAAACTTTATATTTCGGTATTTCTGATGTCGCTTATTCTGAATCTGAAGTAAAAATTTTGAATTTCAAAAGTCGGGTACTCATAAAACTTGGTACCCAAGCGATTTTAGGTGCTGATTCCGCATCTAAAGTCATTATTTGGAATTTAAAAATGGCGGATCTAATATGCCGAACAAACTGTAACAAGATACTTGATTCGTATGAAATTTGATACTCTGTTATTTTTCTTTGAAATCATGTTAGATGTTAAATTGACTTGGAGTAGTTTACAAAAGACTTATCAGCAGTCATGCTTACCATCCGGATACAATTCGGAATACGTTATATACAACACTTTAAGACCAAAAAGTAATAAATGTATTGCTTGTTTTGCTAAACGCCATGATGTAACGATAATTCTATCACAATTTTATTACCATTTCATTATTCAAAAGTTATAGTTAAGATTTTGATTTTTAAAGGATCACCAATTCAGAAAGATATTTAAGTTGGTTTTAATCCCTCTAATATGAATTAACAAAATCTGAAAAGAAACAAACGTTATATAATTTGTGAGAAATATTTTCTTTTGCTCGATTTGTATAAATGATACATTAAGTAGTTCTAAATAATGCAAGGCACATAAATACAAAATTCAATTAAAGTCTTAATCTTAAAACATAATATTTGATTATATAATTTTCATTTACCGAATTTTATCTCTTTTCTCAGTTTACAAAAATTTACTTAGTTACATGTTATTTATCTTAGTTACCGGAATTGCATATCTGACAGATTTTGAATTGGTTATATGAAACTTGTAATTTCCCACGTAAATTAAATTTTAATTTATAATTTGGAACCTTTGTTGTCAGACCCTAGTAAAAATGTGTGTAATTTGAATAGTTTGACGTATACGAACTATACAGAAAATAGCGCAACTAGAAAGTTTCTAGCTAGAAACGTGTTTCATTTTCTACCTGAGGAAGTAAGATATTTTTTAATTTCACATTGTAATTTATTTATTTCATTTTACAAGCCTGGTTGCATTACTTTTTAATTTCATTTCATTATAGGGTAAAAGTACCAATTGCTGAGGGTGTCCCTATTACTGCACTTCCCAATTACTGTGGACATAACCTCATAAGAAAGACATGGCATCCGCAGTAATACGGACACCGCAGTAAGAGGTTAGAAGCCCCGAAGTAATTGGTAAATTTACTCTAGCTATTTCAAAAATATTTTATCAAATCCTAATATTTATTTTTGTTAACTTCAAATTAATATTTAACGAGTACATCATGCCGTAAAAAATTATGTACATAATTATACTCTAGCAACCTTTAACATATTATATTTGCTAAATAAAAAATATAAAATCTTTGAAAATATGTAACATTTTCATTTTCTTCAGTGTGGCTAAAGTGAACTAAATTCCATTTAGGACTTTTTCAGTACATTCTCCCTTATTGCTTCATTATATCCTTCATTATATCCAATATAGCAGGAATGTCCCGACGTGATCGATGTGTAAATCCTTTCAAGATGCCTGGTGAAAAAGGTCATGTAGGAAAAGAGTTACGAACTATTTCAGCATCTATGTTATTGACACGATATGATTTACCCGATGATTGTAAGGTCTGTCTCAATTGCAGAAAGAAATTCAAATCAAATCCTGATATTGAAGAACCAGTGCATATTGAGCCAGAAAACAATGTTGATATGGACGTTACAGAGGAATTTTCTGCGAACAATTGTCAAGAATTTTCTTTGCAAGGTAGAACGGAAGCTCGATCTGTTCGAGAAATCGAATTGGAAGAGTTATTAGAAGGGATAAAAACTCTATTTAAATCTTTACGTATTGGCGATCCTTTAAGAATCAAGATTTTAACAATAGTCCCTGAATCGTGGAGTGTAAATAAAATCGCGACAGAATTTGGTTCATCACGGCATTTGGCAAAACAGGCAAAAGATCTGAGGTCAACTTCAGGAATGTTAGCAGACGTCAAGGCGAAGTCTGGCAAAAGTTTGTGTCCGTCTGTAGTAACAAAAATATCTAAATTTTACGAAAATGATTTATACAGCCGAATGATGCCTGGAATAAAAGATAAATTATCGGTAATAATCAATAGTGAACGCATCGTTAAAAAAAAACGTTTATTGCTTTTTAGACTTAAGGAGTTGCATGTCATGTTTAAGGAACTTTATCCAGATGATAAACTTTCATTTAGCACCTTTGCTAAACGACGACCGAAACACTGTATCCTACCCGGTGCTAGTGGAACGCATTGCGTTTGTGTCTGCACAATTCATGAAAACTGCAAACTTATGTTAGATGAAATTAACTTACGAAAGACTGGGAGAAACCGATTCACGATTACAAAGATTGCTTGAATATTAGCATGTGTACAAATCCAACTGCTGAATGCCATCTAAATCAATGTGAAAAATGTCCTGGATTTCAAGAACTTACATTAACACTACTCCAGATTTCTGAAGAGAAGTCTGTTTATGAAATCGAATATAGCAATTGGGTAGTAACTGACAGATCGACTCTTCAGAGAATCACTTCAGAAGTTTCCGAATTTTTAAGTCACTTGTGTAAAAAATTAGAAGTATTAAAACCTCACTCATCCATTGCTAAGCAACAGTCTCTATTCATTTCACAAAAAAAGGAAAATTTACCAAATGGACATGTAATAGTAATGTTCGATTTCTCCGAAAACTATACATATATTGCACAAAATGCATCTCAGGCATTTCATTTTAATAACAAACAGTGCACCGTTTTCCCGGTAATTTTCTATTACAAGGAGAAATCTGAATTAAAACATCGAAGTTGCGTTTTTTTATCGGACAGTGTAAAACATGATACTGCTGCCGTTTATACCATACAAACCATCTTAATTCCGGAAATTAAAAAACGAGTAGGAAATGTAAAGAAAATCATTTACATTACTGACGGTGCTAAGCAGCATTTTAAAAATAAATTCCAAATATCCAACCTCATTCACCATAAGGAAGACTTCGGTATTGAAGCTGAATGGAATTATAGCGCAACAGCTCATGGGAAGAGCTGTTACGATGGTATTGGAGCTACGTTTAAAAGAGAGGCATACAGGGCTAGTCTGATGGCTAAACCAAAGGACGCAATCCTAACATTTGATAAATTATATTCCTGGGCAAAGAGTAACTTTAAAACTATCGACATTTTTAAGTTCAGCAAAGTTCAACATGACGCTACAACTAGAAAACTAAACAAGAGATTTCAATCGGCATTACCCGTTCCACAGATCCTTATAAACCATGCATTTTTAATATCGCAGAAGACCAAAGAGGTAATAATAAAGAGATATTCGAATGCAACAGATGAAATAAAAGTGAATCTCCTGAAATGAACACATCATAAACATAATATCGTTTTAAAATGTAAAATATAAATTAATTCCAATAAAATTTTATTTTAGTCGAAAATTACTGTTTTATTATCTAAAGTCAAAAAGTAGCAATATTTTTCTACATCAACGTCGTTAGCACTGGATCACTTTAAATAATAATTATCAATGATTTTGACACTTTTTGCTTTTTGGTCCGCCATATTGGATTCGACATTTTGAAATTCCAAATTCTGAATTCTGAGTTCAAACTCGGAAAAAAGCGATTTACAAAAAGCTTGAGTACCAACTTTCACGCTAACCACGTGATTTGTTGCGTTTCCGTCCGCCATATTGGATCCGCCATTTCGAAATTCATAATTCTGACTTGAGATTCGGAATCAGCGACCGAAAAACCGCTTGAGTACCAATTTTCATCCGATTCAAATGGTTTCTTGCGTTTTCGTCCACCATATTGGATTCGCCATTTTGAAATTTCAAATTCTGACTTCAGATTCGGAATCAGCGACCCAAGAAATGCTTGAGTACCAGTTTTCACACGAATCGAGTGATTCGTTGCATTTTGGTCCGCCATACTTGATTCGCCATTTTGAATTTTTGAAATACGACGCATCTTAGCAAAGTACATACGAGCATATACGAGATAAGCCGAAAATAAATTTTTTACAATACGTTGATATCATTTTATTGCAAGATTTGCAATTACTTTTTCATTCTTTCTACGTTCTTAACGCCATACTAAGTCCGCCATTTTGAATTTTGAAAAGTGCCAGACGGCTTCAAAAAGTAGACATGTTAAGCTAAATTTTGAACCTAAACTCAATTTTGTTGGTTCAAATGAATTCTGGGAAGAGGGGGGTGTCAAGTTGACGGAGAATGCCCCATATATATATATATATATATATATACAATTTCAGCGCAACTAAAGATACTGAAGAAGACGGTGATGAGATTTCATCGATGGACGAAGATTTGTCCAGTAGCGAAAATGAGGAAGAGGTTTAAATAATATACAGGACATAGTTTGTATGGAAATTAAAAGAAATAATTTTACAACCACAATATTTGTCAAACATTTTTACTAAATATAATACTAATTTTTACGACTTATAAAGACAGTAAATTTTCCGACTAATCTGTTCGAAATAAGTTTTATCTTTAGTCCGTTATCATTGCCATGTTTTTTATCAATAATTTGATCCGCACATACCTGAAGGAAAAATATGATAAAACCATCCCGTATATTACAAATGACAATTAGCCCCAAGGAATTCACCATAGAGGTCGGTTTCGAAGGAACACAATAAATTTAATACTTTGATGCGAAAGCATCCAATAAATTTTTCGACCGCTTGAAAATATAAATTTAATATTTGAATAGTCTTGGTATATGTCGGTCACTTTACTAAACAAAATTAAGTTAAATTGATTTTAAGTGTCTACTCGGTTTTCGATGGAAAACACATTTGACATATTAAATGTAAGAAGCCGGGATTTGTGTAATTATCGCCGACAAAATCTCTGTTTAAAACGGGCTGTATAAGTACGTATAAAATAATTAATATTCATGGATTTTGTTTCCCTCTAGCGATAATCAATTGAACTAATGTCTATTGTAAATATTTTGCGTTTCGTCCCGAGATCTCGTGATGGACTCTTCAGTAAGGCTAACACGAGAATCTCTGCCTTAGACGCAAAAATGGTTTTGTAAATAATTTGAACTTTAAATAAAACTAAACAATGAAGGAAATGTTTAGAATTATTGTAAGCAAATATGCGTAATTATTATGGTAACGGGATGTCGTTACACAGTACGCATATCCGTAATATTCCCAAAATATAAAATTAATACTTTGATGCGAAAGCATCCAATAAATTTTTCGACCGCTTGAAAATATAAAGCCCGTTTTAAACAGAGATTTTGTCGGCGATAATTACACAAATCCCGGCTTCTTACATTTAATATGTCAAATGTGTTTTCCATCGAAAACCGAGTAGACACTTAAAATCAACACAATAAATTGTTCATTAAAAATTACGAAACATGCTGCTATGACTAATTATGAGATAAAAACTAGATTTTTCCACTAATGTGTACTATGCATCAATCGCGTACTTACATATTTCTTGCACAATCATTAATTTATAATTTATGATATGCTTCAGTGACTTAAATTAACGTCATGATTATTACATTCTACTCAATGGAAGCTTCAACAAAACTTTCTAACGTATTACTTTATCCTTCGAAAATCAGTTTCATTTTTATTTCCTGATTCTGTACTGCAAAAGAATTGCAGACCATTTTCCAACTGAGAAGATCCACTTAAAGGTTTGCATACTTTATCTTCTTTTATCAGACTTACCATTAAATATATAATTTATTCCTTTTCGTTCTCTCAGTTTCTTAAGAAACAAATCTTATGTACATTAATCAATTCGGCTTAATAACTACTCGGCCAACTCGCGCCCATTCCTGAGGGGGAACATGTCTCGATCGCGATGGAAATTGACTTTAAATTAAAAGGAAATTTAATTTTAATTGGAAAGGTTATTTTTTATCATCAGAAGAACGAAGTAAAATCCTCTCATTGAAAAAATGTGAGAAATCCACCACTGGCGTTTCATCCTGATCTACACCTATAGGCGTGCGGTTAATGCTGATATCGTTCAACTAACCGACCCATCGACATGCGTCTGTTCGAAAATCGTTTTAATCGATTCTTATGATTATTCTGAACAAAAACTTACGGGGTGACTTTATTATTTTATTAGGTCCTTCAACAGTGATAAACAATTACGTGTATATAAAAAAAAAAACAGTGCAAAAAAATCTGAAAAAATTCAGGTAACTAAATCATGTAAAGCAAATATTTGATGTCCCACAAACTTTTTTCAAAAGTCCATAGTTTTTGAGATAAAAAATTCCAAATATTGAAAAATGCCTATATTCGCAAATTTTGTTCTCGAAGACAATTTTTTGGATCGCTGAATTTTAATCTGATATAATAATAATAACATTAAAAAATGGCTAATCCAAAATTACACTAAATACTATTAATTATGTGTAGGATTAATAATACCGTTTCTTGGTCGTTGGTTATGAATTTAATTTAAAAAGCATAACATTGAAAATGGCGAATCTAGTATGGCGTCTGTACGTTTGCTAAATTTATTAAAATGTCACATTAAATATATTTTTGTGTGTGTGCATTTTGGGTTATTATCTTTTTTTTATGTCGACTATACTGAAGTGGACGAAACAGCACATTTAAAAAGTTCTGGTCAGTAACATACTATTCTTACTATTTACGTAAGTGCATTCTGATGAGCGTCGTTCCGAAAATTTAAATATGATGATTATGCAAAACTGAATAAAAACGTTATATATTTAGGAGCATAGTATCATTTTCTTAATTTTCGCTACCGAAACGGGAATCCGTACGGTACACTTGAAAATAGTAAGAATATTATAAATTTTTTTTTAGAATCTTTATGCTTGAGAATTTAAGATGAATTCAGCGTGAACGTTTTTTCCATTGTAGGCAAAAAGGTCCATTTTATGATTTGCTTGCTTGTATATATATACAGGGTGTTTGTGTGACCGGATAATAATTGCAGGTAAAGTAGAACACGAAAAACTGAAACGAAAAGTCCTGAGGCTTTTTTGATATGATGCATAGGAAGGGCGTAATTAAGCGATAAAGATCGTATGTACGTGAGACATCTTTGGAATGTATTAGTGAGAGGAGTATTCATTCATATCGAGACATTCAACTGTTCTCTGGCCAAACGATGACAGGTTCGAATTCTACATACAAAGGAGAAATTTGCTAGAGTCCTTCACAGCCAAATACAAAGCTTAATAACCCTAACAGAAATAATTTGAAAAAATGTCAGACTATTATTCATAACAAATAATTTGTTAAATTTTTCGGCCATGGCTATTAAGCTTCATAAGTGGCTCTTAAAGACACAAGAAATATTCCTAAAACGAGTAAACCTGAAAGTTTTGGCGTGAATGTGCCGCTTAGAAATAATTATTTGTTATAAATAATATAAAATTTGTTAAAATTTTTTTGCCTCGGCTATTAAGCTTCTTAAGTGGCTCTGAGGACACAAGAAAAATTGCAGCTTGAAACTTGCAAATCTGAAATTTTTAGAATGAATCTACAACTTAGAAATAATTATTTGATATAAATAATAGTAGAAAATTTGTTAATATTTTTCTGCCAGGGCTGTTAAGTTTCATAAGTGCCTCTGAAGGACTTTAGTAAAATTCAGCTTGAAACGTGCAAATCTGAACGTTTTCGCGTGAGTGTGACGCTTAGATATAATTATTTGTTATAAATAATAGTCGAAAGTTCTTTAAATTTTTTCCGACGGAAATATTAAGCTTCATAAGTGCATCTGCAAGACTCTAACAAAATTTTAGCTTGAAACGTGCAAATCTGAAAGTTTTGAGTGAATGTGTTAGTTAAAAATAATTATTTGTTGTAAATAATAGTACAAAATTTGTTAAAATTTATCTGCCGCGGCTATTAAGCTTCTCTGAGGACACAAGAAAAATTGCATCTTAAAACGAGAAAATCTGAAAGTATTAGAATGAATGTGCCGCCTAGAAGTAATTAATTGTTATAAATAATAGTCGAAAGGTCTTTAAATCTTTTCTGCCGGAAATATTAAGCTTCATAAGTGCCTCTGAAGGACTTTAGTAAATTTCAGCTTGAAACGTGCAAATCTGAACGTTTTGGCGTGAGTGTGACGCTAAGAAATAATTGTTTGTTATAAATAATAGTCTGACATTTTTTAAAATTATTTCTGTCAGGGTTATTAAGCTTCGTATTTGGCTGTGAAGGACTATAGCAAATTTCTCCAATGTATGTAGAATTCGAACCTATCGCATCGTTTGGCTAGTGAACAGTTGAATGTCTCGATATGAATGAATACCCCACTCTCTCATACATTCCAAAGATGTCTCACGCACATACAATCTTTATCGCTTAATTACACGCTTCATATGCATCATATCAAAAAATGCCTCAGGACTTTTCGTTTCAGTTTTTCGTGTTCTACTTGACCTGCAATTATTATCCGCGGTCACACGAACACCCTGTATATAATACCCTTTTGCGCAGGGCGAGACAGGGGTTCAATCCCAATGCCCTCCTTCTCTTTCCACGAGGTGGTAGGCGGCTTTTGATTACGTAGTCAATATATATTCTAAATGATATATTTTATGAAAAAACAGGAACTCTTGTTGCACTTAGGTCCTCACAATATCGTGCTTCTAAACGATTTTGACGTTGTTTTTTTGGCACCTATTTTTGATCGGTCCTAAAACATTATTTGAGTAATTTTATTGTTGGCTCTGTCATGTCATAAATGACATGAGCATGATATGAGTATCAGAGGTGACATCTTACTCATCTTGTTGGAAAAAAGCTCGGATTCATCCGATTCTAAAAAGCGGTGATCCCCGCGATATTTGTAACCACCGTCCGATCGCTTTTTTATCGGTTTTTGCGAAAGTGTTTAAGCGTCAGCTGCACGCCCTCCTGTTCTCTGCCGTCAAATGTTTCGAAATGTACCGTGGTCTCGTTTACAAATAAGCGGCATCCGTACTATATGGATTATGTCATCGGGGATCAATGTCTGGCGAGACCGTTTACAAAAGTTGATCTTGGAGTCACGTCTGACCCAAAATTACGGTTCAAGGCCCACATTTTTAATATCATCAAGGTGGCACTTCGCTCTTATTACTTTATTGTCCACCTCTCCAGATCCTTCCGTGACGTACGGACCATCGTCACATTATATCGAGCTTTCGTCCGTAGTCGCTTGGAGAACAGTAGCGTGGTCTGGTCACCATACCAATCGTCCTATATCGACCAGCTTGAAGCTGTGCAACATCGTCTGCTCAAGCTTCTCATTTTTAAGCACTCAGAGTTTTATCCACCTCATGGAACCGACCGGGTGGCTCTACTCCAATCGACAGGTTTTGCGTCACTCGCTGACCGCCGTCAGATATGTGCATTTTTATTTTTATGCAAACTCGCTCAAGGGTTCTTCGATTGCGCCGAACTGTTCGATCAAATCAATTTGCGTGGTCAGTTGGCGATCTTCGTTCACTACAGGTTCTTGCACTGGCTCGGCCTCGTACCAACTACGGTCTTTACTCCCCTCTTAATAAAATATTTACTGTCTTTAATCGTTTCGCATCCGCCACGACTGCGCAGGTTGATTTGTTCTCCACTGACATTAATGTGATCCTTTCCGCGTTCCGGCAGTATTTTCTCACGTAGTGCGCACACTCAGAAATTAGATTAAATTTATGAGTTTATAAATAGTATTATTGTATAATTTGTAACCAAGTTTATACTCGGCCCCTAGTGGTCTTCGTGACTGTGGGGTCAAATGAGTTTAAATAAATCAAATCAAATCAAATCAAATCCTTATGTTGCATTTCCAAACCATAACATGTTAACCCATAGCATGTTCTAGGTACACATAAATATGTAACTGAGTTTTAATATTATTTTCCGTGAAAGTTAGTGAAAAAATGAAGTGTTTTCTTATTAATATATTGCTTTACATTTTATTTCCTACTATTTCATATATGCTTCGTTAACCAGTAGCAGGCGATATTAAGTCCCAACGGACCAATCCGATGCACTGTAGTTTTAACACGGAATTCCCGATATTTCATTCTCTCGTATTTACCCTATATATTGTTTTATGTATACAGAATTCTGTTTAATATTTCTAAATTATTGTTCCTTTCAATTAAGAAAATACTAAAAAATTATATATTTATTAAGGCGGACCTTAAAAAAAAGTTCTCGTGCCGCCCCCCAAATCGGTTGAAAATAATTAAAAAAAAACCTCTGAATTTTTTCAGATTTTTATTTGGACTCCTATAGGTCCCCCCCAAGCTTCGAAAATTGGCAATTTTTGCAAAAAAAAAACAACATTTTCCCCGTATTTTTACTGGTATTTTCAACGCAGTCGGTGTCAAATTCTACCAAGTGAGATAACTTTTCTTGGATGTTTTCCGATGGCAATGAGCGTAGTCCGAACAAAAACGATCGATTTTCAACCGAGTTTTTTCGTTTTGAGTATTGACAATTTTTCCTCACAAAAAATGGTAAAACCCTAAAATATCCCAATAACTTTGTTCGAATGCATTCTAAAATTATGTGCCATGAAATTACGACTTCCTTGTTGTTTTCCGATTAAAATGTCTACTGGTTGAGCCAAAAACGATAATTTTTAGCCGAGATAGAGCATTTTTTATGAAGAAATTTTTTCCAGCTAAAATCAGTTAAGAACATAAATTTTTAGTTTATTCAATACTACTCGAAAAAAAAATCTGGCGATTTTGCACTATAGACGATCGTTTTCTTCAGCTTTTTCCAGTCTAAAACACTTATTTGTTGTCCTAGAAGGACAATTCCGAAAAATTCCTGACGTAGTAGAAGTCCCTTGAATTTTGCTTCTCTTGGTGCGCATGAAACGATTATCATATTCTCCACCTTTTCCCATTTACGCTAGTATACTTTTTAAAGTTCTACTAGTATAATCCGTTTTGCAAAATTGTGAGATTCTCTTCTTACGAGCTAAAGCGAAAAAACAGAAATTTGATTTCCTGTTACTTGTTTTCGACCAAAAAGTTTTTTCATTAATTTCAATAACTCGGCTAAAATGTTCCAAGAGATTCTTGACATTCAATGTTTTTCTGAAAAGTACAACATTTACTCCAGAAATTCTTGAGAATAACGAATTTTTAATGCAATAATAATAGAAACTCTTACCCATAACAGGACTAGGCTTAAAATTCGTGAAATTTATGACAGTTTTTTGTAGAATTTTTCAACAAAATCAATTATGATTATTATATATCATCCTTAAAAATTCGATTTTATTCTAAAAATGCGAAATTTTTGACCAAATAATTCAGCAATAATTTTGTGTATTTTTTTTAAAGAAACTACGTAGTAAACTGAAGAAAATGGCGCTTCGGGTGATTTTTTATCTATTTTTGTTGCTGAGTTACATCCAGTTGAAAATTTTTAGATGTTTTTTTTTTTAAATTCATAACTTATGAATATGGAAAGATAAAAATCGGGAAAAATTCAAGAAAGATTTTTTCGATGAATACTGTAGCCTAAAAAATTTGCAGCAAAAAATAAGAAGGTGGCATTTTCATCGTCGATTTTACATGGAATGCCCCAAATGTAATAAGACTCCCTTAATAGTGTCCTTTAATAATGTAATTATATAACTAAATTAATATAATAAATGTAGAAAAATATTTTATGACGATAGCCCTATAAGTACTTTAACGTTAAGTAAGGAAGTTTGAGTGCATATGATACTCTCGTAGAAACCCTAAGCATTTTTATGGAATAGGGATTCATTATTAAACAAATACGTTTCCTTAAAAATGAATAAAAGAAAAATTTCTATAAAATGCCCAAAAATTGTACAACATGAAGCAAAACATCCCTTAAATAAGAAAATCTTACAAAACTTTTCAATTCAGACAAGGAAAGTGTACATAAATTGTGTACAAAAATAATGTCCAATCAATGAACATTAATCTTATGATATGACATGTACGTCGGATACTGCATACATTGGGCAAGAAACTTGTTTTAAAAATGTATACAGATCCTAGATAACATTCCGTCGGTGCACTCATGAACGCTGCGTAATGCGACGCGTATTGCATCTCACTATGAAATCACGTACGTGAGTTCACACGAATGTGTGCACGATGAGCTCATTACGATTTCATGAACACATTTCGCGTTAACTCACGTGTGTGATTTCATGGTGAGACGCAATACGCGTCGCATTACGCAGCGTTCATGAGTTCATTTCTCAGATTGTTATCTGGGATGTGCTATTTAACAGAAAAAAAATGTTTCAAACAAGGATTGCCGTGTGACCAGGCTTCATGGAGCTATATTGTAGACGCGTGGCAGTCGTGCAATTCGGTCATTCCGACGCAGTCAGAAAGAAATATGTACTTATATTTATCCAATTGTTACTATAGAAAATATCTTGATGAGATGTATGAACAACTAAACACATGAATCGTATATCATATACTCAATTACATAAGCATGGTTACCTGCGAGAGCTGCAAAGCTCGGTACTTGGCCCTCTGTACTTCTCGATATTTATTAATGATTTGCTTTTGGTCTTTCAGCACTCACCTCGCTCCTCACTGTTGATATTCAGATATTCTTAAAATGTCGTCCTGAAAACTTACATTCAGGCACTCAGAGACCGAAGATAATGCGTCCCTTACCGCTGCCAGTGCTATCTTAGGTGTCGTGATTTTTCGCATAAGTTCCGGCCTGGTGAGGGCGTATACTACGAATCTCTGTTTATCGCGCAGCTGTGTTTCCACACACACAAACACACATGAGCGAGCACGCGCGCGCGCACGTCGCTTTGTGGCCGTAAGTTGGAATGTGGTGCCAGGGTTCAACATATATTCCGAATATATTTTTGCAGGCTGCCAGCAATATTCCTTAAACTTCTCCACATTAGCATCATATCCGCTCGTAATTTTGTTGTAAAATAACGTGAAATTGACATAACCTATTTCTGTTCCATCCCTATTGAAAAAATAGACGTACGAAATGACGTCCGAAACGACGACTGAAATGACGTCCGAAACGACGACTGAAATGACTTTCGAAAGGACGTCCTAAAAGTCGTGCGAAAAAAAAAAGGTCACGTGCTTTCATACGTCATTTCGGACGGAATTCCGCACGTTACGTTATATCAACATAGATTTGGCACGTATGTAAATATTATGTAACAACTGCCCTTCCTAAGGCGCATGAAGTGTACTTGGACTGTAAAATGTCCGCCATATTGAAAATAACAGTATATCACGGTGACAAAGTAATGTAACATAACCAGGATGCAACGTTTACGTAACAGATCTATAAAAGACAATTATAATCTATATGATATACAATATTTTCATTATTATATACTATATTTGTTATAGGAAAATATTTATGTATATTCTTATACACCATTAATTTTACGTACTCGCATGTAAATATGTAAAGCTCGCAAACAAATCTGAAAAAAAAACTCGTCCTAACAGGGAATCGAACCTGGGTCTCGCTTACTATGCTAAGGCCATAACCACTACGCTACGCTCGCACGCTATTCGGATGCTCGTTATTTATCAGTTTCTCTCGATCCCTCTGCCAAATCGGACGTAGGCTTTATCGATGGACTATAGTTTAACTTCTGTACTCTTTTGAAAGCGATATCAGTGTATATCTCGTGCATTATTTGCTATTGTCTCTTCTTTGGATTATCTGTGAATCAAGAAATTTGTATAAATTTGCCGAGGAGCTGCAAGATTGCAACAATCAACAAAATATACGTGAAAATCTCACTGTGCAGCTCAGCCGTTATCCTATTACACCTGGGTTCGAGAAAAGTAACTTCGAATTCTAATTGGAGCCAAAATTATTTCGATGTCTTTGGAATTAAGAAAAAAATGTATTCGTCGGCATAATTTTTTAAAGGATTTTTATTGACTAGTGTTTTTTTTTAATTAGTCTTGTCAATTCGTTTAATTAAGTGCGTCGTTGTATGTTTCGACAAATACCTATGTGTCAACAGCTACCGCTGTATTGTTGTTGTGCTTTTAAATTTAGAATTCTGTCTTGCAGAGTATTCAAATACAGCACACATATGTGTGGATCTTTATTACGTGCTTTCGTCACGTTCATATCCCCACTCTAGTACTCTAGCTTATAGAGGGGATTAGTACAATTTACTCGTCAATTGCGGTAACATCTGTCTGCACAAGTTCGCATGGTATTTTCAAACTGTGCTTACTGAGCCTTTTCACGATTGTTAAGGTGTGTGAGTTTGATTACACATGCAATTTCGTAGTCTTCCGTAATTCCAGAATTTTGTATACTTTGTCCCAACATGAATTGCTGTTCTAGCTGCAAGAAAACGTGTAATGGTGTCATTCGAATTAATTGTGTTGTGTGCCAGGCTTTGTATCATAGAGCTTGCAAACCTATGTCAAGTACAACAAAAACCGATTTGTTTATATGCTGTTTAATTTCTGCACCGCCTAAACCAAAGAAGTGCTTTAGTGATAATATCTTTAATCCACGTGTCACAAGGTCTACACTCGCTTCGAATTCTGTTACAGGAACTCTCACTGAATCCAATTCTACTACGCAGAATAACTCTCAACAGTGTTGTGGGAGATATGACGAACAGTTTGCTCTGTTAAATGGTAAACTTGATAAAGTCTGATCGCTACAATCGGGCGTAAATGAAATCAAGCAACCTGTATCTGTTTTGCAGACCAAAATGAGTCAAATGAATCGTGAGCGGAGAATTTCGGCATACGAAAGAAGGAACTGTGTTCTTGTTGTATCAGGACTCCCTGAAATTGGAGGTGAAGACCATCATTCGATTTTAATGAAAATTGGCGAAATCTTAAGAGTGACGCTCGAAGACAGGGATATTATATCCATTCATCGATTTAAGGCTGGTCAACCTGTTGATACGAATGCATCATCAGTTTTTCATCTAAGCATGAATAGTCGTATTAAAAGACAAAGCATGGTAATCGCTAGACTTTCAAATCCTCGTCTTCGCACCGATTCTGTAAAAGCTACTCGTATGCGTGAATCGCTGAATGCCGAGGAATTAAATAATTTGTGGCCTAATTCGCCTATATATTTAAATGAATGTCTTTCGGTCGAGACAAATGATTTAATAAAACGTCTGCGTGCTTTTACTGAAGGTAATCCAAATGTGTCAATTCAAGTTAGAAAAGGAATTATCAATTATCACCTTAATGTACGATCTTTATCAGCACATTTTCCACAAGTATCGGAGTTATAACTATCTGATGGTTATGATATTTTTTGTATTTCTGAGACATGGCTAAATAATAATAATAATGCTGATTATGATTTTAGTATTGCGGGTTACGATTTATTAAGAGCGGATCGGAAACACTCAAGGTGTGGTGGGGTTGCTTTTTATATTAGATTGGATTTTAATTATTCCGTGCTTAATCTCGAACATGATAACTTCGGTCTTGAGCACCTTTGGATTAATTTACATTTTCATGGACTCAATTGTTTAGACAACCTATACTCAACTCTATCGTCACAATTATCATTGATTGATCAGGTTCTTATTTTGGGTGATCTAAATGTTAATATGTTAAATCCTGAGTATTACGCAATTAAAAAAACTCCTTGAGTGAATTCGTTCGTTGAATTTGCGTCAAATTAGTAACACAGCTACAAGAATCACCCTCACTTCTACTGCTCTAAATGATGTTATCCTGCTCTCTTCCTCTGTAAATATTATTGATATTTTATCTACTGATGAACACGAGATTGCCGACCACTTTTTGGTTGGCTGTCTAATTGTTTGTCCTAGACTAGGGAATAATCAAAAATTTATTCGGACTCGGGATTTCAGAAATTTCGATGACGATGGTTTCCATCTGGTTGCAAGTACTGCTCCATGGGACGTAATTACAAATTCCAATAATATTGATGACAAAATAAGTATTTTTAATACTACATTTCTGGATAATTTTAATATATTTGCTCCGGAAAAAGTTTTTCGTATATCTATACCTCGTGCTCCTTGGATTGCGGATATTGTAAAAGTTTTCATTAAAAAAAAGAAATGCAGCACAATCTAAATGGAGGAAATCTAGGATAATGCCCGATTTCTGCTATTATAAAGGACTTAGTAACTGCACAACTGCTATGGTATTGAGGGAGCGAAAAGCTTTTTTTCGCCAATCCTTATCATTAAGTAATTTCAAGACGTGGCAAGCTGTGAATCAGCTTGGTGTTAAAGGAAGTGTTTCTCCAGAGATTCCTTCTCACCTATCGGATCTAAATCAGATAAATGAACATTTCGTTAACATCTCTACTGTACCCCGTAATCCCTACACTATTAAATATTTTTCTGACTCCCGGTTCCCAACTCTTCCAGATCACTCCAACTTCTCATTTAAAGAAGTCTCTATGAAAGAATTATTATATGCTATCTGTAAAATAAATACTCACTCTGCTGGTTCTGATGAAATCTCTGGGGAAATGTTTCTAAGAATCTATCGATATTGTCTTCCTGTAATACTGCATATTCAAAATTTTATTATCTCATCTTGTTCATATTCTGAGATACGGAAACATGCGATTATTCGACCTATACCTAAAAAGCATAAACTGGAGTCCTTTTCTGATCTGCGTCCTATTAGTCGTCTGCCAATTTTTTCTAAATTAGTCGAAAATGTTCTTTACGAGCAGATACTAATTTACTGTAATAAATTTGGAATCTTTCCGAAATATCAATCTGGTTTCGGGAAATCACATAGCTGTGAAATTGCACTTCTAGACGTTTCTGAGGAGATTCTCTTGAACTTTGATCAGTGAATTTATTTTTTTGTTTTATATATGTGTTGGGCTAGTATGTCATTTTTTCCCTAAATTGTCTACTGTTTATTACATACTTGTAACTCTTTCTTTGCACGAAAGTTATGAAATTATGGATCAGGTTGTGAAACAGCACTTAATGCTGTGCCTCGCCCCTTGAACAATGTATATCAATGTATATCGTGTCAATAAAGGCGTTATTATTATTTTTTTATGGAGGGAGAAATGCGTTAGGCGCAATAGGGGGTTGAAGATGTTGGTTAACCCCCATGGCTTTAAATGTAAAGGAGATGTATTGGTGATCGCTTCCGGTGTAGTCAGCGATCACATGCCAGCCTTCAACCCGCGCTGCCAGGCTTTCGGAGGCAAAGGAGACATCGATGATGGTCTCCCTATACCCTGGTCTCCGAAACGTTGATATGATACCGGTGTTAAGCACCATCAACCCCAGTCTGGAGACCATATCCATGACTCTTCCTCCTCGTGAGTCAGGGTTGGGCTCCCCCCATTCGAGGGCTTTGGCGTTGAGGTCTCCGGCCACTACGATCTCTCCCTTAATGCTCCGAACCTTGTCTTCCAGGTCATCCAGTTTGGCCTAGAAGTCGTCGATCCTCTCGTTTGGGGTGATGTAGCAGCTAATGAAGGTCATGTCGCTGCTCCTCACCCAGACGTAACCCCTGCTGGAGCCACAGTCTGTAACGAGGATCCGACGAAGGTCCGGAATCCATATGGCGGCGGTGCCGAGTTTGTCCGCAAACCAGCCTGGCCCGTCTCTGTCGCGGTGTTGTTCACTTATAAGGACAAGATCTACGTCCTTTTCGCGGCAGATCTGAGCCAGGAGATTTTGGGCCGTCCTGCTTCTATTTAGGTTGCCCTGCAGAACGCGGGGCATCTTGTTTCTTCTTGTTAGATCCGGACAGGGCCTCCTTGAACACATTGCAGCGGGCAGATCCTGCGATGTGAGCTCGCATACTGGATCTTGCCCCCTGCTCAGCGCAGAGAAAGCACTGTGGCTTAGCAGTGCAGGTCGATGCCTTGTGACCCTCTCTGCCGCATCGGTAGCAGGTGTTCTTCCTGTCGGGTCCCCTGCATTCGGTGCCTTTATGTCCAAAGCCAAGGCACCTATCATCGGGTTAGTGGTTGCAGGATCTCATTTGATCTCATTAGACGGAGAGATCCCAGCAGCACTGCTTTCTGTATTCGGCCTGCGATGGAATTTGCATATTTTTGGCAGGCCGGAATGCTTTTGATGTTATCCAGGAAAGTTGGTTTCATTCCTCCCAGCTCTCCAATTATTAGCACGACGAGCTTGATTTTGAATCCTGGATACAGCTTGCGAATCTCGAACAGGAGTTCCTGATGATTCAGCTGTTTTTCATCTTCCTTGCTGACTATGTTTGTCTCTGCTGGTGCAGAGTACTCAATGACGAAGATGGATTTGTTATCGAAGTCAACAAGGAAGATGTCAGGCTTATTGACTGAAATTTGCCTGCTCGTCGGATATGAGTAATTCCAGTATATTCGGCACGACTCATTTCCGACTACGGATTCAATATCAGTGGGGATGTACGGCTAAACTGGGGTCGCACTGTGACGTTGGATGTATGCTGAGACTGCATATCTTGGACAAGTCAAGAGATGCATTAGTGTCTCAACATGACATCCACACGATCTACAAAGCGTACTCTGCACCGCCTGGTGTAAGATGATGTGGCGGTGCGCTAAGGTATTGAAAACCCCATTCTGGCATGCGAAGATAAAACCCTCGGTCTCGGATTTCAATCTGACTGATCTTAAGAACGAGAAGGTCATCTCTACCGACAAGCTAAGTTGTTGGACATTTCGAAAGAATTGTCCATGCAATGGCTTGTCGATATGCCTTCCCTCCAACATACGGAGTTGTTCCTTCCGTATGTTAGCTGTGAGACGCACTGGGCACATATTGATAACTGATTCAGATTCCTGTGAACCACTACGTCTCACGTTGAAAACCAGACCGAGATTTCACGCCGCTCGTTCCGCCGCGTTGTACAAAACCCTCCCCTTCCCCTGAATTCCATGCTGATGAACTAGCATCATCAGGGGATCCTCCGTTCGAGTAATCACGTCGCAAGCCGTTTCGAGGACTAATCGGTCATGCATACACTCCAGGCTCAAAAGGCCACGACCTCCCATATTTCAGGGCAAATACAGTCGTTCCACGGAAGATCTCTAATGCAAACTGCGTTGCATGCAAATCATCTTCCGTGTGCATCGGTCAAGACCCTTTAGCTCTTCAACGTTCCACTCAAGTGCTCCAAACGTATAGAGTACTAGTGAAACGGCCAACATATTCGTGGCTGCCACCTTGATTCTGATGACCATATCTGACGAAGAAGGCGCCGGTATTTCTTAATGATGGTCGTTTTAGCAGTCTGCACATCCTGGATATCCCTCTGAGGCACTCCCAGGTATGTGTAGGCTCCCTCGACGGATAAGGTGACGGATGACATTTCCGTTGACGAGCTCAATATCGTTGTTAATGAAGTCGACTGCATACTTGTCCAATCCGAATTCCATGCCTATATCTCTCGAGTATGTGAGGACGATGTTCAGATATCGATGTAATTGATCCTCGCCTGAGCGTATAATTTAAGATAATCCATATAGAATTAATGAGTGATCTTATGTAAACGTTCACCAGGCGGCCCACATATATACCCTTGAGATTGTCGGAGAGCAACGGATAGAGGCAATAGTGAGCTGCAGACGAGAAGGCGGAGTTGGATTTCCTCGCGTCTTATTTCCGTTTTCGTTACCATCTCTATTTTCGATCACCGGACCCACACATCCGAAACGATAAAGATAATCACACTATGTTCGACCTTGTGTTCGCCCGAACCGATAGCTATTTCTCCCGTATTCTGAACGATCACAAAAGATAACCAAGTGACGGCCTTTTTCTGACGTCCTCGGAAGGACGAAGTTATCTTCTTATTGAAGCTTCTTTCGGAATTCTAAGAGAATGATCTTCGATCGCGTTTCTGATAGTTAACCATACCGGCGCGCGTGGCCTTTGTCTTTCCTAGAGTAAGGAGAATCAGAAAATTGTCAGAAAACCATATTTTTCCCGAATATGCTGAATAAAATAACAAGAGATAACCACTGCCGCGATAAAGAATCCACTCAAGATATTCTCGGCGATAAGGAAGTTTTCCGGAAGATAACCACATAGAAAGTCGCGGCCAAAGCAGAAATTCACTGAAACACGATACGAACCGAAGACCCGACTCAGATAACCGAAGGCGATTCGCGTTTTCCACTTTCACTCACGAAAACGGCAGCGGACAATCAGAAAAGCGCTTATTAAACAAACAACCTTCAGCACAAAGAATCGAGTTATTGGCATACGGAATGACTTCGCAGCCGGAAAGTGACCGTGCTCAGGGTTTTCGGTACCTTTTTTTGATGACCAGACGTTCCTCCAAGCTCCAGGCCTGCTACTAACGGACTGAAGATCCGACGCGCCGGTGGCAATCGCGCTGCTCCGCCATTTACTCCGTCTATACCACGATCTCGATAGTAGAGAGAGAGAGAGAGAGAGAGAGAGACCCCGCGGCCCCTACGGGCATACGCCGCTAGACGTCCCCTCCCGTCCTTCTTCCTTAATCCTTCTCAAACGCTCCCGAAGTTTCGGCATGTCTCCTTCACATTCCCTCACTTTCGCGGACGTTCAAGAATCCCCAGGCGTGCGTCGATTCCCAGTGCACGCCCGTAATGTTCAGCGTGCTTGGCGGTAAACGGTGGATGTTTACGTCTTGTGATTCTCGAGCTCGAAAACAAGGCCATCCTTGATCCGACTTCCATAACAAAAAGAAATAAGATTACGACTGTTTATATGCTTGAAATATTTATCGCATGCAAAATATTATTTCAGGAAATAATCGAAATACAATTAAATAATGAACGATAGCTCGAATTATAAGTAATTTTACAATTATTACTTATTCAATCCTAAAATATCAACTCTAATTCTAAAGTGATTCAAATACATCATGATGCTGCCATATTAAAAATTAGCGCTTCTTCGATGCAGTCCCTCCTGTAACGCCAACATATCCCCTTGGATAAAAAGCCTCCCAACAGATTCATAACATATCATTTAAAAAGTGTCGAAAGACGTCATCACCAAAATAAACACTAGCTTAATAACACTTCTTTAGAACATTCCCCCCTATAAAGAGATGAGATCATTTCGGAAATTTCACATAGTCGAAATATTAGCGGTTCTCGAAGACCAGCCCTCCCTTAAGTTATCTCCGTTTTGAGTCTCGTAGCAGATGGCACTGTAACGTGTTTTGCTACGTTACAACGTACAAGGCAGGGCTGTACCGCAAAGCCTTGCTGATGATTCCAGCGGGTACAGACTAGGATGACACGTCACAAAAAGAGATTTTATTTTTATAAATTTAATTTGTTAGAATCCGACCCACATTACATCTTTTCATGAATTCACAAATGTTAATTTATAGACATTTAATATATCAATGGTGGCTTTTGATTGCTCGATTGAACGGACATGCAGAAGAGAAAATAAAATATTAAAATTTAAGAATGTTTGTTGCATCCGCACGTAACACCTTCATAAATCATTAAATAATTTACTTTCACTCCAAAAACTTTGCAAAAAGGGCAGCCAGGTTTTTGACAAGCCAGTGCAATAAATGAGGGTATACATATTTATATTGTCCATTATATTGTATCAATTTTTAAAGTTAATTAATTAATTCAGTTAATATTTTTTATGTCATTATATTATTTAAATTGTTATTACTTTATTATTTTGTTTGTTTTGTCGATTTCCAATCATTAGTACGTATCATAGATGTAAGTTTGTTTTAAAATCTGTTGTTTTGTTTTTTATTACGTACAGCAATAAATTGTGCTACCAATTCTCAGACATTTCGTTGTATATTTTCTTTTGTTATAAAGAACCTGTCATTCTCGCGTGATTTCATTTCATTTTTTTTAGATTAGTAATATAACGTAATTTACGTATACCAAAAAGTATATTTTCGTGCAGTATTGATGTATTGTAAATGTTATTAATTTATTTGAAAAAGCCTCGTTGGAAAGATTAAAAATAGACATGCATATTTTTGGTAACAAGCTTGCCATGAGATTTTTTTAGTAATTAGAATCTGGCGAATTTTGTTACGTAGAAATATTTTTTTCGTATTCGACTTAAGTGAAAGAAAGTGTAAAGTTTAGATTAATATATAGTTTTAAATGATTGAAATATATCGTTCGAGTCCTGGATTCTTCTAGCTTGTTCTCTAGCCTTGAATCAGTATCCGCAGTATTACCATCTAGGCTTGCTATTGCATCCGAGGATCGAGCTATGCAACATTTGGACATTAGTAAATAAAAGTTTATTAAAAGGATGTCATTTTTGTGCTCTTCAGAAGGGCTAATGACATCCCTGCGGCCTACAACGAATACACGGTCGAAATTCACAACATTGAAATCCTTGGATTCACACAAATGCACTGCAGAACACGGATCCAAATGCGGTAAAATCCACTGGGAGGCGCGCGATGTTACGAGTGGATGTACTTATTGTGTTTTTCACATCTAAAATCTCACAATAAGATTCTTGCAGGATCGCCAAAATGCGCATCGATAAGGTGTTAACGATACGGAGCGTTTCAGGATCGTGTTATTGCAGATTTTGCGTAAAACAGTGTACAATTATCTTTGCGCTTTCAGCGGTTTATTTTAGCGAAACTTTGAAAAGGACTTCGAAAAGACTGAGGTTTCTTTTCGTTATAGCGTTTATACCGAATAATAATGTAAATTCGAAAGAAGAATTATAAATTTGACATAATCTGATAATAGAATATAATCGAAGTGGTCGCGGTAGTGTGAGTAACACATGGAGAGGGGCTAATTAGGCAATCGAAAGCCCGTGCTTCGTGGCATTTAAACTGCAGAATAATATTTGCTGAATATATTATATTTTGGTATCTTACAATTTCGCTCGATACGCGAACAAAAATACAATGTTCATATATTATGTATTGACATTATTTGACTGTTGACGTACAGATTATATTAAATAAAAATTATTAATTATTGCAGGCACAAATTCACATCATCAACAACGTCAGTTGACTTTAGATCCGAACATAAGGAGGTACAGAACTGCATTTTCTAGAGAGCAAATATCAAGATTAGAGAAGGAATTCCGACGAGAAAGTTATGTCAGCAGACCTAAACGATGTGAACTTGCATCAGAACTTAATCTGCCTGAATCCACTATTAAGGTAATTATAGTTAAATTTTATAATTAAAGACCATATTAACGATATAGTATTTTGTTTAATATATGGGACGTTCTTTGTCAACCGGAACAGAGCTCTGCCCAAAATTCATGCTGATGGATTTTGGTGATCTTGGGCTTAAAATTTTCGTTTTTGACTACTCCTTCAAAGCTCGTTGGGCAGAATCGGAATTTTCAACATTTCAGACCAATATGGCGGCTGGAAATCAGAAAAAACGAGAGTTTGGATATAAAAGCTTCACAAAAACAAAAATTTACGTCCAATTAAACTGTTTTTGGGCACAAATGATCAACAATTAACATACTTAAAAAGTTGGCATGATAGGTTGAAGAAATTCAACATGGCGGATCCAAAATGGCGGATGAAACTTCAAAAACCGCCGAAAAATTAAAAAATCGCTACGCGGACTGCCATTTCACAGTGGATTTTATTGGAAATTGTTACTCAGGGGTTTTTCGGTCCGCTGACTACGAACTTGGTGCCAGTTTGTAAAAATTTAAAATGGCAGATACAACATGGCGAACATTTTTCAAAACAATGAATTAATTCCGTTGGAATCGTGCTAAATGGTAGTTTTTGGGATCGCTGATTACGAATCCGATATCATTCTTTAACAATTCAAAATGGCGGATCCAATATGGCGGATATTTTTGGAAATAATTCATCAAATTAAAGTGAGACTTGTTACTCGGGGGTTTTTGAGGTCGTTGATTATTAGTATGATATCAGTCATTTAAAATACGCATTACATAATCTAATATTGAAAACAAAAGTTTTGATAATTGATCACACTCAAATTTAATGTCCGATTGGTAAGCAGCGATCGCATAAACATTCGAGAAATAAGCTCTTAATAGCTCTCTGCATTTCACAGGGTTGAGACTGTCTTCATGCAAATGAAGCCCGCATTACTTTTTTTATTTTTTATTTTTTTTTGGTTTTTTTTTTGTTTTATGAAAATTTTTTAATTTTAATTGTCTTTAGGTTTATAATTAGAAATAATTTGTTGTTGATTAAACGTTAGTTGCACCGGAATATCTAAATGCAGTGAGAGTTTTTTCGGAGGTGACCTTGAATGCATGAGCTTGCGAAATTAGTGGTACTGGTGGTGCCTGAGAAAGAGTTTTCTGGACGTTCTATCGTAGTCTTGTTTACTGTAGTGAAAAAATGTGATCGTAGGAAATTTATTTATGGCCCAGTTAAAAAGTTGAGAAGAATTGAGAATTGCTCCCTTAGTCCTGTAAACTAGCTTTTGTTGCCTGACTCTTGATTGTTGCCCCTACTCCGTCACAAGCCCCCTTGCCGTGAGCTGTAGCATTATAATGCCAATCTGCCTTAAGAGAAAAATCATCTTCATGGTAAACTAAGTTAACCGTTTGGTACCGATTTTTAAAGTGCTGGACCGCTCCATCCGTCACATAGAAAAGTTTCGTTAATTTTGGTAATTTTTTTCGAATAGCAGGAATCAAATGTGTTTGTGATAAATACACAGCTGTTGTGTCGTGAGTTGTGCATTCAGAGAGCAACACAAAGCTGCTGTGTTTCACTTGCTGATCTTCTCTGTAGTAGAGAACAGCAACGTGCATACTACACTGGTCATTGTTATAGTGAAATTGTTGGGCAGTGTTTTGAGCTACATACGCGTAATTCTCGGCATAGTCCATCTCCATAAATTTTTCACTGTGTTAATATTAATATTTAAAAAAACTTAATATTTCCGAATATTTACTATTTCTTGATTAATTTAGAATCGAATCGACCAAATCTTATACCATTTAGAATTTAAATGCATACAAAATTTTACTTATTACGAACTACTAATTTCATTATCAGTAACAACATTATTTTTGAATTCACACGTATTAAAATTATTAAGTATGAAATTCAAATTTTTGGATTCAGGTGCATTTAAATTATTTTTGGATTTATTTGGATTTAAAATGGAAAAAGAGCGAATTCAAAGTCGACCAAATTAATACAAAATTATCAATTTTAATCCAATCTAGATTGCTGGGTAATTTGTAAAAATATTTTCATAAAACAAAAAAAAAAAAACAAAAAAAAGTAATGCGAGCTTCATTTGCACGAAGACAGTCTCAACCCTGTGAAATGCAGAGAGCTATTAAGAGCTTATTTCTCGAATGTTTATGCGATCGCTGCTTACCAATCGGACATTAAATTTGAGTGTGATCAATTATCAAAACTTTTGTTTTCAATATTAGATTATGTAATGCGTATTTTAAATGACTGATATCATACTAATAATCAACGACCTCAAAAACCCCCGAGTAACAAGTCTCACTTTAATTTGATGAATTATTTCCAAAAATATCCGCCATATTGGATCCGCCATTTTGAATTGTTAAAGAATGATATCGGATTCGTAATCAGCTATCCCAAAAACTACCATTTAGCAAGCATCCAACGGAATTAATTCATTGTTTTGAAAAGTCTTCGCCATGTTGGATCTGCCATTTTAAATGTTTACAAACTGGCACCAATTTCGAAGTCAGCGGACCCAAAAACCCCCGAGTAACAATTTCCAATAAAATCCACTGTGAAATGGCAGTCCGAGTAGCGATTTTTTAATTTTTCGACGGTTTTTGAAGTTTCATCCGCCATTTTGGATCCGCCATGTTGAATTTCTTCAACCTATCTTGCCAACTTTTTAAGTACGTTAATTGTTGATCATTTGTGCCCAAAAACAGTTTATTTGGACGTAAATTTTTGTTTTTGTGAAGCTTTTATATCCAAACTCTCGTTTTTTTTCTGGTTTTCAGACGCCATATTGGTCTGAAATTTTGAAAATTACGATTCTGCCCAACGAGCTTTGAAAGAGTAATCAAAAACGAAAATTTTAAGCCCAAGATCACCAAAATCCATCAACATGAATTTTGGGCAGAGCTCTGTTCCGGTTGACAAAGAACGTCCTATGTATATAAACATTTTGTGTACAGGTAATCGGGCACATTTAAAATTATTAACGATGAGATAACTTTATAATTACACAAAGATACTAGAAAATTATAAAAGATAATGTATGTAAATCTAGCTCATTCAAATGAAGGAAGCAATATGAGATTTTAATATGAAACTAGGGTATGCGTACTAGGTTGGTTTTTCCCAAAAACTTTTTTCTTCAATTACAGGAAGCTGCTAAATTATGATTTCTTACTGATTCGTATATACCTTATCCTTAATCTTCGGTTCACTTTGCTCGTAAAATAATACTCCCAATTGCGGAGCTTAGTGCTGATGTAGCTAATAACTATTATTAATAAGAAACTTTATATTTAAAATGTTTAAAAACTAAAAATTAGTATTTTAAAACCTGACCAAGGATAAAGGAAGTATCAATAAAAAATATTTTTTCAGTTTTGAATTAGTTCTATTATGATGGCGCTGATAATTTGTGTGAAATGTGATCTTTTTCACTTTTGACCACTCACATGCCTTTCTTGCCCATGATCGTGCAGTTGTATGTGTGTAGCGTTATAGTAATGCTGCTTCCCCGTTATCCGTTGATATTTCAAGTGCTAGTGAAGAAAGAAAAGTATAGTTGAATTGAGAAATCTAATTTATATTACTCGACAAAAAAATATTTTAAATCTTATTCTTTTAATGTCATAAGTGACAAGAAATGGCTATTATAATAGGTAGATTCTTCAATATCAACAATATCGAAGTTGTGATCAATATCAATATATTTCTCAAACATTTTCAACATGGCGGCCGTGACGTCATTACCACAGAATTTTTAGTAAATATTGGCGATATCTATTTGTTTAAGATCATCTGTTGTTATTATGCTTTGAACTGTATGGGCAGTGTTTGAAACATCAGTAATGGATCATGTACTCATCTCTGTGTAATCATTTGCTTCAATGTTTATGTTGGAGATAATATCCCGTATAAAACAATAAGCTCCGATGGAGCTCGTTTGAAGCATCTTGATTTTTGTCGGAGCTTCATTTCTAACTACTATTAAGGTCTCATGGAGCTCCAGAGAAGCTTCTATGTCCGCTTTTTTGAACTCCTTTGAAGGTCCATTCTAAAATCTGGGATAAGCTCGCTGGAAGCTCGCTTGGAGCTCTGTGGGACCTCACCACGAGGATTGTCAACGGAAAAAATTAATCTGATTTAACTATACCATGTATATACTATAGATATCATTTATAAACGCATACAATATTACTTTTGCCTTAATTTTGGTTATTTAATAACGTCGTATATGAAAGAATAACTGTTATGTAACCGCCGCTTTTTTTTAAAATTATATTATACTAAACGCTTATGAAATACAAGCAAATACTTAGAATAAATATGTTACATAAGAATGTATTGTTGTTAATTTAATTTATTAATATTTTTTATTTTTATTTATATACTTATATTAATAAACTAAAATACGTATACAATACAAAATATTACAATAAAATTATGAAATTATTTTTAGTCGTTTCAGATTAAAATTTAAAAACATTTTGATGTTATTAGGCTATTCTATAAGAAACAAGCATTTATTCATATATTTAATTTAATGCTTTATTAAATTTACAATTTAAATTATGAATGAATGCTAAGAATTCAGAGCTAAGTTAGATACTTCCATTAAAGTACATACGTAGTGTAAGTATGTACTTAGTATGTGAACGTAGAATTTTCATTAATTTTATATCGCTTTTCGTTTGCTGGGTACGGTATATAAAATGCGAAAACCGGTTCGTGAATATAAATATGCCTTACTTAAAAGATGACCTAATGAAATCATAACGCTTTTAAATTTGAAATTTTAGAAATAATTTTCCATTTATATTTTACACATTTATTACTCGACATTATACTGTAACGGACAGATTCGCCGGGAGCACCTAAACAATGCAAGCGTGTGTGCATGAGCCTGAGACGCGTGTGAGCGTCGCGTAACGAGGCGGGGCCTCAGTGTATAAATTGGGGGGAAATTTCCGAATTTTGGACAGTCGTCGCCAGACAGACTACACGGTCTGTCGATCGACTTGAGCACAACCGATTTATTCCGAGAAATGCGACAAAAAGACTGCGAGCGAAGAATAACAAACTTAGAGCACGAAGATATGAATGCTCAAATACTGTTCGATCAAAGGAGCATTAACAGAGAAGAAGCAAAAGACCTACAAGGTGGCATTAAAGAAATCGAAAAGGAGGTGGTAGTGCGTCCAGAGGATGTATCAAAAATACTCGAAAATTCGAAATTAGCGGAAATCGTGAAAAGACAAAGTCACGATATTCTCAGACTCGAACACCAAATTAAACATCTCCATTCGCTCATACAAGAAGCACGGGAGACAAGAGAGGCGCGCTGTAGTCGTCCTAATATGCAAGAGGGTGAAATTGTTATTACCCCGAAAATAAGGATAAATCCTCCCACATTTTCCGGGGGAAAAACGGAAAAACCGTTAAAATTTCTACAAGCGCTTCGCAACTATTGCGAAGGACTAAAAATAAATCCGCCTCAATTCAAGACAATTATGTACCAAATGTTGAAGGGTCCTGTCCTGGATTGGTGGTATTTCGTCGAGCAAGACGTACTTAATCTAGACGAATTTGAACTTAAATTCAGGAAAAGATACTGGAATGCAGAATCGCAGTACCAACTCAAACGACATATTGAGTTCGGATATTATCAAGCTCAGCGAAATGCAAGCCGCGTAGAATACGCCATTGATTTATGCAACCAAATCAAAGACTCGAATATGTCATTATCAAATAAGGAAGTAATTACCATGATATCGCGGCATTTCGAACAAGAAATAAGGAATGCAATTATTAACCGTGATATTCGCCAATACGACGATTTATTGGACATCCTACAAACCTACGACGAAATGGGGCCCCCGAATGCGAGTCGAGGGTTGTTCGAAAATAAGGGTGACAGAATGGGAATGATAAACCAGGACCGAAGAAGGAACCCGAAGGAAGAAAGAAGAAAGGCATGGCGGAAAACGACACCTTATGAGAACCCGAGCATTCAAAAGAGATACGAAAATGAAGCGGGGCAAGGAGAAAGACAACTTCCGGGGTGGCGCCATCAACAGGCAAGTCCTCAAGATTTTGTGCCTAGGAGGTTCAATGTAAATATAATGGACTTAACTGAAGCTAAACAAGAAGAAGATGAGCGTTTCACATTCGACGAAATAAAAATATCTGAAGGCAGGGAAAGCAGTAAGCCAGAGAAGGAAGAATGGAAGATCGGCAATAATATAGGTATCGAATCAATCTTCGAAGATCCGAGGGAATTCTTGACAACGGAAGAAAGGATTCATATGAATAAAGAACAAATAACTTGCCCGGAAGTCCCGATGATAATCGAAGGAATCCGAACGAAAACATTGTGGGACACAGGGAGCGAGATCACTTGTATCTCAGAAAAATTTTACAGGTCGAAGGCCGCAGCTTTTGAAAAGTGTCCGACGTTACCCATCACCGGGAAGCGAGTAATTGGCGCGACCGGGACGAAGTCAACCGACGCGGTCGTACCTCATTTAATTAGAGACTGTATTATCGGAATCAACGTACTGACGCAATGGAAAACCAGAATTGATCTCGAAAATGCGAAGATCCACCTAAACGGGGAAGATTCGAAAAACGACATCCTAACCTTTAACTCAAAAACGAACGACGACCTGAGCGACAGGGTAGGAGCCATACAGCATTACGAACAGCCGGGAATAGAAACATCGAATCCAGGGAGAAGAAGAATCTCACAATCTAATGAGCAGGATATTCGCGAAAAAGTGACTAAATGCGAGGTTCGAAAGGAACACGAAAAAGACACACGAACGAAACTGCCTGTTAAAGTCAAGGAGAAGCACCGGAAACACCGTGCACCCAGGCAACTCTACATACTCACTACCAACGCGAGTACAGATGCGACAAGGGCTGTGTTTGTACAACGAAACGGACTAAGAAAAGGAGATCCAGGGGTGAATAAAAAGCGCAAGAGGATGAACAACCCAAAAGATCGTTTCGGGTCCGTTAAAAAGTCGGAAGATTAGTTCTCCGTAGCTAACTTCCTGGGGGGGGGGGGGCTATGTAACGGACAGATTCGCCGGGAGCGCCTAAACAATGCAAGCGTGTGTGCATGAGCGTGAGACGCGTGTGAGCGTCGCGTAACGAGGCGGGGCCTCAGTGTATAAATTGGGGGAAATTTCCGAATTTTGGACAGTGGTCGCCAGACAGTCTACACGGTCTGTCGATCGACTTGAGCACGCGCTCCGATTCCCCGGCTACCTAAGTATCCGTGGGCGGGTCGAGTTAGTGCGTTTAGCATAAACTTGCAGCGGCACTTAGGTCAGCGCGCCTAGTGTCCCTGTCAAGGACGGGTAGGCAGGTTTCCCAGAAATTGTATGTAATATACACTTTTTTCTCCTCACAGGTGGAGTGATCCGAGCCATTAAAGAGCTCAGAATAAGAGACGCAGTCTCACAGTATTAGATATATATGCAGTTGTATGCAAAATGATAAAAAGAGGAATCTCTAATAAACATATTCTTTGATACCTACAATCTGTCTCTCGAGTCCACTTATTTACCTAACCTGCACGTTTCAATACACGGAGACAATTTTCTACGTTTAATAGCACGAAAGTTTCTGCTTTTAATACGTCAGACATTGTGATGGTATATTTTCAAGGATAAGTTCCTACATAAGTTTGAATTCAGTGATTGAAATGCACTGACGTACTTATGAAAAGAAAGGCTGGTGTGAATGATAATACAGCAAGTTTACGTCCTTTCGAAGCAACGACGGCATGAAAATACAACACGTAATGACCATATGAAATAGTTTCAAGATTTATTCACGCATTTATAGGATATAAAACTGTTCGTACCACAGTCCACCGAATTCCTCAATTTCCTCGTTCCTATTTCCGATGTTCCACCCATTCCATTCTACAATATACACTGCAAGAAATCGTAAGAACATAACCCTAGCGATATCAGAATGAATGCAGGAATGATGGTTTTGGTACGACGTATTTTATCTCCTGTAAAAGCATGAACCCGAGGTATATTAGGTAGCTGAGGTAGCATGGTACCGTGCATTATATTAAAGGTTAAAATTGTAGAAATTATGTCACAGGCGTGGTACTCGTTTTTCATCGAGTTACCTCGTGACCAAAAGACTCGAAGTACATGATCTAATAGCGCTAAATCACGTGCTAAAATGTAATTAAAAGATGATGTGCTTTAAAACGTAGAAAATGTTCTCCGTGTACCAGTTTTCAGATTTCCTGTGCGTACGAAACATTCCTGAACTTTCTTATTAATGTCGTACACATTGTTACACTGAAAAAAGTTGTGTACTAAATTTTGGTTGACTCGTCTACCACTTTAGGATACGACCCTCATTTACGAAAAAATGGTACTTTCTAAGAAAGAGTGGATAACTTCAACCAATGAATGGTAAACTGTCTTCCAGTTTTCAAAGCGGGGTATACCAGGAGTGGTTTACCAAAATTTAGTTTCTCGTCTACAACTAAATTGTAGATACAGATCCATATTTTAGAAATGCATTTTCCAGAAAGGAAATATGCGCCAACCCTACCTCTCTCTCTTTACGTGCCTTTGTGTGCATGCGTACGGGCGTGTATTATATAATGCAACATTTCTATACAACTTCTTACGTGCATGTACATACTTCAACCAGCATCGCTACCAGTAGAGTTACCGACAGTTGATATATCTCACGCAATCATTGAGTTACCGACGATGCGCGACGTGGCGAAGCGGGACTTGCCGTTTCTCGCAAGCGCATGAATCCAGGGCAGTTGCTATATAAGAAACCTCCAAACCTCGTGATGGTATCGCGCGCGTGTGGTATGTTGTACTATGTAGCTTATGCGTATATTGCGGAAACGTTTAGTGTATGTGTGTATGTTATGTGATGCGACGGTTGAAGCAGAATAACGTTGTTAAATATATATATATATATATGTGTTGTGTTTACAAAATGGCGTGGCGATAGAAATTTCTCTCCCCCCTCTCTCTCTCTCTCTCTCTCTCTCTATATATATATATATCTGATTTATTTATGTGTGCGAGACCAATATAAATTAGTTTTTCGTTACTCTAATAAAAAATAGTATTTCGGTCCTCCAAATTTCGATAAAATAGTGCTACAAATTTCAACATACTCCGTGTTCTGAAAATTGGTAAACTGTTCACTAAAATTTGTTGCTCAAGTACTAATTATGAGTAGACCATCTTCTATTTAATGTATGATTTGCTCTACAGATTTTGGAAGATATTGGTCCCGTCTGAAAGTGGTACACTTATCAACCAAAATTTAGTAGACAACTTTTTTCAGTGTAGGAGCGACGTGTTAACAGTCTATCAAAGTTTTATTCGATGAATATAAATATGCAGTGTATAATAATGGAAGAAAGCTTCAGAGCTTGATTCATGAAATCTTTGACACTGATGCGTGTAGATATTTTCTATTATTGAATAACTATCAATAGACTAAAAAATTCCTCTTTTTAAAATGGCATTGTTTTCAATGTTTGTCAGTCGGCCTGTCACGTTTGCTTCTTTACTGAAAACAAGTTTAAATATCAATTAAATTTTAAGAAATGTGAAAAATCTGGTTTCATCGTAAATAACACTTCCTCTTTTGATGAGCATTATGTTATTGCAAAAACTTAGAGAAGGCTATGTTTCTTTAAAAAGTTTTCTTTAAAAAAGTGTGAGAAGTTTAGAGACTCTTCGATACAGGCAGATGAAGTTTAGTTTTATGTATACATAATTCAAATGTATAAAAACTTATGAATCGAATATGGTGCACAGTTAACAATAATTGTTTACTTGTTAATGTATGCACTTTAGTGTTTTCTCTTTTCATAATAATTACAATCCAAACAAGATATTAAGTAAATATTGATAATATAACATGAAAAGGTAGAGTGCTGTTTCGACGTAAGGACGGGACAGGTCAAACGCAATTGTGGATTTTGGAACCTTTATGAATCACATCTGCTGACCAGACATTGAACTGTACATTTATATAAAAGAACTGAAATGGTCAATGTTCAATGAACGACTCGAGTCATGAACTGTTTGGTCGGTTTTAACTTCATTCGCAATGTGATTCGTACAACACGAACAATTAACAATTTATTAGAAAATGAATTTTAATATTGTAATCGAAATAATTTTTTAATAAATAAATAATTTTTTAAAAATGAAAAAAATAAATAAATTTTAAAATTTTAATATTGTAATAAATGTAATTAAAGGTGAATTAAGGTAATTCGGCAGAGAAATGAATTCCATAATTTAATATAAGACACTGAATAAGTTTATTGGAGTGTTGAAAATAAGCACGATGACATTAAATTTCAGGAGAAAAGGAGTCATGAACAATAGTCACCTACAAAGTAATATAACGAATTTTATTCACTAACACTGCAAAGATTTCATCCTCTCGCAACAATAATTTCTTAAATATGATTTGTCAAATGATCTTCGTAAAAACTCGCATGTCAACATATACATAACCTGCAAAAGAGACAACACGCTTTTCACCAACAACATGTTCCTTTAAAATGTTTAACGTACAGGTACACATATTTAATTCAGATTATTTGAACTTATTTGATGCTGCACAAAGTTTTCTTTCCGAAATTATTCCAAGACACCTGGAGGATTTTGGGTACGAAAACATATGTTAGCATTATTGACAATTGAAATCTCGCGCGCTTACTGTAAAGTTGCGCATGCGCTTTAAACGCCACAAACAGCGAGGAGAGCATACAGTGAGGAAAGGTAAGAGAGAAGAAATGCCACAAGAATGAAACTTGTCCAGGCCACATGAGTGAAGGCCACATAAAGGGGTTCGGCTGCAGTTAGATATTAAAAATATATATATCCATTACAATGAATTATTTTATGATGGTTTGACAAGGTAGAAGCACTGTTTTTTTCTTTTAACGAAATCGCATGGAGTTATTTATTTATTATTTATTACTTCTTATTATGACGTCGTCCCGAATTTAAAAGTTAATTAATTGGTTTTTTAGAAGTGGCCGGTAAATAACGGTCCATGCGGAATCGCGGAAATTTGATTTAGATTCCGGTTGTTTCGCAGATGTATATGTCTTATCGGGTTATACTTTGCATCGCTCTTTCCTTCTCAATAAACCATTTTATTGTTATTTAATTTAGATGTCGTGTTAACTTTCGTTATGAACCCTACCCCTCTCCGCGGGCAATTCTAATGGCTGTTCGAATTGTTGAAATATTGAGACGGTCAGCTATAAAGTTTGGTTCCCGGATTTCATTCCGGAAGTTTATAGCGTCCCGCACCATGCGGCATGCAATGAAAGCGTAGCCAGATACACCCTATGACGCAGCGCATCAATGACAGTCGCGATGTGCACTCCTCTAAAAAAAATCATAACTTTGGAACATCAATTTTTTTTTTTTAAATTAAAGGTGAGACATTTTTCTACAAGATAACGGCTCTTGGAATTAAGGTTAAACAATATTTTTTGCAATTTTTTAAGCAAGACAGAATCACAACATTTTTTTCTATTTTTGTACAAGTGCTAATTTTTCTGAAGAAAATGATCCTAGTAAAATTAAAATTTGCAAAGGTGAAAGATAGATATCGTAATATTAAGAAATTCAATGAAGGTGACATCACGGTCGCCAGTTAAATTTTTTTAAAAAATATGCTACCATAACGTTTTTCAAGTCTATATCCTTCAAATATTTCATTTTGGAGGAATTTGGAGACATCGACCTCAGATTTGATATTGCTGACATGGAATGACTCCCCTATTTCATTCTCTAGTATAATATTTGTTCTCGGCTATTTCCTTTTCCCACCGTCTCCTCTCTTTTTGACTAGTTGTACTCTCTGTATTCATTATCTCACGACGCTACAATCTCCCTTTTCTAGTTCAAGCTTCAGTCCCTGTTGCCTGGGTATACAATTTAGAGTTTGCCCCTGGTTTTTGTCTGGGCTAATGGACGATGCACTTGCCCCGGTCCCATACGTCAATTCTCGCCTCATCTATCTTCACTACACACCATGTTAGCTACTCTTCCTGTTTGTCGCTGATGTAGAAATGACAACCTTGTACATTTCTGGCTCGAAGAGCTTTCCTGGCAATTTTTAGATTTAATGCTACTGTGCTTCGAAACTATGAATGACGACCCACCTTCGATAATGTTTTGTAATTACCAATCTTCTATAAACAAAAACGACCCCAAGGTAAGTTGCGATAGAAACAATTCCAAACTTATAAGTGTCAAAAGTCCTCACTGTTATTTACCAGAAACGAAAGTTATATTTCATAATGTTTTTAGTTTATATCCTCGTAAAGCTACATTTCTTTTCCTTGTTTCTATATTTCCATATTTCTAAACGTCCTTATTTCTATATTTCGAGTTTGCTGTAGCAATAGAGAATTGACCCATTTAATCTTGTGTTTGGGCTTGCAATTGTTTAAAAATTCGTCCACCACGTTGACCCTCTGTTTTGAATTTAGAAAAACTGACATAATGGTTGTAAAATGCGACTCTGAAAATCACAAAGTAAGTAGATTTCAGAAAACCTGAAGCGAATTTAAAATATTTGCCCACTATATTCAATCTGCCATTTTGCATTTCAAAAAACGATTCGTAATCAGCGACCCCGAAAACCTTATGTAACAAATTTTATAAAATTCCATTCCTCGTATTCTGAGTTGTTAATTTTTCTCGTCTCTACAACTATAACTCATAAATGGCCGTAGAATTTGTAATTTTTTATTTTTTGCCTGACACTTACAGAAAGCTTGCACAGTGTTATTAACTTAAACTGAACCTACTTTACCGAACTTATGGGAGGGGAGGGGGCAATGTCTCGGTCGAAATTAGCTTAATTTTCTTTTTTCGTTTATAGAAATACCCATTTACAGTATATGTACGAATATTGAACTAATCAATTCTTGTATTGAATATATTAATATTTTTATAATTATCTAACTACATAAATTATGATGTTCTGTTTTTCGGAGAGCTCCTTTTTTCTTATGTAATTAAACAATTTTTTTTATAGCTTCATTTACATATGTATTTTTGTTATATTTTTGAACGCATTCACACTAAATTTCATCTGATAGCTCGTTTATTCTGACACACTTAACCTCATTTTTTAGAAAAGGCGATATGATAGGAAAATTCTACCAGTGCCATCGTTTTCTGCCATTATCAAAAATAAATTCACTTCTGCTAGAACAACAATCTAAGAAGTGCAAAGAATGCACATTTTAACACAATTAATCGCATTTTTCTCGCAAATGCGACATTATAGAAAAATTCCGCCAATGCTATCTTTTTCGGCACGAAAAATCCTTTCAGTGATATTAGTCTTTTAACTAACGTTTAACGCCAGATTATGATGAACTGATTTCCGGATTATAAGTGTCGACTCTAATAATAGTAGGATTTTCAGTTTGCCTCCTTCGTATTATAACTATATGTAGTAAGTAAGCTCGCAAGATACTGTTAAAACTTAATAAGATAAATCAATTTTAAGGTTATATTGTACTTATCGGGATTAATGTTTATATTATAATGCTAACTAAGATATTGTTCAGCAACGTCTTGTTTAAAATGTTTGCATTCACTTTCTATATGCTGCATTGGTTAATATGACCGCTCTATAATTCTCTATTTTGTTCTTACTTTCTCTGCGCCAAATCGGAACAACCACTCCTACCCTCCATTTGTCTGGAAATCCTTCCCCTCACCAAATTTTTTCTATAATTTTCCCTAGCTTTCTGAACGCTTTCTATTCTCCATCATCCATACCTTTATTCCATATATTCCAGCTGTGTTACCTTGCTTTAGTCCTTTCGTTTCCCTATTTATTTCCTCTCGACTTATCCCCTCTCCTCTATTTTTATCTATCCCTTACCCTTTTCTGTCATCAGGCTTTCTCTCTTCATCTCCTCCTAATGCCAACTTACAATACTCTTCCCATTCCTTCATTTCAATCGCTTTTCTTACACCCTACTTTTACTTCCTTCCTCTAAAAATAAATTCCCAAGCCTGTGCTTCTGTGTTCATCTTTTCTATTTCTCTTTTTTTTCACTTTCATATACTCCTCTACGTTCTTTACACATAGCGCTCTCGATTCCTTCCTCTTTTTTACAAGTTCTTCATTTCCCATACAAGTCCTTCTAAACTTTCTCCTTTCTGTGTCTTCCTACTTTCCGTGTCCCACCAAGGTATTTACCCTATTCTTTTCCTCCTTCCTTTCCTTCTTGTCTCAACTTCTCTTCTCATTATTTCTTCTAATTGCCTCCACCGTTTCCCATTTAATATCTCATATATTGCTTCTAAATGCTTTTATACCTTATTCTGACCAGTCCTGAATCCTGACAGCCTCCCTTTCTTTCACTACATTCTTTATATACGCCTATTCTAACTATATGATTATTGGCTGGTGATCTAGTTCTGGTCTGCCTGTTGTAAAACTCATCGTCCAGTACGTAAACTTTTTGAAAAAAAGGCTTCATTCTCAAAATTGCTAGATATTCATGCTAAAGTGATTAGTTCTTTGCAAGATATTACAAATGATTATGGCGGCTTTAAAGATAAATGAAACAAAAACGAACAAAAAAAGACTCTCGTCTACTTCGTAGTAGTTAAAGCTGAAAATACCCAATTAATGGATTACAATGAAACATATGTATCGTATTTTACATTAAATACTTTTATTTAAAATGTTTCAGAACTTATTTTAAAAATTACATTTATAATTTAAAATTTTACTATTTTTGTATATTTTATACGCCACATTGGATCTGCCATTTTGCAAAAAGAAAACTTTTTATTATTTAATAATAATAAATTGTATTTAAAACCTCAATAATGTAACAATAGAATAATACATTTCTAAAAAAATGAGTATAAAGAACCAATTGTTAGTTTATACTGTTCGTGTACACACTAGTTTGGAAGTCGACAATATTAGCGATCGATTCAAATTCGATAGGGTCGCACCATCTGTGCGGAAAAAATGAAATCGCTGCGAATCATCGTAAACATTATCGAAAATTTTGGATACGAAGCCTTTCGCGGTCTGGTTCTGTAAATTTGGAATAGCGGTATAGGTACAATTCCGAAAATCGCTTCGAACAGTTCCTGAAAAGATGAAAGAGACCAGGACATATATGGTATTCGCCGCTGTCGAAACGCTCTATAATATTCATAAATCTTGACGCGAATCGAGTTTCTTCATCGCATTGAATAAAACGGCTACAGAATTCGGGAATGGCAATAATGATTGAAGTATTTATTTCGTACATGAAAGACGGAGTTTCCGTACGTATTGAAAAATATTCAAAACTCACGTGCCAGTCAACGGAAAATTGCGTTATCAAACTTCGCGCAATCTAACTTTCCGTTAATCTTGCAACCATCCATTTTATTACTGCAATCCCTTTAATTTTATGAAATAAATAGTATTTAATAAAGTCACGCAGTTCCTCAATAGAGAGATAGGAAAGTTGGGTCGGAAGACCCTGGTTCCGAACTTTATACTGGAGCCCGCCCATGGTGAGATGTTCCAGTTTGAAGCGTTGTGATGTACCAGAGAAATGGTCAAATTTGGATGTCGAATTTCGTCTGATTGCAAGGTCTGCAACTTTCGTCAGTGTTGAAAATAATCTTAAAACGGACGTTTCTGGATTCCTTCCTTACCGACGTCCGCGCAAGTCCGCGATAGACGTTCGGTACGACGTGAGGGGAAGCAGCGCGCACGGCTAGTTTGTGCGAGTAGGAATGGTCGGCCCGAGAGTCGGGAAGCGCATAAATGCGAGCGTCGCGCATTACTCGGGGTCAGTCGGTCAGGTGGTATCCCATCATGTAAGAGTTTTGTCATGTATGTGGAAACTGGAATTTAATAAATCACTTTATATTTAATTCTTCTAATCGATTATTTTCCCTCCACTCTCCTCTTAAAAGTATATTTCGTACCTTAGCTCGACCCTGGGTCGGCACGAAGGTCCGAAGAGAATACATATCGTTGCATGGCGCGCGAATAGGAACATTGCACCATCGTGTAAATAGTGACAGTTTTGCGAACGTGCATATCTACCGTATTGTGGGTGAAAGGATAAGTGGGAGTCTCGCGTGGGTGAGCGGTTTGACTAACAGCGACATTACGGCTCTATTCACCATGTGAGAATCATATAATATATTCACCATTTGTCGGCGTGATGGTCGTGCGGGCTAAGGCGTCAGTCTTAGTCCGCCCGAACTGAACGTCGCAAAGGTCCCGAGTTCAAATCCCCGTCAGTGCAATTTTCTCTGCTTATGTCCAGTATGGAATAACCGAGGAATTTTGCTGGGCGAAGATACGAATTTGGGACCTATACCTCTCCATCCGAGAGCCGACCCACAAATAGACCATTAAATGTCATTAACGCGGGGGAAAATAACCTCTCTTTTTTTTTGACACCATGTGAGAAATCGCTTACGCTCAATCGCTTGTAAGGAATCCGAGCGGGTGCGCCGCGCAAGAATGGCAACATCGACACTGGATATCTATCCTACCCTGAATTCAGGAGAGTATAGACAACGGACGCCTCTACCGGAACAGCATACTCCGCAACCTAAACAACGCCCGCCGCCACCCCAACAGCATACCCCGCCACCGGAATAATACCCACCGCCGCGGGAGCAAGATATATCAGACGAGCATCCGCCGCTACCGAAACGTTAGTAGAAACGCGGACCACCACAATGGCCGTACCACAAAGTATGAGGCTATCGCACAGGCTGACGCAGCCGAGGAACGACGAAACCGGGCCTTGTCGACACCGGTGCGGCGGAATCATATGTGCATGAGAGAGATAAATGCATTCGGGACGGCCTACAAGTACACCCGGCCCAATCGGTAGCGCACCTGGCTGATGGTTGTCTAACCTACGTACCGAGAACGATAAACTTACAGATGGACATAGGGAGCTGTTCCTTCGAGCATCGGTGTGCCATTTTGCCAGGCATGCAGAACGCGTTGTTATTCGGAGCAGATATTTTGCGGAAACTTGATACACAGTTATGTATGCCCACGGCATTACGCGAAGACACGATTATCGAGGGAAACACCCGGAATTATACGAATGAACCCACGTGCTACCACGGAAGTCGCAAAGCTGCAGAAGACAGACTCGCTGCCTTTCTCGCCAGGGAGTTACCGTGGTTCAAAATAGTCGTTGGTCCCACTTCGGTAGCCTCAAATACCTTCGACTTAAGCCCGGCGTGACCCTTATAATATAACGGTATAGGCCACATAACCCCGCGATGCAACAAATCATAGACAACGAAGTGCTGACTATGGAGCAGGCTGGAATCATCAAGCCATCGCACAGCCCATGGAGTTCCCCGGCGGTTATAGCACGGAAGAAGTCGGGGAAGCCCCGGTTTTTCATAGACTTTCGAAAAATAAATGATCTGACCGAAAAGGATGCTTACTCCCTATCCAATATCCAAGGAACATTGGACAAACTTAGCAGTGCACAAATTCGTGTCGTCGTTTGATTTAATGAATGGATATTGGCAAGATCCGCTATTAATTAGCAAAATAATATATAAATTGTTTTGGATAATTTAAATAATTAATAACTGAATATTCATGTCGGTCTTGGTTACCAAATAAAACAAAGAAAAAATTAATTTTCAAGAACTTTATATTTTACAATGTCTAGTATTTACATCTGAGGGTCAATCTTTCCTTCGCATAAATTTTACCTATTTCGCAATTATAAATCGGTATAAATAAATTATAATTAAAAATGTGACCAAATTATATTTTTACCTAATAAGAACATGATCTTCCCTATGGATGCCCTCAGTGTGCTCGAAGAGCGTTAGCCAGAAGCTTCTAAAACCACCAACAGGAAAAATCGACAATATTTAATGAACTTAACATTTTTTTTATCTGATTTATATTAATCTATTTTAACAACCTTAAATATCTTGGCGAACATCTAAAAATATAATTCTTTAAACTCTTTCTTTCTACATAATACAACATTTTGAATAGATTGGCACATCTCCATATTTCGACATGTTCTACGATTTTAGGTAATATGAAAAGGGATTTACATACTTTTCGTCCGCCTCACTCTCGATCAGAACCAATTAAATAAAATCAAAATCTTTCATAATAATACAAATAAATCGTCATTCTTTATATATTTTTTTGTTTAAATACTATAATCCAAATTAAATTTTCTTTAAACAATTAATAAAATACATTTTCAAATTTGCAAAGCTTGCGGAGTATAAATAGTTTTGAGTTATTATTTAAAAGGAACTTTTTTTTTTACTTATCTCCAAAAGGCGCCAGGCTGGTTTTCCTCTCATTTTCTTGTAGTATTTTTCTTATAGGTGTCTCGTCCTAGTTTCATTCATTCTTCACGCCAAACGGCGTCATCTTTATTTTTTGTCACCCGTTGTCTTCTTCGGCTTCAGGATTTGGAGGTTAGGAATGCCCAGCATTCCTCGCCCAATTTAATTGAAACGTGTGAAATTGACTTATTGACTTTTGTACATATATGTAGGTACAAGTGAGCCCGCAAGAAAACGCAACAGCGAATACGCAAATAGACGCTTGAATGGTTCCCTAAAAGTCCTGCATGCCCGAAAGTCCAAAGATCCACAAGTTCAAAAATTGGAAACTTAAAAAAGTCCACCCTATATACAATAATATTACGGCTATCATTTTTATTTAATTTTTTTATTTTGTTACATTAAACGGACCAGAGGCCCTTGATACAGAGATTACGGATAGCTACCGTTAATACAATTTAGGCACAAAAAAACGGGAAACATACTGCCAGGATTAAAAACATATCAATTTAATTATTTGTATCACCTAAAAGTATACGAGTTTGCAATTTAAAATATCCAATAGACTGACAGTCACGCAATTGAGAAGGAACCCTGTTCCACACACGACGCAAACGATCAGCGGATGAATAAAAACCATAGTTCGTATTATTAAACGTCTCTAAGACGATTCTGGGGTCGCGGAAGTTGTATAAAATAGATCGATAATTAAATGAAGATGAAATGTCGTCACAATCAAGCCAACTATGAGCAATTTTAAAAGCAAACACGTAATCATAAAATTCGTGAAGCTGTCGTATGGATAATAAATTAAAAGATCTCATAATTGGTTCGTAATTATGATCAACATACCTTATGGGGTTGTCAGTTTTAAAAGAAATAAATCTTAATAATTTGTGTTGAACAGATTCCAGTTGATTAAACATAACTTGAGTGTGTGGAGACCATATAACCGATGCGTAAGTAAAAATGGGAACAACTAATGTCTTATAGAGATACATCACCGTATCAGCTTTACTAAAATCAAACGTAACTCGTTTAATAAACCCAATTAAGTTCGTATAACAATATTGTTTATATGTTTGGAAAATGAAAAAGATTTGTCAAAAAGAATACCTAAATCAGAGATGAAGTCGAGCCGATTCAAAGGGATACCATTAAGAGTATAATTATTCTTTGAACTACTGAGTACTATCACCCAAATAAGTTCTGAGCTAGGAAAACAGAGTACCATGTACTCCCATGTTCTAAAACTTCCGAAGAAGAATACTGTGATTGACCAAATCGAAGGCCTTACTAAAATCAAAATAGATCGAATCAACTTGATGATGTTGTTTAAAAGATGATGTTATGTAGTAAGAGTACAGCAGAAGATTTGTAACGGTAGAGCGTCCCCTGATAAAACCATGCTGCTCTCTGACCATAACTCGAGAAAATAATTCAGTAAAATGATTAGCTAAGAGAGAATCAAATATTTTTGAAAAACAACTTAAAATGGAAATTGGTCGATAATTTGCTGCTTCATGAATATCACCGGATTTAAAAACAGGATAGATAAAAGCTGATTTCCACTTCAAAGGGAAAATCCCGGAACTCAGCGAGATATTGAAGAGGAGCAACAACGGCTTGATTAGCGATTTAGCACAACGCTTTACGAAATATGACGGTATGTGGTCAGGACCAGAATTTAGGTTACCTTCTAGATTATCAAGATAATTTTTCGAAATTATCAAAAATACCGCACCGACAATTTCCGACAATTCATTTCTTTTAAATATTTTTCTTTCACTTACATCCACTGCCCTTTTACATAACTTCTAATAACTGAACTATTTTCGTAACTAATTTATTTTCCAAAATTAAATTAAAACATTTATTGGAACTTTAGTTCTGCTCGCTTCCGCAGCGTTCCATTGAGAATTCCCTCTTTTCACGCTCGAAGCCACTCCCCGTTTCCCTCTTTTTACCACTGACTCTACAGATGTCGCTGTTGGCGACGGAAGATTTACCTAGTCCTCCTCGCCTCTCGTCTATTTCGTCACTAGTTTCATTATTATTAGTTGCGCCCGAAGGAGAGCCTTCGTATCTGTAAGTACCAGTTTCTAATTCATGTACTCTTCGCGATTTGTCTCACTGTTAGTAATCGCCATATTTATATTCTTTTCTTGTAAACGTTATTTTTGTTTAAATATAATTTTTGATATGAATAATTAGTCGTTATTAATTAGACTCCATCTTTTCCGAATTTCTTAAGCAAATACCGCCGCCTCCGCGGGCTTGTTGATAATTTACCATAGGCTGTAACACGTTGGTTACAATACTCCGCTCGAAACCTCGGAGCTCTACGCTAAGACGATAATATACCGACTGAGTGGACGGTAATATACCGACAGAGTGGACGGTAAGAAGTGACGAGCTTTATAAAAGGCCCACGAAACGAATCGGCGCTCGGTCGCGGAGCGCGATGGCAAGACGTCCAGACTTCAGTCTGGTCTCGGACCTTGAAATCGAGATAGCACTAGCGAGAACGAGTGCAGCCGACCGTTAATGAGAGTTTATGATTCGCGAGTTGAAGAATTGTATTTTTGAAGCGAGTACGAGGGGTCGATTTACAAGACGACAAAAGCTGCCCTTTTTCCTTTTGTCAAGACCGTGCGAGGGGTGACGGGCACGAAGAGCCACACCTGTCCGGAGAGACAAATGTAAGTGGCCTCGAGCCGATTCTTTTTGCGAGGAATAATAAGTATTTTGTGATAAATAAAGACGTTAGTTTATGCAAGCACCCTCCCTTGCATGCATCCTGTCCTATCAACGATAAAAAGACGGATTGCAGTGTGCGGCAATCCTCGCAAGTGTTTTGAGCCCCCTTTTCAAGAATGAAAGGAGGCGGGAAATCGTCCCCCTCTGGGACGAATTCTCTTGCACTCGTGAGTGCGAGTGCGGGTCGTGAAAAGACCCCGAGTCAGCCGGGCTCGGGCAATAAATAGTCCGGACGGGCGAACGACGTCGTCGGGCCTCTACCTGGCGCCACGTCTACGAGGACGTGAAAGTCTCCACCTGAGACGGTAGTCGGCCTCGAAACGACGGCGATAAAACGCACAATAAGTAATACCGTGAGAAACGACATTATAAGGCAAATACTGGGTTGCCGCGTCCTTTTTTGAATTGAATAATTTTTTTAACAAAATTGTGATTAGCTTCACCTTAAGTTACGACTGACAAAACCTGCGTTACCAATGGCGCCCTTACGTGTGGTATTGGTATTGGTATTGGTATTTTCTTCATCAGGCTCGGGTGAACCCCAGAAATCAGCACACTTAGCTGTTTGCCTTTGTATGCTATTCCTGATGCTACTCAGGGTTCCGTTGGATAACCAGCTGCTTTGCAGAATCTCAGAAGTTGTCCGAGATTCCGCTCCCTGACTTCCACCTTGCTTACAAGTGGAGAGCCCAGGTATCTCCTTCGACTCTCCATCAGTGCAGGGCACTCGCATAGGAAGTGAATTGATGATTCCTCCTTGTTTTCATCACATCTAGTGCACATCGGTGAAGGTTTCCTTTCTACGATGTGACTGTACTTGTTTAAATTTCCATGTCCGGTTAGGATTTCGATGGAGATTCTTATTTCTGTTCTGTTTAATTCGAGCAGTTTTTCAGCCCATCGGTCCGCCTGCAGCTCTCCTGCAAGGCTTTTGGTTGTGCTGCATTTTTTGTTTTTGATCCATTCTCTAACCTGTTGGGATTTCATTTGTCTCTCCAGAAGGTTGAGTCCTTCTTGAAATGGCAGTGCCACCCTCCCAGTCAAGTCAGTTCCATTTACTATTCCTGACTTGGCAAGGGTGTCCGCTCTTTCATTTCCTTTCCAGCCCACATGGCCAGGTATCCAGGTCAGGCTGAGTTTGTTTCTTTCGGCCAGGTTACGTAGGCAGGTCTTTGTATCTCTGACTAAAGCTGATTTGACGACTGGATTGTCTATCGCTCTCAATGCAGCTTGGCTATCCGAGCATATCCATATCGTTTTATTTGTCACTTCTTTCTCCATGAGGGTCTCGGCACACATGAGGATTGCCGCCACCTCTCCTTGGAAAACAGTGTTAAATTTGTTGAGCTTGAGGGAAAAGTTCTCCCGCAGCTTCGGTCCGCAGTATCCTGCGCCTACACCCTGGTTCGATTTGGACCCATCTGTGAACCAGATGATGCCATTTCTGGGTATTGCTGATTTATTTTTCCAGTCCTCCCTGTTGGGGAAACAAACCTTAAAGTTGTTTTCCCCCGTGTGGTGTGTCTGGATCTTGTCTTGTGGTTGGTACCACATGTCTCTCAGGTTTCCTTGAAAAAGATTGTTGAACCAATCTTGCTTACCTGTCAAGCTTCCCAAGCACTTGAGTTTATACACAGTTCTCATGGCTTCGCATTTTACTGCCTGAGCCATGGACGGTACGCCCAAAAGAGACCTCATTGCGGCTATGGGTGTACTCTTCCTTACCGAGCAAATGCCCCTAAGGAACATAGCCTGTACCCTGTTCAATTTTTGTTGAACTTGGGTCTTTTCTGTCCTCTGCCACCAAATTGGCGAGGCATAGGTAATCCTTGGTAACACAATCTGTTGGTAGATCCAGAGCAGCTGTTTCGGTCCTAAACCCCAACTGTTACCAAGAGCTCTCCTACAATGCCAGAAAGTGGCAATTGCTTTGTGACATTTGTTTTCCAGGTGACCATTCCAGTTTAATTTTTTATCCAGGGTTACTCCAAGATATTTGGTTTCGCTGGCATATGGCACCTGCTTCCCGCCAATCACCATTTTCCTTAGTTTTTTGATCTTATATCTTCTAGAGAAAATGATGACGGCAATTTTTTTCTTCGTCCACGCCGAGAACCAGAAGGGTGCCATGCGGCAGCTCCTCCCTACGGTGGACAACCCATGTCCCGACCCTCAAACCAGCATTCTGCCTGTCCAAAATCTTAAGCAGGATGCTAGTCTCTTTCTTGGGTGGTGGCGCGAGTACCGTCTTTTTAACTCTCTTGACGAGTTCCTCAGGGAGTACAAGCCTCACCTTTCGGCCCCCATCAAGGGTTATCTGCGGAATTGCTTCCCGCAGCCAACAGGCACTCTCGTCATCCACACAAGCGAAAGTGGCAATTCCTCCTCTCAGGTGAGACTCCACGAACCTGGGTATGAACCCCCCTTCCGGGATGTCCACAACCCGGTCAATGATGACCCCCCTGAGTTGGTCAAAGACGACCATCTCGACCCGCTCCCCTACGTCCTCGCCAAAGGCAATCAATACCCTTGGGAGTCCAGCAGCGGCCGTCGAGTATGACATCCTTGTTGCGGATGCTTGCCCCTGACTCTTGGCCTTCTTCCCTCGGGGTTTGGCCGTGGGATCCGAAATGCTCCTCTCGGCCTTCCTTTTATCCCCAGAGGGAGGACCAATGGACTGTGTAGCGGTTGAGGTCGATCCGGGATGCCCTTCCAGACGGGTTCTAGCCCCAGCCACGGAAGATGCCGCCTTTTTCTTCCTCGAACCGCTTACTCTCGGTGGAGGACGCTCCGGAAGGGGGAGACCTTCAGCCTCCGCCCTTCTCTTCGCCTCCTCGGTGCAAGGCACCTGAGGCTCTTGTTTTTTATTTATTTCTATCTGTGTGTCCATTTGAGTCCCACGAGAAGCTAGGGAAATAAAGGTCACACCTCGCAGAGCCCCGCGATACGAGGTGAAGGCTGTGTACAATGGGAAGTCGCCCGGTATCCCAAGGGCATCGTTTGCGGTACAGCTTCCCCTGTACCATGCATCCCTAGGCACGATAGCTCCCACCTGTGGATTGGGGGATCCATTCTTGGTCACGGCACCTCAGAGGTCCTTTGCCCAACCTCCCTCCAGCTCGAAGGTCGAGGCGGGGCTTGAGTTTCTAGCCTCACTCATACCCACAGTCATCGGAGAAGCCCGTTTATAGAGCCCCGAGCCATTCATCGGAGAGCCCGGTTTATAGGGATCCGCATTCTCTCACCACTCACACTGCTATCAACTCAGGACCTCCTGTATGGTGTTTGTTAAGCCCCCCCACCACGACAAGGTGATAGGATCCAAACGGGGGGGGGGGGTAATACGTGTGGTAAAGCTATAAAGAAACATGCCAGTGAAAATATGAAAATTTGGAGAATGGCTAGAACGGTTGTGATAAATTTAATACGATAATTGAGGCTTGTTTGAATATTTTAAATCCAATAACGGCTCTAAGTGAAACTCGAAAAACTTAAAGCTATAAAATACGACAGTCGGAATATAATATAACCATTTGATAATATTGCAACGGCCGGCAAATGTAAAGAAACATCGAAGCAATGAACCGCTCTGGAAAAAAGGGGCGTTGCTTAAGCGTGACTGTAAGAGTATCAAAGGACTGTGAAAAGCGTTGGAAAATCGTGCCAAAAAGTTAACAAAGAGTGAATTTGGACAAAAAAACGATAAACGTACGCTTAATGACTCTTAGATTTTTTGCCACGAGCTAAGGAGTATGTTAAGCGTATCATAAGCGTGAATTTGGACATTTTTATGCTCGCGTAACGCTTCATTAACGCTTAATTTTTTCCAGGGCGGTAGCATATGGGGAAATATTGAATATATTTAAGGCGAAATAATATGAATATTGAATATGACATTAATAATGTAGGAAACGGCTAATTTCAACATTTTGGAAAGCAGTTAAAAATAGGAAAATATTGAGAATGCGAAATGTTTGTTAAAATTAAAACTACTAATGTTAAATAATAGAACAGGAATGGTTAATTTCTTTTTAATAAACTAAATTAATAGTTATTGGAAAAGATTACAATACGATTTAGTTAAGAAATTAATAAATGAAATTGAATACTAATATTATACAGAAGATAGATAAGGATAATAAATGAATGTATAATCATTTTTATTTCATAATACAGATAAGATGGCTGCCATACAGTAATATTGCATCTGATTTAGTACTCTGACTATTTTGACTATTTCATTGCAAATAATTGTTGTAAATTTTTCTATCTGGTTTTATTTTGCGTCATATTTGTTTATTTTTGGATTGTGGTATTGATAATGAACTTTCGCTAACAAATTCTGAAGTTTTTGGTGAGGCAGTATTTTAACCTCACTTTGCCACGTGCTCCAAAACTATAAACATGAGTGATAAGGATAATGATTCGGAGTGTGATTCAGAATGTGAAGAGATAAAGTGCTTTCTTTGTCCTAAGAAAGACCGATTGTGATTGAAGATGCGGAACAATGTGAATTTTATGGCGCTTATTTTCATAAGCAGTGTTTTCCACGTCGCATAAAGAAAGACAGCACCTATAAATGCTGTGCTAAAAGAAAAGTTTCCATTCATTTGCTAGCTAAGATGTTTAGGAGTTTATCGGATGACCTAAATTCTAAGTTTAGTAGTTTAAGCACAGATAACAAGAAATTAGCAGATGGTATGGATGATCTCAGAAAAAGTCACTCGACAGTCCAGAAAGAAATGCACTTGGTGAAAAATAAAATTAGTTCTACGGAAAAAAAGATTATTGACTTTCAACAAAATCTGGATAGCTTGAACGTCAATATAAGTAATGTTAGTACAAGGGTGTCTTCGGTTGAATCTGAAGCTCAAAAGCTGGATGAACGAATTACAAAAATTGAGGCTTCTCCGATCAACGCACCAGATGAACTCGACTGCCTATTATCTAAATTGCAGTGCATCTCCGAGTTAAAGCAGATGGAACGTCGGGCCAAAAATGTTATTATCTACAATTTGAAAGAGACTAACGACAACGTACTAACTGTAATCAATAACATTTTGGCGGATTCTCTGCAAGTTGATATTCGAGCAGTATCGGCAAAACGACTAGGATTACCAGCGGATAATAAGGTGAGACCGGTATTGGCATCGCTAACTAGCTCCACAGATGTCTCTACCATTATTGGTAGATACAAACAATTTCCGGCTCCCTTACAGATCTCATCGGATAAGTCACCTGATCAACGTAAATTATACCAGATTCTACATAAAAAAGTGGAGGAATACAATATGATCCATCCGCAAGCATTGAAAATTAAATATTCCAACGGAGTTCCGGTGATCCTGGATAAAAATAATGTTAAGTGTGATCCAAAAAACTTAATGTAAATAACTTATCTTTGAAGCTTTATTATCAAAATGTAAATGGCCTGCGTATAAAGTTACAAGATTTAAAATTAAACTTAGCAATATCAACTCTCTGCCCTGATATTATTTTATTGTCGGAGACACACCTCACTCCCGACTATTTGAATTCAGAACTTGGTCTGGATGGCTACAATATCTATCGCCATGACAAAAATGCTTCAACTAGCGAGTTTGCACGGGGTGGTGGTGTGTTAATAGCAGTAAAGCGCAGTATTAAGTGTACTCAAATTATTCCTTTACATTCTACAGTTGAACATATTTTTATCAAGCTATGGATTGGAGATAGGAAAATCATCCTCGGTTGCACTTATATTCCGCCTAACTCTAGCAGTGATCACCACGATAAGCATCTAACTACAGTTGAAGATATAATGTTATCCAATCCAGATTGGGACCACGCATTTTTTGGCGATTATAATCTTCCTAAAATTATGTGGAATTCTACAAATCAGCTCTCGTATAGTGCAACTTCATGGGTTCCTCCTGCGGCACATGACATAGCTTATGCACTTTGTAACACTTTCTGTCTGCTAGATTCATCACAGCTTTATCCTGTCCATTGGGATAAAGGATATACTCTGGATCTTCTTTTTTCCAATATTAAGGATATTGAGTACACTTCTCCAAACGAGCCATTAGTCAACATCGATGTGCATCATCCTCCGGCAGAATTTCGTATCTCCTATAGTCACCAACCAGTCCTCAGTTTCTCAGTCGAGTGTAGAGATTATTATCGTGGTAATTTTGCGGAGATTAATAAAAGATTGAATGGAGTGGACTGGGATTTCATTCTACAATCATCATCAGCGGATGCTATGCTGACATCTTTCTACGAGACTATCTACAACTTACTCGATCGATATGCGCCAATGAGGATAATAAGATCGAATAGTTTTCCAGCGTGGTTTAGCAATGAATTGAAGCTCATTATTAAACAAAAGAAAGTAGCGCATAAACTCTTCAAAGAAACAAACAATGCAACCGATCGAGCTGAGTTTTATAGACTGCGAGCATTGTGTATAAAAGTGCGAAATTCGTGTTATAGAAGATATATAGATTTGATTGAAAATAATGTGACAACAAATGTAAAAGCATTTTAGACCTTTGTAAATAGTCAGCGTAATGCGAATCAGTTCCCTAGTTATATGACATTAAATAATTTGGAAGTTTTTACTGGTGAAAGTACTGTGAATCTTTTCGCTGAATATTTCCAATCGGTGTATACAACTTCTCGACTACCATCGGTGCCCCTTGTTGATTCTTTGGAAATTGCTAATTCGATTGTTGTAAGTGCGGAGGATGTTAGCTCTGCATTGAAGAATTTTAACACGAAATCAGGGCCGGGTCCTGATGGAATCCCTGGTGTTCTATTAGGTAAATGTGGAGCGTCCCTGATAAAACCTTTAGCAAGGATCTTTAACTGCTCGTTAAGTACTGGTATCTTTCCGAACCTCTGGAAACTTAGCTATATCTTACCTTTGTTTAAATCAGGTAATAGAAATTCGACTCTCAACTACAGGCCTATCTCGATTATGAACTGTTTAGCTAAAATCTTTGACTCTATCATTGCAACAAAATTACAAGCTTTACTTGGGACATTTATTATTCCGGAACAACATGGTTTTGTTCAGAGGCGCTCCACAGTTTCAAATCTTGCAATCTATACTAATTATATTACACGCGCTTTTCTTCAAAAGAGACAAGTTGATTCTATTTATACAGACTTTGAAAAAGCGTTCGATAGAATTAATCACACGCGGTTAGTAAGTAAGCTTTATAATTATGGGATACGTGGACCTTTGCTTGAGTGGATAAGATCATATCTTACCGATAGATCTCAATTTGTAAAAATTAAAAACTTCGAATCTAGGTCTATAGCTTGTTCTTCGTGTGTACCTCAGGGTTCTCACCTCGGTCCGTTACTTTTTGCTTTATACGCAAATAACATCGCTTCTGAAATAAGACACTCTAAGTTTTTTATTTTTGCTGACGACTTAAATATGTTTTCTATTATTCAATCACCTCGTGATGCCATTAAAATCCAATTGGATTTGGATAGAGTTCATCTCTGGGGATTAAGGAACGGACTAAACTTGAATATTAATAAATGTAAATCTTTGTCTTTTTACAAGTCGATTTCACCAATAGAATTTACATACAACATCTCAGGTATTAGTTTAGAAGCAGTGTCAAGTATACGTGACCTTGGGGTAATTATGGATTCTAGTCGTAATTATCGTGAGCATATCAACTTCATTACATCCAAGGCTTACAAACTACTTGGATTTATTAAAAGAGTTACTCGAAGTTTTCGGTCAACTACAGCTTTGATATCACTGTATAAATCTTTGATCATTTCTGTTTTTAGTTATGCCTCACCTATTTGGTCTCCTCATATAAATTATGATATTAGTAAATTAGAATCAGTTCAGCATAAATTTCTCCGTTACCTTTCTTTTAATACAGATAGACATATGCATCCCTTCGACCATAATTATACTCCTATAGCTCGTCAATTTAATTTCTTTTCGCTGGAATCATGTCGTAAACTGAATGATCTTAAATTTGCATAAAATATTGTAAAGCGTAATATTGATTGTAGTGAACTTGAAAGCCTATTTTCTCGCAAAGAGTTGAATTACCCTTTCAGGAACCTCAGGATTTTTGTTGAACCTCCATCTACAACCAACTGGTCATATTTTTCACTTTCTCCTAGGATAGTGAGGGAGTTCAACTCTCTACCACAAATGGCGAGGGACAGTGCGACTCTTGGAATATTTATTAATAGCATTAAGTATATACTCCGATATTAAGTTAAATTTAAGTTAATTTTTTTCTACTGTTTCATTAAAATTTTATTTGGTTATGTTAATCTATATTCGATTATTATGAGAGCTGTTGTATATATTATTTCTATGTAAAGGGTCAATTGGCCCGTAAATAAATATTAAATAAAAATAAATAAAAATAATAATTTAAGTTCATTTTTAATGTACAACTGAAAATGGAAAGTTTTTTGGAAAATGGAAAATGGAAAGAAAAAAAAACTAATATGAAATAAAAATTTATTTTGAATAATGTAGACAAAATTATGTACCTGGGTGGAATATATGTTAATTTATTATAGTTTATGTTCATTTTCGTGATTTGTTTATTTTGTGATCCATTTTTTTGTTGCGGTTCTGTACATAATGTAATTCAGTGACATTTTTTTATTATTAGTATTATTATTAGTATGATTTTAGTTACACATGATTTAGAGTGTGTAAAGTATATTTAGTTATTGTTTTCTTTTGTTGTTATTGAAGAAAAATAATTTATTTTATTTTTGTTTGTGTTTTTGTATTTTATTTTTTATTATACTGTAATTAATTACTGATTTTTTTATAATGAAGAGACGACATATCTAATAGATTTATAAATTTAATCATTTAAGTTATGTATATTTACATTTTCGTTGTAATTATTGCGACGAAATTGCCATTTATTTTAAATATCGACTTCCTTCTCTTTTTATAATATTGTTAAATGTGAAATATTTATTCATTATGTGTCGATGTGGTAATTTATGTAACAATTGTACAAATAATTAATTTCGACCCGGAAGATGGTTCAGACGGTGAACTCGAAACCTGGGTTATCAAGCCATGGAAACTGTGTCGCAAGCTTTAAATGAATGGCAATTAAATAGTTCTGGTTCAGAATTTGTCCGGAGAGAAAGGCTATTCCAAAGATTATTACAGAATTGCTCAGAAAAAGATTTCATGCCACAATTGAGCCTTCATGATCCGACCGAAAGGAAAAAGGAACGTGATCTGCGAAGTAACACATTTTCAGAAAAAACAAAAGAAAAAAAATCGCATCAGAGTAATAATTTGAATCACACTACATTATCACAGGCATCCGAGAAAGATATTATGCAGTTTCCCATCCAAACAATTTCGAATCCGATTTTACCGACAATGACAGACCTTGTCAATCCAGTAGCAAAATCACTAACTACAGCCACGTCAACGTACATAAACGCACAAGAACAAATGATAAAATAAGCTGAACAGTTCAGAAGGCAATTGGAATAAATGGTGGATAAAATGGCAACAGCCTTGAAAAAGAGTTAAGAGCATGCCAATCTGTATTGGAAAAGTATGGAAGAAATTGATAAACGAATTGAATATAGGAAGTCTGGCTAGCAGTATAAGGATTGGTATGGATACACGATCCCAAATTAATTAGAATAATTTAGGTGTTAGACCAAAAGAGCCGCAAAGTATTGCCAGGGCCGCACATAAAGGACAAAGTGAAGTAAATTTTCAAGAAACATAATAAGTAAATTACATCGGTGAAAATGCTAGTGGCAGCGATGTACAACGCCAGAATGGTACGCATGCCCACAGGACCGATGTATAGGAAGATGAACATCCTGGGGCGTTCCCTAGATTCGTTGCTTGACGAAGTGCAAGCGAGGGTCGAAAATGACGTTGGACCAGTTGGTCGGACAGTGTCCAAGGCACGAGATATTGGAGAAATAGTTCGGCGTTGGTGTATTCAATCCGCAGGACATACTATCGATATTTATTTAGCGCCCAGAGCTTACCGCCATTCGGGCGCCTCCTCCCACGAGGTTGGGGCCATATTGGAGTTATGCACCACACCGCTGGTTGTGCCGTTGAAAAACGAGCGCAAGCTGACTGTCTTGATATTTCTGTTGATTCAGAGAAACCATTCTAGCGTTACTACGACCTGTCAGAGTCCAACCCTTATAACGGATACTACCGTTGACACGGACACAACAATTCGCAGGACAAGGTGGTCAAAGTATCGAGGAATTTTTAACTCGAATTCAGGAATGAGTCTGAGCGGAGTTGCGCTTCAATGATGCCAAAGGCAATAGAGGCTGAACAGAATATGGTGAAACAACTGCGGTATCAGCCATTCCGATCACACCAGGAATTCGGTAACGAGGTAAACCTTTTCGGAAATAGCATGGGAAGTTTATTTTTTATACGACAGACCGATATTAAAACAGCTAATGATAAAAACTGTTTTGATACACATGTGTCGTGCACATGAGAACCGCGAGCTAGCATGTATGTAGAGAAAGAACGGGAAGTTGAGATAGTCACACACGGTGTATACAGATATAAAGAACTCTCTACACGGAATTGCTATTCTGTGGTCGATGAGTTTTGCGTTTATATCGATTTAATGCAAAAATCGAGTTATGAGTATCAATATCTAATAGTATAGGAATTTCGTTCCTTATACGGTGGCTCTAGTTCATATGCACATGTGAATAAAAATTGTAAACAAATAGAAAAATGATAAGATAGTAAATAGCATCCGGAATGGCTATTCTGGAATCGAGTTATAATAATTATGCATGCTAATGTTTAGACGAGACGCCGAATTTTAATTTTTAGATCTCGGATATGAGATGTATGACTTGAGTAAAGATCGATAATCGATTAAATAGAGTTTGACTTTTGAACGCACCCACGACTATATATCGACACCTCTTACGAAGACCAGCACGTTTCATTTTTCACCCATGGGTGAAAATTCGTGAAGTAGACCTCGGATTTTCCAACGGTCGTCATTTTTTAACTAAACTTTATAAATATAAAGTACCAATATAGAAACAACCACTGAGTTTTGTTGAAAAATATTGAACGGTTTATTATTTATGCACGATTGAAATGTTTATAAAAATTTTATTTCTCAGCAAAAAATTGTCGGATCTTGATGAATTTTTTACACATGGTTAAGGAAGGTGTGACCTTTAAAAACATATTTTTAACATTGTTGAAAAACAATATTTACTATGAAAAATTGTTGTTTTTATTAAATAAATGACTATGTTCTGGATGTCTTTTATGATTTTCAATTACATGAACTTAAACTACATATATCTATGATTAAAGACCTGAAATAAAAAGTTGGAAGATCGAAATAGTTTCTTAACTATACTAATACTTTTGGTTGCGTTCCGCGTTTATTTTGTTTATGTCTTCACGTGTACTGTGCTTGCATGAACACACATCTCATTCCAAGAAACTTAAACAACGCTATTCAATGGCGAAAAAAAATACAAAATACTAGGCAGTTGCATCGGTTTGAACCTAGCGAAAAAAATGAAATTAAATGTCAATTATTTTCTGGAAGTAGTGAACAAACTACTGAACGAATTATGTGAGATCTATATAGTAACTTGATAAATATATTATTATATTTAATAAGAAAGGGCATAGGCGGTTAACTATACAAAAAATGCCCCCACAGCTCTGTCACCCGAACTGGGTCCATATATTGCTACCCCGATGACTACAAATTTCTGAAAGTATGAACTCAAAATTCGTTTTTTCGAAAAAGTTATGGAGGGGGAAAGAAAAATAAAAAAACTAATTTTTCTCGAAAACTACTGGATCGATTTTAATGAACTTGAAATATGTTAGAAACGTAGGTAAGACAATTTGAGAGAAAAAATATGATTTTTTTTTTTAATAAGTAAAAAACTGATTTGAAATTTTCAAAATTTTTTTTTTTTGGCATAATTTTTGATGTGACCACCTTCATCTTTTTTCTCGAGGTACCTTACAATGTCCCCTTTCATATATATATTTTTTTCAAATTTTTAAAATATATAGTTTTTGAATAAAAAATCGAAAACCATGGTCATCCTGCTTGACTTGCGCATTCGCACACACCCGTGCACTCACGCACGCACGCACTGACTAAAAATACTATGTTATATACAGTTGAGAGTCATGTGTAGCCAATATAAATATTCAAATGTTTTTTCGTGTTTAATGCACAGTGTTGAAATGTACGAAGTTAAATTGGACCGAAACAAAAACCGGTGCTGAGTGTATATAGTATAGGTCGACCTTAACCGATGTCAATGAGATATTTTATTATCCGGTGTAATGTCGGCGTGATTGTTGACACGAGACTCCTATATAGAAGAACTGCGAGGCAATAGGTGACTTCTTCTCCGATAGGCATCGTTCCTTTTAGTCGATAGCCAATTCATTCTCATTATCGAAATCCATCCTTTTTTTAGTAGATTAGGAATCCGGACGGTGCGACCTGACACTTGTATATGATATTGTGCTTTGATTCATATAGTCTATGTAAATCGGTATAGCTGAGTGCAGGTTTATATTTAGTATTTTTTTCGGAGTTATATCTCTGTGATTCTGGAGAATTTTACTTTTTACATTCTTTTGTTTACATCTGACATTCTTATTTCTTCATAATTTTCAAGATGAATAAGACCGTATTGCTAAGACAAAAGTGCCCTGGTTGCAATACTTTTTTAATAAATACTACAGGCCGAAAAAAAAATAGTAACAAATCAACAGGAAGCGAATATTCACTCCACTTCTTTGCAGCAAGCAATAAATGTAAATGACATTATTTGTCAAAAATGTAGAATGTCTGTTTATAGAAAAAATATATCTGCAGAGAAATCTGAAGTAAATGTCGTAAATGATGTTGTGCCTGATTCGGTAGATATTGATCCCACGTTTGAAATAGTTGAATCAAAAGCATCGGTTTCTGAGGTTGAACGTATGGAAGTTTTTATTCGGAGAACTATTGCAACGCATAAATCATGTTGCTTTTGTGGCGGCACAAAACATTTACGTGTCATTCCTGAGGAAACACAAATAAAAACTTATATCAAAACTAAAATCTACATTCCATCTGGGAATCGATGTTGTCGTATGCACTTGATAAACGATAGAATATACGAAGAAGATCTTATCCAACTGAAAGCCTATTCTAATACTACAAGCCTTACGGCATCTGAGTTATCAAAACTAATGGAAACTCTTTCTATTAGATGTGACTCGACATTGCTTGATAAAATAGGGGAATACAATATTTCTGAGAAACAACTCAAAATTTTTACAGAGTTAAATTGGGAACAATTAAATGAACTGAAAGACAAGTTAACTTCATTGCGAAATAGTCATTCCCGTTCCGTCATTCAAGCTATTGTTGTCTTTTTGTTCAAATTACGGTCGGGTAATTCGAATGCAATGATCGCGTCAATTTTGCAATTGCAAAATGAACACAATGTCTCGGACTATTCGGCCAATGTAATGAAATCATATGAAGATGATGTTTTGCCACTTCGTTTTGGAGTGAATGCTTGTAGTCGGAATGAACTCATTCTAAACCATACCACTAAAATGGCAAAACATTTATTCGATTCTAACGATAAACTTTCTTTGATATGCGACGGCACATACGCTAGACATCAAAAAAGTTCTAATAATGATTACCAAAGGAAATCGTACTCTGGCCAAAAGAAAGTTCCCCTTTGTAAACCGTTTTTACCATCTGCACAACTGACGGGTATGTTGTAGACATTGCTGGATCTTTTCTTGCGAATCAAAATGATGCCCAGATTCTGGAAACAATTCTCGAAAATCCTGAAGGTTTATCTAAGCTGGTTAATGAAGGTGATATTTTTGTTCTTGACCGTGGATTTCGTGACGTAAAAGAAAAGTTGGAAGAAAAAAAAATTCGAGTTTTGATGCCTGCCTTAAAAGGAAAAAGGAAACAATCAACTGCAGAAGAATCAAATAATTCTCGCTTTGTTACGAAAATTCGGTGGGCTGTAGAATCCGTTCACGGTGTCATCAAGCAAAAATATCTTCTTCTTAATCATAAAATCGATAATAAGTTATTACCAAAAGTTGGATCATACTTCAGAATTGCATGTTTTCTTAATAATATTTTCGGAAAAAGATTACATTCTGATGTAGATAACTTCGATGATATTCTTCAAAAGATGCAAACTCAGAAAAATGTGAAGTTTTCTTTGGCTGATAAAGTAGAAGAAGCAGGATGGCTACGTCGTAAATTTCCGTTTGGAACTATCTCCTCAGATGATCTTAATGATTTTCCGGAATTAACAACAAATGATTTGAAAATTTTATTCACTGGTACCTATCAACTTGCTCAGGCTGTTTCCTATTTAGCAGAAATGATTGACAAAGATGGCAATCTAAAAATGGAATTTGTTAAAGATGATTCAACGACTTTAAAAATTAGAGTTCCGTCCCGTCACATTTCTCGTCAAACCTATAGGTGTTTTATTAAATACGAACCTGACACTATTGGACATTCTGGAATTACAGAATACACATGTGAATGTGCCAATGGAAATAGAACTGTTGGCTGTTGTTCCCACATTGCGGCTGTTATATATTATTTATCACATGCGCGTTATTTATCAAGAATTTTCAAACCAGCTGAGATATTAACTGACATACTCACCACAACTAAAATTGTACCAGTAATCGAATCTGATAGCGATGAAGACTGAACAATTGTAGCATCAGTGAGCGAGAGGCAAGATAATATATCTCGCTTTAATTGTATGGGTAACAACTCCACTGCCTTAACTGGCTGGGTGACTCCTCCATCTTGCCTTAAATGGCTCGGTGACTCCTCCATCTTGCCTTAAATGGCTGGGTGACTCCTCTAGCTTGCCTTAACTGGCTGGGTGACTCCTCCATCTTGCCTTAAATGGCTGGGTGACTCCTCCATCTTGCCTTAACTGGCTGGGTGATTCCTCCATCTTGCCTTAACTGGCTGGGTGATTCCTCCATCTTGCCTTAAATGGCTGGGTGACTCGTCTATCTTGCCTTAACTGGCTGGGTCATTCCTCCATCTTGCCTTAACTGGCTGGGTGACTCCTCCATCTTGCCTTAACTGGCTGGGTGACTCCTCTAGCTTGCCTTAACTGGCTGGGTGACTCCTCTATCTTGCCTTAAATGGCTGGGTGACTCCTCCATCTTGCCTTAACTGGCTGGGTGATTCCTCCATCTTGCCTTAAATGGCTGGGTGACTCGTCTATCTTGCCTTAACTGGCTGGGTGACTCGTCTATCTTGCCTTAACTGGCTGGGTGACTCGTCTATCTTGCCTTAATTGGCTGGGTGCCCTTATTTGTCCACCTTCACGTGGTGGGGGTGTTACAGCTAACGATCCGCTCTGGCTATATCAGATTAGGATCAACCATGCTGAATGCTGGCTGACGGGGAGGCCCAAACTAACGGACATAAAGAAAAAGAATTATAGAACCCCACCATGGGACCTGGGTCCTAAGACAAGATCGTATTCGGACGTAAATTCCGCTTTTTCCATTTGTGGAGTGAAAAAATAAGGGGTCTCATTAAAAAGAGGCTTCCTACTGAAATGACCTTAAAGGTCAACGTCAAGGTCACTATTGGATGTCCCCCTCGGAATCCAAAAACTTTTCTATTTAAACTTTTTTTTTCTAAACAGCATTCATTCTCAGATTTCTGGGTGGTAGTTTCAAATTGTGTACCCTGTATTACACACACATATACAGGGTCATCGAAAAGTATCGGACCCCCCTAATATTTTCAGTTAGAATGCACTTAGGAGAAAATGTCCAATAGCAAAGTTGTATGGTTTCAAGCGAGGAGTAAGATGATGACCTTGACTTTGACCTTGACCATGTCCTTCAAGGTCATTTCAAGGTCAATCTTATTTTTTTAAATAGAACCCCCTACATTTTATTGCATATTCTTATAGCTTATCTCGAGAGCTTTCCAAAACACTATAATAAAATATTTTTTTATTAAGTACTTTTTGAGTTATAAAGGTTTGAAGTTAACAATTTTTTGACACAAAATGTAGAATATCTTGTAAAATATTATTTAGTTTTCAGTAATCATAACCTTAATACTTTTGTGCGCGGAATAATGAGACCAATTAATTGGTTTAAAGAAAATACATTAATCGGATCCCCCTAATATTTTCAGTAAGAATGCTTAACTTGTTAACTTCATACCTTTATAACTCAAAAAGTACTTAATAAAAAAATATTTTATTATAGTGTTTTGGAAAGCTCTCGAGATAAGCTATAAGAATATGCAATAAAATGTAGGGGGTTCTATTTAAAAAAATAAGATTGACCTTGAAATGACCTTGAACGACATGGTCCAGGTCAAAGTCAAGGTCATCAACTTACTCCCCGCTTGAAACCATACAACTTTGCTATTGGACATTTTCTCCTAAGTGCATTCTAACTGAAGATATTAGGGGGGTCCGATACTTTTCGATGACCCTGTATATCGGGCATTCCACGTCAACAGGATCACTTGGCTGGCCAAAATTCATTACCGCCAAAAAAATTGTTTCAGGGCTTAAAATTTAGCTTAGTATATCTACTTTTAATTTCCGTGTGGTATTTTTGAAAATTCAAAATGGCGGCTCCAATACGGTGCTTAAAAAGACCACACTTTTGAAAACGAGAGTAAAAACCTTTCATACCGTTTTTTGTGCCTAAGAAAAATACCATTTTAGAATTTAGTTCTCTGTTATTGGATGCTCCAATTACGAATCTCGTATTAGAATTTTGAAATTCAAAATGGCGGTTGCAATATGGCGGAAGAATTTGTAAAAAGTGATCGGATGTTGCTGCAACTTGTTTCTCGGGGGTTTTCGGGGTCGCAGAATAGGATTCTGATGTTAGATTTTAAAAACTCAAAATGGCGGATCCAATATGGCGGATGAATTTGTAAAAAGTGATCGGATGTTGCTGAAACTTGTTTGTCGGGGGTTTTCGGGGTCGCAGAATACGATTCTGATGTTAGATTTTAAAGATTCAAAATGGCGGATCCAATGTGGCGGATGAATTTTTAAAAAGTGATTGGGCGTGGTTGAAACTTGTTCCTCGGGGAGTTTTGGGGTCGTACAAAACGAATCTGGTGGATGACAAAGCTAAATTAAAAATTGTATAGTACCAAAATAATGTCGAAAATCGGTTAAACATAGAATAGCTTACCACTAGTAGGGGTATAGTGTTATAATATGAGTATGAACACAAGTCGTTTAATGAATTATTGCAACCTTGGGATTTAAGAAGTTACGACCTCTGAACCGTATATCTAACAGCTGTTGCCATTGCCAGGAGGCACTATTACCCGTAAAGTTAGATTGTCGTGTTTTTCTTCCGACATTTCCCGCAGCTCTTGAAGTGATGTTGATTTTGTATCGTCAATTCGGAGCGAGTTTCGTTTTCGATGCAGATGCATCTAAAAATCATGCCCTTCTTAGCATTACCCAGGATGAACGACGCGGACATGATAGGGTTCTCATCCCATTGGGGTGCTTTTTGAAAGTGAGTCCCCTTGCCTCTCACGAATTGGGGTGCTTTTTGAAAGTGAGTACTTGAATCTGGTACGAATGCATGTGACATTCGAATATTTGGCACGGCTGGGGCAACTGTAAATCTCTTATTTAGAAATCTCTGAGCTTTCTCGTGTGTTTGTTTAGTATAGTAGAAAAATTGAATATTTTTGAACTTATTTTTTGCCCAGATATATAGAGCTTCTGCGTTCAAAATTGCTGAATTTCCTTCGGCCTGAAGACTAGCACGCGTTGCTTCCCTTTCTAAAGTCGCGCCGATACCATCGCATGCTCCTTTTCCATGCGCTGTCGCATGAAAATGCCATTCAGCTTCAATGCCGAAATCGATTTTGTGATACATGAGATTACTCATTTGGAATCTATTTTTATAATGTTGTACCGCACCATCGGTAACATAAATTACATGTTGTACGCGTGGGCACACTTTTTTTATTTCAGGAATAATAGTTTGTTGCATTACATACACGGCAGATGTATCATGAGTCAAGCTGTTTGATAATAATATATTACTAAAATGGATTATTGTACCTTCTGATTTGTAGTAGAAAACGACAGGATGAACCGTACATTGGTCGTTGTTGTAATGAAACCCTTGTGCTGCATTTTGTACAACGAATGCGAAGTTTTCCGAGAAATCTCTGTGAACTAATACTTCACCGTATTGAAGGTTCGCTTTACGCTCTTCTATATATTGCGACTGACTCTTAGAAATAAAATGGTGCAATACGAATTCAGGCAATCTAGAGCACAGTCTGTCAACATAAGTATCTATTGAAAAACATTCTTTTATCAATGTACATCTGTCAGAGGATTGCCATGTGCTGCAAAGAATTTGCGAAATTTCATTCTCTTCCAAAACACGCGATACATAATCTGAAAATTTATCCAAGTGAGGACAAGACTCACACTCCCGTAAGTAGCAATTAGGTTTTGGGCTAGAACAAAGTACAAAATTGATGCAATCATTGTAATCTTTTATGGAATATTCCAAATCTTTAGTCAATTCGTTCAAATGTGCGGCATCAAGTAAACTTTTAAAATTTTGATGTATGACGCAGACGCTCCGGCAGGCACACACCATTTTGGCCTAAGTTCATAAAACTTACTTAAGCCAATTGGAAATTCAGGATTCTCTATTTTAAATAGTTCATGCAGTTTATTCACGTCACTGAGTAATAACCGTTTTTGAACTGTTTTCTTGTGTCCATTAACTCTCACTGATATGCAGTCATTTTTGTGCGGTAGAATTCGGCTGTTACTATCGTTTTCGTAAAATTCAATTACTTTTTTAATTGTCTGTGTAGGTATGGTCTTTCCTTATTTTGGACGAGGTACTGCCAACTTGCCCAGTTCGTTTCTCAAATCACGACCATTCTTTGCAGTTCGATAGGATGTTCCAAATTCTAAAGCTGTCACGCATACTCCAGCATTGTGGAGGTATTGTTAAAATAGTCAAGCGTAAGGGATCATTTTCAGGCAAACTCGAAAATTTATCTTTCAGACCCTGTAAAAGTGCTTCTAACTGAACCTCTCTAGATAAACGGGTTCTTTTATTTGAAGGTGTGTCTATGTCTATTTCTGAATCGGGAACATCTTCAGGTTCATTAGCGGTTTTTACTCTCGTTTTCGAAAGTGTGGTCTTTTTAAGCACCGTATTGGAGCCGCCATTTTGAATTTTCAAAAATACCACACGGAAATTAAAAGTAGATATACTGAGCTAAATTTTAAGCCCTGAAACAATTTTTTTGGCGGTAATGAATTTTGGCCAGCCAAGTGATCCGGTTGACGTGGAATGCCCGATATATATATATATGTATGCATGCGTGCGCGCGAGCGCGTGTGCGAATGCGCAAGTCAAGCAGGACGACCATGGTTTACGATTTTTTATTCAAAAACTATATTTTTTAAAAATTTTTAAAAAATATATATGAAAGGGGACATTGTAAGGTACCTCAAGAAAAAAGATGAAGGTGGTCACATAAAAAATTATGCCAAAAAAAAAATTTCGAAAATTTAAAACCAGTTTTTTACTTATTAAAAAAAAAAAAATTCATATTGTTTCTCTCAAATTGTCTTACCTACGTTTCTAAAATATTTCAAGTTCATTAAAATCGATCCAGTAGTTTTCGAGAAAAATTAGTTTTTTATTTTTCTTTCCCCCTCCATAACTTTTCCGAAAAGCGAATTTTTAGTTCATACTTTCAGAAATTTGTAGTCATCGGGGTAACAATATATGGACCCAGTTCGGGTGACAGAGCTGTGGGGGCATTTATTGTATAGTTAACCCCCTATGCCCTTTAATTTATTCTGAATTCCCTATTTTATCATTACGCGATATTTGTCAGCGAGCGCGTAACGAACTCATGCCGCAACCTTTCCGGGCGCGTCGCACCTGGAGCGACGCAACGCGACCGTGCTCACAAATAATTCATAGTTGAGAAATTATTTCGATCTTCCAACTTTTTATTTCATGTATTTTTAATCCTACCTGTATGTAGTTTAAGTTCATGTAAGTGAAATTCATAAAAGACATCCAGAACCTAGTCAATTATTCATTTATTTAATAAAATAAAAACAATAATTTTTCTTAGTAAATATTGTTTTTCAACAATGTTAAAAATATGTTTTTGAAGGTCACACCTTCCTTAACCATTTGTAAAAAATTCATCAAGATCCGACTATTTTTTGCTGAGAAATATATGTTTGATAAACATATGACTTTAAAATTCAATCGTGCATAAATAATAAACCGTTCAATATTTTTCAACAAAACTTGGTGATTGTTTGTTTCTATGTTGGTACTTTATATTTATAAAGTTTAGTTACCAAATTGGACTTGAAAACCCGACCCTTGAAAAATCCGAGGTCCACTTCACGAATTTTTATCCCCATAAGAATAGCACGGGAGGAATTTGAAACGTGCTAGTCTTCGTAAGAGGCGTGGATATGAAGTACGACACTCCGACCGTCAGAAGGAAACATAGCTAACGTCATAATAATGAAACGATGTAACGTAGGTCGGTTTTTAACAAATTAAATACGGCTTATGCCCACCAATGAGAAATCTACATTTTCCCTCTCTCGGCCGACTCGCGTGCATTTCCGAGGAGGAAATATATATCAATCATGATGAAAAATTGACCGATTTTTAATTGAAAAGGTTTTTTTTTTATCATCAGACGAATAAAGCCTTCCCTTTTTGACGATTAAAGAATTCCCTTATTGAAAAAATGACAGAACTCTACCTCTGGCGTTTTATCCCGATCTACACCTACTGGAATCATCAGCAAGGCTTGTTGGTGCAGATCTGCCTTGTACGTCGCTTACTATTCTTCACGATGGAAAGTCTTTTATATAGAATTTGATGGACCTTGCTAGATGCGAAAATCCAACCCCCGTACTCAAGACGCCTATCGACCAAGTGTGAACGACAAAGAATCACTCACTCGACGAGGAAGACCGCGACATTATCGTCTGATGATAAACAGATGTTACCTAACCTTTTCAATTGTTGATTTTGCTTTTTGCCCTTTCTCGCTCAGAGCTCATTATAATAATGAAACCATGTAACGTGGGTCGGTTTTTAAAAAATTAAATACGGCTTATGCCCCACCAATGAGAAATGTTTTCAACCTTTTCAATTAAAAATCGATCAATTTTTCATCGTGATTGATATATATTTCCTCCTCGGGAATGCACGCGAGTCGGCCGAGAGAGGGAAAATTTAGATTTCTCGTTGATGGGCATAAGCCGTATTTAATTTGTTGATAGTTAACGCCACTTAGATAGTTATGTTAGGAAATTGCTATTTCAGGGACATAAGAGAGTATGATGAACAGTACCACTAGAAGCGTGATATGCCGTGTAAATGGAGTAAACCGTATAATTTTAGTATTTTGTATTAATGACGTTAAATATATGAATACATCTCGTTACTGCATTAAGAAATTTGTGATTCACTCTAGAGTCTACATTGACTGAACTTTAGTCGCGTAATTATTTACAGCGAACGTAGAAGAGTTCCTTACATACTTTATATTGAACTTTACTTTTAATCATTATTACTGTCCCTGCTATATGATAAATGATACAGTAAGTCTGCAAAATGTGAGCCGTATCCAAAAGTGCATGCGCATAGCAGTATCCTATAAATGCGTCTTTACAATCACTTTTTGGATATAGTGTATATAAGACTTGAAGGACTTTTGTAGACAACTGAGTAGACTGGTCTTCAAGAACCGCTAATATTTTAAATGGATGCAATTTCCGAAATAATCTCATCACCTTATAGGGGGACTGCTCTGAAGTAGCGCTAGTGTTTATTTTGTTGATGACGTCATTCAGCTCTTTTTAAATGGTATATGTTATGAATCTGCCGGGAGGCTTTTATCCCAGAGGAAATGTCATTACAGGGGGGACTGCTCCGAAGAAGCGCTAATTTTTAATATGACATCAATTTAGAACTAGAATTAGTATTTTCGGAGTGAATAATTCATAATTATAAAAGTACATGTAATTCGAGCTATTGTTCATTATTTACTTTTATTTTGATTATTTCCTGAAATAATATATTGCACGCGATAAATATTTCAGGCATAAATATTGGTATTCGCAATTGCTTTGTTTTGGAAGTCGGATCAAGGACGGCCTTGTTTACGATTTCCAGAAGTATAAAACGTAAAAATCAATCTTATACCATCAAGCACACTGCTTATTACGGGCGTGCAGGGGGGAACGACGCGTGGGGATTCTGGAACGTTCGCGAAGGAGAAGGTACGTGAAGGCGACATACCGAAACTTCGTGAACGTTCAAGAAGAGTTAAGAAAGAAGGACGGGAGGGGACGTCTAGCCGTGTATGCCCGTCAGATCGCCAGTCCGCTGGTAGCAGCCCTGAAGCCTGGAGTTACGTCTGATCATCAAAAGTTACTGACATCCCTGAGCACGAGTACTTTCCGGTTACGAAGTCCTTCCGTATGCCAATAATTCGATTTCTTGTGCTCACGGTTGTTTATATAAAATGCGCTTTTCCAATTGTCCGCTGCCGTTTTGCGAGTCAAAGTGATTGTGAAAAACGCGAATCGCCTTCGGTTATCTGAGTCGGGTCTTCGGTTCGTATCGTGTTTCAGTAAATTTATGGTTTGGCCGCGAATTTCTCTATGGTTATCTTCCGGGAATCTTTCTTTTCGCGGAGAATATATTGAGTAGATTCTTTTCCGTGACATTGGTTATTTCTTGTTGTTTTATTCAGCATATTCGGGAAAAATATGGTTTTCTGACAATTTTCTGATTCTCGTTACTCTAGGAAAGACAAAGGCCACGCGCATCGGATGGTTAACTATCGGAAACGCTATCGCAGATCTTTCTCTTACAATTCCGGGAGGTGCTTCGGTAAGAGGATAACTTCATCCTTTCGAGGACTTCAGAAATAACTCGTTACGTGGTTATCTTTTGTGATCGTTCGGTATCCGGGAGAAATAACTAGCGGGTCGGGCGAACGTAAGATCGAATTTGTGTGGTTATCTTTATCGTTTCGGAAGTGCGGGTCCGGTGTTCGAAAATAAAGATGGTAACAAAAACGGAAATAAGGCGCGAGGAGCGCTAAGTCTGCCGGACGTAATGCTCTGGGACGTCACACCGCGACGCCGACAAGATGGCCGCCGGTTCCGAATCGTGGTCCGCGATGCGATTCCCAGTTGGCTTGGCGAGCCGTTGATTAGCACGGTCGACATTTTAACTTCATAATTTAGCTTCTTATGAACGAAAACGCAAGCTCGTTAATTTTACCTTGGTTCGCTGGATCGCTCTTGTGAGTGATCGTATCTTGAACTTCTTGGTTATCTTTTCATCTGTTAGAGTGAACACTATGGTTATCTGTTATTTTGCCCCTCTTGTGAGGTGGCGCTATCTTATAAATTAGCGACCGGACTTTTTGTGCAATAAGAAGGTTTTTCTCAGGTAATACTCCACCCGAACTATCAGTAAGGAAAGGACCATGTGTGCGATGCTAACTGATCCGAGCCCTCCGTGCGGGCGGCGCGTGTGGCGCGCCTATAAATTTGTTGAGCCTCGGCTCGTCTGGCGCCCTCTATTACCATTTGGCGCGCCGTGCGAGTTTTGTGGCCCCCGGGGAAAAAGTTCAGTTTTGCAGGCGGCCACGAGCGACGACGACGGACGGGCTGAAGTGAAAATGCATTGTTACATAGTATACTATTAAACATGTTTTCGAAATAATTTGCAATGTAAGAAATGATTATATGTTCTTTAATTGAAATTGGGTTACTGTTGTGTTTTGCTACTTTTCTTATCTATCTCAGCCTTCATATAGTTATATTTGCATAATTCACTAACGAAGAAAAGCGGAATTATATTTACTTTCAGAATATTAGTCAGAAAATAATCTTGACGATAGAAGAATATCGAAAAATCAGCGTCAAATTTAAAAAAATGAAGAAAGAATTGGCCAATACTTTCAACTGTTGTCGCGTCAGTTTTTATTTCATCAACATGAGGCACGGATAGTCGAAAATGTATGTCTTTCGGCTTTTAAATAAAAATAAATCCTATTGAAATTGAATAAACATGAAGTTATGAGTAATTTTGACACGAATCTGCATAAAAACGTTTTTCTTCCCTATAAAATTAAATTTTAGGGGCATATCGGAAAATTACACTCCATAGAAGTGCCAGATAGCCGTTACGCCGTATTATTCAATATTTAATAAAATTGATGTTTTAATTTTAGTTATTTAGTATTTTCTCTACATTTCAAATACTATCTTAATAAATAAAGAAAACAAATTTATATATATTTCTACCAGGGAATCGTGTGGCAATAATTCGCGGGAGGGATTTTTTTCGATTCAGGGTTTCTAGCAGTGCGGAAAAGTTGCCTTAGTACTTCCTGATTCCTTAGTATTCCTGATTCCGATTGCATCTTCAATCCCACTCCGACCTTGAAATTTCGGCAAATTTGCCTAAAATCGCGGAATTGCCTACCTAGAAATGGTATGTATGATCATGTCCGTAGGACGAACCATTCCGAGATACGAGCGAAAAGGTGGCGCGCCGCAGCGCAAGGTGAAAATTGTTGCAGCTCTCAGCTAACCAGTGTTGGTGCTGGGTTAAGGTGATATGTCAGGTGGAATATGTCAGGCTTGATTAAGTCTGTATCTGTATAAAATTTATTAATAAAATTAATAATTGGATGTTTTTATTCGAATAACTGGACGCTGGCATGTTAGCTTAAAATCATCAGACATTTCGAACAGTCGGTAAAAACATTAAACTTTAAATGATCAATATTGGCAATAATGATGCAATGCAATAAAAAGCTTATATCGGTAAACAGTACAAAATAATACTAATACAACTTAAGCAATAACCTCCGTACGTACCTCAAAGAAGTCATAAGTACTTGATTTATAAAAATGATAATTTTAACTTGCACGAAAGTAGCCAGAAATTATTAAAAGGTTATAAATTGCCATTTGTTTAATAGCTATTTAACTAAATATCGTTATAAACAATGATTATTTAAACAATGATTCCGTCACGAATTGTTTGCAAACGATATTTTCCTTATTTCAAACAGTATATTTGAAGTGTTTAGAACATTTGAACTTTATAAAGAATTTTCTGCACAAGTTATACACATTTTACAGAACTCCTTGTAAACAATGATTATTTAAACAATGATTCCGTCGCGAATTGGCTGCGAACATAATATGTTTCATTAAGAATTTTCATTACTTTTCCTAACTTTAGATCAGCAAAAATTACACTAGCCTTTGTGATTATTTTAAAACGCTGAAAAAAGGAGTTATTAAGGTTATTGTTTAAGTTGAACTAGCATTATTTTTTACTGTTTACCGAAATCAGCTTGTTGTTATATTGCATCATCATTGCCAACATTGATCATTTAAAGTTTATGTTTTTATCGAATGTTCGAAATTTCTGATGATTGTAACCTCATCCGCAAGCATCCAGTTATTCGAATAAAAATATCTGACTGTTTCGAAACACCCTTCCCGGCAATATCGATTTGGGTTTTTAACTGTCACCGGACCACGTGTTCGATGTGAAGCAGTCGACATTAACATGTTCACCAATTGTCTCGTTGGGGAGGACGCCCCTAAAATAAATAAACTTTAAAATTCAATTTGCAAAAAAACCATACCTTGCTGAAAATTAATTTTTGCGCCATCGGCTTCAGAAAAAAAAATCTTTATAATGGTATCTCTCATGCGCTATTGCAACAACACCCTGTATATACAAGATATCCCACAACTCACGGACCGTAGTGCAGAGGGTGAATCTTGATAATGTTCTGAAAAGAGAAGTTTAATGCTAAAATTCGATCCGACGAATACAATTTGAATGGCGAGCCTTTGTATTTGCGGACAAAAAATCAATATTTCTGCAATAACCCCGCCAATTCTAAAGTTATTTCAACGAACAAAGGCAAATTAAAGACTTTTTGAAGCCCTACAATTGACCTGGAGTCATTGATCTACAATGAACAGATATTTTATTATAGTGCTCAAAAGGCGATAAAACGCCGATTTATGCGTGTTTTCGCGTCCAAATCGCTTCCCATAATAGCTACGCCATAATCGCGTATAAAGAAGATATAGTGCTTGAAAAAGTAAAGAATTTACGTCTTATGCGTTAAGGTTCAGTAAAAATTGAGCACACAGGAAATGTCACAGAAATTTCGAAAAATGGATTTTGGACTGACGCACGCTAGGAAACGACCTGGATAGTTTGCTTCAAAATAGAATTCCGGCGAAACTACTCGACCGATTTCAATGATTTTTGTTTTTTAAATGAAGCTAATAAAATTTGGAAGAAGATTGTCTGGGCCGATTTTCAAAAAACGATGCGTATCGCCCTAGCTAAACAACAAATATTAACAATATACAAAATTTTGGACATATTTCGGTATAGGTCAAGTCTCCGACTCAGTTGTAACCTCGTATCTTTATGTATTTTGATGCGCCGATTACGAATATGACTATGAAAATTGTCGGCAAGGTCATTTTCAAAGTCAAAACTGAAAAAAACGCGTTTATTTGCGGTTATTTGCATTTGTTTCCAAAAACAAATCTCACAAAAAATGTAAGTGTCGATTTAAGAAAAAATATGTTTGTATCATTTTTCTAGCACCGTATACTCTTTAAAAAAGACTGTATGCATTTTTGTTTGGGATTTGTATTTTTTGAAATAAATGCAAACACGCAAAAAAGCATTTTTTCCAGTTTTGGTCTTGAAAATGACCTTGCCGACAATTTTCGGGGTCATAATCATAATCAACAACGCATTAAAATGCATACAGGTACGAGGTTGCAACTAAATCGGAGATTTGATTTATTCGTAAGTACGCCCGAATACGTCAACATTCGTATCTATGTATTCAACAATGTTTCAATATCCGTTGTGTTGATAATGCAGATTAATTCTATATAGAGGAAGTAGGGGCAAAGTGGGATGGTTTTGGAAAAACTTGTATACAAAAAATATGGGGCATAAGAAGGGTTAGGCGTGGTTTAGAAACCCTTATTTAGGTCCTCAACTAACTTATTATGAAACGCATTTTAAAAAAAAGTATCTGTTTAATATTCCAAAATTCAATTTTACGAAAAAACTTTTTTTTGAGAAATCTAAAAATCTAGGGGCAAAGTGGGACGGGTTGTTAAAATTACTTCTGGTAAGGTTTGACGGAGAGAAAGAGAGGGGGAGGGAGGGAGAGGGAGAGAGGGAGTGCGAGATAGAGAGAGAGATTGATTAAAAATTTATTTATTAGTGTCCTGGCCACTACAAGCCGTGGACACAACTCGAGAGAGAGAGAGAGAGAGAGAGAGAGAGAGAGAGAGGGAGTGGGAAAGAGAGTTCTTACTTATCTCTGTGAACCTAAATCAAAACGGAATACATCCCGCTTTGCCCCAAAATAGAATTTTTTTAAACACGTCGTAAAAAATCATCCTCAACCCCAAATGAAACAAATAAAAAACGAAAATTGAGTGTAAGAGAGGACTATTAAGTCATCCAATTCAGATTTTAATTACGCTTAATTTATTGATACTTACTAATCGATTGAAAATATGTATGAATTTACAAATTGACTTCGACTTCCTTGGTCATGTTCGAACGGTTGGTAAATACTGAATGGAAACCGAAATATGTTTCAAAATTTATATTACGATAACTCTTTTGTAAATAAACAATGCAAACAAATACATAGGAAATTTTCTAATACAGCGAAACGCCAAAATCTCACTTTGCCCCGTATCCCACTTTGCCCCTACTTCTCCTATGTGTTTTTTATGTAAGCGTCGATTTAAAAAAAAAATATTTTTGTATCATTTTTCTATAATTTCTTCTTATTATTTTTGTTATTACTAGCTAAGGAATAGGAAACTATATGAAAAAGACATACATTATATAGTATAAGATTGCATTGCTTATGGACAAAGGCATGTAGGTTATTTGTATTTAAAATATATACTTTTAGATGGATGTGCATGGAAGGGAGTAAATAAATAGAAGAAAACATGCATTCTTAAGTTGAGAACATGTTCAAGCTATCGTTTTCTAAATCCCATCATAACACAAAAAATGTCAAAAGGCGATGTAGCGAAAAGTTGCAGTTAAAGCAACTAGTATCCCAGATTACATCCCAGTTGTACCTGTAGGTGTCACAAGTATACCTTCAGTTGCGAGAACTGTGCATATTAGTTCTGACAACTATTTCGGTTTAGTTCTGATAAATATATATACAAATGCAACAGCTATGAATATAGGTGAAACCAATGCTGGGTTACTATTGGAACTGCAGAGTTTTATCGGTTCACAATAATGGTACATTTTTGCAATATGCAATATGCAGTATGCAATACAGTAGTAATGTAAATTTTTAGTTTTAGAAAGTTTTCCTGTTTTTAACTCTGTTAAGCACACATTTTTTACATGAAAAACAGTTGAAATTTGTTACTCGGGGGTTTACACATTTTGAAAATACAAAATGAATCGAATATATTGCGATATATTGATTCCGACATTTTGAATTTTTAATGACTGACGTCTGATTTGTAAAGCGACCCGAAACACTTCGCAGATATTTTTCAAATTTTTTATCACGTAGCTTAGTCAAAATTATGTTTATTTTTTAAGACATTATTTATTTATAACAAAAGTATGCTTATCAAACAATAAAAATATATGTCTTAGAAATTTTAGCCGGGCTAATAATATACCTCATAACTAGAAACAATCTGTTCATGTACTAGGATAAATTATAAAAAATTTTAGTAATAAATTATTAATATGACATATACTTCTATACATTACCGTTTATTGCATATTTTAAATACAATTATAATATAACCTTATATCAAAACAATAGTCTTATCTGTTAGCATATAGTATAATCCTCATTACATGATAACATTAGTAGTACATAGTACACATTGCTTACGAATAATATATGGGCAACTCCACGAAACTTTTAGCTTTCGTGAGCATTTAATTTTTACTTATTTTTTGATATAACATGACTATTTTAGAACGCGCATAAACGAGTTAAAATGCAATCTCTTTGTTATTAATTAAGTCAATCATTAAATGCACAAATGTACCTATTTTTTGTGTTTTTAAATACTTACACTTGTGCATTTATTAATTGCAACGTTACATAAATAAAAAAATTATTAGTGTGGACTTCAAAAGGACTTAATAATAACGAGATTACAACTTTACTCATTTCTGTGCGTATTAAAAGAGTGATGTTATCACCACTATATGTATACGGGACTTCCGGGTGCGAGGTGAGTGAGAGTGCATACGAAGCTGATACATGAATTAATTAATTCATATTATCATATCACAAATCAAGATGCTGCGAAGATATTCCCCACGGGGAGTTGTTGTTTCAGGCAAATCTTGCGGTAGGCAAAAAGTAGCTCATTTTTTCCTCCTATAGAGAGGAGGTTTGACAAGGCCACACATCTTAACCTAGAAACGTCAAAAGCGAATATTTCAACATCGAAAAGAGAGCGAAGACGTAACGCGGAAGGCGAGTGGGCTGGAAGGCGTAGGTAGGGTGGAAAGACATACGTAAGTTTATATACCATTTTTTCTTTCCTCGTGATATCCGTGAGATATCGGTGAGAATTTCAGGCGCACGTGGCCAAAGCATCGAGCAACCGGACGCGTATCCAAAAGCCCAGGAAAGTTGCGCGGCGACGATTTAGTGGGTCGAGATTGAGAAGCGTGTTTCGATCGTTTCGATTGATTACGATCATACTGACTATCGCGAGTGCGCACGGCTACAAAGAAAGGAGGAACGATGGGGAATGACCGAGATGTCGGAGAGTGAGAGTGAGAAAGTCGAGACCTTTCTCGGCCCTCAAGAGTGAAGTGGGGGCAAGGTAGAAGAGTGGTTAAGTGGCAAGTGGGGGAAAGAAGCGGAGTAAAGGGAAGGGACGAACCGAAGCGTGAAGATAAGAGCGGAGCGGGGAAAGGAAGGAGAAAATATCAAGGGAATTCTGGGTGGACAAGGGGAATATACAAGGATGCCCGACGAGTTTGACACTGTTTAACATATATTTAGTTATTATATATATAGCGGTTATTGAAGAGGAGATAAAGAAAGGAAAGGGAGGGATTCGTATAGGAAATAAAAAGATAAGGTCAATAGAATTGCCAACCCGAAAAGCACGGGTGGCAATGGGATGAGTATGGAGTTACGGAGAGAGGAAATTTAAAGGGGATGTAAGGTGGATGTTAAAACTGTTTGACAGTATAGTAAAAGGGATTTTATTTTATGGAGTGGAGATGTGGGGATAAGGAATGGAAGGAGGTGGAAGGACTGCAAGAAAAATAACTTAAGTGGGTTTTAGGGCTGGAAAGAGTAACACCGGGCATATAGTGAGATAAGAGTTAAAAAGAAATAAATTGGGAGTGGAAATGGGATGGAGGGCGGGAAAGTTTGAGGAAAAACTGGAGAAAGGAGGGGGAGAGGAGTTGGGTATGAAATGCATGTTGGAGAAAAGGAAGGATGAAAGAGAGAATAATATGAGTGAATGGACAAGCGAGAGTGTTGAGAGGGGGAATTATTTATGGAGAGGAGGTATGAGTGAGGAAGCTTTGAATGAATGGAGAGAGAATAAATAAGAGCGTTTGATGGAAAGAGATATAGAAGTGGATGTGCAAAAGAAAGTGGAGAAAGTGAGAGCGCCTAAGTCATGTGTGAGTTATGGAAGGGTGAGTGCCGTACCAATGTATATACGAATTTGTAAGAGAAATGAGGGGAAAAGATTTATGAGAATAGCAAGGTGGAGACGTGGAAATGAGGAGAAGGGGAATAGGTATTGGATTAAGGAGGACGAGAGAAAGTGTAGACGAGAGGGAGAGCGAGAATGAGCGGGGTGAGCATTTAAGAAGCAACTGCGAGGATGAGTGTGTGTGTGTGCGTGTGCTTATGCGTGTGCGTGTGCATGTGCGTGCGTGTGTGTGTGTGTGTGTGTGTGTGTGTGGGAAACCACCGCTTCCCACCCCTTCTGTGAGGCGAGCAGACATTCCCCAATACCCCCAGGTGTTAACGGCCCGCCCCCCAAATTCCGGAACTGCTCTCGCTCCGCTGCGAATCTCGGGCAGTGGAAGAGAGCATGGGCCGCGTCTTCCTCGACAGCAGAGCATACCGGGCACTCTGCGCTTTGATAGATGCGGAAGTGATGTAAGTAGCTGAGAAAGCAGCCGTGCCCGGTGAGCACCTGGGTCAGATGAAAGGTGACTTGTCCGTGTCGTCTGCCCGTCCACTTTGCTATATCTGGGATAACGCAATGGGTCCATCGCACCGATTCTGCTGAATCCCATCTTCGTTGCCACTCTTCGATGTTCCTCCTGGACCATCTACTGTGGTTCCGCTTCCGGTCGGCGATGTTCTGTCTTGAGCCCCTGCCTTCTTGGTGTTCTGCGGCTCTCTCGGTTACTAAAAGGTCTATGGGAGGAAGTCCCACGACCACTGATTGAGCGGTATCCGATACCGTCCGGTAGGCGCGAGCCACTCTGAGGGTGGCTGTCCTATTGGCCCGCCGACAAGAGGCTCCGTAGCTCTTTTGGGTGTTCATGGCATCAGCCCAGATCGGTGCCCCGAAGAGGATAACGGAACTTACTACCGATGAGAGGAGGGACCGTCGCGGTTGCTTTGCCCCCCCCCCCATATTGGGTATGATGCTGGAGAGCGTACGGGCCACTTTGGAAGCCTTTGCGCTTGCATTCGTTAGGTGTTGTTTGAATGACAGCCGCGCATCGAGAGTGACCTCAAGATATTTAATTGTGTCCACCGTCCGGATCTGCGTATCTTCCACCGTGAAGGTGGCGTACGACCTTCTCTTGGCTCGAGAGATTTAAACCATGTTCGCTCAAGCACCTAGTTACTACCTCGATAGCTTCATCTTCGGTAAATTGCACCTCGTCGATGGTCTTCGCGACGACGATTAGTGCAAGCTTGATATTCTCAGGGGTCACCGTTCCCGGTGAAGTCACCGCAATGATGGCCTGTGCCACCTGTGCGCGCGTGCGTGCGTGTGTGTGTGTGTGTGAGCGTGTGCGTGTGTGTGCGTGTGTGTGTGCGCGTGCGCGTGCGTGTGAGCGCGTGTGCGAGCGTGTGCGTGTGTGTGTGCGTGTGCGTGTGTGTGTTTGTTTATTTTTTCATGTTAAAAGAATGTGTGCTTCACAGAGTTAAAAACAGAAAAACTTTCTAAAACCAAGAAATGTCATTACTACTGTATTACATATTGCATATTGCATATTGCAACAATGTACCGTTATTGTGCACCGATAAACCTCTGCAGTTGCAATAGCAACCCAGCAGTGGTTCCAGTTATATTCATAGCTGTTGTATTTGTATATAGTTATTAGAACTAAACCGAAATAGTTGACAGAACTATAGGGATACTTGTGACACCGACAGGTACAACTGGAATGTAATCTGGGATACTAGTTGCTGTAACTAAACCTTTCGCTACATGAACTGTAAACATTTTTCATGTTATGATCGAATTTCGAAAATGATAACTTGAACATGTTCTCAACTTAAGAATGCATGTTTTCTTCTGTTTGTTTACTCCCTTCCTTATACATCCATATAAAAGTATATTTTAAATACAAATAAGCTACATACCTTTGTCTATAAGCAATACAATATTATACAATGTATATCATTTTCATATAGTTTCTTATTCCTTAGCTAGTAATAATCAAAATAATATTAAGAAATTATAGAAAACTGATACGATTGAAATTGTACATATCGGTTCGAAATTCGGTAATAAGCTATTTTGCAGAGAATGTTGTCAAGACTCATCCCCCGCAATACGGTCCGTGAGTTGTGAGACACCCTGTATATAATGTATAAAACCACCAACGGCTCCCCGGGGATCAGCAGATAGAGGAAGAAAAACTGAACGCATTTACCAAAAATACCAGCGAAGTAGGGTTTTCAAGTTATTGACCACTGAAAGCACCAATAGGAGGAAGAGCTGAGCGATTGTGGCGGAGTACTGCATTGTCAGTAAACGCCGCGAATGAAATTGAAGAAAATGCGCATCGCCGAAGAAGGCTGTCAGAAATATCGATCGACGTCAAAATAAATACCTAGCCTGCCAAGTGCTTCCTATAGCGAGTGAACATTGCAGTCCAACGGGATATGAAATATTACCATACAGAAATTAATTAAAATATAATATGAAAGGCAACTTTACATGTCATAAATGGGCGAAATAAATTCACGAATAAAATAAATTACTAAGAAGGCGTTTTGGTTTAATTGAGGACAGTAATTATTGCTAGTTTCCAGAAATTTGGAAAAGTGATGATGTTTAGGGATATTTAAACATGCAACAAAGGGATACCGCTATGAGTCTGCCATCCAGAGTATAGTGTGTGGTGTTTAGTCTGTCGATCCAAGTTGAGCGGGGTTTCCTGAACTTGATGATCCTCATACCATCACTGATGGTGATAGTATTTACAGTACGTGATGTGGACATTGGAGGTTGTTGCATGATGTAAGTTTAGTACGTTTGAAGACAAATTTTTTAGAAGTGATGATTTTTTTTTGTAGAGACGATGCCAAGGGGTAAGCTGGCTTTGAATAAATTTGGATAATTTTGATTAGACGAAAATTGATGATTTGACATTGAAAACCCGACCATTTTATTATAGAGAACATCCTATTTTTTCATAACTGCGTCACATTGGTAAATTTTGATATTTTTCGAAAACACTGTGACTCTGTACACGAAGTGTCTTCCAGTTTAACACTTTAAGGCATACGTTGTTCTTTATACTAAATACAACAGTAATTGTCCATTGAGAGGCTTTTGAGTCGCTGAGTATTAATTCAAATCGGAAAAATTAAAAATGCTTAATTTCAGATAAACGATCAAATTATTTGAAGGTACTTTGTCTCCCTGAAACTGGATTAAAGTTTGTACTAGGGGGTTTTAGGGTTCACTTACAAAAGTTACATCAGATTGTAACCGTTTCCCCGACGGAAGTGCGACCCAAAGTGGCCGGGATGGCCGACCCACGTTGGCCGGGCTCCTTCCGAGCAAATGGTCTCCGGATGACCCGAATGGACACCGCCGATCTTCTGGTATGGCGTAAAATGTATTCGGAAATTATTGAGGAGAATAGAAGAATAAGAACACCTCTTATACGGTGGCAGTACATATATTATAAAAAAGTGACATACAAACAAAAGAAAAGACAAAATATAAAAGTGATTCGAAGTACTTGCTTTTACAAGTGCGCAATATACAAATATGCCCGATTTCGTAACAGAAAGTCTTTAGGGTCCAAAATCGGCACACGCGAGAGGACGGGTTCGGACAATAATTGTCCCCGAAACAAGCGCGCACGAGGAAACGCCAAGATTTCGGCTCTCTTAATCGCTCACAATGCGTCACTGCTGATGGCTGAATCAAGAGTGTCGAATTCCGCGTTTCGCGGACCGCTTTTTCCGCGGTTCCTAATTTCCGCAGTTTCCATGTTTAATACTATTCTCTCCGTCATTGTCTCTAGTTTCGGGCCATAGTCGGCTCTAGGCTATATCGGCCCTGCAACAAAATATTACGAATAATTAATTAACTACGTGGCCCGGAACGGTACGATTACAGTTGCCAATTTCAGATAGTCGACAGAAATTACATAATTTTTTTTTAAATGTAGCAATGTTCTACATAAATTTTGAAACAAAAATTGGATGTACTGGATAATAATAATCTTTTAAACCTTTTACTTAATTCATTTATAATAAATATATAACATAAATATACTTTATGTAAAAGTTTGCGTATGTCACAATATGAATAAAAACTTTTTCAAAAGAAAAACATTTTCTGACACTTGAGTCTTCAACTTTGGCTATTGAAAACATGTTTGCATGTTGTTATTGCAGAATAACAACTCCCTTGTATTCTATTCAGAAGTTAGGATAACAAAATGTTCAATGATTTCTTTACCGACAGCAATTGCCCTGTGGTGCGCGCGACGCCCAGTCGCTCTTTCAAGTAAAGCTTCCTGATTGGGGATCCATACTTGGAAGGGTGAAGACTTCCAATAATTTTTTTTGTATAGCAACATGGAAGATCAGTTTCATTTTAAATTTTATATAAAATATATCTATATTTTTAATTTTCATTAACATCCCACAAAACTCCTGATTTACCCGAAGTTCCCAGTTTCATCTACATAAAGTTAACCTGCAAATTTATTTTATGTATTCGGAATTTTCAAAATCTGAGTTCATGTTCGAAATCTTAGGCTTCGAAAACTCCTTTACACATATTTTACAAGGTTATGGATGAAAGTGTCCATATGAGGAAGATTTGCCTTTCAAGAATTTGTTTATTAGTTATCAACGAATTTAAAATTATACAAAATTATTAAAATAGTTTTTCTATTATCAAACAATTGATTGGATTAATTCTTGTTATTTACTACTGATATTTTCTTATATAAAAAAAGTAATGTTTTTAAATAAATCCGATTTGTAACACTGGACTTTGAAATATGAAACTTATTTACGAAAAAGTTGTTATTAATATTTTTCATAAAAATGTAATTCCTTCTTGATTAATGATACTCCTGTCATTAAAAATGTTCAACATAAAATAAACAAGAAATTATAAGTCTATCGATCGGCAAAAGATAAAATGAAATGCGCCAAGCGACTCACAATTTTGAATAACGGATGGAGTATCGCGAAGGCGATCTATTTGGGAGAAAAAAACCATAATTTGACATGTTACGCCATTCTAGTATGATACGAGACGCACCAAAATGATAAGGAAAAGAACAATAGCTAAAAAGAGGCACTAAAACCGTGAATTTTACATGGTTATGGAAAATATAAGCATAATAAGCATGCACGTAATCATATTAAGCCAATAGCTGACGCATTGGAGTGAAACGCGGCGTCAAAAAATTACAGCTCGACTCTCGGCATGATTGCAAAAAAAATATTCGCGTTCGTTCGCCAAAGATTACTTCTGCATTAATTGAAACTATATTATGCATATTTAGATCTATCGGATTCAGAGAGTTATTAATTTTTAACTGCAAATTGTTAGATGTCATTGTAGAAAGTCAAATTAAACATTCTTCGTAAAAAAGCAGTAGAAATTAATTATTTCATTAATATCGTTTGTTTGGAAAGTTGTTAGGATAATCAAGGATATAACGTAAACAATTTTGACATAATAAGACTTATTTTAAATAAGATCAGTAAAAAGCTTTTTGAGATTTTTCAAAATTATGAAAATGTTTTGCAGATATATTTTGAGCAGTTATAATTTTCTTAAATTTTAAACCAATTAGATTCTTACAGAATCTATTAGTATTCTAAAAAACTCCATGTAATGAGTTTTATTTAAATTGTATATGATTTTTAAAAATCGGTCGCCATATTGAATCCGCCATTTTGAACATAAAAAATTTGATGTCAGATTCGTACTCAGCACCCTAAAGCCCCCTAATGGCAAGTTTCAAATGGATTTATACACTTTTTTCTACCTTTAAATAATATGATTTTTAAAAATCTATCGCCGTATTAGATCCGCCATTTTAAATGTTAAAAATCTGATGTCAGATTCGTGTTTAGCGACTTTAAAAATCCTTGAGTGACAAATTTCGTCATTACGAGTAATTTTTACTCCTTTACTGACCAAAGTTCGCCAGTTGTTGAGCATATAATTCGTGCATAAACTTCATCCTGAAAAGTCCTTTTTGTTCAATTTGGATTTTACTTGGGCAATAAATTTCGCATTTCAACGACCACATTTCAAGTGTACTTAAGCCTTGTTTATACTTGTCCTGACAGGTAAAATAGATTGAGTTATTATTATCATTATTATTATTTATTTACGGTGTTTATTGAAAATTTCACCTTATCAGCACATTAGAACCCTCTAGGAATTTTTTAACGAGGCCTCCACGATGTGTTATTATACCGTGGTTCCTTGCAATACGGTGGTACTCAGAAATACTTAATTTGTAACGTGGAACTACAGAAAGCCGCTGCTATTTTTTCGAACTCGGAATTTTTCTACGAGTCCTCGAACATAATAAAGTCGGGGAATGTCAATGACTTTTTGTGCCATTACATAACCAAGAGGGAGGAAATGATTTTGTTACACACGTCTAAGGAAATGAGGGATCTTAAATGATTTTTTGTCGCTGCAAGTAACCGAAAATGAGGAAATATTTATTTCTAAACTCCAGTAAGGAAACGATAATAAACTGGACCTACAATCTTTTATTACGCGAACCCAAGTAAAACTATACAAAGCTGTAGATGATTCATAATGCGTAAATATTCAAATGCTGTTATAGATTACTGCACTATACTTCATAACACAAAAGGTACATATGGCAAAGTGGCATTATACAGAATTAAGTTTGAAACAATTTCGCTTTCATTATACAATAGAATTTGAGCATTCTCTGATTCCATCAATATCGATAATCTAAAATGTTATTCATCATTTTGGAAATACTGGAAATGTTGAGCCTAAACGACGTGAATGTCATGCCCGTAATATTGATGACACCGAAGAGACATTAAAACATGCCGATGTGGAGGAAGATCCTCATTTATCAACAAAGCAAAATTAGGACGTATGTTCAATATTTCACAGAAATCCGTACGAAAAGTTTCAAAGAAATATGAGTATAGGCTTTATAAAGCCCATAAGGATCAAGAATTAAGGAACGAAGAAGATCGAATGAGGGTTTGCGAAGATGTAACAAATTTATAAGAGTTCATTTTTGGCAAAATCCGCACTAAACCGTCAAAATTATCGGCACTGGCCATAAGAAAACCCACTAGATCTATTAGAAATAAATACCCAGTATCAAATTAAAATAAATTGTTATGTTGGTGTAGTAGGCTCGCATATTGATTGTCCCGTTTTTATAAAATATAACCTGAATTCAAATTTGTATTTACAGTTATTGTAAGAAATTGGAACTCCATTTTTGCATCGAATTGAACAAGTAGTATTTTTGCATGTTTAAATATTTACAAATTAATTTTGCTTTAATCATATTGGAGTTCGTTAAAATACATTTTAGCAATTTATGTAACTTTTACGGGTTAGGAAAATAAATGAATCTGGTTCCAGCGGGCGGAGTACCTCCACATTTCTCCACATGCAATGTAGCTACATTTTTAAATGACAATTTTCCAAATCACTGGATTGGTCGCTTTGGTCCATTAAAGTGGCCAACCCGATCATCACACATGAGTCCACTGGATTCCTTTCTGTGAGGTTTTGTAAAACATGAATTATATCGCAGTCTATTTGCGAAACGAAAAAAAACTGCGTGATAGAATCACCGATATAATTCGAACGATAAGTGCAGAGACACTGCAATAGGCAGAACAAGAATTTTAGCTAACAAATTAGCCTACCGTACGACTGCCAGTGGCAGATACTTTGAGCACTAATTGAATTAATACAAAAATTTTCAATTATTTGTATCAAATAATAAATAACCATTATTGTTTTTATACTTTATTACTCATTAAATTTGTTATTTTTAATAAAACACAATTATTAATATGTACTTGGTTGATTCTACGATAACCCGATTCTCATACAAATTCTTAAAACCGTACAATTCTAATACATTAGTTCATGGTTACCGAATTTCTGGTTTATTCGATGTAGACACACCTTATACTCTGGTAATAATTTTTGAGCATTACATGAAAAATTGTGTAAACCAAATAGGAGTTTCCAATCTACTGTATACCGTCTAACGCGCAAGTGGAATTTATTTCTTCAGAACTCACCGTCACTCCTGAAGGACGAATCAAGAGTGTCGAATTTCGCGTTTGGCGGACCTCTTTGTCCGAGGTTCCTAATTTCTGAGTTCCCTCCCTCCTCGTCTCTAACTTTGGATCATAGACGGCCCTAGGCCATTCCGGCTCCTGCAACATAGTTTTAAATTATTAATTAATTTAGCTATAGGGCCCGGAACGGTGCGCGTATGGCGATTTCATTGCTCTTTCGACCAACTTGAATTCACCGTCCCAAGTTATTAAAAATGAATAGTATTAACCTGAAATTTCCTCAAGAACATACGAAACTTCTTTTAATTGCGTTATAATTGAACCTACCATATTATTCACAGCTCTCAATTACGTCCCATTGCACGTGAAACGGATCAGCCATGTCTCAGAAATTGCTCAAATTTTGCATAACACTAGTTTTTACGTCTATCAAGCTGGCAGAGCAAGGTCGCCCAAAACGAAAAAAAAATAGTACCATAATTATGTGCTTTTTATCTGCTAATTATGTGCTCTAATTAAAAATTTTGTGCTCCTAACGTTTTTCTAAGAATAGACATTTTATAATGTACTGGTGACATGACACAAGTTAGCAGAGCATACTCACAAAATCGATGAAGGACTAATCAGGTACAATTCGGAAACGGTGCATAATTATGTGCTTTTTATGTGCTTTTGAATTATGCAAACCGCTAAATCCGTATACCAATCATTATCGCAAAAACCACCCTTAGCAAAGACTCAAAATCCACCACACTGCTTAAAAAATTAAGTAAGTGTGCCAAGAAAGCAGATAAATAATATTGTCTATATCAGAGAGACTTACTGATCTTTATGATAACGGATACAACAAATATCTAATTTCGCGTTCCACCCCTCATTTGAAAAAGCCTTAAGGGAAAAAATACATTATTTAAGAAGGTAAAGTAGCACACATTATTTTACAAATGAAAACATACCCTTGAGTGGTTTGCTAAACGATAAGACTAATACCGAATTTTGTGCTTCAACCCTCATTGGAAAAAACCCACACTTAAGGGAACATAGTCATTTTTTACGAAGGGAAAGTAGCACAAAATTATTTTATAGTTGAAAACGTATCCTTGTGTGGTTTATTGTCCCCTTCACTGTGTTTGACGTCTATAGACGTCAAAACAGTTCGTACCACACATGTGTATGACCGCTGTAGCAGCATCTAAAAAATATGATTCGAGTATCAATGGGTATTATAAGGTTTTCGGGGTCGCTGAATTCGAATCTTTTGTTAAAATTCCAAAATTCAAAATGGCTTCTTTAAAATGGAGACCAAAAAAATAAAAAAGATGACAAATCGGGCTGAAAATGTTTACCGGGAGCTTTCGGGGTCGCTGAATCCAAATCTTTGGTTAAAATTCAAAAATTTGAAATGGCTACTTCAAAATGGCGAAAACAAAGATTATAATGTCCACAAATCTGGCTGAAAGTGTTTTTTCGGGGGTTTCTTATAGTGTAAATTAAAAAAAAAATAAAAAATACAAAAAAATATAAAAACCAAAAAGTACAAAAAAAATAAAAAATACAAAAAAATATAAAAACCAAAAAGTACAAAAAAAATAAAAAATACAAAAAAATATAAAAACCAAAAAGTACAAAAAAAATATAAAACAATAAAAAATTACAAAAAAATGGATTCGTTACCGCCACGTCTCAATTCGTGACTCTGGATTTAACTAAGCGCGGTGTTTAGTTACCATCAAAACTTTCAAATAAGCATTTGCAACTAGATTTGTTTCACTTGGAATTTTTCTGGTCGCTATTTGAAGCAGACATTATGAATTTTTAAATTTTGACCAAAGGTTCAGATTCAGCGACCCCAAAAACCCTCGAGTAAAGATTTTCAGTCAGATTCGTAAACTTATTATTTTTCTGGTCGCCATTTCAAATTTTTAAATTTTGACCAAAGATTCGGATTCAGCGACCCCAAAAACGCCCGAGTAAACTTTTTCAGCCAGATTCGTAAACTTATTATTTTTCTGGTCACCATTTTGAATCCGCCATTTCGAATTTCTTAATTTTGACCGAAGATTCGGATTCAGAGACCCCAAAAACATACAATATGATAACATCATGTTTAAAAAAAATAAAAAATTTCGGCATATTTTTGGCACGAAACCTTGATTTTCACTGCACTGCTAAGGGGTTAAACGATAAGACTAATACCGAATTTTGTGCTCCAACCCTTATTGGAAAAAACTCACCCTTAAGGGAATATACTCATTATTTACGAAGGGAAAGTAGCACAAAATTATTTTATAGTTGAAAACGTACCCTTGAGTCATTTACTAACCAATAAACTAATACCAAATTTTGTGCTTCAACCGTCATGGGAAAAGTCCACCCTTAAGGGAAAATAATCATTATTTACGAAGGGGAAGTAGCACAAACTTATTTAATATTTGAAAATGTACCTTTGAGTAATCTACTAACCAATAAGACTAATACCTAATTTTCGGTTTCAACCCTCATTGGAAAAAACCCACACTTAAGGGAGATTGTCGATATTTACGAAGGAAAACGAGCACAAAATTATTTTATAGATGAGAACGTACCCTTGAGTGGTTTACTAACCAATAAGATGAATACCGAATTTTGTGCTCCAAGCCTTATTGGAAAAGACCCACCCTTAACTGAAAAAGTGCATTCTTTCAGAAGGGAAAATAGCATAAAATTATTTTATAGGTGAAAACGTATCGTTGAGTGGTTTATTAAACTATAAGACTAATATCGAATTTTGTGCTCCAACCCCTATTGGAAAAAAACGTATCCTTAAGGGAAAATGGTCATTATTTACGAAGGAAAAGTAGCACAAAATTATTTTCTCACACTCTGTGCGCAAAATGATATTTTGCTCCCTAAATTGCGGGAGCAAAATAACACATTCTCTCCCTAGGGATCAAAATAAATATACCCGGGAGCAAAATAGGTTTCTCGCATTCTGTGGGCAAAATACTATTTGGCTCCCTATATCGCGGGAGCAAAATAGCACGCCCTCGTATGAGAAAATAGTATGTGCAACAAGGGAGAATAGGTATTTGTAGACTCGTGCGAAATGCCGTCCTCGCTTCGCTCGGGCGTCAAACTCACACTCATCGGCAAATACCTATTTTGCTCCCTAGTTGCACAATCTACTATTTCGTCACACCGGGAGGAAAGCAGCAACTTTCCTCCCGCAAGCGGAAGGAAAGATGCCGCTTATCCTCCCGGCCATAGAGAAAAATCGTATACTTCCCTCGGGAAGTAAAAAAGAATGCCTCAGACTGCCTGTTTCTCACCCTCGGCTTCGCCTCGGGTAAAAATTACACGCGGTCTGAGACATTCTTTATTTTACCTCCCTCGTTGAGTAATATACTATTGTAGATGAAAACGTACCCTTGAGTGGTTTACTAACCAATAAGACTAATTCCGAATATTGTGCTCCAACCCTTATTGGAAAAGCCCCACCCTTAACTGAAAAAGTGCATTATTTCAGAAGGGAAAGTAGCACAAAATTATTTTGTAGATGAAAACGTACCCTTAAGTGGTTTACTAACCAATAAGACTAATACCGAATAATGTGCTTCAACCCTTATTGGAAAAGCCCCACCCTTAACTGAAAAAGTGCATTATTTCAGAAGGGAAAGTAGCACAAAATTATTTTGTAGATGAAAACGTACCCTTGAATGCTTTACTAACCAATAAGACTAATAACGAATTTTGTGCTTGAACCCTTATATGAAAAAACCACCCTCAAAGGAAAATAGTCATTATCTACGAAGAGAAAGTAGCACAAAATTATTTCAGAGCTGAAAAAGTACCCTTGAGTGGTTTAGTAAACAACAAGGATAGTATCGAATTTAGTGCTCCAACCTTTATTGGAAAAATTTTTCCGTTGAGGGTGGTTTTTTTTCAATAAAGTTTCGAGCACCAAATTCGATGTTAGTCTTATTGGTTAATAAATGACTCAAGGGTACGTTTTCAACTACAAAATAATTTTGTGCTACTTCCTCTTCGTAAATAATGCATTTTTCCTTTGAGGGTGGTTTTTTCCAATAAGGGTTCGAGCACAAAATTCGGTATTAGTCTTATTGGTTAATAAATGACTAAAGGGTATGTTTTCAACCACCAAATAATTTTGTGCTACTTTCCCTTCTTAAATAATGTATTTTTTCCCTTAAGGGTGAGCTTTTCAAATGAGGGTTGGATCACGAAATTAGATATTTGCTACATCCGTTAGCATAAAGATCGGAATGTCTCTATGATATAGAAAATATTATGTATCTGCTTTGTTGGCACATTTACTTAATTTTTTAAGCATTTTTGTGGTTTGATTCTTTGCTAAATGTGGTTTTGGCGATAAGGGTTGCTATTTGGATTTAGCGGTTTGCATAGTTCAAAAGCACATAAAAAGCATATAATTATGCACCTTTTCCGGATTTTTCCTGATTATTCCTTCATCGATTTTGTGAGTATGCTCTGCAAGCTTATGTCATGCCACCAGTACATTATAAAATGTCTATTCTTAGAAAAACGTTAGGAGCACAAAATTTTTAATTAGAGCACATAATTAGCAGATAAAAAGCACATAATTATGGTAGTATTTTTTTTCGTTTTGGGCGACCTTGCTCTGCCAGTTTGATAGACGTCTAGTTTTTGACAAGATAAAGCATCGTTTTAACTATTTCTTTTTTAAATGCATAATCCTTCGAGTTCTGGAAAAACCCCGAATATCTATTGAATGTTCAAGTACGCCCGTACAGACCTGTGCAGAAAATGGACGTACAATAGAGGTGCGTGTCGTGTAATAGATGTGTATACCTAGCCACGTTCAATTTATGACCATAAATAAGCTCTGGTATCTGAATCTAAAGTGGACGTATATGGATGTCAACGAAAAGACATACACTAGATGTCCATATGCATACGAACGATCGTGAAAACGAAGGAAAAATGGACGTATAATAGACAGATATCTATATGTACATACAGTGGACATCCAAATGTGTGCGGAAAAGGGGCGTAAAGTTTTTGTGCATAGATTTCTATTTTGAGGATAATCCCCAAATTTATATTGGAGAAATCGCTATTTCGAGGACAGTTATTTCTGGACACTGAAATATATAGGAAAACCTAGGTCCAAATAGCTTCTGACAGGGTTGGGTTCGAATAATATTTCCGCCGAGGGAAGGGGGCAGATAGAGCTCTTCCGGAAAGGCACTGTAAATTTGGGGAAAGTCCTCGAATTGACCATTTTGAACCTATGACCCTAAAGTAACAATTTCTCCTTTAATATATTAATATTTATTATATTATATTTTGTACATAATATTTATACAGAGTTTCTACAAATTTATAAAAAATATACAATTACAGAAACAAAATTACTTTTGTTTATTTTCAGGTTTGGTTTCAAAATCGTCGCATGAAAGATAAACGACAACGCATAACTCTGCCATGGCCTCTTGCGATGTATACTGACTCATTAGCGTCAATAATTGCAGCATCGTCTCTACAACCACAGCCCTATCATTCTGAGTCGAGAATGCCAACTCCTCAAATCGCACATGGATACGGAAGTGTTACAAATGCAGCGGCATGCACCTATAGCTCTCGGTATATTCCCTACGTAGCAGTAACTTCCAGTGAATCATCATTAATTACTCCTTCGCAATCTTCCGTTTACACACAACATTCTCATGCAAACTTCTTACAACCGCCATATTTATTGCCATCTCTACAGATGTCTGGATTAACGACCGCAACATCTCCATACGTTTCACCGACAGTTCCAGCAAATTTGGCATCTTTATATCATCATTCATTAATTCAACCACAATTGAGTCCATCCTACTCTGACACCTCATCTAGTGAGTGTGATTGCAGTGGACAGTTGCAATTTTCGCAGCACAAAACTTCGCAAAATGAGATTTCTGAAAAAGTACTAAAAAAGTTTAAATTCCCTAATAGAGTGACATCAGCAACAAACACGTCTGCCGAAACTTATCTCACACCTAACACTAATATTTCATTGTGGCAAATACCAATAACTCCGACCACAAACACATCGCATATAATGACAGCAGCGAAAATAAAAACTCATAAGCTCTTCCAACCATACAAAATAGACATTTCAGAAAAGACGCAAGAATGTTAAAAACTTAATAAAATTATGCATATTTTTTACAAAGTGCCAGAATCTTTTACATGTATTACTGTTAATATAACGAATTTTGCTGCTGATTTAATACTGTGGAATAGTATATGATGGAGGAAGCCTCCTAGCCTCTCCTTGTTCGTATTCCGATATCATTTTGCGATAACTCGAGTGAACACTACATGTTATGAACTAATTATTATTAAAGCTTTAATTCAATGAAGTTTTTAAGATGCTATGTATATATAACTAGCAAAAGCGATGGACTCAAAATATTTAATATTGATCGCATTGCATCATATAAGACAAGTTGTTAAATTAAATTGATTTTATAAAACCAAACCAAGAAAGTGTAAAAAAATAATTAACACTTTCTGTAATGCTTTTTGTGATATTAAATTGTTTCACAATTTCGTGTACTTTCTGTAAATATATTTAGATTGTAAGTGCAATTTATAAAACACGATGATGTGTTTGAAATTTCTTATATGATTAATAATTTCCGTGTGGTATTTATATGAATACAAATTTTGGTTTTACCGTATTTCTTTGAATGAATGCTAAAATATTTAACGATATTATTGTAATTTTTTACACCTACACTTCGTGAAAATTGATTATTTCTCAATCCTTGATCAATTTTCATGACATTTGCTCACATTTTGAACGAAGAATCGTCCTAAGTTGAAATTTCAAGCACTAAGTTTATATCGTACAAATAGCAAACATTGCCATTAGAATAAAATTAATAGAAATAATAAAAAAAATATAGAAAATTTTCTCTATTTTAATATAATTTATGATTTGCCAGTACAATTTGCGTCAAGATTTAACTCGGCAATAACTAAAATATATAGGCAATAGGGTCTTAATTGCAAAAATTAAAATGTGTACAAAAATTATAATTAAATAGTTGATACCTTAGTTCTTAACTTAAAAGTAATTTGAAGTAATATTGATAGTCGAATTTTTCATTAAAAATGATTTAAAACGCGTATGTAATGGTAGCGAAGTGAACGCAATAGTTTGGCCGTGACTTCACGATTCAGTAAAATCCATCCCAAGATTGGCTCCGTGTGACGACAGAACGAAAAAAGGAAACGTGATTGGTTGTGCCTGACGTCACGATTCAGCAGGATAAGGCGCGAGGAACTGAGTGTTTTTAAACTAAGTAAACAAATTATTGGTTGGTTTTTAATAACTTTTGTTTTCGAATGTAATGTCATCGATTTAGACCGGTAAAAAAAATAAAATTTTCGAGGATTATTATCACATAATTCCGGCAATATTTCAAATTGAATTCCATTTATTTAAAAAAAATTATACTATGTATACAATTATTTCAGTTAATGCACTTCATTAAACGTTGTAATAATTTTTATCAATATGGGTTATCTTACAGTATAAAAATACATAAAACTATTTAAATCTATTAAATAATGAACATGAATTTGAAATAAATGCGGAATTCCTAACTTCCTCGTATAAAGGATAAAGGATAAAGGATAGAGGAAAGGAATTATCCCCTGCTTTAATGACATTTTTGTACCTTAAAAAGGCAACCCTGCGAGGCACTTTTTCTTTAAAAAAACGGTTTTTGGTATTTCCTGAGAGTTCCGATATACCTATCCGTTGGGATTATGGGTAAAAATGAGCGACTCCGTAATATACTCCGTAATAATCGTTTATTTAGCAAAGGTATGATGAGACAAATTGTGTCGACACGACGGACTTGTTCTCTCTACGGTGACATAGGCGAACTGAACTGGCACGCGAACCGCGCTTGCATCATCCAAAGAAAAACTGAGCACGCGCGCCTCGTTGCGTTTAAATGGTGAACTCACAAGAATAGACATAAATGTAGTAGAATAAGTAGGTGAGATATAAACAAAAATACGAGAATATATCCAACTATCGATAAAAAAAACTTAAGTATCGTCCATTTATGATGGTAAGTATAACTGCCTATTGTTAATTGTAACATTTTTTCAAAAATTACTTTTTCGGTGATTCGTGTCAAATTAAAGTATACAACACGTGTTTAATTGTGCAAACGGGATATAGTCACTTTATATGTAAAAAATAATCGTTTCTCCGCACACATTTTAAAAGTGTTAAAATTAAAAAAGTTAATTGGATTTTCGCATCTGGCGAGGTCCATCCTATTCTGTACAAACGATTTTCCCTCGTGAAGAATAGTAAGCGGCGTACAAAGTAGATCGGCACCAACAAGCCTTGCTGATGATCAGGATGAAACGCCAAAGATGGAGGGCCCATTCGCTTTTTTGATTGAGCGACACTTTACCCATTTAGTGAAAAGATAGTGCGGTGAAATTATCTATAAACCGACAGTACCACGATGCCACTCCAATTAATTGGCGCATTTGTTTAAGAGTTTATGGTGGAGGGTATTCCAGGATTGATTTTAATGTGTAAACCTCGCTCATTAATAATATAACATAAAAATTCTACATTCTGACGACAAAATTGACTCTTTTCTTCGTTTATTTCGAGATTTGCTTCGTTAAGACGTTTTAAAACTAATTCGAGCCAATGAATACGTTCTTCGAAAGTTTCGGTAGCAATTATAATATCTTCTAGATATTTCACAACATGAGGTTCACATTCGGAACCAAAAAGACTATCCATTAAACGATGGACTGTTGCAGAAGCAATACATAAGCCAAGGGCATTCTACGGAATGAAAATAACCCCATTCCCGGTACCGAAAAAGTTATTTCTTTACTACTGTCATCTAATTTAACTTGCCAATAAGCCTGGCTCAAGTCAAGTGTTGTTATGTTTTGCGCTGTTCGGATATTATCCAACATTTGTAACGATTTTATTCCTTTTTGTGGTTATTAGATCTAATTATTTTCGTTATTTAGATTTTTATATGAGAACACCATCAAATTTTTGTAAATAATAAAATGTGAATATAAATTGTAGATATGTAAATGCCGTTATTTAAACAGGAAATACGAAAGCGAAAGAGCACGCATAATATAATTACGTACTAATCATGACTGTAGAAGAAAAAAGAGCAATTTTATTTAAAAGATTCAATAACATTTTTTTCATTATTCGTATCATACAATTCAATCTTTATCACACGGTAAATACTTCGTTTCATTGCACATATCAGTTTAGTTAAAACACATTACTATTCAAATCCCCACTCGATTTATTCACACAAATCATTACAGTAGTAATAACTATTGAACATAAATTCTCGCTTCACTCAATCACTATACATACGCCATTAAAAATTAAATTTTCAAAATCTTTTAATTAAGTACTATTGTATTTAACACAATGATTTGCAGAAACTCTTCTTTTTCGGTAGCGTGGCTTCAAATCTGATTTCATCATTACATTTTCTTCTAGTATCTTTTTCGTTCTTCAATTACAACTTTTCAAATGTACAATTAGATTCCAATAAAAATGACTCGAATCAATTACATTACGAATCATGAATCTCACCTGTGGTTTTAGTAATAACTTTTTTCGAAAATTCATCTATTGACTTGATCATAATTATATCGAGTAAAATACATGTGAACGTGAAAAAGTTTGAAGCTCATCTCCTAAGAATTTCACAGACAAACCTGTTCCTTTCCAAAGGAGTTGAAATTGGACATCGGGCGTCAAACTTTGAAGCAGATCCGTTTTCTTTTTGGAGTTGAACAGGATAGCCGTTGGCGACTATATAAAAAACAATTTCTCACTCCTTGATGTCAACGTGAATCCCTTGTAGTTGGATATTCCACGACCGTAAAATTGAGGCACGCGATTCTATAATCGGTGTCGCGCTCGAACTGCCGGAAAAGTATTGTCCGGGGAAGAAAAAAAATGAATGTGTCATAATAAAAAATAAAAAATATGACTTTATAGATCTCGCCAAACTGAACATTTTTTTGTGTATAACATTTTTCCCTACGATTTGTATTTTTAAAGATAAAAAATAAAAAGTCTTAAATTTCATAGTTTCGAAATCAATACAATTTTCAACATAAATCGCCGTATCTCGGTCAAATATCAACCAAATGAGTTGAAATTTGCACAGTAAACTCGTGATTTATGTATGAAGACAACGAACTATTGTCCGTAATTAAAAATAACAATTTGCTATTGTTATTCAATAACAAACTGAAGGTCGCGAGAAATCTTAGTTTGCATCTTTGACGGGAAAAAGAGTGTTACAAAGTTTACGTTTAAGAAAACTTCCAGTGACAAACTTGTTCATGTAGGATTGAAGAAGTTTTATGGAAAATTTCAACTTAATCGGTCTATAATTTTTTAATCGATGATGATTAACAGAGAAGCGCTCGTCGCCCCTGTTATTCTGTCAGCGCGCGAAAAGTCTAAGGTTTGTTGCGGAGGAAATATGAATATATTATTACGTATGACCATCTGGTATTTAAGGACTAACTAACCAATTGAATAGATCAAGATTAAAAGATTAAAGTCCTTACATATCTTTTGAAAACTTTCTATTGATTGAGATTCAGATATATAAAGCCATGTATGGAATACCAGAAAAAGGATAACATGATTGCCGTAAATAATGTCTGGCGGAAATGGTCCGAATTTGACCAGGATTTCACGGCTACCTGCGCTGGCCCAACTCGTGTAAGAAGACTTCGTCTCCGGTTGTGATGGACACCGGCTTCTCTGAACAAGTCTTCGCTTCAAATTTTTTATTTGCCCTCATCAGCCTCAGCGAAGTCTTACTGCGCCGTCGCCCAGTATTGCGAGCGCGACCTCTCCACGCGCAACCGTGAGCTCTAAGCGTTCTTTAGATGTTCTGAAAATTATATTTTGGAATTCCCGCGGTTTCATTAATTTAAGGAATAACGCTTTTCTCTCGCCCTACAAAATTGTAAATTACCCCGAAATATGGTTGGACCGGGCTGTTGATTTCGACGATTTAGTTCCCGGGCATTCAGGTGTTTCTTCTCCAGACACCCGCCATAGCAACTTTGGTCGCTGTAGCGGCGGTCTTTTATCCACCATTCATTCAGATTTCTCGTTTACCAAACTTATAATCGCTCCCAACTGGATCTTTTTCATCTCAAAACCCTACCGATCAACGTAATAACTGGCTCTTTTTATTTCTCATCCAACTCTGACTTAATTTCTCAGCTTCATTCTCTTCAAACAGTTATTGATTCCCTGAATGCTCGGTTTCCTGTGCTATATTTTTGTACTGGGTGGTGATTTAACTTGTCGGGTCGGCAGGTCAGACCCTTTCAACGATTTCGCACAAATTTTTGAAGGTTCAGCAATCTGCAACTCGAGAAGGTCAAACAATGAACTCTGTTCCAGTCGCGGTTCCCTTCTGTTCGAATTTATGCAAACAAATAATTTTATACTGTTAAATGGACGGTGTCCGGTCGATCGCCCGGTACACTTAACTTTCCTTCTACAGAGGGGATTTAGCGTCGTTGATCTCGTGTGGGTTTCGGCCATTTACGTGTCATTCATTGCTGATCTGCAAACGGATGTTGACTTCTACGGTTCGAATTACCTCTCAGTAAGTTTATCCCTTTTTTTATATTCTGCGAACTCTATTTCTGAGGCCTATAATACTCAGTTGGAGCGCCGGGTAAAAATAAGATTCTCGTTGCCGAATGATGAGGTGCTTGATTTTCATAGTCTCCTAAGTCAATGTTATAATTTTGCTCCGTCGGCGGATGTTCAATCTTTCGACACTGCACACGAGCGTTTCGTCAGGACTATCCGCGTAGCGGCCTCGCACGCAGGTATAATTACGAGAACCGTTTCTTATAAAACTGGTTTAATGGGGGATGCGCCTCTGCAAGGGGAATTTTTCGCCACTCTCCGTACCAGATGCGAACGAAGACATATAGTACAATTTCGACTCTTGGTTTTAAATGTGCAAAAAAACAATACCTGGATACTGAATGTATAGGTATTTAAGGTGCCTTCCTACCCTCGCGGGTTTAAAACACCCCACCCCCTGGGGGAAATGGGGCCATATTGGAGTGATGCACCACATCGCCGGTTGTGCCGTTTGAAAAACGACAACAAATCAGCTACCACGTTTTTAATAACAAGCTGCCTGCCTTGCTATTTTTGTTGGTTCAGAGAACCTTTCTAACGTCACCACGGCCCGCTAAAGGCCAATCCTGATTGCGGTTACTACCGGACGGACACGGCACGCCGTAGCGCTCCCCCGTGTGGAACCCGCCGGCAGGGGTTTGACAGCGCACCCTAGCTCCTCAGTACAGTGAGTATTTCGAGTCGTTTTACGACCAGGCATTCGACGGTAACAGACCAACCGAACGATCGAGTCCGTGAGGTCGTCAATTCTCAAAACTTGCTAAGAGAAAGCAGATCTTTCAAAAGCATTGCTCCTCTTCGAGTTCGGGCACTTCGACCCCTCCCTCTTCCTTAGGGACAGAGTTACCCGATCCGCTCTCTTCCACAAGTCCCTTGCGGGGAATACCTGGATACTTTGAAAAGGAAAAGCGCAGCTATGTCTCCATGATCTCCGAAAGATTCTCGACGGCTCGTAACTCGGTGGAATTCTGGAACGCGTGTCGTCAATTTTTAAAAAAGCCCGTCCCGGGCGTGTGGGTTTCTAAGGGGGGCTGGGTAGCATACTCCTCGGAGATTTTTCCCCGTGAGGACTTTTCCCCGGAGATTTTTTATGGCACATTCGTCCCTAGCCTGGACTCTCCGCAGACCCTGGCTGAGCTTAAAGAGAACATCAGAGTGCTGAAGGTGGAAAAGACCATTGGTCCCGATGAGTTGGCGGCCGAACTTTTAAAATTTTTAAACGGTACATGGCTTTCCTGCATTCCCCACTTTTTTAACCGTATTTTCTCTGCAGAGTCGTTCCCCGCAGGCTGGATCGTAGCTGCGTTATTTCCTTTATTCAAAAAAGGTGTGCGTGATGATCCTGCGAATTAGCGGCTAATTGCGATAACCAACGCGGTGTCCAAAATTTGCTCGCAAGTGCTGCGTATACGTCTCTCAGAATGGGCTTCCAGAAAATCTGTTATCCGAGGAACAGGCCGGCTGGGAGGAGTAAAGAGAACAATATCTTCAGACGATCCAAGTCAAATATTCCAGGTATTTTTGCTGACTTTAAAAGAGCATTTGACTCTGTTGCTCATTCACTTCTCTGGTGGAAGCCCCTTGGACTAGGCGTCAGCGATAAGTTTATAAGAGTGCTCTCTGCTCTCTATCAGTCGACCTCGGTGCGTTTACAATCGGTCAAGTCCACTTCGCCTGAATTTGAGGTCACGAGAGGGGTTCTTCAAGGAGAAATACTCAACCCCCTTCTCTTCATACTGTATCTGTCGGACATTGTAAGATTCTTTTGTGCGGGGGGCGCGCGTGGAGTGGACGTTTCGTCCACTCAGGACCTATTGATGCTGCTGTACGCCGATGACCTGACTATCTTTGCGTACTCTCCAGCGGATCTGCGTAGAAAATTAGTTCTGCTCTCACAATACTGTCAGCAGAACCTTCTCATAGTCAATACAAACAAAACGAAGATTGTTTGCTTCAGAAGGTCTGGTCAGCTGGATTCGCACTCCAAATTGCGCGGTCTCCAACCAACAACGGATCCCGTAAGTCGTACAAACGCTGCGACAGCCGCGGTTACGTCGTTAATTCTGGCAACAAAAATGGAAGGCTTTCTTCACTCTGTACAACGCCATGATACTATCCGTCCTCTTACATGCACCGTGTTGGGCTGTGTGACATTTGGGCAGTCTTAATCCATGCATATCGGCTTCTTTAAGAAGCTTTTTAGTTTGCCGAGGAACACCCCGGCCGACATCGTCCGTCTTGAACTAAGCATACCGCCCATCTCGGTAGAAGTTTGCTCCAGAGCATTCAAATGGATGGCTAAAACGCTCAGGCTGCCGATTGCAGACTACCCAAATTATTACTTCTCCGTTTAAAAGAATTGGCAGTAGCTGTTTCATCGGACGTAACCTTCGACTGGACCCTTCAGCTGAAGACAATCCTTGATAGCGCAGGGGGGAGCGTATTACGGGACAATTTTAATGCCGATTTCTAGGAACGAACAGGGCCATCTATGGTTACTAGGTTTTCCGAGACCTGTATGAAGAAGAATCTGAGATCCTGCGTTACATCTGATTCTTTTCAACTACCTATTTGCCGTATTCCTGCGGACTCCAATTACACTCTGTATTACGGCGGTTCTTGTTTTGCGAAGTTTCAAATTTTTTATGGGCCCCCCCCCCCCCAGAATTTCTTCATTTGTGTGAAAAAATGAACTGGTGAAAATTTTAGCCCGATCGGTTAAAATTGAGAGGTCGCCCAAGAGCCTTCAATTTTAACATTGTTTTCCCATAAGAGAAACAATTTTTTCAGTACTTTACGTAGCATTTTTACCACATTCGATCTGAATATCTACAAATTTCGGTATCTTTTCTTGGATGTTTTCCGAAGGTAATGACCCTAATCCGATCAAAAAATATTAATTTTTGGTCGAGTTATTACGTTTTGAATATTGGTAATTTTTCGCAAAAAAAAATGGTAAACGGTAAGAAATGGTAAATTTTTTTCTATGAATGTGCGGATTGCCGGCCGAACCGAAGGCGAACAATATCTTCAGTAGTATGTTTGCGTAATTCACAGGTTACGCACACTGTAACAAAAATGAAATTTTATTATGTTTGAAAATATGCAATTGTTTATTGAGTTACCATTATATTCCGCTCTCTGCCGAACCCGGAGTCACGAATCGAGGACGTGGCGGTTATCGACTCCATTTTTTTTTCATTTTATGATCATTTCCTTTTTTTTTCATTTTTGGACTATTTAATTTTTTTATTTTTTCGCTATTATCTTTTGTAATTTTTTTGTAATTTTCTTTTTTATTCTTTTTTTATTTTTGAGTTTTTGTTAAAGTTTTTTTTATTAATTTTGGGTAACTGTTTACGGTGATCGGAAACAACTTGTAACAGATAATGCAGTTGTTCTTCATCTTTTGTTAATCTTCCAGAATATTCCTGAACCAGCGCTACGCCTCGTTCCACATGATCGTTTACTACCTTCAAAGATGTTAACTTTTTTTTAGCTTCTTGAAACTCAGCATTTTCCTCCCATTGGAATGCAGATAATGAAAGGAAGCCATGAGGTAAGCCTAGTTTTATAAATAATGACATACTGTTTTTTGTGGTAAAATCTACAAGACTTTTATTTTTAATATTTTCTAGTTCTACACTAGCGCGCTTCAGAGGTTCATCTTCCCCTTCCTGATTAAACGTAGCTTCCACCTTGCCATTTTTTTATTTCGTTACTTACATTATTATCAAATATTGCAAGCCCCACCAACTCCTCAGATAAACTACCAGAGGTGTTTAGACATTTTTTGAGATGTTACTTTGGAAATTGCTGGATTTTTTGCCTTATATGCTACAAGAGACTGAAAAAATTTCAAGTCATCGTGAGGAGCTCTTGTAGCAATCGGTGCATTTATCCAAGCTCTCACATAAAGTGTAGTAAAAAAAATGCAAAGGTTTCGGAGGCCTTTTTCTTCACTTTGTTTTAAGGTGAATTGTGTACGAAACATCTACACCTTAAAGGAGTAAATAATTTTAGACATCCACCGAGCTTGATGCATTGGTCTTGGTGCTGAGAAATGTACACCACGAACTGGTGGCGCGCCAAGAAATACCAAGGTGAGTTCAATCAATTCGCGATAATCGTCACAAGGTTGTTTTTCCATTAAAACAGCATTTAAAAAATTCACTGTTCTTCTTTGGTTTCAGCAGTTGCTTCAAACGTAACCTGATTTAATGTATTCCACTGTTTTTGGAATCGTTTAAAGAGAAGGATCTTTGGAGACGAGGAAGGGGCCATGATCTCCGAGAATGTTGCACCAGCTATCAATTCCAGAATATGATGTCGACAGGCAAGGTGAAGTAAATCACGTTCGAGTAACTGTTCAAGAATGATACAGGCGCCAGCCTTTCGACCAGTATTAGAACTTGTTGTATCGAAGCACATCCCTTGCACTTTTTCATGAATACTCCATTTATTTAAAATTTCGAAGACTGCTTCAGTCTGCGCTTTTCCGGTGCCAGACTCAATTTTAGGTACAGCCAGTAGTTGTGAATCTCCATCTAAAGCAGATACATATTAATGTCATGACCAAGGGCTTTGGCAGTTTCTCCAATAATCCTGAATGCTGTTTGATTGGAAGTCTTCGTTCGATCTAATGCAGCCAGTAGAGATGGAGTCAACATTTTTATTCGACCACGTGCAGGAACAGAAGGACCGGGGGTCCGGGCTCCAAGTAGAATTACATGTTACTGAGCTTGAAGTAAGAGAACTGCTATTAACCTCACTGACTTCCATACAAGACTTTTCATCTAAACTATCATTGGTTCCATTTATTTCCCGTCTTTTGTTTATAAGGGTATGTTCATCATTTATCATTTTTCTTTTAAGAACTTTACTTTTGGTGGCAGATGATAGTGAACCTTGGCGACTTTTTTCCCGTTGTGCTAATAAGAACGCTTTCTGTGAGATTATAGCAATCAGCGACACTAAACTGTGCGGTTCGTGAGCGCCTGAGTGGTGGGGATACGGCGCGTTCCGCGGTGCTGCCGCATCGCTTGCCGCAGCGAGCGAGTCAGTCGGACTCGAGACGTGTAAGAGAAAGGACGTAATAAATGATCTTTTTGACATTCTTATTTGAGAGTTAATTCGCACCTCGATTTCACCTAAATCCTAACAGGTTATGGGACCCGCACCCATCCACTGCGCGAGGTAACGGTTAAAAAAAAAGAGGTAAGATAAAGAATTTCGAAAAAAGAAATCCTGACGAGAGAGCCCGCCATTTTGCGCGCGCGTTTTCTTTCCCGACGACGGTTCTTGCGTTCGGCGAGCTCGTTGGTGCGCGAAGTGTTGTTGAAAGAAAAGAAAAAAAAAGCCTTGTGAAGAAGCAGGTTTCTGAAACTCTTTCGATACGTTAGACGACAATCGAGCTGTTTATGAAACACGAGGTGGACATGTCGCAAGGGAAAAGTGAGATGCACGACAAAGAAGAAAATAGCGAGAAGAGTAAGTACAGTGAAAATCTAGTGAGTAATTGAATAGTATCGAAAAAAAAACGATTAATAAATTGATTTGGTGAATTTTGATGATATGAATTTAGATAGAGATAATACAATTTCTCTCTAAAAAAAAAGGAGGGTCGTTTATGATGTGAACAAAGAAAAAGCCCGCGTAGCTCAAACAAATTCGTTGCAAAATTAAAAGTTTTTCTTTAAAAATAAAAGCCGAGAGTGATTAAAAAATTACTAATCGAATAGCGAAAAAGAAAAGTACAAATTCTGAAAAAATTGAAAGAATTAGCAAAATCTAAAAGGCGGGAATTTGTCGTGAATTCTCGGAAAAGACGCGGTAAAATCTAAGATGGCCGACTTGGACGTGTTTTGGCGCGCAAAAGACGAGGGAAAGCGCGGTAACAAAATGGCAACGTTGCGTGGTTTGGTCGCGGCGTTTTGATTGGCGTACAACTCGGGGACGTGACGATATACAAGATGGCCGACCGAAATCTTTGGCGCGTAAAATCGTTTCGTTTCGCTTGAGCGCGGGAAAACAGCAATCGGCGATGTTCGATCGTGATCAGATTAGAAAGGGAGAAAAAGAAGTGATATCGTCGTAAGCGCGGGAAAATAGCGATCGACAACGTGCGTGGAGTGCGACACGGCGCGCGCGGAAAGCGATGGAGTGGAAGGCAGCGAGCCCCAGTGCGCGGCTGCGGCGTTAGTTGCCGATGGGTTTCGTCCGCCCTGCGACCGGGTACTCGGTGCATATTCGCGGCCGACTACTCGATTGCTGCGGCTGAGGATCCGGGCGAGTGCGAGCGCCTCGCGCCGTCAGCTGTGACCGCGTAAGGGTTCGCGCTGCCGCGGTTGTTCTCATGGCGCTGCGACGTTCACGTCATCCCGACTTACGAGAGAATTAACTGATGTATGACGAATCGGCGCTGCGCCAGCGACATGAAGTGACGTACGAAAATGCTGGATCTAATGAAAATTTAAAATCCTAGGTACTGATGAGCAGCTCAAAGATGTGGTAGAGAAAGTATGTAAAATACTCAGTATCCAGCACTTAAGAGCAGAGGAGCGACTTTACCTAGCAATGAAAGCAGAAGGGAAAATCCTGCTTACGTCAAAGAATGTCTGGCACAAAATAGGTAAAGTAAATTTTTAGCTAGTTAAGAAGTGATTCCCAGTAGACTTAAGAGGTTAGAATGTGTACACGAACTGAGGATTAGGACGTGATTAGGATGCGGATTTACATACTGGTTAGGGATTGTAATAAGGTTAAATGAGTACTCAAACTAAAAGTGAAAGAACGTTCGACTAAAGAAAGAGAACATAAATTAAGAGAGATTCAAAACGAGCTTAAAAGTAGAAATCCCTGTAAAACTGAAGTAGCACTGAGTGTAGAATACCGAATGTCCTTTTCTTTAAAATATAGGAACCCAAATTTGTACCTAGTAATATAACAAATATATACAAGTTTATGTAATTGTTCGAACCTATATGTAGACATTCCGGTGGACTACGGCTTAAGAGTAGATTGCATTAATTGAAGATTGAGAAATGTTTTAAGAGGAGTTTAAGAGTAGAAATTTCTGTAAAATTGGAGGAGTGTAGATTGAGAATTTTTGTAACTAAAAGTTTTTTTTTTATTATAAAAAAAAAAAAAAAGATTAAAAAAAATGACTTGTAAATGAACCGAATTATTTACAAAATATAAAGATAAATTACAGATTTTGGAAACTTAATCAAAGGTAAGGGGATTTGCAATTAAAATAATAAATGTAAATATTTACATTTAAAACGTTAGGATGAGATTTATGAGCAATAATTAGGAACAATTGATTAAGTAATTATCTATTTACAGAGCATCTACTGACTGAAGAAGAGAAGAAGTTAGTCAATAAAATGTGGACTAAAGATGACAGTGTGGTACTGGTTTCGCAACCCAAGATAAGAGTGGAGAAGTACGTCACTGAGGATCAGCTGAAGAAGGCTCTTACATTGCAAAACGACATGGTGAAGCAACAAACCAGCGAGAACTTTAATCATCTGTTTGCTCTGCAAAAGGAATTTATGGAGAAGCAGTCACAAACTAACCAGCTTCTAATAGAGTCGACGTTGACTAGGTTGATGATAAAATTTGAAGAGTGGGGCAATCGTTCACTGCCTGGAATCAGTAATGCTGGACACTTGCCAATACAAGGTCCGAGCAAAGTTTCCGTCACCAAGGAACAGAAACATGAGTTGTCGACGCCACCTGAAACCGAGAACGACGTTACTAAAGATGGGCGAACATTGGGAAGCGAGATCAAGAAGCCAGTCATTATCAGCACTAAAATAGTTGAAATACCTCTGCAGCTGATTCGCAAAACTCAAGATGCTCAGGGAAGTATGCGTATAGAAAATGAGACTGACGAAGCGACTACAAGTACAGGTGAGACAACTGCCAATCGACCTATTTCCAAAGTCCAGGTAGATGAGATGGAAAAGGAAAATGAGTCAAAGATGTCCAACCTTCGTGACCTTGAGGATGGTGAGTTGGAGGAAGACTCTCAGTTCATCGAGAAGGAGGACTGGGATTATCCTAGTGGTAAGAAGTTCGTCAAGATGGGATTCGAGCAGAACGAATCTATGTCGGGTCTGTTTACGCCTAATCCAACTCAAAATCAGGTAAGTAATGTTAAGTTGCTTCAGACAGAAGATGCGAAACAGGGCAAGTATTTTGATCTCAATGAATTTATAAATAACAAGGTAGAGTCAATATTAGCTGAAAAATTGAATACAACCAATTAGTTATCGGGATTAGCAGAGAAAATACAAATTGAAATATCTGGTAAAGAAAGTAGTACGAATAGAAATTATAAATTAACCGTGAATTTGAAGTTTGATATATTTGAGGATTACCTTATGTCTGAAATTAAAGCAAAAAGACTAGATTATTTATTTAAGACAGATTCTCATAAAAACGTTAAAGAGAGTAAATTAACTGATGATAAGCATAGAGTGAGAGATATTATAATTAATCATATTGATTTAACTTACTATTCAAAGATCTTAAATTTAAAAGAACCGCTGGAAATATTGGAAAAACTTAGAGAACTTAAGAGATTAGAAAGTCGCATAACTAGATTAACAGCACGAAATGACTTGAATAATTTAAGGTATAACCCAGATAAGCATAGAGCTTCTGAGTTTTTGGATTTGTTTGAGGAAAAGATTAAGATTTATGAAGCAACACCAAAAGCAGATAGTCTTCCAGAAAAGGACAAAAAGGACTTGTTTATACAAGCAATTAAAGACGCGGTCCCTAATGTTACTATAGCAGACTGTCTGGTAGAAGAGTCTACTGGACAGGAAATGTCCTATAATCAACTAAAACGTTTTATTCTGCAGGAAGAAGCCTTGAGACCATCTCACGCCGTGCCCGAAGCAACTATGTTTGCTAAACACCAAGGACGAGGATTTGCCCGGTCCACTGCTAGCAGCAGGACCAGAGGTCGTTGGATAAGGGGTGGTTCCAAGACCTTCACGAGAGATCACACTAGGTGCTATTCTTGTGGAAAGAATGGTCACATTAGTAAGGATTGCCCAACTCCGGGAGAAACTGTCTGCTACAACTGCAACCGAGTGGGAAATCATATAAGTTCCAACTGTCCGGAGGTATTGAACCTTAAAAGGAGGACCAATCAGGATAGCGGCTCATCCTCTAAGCGACCTCGCATGGAGCACGACGACGCAGCAGCTGGTGCTTCTTTCTCCTAAAGAAGAGAAAGTTCCAAGAGAGGCCGAGGAGGCAGAGGCTCTCGAGGAGGCCGTAGATCACGTGGAGGTAACCATGGTAACCGTGGTAGTCGTGGTAGACGCGGAGGTTTTGCTGTCCAAAATTCTGGATCTGCGTTCTACATGAATCAAGACGTGGAAGATGACCAATGGGATGATGACTACTAAGTCGTAAGGTTGAAAACAATCAGAGCGACAGTCAACCAATTGAAGATTGTTTCTGCGTTCAAGTGTTTAAGTTAGTTATTTTGTAATTCCTCATGTAAGCGCTTTCAAATCCGAAGTATTTATGTAAAATGACATATATATAAAATAGATGTTAGTATGAGTGTTCTGATTGAGAGGGAGTGTGAGATTATAGCAATCAGCGACACTAAACTGTGCGGTTCGTGAGCGCCTGAGTGGTGGGGATACGGCGCGTTCCGCGGTGCTGCCGCATCGCTTACCGCAGAGAGCGAGTCAGTCGGACTCGAGACGTGTAAGAGAAAGGACGTAATAAATGATCTTTTTGACATTCTTATTTGTGAGTTAATTCGCACCTCGATTTCACCTAAATCCTAACACTTTCACTTCATCAACTTTTATAATATTTAATGCATTGTCATCAGCAATATCAAATAATTCGCGCAAATATTCACGAAATTTATTTTCATTTTCCATTTAGGTTTTACTACGCCGTAATGAATTCTTTTTCAACGCAAGCCAACGATTAAACAGTGCCTCTAATTTCATCACTGATTTTACTTGTCGGTGTACTGGAATACCAATCTTATTCCATATTAATTCGATTTTTTCGATACATTTTTTCGACGCATCGCGTACAAACTCTTTATTATTTCTATGGACAAAGAGAAAGTATCCTAGGACTTGTTTATTAGATGGGAGTTTTGATCCATCAATATTAATGTCATCTTCGTATTTTTCCAACAAATACGCTTTTTCCCGACTTCTAAGATTCATTTTATAAAACAATATGGGAAATTAAAGTAATGTGAAATTAAACGAAATGTGAAATTAAACGAAATGTGAAATTAAAGGAAATGTAAAATTAAATATTAGATATATGAGGACCTTGGGCAAGTGTTTCAGGTAATAATAAGTATAATGCAATCATGCTGAAACGATCCCTTGGCTCTTCACATATATCAAATAGAAATCCGTTTCGTTAGCGGGAAGAAAATTCAGCCGCGAGCGCCGCGTTCGCTCCTAGCGTCTCAGCAATAAACTACCGTTTATCGTTCCGTTCCATCGTTCAAGTGTGTGACTACTGGGCATTTAAAATCGTCGGAATCAAAAATCTAGACATCTAGCATGTATTTTATATTCAGGTGGATTCTATTTTGATGACCCAAAAATTATAAAATTTACCATCTATCATTCTTCAAAACGCCCAAATATCCAATGTCCATATAACCAGATACCAAACATGGAGGAATTAAAATACCGATACATAGATGAAAAAATTTCATTATAAATCACTAGATAGGTTATTCGATGCGGTAAAAGGTAAGGAATTCAGTGCCTTTTAGGGTAATAATATCATTACGCAATTTAGAGTTTATATTGTGCAATGAAATTTCCTTTTCCTATTTTTAGATGAGAAAATTCGTATATTAAAATTACGATTACTCAGCTCTAAAGCGACATTTTTAATTCTACCAGTTCCTTTTTTCATACTAGTAAAAAAATCCAAGGAGGGACCCGGACGAAATTTAAAACTTTACAAAATAAGAACGCCCCTAGCTCCTACTAATAGTGTTAAAAATTTTATTCGAAGTTTTATGGTTGTGAGCGGTGAGGTAGGATATAAAATTATTATCCGCGACGTTTATTGTGTGTACGCCGTTCACCAACTGACTTCTCCGATGCGGTCTCGAATCGAGAGCGCAGCGGAGTTCGTCGTCGCATTACTTTCCAACCGTGGGATTATGCTGAGGGTGCACTTCCTTCGCTCGGCTTCACCGTGCGAGGATAGACCTCGTGCATATTCTCAGGTTGGATAAATGATAGTAGGTTGATTTATTATAATATAAATGATATAATATGGGTGGGACGGACGCTACGTACCACCGGTACGTAACACGAAGAATTGAAAAAATGTTTTTTCTTATCGAAAATGTAATGTAAGAAGAGAAATGCGATAACTCTGCTCCAAGTTATCGTTTTCGACCCAATTGGAACTTATCTTAAGCCACAATCTACAAGAAATTTGAAAATGTAAGATATTGGGTAGGCATTAAAAAATATTACAAACACACAATAAAAACATTAATGCTGTAAAACAAGAATTATTTTGGCATTTTTATGAAAATGCATGTTATTATTATGCAAAAAGCAAATATGCTCTTGGCGCATGCTATAAAATTTAATTGAACTCGCATTTTACGAAACATTATGAAAAAAGACTCAAGGTGGTACCTCAATAAATAAAAATAATGCAACAAACGAAAAACGCACGCTTTAAACAAATTAAAGTAAAATGGCTATTTCCAGATTTCGTGCACTCCAAGCGAAGGAAAATTCAAGTGACCTGAAAAAACCGTTTCTCTTATGGGAAAACAATATTAAAATTGAAGGCTCTTGAGCGACCTCTCAATTTTAACCCATCGGGTTACAATTTTTACCAGTTCATTTTTTCACACAAATGAACAAATTGCGGGCGGGGGGGGGGGGGGGGTAAGAAATTTGAAACTTCGCAAAACAAGAACCGCCCTACTCTGTATACTCCTCGCTCACCCCTGCACTGCCTAAAAGTTAGGATGCAATTACGACTAGCGACTGTTTACTCGCGCTCCTTTATGATTGCGGGACAGCGCTACTTGTATGACCCGTTCTCGTCGTGCTCTCTTTGCAACTACAATGTGCAAGAAACGCTACTGCACATTCTAGCAGAATGTCCTCTGTTCGCGCCTCTCAGACTAGAATTTGCTAGCCGGTTAAATCAGTGGCTGCCGCACTCAGCAGGGGTTCTGGACTCACTAATTTTCAGCAACGACAACCAATCCACGTCTTTACTGTATAAATTTGTTGAAGCGAGTTTTCGGAGGAGAGCTATTCTCCTTGAGGACTAATTTAACTATGTTTCTGTGTCTTTTTTTATTTCGTCTGTTGGTGCCTGTATGTCGGTGTATTTTTACCTGTACGTCAGTTTATTTTTAACTGTATGTCAGTTTATTTGTACCTGTATGTCAGTCTATTTTTACCTGTATGTCGGTTTATTTTTACCTGTATGTCGGTTTATCTTTATCTGTATGTCGGTTTAGTTTTAAAGTATGTTGGTTTATTTTAACGCTGTACACTACTTGCGCCACGCTTTGTAATTCGAAAATTTGGAACTCCCTCTCAATGGGCTCTGTATCCCCTATTTATGAGAGAAAATATATTATCTAACTATCTATCTAGTAAGAATAGTATATTTAATATTTTTACAATATATTATAATGAGAAAAGTGACCGACAAGATTTTTTGAGATTGGCTGTAACCATTCGATAAGAAGGAATCAGCATCTGTGGGATGGGATTCATTCTTTTACATCGACAATCAACCTGAAAGAGAAATAAACTTATTGAATAAAGAAATAAATTTTTTAAAATATTTTAAATGTTGTAAACGTTTAAATTGTCATATAATGTTTAAATTATCTGTTCTATAGTGACCGTTTTTACACAAAAGTACAAAATATTAAACACTACGGTCTACAAACCTGAATAATTTATCACATAATAAATTCAAATTTGGAGGCTGTTATCCTGCCACGCAATTGGTGGCGATTGCATCTATCAAACATTCAACATGGTTGAAATAGTTTCCAAGCGCCATCTGTAGGAATCATTTCGATTTCCGAACAGGCTGCTTTTTTAAAAAAAAAAACATTTTTAAAGAAAAATGTTAAAAATGCGGAATTAAGATGTTAATTCTGTGAAAAACATAAAGAACCCGAAAATATGTGAAAAATTCAGAACAAATAACGGAGAACTTGGAAGAACATTAGGCAGATACCAGGCTACGATCCCGTGATCTTTCGATGTCCGGTCGAATGCTCTGACCAACTGCGCTATATCTCCCCACATCCCTTCGCTCCGTTAATTTTAAATTAGACCCACATTTCGTATTTCTTCATGTTTTTCTTATTACTGCATTTCCCTCTTTCTCACTCAGAGTCCGTTCAAATACAAATAAATAGACTTTTGTGCAGGGTGAAATTTAAAAAATAATAAATTCAAATTTGGAGTCTTTTATCCTGCAATGCAATTGGTGGTGATTGCATCAATCAAATATTTCAACATGGTTGAAGCATTCCGAATACCGAACAGGCGGAAATTAAAAAAAAAAAATTTTTTTAAATGCTGACTTGAGATATTAATTTTAAGTTTTCTGTAAATTATTGATTGAAAATCGACGCCTAAAAAACTCCTGCGTTTACAGAGTAACTTTGCTTCTTATCCAATGCAGAATATCCAACGACAGAGCGCCAGTCGCAAAGCGGAAATTTCCAGCAAAATGTAACAACGCCTTTAATAAGGTGAAAGCCACTCTCTGTTGCGCTGCTCCCAACTAGGATTCATAAAAATTGAAGTAACGCAAAACACTTTTAGCTATAAAAATTGTCTGTATTAAAACTGTTTCATCTTTACGATATTAATTCATTTATCCGACCGGATGCGTACGTTTTAGCGTATGACGTTCGAGTCAAGTAGCACTTATCGCGAGAGAACATCTAACGTAAGATGGTGCTTAGTAACCAACAAAACTTATACCTCGCAGCATCTCCTAAAAAATAGTTGTTGGATCTGGCCTAGCAGGCTGAACAGGCAGGAGCTCTTGCGGCAATTGCAGTCGCCTGCCTCACGGGTGGCTATACCGTATTCGATGACGAACTGTTCGTTGATCTTGATCCTGGGTACCCAAGTTGTACGGGATCCGTCGGATCGCTGAGTGGAGGAGATTTTTTGCCGGGCTGATGAATCTTAATGCAGAGTTGCTCGGATAATGTAAAAAAAGTGTTACCAATGAGTAAACAACCAACTACGAGCGAGGTTAGATCCGAGTAGCCCTGAAAAGGACTGTTTGTTTCGTTAGCCCTTCGTATTTATAGATAAATATTATCCCGAGTTTAATTAATTGAAAATCTTGATGTCCTTTCTGCTAAATACAATTTTCTCCACTTGATGCTGCCTTTGGTCCAGGACCTCGAGGAACGAAGTTCTAATTGTCGATGTGCCCAAAGTAGAGGTGATGTCGATATGGTTGATTTTACCGACGTTTTATAGCCGGGCGAAAAACATGATGCCTTCTGATTGGCTAAAGGTCGCAATGAAGCGTGAAACCTCAGTTCTGGCCTACCTGAGAATACGTAAAAAAATGGACTTCCGTAATAAAAAAAAAGGCTAGGCTTACCAGGCAAACTAATGTTGACTGCCCCAAACATATGCATATCTCATTTGTCCGAGATTCAAGGTTCCGACGCAATTTTTATTAGTATATCTTAAGTCGCAAATGACTGAAAAAAAAGTAATTTTTTGTATGATGTTTCAAGAAAAACCTGCACTAAGCAATATTTTAGCAGGCACAGAACAACAACTATGTAACTTCAAAAACCACGTTCTCCACAAAATTCTATTAATCTCTACTTCTAGTTCCCATAACTTTGTTATGGTGGGCGATATTTCTATAATCTAAAAATTACCGTGGAACATCACTTGGCTGCAATTTTCTTAAAGAATGATTTCGTTTCTCTGTCGGCTTAAACGACAATTTTAAATACTCAATTTTAATTTTGAAATAGTCAAATTCCTGGAGCCAGCATTTTTAACAATTTTCTGTAAAAAATGTTTTTTCAAAAGGGCCGCCTGCTCGGGAATGGAAATGATTATTGGAATTTTTATTAAAGTCTACATTCTACGAAAAAAAAGTTATACTTATATTATGACTTCGAAAACCTGCTGTCCCATATGGCTACATGTTAAAACCGTGACTTTGAACAAATTTTTTTCTTTCTGGGATGTTCTGTGACACTACTTGAAATTTAACACAAGGATTGAAATATATTTTTAAAAAAAAGTAAAATGTTTTTCAATTTTTTCTGTATTCTACAAATTTTTGACCGAGCCACCTTAAGTAGAAAAAATAGTATACATTTTGATAAAAAATTATTTTTCGAACAATGTTTATAATTTTTCATTTTTAAAATAGAAGTCTCACTGGAATTAACGTTCCCATGTACATTATTATTTTAATACCTTCAGGAAACAGAAGCTGGACATATTCACTTTACCTAAGCATTGCAAGGCACAAATATTGGCGATAAATTGTAGGATTAATAAATAAATACAAAATTAATCAGCCATTTATTAAATATTAACAAAAGCGTAAACTTTTATTGAAACAAAAAAATGCAATTGTACCTTATAATACAAACTCTATGGCTGATTCAGCTGAACGTCGTTATGTATTGGGTCTCAACACCACGTGATCCCAATATGGCCGCAATCTTGCACAAATTTGTACGTTGTTAAATGACAATTCTCTTTAAAATTGTAAGTATGACACTTCAAGTATAAAATATAACCGAATACGCAGGTACACTGAGAGCACGTTGGGAGAACTACTGCCCTCTGCCCGGTAATGCTGTGCACCGTCCTCGTTGGCTCGCCAACCCGCTCAAGTTTGGGTGAGCAGCTCACCCAAAATGTCGGGCGAAAGGGGAACCCAAAGCGCGGGAAAACTGTTGACCCGAAGGATGGTTAGGTATAGCGCTTATGAGCCAGTGTTTACACATGTTCATTCTTATCTTGAATGACGTAAACTATTGCAAAATACATTTACTAGTATTCACTTAAAATGAATTACATTGATATAAATGAATATTAGAAACAGCTTTTTTTTCAGGATTGTCAAGATCGTATCTACAATATATACATCTATCGTAAAACTTAAATATCGAAACACGCTCGTCCACATAAAATTTTACCCTTAATATTCTTTTTGTTATACAGTGTGCGTAAAGTGCGATTTTACGCATTGGTCTACATTTTCAAACGCACTTTTCTCACACTGTAACAAAAAATATTGTTCGACACATGGGCATAAACTATTTTCTGGACGAATGTGCATGCGACCCTCGCCTTCGGCTCGGTCCACAAGCCGCACATTCGCAGAAAATACTTATATATAATACACCCATGTATCGAAAACTATTATTAGTAAATAATAAGCTTGAATGGAGTATAACATTATAAATTAAAAAATAAATGAATTACCTGTTTCTCTTTTGTAGATTATTCCTACTCCAACAAAATACACATAAATGTGCAAACTTATGTGTATATTAGCTTAATATATTTAATAATTATATTACTTTTATTTTACAATATGTACATTTAATATAGATAAGAAATATATTCAGAAGTATACATTCAACCAACCAAAACTGCCATTATAACAAACTTTCTGTATAACCATTTGTAGAGTGTAATGGCTTTGAACATATTTTTCATAAATGTATGTGTATCAATTTGTTTGTTTTATATTATAATATTAAAAAGTAAACAACGGAAAATATATATATTATAAATAAAACAAAAGAAACTGATACACATGTACCCTTATGTAAAATGCTTAAGCCATCATCGAACAGCCTCCGTAGATTAACTTTTCTATAACGAAGGTTATATCATTGAGTAAGTTTATATTCTTTCATATATTTCTTATCTATCTAAATCTGTTTTCAACTCTTTATTAATATAGGTAATATAAAACAAATAAAGAACTGATACACATATACTTGTGAGAAATAGGTTCAAGAAAGGTACAGTCGATAAGTGATTGTTCATGAATTTTGTTATAATGGCTGTTTTCGCTAGTTGAAATTGTGTTCCTGCATATATTTCTTATCCATAGAGATATATTTTCATCTTTTTTAATTTATATAAAATATAAAACAAAAGGAACTGATATACACGTATCTGTATGCAAAATGTTTAAGCCACTTATCATCGAACAGCCTCCATAAATTAACTTTTTTATAACAAAGGGTTCTAGGATTAAACAGCCGGGGAAAAAAAAAGACCCGGAAAAAAAGGCCAGGAAAAAAGAGCCATGGAAAAAAAAGCCAATGGAAAAAAAGTCTTGGAAAAAACCCAATAAACTGACTTTTGTCCATGTTCATGTTTACAATAGATTGTCTTTAGTACCAACGACCGGGAGAGCTTCAAACTTTTGTAATGGGGGCGCAGTGGTCCGCGCATGTGGTCATGCAGCCGATTTGTTTTGGGTGAGCAGCTCACCCAAATTCGAATATCAGCTGGCTCAAGCGACGTCACGGAGTTTTCCTTTGATTAGTAGCGCTGCTGACGCTGTTGGGATAACTGTTCTCCCAACGTGCTCTCAGTGTAGACATTGTTACCAGCGAAATTATGTTGAAGGATATATACTGTTTTCATTATTCATCGTTTTCCCGCATTAAATAATATTTCCAGCCAAAAGAACTCTATTTTGTACTTGGAGTGCCTGAAATTACAAATTTTTAAAACAAATTTGTGCAAGATTGCGGCCATATTGGAATTACGTGGTGTATTTGTTGAGTTCCCAATATTTAATAGGGCTAGCCCGTTAAGTCTCTCTTCTATCATTCTTGATCTGAGCCACTTTTTAACTCTCCTTAATGTAGAAAATGTTCTTTCCGCACTTGCACAAGATAAAAGTAGCGTAACTAAAATTTTAAGAAGAACGTGTATAGTTAGAAATATACAGGGTCATCGAAAAGTATCGGACCCCCCTAATATCTTCAGTTAGAATGCACTTAGGAGAAAATGTCCAATAGCAAAGTTGTATGGTCTCAAGCGGGGAGTAAGATGATGACCTTTACTTTGACCTTGACCATGTCCTTCAAGGTCATTTCAAGGTCAATCTTATTTTTTTAAATAGAAACCCCTACATTTTATTGCATATTCTTATAGCTTATCTCGAGAGCTTTCCAAAATACTATAATAAAATATTTTTTTATTAAGTACTTTTTGAGTTATAAAGGTTTGAAGTTAACAATTTTTTGACACAAAATGTAGAATATCTTGTAAAATATTATTTAGTTTTCAGTTATCATAACCTTAATACTTTTGTGCGCGGAATAATGAGACCAATTAATTGGTTTAAAGAAAATACATTAATCGGATCCCCCTAATATTTTCAGTAAGAATGCATTTTGGAAAAATGTCCAATAGCAAAGTATTGTACGGCTTCAAGCAATTATGCTAATAGGCTCTGGCGAAAAACTGCCCGAACGTAATCGCGAGAAGCTGCTCGAATGCGTGATTTCCGAAGGCGTTAGCGGGAATCTGACCGAAAGCGTTGGCCAATCTTTATTCTCTCACTCTCGCAGGCACCAATGTACGAGCTCTTGAGCAAACAATACGGATCACTGATTTGAAACTTTGATGCAGTGCTGTCTTCTTCTTAGCGAGCAGCAGTCACCTCGTGGACGAAAACGAACAGCCTCAAAAATTTTTTCTGTAACAAAAGAAACCATTGCGCTTCAATTGATTATCCCAAACATCTTCATTTTGTTTCCAATAGCCCAGAAATTTTTCGTAAATATTATTAATTGATCTATTAGATTTTCAGTTGCTCAACGAGCTTTTTGCTAGTGCTGGTTAAAATAAACAAATCGATAGTTGGACCAACACATAATAATTAGTATTTTTCTCTACTTAATTATCTAGATCAATTTCCTATCACTTACCTGATTAATTCTTCTTCGCTCTAATTAAGAATGGCGGAGCTTTCTGAAAGAGATCGAATAACACTGTTAATGATGCGAGGATGGGGAGATCAACAAAGAGGGTATAAAACAGTAACACGATTATTTAATGAAAATTTTCGGAATGAAAATAATAGGATCTCCAAAAGTACTGTAATCCGTACTATTCAACGTTTCGAGGCCATTGGTAGCGTTAAAAGCCGCCCAAAATCTGGTAGACCTAAAACAGCAACAAATAATGATAAGGCATTAGATGTTTTACAGTCTTTCGTTGAAGATCCCCATATTTCCATCAATCGCGTTGCACAAGAACACGAAATCGGTCATGCAGCTGTCAGTAAAATTCTGAAATTGAATAAATGGCATCCATACAAACTCCATTTGGTCCAAGAGTTGTCCGAAGACGATTTTGATAGACGCATCGAATTTTGTGATCTTATGATGGAGATGATTGTCGACGATCCTCTATTACTTGATAATATTGTTTTCTCTGATGAGGCAACATTTGAACTGACTGGAAATGTAAATAGACACAATTGTAGATACTGGAGTGACGTTAATCCTCACTGGAAAAGAGACAATCATACTCAATATCCACAAAAAGTTAACGTATGGGCTGGTATTCTTAATGGTAGACCAGTTGGCCCTTTCTTCATTGAAGGCAATTTGACAGCACAAGTATACCTAGTCATGCTTCGCGAACAAATTGTTCCAGCTATTCGAGACATAGCTGGTGGAAATATGGATGAAATTCATTTCCAACAGGATGGAGCTCCACCTCATTATGGTGTCATTGTCCGTCAATATTTGAATGAGGTCTTTCAGGACAGGTGGATAGGGCGAAGGGGTCATATTGAGTGGCCACCTCGGTCTCCGGACTTGACCCCACTTGACTTTTTTTTGTGGGGTTACTTGAAAAGTAAAGTTTATGCCACCAAGCCTCAAGATTTAGATGATTTAAGAGGGAGAATAACTCGAGAGATAGAACTAATACCGCCAGAAACGTACCGGTATGCGGTTTCGGCTGTTTATAACAGATTGGCACATTGCCAGGCTGTTGAAGGGCAACAATTTGAACATTTGTTGTGAATTGTTTGGTACAATTAAATATTTTGCCCAAGCTAACCAATTGGAATTAAATTTGCCTTAACTGGCCGGACTCACACACCACTCTTGCCTTAACTGGTCGGACTCGCACACCACTCTTGCCTTAACTGGTCGGACTCGCACATCACTCTTGCCTTAACTGCTCGGACTCGCACACCACTTAACAAATTGTTAACTTCAAACCTTTATAACTCAAAAAGTACTTAATAAAAAAATATTTTATTATAGTGTTTTGGAAAGCTCTCGAGATAAGCTATAAGAATATGCAATAAAATGTAGGGGGTTCTATTTAAAAAAATAAGATTGACCTTGAAATGACCTTGAAGGACATGGTCAAGGTCAAAGTCAAGGTTATCATCTTACTCCCCGCTTGAAACCATACAACTTTGCTATTGGACATTTTCTCCTAAGTGCATTCTAACTGAAGATATTAGGGGGGTCCGATACTTTTCGATGACCCTGTATAACTGTCACAACATTCTAGTAATTTAATTGCAGTAAAAGAGGAGTCATATTTTTCTCTATCCCATTTTTTTTTCCATAATTTTAGTTCAGCGATGATCAATCTGTGAACCGTATGTATAGAATTATAAAAAGAAACCAGCATATTTTTCATCAAGTTTCAAAGCCGTTTTCTTCAACAAGTGTTCGTCATTCAAATGTAACAAGTTAGGAAATAACCCAGATAAAATTTCAAATTTTCCGTTACATTTGCGATAATAGGGATATAAATAGATTGTCTATAATAATCAACAGGATCATCAGTAGCGTAGTTTTCTCTATGAGTTTTACTATTGTTGATGCGTGGCATCGTGATTTCCACCCCTAACACTTCTCCAGCGAAAAGTATCGAAGGAAATTTGGAATTTTTAAAACTTACAGCTAGACATTTTTTCTTGAATATTGAAGGAATTTTTTTTAGTTTCAAAGGTTAATCCTTGACTGGGATTTTCGTTTTACAATCAATAGTATTGAAGATATAATGTACGTATAAAAACATTTTTTTTTTAATAAGTCTAGCAACATTTTCAAGATCATATGTAGCTAATACCGGCTGGCAGTTAAAGGTTAACAGCGATTTTAATGCCGAAACATAGTTGGCTATGAAGGGGTGGATCACGAGCCCCGCTGCACTAGTGCAGTTGTGCAGCAATGATACAAGGCCTGGATTTCGTTATCAGTTCACCCGGTACAACACCGAGTGCAATTTTCAACTAACTACGAATTATGCAAATGCCAGATGGGCCGAGACTGTCAATTTTATAGGTTCTTTTTTCTGGCCAAGACGCTCGAAAGGTCACAGAAGCGTCACGACTTGAAAATTACTAGGTACTTTTTTGCCCTTCCTAAAAATTTCCCTACCTGAAAACTTACCAGAAGATAACGCGTTTAACCCCCCATGCGTTGACGCTGTTGACTACGACAAACCGTCGTGTGACCCTAAACACCAGTGCGGCCGTCAGTACACATTGAAAATTCCCATTGAATATATCAAAATCCCCACAAATCACCATACCGAGTTGGAATTCCCCATAAATTACATAACGCAATTTTTTGGTATTCAGGCGACTCCGGGGTAAATAAACTCCAGTCACCCGGATCACGGAGGAGGAAGCGGCCAAAACGGCTGGCGGACCAGAAATTCCAGCTACTGGGCCACAAAGTCCTCCGCAAAACAACAGCTCATCCACGACAAACCAGCGCCCGCTATGGAGATATCCGAGACGCGGCAGGGCCTTCGGCTAACAGACAGACAATGTCTTCTACTATCTCCTCTGCTGCCGAGGCTCAGCCCAACGCACCGCCCTACTCTGGAACGGGCGCTGCTAAGAAGGTGGGGGGGGGGGGGGGACGCGATGGTTAAGTGGTTAGCATGCCCGCCTCGTAAACTGAACGTTCCTTAGGTGGTGAGTTCGATCCCCGGCAGGGAAAACAGCTATTCGAAATTGTATTCAAGCAGCAGCTCGAAATATACGTAAGACGGACCACATTGTTAGTTTACATTTCGATGCGTTGTTTACAAGGCCGGAATCGACTACTGTACTTGATGTGGGTTTTCTGCAGTTTCCTACATCCTCGACAAATGTGAATATGGCTCCATCTTAAGTCGATCTGCAGCTCTCGCTATACCGACATACAGAGACTCTGGCGGCCAGGGTTTGATTCCGGCGTTCGTAGTTTTGACTACAAGGCTCGATCGTCGAATCAAAATTCCGCCAGGGCCGCCCGGGGTGGGATTCTGACTACAGAGTCCTAGGTCGTCCGGTAGAGCGGCAATGAGGGATCGGAGGAGATTCCCTACTTACCGCTAGTGAATGCCAATATAGACATTTCTCCAGGCCAACTTGCACCATGCAAACGATCTAGGGTCGCCATGCATACGCTGGCCTGGAGTAACAACTACTTAGGCGTATTTCAGTAATCATGGTGCGTGGGGAAAGAAGTAATGGGCCTTTAAAAAACTTTAAAAGTATCCACTACAAAGGTGAGTTTAATCCAAGAGCTGTAATCATTCACAGTACAGGAGCAAATAATTTACCAGTTCCAGGTGTCACCTCCAGGGACGTGGTAGGTATCGTCGAAGTCGATGTCCGCGAAGTGGTAGTTACCTCAGCCTATTTTCCTGGGCAAGCCCTTTACTCCACCGCCAGCCATCGAAAAATTGACGAGGTTCTGTCACCAAACGAACCGTATCACATCCAGTATGTGACGCCAACGCACATCACTCAATGCGGGGCAGCTCCAACAAAAACCGCAGAGGTGAGTCTTTACTTGAATTTATTACTAGACTTAATGTTAATGTATTAAATAAGGGAAATGAACCCACTTTTGTTAACGCTATTAGAAAGGAGGCAATTGATCTATCTCTATCTCATATGTTTCTCGACGATAAAATAGTCAACTGGCACATGTCTAGTACCGAATCAATGTCACATTACAGACATGTCAGATTTACGAGCCAATTAAAGTAACTTCATTTAGAGATACGTTGCAGACTAATCGGGGGAACTATGCATTAGAGAGGGCGAGGAAGATCTAATTGAAAACATCGACAGTCATAGAAGAGCTTGAAAAAGCGGCGAACATGCTTCAAAGATTAATAATAACGTTTTGTTTAGACAGCTACGACGACCCAAATAGTTAAGAGGAAAGTACCATCAGTACCTTGGTGAAACGGCAAGCTAGACAAGCTCGAGCAACAGGCCAGATGGCATTTCAGTATCGTAAAGAAATATCTGATTCCACAGGAAGAGTACAGAGGTACCCTCACAGCATATAGCAACGAGCTCAGGACACTGCGAGGAGATAGTCGAGACTCCAATAGTGGCTCGTTTTCACAAAGCAACTCGGTCTCGGACTCCTCAAACGTGAGGATGGAAGCTACACCATGGACAGGAAGGAGACGCTGGAACTACTCGCTAGTTCCCACTCCCCCGGTCCCGCGACTCTTGCAAACACGAGACCCACCTACCAGCGGGCCAACTCTCGCTGCAATAGGAGGTGTAAAGATAAGAAGCTTGTCAGGAAAATTATTACCAGGGATAGACTGGGTGGGCACTAGGGACGTTCAACCCTTTTAAGGCAGCGGGGGTGGATAGGATCTTTTCTTCACTCCTCCAGAATAGCACGGACTCACTCAAGTCATATCTTTTGAGGATATTCCCCTTGCCTGGAAAGAAGTCAAGATGGTGTTTATCCCGAAACAGGTCAATAGACCCATGGAGAATCCAAAGTCACACAGACCTAACAACAGTCTCAGCTCTTTTCTTCTAAAGACCTTAGAGAATATGACAGATGTTTATGTAAGAGATGAAATAGCAAAATGGGCGCCATTGCATAGGTATCAATTTGCTTACAGAGCTGGTAGCTCTACAGTCACAGCCCTCAACTCATTAGTTACAAGACTGGAAACAGCCATACACAACAAAGAAATGACATGGGCTACTTTTCTGGAGAGGGTGCTTTTAATAACGCCTCCTTCCGGTCCATTGAAAAAGCACTAAAAATAAATCAAATCGATAAAGTAGTCCGGAATTGCATCATGGATATGCTGGAGAATAGAGTCATCTGTTTGAATTGCGGGGGAACGGAGATCGAAATCAAAGCCATGAAAGGATGTGGAGTTTTGTCACCCCACCGTGGACTATGGTGGTTGACGATCTCCTGCACAAAATAGAGAGCAAAGGTTACTATGCTCAAGGTTATGCTGATGACCTAGTAACAGTCATCAGAAGCCAGTGGGACCATCTTGTTCGGGATGGTATGCAAAGAGCTTTCTTGTTGATACTGAACTGGTGTCAGGAGGAGCGGCTCAATGTAAACGCGTAGCAGACAGTGGTCATTCCGTTTACAAATAGGAATAAAATTCTCCTACAGGAAATTAAATTTAACGGCACCAACTTGAACAATTCCGATAAGGTCAAATATCTGGGCATTATCCTGGACAGAAGACTGAAATGGAGTAGATAACTGGATAATGTTATTCATAAAGCGACTAGAGCCATGTGGGATTGCAATCGCATGTACTGTAAAACTTGGCGGCTCAAACTGGATATGATTCTGCTGGTATATTCCGCGATTTTTAGAGGCTGCTAGGTATGGCACAAAAGTTCAGCACTGTACAAAGTGCCCAGACGAATGTTCTCCAACTTCTTTTTGAATCTAAATCTTAATCTAAGCGGAGACGTACGCCTTTGCTTAGCCAATAGCAATTCTTACGCATGCACCCTACGTCTTATGCCTCTTTATGTGTCATAGGCCTAAGGCCCCGGTCCCATGGACCGGAATTCGTTCCGACCGAACGTCTCCGGAACGACGCTCTGATAATTTTGCTTCAATGCCCATGAATTTGTTTACGCCGGAACAGATATTCGTGCTTTCATTGGATATAAGTTGCAAAAAGTAACTTCTCAACCAATCAAAAGGTTAATATTAATTCCGCTGTAAATCAATTACGGATCATGGGCGTTGAGGAGATTAAATTCGGTTCGAAAATCGGATGACGTCACGTCCAATCAGCGTCGTTCCAGAGACGTTCGGTCGGAACGAATTCCGGTCTATGGGATCGCGATCTAAGCCGCGACAAATATTTTATACCCCCGAATTTATGTATGTAAATCACTTCCGGAAAAAAGAGCGGCAGAGCATAGCGTCTACACGCATGGTCGATTGAGAAGCATTTTATGTTATTTCAGCTTGAAAACAATGTTCTCGTTATTAGTGTATGAGAAAGAAAATATCGTAACAAGAGGCAAGTTGCACATCAGACGGAAAAATCAGCTACTCAATATTTATAAAAATGGTATCCTATCTCACCTTTTTTCATTTTCAGTTTTCCTTTATTCCTTTCGTTTCTTCTCCTTCGTTTTCGTTTTTTCTCTTTGGTTTTCATCTCTTCCTTGTTCTATTCCATCTCAATATAGGTAATTTCATTTTTAATTCAATACTTTAATGTCGATATGTGTATTACTTTGATGAAAACAATTTTCTTCCAGGTAATTTACAAACCTTGCAAACTATCGATAAAAATTTAAGATTAGGAATACCGAAAGGTGTTATTGACAAAAATTGTTTAGATCGAAAAAATAGACATATTTCGTTGTCCGATTGTGAGAATACATGGTGCCAAGTAATTAATATTTTCATATGTGCTCAGCACTTTTAACATTTTTACCGCATTCTACCTATTGGAGCAAATTTTGATTTTTGATTCTCTGTCTAATGATATGGATATTTTTACACATTTATAGATAGTGCACCAAAGATTCTGAGTGATACTCAATTCAATACTAAGGTGACAATATTTAAAAAAAGATATCGAAACCCCAGAAATTCTTGAGCAGCAAGAGCTTGCAATCTCTAAGAAAGACATAATTTGAAATGCTTCGATAATTAAAAAAATGCATGTATCAAGAGTCGAAAATGATACTAATGGGATATTACAAGAAAATGACGAAACCCCAGAATTTCTTCAGGAGCAAGGGCTTTCAAACCTTGAAGATGACGTAATGACAAATGTAGCGATAAATTCAAGAAATTGAATTATCAGCAGTGGAAAATTATGTTCAATCAAATATACTAGTATTTCGTAACAGTTCCGAAAACAAAGAAGGTGATATTCTTAAGATATTAAAAAATTACACAAATTTTTCTTTCTTTGTGCGTTATTGCATTAAGGGGAGGCACCACCTTTAAATCAGCTGTATGACATACAGCTTTAAAAAATTTGAAAAAATTATCTGTTTAGTAATTTTTGACGTGGAATTCAGTGGTGCTAGAATAAAAAGTGTAAAAAATTTATTTGACCCAAAAAAAAATTTTCTTTTTCGAAAAAATCGGAATTTTTTAAAATCCATACGAGAGGCTGTAGAAAATGTGTTTCCATGTTCACCCTAATTTTCTTGAATTTTTACATTAATTAAAAAAAATGTAGAAGCATTTTTTCGAAAAAACAAATTTTTTTCGCGCTAAAATTTAGAGGTCAAAAAAATTATTTCTAGAGTAATTTTTAACGTGGAATTTAGTGGTGTTAGAATAAAAAATGTAAAACTTTTTTTTTACGCTTAAAAAAATTGTGTTCTCTACAAAAAATTTATTTTTGAAAAAATCGGAATTTTTTAAAATCCATACGAGAGGTTGTAGAAAACATGTTTTTATGTTCACGGGTCAAAAAAATTTCTTACGCTTTTTATTCTAGCACCACTGAATTCCTCGTCAAAAATGACAAAAGAAACAATAGTTTCAAATTTGTTAAAGGTGTATTTCATAGAGTTGATTTTGAAGGTGGTGCCTCCCCTTAACTTTTCTGTTAGTTTTAATATCTCAGATTCGGAAGGTAATTATTTACGAGTCTACCATGAAAACTTGAAAATTCTGTTGCTGATGGCTGTGATCGCACGGATGATTTTGATCCCCAGATACGCTACGTAAAGATCAAGATTCTGTTTTAAATTATGATTTGGATTTGTCATTTCGTGCTATGGTCATTGGTACGTTTCAGGTCTAGTTAATTTTAATTTTTAACAAAATTCTTACTGTTTTGTTTTATAATTATTTCACAAATTGCTGTTGCAGACAACAATTTGAATGAAGAAAGCAATTGTACACAATCGGTTGATGATCATAATATTCGTTATGCTGAAAATGAAGAAACGATAATAGTATATTATGATACAAGAGCGCAAAGTGGGTGGTTCCCGCACGAGCGGAGTTTGCCGCCCGAGCGAAGCGAGACAAATAAAGCAAAACACCATTAAGATTAAATGAAATGAATATTAAAAAATGAAAAGGCGATATTATGATAAGTTTGATTTCATAATCTTTAATACATACAAATAATTCCAAATTGGCATAAAAATTGACATTTTACCAGAAAGTACTTTTCGCAATATTCGCCACAAATTAAGTTTGAAAAAGATAAAGATATGACATTTATTTGTTATTATGGTTAATGTTTATTGTAACTTGACAGTTTATGAATTGAAAAGGAACATTTTTTGAATTGTCTATTTCTTCAGTAACTGTAATTATATTGTTTCAAATTACAACCAATCACACGCGAGAAGGATTGTGTCTCAAACTAACCAATCACGAACGATAACGGTACTGTAAACTCGGCGACTCGGTATATGTGTCCACACTCTACATTCCCGCACGCATTTTAAGCTATATCAGTAACGGGGCACTTTGCGCACGATAATAGGAAAGAATATTAGATTAACGTATAATCCTGAAGAAATTTCAGAACCGGATCTTGAACAAATTAAAGTAACGAACCCTGAAGATAGATTACCAGACATTCATGAAAATATTCTGGAGAACTGGGAAATGCATGTCACAAAGGCAACAAGTGATCTCAAGAAGCATTTTTGTTATTTTTGCAAAGAATTCAAGTCTAAAATTTGGAGGCACCTTAAAGAGGTCCATAAAGATACTTCAGAAATAATAAACTTTCGTAGTTTACCTTCAGAAACGGCTGAAGCTAAGCTAACATTACAAACAATTGTAAGCAATGGGGATAATCTTTATAATTCTCTTAAAATGTACAATAAGACTGGTGAATTAATTATCGCTAAACGATCCAATTATGAATCTGCCATTTTGTATACGACATGTCCAGTTTGTAAGAAAACATTTGCAAAGAGCAATATTATGCATCACTATAAAATATGTGCAGGTGTTGAAAATAGTGTCAATAACCGATGCATATTAGTTCTAGGGCGAAAAATAGAAGGAAGAATTCACGATATTGTATGTTCAATTCTAAAAAATGAAGTTTTCCCAAAACTAAGAGAAGATGATGTGGTTCGAGTAATTGGTTATTATATTATTATAATTATCTATGCCAACAAACTTTGCATAAAGTATATAAAAGAATGGAACCACAATATGATTCGTGTTAGATTGTGACTCCTTGGCAGAATGCTCAAAGCAGCACGAGAAATTTCAAGTGAAATGACAGACTTCTCATCAATGCTCACCCCTGAACATTTTGATACATGTGTAGAAGCAATCGACGTTGTTGCTGAAATTAATGAATCCAAGACTGATTATAAATCACCATCCTTAGTGACAAATTTAGCAACTTGTATCAAGCAATTAGCAAAATTGCTTGTTGTGACGTACATTAAAACAAGAGACGTAAAAAGAAAAGAAAACACAGAAGATTTTATAAAAATACTGAAATTTTCACCATAACGATAATGGCAGTTGAATGGCAAGCCCGAATTCAAAGACAGAAACCAGTTATGTTACCGGCAATGAAAGACATTGCTACTCTTCATACATACCTCAATCGAATCAGAATAGATTCACTAAATGCCTTAAAAGAAGATTTGTCTTGTTCTGCATGGATTGGATTGTCTGAATAAGTATTGTTATTCATTTTACTTTTCAATCGTCGTCGTCTTGGAGAAATGGAAAGAACAGAAATAGCAGATTATAAAAGCCTTGAAGGGATTAACGAGACGTGCAACAAATACCTCTTCGATTCATTATCACCAGCTGCAAAGTCTGCAGCTACGTAGTATGAACGACTTCCTATAAGAGGAAAGCTTATGAATACTGTACCGATGTTAATCCACTCTGAGCATAAAGAGTATAGAAATTCTATTAAAAACACATCTAGAAGCAAAAATTCATTCTGAAAATCCATTTCTATTCGCTAAACCAGGTTTAAAACACAAGCACCTAGAAGCATGTTCATTAATGCGACCTTATGCTTTCGAATGTCAAGCAAAGGTTTCAACATCATTAAGGACAATAAAACTTCGAAAACACATTGCTACAAAATGTGTAACAATGGACCTAGCAGAAACTGATATAGAAACATTATGTAACCATTTAGGCCATAAAGAGAAAATACATAGGAAGTACTGCCGACAGCCACTTATTAGCAAAGATATTTTACTAATGCCACGATTACTGAAACAAGTACAAGGTCTTGACGATAATGATGGAGATTCAGACGAAGAATCCAACGATTATGAAAAGGATGTCACCGAAGGAAATAAGGCGGATTACTCTTTTTTTGATCCTAATGTTTCTCTCCCGAACGAGTCCTTGGAGACTATAGTCAGTAGTGAGTCCATATCAATTTCCTTATAAGATGTGGATATCCACATAAGATAAAAATCCATTTTTGTGGGTAGAGCCAAATTAGTAGGTTTAGTATATGTGCAATTTCTTGTTTCTTAAAATGTCAGGTTTATATAAAGCTGAAAATGGCGGATCCAATATAGCGTACCAACAAAAAAAAGTTGCTTAATTCAGCTAAAACTCGTTTTTCGGGGGGTTTCGTGTCAGGTCATTGTGAATCTCAACTTAAAATTAAGAAATTCAAAATGGAGGATCCAATATGGTGGAAAGTAAGTTTTGAAAAATATAAATATCAATTGCACCGCCATTTTGAATTTCCAGAATCTGATAACGGATTCGTAATCTGCAACCCAAAAAACATACGGATAGTGATTTTCACAAAATCTCATAATTTGTCAAAAATCCCTTTCCACCATATTGCATCCGTCATTCTGAATTTCGAGAATCCGAGAAAAATAAAAAAAAAAATGGAGACAACAACCGCCACGTCCACGTTCGTGTCTCTGGATTCGACTGAGTGCGGCTTAATTTAAATTCCAGATTCATGATCAGCTTCTACAAGAACCCCCCAAAAACGAGTTTTAGCTGAATCAAGCAACATTATTTTTGTCGGTCATATTGGATCCGCCATTTTGAATTTCATAATTTGAAGTTGAGATTTATAAGGAGCGGCCACGAAAACTCCCGAAAAACGAGTTTTAGATGAATTGAGCAACTTTTAATTTTTTTACCGCCATGTTGGATCGGCCATTTTGAATTTCATAATTTTAAGTCGAGATTCATAATCAGCAACCCCAAAACAACCCAAATAACGAGTTTTAGATGAATTCAGCAACTTTTGGCAGTTTTGTGAACCTCTGATGGAACCGAAATTTTATATTTACACCTTTAAGCCGCCATAACTATGACGCCATTTAGAAATATGCATATATGCCACATGACTGATAGCCCTTTTAAAAACGAACATTTTCCGCCCTCATACGTGAAAATCCGTCCATACCAATTTTGGGCAGAGCTTTGTCCCACTTGACGCGGAACGTCCCATATATATATATAGTTTCAAGTTTTCCAAAATGCATTTTTACTGAAAATATTAGGGTCAATAAATATCAATAAATATATATATATATATATATAGGGTCATCGAAAAGTATCGGACCCCCCTAATATCTTCAGTTAGAATGCACTTACGAGAAAATGTCCAATAGCAAAGTTGTATGGTTTCAAGCGGGGAGTAAGATGATGACCTTGACTTTGACCTTGACCATGTCCTTCAAGGTCATTTCAAGGTCAATCTTATTTTTTTAAATAGAACCCCCTACATTTTATTACATATTCTTATAGCTTATCTCGAGAGCTTTCCAAAACACTATAATAAAATATTTTTTTATTGGGTACTTTTTGAGTTATAAAGGTTTGAAGTTAACAATTTTTTGACACAAAATGTAGAATATCTTGTAAAATATTATTTAGTTTTCAGTAATCATAACCTTAATACTTTTGTGCGCGGAATAATGAGACCAATTAATTGGTTTAAAGAAAATACATTAATCGGATCCCCCTAATATTTTCAGTAAAAATGCATTTTGGAAAACTTGAAACTATATATATATATATATATATATATATATATATATATATATATATATATATATATATATATATATATATATATAGAGAGACAATTTTCAAATTGATTTTTTTTCCATACTCCGTCCATACAAAAGTATTATATTTTGATAACTTATATATATGTATAAATATATGTATACATCTGTTATTAAATTTTGAAAATGAAAATTTGAAGTTGCTTTTTGAAAATTCAAAATTGCGGATCCATTATGGCGGTCGATTTTTAAAAATCTGTATATTATTCGCTCAAAATTCTTAAGAGGGGTAATAGGGGTCACTGGTTATGAATTTGAAATGAAAATTAAAGAATACAAAAAATAAAAATTTTTTGAAATACAATAAAAATACAAAAAATCGAGCACGAAATCCTACCATTGCAGTTCATCATCGCCTCTTCGCGGCTCCCTCTGGGTAGACAATTTTTGCTAGTGAATCAAGCAGGTGATTATTTTTGAAAACCAGTAACCCCCTAGTAACAATTTTGAGCTAATACTACAGATTTTTAAAAATCGACCGCCATATTGGCTCCGTATTCGAAAGTTTTAAAAAACCACTTTAAATTAATTACCAGCGACCTCAACTACAACCCCTTATAAGAATTTTGAGCGAATACTATACAGTATTTTAAAAATCGTCCGCCATATTGGATCCGCCATTTTGATTTTTCAAAAAGAAATTTCTAGTTAACAATCAGCGACCCGAATAATCACCTTAAAATAATTTTGAGCAGATGCTATAAATTTGTTTAAAAATCGTCCGCCATATTGGATCCGCCATTTTGAATTTTTAAAAAGCAACTTCAAATTCATAATCAGCGATCCCAATAATACTCTAATACCAATTTTGAGTGGATACGATAAATATTTTTGAAAATCTTCTGCCATATTGTTTCCGCCATTTTGAATGTTCAAAAAGGAACTTCAAATTTGTAATCAGCCACCCCAGAAACCTCCCCGTAACAATTTTCGACCAAATCTAATGATGTTTGAAGCAAAAAAATGAGTGAAAGTTTTGACACCATTCTTACAAAAGTATTAAAAATTGACGACATTTGCACTAAAAGAAACTATTTAAAACTTAAAAAAAATTTTATTTACCATATTCGTGTTCCTTGACATTCAAACATAGAATTATTATGGTTTTCCAAACTTCAATACGACTACAAACTTTGCAAAGCCAGATTAAGTAGGACCGCCATTTCTACTATTTTCGCCGCTTTTGTAACCGGCACGCGCGACGCCATTTGGAACGCCTCGCCGCCGAAGTGGTTAATTCGAATCGAGAATCCTCTCGCCTGTCTTTTTTACACATCGAGATACATATATCTATATATGAAGCATTCCTAGTGGCCCACTAAACTTTAATTGTATTGTTACAATTTTTAGCAAAAGGTGATGAAAATATAATAATTTCGATCGTAATCGAGTAAAAAAATTGGCAGTTTACCTACTACCACAAAAATATCATATTTTTGTAGATACATCGTCTGAATAGTTTTCTCCGAACCGTAATAAAAGAAATTTAAGCAATAAAAAAAGAATGTTCTATAATGCGATATTATTTTTAATTTATTTACTACTATATTCTTATGTTCGTTTTTATAATATAGGTAGAAAACGTCGATGCGATTCGTGAAATAAAAATATATAAGTGAAATAAAAAATATTTACAGTTTATATACACACACGCACAATGTGTAATATGTACGGTTGATTTCAGAAAATTACGTGGTATTTAAAAATCATGGCATGTATTGGGATAAAAAAATATAAAATGTAATAAAAAATAAAATGTCAAATTATTTCATTACAGGATTCAATTATGTGATTTCTTTCGTGTCGGGTAGACATCCAATTTCACGCCCGAGGACTACAGCTTCTCCAAGGAGCAATAAAGAGTAAGTTTGCCTTCAATTAAAATTCCACTAATTCATCCTTCCCTCTTTCTTTTTGCCCGAAAAGAGACGAGTTGCTACGGCAACATTTATAATATTAACTTTTTTATATATATTTTTTATTTTTTATGAGAAGAACGTGTTAATCTCTTCAATGTTTTTTTTACACCAAGCAAAGAGATTAACGCGTTAGGGATCTTTTTTTTTATTAGGGATACTACTGACTTGGATCGAGATCGTTCTTTGAACGAGCATCAGTAGGGCCATTAGCAATTCGAGTCAACTCTCCTATAATATTTTTTTTTTATATAATAATCATTTTTTGATTAGGTCGGTATATATATATTTGCTTTGCCATCTCGTCTTTTCCTCATCCCTATTTTCTACTAAAAATAATATTTGGGGTCACTATTTTTATATTGTGTATTCTCCCTTTACAGTCGGACAGTTTTCCGGTGTCGAATCCTGACCGGGAACCTCAACAAGCCGCCGTTGCCGCCCCCTGACTTCCCTCAATATTCCTGTGTAATTTCCTCCTCTTTTTCACATCACGAATTGTTCCAGAATAAATTCGTCATATCATTAAATTCAGCGTTATTTTTTTTCCCCTCCACCGTTCACCCACATGTCGAAATAAAGCTCGTGCGATAGGAACACGTCATCAGCCAGATAAGATAGCTCCAAATCAGCAGGCGTAATTGTAGCTTATAGTTTCTCGTAGAGTTTGCAGTAGCGTGTCCACAACTGCTTTGTATGCTCCAATCGGACCTTCAGTCTACCTGGAATGCGATTGGCTTCGATAGCGGCCTGCTTGGAGGTATGCTGCATTTCCTCAAAACATTGCTGCGACTGAGAAATGAGGCCGTCGGCGGTCAACGCAGCTGTCATGGTCGATTCAATTAATTATGTTCTTGGAACCTGTAAGATGCCGGAAAAGTTAACAAATTGGTCGAGTAACGACTCGTTGAAAGCATACTTTTTAACGTATGGTTTTGAAGAATGTGCTGAATTTCAAAACAAGTGCACGTGTACGCACGACAGAGAGCTGGATCGTAGGAAGATGCAGCCAGAAACCTTTAGTCAATCTTTAGTCACGGCAGCACGTGGTCGCCTTTGGTCACTTAGAATGAGGTGCGTGCGTGTGCGTGTTCGTGCGCGTGTGCGTGCGCGTGTGCGTCTCTATTTGGTGACAGTATTACTACTAGTGATGCAAGATATTACTTTATTGTACGTAATTAGTGATTTACAAATTCGTTTTCTTACTTATACTTATACAATATTAATATAAATCAATGTGTTCTTCGTTAATTTCAAGAATGTATAACTTCTTATTGCAGATAGCATAATATATATTTTTTTAAATCCATGCGCTAAGTGCTCACACGTTAAAAAAAATAGTATACGATACGCGTGAGCGTAGGTGAGGAACTTAGCGCACTCGTAATGTACTATTTTCACATATTTATGAAATATCTTAAACAAATATCGTATCTTCTGAAAATGCCCCAGCTAAACGAATTGAGTCTGTATCGAGACAAACATACATTCGTTGAGGTTGTGGCGATGATGAGGACGAAGGCCGAGGAATGACCGATCTTAATATAAATTCCTTCTTTGACGCTGCAGGGAATGCTGTAATCCCTTGATCCACTGGTGTATGCACTTTAGTATCCATTATAATTTTTGAAGTATTTTGAAATTCCTGAAAGTACATGAAATTAGAACTTTTATGAGTAAAAATGCCCCGTATCCTGCTATTCATTCTCATAATTATAATTATACCAACATCATAAACTTAATAAGCCAAAGTTATTATACATTATTATTAATGTATTAACAATGCTACACATTTGTAAAACAAATTAACACGTGATTTATAACTATTATTTGGATGATTTCGTAAGATATTCTAATTCGTTCTAAAAACTTTTCGGTCCCTTTACAAGTATTCTAACTTACTTTAGAAAAATTAATAAATTTTACCAGTTTTACAGTTCAGAAGTTGTACATTTTTTGCAATGCTTCTAATAACGCATACGGGTTTTTGATATTATAAGAACTTAAATAGAAAATTGAAAACATACACTTATCCATGATTCTGTATAGTTGTTTGTCGAGTACATAAGTCTGTTCAAGTATTTATGTGGTCTTCCGATTTATTCGTGATAAGACTCACGGGTCGTAGTCCAGCGAGAGTGGTTATTACGTATAATTCATTATTTAAGGATGGTTATAAGAATCGGATTAATCGAAAGAATCAAATATCAAATATAAAATGATATTCGACATCAGGTGCTTGGTCACCGCGCCGGACGAACACTTTCATTGTTCAGAATTGCTTAATTCAAATTCCAAAACATACAAGCATTTTTTAGTGGGAACCGGCCAGCAGCGACAGAATGCACTGCTACAAAAGCAGCAACGAGCTTTCTCGGGGATCTGGCATCAGCATGTCCCTAGCCCAAAAACTATAGATCGTATCTTACTATACCTGATGTCCGGGTGTATTACATTTCCATTGAATATTATTATTTTTGTATTCGAGGTTTTGAACTGTTGTTCGATTATTTTTATGGTAGTTTCTCAATTTTTATCTCGTTTGTTTTTAATATTTTAATTCTCGATAATTGTAGTTAGGTGTATTGTACTTAGAAAGTGTAGAAGAACAAACAAATCTCAGTAACATAGCAATCAATATGATTAAAAGAATGGGATGGAAAGATACAGGAATGGGTAAATATAATCAAATAATAAAAAAACCAGTATCAGTTGCACATTAAGGCCCAAGTTACCTGATTGATCACGTTGAATTTGATTGATTACTGCATTTACAAAAATTGATATGGCTTGGCAATCTATCATTTCCTATGTTTCTGAGGTCGCACTTATGAATGCCGTTGAGAAAATTTGGAAAAAGGTAATTTTAATAAATAAATTTAACGTCACTTTTTAAACAAATACATAAAAAATACCGCATTTTCATGATATTTCTTTTGTAGGTTCAAATTTTGTTGTGGAAAGGATTTTTTTCTCTTTACAAAATCTATCGTAAAAGTGAGCCGGATATTTACGAAATAAGATCATGCTTGAGGCATATTTTTTGTTTGTTGGCGGGTTAAAGGATTGTTCTTTTTATGGATTTATAAATTACATGTTTTAAAAGTTTTGTTACGTATTTTGGAAGATGAAATACTATATATATAAATATATATCGGGCATTCCACGTCAACCGGATCACTTGGCTGGCCAAAATTCATTACCGCCAAAAAAATTGTTTCAGGGCTTGAAATTTAGCTCAGTATATCTACTTTTAATTTCCGTGTGGTATTTTTGAAAATTCAAAATGTCGCCTCCAATACGGTGCTTAAAAAGACCACACTTTTGAAAACGAGAGTAAAAACCTTTCATACAGTTTTTTGTGCCCAAGAAAAATACCATTTTAGAATGTAGTTCTTTGTTATTGGATGCTCCAATTACGAATCTCGTATCAGAATTTTAAAATTCAAAATGGCGGATCCAATATGGCGGATGAATTTGTAAAAAGTGATCGGATGTTGCTGAAACTTGTTTCTCGGGGGTTTTCGGGGTCGCAGAATACGATTCTGATGTTAGATTTAAAAAATTCGAAATGGCGGATCCAATATGGCGGATGAATTTGTAAAAAGTGATCGGATGTTGCTGAAACTTGTTTCTCGGGGGTTTTCGGGGTCGCAGAATACGATTCTGATGTTAGATTTAAAAAATTCGAAATGGCGGATCCAATATGGCGGATGAATTTGTAAAAAGTGATCGGATGTTGCTGAAACTTGTTTCTCGGGGGTTTTTGGGGTCGCAGAATACGATTCCGATGTTAGATTTTAAAAATTCAAAATGGCGGATCCAATATGGCGGATGAATTTGTAAAAAGTGATCGGATGTTGCTGAAACTTGTTTGTCGGGGGTTCTCGGGGTCGCAGAATACGATTCTGATGTTAGATTTTAAAAATTCAAAATAGCGGATCCAATATGGGCAATGAATTTGTAAAAAGTGATCGGATGTTGCTGAAACTTGTTTCTCGGGGGTTTTTGTGGTCGCAGAATACGATTCTGAACTTAAATTTTAAAGATTCAAAATGGCGGATCCAATGTGGCGGATGAATTTTTAAAAAGTGATTGGGCGTGGTTGAAACTTGTTCCTCTGGGAGTTTTGGGGTCGTACAATACGAATCTGGTGGATGACAAAGCTAAATTAAAAATTGTATAGTACCAAAATAATGTCGAAAATCGGTTAAACATAGAATAGCTTACCTCTAGTAGGGGTATAGTGTTATAATATGAGTATGAACACAAGTCGTTTAATGAATTATTGCAACCTTCGGATTTAAGAAGTTACGACCTCTGAACCGTATATGTAATAGCTGTTGCCATCGCCAGGAGGCACTATTACCCGTAAAGTTAGATTGTCGTGTTTCTCTTCCGACATTTCCCGCAGCTCTTGAAGTGATGTTGATTTTGTATCGTTAATTCGGAGCGAGTTTCGTTTTCGATGCAGATGCATCTAAAAATCATGCCCTTCTTAACATTACCCAGGATGAACGACGCGGACGTGATAGGGTTCTCATCCCATTGGGGTGCTTTTCAGAAAGTGAGTCCCCTTGCCTCTCACGAATTGGGGTGTTTTTTGGAAGTGAGTCCCCATGCCTCTCACAAAAGGAAGAATCATATTAATCATATAATTTAAAAAAGGAAAAAGTAATCGAACATTGTCATAAGCTCTGAAAACCCCGTCTGCGAAAGGTTTACAATAAAAATCATTTCTGGATTTCTTAAATATTTAATAGCAGTCAATAATGGTAGAAATAATAGCAATATCAATATTTAGAATATAACGTCATTTTAAATTTAAAAATTGTCAATAACTTCAGTACTGGACTTTACTAGTGGGATTAATAGCACTTGAGTATGTCATAACATTCAATATCTTACTTGAATCTGGTACGAATGCATGTGACATTCGAATATTTGGCACGGCTGGGGCAACTGTAAATCTCTTATTTAGAAATCTCTGAGCTTTCTCGTGTGTTTGTTTAGTATAGTAGAAAAATTGAATATTTTTGAACTTATTTTTTGCCCAGATATATAGAGCTTCTGCGTTCAAAATTGCTGAATTTCCTTCGGCCTGAAGACTAGCACGCGTTGCTTCCCTTTTTAAAGTCGCGCCGATACCATCGCATGCTCCTTTTCCATGCGCTGTCGCATGAAAATGCCATTCAGTTTCAATGCCGAAATCGATTTTGTGATACATGAGATTACTCATTTGGAATCTATTTTTATAATGTTGTACCGCACCATCGGTAACATAAATTACATGTTGTACGCGTGGGCACACTTTTTTTATTTCAGGAATAATAGTTTGTTGCATTACATACACGGCAGATGTATCATGAGTCAAGCTGTTTGATAATAATATATTACTAAAATGGATTATTGTACCTTCTGGTTTGTAGTAGAAAACGACAGGATGAACCGTACATTGGTCGTTGTTGTAATGAAACCCTTGTACTGCATTTTGTACAACGAATGCGAAGTTTTCCGAGAAATCACTGTGAACTAATACTTCACCGTATTGAAGGTTCGCTTTACGTTCTTCTATATATTGCGACTGACTCTTAGAAATAAAGTGGTGCAATACGAATTCAGGCAATCTAGAGCACAGTCTGTCAACATAAGTATCTATTGAAAAACATTCTTTTATCAATGCACATCTGTCAGTGGATTGCCATGTGCTGCAAAGAATTTGCGAAATTTCATTCTCTTCCAAAACACGCGATACATAATCTGAAAATTTATCCAAGTGAGGACAAGACTCATACTCCCGTAAGTAGCAATTAGGTTTTGGGCTAGAACAAAGTACAAAATTGAGGCAATCATTGTAATCTTTTATGGAATATTCCAAATCTTTAGTCAGTTCGTTCAAATGTGCGGCATCAAGTAAACTTTTAAAATTTTGATGTATGACGCAGACGCTACGGCAGGCACACACCATTTTGGCCTAAGTTCATAAAACTTACTTAAGCCAATTGGAAATTCAGGATTCTCTATTTTAAATAGTTCATGCAGTTTATTCACGTCACTGAGTAATAACCGTTTTTGAACTGTTTGCTTGTGTCCATTAACTCTCACTGATATGCAGTCATTTTTGTGCGGCAGAATTCGGCTGTTACTATCGTTTTCGTAAAATTCAATTACTTTTTTAATTGTCTGTGTAGGTATGGTCTTTCCTTGTTTTGGACGAGGTACTGCCAACATGCCCAGTTCGTTTCTCAAATCACGACCATTCTTTGCAGTTCGATAGGATGTTCCAAATTCTAAAGCTATGTCACGTATACTCCAGCATTGTGGAGGTATTGTTAAAATAATCAAGCGTAAGGGATCATTTTCCGGCAAACTCGAAAATTTATCTTTCAGACCCTGTAAAAGTGCTTCTAACTGAGCCTCTTTAGATAAACGTGTTCTTTTATTTGAATGTGTCTCTATGTCTATTACTGAATCGGGAACATCTTCAGGTTCATTAGCGGTTGTACAAAGTGTTTTTTCTTTTTCGGCAATTTTTTTTTCTACAATCTTTGCAAATTCTAGCTTTCTGCGGTAAGTGCGGAAACATTAATAAAATATTTTCCAAAACTTCTCGTAACACTTTACCTATATGACCACGTTCCAGCAATGGATTTATGCATCTGTCTGTGCAAATGACTGTATTTGATCTACCACTATGATCGGAAACCCTCGCCATGGTAAGTAATGAACACAACGATAATACAAGTTATACACTAATAGGTAATATTTGAATCAATACTTGTAGCAAATAGCAAGCGTCACCAATATACTGCAATATTTTATTTAAAAATATTTATATGCGTTTTATACTGCAAAAGAAACAAATGTAACATATAAGATATAAAGTATCGACATATTCCTTCAAGTCTTCTATTATACCAAATGAAGTTACGTTTCTATAACGTGAACAAAATCGAACCGCGGAAATCGCAATGCCACCTAGCGTCAGCTTAACCCATTAAGGCCCAAACGGGTGGAAGGCTTATTGATGCTAGGTGCCGTTGCAATATTCGCGGCTCTGCGCGTCTGTAAACGCAGCTCCCATAGTAGAAATGGATTTTCATTAGGTCAAAAGGAAGCCTGATATCGAGTACTAATATCGATGTAATATATGTAGATACAGGTGTTCCACATGAGTGTAATGTGCATTGCATATTACTTTTTTACAGTTGTGAGTGCGAAATGTCCTAACTATCACGACATCGATCTTTTATCTTTAGTTTAATGAATAACAAAGATAACAAGAGTCGTTGATGTGTTGGATTTATGAAAGTGAAAAAGATTATTCCCTTATTTTTTTTTTAATTCGAGAACTAAGCAGAATCCCGATAATTTTGGAACTTAATTTGCGCTGCGGTTGACAGCCCCAACTGCGAATCGACTTAGTTCACAGTGATTTCTCGAAAAACTTCGCATTCGTTGTACAAAATGCAGCACAAGGGTTTCATTACAACAACGACCAATGTACGGTTCATCCTGTCGTTTTCTACTACAAATCAGAAGGTACAATAATCCATTTTAGTAATATATTATTATCAAACAGCTTGACTCATGATACATCTGCCGTGTATGTAATGCAACAAACTATTATTCCTGAAATAAAAAAAGTGTGCCCACGCGTACAACATGTAATTTATGTTACCGATGGTGCGAAACAATTTTTTTGGCGTTAATGAATTTTGGCCAGCCAATTGATCCGGTTGACGTGGAATGCCCGATATATATATTTGAGGCCGCTGATCGCGATTCTGACGTCAGAATTGCGAAATGGAAAATAAAGGATCAAATATGGTTGACATATTCAGCTGAATTCAATTTTGCTCGGGAATTTCATTTGTGGGTTATTTATGGTCGCTGATCATGTTTCTGCTATCAAACTAGCAAAATTCAAGATGACCAATCTAATATAGTAGACATTTCCAGACACATTCGCTTTTTCTTACGGAGTCGGTCAAGGGCTACACGTTTTTAAGTTTTTGAGGTCGTTTATTACGAAGCTGACTTCCGACTTGGCGAATACAAAATGGCGGACCTAATAAAGTCACCGTCAAATTAAATTAATTGCATTTCCTCTAAACGCGTAGATCGTACTTTTCTTGGCAGTAATGCCTTACCGGTAATCGACGATGGGACATGAATCGGGAATTAGAGAATTGTTAACGTAATTCGGGGCCTTAAGAACAGGAAATTCATGATGTTTTAGGGGATGCGATGCGTCATTGACATATTGGTGTTATCTCTTGTGAGCCCCAACCCTCATTTTTACATGCGCACTCGTCCGTCCATCGTCGTTGCTCGTGGCCGCCTGCAAAACCGAACTTTTTCCCCGGATGGTAAAAGAGGACTCCAGACGAGCCGAGGCTCGACAAATTTATAGGCGCGCCGCACGCGCTGGTGTGCCTGCTAGCTCAGCCCCGAGTTCCCGGCTCAGCAAGGGAGAGGGCGGTATCCTCGGGCGCAGACGAAACTCCTACGCGACAACAGCAGCTCGCAATATACGTAAGACGGGCCACGTTGTTTGTTTACATTTCGATGCGTTGTTTACAAGGCCGGAATCGACTCATGGTCGCTGCTGTACTTGATGTGGGTTTTCTGCAGTTTCCTACATCCTCGACAAATGTGAGTATGGCCCTATCTAAAGTCGATCTGCAGCTCTCGATATACCGATGTACAGAGACTCTGGCGGCCAGGGTTTGATTCCGGCGTTCGTAGTTTTGACTACAAGGCTCGATCGTCGAGTCAAAAATTCCGCCTGGTTGAATTTCGATTACGAGGTTCAGCCAGGGCCGCCAGGGCCGGGTTCTGACTACAGGGCCCTAGGTCGTCCGGTCCTTGTACAGTCGGTGTAAGGGCCAATTAGCCTCACAATCAGAGGGCAGAAAGGGCCGGAATAATAAAAAAAATAAAAAAAAATAACCACATACTCTAGAAATTAAGCAAAAATATTCTTAATGACATAAGAAAAGTATACCGATTTGTAGAAAAAGAAATTTGTGGATTTCAAACTTTAATTGCCATTTTACGTCGTCACTCGCGATTTACGTCGCGATCTGCTTGACACTGGGTGGCTGTTTTAGCCAGACAATCGGGATGGAGTGACGTTCTATTTTTTGCGTGTAGTAGTAATCACTGTACAAAATAAAAAATAAAAATCGTAGAAAAAGAATTAAAAAAAGCAATGTTCTGTTCTTGTCGTAACGAGTTATATTTGGCTTTGGCCTGAGGCTATTTCACTTTCAAATCACCAATCCACAACTGTACTGAAGCATTGTCATCACATGTCTTTTTTAGATTTGGAATCCCATTTGAGATTCATTTGGACCAGGGCAAAGATTAGAATCTCACACCTTCCGTCTCATTATGAATCTTCTAGGTATATACAAAACTACTCCTCTTCATCCAAAGTCAAATGGGATGGTTGAATCAAAAGATAAATTCTAAATTATTCAGCTATAATATTTATAAGAATTAAAAGTTTGGGACAAATGGTTTCTTCTTTTTCTCGTGGCTTACCGTTCATATAAGCATAAAATCATATCTCCTTCGATGGTACTGTTTTGTAGAGAATTTCGATTACCTCTCGATCTTATGCACGAAAATCCTCCAGGTGATAACGTTACAGAATTAAACTTTGCAACCTACGTTGATCAATTGCAAAATGCGTTAATCGATATTCATCGACAAGTAAGACATAACTGGTTATTAAAATGCAACAAGATGAACCATCAACAATTTCAAGTCAGATAACCACTGAGAATCTGTTAACCACGAAAAATATACGATCAGGAGAAGGTTGTTCTTCCGTTAACCACGAACAATGCTAAATCAGTTAACCACTGAGAATCTCTTAACCACGAAAAACGTACGATCAGGAAACCTTTGTTCATCCGTTAATCACCGAAGACTTTAAGTCACTTAACCACAGAGAATTTGTTAACCAAAGATCAGCCGTTAAACACAGAAGATTTTAAATCGGTTAACCACTGAAAATGTATTAACCATGAACAATTTGCGAATAGAAAACCCCTGATATTTCGTTAACCATGGAAAATGCCAAATCAGTGAATTTGTTACATCCTATGTGACGCTTGTATCAAATAATTTTTACTTCTCGAATGCTTAACCCATTAACGCCGAGGTGATCAGAATTTTGACTAACTTTTCAAAGTGTTTATTTATTATGTTATCGGACCAAAAAAATAATGCAATACCTCTACTCCTATGCAAAATTTGATGCTCTTTCAGAATCTGAGCACAAAATTTTGAATAGACACTGAGAAAAAAAAATATGGCCGATTTAAACGTGAAAAACGTGAAAATTTTCGAAAACGCATTTTTTTTCACAATGATGCCGCAAAGATATCGACTTTGTACTATGATCAGAGGTGAGCATGGCACTCGAACATTAAGAGGATTTTTTTTCAGAAAAATTCATCGACGCGTTTTTTCATAATGGCGACGAGAATGAACAAATTTTATAAAGAATCTTAATCTATTGTTTTCTTTAAAACTACAAGCTTTAGAAAAAAATTTCTAAGAACAAAAATGTCTTAAAATTAGTCAAAGAATACTCTCAAATTTTTTTCAGAATTTTTGGAGACAATTTTTGATTTTTGAAAATTTAAAAAATAAAATCTTTCAAAAATACATTTTGAGAGTGTTCCTTGACTAGTTTTAAGACTTTTTTGTTCTCAAAAACTTTTTCGTAAAATATAAAAAGTTTTTCTTGAATTGCGTACATAAAATGTTGTTTCTATGTACACGGAGAGAAATTTCTAGCGAATTTAGTATGAAGAGCACATCGACGCGTTCCATGCCGGTATCCACAGTGACATCCGGTGAGGTAATAAAGTATGCGACCACGGTGGAATACGTTGCCGTTGTCTGCGGCCGCCGCAAAAGACTATGAAAACAAACGAATCGCGTAAGATATAGGCTGCGTCTTTCGGGCGAAGGTGACCTACCGTATAAATACTAAATATTTCTCTCCGTGTACCACTGCAAAAATCACGAACAAACTCGTACACCCTTTCACTTGTGCATTGACTCATATGTTCTATACAATTTGTACATGAATTATAAGTAAAGCATAATAATATAATAAAAATATTGGTTTTCACTTTTTCAATATATTTGTTATGCCAACGTTCAAAATCTTCGGCTTCATAGCATGCAGAGTATGAATCAGATTATTCGGATAGTGATTCCGACGAAAACATAGTAATTTGATGGTTACCAATATGAAAATAACCGTTAAAAGTTCAATTAAGCCCAATGCACAATTCTTCTGCGGTGAAAATTCAATAGGTGGAAAGTATTGTGCTTCCAATACTGCAGACTGTCCCGAGAGCGTCAATGTAAAAGTATAATTCATACTGATTGTTCAAATTACACTGATTATCATAACATTTTATGCAATATATTTATACAACTGATACTTGTTTAGACAAACCAGCTGATTGCATAAAAATTTGAGACATAAATGCCCACAATCAAAAGTGGTATAGTTTTGAAATTTTTCACGGTTATACATAATGCTACCTATACCGAGATATTTTCCCAACTCAGCAAGTGGGGCGAGGTTTCCAAAGCTGTCAAAATAAACGACTTTAGAACCACGTTTTCGATATGCTACCCAATGTGTCCCTGGACTGCTTGCATCGTCTAAATTTATGACTGCACATTCATTAACTTGGGGATTCTTTGGTAAATTATTACGCATAAAGACACATTGACATTTTAGCAGCCGCAATATGTTGTTCAATGATGTTATTTTCTTTTTTGACGCTTTCTTCTTTTTCAGCCCCACGGCTGCTTCGCTAATATACGATCCGCCTCGGTTCTGCCGGCGGGATTTTCAAGAGTTTTGGAATAAGCGATATCGTTTTCCTTGCAAGCCTTGTCCAAGGGATTTATCACCGGATTCCCCCTTGCTAATTGTTGCTTTAATTTTGTACCAGGTTCACAGAACTCATAACCGGGTATATGAAGTTCTACCGGTAATTTATTAATTAAAGAATTTACCAATCCTTTCCTATTCTTTATCCGATTTTACTTCTGGTTTCTACTTACATACGTAATCATTTTAAGATGTGCATCATTCAAATATCAAACAGTTAATGACTGATATTACATATGAAGGCGCTACTTATACTTTTATGTTCAGTTATTATCAAAATGCGATTTCATAAACAACCAACAAAAATCCCAATCATCAACTTTGATGATTTAACATCGTCTGTTCAAAATAATGTAACTAATGATAAACGACATGGGGAGTTGCTGCCAAATAGTATACGTCCACTTTTCTGTGGCCCGCCTAATGGCGGAAAAACAAATACACTACTCAATCTAATCATCGATCAGAATGGATTACAGTTTGAGAATATATATGTATATTCGAAATCATTAAATCAACCGAAATATCAATTTTTACAAAACTTACTCGACTCTGTGGAAGGTATTGGATACTTTCCTTTTCACGATAATGAACAGGTAGTACCACCCTTCGAGGCTAGGGCGAACTCTATTATTATATTTGATGACGTTGCATGCGAGAAGCAAGATAATATTAGATCCTTCTTTTGTATGGGTAGACATAATTGCGTCGATTGCTTTTATCTCAGTCAAACGTATGCTCGTGTTCCCAAGCATCTTATTCGAGATAACGTAAACTTTCTGGTTCTCCATAGGCAGTATGAAATGAATCTTAAGCATGTGTACAATGATCATGTCAATACGGATATGACATTTAACACTTTCAAAGATATATGTGCGCAATGTTGGACAGATAAACATGCATGGCTTTATAGTAATAGATAAAGACAGTCAATTAGAAGAAGGAAGATATAGCAAAGGTTTTGATTTATAAGCATAAATGATTTTAAGAACAAACAAAAAATGTTGTAACAAGTCAGTGCAGAGTGAGACTTGCATGCATTAACATGTCCTCCTCACTTCAACAACAGCAAGACGCATTACGTCAAATTGTCAAATCTATTCGCCGGAAACATCGATTATTAAAAATTGGTAAAGAAACGCATGACCTTGCGATAAGTGAAACCCTCAAACCTTTAATAAGTCTATTGGAAAAAATAGCCGACGCTTCAACAATGTCGATCAGTAAACATGCAATTGATGATACACAGGATAAAGTAGCGGATAGTATGGAAATTAATGATGTTAACGATTATAATGATGATGATGATGATATGCGTGATGGATATAATACCCCGTTAGATCAGACATTTAGCAGTGATATTAAAACACCTGCATATTATACTGAAGCAAGGTTATCAAATAAGTTTCTGACTTTACTGATGAGGAATATGCATGAGAGAAGTGATATCATTGATACAATTTATGGTGTTCGCATTATGCGTAATATAACAATTGGCATTTCAAAATTTAGCCAACTCCGACCACGTTACTGTGTTCTTGCTGGGTCAAGTGGGCAGTACCGGTTCTAAGGGGGGGGGGGGCGAACTCAGCCCCAGCTGAGGGCACTAGGGATTTAGGGGCGCCACCTGATGAAGTATGAAAAATGGATGAGCGACATAAGGACGTGAAAAATTGGGGGTGCCGTGTGCAGAAAAATGTAGAAGCTCAGTATAGTTAACATCGATGATTGATTCGCGCGCATGTCGATTTCCAAAATGGCGTCTTCGATCTCGTGTCCTGTTACTTAGCTTGCGTTCGATTTGAATCGAATCGTACCCGAATCGTACCCATCGAAATTTGCTTTGATTGACGAAAGGGAACAATAGGAAGATGGAACTCGATTTTCTACCAATGCGGAAGATGGAAGTTCGGCAAATCTGTGGTATCGTTCCATGTTCCTATCGTTCCTGTTCATCAAGTAACATCGAAACAAACTTCGATGGGTACGATCGGGGTACGATTGGGGTACGATTCGATCCAAATCGAACGCAAGCTTACTATATACATAGAGTCTTTGCCCGAAAAACTTACAGCGGTGCCATCTCGCGGTCAGAAACTTTTCGTCCCGTCCGCCCTATTTGCCTGGGTAGGTGTAGAGACCCTCTAGAGGGTCTCTGGGTAAGTGGGCGCAGAAGCGCAACTTCGCGGTGAGGTGGCGCTTCTGCGCCCACCTTCCAAGGCGAATAGGCTCTGTGCTTCTATATGCGTGTATATTCGGTGATAAAAACATTTAGTGGGTCGACTAGTTCATTTACGGACATTTGTCGTTTTCGATTAGTCTAGTATTTTCCATAAGCGTTAAAAGTACAACAGAAATCCTTCAATTTAAGGTACAAGTTTATTGCCTTTATCTCTCTCTAATATAAAATATCACATTCCAATTTATTTACGTCAGATTAGGTTTTCTAACGATTTCTTGTAACGTCTCAAGCTCTTATAAAATCCCCAGCCTCAAAACCCGAAAATTACTATCTTAAATGAGGCAAAAATTCCAGAAAAAAGTATAAACCCTTTTTCCTATATTGAGGTTAGGTACTGTGTAAGCGGCGATAAGCTACAATCACTGTAAAATAACCTCAAATATTACGATATAAGACATACTGCTGTAAGATCACGCTGATATTAAAAGTGCAAGTGTAATTTAATTTTTGTAAAATATTTTCATTAAATCGTTGAGAAATTGAACAATGTATACATGACATAAACATGGCTTTTCGAGGTACCTCAGATAAACTTTATGAACCCAACAATGGAAAATTTCTAGGATTAGTACAATTATTGGCTAAGTTTGACCCTGTAATGGAAGAGCATATAGCTCTTGCAATAAGAGGTAACACTTAGATTCATTATTGTGGAAATATAATCCAAAATGAATTGATACATTTAATGACTGAAAAAGTGACCTCTCAAATTGTATGTAGAGCTATAAAAGCGAAGTATTATGCAGTCATAGCTGATTGTACTCCAGACATTTCGCACCAAGAACAACTTTCTCTAACAATTCGATTCGTTGACTCATCAGATGATTCTGTACAAATAAAGGACGTTTTTTTGGAATTTTTTGTCGTCAACGACTCCAGTGGCAAAGGTCTTACGGAAGCCATTATTAACATTATAAATAAACATGAACTTCACTTGAATAATTGCAGAGGTCAGGGATATGATAATGTGCGAATATGAAGGGAAAGAATGTAGGTGTGTAAAAAAGAATTTTGGATCAAAACTCTCTGGCTTTATATGTTCCCTATGGCTACCACAGTCTCAATCTTATTTTGTCTGATGCCGCAAAATCCTCAGTCAAGTCAACAACCTTGTTTGGTGTTCTTCAACGACTATTTACATTGTTCTCGGCCTCAGTTAATCGGTGGAAGGTTTTAACTGATCATCTAGAAACATATACCTTGAAAAGAATGTGTGATACACGCTGGGCGGAGAGAATAAATAGCATCAAACCAATTCGATATCAAATCACCAAAGTTTGTGAAGCTTTAATCACTTTAGCTAGCGAATGTGAGACTCGTGATCCGGGAATTGCACATGAGGCCATTACATTGACGGAACAGTTGAAGGATTTCAGCTTTGTTGTATCCGTAATAGTTTGGTATGATGTTCTGTTTCAAATAAATATTGTAAATAAAGCGCTGCAATCAAAGGAAATGGACATACTCAAATGTACAGATTTTTTGTTAAAAAAATTTTATGAATTTTTAGATGATTATAGAAAAAATGGGTTTAAACAAGCTGTAATTACTGCACGATCTCTGGCCGAAGAACTCCAGATTGAACCACAATTCAAAGCTACAAAAAGAATGCGATGTGTCAAACGACAGTTTGATGAAAATGACACTAATGATCCAATTGAAAGTCCACAAAAGAAATTTGAGGTTGATTTTTTTAATGCTTTCCTAGACTCTGCAATAGTGTCGATGAATGAGAGATTTCATCAGATGAACGAGTATTCGGAAATGTGGGGTTTTCTTTATAATTTTCAGAATTTACCAGACAGGAAAGAACTCTGGAAATTTTGTGCCGATCTCCAAATTAAGCTTACTATGAATTCCGAATGTGATATTGTCGGTGATTTATTACGTGAAGAGTTGATTAGTTTAAAATCGTTTCTAATCGATAAACATGGAGTTACTCCGATGGATGTACTAAATTTTATAAATCAGTACAAGTTGTATGATTTGTATCCAAATGTATGGGTTGCATATCGCATTTTCCTTACGATACCAGTTACTGTAGCAAGTGGAGAAAGAAGTTTTTCTAAATTAAAATTAATAAAAACATATTTAAGATCTACAATGACGCAAAATAGGCTGACAATCCTTGGAACGTTATCCATCGAAAATGCGGTTGCTCAAAAACTAGATTTTTCTGAATTAATAAAAGACTTTGCTAATAAGAAAGTTAGACGAGCCAATTTCATATAAATAAATTCTTGTTATTAAATTGTTAAACAATAAATCATTTATTTTTATTCTGCAATCGCGTTGGTATTATGAAATTTTTACACTTAAAAACTTGTCCAAAGTTTTGTATAATTTCATTATATTTCGTGTAATACTTTGTTTTTTGTGTACAAATGTAAATCTACAAAGAAAGAAGAATAATTTGACCTAGAATTAATAGTCTATTCACTGCCCCAATACAATATTCGAAGATTAATTTTAAATTGATCGGTCTAATTCCTAAACTATACGAACCTTATTGGAATTTGTAGTTCCTATGGTATTTAGGCTTGTCTAATTAAGGAAAGGGCGCCATCAGAATTTCCGCTGAGGGCGCCTAGAACCGGCCCTGTTCGCATAGAAGGTGGTACTACAAGAATCGGCGATACGACAATAGAATTTGAGAATGAAAATGTAATTGTTAAGGATCACAAATTTGCTATTACTGAAGTTTTGCTAGAGTTATTATTTAAGAAAAAAGCTGATATAGCTATAATCTAACAATCTCATTTAAACAATTACAAAAGTATACTTACCTTAACTAATGCCCATAGGAAAGATTGGAATCAGGAAAAACCTATTCGATATAATGCTTCCCACAAGTATCGAAACTATATCGAAGATATGTTCGAAGATGTTCCGAAAAAGGGTGGTAATTTGCCTGAATACATGATTGCTGGACAAAACAGTAAAATTGATTACGTGCATTGGGATGATCCAAATAAACTTGTCGATCATTTGCGCCTTCTAATAGCATCGCAAGCTGCGGGTAATTCGAGTCTTTCGAATTAAATTTTATCGATCATTGAGGAGTTGCGCGAAGCTAATATAATCTATTAATTTTGCTTTAACTTAATCTGATAATTATATCAGTATCATAACCAGCATGGATGTATTTGGATGTTCGTCTCAACGAGCACGGAAGCAAGTATTTCAAAGTGTTGAAATTTCTACAGATGGTTCTTATGATTTTAAGAAAAGAAAGTTATGTAATATCGGAATTCCGACAGATTCGGATGATGCCATTACTTTGAGAATGTTCCACGCATCTATTCGTGATATTAAACAACAAATAGATGAACTGTGTAAAGGCGTAATTAAAAATAATGAGAAGATTGAATATTTTGAAAAAAGTATACATAAAATGCATCAAGATATAAATAACAATTACAATGAAATAGAAAAGAGGCGGATTATATCTTCAGATATCGGAAATTATACTATTGAATTACATCAAGAAATAACTAAGCATATCAGTAATTTAAATTAAAATAATTACACTCTTAGCAATTTTTCGAATAATATCACTGTCTTAGAGCGGGAAGTAAAGAAAAATAAAGATGATTTGAATAAAAATAATGGTTTGATTGATAGTCTTACGGTAGATATTGCTAATATAGAAGGAGACTTGAAAAAACACACCTATGACATAAGGGAGAGTAGTACTGTAGCTCATGATGCTAAGAATTAATTTTTCTCCTAGAACAAAATGTTAATAAAAACAGTGAAGCCATAAAGAAGTTTAATGAAATAACTTATGTTATTTACGGAAGAATTAATTAGTTAGTCTGAAAAATGTGAATAAATAAACTATCTGCAACAATCCACCCAACAGTTTAAATCAAGATGTTGTCTTATCTGTTTAACAACAATGACTTATAAAGGGAAGAGAGAAGTGGTGAAGGAGCTTCATAAACCAGCAAGAAAAAATTATACAAGACGGCGAGTAGATATTCGCGGATTAGATGAAACTTGGCAAGCCGATCTTGTAGAAATCATTCCATATGCAGACGAAAATAAGGGTTACAAATACTTGTTAACTGTCATCGATGTATTCTCTAAGTATGCATGGGCCCGCCCAGTAAAAAGAAAAACTGGTGATGACGTCACAGCTGCTATGAAATCGATATTTGAAATGAGTCGAATTCCAAAGAATCTACATACCGAACAAAGAAAAAAATTTTATAATTCAAAATTTTCAAATTTAATGAAAAAACATGAGATCATTTTATATTCTACATACAGTAATCTAAAAGCATCAATTTTCGAACGCTTTAATCGTACTTTGAAAAATAAAATGTGACCACAGTTTAGCCTTCATGGTAATTATCACTGGCTCCATATCTTACCACACTGAAAGCCCAATGGCGCTATTTTCGTATGAGCTCTATAGGGTATAAATCGTACGAAGTCGGTAAGACGTTATGCGTAGCACGCGCCCTACCGGAATCGCCGTAAGTTGCACAGGTTTCGTATCGGGAATGTCCGCACGAAAAAAGAACGAAGGCAGGTCTATACTTGTTCCAATCTCATGCCGAAATCGTATAGGTAGCCCGATAGTAAACAACCCCCACTCTGTCGTTCGAAATTCGTTCCAGTGGCCATCCCATTTTCGCTGTTGTATGGAACGATTTAGTGTTACCAGTGTTACTTTGTGTTTCTATAACTGAGACGTGACAGCTGACGTGACAACCGAATAAAGTGACGTACGAATTTCTATAGTAAAGTAAGTGTTCATATATTTACTGTTCAATTTTAATAATTCCGATTTAACCAATAATTGTAATATTATGCATATTCGTGAAATGAGTACGGTACACTGTAAAAAATCTGTAATGAAACAACCAAACATATAACGGTAATTTTACAGCTCATTGTTATTTCCCTACTACATCTAGCGGCAGCAAATACAACTACATCACGACGCGAAAGTATGTTAAGGGTATTCTTCCAAAAAGTCGGAAGTCAGATTTGACTGTAGCGACGCCTACAACTTTTAAGTGCACTAATTGGAGTGACATCTGCCGACGATATTACGAAGTTCGACTTTCGTTCTCTCGTCAGGACCGTATCAAAGATTTTCTCGAAGGGTTCTTACCGGGGCCCCACAATTTTGTTTACATGTGTACGTATACACATGCATAGGACAAACGATATTCATACATGTAGCGGGGAAGGCCGAAGTTGGCCGAGATCGCGAAGAGCTTCCCGAAAATCGGTGCTGTAGCATACATGTATATGTATACATATATACATTTACAGCGATCGTCCGATAGTTTCGACGGCGAAGCTCATTTTTTTTCTTGCGATAGAATTTCTCCCGGCTATCCGACGGATTCGGATGAGGTAACTCGTGCGTTTTCTTCGGAAAATCGTTTCTACATGAAGTTATCGCATAGAATAAATGGCTAAAACTTTTTTTGCAAATATGTAACATTAGTATATGTATAGTTATATTTTAATTTTCAGCTAAGTTTTATTTCTTTTCTTCATCATTTTCGACCTAAAAACATATAGAGTGGTACAAATGTCCAAATTGTAATTTTTTATCAGTTCATGATTTTCCATTCTTTACCGCTTTTTTTAAATCCACGTGAGAAGTTTAAAATTACAAAATATGCATAGAAAAAAAAATCATCGCTGAAAAATATTAAAAATTGTAAGACAAAATACATTTGTAATACTCAAATTTTACATTTTTTTCGCTAAACAGAGTTTGAGCCTTTATTAATAAATACTAAATTTTAATATGTAATATTAGACTTTTGCATAGAAAATTAAAAAACATTTACCATTAGTAGTACACTTCTTAGACATGCCTAAAAAAGTATATGGGTGCATATATGTATGCATATATGTGAATAACACACATTATATTATACAGGGTCATCGAAAAGTATCGGACCCCCCTAATACCTTCAGTTAGAATGCACTTAGGAGAAAATGTCCAATAGCAAAGTTGTATGGTTTCAAGCGGGGAGTAAGATGATGACCTTGACTTTGACCTTGACCATGTTCTTCAAGGTCATTTCAAGGTCAATCTTATTTTTTTAAATAGAACCCCCTACATTTTATTGCATATTCTTATAGCTTATCTCGAGAGCTTTCCAAAACACTATAATAAAATATTTGTTTATTAAGTACTTTTTGAGTTATAAAGGTTTGAAGTTAACAATTTGTTAAGTGGTGTGCGAGTCCGACCAGTTAAGGCAAGAGTGGTGTGCGAGTCCGACCAGTTAAGGCAAGAGTGGTGTGCGAGTCCGACCAGTTAAGGCAAGAGAGGTGTGTGAGTCCGGCCAGTTAAGGCAAATTTAATTCCAATTGGTTAGCTTGGGCAAAATATTTAATTGTACCAAACAATTCACAACAAATGTTCAAATTGTTGCCCTTCAACAGCCTGGCAATGTGCCAATCTGTTATAAACAGCCGAAACCGCATACCGGTACGTTTCTGGCGGTATTAGTTCTATCTCTCGAGTTATTCTCCCTCTTAAATCATCTAAATCTTGAGGCTTGGTGGCATAAACTTTACTTTTCAAGTAACCCCACAAAAAAAAGTCAAGTGGGGTCAAGTCCGGAGACCGAGGTGGCCACTCAATATGACCCCTTCGCCCTATCCACCTGTCCTGAAAGACCTCATTCAAATATTGACGGACAATGACACCATAATGAGGTGGAGCTCCATCCTGTTGGAAATAAATTTCATCCATATTTCCACCAGCTATGTCTCGAATAGCTGGAACAATTTGTTCGCGAAGCATGATAGGTATACTTGTGCTGTCAAATTGCCTTCAATGAAGAAAGGGCCAACTGGTCTACCATTAAGAATACCAGCCCATACGTTAACTTTTTGTGGATATTGAGTATGATTGTCTCTTTTCCAGTGAGGATTAACGTCACTCCAGTATCTACAATTGTGTCTATTTACATTTCCAGTCAGTTCAAATGTTGCCTCATCAGAGAAAACAATATTATCAAGTAATAGAGGATCGTCGACAATCATCTCCATCATAAGATCACAAAATTCGATGCGTCTATCAAAATCGTCTTCGGACAACTCTTGGACCAAATGGAGTTTGTATGGATGCCATTTATTCAATTTCAGAATTTTACTGACAGATGCATGACCGATTTCGTGTTCTTGTGCAACGCGATTGATGGAAATATGGGGATCTTCAACGAAAGACTGTAAAACATCTAATGCCTTATCATTATTTGTTGCTGTTTTAGGTCTACCAGATTTTGGGCGGCTTTTAACGCTACCAATGGCCTCGAAACGTTGAATAATACGGATTACAGTACTTTTGGAGATCCTATTATTTTCATTCCGAAAATTTTCATTAAATAATCGTGTTACTGTTTTATACCCTCTTTGTTGATCTCTCCATCCTCGCATCATTAACAGTGTTATTCGATCTCTTTTAGAAAGCTCCGCCATTCTTAATTAGAGCGAAGAAGAATTAATCAGGTAAGTGATAGGAAATTGATCTAGATAATTAAGTAGAGAAAAATACTAATTATTATGTGTTGGTCCAACTATCGATTTGTTTATTTTAACCAGCACTAGCAAAAAGCTCGTTGAGCAACTGAAAATCTAATAGATCAATTAATAATATTTACGAAAAATTTCTGGGCTATTGGAAACAAAATGAAGATGTTTGGGATAATCAATTGAAGCGCAATGGTTTCTTTTGTTACAGAAAAAATTTTTGAGGCTGTTCGTTTTCGTCCACGAGGTGACTGCTGCTCGCTAAGAAGAAGACAGCACTGCATCAAAGTTTCAAATCAGTGATCCGTATTGTTTGCTCAAGAGCTCGTACATTGGTGCCTGCGAGAGTGAGAGAATAAAGATTGGCCAACGCTTTCGGTCAGATTCCCGCTAACGCCTTCGGAAATCACGCATTCGAGCAGCTTCTCGCAATTACGTTCGGGCAGTTTTTCGCCAGAGCCTATTAGCATAATTGCTTGAAGCCGTACAATACTTTGCTATTGGACATTTTTCCAAAATGCATTCTTACTGAAAATATTAGGGGGATCCGATTAATGTATTTTCTTTAAACCAATTAATTGGTCTCATTATTCCGCGCACAAAAGTATTAAGGTTATGATTAATGAAAACTAAATAATATTTTACAAGATATTCTACATTTTGTATCAAAAAATTGTTAACTTCAAACCTTTATAACTCAAAAAGTACTTAATAAAAAAATATTTTATTATAGTGTTTTGGAAAGCTCTCGAGATAAGCTATAAGAATATGCATGAAAATGTAGGGGGTTCTATTTAAAAAAATAAGATTGACCTTGAAATGACCTTGAAGGACATGGTCAAGGTCAAAGTCAAGGTCATCATCTTACTCCCCGCTTGAAACCATACAACTTTGCTATTGGACATTTTCTCCTAAGTGCATTCTAACTGGAGATATTAGGGGGGTCCGATACTTTTCGATGACCCGGTATATATACTAGGTTGCGGATCTGCATCGAAACGACATAGTAAATAGATGGAATGATTGCATCTCTCCTTGCATATAAAATGTATATTTGAAATGCATATTTCCATGATTTTGGACGTAATGTTGAAATAATTGTGAAATAATAATGTGAAATAATAATCAATAATATGCATATTTACATGGATATCATTTTTTTTTTGTAAATGGACTTCTTATAATTCTCTGGCAGGATCCGATTGTTCTTTGCGTTATTTACTCATCAACAGTCATCTAAAAGTAGTTGCGGGCTTTATCCACAAAAAACTGTAATTTTTCTAAATATTTATCGACAGTTGACAATGGAAAACAATGTAAATCCACATTATTACAGAAAAGTATAGAATTTCTGTATATTTTTTCCCAATAAATTGTTATAAACAAGTATTTTTTAAAAACCAAAATACAGGGATATTTAATTTTTGGCATATATCTTATTTTTGATAGTTAGTTTGGCGCTATCTGTGCTGTGGTAGGCATGGGCCACAATTAACACTTTCTAATGTAATTAATATGGACTTTAAATGAAAATTATTGATATAGAGAATATATTCTATAACACGATAAATATATAAAGATTTAGAAAACGAATATTGTAGGTGACCATTCAAATTATTGTAGGTGTCCATTTCAAATCATGCAATGAAAATAAATTTAAAATTCAAAATCATGTTTTATAAGATTTTTATTGTTCTTTTGGGTAAATAAAGAGATACGTATTTTTTGTTTTGCAAACAAAAAATTTTTCGCGAAGTTACGGCCTGCACAAAAATTTCGCTGGTGATTTCATTTTTGCCAAACAGGTAGGAAATTATATTCAAATCTCTCTATATCCATTAAAAATCGATATTTTAGCATTCTGTTTTCTTAATTTAGCAGTGTTTAAAATGTTCTTTCATGGCCATTTTGAAATTTTATAAAGTTTGAAAATTAACAAAATGGCGGCCATATTTTGAAAAATAAAAAAAACTCGTTTTTCTCAAAAACATCATTTTTCAAAATTCTAATTTTTGTTATGATTAGACAATATAAAAAGGAATGTTTTCCAATAGGTTTGGTCTGCGCTAAAATGGCTTGGAAGCGTCAAGATTTTTTTGTTTAATCGGCATTTATCAGGTTGCAGCAATGTCATCTTTCAGTTATTGAAATAAAAGAGAAATTTGGATCATATCTATTAGCCATAGAAACTTTCAAATATTATTATTAATAAACAATTTGATTATATTTTAAGAAAAAATGCGTGCTAATGTTAACGATCGGTGGAAGACATTCATTGAAAAATGTTCATCCGTCAGTATATACAAATGAACGTGTCGCTCAGATCTCATTATGTTACAGACGAAGCACACATCTACTTATTTAATCGTGAAACAATTACAATTCAAAAAGCACCCCAATTCGTGAGAGGCAATGGGACTGACTCACTTCAAAAAGTACCCCAATGCGTGAGAATCCTATCACGTCCATGTCGTTCATCTCGGGTAGCGTTAAGTAAGGTTGTAATAATCATTGTAAGATTCTTAATATATGAAAGAAAAATTTCTCCTGAAAATTCTGCACTTTTCTTATTTTTTCTTGTTCTATTTACGCATTATTATTAGACATCAACAATCGGCGATACGCTCAATTTTATGAACGGACCTAACGGTGTTAGAACATATTTTCCTTGGGCCGATAACGGAGTAAGCGGTAGCACGTTTTTATTCTTAAAATATAAAAAATTGTTTGTTAATGTTAATGTGTAAAAGTTTCTATTTGTAATATATATGCTCAACATTTTCCTGTTGTTTTACTAACTGAAAGATGATCGGTTTTACTAACCGATTTCTTTTTTTCAGAATGTTAAAGTATCGATTTTTACCGGAAATAGAGAGATTTAAAAATAATTTTCTACCTGTTTCGGACAAAAATGAAATCACCAGCGAGAGATTTTGTGCAAAACAAAAAAATACGTATCTCTTAATTTACCTAAAAGAACAATAAAAATAGTATAAACATGATTTTAAATTAGAAAATTTTTTCATTGCAGGATTTGAAATGAGATTGGTCAGGTAGAGAATTGCAAAACCTTATCGAATAAATTGCAAAAATATGTCGAATACCCAGATATAACTTAAAAATTGTGATAAGAATTTTTTATTTTGGGCCGTGAATCGCGATGCTAAATATTATAATCGCTAAATATTAATCGAGAAAAATAATGTAAATTCATAATTATTATTCGTAAAAGAACAGACTTTGAAGATAGATAAAATTATAAACGTATTCTTCAAAACGTGCAAGTAATGAAGACACCTCTTATGCACTGTTTGACATTATTTATTACAAGTATTTTTATTTGTTGGTAAAGAATAATTTAAAATTTTTTTATAGTATTGTGAATTTACATTGTATTTTCACTGACAACTGTCGATAAATATTTAAAAATACAATCACGCAACAACTTTTAAATGAATATTGATGGCCAAATAAAGAAAAAACAATCGGATACCCTGCCAGAGAATTATAAGAAGTACATTTACAGAAAAAAAATGATATCCATGTAAGTATGCATATTATTATTTCACATTAGTATTTCATAATTATTTCAACAATATTACTTCCAAAGAAATATTTAAGTTAAACATGTTCTAGGCAATGCAGTACAAATTCAATATTAACTGTTGAAATGTAGTATTTATTAATAACAAGACTTTTCCGAAGAGTCAAAGACTGTCAAATTTGATTATTAAAATTGTCACTTTTCTTACAATTTTTAATAATTTTCAACGCCGACATTTTTATGTATATTTTGTAACCAATCGATTTCTAGCATGCATTTTAAAAAAAGAATATGCGGAATCCATCTAATTGTAAAATGATGCAGGCAGACCGATCGTATGTTAAGAATTAACTTTAAGGGGCAATATTCTACTTGAAAAATAAAGGAATACGTGTTTGTTAACATTTTTATAAACAATTTTTTTTTGCATTGTTTAGCAAAATTTATTACTTCAAATTTTGTCAATAACACAAATTTTTGTAAGTTCCTTATTCAGATGCTCTGAATTTACTTACTTTTTAACCTTTCACTCGTGCCCTGGATTTTTTTCTTGCATTTTTCATACTTTTTAAAAATATGAATTTTAAATGGATTCGACTTATAAGTGGTGAAAAAATAAAATTTCTAAAGTGATAAACAATATGAATGTTTAATTGTTCGACACGCTATCATTTTGTAGGTCGAAAATGATAAAGAAACAAAAATAAGGGTCAAAATAAATTTGGTGATTCGCTTTAAACTTCCGAATGGATATTTATACATTGCACTATAGGTTTTGAGTTTTGGCTTTGGTTTTGACATCTTGACTCTACTTTTCAAAATTACGACGTTTATCAACAGATCTATTTTTGCAATGAGAAAGAAAGAATATTTTGTTTGTATTTTGCATGTAAAATGGAGATATTTCTTAGTTATTTCTGCCAGTAATGCTTCATACTGCACAGATAAAAAACGCAGGGATGTATTGGTTTGGAACTTTAATCCCATGATTCGTGCTACATAATGGACAATTCGTTAGTAGCGTAGAATCTGAATCTACTTCAGACAAACGCGATATAACTATTAGAAAATAATGGATATACATATCGAGGAAACTTATTGTTAGTCATTTAACAAATTTTCAACATTATTACCAATTTCAGCGAATCTATAAAAAAGAATCTATACATAGATATGTATAGATTCTTTTTTAAACTAGTTAGTCCAAGTATGGTGATGCAAAACTTCATGCTATCAAACGACAAGGGTTAACTAGGCAAAATGGGCCCAAAAATAGGTTTTTCTGAAATAACTCTAAAAATATCACATTAAACAAAAAGAGAAATTCACGAAAATTGTATTTGGGGAAATTTTACACAAGTTCGACTTTTAAAATAGTTTCTACGACTAATAGAAGCCGAGATAGTTTTTTTCAAATATTGGCAGTTTTGCGGAGTAACTGTAACGCGCGTTTTTCGCTTATAAGTCAAAAATAGTCATTCGCATCGCAAAATACTTCAAATAAAAGTTGTAGAGGATGAAATTACGAAAATTTCATTTTTTCATGTAATGTTGTACGTTCCATATTTACGAAGATATGAACGCTTAAAAAACAAATTAACGCACAATCGGAACGTTTTTTGCGATGAAATCAATAATTACTCGAAAACCGTGCTTCATGTGGGAAAAGTGCATATAATGAAAGTTGGAAATAATGAAATTTTGAATCTTTATGTTTAAGAAAAAAATCATTTTGATCATAAATCCACGATGGTACAAGAGAAAATTATGAAAATTTGTTATTTTCATGTACTTTTTTTGTAAATAAGTATTTTTTGGCTACATTTAGACAGTACTAGTATCCGAACTACTTTGAAGAGGATGAAATTATCTGCGTAAAGTGAGCATCTGTTGAAGTTTCTACGATGAATAATTGTTGAAGAGTTATAGCCGTCTGAAGTTTCATGCAAAAAAGTAACAAATACATTTTTTGTGTAAAAACAAGCGTACAAATTTTTGTTCGGTTATCTACTGATATTGAAATTGAATTATTAATAATAATAGTAATAACAAAAGAAATAAAGGGGGCCAAATTTCACACTGATGCTGATCTGGTAGGGATTTTATCCAAAAATGTATCACTTTTCGGCAGATTGAGCGAGATCAAACACAAATGTTGCTGTTAAAAGTTGTTATTTGCGTAATAATAATAACAACAATAACAATAATTTGAATCATTAAAATGATTATAATTTATTGCATTCATTTACACCCATCCAATCTATTCCAAAGAACATTTTTACATAAAAAAATATAAATTTACAGATGATTAAAAAAAATGATTAAAAAGCGAAGAATTTTGTTTCATATTGTTGTTGTTATTATTATTAATAATATTATTTATAAATATTATATTTATAAATATTAACTATTTATAAATAGAACTTAGAAATGTTGTTATGGGAATATTATTACATAATTTTCATTATAAGAAAGAAATGAGAGAAAGTTAAATTCTCCTTCAAAACATTTAAAAAGGTTAAAAATAATTAAAATTCACAATTTCGACGGTTCATGATTAGTTTATAACAAATTAGGCTTTAAAAAAAAAAAAAAAAAAAAAAATTACTCCTTTGTCGAGATTTGAACCCATGAAACATGAGTTACGAAACAAGCACTATACCGCCTGAGCCAACATAGCTTCTATAAAAAATTGCGATATTCGCTTCATATAATTACTACTTATAGCTTAAAAAGTAGGAAATGCAAATGTGATTTTCTAAAAAACGATTGAGTATTGCAGCGATCATTCTGATAATCAAAAGGGTGGTAAGTATGTCCGATATTATGAGAAAGTTTCAATAAAATCGGAGAGCACAATTCCGTAGCGCCCCTTGTGAGAGTGAAAAAATATATGTTCAAGTTTGTTACACGAACATTACGTATATTTTTTGTTCCATTAAGCACTCGTATTTTTGTTTGTAATACAACAAATATCATAAATACTACTGCTACTACTACTACCACCACTACTACTACTATTATTAATAATAGTAATAATAATAACAATAAAAGAAATAAAGGGGGACAAATTTTACAATGATGCTGAGTCAAAAATATATCACTTTTCGGAAAGATTGAGCGAGATCAAAAACAAATGTTGCTGTTATAAGTTGTTTTTTACGTAATAATGATAATGTTACGATTTTTATGTTTTTCGTAATGCAATTTTTATCAGGATCAGGAGTTGTAAGGGATGATTCTCGGTAGCTGAGAATCGTTTTTGGGATCTTCCGCATAAAGGGGATCGACACCCCAAGTGACGAAATACTGGCGAATTTAGTAATAATAACTTTGATTTATTTTTGGAAATGCCAACTACAGGTCGTACAGATCGTTCGGGTATATAAGTACTAAGTCCGGTATTGATTCGCGGAGAGTCGCGGATTAATGTGTCGCGAAGCTTTTAAGTTCGAGTGCGACTCTGTACCGAGATCTTCTCTGGATCGTACACGTTGCGACTCTGCACCGAGATCTTTACGGCGTCAATCGCGGGGCGACTCTAACGGAGATGTTCACTCGATCATTAACGGGGCGACTCTGATTTCGGGCAATGCGATTGCCCTTTTTATATGGTAGATGTCGATGAGATCATCGTCCTTTTTGATGGACACCTGCACTTGTTGTTTTCCACGTGCCATCTTCCACGAATCGCTCACCCCTTTTGACTTATCGGTAACCTTGGCGATTCGGGGAACGTGTGCTATTGTGTGCGTATGTGAGTCACAATCTTAAGGATTGTGTTACTTCGAGCTTCGGCGTGGAACATTCGTTTCTTGACCGTTTGGGCTTGCAGCTAGAGGAACCCGTGGTTCCCAGTGTAAGTTACAGCACGCGTGCAATATATGTGCGACGCCGAATCGGGCCCTTCGATGTGTGTGTCTTGTCGATCTTACAAAGACAAGTATTGTCTATGTTACGAGTGCTATTATGTGAGTAGCCAGCATCCGTAACACGCCCGGGGTTAAAAAAATTGACGATCCACCGTCAATCAATGGCCGTACAAAAAATTAATACGCAACTTAAATTATACGCGTGACCTTCAGTTGGCTATTGTTAGTAAGAAAAATTTTACATTATTGTCTTATTGGGTCATCTTATACATTCCAAAGTATCTTAATCTATGGTTAGTGATACATTTTTCTTATATATATATATATATATATATATATATATATATATATATATATATATATATATATATATATATATATATATATATATTTATTTGCGCTTGCTTAGGCGTTCGTATTGAATTTCTTATAAAATGACATGTTATGACGCATCCCGTAGTGTGCATACATAAAAAAAAAGTCGCTGTAGCCCTATGGCGCCTCCTTGTCTCGTTTGGACGCCGGGCTAACCGTAACGTGGTCTGTGTTCGGAAGTCTATTTATATCTTATACACACTTGACACTACACATCACTAACACTGCCTATTATGCTATAGCGCATTATATTGTCTATGGCGTTGTAAAAATGCATTTCTGAGTTTTGTTACTCCATGGAGATTTCACTGTTGACATTTTCATGGAACAGCCAAACATGACGATTTTTGTGAATACTTCTATGTATCATAATTGAACAGATTTATGTGAATTATAATTGAAACACTTATGTGTATTATAATTGAAATACTGGTTGAAACACTTATGTGTATTATAATTGGAATATTCATTGAAACACCTATGTTTAGTATAATTGAAATGCTTATTGAAATACTTATTCATACATTTATGTGTATTATAATTGAAATACTTATTGATATACCTATGTATATTATGATTGAAAAACTTGTATGATTGATATGTATGAATGAAATTTCCAAAAAAATTTGGTTTGAATATTATCTATCGGTTTTTTTTTTTAAAATCTTATATACGCAGAATTTCTGTATCATCTTGTTCACGTATTCTTAATATAATCATGTCCTAATGACCGTTTGATATAAGAATAAAAAATAATTTTTATTTTCGTACAACAAATGGCACATAAGACGTTCACTTTGTTAAGGCTGATTTTGGATATCTGCGTTTCGCAGCAAATTTGTATATCCTGGGTGATTTGGTGTATTTAAAAAAAAATGTCCAAAATTTATATTTAGTACATCAATTGTGTGTCGATGTATTGAGGAGAAAAGTGGAAGGATGAAGATCATAAGAAAACGCGTGCGCGAGTTACTCCTATGCTGCACTTGGGCCTCTCCTTATTCTCTTCTTCTCTCTCTTAAGTGTGAGGCCCACTCTAGGGGTTTCGCTTTCCTCGCGTATCGCATCTTTCGATAATGTTTTACTGGTAATGTAACTTGAGAGTTTCAAGTGTTTATATGATTCTTTCGCTTTTCTACTCAATCCGTGTGGTCCTAGACAATAGGGATTCTGTTCTAGAAATAGCTTGTTTCAAAAATGTTATCTTTCCACTTGAGTTAAGCAAGTGTGGATTGATTCAGTATCGATAGTTGCACTTTCGTCTTCCTACGTTTCGATCTCGTTTTCAGTTCTTATTGTGCTTTCTAAGATGATGCGTCGACTGGTGTGTTCAGAGTGGATTATAGTGCCTACCGAATCATCGGCGCTCCTCTGCGTGCCGATTTCTTCTGTAAGTGAGAGAGAGTGTTTTCTTTGAAAAAAAAAAATAAAAAATGTTTAGTGAAAATTTAACAAGTGTTTTGTCGTCTACGATTCTCTTTGTGTTTTTTTTTGTTTTTATACTGTTTATCTTAGCTTGCGAGTTTTTTTGTTACCCTTTCACCCGATATCTACCATGTGTGAAGGTGGTGTCTTCTGGGGCGGGCGTTGGTGCCTTCCTGACGTCGTGGTGTTGTTTCAATGATTGTATTATGCAGATCTGCAATTGACAGCTGATATCTGGTCCATGGATTCTGTGATTACATAATGGAGGAATGATGGTAAGTTCTAAAGATGCGTAAAAAATGTAGTGCATCCTTTCATTTCTCCAATGTTCCGAGTATGTGTCTCTTTACGTGTGGGTTAGTCACTTATCCACTTTTTTATGTTTAATATATATTTTTCTCTATCTTATATTAATTTTCTATAGACAAATATCCGTTAAGTTTTTATTTATATTTTTTTTGTATCATTATCGTATATATCTTTTTTCCACATCTTTTTTTAATTTCCTATAGACAAATATCCATCAACGGGTCATGGTTCTTTTTTACTTTATCAATGTGTACTATTTTGTTCTTTCGCGCATTGATACGTAATTTTATATTTCGTGAGCCACATATTTCAATAATTTCATAGGGCCCAGTGTATTCGTCGTCTACCCTGCCCTTCCGGGGTTCTTTTAATAATAATACCATTTCACCTTCGCGAAAATGGCAAATATTCAATTTTTGATCATAATATTTTTTCGACCGGCTAACGTCCGTGCTTCCGTGATTCTCTCGGTCAATTCTGCCAAATAATCGTCGTATGTAATGAGCTTCTCGCGGGTGGCGTGTGCACTTGGCAATCGTGCGTTTGTCCCGTATACAAGCTCGTGTGGCGAGTAGTTTGTCCCTTCGTGAACACTCGTGTTGTATGAGAACATGGCGAATGGAAGCCAAATGTCCCAATCGCTACGTTTCTCGACAAAATTCTTTAGGTAGTCGACCATCACCTGGTGACTCCTTTCTAGGCTCCCGTTGCTTTGCGGGTGGTAAGCAGATGTCACGAATGTTTTAATTTTAAAAATTTTCGCAAATTCTTTTAGGATCTTTGCGATAAAGCAACGACCTTGGTCGGTAAGAATAGATACAGGGGCTCCAAAACTGCAAATAAAATGTTTTGCAAATGCTTTCGCGACTTCTACTGCTGATGCCTCCGCTAGCGGAATTCCAAGGGAGTATTTCGTGAGTAGGTCTTGTATGGTTAATACATACCGATTTCCACTCTCAGTGATATCTGTTGGTCCCCATATATCAAGGGCCACTTTGTCAAATGCGTTTCGTGGTGTGTCTGTAATGACCATTGGTAATCGTGTTTTTACGCGTACGAGTTTTTTCCTTTGACATCCGGCACATCTTTTTACGTATTCCGTGACGTCACTTTTCATGTTTTGCCAAAAAAAATTTTCGCATAAGCGACGATACGTTTTTGTCACTCCTTTGTGACCTCCTATAACTGAATCATGGTGTTCTTTTATTATGGCGAATCGCTCGCTTACTGGAGGTATGGAACGGTTGTCCTTATAAAAGGTGATCGTTAGTTCTCGTTGGCTAAGTAGTGATTGTATTGTATCTTGGATATCTCGCCATTGAATATGTGGGAACATGTCGCGATCCTGCCCGATTATTATGGATGAAATCTCAAATTTTGTTAAAAGGGCATCCAATACATTGATGGATTTGACAATGTTTGATTTCAAGGCTCGACCATCAAGGTTTTGTTTAACGACAAGTCCGAAGAGTCGGGTCTTACCTTTTTTATGTACAATCACTTCACCGATTTTTAATCGTTTGAGCGACAATTCGTTGGGATTAATTAAATGTCGTTCCACGAGGCCTAGACCAATTTCGCTATCTAAATGTCCATTGGCCGTGGTAAAGTAGACAATATGTCCCTTTTTACTGAATACGTGATCGTTGATAGTATTTAATCTTAGTTTAGAATCGACTGGCTTGTAAAAGTCTTCGTTTCTCCCAACGTCTATCGAATCGTAGAACTTCTGTTTACGTTTCGGGCCATTCCCTCCACGTTGCTGTGTCGAGACGTTGGGATCGTGACCTGCCTCAATCGGCTCCGTTGCGTTCGGGAAATTCCCGACGTACGATGACCTATGTCCTACCGTCGCGTCTGATAGTCCCAACATGCCTATGTACTCGGGCAAGAGTGGGGTGTAGTGTAGCCTATCGAGATGTAGATGGTGCGTTTGGTGTGCATTTTCCGGTTTTACGTGATAAAATTGTGTTTTATCTGTCGGACTATGCTCATGTACGCAAATATTTGTATTGAAATGTCGTGCAAATATCATTAAAATGTTATCGTCGCCGAATTCCGATGTAGATTCCAGTATGGAAAATGCACGTACATATTCAGCACAGGATAATAGAAAATCGCTGTCCTTCAGCGTTTCTCTTAATTTTTGAGGGCTCATATTTAACTTTTGCAATTTGATTAAGGAGGTAAAAAGGCAATTTCCGTCTTTCGCTATATCAGTATACTCCTTTAGAGTTTTGTAGGGTTCCATACATGAGTTTGAGAGTGAATAATTTAAATGACGAGACAATTCATCGTTCTCAGACGCACGCATGGTCGTTTCGTCGACCTGCATTTCGTCTTCTCCGATTTCGTTAGGTTCAACGGGGATTTCGTCGAGTTCCATCGACTCGTCGAGGATTTTCGTTTCGTCCCGATCTCCGGGCCGTTCGTCGGTGCTCGGATGAGCGTGTCCCTCTCCGTCGATGGTAGCTTCTCTAGCTCTCTGCGCTTGCGAGTAAGAACTATTTTTAGATGGGCCCTTCTACTTGGGCGTCGAATGGGGAAGTAAACGTATAGTTTCTTCGGGCGGGTCGAGGGAAAAATCCGACGACCAAGAATCTTCTAGGTCCTCGTTGTCCGACGTATGACTTTTTCGATTTTTCATTTTCGTCTTTTTCATTTTCGTCTTTTTCTTCGAGTTTTCTCTGTCGCTTAGGTCTTCCATTTCGGAATATGTGGTTTCTGTATCTGGTTGTGATGTAAGTTCGTCCTCAGTAGGAAATTCTTCTATTTCCCTCCAACTGTTTCGAACATCAGCTAACCGTTTCTTATAGTTTAATTTCGTTCCTGCTTCGGATAGCACTTAATTTTTTACTATTTTTGATTTTTCTTTTATCTGAGTTCGCTTTACTGTAGGGTCAATTTTCAAATAATCCGGCACTTGTAGTTTTTCTACTTCCGATATATATTGTTTTCTTTGTTTTTTCTTCACCGGTGTAGGAGGTTTTTTCATTGAAGTTGATCCGTCTTGCTGTCTCGACCGAGTTTTTCCTTTATGGTTTCCTAATTTCATGTAGGCTGGCAATTCGAGTTTTTCGACCTCGGTTATGTATTTCTTTCGAGCTGTCTTTTCAACTCCCAGCATTTCTACATTGGAACTCTGGCTCTCTTTGTCGCAGTCAGTCACGTTGTCTTCAACATCTCCATACGTATCGGTTTCTTCATCGAAATCTTTACCACGTTTTTTCGGAGCAGGATTTCCTGACCCGTCACCATCTGAGACTCGCAGTCTCTTAGCGTTTGTTGATCGTTTTTTGTTTTCTTTATCATTTTTACCGCCTTTAATTGGCATACACGATTTTTCAGTTTTTCGTGCGTTTTTTAATTTTTTAATCGTTTTATTCTCTTTATTTATTTTATTATCGATCATATCTATTTCATCGTTACATTCATTTTCATTTTCGAGGTCGGATCTATCGATTGGGTTACGCGATAATGCGTCCGCGTTTACATTACGTTTCCCCTCTTTATATACCACATCGTATTCGTAATCTTCTAATTTTATGCGAAAACGGTGTAATCTCAAATTCATATCCTTCATAGTTTTAAGGAATCTTAGCGGTTGATGATCTGTTACGAGAGTGAATTTTCGACCATACAAATATGGGCGGAACTGTTCTACGGCGAACACCGCAGCTAACATTTCTTTTTCCGATGTAGTGTATCGGGTTTCTGCTCCTTTCAAACTTCGTGATGCGTATGCAACTGGTAGATCCTCTCCAATCTTGCCTTGCGATAAAATAGCGCCAAGTGCTACTCCCGAGGCGTCCGTAGTGACAACGAACGGCTCGTCGAAATTAGGTAACTGTAAGATTGGTGTATTACATAACAGATCCTTTAGTTTCTCAAACGCTTCTATCTGCTCGGTACCCCATGTAAACTTGACATCCTGACGTAATAAGATAATTAACGGGTGGGCGATTTTTGAGAATCCCTCAACAAATCGTCTATAATATCCCGCTAGTCCAAGAAATTGCTTAACGTTTTTTCGATTTTTGGGGACCGGATATTTCCTTACCGCTTCGATCTTTTTCGCATCCGGCTGAACTGTATTATTACCAATAGTGTGCCCCAAATACGCCGCTTCCTTGCGTAGGAACTGACATTTATCGGGTTCCAACGTAAGATTTGCGTCTTGAAGTCGTTTCATGAGGCGTCTAAATTTAACCTCATGTTCATACAAATTTTTTGCGTAAATAATTATGTCATCGAGATATACTAGTAACTCTATCCCTTGTAAGCCACTTAATAATAGATCCATAAGTCGCTGAAAATCGCTGTGGCCGTTTTTTATTCCCATCGGCATTCTTACATATTGATAGTGACCGTTTGGGGTCGAAAACGCAGTTTTATGTGCATCTCGCTCATCCATCATTATTTGATGGAACCCAGATTTAAGGTCAAGAGTTGTAAAATACACGGACTGACCTAATTGGTCCAAAACGTCAGTAATATTCGGAATAGGGTATGCATCCCCAATAGTTTTCTCATTTAGATCGCGAAAATCGATAACTAAACGCCATCGCTTTTCGCCGTTAGGACCTGGTTTCTTAGGGACAACCCAAGCTGGAGAGTCATATGGAGAGCAGGACGGTTTAATCAATCCTGCCTCGAGCTGCTCGTCCACTTGTCGCTGCATTTCGGTTTTTATAGCAGGTGGGTGCCGGAAACGTTTAGCGCGTATCGGCACATCATTTGTGGTATGAATGCGGTGTTTGAATACGGAAGTCGCGCCTAATGGTTCCCCTGGTAAGTGAAACATGTGAGCGTAGTCGTGAACGAGATTCTCCACATGTTTTCTTTCCTCGTCCGACAAGCCGTCCACATTTATCCGCTTCAAAACATCGTTATTTCTCTGTTTATCATGTCCCATAGCCACTTGTATTTTTGCGTGATTTTGTTTTTTCCGATTATTTTCGTAATTCTTAGGATCCTGCATGGATTTTATAACATTATTTTCTCTTTGTATATTTTCTGCTACTTCGCATTCTTCCAGTTCAATTTGTGGGACGGTAAATTTTATTTCGTAGTCATTCGTATTTATGACATACAGATATGCGTATCCATCGTGATTTTTTACTAGGGCATTACCAAAAAATAAACCACTGCAGATGTTGACTTTTGGTACAAATCCGAAGTCTAAGTTGTTTAGAACTTCTACGCGAACTACTCTGCGACTTCTTGGCGAAATCTGTATGAATTCTTCATTAATAAATGGGATTATATCATTTCTTATATGTACGCAATCTTGTTCGTAATCGATTTTTGCTCCGAGAGTTCGGAAAAAAGGATTTCCCATGATTCCATCTTCATCGATAGGGAAGTCATCTCTCACTATTTGTAACTCTATAATTTCATCATTAAATTGTACTTCTGCACAACCTAGCGTACCGATTATTCCTTTGCCGATTCCGCTTAAATCGAATTTGATATCCTGATCGGGGTACAGATCTCGACGTAATTTACTCAGTTTTATAAGATTTATTTCTGCTCCGGAATCGACCAAGAATATTCCGTTTCCGTAATGCAGATCGGGGCTAGAAATGTCTATTCGTGGACATTCTGAAAAACTAACATGCCCGAAATGGACTCTGGTCGTTCCGCTTTTACGGCGCGCATTTTCCGAGTGGAATTTCTGTCTCGGGCGTCGCTCGACGTTGTTGGTTGCTGTCGAGCGCCCCTGGAGTTTAAATGATTGTTATTTTGGCTGTAGGATGAAATTTTTTCTCGTTTATCGGTGTCTTGATTATTCCCGTATTTATTTCTCTGCCATCTATCATTAGTCTGATGAGACGAATGATAATTTCCCGAGAACGAACGATTTCCAGAAAAACTTGGGAGGTTTTCCCTATTTCGGTCATTCCGGAATTTCAATTCGTCCCGGCTATCGTTATTAAAAAAGTTTGGTTATTTTCTGCAAACCTATTTTTCGACCTATCCTTAAATTTTCCTTCCGAAATCTTTTTTTTCACGCCGTTTCTAAAAAAACATGTTTCGCTGACGTGACCCATTCGCTGGCAAAATTCGCATTTTTGTTGATTGAATCTTTGCGCGGGACAATTATCTCTGGTGTGACCTACGCGATCGCACCAAGTGCAATGTCTCTGCATGTCCAGGGTATCGAAATTCCTATTTTTTAGAGTTCGGCATTGTTTCCGAGAGTGCCCTATTCTTTTACAATAACTGCACTGAATGTCGTTATAATTTCGCCATTCAGGATCGATTTCATAACGTCCTGGCCGGTCTAAATAGTCATGCTGATATTGCGGACCTTTCGAAACTAAATGAGCAGACGCTTGATAATATCTTTCTCCGCGACCTCCTAGCATAGGATCGGATCCTGCGTCTTTCGCGCTGTATTTTTCAGTTAGTTTTCTAGCGTGTTCTACGGCAGCCTCGAGCGTATCTGGATTCAACTGCGTGAGGCGTACTTCCATAGGGCCTTTCGCGCAGTAAATAAAATGGTCCTTTCCGTCACGATTTGCCAAAGTTAATAATCTCTGACCGGCAACTGCGTCAAAATCTCTCGACGAGTTTATAGCTTTCTCGAGAGCTCGGTAATCGCGTAATAGACGGTAACCAAAATCTTCTAAACTTTCGCGTGGTCCGGGGTAAGTATTTTTTAATCCCGCTAGCAACTTGAGCGGATCACTAGAGATGCCGTAGGCAGATTTTAGATCGGCCAGAAAGGCTTCTACTGTCGCGTATGTCGAAATTTTTTCGCAGAAAATTTTCGCTTTCCCGGTAAGCTTTTTCCTCATCATGTGTAGGTAGATCCGGGTTTCGTCGGCCGATAATAATCTGAATCCGTCGCGACACGCACTTTCGAAGTCTGAGAATTTTTCGCGGGTGCCGTCAAATTCTGGCACACTGCTCACTGCTTCCGCAATTGGTGGTGCTCGTGCTACCACATATACCGAACCTGCGGGGGCCACTTGGTGGCTACCGCTTGTCGTTATTCCGCTTTTATAGTCCGCCATTTTTTTGTATATTTTTTTTTGAAAGTCGCTATTATTAATTTCTGATTCGCGTTTGTTTTGTATTCAAAATTTCCCCTTTTTTTTGTTAAAAACTGTTCGCACGATGTAACAAATCGTAAATTTGATAATATTCAAAGTTAGTTAAAAGAATATTTCGAAGTTAATTATAACAATATTTCAAGGTTAATTGAGGCAGTATTTCAACATTAATTGAATAAGCACTTCAAAATGAATTACAATAGTGTTTCAAAATGAATTGTAATAGTTTTCCTTTTTAAATCAACAATATTTCAAAGTTCATAAAATTCACAACAATCGTTAAATAGTTTACAAATTTTCTCTCTTTTTGTTCATGAAATTTAAATATGCTTCTGAGCAAAAGATTGATAAATTATTCCAAAGTTTTTTTTTTTTGAGAAAATTTGTACAGAAATGCAAATTTACTTACGTAGCTGCACTCATGAAGTAGACAATCAGCGTCCTCGATGTCTTCTAGTTGATGCGTTGAGCTTCCTCAAGTTACTGGACAGTCCCTCAGGTTAGTGAAGCGCCCTCGTGAATCTTGAATTGGACAAGGCCTCCTCCGCGTTCTGGAGCAATGAATCCTGGATAGCTGCGTCTCCAAACAGCTCGTGTTCATTCACAACTTTATTTTACGCGAACCGGACTCCGTTTACCCGTTCTAATTTCCTTGAAAAGTTATTTTTGAAGTTCACCAGTCACTTGCGGATCCCGCCGCTGCCACCATTTTTTTATGTTACGATTTTTATGTTTTTCGTAATGCAATTTTTATCAGGATCAGGAGTTGTAAGGGATGATTCTCGGTAGCTGAGAATTGTTTTTGGGATCTTCCGCATAAAGGGGATCGACACCCCAAGTGACGAAATACTGGCGAATTTAGTAATAATAACTTTGATTTATTTTTGGAAATGCCAACTACAGGTCGTACAGATCGTTCGGGTATATAAGTACTAAAGTCCGGTATTGATTCGCGGAGAGTCGCGGATTAATGTGTCGCGAAACTTCTAAGTTCGAGTGCGACTCTGTACCGAGATCTTCTCTGGATCGTACACGTTGCGACTCTGCACCGAGATCTTTACGGCGTCAATCGCGGGGCGACTCTAACGGAGATGTTCACTCGATCATTAACGGGGCGACTCTGATTTCGGGCAATGCGATTGCCCTTTTTATATGGTAGATGTCGATGAGATCATCGTCCTTTTTGATGGACACCTGCACTTGTTGTTTTCCACGTGCCATCTTCCACGAATCGCTCACCCCTTTTGACTTATCGGTAACCTTGGCGATTCGGGGAACGTGTGCTATTGTGTGCGTATGTGAGTCACAATCTTAAGGATTGTGTTACTTCGAGCTTCGGCGTGGCACATTCTTTTCTTGACCGTTTGGGCTTGCAGCTAGAGGAACCCGTGGTTCCCAGTGTAAGTTACAGCACGTGTGCAATATATGTGCGACGCCGAATCGGGCCCTTCGATGTGTGTGTCTTGTCGATCTTACAAAGACAAGTATTGTCTATGTTACGAGTGCTATTATGTGAGTAGCCAGCATCCGTAACAATAACAATAACAACAATAACAATAATTTGAATAATTAAAATGATTATAATTTATTACATTCATTTACACCTATCCAATCTATTCGAAAGAACATTTTTACATAAAAAAATACAAATTTACAAATGATCAAAAAAATGATGAAAAAGTTTCATATTGTTGTTGTTATTATTATTAATAATATTATCTATAAATATTATATTTTTAAATATTAACTATTTATAAACAGTATCTACTTAGTAATTTTGTTATGGGAATATTTTTACATCATTTTCGTTATAAGAAAGAAATGAGAGAAAGTTAAATTCTCCTTCAAAACATTATTTAAAAAGGTTAAAAATAATTAAAATTCACAATTTCGACGGTTCATGATTAGTTTATAACAAATTAGGCTTTAAAAAAAAAAAAAAATTACTCCTCTGTCGAGATTTGAACCCATGAAAAATTAGTTACGAAACAAGCGCTATACCGCCTGAGCCAACATAGCTTCAATAAAAACTTGCGATATTCGCTTCATATAAGTTACTACTTATAGCTTAAAAAGTAGGAAATGCAAATGTGATTTTCTAGAAAACGATTGAGTATTGCATCGATCATTCTGATAATCAAAAGGGTGGTAAGTTTGTCCGATATTATGAGAAAGTTTCAATAAAATCGGTGAGAATCATCGCACCTGAGGTTCCCTTGTGAGAGAATGTGATGACAGCCTTTTACATTCTTGTCCGCCCTCTCTCTCTCTCTTTTTGCTCCCGTATATGCCGCGCCGCCTCGAACCCATAGTATATATATATATATAATGTTTTTCACCTCACAGGTACATGATGTGTAGATGTGTTAGTCGTCACGATAAAAACGCTTATTGCATCGTTTCGATAACGCTAACGCACAAAAACGGAGTGGACGTGCATTCCTGATACTTCGCGGATTACATTGAACCCATTTTTATGCAAATTAATTATGTTTTCAAGGCGTAATCTGCAAATTGCGACTCGAAGCGGGTAATGGCGGCACAAGCGCCATTATATATATATATATATATATGGATGGATTCATGCATACACACATGAATGTAGACATATTCATACGTGCAAGTTACATATGTATGCGTGCACATGCTCGCGGGGCCCTGGGAAGCGCCCTAGAATACCTACGATCCTGACATTCGCTTTGGGCTCCATCTCACCGAAAAACGCGGAACTGATATATGTCAAATCTTTCGCTTGTGCCGCCATTACCCGCTTCGAGTCGCAATTTGCAGATTACGCCACGAAAACATAATTAATTTGCATAAAAATGGGTTCAATTTAATCCGCGAAGTGTCAGGAATGCACGTCCACTCCGTTTTTGTGCGTTAGCGTTATAGAAACGATGCAATAAGCGTTTTTATCGTGACGACTAACACATCTACACATCATGTACGTGTGAGGTGAAAAACAGGCCGATTTTATCCCTTTTTTTTTGGATTATGCGACAATCGTTGCTCCAATATCGAAGTGGACGCGCATTCTAGGGGAATAATAGCTTATAAAAAACGCATTTAATAAGATAAAAAGTTAAAATTGAAGGCGTAATCTGCAAAGGAGTTTTACTTCCGGTTTGGTAGTTCCACAATGGCCACCGCGGCGCTGAGGGGCTTTAGAAGAACACCCTTAAATACATTATGAAAGACAGTTCGATCAGAAAAATCGAGTTTTTATTTAATCAAACAAAAATTTGTTGCGCCCCTCTCAGCGTTTTGGCGTAAAGCAAACTTATTGGAAAACGTTCTTTTTTGTGTCATCTACTCCTAAAAAAAAATTCGTTGAAAAAAAAAATTATGTTTTTGAGAAAATTGAGTTTCTTTTTTAATCAAAAAATGGCCGCCATTTTGTTAATTTTCAAAATTTTTTAATTTTTCCAACGCAAAAAGAAAGAGCGTCTAAATGACTATTAAGAGCAAAAAATAGATGGGTAAAATATTGATTTTTGGGGAAAAGAGAGAGGTTTCAAGAAATTTGTGTGCCTGTTTCTCGCGAAAACCGGTCGAACCCTAAAAATTTTCGATCGCTCGTTACTGTGCGAAAAAAATTTTTTCGCAAAACGGCAAAATACGTATCACTTTATTTATGGAATAAAACAATATAAACTATATAAAACACAGTTTTGAATTTCAAACTATTTTTCGCTGTTCGATTTGAAATGGAAATGCCCTTATAACAATAGCACACATGTACTAATAAAATGAAGCCGCAAGATGTTAATAAAGACAATGAAAAAGAATTATTTCGGTTGTTTTGATAATGAGATAAATTCTTAATCCAACAGTAATGATTATTACTGCTGTCGTCTTCTTCGACTTCAACCTTTATCGGACACCAAAGACGAGGATGGGCATAGTACTTTCTCTTATTTTTCCGACGAGAAGCAGGTTCACGTGGCGCTCCTTCTCATCGATAGTTAAGTGTACGGGTAGTACTTCTTCTTTTTTCTCGGATACTACAAATACATTGATTGAAATCTCATTCAACTTTTCAAACTTTGGACTGTCCTTTAACGCGACGGGGAAGGCAATGTCTTTTAAATTAAGATGTCTTTGGTAATGCGGATATCATGACTGTTGACAGGAATTGACATTTGCGGGGAACAATGCTGACATAATCGCCCACGCAAAACAGTCATTATCAGGAATTTTCATGTTAATTACGGCCTTTTTATCCTTGATCCACTTGGGTAAGTCGATCCATCGTCTAGCACGCATTTGATTATATTTCGCCACTTGTACAGCAAGCGAATTTATGGTAGATAATGCCCCACCCGTGTCGCGCTCTTGAAATTCTTCAAGTGATGAAAGAATGGGTGCCTTCACTCTTTCGTCGAACAACTCTGTTAAATTACTTATAGCACATAGTGCTACGTACTTATTACTACAGTATTTATTATCTTTCTGCTCACCATCCACAAACTGTCCCGAAAACACGCTGCATACTTTCACATTATTAAAATCACTTATTGCACCACGCACGTATTTTATTATTACAGCTTTTGATTCTCCAAAAAACTGTGCAGGATCTAAATACTTTCTATTCACCACCAGGCTGGTACGAAGGCGATTATTGAAGGCGGATTGCACATTTTCCCGAGAACGAGATTTCCTCGGGGTCCTTTTCCCTCCTTTTGCATCAAGTTCCTTGATGATGCAGCCTTCAGTCCTAAGATGCGATGTGCTCGCGATTCTATAGACGCTTTTGTACCGATTGGAATACTGCGATTTAACTTTATATACTTATATATTTTGTCGACGGTTCCGCGGCACTCTTCGATGAAGTTACGGAACTGATCCAAAGTAGGGTCTTCATTCAGGGTGCGATAAAACATTGTGAGGGACCGCTCCCAGGAAACAAAAACTTTCCGCACATCAACCATCTTGATATAATGAAAACTTAGGTGGACTCTGCTAAAAACAAAAACGACGATTCTTCAGCGTGCCAACACTTGAGATTTTCCATATACTGGCACCATATTTATATATACGCCGTATTTGTAGCGCTTTTCGAGCTATGTAGTGGGGTGATCATTAACTGTATATTAGTTTTGCCGGTTATGTAAAAAAAGTCAGAAAAAAAAGCTATTGACAGAAGTTCTACTGCCACACACACACGCGCGCACAAACATATTTACTTAGATATTCGAATACATGAGTTGAATAGCACTTACACAGTCCTACATATTTGAATTTGAAAAAATAGGGGGTCTTGATATTCAAAATCGGATGCGAGATTTTCAAGATCTGATGAAATCTGAGATTTTATTATTTTTCATACCACTTGTTTAAATTTGAAGTGATACCTAATTTTTCATACCCACTATCGAAATTCTCAATGGAGTGTAGCGTTGTTTCTATATCACACAGCTCTCCCCCGAAAACTATGCACACTTTCACACACTGGTACTCTTGGAAAGCTACGCGTAGAGTATCAAACACTTTTAATTTTACAGCATCAATGAAATCATTTAAATTCCCGTATTCAAAATTGATCGCGAGTCCTGTTTTTATGCGATTTTCTACGGAGCGTCAATTTTCGATAGAAACTGAATAGTTCCGTGGTTCTATCGAAGGATTTATATTTTCGCTGGTGAGATTATTGTGAAGAAATAGGAGAGGGTCGATGATTAACGTAATGTGTAATGGGTTTTACACGAGTTTTAACTCGTATACCATCTTTAAGAGCTATAGATTCTGAGATATTAAAAAATATGCTTAGAAGTTACGTGTGTTTTCACGTGTGTTTAAAGGGTTCATGAGTGAACATTCTTAGGAACGCGTTGAGACTTGCATGGCGTCTTTTATGCACCTGTCGTAGCTGCCAGGCCCCGAGCGTTAGAAGGTCATCGTCACGTCTCGGGCGTCGGCCCAGGTCGTAAATCTTAAAAGCACGGTTTGAATGAGATCATGGGGGACGTAATAACTAATGGGTTTTACACGCGTCTCAACTCGTATACCATCTTTAAGAGATATAGGTCCCGACATATTATCTAATATGCATGGATTTTACATGTGTTTTCCCAAGGATGGTCGAAGTTACATGTGTTTCCCCAATGATTGGAATCTAGAACGAGCGCTTTCGAAGGGGAGAAAAAATAGACTTTCCGGGTCCCGCGCATCAGGGGGTCGACGTCAGGTCTTTTGAACGCGTTGAGACTTGCTTAGAGGCTTTTCTAAATTAATTTTATAATGGTCTCAGCAGTTTTGTGTGAAGGGACTCAGCGGTTTCGTCACTATTGGAGATCATTGAGTTACGCTAACGGCTTGTCAAGACGACTGTCATATTGATGGATAGATTTCCTCGACGAGAGAAAATTCTGAAAGGTGAATTCGAACTTACAACATGACAAGGGATAGGTCAAAGCCCTGATTGCATCACTAACGAGTAACAGGTTTTTAAAATTTGTGTGAGATTTAAAAAGTAAGTCGTCGATATACGAGATTGGGCTAGACACCTTCAAATTGGTATTTAGACTAATGGAACTCTACGCTTTCAATTCATTAAAAAAGATACGTAACATCTGAAATACGTCGGTAACGGTGTGTCATATTGAAAGAGAGATTTCCCAACAGGGCACATTTAAAAGATGGAAAATATATACATAATGCGACATCATTAATCTTCGAAAACTCAATGGGACCGTCCACGAAGTCCTTGCGTCATCTTAATGACCTCATTAGTGCCGGTCAGATTTCCCAATGAGAGAGTTTTGAATTAAGCCCGCGTACTAAACAGCAAATAAAAAATGCGAATCAATCTGCGAATCGGTCCGCGAATCAGTTCACGACTCATTCCGCGAATTAGTCCACGAATCAGTCCGCGAAGTAGTCTGCGAATCAGTCTGCGAATCAGTCCGCGAATCAGTCCGCGAATCAGTCTGTGAATCAGTCCGCGAATTAGTTCACGAATCTACCACCCCGCCTGCTGCGACAGCGCCGCGACTGTGGCGACGCCTGGTGGCTGCAGTGGGAACGAATCGAGACCTGTCAAACCCCCCACTACTTACACAGCATCTACGTATTAAGAAATATTTACGGTTCGTAAATTGAAATCTTAAAGATTTTAGAAAAGTCCACCTCTACATATACTCATTCGAATTAAATTTTCGCGCTCAAACCTCATCCCCCACCTCTTCCTTCCATCATGCGGGTACATATAAAATATAGTTCCTAAAAACTAATAAGGTATCTACAGAAATCTCCAGAAATTTTCACCGAAGTCGACAGAAGTTCATTGTGACCGACGTGACAACTTTGCTCGGTACAACGGCCACGGGGATGTAGCCAGCATGTTCAGCAATGAATCCACCGAACAATTGTTCCAGGTATTTTTTAATAACAATAGTTTATTTGCATTTTACCAGACTCCACCTAGTGAGAGTTCTGATAATACTGAAACGAAATATGAAACATGAAAAGTCCATTGATGTACATAATCATATATAAAAAGATTATTAGCTAATTACCAGACTCTAATAAACATACTTGAGAGCTGTGATAATAAATAAAAATTTGTGAGACATGAAGAGTTCATTGATGTAAATAATCATCAATTGTAAAAAAAAAATGTATTTGCATCTTATCAGACTCGTATAAATAGCTTTGACAGCTCTAGTAACAATTAAACAAAATACAATATATGAAATGTCTTTAGATGTGAATAATCATATGTAAAAAGTTTATTCGCATATTGCCAGGCTCGTATAAATAGACTTGGGAGCTCTGGTAGTAATTGAACAAAAAGCGAAGAATAAAATGCTCATAGATTTAAATATGGATCTATATTGAACCACAAAAGTTTATTTGCTTCTTACCAGACTCGTATAAATTGAATTGACTGCTCTGGTAATATTTAGGCGGCAAAGTCATTGAATGTAATGAATGTTACTTTTGCTGGATTCATAAAAATGTAAAAAAGTGTTTAGCGGCGTGAAAATTGTAAATTTGTTGGCTGGTAATGAATGTTACCATTGCTTTGATGATCCATACAAATGTTGACAAATTATTGTCGTTGATGGTAATGAATGTTACCAATACTTCGATCAATAAAAAGTTCCATGCTTGGTGGAAAGAATGTGAAAATATTCCTGTTACTTTGATCTCAGTTATAAAAATATTAGTGTACTATGATGTAGTATAATAATAATTAAGTTAAAGCCGAGTCGTCGAAGGTAATAAATTATACTGTTGGATCATAAAAATGTCACAAAGTGTTCAGTTACAGTAAAATTATCGATGCCAAACATGTAACGTCGTTGATGGCGATGAATGTTGCCATTACTTCGACGTAAAATAGCTGAAAACATTGCTGTATAAAAAGTTAAAGTAAACACTTTAAGGACGCTAGAGATAATGCAGCTTTTCTGGATTCGGAAAAATATGTGGCCACATACAAAAATAGAAGTTTTATTATTGGTAATGAATGTGTCCATTACTTCGACGTGTTACGATCGTAAATAGTAATGTGTAACTTATTTGTGGTCTGGGATACTGTCCTTATACCTCTACTGGAATTCACAAGAACTGGAAAGATAATGGAACATGAGTCATTTTGATGGGAAGACGACACTATTCACATTTAGACTCACCACACACGTTTCGAATTATTTATTGCTTATTATTTGGTTAAAACCATTATAACGATATCACTTTGGAAATCTTATCTGGATAATTTAATGTGAACTTTAAATACAATTTTTTATTGGGAAAATAGCGCGTAAATCAACATTGAATTAGTCTAGCCCACGTCTAAATTTCGAATGCCTGACATTTGACATGAGCAACTTGTCGTCAAGTCAGATTCACACTCATATAAACACAAAATACACATACGCGTAACAAATGATATAATACAACTAATAACACATACATATACACGACTCACACATACACAAATGCAACGCAGGACCTATACAACGATACATCCATATAATATTTTATAATCGCATTTAATTATTTTATTTATTTATAATTAATTGTTATTATTATATTTCGGATGGAATAAATCCACAATACTATTTAGTATTGAAATCCTAATACATTAATATATTCCTTTTGATTAAAATATAAAATGTAAAATCATTGATTTGATTGTGTTAGAGAACAAGTATTTAATTTCAATCTCAATTTGAAATACTATACCTGTTTTACTATAACTATTTTATGTGTTATAAAACTATAATTTTATTACATTGCATTAGAACGGAATAACCCGCAATACCATTCAGTATTAATTTGTCTAATGCAATGAAATTGAATATATTATAATTAATAAAGAAAAATAAATAAAAATTTTTATATAATAAGTCAATAAAAAAAATATACATAATAAAAAATAATAATTTATACGGATCATAAGACTCCTTCCTTCTACAAAATTATCACCGCCCTCGGTGATGCACTATTATTGAGTTGGAATTGAATTATAATATAGCCATAGACAGCTAATAATGTCACAATGTAAAATATTTCGTGCTAGGATATATTATAATATTTTATTGTTTCTTCTGAAAAGGAAGCAGACAATTAATAATGTGTCTACAAACAGTAATGAGGTCATTTAGAGTCAACGGCAATATGCCACAATTTAAAATTGAAAGGGACTCTAAAGGTAAAAGGAAAATATGTGAGCATAACAACCAATAGTAACGAATTAAATGTCAATTTAATTTGCATAGTTTAAAAAAAAATGAACATTTGATTTCCATTGAAATTGTATTTTCTTTTTTTCCTGGACGTAATGGGGAAAAAAATAAATTGTAGTTAACATGTAGATATATTAGATTATGAATAATCAACAATGCTAATGCATTAGTTATCTAATATATTTACTTATAGTTTCGGCGAGTGTCTTGTAAAATAGATCTTAATTAAAGAATTTCAAAATTCTTTTCTTCTTCTTTGTACGCCGGTGTCTCCCAGATACATTGACAAGACGGTGTTAATGTCAAAATTGCTTATTCTGGTGAAAGCACAATCTACTATTCCTCTTTCGACATTTTTAAAACCATCCAAGTCGAGGTGCGTCAATTCGCAACTGTTATTCAATAAACTGTATACCTCCAAAGCAGCAACCCCTGTACAGTCGCGACACTCCAGCTCAAGAAGACCATTTAGAGATTCCAGAAAGAAAGCCGCGATCTCAGGATGGAGTACAGACATTTACAGCCTTCTCAATCTCGTTAAGGCCCCCAATGGACCCAAACCAATGTCAACCCGCATTTTGGTACAACCGGTGATATCAACGGTCTGAATTTGGTCCAAATATCGATCAATCTCCCAAATAAACGAATCATCAACTATCGAGCAGAATCTTAATTCAAGAAGCTATTACACTTTCGTGGGAAATCCAAAACTTCTTGACTGACATGAAGGAGAGGAAGCTCAAAGAAATTGACATCTTGATTTTCATGTTGCTCGTCTATATTATTGTCCGCATTCAAGATGTTACCTATTCCTATTCCCTGAAGAATTAGAGATGTTAGCTTGCCTGGACCGTTATTATTGGCGAAAGCGGACAGAACTGATGAACCTTGAATTTGACGATCTCGGATCCGAGTTAAATGCTCTAGACCCGCTTGTCGATTGTTCAAGTATATTATATTTTCTGTTCTCAACTTCTCACATCTCTCTACCCTCAAAGTCCGGAGACGAAGACCTGAATCTATGAACCAGGTTCCAGTAATTTCAGTTCCGCTAAAAGTAAGATCATGAAGAGATGTGTTCTTAATAAGAACGCGTTTAAGACCTTTTTTCGATAGGTCCAATAGTTCTCCCTAGATGAAGTCTTTGCAATTGCTTTGCAACTTCTCCCATCATTCGGATCGCCGTTGGCCTAATTTTGAAGAAGATCTAAAATTGTAATTAGGACATTTTCGAGTTTTAAATCAATTTCTTTAAGGAATTCTCCTCCTTCAACAAATGAGCGTTTAAGTGCTGTAACTTTTCTAAGGCTCTTTTTTTATTTATGATATCGTTAGAGAAATGCAGAAGACGAATTATCATCGATTTTATAAAAATTTAAAACGCATGGAACGTTCCCATATGATCCCCATAAGGTGACAATTTACGTAAATTAACGCTTAACTGCCGTAACTTTTCTGAGGCTTTTTTTTTATTTGTGATATCGTTAGAGAGATGCAAAAGACGAATTATGATCGTATTTAAAAAAATTTTAAGCCCATGGAATGTTCCCATATGACCCCCATAAGGTGAAAATTAACGTAAATTAGGGCCTACAGTATCTAAAGATATTATTTTTAAATGCATCAATAAAAGTGTCGGTTATTATCTTTGGTTCTCTGACTCTAGTACGAGGTACTTTCGACTTTGACAACTTTTACAGACTATAATATAATTTTTGTAAACCTTCGGATGAGCTGCATGTTCGAAACGAAAAAATCGACAACGTATATTCGATGTATTTTTGCCTCCTGAAAACGAATTTAGAAGTAGAAATTGGCGCTCGGCTATATCTTGGCCGGAATTTTGGAAAAACAGCCATAAAACGTGATTTTTGTAAGTTTTTTGCGTTTATTTCGAAAATTACAAAACGTACGAAAAAATGTTTTAAACAATAAATGTAGAGCGGAAAATTCTCTACAAAAAAGGTTTTTGGAACATTTTTGCCGTCTCTCCCATAATAAACGCGTAAACTGTAGTAAAAGTATGCAACTTTATCAACTAAGCATTTCTCTCATGAGAAATGTCTCGAAATTTAATGCTTATGAGGGCTCCCTTTTTAAATTAGCCTAACCTCCAACCACGCAGGTATCGGTAACAATCGAACCCATGTGACATTGGGATACCTTGTCACCCATACCTCGTTGGGTATGTTGTCCTACCTTGTTAATACCAAAAACTCGCTATGCGATATGTTGCTGAATGCCAAATTCAGCTCAGCTCGGGACATTGTGCAATATAAATCTATATATATAAATACCTCATCAAGATGCTCTATGAAATGCCTGCTAAGCATGCCCCCATATATACTAGATTTCGCGACATTTCACTTGCGAGAAACGCCTAATTGATAAAGTTGCATACTTTAACTATAGTTTACACGTTTATTACAGGAGATACGGCAACAATGTAACTTTTTTTGTAGAAAATTCTCTGCTCTACAATTTTTGTTTGAAATATTTTTTCGTACCATTTGTTGTTTTCGAGATAAATGCAAAAAACTGAAAAAAATTACGTTTTTTGGCTGTTTTTTCAAAATTCCGGCCAAGATATATTCGAGCGTCAATTTCTACTGCTGAATTCGTTTTCAGGAACCAAAAATACATCGAATATACGTTGTCGATTTTTTCGTTTCGAACATGCAGCTCATCCGAAGGTTCACCATAATTTTTAACATCATTTCTCAAACCGGACCAATAAACACGTTGAAATATCCTTCGATAGGTTTTTGTCACGCCCTTATATGACGTGCGATCAAACTATCATGGTTTTCGGAAATTATCTTTAATCTTAGATCTTCAGGTGGTACTTGTATATTTCCTACACATATTATAATTTTAATCTTTGTTTCTAAAAATCGTTCTAGAATAGTCTTAAATAAAAACTTTTGTAAATAATTTTCGATAAAATCACCATTTTCAGAAATTCTAAATCTAGTTACATCTAAATCTAATAATATTTTTCTTAAATTTAATAGGCGTATGCGCAAGTTTTCCTTTAAAAATGTTGTCAAAATGTTTGTCCTATATAACTACACTAAAAATTGTAAAAATTGTATAACCGTTAGGTGTTATTAAAATTTGTCCTATTTTTAATTTAGTGGCTTTAAAATTATCAATGTTTTTTTTTCCTAAATTAGACAATAATCTACTGATAGGAGTTACTGTTTCACCATCAGCTGAAATAAAACGCTCATAATTTAAGTGTTCGTATGTAAGATTTTCTCTAGAACATTCCAAACTATAATTATTTTCTATCGTAGGATCTGAAATTTGTGGTTCTAACCCAGGGTGAACGCTTTCATTAATTTCTATAGTTCTAAAAGGGGATACTTTATTCGATAAAATTAACTGTCTTGGTTTTACGGATGAGTTTGTATTCGATACTAATTTTCCTCCCTTCTTCGAGTTTTGTTCACGATCAACACTTGAAATCGGCGTTGAATACGCTATTGGCTTATTATCTTTGTATTATAATTACATCTTATATTTTTTCTTTGAGAAGAAATAATTAGTTTCTTTTTTTTTTGTTTACCCTGCAATACAGCTTTGTTAGAGAATGGTTGTTGTATACATAATTCTTCTTCGGTTTCAGATATGGGGCATTCCATGAGAAACGTACCAGTCGAAAAATGGAAAGTTTTTTAATCTTGTTGAAATTTGAACAAATATTGGTCCTATTGACAACAAAGAAGTAGGGAAAATTTTGTAACCCTAGAGGAAACGATTGCCGAGTTACAGGGGCTTCAATTTTTATCTCGACGGCCGTATTGACAACATCGAAATGCCTATAACTTTCGATAAAATCGGCCGATATTAAAAAATGACCAGTGTCTGAAATTTCAGTTTTCAATGTACTACGATCCGTGTGTTGCCAAACTTTAAATTCTACTCTATCAATACATCCATCTTCTAATATTTTTCTTAAATAAGTCATAGAAAAATCTTCACTAGGACAAAAATGGCATTCTCATAAGTAGCAGGATGAAGTTACAACGTTGCATGTAATGTGTTTTATGCAATCGTGGTAGTCTCTCAGAGTTAATTCGGAATCTTTCGTTAGTTTGTGTATGTGTATTGCATCCGACATGAGCTTAACATTTTCATGATGTGTACAGACACAAACAGTATGTGTCCCACTTGACCCAGCAAGAACACAGTAACGTGGTCGGAGTTGGCTAAATTTTGAAATGTTAGATCGGGGTATTGCGCGGTAAATTTTTCATACAATTCAGACAAATTGCATCAAATTAATCGTTTCTGAATTTGTTCTCGAGATCCGTCTTTCTTGTTTACTGAAACGAGGTCTTTTGTCGACCCCAAAATTTTGGAGCAAGGATAAGAAGCAATACTTTTTCAGACTTGCTGGTTGATTGTTTGAATTTGTCTTTAATCTGCTCCAATACTTCAACAGCATCTTTATGATAAACATTGCAGTCAATTAACGGGTTTTTTGATGGCGTACTCTCGAAATCGCTATGCGAATTGTTTCCAGAAGTTTCATCATCATCAGTAACTTCTCTAGACAATTCACTATCCTCAACGATATGACTTTCAGCCTGTAACACTTCTATCGAGTTTCTTTGCGTTAAAAAAGGCACTTGTGAAGTTTTCAGGTCTCTTCTGCAAGATCTACATAATTTTACTTTGTCGATAGAACTATCACCGGCAGGAAGTTTTCTGCTAAGCGATGCAGAGGTAAACCTCAAATCTTTAGTTTTCCCGTACGAAGGTTTATTGAAAGGATTAAGGCAAGTATTATCCCAACGTTTCAGAGTGTTAGGCGTCAGGTTTATGTAAACCAACTAATTTGGAAGACTATAATTAAATATATAAATAAGAAAAAGATGTTATTATTTAATAAAATATATACAATAAACCCAGATAAATGTTCACTGCATGTTAGCACTCAATATTTAAGCGTGTGAGAAAATAATATTTCTCAGATATTTGAAGCTTATTGCTGCTCGATAATGTAGTAAACGCTTCTCTACTTCGCGCTCAGATTTATTCGCCACCTATCGGAGAATATTCGAACGTCTTCCGCCGCCACTGACGGCTTCTCGAACGTCTACTTTCAAATTACCATTCAAGATGGAAAAGATATTTGATTCAATTTTTTCCATCGTAATAAATGCGCGAGATAGTTCGAAATTGTAGTAAACCTTTTTAAAAAACAGGGTATTTCCTACAAAAAACTCATTGACATCCGTACTATAAAGGTATTAACTTAGTTGTGTAAGGCGACAAAATTCTGTCCTTGAAATTTGGCGTGAATTTGATCTTCACGAAAGGCTATTTTATTTTTTAAGTTAATATACTGAAAAAATGAAGATTTAAGTAAATATTAGTTTGAATAGTTACATGCAGATATTTACTTCAATTTAAGCAAATGTTTTCTTATGTAAAAACATACAAGACAAAAAATATGGATTCATCTCGGTAAATATTCATACGAATTGTAGTAAATGTTTGTTTAAGACTATTCGAATAAATATTTATTTGATAATACAATTTTTTTAGTGTAAATTTCATAAAATTCCTGTTATAGCTATTTTTCAAATCGCAGGTTTCGTTGAATGTAGATGTATACCGTTACCACAGTTACGCCGTTGCCGACGAACAACAACTATTAATCAATTCCTGTGTTATTTTTTATTCGTCCAAAATAATTCAAAATAGCAACAAATATTTTAAGTAGTCCCGGGAAAAAATGATTTATACCTGGATCATATATGCACCATATATGATCATACATCATCATATATGATTCATATATCATCATATATCATCATATATGATTCGTATATAATCCGGATATGTTTATGTATGCTCGTATACGGATTTTGACCTGATATAAATAATCAGATTTATCTATATATGAATATATATGGAATATATATGCTCCTACATGCTCATATATGATTATATATTACTATATCAGGTCAAAATCAATATATGAGCACACATAAACATATCTGGATTATATATGAATCTTATATGATGATATATGAATCATATATGACGATGTATGATCATATATGGTGCATATATCATCCAGATATAAATCATTTTTTCCCGGGGTATACTATTAATTTTACTCCATGCTTGAAAATTGTTGATAAAACAATTGCATTACGGAAAATTTATTTTAAAAAAATTAATACATCTGTATAATATCGGCACTCAACGTCGAATCGCGCCGGTCACTCGGTGGCGCCATTTTTGGCAACTCATTTAAGTTTAATTAGATTCGCTAGCGTCGCGAGTCAGTCGCAATCGGGCGAGCAAATGTACTGCATCGAACGCTTCGTTACACAAATCGTATTACGCAACGCATTTAATAAAGCTCGTGTATGGCTAATAATTCGAATCTAAATTTCCCGCGATCGGAACTGTTCTTTGTGTACTCGAACTTTCAATAAAAAATTATTAAAGTTGGAACACCAAACAGAGGCGCGTATTGAATCCTGGACTCCTTTTCTCCCCCTCCTATACGGAACATTATTGGCGATCCTGCCAGTATCTCAGGCGTGTCTACTCGATGGTGCTTTGGTGTTAAAGAAAAACCTGAAAAACATTTGAAAAGGTATCGCGAAATAGTGAAACGATAGTGCTGTGCAGTGCCCGAAAAACGCATTTCAAGAAACGTGGTCGGAACACGGTACCGCCAATTTGTACCAGTTCCGGTGAGCTTGGCGTCTCAGTCGGCGCTTCTCGTGGTAGAACCATACCCTCTCGAGTGGTCTCCCCTTTAGGCGTCTCGGTCGACCCTTCTCTTGGTTAGAGTCGCACACTCTCGCGCTCTCTCCTTTCGTCGCGTCTCAGCTGGTGTTTCTCGCTGACGGCATTCTCGGCCGCTCGTGCCCAACTCGGGGCTGCCTTACGACGGTGATTTCGCCGCGCGGTCTCATTTTACTGGAACTAGTTTGGCGCGCGGTGGCTCGTCTCTCTTGCCCTCGCAGTTCAAACCAATAGCAACAAAATGACTCTGATGGACGACACAATGGAAACGACATTCACGGACATATTGAACCAGTAGATGGCGCATATTGCGTCGTTGCGGCGTCAAATTGCTGCCATTCGGAATCTCACGACACAAAATGTCATGGTGTTTGAAAATCAACGAAACCTACTCCAGGATACATGGGCCACGTGTCAAGACTGTCACATGCGTCTTGTCTGTTTCGGTGAAGATACGAAATCCAGCCAGCTGTACTTCAGAGAGGACATCTTCGCAACAGTCGAATTCGAGTACATGGAGGCAACGGATGTTCTTGCCCGCGAACTTGCCGAATGCGGTAGGGTCAACGCAGAACCGCAGGTGCATCAGCAACCAGTGGATCATCTTCCGAAGATTCAGCTTCCGGTATTTACGGGTAAATATACAGAATGGGCAAAGTTTCGTGCATATTTTGATTCAATAATCGATAAAAATCAGACACTCGGTCCAGTTCAAAAACTGCATTACTTGCTGTCAAGTCTCTCCGGAGAGCCTAGTGAATTGCTAAAAAATATAGTTTTTGCACCGGAGAGTTATGCAACTGCGTGGGCATTATTAGTGTCGCGTTATGATAATTCGCGTTCAATAGTGACGTCTTATCTTAACTCTCTGTTGTCGTTACCGTCGGTCAAAGCGGAATCCTCGGAATCGTTGCGGTCGTTACGAAATCGGGTCGCGGAAATTGTGTCGTCTCTCGAATCCGCTAATCGTTTTCGTTACGTGACAACGCCAGCGCAAGAGGTAACTCCAGGCATTCATGGAGTGAGTGACGTACTCGTGAGTCTCGTCGCGTCTAAGTTTGATCCGGCAACTCGTCGTGCATGGGAAATGCATTTAGGGGACACGGATGAATTCCCACATTTCTCGAAATTGGATAAATCTCTCGCGTTGCGAATACGCGGGCTCGAAGCATGCGGAAAGCTCTCTGTCTCGTCTGCCGAAACGGCAAAGCGCAGTAACTCATTAGCAAAATCGAATCTCGTTAATGTACACGCAGTTGCAACTTCACCGGCACAATGCCCATTCTGTAAACAAAACCACTCTATATATAAATGTAGTAAGTTTCAGACATTGTCGCCGGCGAATCGACTCAAGCGCGCGAAAGAGTTAAATCTCTGCCTTAATTGTTTAGGCAGTAAGCACCCGCCTGCGCAATGCAGTAGTGATCGATCGTGCTACCAATGTGGTGGTCGGCACCATACATTGTTGCATAATTCTCAGACACCCCCTTACACGAATGCGTCCTCAGTGACAGCACCAACACAGCAAGAACCACTCGAACAAACGGTGAAAAGGTCATTCAGGCTCTTTTGGCATCTCCAAATTCCGGCAGCACGGGTCGTATTTTATTGGCAACTGCTCATATGTTGGTGACGTCACCGTCTCAAAGGACAATGAAGGTACGGGCGCTATTAGATCCGGGTTCTACACGCTCGTTTGTCGCGGAAGCAGTGGTGAATGCCTTGAAAATTCGATCGGTCCGATCCGTTCATACTCTCGTTGGAATCGGTAATGCCCCAGCCGGCAAGACCAATGCCGTGTCGTCTCTTTCCATTAGTCCAAAAATGGGAGAGGGGCCAGTATTTTAGACGGATGCTCTAGTTCTAAAAAACTTGACGAATTATACGCCGCAAGTTGAGAATCGCGATACCCTTTGGCCTCATGTAGAAGGACTGCCTCTCGCGGATGATAATCCAACTAAGTATGAACCCATACTAGTCATAGTAGGCGCAGATTTGTATGGTTCTCTCTTGCTCGAAGGGCTTGTCCGAGGACAAGCCGGGGAACCGGTAGCTCAAAAAACGATACTCGGATGGGTGCTATTCGGTCCTGTCACTCCCGGTCGAAATTCAAATGACACGGTCACAGCGTTTCATTGTACAACTCAGGAGTCTCTTGATGAGATATTGACACGATTTTGGGAGCTCGAGAATCTCCCACCGGTTCAAACCCTTTCGCCAGAAGAGTCTCGTTGCGAGGACCATTTTAAGACAACGCACGCCCGGACCAAAACCGGCCAGTACGTAATACGTCTTCCCTTCAAGCAAGATCTCCCCATCTCACTAGGGTTTTCTTATCGAAAGGCCCTCGGTGCCCTCCAATCGCTTACTCGCAAATTGTCAAGCAATGAAACACTGAGAAAGCATTATTCGGAATTTATGACCGAATACCAGGAACTCGGACATATGAGTGAAGTGAGTGCTCCTGACCATGATAATCCTCATATCGTCTATCTCATCCATCACCCGGTATTAAAACCTGGTAGCAGCACAACTAAATTAAGAGCTCTGTTCAATGCATCCGCTCTAACAACAAACTTTACGTCGTTAAACTTCCACCTCATGGTAGGCCCGAAACTTCACCCTGACTTGTTTACTATATTGTTGCAATGGCGCGCTTATCGCTACGTGTACTGTGCCGACATAGCCAAGATGTACCGTCAAATTCTGGTGCACCCCGAGGACCGAGATTACCAAAGTATTTTGTGGAAATCAGGACCAACGGATGCGATCCATGAATTTCAGTTAAATAAGCTTACATATGGCATGGCTTCGGCGCCGTACCTCGCTCTGCGCGTGTTGCGGCAGTTGGTACACGACGAAGGGGATGAATGGGTTTTAGGGGCTCAGGTTCTTCAACGTTTTGTCTATGTAGACGACTGCTTGTTTGGAGCGGACACTTCCAATGATCTCATCAAGATGCGCAATGAACTCATTGCCTTATTAGCTAAGGGTCATTTTACGCCTCGCAAATGGGGAAGTAATGAGGAGATACTCTTACAGGGAATCGATAGTTCCAATCACGGGTTGGCCTGGAACGATGTCGACTCGGAATCGGTCTCAATAAAGTTGTTAGGGTTGTCATGGAGTCCTAATGGAGACTCATTTAAATATGACGTCTCACTCTCTCCTATGGTGATTATCACCAAGCGTCGCGTTCTATCGGTCATAGCACGACTCTATGATCCGCTGGGCTGGATTTGGCCAGTGATTGCGCGGGCGAAAATATTCCTGCAAGAATTGTGGAGACTTCAACTCTCATGGGATGATTCTCTGCCCGAAGAAGTCTCGGAAAAATGGAGGCAAATCTATGACGACTTTCCGTCGCTGCCTAAGATTTCGATCCCGCGTTGGACAGGTCAAGGATCTGATGTAGCTTCTCTCTCGTTGCAAGGGTTTTCAGATGACTCCTGCATGGCTTTTGCTGCAGTAGTATACCTGAGGTGTGTACATCTCGATGGAACTTTTAGCACGTCCATTTTGGCAAGCAAAACTCGCGTAGCCCCCATTAAAACACAGTCTATCCCAAATTCAGAGCTGTGTGGAGCTTTATTGTTGGCCCGATTGGTAGATGCAATTCGGTCCACTCTCGAATACTCAAAATTGCCGTGCGTGTGCTGGTCAGATTCAACCATCGTTCTCGCATGGCTTCAAAAGGAACCATGCAAACACGAGGTGTTTGTCGCTAATCGTATTGCGAAAATTCAAACGTTGCTGCCCGATGTTGCTTGGCGGTACGTTCCATCGGAGGAAAATCCCTCTGATATTGCATCCCGAGGAGTCGGCGCTCATGAATTATCTGTTTCGCCATTATGGTGGAATGGGCCAGAATCGCTTTCTCAGGATGAAGGTCATTGGCCTCTCTCCTCTCGAAGTCAAGATCCGTATGTTGAAGTAGGTGATTGCATTATCTCAAATGTATGTCACTCTACAGAGAATTCGGATTTAGAAACCATGGCCCAACGAATCTCGTCGTGGCATAAACTGATCCGCGTTACTGCCTACATCTTAAGAATTGCGGATCCTCGATCGAAGCGCCCCGAATCACTCCTGATTAACGCGGTTGAGTTTCAACGCGCAGAAGGGTTTTGGCTGAGGTATATGCAGCAAAGCTGCCTCTCGGACGTTCTGTCAACTTTAAGTTCAGGTAAAATGTTACTGGAGAAACACCCTTTATCGTCGTTAAACCCGTTCGTTGACAAAGCTGGATTTCTGAGAGTGGGTGGACGTTTGAATCGGTCAGACTTCTCCTATGAAGTTCGGCACCCGCTTATCCTGAGAGACCACTACGTCACTCGGTTGTTAGTATCACGCATACACCAACGCTGTCTCCATGGAGGCTTGCAGCTGACGTTGCGTACGCTACGTCGAAGAATCTGGCTAGTACGAGCTCGCCAGATAATTCGCTCGATCATCTCCAAATGTATCGAATGTGCTCGGCAAAGGGCTGAAACGGTCTCTCAGCTCATGGGCAATTTGCCTCCTGTTCGAGTTCGCAAACCCGACAGAGCATTTCAACACACTGGGGTCGATTACGCCGGTCCATTTTCGGTACGAGAAGTACAAGGCCGTGGCAAGCGATCTCACACTGCGTACATCGCATTATTTGTGTGTTTGTCAGTACGCGCTATTCATCTCGAATTAGTTAAGGAGGTGTCCTCGGATGCGTTCATTGCGGCGTTTAAGCGGTTCATTTCCCGTCGGGGACGTCCCCAATGTTTATTTAGTGACCAGGCCAAGAATTTCGAAGGAGCGCGGTCTGAGCTTTCGGGGGCCTTCCACGCTGCCGCATGCTCTGAGGAATTTCAAGGCTTCTTAGCAGAAAAGGCCATGAGGTGGGAATTTATCCCTCCCGCATCTCCTCACTTCGGAGGAATGTGGGAGGCGGGTGTGCGTAGTGTAAATCACCATTTCAGGCGCGTGGTGGAAGAACACACTCTTACCCTCGAGGAATTCACCACTCTCCTGTGACAAATCGAGGCGTGTCTGAATTCGCGACCGATCGGACCCCTCACTGATGATCCGGATGACTTACGCGCTCTCACACCGGGTCACTTCCTAGTTGGTGGCGAGATTACAGCTAGTCCTGAACCTTCTTTGCTGGAGGTCAATTCGAATCGGTTAAATCGCTGGCAACTCTACCAGCAAATGCTCGAAACATTTTGGAAGCAATGTGGAAGCAATGAACTATGTCCCCTCGCTTCAACACAGAAGTAAATGGCGTTTGATAAAGGAACCTATTCGTGTAGGTCAAATTGTACTCGTGCGACCCAGTAATGCCATTAAAACACCACCGACCAAGTGGCTATTAGGACGTGTCATACAGTGTCATCCGGGTGGAGATGGATTGACTCGCGTGGTGACGGTTCGTACGGCAAACTCGACCTTCATGCGCCCTTTATCGAAACTCGCCTTACTTCCGGTAATACATGAAGAAGCTGATCCATCGTATGTGGAAATGTAACGTTTTTCTAGGCGGTATTAGTGTACTATGCGACTTCCAGTAAACGCGAGTACGATTAGCTATGTAATTTTTTAGGTTAAGGTAGCGCTCGCGACGTTGATATCGCTTACTGGAGTTTCCCCGATGGATACTCCAGGGCGGGCAGTTATGTATAGTATCGGTCCTCAACGTCGAATCGCGCCGGTCACTCGGTGGCGCCATTTTTGGCAACTCATTTAAGTTTAATTAGATTCGCTAGCGTCGCGAGTCATTCGCAATCGGGCGAGCAAATGTACTGCATCGAACGCTTCGTTACATAAATCGTATTACGCAACGCTTTTAATAAAGCTCGTGTGTGGTTAATTATTCGAGTGTAAATTTTCCGCGATCGGAACTGTTCTTTGTGTACTCGAACTTTCAATAAAAAATTATTAAAGTTGGAACACCAAACAGAAGCGCGTATTGAATCCTGGACTCCTTTTCTCCCCCTACTATACGGAACAACATCTTTTAGCATCAATCACGAAGCGCGAGTGGTCGTGGGTACCGTGGCGGCTCGCGGTTCATACGCTCGCTCCGAAATCGAGTTGTAGCTCGAAAACTACTGCTCAGCCCATTTTGATCTTCCTATACTTTTTTGTTCTGCAGAGATTTCTCTTTTTTTTTAAACTTTGTTTCATTGAAATCGGAGGAGCCTCGCATCGCAAAAAAATAACAATTTTTAGTATTAATATTAAAAAATAATGAAGAATTTGAAAAAATTTTAAATTGTTCTTAAAAGATTCTTAAAGTACGGAAAAACAGCTTCAAAAGTATCGGTGAAACATTGAATGAGATTAGATTGAGATTAATAATAAAAGAATACGAAGATAAAATAAAATAACAAAATAATATTATAAAATAACACTCTCGCAAAACATTCTTCATTGGTTAAGGCTATTATTATGCCTCCAGCACTTGACGGGCTGACCCATCAGCATCCATCAAATAGTAAAACAGTGTACTCTTAAAGGACAGAATTGTAGCGCTAGTTGTAATGTCATGAGGGAGAGAGTTCCACAACCTACTGGATGTAATAGTAAACGAGTTAGCGAATACAGATGAGCGATCAATGGGAATGCCCAATACTGGCCCCCCAGGCCGAAGCTCGCGGTGTCAGAGATAGCGTTGGAATAAGTTCTGAGGTTGTTTATTGCGGATAATCTGATAAGTCAGGCAACTAATAACAAATAACCTTCAGTTAGATGCAGTTAGCCAGCCGAGTTTACACCAATAGTAGGTAATATGGTCAAACGTCCGGGCCCGGTAAATGAAGCGTATAGAAGCATTGAGCATTCGTTCGATTTTTATTTTTTTTTGTGGTATCTATGAAATTGTAGACAGCGGCACAATTATCGCAAAAGGGAAGTACTAGAGAGGTAATCAGTTGGTACCGTAGCTTTTCAGTTAAGGCATTCTGACTAGAGTACAGCTGCCGTAGCGTACCATACACTTTAAGGGGACATACGCACCCGATATGGTGAAAAAATCAATTTTCGGTTTTTTACATTGTCTTGATGCTTGAAGTCTGAAGAATATGTGGTGAAAATTTCAAGTTGATATCTCGTTAAATAATGAAGCTACAACCGAGAGAACGAAGCGTCCCGTAGACGCGCCTGTAGGCTCGTTTTACAGTCGAGCCGCGTGGCAGGCATAGCGAGAAGTGACCCTTCGTCTATATCGTGTCTAGATCTGTTTTATGATTCCATTGTGTTTTTGGGCGTGCGAGGGTCCACGTGTAACTGAAAAAATACACGGTAGGCATTCGTTGCCCGAAAGTGGACGCGTTTTGTTAGTCATTTGCCGTTCGTGCAACTTGTGCGTTACAGTGAATTTTAATTTATGAATATATATTCGGAGGAAAATGAATAACAATTCTAAAGGTTCTCGGGAAGCTCGTAAATCCGAATCTTTCCGCAAAAATCGAAGGAAGAGGAAAATGCTTCCGAAAAATCGGCATTCTGCCGAAAAGGTAAACCTTTCTAAGGAGGATATTAGTGCCAGTGCCAAAAAATTGAAAAGGGATCGTGAATCATCCGTTCCAGAAGATCCAAGTATCGGGTATCGAATTTTGAATTTTCTGACAGTGTTTTCTGCCTTATCGGAATGCGTAAAATGTAAAAAGTGTAATAGTGATATTCGATTCTCAACAGAAATCCTGGCCTGGCATCGATAATTCCATGTAAGTTGACAAATTTCATGACTTATTCATTACGAAATTTTAAAACGCGTTTTTCTCGAAACCACTTTTTTCAAGTCGATGGCCAATATATCTCGTAAACTCGTGAATCGATTGACTTGAAATTTTGTATGGTTATTCTAAACATAATTATCTAGTTTGTGTCATAGGATTTTGTTTGTTCGTTGCTTATTTTTTTTTAATAGGCAAAATAATAACTAATTTTTTGGTCGCATGTGTCCCCTTAAGGGACACCTGCACAATATATTCGTACCAAAAGGATATAGTGATTGTAACATGTGACATGCAATGGGAAAGAGAGGGACATTCGAATACCGGGACATAGTGCCAACAATAAGTATCTCTGGGACGGTATGCGCCGCACAAGTGGGAGAGAGAAGCCGCCCGGCAACTCATCCTACGACAGGGCTGTTGCATGGAAAAGAATGAGAGTTCTGAGAGCAGCAAACGGAAAGTCCACACACCTGTGACGGCACATATGAGAGCGAGTAAAGCTGGTATATGGCCAAAAAGGACAGAGCAAAACCATTAATGCACATCATAAACATGCGGCACTTTTCCTTTATTATTTTTAATTACTAATTTAAAGAGGGATTGACGAGAACAGACCTATATGTAAATAAAGGACAAACGAAATATTGAATATGCCGATATCGGAAATGAAAATAAACGAACTATTTAACTTAATATGATATAAACTTAATTAATATGATTTTTCTAATTTCAGGACAGGCTAGATTGTCGAGATTTCGTGTCGCAATAAAAGAAATGTAGATGGTTTTCCGCTATTTACCTGGAGATGGAAAATCTAAATGTCATCAATAAGTCTTGCTTAACATTGTAGATTCTTCATTTTACCTAAATACATAATGACGGGCAATCTTGAATTTGATCTTGCTTAAGATAAATTTTCTTGAATCGATACAGGGCAGACCTTGGGGGAGATGCGTAAACGGGGGTCAATACAGGAAAGTAATATTTCAAGGACAATCTAGGAAGAAAGTATTTTTGGGGTATACTAGGAGGAATGTATGTTTGAGACAATCTAGGAAGGATGAGCTTTTGGGGTAAACTTAAAAAATAAAATTATTTAGAGTGCGATTCTGCTGCACGCCAGATGGCAAGCCTGGGAGTAGTAGCCATGACCGCCACAGTTCCAACACCGCCCCCGCAGGGGACTTGTGGAAGAGAGCGGAGCGGGTTATCTCCGTCCACAATTTTTGTGGAAGAGTGAGGGGTCGAAGTGCCCGAGCTCGAAGAGGAGCAATGCTTTTGAAAGATCCGCTTCTCTTAGCAAGTTTTGAGAATTGACGACCTCACGGACCCGATCGTTCGGCTGGTCTGTGCCGACGAATGCCTGATCGTGAAACGACTCGAGAGACCCACCGTACTGGGGAGCTAGGGTGCAGTGTCAAGCCCCTGCCGGCGGGTTCCACACGGGGGAGCGCTACGGCGTGCCGTGTCCGTACAGGCAGTAACCGCAGAAAGGGTTGGCCTCTAGCGGGCCGTGGCAACGTTAGAAAGGTTCTCTGAACCAACAGAAGCATCAAGGCAGGCAGCTTGTTGCTAATAAATGTGGTAGCTGACTTGTTGTATATCTTTTTTAAGTGTGCACAACCAGCGGTGCTGGCGCATCACTAAAATTTGGCCCCATTCCCCCGTGGGGGGGGGGGGTGCCTTAAACCCGAAAGGGAGGCAAGACACCTTAAATAAACAACACTCAAGTTCCAACACCGCCTCGGGACTCTTTCGGAAAAGAGTTGTTGGCGAGGAGGAGGGGCTGATACGTTTATGGACAATAGGGAAGGGATTGCGGATCGAGATCAAGCGATAGGGGTGGAGGTGTTAGAAGGCATAGGGACTTTACGGGACATTAGGGATGGTATGGCTGACGAAGAGGAGGGGGTTGAGGTTGGTGTAGAGTATAGGGGCGGGGTTATTGCTAAAGAAGAGGTGGGGGTCGGGGAAGGGTTTGAATGCGGAAAAGAGGAATTGGACGTTTCTGAGGTGGGAGTACGGCATGGGAGAGTGGCTGAAAATATAAATTCTTTTAAATACGGTATATGCCCCAGCAATGAGAAATTTTCTCATTGCTGGGGCATATACCGTATTTAAAAGAATTTAATTTGTTAAAAACCGACCATTTTCCATCGTGCGGAATAGTAAGTGGCGTACGAGGCAGATCTGCACTAACAAGCCTAGCTGATGATTCCAGCAGGCGCAGATCGGGATGAAAGGCCAGAGGTGGATTCTCTCATTTTTCAATGGCGGCATTCTGCTTCATTCATCTGATGATAAAACACAACCTTTTCAATTAAAAATCGGTCAATTTTTCATCGTGATATAATATGTTTCCTCCTCGGGAATGCACGCGAGTCGGCAGAGGGGGGGGGGATATAGATTTCTCATTGGTGGGGCATAAGCCGTATATAAAAGTATTTAATTTGTTAAAAACCAACACACGTTACATCGTTTCATTATTAAACTCTATTAAGTTGCAGATGTCAGTGTGCCTGCGGTTTCCGAGATCTCAATCCGGGACGGCGCGTATCCAAATTTGGTAGCGGCATGTTTATTGGTCGATTATTAATGTATGGTTCTTAGAGACGTACATTTTATGTATCAGTTTCTCGTACGTTTTCTTGCACAACAGGGGCACGTATTGCTTGTTTTACCCGGGTACCCGCATACGCGACAAAAACAGCCCAATGGATATGCACACTGCTTATAAATATGGCCGTGCTGTTTGCAATTAAAACAACGGACATTTGGATGGTTAGAGGGCAAACTGGGTGTTTCCTTAGTAGGAATTTTAATGTTTTTCTCCATTAGAGATGGAATTTGTACTTTCGCTTGAGTCGGGCCGAGAGGAGATGTCTGGTTTCTAAATTTAGTTGGTCTATATTGGCATTGAAACGGATTGCGGGATGGGGCCGACTGGAATCGGACTTTCGGAATTGAGGTCGCTCTGAATTCTTTACAGGAGTTAAGGGTGTGGGGGAATACGGAACAGTAGTAGAGGTTGGGAAATTTATTCTGCGATTTTGGGGAGGGACATGCGCTAAGACAGGAAACGAGGACGGTATGATCTCCCCTAACTATCCATGCCTTCATATTGACAGCATAGACGTTTCAGTTCAGGAAAACTTTGCACACAATGGTCAATTTGTTCGGATAGGGGTCGGGGTACAGGTAATAACGCAAACAAACTTCGCAAGGCAACTAAATAATCTCGTACTGATTCTTCCGAGCCCTGTGTACGAAGGTGAATCTCTCTCTTTAGACCGACTTCCAGGTTTCGTTCGCCAAACGCTTCCCGAAAATAACCAACGAAACTAACGTACGTGTTCCAACTGGATCACTCAACACGATACCAGCTGAGGGGGATGAATATCTTAAATGGTAACATGGGTCGAGTGGGGGCTCATTTGAAAGGTCTTTTTGAGACGAATACAAAACACTAGGCATAGATGCCGTTGCGTCCACTTGTCGCGGAAGTATTCGTCGTTTGAAATTTTTAATCTCAGAAACCAATATTCGGATCCAACATAGCACACAAAATTCTTAGCACCCTCCTCTTTAACACGGGTTTGGGACTATCAATGGTCGATTACTGATACTTGTTTTTACATTTTGTCCTTTCCATTGTTTCACGTGTTTCAGCGATTTTCGAAAATTTTTTTCTTTCTACAAGACCGTTTCGTGAAACGTGTGTACACTGTCGGATATCGTGAGAATTACAGGTCGAATAAAAAAATAATTTTTACTGCAAAATTTCATTTGTTCAGAAAAAGTTACATAAATTTTACCTTATTATTATATGATCGTTTTATTGGATACATGGCATTGTAATCATCGAATTTAAAATTATGCTTAAGTGTTAAACTGGTTCAAATATTAAAAATTTAGTACGAGTTTCTTACAATAAGTGCAGTAGAATCAGGAAATCTTGTGAGTCTCAATAAATAAAGTATGCGATCCTGCCGAAAAAGATTCACGTACGCAAGAACGTCGTTTTCGTTGAAGGTGACCAACAGAATAAACATTCGAAATTTCTCTTTGCGTGTGATAGAACTTTCAAGTTGTTCACGCCTATTTCGTGCAATATCTCGTTGACAGATGGCAACATTCGTGTACTTCTGGATTACGGCTTTCTCGTAAAGGAAGTGCATTTTGTTCAGAATATTCTAACTGGAAGATTGAGCAAAATTTATATTGAGTGTGACTCGAGTGATACGATAATACTGCGCTTATTCGTACGACAATTTTACTTTTAACTTTTCACCATTATAATTTCTTCTTATTCTTTCATTTTTTTCGTTTTATCACTATTTACTCAAAATTTCTTCCATTTTTTAAATTCTCTATTCTGTCTCCTTGCTTTTGATATAAAATGTCTTTGACAGTGTTACGTACCAGTCCTGAAAAGGACTTGTAGTAACAATAAGGAGATACACTGTAGTTAACGTTTGAACTATTTATTCATATATAAACTATGTTACGCGGGTCGTACATAAGAATACATTCGAGTCGATGGTGGTAGGTTGCGCGGAACCGTTTTAGTCGCGGTCTTAGTCCGAGATTTTAGTGGACTTTGTCACGGATGGAAATTGACTGAATGGCCTATGGATTTCATCGACCAGGTAACCTCGGGAAAACGATAAGATTTCCCGAAGGTACGTGGCTGTAGCTCGTGATGGGCCGCTGGACTCGAAGGGAGCCTGATAAGACTTTCGTAAGAAGTCTGATAAAGCTCTCGTGTCTCGAGACCGGATGTGTATTCAGATATCGTCTATTCGTTTGATGCGTCGCTGTCGAAAGACATCGAACTGCATCGAACTAGATCGATTAAATATTTAATTAGGCGTTTATCGCCGAAAATATATACACGTGATGTTCCGAGTGCCGTAAGCGGAAATCCTCCAACAGCCCATCTCGGTATCTAAGGCTGAAGTTTACGGAGATCGTTGTTTGTCCGGAACAACTAAGATTACATTAAAATATAATAATCTACGTGCGCGGTGCCATAAGATATTAGAAGATGGCGCAGCCGCGTACGTAACACGCCCGGGGCCTAAAAAATCGACGTACCACCGTCGATCAACATAAAAATGAATCTATATAATACAAATCTTTGATTGAAACTTAAAAAAAATGACCCAACGCAACGCGTGTTAGTAATATGTATATATACAAATATGTTACGGTCATCTTATACAATTGAAAGATCTTAATCCTAGGGTTAGTATTTTACAATATTGTGAGTACGCGTAGCATATGTATATGTATCCTGTACATCAAATAGCAGTAGTGGATATATATGTGTGTGTCGCGGGTGTAGTGTATTTATATATGCTAATTTCGTGTCTTGAAAGTCCTGCATACTTTTGGGCTAGGTATCCCACATCTGCTGGGCATGCCCTGGTTTATTGCAGGAGTGTCGCCGCATAGCAGACACGAGTCGATTGAGACTGGGTTCCGACATCCTGCATGACTATCAGTGGGACCATTTCGTTTTCGGACTTCGAGTCTGAGCCTGGCTTTGTCCGAGTGCAACAAACGCGACGCTGCCGAGGTGTTGGAACCTGAAAGTCTGAAACAATACTCTTTCCACAAATTAGTAGATGGAGAGACCCCCAAGGGAGGAATCTCCAGATTACAAAGGCTTTTACAATAAACAAGATTGAACCTGGTGTATATAGTGATTATCATAGTGGATAGTGTTAATAACGCGTTAAAAAAAATTGTATTCCAGATATTCCGATTAGTATGGGAACCACGCGAGGTAAAACGAACGATCCGCCCGTTCGATTCACTTTCTTCAAATACGCGGCCGATTGCCGTCGTAACCCCACGTATGCGCGAGGATGTAAAGGGTGAAATTCCCGAACCTAGGGATTCTTCACCAGAAGAACCAATCCCTGCCGCACTATCGCGGATTATGGAGACTCTCCGGTCGCGTCAGTCGAATCCAAATGAGTGAGTAGTGCTTATTTTTGTTACCCATTTTTGTCATTTTTTCCCTATTGTATTGACTTGACACTTCTTTCCGATTTTCCAGTAGGCGTCAGGTGTTCTATCGCTTACGAGATCGTCTAAGGGAACGAACCTCTCATCCTCTCGAATCCGGACCGTAAAAATTAATTATCCAGTATCGTGTCGACAGATTTCAAATATTTTATATATATAAAAATGTAGATTGATACTAATAATAATAAAATAATAATTTTAAAATGTTCGTTTTTCCGTAACATGTGTTTGTATGTGTGAGAGAGAGAAGAAAAATAAAATGAATGAACAAATGCAAATCACCGTTTGGCATCCTTTGAATTTTTAAAAGACGCGATTTCTCTCTTCAAATTTTTGTCATTATCAGAACGTCTACTCGGTAACGTTGATTTTTCGGATGCACGACCCCAAAGCCTATTGACGCTTCTTCGGCGTCATCCAGTTCGAGCCCGAATGTTTTCTCGCCGTGGATACTTGAATGCCATCCGTGATAAGCTCGACGTTCCATTCAACGTAATGGTTTAAAAATGAACAGATAGAATCCCCATAATGACTGGATGTAATTGAGAGCAGTAATTTGTGTTTGTTCAACTGATATTATATATTATTAAATTCATAGAAATTTGTACGAGTTAAATTTGTGTATTGATAAAAAAAAATGTAAAATAATGCGAGATTGTGCCATCTTTTGTATAATTAAGTGTTGTGTAATTTTTCTTTACTCATCTCATTGTCTGTATCGTCCCAAGAATCTGAATCAGCTTGGTCCGGGTTGAAAAGTGGATCGTAGGCTTTTCTTAGTTTATCGACGTGGACTATCTTGCTACGTGTATTAATTTTGATTTTTATGTTTCGAGGTCCGAGGATTTCTAAGATTTCATACGGTCCCATATATTCGTCGTCAAATTTCCCTTTAGTCGGTTCCTTGATAACCCACACCATTTCGCCTATATGAAAATGTTTGACGTTTAGTTTTCGATCATAGTATCGTTTCGAACGATGTTTTGCTTGGCTTAAATTCATCGCCGCAAGCGTTTGAATTTCCTGCAGATTTCGTGCAAGATTCGCCAAGTAATCGTCGTAAGTGACCAATTTTTCACGCGATGGGAACCTCGTTGGAGTCCTTGCTTTCCTGCCGAAAATTAGTTCGAAAGGCGTGAATTTTGTACCTTCATGTTCACTTACGTTGTAAGAGAACATTGCATGTGGTAACCATTCGTCCCAATTCCGTCGATCAGTAACGATGGTTTTAAGGTATTCTTTCAGGACATGATGGCTGCGCTCGAGACTACCGTTGCTCTGTGGGTGATACGCGGTAGTTTTCGACTGCTTAATTCGGAAGAGTTTGGCGAACTCTTTCAGTACTTTGCCAATAAAATTCTTTCCTTGATCAGTTAGAATTTGAATTGGCGAACCATAAATGCAAATAAAATGGTCTGTGAAAGCCTTAGCGATTATGGGAGCGGTAATCTCGGGTAGCGGAATCGCGAGGGAGTACTTTGTTAACTGATCCTGCACTGTTAATACGTACCGATTCCCTCTTTCCGTCAAGTCTGTCGGTCCCCAAATATCAAGAGATACTTTGTCGAAAGAATATTTCGGTGTATCCGTTATAACCATGGGCAATCGCGTTTTCACTCTTTTTAGTTTTTTACCTTGGCAAATTTGACATCTTCTGATGTACTCCTGAATATCAGATCTCATGTTTCGCCAATACCACTCTTTGCAAATACGACGATAAGTTTTTCTAACGCCCTTATGCCCTCCTATCGTTGCGCCATGAAATTCGCGGATAATTTCCATGCGGTCTGTTGTAGGCGGAATTCGTATGTTATTTTCGCAAAAAACGATTTTCAATTTCTGGTTAGAAAATACGGAACGAAATTGTTCGTGAATATCGTTCCATCGTATTTTCGTGATGATGTCTTCGTCATGGCCGACCCTCAATTTTACGACTTTATCTTTCGTAATTTGAGTTTTTAAGTTTTTTAAGCATTGTATGATGGACATTTTCGATGGTACATCATCTGTTGTGCCCGCTATTATTAATCCGTAGATTTGTACATTTCCCCTTTTTGATGTTATTACGTTTCCTATTTTTAAATCTGTTTTTTCTATTTTCCCTGTACGTATGTACCGTCGTTCCCGTAAGGTTAAGACGATTTCGCTATTAAATTTCCCATCTGCGGTAGTAAAATACACAATATGTCCCGTTTCTTCGAATAAATGTTTTCTTGATATTTCTAATTTTAGTTTATCGCTCTCAAAATCTGTTGTGAAAGGTTCGTCAAGATTTAATTCTGTGTCAATACCACTTGTTTCGGTCGTTTCGGTCGTATCTGTTTGACCTACTTTTGCGATTTCAGGTGACCCGACGGGGAGATTAGTGTCCTGTTTGGGGTCTTTAAAATTTCGAACGTGCTGCTCTTCGGTTTGTGATTGTGTGTTTACGTCGACCTGCACCTCTCCAGATGTAAACAAACCAGCTGAAGGGTCGGTGTCCTCGATCTCCATTTGACTTTCGACAGAGAAATAGGGAGTGTAGTGAACATCTTCCAAGTGAAGATGATATATTTTCGAAATGTGAGGTGTTCCTATATGACAGTATTCCACGGATTTATCTGTATTATATCTATGGACGCAGAAATTTACCTTATAATGGAGCGAAAAAATTTTAAGGATGTTGTCATCACCATATTCGCACTCCCTATCGAGTATGATGTATGCGCGGATGGGCTCTGCGCAATTCTGGGCCTGATCGCTATTCTGCAGAATTCTTTTCAGGTCATAAAATGACATATCCAAGTTATGCAACTTGATCAACGAGTGGAAGAGGCAGTTTCCATCATTGACAATATTCACATCTCTTTCAAATTCCGTATATGGTTCGGCACATTTGTTTCCTATTTGATAATTCAACAGTGTGTTAGATATGCCGTCGGTACTTGGATTAGTGTGCGTGTAAAGCTGCTCTATGTCCTTTCTTCTTTCTTCTTGGCTTCTCGGATCTTGCGGTTTCCTTTTTCTAACTGCCACACGCGGGCTTGTTTCGGGTGATGGTAAATGCTTTCGCTTTCTCGGCTTTACTTGGGGTTTTATATTTAATCTCGGAGTTGATAGTATTTCAACTGTGTCCATTTCATTTCCATTGGTCCTTGTATGGTGTCGTTGATCTTCTATATCCATTTGAATTTCTTCGTCCGTAGTCACATCGATATTTATGTCCTCCTTTCCTCTTAATGCGTTTTGATTGTGCGGTTCAGTATGGCATGTCGGTATCTGTGGTGTTTTTTCTGATATGTCGAGATTCCTATTAATTAATACGTCTTCATCGCTCCAAGATTCTGATTCCCAATAGTATTCAGAAAGTGAGTTTCTATTTAATATTTCACTGTCGGTATCAGACTCATCGTCAGGTGTAGAATACGCTTTATCAATCGCTATTTCATGGTTGTTATCATGGTTTGCGGGAGATAGTGTTGCATCGCCATCGATGCGTTGCTCTGTCTCTCGTTTTCCCATTGTTGTGTCCTCTTTCTTCTCGTTGAGAGGCACGGACGCTACCTGCTTTTTGGACGAGCCGTTTTCCGAAGGGATCGTACGCACTGCAGACGAGCCCTGTGTATCAGTTCTTAATATGTTTTCCTTTCGCTCGTCGTTTTCGTCCTTTTCTTTCGTCACGTCCAGCGTACGATTTTCTTTCTCGCTCGCTTCGTCTGTGTCAAACCGTTCGTCTTCGTTCGTATCGCCTACTCCCTCTTCTTTTCTCTCTTTACTTAACTCGATTGTATTTCCACGGGTTTTGTGTGTATTCGAGTCTTCTTGAGCGATTTTGGGAAAAAATGAGACCGTCGATGATGGCAACAAGCGCGATGACGGGAGTCTTGTTGTAAATTTAAAATCAATGGTTGGATAATTCGAACCTAGATAATGTTGAGGGTTTGTTAAGTTAGAATTTCTGTGCGGAAGCGGTCGTAGACGGTAGTCATCAATACGCGTGTTCGTGTAGCGTCGGTTTCTTGGCCATGAAAATTCCTTATCATCGATCCTACGTCCTTGTTTATATTTTCCTATCCTTTTTTTCTTCTTTCTGCGACGCTCTGATGCTTCTCCTCTCCTTTTTTTCTTTACTCCATTTTCTATGCGTTTGCGTATTTGTTTATCCTTACCTATCGCATATCGCTCAATCTTATTGTTCCCCGATAGTACATGATTTGCTGGTGCAAATCTAAATGGAGATTTAGGCCGGACCTCCTCGTTCAAAACGGGAGCTATAAATGGAGTTTTAGGATACGGGACATGGATCGATGTTGTTTCGGGCATAGGCTTGAACACTTTACCCGATCGCGTTTGTCCTGTTGTCGTCGCGATTTTCAGGTAATCGGGAATCTCCAGTAGTTTCTCGGCTTCTGAAATGTATTTTTTCCGAGTTATTTTGACATTTCCCGAAGTTTCCTTTTTTGTATGTTGTGTTGCCTGTATTTCCGAGACGTTATCTTCGACATCTCCGTTTGTATCCGAATCTTCCGTTCTAGCGGCTATTGTTTTTCTTGCAATAGGCCGTCCGTTGGAAGAACTTATCTCCATATTGGACCCTAAATGTATTGGATGATATGGGCGATTTCTCTCCTGCGACTTTTTTGTTTTCTGGAGCGGTCTGCATTTTGCAACCGAATTTTTTGACTCTTGTTTTCCACTCATTTTCTCAAGCGTAGTTACATTTACTCTTGCCAATGTCCTTGATTGTGAATTTGTTATGTAAATGTCGTTTTTCATTTTCTTTACTATAAGCATTTTAAATTTCTCGTTTTTCTCCTTAATTTCGATTTCTTTTTCGTTTTCGTCATAATCGACGGGTCGACTCCCATCCGCCGGGTTACGCGACAATGCATCGGCATTAACGTGCCTTTTTCCTTTTTTGTACATAATAGTATATTCGTAATCTTCGAGCTTCATATAAAACCTATGCAGACGACGTGTCAGGACTTTCATTGATTTAGAATAAGTAAGGGGTTCGTGATCTGTAATTAACACGAACTTCCGTCCATATAAGTACGGATGAAATTGCTCCACGGCGTAAACTGCGGCGAGCATTTCTTTCTCTGAAGTCGTATAACGCTCTTCAGCCCCTTTCATGCCTCGCGATGCATAAGCTACGGGCCTATCTTCTCCTAATTTGCCTTGAGAAAGTATCGCTCCAAGAGCGAAACCTGACGCATCGGTCGATACAATAAATGGTTCCTCGAAATTTGGGAGTTGTAGTACCGGGCCTTCGCATAATTTAATTTTTAGCGTTTCAAATGCCTCGATTTGATCCTCCCCCCAAATAAACCGCTGCGAACTACGAAGCAGTACAACTAGAGGATGTGCAATTTTCGAAAAATTTTCTATAAAGCGTCGGTAATATCCCGCTAGACCGAGAAACTGCTTAATATTTTTTCGATTTTTCGGTACCGCGAAATTCATCACGGCTTCTACCTTCTTAGGATGGGGTTTGACGCAACCGTTTCCGACGATATGCCCTAGATAAATGGCTTCCTTACATAAAAATCTGCATTTTTCAGGTTCGAGAGTAAGATTTGCTTTGCTTAAACGCTCCATTAACCGCTCGAATTTTATCTTGTGTTCTTTCAAGTTTTTTGCATAGATCACGATGTCATCGAGATATACAAGTAATTCAATTCCTTGGAGTCCCGATAACACGAGATCCATTAAGCGTTGGAAGTCACTGGGCCCATTTTTAATACCCATGGGCATTCGAACATATTCATGATGCCCGTGTGGAGTCGAAAAGGCAGTTTTATGGGCGTCTCGATCATCCATTGGGATTTGATGAAATCCTGATTTCAGATCGAGAGTCGTGAAATACTCCGATTGACCCAATTGATCGAGTATTTCCGTGACGTTGGGAATAGGATAAACATCGCCTATTGTCTTTTCGTTAAGATCACGAAAATCGATAACCAACCTCCATTTTTTAATCCCATCTGGTCCGGGTTTCTTTGGAACGATCCATGCTGGTGAATCGTATGGAGAGGTCGAGTGTCGGATTATCCCAGCTTTTAGTTGCTCGGCTACTTGTTTTTGCAGTTCTTCCTTAATTGCTGGAGGTTGCCGATACCGTTTTGCTCGGGTGGGTACGTCGTCCTTCGTATGAATTCGGTGCGAGAATACCGTGGTGCACCCCAACGACTCTCCTGGCAAGTGAAATCTTTCGGGACTTTCTGATATCAATTTCACAACGTGATCGCGCTCTTCGTTGTTTAGATGTTGTAAATCTATTAATTTTAAGACTTTTTGAGCTCTCTCATTCTTCTTCGCGGTGTATGCCCTCACGTTCTTTGCATTATCATCGTAGGTATTTAAAAATGGCAGTTTCGCGATTTCGTCGTATTCATACGCATTCCCAGACGGTATAATATCGCACTCCTCTAATTCGATTTCCGGAATTTTGACGGTAACTTCTTCTTCGTGCGTATTTATTATATAAAGGTGTGTATATCCATTATGGTTTTTAACTAACGCATTCCCGAAATATATTCCGTAGCCAAGGTTGATCTTCGGAACATAGCCTATCTGTATACCGGTTTTTATTTTGACGCGAATGACCTTTCTGCATCTGGGTGGGAGTGTTAGAGTCTCATCATCCATGAACGGGATGGTAAAACTCCCAAATTGCAAACAACCGTGCCTATAATCGATATTAACGGCGTGTGACCGGAAGAACGGATCTCCTAAAATTCCGTCTTCGGAGATCGGAAATTCGTCGCGTACCACTTGCATTTCGACCGGTATATCGTCAAAGTTAATTTTGACCGAAACCACCGTTCTTGTTACCCCATCGCCTATGCCACTCAAGTCGTATGTGGTTTTTACGTCGACCGTCGCATTTCTTCGTAGGCAACTGAGTTTAATCAAATTAATCTCAGCGCCTGAGTCAACCAAAAACTTGTTCGACTTGCTGTAAAAATCCTCACTTTGGATTTCTACTCTCGGGCACCGAACGAGCTCACTAACCCCAAGACGGATTGCGGCTGGTCGGCTGACACCTGTCGGACTCGACGACCTTTCTCTTGGGCGCTCGACGATCCTAGGGTACGTCGAGCGCCTTCTAAGTTTAAATCCTCGTTGCGTGGAAGGCGAGAATATTCCTGTATATTATTTTTACGACTGTCATTGGCGAAAGGTCTATCATTCTGGCGTCGCTGCATACTTTCGGGTCGCCTATCTGGGTTATTGTTACGCGAATAATTTTCGTGCGACTGTCTCCTAACATCTCTGTAAAAATTTTCGCGACTGTTAGGGTTCTCGTAACGATGTTCGTGACGGGGATCTCCAAAATTTCTCAAATTTTCATTTCGACGTGGGTTCTCGAATCGCCGCGAATCTTCGTAATGACGCGGATCGTCATATCGGCGTGAACCGTCTAATCGAGGCGAATTATCGTACCTTCGCGAATTACCATATCGCGGCGTGATATTCGGTTTGATATCCTGAGCCCGCTGAAATGAAAAACATCTTTCCCTGGTGTGCCCTATTCTACCGCAGTGATCGCACTTTGTTTCATTGTAGCGTTTTATATTGCATTCTTCTTCTACATGCCCGTCTTTTTGACAGTAATTACAGCGGGAATCTCTATCAATGTTTGAATTGATTATATGCGCGGATGCTTGCCGAATTATATTACTGGACGAGGCGGACTGTCGTTCCGCGGCCTCGTCTTTCGCACCGAACAAAAAAGTGAATTTTCGCGCCGCGTCTATTCCTTCCTGCAATGTTTTTACAGGCGTATGCGTTAGCCGCGATTCCATCATTCCTTTAGCCTCGAGAATGAATCGCTGCAATGCGGCCGAATCAGCGTTTTCAATTAAGTACTTTTTTATTTCATTGCCTAGCTCGGAGTCGCTTTCGACTGTACTTGTCAAACGACTAACCGCCTGAGCGAGGCGACCCCCGAAATTTAGAAATGTTTCGCCTGTCCTCTGAGTCATGCTATTTATTTCTCCTAAAATATTCGCGGGATTTTCGGTGCGACCAAATGATTTTCTTAGATCCGCTAAGAAAGCATCGATAGTGTCGTATGATGATGTACGAGGTCCGAAATGGCTTGCTTCGCCGGACAGTTTTGTCCGTAGAAGAAGCAAGAAAGGTCGAGCATCTTCGGGGCTCAATATCGCGAACGCATCGCGTACAGCTCTTTCGAACGTTCGAAATCGCTCAAATTGGCCGTCGAACGAGGGAATGATGCCTAACGCCTCATTAATAAGGGATGGTCTCACGGTCACTGATAGTGGAAAGTTTGCGGACGAGCTTTCCGAGTCGATTTTTATATTTTTTGACATTTTCGCGGTTACCGTGCAAAGAAAAATACTATTTAAACACTATATGTGGGTGTACTTTGATTCAATCCAATGTATTTCTTTGTTATTTTATTTTATTTTCTTTTTATTATTATATGTATATATATTTTTTTGTTTATGTCAAATATTAAAACAATCGGAAATAAAGACACAATATATATAAAAAAAAATATAGCGTTTGATGAAGAAGGTGGAAATTTTAATTATCTATATGTGATTAAAAAAGAGTCACTTACCCTGTGGTTTGGGTGATGATCGCGATCACTCCCAATATTATTATGGAGAAGTTCATTTCCTCTGGTAAGTACAGGATGTCACTTTTGCTCACTGTTTTTTTTTCACTGCACTCGCGTGGATATAAAAATACCCCTCGGTAACGTGAGGGAGTTCGTAAAACAACGCGTAAAGGGAATAGGCACCCCACACGATCACTTCCGTCGACAAAGGAAAAAATCGCGCGCGAAGCTTCACCGCTGCCACCAATTTATGTTACGTACCAGTCCTGAAAAGGACTTGTAGTAACAATAAGGAGATACACTGTAGTTAACGTTTGAACTATTTATTCATATATAAACTATGTTACGCGGGTCGTACATAAGAATACATTCGAGTCGATGGTGGTAGGTTGCGCGGAACCGTTTTAGTCGCGGTCTTAGTCCGAGATTTTAGTGGACTTTGTCACGGATGGAAATTGACTGAATGGCCTATGGATTTCATCGACCAGGTAACCTCGGGAAAACGATAAGATTTCCCGAAGGTACGTGGCTGTAGCTCGTGATGGGCCGCTGGACTCGAAGGGAGCCTGATAAGACTTTCGTAAGAAGTCTGATAAAGCTCTCGTGTCTCGAGACCGGATGTGTATTCAGATATCGTCTATTCGTTTGATGCGTCGCTGTCGAAAGACATCGAACTGCATCGAAGTAGATCGATTAAATATTTAATTAGGCGTTTATCGCCGAAAATATATACACGTGATGTTCCGAGTGCCGTAAGCGGAAATCCTCCAACAGCCCATCTCGGTATCTAAGGCTGAAGTTTACGGAGATCGTTGTTTGTCCGGAACAACTAAGATTACATTAAAATATAATAATCTACGTGCGCGGTGCCATAAGATATTAGAAGATGGCGCAGCCGCGTACGTAACAACAGAAAAAGAAAGAATCGAAATCTTTATTCTACGAGGATGTGGTAATAAAATAAGATCTTACGAACAAGTCTCTCAACCGTTTAATGATACCCATCCTGATCGTCTACCCATATCCACATCAACTGTTTGTAAAACTGTTTCTCGATTTCATGATACTGGCTCTGTCAGAAATCGTCCAAAATTGGGGAGACCAACAACGGCTACAAACAAAGATAGCAGTTTAGTAGTCTGTGCTTGTGTTGTTGAGGAGGTCCATACTTCAATTAGGAAGATTGCGCAACGTACTGGTATCGGCAAATCGTCTGTCCATGAAATACTAAGACAAAATAAATTTCATCCATATAAAATAAAACTTGTGCAAGAGCTTTCGGAAGACGATTTCGATCTCGGATTAGAATTTTGTGAAGAAATGATGAGACGGTGTGACGAAAATGAGTTGTTCAAGTTCTGGATATACTTCTCCGATGAAGCTACGTTTCAATTGAGTGGAGAAGTTAATAGACATAATATGCGATATTGGTCAGACGAAAATCCTCATTGGATGAGAGATACCCACACACAACATCTACAGAAAATCAATGTTTGGGCTGGAATTTTGTAGAATCAAATTGTTTTTGTGGAATCAAATTGGTTGTCACATGCGAATCGGCGTAGTGAGGCACTACTTCGGGATTTGATAGGGTCACAAGCCGGGCGTAATGTGGTAGTGTATATATGTATGAAATGTGTGCTGGCATACGCGTCGAAGTTTGCGAAAATATAAATTCGGGGAAAAGGAGTATTCGTCCTCTTTTCCTTCGGACAACTTCCAAGTTCGGAAGTGTTTTTTTTGTAAGTGAATATATTATTAACGTGGCTTCATCGTCGGCGTGGTCAATCATTTTGAAGGCCCGATTGGGGTAAGTACCTTGAGTAAAAAGTAAAAAAGAACCAAGGTGTTGTGACGGTGTGTCGGCAAAGTCGCGATATTGATGAGGTATTTCGGATTACAGTGGTTCCTGGTGATCGGACATCGAGTATTCGGTCTTTTCAAAAACTGTCCATAACGAGGTTAGGATTGTACGTGATGACGAATATCGAGGCAGTCAAATACCCTGGTGGAAGTTAGGTTGGTCGAGAACGGTCTCTTGGCTCAACCCCTATGAACACGAAGGTGCTGGTTTTAATGGGATTCTACCTCTTCCCCCACTCTACGAGTTAGACTGCGTTTGGAGGAGATCAATTCCGTCAGGAGACTCCATTTCCAGCACCGCAGATCACACTATAGAAGTATATTGTGATCCTGCTAGTCCGGAGCGAAAGGGTAAAGGAATCTGCACTTCATTGAAATTCTGGGTATCGACTGCAGGTACATCACCACATTTTCCACCAACGACGATCAGCACCAGGCAGGACAGTAGTGCTCCAGATTTGTGCGTGACCTATGATAAATGATCAGGGAATAAACAGTGACGTATTGTTCCGTTTTCTTGTATTGTTTAAAAAAAAAGGATCACTGAGTCAAATAAATGGATAACGGCGTAGTTATAGACTGTGTGATCGGTGTGAAAACGTGTGCCGATTGTGTCTTCGGTTGGGCGAATGTGTGATATTCGATTAAGTTTAGACATGTTTATATTCGGTGTGAAAGAGTGTCGAAATTAGAATTAGAATTAGTACGATCAATTTTCAATTTTCAATTTTCAATTTTCAATTTTCAATTTTTAAACTAAACAAAAAAAAAAGAAAAGGAAAGATTTGCATTGCCCGTCTCGAACAATGATCAATAACAAAAACTGTGAACATGCCTTTAGAATAATTTTATTATAAGTATTTTTGACAATTGACGTGTAAAATAAATCATCAAAAAATTTATGAGGATATATGATCGAAGTTATAAAGTTTATGTACGATTAATTTAAAAGCTAAATAACAAAAAAAGAGGAATTATTTATAATAAAGAATTATGTACAAAAGCAAAGAACATCTTCTACAAGAATATTCAACGGCAGAAGCAACTCTCTCTTTACGTTGCTCGACCTCTGAAGAAATTTAACATTAGCAATAAAATGTAACACAATTAAACAGTAAACAACAAAATTTATGAAACTTAAAAATCAAGTAAGCTTTACAAGAGTTATCTTGGATTGGTTATAACGAAGTTGATTAATATTTCTCGGCAGAAATGTATACGTCTGATTGCGCTTTTCTACATATTAAACAACCGGCGCGACATGGAGTGACCACAGGACGAGTGAACGCCGAAATAGATAAATAATTGAATTCAGCATTTTCTTGTACTGAAGATTCGCGGTTTTTACGTATACGCTCTGTGTCCGCACGCAAGGGGCCTTGAAAAGCTCGCAGGAGCACCATTTATACTAAAAAGATGAAACGCACCTTTAAAAGTCCGGTGTAGCACCTGTCAGGTGGATGAGGGGAACAGAGTGAAGAAGAGCACGTCGCCTACTACACGAGCGGCGAAACGTAAGCGAAGGTACTTCGGTTTCTTCTGCTTCTTGGATATTCCGGTTCCTACTATCCAGTGGGGTTGCTTCCGTGACTGCGAATTCGGTTGCCTGCCTTACAGGCGGTAAACATCGAATGATGTTACTTCCTTAATCCACTGGTACTTTGGCGATTGTTACCCAGACGAAGGAGAAGGTACGTTAGTGTAACAAGGGTTGCAGACTAGATGCTGTGGAGGATGTGAAGAAGGTTTGAGATTAGGTAGCCCTGAAAAGGGCTGATTAAGTTTCTACGAAACACGAATAAGACGTCCGCGCTTTTAAGATGGTTCTTCTGTGCTGGTCCAGCGCAGCCTCCCGCAGTTGCAGATATTATTTGGCTTCCAAACTGCTCCAGACTCGTCTATCCTCTTTCTGATGCTGTTTGAATCTCTGGTATCTTAGTTGACCAGAGTTTTCCCTCTGTCTCTGGAGGTCAATGCCCCACGGAGCTCGTAACGGTTCTTCCTCGTTCTGCTCTGAAGATTCGAGTGACAGTGATAATCCATGTTCGAATCGCTCCGAATTTATATTGTGACGAAACTCGCCGCTGATCTCACCCCCACCTTCTGTAAATTCAAAGTTTCCAACAGAAAAGGACTAGTATTATTTGTGGTTAAGTGTGGCCAGGCAAAAGGCCGAAAGAAGATTACCAGGACGCGGATAACGGAAGATCCCGACGAAGCTGCGCAGTGACAAATCGGCAGGATTCGCAGATCATTCTGAATCGCCACGTATCGTAGAGCATCATTACCATAATTGTTTCCCCTATTCAAATCTGTACATCCCCTCCCACCACCAGTCCGTCAACTGCAATTATAGCGGTTGAACCGGAAGTATCAATTTCTCGAAGAAGCGTCCGCTCGTGTGAGAACTCTTCTCTCACGCCTTCGATGCGCGAGCCTCTTCCCCCCTTTGCCCCTCATATATCATCAAGCTGTTCTAGGCGCTGTTGACGGCCAGGACATACTAGACGACAATGCAGCAACCAACCGAAACGTCTATGTTCGCATTGTGGAAAAGAGGGAGTACTCTCCCGGGAAAGTCCATGCGAGATGGGAAACGAAACGAGGGCCAGAGAACAGCCGCGTCCACTGACCCAGTAATCCAGTACGATTCGTGGGCATATGTCTTAGTGCAAGTACACGGAGTGCCATTCCGAGCGCTTATGGACACAGGAGCTATCGACTCGTACATAGGAGAAAAGGTGGATAGACTATGTATGAGGAAGGGAGGACAATTAAGTGCTGATCGGGGAACAGCTGGTTTGGCTGGTGGACATGCTGTTCCAATCCAGGGTAGCTTACTGGTTGAAATAGATTTAGGACCACGACAAGTTTTACATCGTTGTGCCCTATTACCGGACCTTAAAACTGAGTTGCTTTTTGGCATGGACCTATGACGGCAGATTAATATGCGAGTAAATTTATCTCCCGACTTCAAAATCTGAATGATCCGGCAAATACCGGGCTTGGCTAATGATATCGCTCCTTCTCCCGTAAGTGCTTGTGAATCGGATAGACAAAAGATATTTTTAGAAGAAGAGTTGGCCCTATTCGACGGTGTGACACGACCTACGCGAGTGACTGAGCATATCATACGCGTAAAGTCCGATATTACTCCGATAAAACAACGCTACCGGCCGAGAAATCCTACAATGCAACGTATCATTGATGAGGAAGTAGACGCGATGATAACAGCGGGATTCATAGAACCCTCAGAAAGTCCATGGAGCTCGCCTGTAGTTATTGTTCGGAAGTAAACTGGCAAACCGAGGTTTTACATTGACTTCCAGAAGGTGAACGAGGTGACAGTAAAAGATGCATACTCCCTCCCGAAAATACAGGCAACTTTAGACAAATTGAAAGGTGCAAGGTGTTTGTCGGCTTTTGATCTTTGGAGCGGGTATTGACAAGTACCATTGGTAACCTAAAGTCGACCTATAACTGCGTTTACGGTTCCGGGGAGGGGATTGTCTCAGTTTCGTGAGATGCTTTTCGGGTTGCAATCCGCTCCCGCGACCTTTCAGAGGCTATTGGACCGTGTATTAGGACCTGAACTAGAATCAGTTGTATTTAGCTTACTAGATGAAATTATAGTAGTCAGTGCAACACTGGATGAGCATCTGAATCATCTCCATGAAGTGTTTCGACGCTTATGGCAGGCCCAATTACAAATAAACCTCGAAAAGTGTCGATTTGGCCATAGTCGTATGTTATACCTTGGACATGTTGTCGACAAAAAAGGTATTCAGACATCATCCTGGTACCGCCGATTCATCAAAGACTTTTCAGTAATCATTCGGTCCCTTACTGCGTTAACCCGGAAACATAGCTAGTGGCGTTCAACTGAAACTGAGGAACATGCATTCGAAACATTAAAACAGCGGCTGTTGATCACAAGTCCTGTGATCATCGGGTCCACCCGTTGACGAGGCTTCAGGCCCACCAGGAGTTACGTCCGAGTTCCAACTCTTGCTTGAGGTTGCTGCTCGGGTCTACCCGGGCATCCTAGCATGCGGAGGCAGAACTTGTTTGCCCATCCCCGTTCAAGGTCACCTTGACTGCTCTACCGTACCTGGCTGGGTTCACCTAGCATCCGTCTTTTCTGAATATCGGCAGCATCAAGCAACGTCCAATATTGACGTGCCCGTCTCCTATCGATTCACTCTTGGGGCATTCCATGTTAAATCGCCAACGTTTCGGAGTCAAGTTTCAGAACTTATTCAAAATTGAACTACGTTTAGAATGCGTAAAGATAAGCCTATCCGTAAATTTCAGCTCAAAATATTAATTTGTTCAAAAGTTATTGATAAAAGTGTAAACGACAAAAATGAAATTTACCATTTTTTAAACGGCGATATCTCGAAAGCTATCATTCAGAGAAAAAAAAATGTTTAATTCCAAAATATGCAGAAATGCCTAAATGTTGTACTGGTGTGAACCAACTGGTGTGATTTTCTAACTTCTGACATAAACAAAAGTTGTTCGCAAAAGGGTTTTCTTTAAATTCGCAAAGTTTCAGTTTGTCATCTTTGAAACTGGCTTTGTAATGTAAAGAAAACCGAGCGCATGAGTGTCGTGCGCCATGCCACCTGCCGGGCCCCCGTACATATCAGCCGCCCGGCCGTATAAAACGATCTGTACTACTTTTCAGGCATACAATTCCTAACTACTTGTTGGTAAAATTGTCAGATATATAGTCGTGGCAAGTATATAAGTGTGCCCCGATGTTTTTTCTACATATTTTTATTTGGGTCATTACTTGGAAAATGAAAGAGGGGTTTGTTTAAAAACACGCACATCGTTCATTTATATAGATCTTTTTTCCCAAGTGGCATCAGTCTTTAGGTTACTTTGGCACAATAATCTTGAAAATTTGTTATAAACAATAATATTTTGTTTATATCATTCACACCAGTACAAAATTTAGGCATTTCTGCATATTTTCGAATTAAACATTTTTTTTTCTCTGAATGATAGCTTTCGAGATATCGCCGTTTAAAAAATGGTAAATTTCATTTTTGTCGTTTACACTTTTATCAATAACTTTTGAACAAATTAATATTTTGAGCTGAAATTTACAGGATAGGCTTATCTTTACGCCTTCTAAACGTAGTTCAATTTTGAATAAGTTCTGAAACTTGACTTCGAAACGTTGGCGATTTCACATGGAGTGCCCCTCTTGACAGAGATCACCTCTGTTTCCGCCGTCAGGAAGCCGGACAACGCGACCCCCGCGAAAGGGACATGGGCTACTACAGCATAATCTTAATTATTACCGCACTTTGTATTTTGAATAATAAGTGTGTTAATAAACCATATTTTATTTATACTAATTTCGTATTTTCATTTCACTAAATCCTTCACTAGCGTCGCTGCCCGTTTCCGACGACCCTGGCGCACCAGATCCGATCCGGTAGCGGAAAGCGAAACATAAAACACCGTTACAGAAGAACAAAGTAAATTGACAATGTAAATTAATATTTTTTCAACTTTTATTTTAAATATAAAAAATTAATTTAAATATAATGTAACGGAAATGCTGTTTTATCTTTGTTTTCATACCCGGTTATAGGAAAAAGCATTCCGTTATTCCCCAGACTCCGGTGGTTCCGTATTGCGTAATAATTATATGGCTAGGGAGATTTCAGAACTAGCTGACCGCCAAGGCGACTAGAGCCGACAACACTGTGGAGAGGCACGTGGGTACTCGCCGATAACCGGGAAGTCAGACCTCTATATTTTGTAGGTGCTTTTTATATTTTCGGTTCGGGATTCGCTACCAAGGACAGCCTTTTAGTCGTCCATATTTATCGTTTGTTTTTTTGTTTATTGTGCGACGTACTATCGAACGACCGGCGTAATTGTAATTACCGGCTCTATCCCGGCTTTCTCATGTCTCTCGGGCAATAAATATATTTTTTATTATTGGCAATAAATTTATTTATGTTAAGTCCTGTTTTATCTCCTTCCTTTGAATGTTCTCCTCCTCTTAACGTTGTCTCACATGAACTCATTCGAAGAGTTGTGTGAATACGTATTAGTAGTTGTCTTGTGTTTTCCGGGTATTCGTAAGTTTTAATTTGGGACAACCGCGTGTTATCTTTTATAGTGGCACACGTGACTCCTAACTCAAAATTTGCGAGCCGTGCACTTTTTATTGAAAGTGCGCGACTGTTGTAACTGTCGGCGCGAGATCAACTTTTCTTGGAGTTAGACGCATAGACGTCTTATTAAAATTATTAACAAATCTAAAAGACGGTTACAATAATTAGTTTTAATTATTTTAAATATATTCTAACATTTATGAAGTCAGAGGCATATCTTTCTTTAATTTTTAAAATCTTTTTCGCAGATTTGTTAAAGATATTTTAGAATCTGATGTACTAACGTGCTCTATTGAAGGCATCCGTCGGAGTAACTTATCTGCTGGTTTGGCAAGCATGGGCAGTCATATTCCTCCTGTAATATTTGTGTCGTCATTCTCCAATATCTTCTACGTAATAAGACAATACTGTTACAGAAATATACTTCTTAAATTTTAACTGAGAAAGAAAATTCCCAAGATATCGAAATTCGCATATTCTGTCTAGTTGGGTTAGGAAAGTTTTGGGAGGAGGGCTCCAAACACATCAATATAATGCGTTGAGAATTCCAACTTTAACAAATTCCTTGTACTTGACAGGGGTCAGTTTAGCCAATAATACACATCAGGAGCATTACGTTATAAATATCTTGTCAACAGAAAATTAGAATTATGATTTATTAATTGTCTTTTGCTTCAGCAAATAACAATAGAAGATGTAAAATAAAAAGCAAAAGAAAGTGAAAAGATTTCTTGTATAGCGAATAACAAATTCCTTAATATCTTACCGTTCTGAGATTAATGAACATGGAAGCTACTCTATTTCCAATAGATCCTTGAGGGCCGTTCGGTATAGATACTTCTTCTCCTGTTAATAATTGAATGAAAAATTCTGATGAATCTGGTAGTTCACACATTCCGCCGAATTTTGAATGCAAAGACTTGGCTCGAGCAATCAGTTCATCAACATTTTCGATATCTTGTATAACTTCCTAATGGCATTAAATAGTATAATATAGTATTTCAGTTATTATTTTCAGTGGAATATACATTATTATAACCAATGTCGAAAAATTATCAACAGAAAGTTAATGTACTAAAAGATATATGATGCGTTCATGAAAATAATATAATTTCACGTAGAACCACAAACAAATTATGTAATGCGCATAAAATTATTTTCTACTACATTAAATTATCATAATATTTCTGAAATCCAATAAGAGGAAATTAAACGAATAAAAATTGGTCAAAAATAAAGTCTTTATTGCTTACTCAAGAAACATTTTAAATTAGTTATCACTAAATCATTTTTTTGTTATTTATGTTAGTAAATATTTATATTATAATATACAGGGTGGCCGATTTATCTGAAGACATTTATCGAAATATCTCGAAAACTATGCACAGAATCAAAAAAGTTGTCGGATGAAAGTTGTTCGACACAAAAGGGGGCATCCAGTGATAATTAAATTTACCTCCTCCCCCCATCCCCTGGAGGTGGAGTGGGGGCAAAAACAATAAAACTTAAATAGGAACCCCCAGTTTTTATTGCAGATTTGGATTCTCCGGAAAAAAGTACACCAATTTGACCTAGGAGCTATTGCATTTTGGTTCACAGGTGGCGCTGTAATCGATAAAAATCCAAATTTATCTGAAGACATTGAAATACCTCGAGAACTATGCACAGAATCAAAAAAGTTGTCGGATGAAAGTTGTTCGACACGAAGGGGGCATCCAGGGGGCAAATAGGGACAATTTGATCCCTTTCTGAAAATTTAATATTAAAAATTCTAATATTGGAATTTTTAATATTAGAATTTAGTAATATCAATTGCGAAAATTGTTATTCTGAATATGAAATTTTAATAATGTCCATTCGAAAAATTAAGATTATGAATAATTGATATTCTTCATATTAAAAATCAAAACTGATTACATAAAAATTGTGCATACAATATGGAAGTAATTTTATAAATAAGTTTTCTACCTTCAATAAAATTACATTTTAGGTTTTAAATTTATTATTTAATAAACAAAAAGAGGACATCACGCAATCCATTAAAAAATGCGTCATGTCCCTTCACTCAGCTCATTCATTCTCTCTCTGTATGTTTTTTCCGAAATGAGAATAAATAAGCTGAGCATTGACGGTCAAACCAGCTTCTATTAAACAAAACGAAACTCTTACTTCATTTGGGGATTTCGTCGCCATCTACCGGACCCCGAGAGAACTAACGTGGTTTCATACATGTACATCGCTTGCATTTCGGCCATCACCGGCGCCGGTTCTGTTACATAACGCTAGAGGGCGACATAACTCGAAAATAAAGCAGCATATCATTTTATACATAAGTTGAGTCACACGTAACCAGTTCACCTACATTTTTCTCTACTTTCCTGAAGGGAAGTAAATGGATATCGCGACTTTCTAATCCCCATATTAAAATTTAGTATTCACGGTCTCTCAGTGTAAGACTGTTTTTGAAGTCCATTGTATTGGTAGTAATTCGGTCGGAGGTCACTTTGCTTTTAGAATAACAACTTTCCGTTTACGTGATTATTTTTTGTCTACCCGTCATTGCTTAAATCGAATTGCAAGTTAAAAATGAATCCTGCTACAGTTCCCGAAAAAATCGAAATGATTCTTATTTATGGTGAATGTAAGAGGAATATTGACGATGCTGTTGCGTTGTATGCTGAGCGTTTTCCAAATAATGCTCGCTCGCGTTCTTTTTTTTACAAAGTTGTGAATGCCTTTCACTCTGATGGCAGCGTACAAATGAAAAAAAGGAAGCGAAGATTAACAGTTACAGGAGAAGCTAACGAAGTAGCTGTACTAGCAGCTATTCACCAAAATCCACATGTAAGCACACGACAATTACATCGCGATTCCGGCATTTCCAGAGACAGTATTCAAAGAATATTGCATCGTCATAAGTTTCACCCATATCACATTTCACTGCACCAGGAACTAGATGGCGATGATTTTCATAACCGCGTGGTGTTTTGTGAATGGGCATTTCAAAAAATGCAAACGAACCACAATTTCTTTGCTAATGTATTATTTTCAGATGAATCTACATTCACGAACCATAGTGGCGTCAATAGGCATAATATGCATTATTGGAGCGTAGAAAATCCCCATTGGTTACGATAAGTTAATCATCACCGTCCTTGGTCGGTGAACGTTTGGTGTGGAATCATAGGAAATAAACTCATTGGTCCTTATTTCATTGAAGGTAATTTGAATGGAACAAAATATCGAGATTTCCTAGAACAAGAAGTACCATTACTACTTGAGGATGTTGCTATGGACGTCCGACGGACAATGTGGTTTCAGCATGATGGTTGCCCAGCACATTTTTCAAGAGTAGCAAGGGAAATACTAGACCGTGATTACAATGGTAGGTGGATTGGTAGAGGTGGTCCCATTAATTGGCCTGCGAGGTCACCTGATCTAACATCTCTGGATTTCTTCCTATGGGGTTACCTAAAAGGTAAGGTTTATGAACAAGTACCAACGACTCGTGAAAACATGGTGGAACGCATAAGAACTGCTTGCGCAGAAATATCTGCAGATATGATTCTATCATGTATAAAGTCATTTGAAGAAAGAATAAATAAATGCATTGAAGTGGAAGGTCAACATTTCGAACACTTACTCAAGTAAGTGAACAGTGAGACAGTGAGAGGCAAGGGGACTCACGTAAAACAAGCACCCCAAAGGGAACAGAAAAATACTACGTCCACGTCGTTGTTCCTGGGTAACGCTAAATGTATTTTTTCCCGGCTTTGTTACAATGACCGTATTCCATATCCGCTACGCGGGCGAAAATTGTCAATATTGGAGAATCCAAATCTGCAATAAAAACTGGGGGTTCCTATTTAAGTTTTATTGCTTTTGCCCCCACTCCACCCCCAGGGGATGTGGGAGGGGGTAAATTTCATTATTACTGGATGCCCCCCTTCGTGTCGAACAACTTTCATCCGACAACTTTTTTGATTCTGTGCATAGTTCTCGAGGTATTTCAATGTCTTCAGATAAATTTGGATTTTTATCGATTACAGCGCCACCTGTGAACCAAAATGCAATAGCTCCTAGGTCAAATTGGTGTACTTTTTTCCGGAGAATCCAAATCTGCAATAAAAACTGGGGGTTCCTATTTAAGTTTTATTGTTTTTGCCCCCACTCCACCCCCAGGGGAGGGGGGAGGGGGTAAATTTCATTATTACTGGATGCCCCCCTTCGTGTCGAACAACTTTCATCCGACAACTTTTTTGATTCTGTGCATAGTTCTCGAGGTATTTCAATGTCTTCGGATAAATTTGGATTTTTATCGATTACAGCGCCACCTGTGAACCAAAATGCAATAGCTCCTAGGTCAAATTCGTGTACTTTTTTCCGGAGAATCCAAATCTGCAATAAAAAATGGGGGTTCCTATTTAAGTTTTATTGTTTTTGCCCCCACTCCACCTCCAGGGGATGGGGGGAGGGGGTAAATTTAATTATCACTGGATGCCCCCTTTTGTGTCGAACAACTTTCATCCGACAACTTTTTTGATTCTGTGCATAGTTCTCGAGATATTTCGATGTCTTCAGATAAATCGGCCACCCTGTATAACCACAATTTTGAAATTTGTTACGTTTGATAATAGTATGTAATATTCAGATAATAATATGTAAATACGTCTACTAAACACAAAGTTGTATTAAAGAAGATTAAAAGAATTCTAAGACGCGGCGGGATTATGACTTATGCCCGCAAGCGGCGCGCGCCTCTTTCGTGCCTTGCGCGCTAACAGCAAAACGCTGATATTTTGACATCCAGTACGAATTACATTTTGAAATTACAAAATGTTCTTTCAGTGTTAGATAACATACAATAAAAAATGTAACAAAATTTTAAAAAATAGTCTATGTTATTAAAAAATTACTTTTTAACTTTAATTTCCATTTTTTTATAACTATTATGGCTCTTACACAATTTTGAATTTCACATTTAAGTGGATCAGACAAAAATCTAACCTTTCTGTATTGGAAGTTTTTTTTTGTACTATTTGTTAATATTGAGTAAAACGCGTTTTGGAAAGCGCATTATGCCCCATATTCGATATTAAGGGTAATTGCAATGTATTCTTTCCTCCGTTTTAAAATTTAGTTTAATGACGTGTGTATTAAAATTATTTTTATAAACGAACTTGCTACTAGTATATTAAACATATTACAGCCAAGTTTACAACAGCAGACCTAAGCTACGAGCACTAGATGTATGAAATGTATTCGTGTATATCAATCCAATATACTAATAAAAAATGAGTAAAAAATATGTCTTTTATTTATGGTTATTTGTATCACTAATAAAGAGTGTGCATAGTTTTATTTATAGCTAAATTGTTAAATAATTAAAAAATGGTTTAAAAAGTAAAAAAAAATGGCTGTGAAGGACTCTAGAAAATTTCTCCTTTGTATGTAGAATTCGAACCTGTTATCGTTTGGCCAGAGAACAGTTGAATGTCTCGATATGAATGAATACTCTACTCACTCATACATTCCAAAGATGTCTCACGTACATATAATCTTTATCACTTAATTACGCGCCTCATATGCATCATATAAAAAAATGCCTCAGGACTTTTCGTTTCAGTTTTTCGTGTTCTACATGACCTGCAATTATTATCCGCGGTCACACGAACACCCTGAATATTAATATTGTAATTTATTTATTTATTTATTTATTCAAAAAGTCAATATCAAGCCTTTTAAATCAAAATTCAATAAGACGAAAAACTAAAATTAAATAGCCTAATTATTATGTCTGTCAACAAATAAAAATGTAAACAACTAAAGGCATTAATAACCGATCGCAATCTTCGCAAAATAACACCTCTTTGTGCCGGAATAAAGAAATAAACAAATCACATAGCATACATTAACATAATCATCAAAGAATTCGTAAACATTCCTATGTCAATGTGTTCTCAGTCGCGTGTTCGAAGTGTAACTCTGGGACGGAATCCCGACCTTTATCCGGCCCGAATACTCTCGACGTCCTGGGACGGACGCAACCCTCGGCGAAGTCTCCGTCCACCGGCTAGCTCCCGCGCGGTGGCGAGAAAGAGACGGGCCGTTACGATATACCCGGGAAAGGTTGTCCCCGAAAGAATTTAAACGCGGAGCTAATCACATTAGACACAACATATCAAAAGTGGCCGCTCGCAGGTCCTCCCTGTTCGGGCCGCTTCCAACACCGTTTCTCGTCCCGGGCCTCGATTCGGTCCCCACAACCGGGACAATTCGTCCGACCTGGACCGCTGTTTCGGGACACTCGCACGAACTTGCCGGGCCCTGCCTTCCACTCGCGTTCTCCCTGGGCTTTTCGCGCTTCCTTTCGGTTTCTCAAATTTCACGGATCACGTCAATCTATTCCCCGTTCCGCGCGCGATGGCTTCTCTCGCGATTCTACCTGGGAGCGACCACGCGACCGGCGCGGCGTGCTCCTACTTCCTCTCTCTCTCTTTCTTCCTCCCTCTCTCTCCTCCTGCAGCGTCGCTCACTGGCGCCTTGGCTCTCTGGTCCTGTAACTACAAAGACTGTAAGATTACATTAGTAGTTCGCGCCCGGGAGGTCGGTACAACGGTGATCTACTCTTCTCACGGGGGACTCGAGATCACCGTTACGCCCCACCCCCAGACGCTGGTTAACCGGCCGGTGTACCAGCTCGAATACTCTGCCGACCGTACCGGGCTCCACCTATTCGGTACAGGGTTAGGAAACAAAGGTATCAGGGGGGTCCATATTGCGGGTACGGTTTGGAAGGAATGAGGTAAGGATCTCTCGCTCTCTCCCCTCCCCCTCCCCCCTTTTGGGACCAAATAAAAGAATACACACGCATATCGATCTGATTCCGTTTATTTACCGGGCCGGTTGCCCGTCAAGAGGTACAAAGTATCCTATCCCTTGGGGGCACTCATCCTCCTTCCAAACTCCGGGCATGCCGCATACCCGGCAGTAGACGCGGACGACTGGGTCCACAAACTGGCGTAGAAGGGCCACCTTCTTCCCGGCCACCTTCGTCGCGTTGACAGCCCCGTGGCGGGCTTGTTCCGCCGCCTTGGCCTTTTCTTTGGCCAGCTCCAATTCTTTTAGGGCCTGTTGCGCCGCTACCACCGTCCGCTCCTGCTCCTGTTTGGCTCGTTTCAATTCAGCCTCGGCGGTACGCTCGATTTCGGCCTTTCGGGCCAAGAAGGTATTGCTGTCGGCCTGGTTGCGACGGTGCCTATCGACCATGTCGGCCCAGCAGGCGATGGACGGCTCTCGGGAACCATATTTGGCCCGATATCGGTCCAGTTTGGCGAAGGCGTCCGACTCCACCCGTACGGCCTTCCGCTTCAGGGCCCTGGCGTGGTTGAGGAACTCCTCTAGGTCGAGGCGTTCCCGGAATTATTGTGACGGCTCCCCCGCTTCCGGTCTGGGCCCCTCCCACAATTCGAGGCCTCGCTCCTCCGGCTCCTCTTCTCCCAGGACCGTTCCCCCTGGACTGGTGACTCGGGGTGGTGGCTGGTCCATCTCGATTGCGCTCTGTAATCAAAAAGAGAAGAATACGTTAATTTGGGAGCCAGGCGGTTGGGCTTTCGGCCCCGCTTAGGGATTAAAAGTTACGAGAATGGTCGGGTTAATGCGACCCGTCTCGAGGACACTCGGGTGCGTCAGGGGGGCGGTTGCTCCGGTTCCGCGGGTATTGGCGCGATTCCCAGGTCTTTCTGGGGTTGTGCGCTCAGGGCAGTTTTCCAGGGTCGCCCGCGACTACGTTTCGGCGCGTTCACTGGGGGGTTCATTTGGCCCTCCATCTTCCTTTGCTGATCCCTCGTTGCCCACGGGAGTATCTTCCGTAGTCGTTTCTTCCGTGACGATATCTTCCGATGCTGACGTCTCTTCTGGTTCAGGTTTATTATAGGTTTTGAGGTCCACGAAATGGATCGGACCGTTCTTCTTCCCGGACTGGTCTATTAGCTCGTAAGTGTTCGAGCCGACTTGGGCCGTTATTCGGTAGGGCCCATTATATTTCGGGGTTAGTTTGGCCGAGATACCCTGCGCTGCCGATGACAATACTCGGTTACGCTTTAGGACGGTATCTCCTAACTTGAAGGTTATGTCGCATCGTTTGTCGTTGTAATACTTGGCCTGTCGCTGTTGTGCCGCCTGGGCATTGTCGTGAGCCTCTCGATGGAGTTTACGCAACTTGTCCATTCGTTGCTCCCATTTCTCCCGTGCCATCCGGGTCTGATCCTTTTGCGCTGCTCTTTCTTCTTTCCGGCGCAGTGAACCTGGAACTTCCAGTTGTCGGCCGTACATCAGCATGGCGGGACTGAATCCGGTGGAATCGTGCACAGCCGTGTTATGGGCGAAAGTAAATTCGTCGATGTGCTCATTCCACGTCCGGTGATCCGCCTCCACAAATGCCCGGATCATGCCTTTTAGTGTACGGTTGACCCTTTCCACGGGGGTTCGCTAGCGGGTGGTATGCCGACGTTAATTGCCTCTCCACCTCCTTTTCAGATAGGAACCCATCTAATATCTGGTTTTTGAACTCTAGGCATTAATCAGTGAGTAAGAGCTCAGGTGTCCCGTGGCGTAGAAAGACCCTTCCTAGGTTCTTCACTACCGTGGGGGCGTTTCCCTTTTGAATCGGAACACATTCGACCCACCGGGTAAATAGGTCTTCCAGAACTAGTAGGAATTCGACACCGTTCTTGCTTCGTGGAAACGGACCCATCAGGTCTCCTGCGACCACTTCCCACGGGTGAGTAATTACTCGTTGACCCATCAGTCCGGCAGGAGCCACTTGCTGTACCTTGCAGACCTGGCACACGTGACATCGTTTTACAAACTGGGCCACGTCCTTGTAAATACCGGGCCACCAATATTGCATCGCCACGAGCTCGTACGTTTTCTTGCGCCCCAGGTGACCAGCGTCATCATCTCCGACGAGGTCTTCAATAGTAGGATCCGGTCGATATGAGTAGATTCGGTTACCTACTGCTTTCCAAGACGGGCTCTCTTTGGGTGCAGCGAGAATCTTTTGCCTTCGTCGCCGGTACCAGTCGTCTACCTCACCTTCCGCCTCCGGCTCCTCTACGGAGCATAGTTGGGGTACATCGTCTTCATACATGCGTGATAACGCATCATGCACATGATTGAGGGCCCCTTGTCGATGTTGGACCGTGTAACCGTACCCTTGCAACCGTAGCGCCCACCGGGCTAACCGTACGGATGGGTTTCGAAGATTACAGAGCCAACGTAGGCTGTCGTGGTCCGTCACTACAGTAAAGGAATTTTCGGTACCACGAGGCCATCCCCAGGAACCTGCGAAGCTGCTTCAAGTTCTTGGGCGGCGGGTACTCCAAAATCGGGGCCACTTTTCCCGGGTCGGGCCGGAAGCCATGCTCGATCACCATCACCCCGAGGTACTTGACCTCGTCTCGGCAGAAGTGACTCTTCTCCTTATTGGTGGTGAGTCTAGCGCCTTGAATTCGGGTGAGCACGTGAGCTAACCATCGTAAGTGCTCCTCGAATGTCTCGGTTACCACGAATATCGTCGAGGTAAGCGAAGGCGTGGGGTTCCACTTCCGGGCCAATCAACTCGTCCAATAGGGCCTGAAAGGTGGCCGGTGCGCCGGTGAGTCCGAAGGGCACTCGATTAAAATGGAAGAGGCCCTTTCCGGGGACTGTAAACGCCGTCAACGGCTTCGCCCCGTCCCGCATCTTAATTTGATGGTAGGCACTACTAAGGTCCAAGTTCGAAATGTAGCGAGCCGCTTGCAGCTTCCGATGGATCGTATCAATATACGGGATCGGGTAGGCGTTTGCTTCCGTTACCGCGTTGAGTTTGCGGTAATCAATACAAAAGCGGTAGGTACCATTTGATTTTCGGACCATCACTACTGGGCTGGACCACCCGCTGGCCGAGGGTTCAATGATACCCTCCTCGAGCATCCGATCCACCTGCGAGTGCATCTCTTCCGCAATTTTCTTCGACACGGGGTAGTATCGTTGTTTTATCGGTACCACGTTTGATCTTAGCACAATGTCGTGCTCGATGAGGTGCGTGCACCCTATAGTCGGGCCTTCTTCCGGGATCCAGTTTTTGAGCAAGCTCTCCAGACGTTTCTTCTCGTCTTCCGTTGCTCTCGTTGTCCCTCCCGTGTCCGACGAGGGGTGTTTTCCTACCTCGAGGCTGGCCACTTCGACTCCGAGGCCCTCCGTCGCTCCTTCTACGTACAACACATTTTGCCGGGGATGTAGAATGGCATCGAAGGCCCGTAGGAAGTCGGCGCCGAGTAAACACTCCATGTCTAGGTTTGGCATTATCATCGCTTGAATTCGTCTTGCGGTGCCGTTGACAAGAAAGGGGAGCGTTACAAGTCCCAAGATTGGTGAGTAGGACCCATCCGCCACTTTAGCTCCGGGCCCTCGGTACGGGAGTATGGGTTCATTACAGGCCGTTGCGATCTGCAGTCCGATCGTGCCTATGGCTGTTCGAGCCGCACCAGGATCAAATAACGCCTTCAGGTCAAACTCTTGGATCCTAACCGTTAGCCACCATCGAGAGTGTTCTTCCGGGGTGGCATTCGCTGCGATGGGAGTATCGTCCAGGTCCACATGTTGACGATCCCTTGGATCATCGCCTGATGAGGTCCTTACACGGGCTCTGGGGGCGTAGCGACCTCTTCTACGCGCTCCCTTGGCGGTTTCCCGTGCATCTTGGGCATGTCTTCTTCGTGTACCCTTGGAGTTGGCAGGTCCAGCATACCAGCGTCGGGCCGACCGGTCCTGACGAGGCTGCTCTGCCGCTTGGCGGAAACGTTCTCTCGGGGAAAAAGGTGGTTTCGCGTTCTCGGGACCCTTGCGAGACCACCACTTAGTTGTCTTTTTGTCCCAATCGGGCTTGAAAGTTTCCTTTTTCGGGTTTTCTGGCCCCTCTATTTTCGACCGAGCCGGTAATTCCTTCATCTTCCGGATTTCCGCCCTCAGGGCCGCTAGCTCTTTTAAAACCACACCTACGACGTCGTTTTTCGACTCCTCGATGGCCGCTATCTTTGGAGGACTTTTCGCCCGGAGTTTCCGTGGCTTTTTATATGCCACTTCCGGCATGAGTGTGCCCTCTGGTGGTGGAGGCTCCTGGTACGAGCGCATGGCTTCTTCAGCGCTCTCTGCTTCCACTGCCGCCACCATGAAGTCTTCCAGCGTGTTGACCTGTGTCATTGACACCCTCCACTGTAATCCGGGTTTCAGGTTCTTATGCAAGAACATTATGCGCTGATCCACTGGTATGTTATCTGGATACATATCCAGTATGGTCATCAGGCACCCAATATAGTCTCTCACGGGCTCATCTAGGCCCTGCGACCTTGAGTTGGCCTCCGTCCACAGTTTCCTTTCATCATTATAGCATCCACGGGCCGATCGGCAAAAGTCATCCCACGTATGCCAACTTTTCCTCGACAACCGGTACCACCTTTGTGCTGAGTCGGTCAGTAATTCCGGTATGGCACACAACAACTCCTCGTCCGAGAGTTTTCCCGGGCCCCGACATTCCTCTACCCTTGCCAGGAATTCTTCAATCCGGCATCCTTTGGCACCCGAGCATGTCGTCCTCCAATGTCGGACAATTCTGCCGACGTCTCGTGGTCCATGGTCCCCTCCCCCAGAGCCATCCACTCCGGGAAGATTGTTTTGGCTCGAATTACTAGCGGCACTTCTCACTGATCTGTCCCTCTGGTTCTGTGTTCCTCTAGGTGTTTCTATGATTCGGGATTTAGGATCATAGCAGTTGAGTAGGAACGTATCGTTGAAACCGACTCTTTGTCGTTCCGGTGTTTGTTGATCCTGTGGACCTGCACTTGGTCCTGCGTTTGCCGTTTCCGGCAATCTTGTACTTGAGAATGGTGTCGTTCCAATCCCCCGAGGTTGTCGTTGTAGGATATTATCCACTACTATGCTTAATTGATTCGTTTGTTCTGTTAATGCGCGAATATTTTCGCTTTGTTGAGCCTGCATTGTCTTTGCTAGCTCGAATGCTGCTGCTGCTTTCCTCGACATCATTGTTGTTGTCCCATCCAGTAATTTGTAATAAATTAGGTTCTCCGGTGACATATTCTCTACAATAGATAGTCCAATAGATAGACGGGCCACTGGCCGTGGTGGTGTGTGTTTGAGTCTGATATCCCGGGCCCTGATTTGTACTCGCCTTTGCCGTGGACGTTATTATTGACGTTGTTACCGTTGTTGATACGGTGGTACGTGGCACTTTTTGTATTGACCCCTCGTGGTCTTCATTTTGTCGTGATTGGGCATCTTCTTCCTGCCCGTGACTTTTTGAGGAATGGGATCGTTTTCTCAATGAAGGTCGCCAGTAGCGAATTTCTGTACGTCTTATTTTCTTCCTCGTCTTCTTCATTTTCTACTTCTATGAAGTCGGACTTAGTGTAGTCGCCCATCATCCTGCGGTACAATCTATCGATTTTTGTGAACCTTCTACCTTTGGTTTGAAGTTCAAAATTTTCCAGGGCCTCATCTAATTCACGATCTGTTAAATTTAGGGCCCATTCATCTACTGGCAGGTCTGCCAGTTCCTCTTCTGGGGTTCTTAGATCCTCACTATTTTGTGCCATTTTGTTTTGATTCCCTATGAATTATTTGACACTTCACTTTTCGTGCCGACTTTATTTTATTCGGGCACGAGCACTGGTTTCGAGATTTTGACACTTTGGTGTCCGCGCACTAACAAAATCTTCCGAGTTGTCACGGTTCTCTTCCCCTGACTTATTTACATGCTATTTCTATATGTACATATTTATATTTTACAATATGTTATACATGTATATATTTTAAATATTAATTTACACCTAAATATGTTTATTTATATTTTCTTAATTCTAAATGTTTTCGGAAAAAGAAATTTTTGATTGAATTTGGATAGTAGTTCTTTTCCCTTAATGACTTTTATTTTAAAAAAATATATTCTCTTTATTTTCTCTTTTTGTTGGGAGAGAAATGGTAGGGACTGCGGAGTGCTAGGGGTGACACAAAAAAAAATATATAGAGATACTGTAGAAAATATGTACACGTTTCTACTGGCTCGAGTATTTTTAATTATAATTTTGTGCCGAGTTTGTTACTTTTCAATTTAATTAGGTTCCGAAGGAACTGTTCTGTGTACACTATAGTGTGTATGCACTACTATTAATCAATTTATAATATTGATCGTTTGCTTTGATCCGAATTGGAGATGCAATTTTAGGATGTGCCTTTTATAGTAAGCACTACTATTTTTTAATTATCTGACTGATAATGTGCCGGATATTCAAAATTTATTGATGTGGCACAATATTTTATTTTTAAATTTTGTCTCTTTATTTTAAGACTGGTGCCCGTTTATTTCTGTTGACTTATTTGCAATTGCCACTCGACCAAACGAGAAAAAAAAAAGGAGGAATAATAATTTTGTAATTTAGAACTAGGGGCAGGTGGAAGAGAAAATAAAATTCTCGTTTAATTAATTTTATTAATTACCAGGCATATTCGTGTGCGTGACTTATGGAATATTCGAAATATTTGGATTTTGGAACCTTTTTCTATTTTCGAATATATATCGTATCGAAGTCTTAAATAATTATTTTCATTTTGGCACAATTGAAATGCCTATCATTTTTGACGCATTCGCACTAGCGCCGCCAAAAAAATATGTAAGCAAGAAAATGGAAATTTTGTGCTTTGTTTCTGGCACTTCACAATTGTATTTTAATTGTCCTTTAAATTTTTGCAATTTTCCTTTAACTTTATTCCGATTCTACTTAATTTATTTTATTGTCAACTTTTTCCCGTTAACCGTTTTATCTTTCAATTTTCTCACTTTTTATACTTCCCGGATCGTTGGGCCATGTAATATTCCTTGTTCTATCTAATTATTACCTTGAACCCTATTCAATACTTAACGTTTGACGCGATGCAACGCCACAACGAAATCACGGGTATCTTACCGACTTAGGATACCGCGTAGGGCGCCATGTAACGGGGTAAACTATTTTCGCCGACACGTTTGCGCTCTCGAGCGTCTTTGGCCGCACCCAAAAGCTCCGGGACGGAATCCCGACCTTTATCCGGCCCGAATACTCTCGACGTCCTCGGACGGACGCAACCCTCGGCGAAGTCTCCGTCCACCTGCTAGCTCCCGCGCGGTGGCGAGAAAGAGACGGGCCGTTACGATATCCCCGGGAAAGGTTGTCCCCGAAAGAATTTAAACGCGGAGCTAATCACATTAGACACAACCACGTTTATTTTAACGGAAAGAAAAGTAACAAAAAATTAACAAAGGGAACGTAAAAAAAGTTAACAAATGCTCGACTCGCGGTCACGACGCGTGATGCCTCGGCAAGTGCCACCATCGGCACCCGGGTTCGCTACCAGAGATTCGCGGTCTCCGTCGCACTTGCGCTCACGAGGTGGAGGTCGAGGGAGAGAAAGAGAAAGAGAGGTTGGCACCCCGGTCCGCACAGCACTCGAGTGGTACTTACATATCAAAAGTGGCCGCTCGCAGGTCCTCCTCGTTTGGGCCGCTTCCAACACCGATTCTCGTCCTGGGCCTCGATTCGGTCCCCACAATCGGGACAATTCGTCCGACCTGGACCGCTGTTTCGGGACACTATCACGAACTTGCCGGGCCCTGCCTTCCACTCGCGTTCTCCCTGTGCTTTTCGTAACGCGCTTCCTTTCGGTTTCTCAAATTTCACGGATCACGTCGATCTATTCCCCGTTTCGCGCGCGATGGCTTCTCTCGCAATTCTACCTGGGAGCGACCACGCGACCGGCGCGGAGTGCTGCTACTTCCTCTCTCTCTCTTTCTTCCTCCCTCTCTCTCCTCCTGCAGCGTCGCTCACTGGCGCCTTGGCTCTCTGGTCCTGTAACTACAAAGACTGTAAGATTACATTAGTAGTTCGCGCCCGGGAGGTCGGTACAACGGTGATCTACTCTTCCCACGGGGGACTCGAGATCACCGTTACAAACATAATAACGGTGCAAACTATAAAACAGAAATTAAATAACATCATCACGAAAGGGAAATACAGGCTACATAATATGGACAAAAACAACTCGGTTTACCTGATCAAATGTAAAGACTGTGAGGCTACTTACGTGGGAGAAACAAAAAGATGTTTAAAGACTAGAATTCAAGAACATAAACAAAACATCCAAAGACCTTCACAAACGAATACAGTAATAGGACAAAGGACAAAGGACAGGAAATTTTCCCCCGCGTTAATGACGAATATGTCTGTTTGCGGGTCGGCTCTCGGGTGGAGAGGTACAGGACAGAGACAGACAGTACAAGACAGAACTATAGGCACACACAACACCCACCCAGAGCCAGTCCCCCCTACCCCAATATCGGTACCACCAGCAGATTCGACGGTCTGTGCCTTAGCGAGTACGACGCGGGGCTTATCCCATCTTTATCCGAGATAAGACCCACGACATACCGACCGCGGATAAGACGCTGACGGTACCGATAACTGCCGAAGGGGTCGGCAGCGGTCCCAAATTCGTACCTTCGCCCAGCAAAGTTCCCCGGTTATTCCACACTGGACATAAGCAGAGAAAATTGCAGGACGGGGATTCGAACTCGGGCCCTTCGCGACGTTCAGTTCGGGCGGACTAAGACTGACGCCTTAGCCCGCACGACCATCACGCCGACGTGAATACAGTAATAACTGAACATAGACTGGAGCATAATCACGATTTTAATTGGCAGGATGTACAAATTTTGGACACAGAAGGAAATGTTTTTAGCCGTAGACTTTAGGCAATGCTACTTATTAAAATACAGCCCAACTCACTAAACAAAATAGAAGACACGCTGAATTTAAATGTAATATATGAAGACCTGGTCAATACTATGAAAAGAGAATATCTCTCCCCACGCGTTTAATTTGGAGGGTATATATGTCGTAGGCGAATAGAAAAATCCGGCATTCAGCTTAATGCCTAGGCATTTGAAATGTGTTGGTCACATTCTACAGGCTCAGCATCACCGAGTTCCGCGAATTAGCCTAACAGCTCGCCAAAAAGATTGATGTTCGCCCAGAAGCTTGAGAAGATGAAAATATGGCCCCACGGCATTGGTATTATAAGTTCATAAACGCCACCCCCAACTCGTACTACGCACACCTGAACAAACCTCAATGAATCGAGCCAAAGCATTTTGTAAAGCCACTGTAGATCGGTTTTTCGATCATTTTAATTCGGTTTTCACTTCAGAGCATGACTTTGGTGCAACCCATATTTTCAACATGGACGAGAGTGGCTTCTCTACCGTGCCATCGAAAATTGGGCATCGGCAAAGTGATTGCTTTAAAGGGAATGCGTCGCGTGGGAAAAATGGAAGCTGCGGAAATGGGACATGGACCGAGGTTTAATAAAATAATATAATTTGGAGTTTCCATTTATTTAAATTTAGCATGTTCTATACAGAGTTAAAAAAATTTATATAAGAAAACGTAAATTTACACAGTTTAAATGTATAAAAAAAAATCTACGATGCAAAGGTAATCCTAGCTTCTTACAGTGTCTTACGAAACCTTGGCCCCTAGAATGACGTAATATTACGAAGCCGTGAATTCTCTTTTCGCTTACAGCGGAATACTGTTGAATGAACACATATATTGGTTTTGCACGTTCTTTTTATGAAAGTGTGGCAATCACGACTTCATACTTCGCACTTCGAGAGCGCCTGCGTCGTGGGAGAACGTGTGGGCTACGGTGCAAAGTGTTGAAGTGAGAAAAGAGAAAATGAAGGAAAAGCAGGTTTCTTGAATATTTACAACACAATAGACGTAAGCACGAGTCTCTTTGTCTGGGGTCATGTGAAGATGATGCAAGGGAAAGGTGCAAAAGACAAAGAAGAAAGTCTCGAGAAGAGTAAGTAGAGTGAATGAATTCTCAGAGTTTCGAAAATATGAAATTAATGCTTTATCCAATAACTTTCAGTTATATATGCTTTCATTACGGAACCTAGAAAGTTTTTTTACGATGCGAACAAAACTAGTGACGCGAAAAGTGTGAACGCGGGAAAATGCAAAGGAAGCGGAATTTTGCAAAACGCGAAAAATGCAGAAAATGCGGGAAAATTCAAAGGACGCGGAAAAGTGCAGAAAACGCGGGAAAATACAAAGATGAGAAATTTTGCAAAAGACGCGCTAAAATATAGAAAACGCGGTAAAGTGCAAAGTCGCCGTTAAATTCAGAAAACGCGGAAAATGCAAATACGCGGTAAAATACAAAATATGCGAATTTTGGCAAAAGACGCGGTGAATGGCAAAACTCGGTAAATTTCAATAAATAGGCGGGAAGCGACGAAATCCGAAATGTCCGACTTAGAGACGCTGTAATTCGGTCGCGGCGCCATGGTACGTAACATAACTCAAGATGGCTGACTGAATGCACAATTGGCGCGAAAAAAAAATAAAAAAAGTCGTTTTTGATTCGCCTAAAATATGACATGGCAACACCCCGCGATTAACCGCGATTAAGAAGCGAAAGTGACACCGCGCGAATAACTGTGCCGTAATTAAGATCCGAAAGAGAGATTTGATATCGCAGTAACCGCGAAAACCAGCGATATATGCCGAGCCAAGTTGGCGGCGCAGATCTCGCCGAAAAGCGATGCGATTGGACGGCTTGCGTGCCCTTGTGCGTGGCTGCGGCGTTCGTTGTCGACGGGCTTCATCTGCCCTGCGGTCGGGTACCTGGTGCCTATACGCGGTCAACCTTTTGATTCGCGTGTGATGCAGCTAAAGTAAGCGCGAACATAAAGCGTAATCCGAGCCTGTGATAGTTGTAATGGTGTATTCCTTTATTACTTCGCCGCGGTAACTTGCGAACTTGCCATTATCGTGTCAATAAGGGATCCCGACTTAAGAAAATTTAAGATAAGTGTAAGTAGATTTAAGATGAATTTAAGGCTGACTAACGGAATGACGCGATTTTAGCAATAAGATATGACTTAAGAAAAAACTGGATCTAATGAGAGTTAAATCCTAGGTACTGAAGAGCAGCTTAAAGATGTGGTTGAAAAAGTATGTGAAATACTTAATATCCAGCACAAGAGAGAAATAACGACTTTACCTAGCAAAAAGACCAGATGGGAAAATCCTGCTAACGAAAAAGAGTGTATGGCACAGAATAGGTAAAGTGAATTTTAGTTAATTAAGATGCATTACCCAGTGGACTTAAGAGGTGAAAACGTATTCGTACTGAGGAATAGGATGTTGTTAAGATGTGGATTTCACTGGGTTAGGGATTGTGATTATTTAAATTATAATCATTAAATGGGTACCGAAACTGAAAAGAAAGAACGATCGACCGAATATAAATGGATATTAAAATGTGTTTAAGATGAGTTTAAGACGTGTTTAAGATGAGCTTCAGAAGTGAAAAATCCCTGTAAAACTGAAGTAGCACTGAAGTCTTAGATCAGCCATTAGCCCTATGAGTACTTAGATATGGGTTATGCGCGCAAATGATCCGTGTCAATCGAGACCATACTTTGGCTTTTCGGCTGAATAAGAGTTAAGATGAGTTTGCCAAATAAATTAAAGAATCTAGTAAATTAAGATGAGATTGCCAAATAAACTAAAGAATTTAGTACATTAAGATGAGTTTGCCAAATCAACTTAAGAAATTAAGAAAATTGATGATGACTTTGCCAAATTAAATAAATTTAAGAAGTGCAAACTTAAGAAAGTTAGTAATTTGAAGTTGAATAAATTTAGTAAGCTGAAAATGAGTAAATTTAAGACGAGTAAACTTATTAAATTTGAAGATGAGCAAACTTAAGATATTGAGTTAATTTAAAATGAGTAAACTTTGTAATTTGAAGATGAGTAATTTTAAGATATTTAGTAAATTGAAGATGAGAAGACTTAAGAAATTTAGTAATTTGAAGATGTGCGTTTACTAGTTGGATAAAACATAAGAAATGTAATAACTTGAAGATGAGTTAACTAGTTGAACAAGTTTAAGAAGTTCATTGAATTGATGATGAGTATACTAGTAGAATAAAACTTAAGATTTGCAGTAAATTAATGATGAGTTTATTGATTGAATAAATGTAAGAAAATGGTACAATGAGAAATTATAAACTTACAACTAACTTAAAGATTGATATATTTGAAGATTATCTGATGTCCGAAATTAAAGTAAAGAAACTCGATTATTTAGTTAAGACAGAATCTAATATAAATATTAAAGAGAGTAAATTAACTGAAGACAAGCATAAACTGAGAGATATTATAATTAATCATATTGACCTAACTTTTTATACTAAGATATTGAATAAGGCTTTAACATAATTTCCAGATTCTAATAATTTTAATATATATTAAAATTTATGATCAATAAAGCATAATGATATAAATATTTTGTTATTTTGTTGTATATTTACATCACAATAATTAATTAAAAACAATGAGATTTGAATTATTCTCATCTGTTCCGAAAACGGCTGTGATTGGTCCATCCGCTCGTGACGTCACGATACTACTGATTTTAAATTTATGTATTGCTATAACGTTATAAATTAGTTTAAACGTTAATTATCAAGTGATTGTGAACGAAATGGAGCCTGGATCTGTCAAAGCAGATTCTACAAATCTACCCGTAGATGTATTTATGGTTCTCGATTTTTTAAAAGGAGACGACCGATTTAATGTGGGAGAAAGTAGAGGTGTAAAAACATCAGTGTAAGTACCTATATATATTCATACATATGACTTAAATTAGCTCACATTGATCAGTTTTTATTTTGAACAGAACATTTAATTTAAATTAATATTATGTTTTAGCTCTGCACGTGAAAGCTATGGAGACGCAGCCATAGGTTATGTTTGCTTCCGGAGAGAAGGAAAAGTGTGCACCGTCAAAGGCAAAGTCTGTTCGGAGCATCGAGTTCGCAGTAAGAGCTATGATGTATCTGTCATAGTAAACGACGAAGATAATGTTGTCTAAGATGTACAATGCCATGATTGTGCAGCATCATTAGGTATTTTTTTATATTACTCATTATGCTAGAATATAAGAAATGTTAAAAAAATTTGTACGGTATGTCATACAGGAAAATATATGGTGAATACGATGAAATTATAGGTGAAATTTATTATACGTAATAACAAATTCCATCTATATAAAGGATAGACAAACCTTATGAAAACTTATATAGCCTCAGAGGTATTGTCGATATCTTTTTTAAGCCGTATAAGTTGTACTCACATTCGACAAATTTTATAATTTTGAAACAATATTATTGATAACTTTTAATAAAGTCTAATTAAATTTTGTATAATGAAAAAGATTTATATGTAATTAGATTAAAATTATAAATGTAAATTTAAATGTGGAATTTATATTACAGGTGGATGTAAGCATTCTGTGGCTTTCCTGATGTGGATTCATCGGCAGACAGAAAGTCCTTCTCCAACCGAGGTACAATGTTATTGGAAACGATCAGCATTGTCTACCGTCGGTACGGTGAAGAAAGCTATCTCCACCAATGAACTATGCGGCACAAGTAGTGTTAGGAAAGCGATGGAAAAAAAACTGGTTAGTGCTTTAACGAGGCATAATTATATTCTACCAAATGATTTGGGCTCGTTAAGTATTCATCAGTTATTGATTTCCTTCATTGATCACGGAGAACTGATAGCAGCAGATGATTTTTTAACATTTGCTTCTACGAGGATGAAAAATAATTTTGAACAAGTCGAACTGCGTACTCAAGATCAAAAATACAACTTACTATGGCACGAATTGAGATATGGCAGAATAACAGCTTCGAAGATCTACGAGGCTGCACACTGTCGAACTGATAGTGGGTCTTTGGTTCGACATTGCATCGGTACGACCAAAATTTTTGATTCACTTCCAATGCAACGAGGGCGACTGTTGGAAAAAGAAGTCCTTTCAGTTCTTCAGAAGAAGGTCAATAAAAAATTTAAGAAGTGTGGCCTTATGTTGTCTCCGAAATTTCCAGTTCTGGGTGCTTCGCCGGATGCAATTTCAGATGAATTTATAGTCGAAGTAAAGTGTCCGAGTAGCACTAAAACTGAAAAAAATTTCTTACCTGATGTAAAGATACATTCAAAATGTATGGCTCAAATACATTTACAAATGTTCATGGCCAATAAAAAAAAAGGTTTGTTTTGTGTGGCCGATCCAAAATTTGAAGAAAATAAAAATATCAAATATTTTTGGATCGAATATAATGAAAATTATACGAGTGACTTAATTAATTTAGCCATGAATTTTTGGAAAAAAAATATGTATCCTTTATTATTGAATTCTATAAATAAATAAATAAATAAATTACACTGAACATAAACACTGTAATTATAAGAATTATTAGACACTTAATAACTTCACAAAAACACATTTTCACATTTTAATTAAAGGACTCTGAATATTTATTAATGAGGTAGCTATCGTTACACTGTCATCAATAGTTCGTAATAAACTATGATGCAAATAGGAGTGCGGAATAAGTAATTGGAATTCCCTTAATCTTCCAATCACTCGTTCAATGTAAATCCTCAAACTTGCTACTCGTTTGGTTTCTAGCACTTCATTTTTGCTGGGTTTCGCTTTTGCTGCAACACTAGGTGGTCGAATCAAAACACATTTTTTGGATAATACTGATTAGATTTGTTTAAATCCACGGTCTACCATCACTGCACATTTTTCGGGTAAAACATTCATTATGTCACTTTCTTCAAATAAATTTATATCGCTGATTCTGCAACCAAATCCATGAGATACAAAATTAATTAATCCATCGGGCGAACAGGATATTAAATATTTCAGTGTGTTACACTTTTATATTCCGACCAAGTCAGAGATTGATGCAAAGGGTTTGATGGTTTTTCAATCTGGATCTCAAATGCATCAATGATAGATTGAACATTGCTGTAGTTTGCTTTAAGTGGTATCGGTAACAATTTTTTCACAGAACTTGGATCTGGAAAATAAATAAAGCTTTTCAGCATATGAGACATTGTATGAATATTAATATTGAAAACCGGCTTGCAGTCATGTGCGATACACCAAACTGTTGGCCCAGTCTTTCGAAGCTGTCATCCAATTTTATTTACATTAAAATTAATTTAATAATATTGGTGTTAATGCTTGTGTGATCACTAATTGTATCGATTAGCCACATCCACTCACTCGGTATTCCCAGATAGCTCTTCGGTTCTTGGCTTATAAAAGAACTGATCACATTCCGCACAGTAACATTTTCAACTTCCTTATCCGACATCTCGTTGTCATCAGATGGAATGTAATCTGTCAGTTCACCTGATAATATGGAAGAAGATTTGGTTATCGAGGTGGACTCCGATAATTCTTCTTGTAAACATGCTCTTGTAATGTTTACACCAGAACGCAGTACTGGTGATGTTTGCGTACTGGAAGTTGCAAGAGAAATAAGATCACTTGTATCAGATGCACATTCTTTATCTGTTGGCGTAGCTGTAATACCTTTAGATCGATAATGAGTAGTGGATGGCACTAGTCACACTTGAACTCCACGACTAATTTTTTTTATTTCCATCACACGTGGAGAAGTTACGGCAGGAACAGTATGTGTTGGAGACATTAAAGATATATCGCTGGCTACGTGTATGCATGATGGTCCTGGTTCAAAATTAATTTGATACGAAGAAGATGGAGTCGGTTCCAATTGTTGATCACTGGTGGCTGGTGCATAAGTAACCTCGTATGAACATGATGGAATCGGATCAAAATTTGGAGCACTGGTGACAGGTGGTATATTTTCCAGTTCACACGTGTTAATATCACATGAAGTATTTTGTTCTTCTACTTGCTTTCTTTTTTTTTTTGTTGCCTGCTTATTAACACATTCAGCCGGAATTTCTTCCACGTGTCGCTTTCTGTTAAGTTTGTCATAAGCGCTCCGGTGCTGAGGTTTTCTGGTACATCGGTCTCTGTCTTTCTGACGATCAAAATACTTTGGAATCACACCCTGCTTAATTTTTATGGGCCTCCTTGTATAGAAAACCGCACGTAATTTTCTAAATCTTCACGAAGCTGGAATTAAACATTTTTGAGATTTTAGGTTACATTTATTTTCTACCTATACTAAATATATTTCTCATATACGTGAAAATAATAATATTATATACAAAAAAATAAAAATTTATGCTCGTTACTTACATTTAAATGATCCTCACAGCAATAATAAGTTGTTTTTTCGCTCATTTCTGTACGACGAGCTACTTGAAACCATGTTTTCCGACGGTTCAAGTCTCTTGGCACGTGAATAAAAATTTTGATAGGCGCATTTTTAGTTGTAGGTTTGCACAAAGGCACAAAACAACACTTGTACGTACTCATAATATACTTTTTTCCAGTAGATAATTCAAACCTGACGATTTTGTAAGACTGTTAACGTCAATTTGATTTGAAAAACGGAGCGAACTAGTATCGTGACGTCACTCGCCGTTTCGGAAGACATCGTCAACACTCGGCGGTTTCCGGAGCTTTTTCGGAGCAGTTATTTTATCGGATGTTTTAATCGTCATTTTCACCTGTTTTTTATCATTAAAAAAAAAAATTCTAGTAGTATAACTTTGCATTTACTATCTATTGAACATATTTAAAAAAATTATGTTAAAGCCTTATTTAAAAGAACCAGTAGAAATTTTGGAGAAACTTAAAGAACTTAAAAGATTAGAAAGTCGGATTACTTGATTGACACCACGAAATGACTTAAATAACTCACGGTATAATCCACATAAGCAAAGAGCATCCGAATTTTGGGACTTGTTTGAGGAAAAGATACAGACTTACGAAGCGACACCAAAAGCAGACAAACTCTCTGAAAAAGACAAAAAAGACTTGTTTATACAAGCAATTAAAGACGTGGTTCCTAATGTTACTGTAGCTGACTGTCTGGTGTAGTAATCTACCGGACAGGAGATGACCTATAATCAACTACAGCATTTTATCCTACAGGAATAAGCCTTGAGACCACCTCACATTGCGCCTAGAGCAACAATGTTTGCTAAACATTTAAGACGTGGATCGGGCAGCAAATCCAGAGGTCGCTGGATTGGAGGCAGTTTCAACAACTTTGTAAGTGATTGGTGAGACTGTTTGCTACAAGTGCAATAGAGTTGGAAGTCATATCAGCTCAAATTGTTCGGTGTCCTTGAACCTCAAAAAGAAGATCAATGATGATAGTGGTATACCCAGAAATCGACAGTTCCTGAACAGCACAGCAGCCAGAGCCTCTAACCCCTTACGAAGGGGAAGCTTTAAGAGTAGAAGAGGAAACAGAAACTCTAGAGGTAGCCGTGGAGGAATGCGAGGCAATCGTAGTTTCCGTGGGAAACGCGGAGGCTCTGCTGGTCAAACTTTTAGAGCTGTTTACTACACGAGCTGCCCTCATCGGCCGCCCCATAACAGCATCTAAGTGGAGAGCGCTTCGTACTAGCAGTTGCAGCGCTTTAGAAGATTTCGGTTTCAGTCTCGCCAAACGTAAGCGAGACGGCCTACCGGACTCGGACGACCCGAACGATCTTCAACCAACGAGGCAGAGAAAACTTATTGTTGCAGATCAAATCCAGCCGGAACAGCAGCCTATTGATTCTCCAACGATGTCTTTGTCCAATATACCGCTAACCCTGGAATCACTGCAGCAATCGTTGCTTACTGCGATCCAGCAACAATCTAATGCTCTTCAAGCGAGCATTGCTAATTGCACGAGTGAAATCGTAGCGGTCAAGTCTAAGGTGGACCAGATCAACTCTGATCTTTCATCACGCCTAGGCTGTCTACAGGAAAGAGTGGACATTCAGGAATCAACAATCAACACGCTTAAGACTAAACTTGAGGCTCAGGAAAAAATACTCAAGAGGAAGAACATCATCCTTACCGGGTTTGTGCCCGGTCCGGGTCCGCTAAGAAAGGAAATTTATAAATTCCTTTCTGCGAAGTTTCCACTGGAATCTTCGGTCGCCGCCGCGCGCCAAATCCGCATCAATCCTCCGACGTACCTGGCAGAGTTAATGCTGGAAGAGGACAAATACGTCATTATGTCGTCTAAGAAAACGGCGCTCCAGTCCACAAACATCTTCATCAATCCGGACTATACAGATGGAGAACGCCTCAAGGCCTATAAGGTCAGAGTGGCTCGCCGCGCTGCCGCTTCTTGTGGCGCGTTATTCAAAAAAAAGGGCGATGCCATAGCCACCAATAGCGTATGGCTGAAATGGTCGGATGCGGACCAGGACTTCAATATTCCATGTCCTGAGCCGGTAATGGAAAGAAATTCGGCCTCGTTTCGCTCATCCTCTGCAAGTCGAGCACAAGCCAGCTCTAGTAAGAAAAACGCAAATGCCTACGCAAGACCGTCATCCATGGACACCGACACGCTCTCATCATCCATAGAAACGGGTTTTTAATTTGTCCCCGTCCTTCGTCTTCTGTCAACGTTTCATCGTCATCGTCACCAGATGCAGTATCATCGCCTGTCTGTATTAAGTCTCCTATTCGTCAGAATTTATTAAAAATAGTTTTCTGGAACGCTCATGGTTTTTTTAACATTAAAAAGAATTGTTTTTATTCCGCACACAAAATTATGAACTTTTCAGAAACTTGGCGGGATCTCGAAATTCGCGCAGAGGATCTGCTTACTGATCATTCAGTGATTAATTCACCAGCCATCCGCACCAGTAATTTTGGCCGTTGTAGCGGAGGCCTTTTGTCTTTAATTGATCCTAACTCTAGTTTCACTCTGATAAATTCGTCACCTCATTGGCTCTTTTATAAATTAAATATGAATCCGCTAAATTTAATTGTCGGCTCCTTTTATTTCTCTCCTCTCTCCGATTTAGAACCACTGCTCTCCTCCCTACAAATTATTCTAGACTCACTGAATGAACAGTTTCCAGACTGTATTTTCATCTTAGGAGGCGAGTTTAACTGTCGGATGGGTGACGTAAAACCCATTAAGTTACGTAGCTCAAATTTTTGAAGAGTCCTCTGTGCGAGTTTGTAGACGATCCTATGACGTGAATCTCAACCAACGCGGAACCATTTTGTCCGATTTTATGTCCATAAACAATTTTGTTTTATTAAACGGTCGAACGTTAAGTGATTTTCCTGCGCATTATACTTTTCTCGGACAGAGGGGTTTCAGTGTTGTTGACCTTGTCTGGATCTCGATACCGCATGTTCATTATATTCACGATCTTGTGATAGGCGATGATCTTTATGGCTCTGACCATTTGCCAGTGTCAGTGGAACTCTATCTCTTCGAAGATAACTCTTCTTCGCAGACACCTGCTCAAAGCTCTGTATTGCGTCGTGTGACTCGTTTTCAGAACCCCTCGGACGGGGCAACTAGTGCGTTTACATTATATCATGCGTTTCTCGCGGCCTCGTTTCAAACCACTGTTTCTGCTGTTTGTAATGATCTCGACGAGTGCTATAACAATTTAACTGTAACGATTCGTAACTCGGCGCTTTCTTCCGGCCTTTTAAAAGACTATGTTATTAGCAATAACCTCTCGCCGTTAGGATTCAGGAAAAAGTGGTTTGGCAAGGAATGTCTTTCCGCTAAGAGGTCATTAGCTCGCACCCTGAGACATATGAGGGGGTCTGGATACAGCGCGGCCGTTTTCGAAGAATTCAAAGAATCCCGTAGGTGTTACTCAAATTTACTAGCTGCCAAAAAACTCTCTTACGACTCTAATATTGCCGACAGATTCGCGGAAGTCCGTAACTCAGCAGATTTTTGGTCTGCAGTACGCCAATTTCGTTCGAAACCTACACTACGCCATCAAGTGTCAGACGAAAACTGGAATGCGTTCTTCCGCGAGATCTTTCCGGAGATAGAATTGCCGCCCGTGCAGTATTTTGGTACTTTTGATCCCGCGCTGGACTCACGTTTCTCTGTGTCTGAACTTAGGGAAAGTCTAAGGACCCTGAAGGTAGGAAAGGCCATTGGTCCAGATGAAATACCTGCGGAACTGTTTAAGCATATGGACGATCAATGGCTTTCTCTCCTTCTTTCGCTCTTTAATAGAATTTTTACGGCGGAAGCCTTCCCGTTAGGATGGGCTGATTCGACGATCTTTACTTTGTATAAGAAGGGCGCCCGTAACGATCCTTCTAACTACCGGTTAATCGCAATAACTAACGCACTAGCGAAAATTTTTTCACAGATCCTATGTACACGCCTGTCCAAGTGGGCTACGCAGAGAGACATCCTACCGGAGGAACAATCCGGCTTTCGCGGTGGAAGAGGGACGGAGGATAATATCTTCTGCCTTCTCGCCTCCGCGCAGGTCGTTTTGAGGCGCCGGAACGCGAAACTTTATAGCCTTTTTGTGGACTTTAAGAGAGCCTTTGATTCCGTCCCTCACGATCTGCTATGGCGAAAGATACTTGGACTAGGTGTTAGCGCAAAATTCGTCAGGGTGCTTAGTGCGCTTTATCGCTCTGCGTCAGTGCTGTATAACAAGGAAAACGGGGAAACGTCGCGATTTAACGTAACGGTAGGCGTACTTCAAGGCGAAATTCTGAGTCCGTTGTTGTTTATATTATATTTGTCAGACATAGTTACTTTTTTTCGAGACAATAAGGTACGCGGAGTGGATGTTACCAGATCCACGGATCTGCTAATGCTCCTCTATGCCGATGACCTTACCATTCTTGCTTTTTCCCCCTCAGACCTTCGCCGTAAGCTTAAAATCCTCTCTGACTACTGCTCGATTAACCGGCTCACTGTAAATGTCGAGAAAACTAAGATAATCTGTTTCAGAAGAGCCGGTCCGCTCGATCAGTTCTCAAGAGGCTTTCTTTTCAATAATATTCCAGTCGAAGTAAAAAGCGTCTACAGGTTTTTAGGTATAGTGTTTTCATCATCAACGTCAGGCCTTCAGCCCTCGGAGGACGCCGTTACTCGAACAAGGGCCGCAGCAGCCGCGTCCCTAGCCGTAATAAATTCCGCTAAAATCGACGCATGGGACGCATACTGGAAACTGTACAAAGCTATGGTTACATCGGTACTATTATACGCGGCTCCGTTTTGGGCTCTCCGCCACTTGGATAGGCTGGAGTCGGTGCAAATCGACTTTTTCAAAAGACTTCTCCACTTGCCAAGAAACACCCCGGCTTATATAATACGATTAGAACTCGGTATCACTCCGATTGCGGTTGAGATACTAAATCGATCGATAAAATGGGTAATTAAGACCCTCCGACTTCCCGACTTAAGGCTGCCCAAGATTTTACTTATTCGCTTAAGAGAATTATCCGTGATATCTCCAGAAGAGCCCCGTAACTGGCTCACGCAGCTTTTCTCCCTATTGGATGAAGCGGAGGTTGATGTCCTGCGGGGCAGCTTTGACGCTGAGTCCTGGGCGAGCGTTGGTCCGCGACTAATTGCTAAATATGCAGATTCTTGCAGAGCTAAAGATTTAGCAAGATATTTTAACTCCGAAAATATTCAGCTACCACTCTACCGTCAGCTCAGCGACTCGTCGTATACGCTGTATCCGCCTCGTCTGCCTCTCCCTTATCTAAGAGTAAGAGCTCAGCTCAGATTAGCGACAGTCTTCACGCGTTCGCTTTCTCTCGCCGGTATGCGTCTCATCTATAATCCCCAATCGCCATGCTCGTTATGTAATATGAATGTCCCCGATTCTCTATGTCACATTTTTACGGAATGCCCCCTACTCGCACCAGTGAGACGTGATTTTGTTGCAAATGTATCCGCGTGTTCTCCGAATAACATTTTTTGTACTTTGATCTGTAAACCTGACCCTTTCTCAGCGAAAACCTTATGTAAATTCATAAGAGCAATACTCGTGCGAAGACAATTCTTGTCTGGCGACTAGTTCTAGTTTTACTAAATGTACTGCGCTTTTGCTCTGTTTTATTCTTATCTTTTTTTAATATTTTATATTCCCTGCGTTTTGCGTTTATTTTATGGTTTTTATCCTTGTATCTGCGAATTAAGTTTTCGGTCTATTCCGGAACTCACCTCACCTCTCAACAGGTTGTACCCCATAAGAGAGTAAAATATACTATATATACTACTACTACACGAACCAGGAATTAGAAGATAAAGATGTGAATACAGGTACAAATGTAATCGATAGCCAGTTAGTAAAAAGAAATAATAAAGGGATATTATTGTAAAATTTTAAAGCTGATTCTGGTGCTACCGAGCACATTAGTAAAACAAAATTAATATTTAAGATGTAAATAAACATGACGAAATCAAATGTGCTAATAAAGATGGGAAATTGATTACGAATGGTATTGGTAATGTTGTATTTAAAACTAAAAGTGGAGAAAATCATATACTCACCGATGTATTATATTCAGAGGATCTATCTGAAAATTTACTTTCTTTGAAACGACTTGTCGATCAGGGTCTAAAGATCTATTTGGATAAGAATTATGATCCAATTTCCAATGAAAGCCTAATCACTGGAATTTATAAAAATCCATTTTCGTTAATTAAATTAAAGATAGCTCCTAACGATAGAAATTATAGGAAAACAAAAAGGCTTTTCATTGATTGGAAATAAAAATGTGACTCATGAATATAATACCAGAAGCAGTAAAAATTCGATTAGTCAAGTTGAACTCCAAAAGTCTGATTTAGAAAAAGGTAAAGAAAATAAAGAGAAATCGTTATCTAGAGAAGTCTTAAATAATGATAGTTTAGTAACAGATTATATAAGTAAAACTAAAGAGGGAGAAATTAAACAGTCAGATGTATTACATACCGGAGTAGACCGAAAAATAAATTCATTAAATGAAACTGAAATTGTAGACTCAGAATTAGAAACTGTTTTTGTTGAAAATGTAAATTTACTAGAGAGAAAAATAAGTCAAGCTATGCTTTGGCATATGAGATTAGGTCATGCTTCAGCAGCCTATATTGAACAGTTGTCAAAAGTATTTCCAGATATACTTAAACTCCAAAATTCACAAATCAAAGAGAGTATACGGGATTGTGAAACTTGTTTACTTACTAAGAGCTGTAAACTTCCGTTTAATCAAGTTAGGACTAGAGCAAGTAAACCATTGCAAGTTATCCATACTGATACAATGGGACCTATTAGTCCAGTATCTCATTCTAAAGAATTTAGATTTGTAGTAGTTTTCATTGACGATTTTTCAAGAGCAGCACTGGTATATCCTATAAAAAATAAGACCGATGTAGGAAATTGTTTAAAAGACTGTGTAAAAAGTTTAAGAAACGTAATAGGTTCAGATGAGAAATTCGGTTATTTAAGAAATGATAGGGGTCGAGAGTTGGTTGGTTCAGCAACAATCGAAGTTCTAAATGAGTTTGGAGTAGAATTACAGTTCGCATGCCCTGACACTCCAGAGCATAATGGTGTGGCGGAGTGTTTCAACAGGACTCTTCAAATTAGAGTGCGAACATGTATGTACGATTCAGACATACCACCTACGATGTGGGATTTAGCTGTTAAAGCGTGGGTATATGTATATAATAGAACTCCTCACAAATCAAACAATATGGCAATACCATTAAACATGCTAGCTCAGAAATTGAAATGTGGAAAGAAGGAACAAAATGTAGTCCTAGAGGAATTAAAGGTTTTATTGTAGGTTATATTCCAACAGGTTTTATTTTGTATGTACCCGAAGAACAGAAACTGATAGAAAGTAGATATGTTAGGTGTGTAGAGAAGTTTGTTTATAAAGATTACTTTAATAAAGATAAAGAAGCGAATGTAGAACTGTTACGTCCCCGTAACTAGCACGATTACTCTTTTTTATTGTATGCATTCACAAATCCGAAAATTGTCGTAATTGTATGTCGGTATCGGACAAACGAGTCCCTTTTTTTAATATAGCGTTCAGATCACGTAGACGCAGCATGTTAGAATGTAACCACTTCAAATTAGACTTTCTTTTAACTTTTATTTGCCATAAATCAGAAGATGATTCGCGTTGCCTAAGCCGAAAAACTTTTCTTATAACTATCAAATTACCGCTTTTTGACTTTTCTAAAAATAAAAGAGAAAACGGGTACGTTCTAAACAGCTATCTACTACACCAGGCCTGGATTTAGATTGGTGGGGGCCCTGAGGCCAGTTGATAGCGGGGCCCACATTTGGTTGCTACCAAACGTAAAAAAGCAAGTAAACAAAAATGGAACTTAACAGTTTCGTTTATATTAAACAAACTTTATGGGATTTTATTGACGCAAATACATCGATCACATTTTCGAAAGATAAATCACGAAGAATATCAATTTCAGTGCTGAGAACCATGAGGCTGGTAAGACGAGCCTGCCCCATACTCGTCCGTAATCTATTTTTAATTAATTTCATTTTGGAGAATGATCATTCTCCAGTACAATTGGATACCATCATGGACAAGTATATCCGAAGTACGATTTCTGCATTGACAAAAGTTGAACGCAAATTGTTGTCCATTATTATACGGTACAGGAATGTTCCTCCGGATTCTCCGCTCTGCTGTTCGTAAAGCTTTGCCAATTCGATGAGTTGAATTAATTCATTACCCAGAGTCGATTCTATATCTTCTGGGTAACATTCAACGAGATTTTTTGCTCTTACGTTTAACTCTTCCGTTGTAATTATTTTAAAATCATCAAAAAATCCGAACCTTTCACAAATAACTTCATATACTGAGATTCTTTGGGATAAAGACGTGGTTAATGAATCTATAACTGGAAGAAAAGCTTCAATACGGAATTTATCTTTTGGTGATAGCTGATGGACACAGAATGTTTCTTTGCATCCAACTGGCTGCAATCGTATGTTCGGTTTTTGAACTCTCGAATTCGTATCATAATTTTCAGTCTTCGACAATTTCTTTGCTCCATTTTCGTACGTTTCAAACAAATCCCTTTTCGATTCGACGAACAATTTCAAGGACTTCAGTGCTTTGACAGCAGTATTCAGTACCATCGTGTAACTTTGCAAATATTGGCTGGTTGTATCAAACCTTTCAAGGATGTCATGCCAAATGTTTGTGTAGAATGCAATTTCCAGGCGATCCATTTTTCGAAGAAGGCCAGAAGCTTCGTTTTTCAAATGGTCTTTTGATTGTCGTCAATGCTTATCTCAGATAGAGCTTTATGGATTTCCTGATAACCATGAGCGAGAGCTCTGACAGCTTCATAGTTGCATGACCAGCGTGTTACGTTTAAATTCTACAACGTATAGACTTTATCTGTCTTACGCAAAGTTGCCAGTTTGTCATTTAAAACTTTATATCGAGAAGTGAATGCGACGAAAAAAACGAAAAGATGTTGAACAAATTCGAAAAAGTGAACAGCCGCAGGGCATGCACTAACACCTGTTTTTCCAACTAAATTCAAGGAATGTGCGCAACATGGAACAATAATGGCATATGGATTCATCTCCAGTATTAATGATTGCATGCCTTTGTATTTCCCAGATATATTAGGCGCGTTATAGTACGATTGATTTCGGCAATTTTGTATGTCTATTCCGAAATCTTCGAAGCACTTAACAAGAGCTGTTGTCATTTCTTGTCCAGAATGTCCATAGTTGGGTATCAGAGTCAGGAAGCGTTCCAATGGACGGAGCCCTTCCATGTATCTCATAACCACTGTCAATTGATCTATATGTCCTTCATCAGGAGTAGAGTCGACCGATACTGAAAAGTACTTTGCTTTCTTCATTCGAGTAAATATTTCTGTCAATACTTCTTTGGCCATTATTACAATAAGTTCTTCGCAGATCGTAGAAGACAAATAATTTGTATGGCCGCTTCCTTTGTTGCCGTGTTTGATCAAATGCCCGGCCAGAAAAGGATCATACTCAGATATCAGCTCAGGAATCCCGAGGTAATTTCCATTATTCGGCGAGTTACAGTTTTCATTACTACCTCGGAAAGCCAGCCCACGTTCAGCTAAGAATTTTATTGTAGAAACTGCTCTTTTGAGAACTTCTCGCCAGTATGACGCCACTTCTGAAATCTATAAAAGGGTCAATAGACACGTTCATGAAAATAAAAAATTATATATTTCGTCGATTTTTTACTTAAAAAAAAATAGTGGTTTCGACCCTGCGGATTTGATTGGTTGTCTCCTACCGTTACCTGCGCGGAATGGACTGGTTGCGGTACCTCTTTTTATTCTACCATGACATTCAGCACTCGCCTGAAATTTAGTACATCTGTCCGAAAATCTACCTGCCGCTGTCTCCCACCACTGCTGCAGGAGAGCGCCATCACTACGTTTTCGGGCGGCTAGTGTCCCTGTGGCAGTTTTCATTTTCTAACCAACAAAGTTAATGGCGTTGGGTGTATTTTATATTTACTGTAACACGCGCAAGTTCTATACCTAAATCCTGTACATTTACAATGTTAAACGGGAATCGATTCACTTCCAACGTGACACATTGAAAAAATACTCATATGTAATACCAGTAGAGCTTCAAAATGTTCCATTAATTTGAAGCTCGCGCGATATTCAGAGGATTATTTTTTTCAACCCAAATTTGGCCAATAAAATCGACACTTAGCAAGAATATATTAATATATATGAGTAATTCTACGGTAGTTTTAACTTTTAACTTTTAAAAATTCTAAAAAATTATTTTGGTGGCACACTATTGGGACATTTTTTTTCTTGTTTCTACAGCTCTAAGCGAGTAAGAAACCGTCCGCATAACTCATTTTTGTCCAGAGTTATTTTTTATATTTCTCAGAGTATGGTAAAAATTAAGGTAAACCTTCGAAACCGACGTATTTTGGGATCCTGAAAACGAATATCGTGACAAAATTTGGCGCTCGGACATATCTTCACCGCTATTTCTAAAAAACAGCAAAAAATTGCGTTTTTTTTTAGTGTTTTACATTTACATTTATATCGTAAGGCATAAATCTGTCCTTTTCTAACAGATCTTTTTGTTACATCTTAAATTAATCGTACATTCGGGCTTAATTTAAGACTTTTTTTACAGGGTACGTTCTAAAATTTGGAAAAATCGTACTTTAAGGGCCCTCGAGCGTGCCGAGACGCGGCCCGCCTCTGTCGTCAGAGGCGAGGAAAAAGGCGAAAAAATTTTGCGCCGATCTTTAAGAATTTGTAGCCACTTTTCGGATAATTTTTTTTATGGAAATTTTGTTTATTGTATTCACTACCGGGTGAGTGATTTTGGAAAAATTCTGCTGCTAGGAAATTCGTAAAAATGCGTGCTTTTATTTTAGCTTTCCTGGATAAATTCTAAGTCCCATGACAGGTTCCATAACCTATTACTCAATACCGAGCTTTTCCGTGTATTTTTGCGAACTTCCTAACAACAGAATTTTTAATAAAGCACTCACCCGATAGGGAATATAATAAGCAAAATTTCCATAACAAAAAATTATCTAAATCTAAAGTTGTGTTTTTACTAGGATAAGTACTTGACGAGACAGCTGACGAATCGGCTAATAGAGATCTTGCGTTTCATGCACTATTAGTTAAAATAAAAAAACGGAGCACCCTTTACGACAGTGCAATTCTGGACAAACTCATTTATAACAAAAACACACAACAAACAGGCTTCATTAAAACACCAATTTTGTAGTTATAACGAGGCCAGAGATAAACGGCGTTTAAATAAACTAACAAAGTGTTGATTGACTGCACGGAAATTGCTAAAGTGGTTATTATTTCGTATCTAGGAGTTTCATATACTCGCGTTATGAATTCAGATCAGCAGTCCAAATTTGTAGTAACCCACAATTCTGATATGTGACACGATCCAAAGCTGAAATATACAAGCATACTTTATTATATAAGTGATAACAATAGGACTTACGAGATACAACTTTACATTTGGATGAATAGATTTAGAAGTGTACTGAAGCTTGTTGTGAATGCATTGAATTAATTCTGGAAATCCGGTCACAGCGTCAGTCCTTTGGTCATGCAGTGTGAACAGCGATACGTGACTAAGGACAGGCAAAATATGTTTTGCAATTTCACCCATTTTCATTGAAGACAAACAGTGCAGCTCCTTTTCACCTTCCAGCATATCATCCAAAAGGAGACCCTTACAGGTTGTTGCTGGTTGAGTGTTTTCCAACGGAAATGTCAACGAATTATTTAGAAGCTTCATTTTTGACGGAACATCTGCTGAAAAATTGTTTAAAAGCAATTTGTTATTAGAATAAGATTAATTTTGTATTTATCTTTTGCTGCTGTAAAAATATATTTTAATACAAAATATAATGAAACTTTCGAAAATTCAGTAAAATGCAATTTCATCACGCACAGAAGGATAATTCCTCCTTAAGACAATTATTATTGAATACGATCAGCATTTAGATTAAATATTTGTTTTTTAATTATTTTCTAAATTCATGGTAACAAATTAATCATGAAAAAATCAAGTACGAGTATGTATTTGAAAAAATTAAGTATTTTTAAATTGCGCCAAAATAACGTTGGGCTCTATAATAATAAGGAACTAGTAACTTAGGTAATACGCTGTTACGTTACGAATGTTATTAGTATATTTTATAAAATTAGATGTGGTTTTTGTCGAATGAAAGAACGATTTTTAAGTCACTAGATTGTTGGACTTGGTGGGTCTTACGTTCAAGTTGCAATGGTGGGTCAATCTGTTATCAGCTGAAACAACTCGAGGAGAGGAAGTGATGGCTCCACAACTCAAATGAAAGCCGCCCAGTATTTTGCACAAACACCGAATGAATCATGTATGTTGATACACATCCTGGGGGTTTGTGGGGAGGGTGTATCTTCGTCCCCGAGAAAGAGAGATGGGTTGTCGTGCCCGAACTCGAAGAGGAGCAATGCTTTTGAATTATCCGCTCTCTTCACAAACTTTAAGAATTGATGACCTCACGGACTCGATCGTTTGGTTGGTCTTCTACCATCGAATGCGTGTTCTTTAAACGACTCGAGATACTCACCTTACTGAGGATATCATGGTGCGGTGTCAAACCCCTGCCAGAAATGTTCTCTGAACCAACAGAGAATACAATGCAGGTATGGTAACCGAATAATATGATTGTAACCGAGAAATATGGTAACCGACTTGGCACCGTCGGGTGACACAAAAATTGTATTTCAAATAGTATTTTCATGAAGATTCGTGCTTCGTACTCGACAAATATCTACCCACTCCTTATCCATAGGCACTTTAATCACAAACTTGAATGTTTTGGACTGCAAGGGTCAATACTGATATCGGTCATATGTATTAATAACATACTTTGTATAGAAAATAATTCAGAAATGAAAATAAGAATTTTCAAAACCGAACCATTGTTTCTTTTTCAATATTTAAGTAGTCCTATCCTGTTTGCTCTCAGAATATGTTTAAAAAGTGAAGTTACATTTATTTTTAAAAAAACCACATCATATATGTATAGAAGAACATTACAATCCAATCATATATAAATTGTGAAAAAGAGATGTATTTTAAAAAAATTCGTACTCATAATTCTTTCGTCTTGTAACGAGAACTACTGCTATGTGTCTTTTCCACTCCCGATTATTGAGTGGTTGGCACCTCTTAAAGATTATACGTCTCCTATATCCGTTGATGTCGTACTATGTTTCGAATTCGCTCATTCTGAGTGCTGATGCTTATGCGTTATCCATTCTCCGGGACATCAATCGGCTAACGATTGTAGAAAGCTGAGGCGAGAGAGAGGGGATACACTAATTTATAAGTCAAATAGGAAGGCATGCAAATCTTAAGAGAAACACAGGAAAGAGACTCGTTTAAAAATAAAAACTGTTAATTTGGAATAAACCTATTGAAGAATGACTTTTCAGAGAACCACTACTCGTGGCGGACACAAAATGGCGATAGCAGTGAAATTTTATTTGTGATATTACAGCCATGCATACCAAACTGAAATAAATTAATAAAATTGTACAGAATTTGGTATCCAACTGTTTTTGAGGTCGCTGATGACGAATGTGGAGTCTAGTTCTCAAAATTTAAAATGGCGAATCCAAGATGGCGGACGAAATTAAAAAAAATTAATCGAATTTACTTGAAACTTGTTACTTGGAGGTTTTTGGGGTCGCTGATCACGAATCTGAAGTCAGTTTTTAAAACTTCAAAATGGCAGATCTAACATGGCGAGCGAAATTTAAAAAAATTAACCGAATTCACAAGAAACTTTAGGATCGCTCGAAACAAATTTGGGATCAGTTTTCAATAATTCACAATGGCGACATTTACGTGTTACGTTTCTTACGAAACGTAACGCGGGGGTTAACGAAACGAACGCTGATGGATAATGATCTTATTTTATTATACCCCACGCGTCCAGCATCCGTACACTACTTCTCGATTGTGCGCGCTTTAGGTCCGATCCCGGGTTTTCTGGGTTAGAGTTCGCGACGTTCCTGATTAGGGTCCCGTCCGAAATATCTGTACCGTTCGACGTTCAAGGTGTAACTTAACTTCGAGTCGCCGAGTCCATCAGGGACGAAGCCTGACTTTCCGGCTATTCTACCTACATCTGCATATTCCTTTCCTGGGAACCTGCTGACGGCATCTTTTTCGTTGTCCCGAACTTTCGACCTCGCCGTGTATTTTGCTGTGGTTTGCAGGGTCCCAGCAAAGGTAAAGCTTATTTGCCAACTTAACAATTGCAAGAAAGTGTAATCGAATAATTATCCGGTTACATGCCTTTTCGAGAGGCCGGATACGAAGAATATTGTTACGCCTAATTATAAGTATCGCATATATTTCGTAGCGCTATTCGATACTGTACCTCCCGTTGATTCATATAATATAATTTATAATAGATCGCTATTAATAATCGTTGCGATTGTGATATCGTAACACCTACCGCCCCTGAAAAACGGCGGTCCTCCGCCGAAAAATTTCTCACTAATCAATGATAAAAGTTATCCAATAAACCGTAAAAAAAACTTTATCGCTTAAAAATGTATGTATCTAGTGTTAGTACGTGTACTTAGTCTACCCGTGGATGCTGGGAGGCCTTATTAGTACTATAATAATACATTCTTTTGAAGAAGTTATACAGTTCTTTGTTGATAAAAAAAATCTTCACGACCGTTCTATGGCCAATTCTGCTACTTGTGCCACCACTGTAGCACTGGTGCTTGGAAACAATTCGTTGATCGTTACGGTGCTCGTGTCTTTGTTGAATGACACCGTGGTTTATTGTCTAATATTTCGACTTGCTGTTTTCCGCCTTATCTTTTTGTGCAAGAACTTCCAGTAAATGATGATCATTATTGGCACTATGATTATGAATGATCCTCCGTAATAGACTATTTCTCCAATTTTTTACATTTTAAAGGTAATTCAAAGCTCCTTAAGGAAAAAAGGTCAAATTAGAGATGCATTTCGGAATTTAAAACGATTGTGCATCGTTCTTATTCGATAGTTTGAGAATGTTAACCCTTTAAGTCTCAAATGTGTACAATTTGCACATGGATTTCAGCATCATTTGATGTATGAAATAAAAATGTTTACAAAATAGAAACATCTATACCCAACGACTTTTGAGGTCGCTCTTTCGATTGCCGCTACTAAAATTGTCGAAAGATGGTGTTTAACACTTTTTTTTTACAAAAATACTGAAAAAAAACGTGATTTTTTACCTCCGATTTTTTTAAATGCATTTTTAGCTACGAGACCGATTACAGATCACCTTCTGACTTGTCAGAAACGTGTTCCCGATTATTTTACTTCAAAATTAAACATTCACATATTTTGATTTATTTTGTGTTTTTGCGTATATCGAGTTGGTGTGAAAATTGCTAACTAAGAATCTCATAGGTTACAGTCATTTTTTTGTTAAAAAAAAAATTTAAACAAAGAATGTCGGCAAGCCTCATCATCTTATAATTTTTTTTTACAAAAACTATTTATATAATCTAAAAAATATTAAGAATAATGTTGACTTGCAAATCTGATTGGAATACGATAGTATTTTTTCTATTCCAGAAATGTGAAATTTTACTTAAGGGGTCCGTCATATTGGATCCGCCATTTTGAACTTCGGTAAACTGACTCAAGATTCGAGTTTTGACATGTTAGAAGGAGACCTGAAACCGGTATCATAGTTTAAAATGCATTTTAAACCAAAATAGTAGTTAAAAAATCGCGTAATAATATTTTTTTTCAGTATTTTGGTAAAAAAAATGTGTTAAACGTCATTTTTTTTTAAATTTTAGTAGCGCCAATGGAAAGAGCGACCTCAAAACTAGTCGAATATAGTATATATAATATGTTTCTATTTTTAAAACTTTTTGTTTTATACATAAAACTTTGCTGAAATCCATGCGCAAATTGTCCACATTTGGGACTTATAGTCATTTTAAGTGCTTTATACCAAGTGCTTTATAACAATGTAATACTGATATTTTGTTGACACTATTTTGCGGTTAATTAGTTTCCGGTCCAATGCAATATTCTCTAAATTCCTTGGAGTAAAAATTGACCAACAATTTCACGAAGAGAGCAATTTTCACTTTATTGTAAGTGATATTTCACGCTTCTGGAATGGAGTGACATGTTACTCTTCTTAGAGTCAAATTTTCACTCTTGATTAAAGAGTGTATCAATTTTCACTCCAAGGAATTTAGAGAGTAGATCTTCCTATATTGGTAAAAAGATGCCTAAATCTTTGGACCATTTGTTTAGAAGTTAAAATATACACTTCGTTGATAGATACATTTTAATTACAATTGTCTCGAAATGAAACTCAATTTTCATTGATATAAAGTCACTTGAATATTACTCTAGTGCTGACATTTTGTTGTTTATTTATACAATATTTGAAGTAAACTTTAAAGTAGAATTTCATATGAAGATGCCGAACTTTTTACGTTCACTTCAGTGAAAAGTAACACTTAAAGCCATCCAGTCAATGGAATTAAAATCCAAATTAACATAGAATTGTATATGCGCCCTGAACACACTAGCACAAAACAAAGAGGTGAAGGTGTGCTGGGTAATAGGACATATCGGTATTGAAGGTAATGAAAAAGCCGACAAACTCGCCAAGGAAGAAGCAAGGAAACGATTCATCGGGCCCGAACGAATTACCTGTGGAATAACGAAAAACACAATAAAGGAAACTCTTAATATATGGGCCCAAAACACAGCTACCATCTTGTGAAACAACATCACCACAAGATGTGAGCACTCCAAAGTACTGATAAGAGGTTTCAACATAAAGGACCAAAAGCAACTACTAGATCGAAAATTATCGTCAGTGCATTCACTGGTCATTATAAATTGCGCAAACACATAAACAACATGGGGATAGCAAATAGCAAAGAATGTAGATTATGTGAATTCAAAGATGATTCAAACCGATTGTGAAGTCTTATGTCTCAAAAGAATGATGATCTTAGGAGACTGCCTACTGAAACCGGAAGAGATCAAAACAATTCGGTTACACAAAGTGCTTCAATTTATGGAAATGATTGGGTTTAGCAGTGAAATGTAATTTAATGCGGCCGACACAATAGGTTACAGAAAGAGTAACCGCGGTATCACAGGGTGTAACTGTCCAGCTGATTATACGTATATATGTATAAGTGAAAAGTTTCATTATTTTACATGAATTTTGAAAAAATTTGGCAAAATTAAAAAACACGTGAAATAAAAACATCCTGTGTATAAAATGAATCTTGTCTTTCATAAAAAAGATAAATAACTATCAGTATCGCCAATTGAATCGAAGAGCAAAAATGATGAAATGTCAAACCGGAACTTAAAAGCCGCCATCAAAAATTTAAAATGAAACGAAAAAGACAAAAGTTAAACATGCCACGTGGGAAATTGAAAGGACAAAAATTATACTGCAATGCGTAATCAGTACGGATAACAGAATACCGCATTTGAGGCTCACGCGGTCCGTTAAACATTTCATGAAGATTTCGAGTACTACGGATGAGGTGTTTCGGAACTCGTCGAACTAGCATTTCTGTTCATCGACATAGGTTACTCGGTCGGTTCGTCACTGTACACATGGAAACGTTGACGCTGACCGAGACTCATTTTATGAAATTTAAATGCACGGAACTGATCCGAATTTAAACAAATCAAGGAAAAGGCTGGTTTCATTTATTAAAACTATTTTTTAATTAATTTTCAAAAGAATGTCATCAAATTTATGAAAAAGTGATAAAAATAGTTTTTTTTCATTTTTGTCAAATAACGTAATTAATTATCAGAACAATGAAGAAGCATATTGTACATACTATTACCCTCATAGGTGTCAAGACGCTTATTTGATTTTGGAGCTATAGAAATATTGTAATGTTATATAGAATTATTATAAAGCATTATATAAGCAATAATTACTATTATTGGGAATTTGAAATTATACTTGTATTAATTATAACAGATGAACCTAATTTCAAATTCTATACTGAAAAAATAATGTAGTGGTTTTAATAGTATAACATTTTTTCCGCCCGGTGACGCTCATCTTTATCAGACCGGGCGTCAATCGGGCACTTTCCGCCCCCTTTGGCGGGAAGAAACTTCGCTTTTCGTACTGGTGGTACAAAATAATATTTTACTTAATTCAAGCAAATGGTTTCTTTGAATAGATACAACAAAATATTTATTGGAAAGAATATTCACCGTGTACATGAAAAAAAAAATAATTCCGCGATTAAAATTAATATTTACTTAACCCTTTGCGCCATATTGGAGCGTCCTATCTTTCATTCGTTAGTTATTTGAGTCTTAAAAATCAGTTTCTCATATTTCTGAGGTCGCAACTTGTTTTCTACGTGTCTAAGGCATTTATATAACAAATGCAAATTATTACATGTCTTAACATACTACAGTTAATTAATTATAATCAAATATATATAAAATTAACCATTTTTTTTTAAATCGTATCTGGAAAATAATCCCGTATAAATGTATGTGACAAACATGTTGTCACATTTTCAAAATTCAAAATGACGGATCCAGTATGGCGAACCGTTATTCAAAACCTTGGCTAATTTGGATTTAAACCTCGACACTTGGAGATTGTTGTTTCAATGTAAATCAGACAGGATTTCAGAATTTGGCGGCTATATTGGATCCGCCATTTTTAATTTCAAAAATCTGAGTACGAATTCGTAATCAGCGACGCCGAAAAAAACCCGAGTAACAAGTATTGAGTCCATTGGACGAAAAGAAAAATTCGTGGCTCAAAAGGTTAATTCCACAAAATATTTCATTTTTTTCAAGACTGTTTTGTTTAAGCTGTTAATATTAATATTTAATTGTTCCAAGTAAACCGTGATCTGCTTTTAGATAAATATTTTGTTGCGACTATTTAAGTAAACTATTTACTTGAATCAACACAGAAAAAAATAAATCTTACTTTCAGTGAGCAAAACTGACTTTTAGACGATATTTTGGCTTAAAATAATATTTATCGAGCTTATGGCATCTAAGTTAGACGAATCTTATTGCCATTTTTTTGCCGCCCCTTGTGTCTCCCACCGAAGCCACCAAAGGCACTACGAATCCTCTCAATCTCTCTTCCCCTTATGCCCCGCAGTTTGAATAGTTCAAACAGTGCATACTATAAAAATGGTATCGATCGTTCAATTATTTTAATACGTATAGCTCTTCACACATAGCATCGAACTTGACCTTGAAGGTTAATCCAAGGTCAAGTTATTTTTTTAAATGGAAACTACTATTTTTTTCACGGATTCGGCAAGAGCCCAAAATTTTACGACGTCCGAATATGATTTATATCAGAGGTCGATTTTTCCGGCAAGGTCACAGGGGTTTCCATTTAACAAAATTAACTTGACCTGGAAATAACCTTGAAAGTCATGTTCAAGGTCAAATTCAATTGCACCATTAAATAGCCAGAGAAAAATCCTTCAACTTTTGTCTGAAACATTTCCCGCGAAAATGCACTCCCGCTGAGTTAATTCGTAGTTCCAGGAGTTTTAAGTTTGGTCTTGAAATGACCTTGCCGAAAAAATCGGCCATAGCATATTCGGACGTAAAATGTTGTACCCTTTCCGAATCCGTAAAAAAAATAGCAGTTTCCATTTAAAAATATAAACTTGACCTTGGCATTACCTTCAAGGTCATGTTCAAGGTTAAATTCTATGGTACGATTAAATAGCCAGGGAAAAATCCTTAAACTTTTGTCTGAAACATTTTCCGCGAAAATGTCCTCTCGCTGAGATATTTTGGTGTTGCGGGACTTTTGGATCAAACATACTTTATAGTTTTTTTCTATAACTTTGTTGTTTAAAATAAACAAGAAATGCTCTTAATAAGTATGAAAAATTAATCTCAATAAATGGAAACTTTAATTTCAAAATCAAAATTCATATCCGCAGACTGTAACTTTCGTGATATATTTCTATTGGATGGTGGATATATGGATAAGTATTGTAACCCTTTTCCGGATTGGAAAAGGGCAGAGCAAAACTTTATTAAAGTACTCAACACAACTCAAAATTGGCCCCACAAGGGATGCCAAGTGTAACCCGAATTTCGGATGGGAAATGAGGTTAATAAAGAATTAATCAAATCTATACGCAATTCAACTAAAACAATATATTTCGCAAATAAAGGGGCGGTACATTACTTTTGGGGCGCAACAAGAAAACGGACAGCAGAAAATATGCAAAGGGCGGCGAGTGCGAAAATCACGCGAAGGAACAATTTCTTGACAATGACCGGAAATCGCGAAGGGGTACAAAAAGGATCGGGGCTGCGGTACTTACGGGAGATGAATTGTCCAAAACTTTATGGTCAACAGGGCTTCACCACCTGCAACACTCACACACACTTCTCAGTATTGGGACTGAACGCACGAGAAAAAGGGAATTCGCAAAACAATGTTTGATGCAATTTGGGGACCGCACTTTCGAATCAATAGCTGGAATGCTAAACTACTACACGGACTCGGATACGCTCTATTGGTACACACCGCACGCTTGGAGATCGCCGGACGGAATGTGTCGAGGCTCTCGACGAAATCGTCGAGGTTCATGCCCATGGGCACGGTGTTGCCAATTTTCCATCGGCGTAGAGCATCATGGGTAAGGAGGATAAGGAAGGCAATACCAGACGGGCATGCTGCCGGAAAAGGACAGCGATACCGGACGAAATTAGGAAAGGCGTGGCTGCTGTACTAAGAAGGGGGGGGGGGGTGACGTAACCACCCTTGTCGTCATAAGGAGATAAGGAGAGGGTAATTATATTCCCTAATATGTAAGAGAGATATAAAGTATATGGAATCGTCTCAGAGCGACGAAGAGGGACGGCGGTAATTTCCGTGTCCTGGAGAGAACGTACGGGATATCGTCTCTTTTTATGATAACTCGTGGTGGAGTGACGGCAGCCAGCGGAGAATGCGGCAATAAGGTCTGCCGTTGAGTTTTGGCGAGGGACGACTGTCAACTCAGGCACGAAATGGTGGCGGCAACAAAAGTCGCCGAACATGCATGGATGCCCGTAAGAGAAGAGGGGTAGGGAGTGAGGCGGACTCAGCGAAGACTTCATGAGTCCGACGAAGTGTTGATGGGGGGATGCGCAATACAGGCGAGCCAAGGGGAGGGAATCGGCGCGAGCGCGCGGCATGTAACGTCCATTTGACATTCGAAAGATTTGGACGGCTGGCGGATGCTTAGCCGTGGTGGGGAGAGGAAACGAACATCGGACTCTCGCGTGTCGCTGCTGCGACGAAGTCGAGGCGAGGCCCTTACATGCAAAAATCCAGCGGGGAGAGGGGGGAGAGTTCGTAACGAACGAAGCGAACGGCTGTCGGGTGCGTAGCCGTGGGGGGCGGGGGGAAGGGGGGGGGGGTGGAACGGCACGCGTCGTGAAAACGACGAACAATGAAGCGCCGAAGGGGCGACAGAGGGGGAACGGGACTCGCACATCTAGTGTGTCACGAAAAGATTCGTGCACAAGCGGATGCTTTTACGAGCAATCAGTAATTCCGTTCAATTGCTCGAATTGCAATTGACGGATAGGTAAACGGAAGTAGGAGAAAACTTAACTACCCATATGTATAAACTGAAGAAATTCTTTCAAATAATAAGAAAAATGCAATTCAAAATTGGAAACTTTAATTTCGAAAACGAAATTCATACTCGTAGCCTTCTCGACTTCAACTGTCTTGATATATTTCTTTCAGGTGGCAGTTATATATACTTATTTTTGTTTTATTTTAATACAAAAAATATAAAACGAACGTTATAGACATTTTTTAAAATAATATTTAAGAATAGATAAATATCATTACGAATACAAAATTTATACACACTTATCGACCACAACTTTCCTAAAATATTTCTCATTGTTGTATAAATGTCTTTATATTTACAAAAAATATATATACTTATGCATATCCGAAAGAAATGTATGAAAGAAATTTACGGTCCACAACAGGTCTGCAGATATGAATTTTCTTATCAAGATTAAATTTTCGTTTTTTAAAAAAATTTATTGAATAATATTTAGTACAAATACAAATAGTAACTGCCATTGCGAATACTAAATTGATACTATACACTTATCTACAGCACATTCCCTTAAATATTTAGTTGTTAGACGCGCTACGCGGCATCACATTTTCATTTATTTTATTACTATCGGCCTAATGAGATTAGCGCAGCGACGCCAGATTAGCTGTTATGTATACTCCAAGATCTTTAACAACATCCACAAACTTAGTAGGGTCTTAATCAACTACCAGCGGCGGAGGATTCGAGGATTTAACCTCAGCACAGTTATAGCTTCAACGTAATATAATTGCTTGGGTGTTCAAAACATTTTAATTTAGTCCAAATTTCTGTGACCAGCTAGCCAATGCTTCAATGTCAATTTTCGGATGGTTTCTTCTAAGTCGTTGAGAGGGGTTTGAGGATAGAACTGCATATGGTCAGCAAATATAACAGTAGTGTTCCGACAGTAGATTAATCGTTGGAAAAGAGTATTTATAACTATTATAACTATAATAGGTTCAATATTGGGGCTTTGTGGGATTACAACTATGGAATACGACCTACGAGGAATGAGAAGATCCATCGGTGGCTGAGTCGTCGAGAAACCAATATCATACAGGCAGTGTAAGATTATGGGATGGCTAATCGAATCAAAAGCTTTAGAATAGTCAAAGAGTACTAAAATTATGACGAATTCCCGATCTATTGCCTAGCGTGTATCGTCTAAGATTTTGAGAAGAGCCGTTTGAGTACTATGGTGCCATCGAAAACAACAATATTATGGATGAAACAGAGCATTTCGTTCAAGAAAATGGAGGATTTTACGAGACACGAGAGTATCAAATGCTTTACATATATGTGGTGGAATTGCAATGGGTCTGTTATCTGCAGGCGTAGTATTATTATTATGAGAAAAATGAGTTGGTTCCCTTCCGTAAGTGTACGTATCTGAGTGTTTGGGTGATCCCTTTGCACTCGTCTTACAGGAGTTAGTAGCAGAGTCAGGGTCGGCTCTACGTGGCGCCTTGCATCGCCGCCCAGAGAGCCGCAACCGCCACGGCATCCGTGTTGGCGACCCCGTCTCTTGTTAACTCGGGTTTTCCCGTTCACCTCGCCCTGATATGTACGGGTAGACGGCAGTCGCAGAGTATGTGGATAGCAGTTTCTTCTGCCTCCCCACAGTACCTGCAGGCTGGTGATTCAACCAGCCCAATTTTGTGTAAGTATCTACGGAGTTCCCCGCAGCCCGTAATTATGGCCGTTAGGCTGTTGGCCATTGACCCCCCCCCCCCGCGCAGGGGACTTTTCGGAAGTGAGCGGAGCGGGTATCTCCGCCCGCAAGGAAGAGGAGGGGTCGAAGATCCCGAACTCGAATAGGAGCAATGCTTTTAAAAGATCCGCTTATCTTAGCAAGTTTTGAGAATTGACGACCTCACGGACCTTATCGTTTGGTTGGTCTGTTACCATCGAATGCCTGATCGAGAAACGACTCGTGATATTCACCGTACTGAGGATGTCAAGGTGCGGTGTCAAGCCCGTGTCCGTCCGATAGTAACCGCAATCAAGTTCGCCTGTGACGGGTCGTAATAACGCTTGAAAGGTTTCTATGAACCAACAGAACCGAGTTCAATTGAGTGCAACCGGCACACCATAATTATGCTATGGAACCTCGTAAAATTTATTCCAGAGCAATATAAGCACGAAACTACTCGATAAATTACGAATACTCTTTCTACAAGATATTAAATTAAAATTTAATTTTTTTGGCCTGCAACAGAGGCACGAGAAACTATGCATCTTTAGTACGATGAATTTTTATAGAATCTATAGGAGATATCGTAAAAATTCATATATTAGGAGATCTTAACTGTAATATAATAGAACCTATTTTTTTATCGTTAAAAATTAATTATCTTAATTCTTTAAGGTTTTATCCTTCTAATGTGAAGAGATAAGAAAGCATTTTTTAAGTTAAAAAAAGTCGAATTCTGTTCTTTTTAGTAAATTAAGGTATGAGGCATGTTAACCCCTCTTCCGAACTTTTGGCCAATCAAATAGGCCCAAAATAAGTACTATACGGATAGTACAGGGTATAAATAAGCGACCTTTCCAATGGATAGTCACTCTCTAATGTTCTTTACGATCATCGCAATATATTCGACGACATAAACCAAGAGACTTGGGTTTCACCCGAGGACAACATAGCTTGCAGTGGAAAACACGTAAGGATCGGCCAGTTCTTCAGCATCCTTTGGACCAAAAGGTCTTGGCTCTCCAGCAGCATCATTTGGAGCTGGAATTCAAAGCACCTACCAAGATTTGGGGATTAACTCATTCATCTTTTTCCAGTCCTTTTCAGGGCTATCTAATATTTTTCCACAGCTTCCGACGCATCTCTTCAGGTCCAGCCTCTTCAGCCATCTCTGCACTTCCACCAATTGCTACAGCCGAATAACATACCGCCTGTTAGGCGCTGTTACAGGGCAACACACATCAGAGGAGGTCTACTAATCGGTGATTGCCACCCGTGTGGTAGGCAACCGGTTAAACAAGTCCTGCATACTGTTGCCGCCTGTTGGCTGGCTCACTATCACGCCTTTTTACAACTTAAGCCGCCTGCTGGGCAAGGCTTATTAAAATCAGTGTTTGCATGTTACTAAATTCATTTCTGTTGGTTTTCTACAATTAATTTTTATTAAATATATTTTTTGTTAATTCAAACTATCCTTCGTTTCAAAGTTATTTGCCTGTAGACGAGCATCGCAACAGGGTAGCGGCATTGCAACGAGCCGTCTTAATTCATTGTTCAAATTTCCGCTTGGGATATTTCATTAACTTTACTCATTTTTTTTGGCTCTCCATAAGAATGCGGCTATGAAGGTTCAATATCGTTAAAACATTATCATTGTAACGATATAGTTATATTGTGTATAAAATAACACGCATAACCAAAGATTTTATCAAGTAAGTAGATAATCATGACATCGAGATGCATATCCGAGTGTAAAGTATAGTGTGTGGCGTCCAATGGTACTGAGTAAAGAGATAGTTCAGAGATGAAATTTTTAACATAGTTAGATTCAAAAGTGTCAACAAAAAGGTTAGCATTAAGATCACTTGTGATAACAACATTTTTATAAACTGTATAATATTGCACGAATTTAGCAAGAAAATCAGAGAAAAGATGACATTGAGACCGTCGGTATAAAATTATTAATAATAAGCTTGAGGAGTCAATGAGTTTAATATCAAGAAACATAAATTCAGGGCTGACAATATCAAAATTTTGTAAGAGTTCCAGAACGGACCATTTCAGTGAGTTGTGTAGATAGCATGTAATTCCACCACCTCGGATAAAACGATCCTTTGTATAATCACTAATGCTACGATCATGACGAACAAAGTTATAACTATATAAGTTATATCTACTCTTACAAAAAGACACGTTCATTTATTAAACACCGGTTTATAGTACCTCACACAAGATGTGAGGGCCGAACGCCACGGGCTCATTAAGCAACGGCAGCTAATCCTCCAGGCTTGTTAAATTTCATAAAAAATAAATTTGATTTTCATTCGCCTGAGACAAAATAAACTCACAACGAAATTTGTTAAAAAGATATGAGTGTTGAAAGGTAGAACAGTGCAAAACATCTCAATGCTACTCACCGTCAACTCGTCTGTCTTGTTATCTATGGAATATTGCAAGGAAAAAATAGTTTACGGGATCTGACGGAATTATATAGCGAAGTCCCTGGCAAGTGGATATCAAAGTGGTCTATTCGAAATAGAAAAAATACTGAGTAAGGTAAAGATAATAATAATAAAAACGTAAAATAAAAAAGAACAAGCTGAAGTTGCTCTACATCAAGCAACGTTTAGCGGATAAAATTCGGGTTTTGGCCGATGCCAAAAAGAGGCTGCAAAAACGGTAAGAAGGAATTCGACAAAACTCAATATTTTGGACGAATCCTTCCAACCTCTTCAAACATCGTATCGCAGCCTCAAGCGAGTTTCCGTCGATGGCCGCAGTTGAGGAATTCTGGGGGAGCATCTCTGAACATCGCCCTCACATACTCGAGAGATATCGGCGTGGAATTCGGATTGGACAAGTGTGCAGTCGTTCATTTGCACAGAGGAAGGTCAGGCTCCCATAACAACAATGGAGCTCGTCAACGGAAATGTCATCCGCCACCTTATCGCCGAAGAAGCCTACACATACCTGGGGGTACCTCAAAGGCATGTCCAGGATGTGTAGGCTGCTAAAACCACTATCATTAAGAAATACCGGCGCATTCTTCGTCAGATCTGGTCATCAGAATTGACCAGGAGAAATAAGGTAGCAGCCACGAATATGTTGGCCGTATCAACAGTGCTCTATTCATTTGGAGCACTGAAATGGAACGTTGACGAGCTAAGGGGTCTTGACCGAAGCACACGAAAGATGATTTGTACGCAATGCAGTTTGCATCCAAGATCTTCCGTGGAACGACTGTATTTGCCCCGAAATATGGGAGGTCGTGGCCTTTTAAGCCTGGAGTGTATGCATGACCGATTGGTCCTCGAAACAGCTTGCGACGTGATTAATCGAACGGAGGATCCCCTGATGATGCTAGTTCATCAGCATGAAATTCAGGGGAAGGGATGTTTTTGCACAACGCAGCGGAACGAGCGGCGCGAAGCCTCGGTCTGGTTTTCAACGTGGGACGTAGTGGTGCACAGGAAGCTGAATCAGTCATCAACCTATGCCCATTGCGTCTCAGGGCTAACATACGGAAGGAACAACTCCGTATATTGGAGGGAAGGCATATCGACAAGCCATTGCATGGACAATTTTTTCGAAATGTCCAACAACTTGGCTTGTCGGCAGTGATGACCTTCTCGTTCTTAAGATCAGCCGGCTTGAAATCCGAGATCGAGGGTTTTATCTTCGCATGCCAGGATGGGGTCATCAATACCTTAGCGTATCGCCAGAACGTCTTACACCAGGCTGTACAGAGTACGCTTTGTAGATTGTGTAGATGTCATGCTGTGACACTAATGCATCTTTTGGCAGCATGCCCAATATATGCAGTTTCAGCAAACATCGAACGTCACAATGCGGCTCTTCGAGTGATGTATTACCATCTTCGCAGCACTTATGGTAATGATGCAACCCCAGTTTTGCCGTATTTCCCCACTGATATTGAATCCGTAGTCGGGAATGAGTCTTGCCGAATTTACTGGAATTACTTATTTCCGACGAGCAGGCAAATATCAGCCAATAAGCCTGACATCGTTCTTGTTGACTTCGATCACAAATCCATTTTCGTGATCGAGTTCTCTGCACCAGCAGAGACAAATATAGTCAGCAAAGAGGACGAAAAACGGATAAAATATCAGGAACTCCTATTCGAGATTCGCAAGCTGTATCGAGGATTCAAAATCAAGCTCGTCGTGCTGATAATTGGAGGGCTGGGAGGAATGAGACCAACTTTCCTCGAAAACATCAAACTCATTCCGGCCTGCCAAGAACATGCAAATTCCATCGCAGGCCGAATGCAGAAAGCAGTGCTGCTGGGATTTCTGCGTTTACTGAGGTCACATGATAACCCAATGTTAGAGGGAGTGGTTACAGTTGCAAACGAAATGGCCCGGTGCAGTCTGCAGCGGAGGAGATGGATATCGGAGCCACTTTTCTGCTGCAGACTGCACATGTGGATTCTGGAAGGCCAAGGGAGGTTAGGGTTTTAGTCGGTAAACCTTGCCGTTAATATCAAAGGTGAGGGAGTTCGACACGGGGGGGTTACACAAAATCTTCAACCCCCAATGGTGCCTAATGCATTTCCCCCTCCGTCAAAAAAAAAAAGAAACAATGGGCCCAAAGGGAATAATGCGTAACACAATGCGGCTATGCAAAAAGCTGCATCCCAGTCTATTTTCCCAAATGGCCTACTCTCACCTCCACGTAGGCTTATTAAAGCCGGTGGGCCCTGGGCTCTTAGCAACCTTGACAGAGATTGGGTAACCAACCCCAGTGGATGGCGAGGTAAGAGACAAACGAGAGAGGCTAACAACGGTGAGTAGGGTCAACCACCCTCCTCCCTTTAAATGCGGTTACTAATATCAGAACGCGCAGGGCTCCTGACCATCGGGCTACTTCGGATGCAGCCCAGTCCCGAGGTGGAGGGGCCATAAGGGATACCCCGAGACAAGGGAACTCTATTGCCCACGGAGGATGTCAGTGGACGGAGGGTCTCAGGCAAGATGTAATGCGCTGCTACGAGGAGAGTTGTCCGCAACATAGAGGCTACATGGCGCGAATGCATAGTCGATTTAGAGTATCCCGAACTGGCAGAGCGCTTTTCTCAACAACACCTAAGCATTTATGTGGCCTATCTGAGGCGTATAGGTTTCGTTGTTCCCAGCTGTCAACCGGTACCGGATGTGCGTGCAGTAACAACTGAGCCCGTACGCGTTGCTGGGAGAGATGCTCCACATTATGGGTCCTTTACTATTCTCTATCTTTATTAATGATTTCCCCAGAGTCCTGCGACACACTAAGCATATGATCTTTGCCGGCGATACTCAGATTTTCCTAAGCTGTCCTCCTGAAAAAATTGAGGACGGTTGTGCGCAAATCACCAGGGATGCTGAGAGCTTCTGCGAGTGGGCGAGCGATAATGATCTGGTTGTTAATTTCTCCAAAACCCAAGCAATTATAATCGGCAGTTCGTATTTTATTAACTTACTAGAATTATCTAACCTACCACCTATTAATGTACGGAACAACACCATTCCTTGGGCCAAATCGGTCCGTAATCTTGGCTTACACTTTGATACCACCTTGTCTTGGAAACAACACATTATCGTTACGTCCAATCGCGTTTACTCTACTTTGAGACAGCACTGGAAGAATAGGAATTTGCTGCCTATTGACACTCGCATACAAATCGTCACTTCCATCATCTTTCCCTATTTTGACTATTGCTGTGCTGTGTATAATGATCTCGACTCAAGGTTAAGGCTGAAGCTGGAAAGGATGCTCAAATCTGGCATCCGTTTCATATTCAATCTTCGTCGTGATGAGCACATTACGGCATACCGCATAAAACTTAACTGGCTCACCTTGACGTCATGTCGCCGCTATTTTATTGGTATCATCACGTATCTTCTAATGAAAAATAAGATTCCATGCTATCTGTATGGTAGATATACATCGTGTATAAGTGAGTTGCGAGTGCCTGTCCATCGTTCCGAAACCTACTCGAAACCGTTTCTTATCACATCCACTAGGCTCTGGATTGCCCTACTGAATCGAGTCAAATATAGCCAAACCATTGATAATTTTAAAACTAAATTATTTTGCTTTCTTCGTGATTGCGAAATTTCGGGCAGAAAGTTGATTGGCTAATAAATAAAAAATTAATATTCTCGACATTTCAATGTTCTCCGCTCTTCTGTAATATTTAAAACATTTTTACACTAATTATCAACATTTACTCTCTTCGCGGTTCGATTCCTTTTCACTGCGCTATAACTTACTGTACGGTTCTCGAATTCCTTAGCTCATCAAACATACATAATCATTAGTCTACTCTGTATCTCTCCTATATATATATATATATATTAGGGTGTATCGAATTTTTTAAAATCCAAGTGAGTAGTGATAAAACGATAGTTAAAGATGCCCTATTCACGAAAAAAAATATTTAAAAAATTATTAAAAATACCTAGCATTCGCGCATGCGCGTCAAAAACGTCGTTTTTTTGGGTGTTTTTTATTATTTTTCCTGTAACTTTGCAATTTTTTTTTCCTTGACTTTTTTTTATCTTAAATTGTGCCCAGAGTATGCATCTTTAAGACCCAAATTACAAAAAAAAAATTTTCGCGCCTCTGAAAAATCGCCAAATATAACCATTTTTGCCCCGTAACGATAATCCGCTATAGCAAACCTGGTAAAATACTGGCTATTCGAAAAAATAATATTTGATAATATGATTTTGATGTAGTTTGGTCTCCTGATTACGAATATGATGCCAATCATGATTGAAAAAATAGCCAAAAAAACGTGATTTTTTTCAAGTTTTTTTGCATTTACATATTGGAATAGTATTTTATGTAACAGGCGTATGGTTTTCTCGGCATTATGTTTGTTTTGAAGACCTAAAACTAGTAATTACTGATGAGCAGCTACATTATGATCCGCGGACGATAATGCAACATTATAGTCCTATGCGCATGCGCACTTGTTCATAATGTAACATTAAGTACCTGTGCACTTGCGCATTCAGTATTCTTCTATCGACTTGCGCATCGTTTACCTCGGAAACCATAGTCCTGTTACATAAAGTATCGCGTGTAACATGTAACTAAAACCATTCTGGTCGTCGCATGTGTTCTCGGTACTCGTCAGCGAGAATGACAGTTTTAGTCCCATGTCACACAATATAGGTACTATTTCATTACAAGGCCGTAGAAGTGGATTTCACGGCGCGAAAGTGATCACAGCTTGCGAGGACTGGCGAAGCCCGTCCGAGTATCGACCGATCACATGAGGCCGTGAAATCTTACGACCGAGTGACGAACACTATTTATTGTACTAATAAGAGCCGGAAAATTCATATTGTATACCCTCGCAATTCGTAGCAGTGAAACATTCGGGAATAGTTCGGCAGCCATCTTAAAAAAAAAAAAGACTCAAAAAACGTGATTTTTTCAAGTTTTGTTTTTGCATAAGTCTAAAAAGACGCTACTATTACTTCGGATGATTAGGGATCATCTTTAATTCACGTACAAATACTAAAACTGTCATTCTGGTCCGAGTATGGTGTTCCCGGTTCGAGTCGCAGCGATAGCGCGCCGAAGAGTACCGAGAACACATGCGACGACCAGAATGGTTTTAGTTACATGTTACACGAGATATTTTATGTAACAGGACTATGGTTTCCGAGGTAAACGACGCATCAAGCGTCAGCGCAAGTCGATAGAAGAATACTGAATGCGCAAGTGCACAGGTACTTAATGTTACATTATGAACAAGTGCGCATGCGCATAGGACTATAATGTTACATTATCGTACGCGGATGATAATGTAGCTGCCCATCAATAATGACTAGTTTTAGGTATTCAAAACAAACATAATGCCGGAAAAACCGTACGCTTGTTACATAAAGTACTATTCCAATATGTAAATGCAAAAAAACTTCAAAAAAATCACGTTTTTTTTGCTATTTTTTTAAGATAGCGGCCGAAATGTTGACGAGCGCCAATTTCTGGCATCATATTCGTAATCAGGAGACCAAAATATATCAAAATCGTATAGTCAAATATTATTTTTTCGAATAGCCAGTTTTTTACCAGGTTTGCTATAGATGATTATCGTTAATTTGGGTCTTAAAGATGCATACTCTGGGCACAATTTAAGATAAAAAAAGTCAAGGAAAAAAAAATCGCGAAGTTACAGGAAAAATAATAAAAAACACCCAAAAAACGACGTTTTTCATGCGCATGCACGAATGCTAGATGTGGCGGATCATCGAAATTATTTATTAATTTCGACATTAGCTACTTTGTAATCTGTAAAGAAAACGCGAGAAACATGAACTTTGTCTTCGTTCACTTTTGTTGTCATACGACGGGTCTGTTTACAAAAACAAGTTCGTTAATTTTAAATAGACGAAAAATTAAGTATTATTGCATAAGTTAATATTAGCGAAAATAATATTTCCGATTTCGTGGAAATCACGCGACATAGTCTAGCGCGCTGATTGGAGCGGCGCTGCTCGCGAAATAGAAAAGGACAGCGCTACGAAGCTCGCGATTGGCGCAGCCGCGGACCGATCTTGTGTATTAAATACACTAGAAGTCATCGGGGCGATCGTAGTCTGCTGATTACGAATCGCCAAGTTCTAGGCGTTGTTGGTCTGCTGACCGACAAAAAAATCGCTATTATTATCCTTGCAAATCCCCGCGTTCAATTATTGGGATTAGGCGCGTCTAATTGGTCGGTCGAAATAACCTCCGTTTTCGTAAAAGCTTCGCTCTGCGCCAAAACGCGTAAAAACAAAGAGTTATTTCATTTTTTTGTTTCGTTATTTAAATAGTTTTTGTTTCTGCTAACCAACGATACCGATTGATCGATCTGTCGCGTTCCCATTCGTCCATTTTTGCATTCATTTTTTTTGTTAGAATGGTATAAATAAAATTACGAGATGACTTTCGGTACATTCAGTCTCAAGCCCTCTAGCGAGAGACAATTATGAAGTTACCATTACCCCAGGCGCAAATCAACGCACAAATTAGAGCAGCAGTCCGTGCTCGTCCGAGAATTTTTTCGCAACAGCGGGTTATCGAAGGGGCGCATTGTTCCGCGGACGTTAACATCCAAATTCCTCCAATCTTCGTTAGACCATTTCCAGAGGCCCTGGTAGAACCTCTCGAGCGTTGCCTCGAAATCGCGCTGAGTCGAGTACATCCCAGACGACGCTCCTCGTTGGCGAATCAGGAGTATCGACGAGGACTACTTGCAACCTCCGGAATACGTATTGGCCACAGGCGTTTCACCAGACGACCCACGATTAGGTCCAGTCTTGCCTCCCGAAAAGAAGACCCATTCAGCTTCAGAACCCGAAACATGGGAATTTCGAAAACAGTATACCCGTACATTACCGTCGATAGTTTGGCAACCGCGTCGAACGTGTAAAAACTATTATAGTGATTTTCGAATATTAGATTTAAAGGAGCAATCGCGTATAGCAAAGAAACGTAGACGAAACGAATGAAAGAAGGCGAAACGAATAAATGTTATCGCGACAAAAAAAGTGAATTTTTAGTAATGATTACAAAATTGTTATAATAGACCATATTTACCATTTTGAATAAATGAATTTTAACGTCAATTGTCTTATCGTAGTCTACTTGCCCTAGAATACAAACACATATCTAGTTCGTAACATCAAGTTGTGTATATTCTGCTTCGCACATTTCGCTTCGTAAACAGTTCGTTTATTCCGCATCGCACAATTCGCTTTATAAACAGTGCGAGCAGTCAACGATCGACGAGTGCGACATCATTAGTTTATATCCGTACAACGATATTTTTAAAATTTTTTTTATATTTTTTTTCGTGAATAGGGCATCTTAAACTATCGTTTTATCACTACTCACTTCGATTTTAAAAAATTCGATACACCCTAATATATATATACAGGGTCATCGAAAAGTATCGGACCCCCCTAATATCTTCAGTTAGAATGCACTTAGGAGAAAATGTCCAATAGCAAAGTTGTATGGTTTCAAGCGGGGAGTAAGATGATGACCTTGACTTTGACCTTGACCATGTCCTTCAAGGTCATTTCAAGGTCAATCTTATTTTTTTAAATAGAATCCCCTACATTTTATTGCATATTCTTATAGCTTATCTCGAGAGCTTTCCAAAACACTATAATAAAATATTTTTTTATTAAGTACTTTTTGAGTTATAAAGGTTTGAAGTTAACAATTTTTTGACACAAAATGTAGAATATCTTGTAAAATATTATTTAGTTTTCAGTAATCATAACCTTAATACTTTTGTGCGCGGGATAATGAGACCAATTAATTGGTTTAAAGAAAATACATTAATCGGATACATACACTGGATCCATAACACTTGGCCGTTCATTTACGACTAAAGTCAAGAAGTTCGCGCAACACCTGCGGACGTAGTATCACACACTGAATAAGCTGAAGTTGCTCAACATCAAGCAACGTTTGGCGGATAAAATTCGGGGTTTGGCGGATGCCAAAAAGAGACTGCAAAGGTGAGAGGATGGAATTCAACAAAATGCAACATTTTGGTCGAATCCGTCCAATCTCTTCAAACATTGTATCGCAGCCTCACGCGAGTTTCCGTCGACGGCCTCAGTTGAGGAATTCTGGGGGAGCATCTACGAGAAAACATCCAGGCTTAATATAGACACTCCAGGTATTGAAATCTTTACTGAGTTGTGTGACCAACTCACACAACAAAGTGAAGATTGCTCATCTATCAGTGCATTAGAGGTGAATAATGCCATCATAAGAGCGAGGAATTTCTCCTCGCCGGGCTGGGATAGAATTAACAACTACTGGTGGAAGAAGTTCACTTCTGTCCATCAATACGTAGTCGGAATATTCACCTCTTATATAAATGGAGACCAACCCATTTCGAACTGGCTGGTGGACGGCCGTACAACACTAATACCAAAATCGGGAGACTTGTCTGTTCCGGGAAACCATAGACCAATCACGTGTGTCAATACGTTATACAAATGGTTCACTAACATCTTGAATGATCGTATTGAGAAAGCTGTGAAACCGGTGTGGCAACGTATAGTAGAAGAACGAGGTTGCAAACTAGGTGTATCCGACTGCAAGGACAACTTGCTTATCAACAGGTGTGTTTGTCAGGTCTCAGCCCAGTACCAGCGTAATCTGTCGATAGCTTGGCTGGATGCCATGAAGGCGTATGACTCAACATCGCACCAGATTTCAAGCTTGTTGCTCAAACGCTTCATTGTCCATCATTTAGAAATACCGTCGCCTTCTTCGTCAGATCTGGTCATCAGAATTAACGGGTAAAAATAAGATGGCAGCCAGGAATATGTTGGCCGTTTCACCAGTGCTCTATTTATTTGGGGCACTTAAGTGAAACGTTGACGAGCTAAGGGGTCTTGACCGATGCACACGGAAGATGATTTGTATGCAACGCAGTTTGCATCCAAGATCTTCCCTAGAACGACTGTATTTGCTCCGAAATATGGGTGGTCGTGGCCTTTCGAGCCTGGAGTGCATGCATGGCCGATTGGTCCTCGAAACGGCTTGCGACGTGATTAATCGAACGGAGGATCCCCCGATGATGCTAGTTCATCAGCATGAAATTCAGGGGAAGGGGCGATTGTGTACAACGCGGCGGATCGAGTGGCGCGAAACCTCGGTCTGGTTTTCAACATGGGATGTAGTAGTGCACAGGAAGCTGAATCAGTCATAAATCTGTGCCCAGTGCGTCTCAAGGCTAACATACGAAAGGAACAACTCCGTATGTTGGAGGGAAGGCATATCGACAATCATTGCATGGAGAATTCTTTCGAAATGTCCAACAACTTGACTTGTCGGTAGGGATGACCTTCTCGTTCTTAAGATCAGCCGGCTTGAAATCCGAGACCGAGGGTTTTATCTTCGCATGCCAGGATGGGGTCGTCAATACCTTGGCGTACCTCCACACCATCTTACACCAGGCGGTGCAGAGTACGCTTTGTAGATCGTGTGGATGTTATGTTGAGATACTAATGCATCTGTTGGCAGCTTGTCCAAGATATACAGTCTTAGCATACATGCAACGTCACAATGCGGCTCTCCGCGTGCTGTATTATCATCTCCGCAGCAGCCACGGTATTGACACGACCCCAGTTTTGCCGTATTTCCCCACTGATATTGAATCCGTAGTCGGAAATGAGTCGTGCCGAATATATTGGAATTACTCATTTCCGACGAGCAGGCAAATATCAGCCAATAGGCTGTTATGCCCCAAAATGATACTATGAAAGAATATGATTATTAAGGATACTGAAAAACAACATTTACAAATATTAATTCACGATCACGCACGCTGCGACGTTATAAAATAGTGCTTGACTTTTGATAACAAGGAATTATGCGCTCTCAATCTCGATCTTATAAGCAGAGGTAAAGCATTAAAAACTTTATCCGCGATATAAGAGAAGGCATCTTTAAATTTGGAAGTGGAATGTACTGGATGTTGAAGGGTGTTCTTACATCGTATCGTGAGCTTCGTAACATCTTCATGAGAATCTTGTATTGTATTTTAAGTTTCATAGATAACCAACCATATTTTAATAGGAAGGTGTTATATGGTCAAATTTTCAAATACCGTATGTGTAACGCAGACAGGCATTGTGTACAGCTTGTACCTTTTGCCAGTTTTTACCATTAAGACAGGGACCATGTACCAGGAGACAGTACATAAAATGGGAGGGAACTAACGATTCTCATAATTTAAGCTTAGTTTGTCTTGAAAGTGGACATAAGTAACACTTCTAAGTGGAAATAAGTGGCGTAATTTTAAGTACGAGGTTAGTTTTCTTGCATCGGGATTAATAAATGACTAAGCGATATGGGGAACTTAGTGTTACACTATGGATTCAAAAGGCGCAAAGAGGAAGCTCGCTCGCCTCTCCATCGACAACTTCGACCCACGACAAAGCTGCAGTGATGGACGGAATCCACCAGGGCCGGCCCACGCATTCTTGGGGCCTCAGAATTTGACAAAGAAAAAAGGAAGACCGGACATCACGACGACGAGGAAGATTAAGAGGAAAAAAAGTCCTTCTCTCCCACGCCGTGGTAAAAATATTTTTCTTTTTATTATTATTAATTATTATTCTTGTGATGTTCACGATTTTATTAGACTCATTCATTTCATTCTATCTATTCGCGTAGTTTATTTCGTTTTTGACAAATCAATTTTTTATCCGCACAATTTATACCGTTGTCGTATCGCAGTGTAATTGGTTTTAGGGCTTTATAATGTATCAAATTTTTATTTTAATGACGAGTGAAATATCGAAAATGTTTATGCCAACTGTTGTGTTCAATGAAACAAACCTCAATAAAGTATGATCCATGCAATGATCAAATCAATAACTTATAAATCATGTGTAATTTTAATTAGCTATATATCATATGTTTGTAGTAGTTCAAAATTGTTACACAATTTAAATCATTAACGCCTTCAATTAGACTTAATTGTAAAAGATTTGCATTTATGTACAAATTGCTTAGAGTCTAAACACGCGGCTGCAAAATGCAGTAGTACTCGTGGATGTTGTATTTGTAATGGCAAGCACCACATGTTGTTACATTTGGAGACAACGTCTACCTACGCAGAGATCATGGTGTAATAAGTGAAGGTAGTGCAACTCAGGCCAATCAGGTTTGCAGCAGCGGCGAGTAAAGGGAAGCGCGCAATACTAATTTTTCTCCGTGTTCGACAGATAAATCATATGTCAATAGGTATTAAGAAGTGTTATTTAATAAGAATTTCTCACAAATATACAAATTAAATAGAACTTAATTATTATAGAAAGAATTAAAAGCAAATGCAGTCGTAATTTGCGGATAACCTCATTTTATTCATTTATGTAGATATTTTTTCACGCATGCCGACCAGTGCGGTAATTAATTGTAAAAAGCATTATCAATCGCGATCACGTTTATTGTGAAACTATTCAAGTTTCCAAATAATAGTGAACTACGACTGCTGTGGTTGTCTGCCTGTCAGCGCAAGTAAGAGGAACCAAAGAGACAGGTACTTTTTTTATTTATGCATTATTTTACATGAATAGGTACCTAATCTTATTTAAATAATACAATGTTATCCTCTAAAACAATATAAAAATGGAATTTTAGCACTTTACTCCGAATTTCAAAGGTTTACAGAGCCAGTCCAGGATGTATGAGCGAAAATCGTTGCAGGCCAATTTTCAAAACATTTGAAACTTTCAGAAATTACTTTGTAAACTGTATTACTTAATAAAATTTTCATTATATCTCGTTAAATATGAGTTTAAAGTATAGAAGGTGCAGGAAACTGTCACCTTTTTAGCTATTACAATATATATAAAACACAAAACAATAAGTAAAATAAACGATATTGGTTTTTGTTCGGAATGAAATTTTTCGTTGATGATTAACAAAGCCAAAAATTTAATACAACAGATGAAATAATTATTATTCTTAAAGAAGATGATACACTAAAAAAAGGTTTAACTCACACAATAGAATCAAACTGAAATGAAATCTACTCAGCAGATTCATCATTTTCATTTTTAATGTACTGTTATGACCGGAACTAAGTAAACTTACCTTCGACCATTTGTTGCTATAGATAAAAAAAATAGAGTAGTACTCGTAACAACCGAAAGAGCCAATCAATTCAATAATGATTGATTCAGGGTTGTATTAAATAAACGAGGGCTGCTGTGCTGAAAAGAATAAATAGGATAAAAAAATAACAAAATTCGAAAAATAATATTCCATTTATTTAATTATTTTTACAATAAATTATAATCAAGCAACAGAAATGGACGTTGGAATAGGACTAAGGCAACTAATTTCCCAGTGGATTGCTCATGTAGACATTATTGAGTTTACAGAAATATGAAGGAGACAAAAATAATAGTTAATAACCGATGATTTTTGGTATAGTGTTAGTAAGGAAATATAGATATATATATTTATATATTTATTAGTTTATTATTACCTTTTTTATATGACATAAAATCGGCTAACACCGAGCTGTTAATCAACTCACTACGATTATTAATGAAAAAAAAAATATTGCGCCTAACGTATTCTCCCTTTTCTTCTTCTTTTGTATAATAAAATAAAAAATGTATACATATGTAAAGGGATGACATACGTTCGTCCCAGATAAAATTATAAATTATCATATAAAAAAGATCAATGCCGAAGCATCGAAAATTATTGATCGTCTCGGAGGGCAAACTATTGTGACTCGGCTCACGTATGTCACAATAGTATACTTTTTTTGAAAGATTGTTAGAAAGAATTAAATTTTATATTATGGAGTTATACTCACTATTACTTTTTACAGATGTTTTCTTCAGGAAATCAGATTTTTGTTGAAATTGGTTCCACTTTACGGAAATGGTGGAACCGTGAAAACAATTATATGTAACATTTCCGCTACGTAGGAAGCGAGGGAATGCCAATGATGATGATAAAAATCTCTGCTGCGATAGAGAAACAATGCCGCTACGCAGAGAGCGAGGAAACTGAGAATACTGATGATAATGATGAACTTCCAAAATTGGGAACTAGTTCCGCTGCACCTAAGTGAGACAACTGTTTAAGAGCTTCAAATGTTTCGCTAGACTCAAGTGAGAAAACAATTGAATGTGATTTCCAGCTTGTCCGTAGGTTAATTTTTTCTGCCTCCCCCGCCGTGGAAAAACTTCGGACTGGGAAGCGAGGGTGTCTGATGCGAAGAGGGTAGATCGGGTGACAATTTGTACAACGTTTTTCTGCCAATGTTGAAATTCTTGATGTTGCAATAAGCTTTTTCTTCATATTTTAGTGGATTGCTTTACAATAGTATCATATCAGTTTATACAAAAATGAATGAAAGTTCTAGCATTTATAGAACTCAAGTTATTTAAATAGAATGGTTAAGCTTAAGAATTTTGCATTTATTTGATATGTAAAGATTAGCAATAACTTTTGAATTAATAATTTACAATTATAATTTCATACATTTTTGTATAACCTTACAATATTACCCATTAATATAGCGTATTATCTAATCATGATACTGATGTTATTGGCGCGTTTGATTATAAACAATTATGTTTTCTGAGATCGTTTATTGATATCGTTCTAAGATTTCCTTTCTTTGTAATAATTATATATATTAGGGTGATTCAAAATAAAAAGGAATGGAATATAGACACGGCTGTTGATTTATTCAAAAGTACATAAAAGAACAAGAATTTTGACCCCTTACAAAACGCGATTGATTAAATTTTAAAGGTGGCTCAATGCGCCGGAAGTTTCAAAATTTTAATTAAAAGTAACTTCTGCGACAACGATTTGTCTATTAACCCGATTATTTAAATGAATATATCTTAAAGGGTTTTCAAGGTCAACGATCACGAATCTGTAGTCAGATTTCCAAATTCAAAATGGCCGTCTCAAAACGGCGAAAGAATTTTTGAAAAGCTATTCTTTTTTTATAAAATTTGTTGTACAATGTTTTTTTGGGGTCGCAGATTATGAATCTGAAGTCAGATTTTAAAAATTCAAAATGGCGGACTCAAAATGGAGAAAGAATTTTTGAAAAGCTATACTATTTTTATTTAGTACACAATGGTTTTTGGGGTCGCAGATTATGAATCTGAAGTCAGATTTTAAAAATTCAAAATGGCGGACACAAAATGGCGGAAGAATTTTTGAAAAGCTATTATTTTTTTATAAAATTTGTTGTACAATGTTTTTTGGGGTCGCAGATTATGAATCTGAAGTCAGATTTTAAAAATTCAAAATGGCGGACTCAAAATGGCGGAAGAATTTTTGAAAAGCTATTCTTTTTTTATAAAATTTGGTATACAATGTTTTTTGGGATCGCAAATTATGAATCTGATGTCAGATTTTAAACATTCAAAATGGCGGAAGAATTTTTGAAAAGCTATTCTTTTTTTTATAAAATTTGGTATACAATGTTTTTTGGGATCGCAAATTATGAATCTGATGTCAGATTTTAAACATTCAAAATGGCGGAAGAATTTTTGAAAAGCTATCCTATTTTTATAAAATTTGGTATACAATGTTTTTTGGGGTCGCAGATTATGAATCTGAAGCCAGATTTTAAAAATTCAAAATGGCGGACTCAAAATGGCGGAAGAATTTTTGAAAAGCTATCCTATTTTTATAAAATTTAGTACACAATGGTTTTTGGGTCGCAGATTACGAATCTAAAGTCAGATTTTAAAAATTCAAAATGGTGGACTCAAAACGGCGAAAGAATTTTTGAAAAGCTATTCTTTTTTTTATAAAATTTGTTGTACAATGTTTTTTGGGGTCGTAGATTATGAATCTGAAGTCAGATTTTAAAAATTCAAAATGGCGGAAGAATTTTTGAAAAGCTACCCTATTTTTATAAAATTTGGTATACAATGTTTTTTTGGGATCGCAAATTATGAATCTGTAGTCAGATTTCCAAATTCAAAATGGCGGACTCAAAATGGCGACAGAATTTTTGAAAAGCTATTCTTTTTTTATAAAATTTGTTGTACAATGTTTTTTGGGCTCGCAGATTATGAATCTGAAGTCAGAATTTAAAAATTCAAAATATCGGACTCAAAATGGCGGAAGACTTTTGCGAAAAGTATATACAGTAATTTTTAATTTACGTTTAATTGCGTAAATTAGAGGTTAGAAAGAAGGGTATTTAAATTTCGAGAGGAAGCCCCTTAAAGTCGTTCTATCCGTTTCTAACTGCATGAGAGAGCAAAGGATAGAACGTCGTTAAAATTAAAGTTTCGTGTTAATTAAAACTCGATTCTAAATTATTCGAGTTAATTATAACGAATGAGAGAATGAAAAAAATATAAAGTTCTTATTATGCTCCGGCCTCTTCATAATCTGCGACCCCAAATATCATTGGATACCCAATATTATAAAAATAGGATTGCTTTTCAAAAATTCTTCGGCCATTTTGAATTTTTAAAATCTGACTTCAGATTCATAATCTGCGACCCCAAAAAACATTGTATAAATATTTTATAAAAAAATAATAGCTTTTAAAAAATTCTTCCGCCGTTTTGAGTCCGCCATATTGAATTTAGAAATCTGACTACAGATTCGTGATCGTTGACCTTGAAAACCCTTTAAGATATATTCATTTAAATAATCGGGTTAATAGACAAATGTTTGTCGCAGAAGTTATTTTTAATTAAAATTTTGAAACTTCCGGCGCTTTGAGCCACCTCTAAAATTTAATCAATCACGTTTTGTAAGGGGTCAAAATTCTTGTTCTTTTATGTACTTTTGAATAAATCAACAGCCGTGTCCATATTCCATTCCTTTTTATTTTGAATCACCCTAATATATATATACAGGGTGGCCGATTTATCTGAAGACATCGAAATATCTCGAGAACTATGCACAGAATCAAAAAAGTTGTCGGATGAAAGTTGTTTGACACGAAGGGGGGCATCCAGTGATAATTAAATTTACCCCCTCCCCCATCCCCTGGGGGTGGAGTGGGGGCAAAAACAATAAAACTTAAATAGGAACTCCCAGTTTTTATTGCAGATTTGGATTCTCCGGAAAAAAATACATCAATTTGACCTAGGAGCTATTGCATTTTGGTTCACACGTGGCGCTGTAATCGATAAAAATCCAAATTTATCTGAAGACATTGAAATACCTCGAGAACTATGCACAGAATCAAAAAAGTTGTCGGATGAAAGTTGTTCGACACGAAGGGGGGCACCCAGGGGGCAAATAGGGACAATTTGATCCCTTTATGAAAATTTAATATTAAAAATTCTAATATTAGAATTTTTCATATTAGAATTTAGTAATATCAATTGCGAAAATTGTTATTCTGAATATGAAATTTTAATAGTGTCCATTCGAAAAATTAAGATTATGAATAATTGATATTCTTCATATTAAAAATCAAAACTGATTACATAAAAATTGTGCATACAATATGGAAGCAATTTTATAAATAAGTTTTCTACCTTCAATAAAATTACATTTTAGGTTTTAAATGTATTATTTAATAAACAAAAAGAGGACATCACGCAATCCATTAAAAAACGAGTCATGTCCCTTCACTCAGCTCATTTATTCTTTCTCTGTATGTTTTTCCGAAATGAGAATAAATAAGCTGAGCATTGACGGTCAAACCAGCTTCTATTAAACAAAACGAAACTCTTACTTCATTTGGGGATTTCGTCGCCATCTACCGGACCCCGAGAGAACTCACGTGGTTTCATACATGTACATCGCATGCATTTCGGCCATCACCGGCGCCGGTTCTGTTACATAACGCTAGAGGGCGACATAACTCGAAAATAAAGTAGCACTGCTACGGTTCCCGAAAAAATCGAAATGATTCTTATTTATGGTGAATGTAAGAGGAATATTGACGATGCTGTTGCGTTGTATGCTGAGCGTTTTCCAGATAATGCTCGCTCGCGTTCTTTTTTTTACAAAGTTGTGAATGCCTTTCACTCTGATGGCAGCGTACAAATGAAAAAAAGGAAGCGAAGATTAACAGTTACAGGAGAAGCTAACGAAGTAGCTGTACCAGCAGCTATTCACCAAAATTCACATGTAAGCACACGACAATTATATCGCGATTCCGGCATTTCCAGAGACAGTATTCAAAGAATATTGCATCGTCATAAGTATCACCTATATCACATTTCACTGCACCAGGAACTAGATGGCGATGATTTTCATAACCGCGTGGTGTTTTGTGAATGGGCATTTCAAAAAATGCAAACGAACCACAATTTCTTTGCTAATGTATTATTTTCAGATGAATCTACATTCACGAACCATAGTGGCGTCAATAGGCATAATATGCATTATTGGAGCGTAGAAAATCCCCATTGGTTACGACAAGTTAATCATCAACGTCCTTGGTCGGTGAACGTTTGGTGTGGAATCATAGGAAATAAACTCATTGGTCCTTATTTCATTGAAGGTAATTTGAATGGAACAAAATATCGAGATTTCCTAGAACAAGAAGTACCATTACTACTTGAGGATGTTGCTATGGACGTCCGACGGACAATGTGGTTTCAGCATGATGGTTGCCCAGCACATTTTTCAAGAGTAGCAAGAGAAATACTAGACCGTGATTACAATGGTAGGTGGATTGGTAGAGGTGGCCCCATTAATTGGCCTGCGAGGTCACCTGATCTAACATCTCTGGATTTCTTCCTATGGGGTTACCTAAAAGGTAAGGTTTATGAACAAGTACCAACGACTCGTGAAAAGATGGTGGAACGCATAAGAACTGCTTGCGCACAAATTTCTGTTGATATGATTCTATCATGTATAAAGTCATTTGAAGAAAGAATAAATAAATGCATTGAAGTGGAAGGTCAACATTTCGAACACTTACTCAAGTAAGTGAACAGTGAGACAGTGAGAGGCAAGGGGACTCACGTAAAACAAGCACCCCAAAGGGAACAGAAAAATACTACGTCCACGTCGTTGTTCCTGGGTAACGCTAAATGTATTTTTTCCCGGCTTTGTTAGAATGACCGTATTCCATATCCGCTACGCGGGCGAAAATTGTCAATATTGGAGAATCCAAATCTGCAATAAAAACTGGGGGTTCCTATTTAAGTTTTATTGTTTTTGCCCCCACTCCACCCCCAGGGGATGGGGGAGGGGGTAAATTTCATTATTACTGGATGCCCCCTTCGTGTCGAACAACTTTCATCCGACAACTTTTTTGATTCTGTGCATAGTTCTCGAGGTATTTCAATGTCTTCGGATAAATTTGGATTTTTATCGATTACAGCGCCACCTGTGAACCAAAATGCAATAGCTCCTAGGTCAAATTCGTGTACTTTTTTCCGGAGAATCCAAATCTGCAATAAAAAATGGGGGTTCCTATTTAAGTTTTATTGTTTTTGCCCCCACTCCACCTCCAGGGGATGGGGGAGGGGGTAAATTTAATTATCACTGGATGCCCCCCTTCGTGTCGAACAACTTTCATCGGACAACTTTTTTGATTCTGTGCATAGTTCTCGAGATATTTCGATGTCTTCAGATAAATCGGCCACCCTGTATATATATATATATATATATATATATATATATATATATATATATATATATATATATATTTATGTTTTTAAAATATTAATTTTAATATTTTGTTGTATAGGAAAATGTTTTACGCAGACTCAATTTATTTTTCCATCGTGTTTGTCATTGAAGGAGTGTCACCACCTTTATTTTTACCTCTTTATATTTTAATTTTCAGCTAAGGTTTTATTTCGTTTCTTCATCATTTTCGACCTAAAAACATACGGAGTGGTACAAATGTCCAAATCGTAATTTTCTATCAGGTCATAATTTTCCATTCTTTACCACTTTTTTTTAAATCCATGTGAGAAGTTTAAAATTACAAAATATGCATAGAAAAAAAATCATAACTGAAAAATATTAAAAATTGTAAGGCAAAAATCATTTGTAATAGTCAAATTTTACATTTTTTATACTAAACAGAGTTTGAGTCTTTTTATTAATAAATACTAAATTTTAATATGCAATATTAGACTTCTGTATAGAAAATTAAAAAATATTTACTGTCAGTACACTTCTTAGATATGCCTAAAAAAGTGTGTGGGTGCATATATACATATATTTGAACAACACACATCATTATACAGGGTGATCCAAAAGTCCCGGAACAGCAAAATATCTCAGCGGGAGTGCATTTTCGGGGAAAATGTTTTAGACAAAAGTTTAAGGATTTTTCCCTGGCTATTTAATGGCGATATTGAATTTGACCTTGAACATGACCTTGAAGGTTATTTCAAGGTCAAGTTAATTTTTTTAAATGGGAACCCCTATTTTTTTTCACGGATTCGGAAAGAGCACAAAATTTTACGTCCAAATATGCTATGGCCGTTTTTTTCGGCAATGTCATTTCAAGGCCAAACTTAAAACTCCCGGAACAGCGAATTAACTCAGCAAGAGGTCATTTTCGGGTAAAATGTTTCAGACAAAAGTTTCAGGATTTTTTCCGGGATATTTAATGCTAGCATAAAATTTGACCTTGAAAATTACCTTGAAGATTATTCTCAGGTCAAGATTATTTTTTTTTTTTAATTGGAACCCCGTTTCATTTTCTTAACGAAGTTATGAGGATCTTCCGGTATTGAGAGTCGTTAAATTCATTTTGTTCAGTCGATGCTATTACTGGACGATCTGCTCTAGGGAGATCCTTTACAGTGCCGTAAACTTCGAAACAATTTATTGTTCTGCCAAAAGTCGATTTAGGAATCAGTTCCTGTCCCTCGCTTGTCCTCTAATTTTGTAAATAGAATAATAAACTGTTTAAAAAAAGTGTATACATACATCTTACGCAACACTTGTGCAAAGTGAACTTGGGCGCGCGAACAGCGACAGAGAGCACGAGTCACCAGCGAAGTAAATAAACAACATACATTCACACTGAATTTATACATACGTGTACAGTCTTATAAGGTTACATTTTGGTCTTAACTTTATCGTTTTGTGAGATACATGGATTTCCTATCTAAACGCCTTTCCTATCTAAACGTATTAAGCATCATTTCAGTAACAAAATACATACGTACATTTCGTACAAAGAGCAATGGCTGCGCTAAGTGAACGAGAAAGAATAACCATTCTCATGATGAGAGGCTGGGGTGATAACCAGCGATCTTTAGAGAATGTGCGAACCTTATTTAACGCATCATTTAGAGAGGGACGAGAACCGATTTCTAAATCTACTGTTAGCAGAACAATAAATCGTTTTGAAGTTCACGGTATTGTGAAGGATCTCCCAAGAGCAGGTCGTCCAGTAGCAGCATCAACTGAAGAAAATGAGTTGAATGTCGCGCTGTCAATAACGGAAGATTCTCATACTTCCATCAGGAAAGTTAAACAGCAGCACGACTTATGTTACGGTACAGTACAACGGATCTTAACTAAAAACTTAAAATTTCACCCATACAAAGTTAGACTCGTACAACAATTGAATGAAGACGATCCTGATAGACGCCTACAGTTTGCGGAATTAATGATGAATCGAATAGATACTGATGCCGGTTTCTTGAATCGCATCGTATTTTCTGATGAAGCTACATTCTTCTTAAATGGGGCAATCAATAGACATAACATGTCTTATTGGAGTGAAACCAATCCTAATTGGATGGTCGATAGTCGTTCTACTCAATATCCTGAAAAAGTAAACGTATGGGCAGGTATTATAATCAATGCGGTAGTTGGGTCCTTCTTCATCGAGGGTACCCTTACTGGTCAAAAATACCACGATATGTTGAGGGACGACATCATCCCTGCTATTCAGGTTATTGTAGGCGAGGATTTCGATCAGACTTGGTTTCAGCAAGATGGTGCAGCACCCCATTATGCAACAGATGTTCGCAATTATTTGAGTGATGTATTCGCAGAACGGTGGATAGGTCGAAGGGGTGTAATAGAATGGCCACCAAGATCTCCGGATCTTACGCCCCTTGACTATTTTCTATGGGGTTATCTCAAAGATAGAGTGTATCGAACGAAACCGGTGAATATTGAGGAAGTAAAACAACGAATACGGGATGAGATCGCGGCTATAGAACCAGATATGATTAAAAAAGTCGTATCGACTTTTTATAATCGCTTGGGATATTGCCAAGAAGTTCATAGCAATCACTTTGAGCATAAGCTTTAGTAAGATACATAATTTCATCAAAATCTTAGTATACCCATCTTGCCTTAACTGTCTGGGGACACCCACACACACACACACACACGCACACGCACACGCACACGCACACGCACAGGTGACGGCGAGGGGAACCACCTGAACAAAGCACCCCGAAGAGGTGTAAACCCGACCGTGCTACCTCCACGCGGTACATCTTGGGTAATGCTAAAGCCGGCGGTAGCATTGGAAACAATGTAAAAATGTTACCCATACATACGGTATTTATAAACGTATCGGATGTAAAAAAAAAATGTATATTTTTATCCGGGAACAATGATAATGCATTGCACTCTGGAAACTCTGGAAACATTACGAAAATAAAACGGGGTTCCAATTAAAAAAAAATAGTCTTGAGCTTAGATTAAGCCTCAAGGTAATTTTCAAGGTTAAATTCAATTGTGTCTCTTGCTGAGTTAATTCGCTGTTCCGGGAGTTTTAAGTTTGGCCTTGAAATGACATTGCCGAAAAAAACGGCCATAGCATATTTGGACGTAAAATTTTGTGCTCTCTCCGAATCCGTGAAAAAAAATAGCAGTTTCCATTAAAAAAAACAAACTTGACCTTGAAATAACCTTCAAGGTCATGTTCAAGGTCATATTCTGTGCTACCATCAAATATCCCAGGAAAAATCCTTAAACTTTTGTCTGAAACAATTTCCAAAGAAATGCACACCCTCTGAGATATTTCGCCGTTACGGGAGTTTTAAGTTTCACCTTGAAATGACCTTGCCGGAAAAATCGATCATATCATACTCGGACGTAGAATTTCCCGCTCTTTCAGAATCCATGAAAAAAAATAGGGGTTCCCATTTAAAAAAATTAACTTGACCTTGAAATAACCTTCAAGGTCATGTTCAAGGTCAAATTCAATATCGCCATTAAATAGCCAGGGAAAAATCCTGAAACTTTTGTCTGAAACATTTTCCTCGAAAATGCACTCCCGCTGAGATATTTTGCTGTTCCGGGACTTTTGGATCACCCTGTATAATGATGTGTGTTATTCAAATATATGTATATATGCACCCACACACTTTTTTAGGCATATCTAAGAAGTGTACTGACAGTAAATATTTTTTAATTTTCTATACAGAAGTCTAATATTGCATATTAAAATTTAGTATTTATTAATAAAAAGACTCAAACTCTGTTTAGTATAAAAAATGTAAAATTTGACTATTACAAATGATTTTTGCCTTACAATTTTTAATATTTTTCAGTTATGATTTTTTTTCTATGCATATTTTGTAATTTTAAACTTCTCACATGGATTTAAAAAAAAGTGGTAAAGAATGGAAAATTATGACCTGATAGAAAATTACGATTTGGACATTTGTACCACTCCGTATGTTTTTAGGTCGAAAATGATGAAGAAACGAAATAAAACCTTAGCTGAAAATTAAAATATAAAGAGGTAAAAATAAAGGTGGTGACACTCCTTCAATGACAAACACGATGGAAAAATAAATTGAGTCTGCGTAAAACATTTTCCTATACAACAAAATATTAAAATTAATATTTTAAAAACATAAATATAAAACATTTTCAAATCGATTGTTGAGTTTTGATGTATACATTTCGGATGTAAACTAATGTTATATATTTGCAAAAAAAGGTTTAGCCACCTATTCTATGCGATAACTTCATAGAAATGATTACCTCGTCCGAATCCGTCGGACAGCTACCGAGAGAAATTCTATCGCAAGAAAGAAAATGAGCTTCGCCGTCGAAACTTTCGGACGATCGCTGTAAATGTATATGTATATATGCCATAGCACCGATTTTCGTGATGCTCTTGGCGATCTTGGCCAACTTCGGCCTTCCCCGCCTAACGTGTATGAATATCGTTTGTCCTATACATGTGTTAACATATTACTACTTGACCGCTTTTGTTAAATTGTTCAAAACGTTGTTTGGTATAACGGTCCTTAAACTTCAAAATAAGTATTTTTCTTTGAGGATGGACGGAAAAATACAACTTGTATACGTTTCGGTCGGTTATACAGGCCCTGATCAGCATTTATTGCAAATTTCGATGTACTTGGCAGAATTTGCAAATGTCACCTTGTGCAACTATGTTTTATTGGTCTTTGAGGATGACGGAGGGCATCCTCAACACTTTACACCAACCACATATTTTGTTTGAACACGTCGCACTTGTGACATTGGCAATATTATTAAACGAATGAAACAATAGAAGTGCAAATTGCATTTGAACTAGCCACTGCTGAATTGAGAATAGTACATTACGATACAAGTGCGCACGAGTATCGTATACTATTTTTCCTATTGAGTTGCGCAAAGTTCGACATCTTCAAGAGTACGTGCAAAGACGATGGGGATGGAAGAAGGAGGAGAGACGGGGGGTTCGGGGCAGAGCCCCCTACAAAAAAAAAACCCCATTAAGATTAAATGAAATGAATATTACAAAATGAAAAGGCAATATTTTGATAAGTTTGATTTCATAATCTTTAATACATACAAATAATTCCAAATTGACATCAAAATTGACATTTTACCAGAAAGTACTTTTCGCAATATTCGCCACAAATTAAGTTCACAACTCATTGTTAATTACTTCTTAGCAAACAGTTTTTTTTGTCAAACGGATACTGCACAGCGTTGAAGAATAAAAAACAGGCTGTGACAGGTTTATACGACGGAAGATAAAACCGGCGCGTGCCGGCGGCTATAGCGCTGGTTTCAAATTACAACCAATCACACGCGAGAAGGATCGTGTCTCAAACTAACCAATCACGAACGATAACGGTACTGTAGACTCGGCGACTCGGTATACGTGTCCACACTCTACATTCCCGCACGCATTTTAAGCTATATCAGTAACGGGGCACTTTGCGCACGGAAATGCGTGAGCAAAGTACGAACTTTGCGCACGATAATAGGAAAAATATTTTACATACTAATCTACTCGTTAATTGTAGCGTTTTCGAAAGGAATAAATTATGTTCCCCTTTTTGGAAAGTATTGAATTAACTTAACCATAAATCAAGATAATATGTTTCATTATGAATTTTTCATTACTTCTTATAACTTTAGATTAACAAAAATTACACTAGTCTTTGTGATTATTTTTGAACCATGAAAAAAGGAATTATTAATGTGATTGTTTAAGTTGTACTAGCATTAATTTTGACTGTTTTCCGAAATCAGCTTGTTATTGCATTGCATCATTATTGCCAACATTGATCATTAAAAGTTTTATATTTTTACCGAATATTCGAAATTTCTGATGATTTTAACATCATCCGCAAGCATCCAGTTATTCGAATAAAAATATCTGATTGTTTCGAAACTCTACTCGTCCGCGTAAAATTTTTCGCGCTTTCTCTCAATAATGCCGGTACGCCGAACTTGACCCCGAGCGTGTTTTGTTTATTTAATCGTTGTGAGATGACATGTTCATATAACATTAGTTTAAATTCAGTATTAAATAATATTACTATATACATTATCAGTATTATATTACATTTTTTGTGTTTGGTATTACACTTTATATATTGCAAGCCTAGAACAAAAAAAAAATTACTATGAAAGATACAAGACGGCTAATTTGCATTTTTCTTAGCGGAACTATTGAGAGCGGCTCTATCGAGAGGGTCGACTGTGATATTCGAATGCATCACCAAAATAAATTATAAATAAACAATATATTTCTTACAACAAATAGGAAATTAATATTTGTATTGTTTTAATAATAATCATTCATGTCAAATACATTTAATTACACAATAATTATTATTCATTATATATATATATATTAGGGTGATTCAAAATAAAAAGGAATGGAATATAGACACGGCTGTTGATTTATTCAAAAGTACATAAAAGAACAAGAATTTTTACCCCTTACAAAACGCGATTGGTTAAATTTTAGAGGTGGCTCAAAGCGCCGGAAGTTTCAAACTTTTAATTAAAAATAACTTCTGCGACAAACATTTGTCTATTAACCCGATTATTTAAATCAATATATCTTAAAAGGTTTTCAAGGTCAACAATCACGAATCTGTAGTCAGATTTCCAAATTCAAAATGGCGGACTCAAAATGGCGGAAGAATTTTTGAAAAGCAATCCTATTTTTATAAAATTTAGTATACAATGGTTTTTGGGGTCGCAGATTATGAATCTGAAGTCAGATTTTAAAAATTCAATATGGCGGACTCAAAATGGCAGAAGAATTTTTGAAAAGCTATCCTATTTTTATAAAATTTAGTATACAATGGTTTTTGGGGCCGCAGATTATGAATCTGAAGTCAGATTTTAAAAATTCAAAATGGCGGACTCAAAATGGCGGAAGAATTTTTAAAAAGCAATCCTATTTTTATAATATTTGGTATCCAATGGTTTTTGGGGTCGCAGATTATGAATCTGAAGTCAGATTTTAAAAATTCAAAATGGCGGAAGAATTTTTAAAAAGCAATCCTACATTTAAAATATTTGGTATCCAATGGTTTTTGGGGTCGCAGATTATGAAGAGGCCGGAGCATAATAAGAACATTACATTTTTTTTCTATTCTCTCATTTGTTATAATTAACTCGAATAATTTAAAATCGAGTTTTAATTAACTCTATAATTGGGACTTCAAGTTGAAGGTTCAAAAAAGCTGCATGAATTTTTTCAGATTTTTTACATCACTTTTGCATATTTAAGAACATTCAGGACGAAAACTACCCTGGTCATGGCTCTAAAGGTGCCGAAAAAACGTCGTGACTCTAGAGGTTAAATAAAAGCAGATATCAACATTTTATTAATATTTCTTGTTGAATAATGTAAACGATAGAGTCATTAATTTATATTATTACTGATAGTTCTATTTTTATTTGTTTAAGAACACGCAACCAAGAGATGATTATAAAGAGTTTCTCGAACTTATTTTAATTTTTATCAGCTAAACTCCTCCGTGTGGGATAAAATTTCGTACACCTGGTGCAATACACCACGCTAGATGGATGGCTAAAGCTTTGCACAGTTTAAAAATATATATGTTTCGATCACAATTTCACTTAACAAGTAGTGAACTTTCGGGCCTAAGTGAAGTGTGCATTTTTGTGGTCAAAGTATACACTAAAGCTTGGTTTAGAGCACCACTTGCGATTTCTGCGCCGAGAAATGATCTCCGACTTTTAAGGTCACTCCAAGATTATGACCAAGTAAACGAACAGGTGTCACAGGCTGCAATAAACAGATTTTCTGGGCATCTATGGTACTTGAGCTATGAACTTGCTCCACTGGCATTTTTCGACGATGATGTATCAGTCGAGATCAAATTAAAAATGGTAAAAGCATTTCAAAATAAGGAACGAGCACAACCGTTCATGAAAGAGCTGTTATCGAAGACTTGGGCAGCTACCCCATTAATGACATGTCCGATTTCATTTCCCAGAGATCATTGCAATGTGTCTCTCATTTCCACCCAAGCCCATAGAACTTAAACTCGAAACGTTAACCTTGACGTCGTTCTACCCGTTTCTAACTTCATGAGAGATTAAAGGATAGAACGTCGTTAACGTTAAAGTTTCGTGTTAAATAAAACTCGATTTTAAAATTTTCGAGTTAATTATAACGAATGAGAGAATAAAAAAAAGGTAAAGTTCTTATTATGCTTCGGCCTCTTCATAATCTGCGACCTCAAAAACCATTGTATACTAAATTTTATAAAAATAGGATAGCTTTTCAAAAATTCTTCTGCCATTTTGAGTCCGCCATTTTGAATTTTTAAAATCTGACTTCAGATTCATAATCTGCGACCCCAAAAACCATTGTATACTAAATTTTATAAAAATAGGATTGCTTTTCAAAAATTCTTCCGCCATTTTGAATTTGGAAATCTGACTACAGATTTGTGATTGTTGACCTTGAAAACCCTTTAAGATATATTGATTTAAATAATCGGGTTAATTTAGGGTCAGACTGTAAAACAGCTTAGTGGTGCTGTGTCTCGCCTTTTGCTTATATATATTTAGTAAGTAAGTGAACTCTCCCATGTATATAGTGTATTCCTGATATAAGCAATAAAGTCGATTATTATTATTATTATTATTATAGACAAATGTTTGTCGCAGAAGTTATTTTTAATTAAAAGTTTGAAACTTCCGGCGCTTTGAGCCACCTCTAAAATTTAACCAATCGCGTTTTGTAAGGGGTCAAAATTCTTGTTCTTTTATGTACTTTTGAATAAATCAACAGCCGTGTCCATATTCCGTTCCTTTTTATTTTGAATCACCCTAATATATATATATATATATATATAATCGCTTGAATCTAGAGCGAAAACAGAGTCTCAAACTAATAGATGCAAAGACATTTGTATACAAAACTGGACTTCAAGTTATTTACCTGTTTCCGTGTCAGTGCCTAAACTTTGATGTTTCCGCTCAGCGAATGTTGTTAAAATCTTTCGATCGATGCAATAATTAACAATCTGAAATATGCAAAATATATATTCACATAAATGCATAATAACACATATGGATTTCATGCAATTATATCTATTTAATCAAATACATCGTTTCATTATTATAATATCTACTTCATATTATAGTAATCATGTAAAGAAAATAATAAAGCTCGATATTGATATAAACATTAATAACATTATAAAGCCGAAAACATTCAAGATTCAAGATGATCTGAGCCTTTCGAAAAAAAACTACTGATATAGACTGCAACGACTTATTAGGTCGTAGGCTCTCATAATTGAATATATATAAGTTAAATTGCTGCAGTTACGAATATTGTATCTCATGTCATACAATATTCGTGCGTCCAGGTGCGCTATTACAAAGTGGAATATAAAACCATGTAAGCGTCTTCAAAATTGTAAGCACTTTTCGCTGGGAACCTTCAAGACTCCGAATATCGCATGGACTCATCACGTAGCAGCGACCAGGATTTTCAAAGTGGAGTCTAAAATCTATGGTCAAGACATTGAAAATGACAGAGGCTACTCGGGTTCGCTCTGCAACTGCTCGCGAATCGTCGTAGTCGCGAGCCGCTAAGTTCCATCGAGACTTAACCGAAAAACACACAACGCTCTTTATGTAGCCTCTCAAAGCCTTCCGACTCGTGGTCTCTGAACGTCGGGAAATATCGAGCTCGCGCCCGCGTTCGTCTAAATTTGCCCAAAAACATGTACGGGTGCTGGTTGGAAGCATTAATAAAAAAAACTCTCTGCTAAATTTCAGAGTTAAGTAAATCCCGACCCAAATCATTTATGTATTCGTAACAGAAAGTATTTGGTATAAGAAGTGGGATCCGCGAGTGATTCGTTTAAATCATTTCGGATGTCATCCCGTTTACGCGGTTCCAGAAAAAAAAGTTACTACAATTGTGCCGCTTAAGTGCAACTGTGCCGCCCTCGAAGTACAAAAAGGGCCCGAAAGTATACCACCATCCACTACCATTTGGCAAACCAGGAAGGATAAACATCCAACCACTACCATTCGGCAAACCAGGACGATTCGAGGAAAACATCTACAATGAGGACAGCGAATTACGCCCTCTTCATCGTTATCGCCGTTGCAGCCCTCCAGGTCATCGACGGGTAAGTCGCTACCATTTCCTCATCTTTCACTGCCGAATATTCATATATCACATTTCTCAAACCCAATTTGATCGCCGCGATTAATTTTCCCGTGTGTTCAAATTTTTTCATAATGTTCTAAACACTTTAGAGCGGCTTGTTCTTCGGCTTTTGGACCAGATTGTTCTACACCCTTGTCCTTGCCAAGTTACAAACAAAACAATTACAGATACTAATACTACTGCTTAATCTTGTTCTCTTCATAGGCTTACGATCAAAAAAACCTGGTAGACTGACATTTGCAAAATTCTATATATATATATATATATATATATATATATATATATATATCTCTCTTTTGCAAGAAGTGCATAGAGCAATAGGAAGTCTAACATCATCGGGATCGTAATCGACAATTCATGTATAAAATTTCTCACTTTCCCTTGTACGCTCACCATTTTCTTCGTCTTTCCAAAACACAATAAGCACACTTCAAGTCGATTCTCATAATGCGTTTTTGCATGATCTTTGGACATTTTTCACTGGTTTGACTTAACCCCAAAGCAAAATCTTCTAAAACTACTATTCACAAACAAAACACAAATCACAACTTGTACTCGAGACAATTACACTTAGCCTGTCATTTCATAAATTCATCTCAACCTCGAAAATCGATAAATTTAAAAAGTCAGTAATACATTCATATTCAGCGAACTTGCAAATCTCCAAGTGACATTTTATGAGAGGATTTGCTAAGGTATTGATCCGCCATTTTTGATCCGCCATTTTAAGTTTTGAAAATTTAATACTATATTCGTGTTCAGCGAACCCAAAAAGCCCCAAGTATAGCAATTTTCTCGAGGATTTGCTAGTGTTTCCCGTTTTTGATCAGCCATTTTGAATTCGCCATTTTGAAATTAGAAAATGTAATACTAGATCTGTACTCAGCGATCCCAAAAATCCCGGAGTACCAATTTGTGTGAGGGTATACCAATGTCTCCAGTTTTTGTCTGCCATTTTGGATCCGCCATTTTCAATTTTGAAAATCTAATATCAGATTGTCATTCAGCGGCTCCAAAAACTGTTGTCATGTGCATTTTTTTTTATTACCTCCTTATTGTCTTAATTGCGTGATAGAAAGGGTAATCAAATATCAGATAAAAATGGGTCATTTTTGTAAGATGATAATTTCGATCTTATTAAAGATAAAAAGATTTTATTGCATTAGATTTACTCCAAATTACGTCTACTTTAATTGATCTATAGGTAGTATTGGCCTTAGATGGAGAGAAAAATATTTATTTCACAATAATTAAAATGTAATTTTTTTAGAGAAATTTTGCGCTAAATTTTGACTTCAAAAGGTTATATCTTCGAAAGTTTTAGGCCTAAAGCATTGAATTATTTTTTATTTTGTAGCAAATTACATAAGCTTTAATTTTTATACCGCCACTTAAGGGGTCAGATGTACTGGAGGGGAGCAATTTTCAAAAAACAACATTTTATACCGATTTTTCATAGTTTTTTGAGTTTTGATAGGTTAAAGTTACCGCAAGATATTCATCACCTAGGGCCTATTTTCTGATGACATTTTTAATTACTTAAGCCGAAAAATCGAAACAATGTCTTTACGTACCGGTAAACTGGTAGGGAAAGCGATTATTGCCGCCGAGCACCACAACTGGGCTTCTGCACATGTTTTTCCGCCAGCCGGGCATTTTATTTGAACGACCGCAAATTTCCATACAGGTGCGACAAAAAATAGTGTACATAACGCGGGAGAAAACATATTGCATACACTTTGGCGATGAGGGGGAATCTCGGCGGTTGAAAATCTACTGCTCGCCTTCGGCGATCAGCAACTTTTGGCCTCTCGACCCCCTCATCACCATCGCTGCAATGGCTTCATTTCTCTAGATCCGTACTATTTAATATAATAAATGTACTATTTAATCATATTTTAGGTTAACACAGAAACTACACCTTGGGTTAGTAGCAAACAGAAAATATTAGATAAAGCGTGTGAACGGCCTTCCAAGAGAATGTCGAAAATAATATTGCACGATGTTCCTAAGGACATGAATGAAGACGAACTTAAGAAAACCATATTAAGACAAAACAAATAATTAGTGACAAGAATTACGGAAGCTACAGAAGTGATTATGCCGACATTTAAAGCAGGGAAAAATACTCTTAAACAAACAACTGGGAGCTGGAAATTTGACCCAAAGTAACAAAAAAATTGCTAGTTTAGGGGAGAATTTATCTCAGCAAGGAATCGATCAAAGTACAGGATTACCTTCTAGTAACTTACTATCACAAATTTCAAGGCTTTGCTCATGTCTGAAAGCATTATAAAATTGAAGAAATCTGTACACATAGTAGAGTCATTCCACGCCAACTATATCAAAACTGAAGACGAGGTCCCCGAATTCAGCGAAAATGGAATATTTGATAGGTATCGAAATGAAAAACAACTTGGTAGAGTATTTTTTTAAAGTTTCAAAATGGCGGCCGTGACGTCATATTTATTGAATTTCTTTAAACTAATATATCTTTTTTTTAAATTATCGAATTTAAACGGGACTTTAGCTCATCGGATCTTTTAAATGTTCACCGGTCATCATTATTTTAAAGTTTTGACGTATCTTACATACACATACTGAATGCGTACCACTACTGCCAGCGAGAATACATTCTTTAGGTCTTAATTCAGCAAACTTTGAGAATCCAATTTTTATATCGCGGTGCCGAATTTTAAATTCGGCATATAATTCTTTTAAATTATTCAGGATTAGGCGCTTCTGAACTTGAATTTTTGATCCGTTTCTTTTTACCGATATGCAGTCCTTCTTTCCACACGGAGAGACTAGAGGCAAGATTTTCGTCCGGCCCTCTACGCGCAATAAAGGTACTAGACCACCGGACGAAAAATCTAGGTAGGCGCGCATAAAGATCGTGCATACTCCGTGGCCAAATCGAACGTGCGGAGTATAAACATTCTCCCCACTCTGCCGCACGAAATTCCTCCAAGAGTCGGACGATTTTCAGACCTGGCTCGGACGATTTTCATGCGGCAGTCGGCAGTCTCAATAAATATGTATTTTATTTTTGTTTGCCTTATGCAAAGTGTCATTTCCGAAGTATTTTTTGATGCCGAAAACAGTGGTGGCCTCAAAATTTCTTTATCATGCACAATTTTTTAAAGAAATGAGGTGAAATATGTCAAATTTTGTTTTTTACCACATGAATCATTTTTTTTGTAGCAAATAAATAATTGCCTTAAATTTATAAGGTATCATTTTGGAAGTACTTTTTCGTGCAGACTTTTCCTATGACATCATGATAGGAAAGTGAAGTTAAGTGTGTATTTTTGCTTTATTTATATGGTGGAATATGGTCAAAAACAAAAATGTTGACATATTTAGTTTAAATTTTCACAAAATTGTGACATGATAAATAATTATGAGAGCACCATCGTTTTAGCAAAAGTATTTACCATGTCAAAGATATAATCGACATTAGACAATGTTATACAGGGTCATCGAAAAGTATCGGACCCCCCTAATATCTTCAGTTAGAATGCACTTAGGAGAAAATGTCCAATAGCAAAGTTGTATGGTTTCAAGCGGGGAGTAAGATGATGACCTTGACTTAGACCTTGACCATGTCCTTCAAGGTCATTTCAAGGTCAATCTTATTTTTTTAAATAGAACCCCCCACATTTTATTGCATATTCTTATAGCTTATCTCGAGAGCTTTCCAAAACACTATAATAAAATATTTTTTTATTAAGTGCTTTTTGAGTTATAAAGGTTTGAAGTTAACAATTTGTTCCTTCCAAAATGCATTCTTACTGAAAATATTAGGGGGAAATCCGATTAACGTATTTTCTTTAAACCAATTAATTGGTCTCATTATTCCGCGCACAAAAGTATTAAGGTTATGATTACTGAAAACTAAATAATATTTTACAAGATATTCTACATTTTGTGTCAAAAAATTGTTAACTTCAAACGTCGAATAGCCGAACAAAGCCGAAAGCGTACGAATATGATCCGAAAGTGGTTATGATTCCGCGGGTAAATTGAAATACATAAGCAGTAATGGGATATCGAGGATTTTTCGCGCACCGATGTGCGCAGGTTGGGCGCGGCACAGTCGAGCGACATCGGAAAATCTATAGTCCTTGCGTGTTCATGCTTCGAATAAATGACTGCGGCTAGCAGTTTATCAGCTGCTTCGCGGCTCATATCGTAAAGGGTGTAGTAGCCGAGTGGTTAAAGCGCTCGACTGATGAACATAATTTTTGTAGTTCGCGTACTCGCAGATGCATTTTTTTTTTATTTTTATAATTATGTAATATAATTTTTTTTATTTTTTTTATTTTTATATTTATTTTTATAATTTATTGCAATTTATTAAATGCTATTTAAATTATTTATTGTATATTTTTGAAAGGAATGTTTAATTTTTTAAATATACTTTTTAACCTAACTTAAGTTATTTTCTGTAACTTATTTTGACGAATATAGCGTTAAATAAAACTGAAACATGTTTTCTCTACTTTTATTTATGTAGTTGTATATTACAGTTGTATTAAATAAATAAATTTCTTCAGTTAGGAAGATATTGCCAAAATGTTTTTAATTCTTCTTTATCCGCCAAAAATGAAATTAATATGTCACAATACTTTTTACGTATTTAAAATAGTAGCTTATATTATACAAAAGAATTGTGAATAATACCATACCCATCTATTTTCCAATACTTGGAATGTTATTTTTACTTACTCCAATTTTATGAAGCTTTAAATAATGCTTAAATATTTAAATACATAATTTTCCAAGGTTATAAAAATATTGCCAGAGTTTTTCACTTCTTATTTATCCGTCAAAAATGAAATTGATGTGTAATAATATTTTTATCCGATTCAAAATAGTAACTAATATTATGCAAAATGATCTGTAACTATAATGAAACTATACCTATTCAATGTCCATTATTTGGAATATTGTTGTTACTAAGTCTTTTTTATTTAGCTTTAAAAAAATGCTTAAAAATAATAAAAGTTAAAAAAGCATTTGGTAAAAATAATATTATAATTTATTAAATGCTATTTAAATTACTTATTATATAGTTTTTAAAATATTGTAACTGTTTAAAGGAATTGAAAGTCTTTAAATATATTTTTTCTCGTAATTATGATATATTTTTTGTAACTTATTTCGGTGATATTTCTATTTCTGAGAATCATCATTATCAGTGACAGGCATTATTATATAATACATTTTCTAAATTAGTAGTAATAACCAAATAATTTTCCACAGTTAGGACAATATCGCCAAAATGTTTCTATTTCTTCCTTATCCGCGAAAAATCAAATTAATATGTAATAATTTTTTGTACGTATATAAAATAGTGGTTTATGTTATCCAAAATTATGTGTAAGTAATGCAATTATACCTATTCAATGTCCATTAGTTGGAACTTTCTTTTTACAAATCTGAAAAATAATAAAAATTTAAAAAATCGATTTTGTAAAAATAATAATGAAAAGATAATACATTGTTTAAACTACCAGTAATAAACAAAAACATTTCTAAAGTTAGAAAAATATTGCGACAAGGTTTTTACTTCTTATTTATCCGCCACAATCAAATTAATTAATATATAATACGAATGCAGCAGTAATTCATCAACGGCTTTGCAACAACAAGTTTAAAAAAGTTCGTTTAGTCGACTGGTTAGAGTGCTTGCCTCGTAAGTATGACGTTGGAAGATCGCGCACTGGCGAGTGCACTTTTTTTTTTGTTATTAATTTTATTATTATGTTAATATTATAATTTATTAAATGCTATTTAAATTATTTATTGTATACTTTTTAAAATATTGTAAGTGTTTAAAGAAATTGTAATTCTTGAAATATATTTTGTCACGTAATTTTATAGACTTTTCGAAACTTACTTTGATTCTACTTTTATTTGTATTTGATTCTATTGGTGTGAATTATTATTAATGACAGAAATTGTTAAATACCACGCTTTCTATACTTTTATTATTTCATCGATATTTTTTAAATTTGAATCTATTTTAGTATATTACTTCTATTATATATTCTTTTAAACGTGATCATTTCAACTGAAACGGTTCTAAAATATGTCATCCATTCGGTGCCAATCTTAATTTTTGTTTAACTTTTATTACAAATTGTTAGAGAATTTATAAATTTATGTGAATTTGTAAATTTATGAGAATATTAAGTTGTGCATTTATTCTTTATTAGCCCATTAATGCGGATAATCAGAAAAAAATTGGAAAACCTACATTTTATAGATTTGTTTTAAATTTTTATAATTTGTTTATTTACAATGTTAAGTGTAATTTTCTGTTTTATCATTGTGTGGATTTATATCCTCCTTCAGGGAGTTCTAAAGTGCTTGGACGATAAGGTACGAATTTCCACTAAAAACAGTAAATAAAAAAATTACTGAATGCATTTTTAAAAATTCGGGCACTGTTAGAGCAATTTTAATGACCATATACGGGACCCTAGAAAATGCCAAAGACATTAATTGAAAACTGACCGAGAAATTTCAGATATAAATAACAATTACTTATTTCCGAAAATTCTCGTTCTTAATTTCTTTGATATTTTCTAGGATACCGTCCGCAGTAATTAGAATTTTCATTACAGAGTCTGAATTTTGAAAATCGATTCAGGAATTTTTTATAAACGGTTTTTAGTGAAATGATAAAAAGGGAAACAATAATTTAATTAATCATTAGGTAAACAAAATTTATGCATCCAGCGGTTCTCGAACCTGCTAAATATCGAATGATTTTCAGTCATCTAGATCACTCGACAACGTTAATTTTTACATAAATATTGCTTATGTCCAGCTGCTTGTATTCATATATGCTATTATACTCCCTTTTTATTATTAGTTCTGTAATGTCCTTGTCGTGGTATTTTTTAATTTTGATTATTTTTATATTTTGTTTGAAATGGGTTAAACTTCCTAAACAACAATTAGTCAAGTATTGGGCATTGGATATGTGTAATTGCATTAGTTACAGATAATTTTACATAAAATAAGTTACTAGGTTCATTACCTCTTAATTAGCCAGTTCTCTAAATGTATTTAAACATAGAATTTTTTAATACCTTTTTTCATTGGAAAATCGCAACGTATGAATGACCATGATATTGTTAAGAGGTCTGAATATAGATATATGTATGTTTTATGATACTAAACATAAAATATTATTACATTTAAAATTTTTGGCTGATAAAGAAGAAATAGAAACATTTTGGCGATATAGTCCTAACTGTAGAAAATTATTTATTTATTACTACTAATTTGGAAAATGTATTATATAATATTGCCGGTCACAGATAATAATGATCCTCACAAATAGAAATATAACCGAAATGAGTTACAAAAAATATACCACAATTACGTGAAAAAATATATTTCAAGAATTACAATTTCTTTAAACACTTACAATATTTTAAAAAGTATACAATAAATAATTTAAATAGCATTTAATAAATTATAATATTAACATAATAATAAAATTAATAACAAAAAAAAAAGTGCACTCGCCAGTACGCGATCTTCCAACGTCATACTTATGAGGCAAGCACTCTAACCAGTCGACTAAACGAACTTTTTTAAACTTGTTGTCGCAAAGCCGTTGATGAATTACTGCTGCATTCGTATTATATATTTATTAATTTGATTGTGGCGGATAAATAAGAAGTAAAAACCTTGTCGCAATATTTTTCTAACTTTAGAAATGTTTTTGTTTATTACTGGTAGTTTAAACAATGTATTATCTTTTCATTATTATTTTTACAAAATCGATTTTTTTAATTTTTATTATTTTTCAGATTTGTAAAAAGAAAGTTCCAACTAATGGACATTGAATAGGTATAATTGCATTACTTACACATAATATTGGATAACATAAACCACTATTTTATATGCGTACAAAAAATTATTACATATTAATTTGATTTTTCGCGGATAAGGAAGAAATAGAAACATTTTGGCGATATTGTCCTAACTGTGGAAAATTATTTGGTTATTACTACTAATTTAGAAAATGTATTATATAATAATGCCTGTCACTGATAATGATGATTCTCAGAAATAGAAATATCACCGAAATAAGTTACAAAAAATATATCATAATTACGAGAAAAAATATATTTAAAGACTTTCAATTCCTTTAAACAGTTACAATATTTTTAAAACTATATAATAAGTAATTTAAATAGCATTTAATAAATTATAATATTATTTTTACCAAATGCTTTTTTAACTTTTATTATTTTTAAGCATTTTTTTAAAGCTAAATAAAAAAGACTTAGTAACAACAATATTCCAAATAATAGACATTGAATAGGTATAGTTTCATTATAGTTACAGATCATTTTGCATAATATTAGTTACTATTTTGAATCGGATAAAAATATTATTACACATCAATTTCATTTTTGGCGGATAAATAAGAAGTGAAAAACTCTGGCAATATTTTTATAACATTGGAAAATTATGTATTTAAATATTTAAGCATTATTTAAAGCTTCATAAAATTGGAGTAAGTAAAAATAACATTCCAAGTATTGGAAAATAGATGGGTATGGTATTATTCACAATTCTTTTGTATAATATAAGCGACTATTTTATATACGTAAAAAGTATTGTGACATATTAATTTCATTTTTGGCGGATAAAGAAGAATTGAAAACATTTTGGCAATATCTTCCTAACTGAAGAAATTTATTTATTTAATACAACTGTAATATACAACTACATAAATAAAAGTAGAGAAAACATGTTTCAGTTTTATTTAACGCCATATTCGTCAAAATAAGTTACAGAAAATAACTTAAGTTAGGTTAAAAAGTATATTTAAAAAATTAAACATTCCTTTCAAAAATATACAATAAATAATTTAAATAGCATTTAATAAATTGCAATAAATTATAAAAATAAATATAAAAATAAAAAAAATTATATTACATAATTATAAAAATAAAAAAAAAATGCATCTGCGAGTACGCGAACTGCAAAAATTATGTTTATCAGTCGAGCGCTTTAACTACTCGGCTACTACACCCTTTACGATATGAGCCGCGAAGCAGCTGATAAACTGCTAGCCGCAGTCATTTATTCGAAGCATGAACACGCAAGGACTATAGATTTTCCGATGTCGCTCGACTGTGCCTCCAGCCGCCAATCGCGCCCAACCTGCGCACATCGGTGCGCGAAAAATCCTCGATATCCCAGAGTGTCAATGAGTGTATATGTATATGTACATACGATTTGCGATCCGGCAATGATCGTGTGGATTCGGATAGTTTCGGGTTTCGCGCCTGCCGTTTTACTGCTTTCATTTCTTGTACCAGAAATTTCGCGCTATGTCCTATCCATATTATATATATCAGTGGTTGCGGGTAGTGCTATACTTTTGATTATATTATATATTATATATTTCTGCCAGCTTTATACCGGATCTGTGCATAGATATCTATATCTTCAGTAGAATACTCGATGAGTGCACAAAATTTTGTGCTGTAATATACTATTATGTATACCTGTTTAAATGAAAAAAATTAATAAATAAAAAATAAAAGAAATTTTAATAATGATCGAAGCACAGATAGTGTGTATATAACATTGTCTAATAATGTCGATTATATCTTTGACATGGTAAATACTTTTGCTGAAAACGATGGTGCTCTCATAATTATTTATCATGTCACAATTTTGTGAAAATTTAAACTAAATATTTCAACATTTTTGTTTTTGACCATATTCCACCATATAAATAAAGCAAAAATACACACTTAACTTCACTTTCCTATCATGATGTCATAGGAAAAGTCTGCACGAAAAAGTACTTCCAAAATGATACCTTATAAATTTAAGGCAATTATTTATTTGCTACAAAAAAAATGATTCATGTGGTAAAAAACAAAATTTGACATATTTCACCTCATTTCTTTAAAAAATTGTGCATGATAAAGAAATTTTGAGGCCACCACTGTTTTCTGCATCAAAAAATACTTCGGAAATGACACTTTGCATAAGGCAAACAAAAATAAAATACATATTTATTGAGACTGCCGACTGCCGCATGAAAATCGTCCGAGCCAGGTCTGAAAATCGTCCGACTCTTGGAGGAATTTCGTGCGGCAGAGTGGGGAGAATGTTTATACTCCGCACGTTCGATTTGGCCACGGAGTATGCACGATCTTTATGCGCGCCTACCTAGATTTTTCGTCCGGTGGTCTAGTACCTTTATTGCACGTAGAGGGCCGGACGAAAATCTTGCCTCTAGTCTCTCCGTGCAGGCATTACTCTGCTGAATTCAATGTTATAATAGAAATTCTGAACTAGATGTTGAATTTCGTCAGGGAGTGATCTTCCTTGTTTAGTGTTAGGTAATGTACCAATGCCATATTCTTTCTTTGAGTGCTCTGCTTTTAAGGCAAGGCTGTACGGAACATAAAATTCTGGCTCAATACCAAGCTTTCAAGATTTCCAAGATTTTGGTAACATTGTCAAGTATTTTACTTTTTCAGAACTATTCGTTGACATTGATAATTTTTCCTTTATTTCGCCGACGATTTCCATTATATCAGAATTATCAGATCGCTCGGTTTAAAAAAAATTCTCCAATTCACAATCAAGAGAAGTTTTTATTTCAGATATTTTTCGATTTTTAGCAGCATCTGTCCTACGATCCTTCCACATTCGAATCGGCTGTAGTCCTAAAATTTCTGCAATTTTGTTTAAATTTGCTAATGCATCACGGACCTGTACATCTTTCTCAAGTTCTTCCACACTGAAGTTCTTTGCTTCTTCAGTAAATTCTTCTTCATGCATTCTTTCAGTATTGAGAACATTTAACGAGTAGGATAGATTTTCGAGACTGCGCTAAAGTCGAAGTGCCTTTCGACGATTGTAACTGACAAGAATTGCAAATTTGTTTGTTCAACCACACTTTGAAATCAAATTATTTTTTTTCGCAAAATTCGTTAGTAATTGTACGTAATTTACTCTTTAAAACTATATATCCGTGTCGCTTCCTTTTAAAAGGATTGCAGCATCTATTGATTGGAAGCATACTCTTTGCAGACTTTAAATAAACATAAAAATAAAATAAAGTAGCATATTTAGAAAATGTAATATCAAGAATTTCTATATTTCTAGCGAAAAATAATATATATTCAAATATTATAAATCGAACAGGAGAATTCTGTATTTAATAAAACTAATACAATTTTTAATAGCGTGTTTACTCTTCAATGGTTATGCACAGACTAATTTGACAACTTCAAAACCCGACAATTGACATACGCATGTGCAAACAAGAGACTGAAGGAACACGAACGAAGGAATATGAATATAAATACTAATTATAGTATAAAAATACAAGTTCCTTACATTACCCCCGTCTGGAAAGAATTTTCGACCCGAAAAATATAGCAAAGTATCTTGTAACGAAATAAGCGGACACGCCGGGATTTCACCGGTACGTAACCTCCGGTAGGTTAAGTATTTTCCAACCGGACTGTCGGTTGACAGAAAACCCACGGCGCTACCAATATACCGCCCACCGATTAGCTCAATGCCGGAAAGAATGAAACGGGTCGTTACAAGAAAATACGTCCGAGTCTAATGAAAACCACATTGTGTTTATTAAACAAATAAAAGAAAACGACATAAACGAAATCCAAAAAAAAGTGGTATCGCTGGAAACTACGGTTCCGGTATTTCGGCCTACGCTCCGGAAGGTGACCGCACGTCACTCCGCGACGCCGAACTTTTTGATTCCGGAGAAGAAAGAGAGGTCGAGAGAGGAAGAGGCGCTTGTCTGATACGGCCGAGCCGGTACTTACAGTATTCGGCACGTTTTGAACAATGCTCCGGGCTGCTCTCGATGAACCCGAACAGGTGGTCGGAATAATCCAAAAATTGTCACCGTCAGGCACCCACGGCGGATATACCCACGATAAAGGAATCGGTAGCACGAACAACGCGACGGTAAGTAACCGAACGGAAAATGTACGACACGTGCGAATCAAGTGGAACCCAAATCGAATCTGCCGTGAACGATTAGTGCGATGTGCGAATTCTCTCTTAGTTCCCCCTGCTCACCCCTCTCTCTCTTTCTTCCTCAGACCTTGTTCCACCTGAAACAATAACTTATTCCATATACACACATTTATACATATTTTAACTGCTGGGGGCAGTTCGCTGTAACGAAAGTATCCGGCGTCCCGGTGCTTTCGTTACACTCCCCGGCCCCAGACGCTGAGTACCCTGGAGCGGTACCAGCTCGACCAAACGTAGTAGACAAGGCGGTGAGACATATCAGGACAAAAACAGAATAACTAAATTAAACATCAAGGAAGATAAGGGAAAAGGGGTTAATAATAAACCTTCTCTTTCTTTTCCCCACCTGCATTCTAAAGGGGCAAAGGCCCCAACCTGTATAGTTTAGAGCCATCTGGCTTGAATTTAAATATTTTAATTTTTTTTTTTTTTTTTTGCTTTATCCGGTACTCCCGGTTCGTCGCACGTCCGGGTTATGCCGGTGAATCATCCGGACATATTAATTTTTGCCGGTTATTTGGTTTCTGCTGCCCGAGTCTGATCTAGCCTCTGTTGAGGCCCTAGCCGGTTTGCCTGCCGGTGTTGGTACGCTTCTTCTTCCACGGCTTGCATCCGGCGTTGCGCGTCTCTTAAAGCTTGTTGCGCCTCACGCCGTTTCCTCGCCAGCTCTCGCTCTTGTTGAGCCATTTTCTCCAAAAAAATCGGCGTACAGTCTTTCCTTGGTGGCCCTCTTCTTTTTATATTGTTCCACGCGGTCAACCCAGCTGGCGGTATTAGGGTGCCCATTGACACCATACCGGGCACAATAGTCCCGAAGGTCGTCGAATGCCCTAGCTCGGGTGACCTCGAGTTGAGCGTCCTGGGCTCGAATCTGGAGTAGTTGCTGCTCGACAACCTGCCATTCTGCGGCCGCCGGATTGGTCAGACGCCTCTCCTCGGCTTCCAACGCCTCAGCATCAGGCTGCTCACCAGAGCCATGGCCGCCGCTGCCTCCCAGAGTTCTCTCTGTCGTTGGGCCATATTTTTCGTCTCAGGTTCCTAGGATAAGAGAAAAGGAATCCCATTAATTCTCAGAACGATTTACAAAACTAATTAGCTAACTAAAACTAGGAAGGGTGGGTTGTGCGTGATCGGGTTACGCGTGGCAGTGGAGTTAGTAAATTAATCGGTGCTACCGCTCGATTTGTGGGGTCTTTAAGTCTACCCGAGTTCGCGGACCTACTGATTCGATCCGATCTTCCGGGTCCACCCGATTCGCAATAATTTGCTGGGGCGACTTTCGTGGCCTTCCCGGCCCGCGTTTTTCCGGCGCTTGTAATAAGGTCGGTTGGTCCCGCTGACCACGCACGCTCGCATTTCCCGAGTTTACCGGCAGATGTTCGGGGTTAATCCCCTCTTCCGGTCGATCTTCGGGGCTAATCCCCTCTTCCGGTCGATCTTCGGGGATAATAATCCCCTCTTCCGGTCGATCTTCGGGGATAATCCCCTCTTCCGGTTGATCTTCATAAAACGGTTTGAGATCCACCACATGGCTTATGCCGTCACTCTTTCCAATTCCATCGACCAGTTCGTAGGACGTTTGTCCGAACTTATTCCGGATAGTGAACGGTCCAACATATTTCGGAGCCAACTTGGCTGTTATTCCTTGTACAGCCGACGAGAGGACTCGATTTCGTCGGAGTACTTTATCTCCCACTGTATAGTGGACCTCTCGGCGCTTTGCTTCATAATGATGGGTTTGCCGTCGTTGCGCCTTTTCAGAATTGGTACGAGCTTCTTGGTGCAGAGCTCGAAGCTTCGACATCCTGGCTTCCCAATTACTGATCGCTTGCCGATTTTCACCTTCGATTCCGGCCTGTTCCACTTGTCGGAGAACGGAGTGAGGTGGTTCTAGCCGACGTCCGTATGTCAACATGGCTGGACTAAATCCTGTCGATTCTTGTACCGCCGTATTGTACGCGAACATAAAGTCGTTAATGTGCTGGTCCCACTCACGATGATCATCTCCGATCTTTGACCGAATCATATTTTTAAAAGTCCGGTTTACTCTTTCTACCGGATTGGCCTGGGGATGGTACTTGGGAGTATATTCATGAACCACTCCCCGAACCTCTAAGAATTTATCGAGCTCCTTATTTTTCAACTCGAGGCTGTTGTCCGATAGAAATATTCCCGGGGCTCCAAAGCGTAGAAATATTCTATCTTCGAGTGCCCGGACAACATTTAACGCCATTAGCTTCCGAATCCGTTCTTGCTACGCGGAAACGGTCCCATTGCATCTCCGGCTACGATTTGTCCCGGTCGAGTAATCCTCCTGTGACCCAATCGACCAGTTGGTGCCATTTGTTGCACTTTACACTGCTGACACACAATGTAGTTCTTGACGTGCCGTGCAACATACTTATGGATTGATGGCCACCAGTAGTATGCTGCGATTCGCTCGTATGTCTTCTTTTGCCCGAGATGACCCGCCGTGGCTTCTTCGTGGCATTCCCGGAGAACATCTTCTTTCTTCTTCTGTGGTACCACGAATTTCCACGCATCGTAATCACCGGTAAGGTCTTCTAGGATTGGATCCGGTCGGTAGGTATACATTCGGTTTCCGATAACTTTCCAAAACGGATTATCTTTTGGGTTTTCCCGAATTTCTTCTCTTCTTCGCCGGTACCAATCCTCGACATCGTCATTATCATCCGGAGAATCCATTGCCGCAACTTCCGGTACCTCATCTTCGTACATCCGAGATAAGGCGTCCGGGACATGGTGAAGCTTACCTTCACGATGTTTCACCTCGTAATCGTAGGCTTGTATCCTCAGTGACCAACGAGCCAGTTTCCCAGTTGGATTTCGCAGATTAAACAGCCACTGCAGACTGCTGTGATCAGTAACTACCTTAAAATGGTAACCTTCCACGTAAGGTCGATATTTCTCTATCGCCCAGAGTACGGCCAGACATTCACGCTCCGTTACGGAATAATTCCTCTCGGCCGAATTCAGAGTGCGGCTGGCAAAGGAAAGGACTCTCTCTTGCCCATTGATCTCTTGGGTAAGAACAGCTCCCAATCCACAATCACTGGCATCCGTCTGTACCGTAAATTCTGCAGAAAAATCTGGCCTCTGCAATACCGGTGCCGTTGCGATCATCGCCTTAATCTTCTCAAAAGCAACCTGGCAGTCTTCGGACCAGTCGTACCGAACCTCCTTTCGGGTCAGCTGCATTAATGGCTCTGCTATGGTAGCGAAATCTTGAAGAAACTTTCGGTACCATGAAGCCATTCCCATGAACCTACGAAGTTGTTTCAAGTTCTTCGGAGCCGGATAATGTATGATTGGAGCGATTTTATCCGGATCTGGCTTGAAGCCTTGCTCGTTGACAATACTCCAAGGTATTTGACTTCACTTCGGCAAAAGTGACTCTTCTCCCGGTTAACTGTGAGTCCGGCATCCAAAATCTTGCGTAAAACGCGATTTAGCCAGTACAAATGACTATCGAACGTCTCGGTGACGATAATTATATCGTCAAGATATGCGAACGCATGCGGTTCCAGTTCTGGCCCAATTAACGAATCTAATAGGGCCTGAAATGTTGCCGGGGCTCCAGTCAATCCATACGGCATCCTCTTGAATTGATAAAGTCCTTTACCAGGTACCGTAAAAGCAGTCAAGGGTCGAGCTTCTTTCTTCATTCGGATCTGATGATATGCGTTACTCAGATCCAGCGTAGAGATGTACCGGGGTTTTTGCAATTTCCGGAGAATTACATCCATGTATGGAAGAGGATATGCATTTGCTTCCGTAACTGCATTCAACTTCCGATAATCCACACAGAATCTATAAGTTCCGTTGGATTTCCGGACCATCACTACCGGACTTGACCATCCACTTGTTGAAGGCTCAATTATATTTTCCTCCAACATATGGTCCACTTGCCGATGCATCTCCTCCTCAATCTTTTTCGACACCGGATAATACCGTTGCTTTATCGGCTTTGACGATTTGAGCCCTATATCGTGCTCCACCAAACTTGTGCAACCGATTGTCGTACTTTCCACCGGAAGACGCTTCAATAACTCATGTAATTTTCGGTTTTCGCCCTCTGATAACTTTTTGAGGCCATCCGCCGGCGCGGATGATGGTGCCTCTGCAGTTAAGCTACTGACCTCTAGTGGTACGCCGACTGCCACTCCCTCGATCTGAATCAGGTTACGTCGAGGTTGCAGACGGGCATCGAACAGTTTCACGAAGTCAGCCCCTAGGAGACAATCCACTTCCAACCGGGGCATGATCATCGTTTCTAGTCGCCTTTCTGTCCCACGTACATTAAATGGGAGCTGGGCCAAGCCAGCAATTGGCGAGAATGTGCCATCCGCCACTCGTGCTCCTGGTCCTTTGTATGGGACCAACTGTTGTCCACTAGCCGAAAGGATCTGCAAGCCAATCTTTCCCAGCGCTGTCTTAGAGGCTCCCGGATCAAACAAAGCTCTGACGGTAAATCCGGCAATCTTGACGTACAGCCACCATCTTGCATTGTCCGGTCTCTGTTCATTTCCGGTTGTCGAATTTTCTTCCGGTACTTCGAACGTTGAGGCCTCACTCAATGGATGAAGAACCGTAGTGGCCTGACCTACTGGTTCCACTGCCGGTTTCCCGAACACCTGGGACAAGTATTTTTCGTATAGCCAGGCATCTGACATGACCAGCATACTAAGTTTGTCCCGTTTGATCCTGCTTGCGAGGTTTCTCTTCGTGAGACTATTTGACTGGATGGCGAACTACTGCCACTATTATATGAGGGCCCGCCTCGTGCAGATTTCCGACCTCTTTGACCTGGATTCGCTCCTATAGGTCCACTGGGATTAGTCTTTTTAAACCACGACTTCTTTGTAACCGGTTTTTCCGGGTACTTCCTCGCCGAATCTTCCTGGGCCTGTCGCGCCTTCATCTCCTGCATTTCTTGTCGCATTAATGCCAATTCTTCCCGAAGTTGGCTGAGCTCACTTTTCTTGGGCTCAACTACTGCGGCGACTTTGGGAATTGATTTTGACACTTTTCCTTTCAGGCCATAAGCGACATCCGGAACTAAACATCCCTCCGGTGTGGGTGGTTCCCGAAAAGTTATCTTAATCTCTTCGGCTCTTTCCGCTTCCGCAGCTGCGAGCATGAAATCTTCCACGTTCCGGATTCTATCTTTACAGACTCGCCATTGAAGTTCCGGTCTCATGTTGCGATGTAGGACATCTAACTTTTGTCTCATTGTCAAGGGTGTCGGAAATAGACCTAAAAGTGTCAGCAGACAGCCAATATAGTCTCGTACGGGCTCATTTTTGGCTTGTGTTCGAGCATTTGTCTCGGCCCACAATCGCTGAACATCTCCTTCACTGAACCCATAGCAGCGTTTCGCTGACCTGCAAAAATCTTGCCAGGTTCTCCATGACTCCTTGACATTACTATACCAGCGTTTTGCTGAGCCGATTAGTAATTCTGGGAGCGCACTTAGCATTTCATCATCAGTGAGGTGGGCTGGAGTTCGGCATTCCTCTATTCTTCGTAGGAAGTCCTCAATCCGGCTGTCTTTCGCTCCGGAAAACGTCACTTTCCATTGTCGGACAATCTTGCCAACATCTCGTGGGCCAACTTCTGACCTGGTCGACGTGAACCTACTTTCGGATGGCCAGCCCATCTGAAGGTCACCCCTCCCCCTAGAGGCATCCAATTCTCCCTGAGTAGGATGACTCTGTCTAACTTCTGGTTCACGGTTTTGCCGATTTATTAACTCCGGATCTTCAGTGTCGACCGTTGAATTCCGGACATTTTCATAATAATTGACGTCGAAGGTATCTTGAAAATTTACCCTCGACTGTACCGCATTACGTCCGGTTTGTTCACCTAATTGTGTGCTTGATGCCACCATTCCAGTTAATGCTTCCAAATTTCTGTTAGTCGGTCGTTCTTTTCGGTTAGTTCCCGAACATCCCGCTTCTGTCGATCGCTGCTTGCCTTTGATAATTCGAGGTAAGCCGCTACACTCCGGGTTACAACAGTTTCCGTACCGTCTGGCAAAGTATACGTTATTATGTCTGATGGTGCTATCCTTTCACAAGTTGAGGTTCGAGTGTCATATCCTGACGATGTGAACTCTGTTCTAGGCATTCTATACCCCGAAATTCCAGGCACCCTATTAGTTGCCGATGTCGTCGTCGGTAGTGAAGATATCACTGTTGTAATGGCTGTAACCGTTACAATTACTGGTATTGGCCTCGTTTCCAAATTGGTCCTATTATTAATCCAATGCTCCTGTTCAAGATCATTTGCCGAATCTTCTTGCATTTCGGCTATTGCATCTCTCAGCATTGGGAGTGTTTTGTCCAGGAATGTTTTTAATTTATCATTCCTGGATAACATCAGCTGAGTTTCATCTGTTATTTCGTCCGGTACAAAATCGTTTGCCGAATAGTCTCCGGTCATCCGTCGATATAATCGGTCTATTAATGTTGTTTTGCAGCCATCTTGTTTTAGACCTAGTTCTTCTAACGTCTCTTGTAGCTCATTATTTTCGAGCTGGAAGAGCCATTTTTCGACCGATAAATTCTGTAATTCTTCTTCTAAGTTGAAATAAGTTTCGTTGAAATTTTCCATCTTCCGGATGAATTTCTTGACGAATTTTCAATTTACACACGAAATGTTATTCGTTACAATAAGAATTATTACTGATTAAATATCAAACAAATAACATAGAAAACTAAAGAAAATAATTTTTAAATAATTATCTTTCTGAAAGAAACATCGGACATCCTCGTCAAAAAAAAAGAATTAATTTTACTTTTAATTTTGCTTTATTCTACTTATAGTTTATCTCTATATTCTCTTTTCCATTCTCCGTTCGAAAATACCCGGCAATATTAAATTTTGATCGTTTTGAAGAAACAAACCGACCTATTGCTTCTAATTCGACCTGTTATCGGATTGAGAAAAATTTTAAATTATTTATCCGGAAGGTTGACCTCTCCGGTATTTGCTTTTTATTCCGAAAATCGGAATTTATAGTGAACGGATGTTCACTACGTGTTGTCAACCGAATTCTTTTTCGGGTTTGATCTGACAACCTGTTTTGCTGTCCAGAGCAGCAAAAAGAAAATTTTTAATTTTTCTAGTGACTGAATTAAAGCAGGACTAAACAATCGATTTTGATTGCGTCAGTTTTTAGGAAAATAACAATTGATACGATCTTCCTAAATTTAAATATATCGGGATATTTTTCAAACAACCGAATCAAAGAAAAGGGAGATATAGCACGAAAAATGAAAATCGAATTAATATTTCTTCAAATTTTAATTACTTTAAACTTTTTTTAGAATTTAACCGTAATCCGGACGATCAAAATAAAACTAAAACTTTTTAACTACAGAAATTAGTAATCTTGAATAATTAAATTTAATTATTTTCTTTATTACAAATTTCTAAATTTTAACTTTTATTATCGGTCAATTTGAAATTATTTCCGGTTTTATTATAATTTTTTCGAATTTTCAATATCCGGAATTATTTTGCAAAATATTTGCATTCAATTACCACATGAAACTTAAAAAAAACATATTATGAATCGGGTAATCGAAAATGCATTTAACAATTTTATTATTCTAATTGAACTCAACTGTTTGATTATTTTATTTTCCAATTCATGGAAACATCGCATATACACTATTTTGTTTCCATATACAATTTCTTCATTTAAATTTTTTTTTTTTCACACCGTTTATAATAAATTTCAAAAATTAATTAAAAATAAGTTTTTAATTAAACATACATGTTATTAGAAGTGGAAAATTAAAAATTAAATATTATAAAAATTATTGAATTACCGAATTTTCGTAATTTCTTAATTCAGAAATTATTATATTCCAGTGTTTCCGCCTTGAATTCCGAGAAATGACGATTATTTTATTTTTCGGTCTATAATAATCGAAGTATCGCTATTTTAATTTAAAATTTTTATTTATTTTCGGCAATTTTCCTTAAAAATATCTTGCGAAAAATATTTCAATTGGGAATCGTTCACCGAATTAGTAATCCGAGAATTCCTTATTTAAATTTTTAAATAAAAAAACTTTTGTAATTTTCGAATTTCGCAATTGTTTTATTTTAATTTTAAATTCACCAATTCCGGGAATTTGTTCATTATATCGCCTAATTCGGCGAACTGCTCCGATTTTAGAGGTGTCTATTTTCCATGCACGTAAACACCTTCAATTTTTGTACTTTTATTTTCGCTCGCTGGCTTAATTCTGAATTTCGTTAAAGTAAAACCTACCGGCAATTTTAATTATTTACGGGAAAAATTATTCCTACTTGTGAAAAATAATTTCGGTTATTTTAAGTTCCCGATAATATTATACTTATTATATTGTTTACTTTTCGGGTTTCTGCTCTGCTCCGAGAAGTAAACAATTTTGCAAGCCGACGATTTGAAAATTTCAACTTCGAATAATAATTATCGGCGGATTCAAAATTTTTCGGTTACTGCTAATTCCGAAATTATTTAATTCCGGCACTTTCTTAAAAATCCCTTGTGGTCTTTTTATTCAAATTAGACCCACGAAAAATTTTCAATTTTTATCTGGGCGCCATGTAACGAAATAAGCGGACATGCCGGGATTTCACCGGTACGTAACCTCCGGTAGGTTAAGTATTTTCCAACCGGACTGTCGGTTGACAGAAAACCCACGGCGCTACCAATATACCGTACACCGATTAGCTCAATGCCGGAAAGAATGAAACGGGTCGTTACAAGAAAATACGTCCGAGTCTAATGAAAACCACATTGTGTTTATTAAACAAATAAAAGAAAACGACATAAACGAAATCCAAAAAAAAGTGGTATCGCTGGAAACTACGGTTCCGGTATTTCGGCCTACGCTCCGGAAGGTGACCGCACGTCACTCCGCGACGCCGAACTTTTTGATTCCGGAGAAGAAAGAGAGGTCGAGAGAGGAAGAGGCGCTTGTCTGATACGGCCGAGCCGGTACTTACAGTATTCGGCACGTTTTGAACAATGCTCCGGGCTGCTCTCGATGAACCCGAACAGGTGGTCGGAATAATCCAAAAATTGTCACCGTCAGGCACCCACGGCGGATATACCCACGATAAAGGAATCGGTAGCACGAACAACGCGAAGGTAATTAACCGAACGGAAAATGTACGACACGTGCGAATCAAGTGGAACCCAAATCGAATCTGCCGTGAACGATTAGTGCGATGTGCGAATTCTCTCTTAGTTCCCCCTGCTCACCCCTCTCTCTCTTTCTTCCTCAGACCTTGTTCCACCTGAAACAATAACTTATTCCATATACACACATTTATACATATTTTAACTGCTGGGGGCAGTTCGTTGTAACGAAAGTATCCGGCGTCCCGGTGCTTTCGTTACAATCTATCTGATGAGAACAAAGTATATATATTTGTAATTTTCATAACTTTCATACTCTGCCATGTTCTCATCCTTCTGTCAAAAATAAAAAAAGAAAATGCCCCAAAAAAATCCGATGGCACGTAAACAACTTGGGTGAAAGTTTACAAGCTAAAAGCTGGAATTTAAATAATTATTTTTACTTAATGTAAACTTCACTTATCACTTTCACTATTTCGAATAGATAGACTCTTCAAACAAAAGACCATTGGTAGAAGAGCATGGAAGAGCCATGATTACTAAAAAATTAAAATATTTACAGGTATATGTGCCCTTTTAATTATCTTAAAATCTTCAAATAATATTTAATCAATGTATGTACTACTTTGTATTTTCCGTTAGCGATTTTATTTATTCTAAAAACGACTTCATTCAATTTAGTTTTAATAACATAAGGTCCTTCCCAATTAGATAATAGTAATTTCGGACATCTTCCTTTGACTCTACGGGGAGCAAAGAGCCAAACTCTATGTCCTACTTCGAAAGAATTCAAATATTTTTTAGTATCATAACGTGACTTCATTTGGAGTGATTTCAAAAATAAATTTTCTCTCGTAAAATCCTGAACTAAATTTAATTTATCTCGCAATTCAACAACGTATTCTGGCAGTGACTTAATGTTGTCATTTGAAGAATATACACGTCCCCTAAGTAAGTCTAAAGGAAGTTTAATTTCTCGACCAAATAATACCATAGCAGGAGAAAACTCTGTGGTGTTATGTTTCGAAGAACGATATGCCAGAAGAAAATAAGGAATCCAAGAATCCCAGTCTTTTTGATGCTTAGAAACGAATTAGGAAAGAAAATCTAAAATTGTTCTATTTAATCGTTCAACAACACCATTTGATTGCGGATGAAGAGGAGTAGTTCGAGTTTTATGTATCCCTAATAAATTTAATATTTCTTCAAAAATAGTTGATTCAAATTCAGGACCCTGATCAGAATGAATTTCCAATGGAATCCCAAATCGTGAGAAAATCTGAGAAATTAAAATTTCCACGATTGTTAAAGCATGGCGATTCGGAATAGAAAAAATTTCGAGCCATCTCGTGAAATAATCGGTAATAACTAATAAATATTTATTTCCGGAGAAAGATTTTGGAAGTGGACCTAAAATATCAATTCCTAAACGTTCAAAAGGAGCCCCTATATTATACATTTGAAATTCTCCAAAATTTTGTTTTGAGACCCTTTTTCGAAAAAAAAACCTTACAAGATTTTCACCATAATTCAACATCAAGTTTACACAAAGACCAATAAAATCGTTCTCTACTTCTAGCTAACGTTTTATTAATGCCAAAATTACCAGCAGTTACAGAATTATGTGCTTCCATTAGAATATGTTTAATTACACTTTTAGGAACAATAATTTGTAAAACAGTTTTAGAATTGTCCGGGGATTCCCAACGTTTATATAAAATACAATTTTTAAGTTCTAACGAATCCCAATATGAAAGATAAATCTTAAAAGAATTGCCAAAATGAGAAACAGAATTCCAAACAGGAATTAAATTTTTTGTTTTAGATTCCAGTAATAATTTAATTTCAGGATCATTATTTTGAGCATTTACCCAATTAATTGAGTCAGAAAAATCACAAGTAGTACGAAAAACATTTTTAATCTGTGGATTACATTTTTTAAATAACTGTTGGCATTTATGACATTCGCATATCATTCGCGATAAACCATCTGCATTAGAGTGATTTTTCCAGGACGATATTCAAGATTATAATCGAATTGGGAAAGAATTTCGAACCATCTAGCAAGTTGTCCTTTAGGATTTTTAAAAGATAATAACCATCTAAGTGAAGAATGATCAGAATTTTCGACCAAGAAGAAAATGTTTAAAATATTGAACAGATTTAACAATTGCTAAAAGTTCTCTACGAGTAACGCAGTAATTTCTTTCTGCTTTATTTAGAACCGAACTATAATAAGCGATAACTCTTTCAGAAGAATTTTGTGAACTATCACTATCATAAACTTGAGAAAGTACAGCACCTATACCAAAATTAGAAGCTTTAGTATCTAATATAAAAGATTTATCAAATTTTAGAAATTGAATAAGAGGAGGTGAACTTAATGCTTTTTTTAGTTGATCAAAACTTAATTGAGCTGAATCGGTCCATAAAAAATGTGTGTTTTCTCCTGTTAGGAAACGAAGAGGACTAGCAATAGTCGCAAAATCTTTAATAAACTTTCTATAATAACAACAAAAACCTAAGAAAGATCGTAGACTTTTTTTATTACAAGGAATTGGTCAATTAGAAATAGCCGAACCTTTTTTTGGATCTGCTCGAATATCTTGTTCTGAAATCAAATGACCTAAATGAACTAATTCATTTTGTAAAAAAACAACATTTCTTTAGATTAATTTTTAAATTAGCGTCTGAATGTCTAAGAAATACGAGATGTAGGTTTTTAAGGTGTTTCAAAAGTTGGACTAAAGATAATAATGTCATCAAGATAAACTAGGCATATTTTTCATATTAAATCTTTTAATGCTAAATTCATTAGACGAGTGAAAGTTGATGGAGCATTACAAAGACCAAAAGGAAGAACGTTAAACTGCCAAAGTTCAGAACCTAAGCAAAAAGTTGATTTCTCTCTATCCTCAGGAGCTAAATTAACCTGCCAATATCCACTCTGTAAGTCGAGAGTCGAAAACCATTTGGAACCAGCTAAAGTTTCAAAAATATCTTCAATTCGAGGAAGAGGAATTACGTCTTTTTTTGTAACAGCATTTAATTTTCTATAATCGATACAAAATCTAATCAACCCATCTTTTTTAGGAATCAAAGAGACCGGAGAGTTACTAGGCTCATTAATATTTAATTTTTTTATTTTATCCATTTCTTCATCGATTTTATTTCTATAGTTTAAAGGAACCCGACGAGGACATTGTTTAATTGGAACATGAGAACCAGTGTCAATTTTGTGAGATAATAACTCACAATTTCCTATATTTAGTGAATTTTATGCAAAAACATTTTGGAAATCAAATAAAATTTTTTAATTAATAGTTGTGTTTGAGTGAAAGATTGAGAAAAAGAATCAAAAACTTGAGATAAAAAATCTGGAAGGGTATTTTGATTATTATGTAAATTATTATTTAAATGTAAAGAATTTTCAACAATTTTAAACTTATCTTTAACTATTTTTTTAAATGAATTTAATAATCCAGATTTTTGTAAAAAGTCTGTACCTAAAATACAATCGTATTTAATATCTGAATAAACTACATCTATTTTTAAAGAAAAATCAGCTATCGAAATAATTACAGGTTTTATGTATTTGTATAACATTTCTGATTGATCGGCAGTAAATAAACGAAAATTTGTGTTTGAAATCAAATTGGAATTTGAAGTTTTATTTTACAAACGGGAATTTACTATAGTAATATCCGAAGCTGTATCAATTATCATTTTGCATTTTATAGAATCAATAGTACCATCAACTACAATATTCGAACCACTAATTGAATCAGTAAAAATTGATTTAACCTCAAAATTATCTAAAAAGAGGGCATATTGTTGTTGAGCTACGTGATTAATATTGCTGGCAAAGAATCAAAAAATTCGTCATTTTTATTGTTAAAATTAAAAGTGTCTTTCGAGTTTGCTTCATACTCATTATTAGTAAAAAAAGAAAATAATGTAGCCTTTTCAATAACATTTTCATATTTCATATTGTCATTAATAAATAAATTATCAGCTTCACCATTATTATTAATAAATAAATAATTATTTTCACATTTCTCTTGTTCAATTTCATTATTAATAAATAAATTTTCAGCTTTATCATTCTCATTTTCATTGTTATTATTAATAAATAAAACGTCATTTTCAGTTTTCTCTTTTTCAATATCGTCATTAATAAATAAATCAGCAGTTTAATTATTATTATTAATAAATAAATCGTTATTTTCACTTTTCCAATTTTTATTATCATTATTAATAAATAAATCGCCATCTTCAGTTTTCACTGTTTCAATATCATCATTAATAAATAAATCATGAGTTTCATCATTATTATTAATAAATAAATCATTATTTTCATTTTTCTCTTTTTCATTGTTAACATTAATAAATAAACTTTCAGTTTTATCATTCTCATTTCCAATATTATTAATGAATAATTCTTCAGTTTTACCATTGTCTATATCACTATCATCGTTCACAAATTCACTATGAACATCATCAGGGAATGGTTCAACCCTAACCTTGTTTCCATTTGATTGAAAAAAATTAAATCTGTAAATACAGTCTGATTGCGAAGTCTATTTCGTCTCAATTGTCGAACGTTATAATGAGATCTTTGATTTGGTGAATTAAAATTATCGTGAGTCAATTTTTTCCCAAAAAATTGACTGTAATTAGTTTTCCGTTTGAAAATTTGAATTACAAGGGCAATAACGTTGTGTGTGTCCGAATTCATTGCAAGTCCAACATTGGATTTGATTTGAATTGTAATTTTGTTGTGAATAATTTTGAGAATAATTTTGATTTTGATAATAGTTATCGGTGTTAGATTGATTGTAATGTCTTTGATTATAAAAAGAAAGATTCTCATTTTTTATCGTATTAAATATGGATTCTAAATTTATGGCTCTAGTGACTGCAATCTGTAAAGATGTCAGAATTTCAATTCGTAAAATGTTTTTAATTTTTTGATCGCGAATCCCTGAAATAATTGGCGACAACAAATCTTATCGCACATTTCATCTGTACTATCTGGGTAGGCATAGCGTACCAAATGTTCTAAATTATCCGAATAAATTTGAAATGATTTTTTCAATAATTGATCTAGCGGGGCCGCGAAGAAAGGAGAGCAAAAAAAAAGTTGCTTTATTTTCAGCAGACTATCTATTATGAGAAGCAATAACATTACATTGTTTGAGATAAATATCCCAAGAAATATCTCCAGAAAAATAATCGGGTTTTATTATATTAGGTTGAGGAAGAAAATCATGTGAAAGAGAAACAGGGGCCGAAATATTAGCTAAATGATTTTGAGTAGGATTGTAATGTGTAGGATACATATCTTTAATTACTGAACGAAGTTCTGTTCGAAGAATTTCCATCAGACGCTCTTCTAATTGTCTCAATCCCTCGGGAACCAATGTCGGGAGATTTGGAACTGCTGCCGTAGGAAAGGATGTAGGTTGAAGGTTATGGACAGGAACTGTTGACAAAGATGGCGTAGGAGTTGCCAAGGAAGCATCCGGACGACGAGCTCCATCCGCGACAGGAGCCGAGGATTGGTATGGACGCTGGAACGCGGCGTGCGAACGGCGGACGCGCGGCAATCACCAATCGTCGAAGTACCACGTCGACGACCAACCATCGCGACACCAATCACGAATCGAACACTCGCGATAGCCCACACCGCACGCTGAAAAACGCGCACTCCAAAAATATAAATCGATGATCCACACCACACGTGGAAAAGATCGCGACACTTCTGACACCAATTGAAGTATTTAATAAAACTAATACGATTTTTAATAGCGTGTTTACTCTTCAATGGTTATGCACAGACTAATTTGACAGCCTCAAAACCCGTCAATTGACGTGCATACGCACGTGCAGACAAGAGAATGAAGGAACATGAACATATGAATATAAATACTAATTATAGTATAAAAATACAAGTTCCTTACAATACTTTAAGTGAAAAGAATGTAATACTTTAAAAATGACAGCATCAATATCGCAGAGAAAATAGGCAGAAATATTCATATATAATGAATTATATACTTTTGCAGTATGCATTGACGCTCTTATATCACTAGAAGTGTAATTTAATTTACGAGAATAAATTAATTCTAATTTCTTGCCGTCACCCGTCGTGAGACGTCTGACGGTCGCGGATCGAACCGCGTGCCACAAGACGAGGATTACCAACATAAACCACGAGTGTGCTCGTAAAAAAAATCATAACGTGAGAATGGAAAGAGTCTCCATAAATTTTTTTTTTTTTAATTAAAGGTGAAACATTTTCCTGTCCGATGACACATCAAGTTCTTTTTAAAAATCCCGAAAATATTGCTGAAATTTGAGTTGAAAAATATTTTCGGCCAATTTTTTAACAAGTTAAAGAAAGTTACTTTTTTTATTTTTAATTAAAACGCTTAATTTTATGAACAAAATGCACGTAGTCCCGTTTAAATGCAATAATTAAAATAAAATATATATCAGTTTAAAGAAAACTTTTAAAAACTACTCTATCAAGTTGTTTTTCATGTCGATACTTATCAAATATTCCATTTTCGATGAATTCGGGGACCTTGGCCTCAGTTTTGATATAGTTGGCGTGGAATGACTCAGCATAGAAAAAGGATATAAAAAAAGGGATGCTTAAAAAACAAAAACCTGTGGTTAAAAAATGCATAAACCGTCATACACAACATGATATGAGCGCATGATAAATAAAATCGATTATCGCATACAACAGTCGTAATGTAAAATGTTAGCAGCTAATCCAAAGAAGGTGAGCAAGAGTAATACCTGCAGTCAAGAATTTTACAGCTAAGAACTATATAGAGATAGTAAGCATATATGATCCATATGCAATTATGAATAACAACCAAATTCGAGGTCTAGGCTACAATGCCAAGATCATCAAAATAAATGAGAGCAATCAAAATTCACAAAATATTTTTCCAGGGTTTTGAAACATATAAAATTATTTCCTGCATGTATACCTTATCTGTAAAAATAATATTTTTTGATTTTGTAACTTTTTTTAAGAGAAAGTAAAACTTAAATAATTTTCAATGTAATTTTTTTAACATAGATTGATATACTTTATCGGCTAATAATTTTATAGTCCTCTTAATAAAATTAACAAACGGGACAACGTAAAATACTAATTTTAATTTACTTCATAAATTTAAACTAACTGGTCTTATTGATTAAGGGGGTAGTCCAGTGTTTTTTTTTTTTAAATAGATTTTTCAAAAACATTATTTTCAGGTAGTATATACATTTAGAAATGGGGTAGAGGTGATTACAAATTTTTTTGAAGTCAAAAACCGGTAAACATTCGACCGAACAATAGAGCGCTCCGCGCACCGCCCCGTATACCTGCAGCATCGTCTGCCCGAGTTGTGTTTTACACGTAAAAAAAGAATGTACAATCACGCGAAGGAAGTAAAAAAAACAAATAACTCAATTTAAAACAGTACAATCAACTTTGGAACAGGCTGATAAAAAAAATACTAACACAGAGAGCAAAAATACGGCAAAAACAGTTCAACTTCTAAACAAAATTATGCAAAAGTTGTCTACATATTACGGAATTGCTGTTCTTCGAAATTCTGAATCCGTTGAAGAAATGAAAAAAAGTATATGGGCAACATACTATCATAAATGCTCTACGGATGAAAATACTCAACATATATACTGCCCACCTGGAACTTCGTCATGGTGGAAATATCAGAAAGCGACAGCAGATGAGAATTTGAAAGATTTTCAACATCCACCAGCCTTAGACGACACAGTACATTCTCTTCTAAAGCCAGTATATGAGACCCTAAATGATTTACTTGAAAGGTGCGTTGGAGTAAACACACAAAACAATAATGAAAGCTACAACGCATGTGTTTGGCATTCGGCGCCGAAACATATATTTGCGGGTAAACAAATTATTGAAATTGCTGCTTATTGTGCTGCGTGTACATTTAGTGAAGGCTTAAAACCGTTATTAAAAATTATGGAAACCATGGGCGTTACAATTGGCAAGATCTCAATGAACTTCGTCAATAAGTCTGATGAGACACGAAAAAGGCCAATTTTTCTAGCACTGCAGCCTTTAAAGATGGCCCTCAGGAACGCCAGATTTGAAGAAAAAGAGTCTTACGAACACGTCGAAGGTGTAATGTATGGCCCTGGCATCGCCGATTAAAGGTAATATGCTTTTTTATGAAAATATCGTACATGAAAACTTTAAACGCGTTTTTCTCAAAACAGTATTTTATGAACTGGTTTTCAACTTTTAAAAAAAACTATTCAAGCAATCAAGCTGAAATTTTCAGGATATACTCTACGAACGTGTAGTTATGTCCTGAACTAGAATAAAAATTTTTTATTAATGATAACCATTTTATTTTAAACAATTAATGTTTAAAAAAAACACAAATAAATTCAAAAGTCCGCCATTTTTTTTTTGCATCAGGGATACTTCATTCTAGTTCAGGAGATAGCCACAGACATATATTTTAAGAAAATCTTTGGTTTTTTGATGTTCGCCGACCCAGAGAGGAGAAATCTTGAGAATCATCATTAAAAGGGGCACCGCTGATCCGGTTGTTTCAGGCGCATTTAGATATATATATGTATGGACAGAAAAAATGTTTTTGACGTGTCAAATGTGTCCTTTTAATAATATAAAAAGTTTGATTCAAAATAATAAAAATAACTATGAAAAAAAAAATCATTTTAAAACCATACGAAACCACTGGACTAACCCTCAACACTATTTTTACTGAATTCACTATGAACCATATAATATTCGAAGTTTACGTTAGTAGGTAGGAGTTGTATTTCCATTGGATGTTTTTTGGAGTACATAAATAATATGTATATGTAAATACACTCTTTTTTTCCGTTTTTATTGGAGGTGCTATTTTCCCGGAAAGATCCTACTTAGAATATTATTTATCAAGAGCAGCTCTAAACTACAGTTGTAACTTATAATTATCAATTAATTTAATATCTGTGTTGCGCACAGAATCGATGTTTGAAATCTGCGGTACCCGGCACAGGTTTTTCCCCCCACATGAGTGGGGTTTTCCCTGTGCCATTGCGCACCCGAATGGGGGGTACTTCTCTTGAAAATTGGGCTATGGCCAAACGACGGGAATCTGTTAGGCACATGTTTGTAAAGATCCTGAAAGGCGACCATATCAATAATACCAGCAAAGTATGTACTATTGTTGTACCGATTTATAGTTTGCGAGCCTTGAGGAGCCACGTAAATTGCTAATTATTATTTGAATTCGTGTAATTGATTTCGAATTTGATAAGTGTCCTTGCGGATAGCTCTCTGAAACCTTTCATTGTATCCTGAACGTAAAGTGAGCTTCAATAGTGTAAAGATATTTCGCAGATTCGGAGTCGGGTTTCCTGTGAGCGAAACCCGCTCCAAATTGGCAAAAGTCTATCTAGCTCGGTTTGTGTTATAGGAAATTTTGAAAGCAGATATTGTTTTAGATATCGAACTTTGATGTCACGCGTGGCTCGCTTCTGGATGGAGAGTAACCTGTGTGGTTACGAGTTCGGTGATTGGAGTCAGACTCCAATTTTGACCGTGCTGGCCTCCTGGTGAACAAGAAGTCCGGAGGTTAGAAGCGTGACATATTTTGGTCCACATGATGCTCAATCTCCTGATGGATAGTAACCTGAGGGGAACATGTGTATGACTAAGTGTCTTATACAGGCCTCTGGCGAATGAGAAGTCTTGAGAACTGAGCGTGGACAAATCGAATTGGAAATTCGATTTCTGTAATCTTTGTTTCAAATTCGAAAATAATTGGTCTTTGAATTTCATCGATTTGTATTTCGATATGAGAGCTCGAAAGCGCCGGCTTTTCGGTTTGGCCGGAGAACGTTGGTCTTTTGTTATAGTTTGGTTCCCCTAGAAACCTCCTCGAGACTGGCATTCAAAAATTGATCGTGACATAGGAGAGTCGTATCCTATCGATTAAACCCGCGTCGGTCCGATATTTCGCTGTAAAAATTGTCGTCTACGTCCTGAGTGTCGTAATAAATTTAATATTGAATTCAACGACAAATCACGCGTTTCATTTCCACGGTGTTTTGTACAAGTTTTGGTGCCGAAACCCGGGATAATTGCCGGTTGGGTCGGAATTGCGCGGCGAACATCGTGAACGGACATCTTTTCTACCTCATTTTGTCTTTGTCGCAAATGTTTATTGCGAATTGAAAGTTCACGAAAAAGTGGCAAGAACGCTTGTGAAAGTGCGTACGAGAAATATTTTTGGAAAAATTTTGCAAATTTGACCGATTTTCGTCGTTCGGGTGTTCTTTCATCGCATCGCCATATTGAAGAAAAGCGGCGGTTTACTGAACTTCGACTCCGAGTTGGAAAAGCGATTGGCGTTAAAACTAAAAGGACCATTGAATTCGAACACTCGCCAATATGCACCCTAAGAAGCGCGGCCGAAAACCTAAGAATGCAGAAAACCAAGCCCCATCACCCAAAAGGAGGAATACTAGGCAAACAGCGGCCAATGGCAGTGCAGACGCAACGTTCTCCAATCTTCCGGAAAATCGAAATCAAGGATGGCCGGATGGCCATCACGGATGGCCGCGTCATTGAAGAAATCAGCATCCCGAGAGGAGGCGAGCGTCCAGGAAACGACCAAGCATCGGTCCAATTTCCGGTTCCAGTGACGTCATCCGGAGGAAGCACATTCGTCTTCGAAAGAGAGCAGGTACAGCCTACGGTGAACTATGATCGGAACAAAAGATGCGAGGAGATTTTACGCGAGATCGAAACCGCCCGTCGTCGGGAATTGGAATTGGTCGCGCAACTTGAACGGGATTTCGATTCGATAAATAGCGACGAAGTAGAAGATTCCGCGAATATAGCGAGTATCAACGCGGTTAATCCCTCGAATGTAACGACTGATCGTACAATAAACGCCGCGAGTGTAGCGAGTAACGCTATTGCAAATTCCGCGAGCTCGTCGAATCAAATAGAATCTCGCAATTTCGCCCGTATAACCGAAGGATTGGCGAGTGCGATTACGAAAGCGATGCGATCGGTATCATCCCGCGGCGATTCAAATCGAATAGCCAATCGTCTCGCGATTAACGTGTTACCGCGATTCAATGGAAACCCGTCGGAGTGGCTTCATTTTAAACAGGCATATGACCTGTCGTCCGATTTAGGAGGTTCGCTAGACTATTCGGCTAGTTGACCGGAATTGCGCGGGATGCCGTGGAAGGGCTCACTTTGGGCACTTGCAGCGCCAAAGAAATTCTCGATCTACTCGAATTGCGTTTCGGGAACCCGGACGTGGTAGCCGGTAGAATCGCGTCGCAACTTAGGAAATTACCCAAGATAAGCGCGTCGGGCGAGGAAATAATTTTATTTGCACGAAACTGAAAGGATGTGTAACGGCGATGCGGTCCCTTAATGATCCGAGTTACTGGTCCAATCATGAGCTCGCCAACGATTTGCTCAAAAAATTGCCATCCACCATAACCTTCGCTTTCGCTACATATTTGCAAAATGAAACTTCGTCGGAATCAAAAATCGTTAATTTATCTAATTTTTTATACTAACGCGCCGAACTAGCATGTAAGTTGGGACCATATTTTGAGGTTAACAAATTTGACATGACGACAGCGGCTCGCAGAAACAACATCGCGTCACGAGGGGCAGTTTACACGATGGTTTCGAACTACGAAAGCTCGAAATGCAATGGGGATTTAAATCGTTGTCGGTATTGTTTGCGTCCGAATCATGATATAGCCGAATGTCGATATTATAAAACGCTGAGAAAACCCCAACGATGGGATTGGGTAAAAAAGGAAAACCGTTGTTTTTCATCGCCGATTACTGCATCACGGCGGTAATAATTTTCAGTCGAATGGTCCTTTAACGCGTCGGAATGTTTCGAAAAATGCGGCGTCAAAATCGAATAAAAGACGGTGGAGATCAGGTGATTGCCGACAGCTGGTTTCGATATCTCCTGAAAACACTTCGCGATCTATGGAAGTCGAATCAAAGGGCGACTTGTGACTAGAATCGAATATAATATTATTAAAAATCGTACCGGTATCGTTGATTGGACCTGACTCCAAATTTAGTACCTTCGCGCTATTGGACGACGGTTCTACGGTAACCCTAATCAAAGCCGATATCGCTAGAATGATCGGAGCTGTCGGTCCCATAACGTCGTTGTCACTCTCGGGTATTGCGCCAAATTCAATCCTACAGGTTCAAAGCGAAAAGGTAAACTTAAAAATATCGGGTAGTAACGCTATAGTTCTCGATCTTTCGGGCGTTCATTCGGTAGATGGTTTGAGTTTACCCAGTCAGGCTTTGAAGAGAGAAGTGATAGACTGTTCGCCCGGCGTGTTTAAAAACGAAGTTGAACCGTATTTCAGAGCGACTCCGACAATCCTTATCGGACCGGACAATGCGCGTTTAATTAATCTGACAGAATCTCGGTGTGACAAACGTAGATTTGCGTTTGTTTCCCGTACTTTATTAGGATGCGTGGCACATGGCAATTGTGGGGACGACCGTTCACTCCGATTTTCCGACCGATCTACGTCAATTCGCGCATCTAACGTGATATCTGATATTGAAAAGCTCGGTCGATCCCCGTCCGATGACGAATTGTATAGTTTAGTTCGCGAGTCGTTTAAAATTGACGCGATAGGAATAACTACAAACGAAAGAGTGTCATCACAAATCGAACGCGCGAACCGAATTTTAGAACGAACAACAACAAAAATTGGGAACTAGTGGCAAACGGGATTGCTATGGAGACACGATAACGTGTATTTTCCAGAAAATAGAGAAGGCCCATTCAAACGCCTAAGAACTATTGAGGCCCGACTTGATCGCGATGAAAAATATGCCGGGCTCTATTATTCCGAAATGTCGCGTTTTATAAGACTCGGTTACGCTGAAAAATTTGAAGAAACTGGTACCGAAAAGTTTAAGTGGTATCTACCGCATTTCGGAGTCGTGAATGTAAACAAACCGGGTAAAATTAGGTTAGTGTTTGACACGGCAGCTAAGTTCGGCGGGACTAGCCTAAACGATGAACTGTTAGCAGGCCCTGATTTGCTCCTGTCACTTCTCGGTGTCCTTTTGCGTTTTCGACAAGGAACGGTGACGTACAAAGGGGATATGAGCGACATGTATCTCCGCATAAAACTGAGAGAAAATGATCGAAACGAGCAGAGGTTTCTTTGGCGAGGACGAGACCGCTCGAAACCGCCAGAGGAATATCGCATTTCGACGCAGTTATTTGGCTCGAAAGCTTCGCCATGTAGAGCGTTATTTGTAAAAAATGCCAACGCTGATCTTTTTTCAGTAGAAAATCCGAAGTGTGCCGAAATTATAAAACGCCAAACCTACATGGACGATCTGCTGGGCAGCTGCGATAACGTCGACGAAGCGGTTCAATTCGTAACGGGACTTCGCGATATAAACAAGAAAGGCAATTTTCAAATGCACGCCTGGGCGAGCAACTTTGACCAAGTAGTAAATGCGGTATCGACAAATGGAGCAAAGAGCTCCGAATTTGAATTTCGCGTATTCGGCGAATCGAAAAATGAGAAGGTCCTAGGTTTACGCAGGGATACAAGTCGCGACGTTTTTTCATTTAATATTTCCGGAAAACTTGTGCCGAACGAGATTAGAAACGGTACGCGCAAAGCTACGAAACGCGAGTTCTTACGGATCATAATGTCCGTCTTCGATCCATTCGGTTTCCTAGCTCCGTTATTGATTCGTTCCAAAATTTTATTACAAAATATATGGGTGAGCGCGATAGGATGGGACGATCAAATCAGGGACGAAGACCAGGCGGCCTGGCTTTAACCACGGTTAAAAGATTTAGAGAGAGCTAAAGATGTCGAAATACCGCGTTGCTATACGAAATTACGTAGTAAAAATACGGAGACAGAACTACACGTGTTCTATGATGGGAGTGCGAAAGCATACGCTACGGTCGCTTATTGTCGATTTAAGACAAGTACAGATATCGATACGTCTTTCGTAGCAGCTAAAACAAGGGTGGCACCTTTGAAACCGCACTCCATCCCACGCTGGGAGTTACAAGGCGCGTTGATTGCCAGTCGTCTGGCAAAAACGATTGAGTCGGAACTAGATTTAAAAATTTTGCGTATGGTATTTTGGACCGATGCGCGAACCGTCTTAACATGGATCAATTAGGACGCGCGAACGTACCCAACCTTCGTTTCGCACCGTCTATCGGAAATTTGTGAAATCACCGAACCGATAGAGTGGCGGTGGATCCCGTCGTCCCTAAATCCGGCTGACGACGCGACCAAACACATTCCTTGGGATTCTTGGGATCAAAACCGATGGTTAAAAGGTCCCCATTTTTTAAGGCAAAATGAAACGGAGTGGCCGCAAGATCGAGCTCCGTCATATGCAGTAATAGACGAAATCTCGCTAGAAAAAGGAAAGGCATTCGTGGGAATTGTCGCGAACATATCAGTAATCCCCATTCCGAAAAGCGAGCGTTTTTCCTCATGGATCCGTCTAATACGAGCGACAGCCACGGTGTTGGTCGCGATCGATAGGTTCAAAGGCGATAAATGCGCCAAAATCAATTCGGTATACCTCGATAGGGCAGAACGGCTCAGAATAAATTTAATGCAATCGCAAAGTTTTCCGGAAGAAATAAGATCTTTGAAATCAAATCGCGCTGTAGATCCGAAAAGTCAGATAATAAAGTTAAGCCCTGAATTAGATAAAAACGGCATTTTGCGGGTAAAAGGACGGATCAATGAAACTTTAAAAGCGATCTATAATAGTAACCCGGTGATTTTGGATGGATCGCATCCCGAGGTTCGTCTTTTGGTAAAATTTTACCACTCTAAAATGAACCATAGTGGGCACGAAACCGTGGTAAACGAGATGCACCAAAAATGTTGGGTAACGAAATTACGAACGCAAATAAAAGCCGTAGTCGCGAAATGCCGCAGCTGCCGAATTTCCCGAGCGAAACCTCAACACCCTCGTATGGGTGACTTACCATCGTCAAGAATCGCGATTAATCTTCGGCCGTTCAGCCATTGCGGCGTGAACTATTTCGGTCCAATGTTGATCAAAATAGGTAGAAGGCGCGAAAAACGGTGGGGCGTTCTTTCTACCTTCATGACTACGAGGGCTATACACATCGAATTAGCTTCTACCTTAACTGCGGAGTCAGCTATAATGGCCGTTCGAAGGATGACTTCTCGCAGAGGTCAACCTATCGTTTTCTATTCGGATAATGGAACTAACTTCCGTGGTGCCGACAAAGAGCTCCGCGAAGCCGAATTATTAATCGATAAATCCCAGTTAGTTCAATATGCTACAAATCAAAGAACTGATTGGCACTTTTTGCCGCCGAGTACGCCACATATGGAGGGAGCCTGGGAAAGGCTAATAAGGTCGGTCAAATCAGCGCTACGCACGGTCCTAAAAGAACATGTTCCGAGTGAGGAAACTTTACTCACGATTTTGCTCGAAATAGAGCACGTGATTAATTCCCGTCCGTTAACGCACGTATCCGTAGATCCTCGCGATCAGCAGGCTTTAACGCCCAACCATTTTTTAATAGGGACCTCGTCGGGTTTATTTGCATTACCGCGTTTTAAGACTTGAGAACATTGTTTACGGAAACAGTGGCAATTGGCGCAATCGGTAGCCGATAGCTTCTGGAAACGGTGGACCAAAGAGTATCTTCCGTCTCTGTTGCCGCGACCTAAATGGTTAAAGGAGGTGTCGAACATTGCTGTTGGCGACCATGTACTCGTGATAGATTACAATTTACCTCGAAATAATTAGTTGAAAGCCGTCGTTCAAGAAGTCTTGCGGGGACTCGATGGTCGCGTAAGAGTAGTTAAGGTTTAAACTGCGAAAGAGGTATTGACGAGATCGGTCGCGAAGCTGATTTGGTTCTGTAAGGAAAATCCTGCGTAAATTGTGAATGAAAATTGTCCGAATGCGGCCGATAAAACTTCGATTAAGATACAAAATTTGTAATTTCGAAGCTTCTAATTTATTATTAAATTAACGATCGTGCGATCTATATTATATTGTATTAAATGCGAGACTCGTGTTATGAATTGTACGCGTTTTCTTAGTTTTTAACTACGTTCTGTTTGTTTAGGTTTCTGTAACCTTCGACTGCGACAAGCCACTTTGTATGTTTGTCATTAATAAAATTTGTTTGTTTCCAATCGGAGTTCTGTTACTTGGTTACATAATACGATATTCCGATTTCAATGTACATGTTTGCGAAAATTATTATTATCTATAAATGACAACTTCGAATATGCGAAACGTCGATTCTGCAATGGTGTACGGAGCCCGAGTCTCGTACAGGGGGGAGAATGTTGCGAACAGAATCGATGTTTGAAATCTGCGGTACCCGGCACAGGTTTTTTCCCCCACATGAGTGGGGGTTTTCCCTGTGCCATTGCGCACCCGAATGGGGGGTACTTCTCTTGAAAATTGGGCTATGGCCAAACGACGGGGATCTGTTAGGCACATGTTTGTAAAGATCCTGAAAGGCGACAATATCAATAATACCAGCAAAGTATGTACTATTGTTGTACCGATTTATAGTTTGCGAGCCTTGAGGAGCCACGTAAATTGCGAATTATTGTTTGAATTCGTGTAATTGATTTCGAAGTTGATAAGTGTCTTTGTGGACACTCAGGGCCGTCCTTGCGGATAGCTCTCTGAAACCTTTCATTGTATCCTGAACGTAAAGTGAGCTTCAATAATGTAAAGATATTTCGCAGATTCGGAGTCGGGTTTCCTATGAGCGAAACCCGCTCCAAATTGGCGAAAATCTATCTAGCTCGGTTTGTGTCATAGGAAATTTTGAAAGCAGATATTGTTTTAGATATCGAACTTTGATGCCACGCGTGGCTCGCTTCTGGATGGAGAGTAACCTGTGTGGTTACGAGTTCGGAGATTGGAGTCAGACTCCAATTTTGACAGCGCTGGCCTCCTGGTGAACAAGAAGTCCGGAGGTTAGAAGCGTGACATATTTTGGTCCACATAATGCTCAATCTCCTGATGGATAGTAACCTGACGGGAACATGTGTATGACTAAGTATCTTATACAGGCCTCTGGCGAATGAGAAGTCTTGAGAACTGAGCGTGGACAAATCGAATTGGAAATTCGATTTCTGTAATCTTTGTTTCAAATTCGAAAATAATTGGTCTTTGAATTTCATCGATTTGTATTTCAATATGATCGCTCGAAAGCGCCACCTTTTCGGTTTGGCCGGAGAACGTTGGTCTCTTGTTATAGTTTGGTTCCCCTAGAAACCTCCTCGAGGCTGGCATTCAAAAATTGATCGTGACATAGGAGAGTCATATCCTATCGATTAAACCCGCGTCGGTCCGATATTTCGCTGTAAAAATTGTCGCCTACGTCCTGAGTGTCGTAAAAAATTTAATATTGAATTCAACGACAAATCTCGCGTTTCATTTCCACCCGTTTTGTACAATCTGGAAAATTAACAGCATTACATGGCTATGATAATAAATACATGATACGTTCATGATACAAATTAATGATGAGTTAATAATGATTTCTGTTAACATTCGACACTATTAACCCTATAAAAATCGGTTACCTTTTATTGATAGTAGCAATTTATTGATTATAATTGACTCCTTACTTTTAAATCAATGTTAATGTCTATTAATTACAAACAAAAGTGTTTATCGCTTTTCCCCATTTCCACAGAAATATAATTGTAGTTTAAGATGAACGTCATACTGTACTATTATGATAACACGAATTTTTATAACTGAAATTGTTCAAAAATTAGTTTAGTTAGTTTCGTTCCGAGGACTAGTAGGTCCAAATGAATAGGTTTAATTAGAAAGATAAACTAAATTCCAACGTACTGATTTAACCCATTAACGTTCAAATGCACATACAATTTACACCAACTTCAACGCTTATTTCCAATACGAAATAAATTTCGAAAAAAACAAAGTTACCAGGTTCTATCATTTTCGGGGTCGCTCTTTCGAGTGATGAAGAGAAAATTGTAAAAAATTCCAAATATATCTATGATTTTAACATATAGGGGAGAGTAGCTAGTTGTGAGACGGGTTTTGTTTTTTAAATATACCTCTCAGTGTGTAAGCAGAATTTGAAAATAATAAGTAACATTTGAAAGTATATTATATAAGCAGTGTTGATTAATTTTTTTTTTTTTAGGTCAATAAGAAAAGTAATTGTTGCCAATTTTCAAAAACATCTATTTTCACAGAAACAAAAATGTATAGCCAGTTGTGAGACGGTCAAAAAAAATTACTAGAATTCGAAAAATATTTAACATAACCACCTGTAATATAAATAAAACATTATTTTAATGTATTTTAAAGGCCTTCAGTCATCCAGATCGCTGTCACAATGAATGCAGGTGAACTAGCTTGTGCGCATGTTTGCAGATTTTAAATGGACTTGCCTCTCACATGAATTGCACTTAATGCAATTGAAAGCTGTCAAATTCTTCGGCAACAAGTTTAAGCATATGATACAAAAATCCGGATCATCATCATCGTCATCGCCATCAATCGATCGCGGAGAAATTCTTGTTTTTGAACGCTTAGTAGGGTTGTTGAGCTTTTTTCGGCGTCTTTCTATTCGTTGCACTCCTTTTTTTTTAAGGCTTCCTTATTCGTTCGTTGCCGCTGCTGCCCTTTTTGCTTCTTTTTTTCTGCTATTGCTGCCTTCTTTGCTACTTTTTCTCGAAGAAAAGCAATGCTCTCTGGAGAAGTTAGCTCGCTGCTTTCCATAGCCTTTCGACCACGATTCGACGGCTTTTTTGGGGTAGCGGCTTGCAATGGACCAATTTCATCCAAAATCGATGAATAACTTTCTTGCGACGTAGTCGATGCTCGTCGAGATGTTGTTGGTTTATTTGTCTTATTCACGGACTCTTCATTGGGATTATTTGTCTCATTGACATTCAATGAATCAACAATAACAATACGCCGTTGATCATCGTCGTAGAGATCAGTCTCAACCGCAGCTTCCTTTGCATTTTGCAGAACGGCTTGAATGAAATCAGCATCGGTAAAGATATGAGGATTGAATGGAGCAATTCCCGTTGCAGCAAACCCTGATTTAATCGTTGTTGATGTTAGTGCCAAATCCAATGCTGAACAAACAAGCCCAGCAATATGCCTCATTTTCAAAATCTATTGGTAAATTTACTTTATTGGCGTTGTTTTTTTGCCATGTAGAACATTGCGACTTGTAATAAGCCTTGGTAAGACCGAAAACCGATACATCTAATGGCTGCAACCTATGACTGCAATGCGGAGGAAATGAAAGAATATGAATTCCATGTGCAGTCGCTAAATCCAATGCTTCTACAGATAAATGAGAAGAGTGGTTGTCCAATAATAAATGCACAGGCGTATTGATTGATGGTTCGGCGAATTTGATAAAATGGTGAATGTACTGAACAAATTCTGTCTGGGACATCCAACCAGAACCATTCGCAAAACCAGCAGTTCCGCACGAAACATTATCCAGAAAGCAGGTTTGCATGTTTTTTCGTGGGAATAGAAAAAACGGGGGAAGAGAATTTCCGTTGGCACTGACCGACAGAGCCATGGTTACCATAGTGCCACGTTCGGCAGCCTCTACTTTACCAATTCGTCTTATTCCTTTTAAAGCGATAACTTTGCCAATTTTTGTGGGAACATTAGAAAAGCCACTCTCATCCATGTTATAAATAGTTGTGCTGTCGAAATGAAATTCATCTAGCAGCCGTCTCAAATTTTTGAAAAACTTGTCAATATTTTCTCTGCAGAAAGCTTTGATTCGATGCATTGATGTTTGCTCTGGTGTTCTTAGCTTCAGTTCCGGATGTCGTTTCATAAAAAGATAATACCATTTGCTGCCGGCTTTTGAATTCTCATTCCAAGCAGGCGGATATTCAACGTTCACTTTTTTTGGCAAACTGGAACGCCAACTCCTTCAAATCATTGATGCTCAGGCCGTAATAATAATTAGCGCATTTGAGAATGTAGCCTGCAAGTTCCTTTTCTTGTGCAACAGTGAAAATCTGAATAAAAAATATTTCAGGTTATTTTATTGGCCGATTTTTTGGTTGGAAAAATAATCGCTATAAACAAACGTATGATTAAAAAGAAAAATCATACCATATTTGATGGGGTTTTTTGGCTGCACATCCGGATGAATTCCATCAATACAACTTTTTCGACGGATAAAATGTCATCAAATTCGGCTTTTGCTTTGCTTACATAGCGCTGCAAAGTGCTTTTGTCAAGATTATATTCACGAGCAGCCGACCTGATACCTTTTTGATCTGCTAAACAACATTTAACGGCTTGGAAAATAGCAGTAAAATTAATTTGAGATTCAGCTGACTTTTTTCGAGTGAACATGTCTAAAATGATGAGAAAACGAGTTAAAATAACAATAAAATGGCGTGCTTGCATATAGTCACTTATTATATTCAATGATTCGAAGCAATAAAGAAAGAATAAATACCTACTAATGACAATATTTCTAGTGAAAAAAAATGTCTCACAACTAGCGACTTGCAGTGTCACACAACCAGGTTTTGTTGATATTTTTATATTATAAAAAAAAAAATAAATTTTAACCGCAAATTTGCAAAATGCAATGTGACATCATAAAATATGATCGAAACACTAATAGAAAATGCACTTCACTTACCTTTTTCATTTAATTTAATGTTGAAACTAATAATGTTGCACAAATAACTAAAATTTTTTTTGAAATAATTTCACACACTGCATTCAGATCTAACTGAAGGAATACGAATAACTGCTTCAGTGGGTATACAATAACTAGTTCGCATCAAAAGAAAACAGTACGCATAAACAGATCGGATTGTTTACATTTCATGGTGACAATAATTGACTGTCTCACAACTAGACGCGTCTCACAACTAGCTACTCTCCCCTACAATTAAAAAAACGAGGTTTTTTCAGGGCGCATTTCTTACAAATATCGAGTTTTCGCTACAACATCGTGTTTTAAAAGAGCTAAAGTATATTAGAAGCGTGCACTCGATAGTTGTACTTAAAAGTTATAGTCCAGTGCCAATAAGGTTGTTAATGAATAAAATTAATAACAGGTCGCCACTATGTGCAAATTGTAGATAATAATAAACGAAATGAAGGGGACAAAAATTCAATTCGATCATCCATAGGATAGGGGGTCGGGGGGGCGTTTTAGGGGTCGAACGTGGTTTCTCGCAATTTCTGCCGAAAGTTGACCTCCTATAGAAAAATGTTGTGTAGCAATGTTGTAGGCATTGAAAATATCTACAACTTTTATATATATAACTTTTGCACATAACCTGAAAATTTTCGAGATAAATTCGAAAAACCGGTTTTTTCGTTTTTAATTTTTCTCGCGCAAAAATTAGATTATATAATCGCGTTAAAATTTTAGATTTTTGATTGTATTATGATGGATTTTTTTTCGTTGAAAGGTGTACTTTAAGATGGCGAAATAAAATATTTATGTTGCTATGCAAAAAAGTGCCGAAAATTGCAAAAAAACTGAAAAATACCTGTTCTGAAAAAACGTAATTTGCCATTTAGTGCCTAAAATTTGCTATTAGTGAAAATTTATTATATTTACAGTTGGAAATATGTATAAAGTAAAATATATATGTATATAAGTGCCGTACATTGAAAAAAGTAGAAAACGTGCTTTTGTATTTGCAAATTGATGAAGAATGGGGTGTGGGTAAAACATTAATAGTACATTACGATACAAGTGCGCTAAGTAGGTAATTCGCGCACGAGCGGAGTTGGCGCCCGATCGTAGCGAGGGTGCCATAGACGCGAGTGCGGGGATCACCTACGCGCACGCGTATCGTATACTATTTTTGTTAACGTGTGAGCTAAGTGCTCACTTAGCACACTGTTGTCCGTGCAATTTAGAACATTCGTGCACCGTGCGCTAAGTAGTTACTTAGCGCACGGTGCACGAATGTTCTACTTTGCACACGGAAAACAGTGTGCTAAGTGAGCACTTAGCGCACGGAGTAAAAAAAAATAATATATTGCTAAGGTTTCAAATGGGTTAATTTCAAGATAAAAAATATAATTTATTACATTTAGTTACATTCATGCAATAGAACAATCAAATGATATAAATAAAATGATATAAAATGATATAAATAGTCAAAATTAAAACAAATTTCCCTTTATCAATTTATTTTCTGCCCCTTTGCAGGGAGCTCTTCATTGTCGGATTCGTTGTAACTGAAGGATTCTGTTACTTCTTTGTATTGAAGGACATCATCCTCGTCATCATCATCTTCAATTTTTGTTTTTTCGGCGTTCGAACAGTTTTCATTGCCGTGGCAGTTATTGCACAAATTCGTACACTTCAGGCCGTGTTTACGATATCCACATTTTCTGCTAGTACATCCCGTTTCCCAGTTGCAACATATACTTTTGAGTAATGTTTCTGGGATTAATTGTTTTTCTGTTAACGTAGGCATTATCCCATGCTCGCATTGCTTCCAGCCCCAACCCGCTGCTACTAGTTCTTTGTTGCCGAGCCAAGTTTGAAGCTGGTAGTATGCTCTGTAACAATGTTGTTTAGCTGCATCTTCTGTTGGTGGAAGTTTTTCTAACTTAAACGAGGATTTCATTGCGGCGGATTGATATTGCTGGTATCTCCATTTATTCAGACTAACATTTTTATTGTTACATTTATAAATTGATTTCATTAGTGACAAACCATTTACCTCAATTTCTTCTTTGTTTGCACTTTTGTTGTAACAAATTTTAACCAATGATGACAAATTTTTATCTGCTAGTAATGACCTAACGATAGTTTTTTATTCCTTTTCCAGCCAACCCAGACGTTGTATCGCAACCAGAAAAGCAATGCAAAAAACCAACTATATTTTTGTCAGGTTCGTGCTTGAAACTGTTAGAGGTGTAGAACGAATCTTTTACATTACCTGCGCCTGGTTTATGAAAATAAATGTCATAATTACTGGCATTTAACTCATGTAAAAGTACTAGAAGATCGATATCTTGGCCCACAACTATAACAGTTTTGTCTTTTTCTTTTGCTATTTCTATAGCTGTATTATAAATACATTATATTGCATTATATCAATTATAAATATAATAAATGTTCACTAATAATAGCAAATTTAAAGCACTAAATATCGCGTGAATGTAACTAAATGTAATAAATTATATTTTTTATCTTGAAAAATATTTTGCAAATCATTCTTTCTTGAATTAACCCATTTGAAACCTTAGCAATATATTATTTTTAATGTTTTACCCACACCCCATTCTTCATCAATTTGCAAATACAAAAGCACGTTTTCTACTTTTTTCAATGTACGGCACTTATATACATATATATTTTACTTAATTTATGGACACTTCATCGTAGCCTATTTCATCGTCCTCCACTTCATAGCCTTCCGTTTCATCGTCTGGACACTTCATCGTCTACGACACTTCATCGTCTGGACACTTTATTCATTAACAACCTTACTGGCACTGGACTATAGCTTTTAAGTACAACTATCGAGTGCACGCTTCTAATATACTTTAGCTCTTTTAAAACACGATGTTGTTGCGAAAACTCGATATTTGTAAGAAATGCGCCCTGAAAAAACTTGTTTTTTTGTTATATATGCTAAAATCATGGATAAATTTCGAATTTTTTACAATTTTCTCTTCACCACTCGAAAGAGCGACCCCGAAAATGGTAGAATCTGGTAAGTTTGATTTTTTTCGAAATTTGTTCCATACCAGGAATAAGCGTTGAAGTTGGTGTAAAGTTTCTGTGCATTTGGGCGTTAATGGGTTAATAAATGAATAATCTCACCTTATCCTTATGAAGAATATTAATTTCATGAAAAACATCAGTTTTCGTTCTTTGTAATGATCTAGATAGCATTTCAACAGAAAAATTACCTATTTTTTTTAAATGCGTTCGAAAACTTCCCTACATAAGAACTCATGGTGAATAACTACCGCTTTTTGACGAGGGTACGAGATTTGATGTGTAATCAATAAATTAGAGAGAGCGTAGTAAGTAATTTTATTTATTTTAACAATATTGTTCAATACATTAAATATCCATAATGAGCCAAGATCAGTTTATCCATACAAAAAAAAACCAAGGGACTTTACTAGTGCGGACTTTGTATGCGACATTCCATCCAGGGGCTTCGCCACCTAGACCTCCGGTACCGGAGAAACGACGATGATGATGGTGGCGTTTACTGAACGCGTGAGGTGATGGCAATGGTGGAATCTATCACAAATCTTGATCAAATTGGTATTGTTTTTTCAAAAACTATATCCTAAAACAACAAAAATTTAAACAAACGGTGTCAATGCACCAAATTTTGACTAAACCATGAACTTGTAAAACTCTAAAAATTTCCTATTTACATCGGACTGCGTCAACTGTTATTTTTTAATTCTATGGTTTGGTGGTATTTGTTAAATACCGATTTTTTTTCTAAATTTTTCACAACAAATGCCACTTTTTCGGAAATACAAACAATTTGGCGACCAAAATAAACATAATAATTTTTGTATTTCATGTTGTTTACTCAAAAAAAAAAAAACATGATATTTCAAATCATTAACATTTTTTATGAACACATTCACTGCTTCCAAGTAAGCTCTCTCCCGTATATTGCACGTTTTTATTTCCACAATCATCTAAAAACTGGATAACGAATTATTTGTGTTCTTCATGTTTGGTAAATAAATCATGGCATTCTTGCATTAATGTTACACCTAGTTCTACAGTATCGTTTACAACAGGCAAAGTAGTTACAGCTTATAAACATTTCTGATAGTCAAGATTTTCGAACTAGTCTTCATAATTTTATTTTAATCAGCTTGTATACAATCCTAGTTTGTTTAAAAAGTATATTATATATAGTATGAATAAGGATTGAAGAACTGTTTGAATAATTTTGATAACTCTGAATAGGATATTACAATTCTTTTAGAAATTTCCATTTGACTGTCATTCGATAAATCAAGTTCATTATCACCATCTGAAGTATCGAACATTTTTTTGAGTAATTTTTTCTTTGTTTTGAGGATTTAGATACCACAAATGGTTCAAAATTTTATCTAAGGCTACTTTGTGGGCATTTTTATCAATAGATTGAAAGTCATAAATAGATTTCATCAATTGAAAATCACAATTCGGAGCCTTGATAGATGATGATGCCGTACACCATATTATTATATACATTTTTACGATAAAAATATAAATCAGAACGAGGCTCCTTTCTTCATTTAATTTTAGATTGAAAGTAGGCTGTAAAAGAAATATTTTATGCAAAAGTAGCCCATAAAAGTTTTAAGTGTTTAAAAGTTTAAAGTGTGCTTCAATTTTCGGGTGTTATGGAAGAAAAATGTTAAAACTTGTAAATTGAATGGCAATAGATTTCCTACAATCTAATAATCCGTATCTCCAATTAAAAATATATATTCTTGTATGTCTTCCATTGTATAGCTGTTAGGAATTGCAGATGATAGAATGGGAGGGAGTTATTGGGTTCCCAGCCAGCACACTGCTACAGTTGCCAACGAAAAGTTTTGTGTCGAACTGTTAACCTAGTCGACTGTAAACGTGTCCTCTCGCATGGAAAAATATATATCCGAAAGATATATCCTGAGATATATCCTGGAAATATGCGATATAGATCTGGCATATAAATCGATAGGGTTGGCATATATGCAAGATATATCCGACTTATATGGCGGATAGTATACTTTTTGCTGAATTTATATATCTCAGGATACATCCAATCATACATATGTAATATATCCGAGATATATCCCATTTATAACTTACAAAACAAATTTTTCGCAGATGTAAAATATATCCTGTTAATATCCAATATATATAAATAAAAATACATTTTCCGTATATGTGAGATATCCCACTCATATCCCATATAGAAGAAATAAACAGTTTTCCAGCAGCTGTTTGAGAATATTGTCCAAATGCACTTATGTGTATTGTGTATAATATGAGTAGTATTTTATTGTATCTATTTTTCTTGTGTGCATCTTAGGTGTATTGTCCCTATGTGCAGACAACTTTTCTGAATTTTTCCTGGGCGACTTTTCTGCATTCGTAAAATATATCTGACGATGAAGCAATACCTACCTTCACGCATACCATTTTCCTTGTTACGTTATAGGAAGACTTATACAGAATTCCATAGTCACTAATCATTAGCCGTATTCTTTTATGCAAAGATAAGAATTGCACAGATCTTAAGAAACGACTATAAATTCAAGTCTGAGGAATTGACTCTGCGACCGCCAACCCATCCGTAAAATTTACACACTCGTTTTTACTTTACACACCGAAAACCGTTGCGTAAATAATATTTCGATATTTGTACTTTACGCACACGCACTTGTATCGAAAACTACTATTTTATAAAATTCATCTGACAAATTCCATTCTGATAATGAAACATTTTTTTTATAGAAATTTTCATAAGTAAACTGTGAGAATAATCGCTACAAAGTGTCACGAACGTATAATAAACAGTGAATCTATATACAAGTGGCGTACATTCTTCAGGGTTTGTCAGACTTAGAGGTAATATAAAAATGCAATTGCGTTTTCAATGTTTATTATAAACAAATAATTCTTACAAATAATTCTTACAAACTTAATCTAAAGAATATCACAATCTTTGTGGAATACTGTTCCATTATAAAAAAAAACGATGAACAATTTTGTAACGTGATATTTTTTGACAAATAAATTTGAAGCGACTCAGTACGATAATATAACATATATTTTTAAATTGATTTGAAAAATGGGAATTAGAACTGAAGGTCTTCCGCTCCGTGGAAACTGCGTAAATATAGAGAACTTCGCTCTTGGGTTTGAGAATACTGAGGAAGGCAACTTTCCTCATCCTCAAAAATTGCAGACGGTCTTCTTTCCTTTTGTTCCTTGTCCTTTCCTGCGGGGGCTAACATGGCCCGACTAATCGCTGATTCTATCTCGGAGTGTAGCTTACGTTGAAGTTCGTTGTATCCGCGATGGAAGTGTCCAAAAAAAAAAGAAAACTCATTAAACGTTTTAACATATATCATGCAAATGTACCTACTCAAGAATTGAGACAAGCAATGTCGTGCAGTTGTGTAATTGTTTGGAAGCATGCATGCATATTTATAATTTCGTGAAAGTATGCCGACTCCCCTTCGAGATAATGAGCGCCATGCATCTCGGAATTGCAATCAAAAATTAAATTTTGTGGAAGTATGGGAACTCCACCTTCGAGATTTTAACACCATGCATCTCGGAATTGAAATCATAAATTCAATGTTTTATACGTATGGCGATTCCATATTCGATACAAAGGAGGGAATTTTGAACTACGATAGCAATTGTAGGCCCCCGAGTTGACGAGGGGCAATAATATTGCCCGAGTTGTTCTAAGTCCCCGCCCCCATGGTGCATTCGATGTTTTATGTAACGAAGGCAGAAAAATGTGCCAGAGATGAAAAACCCCATTATTCTGCCTTCGTTACATAAAATATCGTATGCAACACGCGGACGGAGACTCCCAACAACTTGAACAATATTGCCCCTCTTCTTCGACTCGAGGCCCTAAAATTGTAAAAAAAAAGTAAAAAAAAAGTAAAAAAAAAGTAAAAAAAAAGTAAAAAAAAAAAGTGAAGTACCGCATTTTACACACGTTATGACAAAATAGTAGTTTTCGATGCAAGGGAGTAAAAGTTCTTCGTTGAAGAAAAAAATATATAAAGACAGTTGGGTAAAGATACCAGGAACGTTTATTTTTTATTAAACCTGTTTTTACGAAAACGGAGGATTAGGTCCTCTGTGGAAGACAATAGTACTGGAGCTACGGGCTTGCTCGCGACGAAATGTACCGGCGGGGTGAATAGCTCTTACGGGGTAAGTGGTATATCGAGAGGTATTGGAGAAAATGGGTCCGTTGAAGGTGAAGGAAGACGAGGATCGTCGGGTCGAATGACCCTGAACTGGTCAAAAAACCCGGGAGGGTGCAAGGAAGGAATAAAGGGTTTAGGACGAGGTAGTGATTCGGGGGCTCGATTGGTTCGAAGTTCGGGGAGAGGGTTGAGGGCGGTCTAGTGGGTAATATTTATATCCTCTCCCCTCTTTCATAGGTATTTTGTAGGACTGGTCCAGCAATCTATATCGAAAAGGATGGAGGAGGAGAATGGGATCATTGTTCGTAATTTCCGTAACATTTCGTTACGTCGAATTCTAATTTCCTAGAAAAGGGGACACTTACATAGAGAACTGGTAAGCTCACGCATGCTTTATCTCGAACGATTGGAAACGTCGGCAGTCTCATCTCCTACAATTTTGAATATTGTGTTTGTTAAACGCTGTACCTTATCGACGGTTGTTATCGCCGGTATTCGTTCATTTAGATGTTGGTCATCCCTCCGTTCCTAGCCTGCCTAGGGCGAGATAGAGATAAGAACGCACCTGGAGTTCGACCGGTCTTTTCGCTGAGGAAATCGAGATTTTGTTTGTTTAACGCTTATGCGTGAAATGCGATGGAGGTGCGACGCTATATGCATATGCGTCAAGCGAAGGATTAGGTACACGCATGCACTATCTCGAACGTTTGGAAGAGGGTCTATAGTATTGTACCGTACGACTTAATTCTGTACTTGATACAAGAAATAAGTCATAGAGCGCCGCGTACTCCGGTAGCTATTACTAATGTTTATTGACTCAGGTGTCAGTCGCTCTCTTTCGGTTCTAGCTTGCTAGAGATAAAAATGCAATGGTTACGAAGACGTAACATATGAAACCTTTTCGCCCCATGTTTTTTTCAATATCATCATTTTGTCCATAAATTATGATAATTTTCTGTGATGTATTGAACTTCCGGTCGACTGGCCCAAGGTGTTAGAATAAAATGTGAAACTTTAAAATCGGTTTTTAACGAAGATAGGCAACGCATAATTAAAATAAATATTTTCACGAGAAAGCCCGTGAAACAATCTATAAAATCTATGTTTACAAATTTCTTTTTTATTACCCGTATTAATAGTAATATAACATGAAGGGATAAACATTTTTTGTATGGGCTAAAATTCAACATTTGCATGTCCGTATGACAATATGGAATGATTACAACGATTTTAAACAATGTCTAAATAAGTGGTTCTTTACATAGAATTGCCCAAATGTAGCATTTTCTTCTAACGCGTTTTATTCATCATCTTTAACATCGTCGTCGTGGTCGTCGTCGTCGTGGTCGTCGTGGTGGTCGTCGTCGTCGTCGTCTCGTCGTCGACACTGAGAACGGCGATGACGAGGACGACGACGAGACCGAGAACGGGGATGACGAGGACGAGACCAAGAACGAGGATGACGAGGATGACGACGAGACCAAGAACGAGGATGACGAGGACGACGACGAGACCGAGAACGAGGATGACAAGGACGAAGACCACGACGAGAAAGATAACATTATTTTCAATGGGGAGCCACAGGAATTGCCAAGAGAACCACGAGCGGAAAAGGTTGGGAACCCCTGTTCTAACTTGTCACCATCCTGGTACTCGGCGTATAATTATCGTGTCTTTATAATGCAACGTCTGGCAGTATAACAAAATTATTTATTTTGTAACTAAGGAAGAAATGTCCACACAATGTGTACGACAAATTATGTTTATATAAATAGTTTTTGATACAAGTGCGTGTGCGTAAAGTACTTTACAAGTATCGAAATATTACTTACGCAACGGTTTTCGTTGTGTAAAGTAAAAACGAGTGCGTAAAGTTTACTTTACGCACCGAAAACCGTTGCATAAAAAGATTTTTTGCGGTAAACAAAAACAAATATATTTCTAAAATACGTAAAGTAGAGACTACTTTTTGGCCTTCGTCTGTCAACCTCCTCTCACAACTTTCCAAGAATCATTATCTTGGACCATACGTATGTAGTGCGTATGATGATAATGACGATGACGACGACGATGATGATGACGACGGTGAATGAAAACGATGATGATAATTCAATCGTATATTTACATCGTTATTAGATTCATCATTGAAAATCGGGAGTTTCTGATTGTTGACGATGACTTTAAAGTTAAATAGTATTCGAATGATATGCGATCAATATTCCTATAAAACAACCTATTAGATATTCGAATCACGAATATCGATTCGAAAAGTGATTCGAATATTTCGAATTATTTTTAATAGAATAGTACCACCTTTAGTCTCTACATTCAAGTGGTGGAGCAGGTACACAGCTGCATCTCTGGTCTCTACTCTAGGTTCAAGTGATGGAGCAGGTAAGCACGGTGTCACTAGGTAGCAGGAAGTCGCTGCAGTAAAATAATAGAAAAGCAATGTTAAAAAAATTACTCGGACATGTAAGACACAATGTGATATACTTGAAATATACTTCACTAAATACTAACTCACGGAAATAACAACAAACAGAATAAATGTCCATGTTACTTAAAAGAAAACAATGCTAGTATTATACTTATCGAATAAAGATATATGAAGCATATCAATTTCTTATATCTAGAGCTATTGCAGATATAGATGTTGGATATATATTGGATATATATTGAATATTACATGATAAATGCTCGACCGTTCGAAATATAAATGTAAATAAATATAGTCTTGGTGAGTTTCGGTCTTTAAAAATAAAATGAAAAATAAATATTTTCGACAGGAAAATTAATTTATAAATATATAAGTGAAGGTAAAAATTGGAGGGTAATAAATTTAAGATAATATGAAGGTCAAAAATGGAGGGCAGAGGCCAGTTAAAAATTCAAAAATAATTAAGGAATTAATGTAAAATTGGAGGGCAAGATTAAACGTTTCGACCCTGATGTGGGTCCTCTTCAGTAATCGAATGTGAAAATTTGGTCTGACTTGCTTCTATTTATATTAAATTTTTACCTTCACTTATATATTTATAAATTAATTTTCCTGTCGAAAATATTTATTTTTCATTTTATTTTTAAAGACCGAAACTCACCAAGACTATATTTATTTACATATATTGAATATTGCCACATACGGGTGCAAATATATGTGACATACATAATAAGATATAGGTTGTAAATATCCGAAGATATAATCTGCATATAAAAAGGATATATCCTGAAACACATTCGGGCCGGTCTTAGTGGATATATCTCGCATATAAAGCGGATAGTATACTTTTTGCCGAAATACATCTTGCCTATCTTATATATATGCGGAATATATCCCTGGATTTATATTTTTTCCGTGCGGGCTAGCTGGATTTATATTATCACAATAATCTTATTCGCCTTACAAGGTTTTCATTATTAGGTTTCCTTTTTTGGAAAGCTATTTAATAAAATAATAATATAGAAGTAAACAATTTGTATGTAAATTCATAATGTAAATGTAGTGTATTAAGCTCAGTAATTTTGAAATAAATCTATTAGTTAAAGAGAACTTAAATTAATGCAGCTTTAAATAAACTAAGCTCGGGCTTAAACTAATTTAGAGATCAATGAATGGCAGAAGCTATTATTTATACATAATTGAATTGATCCAAGTTCCAATTTATTCAAATTTGTCATCGATTTAAAATTCAAACTTTAACTAACATCAATTAATCGAAGTATATAAAAATTAGTCGAAGTATATACTCGAAAATTAATATAGTCTATATAGTATATAGTATATAGTATAAAGATAATTGTAATAGATCTATAGATTTTCATTCCCGAGAAATCCAACCATGCTTCGTTTTGAAAACTTTTTTTATTCGTCATTATATACGTGTTTCGTAATCCAGTAGATTCAGTCGGCGGGTTCGAACAGCTCGCTCAACGGTCCGGGGAGGACAGGCAAAAGACAACACGGTCGATCAAGATGAGAACGTTTATTATAATGATATATTGCATAAGGTTCGACGGGGGGGGGGGGGGGGCACCACCCGATGTAGGGTGCGGTCTCCACTCAGCCAGCGAGGGTAAGGGGAAGCAGGTATGCGTTGCGATATCTCCGACGCACTGTGTGGAATCGGTGGAACTTTTTGGTTCAGAAAGTTCTACAGGTCTTAATTTTCAACCGATTGACATTTTTTTTTTTTTAAATGAAGCTCTTGAAATTTCCAAGAGGACTGTGAGGATGAATTTTTTAAATTCAAAGTGAACAACACAAAATGGCGCCTGAAAACCAAAAAATTGTGACATTAGTCCGAGGGAAGTCTCCAATATGCCGGATGATTTTGGCAAAATGCAACGAAGACGCTTGAAACTGACTACTCAGGGTTTTTTTGGGGCGCTGATTACTAATCTGATATCAGATTTAAAAAATTCAAAATGGCGGATCCAATATGGCGGACGATTTTGGCAAAATTCAACGAAGTCGCTTGAAACTGATTACTCAGGGGTTTTTGGGGTCGCTGATTACGAATCTGGTATCATATTTGAAAAAATAAAAATGGCTTATCCAGTATGGCGAACGATTTTGGCAAATAAAAAGAATTTTTTGTTCATACAGTTCCACAGTTCTTTTTATAGGGGTGGAAGTCTATGAACCAAAAATTTATTTCATTTGATATCAAATCTGCTATCAGATTCGTAATCAGCGCCCCAAAAAACCCCTGAGTAGAAAGTTTCAAGCGTCTTCGTTGCATTTTGCCAAAACCTTCCGCCATATTGGAACCGCCATTTTGAATTTTTGAAATCTGATATCAGATTCGTAATCAGCGACCCCAAAAACCCCTGAGTAGTCAGTTTCAAGCGTCTTCGTTGCATTTTGCCAAAATCATCCGGCATATTGGAGTCTTCCCTCGGACTAATGTCACAATTTTTTGGTTTTCAGGCGCCATTTTGTGTTGTTCACTTTGAATTTAAAAAATTCAGCCTCACGGTCCTCTTGGAAATTTCAAGAGCTTCATTTAAAAAAAAAAGTGTCAATCGGTTGAAAATTAAAACCTGTAGAACTTTCTGAACCAAAAAGTTCCACCGATTCCACACAGTGCGACGTGTAGATCGCGTACGAAGTACTGAAAATAAAATGTTAATATGCATCTCGACAGGGGATCGCTAACGATCCCGGTTAACACCCAATTTATTAATATGATCGTAGTGAACGCGAATAATGAGTAATGTGAATGAGCAATCAGTAAGTGAAGAAGGGCGAAGGCATGCATTAGGTGAGACGAGTCATGCAGCACTGTCACGATCGTATGGTAGAGTGCCATAGCCATAGGCAGAGTTTCGTTGGACTCTATTGATGATTGTGAGGGTGAGAATATAATGAGTAATGTTAATGAGCAATAGTAAGTGAAGAGGGGCGAAGGCATGCATGAGGTGAGACGAGTCGTGCTGCACTGTCACGATCGTATGGTAGAGTGCCATAGCCATAGGCGGCGTTTCGTTGAGCTCTATTGATGATTGCGAAGGTGACAAAATAATGAGTAATGTGAATGAGTGAATAAAAGGGGATCATGGAGCTTAGTTTTCGACTCCTCTCCCACTCTAAATTTTGCATTTCCGACTATTAATCGACCGCAATTAATCAGAATACAGTTGGTCGGGAATAGGTCGGATCCATGCTACACCAACTTTCGTCCGACCGTAAGTTTTGTACTGGATCTCGGCCGGTATTGAAGATTTCCGAATATTGACCTACCGCAAACCGACCGCTAGTTCAGAAATGGTTTCCGGTCGGTTATCAGGCTTTCCGACTATAAACCGACCGTAAACCGACCATCAGTTCTACATTAGATTACGGTCGGTCACCAGGCTTTCCGACTATAAACCGACCGTAAACCGACCATCAGTTCTACATTAGATTACAGTCGGTCTTGAAGCTTTCCAACTTTGAACAGACCAGAAACCGACCGTCAGTTTCGAATGGGCTTTCGGTCGGTCACCAGGCTTTCCGACTATAAACCGACCGTAAACCGACAATCAGTTCTACATTAGATTACGGTCGGTCTTGAAGCTTTCCGACTTTGATCCGACCTGAAACCGACCGTCAGTTACTATTTTGAGTAACATTCCGCATCGTATAACTACAGCCTTCTATGCACACACACGACATATCACGACAACTGTTAGTTTGTAATTACTATACTGTAGTATTGCACAAATTACACGGTATTCCAACAGTTCGATTAATCGGTTTCAACAATATTTGATAAACGGGAAATAATTAATACATCACGGCGTGGGTTAATCACAATTGCTGGCATCACGGGACTGCAATCGACGCTGGCAATAAATCCTATATCTGAGGTACTAACGACCTTTTCGATATGTCCCATTCCTGCGAATTTACCCACGCTTTTAAATCGTTTTATAATTAAACCATATAGTGAAGATCGGCCTTCGTCATGAAAATGAACAAAATTTTCTATTTCACAGTATTCTTCGAACATAGAATTGTATATGTACTTATTGCAATATCTGGTCGCTCTTTAGTACTCAGAACAGGTGTATTCAATACCCGATATAATTGCACGTTTGTAAATGTTCATACCATATGGGAAATTGTAATGTGCCAAACGAAATGCGATACTTTCAGTTCGATTTATAAGCCGGTTCTCAACAAAATTCAGTAATGAAAATCTACGTGAAGTCTCCGCTGAATCGGTAGAACTATATTTCTTCTTTTTACCAGAATTTGTAATGAAGAGAACCATTTCTTTCAATTGAACGTTTATTTTGGCATCATTCACCATGCTTTCTATGTATTTAATAGTTCACGTGATTTAATAGGTGGATGTTGTATCTCATAAATTTGGTTTTAAATGTATTTTGAAACATTTTGATGTACTCTTGAAGTAAGCCTCCAGCTACTTCAAGGTCAGCAGCGCTGATGCTATCGCTGTTTAATAACCATGCCGCATGGGATAGCAGTGCCAAGTGTTGAAGGTCGCTAGGGCGTATGATGCCATCTAAGCAGGGTATCGCGTACCACAGGATCCAGTTTCGCCATTCACTTGCCTTCCACTGACCCATTACCTCGATTGGCCTTGGCTTTAGTGATATTTGCGATGGTGGTCGAATTTTCATCAGGCGTTCATTTATTTCTCTGACGTTTTGGGGTGACCCAGCAGACCACGGTTTTGTTCGGTTCTTACCCAACAACTTCGGTTCTTACTCAACAAATTCTTACCCAATAGTGCGATAGCAGCATAGCCTTTTACACCATTAATTTCTTTCTTTGTATCGTGTGCATTTTTCATGTCTCTTCTAATTTCTGCATTTGTACGACATTTACTTTTTTTTTCTTCTACGGGATATACCCGCTGTACGCCACGGCATTTCAAGCGTTGTCCTTTGTGGTAACAAAAAGTACATCCGTACAACCCATTAAATAGTTTCATATTCAGTATTCCGGGCCGCGCGACAGAATCCGCAATGCAGATCAACGTAACAAACTTACTATTCACAGTGTCATTAGATAATGGGTTAGTCCATGTTAATCCATCTTCGTGAAGGTTTTGCATCTCTGACATAGACCGTTTTAAAAATAAATTTAAGTTTGGGTGCGTGGTGCTTACCCACACACCCGTAAGTATCACGTGTTTCTTTCGTTCATTAGGAGGGAACTCATTTATTGCTAGCATAATTGGCCACGCGCTGGCATTCGACGAGTTAGCTACCTTGCAACCATCAGTAAAAAATGAAAATGAAAAATTATATTTTTCGCTCAAGATCTTGCCAGGTTGACACAGCTTTTTATACTCGGCACCATTATAAATATCTTCCATATTGTTTTCGTTCTTCTTCTGCCGATAAAATCGTTAGCCAAGTGACTTGACATTTGATGGATCGGATAGTAATTTTCTTAGCTGCGGGATTATTTTTATGGACAGAAAATATGCCAAATAGGTGTCCTTTTTAGTTGGCCCACATGCGCCACATATACAATTACGTCCAACTTTTCTACACGTGCCCATAAAAGTCATACACTTCGAAAAGTAATATTCTCTTATAGAGACTGCCTCGTCATCTCTTTCAAGGATTTTCCATAAGCCGGCAATTGATTTTGGCAATATTGAATTTACAATCACAATCCCTAGTGCCTTAAAAACGAACAGATATTGCTAAAACAGTTATAATAATAAAAACGTTTGTAATGAATGACTTGAAAATAATTCGTTGCCCATCTTTGTGTTCGTCATCATCGCTCATAGAAAATATATATGGACTATTTTCCTTGTCGTCTGAACATTCTTCATATTCCTCGAAATCAGATTCTTCGATGTCACTGTAAAGATCTTCATCGCAACAATCACTTTGATCGTCATAATCTCTTGTATCTTCGTATGTATAATCGTCTCCTCCGTTTTCACAATCGTTTTCTTTGTGTTCAGAAATTAAAGATTCAGCTTCATTATCAAGAATTTTGCCATCATTTACATCGTTTTTGATGGGAACGATTTTTGAAGACTAGAAAAAGAAACATAACACAATCAAATATCCCTCTTATAGAAATTATAAAATTATTTTCAACTTAGTATTTGTATTTAATAATTTAAGGCTTGAAATAACTTTTGAATAGCAGTACAGAAAAATAACACAGACCCACAAAAAAAGTGGGTTGTTCCGGAGGCTAGACCACATAGGTCCGATGTATTTCGACCCGTTGAACTCGAATTTGATATAAAAAATAGTGCTTTCCTGCTCGTTGTCGAGAAACCCTCAAAAAACTTTTAAAAATCGCGTTTTTATGGCGATAAAGGCGTAAAAGAACAAGTTTATGACTTTTAACAGATTGAAACCACACTATTTCTATGTATTTTTATCCGCTGAAGATGAATCTACAAAAAAATCTTATATCAAAAAAGAGCAAAAAGGCGATTCTATAGTCAAAAAGGCATGAAAAATGAGAATATTACTTGTCTCGGGTTAAGACACTATGTCTATGTTTTTCCATCTAATAAATAAGAATCTGCAATAAAAATTTTACAGATAACATAACAAATTATACATCGATAAAGGCGTGGAAAACTACAACATGATTTCTTTGTGGATGAGATCACACAATTTCTCAGTATTTTCATAAATTGAACATGAATCTGCCTTAAAAAAAAGATCGTGCACGTTGAATTTCAGAAATCACATGAAAAAGCGATTGTATACCGCTAACAGCTTAGAAACGAGAATATGATTTCCCTCTGGATGACACCACTCAATTGGAGTGACGATTCTGCAATAAAGAGTACTTGATGGAAATCTGTTGAGAATATGATAGATGCGCTCACACATTTTTTAATCGCCGCGTTGTTTTGGTCGGTCGATGCGCAGCGGCGCCATCTTACGACGTATACGCACTGCGCCGCGTCTTGCAGGATTGTTCGACTTTGGTCGTCACAAATACAAGACGCTTTCACGCGAAAGATTTCGTGTTCCCGCTTGTTTTTGTTTTCAAAGGAAAGAGTTATAGGAGGTGTACAAGTGAAATTATAAACAAAGAAAAGAAGCAAATTTTAAGAAATGATCAGCGTCGTTGTTGCTCGAGACCTGCCCCGACCCTGTCAGTCCAACAAAATCGAACTCGATGGAAAAGCCGCATAAGTGGCGACAACAAGTACGCGCCGTGTCCGCATATGTGCTCCTTGTTAATCTATGTTGACAAGATTTGAGAAACATACAAATAAAACAAAACTTAAATTTTTAAAGCCACCAATTTGGGAAAAATCATTATAAGTTACTATTGCATGGCAACTGAACGAATTAAAAAAATACGTAAAGAAAACATAGAGTATGCACCTGTATCTAGCATCCAGCGACCATAGAAAATATTAGTTGAAGGTCTTGTACGTGATGATTCACAGAATAGCCTTATACAAGCACTTGATAGTGTCCAAGTTGATGGAGATCCGGAAGCGCAATATAGAAATCCTGAAGTCCAAAGAGGAAGTCTTGCTATGGAATGCGAATTAGAAAGTGAAATAGAAAGTGAAGAAGAACTAAATTCGGAGATTGAGGAGGAATATGTTCCTGACGATTCAGAGGCCAGAGCCAGCTCCATAAAAGATCTCACAAGCTGTACTGAATGATATGTTTTGGAATGCAGTCTTATCCAAGGCCGCAGCGAAAATGCTGGCATCAGACCTGAAACTGTATAATATACTTCAGAAGAACTTTAATGTTACGTTCTATTGAAAGCGAGAAGAAGCGTTTCGGAGATTCTTTACGAAGGAATGTGACATAATGTATTATGCGGATCTAAAAGGACTTATTGATGAGTTATTGATGATACAAAATTTGTATAAGCCACAAGAATGGAGGTTATTTATTGATTCCTCCAAGCGAAGCCTGAAGGCAGTTCTCCTCCACAACACAAACAAGTACCCACCTATGCCTTTGGCTCATTCAACTATTCATAAAGAAAAATACTATAACATTGAAATGGTCCTACAGAAAATAAAATATGCTCAGCACGAAAGGTTAATTTGCGGGAACTTCAAAATATTGTCCGTAATACTACGGCAACAATCAGGATTCACTAAGTACCTTCTACCTCCTCTTCATATCAAACTTGGATTGACGAAGCAATTTGTTAAAGCTCTCGACAAAGATGGTTGCTGCTTTAGATACTTGGAACTGGTCTTTACAAATGTATCTACACCTAAATTGGGGGAAGGTATCTTTGATGGACCTCAAATATGCAAAATTTTTAGAGACGAAAAGTTTGTCAAATATATGAATGATGTGGAGGCGACCTGGTAGAGATGAAAGTAGAGATTTAAAGATATCGCAACAAAATTCTTGGGAAATAACAAAGATGAAAACTACAGACACATCGTAGTAAATATGGTGGAAAACTTAAAAAACTTTTTTTTGAAGCTTCGCTTTCTTCATTCACACCTTGATGAATTTCCGCAAAATCTCGGGTATTTCAATGAAAATCAAGGCGATAGATTTCATCAAGATATGAAGGATTTTGAACGGAGATGGCAAGTAAAATGGGGCGTGAATATGATGGCGGACTACTGCTGAATGCTGAAGAGGGAAACAACAAAAAGGTCATAAGCTACGTAGAAATCCATTACACAGGTCGACGACAAACGCGTACGCAAGCGAAAACCAATTTAGTTTACTTTGTTGAGATCATCTTTAGTTCAAGCCACACGTACCTTTTCAGTCGATTTGATATTTGATAATTATGAAATTGAGTGGTTTCACACGGAGAGAAATCATATTCTCGTTTTTTAAGATTTTAGCGCTATGCGATCGCTTTATTGGATGTTATCTCTAAAATTCAACCTGCGAGGCCTACTTTTGATTGCAGATTATTATTTATTACATGAAAATACATAGAAATAGTGTAATCTTAACCCGAGGTAAGTAATATTCTCATTTTTCACGCCTTTTTTGCCTGTAAAATTGTCTTTTTTCCCTTTTTTTGTGATATTATCTCCGAAATTCAAGATGCATGGCGTACTTTTTATTGCAGATTCATGTTCAGCGGATGAAAATACATAGAAGTAGTATGGTCTCAATCTGTTAAAAGTCATATACTTGATCTTTTACGCCTTTATCAACACAGAATAGTACATTACGATACAAGGGTCGTAAGTGGAACTTTCTGGCACGGCGATAGCGCCCGAAGCTACGCTTAAAACTAATTTTGATTCTTAAAGATGAAAAAAACATCCATTTATGCGGGAATAAGGGGGGCGCTATCGCCGAGCCAGAAAGTTCCACACACGATCCGCGTATCGTTTACTATTTTTTTTTACTACACCTGTAATTTTTTATAATGCGTTTTCGCGAAATGGCCACCAGGCGGCTCTAAAGAGACTAAAGTTTGACATGTTTTTGATACCATATTCCACATGTCCTTGTAAATGTATTTGTAGTTTTAGCAATTATTTCAAATAATAAAATCAGATTTCCTGGATGTCACAAGGACTTTTAACTGATTATTTTATTTAAAAGCCCTTCATCATTGTGAAAGTGATGTCAAAAAGCGAGGTTTTCATAGTTTCCATGTGCAACTCGCAATGTGCACGGTCGGCCGCGAGGCCGTGCCAGAAAGCGCCACCGTGCCAGAAAGCGTTACTTACTCCACGGAAAAGCATGCGATATGAGCGAATTTAGGGCACGCAGTGCTATAAACGCTATTTTTAAAAGTTTTGTGAGCTTTTCTTGACAACGAGCGGGGAAAGCACTATTTTTTATTGCAGATTCAAGTTCAGCGGTTCGAAATACATCGAACCTATGTGGTCTACTCCCCGGAACATCCCAGTAGGAAATGCATGACGAATAAGAAATAAGAAGAATATCCGCATACAAGAAGTGGAGAAAATTGTGGAAAATTTTGTTAGGAAAGTGAATTATGTATTTAGAAAATATTAGCAAATGATCGGAAAAAAATAATCGAGGAAAGAAATACGAAGAGAGATGGAAAAGAAATTTGAAAAGTTACTTAATCTCTTCTTTAGATTTGAAAATTAAGAATGGCATCGCATAAAATTGCAATGAAAGTATATAGTGTAACGTGGGACGTTTTTAGTTCTAACAAAAATTAGTTTTCCCACCGTTTCATCTTTCTCTAGCTTGCACAGCTGTTACTAATAAAATAAAAAAAAAAGGGAAATGTACTATTTTCCCACATTCGACAACCAGAAGATAAGCTTCTTACAACATGCGGCCGAGCATCATCATAGTAGAAATGCCGCGAACCCTCTCGAGTTTCGTGTAAATTTATGATTATTCATAAATCAGTTTTCGATCACACGATCCGCCGTAGCCAACGGCCGGAGCATTATCCCATAATAAACTTAAAAATATCTTATACCAATAGAACACTTCCTGTTGTCGAACACGTGTGGAAAAATAAAAAGACTAAATAATTTTTGTCCCGAATGACGTCACGTCCTCTTAGTAATACTAACAATTACCATTGCAACTATTATAATCAATTAACCATTAATTATAGAAGCGTTACTAATAAAATTAATAAGTTTAGAAGTATATCTTATTCAATTTAATACCTTTTTAACGGTATTAATTATGATTATAAGTAATAAGTAATCGGAGTATTGCGCGATGCATATATCATCAATTGCGAATATGTAATCCACGTAATATTAACTACTAATTATTATTATTGCGTTTAGATATAAGTTTATAATATTATATTGTAAGGGAAGATAGTATACATCATATCCACTTTTCCCCACTTTTCCGGGCATAAGCCCTGCCCCTTTTTCTCTATCGTCCAATCTTGACATAGACAATTTTTGACTCTCATCTCATGAGCATAGAGAGGGAGAAGTCCTAGAGCTCTAACCGAGGTGACGATTTAGGAAAACCTATTTTCAACAGTTAGTTCAAAGGTTTCAGTTAAAAGGTTCAGTTCAAAAGTTTCAGTTAACAGGTTGAGTTAAAAGTTAGTCCGATAGTCGACAGTCCGAGAGTCGACAGTTTGAAGTAAGTTTCGTTTTATTTTTATCTTTTCTTTATAATTATACAATCTTGTTTACCATTTTTGATTTCCAGGATAATTCCTTTTGTTTTTCCCTTTTCCTTAATCTAAATTAATTCAAAGGCTTGAAGTTGGACGCTTCGTCGTCAAGGTACCAACCTCGAGGTATTGAATTAAAGATTTGTTCTATTCTTAATTTTGTTGTCTTATTAAAGACTTTTTCGATTCATTCGATTTTTTTTCTTTAAAACTAATCCTAATTTCAAAGGCTTGAGGTTGGACGCTTCGTCGTCAAGGTACCAACCTCGAGGTATTGAAACAAAAAGGATTTTCTTTTCTTATTTCTTTTTTTTTTTATTAGAAACAAATACTTGAAGTTGGATGCTTCCTCGTTAAGGTACCAACTTCAAAGTATCTATCTAACCACGTTTTTTTTTTGTTAATTAATTGAACCCCAAATCGATTATTCCCTAGTTTCCTTTCCCAAAAATCATACTATCTTCCAATATTTAGTAATGTACTTAAAATATAAATTGTAATAATAATAATAATAATTGTATATTTTATTTCACCATTTCTCCACCATCCCGGTCGTCCCAAGGTAAGAGGGACGAATTATAAATTTTAAAAACTTCTTTCTTTTACTCCGTTGTGTTCGACGCTGGACGTAACAGAGGACACAATTTTTGGCGCAGTCGGTAGGACCGGGATAGAGAGATTGTGAAATAATATATTTATTGTACTAATGAAATTTTTCTTTCAGCAAAACGAATATAAAATGAACAAAAAGTGTTGTGAAAATCCCATAATGAGATAGTGTAGTTATAACCAAAAACCAAAAAAAAATAGTAAAACATAAGAACCAGAGAAACAAAGTAAAATAACCCCTTAATAAATGTAAACTATTTTATTTTCAGTCACATTACTCAATAAAAATTACTCGTGTTTTAACAAAGAAAAAAAAACGAAAAGTCGCAAATAACCTAAAATAAATAAAAAACAGTGAAAATAAATTTTCATATCGTTTACGTGTTTCGAATACCGCGGGCATAAGTCCTTTTCGAATTCCGTTTTAACCAATGCGGACCATAAGTTTTCTTTTTTTTTAGAAGGCAAGGTCGTTTTACTCTCTATTAAATTCTAAAAATTTTTGTATTTGACAGTGTTGAGCAGAAATCAATTTTCAACGATTTAAAAAGAAGTGTTTTTTTTACCGCGTAAAATAAAAAACCGCGAAGCCGCCAGAGAGCGAAGTCGCCGTGCAAAACGAGCGAATATAAAAAATATTTTAAAGAGTTTAAAAAAGTTTCTTGTTTTTTACCGCGTAAAATATTAAACGCGAAGCCGCCAGAGAGCGAAGCCGCCAAATAGAGCGAAGACGAATAATAAAAAAATGTTTCAAAGTGTTTAAAAAGTTTTTGTTTTCTTGTTTTTACCGCGTTTAAAAAATAAACGCGAAGCCGCCAGAGAGCGAAGCCGCCAAATAGAGCGAAGTCGCCGTGCAAAACGAGCGAAAGATAATAAAAGATTGTTTCAAAAGTGTTAAAAATAAAAGAGTTTCTTGTTTTTACCGCGTTTAAAATAAATAAACGCGAAGCCGCCACAGAGCGAAGCCGCCAAATAGAGCGAAGTCGCCGTATAAAACGAGCGAAAAATAATAAAAAAAAATATTTTAAGAGTTTAAAAAAGTTTCTTGTTTTTTTTCCGCGTAAAATAATAAACGCGAAGCCGCCAGAGAGCGAAGCCGCCAAATAGAGCGAAGATGAATAATAAAAAAATGTTTCAAAGTGTTTAAAAAAAGATTTTGTTTCCTTGTTTTTACCGCGTTTAAAATAAATAAACGCGAAGCCGCCACAGAGCGAAGCCGCCAAATAGAGCGAAGTCGCCGTGTAAAACGAGCGAAAGATAATAAAAGATTGTTTCAAAAGTGTTAAAAATAAAAGAGTTTCTTGTTTTTACCGCGTTTAAAATAAATAAACGCGAAGCCGCCACAGAGCGAAGCCGCCAAATAGAGCGAAGTCGCCGTATAAAACGAGCGAAAAATAATAAAAAAAAATATTTTAAAGAGTTTAAAAAAAAGTTTCTTGTTTTTTACCGCGTAAAATAATAAACGCGAAGCCGCCACAGAGCGAAGTCGCCGTATAAAACGAGCGAAAAGTAATAAAAAAAAATATTTTAAGAGTTTAAAAAAGTTTCTTGTTTTTTTTCCGCGTAAAATAATAAACGCGAAGCCGCCACAGAGCGAAGCCGCCAAATAGAGCGAAGTCGCCGTGTAAAACGAGCGAAAGATAATAAAAGATTGTTTCAAAAGTGTTAAAAATAAAAGAGTTTCTTGTTTTTACCGCGTTTAAAATAAATAAACGCGAAGCCGCCACAGAGCGAAGCCGCCAAATAGAGCGAAGTCGCCGTATAAAACGAGCGAAAAATAATAAAAAAAAATATTTTAAAGAGTTTAAAAAAAAGTTTCTTGTTTTTTACCGCGTAAAATAATAAACGCGAAGCCGCCACAGAGCGAAGTCGCCGTATAAAACGAGCGAAAAATAATTTAAAAAAAATGTATTTAAAGAGTTTAAAAAAGTTTCTTGTTTTTTACCGCGTAAAATAATAAACGCGAAGCCGCCAGAGAGCGAAGCCGCCAAATAGAGCGAAGATGAATAATAAAAAAATGTTTCAAAGTGTTTAAAAAAGTTTTTGTTTTCTTGTTTTTACCGCGTTTAAAAAAATAAACGCGAAGCCGCCCGAGAGCGAAGCCGCCAAATAGAGCGAAGTCGCCGTGCAAAACGAGCGAAAGAAAATAAAAGATTGTTTCAAAAGTGTTAAAAATAAACGAGTTTCTTGTTTTTACCGCGTTTAAAATAATAAACGCGAAGCCGCCACAGAGCGAAGCCGCCAGATAGAGCGAAGTCGCCGTGCAAAACGAGCGAAAAATAATAAAAGAATATTTAAAGAGTTTAAAAAGTTTTTGTTTTCTTGTTTTTACCGCTTTTAAATAATAAACGCGAAACCGCCTAATTACGCTTTTTCGAGAAATCGGTATGCCCACTACGAGTATAGCCATTTTTCCTTTTAATCGTAATAAATGAGTGAAGACGGTAAACTCACTCGCAATAAATACAAAACTCTTAGCGAAGAAGAGAGAAAAAACGCGTTAGTAGAGGGTTTACCTATTGTGAATCAGCGGAACCTAAACTCTATAGACCCATTTCAAGCAACTAAAACTTTATTATATTCCCCTACGAAACCTGCGTTTGTCGAGCCTAACCTGGATTCGGTTCTTGAATCTGTTATAGAACCAGCTCCATTCGGAAATCAACCGAATAATTCCAGTCAAGACTTAGAAAATTTAAACCAGTCTTCATTTTCCCTTTTTTCGGCATCTACTATTAAATACGATTTGATCGCCTCCGAGATGGCAAGTAATCAATATTTAAGTGTCCGCGATGCAGCTGATACAATACCCATATTTTCCGGGTCTAGGGACGGATATACATATACGGAATTCGCGACAGCTTGCAATAACGCCTTAAAAATGATCCCCGACGCAGCAGAACGCGCACTTACTAAACTGACTCTTGCCAGATTAAAAGGTGAAGCATATCATACTATGCTTGGCAAGGACCCCGATACTATATCCGAAATGTTAATTGTTTTAAAAGGGATTCATGGTTCCCACACTTCTACGCTAGAAGTGTATGGTGAATTAGCCCTGTTATGTCAAGGGGGTTCTGAAGGTGCCGCAAGTTACTTTAACCGTGCCCGAGCAATCGGATACCGTCTAAAGGAAGCGTATAAGCAAGGGTCAAACATAGATTTGTCAGACGAGAAAATTAAAGAACTTGAAGTTGCTTGTTGTAAGGCTTTTGTATTAGGATTACACCCCGAAATTAATAATCGAATGACGGAACGAGTAGATTTAAATTTAGCCGGTCCGGAAGCAATTAAAATCGAAATTCAGTTAGAGAATCGTAAACGATTAATCATACAACAGAATTCTCCACTTACAAATTGCGATATTTGCAAAAGCACCGTACACGCAACGTTAGAGTGTCCTTTATTATCTAAAGAACCCAAACGATGCCAATTATGTGACAGTACCCAACATACGGCAAAAACATGTGAAAAACGAGAAAACACGGAAAATCGTTCAAGATGCCAATTATGCGATCGAACCGGACACCTCGCACGAGATTGTCGCCCTAAAGGACAAAGGTGTCAATATTGTAACAAATCTGGGCATACAACCAGGGAATGTCGCAACAGATCGGGAACCCAAATATGCGATCTTTGTCGTAGAACGGGACACGTGGCACGAGATTGTCAGTACAGAGCTCCCGTTCGGGTAGTTCAACCGAATTGTCAAGGATGCTGTAAAACAGGACACACTCTGCAAGATTGTCGAAATAGTATGCCTTGTCAATATTGTACCCAGCGAGGTCATACAGCTAGAGATTGCCCGCGAATAAAAGAACAACAGGCCCCACGCTGTCAATACTGCAATCGAACCGGGCATACTGCAGCCCGATGCTTCCAAATTCCCAAACAGCAAGAATCGATAAGAGAAATTTGCAGTTTCTGTAAAAAGGCAGGTCATACCGTTGAATTCTGTTTCGCACGAAATCGTCAAGCTTCCAATAATATTCAGCAAAAATCGGGAAACTTCCGGAGCCTCCCACATCGGGAGGCAGTTCAATTTCAACCATTAAATCGTGCTCCAATACGAACGATGCAATATGCCATAGAAGAGGAACCATACGATCAGTCAAATTAATTATAGAACGCGAATCGCCTTCCGTTCAATTAAATTGTCCTGATCCTACATTGTTTCTTATAGATTCGGGAGCTGGACCTTGTATAATTAAATAGAGATTTATAGATAAAGAAACAATCGACAAAACTCATATTTTACAACTATTAGGAATATCTCCACAATTGGTACCTACCATGGGGAGCGTCACTTTGAATATTTTAGGTAATCGCGTCGATTTTCATGTAATACCCGATGATTTTCCCATATATCAAGATGGCCTATTAGGAACTTCATTCTTATCAAAATATAAGGCAAAGATTAATTGGGAAGAACAACTTTTAGAAGTTGGCGAAAATAAATGTCCATTCTATTCACACCCTCCAGTTTTTGTTATATCTCCGCGTTCCCGACAAATTGTATATGTTCACGTCAAAAATACTAAAATCACATGTGGATATATGCCACTTTTAAAATTACCCGAAGGAATATTTATGGGAAATGGGTTAACAGAAAACCACGATGGCAAAGCTTATGTGCCGATAGTTAACACAACAGATAAACCATATCCATATTCACCTACTGAAGTAGAATTACAAGAAGTTCAGGAAACTCAACCAACACAAACAGAATTGGTTGAACAGAAACGTATCACTCGTCGCAGAAAATTGTCCAGATTGAAAATACACCCCTCTAAGATATACAGCATTCAAGAAGATTCAAGATATAAAAAAATCAAGGAATTATTACGCTTAGATCATTTGAATGTTGAAGAGCGAGAAGAAGTAGATCTGTTATTAAAAGAAAGTGCAGACAGATTCTATATCCCGGGAGAACAACTGCAATCCACGCACATCACACAACATGAAATCCGTACTACTGACGAAGAACCCATTTATAAACGTCAGTATCGTTTCCCAAGAAATTTGCGAGGAGAAATAAATCGACAAGTAGAAGAGTTATTAACTAATAATATTATTCAACCGTCACAATCACCTTATAACACGCCTATTTGGATTGTCCCTAAGAAAGAAGACAGTCAAGGAAATAAACGCTGGAGATTGGTACTGGACTTCAGGGCACTAAACGAGAAAACGATTGGAAATGCGTACCCGTTGCCAAACATTTCCGAAATACTGGATCGATTGGGAGGAGCACAATACTTCTCCATTTTTGACCTTGCCTCAGGATTTCATCAAATTCCTATGAGTAAAAAGGACCAACACAAAACCGCATTCTCCACGGATCATGGGCACTGGGAATTTGCCAGAATGCCATTCGGAATCAAGAATGCTCCTGCTACTTTTATGAACTTAATGAATGTAGTATTATCCGGATTACAAGGAATAGAGCTGTTCGTATACTTGGACGACGTACTGATATACGCAAAAACTTTGACAGAACATCGCAAGAAATTTCTTAATTTAATACATCGGTTACGTGAAGCAAACCTTCAACTACAAGCTGACAAGTGCGAGTTTTTGAGGCACGAAGTCACCTATCTCGGACATCTCATTACACAAGACGGATTGAAACCAGATCCTAAAAAACTCGAAGCAGTCGAAAAGTTCCCGCAACCTAAGAATGTCAAGGGAATACGAGAATTCTTAGGTTTAACTGGATACTATCGCAGATTCATCGATAAATACGCTAAAATATCAAAACCACTGACTAAATTGTTAGAAAAAGATCGAGAATTCGAATGGACCGAATTGCAACAATCCGCGTTCGACACTCTCCGTCGAAAACTATGCGAAGAACCGGTATTACAATATCCGGATTTTGAAAAACCTTTCGTAGTCACTACAGATGCAAGTGGCTATGCAATAGGCGGAATTTTAAGTCAAGGGCCAATAGGATCAGATCGACCATGTGCCTATGTATCAAGAATATTGAATGCAGCCGAGAGGAATTATTCAACTTATGAGAAGGAAGCGTTAGCTATTATATTTTGTGTCCAACATTTTAGACCATACTTGTACGGACAAAAATTCACTATCGTCACAGATCATCAACCATTAGTATGGATGAGGACTTCAAGGGACCCTACGTCGAGACTTACACGATGGCGTTTGAAATTGGAAGAACATGATTTTGATATCGTTTATAAAGCAGGAAAGAAGAATGCGAATGCTGATGCCCTATCACGCAACCCTGTGAATACAAATACCTTCGAGAATTCTACCAATTTGCCAATTGAAGTCAATACAGATTCAAAACAATTCCTTGTCGCAGAAGATAATTATTATGGGAATGGCATAATTCACAAGCTAACCCATGAACCACCAACTAGACGTTCGCAACGAATCTCAAAACCTACCATTGAAGGACAGCAATATCGGAAGCAACTAATACGAAAAGAACAGAAGAAAACGAAAAAGCTCGAAAGGAACACATTACAACCAACAGTAGATTTACCTCATGAAACTCCAACCTCATCAGACAATATAGTAACTAATGAAAATCCATTTTTCGAATCACCTATGTCTCAAACCTTTGAGACTGAATCTATCGAAGCATCATCCAATATCCAAGATGATGCTCTCTCAGAAACATCATCTACAGAAGAAAACATTCTCTCTGGCTATAACACCGATCAAGTTGATTGTCCAGACGATGATGTTAGTGACGAAATTGAATGTCATTCCGAGCCAGCGAGTGACGAAGAAGATGAACGAAATCCCATCGAGAAACTACTATCGGGAAGAAATATTTTTGAAACTCGTGACATTTTAATAATGCGAAAGGATAATTGCGTGTTTTTCTTCGATGAAAATGGAAAACCTATTGGAACTGATACAGAAGAATATGGAAAGAAACGGAATTTAACTGATTTTGGTCCCAATACAGTTGGTACAGTTAAATCATTGAAAATTGGAAGTAAGCGCTATTTCGGGATTTATTTACCGCCGATATCGACCGGAATCAATATAAATAAAGTTTTCACAATATTAAATTTATGTAGTAAACAGCTAAAAGAATTGTTACACTTCAAAGTTACAATTCAAAGTTTAAGTATTCCGCGTATCGATTTCTCAGATCCTACCCTTTGGAATAAGATGCAAGATATATTGGTAAATCGATTGCGCTCCATCGACACTAAGATATATATATGTTTAGGATTTGTGAAACAACCCCCTATGTCTGAGCGTTTTGATCTCATTAAGGAAGCACATAATTCGATAGTAGGAGGACACAAGGGCGTGAATAAAACGTATAGTTTATTAAGATTTAATTATCAATGGGAAAACATGAAAGAAGACGTTCAAGCTTACATTGAACAATGCCTACAGTGCAAATTAAAAAAAATTATTCGCGTCAAAACACGAATGCCAATGGCTATTACGGATACTCCAGGCACAGCTTTTGAAAAGGTAGCTCTCGATCTGGTTGGACCTCTACCGCCGACAGAAGGCGGAAATCGATGGATTCTCACGATGCAATGTCTACTGACAAAATATTTCATCGGAGTCCCATTACCTGATGCAACAGCTTCTACCGTCGCAGACGCATTTTTGAAACGTTTAATATGCGTATTTGGACCCCCAAAATAGTTCTAACCGACCAAGGCTCGAATTTCTTGTCCAAATTAATCAAATTATTAGCTAAACGACTTCGTATTCGTCAATTAAAAACCACTGCGTTTCACCCCCAAACTAATGGTTCGTTAGAAAGATCCCACACAACTCTCGTAGAGTACTTGCGTCAATTTGCAAATAAAGATAGCGAATGGGATAACTGGGTAGAATTTGCAATGTTCTCTTATAATTCCAATGTTCACGAAGGTACAAAGAGAACGCCATTCGAGTTAGTTTACGGAAAAAAACCCTATAATTCCTTCAAGTCGATCACTTCCTCGACATGAACGAATTGAAACTTATGATAATTACTTGATAAAATTGTTAGTTCGATTAGATGCCCTACACCATGACGCACGCGATAATCTACAAGCCGCGAAAGAGAAGTCCAAGATCTATTACGATCGCAGACTTCACCCTGTCGATTTTATCGCAGGGAACTACGTATTTTTAAGAAGGGGTCTAAAGTCTGGTAAACTAGGCGATTTGCAAGAAGGACCTTACCGTATCTTAGAAGTATTTAATGATAAAAATGTTAAAATACGAATTGGGAGGAAGGAAAAGATCGTCTCGATGGATCGTCTTATCCCTACTACCATAAGGAGTCAGATTTAAGACTCCGTCATAATTAATAATTTCTCTAATGTAATTTTTGTCGATGTTAATATAGGTTGGCCAATTATAAAAAGAAAGGACAGTAAACTATTTGCAAAAATGTCAAGCAACGAAGCACGTATATATGCGGGAGGAGATGAACCTGCGGCTTCGCGTTTGGATGCCCAGCTCCACAAATGGAGAATTCCCCATTTGAAGGGAAAGGGGCCAGCAGCCCGAAAAGAAGGAGTCCGCGAGAAACTCGGACTGATGCGGAACCACCAGGTAATGGAGAGAGACCGCGTGCTGGCCGACTTATATGGGGACTCCGAAAGCCAATCATATCGTCCAAGAATAAGGGAGACTTGGAGAAAACAGCAATCCGCCAAATACCAGGTGGAAGGGAAACCTGCGCATAATGACGATGTTTTCAACGAAATGTTGTTGGACTTCTACGGTCCAAGGATGGAGCCTCCGTACCCTGAGGCACTCACCTCTGGAAATGGTTGTGGACAAGAACGCCCAAATAATAGGATCCATAAGGAAACTCGGAGATCATCGCGAGAAAAAGGATGGAATCGCAATACTGGAGCAATACCCAAACGTACACAAGTAGGTTCGATACCTACGTACAATGATACGGTGGAGGATCCAACTTTACCAACTCGCGGGGACTTGCGAAAATCCACGCGAGCCGCCATCTACGTGGATCTCAATGATCCAATTTACCGTAAAAGAAGGGAACCACGAGCTCCTTCACCACCTAGGTTGCCACCGCCTCCACAAGGAGAAGCTTGGGAGACTGCCAGCACAATGGGAGAAGCAGCCGCATTACCAGATCCAGAACCGTGTATTCCAGATATAATCGAGACAAAGGCGACAGAAGAAGGAATCGCTAAAACATCGGAGATTTCAAAAGAGATTCCTGTAACCACGTTATTAGTATCCCCTTCGGTTGACGTTGGAAGTGTCAACGGAAGTGCGTTGGAATCCGAAGGAAATTCATCAGCAACGCATCGGAAATCTAAGGCCAGGAAAAATTACCAGAAGGTGCGGCGCGTAATAGAGAAATCTACAAGCGACTTATCACACTCAAGTCGTTCTTCAACTACGGAATTTCGCGCACGCATCACCACATCGAACTTTTGTGCGGAATGCGGGTTCAATATAGTAGCTCTCAAAAAGATTTGCGCCTGCAAATACTGTCCTTTATGCAGCAAGTTGCTAAAATGAAAGCAAACTTTTTCTTTTTTTTTTTTATATATTTATATCGAACATTATTATTATTATTATATTTAATCTAATAATTGTGCATGTGCGAACACCAATTTCAAAATGTGATGACGGTGCAATTATAAAATACAAACATACCGTCCGAGTAATTGTTTAAGATTAAACTAAATCGCAATCGCTCTTGTTTTCTTATTCGCACTTTCCGAATTTTCTCGAACCGAATAATGACGCATATACAAATACAATCGCGCTGTTATTTGCGAATATATATAAATACCTTCCAATTCACAAATTCAATAATGTCAAATATAGAATCACCAAAGAACATGATCAATTATTATTATTATTATTATATTATATAGTCCATTATTATTGTTGCTATATTATTGAAATACGTCAAAATAATGAGTATCGTAAAATCAATTAATTAGTTGTTCGGGATTGGGCACTCACGAAGGAGCCAATCCCGAAGTATCAAACCTAATGAATTTTTATATATCCTTGAAATAAAACTTATTCTGTAACGAACTTATTAGTAAAACAATATGACTACTATTAATGTTATTATATATGTTGCTCGCGAAAATTGACAAACAAAAATTTCAACGATATACACACATTCATATTCACCAATTTCTTGTTGTTTAGTTTTATCTTTTCCTAAAATATTCATCGTAAGATTACTTTTTCAGGATATAAATAATCCACTGCGGAAGCTAAGGAAAGGAAATTAACGAAAAATGTATCGGTCATTTTTGTGGTATCTATCGGTCTTCGCCATAATTTTTACCGGTGTTGAAGGTCTCGTCGCATACGACTGTGGCACACCCAACGCTAACATGACGGTAATATCGTTGACTCAAATTGTAGACTGCGATATACCTGAACCCCGGGTGGATAAAACTGCCGTCTATACACAATTACTACAAGTCCTCAACTATGGTAACGTCCACATCAGAACTTGTAGAATTGACGTATTTCGTGAAGTCACTCACTGCGGGATGCACAGTCACAGTTCCGCCGTAGCCCAGGGTATCGTTGAATACGTGAAAGATGTCAGTCGTGAAGAATGCAACCGAATGCATGAAAGTGGACGTCTCGTCTTTGGTTCCACCATCTTGGACGGACTGAAGAAAAATGGTACTACTGGATTCAGCACTGGTCTCGCAGGACGGGTCGGTTTCGACGCGAAATGCCAGGGTACTCATTATACCGATCCTTACGGTTCTTGGGACGATGTCATCGTGCAAGCTCGGGTTACAATCACCCTCTCTGATTACGATGCTCAAACGCATCTGCAGTCAAATCAAGTGATATTGAACACTGGCACTCGATGTCCTATTGATCGTGGAATGTGTTTAGACTCTTTTGGAAGCACATCATTTTGGGACAACATTCCCATGGACTCTTGTAAATTCAATCGATATGGAGTTTTATATCAGGGTCCCGCCTCTAAACTGGTGGACGTGTCCAATACTTTTGCGGAAACCATATACACCGTTATCAGTCAAGATCTCACCTTCGCACTAGCAGTGGGTGGTTCAAAAACACTATGTGGTTATAATATAATAAAAATGGAGCATCCTAAATTGTTCATCTTAGAAGGACAAAAGGAACGATTCTTTAACTCTCCTGCTCCACCGCGAACTCATGACATGGATCTTTTCGCATATGTAAATAGTAAATTTATATATGTTGAAAAACACGTAAAAACTCAAGTGACTAATCTTTACCGAGACATCTTGCTGCACCGTTGTGCTCTGGAACAAGATCTTCTAAGGAACGCTCAAGCACTTGCAATCATTAAACCTGAGGAGTTTGCCTACACCTATAAAAGGGGGCCAGGATACATGGCAATAACCACCGGAGAAGTCACCAGACTCATTAAATGCGTAGTGGTCGAAGTTAGACGCGCTACGACAGAAAAGTGTTATAATGAGTTACCAGTGTATAAGGGAGAAACTTTAATGTTTCGCACTCCACGGACTCATATTCTAAAATCCGTAGGGTATGAAGTGCCTTGCAACAATGTATTACCACAGATGTTTCAACTAGAAGGGCTGTGGTTCAAGGTATTCCCAAAGTTAGTTGAAAGTCGAGCCCCACACATCATGTCTCCGCAATCTAGAGACACGTGGAAATATCAGAGCCCTGGAAATCTCGCTCGCCAAGGAATATACACTTCGGAAGATTTAGAACGATTAAGAGATTACATAATGAGTCCTTTTGAGCAACCGGCCATTGTGAACCACTTAGTACGCACCGTGAAAGGGGAAGGTGATAATTCAGCTGGACTGTCAATAGGAGGATTATTGGACACTGAAACTCTTCGAAGAATTGCGGAATCAACTTGGAGTCGGATGTGGTTAGGGCTCAGCAATTTTGGCACATTCAGTGCTGGTATTTTAGGTATCGTCATGATACTGAAGGTCCTAAAGTTCCTAATCGACACGGGCATACATTTTTTCGCCCTACAAAGAGTATTTGATTGGTCGTTTTATTTATTAGGCGCCATTATGGATTCCATGACCAACGCTCTGCTACATCTACGCCCACGGTCTGATACCCCACCAACTACCTCTTCCAACTCTGCAGAATTGGGCCAAAGAGGAGAAATAGAATCCTTGTATCCCAATGAACAATTGCAAGAGATAACTATACTACCATCATCTGCTACTGCACCTGTAGAACAAAGACGCTATGGACTATCGTAAAGTGAGTTTAGTGAGTTAAAGTGACTATAAATTAAGAAATAAGACAGTTATGAACTTTTATAAGAACTAATCAGTGTAATTTAAGTGCGATTCTAAATTTGTTTCTTATGAGCGAATGTTTACCAAAATGACCGAACAAAGACAAATACTTTCCGAATAGACCTAAGAAAATGTTAATTGTAAAATATTTTGATTATATATATACGTTTAAGCATTCAAGTTCCAACAATGGTATTTGTTAAGTATATCTTAACTTTTGTATATTTGAATTGATTTCTTGAGAATCTTTTCACCCGAAATCAATTTTAAAGGGGGGAGGTGTAACGTGGGACGTTTTTAGTTCTAACAAAAATTAGTTTTCCCACCGTTTCATCTTTCTCTAGCTTGCACAGCTGTTACTAATAAAATAAAAAAAAAAGGGAAATGTACTATTTTCCCACATTCGACAACCAGAAGATAAGCTTCTTACAACATGCGGCCGAGCATCATCATAGTAGAAATGCCGCGAACCCTCTCGAGTTTCGTGTAAATTTATGATTATTCATAAATCAGTTTTCGATCACACGATCCGCCGTAGCCAACGGCCGGAGCATTATCCCATAATAAACTTAAAAATATCTTATACCAATAGAACACTTCCTGTTGTCGAACACGTGTGGAAAAATAAAAAGACTAAATAATTTTTGTCCCGAATGACGTCACGTCCTCTTAGTAATACTAACAATTACCATTGCAACTATTATAATCAATTAACCATTAATTATAGAAGCGTTACTAATAAAATTCATTGTCAGCGTACAATTAGATTTATATCAATAAGTTTAGAAGTATATCTTATTCAATTTAATACCTTTTTAACGGTATTAATTATGATTATAAGTAATAAGTAATCGGAGTATTGCGCGATGCATATATCATCAATTGCGAATATGTAATCCACGTAATATTAACTACTAATTATTATTATTGCGTTTAGATATAAGTTTATAATATTATATTGTAAGGGAAGATAGTATACATCATATCCACTTTTCCCCACTTTTCCGGGCATAAGCCCTGCCCCTTTTTCTCTATCGTCCAATCTTGACATAGACAATTTTTGACTCTCATCTCATGAGCATAGAGAGGGAGAAGTCCTAGAGCTCTAACCGAGGTGACGATTTAGGAAAACCTATTTTCAACAGTTAGTTCAAAGGTTTCAGTTAAAAGGTTCAGTTCAAAAGTTTCAGTTAACAGGTTGAGTTAAAAGTTAGTCCGATAGTCGACAGTCCGAGAGTCGACAGTTTGAAGTAAGTTTCGTTTTATTTTTATCTTTTCTTTATAATTATACAATCTTGTTTACCATTTTTGATTTCCAGGATAATTCCTTTTGTTTTTCCCTTTTCCTTAATCTAAATTAATTCAAAGGCTTGAAGTTGGACGCTTCGTCGTCAAGGTACCAACCTCGAGGTATTGAATTAAAGATTTGTTCTATTCTTAATTTTGTTGTCTTATTAAAGACTTTTTCGATTCATTCGATTTTTTTTCTTTAAAACTAATCCTAATTTCAAAGGCTTGAGGTTGGACGCTTCGTCGTCAAGGTACCAACCTCGAGGTATTGAAACAAAAAGGATTTTCTTTTCTTATTTCTTTTTTTTTTGATTAGAAACAAATACTTGAAGTTGGATGCTTCCTCGTTAAGGTACCAACTTCAAAGTATCTATCTAACCACGTTTTTTTTTGTTAATTAATTGAACCCCAAATCGATTATTCCCTAGTTTCCTTTCCCAAAAATCATACTATCTTCCAATATTTAGTAATGTACTTAAAATATAAATTGTAATAATAATAATAATAATTGTATATTTTATTTCACCATTTCTCCACCATCCCGGTCGTCCCAAGGTAAGAGGGACGAATTATAAATTTTAAAAACTTCTTTCTTTTACTCCGTTGTGTTCGACGCTGGACGTAACAATAGAATTGGAAGAAAAGAGAAGAAAAGTGGAAGGTATAGAGAAAAAATAAGACGCATTGTGTGCTGACGTTTCAAGAAATATATCTGTCCCTTGACTGTCATAAGCTTTTACAGTATTTTACATCCTTCAAACTACTTATAATTAATATAAAAATGATATTATTTAAATACGGGAGCTGGTTCAAGTCGAACCCTCGTCTTATTTGGACCACTTATTGTTTCTCAGAGTGACCAATTCGAGGGATTTTTAAAATATCACTCATTATCCCTCAAAGACGAGGAATTTTTTAAATGTTTCACGTAAACCAATTTTGAAAATAGTTGCACTGCGTTTCTATGATGATAACAAAACAAGATATACAAAAATTGAGAGGTGATACGAGTTTTTTTATTTAACTTACCTTCTAGCGACCCGTCGAACGAAGAATCAGATTTTAATTGTTTACGATTTTCGCGATCGAACGACAGGAGGAAGTTGGAGGCCGATAGTGATTCGTTTGACGATTGTTTCGCTATGGCAGTTAATTAAAATAAATTAATTTTCAAGGTCGGTTTAAACAAAAAATCGAGTTTAAAAACAGTACTTTTCGATACAAGTGCTGAACTAGTAGTTTACGTATCTAAGGCGGAAACAGAGGCATTGCAGCAGGGGCGACGAGTGGGCGACGAGTGCGCCGAAGGCGAACAGCAGTCTTGTTCTTGCGAGGGTCACAATCGTCGCCCGATGCTTGCAATGCGCGTTTTCGCACGCGATACGTACACTATTTTTTGTTACACCCGTACAAAAAACTCCATCGTACCTTTAGGGAGTCTAAAGTGATCTAAGACTGTCAAGCACATTCGATGCTCTTCACAGCGCGAAAGATTGTTTTTCGATGAAAGACTGACAACACATTGTAAGCGTGGGGAAAAAAAACAAAAAATATTTTTGGTTACAAGTAAGGTAAATGTCCGAATTTCCGCACACAATCGTGTATAATTCCATGTAATAAATATTCCAAAAATAATTTGGATGTTTTAATATTTTAAATGGGTTTGGCAATCCTTAATTGACATTGAGAAAAAATCTCAATTATTAATTTGCATGAATTCTATTTAATTTTACTATCTAACTACTATCTAACTAATTTTATTTAATTATTTATTCAGGCATATGCATTGCAAAGGCAGATTCAAGAAATTTCTTACCAAAAAGGTTAAGGGAAGGTCTGAGCTTTTAACGCTTCTCATTAAGTTGTTTCGCGATAAATTATTAAGCTCAATTTCTTCAGGAGAAAGTGTTTCTTACACGGTAGTTCTTTTATCCAAAAAACTTGGTTTAGTATGACAATTTCCGTGTTTGGTTAACTGGGCCAAGTATATCAGTCGTTGTCCCACTTTTCAGACAGTATTCGATAACTGTTACAGGGTCGTGTAATTCAAAATATAAGTATGAAAATTCCACGTGAGTATTTCTTGATATAGCGGTAAGTACTCATCTGCAATTAAAGGCTACGTGCATGCGTAAATTCTCTTCTATGAAATTTTTCAAAAGTGAGGTTATATTTCGCGAGTAAACGTTTTGCGTGATTTTATGTGAGGTTACTGGGACATAACCTGAAATGAGTGTGCGGAAAATGGAACATTTAGATTTTCCACTTTATTCGTGTGCTCGTGAAAGCTTCAAGACCGACCGTAATCTAATGTAGAACTGATGGTCGGTTTACGGTCGATTTATAGTCGGAAAGTCTGGTGACCGACCGAAAGCCCATGCGAAACTGACGGTCAGTTTCTGGTCGGTTCAAAGTCGGAAAGCTTCAAGATCGAACGTAATCTAATGTAGAACTGATGGTCGGTTTAGGTCGGTTTATAGTCGAAAAGCCTGGTGACCGACCGAAAGCCCATTCGAAACTGACGGTCGGTTTCTGGTCGGTTCAAAGTCGGAAAGCTTCAAGACCGATCGAAATCTAATATAAAACTGATGGTCGGTTTCTGGTCGGTTAACAGTCGGAAAGCCTGATAACCGACCGGAAACCATTTCTGAACTAGCGGTCGGTTTGCGGTCGGTCAATAGTCGGAAATCTTCAATACCGACCGAGATCCAGTACAAAACTTACGGTCGGACGAAAGTTGGTGTATCATGGATCCGACCTATTCCCGACCAAAACTGGATTCTGATTAATTGCGGTCGGTTAACAGTCGGAAATGCAAAATTTAGAGTCGGAGAGGAGTCGAAAACCGACCTAGCGGTTCGTGGTCGGACGATAGTCGGATTAACGGTCGCCCAGATTGCTAGGGTTATTACCATCGGCGCAGTTAGGAAGAAGATCCCTCACTCCGGATCGAGTATTCGCGGAACAAAAACAAATCGAGCGATAGAGAAAAAAAGTGAGGGGAAGTGGGCACTGTTTCCTTAACAGTATGGCTCTTCAAATTTTTAATCTATGCTATTCTTAATTTATTCAAAATTCAATTTGTATAAAATTCAAAATATACGTACATTAAGTGATTCACAATTTCAATTCATGTTCATGTTAGTCTAAAACAAATTCAGTCGTTCGCAATTAAAGTTCATTGACAGATTGACCTATTTTAACAGAAAATATTATTCGACGTACGTGCAACAATGTTTTCTCTGCGAATGTTAATGGGACCACCACCTTCAACTTAGGCTGCATCACTCACATTTGCAAAAAACGTTTCCGCACTTGTATAGAAAACTACTATTGTATAAACAATTTACAATCACAGCAACTCACAGAGGAAACAGTTGCAAGCAATGACTTTTTATTAATAAAAAAGCACTATCCCAGGATCTGAGGAACCAAAGTGAACGTTATTTGGCATCCAAGGGTTTGTTTGGGTCGCTGATTACGAGTCTGACGTTATATTTACAAAATTGAAAATAGCGATCCCAATATGGCTGAACAAAAACAGAAATGTTTATTCGATTTCGATAAAACTAGGTACTAGGAAGTTTCCGGGCGCTGATTATGAATCTGACGTAAGATATTCAAAATTTAAAATGGCGAACCTAATATGTCTGACCAAAATGTTCAATCGTACATTCTGCACAAGAATTTCGTTATATTGACAATTTTCTTTCTCAATTAAAATTTAATTACCGAAGTATATTTTTCTAATGATATTTGGTCAAGCCGCACTTTAATCGGTGGTTGTAATGAATGTTTGCGAAATAATTTCGTAATACTACCTGATATAATTTCCACCTAATTTGAAAGTCTTTTATTTGTATGGATGCTGAAAGAAACAGTGAAATAAACTGAAATTCAATATTAATATTTGTTATGGAAATGCTCTTTGGAGCGGTTTTTTCTCCCTCGTTACATAAAATAGCACAAGCCTATTAATAGGCTGAGCAAAATGTCGTTAGAAGTGTGCATAAATTTAAAGAGACTTTATGATTTGTCTTACAAAATACTCTGCTCAATAAATTTTCCAGTTCGGCGGCTACATAAATTTGACGAGTATGTGGTTTGTATTATATCGATGGAACGTATGTATTAGTTTGAGACAGTCACACTTTACAGCACTTCCAATGTATCTCCTTATAAGATTTTTCTTAGTCACTTAGCCTAAATGATATTAATTCCGTGCCGACTCCCACAACACCAGCGAATTGTAAAGAATTAACTTAGTAATGATCAAAACAACTCTCGGTCTTCCGTCTTAATATTAGTCTTTGGGAGAGGTGCATGACCAGACCAATACTAAAATATCGAATTCACAGCAAGACCGAGACCAAGATAAGATTACCCGACCAAGACTACTTGTCCAAGATATCACGATTTATCTGCAGCAAGTAAAATTTTAAATTTTGGCGGCAGTATTGGATCCATCGTTTTGAGTTTTGGAAATCTATCATCAGATTACTAATCAGCTATTCCAAAAGAAAACCGACTATTGAAATTCATCCGCAGCGCTTGAATTTGGACATTTTGATTATCCGAATAGTTAGCCATTTTTAATTTTGAAAAGACTTCAGATTCGTAATTAGCTACCCAAAATAATCCGATATACTGGAAGTCGTCCTCAGTACACGATATTTGATATTTTAGTCAGTCCTATTGGGCCCACCTAATATAGTGTTTTTCGCTTTATAAAAATTACTGTACTTTATGGATTTTCAAGGTCAAAAGATTTTTATTTTAAATATTCTTCAGTACTTTTCCTCTATTCTACACTCTCTTATCTTCAATTTCTTACTCTTCCCATCCATTTTGGTCAATTCTATCATGAGTCATTAGGTGTCGACACAAAGTTTTCAAAATGTGATTGTGTGCATCGCTGCAAGCGGGTAACGCAAACTGTAGTTTTTTATACATTTGTCAGGAAATCCACCAATTTTTAGCAGATAGTTACCATTTTTGCGACATATATGACATCACAATTATAATATCAAATCAAGTAGTTTGCTATTTAAGTTCTTTATGCTCCCCACGTCTTCGCCAACTGTGTCGTGGTGCGGTGGGAGCCACGTTTACTTTCCTTGAAAAGCAGCCTTCAAAGCGAACAAGTTACATTAGCCACCTATTTTTTGCTCCATGCATAGTTCTTGAGTTATTTCAATGTCAATTTTCCTCGATTGACATGCCACCTATGAATCAAACTGTTAAAGTTTTTAGTGCAGCTTGGCATTATTTTAAATATTGCGTTGCTATTTAAGTTATTCATATTACCCCACCCACCCCGCGGGGACCGTAGAAGCCAAGTTTAGTATCATCGGATGCCCTCTTCGTGTATGGCAACTGTCGTTCCACACTTTTTTTATCATATTTTTTATCTTATGTATAGTTGTCGAGAAATTTCAATATCATCTGAGAAATCGGCTACCTTGTATCTACAAAGACTTTTGCTTACTTCAAATATATTTTTTTTTCTTTTTCATTGCTCTTTACCTTCTCATACTCTTGTGTACGCCCCAGTGTTAATGCGACGAAGTCAGGTATTGAACGCGAAATATGGACGAAGAGCACTCTATCCTGTAGTGTACATACGTGAGACGAGTCAATTTCCCACTAGTCTTTATGTGGGATGCTCAATAGGAATTTGTTGACAGACTGATACTTTCGTTCACACAGTTGAAAGCTGTCACTTATATGAATTTCAGCTATGTTCTACACTCGCAAAGACAGTAACGATATACTGTAATGAGGAACAGCAACACTGGAGACATTTTTCTTTTATCGATAATACGTATAAGGCGTAAAATAGCATTGTATGCGACAAAATTTAGCGGAATAGCTTTTTTAAGTGCAAAATTATGAACTGTGCTTTAAAAAACATATGGATACCTCTCACCTGCAGTTTCTGTTGTAGCAGGCATGAATCCACGTCGTCCGAATATCTGTGACTTATTCTGAAATAAAATAAATACCTATCAAATTGATCACCACTCAACATAACATAATTACATACATTAATTAAATTAAATTCCAAATCTAAATGTAGGATAAGGTTTATTTTATGTTCTTTGGTGCGTCCATAACATTTCATATAATTATAAGAAAACACATATTTGTTGGCACTATCATAAATATGTAATTTATACAGTGTCCATGAAATGGGAAGTCAGATTTCATATTTAGATTCTATGTGACCTTTTCAGCAAAATAATACCAAATTCTGGTACCAAAATTTGATCATAAACGGAAAAAATGCCGATTATTGCAAATTGTTTAAATATATATCATGTTGCTAAATATACAATGAAATATCACATAGGAATAACTCTCGGAAATTAAGTCGCGAATAAATGTTATCAGATAGTTTTCAATTTAGTATTTGTTTCATATGCAAAAAATTAAATTCTCGAGTATTATTATTGTATTAAGATTACCATATCGGCGCGATCATTTCGCACGTATTACCGAGATTCGCCTTTAATAACACAAAAACTATTAGAAATACTATCAGAGTATCTTTTAAATAGTTTATTTAAAGCATATGCTATTTTCCCATTAGTTTTCTTTAAAGTATATAATGAAAAATTGGTAATACATACGTCAGACACGTAACAATTCAGTAATTGGTACTGGTTTAATATATTATTGTAATATGGAAGTTTCCAGATTGTTTCTTCTGCAACACATATGCTTTTTAGTGATTTTTTTACTGCATTCGATGCAGATAGTTTATTCGGTTAAAAGAGCTTTTTTTATGTATGTAATAAATAAACTACATATTTTGAAAAAAAATAACAGGTTACTCTAGAATCTGCTGTTTTAATGAACGCTTTCTATAAAAAGAATTCTTATACTATTTTTTAAAAGGCACATCTTTAAAGATAAAATTCATGTATGCTATGAATTAAAACAAATTTATATAACAACAATAATCACTAACAACGTAAAAATAATTTTGTGTGCAGTTTATATTTCCATGCGTTTTACGTAAAATAACTATGCCACCTTTAGAATCACCCAGCTTATTAGGCGCATAGGCATATGACATTTATCAAGAACGTATTGCAAAATGTATGTATTCATCCCTTGTAATAGATGATTGTCGGTTCTGCGAAAATTAAAAGACTTATAGGGCATACATTGTTTAGTTTTGATGGATTAGGTTTTTCGAATGGGATGTTCCTATGCAATTTTCTATGCATCGTGAAATTCATGTTCAAACATTATATTACTTATAATAAAAAAAATGATTATTTCAAAACAAATTTAAACCCTCATTTCCTGGTTTAAATAATAATATTCTCAAAGTTCCGAAAATCAACCAACCGAAAGTCCAAAATTTCGATATAGCATGGCTTCAGCGTGATTTTCTTCACTTTGTCTTTTAAAATTTGGCAAAATGAAAGCCAATTGAAATACCTTGGACTCACGCAATATCGAAATTTTAGCTTTTAAGGGTTTTGATTTTCGGAACTTTGTTCCCCAGCCCAAACTGCGGTCCAATTTTATTTAGTTAAAAACTGGTGGCATTGAGAATTAAAAAAAAAATTAAAATTATATAGTTGATTGCTAAATTTTTTTTATGTTAAATTATAATACAGTAATTTAGCATACATAACATAATGAAATAACGGTTCTCATAAAGGTTCTCATAAACTAGGCGAAAACTCGAGGGCCGTTATTACCAGTGCGAAAACATTGAAGTGCGCCGTATCTGCAAGATGCGAATAAAAGAAATTTGGTTAATTCGAGTTATTGAGCTTATGTGAGCATACCATTTTCTCACCAAAGGATACCATTTCATATTCCGAGCGCATCCGTTATAAATCTGGTTTCCTCGTGAACCCGTAAACACAATTAATTATTCATTTATAATTGTATTAACCTTCACCGGTTACTGGGGGTCCAGTAGACCCCACGATGAATTTAAAGGTAAATAATTTGCTTTATTAGTTTAAAATTAGAAGTATTGATATATACACCTACCGGTAATTTAAAGTACTATCAATAAATTTCTGGTAATACCGTTGTCCGCCAAACGTCAGTATACCCGTGGTACGTTACAAAAGTTAGTCAATTTCGTGGCGGGGTCCAGTGGACCCCAGTGTGACTACGGTATATAATTTGAAGAAAATCAAATCATGATTCGTGTAGTATAAATAGTCGAAATAACACGGTAAATAATGCATATTGTACATCTATTATTTACTGTCAATAATATTATGAGACATATATTATTTATAGTTTTAGAGATGGCTTACAATTTAATAGTTCGTAATAGCCGTAAGCAATTAGAAGAGACTGAGGAAGATGAAACTATTGGCGGAGATGCTTAAGAAATTTTCGATTATCAGAATGTAAATTATTTTATTTGTTCAGTTGTATATCTTATATTTAAAAATTATGTATAAATAAACAAAGTATGTAGGTACAAATTATGTATTTAATTTTTTAAAGATTATGCACTTCATTTATCTAAATAAATACCCAGACAGCCAAATCTGCTGCATATTGCCGCATATAAGGGAAAAATCAGGCGGCGGATATGTCGGCAGAACCTCGGAATATGCGTCATCACATATACAGCAAATTTGCTGGAAATTCTCACCTGCCGACTAGTCTGCGGCGATTCTGACGCATTTCTGCGGAAGAGATTAAAAGGGTCGGCGAAGGGATTAAAGACGCATACAAACACGGAAGCCGCGTCGGTGAATCCCCACACATGTGCACGCATGCATGCTCGAGGCAAGCGCGATAGGGGGCGATCGGCGTGACCAGGAGAGAGGGGGCGAACAGGAGAAGAGAGGTGACGGACGCAGCCATTTTCTCTCGTTTATCAAGTATCGAAACTATTGAATCGAAAAGATGCGACAGCGGCATACCTGAAAAACGTGTAAAAAATTTGAATTTTTGATCAAGTCAGCGCAAAACTTGTTTCTTTCGGAAATCCTGAAGAATTAATTTAAGTTTTAATAAAATAACCTCCTAGCAATAAAAACTATTTATAATAATCACAATTATAACGTCTATATTAGACTATAGACGAAACTCCAATTCTGTGAAAGTGTGTAGATTGTGTGCAGCATTAAAAACAGTTGAAATTAAAAAAAATGCAGTTGCGATTAAAAATTGTAATTGTAAAAAAATGTAATAAGTTCGAAGTATTTGTGGAACTATATTCGGAGTTTTAAAAACGATAAATTTAACATTTTATTAACAGATTAAATGTATTTAGTACCAAGTCTATTTCTTCGTACGGTGTCATAGTATTATCCGAAACCTGGTTACATGCAGTTACGGATGAAGTTAATGTTGTCCCTGTATAAATGCCTGCAAACTTGGATACGAATCTCATTATAGAAATCACGCAAAATGATGTTCTCAAAGAATGGGGTTCACCAGTAAAATTTTCGTATTATTTTTTATTATTTTAAATAATAATTTAGGTCATACACTAATGCCAATTTAATGTAAAATTTTGCTCTCAGCCGTCTGCGATATTTGACTTTATTAATTTACAGTAAGTTGAAATGTCTAGACAAAATAAAACTCCGAAAATATTGACACTCTTATGAGAATAAATTGAATTTTTTTTGGGCCAGAGTGAAAATATCTACAATTACACTTTCTTCATTTTGTCGGTCATTTATTCGGAAGGATGGCAAAAGAAAATACCGATTTTAATTAAATATCGTTTATTTGTCTACGTTTCGACCTCTTGTAGGTCTTCTTCAGGACTCAAAACAAATTAGTTTAAGTATTGTGATGTTCCTAAGAACCTTACAGGTTCCCTTCGCATGGTGGTCTTGAAAAATTTTAAATGCTTTTGACACATGCCCTCTCCAAATCCGATGAAAACTTGTTCTATACCACCTACTGAAGTGATCTCAAGTGAAATAAAAATCGCGTATTGGGCCGTTTTTTTGTAAAACACATTTTTCATATATTTATTTATTTATTTATTTATTTATTTTACACGGACATTATTGCCCTTATACAATAAAACAACATTTTGTCGCATAAACATTCGAAAAATTATAATAGAAAAACTTAATGAATAAACTTACGAAACTAATAACACAATAAATAATATAATACTAATCATTGGCAAAGACTAGATTTAAGATTCAACAGATCACGGATCATAGAAACGAAGTTGGGATTTCCTACAACTAGTAACAAACTCGGCAAACGAATCAGAAGTGTTTAGATCACAACTAATAGTATTCCATAATCTAATAAGACGAGGCAAAGTTGAATGAAAACGCGCATTATTCCTATAGCTTTTTTCAAGCAGTGGACGAGAATTTCTACAGGTGTATATAAGTTCACGGTAGCGTAGTAGTGAAAGTAAGGCATCTGATTTAATACTGCCCAGTAAAATACTGAATATAAACGTTAAATCACTAACAGTATGTAGCGATTTTATTGTAGGCAATCCAAAATATCTCGACCATTCACCGTAGTCATGACTAAATCTATGCATAGGACTTTGAGTTTTTAATGACAAATATCTAAGAAATTTCCTTTGGACTTTTTCAAGTGTAACTATGTGACAGCCAGCATAAGGAGACCAAATAATTGCCTTTGTATCAGTAAATTCTTTGGTAGATCTAAATAAAAAGCCTAACTGTTTTGCCGCTCTGCTGCATACTTGATTTAAATGTCCCTCAAAACTCAAAGAGCTATGAAATAGGACCCCGAGGTCCATTATACTACTAACGTCATGCAAACTATGATTAGAAATCTTATAGCTAAAATCAAATACTTCTTGTTTAGAGCTAAAAAAAATAGATTTACACTTATTAAGATTTAAATATAATCTATTATCGGAACACCAATTAAGAATAGTGTCAAGGTCTCGTTGCAAATTAGAGGCATCTCGGGGTGTTTTAATTTCTGCGAATAATTTTAAGTCATCAGCATATAATAACACCTGACTGAAACGAATAACCGTAAGAATATCATTAATAAATAAAATGAACAATAAGGGACCCAAATGAGAGCCTTGTGGCACTCCTGATGTAACTGTCACAGGTTCAAATAGTGCACCCTTGATCCGAACTATCTGCGGAAGATCCGATAAATAAGAACCGAACCAAGATAATAAGGGACCGCTAATGCCAAATTTATTAAGTTTAACTAATAACAGCTTATGGTCAACCATATCGAAAGCTTTGGCGAAATCGAGATAAATGGCATCAACTTGGTACCCATCTTCCAAGGAATTATTAATAAAAGCCGTGTATACTAGGAGGTTTGTAACTGTGGATCTCCCTTTAATAAATCCATGCTGACACTGTGAAATCGAAGAAAGAACCATATCATTCAACTTATTGGCCACAATAGCATCTAAAAGTTTTGGTATGACGCTAATAATAGAGATCGGACGATAGTTACATATGTCATGCTTATTGCCATTTTTAAAAATAGGAGTAACATACGAGGTTTTCCACTTATCCGGAAAAATACCCATTAGTGTAGAATGATTAAAGAGTTTTAGCAATGGAGCAACCAGAGAAGATCCACATTTCTTCAGAAGAATTGATGGTAGAAAATCTGCCCCGTAGTTAAAATCACCATTTAAATTATTCATGGCAGATTTTATATCATCCACTGTAATTAGTAAAGAACTGTGTGGGCCCGGTGAAACAACGGAAGGTTTTACAGAAGTATTAGATCTAGCATAGACTGATCCGAATTATTTGGCAAAAGAGTTCGCAATATCAGTATTACTGTTACTGTGATCATGCCCATAGTACATTCCGGCTGGTATTTCGTTTGATTTTTTTAAATTATTCAAATATGTCCAAAAAGATCTAATATTAGTTCTCGAGTAAAATTGCACTTTTCTAATATAGTCTTTATAATTAAGCCGAACTAAACGAATACATTTAGCACGCAAACTTTTAAACCGAATGTAATCATTTATGTCGTTCGATTGTTTCCAAATTTTTTGGGCAAGTTTTTTATCGTCTAGTAATTTACATAAATCCTGAGAATGCCAACGCGGCCTAACACGATTATAAATTCTTTTTGTAGGTACATGCTTTTTAACACCAGTCTAAACGCGCGTATAAAAATCTTGTGTCAACAAGTTAATATCATCACTGCACAACATAAGGTCCCAGTTTGTAGAATCTAAAAACGCACTTAGATTTACAAAGTCCGCTCTTTCATAGTCAAAATCTGTACTTGAAAATTCTCTTGCTGTTTCTTCGGTGATCTTGAAATTCAACACAACACAATCATGATGATCATCAGGTTTGATCAAGACATCATCAGCAGTCGAAGTTACGGCATCGTGAATCGATGAAAAGCACAGATCTAGTGTATAACCCTTTGATTTTAAATCAGGCATGACTTGGATTAAATCTAAAAATGACGCAAGTTTTTGGAGCTCTTGAAGACTATCAAGGCGGCATGGTCTAAGGTAATTCATTGTAGTAAACGAAACTTGCGGATAATTACACCACTTAACGCGTGGAATATTAAAATCTCCCATTAATATGAATTTATGATCAGAATAATTATCCGCCAGCTCTTCAACAATATCTGAGTACTCTTGATAAACAGAAAGAGGTAAATCTGGAGAAATATACGAGGCTCCCACTATAATTTTAAGATCAAGTAATTCAAGTGTAATAAACACATGTTCAGATAATGTCGATATGGAGTTTATATGACATTTCTTAGCTTTTAAATTATCCTTCACTGCAATGAGAACTCCTCTACCTCTTGGAGAAACTGATGACAAATAATTTCTATCACAGCGAAAAACACTATAACCCCTGAGACCTAATTGGTGATCATCGTAGTCTTCATTAAGCCACGTTTCAGTAAATATTATTATACTTGGCCGAGATGTAAGTAAATAAAAATTTTGTAAAAGAACATCTAGCTTAGATCGAAGCCCACGAACATTCTGATAATAAACAGAAAAACTAGAGGGCCGTGGCCTAATTGCTAGTTTAAATTATTCTTTTTTGAGGAAACGGCAACAAGTGTAGGAACACCATCAATTAATTTTACCACTTTCTTTTTATCAGGATTTGCTTCATTAAAATTTTTTGCTTCTATTCTTAATGCCGAAAGTTGTTTTCTCTGGAGTTCTGTCTTATCTGATGAGACATCAACACCTTCTGGTAAATCAATTTTAAAGTGCAGATAAGTGACAACCTCATGGAGGGAAGACAAATTTGCAATAAGAGGGCGAACCTTGTTCCTATTGAGTCTACCGATTCTGCGAACATGTTGGAGACAATATTTATGAGTCTTCTCCCTTGCTAATAAGTCCGATACCAAAGACAAATCTTCAGTTGGCGAGGACTCAGAAATGCCATAAAGAATAAGATTATTTACTTTAGTAGATCGTCTGTATAATTCCCTTAAGATCTCATCTCTAGAATTTTCAGATGGATTTAAATTTTCTTGAGATCTCACCTCAACAGTTGTTATTCTGTTTTCAAGCCTTTCTAAACGATCCGTAACTTCCGATAATTTTGTTTCGACCGTACGAATTGACGATGTCAAGTTAGACATTTGATTTGATAATGATGAGACTGACGTCTGCAGCATTCTGTTATCTTCTTTAATTGATTCAATTCCTGAAGAAAGATTATTCATCTTAATATTCATACTTGATGATAAGGCTTGAATCGTAGCGATGACATCTTTCAAAGATACCGGGAGAGGTTCTATAACATCCTCGGTCTGGGACGCTGATTTCTTCTTCAAATTTACTTGCGTAGCTGACGAGATCTGTTTAGTACATCTGTATGTACCGTCTTTACGCATGTGTCTGGGCATACAACCGTCATGTGCCATGCCATTACAATCCGGACACTCAACCGCTTTATCAACGTCACTAATTGGTGATTTTCCAGGTCCACAAATAATGCAATATACCACATCACTTATGTTCAAATTTCCTTCCATGGTAAGATGGATTGAATTATTACTACAGTATTTTCACTACAAAAATGTCTTAGCACTCGATTATCGTTATTTTACATACATCTCAGGTGGTTCTACTGACCCAGAGCCGTTGTTACAAATTAAAAAAATAATAATTTTAACCCATGTTCATAGTAACGTTATTGTAAAACGGTAAAAAATGTAAATAGGGGATCTTTGTATTTTTCAGTATTCCACCAATTTTTTTATTGTTAACGCGTTAACGGTGGTCTTGAAAGCTTTTAAATCCTTTTGACACATGCACTTTCCAAACCTTGGATGAAACTAGCATCTATTGGATTAATTATTTTTGAAACTGTATTTTTTCAGCTATTCAAGAATTTGAGTAGATACTGTTAAATTTAGGGTTAATATAAATTGATATTTAGTACCCATAATAATTAAAAATAACACAACGAAACCGTGTTAAATATTTAAAAATAATGAAATTTATTCGATAATTCATTTGTTATAAAAAGATTGTATGTAGTCATTCATTTAATTACGTCCTGCTCTAGGCGACTTTGCTGCTGGAAAAGTTATAAATATTTACATAGTTATATTTACATGTAGTCAGTTCTATTTTGGCTTTCCATTTGTTCGCGTCAATTTTTATTAAAGTGTTTCAGAAAGTCTTTGTATCTGAATTCATTTAAGTTCGCGTAGAGATCACGCTTATTCACGCAGTGAAAATCGAACGAGATTGTGCATAATGTGTTTAAAAAAATCACCTGCTTTGAAAAAAATGAGTGAAAATTTAATAAAAAGTGTTGAAAAGTCTGTCACATACAATTTCGCAAACGATGAACGGTTACCATCAGTAATTTGTCCCCCGTGCAAGATTTCCATTTATAGAGCCAACAAACAAAATATTGGTATAAAATTTCCAGATTACACAAAATTTACATATCCTTTAAAAATAACTCGATCAAATACCCAAAATCTGTGTACTTGTACGCTTTGCGAATTGGCAAGACAAAATAGTTTTTTCAGTTCCGAAAAAACAAATTCAAAGAAGAAAAAAAAGTTAAAAAAGTTTGTTCTAAGTGTCTATCTGAACTAGGAAAGGGTAAAAAACATAATTGTGTTAAGGCAACAAAAATTAAGAACATTATTAATGATTTTGAACAAGAACTGACAACGTTAGAACAAGAGCACTTGGCTTGTAAAGTGATTGAGAAAAAAGACCCGGAAGGTAGCAAAGAATTAAAATTGTCTCGCTTATGTGGTAAACCAAAGCAAATTCAATTAAGTTCGCAGACCATAAGTAACTTAAATAAAAAACATCAAATCTCAACTGACGATATGTTAAAAATTAAAGTAAATTTAAGCTTATTCGTAAAACGTTAGTGATTTGATCAAATTTGTCAAAACACATCGAGGTTTTGAACATGTGATTTTGAAGGTTGGATTGGACGGTGGTGATGGCTTCTTCAAAATTTGCCTATCAATATTAGAAAATTCCGAAGAATTGCAACGTGATGTTAACCAACCATCCAAGCTTTGTCGACAAAGCTACAAGAATGGAATAGCGTCTAATAAATTTAAGGACTCGGGTGTAAAGAAAACTTTTATTTTGGCAGTGGCAGAAGGTATTCAAGAAAACTTTGATAATGTTTCTTTTCTATGGAATCAATTGAATTTGAATTTACTTACACAGTTCACTATATCAACCCACTTAAAATGAGCAAACATATTATCGGGATTAATGACTTGTGCAAGCACCTTTCCTTGTATGTACTGTGAGTCATCTAAAAATCAACTCGGACAAAAAGGCAAAGATCGTACCATCGCTAATATCTCGCAAAATTTTGAAAACTGGAAACAAAATTCTTCGAGTAAAATGTTTGCCAAGGACTATAAAAATTGTGTCAATTATCCTATTTTTTGAAATGCCATTAATCAAATTGCGAAAATCATAAACATGATTCCTCCCCCTGAGCTACACCTGCTATTTGGAACCGTAAATTTAATATTTGATGCAATGATGAATGCGTTTGAACACGATGCTTTAGAATGAGCGAAGTCCTGTGGGGTATCAAGACAAGCTACTTACGGAGGAACTCCAGCTTTTGTTGACAATAGCTGCTGAAAGTTACTAAAAAATGTTGACACTTTGCGAGCAAATTGTGAGTTAGGATGTTTAAAATACGTAGATTGTTTATCAAAATTAAAATTGGTTGTGGATTCATGTTTTTCTGAAGATTTGAAACCAAACTTTGGTCATTGTATACAGTTTTCATGGTGCATACTCAGCTGCCGGATTGAGAATAATTCCCAAAACTCATATTCTTTTTGAACATGTCACAGAATTCTGTATTGAGACTCAGAGAGGCTTGGGTTATTATTCAGAACAATCCGTAGAATCTCTTCACGCTGACTTCAACAAAACATGGATAAAATACAAAGTTAGAAGTGAAGCTGAGAAGTATCCCATGTCATTATTAAACGCTGTTTGCGAATTTAATAGTTTACATATTTAATATAAATGTTTGTATAATATTGTATCATAATCAATTGAATTAATGAATAAATTTATTTACTTTCTAATTATTGAACATAATATTTTATTGCTTCTGTGTACTTTAATAAGTTTTATAACCATTTTCTACAAATTCTATTGATCGATTATAATTACTAACATTCTATTTTAATCAAATTTAAAGATTATTCCGGCGATAACTTTTGTTATTTTGCTAAAATTTTTCAGATTTTTTTTTAAATATGAAAAAATGTGATTTAACAGAAACAGCCCAATACGCGATTTTTATTTCACTTGAGATCACTTCAGTAGGTGGTATAGAACAAGTTTTCATCGAATTTGGAGAGGGCATGTGTCAAAAGCATTTAAAATTTTTCAAGACCACCGTGTTCGGCTAATAAGTATAAATACACATGCATAAGTGTATTCGATATACTACGCGTTATATTTGTATTGTTGAAGTATGTTTATAAAAAGCACGAGCAGCGTACTAACATGGCGATTCCATGTTAGGTCGGATGTTATTATAACACCAAGATCTTTTACTTCATGTGAATAAGGTATTACATCCGACCCAACAACAATGTGTTATGGTGAGATTTTTCATAATGGTTAAATTCTGAGGTGAACCTAGGATGATGGCCTGAGTTTTACGCGTATTTAAAGTGAGCCCATAATCACGGGACCACCTCACAAGCTCAACAACGTCACTGTTAATATTGCGTATCGTTTCATTTAGATAACATATCGGGGTCGGGAGATAAAATTGCGTATCATCTGCAAAGATGATGGTAGTGTGTCTGCAATATTTAAGTCTCGAGAATAAGGTATTTCTTTTTATATTAATTAACGGGCGGAATCGCCCTTTTTACTTAATTGTTTTGCGTATTATGAGTCGGAAGATTTTGCGAGAGCTGCAGATCGACTTAGAGAGATGGCGCCATACTTCACATTTGTGTATGAAATGTAGGACTCCAGAAACCTACACCAAGTACAGCAGCAGTCTTGAGTCGATTTCTGCCAGATAAACAATATTTTCGAAACGTAAACACAAACAACGTGGCTCGTCTTACCAACACCGAGCTGCTGCTTGGAAACGAAATCGAAAATTTGTTCACCAAACGGGGATCGAACTCACAACCTACGAACAATAATGAATAATATGGGGCCTATGCTCGAACCTTGTGGAACGCCGGAAGTAGTATACTCAGGATTAGATATTAAACCATCCAGGCCAATTATTGTGTGAGAGCGATTTGTGAGATAAGAATGCAGCCATCTCAATGTTGATTCCTCAAAGCCTATGTCGCGAAGGCAGGTTAGAATTACGACATGGTTTAAAGAGTCAAAAGCTTTTGAGAAAGCGAACAGTTCCAAAATAGTAACTGCCCTACGATCTATATCCAAATGTACATCATCCATAAGTGTAGTATGGCAGTTTGGGTGCTGTGAAATTTACGGAATCCACATTGTTTGGGATGCAGTATACGATACATCTCTAAATATTTTGTGATGTGCTGGGTGACAAGGGAATCAATGACCTTAGAGAGTAGGGAGGATTTGTGATAAACGGGTGTCAGAAGGACTTAAGGGGTTAGGGATTTTCTTAAGTGGTATGATGTAAAATGATTTCCAAATGGGAGGGGAATAGCCAGAGATGAGTGAAAGATTGAAGATGGATGTTAAATATGGTGCAGTGATTGTAAAAATTGATTTCAGGTACTCTGAAGGAAAATGATCGGGACTAAGCCCACGTAATTTTTGTGCAACTAAATTAAGACTATGTAGAACATAATGATGATTGATAGCAGTAAAGGTCAATGTTGTATGGAAATTAGGTAACGGAGGCATGATAATGTTGTTGAGTGTCGCTAAGTCACAAGACGGGTGAGATGACGATATTTGTGCGAAATGACGATTTAATGCAATGGGTGAAAAATGAGGAAGTGCGGGCTGTGATGGCTGATTAACAAGTCCTAACTTTCGTAGGCAAGACCAGAGTTTGTTCATGCTTGTTTGTTGGAGCACTAGTTCGGCTAAGTAACGATTTTTGGCCGTTTTTTAATCTCGCGACTCATATTCTTATATTCCTGGAAACCAAGCAGGTTTCGAGTTCCTTCCGCACGCAGGTTCCATTTTTTCGTGTTTCTTAATCCTACTTCGTATACTAGGTGTGATCCACGGAATAGCGCGGTGCAAAATACGGTTTGTAATAAATGGCGCATGTAAATCTAAAACTTCAGTAATACATTCGTAAAAACTATTTACGCAGTTTATTAGAACGTGCTGTTGCGAATTTGTTTGAAGTTGTGTATGATCGGAAGTCAAGAGATGAGGAAACTTAAATTGAAGTAATGCTGAAAGATCTTTATTTAAAGCAGAATAGTCGCATTTGGCGAAGTAACGATAGGTGATAATTTGTGGAATGGAGTTGAGGTTAGTGAATTCGTATTGAATCGTAATAAGACAATGACCAGCCGCAAAAGGAGTAGAAGACGTAGAAAAGCTTTTAATCTTATCTGAAGAATCGACTAGCATAACATCCAGCTGAGAAGAAGAAAAACCACAATAATGGGTGGTTCCAAAGGGTACAGAAAAAAGCGAGTAGTCTTGAATAAAATTTTGGAGATATGCAGAATCAAATCTATTCTGTAACGAATTACAGTTTAAGTCGCCTGTTACAATTATGTTCTTATATTTAGAAATATATGTATTAAACTTAACTATAAATTCCGCGAGAAGTTGCCCATGAGGGCGTCGGTATATAACTATAAATAGCAAATTTTTTGAAGACGATTTGACATCCGAAAAAAGATATTCTCGGGTGTCAAAGCTTTCATTTACTGAGCACTCAAGAATAGTGTAAGATAAAGATTTGTGCAGGTAACATGCGACACATCCACCTAAAATAAAGCGTGTTTGCCCATCGCCGCTTAGTGCCCGATCATTATGGACGAAATTATAGTTCTTAACGGAAACACACGATGAATCAACAAGCCGTGTCATCCATGTTTCGGTGACTGCCAGGGTGCGTGTTGTGCAATCTACTAACTTATTTTCCACATCTTGCAGATGGGCACGCAGTGAATTTATATTTATACACGAGATTTTTAAAAATGACAAAGAATCGGACGAAGACAGGTAAATGGAAACACATTGATTAACAAGAATCTGCTGGGGTTGTCAGACAATGTTATTGAGATCTTGTTCTCTAGCAATTAACAGCTCGGGGGTGCCGCCATCTTTTCTTACAAAAACCTTGCCATCTCTCGCCCCAACACGCTTATAACCTGCGTTATTATCCGCAAGTTTGGCTTTTTTAAGCAAATTGTAGGTCGATGAGGGCAAAAACTCGTTGACATACACAGTTTTGTCAGCATTAGCATCTTTAGATAATTCCGGGAATAATTCCTGGACGGTAATTTTCCCCAACTTACGCTTTGTTTCGACAATAAAATTTCGAACGTCAACAGATTTAAGGCGTATTTTCAAGGAGAAATACTGTGTAAGAGTTGCCGAACTGGCAGCAGCAGAATAAGAGGTCAAGAGAGAGAGAGAGAGAGAGAGAGAGCTCTGACGCCCGTTTAGCGGCGATTGATTATTCCGCGATAATTTTGTTCAATCCAACGATGCCGTGCTGTGGCTAACTTGTGTGTTTTAACTACCACCTTTATTTGGGATTAGCGAGCGGACTGCGTGAAAAATTGAAGTAACGGTTTTCTCTGTATGATCGCTCCCTTTGAAATTCACCTGGTGTAGCAATCGACCGGTATACGTGTATGCAATTTTTTTTTAAATTTAATTTGCGTACTTATTATTTATATGTACATATGAAAAGTTAGCACAATTCCACGGGGTAAAGCAGCGGGATGTCGCGCACAGATCCTTACGTGAATGTCGCAGGAAATGATAAGTGAGCGCAATGGTGAAAATTTAAACACATATGAAAATATCGAAATGGGAAACGGTAGTTAAATTTAAAAAAAAAAAAATAGAATTCGGGGTCTTCAAACCGCAACAAAAACTTAGTAGAGTGGAATATGCGATCGATTTATGCAACAGTATAAAAGATGCAAACGTGATGCTAAACAATCTCGAATTAATTTCTTTAATATCACGTCATTTTTAACACGGTATAGGGACGGCTATAGTGAACAGAGACATTCGAGATTATGATGATCTTCTGGGTGTACTGCAGAGATATGATGAAATGGAACCATCCAATACTTTATGAGGAAAAGAACTATCGCTTAGATGGTGACAAAAGTGGGCGAAATTACCCCTACCGTGAATTTGAAAAGAAAGAGTCTTGGAAAAGGCCGGGAACGCAGAAAACACCCTTTAACAAAAACCAAACAGATCAAGTTCCACAAAAATGGGAAAACCCGCAGCAAAACTGGCGGTCGCCAGGAGGAACATTACAAAAGGGAATGCACAGATACAACGTAAACACTATTGGGTGACACGACTTAATATCCGCGGACAAAATATCCGCGGACAAATTCACGTTACTTGCAGGACCATGATATTGCGGTATGAATACCGAATTGCACTGAAATCAAGGTAACACTAGGGTCCTTCTCGGTTAGGTTAGGATAGTTTTTACGGGGGGTCTGGGAGGCGGAGCCCCCCAGCGCACGCAGCCGAGTTGCACACAGAAGGAGTAGGGGGCGTGCGTTCGTGTATCCGTGTGTGCGTGCATGTGTGAGTGCGTGCGTGCTTGCGTGTGTGCGTGTGTGCGTGTGCGTGCCTGCGGATATTTTGTCCGGGGATATTTTGTCGCGCGGATATTTTGTATACGGATATTTTGTCGCGCGGATATTTTGTTGCGCGGATATTTTGTCGCGGATATTAAGTCGTGTAACCCGCTGTTGGTATGGATGAAGAAGCAGAAGAGGAAGATATGAGCGGGCACGCGGTAATAAATTGTGAACAATCGACAAAGTGTGACAGAGAAAAACAGCCGGAAGGGGCACTGGACCATTTCCGGGAATGGCAGCATCCACCAGGAAAAATTATGTAAAATCAACAAACCTCAAGTTGCAAATTTTTGTACACCTGAAGATAGGCTAAACTGAAATAGATGTCATATCCGGTGATACCGAATCTGATTAAGAACTGAGGATCTTAGGCATAAATGCGCGTAAAGAATTACTGGCGCACTTTGATATTGCTAATGGAACAGTCAAGGTCTAAGGGAAGGAAAATGAGCTGAAAAGCGTATTAGATCTCTTTCAAAAAGATGACCAGCTCAAGGGGAGTGACGGTGGACACATCACAAGTATCAGAGGTACGGAAGGACCCAATACAGTCTCCGAAATAAGGAGATCGGAAGACGAGGACTTACAAGTTACAAAAAAGGAAATTCTGGAGAAAGTACACGAATGTGAGTTCTTAGGTGAAAGGGAGCGAGACAATTTGTTCGCGTTACTATCAAAGTACAAACGCCTGTTCGACGACGCCCAAGGAGAACTAAAATTTATAAGCACGAGATTAAATTAAAGGACACAACCCCCTTTTTTACGAAATCATATGGAGTACCACCGGCTTATAAATCGAAGGTCCATGCAGAAATAGAGAGGATGCTAGACTGGGGAATCATTAAACCCTCGACGAGTGCGTATATTAACCCTATGGTTACCGTTATATAAAAGGAGAATTTTCACAAGTGCCTAGGAGCGCATTTCATGCCGAGTTTGGATCTAACGAACAGTTTCTGGGAAATTCCACTGGCCAGAAGCTCGCAACAATACACAGCATTTATGAACGAAGGATGCGTATATGAACATACGGTCACGACGTTTGGCCTAATAATCAGCAGTGCAAGTCTAATTAGAGCACTGAACCTTATATTTTTGGGTTTAGGAGAGTATCTTATAAACTTCATAGATGATATTTTATGCGATTCATCCGATTTTGAAACACATTTAGAGCATCTGGACCAAATATTTGCCCCGTTACAAGGTCACGTCATAACCCTGGATTTTATTTTAAATTCACATTCATAACTAAGATTCAGTTCTTCAGAAAAAAAAATCTCGTTCTTATGACATATTTTAACTCCAGGACGGATACAGCATCAAACAGAAAAATTAGACAAATTACGTGAATTTACGTCCCCCGAAACGCTAAAACCATTAAGAGAATTTCTAGGTTTTGTGAACTATTATAGCAAATTTGTGCGCATGCACGCGGACACATAAATGGAAATGATCAGATAAACATTTGCAAGCATTCAAAGAAACAAAACTCAAGTTCGTAAACACTATGTTCTTGAAACACCCTAAACCAGGGCAGTCATATATACTGACTACCGATACTAGTGACTATGCTATCGGGGCATTTTTATCCCAATACAACGAACAAAATGAAGAGGAAATTATTACCTGCACCAGTCAAACCTTAAAAGGACCAGAATTAGTATACCATATAACAGAAAGGGAACTTTTAGCAATTGTTTCGGCGTTAAAATGGCTGAGAACCTACCTGGAGGGAGACAAAATTTTCATGAAAACAGATCATAAGACATTGACGTTTCTAAACAGTTGTCAATTTCTTAATAGCCGAATCATGTCATGGGCACTGAGTATACAAGACTACGATATCGAAATAGAACACATCAAAGGAGTGCAGAATAAAGTAGCAGATTATCTGACAATTGTGAGTCGAGTTCACTGTGACAGGAAATTATACCAGTAGTAACGAGGTCATAATTGCCAGTATCAGGCTAAGAAACTGACTACCGAGATTGGCCGGACATCCTAAATCTAAGCTCTTACGACCACTTCGATCCAGACTAGATGTTAGAATTATTAGCTAGTGGGGAATAATTTTTTTTTTTTTTGCTTACCGCAATTTTTTTTAATTGAAATACATTTTTTCGAAATTTTACTTTAATGTTACAATATTGACTATTTATAAGAGAATAACGTGCATCAGTTTAATTGGAACTATTTTGAAAAGTGAATTTAAATTGTCAGTTCGCAGATGTGTTTGTTTACATTCATGCTGTTGTTCGTTCGGGTTGTGCTACACTACAAGCCACTATCCAATATATGAATATGCATTTTTCGCAGCCATAAATACTGTCGATTTTAACGGGGTGTTTTGATGTGGGGGCACCATGATTGGAGGTTGCGGTGTGTTAGAAGAATATAAAGAAAAATAAGGGATATAGAAGGAAACTTTCAATTGTTTTGTTTATATTTATTGTGCTTGTTTACTTACCTGCATGACACTGTATAAATATCAACACTACTGATCAAAATCTGTTAGTTTAATATTAAGAAATCTTTATAATGGCTCCCGACCATAGGACATATGAAACTGCTTAAATTTCATTAGAACCATGGAAAATAAAATAAATAACGGTTTTGATCTTTAGTCGAAGAGTAAATAATTACGTGTAGTTGCACCAATTGATACTTTATATATTTGGTTCAATTAGTTCAAAATATTGCTATCTAAATATCTTAAAAATTTAATTATATTAAAAAACATATTAAAACTTAAGATATCAAAATGGGAATAATTTTATTTCGTTACATAAAAAATAGGAAAAGAAGCAATTCTTTGATGTTTAATTTTTGGAGTAATCCGCAAATAGGGGGGTAAAAGATTTGTATCATCTGGATATACATGTTAGAATTTTGATAGTAGAAAGAAAAGGAGATTTCGAGCATGCCGAAATTTGTAAGTTGCATGAACAGCATGAAAATTGCATAATTAATAATTTATGTATTTAATTAAAAAATGTATCACTTTCAATGTAATGTGAAGGATATTGGAGGTTGATCATTCTCGAGGTACAGGAGGTAAGGTAGCTCAGGTAGAGTAGTCGACCTTGTCGGAAGGACTCGGACTCGTACCCCGCCGTATATCCAAAAGGCCTCCGAGTCTTTGATTTTCTTCCTGTTTCTTTGGGGGTTGCGATTTGTTGTCATTGAAATATAATAATTTATCATCCGTAATCATTAGATGTGCAGTTGAAATGATATATATACTGCTGCGCAAAAAAAAAAGTACACGTTCAATTTTTGCTTGAAATTATATATACTAAACACATTGTTACAAATTCAGTTGAAATGATATACACTGCGAAGAATTGAAAAACAAACCCATACATTTGGTTGAAATGATATATACCGATGTGGTTTATACAAAGGCGGTTGAAATGATACATACCGCTAACAGTACAACAATATATATTTTGATAATATATTATATGTAATATTGCCAGATTGTATGTACAAAAATAGTAAAAGTTACGGACAATGTGCGGTTGTTTCTTCTCCATGTTGACGGTTGTCACCATTGATAAGAAATGGGGGTAATGTAACGGTGTGTTTTGATGTGGGGCACCATGATTGGAGGTGGCGGTATGTTAGAAGAATATAAAGAAAAATAAGGGATATAGATGGAACCTTTCAATTGTTTGGTTTATATTTATTGTGCTTGTTTACTTGCCTGCATGACACTGTATAAATATCAACACTACTGATCAATATCAGTTAGTTTGTGTCACGAAGAAGATCACTAAGGATCGGTGGCAGTTCCAGTTTTGCACGTCGCGGGATAGGTGAGTAAGTAGTATCATTTAATTTGTTATATTTATTTATGACACATAGCCCAACTGACGAATCCGTGGGCAGACCTGGGACGAAACACCAATCCATGTTTAATAAAAATGTATATAAAACTATGAAGTTGAAGCTAGCATGTTATTCGTCAGCAGGTTTTTCGGCCGGCGCGCTCCAAGCAGTGGTTCTCAATGTAGAAACTTTATATCCGCATATATTTTTTTCCAAGCGCATAAAATTTATAAAAATTCGTTTAGAAAATATGTGCCACATGTTTCAAATGGTATTCAAGTTCGGAACACTCCCAACTATATTTCACTGAATTTTAAAGGTCCTGCTAAAATTGCAACTATGCAGCAGGTCCGATTTTTTATCGAGGGATGTTTTTCGATCTTCAGTACTATTTAAAAAATTTGTGCCACCAGTTTCAAATCGTATTCGAGTTCGGGACCCTTTCAACTACTTTTATGAAAATTGTGTAGGTCCTACTAAAATCGCAACTATGCAGCAGGTCCAATTTTTTAGATCGGAGGATGTTTTCGTCTTTAAAGTACTATTTAAAAAATTTGTGCCACCAGTTTCAAATCGTATTCGAGTTCGGGACCCTTTCAACTACTTTTCTGAAAATTGTGTAGGTCCTACTAAAATCGCAACTATGCAGCAGGTCCGATTTTTTATCGAGGGATGTTTTTCGATCTTCAGTACTATTTAAAAAATTTGTGCCACCAGTTTCAAACCGTATTCGAGTTCGGGACCCTTTCAACTACTTTTATGAAAATTTTGAAGTTCCTACTAAAATCGCAACTATGCAGCAGGTCCAATTTTTTAGATCGGAGGATGTTTTCGTCTTTAAAGTACTATTTAAAAAATTTGTGCCACCAGTTTCAAATCGTATTCGAGTTCGGGACCCTTTCAACTACTTTTCTGAAAATTGTGTAGGTCCTACTAAAATCGCAACTATGCAGCAGGTCCGATTTTTTATCGAGGGATGGTTTCGATCTTCAGTATGTAATGGATCGTGCATTCTCGCGGATCTAGTGTAATATATGTATGTGATATGTATGTGTATTGATTGATCGTAGACAGAGAGAGAAATTAGGTAGATAAAGAGAGAGAAAGAAACTAGTCATAAATAGTTCTGTGGTATTCTTGTAATGTATGCTGGACTTGTATGCGTCCACCAATCAACAATTAGCATTTGGAACCAGATGCTCTAGGAACACACGCTAGCTCCCTCTCCATAGCGCGTGCACGTGATCTCCCCCATGCGCACGGAACCCTTCCGTCGTGAAGACAAAGGACGCCATATCAGATAACAATCAGACTCCATATCGACAAGACGCTCAAGAAAAATAAATCAGATCAGCGGTCGTGTCAGCTTTCCCATTTTATTTTGGGAGTTATTTTTACAACATTAACCGGCAATCATATAAGGTTCTGTTCAAGTACATTGGAGGAGTCAATCTGAATTCAGCAAGACGGACTCGAATTTGTATTTGGGGTCTACTTCTAAGGAAGAGAGAGCTGCGTTGTGTTTTGGGAAAGAAGATTCGACAAGGTGGACATCGAAGCCCTGGCCAGGTTTTTCTTTGATTCATTCATAAAAAAAAAAAAAAAAAAAAAAAAGAAAAAAAAAAACGTACATAATTTTTCAATTCGTCGGCATTTCTCTCTCTTTTCGCGGATACATAGTGTGTTTTGTGATAATTCGAACTGATACTAATTTTCTCTTAAAGAAAAGAAAAGAAGGAACTGGAGTTACTTTGGAACTATGATGTTTATTTTTGTTTATTTGTGTAAAATGATTGATGGAATGAAATGATGTGGAAATGATAATTATGTTAAAAATGCTAATCATGATATTATGTATAAATTTGAAATTTTGGTTTCTGTCGTAATGATATTTGAAGTGATTATAGAATAATGAATTTGAAATGACGAATGGTGAAGTTTTTTCTTATTTGACGAATGAGGTTGATGTTAATCGAAACAGAAAATGTATAATTTAAGATGAATTTTGACAATATATATATATGAATTAGACATTAAAAATTGAAAGGAGTGTTTATTTGACAATTATGCATATATGTGAACATGTGATTATATTTTTTGTTTAGGAAATGGAAAAGTGAATATAAAACATAGTAAAAAAGAAAATAACGTTACTATATAGAAATAAATCTAATACATTGGCGCTCAACGTGTGGGGCCCGACAAAGTGTTCTGTCGGCTCAATTTTGTAAATTAATGAGTAATTTTAATAATTCAAGCATTTAAGTCCAATTCAAGTACAAGAGTTATTTAAATATCTTTTATTGAATAAACACGTAATAGAATTTGTGTGGTTTACATTTCATTATTGGAAGGAAATTAATTATTGAAAAGTAAATGTTAATTTTGGAAGAGAATAGTAATTTTTGGAAATTATTTTATTTTTGAAAATTTTGGAATTTGAATATTTGAACAAGAAACAGTTATCGATGGATGTAAATAAGTGTCAAGTAAACAAGTTATAATTATAAGTAATTCAATAACAATAACAACCTTGAATACAATAGAACGAATAATAAATACGAAATAATAGAATAATTTGAAATCACAATTAACGAGTTTACGTAATCTGTTAAAAGTAATAATAAAATTTTGGAAAATGGATGTTAATGAATAAATGTGATTTAAAATAGTGAACATAATTTTTCATTTTTGTTTATTTTGTCAAAATTTAAATAATGATAATTGGATTTCAAATTAATTTTTATAAAAATTAATAAATATGTGAAATGTTATAATAATTCGAGATAAATATAAAATGGAAGCTTATAATTGATAGGATTTGAAATGTTTTTGTGTAAATAAACAGGAATGATTTATATCGGTTTTCTTTGGTAAATTTAATGATTAATGTAAATTTTTGTCCTATTATGTGGATGAATAATATTTTTTTTATATAGATTTCGTATATTTTTTTTATTATTTTATATACAGGTGATATTGTCAAATTAAAATTGGTGAATGCTAAGGAATAACAACTGTTTTTGTTCTGATTGTTCAAATTAAAAAAAAAAAAAAAAAAAAAAAAAAAAAAAAAAAAAAAAATTATTATGTCAACTCAACGAACACCGGTGAAAGTAAGAAGTTTACGAAGGAATAAATCAAATAAAACATCGGATAAAAACGAAGTTAATGAAACAATGGTGAATGAAAATTTAAGTGATTATGTAGATGAGTCGAATGACGTGTCTGAACGTCAATCTCTTGAAAATTCTATATCTCGTTCTACAGAACAGGATAATATACCTGAAAATAATGAATTAGAAACTAACATGAATCCGTCAACAGATGTTATTATGCTTGAATTATTAAAAGAATTGCGAAAAATGCGTGTTGAAAATAATGAAAGGCATGCTCGCCTTGAATCATTAATGCGTGCGAATACACCTAACGAGAATACACCTCATATGATGGAAACTGGGAATGAATTTTGCGTAAATAATAAAAATCAAAATAGATCTGAAATCCCTTTAGTAAATAGTAATGAAGTCCAACGTGAAAATACTCAAAAACGGTCTTCGATCCAGAATCTAGATGGCGTTAGTAGTAAAGCTTTCGCGGAGGCACTCATGTGCAACATTGCGAATATTAATAAAGTTGATTTGGTTATACCTAAATTCAGTGCAAAGATTTCGGAAAATCCAAGAGAATTTTTAAATAAATTTGATAAATATTGTGATCTCAAAAAAATTGATGAACAAACGATGTTAATATTATTGGAGAATTGTTTAAGTGGGAGAGCACGTGACTGGTTTGACTCTCGAGTATTTGGATCGCATATTGAATTTCGAAGAGAATTTTTAAAGAAATTTTACTCAGAGTCGACTCAGCACAAGCGTTAAATCATTGTGACATGCTAAATGAGGAGCGCGAGAAAGAAAGACGTAAATATAATTCGTCGAATCAGTTTGTAAATCAGCATTCACAAAAAGCGCAAATAAAGAAAATTAATATTCAAGATTATAGTTCGCTAGGAGATGGGTTGAATCGTGAGAGCTACGGTCCATCCAACTCGCGTCGTAGGCAACTAGGTAGAAGTCGGGGTACATTAGTAACAGATCAATTAGGTCAGACATCAGGTGTACAAACGGCAAATAGGGCAGTGTTGAATCCCTTTAGTATACCTCCACCTCCTTTAAATAATCCATCAACGAATTCTTTAAACTGAAATGCGGCACTTTATTCTCGGGTCCACTGAATCGGATCCACTGTCCGCCTTATGACTTTGTTGAGGACCTAGAAAGTGAGTTTCAGAAAAGAGTAGTGAAAGGGGCAAAACCGTCCAATATTGCTGTCTGCCCTAAGTTAGTAGTGAATGTACAAAATATCCCTATACCAGCGCTCGTTGATTCCGGTAGTCAGGTCACATGCATTTCACAGGCACTGTTTGAATATTTTGAGAAAAATTACTCCGTTAGGGTGCTTCCTGTAACGAACGTGGTTATTTTAACTGCAGTTGGGAAGAAACCTACGGTGGTAAGAAAGCAAATATTTTTTGAATTGATGATTGGAGAAAAAAGTATCCCCGCTCATATGTTAGTAATTCCGCGATTAACGTCGCCTATGATTTTGGGAAACGATTGGTTATTAAGTAATAAAGTAATGATGGATTTTGGGTCAGGTATTATGTGTATCAATGGTTTTCGTGTTCCGAGTAATCTTATTTCATATGACCGTACATCCTTTGAGAGAGTCACTTCAAATAGCGAAGATAACGTCACGTTTGTCCAAATTATCGACCTCTCGATCGACAAAGTCAGTCAATGTTTCAATAAGTATAAACATAGCTATGATAAAAATAATGATGATGTGTATAATATAGTAAATAAACCTTGTAATGATTTTATAAATGATATAATATGTGATATAAATAAGGGGAAGGAAGTACGTTCTATCCAACATGTTGAGGAAGACATATTCCCTGATATTGATAATAATGTTATTTCGCCTCAAGTGGTAAATAAATTTGTGAGCGAAAATAAACTAAATGAAGTCGATAAATTGGAAAATGATGATGTGTACGATTTTTCTTGTGTTTTTAAAAATGTGTTTGGTAATGATATTTCTTTTAATGATGTAAGTTATGAAAATTGTGTTAATGATATAATTCGTTGTGATGATGATACTAATTCTGGCGATGAACCGATAATAGGGGGAAAAACCCAAATGGTTACCACCAATATGTCTTATTTGTATTCTGAAAAAGGTGATCGGTCGTATTCGGAAGATTTGCGTGTTATGACCGAAAATATGAAATGTTTGAATAATGGGCAGCGAGACGTTTTCGTGAACATGATGCTAGATTTTGAAAGATTATTTTCTGTTAAGGATAGACCTGCGGGCTGTTATCAACATAAAATTCGTCTTAAGGATAAGGATGCATTTGTTCATAAATCGTATCCGATTCCTGCAATTTATCGGGAAGCTGTGGCACGTGAGGTTCAGGATATGCTTAAGTCAGGTATCATTGAGCGATCGGAAAGTGGATTTTGTAATCCGCTCCGGATCGTTCAGAAAAAGGATGGGCGACTTCGCATATGCCTGGATGCTCGGTTTTTAAATGCTCAAATAGAATCGGATAACGAATCCCCTCCGTTAATAAACGAGATTATACAACGGTTTAATAATACTAAATATTTATCATCGACGGATTTGGCGAATGGTTATTGGCAGGTGGCCTTACATCCATCCTCCAGACCTTACACCGCGTTTCTTGTGGGTTCGCAATTGTATCAATTTTGTCGCATACCATTCGGTTTAAAAACCGCTGGGGCTGGTTTCATGCGCGCGTTATCGTTATCCTTGGGAAATCGCTTTGATGGATTCTTGTCCAAATACGTAGACGATTTATTGTTCCATTCAGATAATTTCGATACTCATATTAATCAATTAAAAAGTGTGTTTACGGTCTTGCAAAATGATAATTTCACTCTGCGTTTGGACAAATCGATTTTCTTTGCACAAATGATAAAGTTCCTTGGTTTTGAACTGTCAACGCATGGAGTGAGACCAGATCCGGATAAACTGAACATAATTCGAGAATTCGGAGAACCACATAATCTTAAAGAATTGCAACGTTTCATCGGCATATGTACATATTATCGCCAATTTAGTTTAAAACATGCGTATTTTATTGAACCATTTAGAGACTTACTGGGAACGAAGAAACGATGGGAATGGAGTGTGAAACACTCCAAAGCGTTCGTAGATCTTAAACAGAATTTAGCCAATGCCATTACGTTATGTCATGTAAATTACGAGTTACCTTTCATCCTTCAAACCGATGGTTCGGACCTCGGAGTGAGCGGAGTATTGTACCAGGTTGATGGCAGAGGAAATCAGTGCGTAATATCTATTGTTAGTCGCTGTTTGACATCGGCAGAATCACATTATACCACAACGGAGAAGGAGTTGCTGAGGGTAGTTTATTCGGTTATGAAGCTGAGGACTTATTTGGTTGGGAGAAATTTTAAAGTTTTAACCGATCATAAGTCTCTCACATTTTTGACAACTTCTCCATTTCAAAGTCCGCGTTTAATTCGCTGGAATCTTATCCTCCAACAATTCGATTTCTGCTTTGAGTATTGTGAAGGGAAAAAGAACCAGGTAGCTGATTTCTTTAGCCGTCACCCTGAAGGTCGATTTCTAGAGGAACCGGACCATGGGCTTTTCATATCTGAAATTAGTAATCGTAATGTTCAAGATATCTGTTCCTATGTCGGTAAAAAGCCGGTTGAAATTAATTTGTTTTCTAAGAATTCTATTCTTTTGAAACAGTTACGAAACATCAATAATCTACAGAAAGAGGATAATTTTATTTTGAAATTGCGCCAAGCTTGTTATTATGGTAAAGAGTCTAAATTGTATTTGCTCCGAAATGATATACTGTTTCATCTGGATGCAATAACTAACGCATGGCGTATTGTTTTACCAACAGCCGCAGCTTGGGATATTTTATGTGTAGTTCATGAATCATTGGGCCATCCTGGTTTTCAAAAAACGTATGCTTATCTTCGTGAGTATTATTATTGGAAGGGTATACAGCGCGATATTAAAAAATATATTCGGAGTTGCGACTTATGTCAGCGAATAAAACATCCAAACATTAATATGCAAGGGCAATTCTGCATGGTTCGATCTGAGGCACCTGGGGAATTAGTGGCGGTCGATTATTATGGGCCTTTGCCAATGTCGGTGGGCGGAGTCCAATATATCTTCGTCATGCTGGATGTTTTCACTAAATTAGTTAAATTATATGCTTTAAAGAAAGCCACTGCAGCAGCGACTGTTAATCGTATAGTCAAAGATTATATTCCAGCAATTGGTACACCCAAAACATTTTTATCGGACCACGGTACGCAATTTCTATCTAAAACATGGGCATGTTTGTTAAAGGAATATAATATCAAGGGAGTTTACTCGTCTATCCGGCATCCACAAAGCAACCCGAGTGAGCGAATTATGCGAGAGTTGGGAAAGTTTTTCAGGTTGTATGTTTCAGACACACATACATCGTGGGCTCGTTATTTAAAACAGATAGAATCTATGTTGAATTTAACCACGCATTCTAGTACCGGATTTTCTCCGTTTGAATTGCATTTTGGGAGTAAACCGTGCGACAAGGTCAAATCTCTGATTAGTTATCCCGATGCTTTAACATCATCACACTATTCCAAGATTCAATTAGCTCGCGAACGAATTCAGGTGAAATTTGATGAACGATTGAAATCACAAAAGGCGGTATCTAATGTTCAATTATCTGTGAATGATTTTGTATTGATTAATGTACCTAAATTATCAAATGCTACTGATCGAGTTGTGGCGAAATTTTTTCGGATTTTCGAAGGTCCCTATCGTATATCGCGATCTTTTGCTAATAATTCATTTGAGTTAGTATGTCCGGAGACTGGTAATTTGAAGGGCATATACAATCGAATGTCCCTGCGGAAGTATTATCCTGATTTCTGTAAAAAAAAAAAAAAAAAGGGAATTAGTAAAGATAAATTTGTTTGAGGACCAATATTTTCTTTTTAAAAAACATTCATATCTCTTGGATTGATGAGATTTCAAAATAGCATCACTCCAATCGATCTTGATGACTGAACGGAAGATCAAGCGATTCATCGTCCGGTTGTCTTATAAACGCCGTCGTTTTTTTTTTGTTTTCGCCGCTAGAGGATTCTGATATGACCCATTGGCTGCTTTATTTTATAAGTATATTTTAATGTTGGGTATTATGACGCTGGAATGTATGTATACTTGGTTATTGTTTCGAGAGTCCATCGTATGAGGTGTGTACTCGAAAAGGGGGAATGATGTAATGGATCGTGCATTCTCGCGGATCTAGTGTAATATATGTATGTGATATGTATGTGTATTGATTGATCGTAGACAGAGAGAGAAATTAGGTAGAGAAAGAGAGAGAAAGAAACTAGTCATAAATAGTTCTGTGGTATTCTTGTAATGTATGCTGGACTTGTATGCGTCCACCAATCAACAATTAGCATTTGGAACCAGATGCTCTAGGAACACACGCTAGCTCCCTCTCCATAGCGCGTGCACGTGATCTCCCCCATGCGCACGGAACCCTTCCGTCGTGAAGACAAAGGACGCCATATCAGATAACAATCAGACTCCATATCGACAAGACGCTCAAGAAAAATAAATCAGATCAGCGGTCGTGTCAGCTTTCCCATTTTATTTTGGGAGTTATTTTTACAACATTAACCGGCAATCATATAAGGTTCTGTTCAAGTACATTGGAGGAGTCAATCTGAATTCAGCAAGACGGACTGGAATTTGTATTTGGGGTCTACTTCTAAGGAAGAGAGAGCTGCGTTGTGTTTTGGGAAAGAAGATTCGACAAGGTGGACATCGAAGCCCTGGCCAGGTTTTTCTTTGATTCATTCATATAAAAAAAAAAAAAAAAAAAAAAAGAAAAAAAAAAAACGTACATAAATTTTCAATTCGTCGGCATTTCTCTCTCTTTTCGCGGATACATAGTGTGTTTTGTGATAATTCGAACTGATACTAATTTTCTCTTAAAGAAAAGAAAAGAAGGAACTGGAGTTACTTTGGAACTATGATGTTTATTTTTGTTTATTTGTGTAAAATGATTGATGGAATGAAATGATGTGGAAATGATAATTATGTTAAAAATGCTAATCATGATATTATGTATAAATTTGAAATTTTGGTTTCTGTCGTAATGATATTTGAAGTGATTATAGAATAATGAATTTGAAATGACGAATGGTGAAGTTTTTTCTTATTTGACGAATGAGGTTGATGTTAATCGAAACAGAAAATGTATAATTTAAGATGAATTTTGACAATATATATATATGAATTAGACATTAAAAATTGAAAGGAGTGTTTATTTGACAATTATGCATATATGTGAACATGTGATTATATTTTTTGTTTAGGAAATGGAAAAGTGAATATAAAACATAGTAAAAAAGAAAATAACGTTACTATATAGAAATAAATCTAATACAAGTACTATTTAAAAAATTTGTGCCACCAGTTTCAAATCGTATTCGAGTTCGGGACCCATTCAACTATTTTTATGAAAATTTTGAAGTTCCTACTAAAATCGCAACTATGCAGCAGGTCCAATTTTTTAGATCGGAGGATGTTTTTGTCTTTAAAGTACTATTTGAAAAATTTGTGCCACCAGTTTCAAATCGTATTCGAGTTCGGGACCCTTTCAACTACTTTTATGAAAATTTTGAAGTTCCTACTAAAATTGCAACTATGCAGCAGGTCCAATTTTTTAGATCGGAGGATGTTTTTGTCTTTAAAGTACTATTTAAAAAATTTGTGCCCCAATTTCATATCGTATTCGAGTTCGGGACCCTTTCAACTACTTTTCTGAAAATTGTGTAGGTCCTACTAAAATCGCAACTATGCAGCAGGTCCGATTTTTTATCGAGGGATGTTTTTTTATTTTAAGGACTATTAAAAAATTTGTGCCACCAGTTTCAAATCGTATTCGAGTTCGGGACCCTTTCAACTACTTTTCTGAAAATTGTGTAGGTCCTACTAAAATCGCAACTATGCAGCAGGTCCGATTTTTTATCGAGGGATGTTTTTCGATCTTAAGTACTATTTAAAAAATTTGTGCCACCAGTTTCAAATCGTATTCGAGTTCGGGACCCTTTCAACTACTTTTCTGAAAATTGTGTAGGTCCTACTAAAATCGCAACTATGCAGCAGGTCCGATTTTTTATCGAGGGATGTTTTTCGGTCTTAAGTACTATTTACAAAATTTGTGCCACCAGTTTCAAATCGTATTCGAGTTCGGGACCCTTTCAACTACTTTTATGAAAATTTTGAAGTTCCTACTAAAATCGCAACTATGCAGCAGGTCCGATTTTTTATCGAGGGATGTTTTTCGATCTTAAGTACTATTTACAAAATTCTTTTTCGAAAACCTCAGTTCTTTTTTCGAAAACATTTCCGATTTTATCTTTGACATTGGGAATGACTTTGTCAAAAAAGTTGGAAAATGAATTTTGGATAGAACTTCTATTCTTCCTATCCATTCAAAATTCTTCAGCATTATCAAAATCATCATCAGACGTTTCATCCGAAAGGGGCTACGGGGGCGTCTCTACTTCTAATTTTCTCATTTTCGATTTTTTCGACTTTATACTTTTTCGGGGTTTTATTTTATCAGTGACACTTTTTGGAAGAGTGCTAAAAACCCCTTTTCATCGGACAGCTGTGAATCTTCAGAATCATTGTTAGTAACTGATGAAACCTTTTTTCTTTTTTGTCGAGTTGTGCGAAGATCAAACTCTCTCTCCTTCAAACGCCCTATTAAAACGGATTCTAATTTGCCTATTGCTCGAGGAATACTTTGGCGCTTTCTTTTTGACAATAGAAAATATTTGACAATCTTATGCCAATTTTCCATTGACGCGTTGGAATCTCGTCTAATGCCGAATCGTTTTATGACTTGCCCTGTCCATAAAGGTGCATATGGCAGCAGATCATCCACTAAATATTTCACGAACTGAGGACAGTACATTTTGTTGTTTGCGTCTTGGGCGTCGACCTGTTTTAGTTTTTCTTTTATCACTAACAACTCATTATTAAATAGCTGGTAGGATGGAGATCTCTCACGTTGTGTGCTTTTTTGCCACAGGTCTTCTTCTTCGTCGACTTCCAAATCACCAGATTCATCAGCTCAATCGAAAAACGAGGTTGCGTCACTTATTTTTTGGCGAACGGCTTTCAGACTTTCATAATTTACATCGAATTCTGCCGTTTTCCATTCGCAATGAAAAATATTTGTACATATACGAAAGACTTCAACTGTTTCTGACAACTCCGTCGTATGTTGAAGTATTGCCACAGCCATTCCCATAAGAAAACGAGTTTCTTTATCTTTCGTATATGTTTTAATGCGTCTTACAGCACTGTGGATTAAATGTGACGAGCAAATATGAATAACTGTGAGTGGAGGAAACGTCTTTTCTGGAGAATGGATTTCTCGCCATATTTGATGTAAATATGCATCAATGTTCATATCGTTGAAGGCTTTTAGCGTTGCTTGTATCAAGGCTTTGCTAAAATCGATTTCAATTTTTGAAATGACTGGTTTCGACGACTTATTATACCGTTGTATCACAATATGTTCATCAAATTCGAACTTTTCTATAGGTTCTGATGATGCTTTTTCCAACATTATATTTCCTACGTCGTGTGAATTGCTTGAATGATAATAAAATTTCTCGGAATTAACTGAACATGAACTTGCTGTATGTGTGTCTAATACATTGTCTCTACACTTGGGGTTGTCGTTACTACTTGCTAACAAAAGGTTACTAATCTTTTGAACATAAAGAAACATTTTTTTACGTGCTTTTGTACTGTCGCATTTGAATAACCATCTAAGATAACAGAACAAATTTGTATCCATGAAGAATTCGCTGAACGGTATAATTCCTTCAATAAACCCGGCAGAACAAGATTAATAGTATCAGGTGAATATCGTTTTTTGATAGCATCAGCTATTTCTTCGGTACCAATATACATAGTGAAAAATAAAATACTGTATTCAAAAAAGAAATAAATATTAACAATAATGCGCAAGGAAAACGATCTGGCTGAAAGACTGTTATAACCCTACTGGGAACTCCTCACTTCTATTGGAAACGTCTAAAAAGTAATACTCACATTACAGAGCTGCTGTGAAAAATAATAGTCACAACGACATTAAAGAAGACTACCCCGACCGCTGTGTGAAAAAAAAAATTGGAAGAAACAAGAAAAAAAAAAAATTTGTGTGAAAATAAAACGCAAACACGTTGTCCATATATCATAAAACACACATAATTAAATCATATTTAAGAGCTTAAACTCTATTTAAAAACAATCTCGAAGAAGTGTTGCTGATAATCAGATCAGTGTATATTAAAAAATTCACATGAAGTACATTGCAGTAGGTATGAAAGCAATGATGCAAATGAGGGCGTCATAAAATAACAAAATAAAATTGACCGTACAGTAGCTGCAGTATATACCAAACGGAATCGCAATTCTCTTGTGAGACATCCGAATAACTGCCGCAGCAGCAGCGCTACTACACGGAGCTACACTACATAGGCGGGAGCATAGCGTGCCCGCGCGAAAACGCAGCCTCTCCGCAACGCGAATCAGCTGCTTCCTTCGAAGTAAATATTTTTAAAACTGCAATATTTAACAAAAGAAATGATCGACATTACATTTCTTATGCCTGTAAAAACCGTAAGCAAAATTTGGTAGCCGAATTGTTTAAACAGTTAAACGCCTGGGGATCAAAAGGGGTTACGTGTGAATTCAACCAGAAAAAGTTTCATCTAAATAGCTGATTTTAAGAAAGTTTCAAATTGAAATTTCAATAGTCAATCCTTGTGCAAGATTTTAAAATCCATTCCTTTCTTCCTTTAAAAAAATGTATAGGTTTTTTAATTTGCTTAATAAATAAGAAAAAACATCTTTAGAAACCTTTTTGAAAAGAAAAAATTGTCCAAATTTTTTCACTTCAACTCGCGATTACTTGCTCAAATGTAAGAATTTCAAAACAAAACAAAATGAAGGATAAAGTTTAAAATGTCCGAAAGTAAAGGAACAAAACAATACTTCATATGTTTATAAACAAAAAAAAGTTATTAATTATTTTCCAGTACAACGTTAACATTCTGTACTGAAAAGGTTGAACGTTTCATTTATCGAGCGAATATGATGATACAAAAACCTTCCAGTAAGACAGTATTTCATTACGATAGGTACCAGTTTTCTTGAAAGTTTCACAAAAATCGGACTAATAGATAAAAAATTATTGATGTTTACAATTTAACGCCCTGATCAGGCAACTAGCATGTGAATTTGGCTACTGCGGCAACAATGGGTGGGAACAAAGCTACATTCCATGCGCATCGGCGAAGTCCACACGCGAGTTATCTGATCCGTAATCAATTAGACCATTTTTATAAAACTTTCCAAAAAAACTTATTCGTACCACAATGAAAACTTTTTCAGTGGAAGTTTTCTGCACCTTGATATTCACTCGATAAAGGAAGCGGTTGAAGTTAGCAGTATAGAAGATTAACGTTGGACTGGAAAATAATAAATAACTTTTTTCTTTAAAAACTTAATATTTTCTATTCATTTATTTCAGAAATATTTAATCTTTAACCTCCATATGATTTTCTTCCGAAATTCAAAAAATTGAGCACGTAATCGCGAGTTGAAATGGAAAAGTATACAAAATTACTACTTTCCAAAAAAATTAATTGTTCTTCTTTATTCAGTAAACTAAAAATTTATAAATTTTTGTCGGAGGAAAAAAAGATAGGCGTTTTTATCCCGCATCAGAATTTACTATTAAAATTGCAATTTCAAACGTTTTCAAATCTATGTGGACGAAACTTTTCCGGCTAAATCGATGACTAACGCTTTTTCGTCCACGAGCGTTTAATTGTTTAAACAACTCGATTACTACCAAATTTTGTTTATGCTTTTTTTGCAGGTATAAGGAATGTAATGTCGATCATCGCGTTTGTTAAATATTATAGTTTGAAAGGTATATATTTTTTTTTTCAGGAAGCAGCTCACTTCAGAAAAGTAGCTTGAAGGGGTATCCCGAACTCGAATACGATTTAAAACTGGTGGCACAAATTTTTTAAATAGTACTTTAAAGACAAAAACATCCTCCGATCTAAAAAATTGGACATCCTGCATACTTGCGATTTTAGTAGGAACTTAAAAATTTTCATAAAAGTAGTTGAAAGGGTCCCGAACTCGAATACGATTTGAAACTGGTGGCACAAATTTTTTAAATAGTACTTAAGATCGAAAAACATCCCTCGATAAAAAATCAGACCTGCTGCATAGTTGCGATTTTAGTAGGACCTACACAATTTTCATAAAAGTAGTTGAAAGGGTCCCGAACTCGAATACGATTTGAAACTGGTGGCACAAATTTTTTAAATAGTACTTAAGATCGAAAAACATCCCTCGATAAAAAATCGGACCTGCTGCATAGTTGCGATTTTAGTAGGACCTACACAATTTTCAGAAAAGTAGTTGAAAGGGTCCCGAACTCGAATACGATTTGAAACTGGTGGCACAAATTTTTTAAATAGTACTTTAAAGACAAAAACATCCCTCGATAAAAAATTGGACCTGCTGCATAGTTGCGATTTTAGTAGGAACTTAAAAATTTTCATAAAAGTAGTTGAAAGGGTCCCGAACTCGAATACGATTTGCCACTGGTGGCACAAATTTTTTAAATAGTACTTAAGATCGAAAAACATCCCTGGATAAAAAATCGGACCTGCTGCATAGTTGCGATTTTAGCAGGACCTTTAAAATTCACTTAAATATAGTTGGGAGTGTTCCGAACTTGAATACCATTCGAAACTTGTGGCACATATTTTCTAAACGAATTTTTATAAATTTTATGCGCTTGGAAAAAATATATGCAGATATAAAGTTTCTACATTGAGAACCACTGCTTGGAGCGCACCGGCCAAAAAACCTGCTGACGAATAACCTGCTAGCTTCAACTTCATTATAAAACTAATTATGCATGTAATAAAATTATCTATGCTCCGACAATCCATTAATATTAAAAAATCGTTACACGATATAAACATCGATCAAGGCTACATGTTAAAGGATTCGAGCAACCCTAATAATACTTTCCAAGAATTCATAAACAATAATTTCAAAAGCTATATCACTATATACACAGAGGCAAGTAAAAGTAAAAATTCAAAGTGCACTGGAGCAGTTTGCATTAGCCTTGAAATATGTGCAACTGCCAGTTCTCGTCTACCTAAACATGCATAAATTTTTAACGCAGAATGCTTAGCAGCACCTCTTGCCCTATACAAAGCTCTAAAACACTCTCATCAGACCGTTTTCATTTTCACCGATTCTCAGAGTGTAGTGTTGATTCTTGCCTTTAAAGGTCTCATTTATAGTATTAAAATTAATCCATATATTTGAAGTGAAAAAAATAGCCGATTTTAGTAACAACTTCACAAACAGACAAATTAAATTAATCTGAATACCTAGTCATAGTAGTATACAAAGTAATGAAAACGTCGATACAATAGCTAAAGAAACTTCATTCATTCCTTTTAACAATTTTTTTGACACAGCTATCGCTTTAACAGATGTAAGCGAAATTTTTAAAAATAAAACCAGCATCATATCTTAAACGTGATCTTCTTCAAAGACATCGAATTTTTTACAAACTTTCATATTGCAGTAAACCATGGGTTCACAATAAAAAGCTCAGTCGTCCCGAAATCACTACTATAAACAGATGTAGATCCAATCGTTACAACCTTGCCTCTTCCTTGATAAAAATGAAATAAAAAAATTGGAGCATGTGGCTCCGCCCCCGAAGACTTACAACGTGTCCTCTGGGATTACGAATTATATAAAAAACAACAAGAAATCTTAATAAGAAATTTGCGTAAAATTAATATAAACGCTACCACAGATTTCCAAATCTTGCTTCGTCAACCGTGTGCAAAATTATGTAATATTGTATTTCTATGTTTCGAAAGTTGCAACCTCAAACTATAATTTGTCAAAAATTATGTACTATCACGCTGTAGCCAAATAATCTCTATTTAGAGGTACTACGTGCTTTTGTCAATAAAAAAAAATGTATATATAGATCGTATTTAGATTATTTAACGATTTAGTTTGTTCACATTACTACCCTTGTCAAAATAAGCGTAAGCCGAAAAATCATCAACTATAGACGTTTGCAAGTAATAATTTGTATTTTTATTTATTTTTTTTAATTTTATTATTCAACGGGCGGAATCGCCCTTTTTACAGAATTTTTGCATTATGAGTCATTACAAATTTTTGCGAGAGCTGCATATCGACTTGAGAAGACGGCGCCATACTTCACATTTGTATATGAAATGTAGGACTGCAGAAACCTACAACAAGTACAGCAATGGTCATGAGTCGATTTCCGCCGGATAAACAATATTTTCGAAACGCAAATAAACAACGTGGCTCGTCTTACCAACAGCCAGCTGCTGCTTGAAAATGAAATCGAAAAATTGTTCACCCGACGGGGATGAAACTCACGATCTACGACTTCGTAGTCCAGTGTGTTACCGCCTGCGCCACGAAGCCGATAATAAAAATAAAAAGATTTATTTTGAAATAAAATATATTTTTAATTTTGAAAATACAGAGAACCTTTTAGAGTTCATAAAAAGAAAACAATGGATTATTCAAATCGTGGTTATCTTTGCAAAAAATTTCAGTCACTATTTTTACAATGCGGGAAATTTGTTTATTTTACGGTAACCGGAGTTTTATATTGGTATAAAAAAAAACTTTTTGCTTGAAGATCCGAATTCTTTACTACCGGCTTCGTGGCTCAGGCGGTTAACGCACTGGACTACAAAGTCGTAGGTCGTGAGTTCGATCCCCGTCTGGTGAACAATTTTTCGATTTCATTTTCAAGCAGCAGCTGGCTGTTGGTAAGACGAGCTACGTTGTTTATTTGCGTTTCGAAAATATTGTTTATCCGGGGGAAATCGACTCATGACCGTTGCTGTACTTGGTGTAGGTTTCTGCAGTCCTACATTTCATATACAAATGTGAAGTATGGCGCCGTCTTCTCAAGTCGATATGCAGCTCTCGCAAATCTTACGATTAATAAAACATGGCAACACATTCGTAAAAAGGGCGATTCCGCCCGTTAAGAAATAATTTTAAAAAAATTACCATAAATTAAGATGAATTTAATCTTAACCTAAACATTCTTAATTAATCCGAATTAATTACACACGTAACTTTTAACCGAAATATTTTTTCGACCTAACTTTAATCTAAAGGTTCTAAATTAATCTTACATACTAGCTAAATACGCACTTAAACTATAATTGAACCATTGGTTTGAGCAGAACGCAATAATTATGTCTAAAAATGTAAAGCTATCAATGTAGTCTCCCTATAGAAAGAATATAATTACTCCCCGGATAAAGCCTCCCGACAAGATTGTATTCATCGTAGGGCCGTTACAGCAGCGCAGTTCCTCCAATAAAAAATATCAGCCCCCCCCCCCCCCCAAAAAAAAGGAAGCCTCATGTCAAGACGGTCTGCATCACTGTTTGCGATAACTCCGTGTTATGATTAAAATCATTCAAAAATCATTACAGAGATATAAGTGGATTAATAGTACTCACGATAAGGCACCTCGCCTTACTTTGAGCCAGCATCTGCTGGAACCTTGCTGGGAGCTGTAACCTACATGCTGAATACGCATGCTAATCTCCTACAAGGTGACAGACACACATGCAAATGATTATAATTATAAAATTCGAAAATAAATGCCTTTAATTTGATTTTTGTCTGCATTCAGATTATAAAAGAACAGGGAAAGAGCGATAGCGAGGCGTAATACTCTAGTAGTAATGAACAAACGAAAATCATATTTGTAGACTAAAGTAAGTGTACTTTAATTAGATCACTACGAAATGAACAGTATATTTGGGCCGGTGAAACCCGGTAATCTTGATAAAGAAAATTAAAATACACCTTATAGGGCAAATTAGCATAAGAAAGGTTTAGTCTATTCATCTTTAACTTTCTGGTAGCATAACACTTTAAGTTTTTAACAAATAAACACAGTTTTTTACTTTTTCACAATTTTTAAGTTTTGAGCACACAGTAGGTGCTGCTTCAAGTTTCTGCATTCTCCCCTACAGCGATGTTCATCCTTATCGAGGATGCTGTTCCTCTCCCGGTCAACCTGTGGAGCAGAGTGAGCATTTTCACGACCTTCAATTAACCTTGTCAGAAACGCAATTCTGCCCTCACCAGCTCGAACTGATAATTATATTCCCCACTGACGATTAACATTAAAAGTAGTTTGTACGGTGGCGGCGCGTTCGCGCACTTCGTTGCGTTCTTGCGACTGAGCTCGGGGCATGTGTTGTCCATGACCACACCTGACTTACAATGTTGCTTGGAAAAAGGATCAGCATTGTCATATCTACATGCAATTAAATTTAAATATTTTTGTTATCTAAATAAACAAATTCTATGCTATATGGAATCTAGAAATCTGAAAAAAGTACTAGCATCTCATATCTATGGGTATAAAATTCGACCGACAATCGAAAAGTCCCGGGTTCAACTCCCGGCGTATAGAATCTTTAAAAATGTCGACCTTTATTGTTTTCATTAATCAGTAATGAATCCAAAAGTTGTGTAGGGGAGTATTTTTTTTCTCGCATTGAAAAGTGCAGAGGACTGCAGAGATCTCTCCGATGAGAATTTATTACGTGCTCTGCCAGAACTTCTTACAGACTCGGAAATGAGATGGTACAGGATCTCAAAGGTCACCTGGGGGTTATGGAATTTCTGCTGATATGCAAGGAAATACCATGGCTTCAGTTAATTAGAAAAGTAGATGCTCCACGCAGAGACGAATGCCCCGCCTTAGGGTATGGAACAGACCGTCGAGACTATATTGGGTGTCTTATGACAATCCTAGATGTAGACTCAGATATTTTGATGCCTGGACATACTCGCGTTGCTACACAAAAATCTGAAGCCAGATGTATATGTATGCAATGGAGGATTTCAATATCCCAGAATCAGAACATTTGGAGGCTTTATGGTGGACGCAACCGTGACTGAAAGTGTGGAGGAGGCAACATGATCATATAAAATACCCATCGAAGCGACGCCCGAGGATTCCATGGTACCGGAAGTAGACTACAACCGGGCCAGAAAAGAGTTGCACAATTGTACCCGAAGTGCGCTAAAAATTGCAGCCGTACAGTAACCCAAGACACGCGACACGTCCATAATACCGAAGGAATTGGCGGCGTTGCTTAAAGAAATCCGCGAAGTAGAAGAAGCGCAGGCACACTAAGTAAACCGCCAAAAATCGAGAAGTCAAATACATTTTGGCGTAAGAAAACGCCGCAAACATATCCAATTCACCAAAGATAGCAAAGACTGAAGACACCACCGCCAATGGTCTAGAATCTGTTGTCTAGAAGCAACCGTTCTTAAGGATTCGGTTGAGTCGATCCTCGAGTTCTGTATTAACGTAACGGAAAAGAGGATCCAGTCTATGATAAGAAACGCTGAAGACTACTTATGCGATTTTGATGACGTTAGGTAACATCATATTTTTAATGAATTTTTTAACGATTTATAAGCCCTGTGTCGTCGCTCGCACTTCAATAGATCGCCTTGCACGAAAATCGTCGGTTACTCAGCGGTCAGTTTGATTACGTTAGGCAACATCAAATCGCGTGCATTTTTGATATTATTTTAAATGGACAATTTGAAACATTTTAAGACCAGTCTCGATGTCCGCACTTGAATAGACTGACCTCCAGGGCCCGTTGAAGACTACATATGCGATTTTGATGACGTTAGGTAACATCAAATCGCGTGCATTTTTGATATTATTTTTAATAAATTTTTTAACGATTTTTAAGACCTGTGTCGTCGCTCGCACTTCAATAGATCGCCCTGCACGAAAATCGTCGGTTACTCAGCGGTCAGTTTGATGACGTCAGGCAACATCAAATCGCGTGCATTTTTGATATTATTTTTAATGAATTTTTTAACGATTTTTAAGCCCTGTGTCGTCGCTCGCACTTCAATAGATCGCCCTGCACGAAAATCGTCGGTTACTCAGCGGTCATTTTGATGACGTTAGGCAACATCAAATCGCGTGCATTTTTGATATTATTTTAAATGGCCAATTTGAAACATTTTAAGACCAGTCTCGATCTCCGCACTTGAATAGACTGACCTCCAGGGCCTGATGAAGACTTAATGTCATCAAAATCGCATAATTAGTCTTCAGCGGGCCCTGGAGGTCAGTCTATTCAAGTGCGGAGATCGAGACTGGTCTTAAAATTTTTCAAATTGTCCATTTAAAATAATATCAAAAATGCACGTGATTTGATGTTGCCTAACATCATCAAAATCGCATCAGTAAGTTTCTGATGGCCGTGGCGGGCAGCGTATGCAATTGCGAGCATCGGGACTGACTGTAAATTCTTTATACATTATTTTGCAAAAATATCAGTAATGCCAGATTACTTTTGAGCTCGATTATTTTACTATTTCTTAACTTTATTTCTCTAAATTTGGTTATGCTCACTTCTGACGGCTGTCAAGGATCGGGCGAACTTGATAAAACAATTGAAGGTTTGTTTTGCTCGCGTTTAAAACTTTATCAAAATCGCATAAGTAGTCTTCATCAGGCCCTGGAGGTCAGTCTATTCAAGTGCGGACATCGAGACTGGTCTTAAAATGTTTCAAATTGTCCATTTAAAATAATATCAAAAATGCACGCGATTTGACGTTGCCTAACGTCATCAAACTGACCGCTGAGTAACCGACGATTTTCGTGCAGGGCGATCTATTGAAGTGCGAGCGACGACACAGGGCTGAAAAATCGTAAAAAAATTCATTAATAATAATATCAAAAATGCACGCGATTTGATGTTGCCTAACGTAATCAAACTGACCGCTGAGTAACCGACGATTTTCGTGCAGGGCGATCTATTTACGTGCGAGCGACGACACAGGGCATAAAAATCGTTAAAAAATTCATTAAAAATAATATCAAAAATGCACGCGATTTGAAGTTACCTAACGTCATCAAAATCGCATAAGTAGTCTTCAGCGGGCCCTGGAGGTCAGTGTATTCAAGTGCGGAGATCGAGACTGGTCTTAAAATTTTTCAAATTGTCCATATAAAATAATATCAAAAATGCACGTGATTTGATGTTGCCTAACATCATCAAAATCGCATCAGTAAGTTTTTGATGGCCGTGGCGGGCAGCGTATGCAATTGCGAGCATCGGGACTGACTGTACATTCTTTATACATTATTTTGCAAAAATATCAGTAATGCCAGATTACTTTTGAGCTCGATTATTTTACTATTTCTTCACTTTATTTCTCTAAATTTGGTTATGCTCACTTCTGACGGCTGTCAAGGATCAGGCGAACTTGATAAAACAATTGAAGGTTTGTTTTGAATTAGTGAAAATTAGGTTACTATTTGAAAACAAATTACTACTACTGTTACTATTGGAAATTGGTAACAAAATTTACTAAATATTGATCAATTTCTACTAATTAAATGAATAACATAATTTCATTAACTCATTCAATTAGTTAAAATTGACTAATAATTGGTACATATTTTTACTAATTCCAAATAGTAACCTAGTTTTCAATAATTCAAATTTATAGAGTGGGTATATAAATTGCGTTCTCAAGTTATTACGAAGAACTGGTGTATAAAACATATTCAAAATTTCTCATTAATGCATAAAGTAAAGTGTTTTGCCACGTAATTGAAAACATTATACAAAAATATACTTGAGACTTTTCGATGTAATAACGTTAGTTTATGAAGTATGTACTATCAGTAATACCAAAACTTATATAACTCCATAGTAAATTCGATATTTTTAAATTAAAAATGACTAGTGTGTCTTAGTAAAGAAGATAAACCACCTGATTTTGAATAGTAAGAGTTGAAATTATTCATTCTGAGCATTTTTTAACTTCCTTTCAACAAGAACCATACATATGAAATAATAAAAAATGCTACTTATAACTTACATATGATCAAAAGTAAAATTATTTACGAAGAAAGAAAAATTAAAAGAAAAATATTATATTATTAACTGTGGGTATTTGTTAGATATTAGAGATATACATCTGTGTACGGTAAAAAGCTTACAAAATTTTTGGATAACCCGAATATGTATCAATGTAAATTAACATACAAATAGTAATTTTAATAATAATGTATTTATATATACGATGACAATAGTCTAAATAGATTAAAGCATCGCATATGCATAAAGGGTATTTAAGTAAGCACATTTATCACTATGTGAATTTATTTACAAAGGTGCATTTTTTTAATGAAAAATGTAGAATCACGCTGCAGTGCCTAGCTTTTCAAGCGTTATAAACTATTTGACTGCAAGTAATCGTCGACCGCAGTTCGTTCGAAGAGTTGCGAGCAGTACACAACATAACGAATAGCGGTTGGCGGGAGTGGAGTGAGAATGCGACCGAGTGGAAATCGAGATTCCTCGAGCTATCTCTTCAAGCCTTCGCAGGTGAATCTAAGTTTCGCCGATTCTTCATCGGCAGACCAGTCTGGAACTGAGCTCGTAACAGGATATCGCTTTTATACAGAAACGTCTTCGTGCAATGATTAAACCACGACATTCCCCGTTTATATAGAACTTGAATTATTTTAAGTTCGGATTAAAAATTCAAAGTAATAATTTGCACCTATCTCGTATTTGCATGTTTCACACTTCATGCATGTAACGGTTAAATTTATACAACCAGGAAAATACAGTGACAGCGGAGGAAATATACGTTTATTTAAACAAAATTCATCCTATCATCTTTTGGAGAATGGACATTGACCATCAACGACTGCAACACTAGGATATGGATTATTATTACTGAAATATTCTCAAAAAAGAATGAGTGAGTAGTCGCATTTTTAAAGCAACGGATCATCAAAGTGCATTTTACAAAAAGCTTAAGAAACTCCTGCTGATAATACGTGTATTGTAGGGAGTAGTATTATAATTTATACCAAACTATATTTTTAATGCCAATGAACAATAAATCATTAGATGCGATAAGTACAAATTTTAAATGCTATATTTCATAATTTAAAGATTTGAAAACCGTATATTTATGAATCAAGAACTGAATGTCATTATCTGTATTTAGAGATGCTATGGGTATCCATTAGAAGTTATATTATAATATGATATTCGAATTTTACGGAAAAAAAATGAGTGCATGCTCAATTACTGTGATCTACAAACATATAACAGTTTCTTAGAATTTCAAAATCTATTTTAAACTCTACATTTAATCTATAAGATACATTTAACTTTAGCACGATTAAAAAAATAGTTCATCAATGATTATGAGAGTAATTGTTTTTATAATTTTGTTCCTTCAAACTGGTACTTGTTTTAATCATACAATATAGTAACGTGCATGAAAAGTATATTTGTTGTAAATAAAAAACTATATTATTTGCATGTAGTAACATTAAGTACTACATTTTTATTCACTTTTATTGAACCCATTAATAGCGATAGAAAATTGTTAAAAACAAACTTCAACTCTGTGATTCTCTGCAATTTTGTGTGTGAACATTTCGAAGCGAACTTTCATTATACTTTCATTAAGAAAATAGAATTGCGACTAATAACAAAATTCTAGTAGGTTATATGCTCGTAACAAAATACTTTTTTAAATAGTGACTATCAATGAATGTACGAAATCTAAAAATATTGCAACCACACTCTATAAATATTTTAAAAAACATACGCATAATACCAACAGAATAGTTTCTTGCATACTGTAAATGTTGTTTCAATACTTAAAGTAATGTAATTTCGTAAAGCATTGAATTTCATACTATTTAATTAGGATTTCCAAAAAAATCAACATATTCGACATAACCAATCCATTATGATATACAGTTCGGCATTCAAACGATTCCGATTGAAACTCATTATTCATGGAAAGCAAGTTCATACATTTTAATTTGGTTATAATTTACTGCTTGGGAGTCTTGGACTTCTCTCAAAAACGTAGATAAATATAAAAACATCGAAATATCTGACAGTCTGTACTGTTTATATAACTATATATAATCCCATACAAAGTAAATCATCTTGGCGATTATACTCGTACTACTGTGTTATAGCAACGTGCAAATAATGCTGCGTTGTTTAGTATCGAAAGTTATATCTATGTCACACGATTTTAACTGAAAAATTACAAACTTGAAGCAATCTAAACAAACGAAGAATAATTGAGAAGCACTGAATTTATTGATAAATAATTATTCAGCAACAAGCTACTAAACTCCTATGATAGGATTATTAACGTGTGACAATAGAAAAGTATTCACAACGGTCAAAAAATCGAATTCAAAGATCAGAATGGAATATAATGATTCTGAATGCATTTTCAGGCAATGGATATTTTTAGCCAATATTTTTCATTTGTGGTTTAAATGTTTGTTATATGACGTTTTTTCCTTTTTGTTTCATAATACAGTTCTAATAGCATGATATTTCATCTTCGAATGGCATTGAATGCCGAAGAAGTACAGCCGAGTGGAATGGAGTTCAATGCCTTTGAAATTGCAGAAGTAATTAACCACAATGTTGTAGAATTTCATTAGAGCGAAAAGTCTAACGTCAGAACGTGACTTTGACCCTGCCCTTTAATTCAATGTCAATATTATCAGTAGATAGCCAGGGAATTGAATTTTGGAACAAAAATGCAATCTCGTCAAGATAATATTGGCACATAGGAATTTATGAGATATTCACTTTCAAGTGAACATGACTCTGACTTAAATGGTATATTCAAGGTCATGTCCTGAACATGAAATTTCGCCCTCTTTCCTATTTCGCGGTAAAAAATAGTGGTCCCCATTTGAAAAATTGAACTTGACATTGAAATGACCTTCAAAGTAATAGTCGAGGTCAAAATATCACCATTAGATGGATAGGGAAAAATCCTGAAACATTTGCCTGAAACATTTTTCCTGAAAATGTACACACGCTGAGATAATTCGCCGTTACGGGAACTTTAAGTTTCACCTTGAAATGACCTTAATAAAAATATCGCTCATGCCATATTCGGACGTAATATTTTGTACTCTTTCTCAATCCATGAAAAAATAATAGGGGTTCCATTTAAAAAAATTAACTTGACCTTGAAATAACCTACAAGGTCATGTTTAACGTCAATTCCAATGGCATCATTGAATAGCCACGAAAAAATCCTTAAACTTCTGTCTCAAACATTTTCCACGAAAATGCACACCCTCTGAGATAAATCACCGTTCTTGAACTTGAACTTTTCCCCATATTGTATATGTACATGAAACCCCCCAACCCAGAATTGGTTTAAACGAATAGAGTTGTATTAAGTCTTAAAATTTAGGTAATTACATCTACTTGCAAAGTGTAGAAATAAAAAAATCAAGATATCGGATACAATATGGATGAGAATGTTCAAACAATTTTTCAAATTTCCTTGAAACTTCTTGTAAGAGCGAATTTTGAATGGCCTTGGAGCACAAATCTGACATCAGATTTGCAAAGTTTAAAATATCGATCTAAGCAGGTTAAAAAATTTTACTCAAATTCACTTCCCTGCAAACACGTAAAGTAACAGTTATGTAATATTTACGTAATGGTTACATTGTTACATAAATGTTACGCATTTGTTACATAACTATTACTTTTGTGTGTTGCAGGGTTGAAGCGGAGATATCTGCCTTTTCAGACCCCATCCTATTTTCGGCACTTATGTTAAAGTTGATTGCATTTTCTGGAGTAAAATTGGATAATGCTTTATCCGTCTTGGTCGTAGTTTTTTGTTGATACATCATTTGCATATATTAGGTCTTAACATTTTCTCCAAATTACCAGAAGTAACCAAATGCTTATGAAATTTTGTTGGCAGTCTACATTTTCGGAGGTGTTGTGAGAATATTTATAATTTTGAATCGTTCTTTATATCATCTAATTCAATTTTTCATTATAAATGAGAAATATCGCAATTTACTTTAATTTCTTTTGATTGAATTTATACTGCTTCAGTCTTATGTTTGAGTTACATCTTCGTATTTTTGCCCTGCCTTCATTGTCTGGAACAACTATGTGTCTTACTTTCACTAGTTGAACAGTTACCCATTCTTACTTTTGCTAGTTTGAACAGTTCTAGTCTTGCCTTTATTGGCTGTAATCTACATGTCTTACTTTCACTGATTGGAACTTTACCTACTCTTACATTTATAAGTTGGAAAATTTCCAGCCTTGCCTTTATTGGCTTAAACGGAGTTATAATATTGTGTTCGCCATTTTGAACATTAAAAATTTTATGTCAGATTCGTGTTCAGCGACCCTGAAAACGGCCGAATGACAAGTTTCAAGTGAATTTAAGCACTTTTTTCGACTGCCTCCGCCGTATTGTCGGACCATTGCATTTTAAAGTAGATTTAACCTAGATATTAAGACGTAATAGAACTTTTTTCGTGGAAATCAATTCTGGGATATATACAGGGTGTCAATTATGTACCGGGACGGTCAAATATTTCGACAACTTCCAAACATTAAAAAAAAACACCGAAACCCGTGAAACGATTTTTCGTCATAGTAGGCGCAAAGTACGTCTTTATGCCTCTTTTTGCGGGCGTAAAGTTGACTTTTACGCCTACTAGGCGTAAAGTGAACCCTAGGGCGTAAAGTTACCCCCGCCGGCGATTGGAACGATTCTCGGTCAGGCGAGGCCGGACCTCGAGCCGTTGATCGCCGACGGTTGTAACTTTTCTAGCCTTATTCTAGTACAATTTAAAAAAAAATTTACTTTCTGCGGGGGGTGGCGCCACCCCATCTTCAAAGGGACCGGGGGCGCGAGGGGAGTCGAACATCTTAAATAGCAACATAGGGCGAGTGGGGGCTCATTTAAAAGATAATTTCGAGATGATTGTCGCAGCGTCCTCTACGAGTAGTGTTTTGGATTCGTTTCGAGATTAACATTAAATTAGCCATTTAAGATTTTCGACCCCTCGCGCTCCCGGTCCCTTTGAAGATGAGGTGGCGCCACCCCCTGCAGAAAATACATTTTTTTTTAAATTGTTTCACGTGTTTCAGCGAATACCGAAACATTCAATTTTTTAAATGTTTCGGCGTCTAAAATCTAAAAAATTAAAATTTCCCACCAAAACTCCAGGGGTGGTTCCTTTAGGAGGGGGGGGGGGGCACCCCCCGCAGAAAGCAGATTTGTTGAAAAATCGTTTCACGTGTTTCAGCGTTTTTTTTTTCAATGTTGGAAGTTGTCGAAATAATTTACCGTCCCGGTACATAATTGACACCCTGTATATATATATATATATATATATATATATATATATATATACAGGGTCATCGAAAAGTATCGGACCCCCCTAATATCTTCAGTTAGAATCCACTTAGGAGAAAATGTCCAATAGCAAAGTTGTATGGTTTCAAGCGGGGAGTAAGATGATGACCTTGACTTTGACCTTGACCATGTCCTTCAAGGTCATTTCAAGGTCAATCTTATTTTTTTAAATAGAATCCCCTACATTTTATTGCATATTCTTATAGCTTATCTCGAGAGCTTTCCAAAACACTATAATAAAATATTTTTTTATTAAGTACTTTTTGAGTTATAAAGGTTTGAAGTTAACAATTTTTTGACACAAAATGTAGAATATCTTGTAAAATATTATTTAGTTTTCAGTAATCATAACCTTACTACTTTTGTGCGCGGAATAATGAGACCAATTAATTGGTTTAAAGAAAATACATTAATCGGATCCCCCTAATATTTTCAGTAAGAATGCATTTTGGAAAAATGTCCAATAGCAAAATTTTATTACCATGTACATAATTACTATATACATAAATATTGTTTGCTATGTTTTGGATGTAATAAATCAAAATATATTTGCGTCTGCATGGACATGAATAAGACGGCCTTTGTTTATCTATATATAATATTATATTTATTTTTGTTTACATATAACTGTTATTGTTATATCGTGTACAACATGGGTTATGATTAAATAGTGCAATTTATTAAAATCTACAATTTTTATTACTTAGCCTTCTGTGCATGAAGCCGCGCCGTCCCTTGAAAATAAGTTATAAGGATGGTTTGTCATTCCAAATTGACGTACTAAACATATGAACCATTTTAAAAAAGTAAAAAATGTTTATTATCAAAGTTCTGTGGATTTTAGATGTTACCGCCACCGAACAAAATATAGATGCAAAAATATAATTTTTTGTATAAGATTTTGGCTATTTAAAATAATTTAATATAATTAATTTATACTTTTTAGTTATATTGTTGGTAATTCAATTTTTAGTTTTGTTGATGAAAATTTCAGGTATTTTCAGCGACAAAAAATATATAATAAAATTTATAAAAAAGTATAATAATTTATAGTATAAATTAGATTTTGTTTCCGTTGGGGTGCTCCCTCCACATTGATTTGCACGGAACTAAAAAAAATTATAGAATATGTGACGAATAGTAATTCCCTCGCCTCCCGTACTATAATCACGTTTTTATTACAGCTATTAGGGTAAGAAATAATAGAATAGGTATATCGATGTTAAAGTAAGGCACTAATCGAATATATTATGCAGTTTATAACAACCCAATGGGCACGAAGGACCTAAAAGTTGCTAAAACGTTTTTAGAATGTTCCAAAAACGTTCCTAAAACGTTAAATGTCTGCAACATGGATGAAACGTTTATAAAACGTTCCGTAAAAGTTGCAGACATTTAACGTTTTAGGAACGTTTCTGGAACGTTCTAAAAACGTTTTAGAAACATTCGGGACTTTCGTGCCCGTTGGAAAATCAGTTCAAAATACAAAGGATTAGCTCATAAAAACTTTAATGCAAAAAATAACATATTCGACTATCTACAGTAATGTATACTTCATTTCATAGGATTGGTATACGAAAAGGTATACAAAATATGTATTTTTTGTTACACAAGATCACTTTTATTAATTGCCACACTTCATAATCAATAGCCTTTTTTTATAAAATGTACCCAGGTTCCTAAACAAGTACCAACATTATTTAATTAATGAATATCCGGTCAACGTATATGTATAAATAGGCGAGTTCGGTTCGGAACACTAGTTAAAGAGGACGCAAAACAGCGTACCGTAGCGTAATCTACGTGAGTTTACTTGCATGTGGGAAGTGATACTGCCTGAAGCTTCTACAGTAGCATAAAGTGATGAAATCGGAATATGTTCTGAAAACATTACATATAAGTTTCAGTAATAAATCATGACGAATTTAAAAGCAATGGCTTTTAATTACGTATTTTCTTAATATATGGTAATAGTATTGTCGATGATATATATGCGCGCGCGCGTGCGCGTACATACTATTAACATATATCAGGAAAATATAGAACTAAAAGTAACTAAGTTTAATATTGGTTTTTAATTCCAGTACATTTTCACAATGAGATGCTTTTGGGGCTTAGTTCGCATGAATTGGTACTTTTACATAGTAGTTCGTGCTAGGTTTACGTTTATGACTTTATTTATTTATTTAATTTTATTACCTTATTTATCCACATTTTTATTAACTAATATTTTTCATTTATTTTTAATAATGATTTTTAAATGGGTTATCACGTCAGCTAATAATAACAGTATTTCATTGTCTCTTTTCAATTAACATTTTTTGCATCTAACCATAGGGAGGTAAATCAAATTAAAAAATTACTAATAATATTACAATTATACTAAGAAATTTACTCGGGGTCCGATACTTGAATATACATGCTTAAAAGTGTATTTTGTTTTAGAATAAAGTGGTAGAAAAATATTTATTAATAATATTGTTTATTAATAGAAATATATATTGACATTAAATTGTACATAAATAATGATTCTTGATTTTAATTGAATTTTAAACATTATTATGTTTATTGACAACAACATTTTAAATTAAAATAGAAAAAAATGTTTAAACTAGAATAGAATATAATTTATAATACTAAATTTGAACTAGATTACATAATAAATAATTTCTTATTGTATTACAAATACATTGTATTTTTTATATTAATAATTAATTAATTCAATTATTGAAATGAAGATTGAATGTAAATGTTTTCGATGTGTCGTTATTATTAACGGCTGCATTGTTGACATTTTCACGTTGTTTGCTTGCATTGTTTTTTTTTTGTTTTTACGGGAATTTCATCCGGATTTCCTATTGATTCTCATATAAACATATGAGTTATTGTTTACAGCAATGGGGAGAGTCTTGGTTGTCCGAGTGAGAGGGGTATATTTGTTTATTCATAACAAAGGCACATTTCCCCGGATTTTTCACTTTACGCCTAGTGGGTGTAAAGTTCAACTTTACGCCCGCAAAAGTGCGCGTAAAAGCGTACTTTACGCCTACTGTGACGTAAAATATATTAACTGTAATATCGGCAGTCTGTAGCGTGTGAGAAAGTATCTTAGCAATTCAGTAGGTATTTATTATAGAGTATATTTCCAATTCTCTATAAATCTTTATATTCTGTACATCGTTTCCGTTTTATTTGATATTCTAAATATGTAATCTCGATATGCCAATTCTTTTAAATGACCGAAACATCGGTCAGGAAATCTTCGTCATTTTTTACCAGAAAAATCAAGCACCTATACTAAGTATAGATTATCTCTAATTGAGTCACTCCCAAAGTTTGTCACAGAGTCCACTCGTTACTAATGATGATTCCGTTACTGGTGAAAGCGAAACTCAACCAGATTCGTTTAAAGTAGATTCAGATTCATCTTTAAACGGTCGAAATTATGAACTTCAATGTGATGATGACTATCACAAATATTGGAAATATTTATATAAATATTTGATTATGAGAAAAATTACTGCAACATATATAATGAACAATGTGCTAAAAGAACTGGCAAGGTAACATTTCAAGAGGACAAGAAACCAACATTTTTGTATTAAATTTTTTTAAATTCGGTTAAAATAATATATATACGTTCCAAATCTTAATTAGAAGTTATCCAGTGTCAAATCAGAAATAACTCACAACTAAGCAAAAGGAAAATACCTTATTCCCAGGAATTAATAATTTCAGGCGACAACATCTTTAATATTCAAAATAATTTTGATGAGAACTCCTTCTCAATGCAAATAACTCAAGCTCGTTCATGGGCAATACTAGTTAAAATTGTAGAATCATTATTCATTTAGAGAAATATTTTATGTATTGAGTGCGAGGGGAATTTTGAGGCAATTAAAACGTATGAACATTTGTTATAACTACAACGCCATGGGACCTGCATGTTTATTATCTGAAGACTGAATCTGAGTTGAAATTAGATAATTCTAGCATAATTAGGTATGATCAACAAGATCCATTGGATGGTGATTCTCTAGGATTCCTGATGGCCGCTTTTCTAAGTTTAGTTTTGAAACTACTGGTTGAAGCAATAATATATAATATATAGGTTGGAGATATTGGAGTTTTTATTACTAGCAATGGATGAAACTGCAAAGAACTTTAATATCCTCAACGTTTCTGAACACCCGAACACAATTCAGAATGATAGGGATTGGAATTATTTATTTACGAATGAATAACACTATACCATCTGCGGTGATTTAAATACCCAGCACGAATCCTGCGGAGGTAGATCCGACAACACGGCAATCAAGTAAAAAAAATCATTAACAACGAAGTCGATATAGCAACATTTCTTGGGGGCTGATGAAAGATTCGTTTAACAGTGATCACGTCCCAATTGAAAAATAATTGATGGTCAGTTTGTATCAAGCTACATCAACTAGACCTAATATAGGTACTGATTACTGAAAATTATTTCGAACAAAAATCAAACAGTACATCAATAGATGTGTATTTAATAACAACGATATGGTTAAATTAAAATTATATGAAAACATTGTATGGGCATACTCAGTAACTTAAAAAATCTGGCGCTTACCATTGTAAAAAAAAGTCAAGAAATAATTATTCGAAAAAGTATTGGTGATCAGAAAAGTGCGAGAATGCGGTAAAATCTAAAAAAAAAAAGATTAAAAACCAGATAAAGGAAAGGAATTATTCCCCGCTGTAATGACTTTTTTAGTCTATTCGCGGGTAGGATTTCGTGTGTTTGGTTGGACAGACGAGAGAAGACTTTTCGAGAAAATACTTAAACAATACAACGCATTATCCACCGAAGCCAGCCCCCTCAATACTGCGCCCCGTACCACGACTTGGCCTTTCTGTATGTCATTTGCATGGGGGTCTGGGAAAACTACGGAACACCCACACCTATACAGGCGAAGATATCCTCTGATGGCAAAGCGTCTCCCGCTTAGCAATGGGCCTGCTATCTATGCCGAAGCGCGTGCAACGCTCGTTTTTTTTTTACATTTACAAGTATGGATCCCGTCGGATGCTTTAGCTCAGCCATTTCGGAAAAGGGGGGGGGGGCATTAGTAAAATGACACAGAGATTAATAATATCGAGAGGAAACTGTGGTCGATCATGCATCGAAGCGTTTTGTCTCCGATCCCGCGATCAACCAAGAGATCAACTGACAAGGGGAACCCAGGGGAGTCGGGGGGTCACGATTTTTAACGGCAATTTTTGTACGCATTCTAGGGCGAAAATAAAAATATACGTGTTTCAGCGTTTTATCTAATGGGCTTTGGTTTTTATACAATAAATTATTGAAATTCACGTTCTTATTGCCATATATATATCAACTTTGGAACATCAGATACATTCCCCTTGAAACATAATGCCTGACATCCGCATCATAACCCCAAAGCCAATTCCTGTAAACATTTCAAAAGTCGAATGCGAAGCATTTTTATATGCATTAATTTATAATTTTTGCATCCTTCCCTCCATTTAAATGTAATCGCCAATTTGAAATTCTTTAAACTAATTTAACCCGCAGCGGCAAGAAAAGATTTTCTTTTAAGTACTGTAATACACTCTTCTTATACCATTTTGAAGTCCGTTCTGTCTTTTTCCCTTTTGAGAAAATTTAAAAAAGAAGTGTTTAAAATTTTATAATGTGAAAAATACTTCGGGCAATATAAGATACGAAATAGGAATGCTATAAAATAGATGACTAGAATTACCACTGTTGCAGAATAATTTGAAGTTATCATGAATTTTTAATTTTATAGAACCACTTATTTTTCTGAGGTAACATACCAAATTCTAGTCATATATGTACGACTAATCCTGCGCTACTTTTAATATTTAGGAAACTGAACTAAAACATTGGTATTTTAAATGAACAAAAAATTTGTTATACATAAAGCGGATGTAGGAAGATATCGCACAATAGTTTGGAGAACAATTTTTGGAACGATAGGAACATTTTTTAAATATATGATCATATTTCTTTGCAATATTTAAATTATAAAACTTTAAAGAATTCTTTTTTAAATTTTCTCAAAAGGGGAAAAGATTAAGCATACTTCAAAATGTTATAAGAATAGTATATTACAGAATTTCAAATTAGTGATTACATTTAAATGGAGGGAGGGAAGGATGCAAAAATCTTACCTACTATTTTTAAAAATATCTATAATTATTCGTCTGCAGTTAGCCTATAAAAAGTATAGTTTCCGGAGTTTACCACGTGGAGGTTGCAGTACCTTTTCAAACTCCTTTTTTTTGTAATTTTTTATTTTGTTTGCTTTTAGCTTTTTAATTTTTGTTTTCAATTTTTGTTAAATACTTTTTTGTGTTCATTTGTTTTCAATTTAAAGAAAAATTCATCTTTGTTTCGATTAATTACTTCGACCCAGACCTTAGGTCTGGACGAAGTATTGAATTTGGTCACTTCGGGCATGACAATTACCCTACAGTTTTTCAATAATAAAAAAATTTGTGTCCGTGATCTTGTACGTACGTACATCCGTAGGTCCGTAGGTCCGTACGTCTCGTTTTTTTGTCTAAGCGTAATGACATAATTTTTTTTTATACGTGTCTGGGCATAACTTAGATCTGATTAGATTTTGGCGCAGATCCATCCGTCAATTACTAAAAAACATTAGCCCCAATTAAGTTTTTTTGTAGTTTTTTGCATTTATTTTGAAAAATACAAATTTTATTAAAAAATGTTTCAAACAAAAAAGATAGAGCATGAAATTCTCTACAAAACAGGTTGTATGCATTTTCTTCCTAAAGTCATCGATAATGCCATAAAAACTGGTTTTATAACAAACAAAATTTTTAATTTTTTAATTTTTTTTTGCTTTTAGTTTTTTATTTATTTTTTTCAATTTTTGTTAAATACTTTTTTGTGTTCATTTGTTCTCAATTTAAATAAAAATTCATCTTTGTTTCGATTAATTTTTATTTTAATTAATCTAATTAAAAATCATACAACTGATATTGCCAAACAATTATTCAATGTTGAAGACAAGCTGTTTTTGATTTGTGATGGTACGTATGCGCGACATCAAAAAAGTACCAACAATGAATATCAGAGGAAATCATATTCTGGACAAAAAAAGTTCCCTTTTGCAAGCCTTTTACTATCTGCACAGCTGATGGGTTTGTCGTAGATATGCTTGGTCCCTATCCAGCTACTAAAAATGATGCGGAAATAATGAAAATTATTATTGATGATCCAAATGGACTGTGTACGTTTTTGAAACCAGGTGATATTTTCATACTTGATCGTGGATTTCGAGATGTACAGAACAATTTGGAAGAGAAGGATTTTGAAATAATGATGCCCGCTTTAAAAGGCAAGAGAAAGCAACTGACGACAGAAGAATCTAACCAATCTCGTTTTGTGACAAAAAATCGGCACCACGTTGGCACCACGTTGGCACCACGCCAACGCTAGTTTTTACTTTAATTTTCACGTTAATCTCTTAACGCTTCTGTGTAACAGTTTTTCTTTTCCCATAAGGGAACAATGTAGTTTGGACGAGTATACTCGTCCTGGCGCACAGAGGGTTAATCCTCGTCACTGTCTTCATTGATGACTGCTGTGATTTGGGTTTTTTAAAAAATATCACTCAGGATTTCAGCTGGTTTAGGAATTCTGGATAAATACCTAGCATGTGACAGGTATTATACAATTGATGCAATGTGCGAACAGCAACCAACAGTCCTTCTACCATTAGCACACTCACATGCATGGTCTTTTATGCCAGAAACTCCAATAGTGCCAGGTGCGTATCTTATAAAACATCTGTAAGACGTGCGAGAAATGTGTCGTGATTGTACATTGACTTTATGAACATTTGGTTTTTCTCTTGCGTACTCCATGTTTAATTTTCAGGCTGAATAAGATACTGCCTGCGAAAGCTGGTACGATCCAATAAAAAAGTAACACTTACTTCATGCACTTGTATTGTAATAGACTATTCGATGCATATTACATGTTTACTGTGTATTACTAATTACTGTCTGTCTCATTATGAGCATACATATACAATATATATACATATAATTCGTCAAAGATATCTTAAAGTGTCGAAAAGATCTCTGACGGATATCTTTTAGATATCTATAAGACATCTTTTAGATATATCGAAATAGTTATTTTCGTACCAAGGGCGTAAAAGAACTTATGCGCCCGTAGGTGATCACCCCGCCCGAGGGGCTGGCGAAGACTACCCCGGGGGGGTAGCGGGTCGAAACGTCGAAATTTGATGAAAAACTATAGGGTAATTTTTTTGCCGAGGTGACCAAATTCAATACTTTTTCAGGCAATAGTCATAAGCATTTTAAACCAGTTTTTATGGCATTATCGATGACTTTAGGAAGAAAATGCATACAACCTGTTTTGTAGAGAATTTCATGCTCTATCTTTTTTGTTTGAAACATTTTTTAATAAAATTTGTATTTTTCAAAATAAATGCAAAAAACTACAAAAAAACTTAATTGGGGCTAATGTTTTTTAGTAATTGACGGATGGATCTGCGCCAAAATCTAATCAGATCTAAGTTATGCCCAGACACGTATAAAAAAAAATTATGTCATTACGCTTAGACAAAAAAACGAGACGTACGGACCTACGGACCTACGGATGTACGTACGTACAAGATCACGGACACAAATTTTTTTATTATTGAAAAACTGTAGGGTAATTGTCATGCCCGAAGTGACCAAATTCAATACTTCGTCCAGACCTAAGGTCTGGGTCGAAGTAATTAATCGAAACAAAGATGAATTTTTCTTTAAATTGAAAACAAATGAACACAAAAAAGTATTTAACAAAAATTGAAAACAAAAATTAAAAAGCTAAAAGCAAACAAAATAAAAAATTACAAAAAAAAGGAGTTTGAAAACGTACTGCAACCTCCACGTGGTAAACTCCGGAAACTATACTTTTTATAGGCTAACTGCAGAGGAATAATTATAGATATTTTTAAACGTAGTAGGTATATCTCAAATTCGTAATAAGAAAACTTAAAAAAATCATAATTAAAAAGTTTTAAGTTGACCCCAATGATTTTTAGCAACATTTTTCGCCATGTTGGATAGGACATTTTCAATTTTTGAAATTCTACTTCAGATATACAATCAAGAATCTAAAAATACATCGAATAACAAAATTCGAACAAATTCAACCGATTCTGTTTAATTTAGACGCCATATTGTGCTTATTTACGGTTTTTATTTTTGTTCACTATCACGCACCAAAAAAAAAAAGGCCAAAATTTTTTCCTCAAAATTTACCCTTCAGGGAGTAAGTAATAATAAAATCTCGGGTGTCGCTTATGAACACAACTAAGAAAAAAGGTTTTAAAAATTTCAAAACCAATTTTTTCGAATGTGTTATACAAATTATTAAAATCGGTCCAGTGGTTTTCGAGAAAAACGCGTTTTTCGATTTTTCTTTCCCCCTCCATAACTGCCAAAATAAGACGCATTGAGGGCTAATATTTACAGGATTTGATATTCACACGGTTAGCAATTAAAATTGCTAATATGGGCTGGATTCGTACGGGGGAAATTTTTGCATACTTACACGGCTATACCCTTAATTCATATAAAAATGCTTCGCATTCAACTTTTTAAATGTTTACAGGAATTGGCTGTGGGGTTATGATGCGGATGTCAGACAATCGAATGTTTCAAGGGGAATGTATCTGATGTTCCAAAGTTGATATATATATATGGCAATAAGAACGTGAATTTCAATAATTTATTGTATAAAAACCAAAGCCCATTGGATAAAACGATGAAACACGTATATTTTTATTTTCGCCCTAGAATACGTACAAAAATTGCCGTTAAAAATCGTGACCCCCCGACAGTGGGTTTCCCTTGTGAGATCGATTCGAGACCTTTCACGTCGGAGCAGTTCACCGTGGTCAAAGACCACCACTTACCGCTCAAAAGGTAGTTCTCGTGACGATCTCTAAAACTTCCCTGCGAATGCTATGATTCCGCAAATAGTATTTGGTGGGTCAACCCGAGCCCTCGCATCGGAACCATCATCGTTCCGAAACGCTGTCTCGTGTCGATTCAATTAGGCCCTTGCTATAAGGGATAGGAGAATGGGGTTTGGAAGATAACTTACTTTTCTGGTGGATTTCGTGCGGAGATAGCCTATCACTGACTGGTCTGTGGACAGTATGGCTCTGACTAGGCCGTCGCTGGTCTGTGCTTAATTCAGCCGGAGCTGGTCTACCCTTAACTCTGGCTGGGCTTGTTTAGCCACTTGAGTGGTAGCCGTTTTGAAAAAAAAGTGCCAAAAGTGGTACAGCCCTGTATAATATATCATTTAACGTAGACAAAAGTCCTTCATCACCTCGTGATAAGCGGGTGAGGGAGAGGGGACGAGCTCTGGGACACACTGCGAATCTGACAAAGTATGTAAAACATAGACAAAGTAAACGGCCGACTTCGTCACTTTTTTAATGCATATCAATATATTTGATTCTTAAGCGCCATGTTACATCCGCCATTTCTTAATTTTTACATTGCCTTCTGAGTGAGTAATAAGAAATCATTCTCAATTTAACTTTTTTACTTTTGTTCCGCCATATTGGATCCGCCATTTCGAATTTTATAAATCTGACGTCGGATTCGTAATCAGCCATTCCATAAACCCCTTATAGTTTCAAGTAAATTGAGTTTTACTTAGTTTTCTCTAAGCATAAAACTAATTTGTTGCCCATTGCATAGCCAGGGAGATATCCTCAAACTTTTGTCTGTAACATTTCCCCGAAAATGCACTCCTGCTGAGATAATGCGTCATTCCGGGACTTTTAAGTTTCATCTTGAAATGACCTTGATCAAAATATCGGCCATATCATATTCGAACGTAAAATTTCGTGCTCTTTCCAAATCCGCGAAAAAAATAGAGGATATATATATATATATATAATGGACAGATATTCTGTCGTTTTCTGCGTTTGGTGGTGTTATTAGTATTTTACCCATATAAAAGAAATATATGAATCGTTCTCGAATAAAAGACGAAGATTGATAGGTACATTATTCTTCTATTTGGTTTTCCATTTGACAGTTAACCTTAAATATTATTAGTATTAAAATGGAAAACTTTCATAAATATCCAATTTCCGTTATTTCCTCCACCACGTATAATTATGCTAAAAAAAAAATATATATATATACAGGGTGTCCGAGAACTCCCTAATAATATTGTAGGGGGTGAATCTTGACATCATTCTGAGCAAAAAAGTTTAATACAAAATTTCGATCCGATGCATAGAATTTGAATGGCGAGCAATAATAGTTGACCAATTATAGCGCGCGGTAGACCCGCCGCCAGGTACGTCATGACCAAGAGCGCCGCGGGCGCTACATTCGGCGTCCCCTCTTGCGTACTTTCCGTATAAGTCGCGTCAGCTGTTTTGCCGAGCAGTCCAAAAAGGAGCGTATGATGTGCATGATCATTATCGCTTCCGTGTGTTCTTTTCTCGTCTTTATTCGTCGGGTCGAGTATTGCAAAGTATCGGGTTTCGAAATTCTCAGCTCACGACAAAAAGCTGTTACCGCGTTCGTTAAATTGTAAACAAAACAAGTGTATTTTTAATACGTGTCACGGTGGATCAAAAGTCTGATCTTTTTTTCAGTTATCCGTTTATTTTGAAAAACTTATGTGCATTACTGTTTTCTACGACCCAAAGTTTGAAAATTTCATTTTTCTTGATCGCACATCGATTGTAAATTTACGACGGATCACGAGGTTATTTTGCACACGGCTTGTATTTTTACTACGTGAAAAGTGAATCGATTTTTTTTCCACTGTGAATGTCTCAGACTGCGTGTAATTTTGACGTTTGTATGTTTTCAGGGAAATAAAAAAGAAAAGAGATAGAATTTAAATAAATGACGTGTTGTGAAGGTGAAGTGTTTATTTTGGCAAGTTAACAGTGTGTGTTGGTTTAACCTGCCGTTATCTTCCCACATTTCCAATTCCCTAATTTTCATTCTGATCATGTCGCTGCTGCTTGTCTGTTACGTAGTAACAAATATGTAAGAGGACGGAGTAAATTAGGCCCGAGTTCATAGTCGTTACATAAGAAATACTTACTGTGAAGTACACTGTAAAAAATCGTAATGAAATTGCCCACCTATAACGTGATAATTTTAGGAGTTCATGTAATTTTCATACACTGTAAAAAAATATTGTGTAATTTTACCACGTTCAACGTTGGTCAAAATATTGCCAACGCTGTACGTAGGGATTTCCGCTCGTCGGGAGTTGTAAAATTACATAAGCTAAATGTGAAGTTACATAACCTTAATTGTACATTTACATCTACTATGTAATTTTACAATGTTCGACGAGTGAAAATCCCTACGTACATACAGCGTGGGCAATATTTTGACCAACGTTGAACGTGGTAAAATTACACAATATTTTTTTTGAATGTACGTTTAATGTAGTAAATTTAATAGGTTAAACATAGGGAAATTACACAAGTTTGTAAAATTACCACGTTATACGCAATTTCATTACGTTTTTTACAGTGTACTACTTAAATGAGTTCTTAAGAATACTGAAATTATTTGGTCATCGGTAACCTATACAATTTTTGTCCCATACATCTGACAGGTATCGAGATCCCAAACTCGATTTGGAGTCTTGAGACTGAGGCTGGAATTTTTAGTCGTTGATCAGTGTTCAATCACATATGGGATTATGCAAATCGAGTGAAACCTGTCGTACGAGAGTTGTGTATAATATACAGGGTGTCCCAGAACTCCCGAATAATATTGCAGGGGGTGAATCCTAACATCATTTTGAGCAAGAAAGTTTGATACCAAAATCGGATCTGAAGCTCAGAATTTGAGTGGCGAGCCGTTGAAGTTTAAAAAAAATAATAGTTTTTTTTGCAATAACTGGACTCGTTTTAAAGTTACTTTAACGAATGATGACTGATTTTGAAAGTCGCTTTTTTTTGCTGTTTTTTGCGTCTAACTCATTTCCGTAAAATCATAGCGAAATGTCATATAAACAACATTGGGGAGCTTGAAAAGGCGAAGAATTCGCCCTCTCATATATATGTGTGTGACGAAAATATGGCGGACAAATTTTTCAAAATTCATCGGATTCGCTTGAAACCCATTATTCGGTGGTTTTTGGCATCGCTGATTACGAATGTGGTGTTAGTTTTGAAAAATTCCAAATGTCAGATTTAATATGGCGGAGATTGGCATTGTATAACGAGGCATTTTAGAAGTTTTGTCCGGCATATTGCATCCGCCATTTTGAATTTGGTAAAACTGACGTCGGATTCGTAAACAGCGACCCCAAAATCCCCCCTTAAAATATGGTTTTTATTTTCAACGAGGTAGACTTTCTATAAAGCAATTGGGAAACAAAAAGCAATCAACAACAATATTTTTCGTTAAAATAAGCAATCATTAATAATCAATCATAAAATAAGCATAAAATCCGACGTCAGTTTTACCAAATTCAAAATGGCGGATTCAATATGCCGGACAAAACTTCTAAAATGCCTCGTGATACAATGCCAATCACCGCCATATTAAATCTGACATTTTGAATTTTTTAAAACTAACACCACATTCGTAATCAGCGATGCCAAAAAACACCGAATAATGAGTTTCAAGCGAATCCGATGAATTTTGAACAATTTGTCCGCCATATTGAATCCGCCATTTTGAATTTTTAAAAACTAATACCACATTCGTAATCAGCGACCCCAAAAACCATCGAATAATGAGTTTCAAACGAATCCGATGAATTTTGAAAAAATTGTCCGCCATATTGAATTTTTAAAAACTAATGCCACATTCGTAATCAGCGACCCCAAAAACCATCGAATAATGAGTATCAAACGAATCCGATGAATTTTGAAAAATTTGGCCGCCATATTGAATCCGCCATTTTGAATTTTTAAAAACTAATACCACATTCGTTATCAGCGACCCCAAAAACCATCGAATAATGAGTTTCAAACGAATCCGATGAATATTGAAAAATTCGTCCGCCATTTCTCTAAAATAACTCCGCCGATTTTTTTCTTTTTTACGGAAAAATCACTTATAAATATCCCACTTTTAAACCCAAAAGAAATTTTCAAGTGCCAGCACTTTTGGGTTGAAGCTGGTTAAGACGCACCGTGAAATATAGGTTAGGTTAGGTTAGATGGGGTGTGGAGGGGCTGTACCCCCTCACAGCACTCGGTGGCCAACACGGCCCATTGTGATCCCCTTATTTATTTATTTATGACGACTGTCATCGTCATAACCTCCGCCGATGTGCGGTAAACCCCTCCAGCCACTTATTCGTGTTTTAACCATCCAGTTGAGTCAACAAATTTCAGTAGTCCCCCAGTTGGATGTGCGCTACGTCTTCTAAACTGTCGAAGAAGGGCTGTCCCAGATGTTGGAGTCTTCTGATCATTAAGCCAGTACACTCACAGATCATGTGGTGAATTGATTCTTCTTCGTCTTCATCTAAACAACTCCGACAATAGTCCCGCGCTGGTGCTCCCATGACCCGGGACATTTTTCCGATCAGCCAATGTCCCGTCACAGTTCCCGTTAGTCGACTTATTGTCCGTCTTTTTAGTGAAATCAAAAACCTAGTTTTGTTCACTTTTATTAAGGGCCACATCTGCCTGGAGATACGACAAGATGGCAGCCGTATCCATCTGAAGTTGGCCTCCTCTGTCGCGGCCTGAAATAGAGGTTTCTTGGCTGCATCATACGTAATCCTGCTTTCTCCCGTAACCTGCATGCTCAGTCCTTTCTTGGCCAACCTGTCCGCCTTTTCGTTCCCCGGAATGTTCTGGTGGCCAGGCACCCAGCATAACCGTAGGATGCAGGTTTCACTTAGTCGATTGCAAAATAATATTGGAATATTCGAATCGAAAGGAAAATATAAGAATTGGGTTAGTAAATTTGCAGATGATGCTCTAAACCTCAGGGTTTTTTATCCACGTGACGTTGGGTTTAGAAGAGGTCATCGCTATTGCCACTGCGCGGCTTTATTGAGATTTTCCAGTTGTCCGCGTCCTGGTAGGCTGGTATCTCTTCTTGACCTCTTGTCTGGTCACACTTAATCACTAGATCTAAAGGTCTTTATGGCGAAATAATATAATTCAAATTGGGTGGGGGCTAGATCAGTGACGTATTTCGTCACAGTACATATATGATCTATTACCACTGAAGCGATTAAAGAAGAAGATTTACTTCAGATTAATTATTTTCTGGTTCGGTCCTTGCTATTTGTACGATGTCGTTGGCTGGGCTTTTGGTAAATATTTCCGATGAATGATTTTTTTACAAAATGTATATGGCTGCTTGCACAAATATGAACGAACGTTGTAGCAGGTTTGGAAGTAGAGTAATTTGTAATATTAATTTTAATGTTAGTAAAAATATATAAACATGGAATACTAATTTTATAAACGTGTAGATGATGAAAGCTACGTTGTTCGTTAATTATTTGTGCAAATTAACGTCGGAGGTCTCAACCTTCAATAAGGTTGGATGTTCTGAATTGTTATTATTTTACACTTTAACCTATGGGGCATTCCATGCTAAGTGATCCAGCGTAAACGTGAAAAGTTTTTCAAACGAGTTGCAATTTACATAATCTTTAGTTCTGCTAATGAGGAAGTTTCTGGGAAAATTTTGTGAACCTATATGAAAGGGTTGTCTATTTACAGAGACTTCAATGTTCACCACGTTGTCAACGATTCAAAGGTCTGTAACTCCCTATAACCGGAACCGAATTTAAAAAACGACCAGTGTTTTTTAAAGCTTTTGGTTTGCACTTTAAGAATAAAGTAATCATTATTAATCAAATTACAAATTTTTCATTTTTTTTTAATATTAATATTAAGGGGTTACACCACTGTAAAATTGTGAAAAAATAAAAAAAATTTTTTTTGGCTTAAAAAATCCTTTGAACCCTCTAGAATACGAAGAAAAAAGTTTTATACGTGAAACTAATTTTTTTCATCGAAATTTCGAGCAATGTACCGAGCGAGGCGGACGACTCCCGAACGGTATTTATAATACAACTCCAAACTTTAAACGCGTTTTTCTCGAAACACGATTTTTTATAGCGGCAAGCAGTATAACTCAAACAATTTTTAATATTTTCACTCGAATTTTTATACAGTACATTCAAAACAACATTTCGAAGTAAAATACGTACGGAATTTTTGATACGTTGCTTTGCCGATTTTATATTGCCAAAATACGTCACTTTTTTAGGTCAAAAATGAACACTTTTATTGAAATGGTCGCCAATTAATGAAATATCAATATTTCGAAAATTCCGTACGTATTTTACTAGATATACCATTGAAGATCATGAGGAATTTTTTTATTTGTTCTAGGTGCAAATTTCCGCCGGCTACACCGCAACGGCAATATGGTCGCCATTCCGCCATTTTGTGAGATTTTCTAATGAAAAAAATTGTAGACGTATTTCAATATATGATAATGATTTTCTGTAAATATGAATACTTAATTTCATTTCCTTCCATTACAAAAAAATGCTCAAAAAAGGGTTATTTTTTTGGCCATTACAGTGGTGTAACCCCTTAAATGCTGATTTTTATTGAACGGCATCTGCGAATTCAATGGAAAAGATTTAATAAGAAAGAGAAATTCCTTATCAACAAAAAAGTCTGAGAACTAGGTTATCATGTAATTGGCTGTTATCTTACTATTTTTAAGTGTTGCAGCAGATGCTGGCAAGTAACAGTATTACTCCTTTCCTAAACCGCAGCACCAGCATTTTTAATTTTTTCCGGTTGCTCACAAACGAAGAATATAATTGGTAGAATGGCTTTGTAAGGCAAAGACAAGGTCACAATTATGTTCCGCTTTGACCGCATCAAACTTATTAGGTAAAATCTTCTGGGAACAAAGTCAATTACAATTGGAACCGTCTTTTCAAAACTAATACTACAGATTTCTTTATTTCGTCCATAATTGCGCATCCACTGATTAGAATTAATATTAATCAGTATATTCTCCTGCGATATTTTATTAGTCACCTCAAACCTTATAATTCGGCGGTAGCCTTGAAACATCATTAATATAGTATTAAGTATTCCTTGAACGCAATCAGCACTCCCTATAAAATGCTAACTATAACAATATAAGTTGGGAGGGCATATTTTTAAATATATAGGAGTAAGTTGATGACATAATGAATTAACATATGCATACATTAAGCCGCATCATAGAAATAATTAATTTAAACTTTCAAAAGTGTAATTAATACAGAATTAATCTGCATCTATTTTCAGGTTCAACCCTAGGAATAGTGACATTCATTCTGTGGACGTTATATGTAATTTTAGCGATGTCTCCATGCCCGTGGTCTTCTCAAGTGAATGACTTAGAGAGCTCTTGTATTTGTGACTATAACCTCGCGAAAGAACTCTCAGTACAATGCGACATCGTCGATTATGGTCAATTAACAACAAATATAGGACGCCACGCATCTCATATTAATATTGATCTATTTTATGTAAACAACAGTACAATTACAATTATGAGGAATAAAACCTTGTCAGGATTGAGAATAACCAATATTCAATTTTCTGGATGCAAGATAAAGACAGTTGAAGTACATGCGTTCAAAGAACAAAAAGACACCTTGAGAAGTCTTAATTTTAGAGATAACGAATTAACGGAGGTACCTGTTGAGGCATTGAAAATTCTTCATAATTTAACGATTCTCGACCTATCGAAAAATAAAATTACTAGCATTGGCAATGATGCTTTTATTAATCACAAACTGGTCACTTTAAAATTATCTAATAATGATATCCTGCTGGCTCCTGGCGCATTTCGAGGGTTGGAAGGATCTCTCAAGAATTTGAATCTTATGGGTACAAAACAAAAAAAAATTCCCGAAGCTGTACGAGGCTTAAAATCATTAGCCTTTTTAGATTTGGCTCAAAATAGTATTCGAGAGCTTCCTGGCACATCGGGAATAAAGACGTTTGAGGGACTTGATGCGTTAACGGGACTTAATTTAGAAAGGAATCTTATACAAAAAATTGATTCTAATGCTTTCTATGGTGTGCGGAAAACATTAAGCTCTCTTAGTCTTTTAAATAATCTTATATCGGAATTTCCAGCAGAAGCAATTAATTTAATTCAAGGTTTACGGGTAACATTAATTACATATTTATATTTAGAAATTATTATATGAGACTGGTATATTTCATAAAAATTGACGAAACATTTATATGACCTTTCATTTAACAATTAGTTGCTAAAAAGCAAAACAAAATTAAAATTAAATATGCTTTGCATTTTGACATGATGTGATTTTAATATAATTAATTATAGCTATTAGTAATGAAAACCTGAGATCTTAATAGCAGAAGTTCATGCTTCTTAAAGTAGCCTTTCATTGTTCCATGAGAAAAAATGAGTACATTTTTTTTAATTTTAGGTCTTGGATATTGGTTTCAATTTAATATCAGAACTTCCAGAAAATGCATTTATTGGAAATCCAGCGGTCACACTTTTAGCCATAGATGGAAATATGCTATCAACCATTCCGAAGAAAGCTTTCATTGGGCTAAATCGAACTCTTCGAGGGTTAAGTCTTGGCGGACATTCGCTAGTGTGTGATTGTAAGCTCGGTTGGATTGCAGAGTGGATTCGAACGAAAGATCTTCAAGTTACTAGTCGAGAAAGTAAACCTCAATTCTGTGGAAGCCCACCGAAATTTCGCAATAGAAATTTTTACAGTATAACACCGGAAGGTATTATTTCTTCAATTCATAATTTTAAAAATCTCTTCAGAACAGAAAAATGCCATAAATAAATGTTATATTATTTAGAACTCACTTGTGGTGAAACGTTAGGGGAGACTGAAGAAATTACTGAAATTGTTCAAGATTTGTTCACACCGCAACAACAAATTACAAAAAGAAATATATCTCTTAGTACTTCAATATCTGTGACAAGCGGAAAAACTAGTGATGGGTACGTAACTCGAACCACATTATCACCTACGGAATACATTACAGAATCTGGAACAACATTGTACCAAAGAAAACCATCTTTTATATTAAGTTCCACTCTTCAAAAAATAAAATCACCTGAAAAAAATGTTATAGTGAAGGAAGTTTTACGTCAAGATAATTCTGTTATTATACACTGGGACACAGAATCAAGAAATATTCAGGGATTTCGTGTTATGTATAGATTATTCGGTGATGCTACTTTCAAACAAGCTCCTCCACTTGAAGCCAGCGAACGAGAATTTAAAATTAAGAATGTCCCATTGCAGGTATTTTTTTTAATATAAACTTTCACATTCTCGACGCTTTTCATATTATAAACTAATATTTTCTTTAGGAATGCATTGTGGTTTGCGTCGTCACATTAGAAGAAACTAATCTTTCACCATCAAATATTCCTCATAATCAATGCAAAGAAGTACGCATCGAACAATCACTAACGTCTAATATGGACAAGATTACAATTGCTGCTAGTGCAGCAATATGTGCAACCATGATCGCCGCTATTCTTATCGTTCTCTTAGGACATAGAAGAAGAGTGCGAAAACTACATAATATTCATAATATTGATCAGATAAGACAAGATGGGCCAATTTCTAATTTACCTGTGAATTGCTGTACAAATGTGGAACCCACGCCCAGTCCAGGTGGACCGATTCCTACATTATCCACCCCTCATGTATATAATGTTCAAAAAGAGTGGGACCAAGTATCAGCTTATAGTACTAGAAGCATACCGAGACCAAGAATTTTTCCTATTGATTATCAGGGTAATGTAAATTGTATATGTGACTAAATTCATTTTTCTATAAATGAAATGTATATATTTATAAAAATGTTCTGAAATTAATAGTTTTACGTATACCAGGTATATTTACGATAGGTTATAATGAAAAATGTGAAAATATTACACTTCCTGCAAGTACAGCAACATGTGCTATCATGGTCGCGGCTATTCTTATTTTGGACATAGAATAAATCCCCCAGAGGATGAGAGGGGCCCCTTTCCGGTCCACCACGCTGTGCGGAGGCTCGGCTTCGAGAGGTTGTCGTTACCAGGGCAGCTCTTGACAACCTCAAGGAGCCTGCTTGAAGGTGTTGGACGACCCCCCACACTGGAAGGCAGACTATAGGTCATACACATGGTCAGCCCTGAGGGACCCGAGATAAGTGGCTGCGGCTGCGCCAGAGCGCCAGAGAGAATTATCCCCGCGCAAGCGGGGATGCGTTGTGCTGGGCGTCGAAAGTTTCTGAGTCGGGGAACTGACGCCGCAAAACTAAGCATGGCCCTCCGTCATGCCGGACACCATAAAGAGCGCCCTTTTCAGTGCGCAGTGAGAATAGACCGTCGTCAAGAGAGAGAAGATCTTTTCAGGGCGTCAAAGCTGTGGGCACCCTGATGGGGGGCCACAGATTCGTGGCGCCCCGCCTAGCGGGCGCACAGTGGGCTGCAGCATGCTGGGGAGGGCTTCGACTCATCGGGAGCTGGCGATCCCGCATCCCACCAATCCCACCCACCGCTAGACGACCAATCTCGTGTAGGCAAGTGCGCAACTGGTAGAGGGCTGGTGTTTGAATCATGACCACCGTCGAAATATTTCACCAGGTCATATTAAATAGTACTCGCGGTGGCCGGGATTCCGTTCGGGGGACCCTCTCAGCCATTGGTGTTGGCCTCGCGCTGGTAGTGGTTTCAATAGCCCGCATGCTAGATTAGAAGCATTCAGTAGGACTGGAAGGATCCACCCTGGGGTATGGAAGGTCTCGATTGCTCCAGAACTATGTACAAATGTATGAGTTGCGAGGCAACACGGATGCGAACCTGCAGAGTGTCGAAGAGATTAGAAAGCAAGGAGCTCCGAAAATCTTGCCGCTTTGAGATAGATTGGTAAAAACAACCGGAAGAAGGTGTCTCGCGTTGGCTAGGGCATATCCCGATTCGGCGCCATGGGGCCGAGCCTAAAAGCCTTCTGGCGGGTCTATATCATTCACTCCATTTACATCAAAAGGGATCAAAAATGAAAAATAGAACTTTTACCGAACTATACCGTAACTGTTGGCTCACAATCAGTAAGGCCATATGCAGGGTGGCTGATTTATCTGAAGACATAGAAATATCTAGACAACTATGCACACAATCAAAAAAAGTGTGGGATGAAAGTTGTTCGACACGAAGGGGGGCATGCAGAGACAATGAAATCGACTCCCTCTACCTCCCTCTGGAAAAATTAATTGATACCACTCCCAGTGGGGTGGGGGGAAAACAATAAAACTGAAATAGGAACTCCAATTTTTTATTGTAGATTTTTATTCTCCAGAAAAAAAGTACACTAATTTCATCGTCGAGTTTTCACGTTTTGGTTCACTGATAAAAATGAAAACGTATAAAATATCGTTACAACTTGAGAATGTCACTAGAATTCGTATCAAATCAAAGAAAGTAAATTAGACGTATTATTATCATAATTTTAGAAATGATATGTTGACCCATAATTTATCCTCCTTCCACATTTTGCTCGGTGTGTAAGGGGGAATAATTTAAAGTTTTCAACGTGAAGCCTTATTATCAATCTTTTATCCTGTTTAAAATTGAACAGTTGATAGCTACAGATAATTGATTTGCAGTGCTCGCCAGTGATAAGTAAGTGGTTTTAAATCGCCATTTATTAGTCTTAAATAGGCAGTTTAATATTTTTAAACGTTTCATGGCACAAATTACAGTTGCATTTAGCGATAACAAGGACGGATTACTGAGGTTAGGAGAGTCGGGACTATAATACATATTTTCACAATTTTCGATATTCAAATTCTCAAACCTGTCTTAAGTTGGTCTTAAAGGCTCTTAAGGCAGTCGTAAGCTGTCGCAAGTCAGTCGTAAGCGGTCGTAAGCTGTCACAAGCCAGTCGTAAGTGGTCGTAAGACGGACGCAAGGTCGTAAGGGGTCGTAAGCCTGCTGTAAGAAAATATTTATCTTGTTCGGACCTCTCAAGTAGACCCTCAATTAAAACTTAAAACAGCATTACTTCCTCTGCGCCTCATTACTCCTTTCGTGTGCGGGGAATCAACTGTTCCATAATAAATATGCTTCTGGATGATTTTACTCTTGCGACGAATTAGATTTCCTCTTCATTAACTGGATTCCACTTGCGGCAATAAGACTGCGTTTATGCGCAGTAACCTCTTGAAAATGAACATGAGTTGTTCGAAACGTCGGGGGAAAATTTAAACAAATTAAATTGTAGGACAAAGCCGACCTGTTTATTTATTTTTTATTATATACTCCTATAATACACAACAACACCATTTATTATCAGGTCAATTTACGTTCACGAACCATGGAGCGTAGAAAATCCCCATTGGTTACGACACAATAATCATCAACGTCCTTGGTCGGTGAACGTTTGGAGTGGAATTATAGGAAATAAACCCATTAGTCCATATTTCATTGAAGGTAATATGAATGGACCGAACTATCGAGATTTCCTAGAACAAGAACTACCGGTACTACTTCAGGATGTTGCTATGGACGTCCGATGGACAGTGTTGTTTCAGCATGATGATTGCCCAGTACATTTTTCAACAGTATCAAGGGAACTACTAAACCCTCATTATAATGGTCGGTGGATTGGTAGAGGTGGTTCCATTAATTGGCATGCGAGGTCACCTGATTTAACATCTCCGGATCTTTCCCTGTAGGGTTACCTAAAAGAAAAGGTTTATGAACAAGTATCAAGGACTTGTGAAAACATGGTGGAACGCATAAGAACTGCTGTCCACAGAAATTCCCGCAGGTATGATACTATCCTGTGTAAAGTCATTTGAAGAAAAAATAAATAAATATATTGAAGTGGAAGGTCAAAATTCCGAATATTTACTCAAGTAAGTGAACACCGAGGCAAGGGGACTCACGTAAAACAAGCACCCCAAAGGAAACAGAAAAATACTACGTCCAGGTCGTTGTTCTGGGGTAACGCTAAATGTATTTTTTAAACACAACCAAAGCCATGATTATTTCTTAGATACTTCCCATTGTAGTGACTAGTAAACATTATAATAATAAAATCAAATCAAAGAAAACCCAACATTTCGTATTGGTGGCATTGAATAGTATTGTGAAAATAAAAATCGTCTTCTATTATTTATCAGATGTGATGTAAATTCTGGAGACGTTTTCGAATTTTAGGGATTTTTATGGACAAAATACAAAAACTCGTCGATCAAATTGGTGTACTTTTCTCTGGAGAATCAAAATTGGCAACAAAAAGTGGGAGCTCCTATTTAAGTTTTATTGTTTTCCCCCCACCCCACCTCCGAGGAACGGGAGAGGGGATCGAGTTCATTATCACTGCATGCCCTCCTTCGTGTCGAACAGCTTTCATCCCATACCTTTTTTTGATTCTGTGCATAGTTCTCGAGATATTTCTATGTCATCAGTCTAATCGGCAACCCTGTATATGGCCTTACAGAGCCAACAGTTACGGTATGGTTCGGAGGAGGGTCCGGCCTACTCTCTATCGGCTAGAAAATAGGGCTCATTTTATCTCCTCCGTCACTCAAACCGCAGGAGTACCCTTTCGTACCGTTGGGCCATCTCTCGGACCCCGAATTTTACCATCTTTAATGGACAGTTTATCAATTATCTCTTGATTTGTAAGTTTCCTGCGGACGGGAGGAGTGACAGATATTTCCAAATTTTCCCATGTGATCGTATTTATATCATCGGGAGCTTCAAAATCTAATCTCGGTACTTTGTTGTAGCGAACTTTATCGAAGTTACAGTTTTTCCGAGGAAGTAAGATTTTTGCAAGAGCATCCATTCGTGCGTACTTCCTTGCGTCAGCTACCATGGACAACAGGATGTTCTGCGGCAAGTCAAAGAAGGCATTTGCTTGTATGGATAACTCAACAACAGTGTGGTACTTTAAAGCAAGGTATCGAGTCTGAACCATTGTGTAACATGTACTCTTCGTAAGAATATCACTAACTCGGTCATCTGCATTGTAGGTTTTATGTGTAGAAATATAAAAATTCTATTTACAGTTGACTGCAATCCCAGTGGGCAAACTCCAGAGGACACAGCTTTGGAAATTTCAAGTAAATATTCTTGATAAGTGCTTAAATCTTCATAGTCAATATCAATATTACGTAAATCTTCGTATTGTATTGCTTTATTGCTTATTGCATGCCAATAGTGGCAGACAGTTGAGAGAAAATTCACCGCTCATGGTACCGATTTATGTTGAAAATTAATTTCTACAATCGTGAAGCAGCAGGTGCGGTGCATTGAATGGAAGCGAGACCGTAAGAAATTGGATTCTATGTATAGATGTGTGGTAGGATAGTGCTTGGGGCGAGTGCTACGTGCAGCGATTTCCATGTGGTGGGCCCTGGGTTATGATAGGAGCTGCATAGTAGCTAGGGTTAAATCTTTTAAGCATTTCTAACAGAGGAGCTACGCTCGAAACGTTAAACACATTGCTAATTAAAATCTTAAAATAATACATAAGAAGCCATTTATGTCCGTTACGTTATGTCGAAATATGAAAATGTTGGTGTTCAAGGGTAGTTTTTGCTTTCAGAGTCAGTTTTGGACTAACATGAGTTCATGCGTCTTTATCTTTCACTTTTCTTCCTCGACTTGTTCAAATTTCTGATTCACATAATTCTCGCGCTCTTACTCAAATTCTTCAAATCGCGCAAATGTAATTTTGTGATTACTGGCCAGTCGCGAATTACAGTGCGACCAATTGTAACTACGGTTCTTATTTATGGTAGTACCCTAAACTAGTTCTCGATAATACATTGAATTTCAAAATGACGATTCGTAAATTACTAAATATATATTTGGGGTTATAGGTTAGACGTCCTAATTATTTTCGTTACTTCTGGAAGGCGTAACATTTTTCATTTGATCATTGTTTCGTGTGTCAGTCACTAGTTAGCATAATTTCTATTTCATGATTACAAGATTCATAAAGATTTTGTAACTGTCTCTTTTTGTTCAATAGAATAATCTGCAAAGTTTTTCATTTTCTTCTTACTAGTATTTACACATAAAGAATCGTGGATTCAGATTATAACCATGATTGATTATCTCTCAGAAATTTGTCGTTCATGTACAAGGAATGTTTGCACCTCCTGGTACATCTCGGCATAAATATTCGAGAAAGTGTTTCTTCAATTACCGTAATCAACGTAGAAATCCCTTACATTGTTTCGAAAGAGTTGAACGAAAGTAAAAAAATTAAGCAATCTAAGAACCCACTAGTACATGGAGACACTAAGTTAAAGATCAAGGTCGAGGACTCAGAGGATCTTCGAAGGTCCGACGCTCCAAGGTCGATCCTAAGCAAATTCAGAAGAGCCTGGCTACGAGAAGACCATCCCAATAGCGAAAGATCCAACCAGAATTTCCGAGACGATCGACCAAAGAACGACGCAACCTGAGTGCTCCAGTTGTACGAGTCGTTATCCAACTGGTCGGCTGTCGCAAATCTCACAAGCCTACGAAGAACAATCTTGGGTATCGTCGTATCCGGTAATTTTAATATTTTCGTAATATAGCTTACGGTCATTGATGCTACAGCAACGGGCAGTGGTAGGAAGCCCAACTCCGCCATAAGCTCATAGCCAGGAGACGGCGCAGAAAGTCAAAAGAGACACTTGAAATACCTGACCTCCGTCTTTTGTAGGTCATCTAGGTAGCGCAGTGATCATACTGAGACAGAATACAACAGGATAGTGTTAACGAGAGAGTTGTAGAGCCTAAACTTGGCCGACCATGTGTTGACGCCCGCAAATCTTAGAATCTACAGAACAGCGCTCGAACCCCCCACTGCCCTTGACATAGCAGAGTCGACAGCAGAGCGTCCCAGAGCTGTGGAGGAAAGCTCCGCACCAAGGTACTTCACTCTCTGATACATAGCCACTGGGTTGCCTTTGTACACGAAGCCAGTATCATGAACACTCCATTTGCCCGCCCGCTTGAATATGAGAATTCGTGTCTTCTCCGTGAGTACCCTTAGTCCTTTGAGATCGAAGTAATCAGCTAAGACAGAGTTTTCGGCGAAGATACATGGGAGAATAAGCAAAGATGGTGAGATCGTCTGCATACAGAAGCATCAGAAGGTCGTATGGCGAAATGAGATCAACACCTCTACAACCACGCATGTGAAAATATGAGACAATATCCGAGGTAAACAAAATAAATAAAAGTGGACTGAGGATCTCACCCTGGAGAACCCCTTCAGATACCTCAACTGGGTCTGAAGGCCCGTGTCGCGTTCTGACGCATACCGTTACACCATTGTATAAAGCTTTTAATATTCTAATGAGCTTAGGGCTGATTCCTACGGTGTACAGTTTATTCCCTCTACGTCTTAACATCATTTGCGCAGCCGAATAAACCATAAAGAAATTGTCCCATGTGACACGGCCTTTCCTGAAGCCTGATTGTTCTTTAGGTAGGATGTTTCGCTGTGTGACCGACAAGGTGATGCGGACACAAATAAGTTGCGTAAATATTTTCGTGCAGACGTTCACTATGGCCAGTCCTCTATAATTGTACGGCTCTTCGCCAGGGCGCCTTTTGGGCATCATAGAGAGAAACAATTCGGACCAAGCTTTAGGTAGTGTCTCAAACGAAAAAGCTTTGTTAAAAAACCCGAGCAGGAGAAGGAGCCAGTCCAGGCCCAAAGCACGGTAGAACTCGTCTGGTATCCCATCCTGTTCCATCCTGACCGGGTGTCTTCTAAGTTTCTCAAGCGTAAAGGGTACATCTAAGATCGGATCTGCAACTTCAAAGAAGATGAACTCAAGAGACACAAGGGGGGGGGGGGCACACTTCACGGAGAAATTCACTCCAGATGAGATATAACCTTCGATCTGTCGCCTCCGACCCTGAATCTTCCTACGTTCCGTCCAAATTCCGTATAGTCACAGACCCGAGCGAAAGCATCCTGAATGGATGTGTGATGTGACTCCTTTTTTGGTTTGACCAGACCATGGTAAAAGCGTTTACATTTGTTAAATTCAGACAAAATGTCTGCTCGCTAATCGGAGTTGCGAAGTCGAGTAAGCGAGGAATGCAGGCTTCTGCGAGCTGTACGGCAATATCTGTCATACTATTCCGAGTTCCGCGAGCGTGAATTTCAAAAATCCGTCGTTGAAGCTGTGCCAGACGTCTGAGCTGCTAATTGTACTATATTGCAGAACCATGCGCAGAGCTCATCAGGAGTAAAAACCGAGGAATAAGGAGAAAGGAAAGGTAAACGACCTAAACTATCGCGAAACATATGGTCCCTTTTAGAGCGCCAACGAAGACATTTGTATCGAACACTTTGTTCGTCTAAAACTTCGAGGCATCTGCCATCAGGAGGAACATCAAGCGTGAGAGTAACCGCAGCGTGGTTCGAACCGTCGCAGCTAATCGACATCCTTTCATCATTAATTAAGTACGTGTAATTTGTAGAAACTAACACCAGATCGACGCAACTGAACCCGTTAGATCCTAGGAATGGGTACTGCGCGGGGTGGTCGCTGACGGAGCGACCGTTTACTAAAACTAATCCGTTTGTACGGGACGACAACAATGATGGTGAGAAGACCGATTATCGTAAAGTCGCGAGCCTACAAGAACCTCATGATCTGCTGAGCCCTCATCACCAATTCTGGCGTTGAAGTCTCCATCGATCATAAAAAGTAAGTCGCGATGGAGAGACTAAACAGAATCTAAGGTGTCTTGTAGAGCCGGGAGTTCCTAAGCAACGTTTGACGTAAGACTACAATATATATTACAGATGTTAGTTATGCGACGCGCTGATGATCCTCAATGAGAAGTGTTTGTCTGCAGCGGTGAGTAGGCCGCCAGAGGCACGGCCAAGATGATGGGGTTTAACAGCAGGAGTCCAGCTTGCATTACAGCTCTTCATATTATTTGGGACAAATGAATGGGAATACTTAACAGCCCAAGTCTCACTACAGCATAGAATGGCTGGCAGAGTAGACGGAGAACGATTGGATAGATTAGCTGCTCCGAGCGAATTACAGAATGTGACTGAAGTGAAATTATGAAGAGGAAAAGTATGATTTATGATAATAGGACTCCTGAAATAAATTAATACAGCGAAAAAATAATACTCACAAAATAAAATTAATTCTAAAAAATAGTAAGAAAAAGAAAGAATTATTTTCAACCGCGTTATAGATCATTTTAAATGTGTGATTTTAAGGAATTCAAAGCTCAACAGAAAAGATATTTTTTAATGCTTTTAGAGAAACATCCCAATAAATAAACTACGATATTTTACGGTTTTTCTTGAATTTTTAAATTGATTGTTATAAAAACAATATTACATAATTTCGTTCACTTTAAAACAGTATTTTTAATGTTTCAATAATCTAAAAAAACGTTTAAGATAAGTTCAGCAGAATTTTAAGCAAGAATGTTTAAATCAAGAACTATCACACAAAAACTGAAAAGTCCACTTTTTCATTGAAAGTTCATATTTTAAGCGACTTGCGAATCGGGTTAATGCCGTTTAAAATAACAAATTCCGTATAACTTTTTCGATATTCTACAAGAATTCACTCAAAAGTAAGAAAAAAAAGTTTTAACCACCCTTCTGGGAAGTGATGTTTTTTTCAGCTAACATTCTATTTATAATATAATAAAAGGATATTCTTATTTTTCTACGTTGTAATAAAATAATTAGAGTCCATTAATTAAGTAATGAATATATCGGATATCCGAAGAAAATTTGTCTGAGTTTTCAAATTTGACGAGACAAACATTTTGCCAGCCAATCAAATCGAACCTCATTTTAGATAGAAAGTGATACGAAAATTAAATAAATTTAATTTAAAGAATCGTAAGAACGATTCTGAAAAATATCATAGTTAGATATTAATTAATAGAAATTTAAGAAAACCCGGAATGGAGAAACATTTTTGAAAAAATAGATGATGGAAGCACATTCTCAGCCGGTGGGGGTGAACCCACGACCTTTCGTTTCCGCGTCAAATGCTCTAGCATCGGAGCTACTTTTCCTTTTCACTGTTGACCACCTATCCTAACATTTTTTGCATATTTCCTTACTATCATATATTCATCCTCTTATATTTCCCTTCAGATATTACAATTTACAGTTATTTCCTGCTTATTTCCCCGTGTATATACCAATGTGTGCTTTGAAATTAGGAGGTTTGGATGACGTTCAGTCCATTAATACACTCATTGTTTCCACGGAAGTTCTTTTTTAGTTCTTGTTTTATGTAGCGTCAAATTCCGTCACGCTGCAGATACGTAACAAGTGAGGTCTATCAGGCATTCACCTCATTTTGTTCGGGACCTTTTTAATATCATTTCGCAACATTTTGGAATGATTTCAAGTATGAGTACGCTCTCTACGTCCATTTATTTAAAAAAGTTAACATTTCGTATTCTTTTTTTACTAAAAATGGGTGTCGTCCTCTGGAACATGGTTATGTCTTTTTGTTCGAGACTCTTTTACCATCATTTCATAAGAAATTGGAATGATTTCTAGGTCCTTTTGTTTAAACAAGTGAATATTTGTTAATTTTGTTATTAACAACGGTTGTTGATTTGTTTAAAAAAAGTTCACATTCAATCATTTTTGTATTTTCAAAGGCCAGGTCTATAGGGTGTACAGGCTGATTCCACCGCCCGGATAGCGCTCAGAGGGCCAGGGTAAGCGGCCGGGGCAGGAGAAGCGTTACAGGCGAGGGTGGGCGATGGGCGGGGTAGCAAGGAAATCACCGGGGAGGGGGGTATTGGTGAAGGTTGCGCGACACGAGTATCTGGCCGAGATAATGCATGCAGCCCGGAGGTTATCATCCTCCGGGAGTTTATGTCTGCACCAATACATGCACAAAACAAGAATGACCCGAATGTTTAAAGATCATAGTGTTTTCAGAACAATATAATATTTTGAAAGCAAGTCGAGTAAATGAAGTCGAAGAATAAATGTGATGATTGTCTTCATATTAAATAATGGTCAAGGAGAAGGTAGAAATGTACTTGAATATGATGCCATTGTCGAGCAGCTAACTATATAATTCCAACGTTTTTTAGTTCTGGTGTACAGTTTTATCAGACTTTCAATAGCTATTCGAGTTCTTCGTTGGAGTCTCTTTCACCAATCAATGTAAGTAAGTAATAAATAATAATATAATTATTTTCCCGTTTTTAAATATTATGCCAGACCTAATTAAAAATAACATTAAAATTTGGCTCGTGTGTCGACAAATTCATTTTCTATTTTGAAAAATCGACGAGTGATCAATTCATTGTTTAATATTCTGTTTCAGAAGGATTTTAAACCTTTAAATAAAAGTTGCAATGGCAGCTTCCTACCGTCGGAGCTGTTAGCCAGCGAAATTAACGAAGTTGCGTACTGCAAAAACAAGATACGGCGAAAAAATGATTATTCGCGAAAGGGTACACTCCAAACTGGACAACCGAACTTTTTAAAATTGCTAAAGTCCAGAGGAGAAACCCAGATACATACATATACAAGATGGACAAGGTGGTTCCTACGGGCATGAACATTCAAGAACTGCACATCGTGATGTGCATCTGATCGAAAAACTAATTAAACGAAAAGGAGATCGAGTTTTCGTAAAGCGGCTCGATTGTGACAAGTCGCACAACAGCTAGATAAAACAAAATGCAGTCGTAGTGTAAAACTTTCTTTTATTGTTTGTATATAAACGGAAACCCTGCACAGGCATCTAAACAGTTAATAACATTTAAGCTAAAGCATTGGGAAATTGTTAAAAAATGGTTGAAGATTCTGCAGGCGTACATCATCACCGTCGAAATGGAAAGAGCTGCGAGAGCGGTAAGGGCTCTCAATTTGTAGTTTTACCGCATACATCGTTGTCAGTGGAGAAGTTAAGGTAAGATAGAGGGTATACATTTTTATTTATGTACTACCTACATATTTATTATTTATACATTATACTCGTCGACACACATAATATCTTTGCCCTCGGGTTAGTTGCAGAGTAAGGTATCGGTCGAATTACGTATTAAATACCGTTTGTCGTCGTGGGGACGTAGCGCGATTTTACTGGCATTCACGGTGAACACATTATGCAGCTTTGACCGAATGCCGCTCTGCTCGCGCATACGCTCGCATTTGTTTTCGAAACAGTCGAAATAGTTTTCGAACTTAATCTTTTTAACGACTACGTATCCCTTCATGCCTTTGGCTCGCTTCTTCTCGCATTAATCCATCATCGGTATTGAATACATTTTACTTCGAAATTCGACAAACTCGGTGATTATTTTCCGTTACAATCGTCCTTTATAAATCCTAATATTTTTTTATTTACACGGGGCATATTATATACATTTTGTGCCAGATAGTCAGACATCTCGAACCGATCTATACTTGATTTTAAAAATTCATAAATGTCGTTACATTTAAATTCGTATATAAGGCTAGCCTGGTTCGTGTATATTAGAATTAGATGAAAACATTGTAATTATGGAAACGGTACAGTAAAATTTTCTAAATGTCTATAATACAAATCCCTACGTATAGCGATTTATCTATTGTTAAACTCCATTTTTTTAAATCTATAGTGACCAAGTCTTCCTAAAACAGCGACTCGGTGGAAATTTGGATTCGATATGAGATCCTCCGTGCCATCCCTTTCTTCCCATTTCGTTCTAATATGCACATTTACTTTATTCCGAACATTCTCGGAATAAATTTATTTTTTTTATTTATTTCTTTTACTTTTGCAATTATTTTGTTTCAAAATCATTTTTAGATTGTTTACGGAGCTCGGTATTCAAATCAATATAAGTCTCCCGTAGGCAGAGCCTGGCTCACTGCAAATCCGTACAAGTTTTTGTATCGCAGTACATGAGATTTGAAGTCTCTTTAATAGAATCGAAATTGGTACCCATGTAACGATTATTCGCTTTAGAATAGAGATTCGAACATTGACTAAGACCGCCCCGAATGCTTCGCTCGACAAACATAACCATATCAAAATCGGTTAATAATTGCAACTCTACTGGAGTATGCATTAAGGCACACTGCCATGTATAACCCGGAAGTGTGAAGAAATGCGCGGGATTTAATTTTCAATAAAGGTCTGATTGTTCACCCATTTTTTCGCATTCGAAGGCGCTCCACATATTCGTTGCATGAACATAATCGCTCTCTCTCTCACTTCACAGTCATATAGTGGATTATCAAATTTATCGCGTGAAGGAAGATTCTTTTCGTCCAAGACGGACATTTTCTTCACGTGATCGTAAGGAAATACACCTTTTGGCGTCAATAAATTAAATTTTTTTAAGATCCTGTAATTCTGATTTCAAAATGTTGTTATCTCCGTTATTTAAATACGATGCCAACTTTTCAAGCGAGGTATTTAAAAATCTAAAAGAATAGTGAAAAGTTAATCGGATTTTTGTTTCGGTGACAAACGTTATAATGGAAATGTATTTTTCCATGTTACACGGTATTACTTTTATCTCTCCTTCAGATGGGTTGGTGATATCGCCAATAAGAAGATGCGCATCGTAGTCCGAAGATGTGAAAAAGCATAGGAATGTTAAAACTAACCTTAAAATTAATGTTGCAGGAATTGTCCGCTGCTCCACGAAACTTGCCACTGAGATGATCGCCATCACGAACCTTGTAGTCGTCGGTGTTGAAAGACGATTCACATATGTGACAAGACGTTGCCATATACAACGCCTGCCAGACTAACGCTATCAACCTCATCGGCTTCACGTTGTGGAGAATCTGGAAGCAGAAAAACATAACTAAAAATATACAATATAAAATTTAAAACATGTAATTATCAAACAGTGTATTAACTAAATAAAATGTTTGTAAAACAAAAAAAAAAAAGTTGTTATTTACCTCGTTAACTTCTGTGGCAATTTTCTTAAGCTCGTCGGCAAACCAAGATGCCGCGTCGGTCCCCCGATGAAAACGCTATCGGGAGAGTGGAACATCGTAATTGCAATGCAGAAAGTAGCATGCGCAGAAAATGTTATGTTGTTCGTATGTTGATTTTGCTGCAGAATTCGCTTCCACTTTCCCAAGTAGACATACTGTACCCACATAAACGGCGAAGAGCACCGGCACGCAGTGTCAAATTCGGGCGATATTTTTTTAAACAGTAGGTGCAGCGGATCCACTGTTACCGAATCGAGACGAATTTTGTTTTAAAATACTCATTACAGATTGTACTTGAACGTACCATTGCCGAAATTTTGAAATCCACAATAAAAAATAAAATATATTGCCTACAATACACGTATTCGCAATAGCAACAATACCGAGATAGTTATGTGAGATTTTTCCCTACTGAAGTTGTGATTGATACATTGCAAACGTTCGTTTCTAAATCCGACACCTGCACAGAATATTAATTACAAAATTTCCAGCCGAGAATTGTAGTTTACACCTATCATTGTTGTTGATACGTTGGAGGAAAGCTTGGAGAAAAATAATAACCTTGACTGCTACGCACACATGCAGAGAGACAAGCGCGCGCAAACGCACATACGTATATATAGTTAAGAGTGAGAGCCTCCCGTGCCTGCAGAATATTAACCCTTTGCGGCATACATTTTTCTGTACGCGGAAAAGAGCTGAAAATTATAATTTGGAGGTTTTCGGGATCGCTGATTACGAATCCAAAATCAGATTTTTGAAATTCAAAATGGCGGATACAAGTTGGCCGATTCAAATGCGATAAATTGCCCAAACATGATGAAAATCGGTTTTAGGGGGGTCTCGGGGTCGCAGATTACGAATTTGCAATAAGATTTTGAAAATTGAAAGTGGCTCATACAAGATAACCGACGGATATGAGAAAATTTACTTGATCGAGATAAAATTGGGCACTCTATGTATTCTGAATTTCAAATGTAGAAGTCTGTGATCAGATTCATAATCAGCAATCCCCAAAATCCCCGAGTACCCAGCTTCATCAGGATCGGATAATTTTTCACTTTTCGGTCGGCCATCTCGAATCCGCCATTTTCATTTTTCAAAATCCGAGATCAGATTCGAAATCAGCGACCTGCAAAACCCCCGTAAACCAATTTTCGCACTTATCTGACGATTCTTTTTTAAATCATGAAGCTTTCGAAGTTTCAGACGCCATTTTGAATCCGACGTCTTGGATTTCATCAATCTACCTCACCAACTTGTTGAAGACGTCAGAAACGAACAATTTGAGCCAAAAACTAATCGAATAGAATACCATTTTTCTTTCCCACAAGCTTTTTTATTCGAATTCTCCATTTTACCCAAGGGAACATTTTAAACCCAAGATCATTAAAATCCTTCGATTAGAATTTTGGGCAGAGATTTTATCCGTATTATTGGTGATAAAATTTACTTTTAATTTAGTTTACGGTTTCTACTACTTATATTATCATTATTATCATAAAATGAGACATAGTTTATTCATATATTGTTACCTATGATGTTTTTGCTCGATATAAAGAGATTGTCCTTATAATATTTCCTTATTCATGTTACTGTGTTACTTTTTTTTTTCGCTTGTATTGTTAATATATTTGTCTTGTAGAGTAGACTCATTTGTATGTTATATAAATATACAAATGTGTGTAAGGGTCACTCCGGGGACAGCTATACAAAGTGGCTATCTCGAGGACCCCCCTACAAAAAGGCTCCTCAACCCCCCCCCCCCACCCCGACTCTCCCTCCCTTAAACTATGCTAACCCAACCTCTACAGAACCGTACCTAGACCTAGGTTTCGCCTCAACTAGGTTCTGTGTTATATCCATTGTATATTTATCTGTATATTTAAATGTCCCCGAAGTAGCATGGTCTCAAAGTTTTTATATATATTTTTCAGGGACTGTCCCCAAAAAATACCGTATGTCCCCATAATAGCCACTTTTTGTATATAAAAAGTAGCTCAACGAATCACTAATTTTACGATTACTCAAAAACAACAAAAAAGCATCTTTGCAAATTGGTAATCTTATAGGAAAAACTCTCAGCTTTCATTTGGAAATAATTTCAAAGCATTAAAATGGGTGGAACATGGAGAAAACGCCGATTTAATTATTAAGTTCACTATAAAAGGGTTAAATATTGACTTTCAAAATAATTGACCATAATCATCAGAAAGCCCGTGTAATCATCGTTAAAAAAGTTTCTATGCACTATTTTGATTAAAGCAACAGAATCAATGTTACGAGCGATTGAAAACATTCACACTCATGAAAGGCAAATGTCACCTGCTCTAACGCGGTCACTATTTGACGAATCGAAATAATTTTTGATATGTGAACTACTACCGTATAGAACTACAAATTTACCGACTTTGGGTCAAATTGGAGAACTTTGATTTTTGACCTGGTACACTTGAGAAATTTTGCCCCATATTTATAACTCTTATATTTCAGTCACATATATTTTTCGCTATGTAACTGTTATTTTTCTCGGTAGAAAATTGCAGACTATATGTATATTACATTGTATATGTTAGTACATATTTTCAAAAAATGGCTTAGGCTTCCTAGGTCTGCACCGGCCTATCTCCTTCGCCTTGAATTAGGCCTGTATCCCATTGCGGTAGAAATAGTGCGTTGTGCGATGCTGTACGTTATCCGGCTACTATGCCAGGCTCCATCTAGCTTAGCGCGTATGGGCCTTCTCAGGTTGCATGCGCTTAGTTCAGCCGGTATGATAGGGCCGGCTCACAATTGGGTCGCTCAACTAAGGCTTGTCCTATCCTCTGCTTCCTTTGATGGTCTGTGGGCGGATTTTTCAAGCGAAAATTGGGAGGAACGCCTGGTTATGTCCTGTGAGGCCTATGCCACTGAGTTGCGCAAACGTGATTTACAGCGTTATTTTTCTTCCGATTCGGTCCAGTTGCCGATCTACAACCGGATTACGGATGACCTTGCTAATTTTTATCCTGACCGATGTCAGCTCCATTATCTAAGTGTTAAGTTCCAACTTAGGACAGCTACTATTTTCTCGCGCTCGATTTGCATTGGAAGTAACCGATACCCATATAATCCTATAGAATCGTGCACAATTTGTAACATTGAAAACGAGTCTCTTTTGCACATTTTATGCGTATGCCCTATGGTCTATCCAGCAAGAATGCGGTTAATTCAAAATCAAACGCTAAGAAACCGTCAGTTTTTAAATTGTTTTGCTTATTTGTTAGATTCTAACGACCTGAGTGATCTCAAATTATTATTTTATTTTGTCAAAGACAATTATCGGTATAGAGGTAATGTTGTGCGCAGCGATATTCATAATTTTGTATAAAATCCTCGTATCCCCCTGGCGATGTCTTACGATATATAGATATATGTACTTATAATCTTGTAATAGCATTTAGTTAGTATCATTTATGTAATTTTTGTATGCACTTCATCCCTTAAGAATTATTTGTTAATATAAGGGTTAATAAACTTATCTATATGTATATTACATAGAATAAATATGTTTGCTGCATTGTAATCATTATTCTCTATATATATCCACTTCTTTCTTATTTTCGCAATATTTTGCCATTATTCAGAATTATGAAATTTCGCATGAAGGGCGTAAAAGTGAGTCCAAAAATAATATAATGACAAAATTAATGTTATGATCGTATATTCTCCTAGCTGCAGAGTCATTATTTCATGGGGAAAAATGACACGGCTGGAGTAGCGGATTCGTAGCAGCTAAGAATAGCCTAATAATAGACCATTGTTGCTTTTAATAACAATAGATAAGCCCATTTACCGAGGCAAGGTTCCGGTCGCAGAGGTTCTTTTTTTAATTTTCATTTATTTTTTTGAGGATTTTCAGATTTTTGTTTCTTCTTTATATTTTTTAAAGATAACATTTTTCACCAATTCAAAATTTGGAATATATCTATTTTAAGAATAAGCTCTTCGCAATGTTCGATAAGGGACATGTTTTTTTTCGCGTATTATCAGAGAGCTTATGAGAGGATCGATATTTATCATGAAATAGCATATGATGTCTACATTAGCTGCTTTGCGGTTCGTCATTCGGCTGTAATGTAATCTCGCTTTACGGAAAGTGTTATTATTCGCTTCCTGACACTCTACATAATAAAAGCCTATAAGCAGAGGAAATTTGTTATTATTTCACTTTCATGGAGTAAAATTTTATGCACGGCTGAAGGCATGTTGTACTGTTTTTCGGTGCAGGATTTGCACTAATACTAAATCACTGCACGCGGTTGCGGGTCCAGGATTATCGCCGTAGCGTTTATTAGATCAGGAAAATTGCATAATTGAAATAAAACGGAGTTCTTAGCACTCACAAACAGCTTTAATGATTAAAAATTCACTGAACATTATAAAATTAGCGCGTAACAAACTGTCTGATTTTGGCGTAAAGGCGGAAAGATTCGCACGTGGCGACGAGAAAATTGTTCCCTTTTTTTACGCAACTCACTTTTTCACTGGCGGCGCGATTTACAATAAAAAAGGATCGAATGCGGATAGTGAGGCAACTCACTCGATCATTATCGATCACTTCAAAACGCGATGGAGTTTTGAAGAGCGGGCGAAAATCTTCAAATTTTCGGAGCGACACATTCGCGAAGCGCACGGATGTACGGTCGCTAGATTTCTATTTTTTTTTTGAAAAGATTTCCGGCGGAAATCTTCTCGGGCACTTTCCAGGAAGTGAGAGTTTAACGCCGGATAATGGAAATCAGCGCCTTCACTTCCTGGAAAACGCCCGCGGATTTCAATTTTGATCCTCGCCGTGGCGAGGTCGGTAACGTATCGGGTACAAAGTCGTACTAGGTACGGGCGCTGACGCACAGATGGCGCGTGGAGTACGAATTGCGCTGTTATAGCGCAACATGTACCAAGGATACAATTGTAAGCACAACATAGCTGTATCAAAGGTGTATATTTGAAATTGTTTGCTGTCGATTTTTATCCGTAAGAAAGTACTTGTGGTACATTATGCAATCTAGTGAGTGCATTTTCGCTTAATCCCGTAAGTTGAGACAGTGTCTTAACTTTTGCAAAAAATTCTCTTCCAACGTTGCCAGTATTGGTCTTACCATTTCCTTGCTTTACACCATCTACGGTTAGTGACAATCTAAATTTCAATAAGCTCTGAATTAGCTGCTTTGTTTCCTTTTTCACTTCTTTCTCTTCATTTGTTCTGGCAGTCCCTTTTTCGGCATCTAAATTGCATGAATCGTAAAGCATATACTCCAAACATCTAATCCTGGCGTGTAAAGTAGACAAATGCTTCAAGTCGTTTATTAATTTTCGACCTACTTCACAAATATTACATCTAGAAATTGCTTTTTGACTATACAGTGCATTGCAACCATCTCGTCAATTACTGTGCACTTTAAGTTGAAACTTACTTCGAATGATGTGCCATTAATATCAAAACAATACCCTTCTATACATCTTTTACATATTGTATACATTTTTTTCTATGAGAATGCCAGTTTCTGTGATGAATTCGAATAAAATAGGCCTACAGTAATTTACTGATGAAGGCGTTTCATTTTTCCAGACAGTAGACTAATCTGCGCATAGCTGCAGAGGAGCAAATGACACCAAAAATACGGTCTTATCACTACCTTCGATTTTGTGCTCTCCTATAATATTTGTTTTAAATTTTGGCTTAAGTGTATCATTGGTGCCCATTACAGAATCGATATCATTGTCAGAATCAATGAAATCGAATGTACCATGAATTTTCTTTTCTTTTGGCCAGTGTTGTCTGGATGTCTGCTGCCCCGATGCACCATCCGTATCCCATTTTCCGTACAAAGTAACCTTTTTAATTCGAATTTTTTAAAACTCGGCTTCATTCAAAGTAAGGATAATTCTCTTAGTGGTGTGGGCTAGTAAAGAAATTAAATTGACTTTTGCACCAGATACTGTTGTAGAAATATTTGTTGTATAACACTCCATTCTCGACATCTGAAGCTTTGGATAACAGAGATAATTTGTTTTACCGTTTATAATCTCATCATACGGGAAATCCTCGTATTTTCTTTTTCAAAAACAGGATCTATATACATCGCCAATTCGCGATCCATAAATAACGGATCTGTTTTTTTTTACCCCGATCATCTAATCGCTGTCATTTCCAATATCCGTTATATAACAATCCGCTAATACTTGTTCGCGACTGATAGTATCGAAAATTTCGATCATTCTTCTCCGTTTTGTAGCCTCTGAACCTTCGTCACAACTTACACGGGGGCGACCAATTTTCGAGGAGCTTGGAACGGGTGAGTTCTTTTTACAATGAACGATAAAATAATTTGTTATGAAGTCTGCAAATGTGCTCATAAAAATATACTTCACTCCATATACGGACTGTCATTTTTTATTGTACATAGAAAGAAAGTATTTTCGTAATTTCTCCATAATTTGCTTTAATTGACATCCAGAAAAATTGTTTTTATATATAATATTATACGTCATGACCTTTTCTTGTTCAGTTTAGGAGCGCATTTCCCCTAAATAATTTCACAGGGAGACAAGTTTTCCAAAGTATTATCTTAAAATAAACGGAACTCGAACCTGAAATATCAATAAATATTCAAACAGCGTTCAGATATGGTCAGTCGCGCGACTGATATATTTTTCTTATGCAACCAACAATCTCTTCATCTAATTAGTTAGACATCAAGCTCTAGAGGGTCACGCATATTTTGAGAAAAGAGCAAATAAATTATCTAACCGTAAGCCTTTTCTATTGTTAATATATGCAAATTAAGTCTTTTTTTAATTCGTGCATCCATACCTTCGCCCTTAGTTTACATTTCAGGACATACATACATACATACGGGGCGTTCTCTATCAATAAGACACCCCCCTCTTCCCAAAATTGGTTTAGAGTTAACAACTTGTATAAAGGCTGAAAATTTAGCTTAACATGTCTACTTTTATATGCCATGCGGCGATTTTCAAAAAATTGACATGCACGCAAAATATAGTGAATGGAAGGGGAAAATTCACAAAAATAATTCTTTTTATTGGAGAAAACAGATGTGTGAACGTTGTAAAATGAATTTTATTCGTGTGTAATGAATTTGTTGTATAGTGCACTTTTAATCACAAATGTTGTATTTAAAAAATTCAAAATGGCGGATCCAAGATGGCGGATAAAAATTAAAACTACATTTTTAGAATTAAAAAATACTGTCATATTCTACGCAAAAATTAAAATAGAAATGCCCTCTTGCACTTTTTTCAGTTAATGCGTTGTTTTCTAGAAAAAAATTCATGAATATCAAATTGTTTGTTGCTCCTGGTAAAGCATAATCTCAAACGGCGACATGAAGCGATTAATATCAATGGTGTAGAAATGCGAATGATATATGGAAGTTTCGGAATTACAAATGAAACGACCCATAACGACCGACGGTAAATTAAAACTGAACATTTTGGAATAAAAAATACTGCTATGTATTGCGGTAAATTTTAACTCGATGTGCTCTCTTGTTTTATTTTTGCGATTTAATGCGTTGTTTATCAACAAACACTATGAATATTACAAGCGAACCCGTATGTCTTCATATCTGATTACACATAAAAAGATTGCTTATGCTGAAATTGCGCGTGGAAGCATACTCGTAGTAATACTGCCCACATAATTAGTACTCACAAAATGATTGCCCTCCACAACATGAAATAGTATTAACTTCGTCACTATTTACAATCTTTACAAATTATATATAATATGTAGCGCGAATCGTTGGTTTATTAATTATTTAAATATTTGAATTCGCGCTAGACTTCCTATCCTAGTGGGCCAGGGAAACGAAGGGAAAAGAAGGGGGCGGCACATGTCGTGGAACGGCAATACATGTGAAAAATTGAGGAGATTCGTACCGACTTCCGCGCGTGCGATCTACCGTAGTTTTGGCTACGCAAATTGTATTGTTCGCGTTATAAAAAAATATATTTTTGCGATTCGATCGGTGGTCGTAAGTGCTTAGGCATTGCTGAATTCGTATCTTGGAAATTATTGGGCGTTATTCCTGCTCGTCATCGGACGAATTCCTGGTGTGCGAAACGTCAGCGAAGTTTGTGCGCCCCCGTAAGTACGTTATTCAGGCAAAATGTTTCCTTACGTTTTCTCGATTGTAATCTTGGAAAATTGTAAGAAATAGTAATAAAGATGAAATAAATGAACTTCCAGGCTTCATTCGAAGAATTCATTTACCTGACCACTGTTTAACGGTCGAACGTAATATTTTGGCGAAGCGCCCCGGAAAGATTTTACCAGTTCTCGCTTCATTAATCCGAGAGTGTTATAAATCTCATTCTTTTTCTCTCTTTCATTCTTTGTTGGGAATATTAACCCACGCCGCCTCCGCGGGTCGGACTTCTCTGTCCGACATAAGCTGAGCTATTCGATTGGTGTATTCCCTAAATTTGTTTATTGTCGCGTCCTCTGCCCTTTTCCAAGGTCAGACAAAGGGGGTAACACTTTTCTGTCATAATTGGAAATTAATGAAAAGAGGTTACAAATACAACTGTGCCTATTTCTAAACATATTTATTTCACTATTTCGAATTTTAATCATGACAGCGATCGGTTGTAGCGGTCTTTCGGGACGGCACTCGGTACGAATTTCGTTTGTTTCTGGTGCATTTTCATTTCTCATGCAGTTAAGATTGTCGCTACTAGGCGCAGTCGCAACACTCACAGCTCTATGTGGAGCATTCGCGGCTCCAATTGAAGAAATGTATAGTCATTTGGTTATAAGGCATCCGGTCGCCAAGCTCGTTATTGTGGCTCTTATATAGAGATAAAAAATATACGCATAACGATTTTATTCGCTTTTAGAAGCAACTTACTTTGAACGTTTCCAATCTTACATCAGTTTATATTTGTGAATCGGTGACTATCTTATTATATTTATTTTGTATAGTTTGGATTCACCGAGTTGATGTTTAGTATTATTTGAAACCAAAGTGATAAAATGTGCGATCAATCTCGAAGTAATCGATGCATAAATCCTGTCAGAAAGGTCAAAAAGGCCATATTGGAAAAGAGCTTCGTATGATGTCTAAAGAAATATTTGCAACATTTTCCACAACTTCCCAATGATTGCAAAGTATGCGTGAATTACAGGAAAGAATACTCACGTAATTTTAGAATTAGTAACATCCATGATTCATGTAGTACACGTGATCATGACACGAGTAACGATAATATCGATCTGACTGTACCATCCTTGAACATTGTTGATTCTTCCACCCTTGAAGAGGATACACGAACTGTTCGAGAAAAAGAATATGACGATTTGTTAACTGGTTTGAAAGATAAATTTTCCAGTTTAACTGGTAATGATCCGTTAAAAATACGAATCTTAACTATTCCTCCGCAATCTTGGAGCATTACCAAATTGGCTGTAGAATTTGGAGTATCGCGAAATTTAGCTAAAAAAGCTTAAAACCTTAAGGCTACCAAAGGCGTTTTAACGGACTACGCACCAGGGCATGGACAAGCGTTACCGTCCGATATTGTGAGGAAAGTAATAGAATTTTATAACAGTGATTCGAATAGTAAATTGATGGCTGGAAAACGAAATACTGTACATCAGTACGTATTAACGGTCAGCGTACTAAAATGCAAAAACGGCTCATGTTTCTGAGCTTGAAGAATTGTATTCAGATTTTACGACCTCGCATCCTAATTTGTCTCTGGGTTTTAATACTTTTGCTAAGATGCGTCCAGACCACTGCATTCTAGTTGGGGATAGAGGAACGCGCAGCGTGTGCGTATGCACTATTCATCAGAACACTAAACTAATGGTAGATGCGATTGATTTAGAAAAGTTGACAAGTCACTTGGATAGTAAAATATGCATTTATAAAGACTTGCTCAATATGATTACATGTCAAAATCCATCTGCTAGTTGCTATTTCAATCAGTGTGATAAATGTCCAAGTATGTCAACGCTTTCGGCTTTGTTGACTGAACTGTTGGAGGAAGCGTGTGTCAGTGACGTAAAATACGAATATTGGACAACTACTGATCGCTGTACACTTCAAACAATTTGAACGGACTCTGATGATTTTATCAATAAATTGTGCAAGAAATTAACAGCCCTTAAACCGCATTCATTTATTGCTAAGCAGCAATCACTTTTCATAACAGAAAGAAAACGAGATCTTTCTGAAAATGAGGTGGTCGTTATGTTTGATTTTTCCGAAAATTATTCCATTACAGTTCAAGACGCATCACAAGGCTTTCATTTCAATAATGACCAATGTACAGTCTTCCCAGTTATCTACTACTATAAGGTAGGATCCGAATTGAAGCATACAAGTTGTGTATTTTTGTCGAATTATATAATAGTTTGAAACACGACACAGCTGCAGTTTATATGATTCAAAAAGTGCTAATACCTCACATACAACAAAAGTTCAAAAAGTAGAACGAATAATCTACATTACAGATGGTACTAAACAGCACTTTAAAAACAAGTACCAAGTTGCTAATCTGATCCACCACAGAGCAGATTTTTCAGTCGAAGCAGAATGGCACTATAGTGCAACTGCCCATGGAAAAGCGGTTATGATGGTATAGGGGGAATTTTTTTAAAGAAAGGCATACAAAGCTAGTCTCATGACAAAACCACGCGATGAAATCGTAACTTTTGAAGCATTATTTAATTTGGCAAGAAAACATTTTAAAAATATTCAAACTTTTTGTTTCACTCAAGCCAAACATGATAAGATGAGACGAAAGCTTAACAAACGTTTTCAACATACATTACCAGTTCCGGAAATTCTCAAAAATCATTCGATTCAAATTTCCGAAAAACAGGAAGTAATAATAAAATGTTTTTCCAACGCAACTGAAGCCGTAAAAACTCTTCTTACAAAAAAGTAAAATCGTATGTCTATCAAGAAACGTTCATGCATGTGTGCTCGCCCACGCACCTCACCGTAATTGTCGCCTTGCCATAACTATCCAGAGACATGCGTACCTTGCCTTGACTGGCTGGGTAAACACGATCCTTGCCTTGACTGGCAGGGTAAACACGATCCTTACCTTGATTGGCTGGGTAAACACTATCCTTGCCTTGACTGGCTGGGTAAACACGAACCTTCCCTTGACTGGCTGGGTAAACACGAACTTTCCCCTGACTGGCTGGGTAAACACGATCCTTGCCTTGGCTGGCTGAGTAAACACGATCTTTGCCTTAACTGGCTGGGTAAAAACAAACCTTCCCTTGACTGACTGGGTTAACACAATCCTTGCCTCGACTGGCTGGGTAAACACGAACCCTGCCTTGACTTACTGGGTTAACACGATCCTTGCCTTGACTCGCTGGGTAAAGGCGATCCTCGCCTTAACTGGTCGGGTTCACCCACAAAATCCCCCTCCTAGTTGGTGACCTTGTCGGCGGTGGCGGGCCTGCACCCTTCGATGAATCCAGGGGCTTTGACAAAGCTTGAGGGCTCTGGAAGGGTCACTCAAGTCAAGGAGGTCCTGCACAAGAGGCCCGACTAAAGAACCAACAATGCGAAGGATTCCCATTTCATAAAGAACTTTAATATTCGTTAAAATAACTGTTTCTAATCAACACATGATAAAATTTACCGTTATACATGACAGTATTTTTTATTCCAAAATGATCAGTTTTAATTTTCCATCGGCCGTTATGGGTCCGCCATTTTGAATTTTGCCTATTTTAGTGAAGTTTCATTTTTAATTCCGAAACTTCCGAATATCATTCGCATTTCTACACCATTGATATTAATCGCTTCATATCGCCGTTTGAGATTATGCTTTACCAGGAGCAACAAACAATTTGATATTCATGAATTGTTTTCTAGAAAACAACGTATTAACTGAAAAAAGTGCAAGAGGGCATTTCTATTTTAATTTTTGCGTAGAATATGACAGAATTTTTTTAATTCTAAAAAATGTAGTTTTAATTTTTTATCTGCCATAATTGATCCGTCATTTTGAATTTTTCAAATACAACATTTGTTATTAAAAAGGCACTATACAACAAACTCTTTACACACGAATAAAATTCATTTTACAACGTTAACATATCTGTTTTCGCCAATAAATAGAATTATTTTTGTGAATTTTCCCCTTCCATTCTCTATATTTTGCGTGCATGTCAATTTTTTGAAAATCGCCGCACGGCATATAAAAGTAAACATCTTAAGCTAAATTTTCAGCCCTTATACAACTTTTTAACTCCAAACCAATTTTGGGAAGGGGGGGGTGTCTTTTTGGCAGAGGACGCCCCATATATATATTTACAATAAAAAAAGGCAGCCCGTATATCGAATGAAACATGTCTTTATATATCTTATGCACATTTGAACACTGAGAGAAATTTTATAACAATTAAAAACGTAAAATACCAACATATGATATGGCACTTAATTTTCGATTTCTACTGTTTTTTGATATCTTTCAGTACTCGGTAACAAGAGACTTTTTCTATAACCCTTATACCCTTTCGAGATACAGTAAGCATATATGCTACACCCTTTTGTAATTCGTTATTTACATATTTAAGGTAATTATTAATTAATTTTGCTGTAATTTTTTACTTCCTTACTTCAAGAACATGTTAGGAAACGTAAATAAACCAATATTTTTAATTAATTGCCATGTTATATTGTTTAAAAAAATCAAACAAAGTGTAAAAATGGTGTATTTTTTACGGAAAATATATGTGGAGAAGAAAACTCCACTCAAATATGATGAGACTGGACACTCGGGGGTTTTCGAGGTTGCTGATTACGAATCTGATATCAGATTTTCAAACTTCAAAATGGTGGACCCAATATGGCCGACGGAATGTCAAACATTTACTTGATTTGACTTGTTTTTATATTTCATTCGATCATTGTGGATCCGCCATTTTGAATTTTGAAAACTGTGGTCACATTTGTAATCAGTTATCCCGAAAACCCCCAAGTACCCAATTTCACCTCGCTCAAGTACATTTTTGCAATTCCGTCGGCCATATTGGATCCGTCATTTTGAATTTTGAAAATCTGAGGTCAGATTCATAATCAGCGACCCCGAAAATTTCCGAGTAACAAATTTCAGCTATTTTCAGCGTAAAGAAAAATGTATGCTTTGAAGGGTTAAATATAAGTTTGCCAAAAATAATCCCCCCTCCGTGGGTTTCTCCCTACAATTAAGGGTTGAAAATTTGAAAAAAAAATCAAAAAGAAATAGCATACCAGATTTCGCTCGAAAAATGTTTAAGAAAAAAATTAACAATTAGATTACATAACGGAAAATATATGTGACTGCAATATAATAGTTATATTTATAACATAGAAATGAGTCTACTCTACAGGAACTTAATTACAAATAATTATAAACAAATATGTTAATAATAAAAGCGAAAAAGAAAAGAAACAATATAGTAACATGAATAACGAAATATTACAATCTCTTTATATAAAGCAAAAACATCACAGGTAAGTACTACAATGTATGAATAAACTATGTCTCATTTTATGATAATAATAATACAAATTGTAGAAACCGTAAATTAAATTAAAAGTAATTTATATCACCAACATCTTGTGAGTATGTGAAGAATTACATACATTTACATTGCGAGGGATTTTTCTTCTTTCTCACTGAATTTATTTTTACTAATTTATGATACGAATTAGGATTAAAAAAATTAATTCATATAATATTTAATATATTCACAAATACCGACTCGCGAGACCGAAACCGGAGAAAAATGACATTCAATAAAATTAACCGTCGATTCGGAGTTAGCGCCTTTTTCGATATACAATTTTTTGGACTCTCTGAAGGGTATCGTGGCGACGCACAGTGAAAATAAAATTTATAATACTTAATCGAGCTAACTTATGTAATCAACCAAAAAATTTTCATTTATCGTGCCGTAATATAAACGCTCGATGGTCCGCAACGAAGTGCCGAAATTTCCGCGAGACTTTTCGCGGATCGCACGTGACGCTCCGACTCTCTTTCGCGCCCCTCTCGCCATCGGCCGCCGCTATCGCCTATTTTCCGGGTGGTCTCTCTCGTTCGGTCGAAAACATCGTCGCTGAAACAAACATTCGAAAACGCATTTATCAGTCGCACGAAATTTAATTCTTCGGCGATCGGGAAATCGAAGCTTGCGGCAGCGAACGGTTCGCCCGCTAAGGAGCGCCGAGTCATGTGGATCCGTCACAAACTCCCCCCTCCTTAGCCGGGAAGCCATCAGCTTTCCGAATCTCTATCATTTTAAAGAGAATCATAATTCCCCGATCTCTGCTGACAATGCACTAGCTACATTATGATAACATCCCATCACCACATGCTATACCAAACAATTACCTATTTAGGACTCTCGATAGCAATCCATACTCCTCGCGATCATTAGAGCGGTCTGCTGGGCATACGGGTCCATTTTTGACAGCGGTTCGATCCAACCGACGGTTCGCGAATCCCTTCGTGGAATCAATTCCTGCATGAATTTGTGCGCCTCGGGTGTCAATACCAATAACATATCAATATGCTTGCGGCCTAACACCTTAGGTGCATTTCTGGCTGCCCTCTCGAAGCAGACCCTTCGGCCGAGGCCTCCACAATTGTGGAAGAAGGAACCACCTTCTCAGACGTTGTTTTTTATCGTCCCGGCTGAGGCTCCGGTATACGTTGCCGAAATCCGGATCCTACAGAGACGGACGCGGCAGGGGTTGGTGGACCACTTCGCCTCCATTTCCGGTATGCATCCCGGCATCTCGGACAATCGTACACCTTTACGTTCAGCCGGCCACAATTGAAACAATTCGTTTCTATTCGCGGTTCCGGACACTCGCTCGAGTGCTTTGTGGCCCTTCCTCCAACAATTTAAACAACCTCCAGCAGGAGGGTCCACGGTTCAGTCACTGGGGAACGCTCTCCATACTCGGATAGGTCGCAGCTGTCGCAAACGCTCCCCGGGAACCGGACGCGGAACCTACCTAATGACGCAGACTTCGATCACTGATTTTTGACTCTCTGGAGTGGTAGGTCCTGAGACTACCTCTTCGCTGACTGACGGATCACATTCAAGTGCCGTCTCTTCTTCTAGAATGTCAGGAACTACCTCCGGGACTTCAGGGACCTCTGCACGTGGGTCTAACAGCATCGCACTGTCGCTGGTTCCAGCTATCTTGTGTCTCTTCTATTGACAAAATGGTTTCGATATCTCCTCTAAATCGAGATGAAGCATCTGGGACTCGATGAAAAGCACCTTTCCTATGCTTAATTCTATAATCCCAGCCTTGTAATTCTAACGCCCATCTCGCCAGACGTCTTCTTGGGTCTTTTAAATTCTTAAGCCAACGGAGTCTACTATGGTCGGTTATAATATCAAACTTATAGCCTTCTAGGTAAGGACGTAACTTCTTAATTCCCCAGACCACAGCAAGACATTCCTTCTCCGTCGTGCTATAATTCCCCTCGGCAGAATTTAAAGTTCGACTTAAAAATACGATTGGGTGCTCTCCATCTTCCTGCTCCTGCGTTAAAACTACAC